>CM069552.1:15895000-18395000 GCA_035773235.1 Eospalax fontanierii
ACCATAGGTGACTTTCTTCAGTTTTACTATATATTTATTTGTTTGTTTATTTTTCTGTGCTGGAGACCTAACTGAGGATCCTGTGCATCCTTGGCAAGGGCTCCACCACTGAGCTACATCTACAGCCCTGATTTTCTTTTCTGTGGTGTGGATGTGTATACACGTGTATGTGTTTGTGTGTGTGCACAGGTGTGTGGGGTTTGTGTGAGATGGGTGTGTGCATCTGGTCTGTCTCTCAGTATTGGTCAGTTGCAAGGGTACATTTAGTTCTGATATTGTCTGGGGAGTGCTGAGCTTTTGCAGGCACTCACCATGTTTGTTTTTCTCTCTGTTGAAACTAATTCCTGATCAGAGCTGGTTAGTGAGGGCCTCATGAACATCATTAGAAGTGACAGCAGGCCCTCTGGGAGGGCCTCCACAGAGCAGGGCCATTTCCACTCTGTTCGTGGATTATGTAATTTGTTCATCCATGTCGCCATCCTCATTTCACAGACCAGGTAGGTGAGGCCCACAAGGCTAGGCGTGTTGGGGTGTGGTGTGTGTGGTATATATGTTTGCTTGTGTGTGCGTGTGTGTATAGGCGTGCGTGTGCACATGCATCTTTCCTCTATTATTCTGTTCTTTCATTGGGGGAACAGAATTTCTGACAGAATTCAGAGCTTCCCCAAATGGCAAGACTAGCCCGCCATCAAGCCCCGGGGATCCTGTGTCTGCTATCCAAGTACTGGGATTACAGGCATGTACTGCCATGCCTAGCTTTTTACATGGATGCTAGAGATCAAACTCTGGTCCTCATGTTTGCACCCTAAGTATTCTACTAACTGAGCCATATCCCTGGCTCATGCCCCCTCTCCTTTTCAGTACTTTATTTTTATTTTTAGGTATATGAGTGTTTTGCCTACATGTATATAAGTACACCACGTGTGTGTGGTGTCTGTGGAGGTCAGAAGAGAGCATCAGATACCCTGTCACTGGAATCATGAATGGTTGTTCAGTGCTATGTGGGTACTGAGAACTGAACATGCGTACTTCGCAACAGTACCAAGTGTTCTTAACTCGAGCCATCTCTCCACGCCCTCTTGTTTTTTTTTAGTACAGTCACCTTGGAGTGTATATTTGATGCCGTCTGAACCATGTTTTCACTTAATTCTCTAACATGGCTTCTTTTAGTTCTTTGGCCACTAATAACGTTGCCTCGAAGTCTTTCCCTGCTGTCTGCTCTGTGAAGGTCTCAGGAAATGTCTGTTGCTGGCTTTTCCTCCTGTCTGTGCACAATCATGTGCTCCTGCTTTCTCCATGACTCGTGTTTTGTTTTTGTTTCCGTTAGTGGAGCTGGGGATGGAGCCTGGGCATACTAAGCAAGCACTCTATTACTGAGCTATGTCTCCAACTTTCCACTCATTTTCAGATCAGTGACCGAGCTTGCTCTCTAATTCCCCAGGACTCACTGCACCTGGTGCCTTTCTGATTGCTCAGTGCAGAGGGTCACGAGCCCTGGACCCAGAGGGTAGCTTTCTATTTCCAGAAAGGCCCAGTTCACAGCACCTGACTTCTCTCTCCAGGATATTGTCACCACCATCCAGGCCTCCTATTCCAAGAAAAAGCTCTTCTTAAACCTCGTGGACTTCCAGTATGTATCATGGGATCAGGAGAACGGGGTAGACTCAGAACACCTGTCTTGGCCCTGTGGGGTCAGGTGTAGGACTGGGACCTGGTAGGGAGAATGGGGCTGGTTCCTTTCAGGACTTAGCAGTACCTTCAGGGAGAGAAGAGGCCTCCCTAGGATCCGCTTTAGGAGGAACAGGCACCAGTGTGAAGGGAGGGCCCGGAGGGAGGAAAGCCAATCCATGCGAAGACTGGGTGGCTGGAGGGCGAATAACGAGAGAAGGTTCAAAAGATTTCTCCGGTGGAAGCCTTACGCATCAGACAGGAGCACTTAGAGAGATTCAAGTCTCTCTTCTGGGGAGTGTTATGGGAAGGAACCCAAAGAAAGGCCACATATCCCATCTCTTTTTCCTTGGGTATGGGGTTGGGTGCTGAGGATGAAGCCCAGAACCTTTCACTTGCTAGGCAGATGCTCTACCACTGAACTATATTCCAGTGCTTGCTCTTTTGAGAAATAGTCTCACTGTATAGTCCAGGCTGGTCCAGTACTTGCAATCCTTCTGCCTCTAACTCTGAGTGCTAGACCACAAGTGTATGTCACCAGGCTCAAGGAAGATGGAGCTTTTCTAACTCTATTTGCTTCTCTTTCTTGATTTCAGAATTAAACCAAAGGCTACTTCCAACAAGGCTGAGGTAGGTGGTCTTGGGAGAAATAAGCCCTTAGGGGAAAGCAGGTAGAGGGCCCTAAAAGAAATCAGGCAACGGACCAAAAAAAATCAGACCAGATGGTACTGGGCCTCTTGTGGATTTTCTTCCACTGTCTGCCAGGTGAACCATTGTTTTTTGTAGAAATAGTATCATGGTAGACTCAGACCACAGGGTAGGAGAGTGCTGACCAGATAGCCTCTCCTGGACCCCAGTGTCCCCTCTGGGAATAAGATAACAACCCTAGCCAGGGACAGGGGGACTCTAGGAGGAGCAGGAGAGGGTTGAGTTCAGATGCACATTTTTATGGGCATGTGGATGAGTGCTTGCCTAGGCTGTGGCCTTGTGTCCCTTGGGTCATGTCTGTGCTCCAGGGAGTACTCACCATGGACTTCTGATTGGCAGAGCAGCTCTGAGTCCATCCAGAGTTTCCTGCAGTTGATGATCACGACAGTGGGCATCCCTGAGGTCATATCTCGTAAGTGTGGGTGGAGGGAAAGGATGGGGCGGGGCTCTGGCTTCACCTTGTCCCCAATTCTTGATTGTTCAGTGCAGAGGCCCCTCACAGGCAGAGCCTGAAGTGCTTCTGGTTCTCAGGCCAGTGACACTTAGGGGCCCTTAGTCCTTTTCCAGGCTCCTCTTCTTGCTGATGGCAGTACACACCAATGGTGGCCAGATGCACAGCCCCCCAATTCTGACTCATCTTGAGAACATTGCCCATGCCATCTCACAGTCCACTAAACCTACTTTAAGGACTCCTAATGGCACCTGGATGTGATATGAAGAGCCCTGATGACTGAGAGGCTATGCCCTAGTAGAAGCCCAGCACAAACCTGAGTTTCCCTCCCTATGAAACAGGAGCATCAGACTTACTGATTCCCAATTCACTTGGACCCTGACATTGTAGGATCTTTGTCCATATGCAGTCACAGGAATGGTGGCATCTCAGACACCTAGTCTTTTGGACAGAGCTCTTTTGGGGGGCTCTTTTTCCCTTCTACACAGAGTACACTGAGCTGGCTATGGCTTCATTTTAAATGTCTGCTTGTCAACATGGCTTTGGTAGACAGAGAAACTGGATTTAACCCAGCTGAGTATCTTGGTCTCTCTCAGCTTCAATTTCCCCCATCAGTACCACAGAACTAAAGCTATATGGAAAACCAAGTGTGATGGCTCAGGCCTGTAATCCCAGATACTTGGGAGTCTGAGGCAGGAGGATTGCAACATCAAACCCCTACCTGGGGTATACAGCATGTTCAGGTCCTGCCTGGACAACTTAGTGAGGCCCTGACTCAAAAGAAAGACTGGAGACGTAGCTCAGTGGTAGAGTACTTGCCTAGTATGAGTGTGGTCCTGGGTTCAATCCCCAGTACTTCCAAAACTAAACAAATAGCACAGCTACAGTGAGGATGAAATGGGTTGCTAGGGAGACTTTCTATGTGGTTGCAAAAAACACTGGGAAGTTCCCCGAATGAGGAGTGACCACCAGGGCATGCCTGGGGAGTGACAGCTGCTACCTAAGTGTCCTTGTAAGCAAGTGGCCATCTCATAAACCATCAGTCCCAACATCTCTTACTTGGGCTGCTCCAGTGACACAACCTGGAGCTGGTGCTGCTCTCTCAGAAGGGTTGACTAGGCTCCTTCCCCTGCCCAGGGATGGAGGTGGCATTGACAGCTCTCATAAACAGCAAAGGCTTGAACCTTTTCAACATCATCAACCCTGAGATCATCACTCGTGATGTGAGTATGAAGTAATCCCCAGCTCTGTCTCCTGGACAGAGAGCTCAGACAACTGTCATTCTGGTTTGATTTCTGTCACTATGATAAAACACTCTGACCGAAAGCAACTTAAGAGTGAGAAACGGGTTTACTCAGTTTACAGATTATAGTTCACCATTGAGCGAAGTCAGAGCAGAAACTCAAGCAGGAGTTTGAAGAAACTATGGAGGAACACTGCTTGCTGGCTTGCTGTTCATCTCATACTCAGCTAGCTCTCTCATATGGTTCAGGACAACCTGCCTAGGGAATGGTGCCACCCACAGTTGAATGGACCTCCTACATTAATTAACAATCAAGGCAATGCCCCACAAAC
Source organism: Eospalax fontanierii (assembly GCA_035773235.1). Taxonomy (NCBI): domain Eukaryota; kingdom Metazoa; phylum Chordata; class Mammalia; order Rodentia; family Spalacidae; genus Eospalax; species Eospalax fontanierii. The sequence goes on from CM069552.1 coordinate 15,899,403, forward strand.
ATGCACACAGGCCAACCTGATCCAGGAAATTCATTCATTGAGGCTTCTTTTCTTGAATGACTCTAGACTGTTGTCAACTTGACAGTTAAAGCTAATTAGGACAGTTGTCTTGAAAAGTTGGGTGGCTGGTACGGAACAGCTCGTTCCTGGTGGCCTGTGAGCCAGCACAGCCTGCTCCTGTCTCCTGCAGGGCTTTCTGCTGCTGCAGATGGACTTTGGCTTCCCGGAGCATCTTCTGGTGGATTTCCTGCAGAGCCTGAGCTAGGAAGCTCCAAGAGGCCAATGGGGCTGGAAGCAAAGGCGTGAATTCAGCTCACAGCAGGAGCCCTGGTGTCTGTGGGTGCCAGGGTGGGGCAGAGATGGAGACTAGCTTCTAGCTTCTCCACTTTAAGCCTACTGCCATTAAATATTTGATTCAGGAGCCGGGAAATGGTTTCTTCTTCGGATGAGGATCCAGGGTGCAGCACAAAGAAGATACATCTTACCAATCTGGCCTGTGTGATGAGCAAATCTGGCAGGCCGAGGCCTGGCCGTCCATCCTCCGCTCAGCCCTTTCACACCAGTACCCCCAAACTCTCCATAGCTCCTTAGTTTCTAGAAAGAGAACCCCAAATTTCTCACCTTGGGATTTCAGGTTTTTACTGTTCGGTTCCTCTGTGCCGTCAGATTCACCTGTGGTTTATGGCCGTCAGCCAGACCCGTCTATCTCCATCACATCAGTGCTGCCTCTTCGCTAGACAGTCCTGAAGAGACCCCTCGGGCAGGTGCTCCACTCTCAGTCCTCCAGAACTGCTACACTGTCCGAACCAGAAGGCCAGCCTTACAGGGAATCTGTGGCCATCCTCTCCACCCGTTAGAAATTCTTTCCTAGCTCACACAGTGCATGTGTACCATCCAGGGCCCTTAATCCGGGGTCAGAGGCTCTGAGTGACACCAAGTGGCCAAGGCACAGAAGACATATCCATCAGGGTCCTCGGAGCAAAGCACAGACTGGAACCCTGGTGCAGAGCAGGGAAGGGGTGGTGAACAGAAGACCACAGGGCTGGGCTTGTATCATAGGGTACCCCCCCCCGACCGCCAAGCAGCAGGAACACCCCACCAGAGATGTGACAAGGTGCCACAGAGAGATCACTCCATTCCAGCTGCTGTCTACCCTCCCCTCCCCTCCCCAGTCCCAATTGGCTAAGACTGGGGTAAAGTGTTCCACCCTGGCTCTCCGTCACTTTGATAGACAGCAGGTTTCCACACCAGGGAAGATCACAACCAGGGTGGAGCCCACACCTGAACACACTCCTGCGTCTTCTAATGGCCAGTGGAAAAGGGGATACTTGAACCAGATGCTAAAAACCGAGCATGAATGTGCCAAGTAGCCATATGAGAAACAGTGCCAGAGTCAAAAGGGGCAGCATGTTTGGTCCAGAAACACCCATTCCCTCCCTCACCCAACCACACATGGCTCACAGTCATCATCTCACTCACTGGTCCAACATTCTTGATCATTTTCATTGTTCTGAGTTCTCTGCCATGTCCTAGAGTTGGCTCTGACTGTCAGGAAACACGCCGAAGCTATGCCTCCTCAGGGAAGCGCATCTCCAGTTCCTGACTCTCCCCCTCCACAGCCCTTTGCCCACTCATCATCAAAGCTCCTGTCTGCTCCTCCGACTTGAGCCCAAAGCAAGGCTCTGACTCCTCCCTTATCCTGTGTGGTTCTCACACCTGACAGGAAGTGAGAGGAACCCAAGGTGGGGTGGGAAGCATAAGAGCCTTGTAGAGGTCCGCTTTCTCAAAGGATGGAGCGTCTGAACAGGCAAATCAACTGGACTTCAGTGTGGAAGATCCCGAGTGGATTTCCAGGCTCTATCTTCCAGCCCACTTTCTCAGCCCTACCCCCAGCTTCCAGAACACCCCTCGAGACACCTGTGGTGGTATGGAGAAGTAGAGCCTTTGAGAGGCAACTGGCTGTCAAGGGGGATTAGTGCCTTTCTCCAGGGATGATAATCCTCATGCTTGGGACTGGATTAGTGACTGTCATAAAGTCAGGCTTCTATTGATGCCCTCTCTACCATTGTCCTCTCCCAAGCTGAAGTAGCATGATGCCCTCTCTCGGGGGGCATACTCTTGCACTTTCCAGCATCTAAAAGAGGCTATGAAGTTTACTGGGAGCCAAGCTTTACTTTTGTAAGTGTCTATGCAGGTGATGTGTGTGTGCCTGCATAGAGAGGCCAGAGGTAACTTCAAGTATCTTCCTCAAGAACTCTGTCATCTCCTTTGAGACAGGGCCTCTCATTAGCCTGAAGCTCACCAATTAGGCTACATTTGCTGGTCAGTGAGGTCCAGGATCCTGTCTCTACCTTCCTAGTGTTGTGTTTACAAGCACACACCACCACACTCAGCATTTCTTGTGGGTGTTGGGAATTGAACTCAAGTCTCGTGCTCACAAGGCCAGTGCTTTACTGACTGAGACCCCTGGACAAGACCCTAAACCTCCTTTTATACACTACCCAGCCTTGTGTACTTGCTATAGCAATAGGAAATAGATTAAGCCAAATAGCAAGGCATGGCATGTGCAAAGTTCCTGGGGTACAGAGAATCATGACAGACTCAGAAAAGCTCAAGGAGGCCAGTATAGCACAGAGCACAGTAAGGAAAGACTTTGAGATGAGGCCAGACAGCTGACAGAGTCTACACCATGAAGGTGGCCTTTGTTTTTTTATTTTAAAAATATTTTATTTTTTATTTTATGTGCATGAGTGTTCTGTCTGCATGTACAGGAGTACACTCATGTTGTGCAACGTCTGAGTAAGTCAAAAGAGGGTGTCAAATTCCATTTGGGTGCTGGGAATTGAACCTGGGTCCTCTGCAAGAGCTGCCAGTACTCTTAACCACTGAGCCATCTCTCCAGCCCCATAGAAGGTGGCCTTTATTACAACAGCCAGGAGGCTAGAGCCAAGGGTTGCTTAGGCTTCCATATTAAAGATCTAAAGGATGCCATCCACTGAGGAAATTTTCTTTCAATGTCACCCTTCTCTCTTCACAACCTGGGCTCTCTTAGTCCTAGTTCTCTTCTGTCCTCGGAGCCCAGAGCAACCAGAAGCCTGGACGGGGCTCATAAAAGGCCCTTTGCAAAAAGGGGCTGGAAAAGTAGCTTGGTGGCTAAAAGCAGTGGCTGTTCTTGCAGGGGACCCATGATCAGTTCCCAACACCCACACAGCAGCTCACAACTGGCTAAAACTCCAGTTCTAGGGGATCCAATACTCTTCTGGCATCTGTGGGCACCAGGCATACACAGGCATACACAGGCATACACAGGCATACACAGGCATACATATATGCAAAACACTCATACACATAAAATAAACCTTTTTAAAGAGCTCACCAGTCCCATAAGTCCAATGGAGCAACTCTAGATCTTAGAATAGTGTTCTCCAGGGTGGTTCTACTTAGAAGCCACAATGGACCCAAACTGTTCCCTGCTCCCTTAAGGGGCCAGAGAAAGCCCAAGGCCCTCCTTTAATACCACAGAACAAACATAGGTAAGCCTGGCCACCCAGCCAACATGCTCCTTGTCCAGAAACTCTCACTGTCACTAAGGGAACACTGAGAAATCATTTAGCATCCCCTGGGGAGCCTCACCCTGGCACTCATTTTTGCACCAGAATGGAAGACAGAAGTAGTCCTCAGTTTCCCTCACTGTCCCTGGAGAGAAGGTTCTCAGGTTTGAAACAAAGGGCACTTACACGTCACCGAAAGAGGACAGAAACAGAAGAGCCTTCTGTGAGTTTCGGTCGCAGGCTGCTTCTGCCCTAACGTCATGCTTTCAGTTGTAATGACTGCTGTACGGAGGGCTAGGGAGGAAGGAGGGTCCCATCATCTTCTGCCCGACAGATGCCACAGTCATGGCCTAGGGAGTCAAGGCATTTGGCCGGTGTGATGTTAGAGAGGTGGACTTGAGTCTGTGTGCCTGGGAGTGACCAGAAGGATGCCCCTCATTCCTGCCTTCCTAGTTCATGTCTCCTGTCCTGGTTGCCCCACCACTCCCCAGAGCAGTCTAGGAGTCTGAGCTGCTTAGCTGCGATGTCACTGGGAAGCAGGGGGTCCTCCTTCCTGGGTGTCAGAGCCATCCACAGGGTGAGCGGGGCTTCCTGTCTCAGAGACAGGGCAAAAGCTGTGGGAAGATGTAGAACTCGGAATGGAGATGGAACCGTGACCTTCCAGGACTGGCCCTGGCTCTGCGGCTCCCTTCCCACCCTCCCTCATCTCTGCGTGAGTTCTCTCCCACCCTCAGAGTTCCAGCACTCTTCCGCAGACTAGGCAATCCTTGCACCTGTGTCTTGGGGACTTAAGACCTGGAGGAGATGCAGCTGGGCACTGGGCCCACGACGTCAAAGGTGAGAGGGCCCCGCCATCCTTCTGCCTCGCCCCCAGAACAGGAGTCGCGGGGGCGCGAACTAACACCCAGCGGCCCCTGGCGGCGATCGCTCCTCGCTCCCGTCTAGTCTCCGGCGTGCAGCCGCGCAGAGGGCCGTCCTCACCGGCGCCTGGAGGCAGACACGTCCCGGGCGGCGTCCCGGCCGGCTTCCCTGGCGGCGTCCCAGGCTGCGGCTGCGGCTCCGAGGCCCTCCCGGCGCGCCGGGGGCTGCACCTCCAGTCCACGTGATTTCTCGGCAGCAGTCGCGGGTTCCTCGAACGAGCCCAGCAGCCCGGAGCTGCCACTTTCAGTTTCGGGCCGAGCGGAGCCGGAGCAGGAGCGCACCGAGGTGAGTGCTCGGCTGCCGCCAGGGAGGGGCGCGGTGGGAGGTTCTGGGTTTGAATCCCGTGCGGAGAGAGAGGAGCGGGGACCAGAGGCCCTCAGAGCGAGCCGTGGGTGGCGGCGGGTGGATGGACAGATGGACAGATGGGGACAGGTGGCTCAGCAGAACGCAGTCAGACACTCCGCAGGTTGGAGAACGGATCGGGGGCCGCAGACGATGACAAGCCAGGGTTTGCTCAGTTTGGAGGGCAACCTATGCCTTCTTCTCCTGGCACCACACCAGGACACCCCATGGAGTGACCTTCCCGCCCTTTTTATTTTATTGTTCCAGCCTTTTGTTGTTTCACTAAGAATAACAGACATCACCCTGTTCCTTATGCACAATTCCGAATTTTCAGCCTAAAATTACTTCTTATTATGAAGTAGTAGAAGGAGCCAGGTTGAGGCTAAAGACTTGCTGTTTTAGTAGGAGGCCTCTGCTCCGGCCACGCAGCCTCAACAGTCCTAACCTCAGGTCAGTAGTTTCTCTCTGACCAAACTGTTTTGAAACAAAAAGATATTATAGCCATCTCAACAGAGATATTTCAGAGTTTACCAAAAGACAAAGACGGCACCTGGAGTTGACGGGGAGTTGGCCATTTGAGAGGGTTCCAGAGAGACCCTGCCTTCAGTATTGCTTGTATACGTTGTTGGAGTTCTTCTGAAAAGGTTGGGGTGTCCTTCATACATAAAAAGCATTTTGAAAATTAGTTTCCATAATTGGGAAAAAGTGAGTGTGGGGGAGGAGTGGAGTACAGCCTCATCTACAGGCCTCAGCTTCATCCTGAGTCACTTTCCTGCTCTCCATGGAAAAAAAGAAACGGGAAGAGTACTAGGCTCCCTCTGGGGTGTAGCTCTATGGTAGAGTTCTCGCCTAGCCTCTGTGAGGAGGCCCTGTGTTCAATCCTCTGCACCTCAAAATATAAACAAGCGCCGTCCTGATCTCTCACTAGAGAGTCAGTGGGGAGTGCTGATGACTTGAGGTGTGTAGAAGTGTGCTCGACACTGTGTACTTTCTTTAGACCAGCTGCCTTCCCCGTCTCTGGAACCAGCACCAGGCTGGATCCCAGCACCCACCTGTCCTGGGAGGGCGACTCACCGGAGTAATCAGCACCTTACACTCACTAGATTACCATGAGCATCTCTTGGAAGCTTGATTTCCCATCTGAAATACAGATATAATGGGTATTTCAGAATTTGTTTCATGGATGGACTGAATGGGATGAGGTGTATGCATTGCTCCTCACAAGATTCCTGATGGGGGCAGACAGCAGCAGCTGAGTGAGGGCCACAGTCTCCTTGGCCCAATGCCCTGTTCCCCTGAATCTACCAGACCTGCCTTCTTTCAGAAGCTGAACAGAGTCAGGCCACCCAAGTTAGCGCTTGGATGGGAGACAGTGTGCTTAGGCTTATCCCTGGACCAGCTGGCCCTGGTCTGTGTCCTTAGATCCCAGCACAAGAACACTTTCAGAGGAGAAGCCAGAAAATCTTCCTAGAATGTCTTCTCCCATCTGTGATGTTGTGTGTTGGGCCCCCTCAAGAAGGCTCCCTACCTCTAAGTGTGACCTTCTTTGGATGTAGGGTATCTGCAGACAGCTAAGATGAGCTTACGGGGTGAGGCCAGTAAGACTTCTTCTGTCTGTGAGCGAGAGATCAGCATGTCAAAACAGACATAGTAAGTTACATAGCATGGAGTGTGTCTTTCATCTCTGCAGAGTGAGTTCAAGGCCAGTCTAGTCTATGTAGCAAGTTCCAGACCTTCCAGGGCCACATGGTGAGGCCCTGTCCCAAAAAGAAAAAAAGAAAAAATGAACAAAAGACCAGACATGGTAGAGAGTGTAGCCGCACTGTAGAGGCAGTGGCTAGAGCCACAAGCAGATAAAACCAAGGGTCCCAATTATCCAACTGGGAAGAATATAGGAAAGCTTTTTTCCAGCCTTTTCAGAGACCCACAACTAGACTTCCAGCTCCCAGTCAGCAGAGAACAAAGTTCTGTTGTTTCTCTCAGAGCTTGATGGTACTTTGTTACCACTATCCAAGCATCTCTCTTCCACCACAGCAGAGAACTAGGCTAAGGAAGTGCAGACACTCAAGAACTTTTAGGGTCGGGGTCTGGCTCGGTGGTAGAGAGTTTGCCTAGCATGTGCAAGGTTCTGGGTTTGATTCTTAGCACATGGCACAAGCAAAACGTTTGGTAGGTGTTCGCAGTATGTAAACTACTCTTTCCTCACCAAATCTGTTTTTGTGAGACGGGTTGACAGCCTGACGTCTATTTATTGGTACTGATTCTGCAAGGAAAAACAGAAAGTCAATCATACTGCTGGCTGTTGGCATAGAGACCGGGGCCACAGGCCTGTAGACTCCCAAGAATTCTGGGTAAAACCAGGCACAGGTGTGAAGCACTGACTACTTGTGGGGCTTGGCCGCCATAAAATGGGCAGGACTGTGTAATCCACATGCCCTGTCTGGTTTCTGACTCCTTGAGAGTCGATGAATTTGGTGTTACCTTTATTCTTCTCTTTAGGGGAACCCTGAGTGTTCCCATACTCTGTGGATTTCAGAGATGTGGCAACTTGGTTCTGTGATACATCTGACTATAGACTCTTCTTTGTCTCTGCTGTCCTCTCACCCTGGCTGACTAGGGCATGAAACCTGCCAGTTTCTAGGGACAGGAATAGGAGGCCAGAGGAAGCCCGAGTTCACTCATTCTTCCTGTTCAAGCCTGACTGTGATAGGGCGTCAACTCCATGCCAGGCACTGTATAAATTCCCCGAAAGGAGACTCTTCTCCACAGATGTCTTCCTCTGCCCTCTGGCTGGCATGCCGTTGCCATCGGTAAAGGAGAACTACAGGGATCTGAGGCAACCTTGAGTGGGTAAGCAGAGGTCCTCTGGAACTTCCAGTGTTTTCCATGTGTGTATATCCGTATTTTAATAGACTCAGACATTTTAAAAATGGGCTATCACCTGTTACACTAAATAATATGGACTATGTTAAGGCAAAAGCCTGGGTGTGATGACACATCTGTAATCTTAGCATTTAGGAGTCTGAGGCAGGAGGATTGTGAGCCTGAGCTACGTAGTGAGACTTTGTTTCCAAAATTTTTTAATTTAATTTTTATATACATTCATATAATGAAAAAGTTTTTTAAAGCTTCTTTTATTCTTCTTTTATTTATTATTTCTGTGTGTGTGTGTGTGTGTGTTGCCTGCGTGTATATAAGTGCACCCGTGTCATTCAGTGCCCATGGAGATCAGAGGAAGCTTCAGATCCCCTGGAACTGGAGTTATGGATGGTTGTTAGCTGCCATGTGGTGCTGGGAATCGAATCCAGGTCTTCTGAAAGAGCAGCCAGTGCTCTTAGTTGCGTCTCATTGAAAAAAAATTTTTTTAAATAAAAATCCAGTCAAGTTCCTGTGTCTTCTTCCAAAGAGAAGTGGGCCTTACAGACAGGGATATCTAGTGTTTTTCCTGCAGAGTCAGTTTCAGCCTAATAGATTTTTAGGCCATGCATATATATACATATATAGGTATACAAACATGCACATACCTGCTTCAATACACACATGCACGCACATGTGCCCTCCCTCTCTCACATTGAGAGTGTTCTATATGTAGCACTCACTGTTTTTTTCACCTAATGCAAGAAATCTTTTCTTTTTAAATTGTTTAATCATTATTTGTTGATGTATTTATTAGTGTTGGGGGTGAAACACAGGGCCTTAGGTATGCTAGAGCGGTCCTTCGCCACTAAGTCACATCTCAAGCCCTCTTCCATTTTTAAATATGATTGTTTAATGCATGTGCATTCAGTTACATAGTGAAAGGTTTCAGAGAGGTGTTGTGCGTGTAGCTCCTGCACTTGGACCACAGTCACTCCTTCCGCCTTTGTTCCTCTTCCTTCTGCTCCCGTAACTCCCAGTCCATCTCCCAGAGTCTCGCTTCCACACACATGTCCGCTCTACACATATATGACTTTCTTGTGTTTATATAAAATCTAGGATCCACAAGTAAGAGAAAACATTCAATATTAGTCTTCCTTGTTCTGCTTAATGAGATGATCTCTTTTTGCACCCATGTTCTCATAAGAACCACCATTTTATTTTTCTTCACGGCTAAACCAAATCTCATGATGGATGTGTCCCGTGTTTTCTTTCTTTTTAACTTTTAAGTGTTCATTCTTTTTATTTTATTTATATATGCGTTTTGCCTGCATGTATGCAATTACACCTGTCCGTGCAATGCCCGTGGAGGTCAGAAGAAGGTGTGAGATCCCCTGGAACTGGAGTTACAGATGGTTATTAGTCACCATGTGGCTTCTGGGAGGCGAACCTGGGTCCTCTGGAAGAGCAGCCAGTGCCCTTAACTGCTGAGCCATCTCTGCAGTCCCTGCATCACATTCTGTTCATTTGTTGTTCTGTTGACAGACACCCAGGCTGATTTTCTGACTTGGCCATTGTGAATAGTGCTGTGATAAACAGAAGTGTGCACATATCTCTGTGGTTCAGAGTCCTTCAAGTATACTGGGAGTGGAATAGGTGGATCATCTGGTAATTCTACTTTTAGCTTTCAGAGTCAGATTGATGTTGATTTCCATAGAAGCTGGACTAATTTATATTCCTAGCAGCTGTATATTAAGCTTCTCTCCTTGAATCATCATCAGCATTTTTAATTTATTTTCTGGATTATAGCCATTGTGACTGGGGTGAGATAGAATTCATTGTTGTCTCTATTTGAATTTCCCTGATGGTTAAGGAGCTGAGCGTTTTTTCGTATGTTTATTGGACTTTTGTCCTTCTGCTTCTGAGAACTGTCTGTTCATTTCACTAGCCCATGTATTAATTGGGTTGTTTGTTTTCTTTAGTATTTAATTACTTGAGTTCTTTGTGGATTCTAGAGAGGAATCCTCTGCCAGATTCACAGGTGGCAAAGATTACCTCCTGCGTTGCAGGCTGTCTCATCACTCAATTAAATGTTTCTTTTGTTGTAGAGAAGCTTTCAAATTTCATGGAACTAGATCCATATCTGTTCTTGATATTATTTCCCATGGTATTGAGGTTCTTTTCAGAAAGCCTTGCCTAAACCTGTATCTTGAAGGTCAATGTTTTTCTCTAGTAGTTTCCGGTCCTAAGTCTGTAGTTCATTTCTAATTAATTATTGTGCATGGTAAGAGATATGGATCTAGTTTCATTTGTCTACATGTGAATATCCAGTACCATTTATTCAAGAAATGGTCTTTTCTCCAATGTATGTTTTTGGTATCTTTGTAAAATGGTAGCTGTGTATGTGTGTGTGTGTGTGTGTGTGTGTGTTTGGTTTCAGTCAATGATTTACATGTCTGTTTTGCACAAGTACAATACTGTTTTTGATATTATGCCTCTGTAGTATATCTTGAAATCAGGGATGGGATACCTGCAGTATTTTTTTTTTCTGCTCAGGATTTCTTTGACTACTCAAGGTCTTTTCTGCTTCCATATGAATTTTAGGATAGTTTTACCTAGTTCTGTGAAGAATATCATTGGAATTTTGATGAGAATTGCATGAATTTGTAGATTGTTTTGGTAATATAGCCATTTTCACAACATTAATTCTACCAACCCATGAGCCTGGGAAGTCTTTCTTTTCCATCTTCTAGTTCCGCTGATTTTTCCTTTGGTGTTTTGAAATTTTTCTTTCACTCCCTTAGTTAGATTTATTCTAAATTGTTGTATGTATTAAAGTTACTACAAATCGTGTTGTTTCTGGATTTCTTACTCAACATGTTCATCATTGGAACGTAAGAAAGCTACTGATTTTTATGCCTTAATTTTGTATCCTGCCACTTTGTGGAATGTTTACCACTTCTAAGAGTTTTCTAGTGCAGTCTACAGGGCCTCATGTATAAGACGTGTCATCAGCAAATCAGGATGATTACTGCCTCCTTTCTTATTTATATCCCTCTTTTTCCTTTCTCCTGTCTTATTGCTCTAGCTAAGACTTAAGTACTGTATCGAGTAAAAGCAGAGAGAGAGGGGGCTGCTGAGAGTAGTTAAGAGCACTCATTGCTCTTGCAGAAGACTGAGGTTTTATTCCCAGCGCCCACATGGCAGTTCACAACTATCTGTACATGACTCCAGTTCCAGGGGATCCGACCCCCTATTCTGACCCGCATTGTAAGACATAGGTGCACTTACATACATGCAGGCAATACACTCATACACATTTTTAAAAGGGGGAAGTACAGAAAGTGAATGCCTTTGTCTTGTTCCTGATTTTAGTGGAAATATTTTTAGTTTTTCCCCATTTAGTACACAATTGACTATAGGTTTGTCATCTCTACCTTTTATTACGCTTTATTATGTTGAAGTATGTTCTTTCTATTCCTGATTCTATTCAGGGTTTTTATCATAAAGAGATGTTGGACACTGTCAAAGGTCTTTACGTGTGATTTCTGTCCTTGAGTCTATGGATGTGATGTGTTAAATTGTTGATCTGCATCTGTCAAGCCACTGCTGCACCCCTGAATGAAGTCAACTTGATCATGGTGACTATTCAGTTTCATAGTATTTTATTGAGAATTTTTGTATCTATGTTCATTAGAGAGATTAGTCTATAATTTTCTTGTCTTTTCTTTCTTTATTTTGGCCTGTGTTTAATCTGGCTTTGATATCAGTGTAATAATGGCTTTGTGACAGAGTCTAAGTGTTTTCTTTGTTCTGTTTTGTTTTGGGACTGGGGCTTGAACCTAGGTCTTCTCTCATGCTAGGCCCGCACTTTACCACTGAGCTGTATCTCCAGTCTCATTCTCTTTGTTTACTGGCTTTGGTGTGTGTATGTGTGTGTGTTAATACTGGCTTTGTAATAATGCATTTGGTAGGGTTCCTTCCCTTTCTGTTTCGTGGCCTTGATTTCAGGAGCATCGGTGTTCGTTCTTCCTTAAAGGTTTGGCAAAATTCATCAGTGAATCCATATAAGCATGGGATTTTTCAGTTGGGAGACTTTTAAAAAATATTTTTTGATATTTGCTTTGTACATTTAATTTTCATAGCTCCTTGATGGACAGATTATCATCATCATCGTGTGTGTGTGTGTGTGTGTGTGTGTGTGTGTGTGTGTGTACACTCATATACCATGGCGTGTATGTGGAAGTCAGTGGACAACTTTCTGGAATTGGTTTTCTCCTTCCACCATGTGCATTCCAGGGATTGAACTCAGGTCATCAGGTTTAGGAAGATGTTTTTACTTACTGAGCTATCTCCTGAGCCCCAGGTGAGAGACTCCTTAAATTTTTTCTATTTGGTGCCATTGCTTTGTTTAAATTGTTTATTCTTTTTTCTTTTTTTGTCTCCCTGTAATCCCAGCTGACCTGGAATTTGCTGTGTAGACCAGGCTGTCTCAATCTTACAGTAGAGATCCACCTGCTTCTGCCTCTCAAATGCTAGGACTTTGTTTTAATCTTTGTAGGTCAGATGTGTCTAGAAATGTATTCATTTCTTTTAGACTTTCCAATTTTGGGGGATGTAGATTTTCAAAGTGTACCTTAACAGTCTGAATCTCGTCGCTCTCTGTTGTACGTCTCCCTTTTCATCTCCTACTTTACTAATGTGGATCTTCTCTTGTTCTCATTTCATTCATTCTCGCCTCATCTTCGTTATTTTTTTCTATCTGCTGATTTGGGATTTAGCTTGTTCTTGTTTTCCTAAGACTCTGACGTGAATTATTAAGTTATGTATTTGAGACTTTTCTAACTTTTTTGTGTGTCCACGTGAATGTAAGTGTGCATGTGTATATCATTTGTGTGGAGGCCAGTGTCTTCTCGATCATTTCACTTTATTTCTTGAGACAGAGTTTCTCACTGACCTAGAGCTCACCAGCAGGTGAGATTGACTGGCTCCTAAGTGCCAGGAATTATCTTTGTCTTTATACCCCTAGAGCTGGAATTACAGGCATGCATCGACTACACCTGTTTTTTTTTTTGTTTTGTTTTGTTTTGTTTTTTAAAACATGGGTACTGAACATTTAAACCCAGGCCTCGTGCTTACACAGTAAGCACTCTACAGAGTAAGCCATCTCCGTGGTCAGAGATCTTCCTGATTTAATGTAGGCATTCATAGCTATAAACCTTCCCCTGGAACTGCCTTTTTCGTTTCACAGATTCTGGTATGTTGAGCTTTTCTTTTCATTCAGATACAGGAATTTTTAAGTTTCTCTTCTGACTTCTACAACCTTGCCACCATTCTCTGCTGTGTCTGTTGTTCAGACTCCATGAGTCTCCATAATTTCTGAATTTCGTTTTCTTTCTAGTTTTAGTCCACTGTGATCAGAATGAGTACAAGAAAATATTTCCATTTCTTATATTTGTTAAGACTTGCCTTGTGTTCTAGAAAATAATCTATTTTAGAGAATGTTCTATGGCTCCTGAGAAGACTACCAGAACATCCAAATGACAATAAGCATATACATACCTTAACATTATTTTTTATTTTTATTTTATGTGTATGAGTGTTTTGCCTGCTTGTGTATAACTGTACCCACGTCACACAATGCCCGAAGAGGCCAGAGAGTTAGAGATGGTTGTTAGCTGCCATGCAGATGCTAAGAATGGAAGCCAGGTCCTATGCAAGAGCAGCCAGTGCTCTTAACCACTGAGTCATCTCTCCAGCCTTAACACATCCCTTTTACTAATAACTATGAATGTTAATGGTTTCAATTCTCCAGTCAAAAGACACAGACTAGCAAATTGGATTAAAAAATATTATCTGATTGTTGCCAACAAGAAATGCACCTCACTGACAAAAATAAAGATGGCCTTGGAATGAACAGACGGAAAAGGCATTCCAAGCAAATTGAACTAGAAAGGAAGAGAGTATATCTGTATTAATATCTGACAAACCAAAATTAGTCATAAAGAGATAAATAAAGCCACTTCACATCGATTAAGGGAACTATCACAATTGTAAACAGACAAATATTGGCATACCCAGTTTCATAAAACAAATACTACTGAATGCACAGGCACAAACTAAGCTCAGCACAGTACTAATAGGTTGAGGCAACACTGTACTCTGACCCAGAGGCGGGTCATTCAGACTACAAAGATCAACAAACATCAGAGTTAATAGTGTTACACATCAAACGGACGTAACAGACATCACTGTTCTAAACCAAGAGTACAGATACACAATCTTCTCAGTTGCTGGGATACTGACTTGCTTCCTCAGGCTAATTTTCAAGATGGACTTCGCAAGGGATAGGTGTGCTTCTATTTTTAAAATGTTCGAGACCACGTTGCCAAGTCCCGAAAGACTGTGTCAATGAACAGAGACTGCCTGATCCCCCAGCATCTATCTTATGGGGGAATGGATGGAGCCAAACCCACCCACTATCAGCCTTAGTGGCCCAGGGTCTGTCACTTCCTGGGGGAACTGCTTCTCTGAGGTGTTCAGATCTACCATAGTGTCTTCGGTGAAGAAAGAAATCACTTGCTGCTTTATGTCCCTCAAGTTCTTGAAGGTCTCTGATGGTCCTTGGGGATGGACAGGTCAGCAGTTCCCTAGGTTAGGACTCACTAGGAGCAGTCTGCATAGTGAGCGTAGGAAGCTCTGAAACAGGTCTTTGCTTAAGTCTAATCAAAAAGCAGGCTGGGGGCTGGAGAAATAAGTCAGACTGCTCTGGTAGAGGACCCAGGCTCAGTTCCCCAAATGGTGGCTAAAAAAACATCTGTAATTCCAGTTCCAGGGGATCTGACGCCCTCTCCTGGCCTCCGCAGGCATTGTATGACATGGTACATTTACATACATGCAGGCAAAACACTCATACACATAAAATAAAAATAATTTATTTTTTAAGCAGGCAGGTACTTCTCTTTTCGGTTCCTATATCCCATATCCCGATTAGTCAGGGAGAAAGTCCCAGTCAGGTGTCTGGCATCTGTAAAAACATCTGCACTCAGGACGGTTAGCCCAGTTTCGAGGGTTTGCCAGACTTTGAGTCGGAACTGGGACCAGGACCAACACCCCACTCCAGTTCCACAGCCTCATTGTGGTTTGTTTCTGGGGGTTTCTGAGGAGGAGTTACCTTTGGCCCTGGTGAATGATACTTAAAAAAAAAAATAGTTAGCTGGTATGGTGGTACATGCCTTTAATCCCAGCACATGAGAGGCAGAGGCCCACAGATTTCTGTAAGAGTCAGGCCAGCTTGATCTACATATTGAGTTCCAGACCAGCTGGGGCTTCAAGGAGACCCTGTCTCAAAAAATCAATATTGAATATGGCTCAGTTTTTTGGAAATGTATTTCAAGGATTTAGCAGTATCTACCCATAATCCACCATCTTCACACCCGTAATGCCATAGTGTGGTAACAACCTTATTGTAAATATCTGGGTTGTTTGATCATGGCTGCAGAAATTTCCTTAAGCCTGTACTTGGGCACCTGAGTTCATTTGGGCTAGTATGATAAAGTTCTATAGCCTGGGTGATGTATAACTATCAGAATATATTTCTCACTATCCAAGAAGCTGAAGTCCAGAGTCATGGTGCCAACACAGTGAGTTCTGGGAGGCCTATTTTGGGTCCGAAGACTGCCAGCTTTTTTTTTTTTCTCACATGATAGAATAGGGCTATGAAACAGGCTGGGTGTTTTGAAAAGGGACCAATCCTTTTTCCCAGGGCCCCACCCTTATGAATTGAATTTAATGCTCCCAGAGACCCACCCAAACCTCCATATTGGCTGTTGATGTTTCAAAATATGAATCTAGGGATAACAGAAATACTTTATAGCCTGGTGTAGACAAAATTTGACTCTGTGTCTCACTTTCTCCTGGATTTAGTGGTGGGGTCAAAAGGTGGATATGCTTTAAGACTTAGAAGTCACTGACGGTGTTGTCAGCTAGCAAAGTGGGCAAGCCCTTCTGTGGGAGATGAACCCACATCTCAGAACCCAGGCCTCTCTCTTTCATATCTGGGATTTTCGTTGTCCTCTGTCTGGGCTCCCGTGCCAGAACTTGAGTCCTCTGGTCTGCCCTGCCATAGGAGCTAAGGAGGGGATTTCCAAACTTCAGTTTCATTTTCATTTGTGAGTGTCATATGGGGCGCTGTCTGCCAGAAGAGACCTGGCAGAGCCACTAAGTCGCGACCTGAAGTGGGATGGGACAGATGAGACACTGAGGCTTGCACCTCCCTTGGAGAAACTTCCAGGGTCTTTGTGAAGACGTGGCTGCCTCTGTGGCCTTCCAGTCTCCAGGGCCTTTGGGATCTCTTGGAGGTTGAGCATTACTGGGACTGAATAAACACTGTGCCAAATACAGGGACCAAGAACTAGTCTCTTCCCACCAGGAGCAGAGAGCTGGCCTCATCATGGCCTGGCACAGTGCTCCTCAGACTTACCAGTTCAACAGTTACCCGAGAACCTTACAGAAGAGCCGTTTCCTGACTCCACCCTGAGACTGGGCTGTTCTATGGCCCTCTAGACTTTGTGAAGGATACCCCTACCTTCTACCCCACCCCTAGGTGATTCAAATGTGCAGGCAAGTTTGGGAGCCTCTGGTCTGGAGGATCAAGGGAGAAGGTTCCAAAGGACCAGGAATGTGTGGGGCCTCTCAGACCACCAGCCACGTCCCCTTGGTGACAGACCAGGGCCAAGTGATGCTGTATAAGTGAGACTGGAGTCCAAAACCCTGGTGCCAAAACAGGGCTCATCATCTCAACATTCCAAGGGCCTTTGGTAGGAAGTCAGACCATTCAGAAGGAGGAAGTGGCTCAAAGACACGTGGCAGGAGCTGGAAGCCAGATCCCTGGGCTTCAGTGACACAGTGGGAAGGTGGCAGGGCTGGAGTAAGGGTATAGGTCCAGGCCTGGGGGTGGGTACCTGCAACACTGAGGCTCTAGCCGCCCACCTGAAGAGGCCCTCTTCTTTGAGGGAAACTTATTTCCTCCTCTGTAAAGCATTATGATCACATGGTTTAACTGCAGAATGTTTTAGTTAGTGGGTTGATTTGGGGGTTTTGGTTTTATTCATACAGTGTATCATGTAGCTCAGGCTGCATTCACTCTGATCCTCTACCTCCCTCCCTCTTTTCCTCCCTCCCTTTCTCTCTCCTAGTGACTGTACCCAAGGTCTATGTATACTAGGCAAGTACTCTACAGTTGAGCTACATCTCCAGCCTGGCGCTCAGACTCTCCATCTACGAGCTTTAGCCTCCTTACCTGGCTTGAGATAACTGTTCTAAGGGAAATATTCACACACACACACACACACATGCACACACACACACCATCATGTGTGTATTAAAGGTCTTTCTTGCCTATTCTAGCTCACGTGGGTGAAGGAAGAAATGGTGGCTGACACTCCCTGAGTTGCACCTCATTGTGGGGCCCATGAAGGGAGGTAGTGTCCCGAAGGAAGCCTCAGTTTCTCATCTATGCATGCCACAGCCAGCTCAGTCACCCTTTGATTCTCCAATGCCTTAGCATCATCAGCTACCCGGGGGGAAGGGGAAAACCTGGGTTTCTGTCTTCACCCTTAGTAGGCTGGGCTTGGCCTGGAGGGTTCTGAGGGAGCTCACTGGTCTCTGTGGTTCACGTTCATGCCGTGGTCCTCGGGTCCTGACTTGTCCACCTAGTCTTGAGAAATCAGCATCAGCAATAGTTTTTCTTGAGGATTTCTGTCCAAGTGTCTGTAGCCATGACCAGTAGTGACTTTCTTGTCACTCTGTGAACCACATTCTTCCTGCTCCTGGGGTTAACATTTAATGCCTTTTCATTTCTGTCCTTCATTCTCACTGCCTGTTCCTGTGTCCTCTGTCCTCCCAGCACCACAAGGACAGGGCTTCTTAGTCTGACCTTCTCAGATGACTCCGGGCAAAAGGAAGGCAGGTGGATACCAACCTGCTGAGGAATGACAGCGTGGGGGGGCAGGTCTCCAACAGAGGAGAAAGGAGAGAGCATTGAGGAAGGAAGCCAGTGCTGCAGGCAGAACTAGGGCTGGGGCGGCAGCGAGGAGACTTCCTGGATGGACTTGAAAGGAGTCGAGAGGTGAAATGGGTCTAGAAGACGTTTGCAAGGTGGGGTACAAAGGGCAGAGAGGGTGAGGCCAAAGAAGCAATGTGTGGGAGCTAGGGACTGTGACAAGAATGAAGCGGGCTGCACCTGCCATCTTGCAGGCAGTAGGGCATCCGAGGAGGATGTTGGCACAGGCATCCAGGTAAGAAACGATGGTGCCAAGTATAGGCAGAGGCCACGGAAGAAGCAATCCTCTGGAATATCCGTGAATAATTAAGCCCTCTTGGATGTGAGCCCTCTGCTGCTGCCCAGTAGAAGAGTGGGTGGGCGAGTTTGTGAGGGGAGAGCGTGAGCTTAGTTTTGAACTTAGAAATACTGAAACCCACACAAGGCATCAAAACGAACACGAGGAAATTCTCCGTTCATTTTCCGATGGGCACCTGTGTTGATTCCATAACTCAGGTATTGTGGATAATGCTGCAGTGAATGTGAATGTACAAGTGTCTCTGAGCTGCGTGAATTTAGAATCCATTGAGTATATACTCAGGAGTGATAGAGCCTCCTTACTGACTTCCATGGTGGTCGGTTCAGCTCTCACATTCCCACCAGCAAGGAGAATAGGCTCTCTGTTCCTGCATGCGCTCTCTGTTTTTTAATTATTTAAAAAAATTATTCTCATATGTGGGGGCGGGAAGGTGTCTGTGTGTCTGAGTGTAGGTTTGTGCAGTGCCTTTGGAGGCCAGAAGAGGATTTGGGATTGGGATGGCCTAGAGCTGGGTTGCAGTTGGTTGTGAGCCATAGTACTCAGGTCCTCCAGTTGTGAGCTGTCTGATGTGGGTGTGGGAATCGAACTTGGGTCCTTTGGAAGAGAAGTACGTCATGTTCTTAACCACTGAATCATCTCTTCAGGCCCTTATTATTATTTTTAATTACACAAACATGTGTGTGTGTGTGTGTGTGTGTGTGTGTGTGTGTGTGTGGTAGGTTTGTGCAGTGCTTTTGGAGTACAGAAGAGGGTGTTGGATGACCCAGAGTCCAGTGTGGGTGCTGGGAATTGAACTTGGACCCTTTGGAAGAGCAGTCCATGCTCTTAACTGATGCGCCATCTCTTCAGGTCTGTTGGGTTTTTGTTTTTGTTTTTGTTTTTTATAATAACCATTCTGACTAGGGTCAGATGGAATCTCTGTGTAGTTTTAATAT
Source organism: Eospalax fontanierii (assembly GCA_035773235.1). NCBI lineage: Eukaryota > Metazoa > Chordata > Mammalia > Rodentia > Spalacidae > Eospalax > Eospalax fontanierii. The sequence continues at coordinate 15,918,369 of CM069552.1, forward strand.
GGGCTCTGCTGGTTAAAGGAACCTTTTTTTCACATGCTTATTGGCCATTTGAACTTCATCTTTTGGTCAGAGTAAAAGATATACTTGAAATAATTATTTTTATGAAAAATAAGTAATTTTTAAAAGGGTGGTTAGAATTAAAACAGATAATCTCAAAGGACATTTGCCTGGTATTCAGCAAACATTCACCGCATTGACTGCTCACGTTGTCAACCGTACTTCCAATAATAATGTAGTACTGTTCTTGTAACACACACATACACACACACACACACACACACACACACACACACTAAGCTAGACAGTAGAAAACCTATTTCCTCGACAGTTTTGAATTACTTTTTAGTTTGCATAATCACTTCTACCTAATACAGGTACTTACCCTCATCCACTGCCTTTGTATTTCTGTTATAGTTCAGTGTTTGGGAACTTCCGTTTTGTAAGCGTCACCGATCACTTTCTATGTTACCATCATCATTTGTTTCTCTCGTTTATGAACTGAGGAACTCAGAGAGACCCTGTTTCAAAGTCAATCAATCAGTCACTTGTCATGACCCCCATTAGCTATCGTTCTTTCAGTCAGCTGCTTCATACAAAATCGATCATAACCATTTCCTGTTGATAGCCAATTGCAGTCACCATTCTTGTCTTTGGTGTACTGGAATCCTGATGACCTGGACTCCAACCCCAGTGACCTTGGGCAAGCTACTTAATCCCATTCCCTGCCTCCAGTTGAATGACACACTGTTAGTACTTACCTTGAAGATCTCTTAGTGAGCACTTTTGGTCTCTGTCCCTTAGAGACCTGCTGCTATGTGCCAAGTGTTGTTTAAACATTTAACAGGTGGCATGTCCTATCACCTCTCAATAAATATGTCAGGAATGACATTTTATTTTATTGCCACATACACTAGGGGATTTTGCAGTGACAGTTCTGTTAAGCAAACACTGAAGTAGAAAAGTAAGAGCTCTTGTAATTTTATCAAATTTCCTGTCCTGGTTTGTATTCCCTCGTACAAACTCAAAGAAAATGCAACTCATTCCTTTAGGAGGTGATCCAAGCACAGGCTGTGGGGACAGAGAATGGACACAGGGAAGACCAGGCAGCCCAGGGTTGTACTGTCAAGTAAGTTCAAACTGAGAGCAATGGGAACTTCAATCTATTAGGAACGTTGAAGCAACAACAGTCATGCCCACACCTGTCATCTTGCCTAATGAGGAGGGAGTGGGGTGTGCACACGTCTGTTCTCAGTGTCCTAGGCCGGAGGAGGCAAGTTAAATGCTCAGTCCCCAGTCAAGGCGTGTGTGAAACGGATCAGAGATGAGCCTGGTGCAGGGGGATTCTGGGGGATCTGGGAGATTTCCCAGGGCTTTGATGGTGCCCTGCAAAGGAAAGGGACTTCAGGCTCACTACTCCAGCATTGAAGGACAGACAAGTTTGTTTTTCAGCCATCCAGGAATATCTGACCCCTGGGCTCCTTGATCATGGCTAGGGGAACATGTTAATTTATAAGCAATGATAATTCACAGAGCTTCTTGGAGTGTTTTTAAACCTATGTCCATAAATGTGAAGCATGCGTACATCTGTCCTCCCCTAAATACCGTCATTGCCTGTCCTTTGCTGAGTTCTCAGTGTGGCAGTCGCTCTCTTCCATGTTTTGTGAGAGTCGTTTCATGGATATGAAATGCTATGTGAGTTGGGTTGGTTTTTAAATTCCAAACAAAGTTTAAAATTTATTATTATTATTATTATTATTAATTTTGTGTGTCTGTGTGTATAAGAGGGAGAGAGAGAGAGAGAGAGAGAGGTGGGAGGCAGGCGTGTGTGCCACAGTGCATGTGGACATCAGATAACTTTGTGGAATTAGTTCCCTCTTTCTACATTTCCATGTTTTCCAGGGATCAAACTCAGGTCTCCAGACCTGCATGGAAGCATCTTTACCTGCTGAACCATCATTCCTAGCCCCAAGCAAAAATTTTTTAATTCACTTAATGAAAAATTATTCTTTAGGGGCCGGAGGGATGACTCAGTAACTAAGAGCACAGAGGACCTGAGTTCAGTTCCCAGCACCCATGTTGGGCAGCTCACAACTAACTGTCTATAACTCCAGCTCCAGGAGTTCCAACACCCTCTTCTGACTACTGTGGGCACACACACACACACACACACACACACACACACACGTGTATTCATACATACACACAAACAAAAAACAAAACTTATAAAATTATAGTAATTCATTAGCTGGCTGTGGTGGTTCATATCTTGTAATCGTAACACTCAGGAAGCAGAGACCAGAGTATGAAGGCCAGGGTCAGCTGGTGGGAGACTAAATGAAGCAAGGCTAAGGATTCATATCTCTGCTGAATATGAACAATTCATTACAGAATTCTACAATCTTACATAGTCAAATCTCAGGGTTACTACAGGGATATAATGAATATATATATATGAAAACATTAGTTAAGCATTGATCACACACAAGGTAATGAATCTCTTACAGTCAATCAATAAACTTTAAAGAATAGAAGGATTCTTTTAAGCATTAAAACCAAGGAAAACCAGTCATCCTGTACTAGCTAACAAATATCCTATTTCTAATCTAATAGTCATCATAATTTATAGTAGTGTTTTAAACTTAAACAAAGAGAATGGTTTGGACTACCTAGTCCATTAAACATCCTTGTTTTCAAGCGATGTTTGGACTTTAAGTCTGCTTTTAACCTCTTCTTTGCTGTTCTTCTTCACCAGAGGATAACCCCAAGTTCAAGGGCAGCCTGATCTACACTGCAAGTTCCAAGCTATCCAGAGCTACATAGTAAGATCTTGTCTCCAAAAAACTTATCAATAAACAACAATCATCATCACCATCATATACATATTCATATCACCATAAATTTAAAAATATTACCTACTGTCCTATATTTTTCTCAAAGCCATTGATTAATGAGTTTTAAGTGAATATGAAGCTCATTTGGCTTCTATTCCATTCCTTTGCTCATTTTTTTTCTGGTTTTAGTCCAGGTGCCTTAAGGTTTTATTGACAGTCACTTTAGAATATGTTTTTCTCTGTCTGGAAGCCCACCCAAGACTGCCTGACTACTCTTCCACAAATGATCTTTTTATATAATTGCCTTCAGGTTGTCTGTCTTGTGTGTTCTTTTGTAGTGAAACCAGGGTCTTATACATGCTAAATACATGTTCTATAATGGAGCTATACTTTGAGCCCCCAGTTACGCATTTCTAATGTAGAATGTCTTCCGATGGAATGTTTATATCTTATAACCCCATCTCCTGTGTCCATTTTTCTCCAAATGACCATTCCTGTCACTGCATCAAGAGCTCTGGAATATCCAGCGTACTTTAAGTAGCAGTGTCTTCAACATACGTATCAACTTAGACTTGTTTTTTGATTTTCTGTGGTCACAGACAGGTTTGTCTTAGTCACGTCAAGATTCTGTAACAGAATATCATGGACTGGGTGACATTTGCTGCTCACAGTCCCGGCAGTTGGGAATCACAACTTCATTACAACCAAGAGGCCTCATCTCCAAGTCCCCTAACATGGGATTTGGTGACGCCATGTGCATTTGGGGAAGACAATAACGTTGTGTCACTGTAAGGTATTCTCCGATGCTCACGTTTCATCTTCCTGCTCCTCTTCTCTTTCTCCATTTTTTTTTTGAGATGGGGGTCTCATGTAGCCCAGGCTGGCCTCAAACTCAGTGTATAACTAAGGCTGGTCTTGAACTCCCTTTGCCTTCATCTCCCAAGTGCTGGAAATTGCGGGCCTGCTCTCCTCCTTCTCCTTCCTCCCCCCTCCCTCCTCCCCCTCTCCCTCCTCCTTCTCTCTCCCTCCTCCTCCTCTCTCTCCTCCTCCTCCTTCTCTTCTCCGTTTCCTCCTCTTTCTCATTCTTTTTTCTCTCGAGACAGTCTTATTCTGTAGCCTGGGCAGGCTTTGAACTCCTGATCCTACTGTCTTACCTTCCAAATTCTAGGATTACAACCACGCATCACCAGGCCCAACACTCTCTGTTGATTAAAGACTATAAAGTACTAAATGAAACTTCAAATGATGACCTGGAGTTTTGGGGGTCAGAGGCTGACCTGGGATTTAGGGGGGCGGGACATAGGTTGGCATCTACAGTGGATTGGACCATCTTCATGTGAATGAATGAGCCAGGCTCCATCTATGGAACTGGTGTGTGACACCTGGGCTCTGAGTTTGAGAAGGAATGGGGGCATCCTCTGTTTCTGGTGTGACAGGAAGGGGTGCCAATGAAGTGGGCTGTGACAACTCTAGAGACATATAGAGCTGCCTGGGAAGAACTCAACCAACATGTGAAGGTCTGGGGACCTTCGCAGGTCAACAGTCATGAGGAATCTCTACAGGCAGGGGTGGGGGGCAGAGTAATTGCCACAGCAAGTTTCCTCTCGCGTTTTGCAAGAGTGGAACGGCATTGTCTTTTCTCTCCTTAGAACCTGCACTATGGAAACTGACTGTAGACTGCAAGGCAGAGGACAAGGCCCAGACAGCCATGAGACCCTCCCCATGGGAACACTGAAGCATCTACCATGATCCAAGAAGCCAGGTAGGCATTCCTTTCCCACCTTTCCTTTTCCTTCCATCCCATTCCATCTCCCTCCTCCTGTGGCCAAGATTGCTTCCCACACACACACCGGGGCACCAGTCAGCTGCACACTTTTGTTTCCTTGACTGAAAATCAAGAGTATGCAAAGAGTTTAGTGTGGGCAGTCCCAGGCCCTAGAATATCAAAGATCTCTGAGCAGGGTTGACAGACTCAGAGCTCACAGCTCCATGCCCTGACAACTCGAGGCTTATGTCTCTAAGCTTTAGAAGTGAGGGACTTATAGCTCTAGGTGCAGTGTGAAGGAGGCTCATGGCTCTGGGCTAGGTCTCTGCAGCCAGGAGCTCAGAAGTGCTGTACCCCTGGGCAGCTGGGATAGCCATCCCCTCTCTACCGCAGCTAGAGGCAGCTATGGTTGTGTGGTGTTACAGCTCTCAACCTTGGGTGTCAGACAGGGCTTTCATAGTGGCTAGTGTCGCACGTCCTGGGCCTCAGGTGTCATGACCCTTGATGTTAAAAAGCAGCTAGTGTTATCCCTCTGGGCCTTGGGTAGCCAGCCCTCAGCCCTCAGGGCTTGTCAGCTCCCTGGCTCTTCATAGGCTTCGACCTTCTCTCTGTTTCTACAGTCCTTTTGTCATGTCCCCTGCCTCTGCTCCCTGTCATCCAGCCCCTGTCTGGAACTCTTCAGTGGCCTTCACGGTACTCTTGTCACATCGCTGCCTCCACCTAGGGAGCAGCTGCTGACATCTTCACCTCTACCTGACTCTACCATCTCCACTCTGTTACCGGTCCAGTCCTCTCCACCCATGAAAACCATACGAAGGCCGGAAGAGAGGACTCTGGGAAAGCCAGAGGTTGCACAAGGCGGTGTCTCCCCACTGACTCAAAAAAGTAAGCAGAGCCCAGCAGGGGCAGGTAAATCTCTGTGAGATAGAGGCTAGCCTGGTCTAAGTGAGCTCCAGGCCAGCTGGGGCTATAGGGAGACGCTGTCTTCAAAACAAAACTAAAAAGGTAAGAACAACCTGTCCTGTTAGCCACCAAATCACAGGCTCTCTGCTGACTCATCAGGGAGACATGTGCTAGCCTGGCGTCCCATCCCTGTTACCCCCTCTCCGGAGTAAGAGCAGCTGCAGGGTGAACAGGGAGGTGTTCTAGAGTTCACCGGGGCCTGTGATGGCCAAGGCAGATTGTCTGAAGCAGTCGTGGCTAGAGCAAGGCCTCCTGCAGCTGGAGTCAGAGCTTCTGTTGGAGTGACTCTTTCAGTGGGACCATACTGTTCTCAAGGTGTCATGGAGTTTTCAAAACAGCCAGGCTGCCACAGTGACCGTCCTGCTGGCTACCAAAAGAGCTCAATGGACAGGTTCCCACTCAAAGCAGCCAGGCAGGAGGAAGAGTCTGACAATTGTCAACGCCCCCAACAGCTTAGCTTATTTGAAAAGAAAGTAAACATAATGAGCCACCATCAACAGTATCATTCTTAATATTTAACAGTGTTTGACACCTAGGCAAGTATCCTTAGGGAGAGTTAAGTCACTACTATCTGTCTGAACTGGGTTGCACAGCGCAACAAATGCCTTTGGCCACCACTCAGCATGACTATGAAAATCCTTAGACAAAGAATATCACGAGGAGAGCTGTGCTTCTAATCTAAGCATTTATAGAGGGAATGATCGAGGCACAGACAGAGAAGAAACTGACTCAAGGCCATACCGTCAATATATCAACTGGGTTCTGCTGCAGTAACAAAAGCCTCTAACGTTCCAGTGACTTATTCTTTCCTGCTCTTGCTTCTTGGCTGCTGTAAATGAATGGGCAGTCTAATCCACACTGTCCTCTGACCCAGACTAAGGCTAAAGGGGCAACCATGATCTGAGAAGAGCAGAGAAAAAAGCTTGACGAATCCCCTATTGACCCTTGAAACATCTGTACAGATGTGACCTATGTCACTTTTAGCGTATTTCATTGGTCAAAGCAAGCTTCACAGCCACACCCAAGTGCAAAGGGATGGGAATTGTGTAATCCCACCAAGGGCCCAGAAAGAGTGGGACAGGAGTATCTGTAAATGTCCCTAAGGCCCACCACAGAGAGTGAGTGCTGAGCTGAGCCAGGAATCCTGGCTCTGGGCCATGGATCTTTTTGCTGAAATCTACAGAATTCACAATGTCTATGTGTCCTCTTTCCCTGGGGTACTTGCTTCGAGAGCTTGATGTCTTCATGGGGAAACAAAGGTACGGTATTAGACTGGCGATAGGAAAGACACGACGATGAAGAACAGCACAAGCAGTCACTCATCCAGGCACTCTCCACCTGCCACCTCTGCCCTAAGCAATTCTTCCCCTGCAAGGAAACGGTGCCATACCATAGACACGTCCACAGGACACACAAACCCCGGGTATTTGCCCTTGTCTCGTGCTACCTGGGGCTCCAGAACTTTAGCCATTTACTGACCCAGGAGTTAAGAAGTCTTCATTCTGAGGCTGGAGAGATGGCTCAGTGGTTAAGAGTACTGACTGCTCTTGCAGAGGACCCAGGTTCAATTCCCAGCACCGACATGGCAGCTAACAACCTTCCATAACTCTAGTCCAGGGGACTCCAACACCCTCTTCTGACCTCCTTGGGTGTTACACAACATAGGTGCGCTTAAACACATGCAGGCAATACACTCATAAACATAAAATAAAAAATAACCAATATAAAAAATTTTAAAAGAAATCTTAGTTCTGTTCCTAGCTCTGCCATGAACCTGGTATATGACCTTGGGCACTTCCTTCTCCTTTCCTTGGCCTGCATCATTCTATCTCTTCCATGGAGACAGCATCCTAGTCTAAGGGTCACAGATATGAGCACATTGCACAGTGTCTAAGTGCTGTGTCTAAACTGGGAGCGATCGTTAGTAGTATAATTGAGGAAGGGTACGCAGGAGGGATGAGTGCATGTCCCTGGGTGCTCAGGAACAGCTGGGATCTAAAATCCAAGACACTCAGTGGATGTGGCCTCCCACTCTTTCTCAAAGTTAGAGGTAAAACCTCTACAGCTGTGGGGATTTGGTAAGATATAGAATATCCAAAGAATGCAGTGCCTGACACAGCATGTGCTTTCTGTCTGCTTCTTACTGTTACTGGGGAGACACACCAAAAAGTGCGTTTGGAACTATTATAGCATCTTCCAACTCAAAGAGAGCACCATTTAGTTAACAGACCCTCCAACTGTTGGATATTTAGCTTTCTTCCAATTTTTAAAACATTATAAATAATCTTGCTATGCACACTTTTATAATTAAAATTGTGCATCCATGATCGTTTCCTATTGAATATGGAATTAGTGAATTATGAATTAGGGTTTTGCTTTGCTACTTCTCCTAGCTAGCTGTGGGCTCCAGTTTGGAAGGGGAAACGGATAGAGAAATGGCTCAGTGATTAAGAGCACTTGCTGCTTTTCCAGAGGACCCACCACTCACATTTTGATGGCACATAATCACTTGTAACTCCATCTCCAGGGGACTCGGTGTTCTCTTCTGGCCTCTGCTGGCACCCATAGCCATGTGACATACACTCACACAGACACACATAAATTAAAAAATATAAAAATAAATCTTTAGGGGGCTGAAGAGGTGGCTCAGTGGTTAAGATTACTGGCTGTTCTTGTGGCACCATATGATGGCTAACAACCATCTGTAACTCCAGTTCCAGGGGATCTAATGCCCTCTTCTGTCCTCTTCGGGCACTGCATGACATGGGTGAATTTACATACATGCAAGCAATACATTCATAAAATAAAAATGAATTTTAAAAAAAGAAGAAAGAGAAAAGAAATCTTTAGAAGAAGAGAATAAACTTAGGTGGAACAGATGGTTTATCTAGTTAAGACTAGGGTCCACTGTGAGCAACAGAGTTCCCTAAAAGCAGTAGTTTAAACAGACTAGAAGTTTATTTCCCTGTCATATAAAACAGGACCAGGGAAAGTAGGCAACTTTACCCACACACTCCTCTGCACTGGCTTCTACCATGATGCAATATGGCTGCCCAAGGTCTACCCAACCCATTGACATTTCAGCCACTGGCAAGAAGCAAAAGAGAACAGATGACATCTCGACTTGCATCCCATTGGCCAAACCACAATGACAAGGCTGCATCTAACTGTTCAGAAGGCTGGGAAATCAAGTCTATTCTAGATGACCAGAGAATGTTCAGAAGTTTTGGTACTAAGGAAGAACAATGTCAGGAGATACCAGATATTTCTGCCACGGAGTTAAGACTGACAGCAGCACGAATGGTCCATGGAAACAGCAACGAATCCTCTGGGGCCTGTACTCAGGGGATGAGCTACTTGCCCACTCTGCAGAGTCAGGCTATAGGTAGAGATGGGAGATCAGAAGTACACCAGTCTCTGCAGCTGACCTTGAGCAGGTGCATTGACTCCAGAGAGAGACGGTGCCTTAGGTGGTTTTCTGTTGCTGTGATAAAATACCCTGGCAAAGATGCCTTAGGGGAGAAAGGGTTCATTCTGAGTCACAGTGCAGGAGCACGACCCATCTTGGAGGTGGGAGCTGGAAGAAGCTGGTCATGTGGCATCCACAGTCAGGAGGCAGAGAGCAGCAGAAGTCAGTGCTCACCTGGTCTCCTTCACAGACCAGGATCCCCTGCCCAGGGAGTGGTCCCACCCACAGTCAAGATGGGTCTCTCCACACCAGTTAACACAGTCAAGACAACCCTCCGCAGGCTGGCCAGAGGCTTTTCTCCTAGGTGATTCCAGATTCTGTCAAGTTGACAATTAACACTGACCATCACAGGTCACTTACACGCCAACTTTCTGCTATTCAATATGGGGATCTTGACTGTTCCTTTGGCTTCTTCTCTAGCTCACCTGCTCCAGCTTCCTGGTCCCTCAACTCACCTGTTCCCTTCCCCAGTCCCAGTTCATTTACCCCAGCATACCTGCCTCCGGCTTGCCTACCCCAGGTCACCTACCTCTCCCGGTCTCTGCAGGGCTGGCTTCTAATGGATGCCGACAGCCTCCAGCTGGGCACTAGGAACCTATGGGCCTGGCTTGTGAGGCTGTTGAGCAAACACCCAGAATGGCTGAGCACCAAGATGAGGTTCTTCCTCCCTACCATGGACCCGGACAGCAGCAACGAGGTCCCCGACCCTGAGCAGAGAGTCATCCGGCAGCTTAGCCAACTGCATGCCCAGGGCCTAACCATCTGGCAGTCGTTCATTTACGTTCTGTGCATGGAGCTGGAGGTGCCTCTGGATCTGGAGGTACCACTGCTGAGCATCTGGGGCCAAGAAGATGGTAAGAGCCCATGGGAGTACAAAGCAGCCAACTCAGCCCTGCCCTGCAGAGCCATGGCCACATACAGGGACCCATTACAAATACTCATAGTGCCTAAGGGGTTTCCTTCTGCAGTGCACTCAGAAGCAGTGATAGGGGACCTCATCCTTTCCCAACAAGCAGGCAAGTTTATTGCTCCATTCATCGGGCATTGCTTGGGCACCTTCTGCTTATACAAGCAGTGAGGAGAAGCAGGGGACAGTGAGCGGCAATGAGGCCTTGGACAGAAAGTGGGAGCTCAGGGCTCGAGAGATGGCTCAGCAGTTAAAGAACACTGGCAGAGTTCATATCCCAACACACATATGGCAGCCAACAACCATCCACAAAGCCAGTTCCAAGGAATCCGAATTCCTCTTTTGATCTCTGTGGGCCTGGCACACACGTGATTCACTTGCATACATGCAGGCAAACATACACATGGAGTCAAAATAAATTAAAAAAAAAAAAAAAACTTAAAAGAAAGTGAGGACTCAATCAAGAGCTCTACCAATGTAGGTGTGAGGACACATGCACATATGACACATGTGCAGACAGCACAGACATGCATGTAAGCATGTATACACATGGATACAAATGTGCAGAAATAGATCTGCACTGACTTGTACATGTACCCATACACTGCCGCCCACCACTGCCCGCAGGACTCGCCACCAGCTTCCCCAACAGGGGTCGACTTTATTTCCATGGAACTTACAGCTAAGCCTCAATCAGATGCCCCCCAGAGCTTCCCAGGCACCCCACATCCCCAGGCACCTCCTCCAGTATCCCCAATGCATGTGTTCTTCCTTTTCTTGCAGAATTTCCCACCCAGCCGGAAGCTGGTAAGGAGAGCCGGCCTGGATGTCAACCACACTCTGGTGAGGCCTCGGGCTGGGGACTAGAGGCTGAGGGGGGTGCAGGCTAAGCTGCTAAATTCCTACCTTAAGATGGAGGAAGCTCAGGGTTGGAGAGATAACTCAGTGATTAAGAGTTCTGGTTCTTCCAGAGGTTCGGTTCCCACCACCCACATGGTGGATAACAACCATCTAAAACTCCATTTCCAAGGGATCTAGTGCCCTCTTCTGGCCTTTACAGGCACTGCATGACACAGGTGCACTTACATACAGGCAAAAACACTCATACACATAAAATAACCTTTTGAAAAAGATGGATGAAGCTGGTGCGTGGCAGCCAGCAACAACCGTTTCCTCTATACACGAAGCACACCCCACTTCCTCACCTTGCCTCACTGCTCATGACCAGGGAATCCCTGTCAGCTCTCCTTTCTTTTTTCTTCTTCTTCTTTGGTCCTTTTGAAATAGGATCTCCCTGTAGCCCCAGCTGACCTGGAGCTCACTATGTAGACCAGGCTGGCCTTGAACTCACAGAGGCTCACCTGCCTCTGCCTCCTGAGTGCTGAGATTAGAGGCGTGTGCTACCATACTGCTCTCATTTTTCTATCCCTACTTCAGGGACGTGTGGCAAGATGAAACCCCATGACAGTTATGCACATGGACAGGGGACAGGCTACAGGCTCAGTCAAGAAGTTTGACTCTCACAGCCATGTCTCCATATCGTGCTCCTTCCCTGGTAGACACTGTGCTTGGGATGCCCAGCTGTGAGCCTGCTGTCTGTGTCCTGGTTGAGAGACCCCAGGTCCAGAGGGTTCAGCTCCCCAGCAAGACTGTAGAAGTAGCTTTTGCCAACCACCTTCTCACAGCCTTGGAGTGTCACCTGCTTTTCTGCCTAGGCAGTGTTGTGGAATGGAGCACCCCAAAGGCGCTGCCTGAGCCTCATCTACTCCTCCATCCCCTTTCTTCTCTCTTTCCAGGCCTCAAACGCCCTCACCAGAGCTGTGGGTCCTCACCCCGCCGAAAACACTGCAAGAAACAGAAGCTAGGTGGGTTGTGGGGAACAGCATAAGGACTGGGTTTCCCTGAGACCTGTCACAAACAGATCCTGGGCCTTGTTCCTGTCTGGAAAGCCACTGGGAGGGAAAGACTGAAAGTTCTAGATGAGCAGAGCAGATGGGATCTTTCAGGGACAGCCTTGATGTCTGGGCTCTTTCAGGGACACACTGTCCTCAAGGTTGTGGAGTCCTAGGATGGTAAATGGCATGATCTCAGGTCTGGGTCCTCAGTGACCAGGTTGGGGTGAGTGGGGTTGGAGGAGGATAAAGGTTCCTGGGAGAACTCCTAGGTACACAGCCTATAGGGACACAGGGCACCGAGGCCAGGCCATGGATAAAAGGAGACACAGAACCTCTCCATCCTCTAAAATGGTCCTTAACCTGGCCCTCAGCACGCACATACACTCCACCCAGCCAGAAGATTCACATCTCTACACAGTAGACTACCACCTCAGTCTTTCTTGAGAGTGAAGGGAATCGAGTCCTTTTAATGACCTGGGAAGGAGGAGGTTAGTACTTGGTATGGCAGGAACCTAGTTGCCATGAGCTGATCGGCCAGTGCAAAACCAAGGCTCTTAGGGCTCATTCTTGAGGGAAGGACACAGAGCACGCCTGTATCACCAGCAGAGGTTGTTTCAGTATGAGGTTGCAAAGCAAGTGCCTCCCCAAGCTAATTGAAAAGCACACTACTTGCATTGCCCCAGAACACAGAGGCTTGATCCATGTGACCTCCCTGGGCAAATGGCTGCAGGGCCTCTGCTGATGTGGAACTACTCCCCCTGGGAACTTGGGTAGCCCAAGAACTCCCCATTGTGACTTGCCACCTATCCCCATGCATACATTGCTGGGACTGGAAGTTGCCAGCCTCATCTTGGGGTCTCAGGACATGCATGGAATATGGGACCCCTGTCTTCATGCCATTGTTGTACCCCCTGCAGAGTTGGCCGAGAAGTATCTGCAGCTCCTGAAGACATTTGCCCAACAGCGTTATGGTGGCAAATGCCTAGGGCTAGACCAACAGGCCTACATCGCCCCCATTCTTCAACGGAGTCGGGCCACAGCACCCTTGGATGCGAAGGAAGGGGCCTTTATGAGGGACCATGGGGCAGTAGATGACATTGATGTGAGCATTCAAGATCTCTTCAACTTCAAAACTCATAAGGGCCCACGAGTGATGATAATCCTGGGGAAGGCTGGCATGGGCAAGACCACTCTGGCCCGTCAGCTCTGCCGGACGTGGGCTGATGGCCAGCTGGGCAACTTCCAGGCCCTGTTCTTTTTTGAGTTCCGCCAGCTCAACCTGATTACACGTATGCTCACACTGCCCCAGCTCCTTTTCAATCTGTACCTAAGCCCGGAGTCAAGCCCCGATGCTGTCTTCCAGTACCTGGAGGAAAACGCCTGTCAAGTCCTGCTGATCTTTGATGGGCTAGATGAGGCAATTGACTCCTGTTCTGGCAACAAGTCTGTGGATGCTGATGGTGCAGGCTCAGCCCTCACCCTCTTCTCAGACCTTTGCCATGGGACCCTCCTGCCAGGCTGCTGGGTGATGGCAACCTCCCGTCCCGGGAAGTTGCCCACCTGTGTGCCCACAGAGGCAACTATGGTATACATGTGGGGCTTTGATGGGCTGAGAGTGGAGAAATATGTCAGCTGCTTCTTCCGTGATCTACTCTCACAGAAGTTGGCCCTGGAAGAGATGAGGACCAATAAGCATCTCTGGGGCTTGTGTGCAGTACCTGCACTGTGCAGGATCACGTGCCTCTGCCTCCGCCATCTGCTTCCTGACAGCTCCCCAGGCCAGTCTGCAGCTCTCCTGCCCACGGTGACCCAGCTCTATCTGCAGATGGTGCTAACCTTTGGACCCCACAGAACTCTGTTTACCACCTCCTTGCTGGGCCTCGGAAAGGTAGCCCTGATGGGACTGGACACTGGGAAGGTCATCTTCTCTGCAGAAGATATCCCTCCGCCCCTGATGGCCTTTGGTGCTGCCCACAGCCTGCTGACTTCCTTCTGCATCTGCAGCCGCCCTGAGCGCCAAGAAATAGGCTATGCCTTTGTCCACCTCAGCTTGCAGGAGTTTTTAGCTGCTCTGCACCTGATGGCTAGTGACAGGGTGGACAAAGACACACTCATCCACCACGTTACTCTCAATTCCCATTGGGTACTGAGGACCAAAGCTAGACTGGGCCTCTCAGACCATCTCCCTACCTTTCTGGCAGGCCTGGCATCCCACAACTGCTGTCAGTTCCTCAGTCAGCTGGCTCAGCGGGATGAAGCCTGGGTGAGCTCTAGGCAGGCTGCCGTTGTGCAGGTGCTGAGGAAGTGGGCCACCCGCAAGCACACTGGGCCAAAGGTAGTAGAGTTGTGTCACTGTGTGGCTGAGACCCAGGAGCCTGAGCTGGCCAGGCTCATTGCCCAAAACCTCCCCTTGCAATTCTCCTTCCACAATTTCCCACTGGCCCGTGCAGACCTGGCCACACTGGCCAGCATCCTGGAGCACAGGACTGCCCCCATCCACCTGAATTTTGATGGCTGCCCCCTGGAACCCCACTGCCCTGAGGCCCTGGTAGGATGTGGCCAGGTGGAAAATCTCAGGTGAGTCCTAGCAGAGGAAGGCTAGGGAGGGCTGAGGAGGGCACTGGGCTTTGGAAGAGTGGTGGCCAACCAATCTGCCAGAGAGACTGGATTCAAGTCTTTGCTATCAGAAAAAAAATGGTCCTATCTCCGCCAGCTGTGTGGTGCAGGTAGGGCAGCCCTGTGCCTCAATCTGGCCTCTGGAGTCGAGTTGTTCCTTTCTCTTTCCTGTGGCTTCTTGACTCTCTCTGGCAGTCACAGGCTGGAGTCTCAGATCTGGGCTGTGCTGCTCAAGGGTATCTGACCTTGGGCAGTTTATATAACCTCCCTCAGCATCTCTCCATCCCTGCAATGAGTTTCTAAGTCAAGGGGCCATCGTGAGAATGAGATGGGATAATGCATCTTTTTTCAGCATGGATGCTGGACCAGAGCCAAGGCTCCATGTCCGTATCAGCTAAAGAAAGAGCAAGGTTTGGTTCCAAAGCAATCCCCTGCAGATACAGAGGGTAAATTATCCCAGGATTGCATGTCTCTGTCATGGAAGGGTCAGAGGTAAGTGGTCCAAGTTGGTAGATGGCTCTGATCCATCTACCCAGTGACCCAGGTTTTGCCACTATTGCTCTAACATCCTCTCTGGTGTCCTAGCTGCAGGATCAAAAGCTGAGTCATGGGTGTCCCTGTACTGTGGCTGTTGCTCAGAGGATGGGAAAGGGTGACCATGGAAGAATGTGTTGTTGTTCTCTTCTTCCTCATCTTCTTCCTCCTCCTCCTTCTCCTCCTCCTATTCCTTCTCATCCTTCTTTAAATTAACACAACAGTCTATTTGTAAATATATGTGTCAACAGACTGAAAATACTTTATACATTTCAGTGTATAATATTAATTTCACAACTAAGCAGTCTGCTGTCCTAAGTTACAGTTTTGTTAACACAAGCTGTATTCAAAACACTGAACATAAAAAAAGAGAAAACAAAATAAGTAAAAGAAAAAATATTCCTTCCCCCATAAAAAAAAATAAATACAAAATCGCCTCATGTTTTTGTTTTGCTTTATTTTGTTTCATTTTATTTGAGGCAGAGTCTCACTGTAGCCCTAGCTGGCCTGCAGCTCAGATGTAGACCAGATTCCTCAGTTTCCCAGGGATCTACCTGCTTCTGCCTCCCAAGTGCTGGGATCAGAGGCATGCACCACCATACCTCACCCAAGTATATGTTTTTAAATAGGAAGAAGTTAAGGAAATTAGATCCTGTTTTCCAATGACACAGAGTTGCATTTCTTAAGACCTATTGGTGAGGTGAAGTGACCTTTGCTAAATTCAATGCCCATTTTGACATACAGATCCCAGGACTCACTAGCCAGCCAACCTAGGCAAAACAATAAACTTCAGGTTAGTGAGAGACCTGTCTCCTAAAAAAGGTGAAGAGAAAGACACTCAACATCTGGCTTCCACATGTGCACATGCCACACACACACACACAAAGGTTGTTTGCTTGCCACAGTCTAAGCTATGTATAACTCTATTTCCATGGATGAAGTGGAGAATGAATTTGGTGAAAGAAGAAGTCAGTGCCGTGACCTGTACTTGTTGCTTCTCCAACAACTACAGTGATGACTATTGCTGTTATATTAAGCCCCATCTCTCAGAGGATGGGGAGCTGATGAGCACTAAGTCGCTGCATGATGCTGACCCCCAGTCACTCTGCCTCTCCCCTGCAGCTTTAAGAGCAGGAAGTGTGGGGACACTTTTGCAGAAGCCCTGTGCAGGAGCTTGCCGACCATGGGGAGCCTGGAGACACTCTGGTGAGCCAGGGATTGCAACCAAGAAAGATCTTCAACTGTGAATGCCTGGCAACGCCCCCCAACCTGTCTCTGCATACACACGGATTCCTGTTCAGCTCCTTCCCCATCTTTCTTCCTCCCCACCATCTTTCCTTGCCCTGTAGGTTAACAGGAAGCAAGATCACTGCCCGAGGCATCAGCTACCTGGTGCAGGCTTTGCCACTCTGTTTCCGGCTGGAGGAGGTCAGGTGAGTGATATCCTGGGGGCCTCTTTTTGTCAGAGACAGGTCACTTCCCAGCTTTCAGGACATCCCTAAAGGCTGCATCAGGGACTGACCAGCAGAGACTCAGGGAATGAGACGTCAGTCTAAGAACAAGATGGGCTGAATCTCAAAGCAAACCTCCCAGATCCCAGAGCAGGGTGGATATTTGGGGCCACCTTGAAGGATCATGGATCTTGAGGCTCCCTCCCCTCCTTCCATGACCCTGAGAAAAGAATTCCAGTGTCTAGACAGACAGCAGTTACCATGCGTACCAGAAATGCATGCACTGTACACATTCGCATTCCTGCACTTGGGTATGCACTTACACAGCCCAGTGCACTCACCTACTCAAGACTGTGTCACATGCCCACTCACAGATGTGCACATATGTGACACACATAAGCACACTTAGATGCAGCACACACTGGATGAGCACACCTACACAATGTACCCCGTCCCTGTGTCTGGAACTGATTACTCCAGGGAGAGGTGGGACCAGGGAATCTTCCTCTGCAATCTCATATGACTCCTTCCTGATATTCGGAAAAGCAGCCCCTGGGTTCAGACAGGCTCTTTCTGGCACTAGGATGCAGCACTTTCTGAGATAAGCATAAGCTGGACAGTACCTCCTGTGCCCACATCTGGGTGCCTGGACAGGGTTCACTCAGGTTGGGACAAAAGTTTGAACTATTGATCTTGCTGAAACTTTCTTTCCCCTGGTTACTGAGAGTGACAGCCATCATAGGTTTTATTTTTTACTGATTTTTCATTTTTCCCCTGTTGCTCTCAATCAGCCTCACGCCCCTCAGTTCATCTGTCCTTCTCGCTGGGAACCCAGGCATGGGCAGTGAGGTTGGAGAGAACTGTGCTGGGCTCCAGTGAGGCTGGAAGCAAGAGGCTTTAGCATCCCAGAGAGACTTTGTTTGTACCCTGAGGGCCAGGAGATGTTTACAAACTTGGGACTCAGGCACATTGGCAACCTAAACCCCGGGAGGAAGGTCTCCTCGTTCTACATCATAAGACTTCCACAATCTGTCATCTAGATCCCTTGGGCTACCAGGCAGAAAGTCTTCAATAGGGGCAGAAGTAAGGCCTAGAGAGGCCCTTCCTCCTAGATGGATGACTAGGATCAAGCTACCCATTTTTCTGAGGCCCTGTCTCCCACATGAGGGTGACCCTGACCTGGGGCTTCCAAGCATCCATCCCCACAGCTGAGGACCTGGGTCTTGCGCTCCCTGCAGTTTGCAGGACAACCAGCTCAAGGACCCAGAGGTGCTGAACCTTGCCCAGCTTCTCCCTTCCCTACCACAGCTCCGGAAGCTTGAGTAAGTAGTCTTTCCTCCCAACCAAGCTCCTCTCCTGTCCAGAGTCACACCCTCCTCTATAGACCATAGCATTCACCTCTGATGCTTTTGCCACAATCATGCAGCCTGAGCCGGAACAGCTTCTCCGTGTCAACCCTGCTCTCCTTGGTGAAGGTTGCCACCACATGTCCTACTGTCAGAAAGCTGTTGGTCAGGTGAGCAGAATGAATGGGATTCTGGCCTTCAATGTCTTGAGAAATAGGAGGGATAGGAAAGGAGGATGTCCCTAGCCTACAAGATCTGTGTTTGGATGCCAGTGTTGGTTTAATTCAGAACTGTGACTCTAGAACCTTACTTAAGTGTAGTGCTTCATAAA
This sequence comes from Eospalax fontanierii, assembly GCA_035773235.1. Lineage (NCBI taxonomy): Eukaryota > Metazoa > Chordata > Mammalia > Rodentia > Spalacidae > Eospalax > Eospalax fontanierii. The sequence goes on from CM069552.1 coordinate 15,936,477, forward strand.
TACTGAATGAATGGATGGGTCGGTGGATGGATGAAGAGATGGGATGGATAAATAATGTTCTAAAGCACAGGTGTAGACAAATCAATGATTAGCTGCGTGCCGCTCTCCGAGGTGCTGAAGCAGCATTGTGGGTTTGGATCTCTGCATAGGTTAGGTGTGAAGCTTTCTAATTTTAATATAATTATAACTGCCATTTTAAAAACCCTCAGAGGGCACGGTGACATGTGCTTGTAATATCAGAAATAAGGAGTATCAGGAGTTTAAGGCCAGCTTTGGATGCATAGGAAGTTCAAGACCAGTCTGGTTTACTTTAAACTCTGTCTTTAAAAACAAAAACAAAAAACTCTCTTAATAAGCAGTAGTGTAGGATTTTACAGCCTGAGTTGGAGAACTTTTGCCAATTCTCTTATGTTTCTGTGTCAATGAGGACATGAGCTTTCCTTAGATGGCTGGGGCAGGTGCGGGTGACCAACTGAGGCAGTAAGGATGACATGCTGGCTTCTGGTTCCTGGGTTTCATGGCTTTGTGTCTGACCCTTTAGGGAATCGGACCTCCTCTTCCTTCTTTCCCCGATCACAGAGACAACTGCACCAGGGTAAGAAACTAGGGAGGTTTCTATGGAGGTGACTCACCATGGTAGAGTCTTCAGCCCCTAGAAACCAGCGGAAGAGGTTCCAGTCCATGAGGCTGGCTCCTGAGCCCAGACCACTGTGTGATCTGTTCTTTCAGAACTCCAGGCCTACAGGACAAAGATGACCTGAGGAAGGAAGGACAGGGCCAGAGCCTAGCACTCAGGTACCTCAATGGGACCCACTGCCCTTAGGAAGGGAGGACGGGAAGGAAGGGAAAAGGGGAACATAGACGAAAAGGGCAAGAGAAAGGCACGTGTAAGCAGTGGTGTGTAACAGCTGCAGCTGAATGAGCCCTTAATGCATGCAGGGCTCTGTGCTCAGAGTTCCATGTCTAGTGCCTCATGGGAAGCCTTTTGGAAGCCCTATGAATTGTGGCTTACACACACACACACACACACACACACACGTAACCCTACTTTGGTAGTGGAGGAAACTGAGTCACAGACAGATTAAGACCCTGCCGCAAATCACCCCAGATATACATCCTCGAGACTCCCTGACTCATAACCAGAGAGGATATTACTTTGTTCCCTTGAGATCCTCTGACGCATACCCTTATCCCAGGCTCCAGAAATGTCAGCTCAGAGTCCACGATGCAGAGGCCCTGGTGGACCTGTTCTTGAAAGGCCCCCGGCTGGAGGAAGTAGAGTGAGTATCCTGGGAGGTGGGAGATCAGAGGCAGGAGCTGGGGCGGGGCTGGGCAGAGCAGACAAGGCCTCACCTTGAGGTGGGTGGCGTGGTGACAAGTGACTGACTCCTGAAGGATTTGAGGACATAAGTGCTGTCACTATGCAGCTCTGTCCTGTGTGGGGTGCTCGGCTCGGGGCTGTTAGGCATGTCATGTTTTATCTTCTCTGATGCAGGCCTGTGTCTGCCCACATTTTATAGGGAAATGAAGGTGCAGAGTCAAGTTGCTCGGGGCCACATAAGTAGGAAGGCTCAGGGCTGACACTCCCACCCCATTCTCATGACCCTGCCACCTCATTCACAGTCATCGGCAGAATTGTCATTCTATACTCTCTGCACCGGGATGACCCACCCTTTACAGACTACAGAAGTCCCCATGATGCCTGACTTCTGAGTGGGGCTGGAGGACTGGTAGTGGTCTTGCCATGTGATGGGGGGGGACCCACCAAAACAGTCCCAAGAAGTCCTCCAAAGGGCATGAAGATGGCATGATAGATGCTTTGAAGTGTTTGGGGGTGAGTTGGCCCCACCCTGGAGTGGATAGGATGAGGGCTGCCTTGGTGACCAGCTGTCGATCTGTGACTCCGTCCCAATGGGACATTCAAGAACACTATTGGAAGGCATGGAATACTTCTAGCCACCTGGCCACCACTGAACCTACCCCTCCCAGTCCCCTTTACTCACAGCACCAGCCCCACCCCACCTGATCAAATGGATAAAAGCCTCCTAGCTCCTTTGCCAACCCAGCCTAACTAGCTCTCAGTCCCAGCCCCTTCCTTCAGTTCCCGTGTTAGACCCCCTCATCTCTTACCTGGTGACTCCATCAGCTTCTGGTTCACTGGTCCCTACCTCCACCCCAACTACCTTCCTGGTGAAGTAAACTGTTTCATTGCTGCCTCTGCTCTTCATTCCCTTCCACTACTCAGGAAAAGCCCCAGTTCTCCAAGCCAGTGTGGCCCAGAAGCTTTCCCCACCCTGCCCACACCCTCTTACCCTGCTGCTCCAACTCAATCTCCAGACTAAATACACTGGCTTCCTTGAGTGCCAGTATGTGCTAGGCCACAGGGCCTTTGAATGTGCCAGGAACACTCCTTCCCTGTCTCTCCCTTTCTGTTTATTATTGGATCTCCTGGAGATTTCCAGCAAGTAGCTCGAACCTCCAGAAAGCCTCCCTGCTGGGCCAGATGCACCCCCCCCAAATTATGAAGTTTATCACAAGGAACAAGTGTGTATGTTGCAGGAATGATCACAAATGTGCCCTTCAATTCAGGCTGCCTGGGTTCAAACCCAAGCATTGAGCAAGTCTCTTAAGGACTCTGTGACTAGGTTTACTCTGCAGTAAGATGAATATATACTAGTGCCTGTTCATAGGACTGTGAGATTGAAATGTGCCACACTTACAGAAACACCAAGACCATTTCCAAATGCAGAGCATGCAGCCTGTCCCTCCTAGTTATCATAAGGTTCATTTATGGGAGTGAGATGCTGACTAAGTCAGGGAGGGCCTGCATGAGCGAGGCCTCACAACCTCTCTGCTTCAGTCTCTCAGGGAACTCTCTGGAAGATGAAGGCTGTCGACTCATAGCAGAGGCCTTGTCACGGCTGCACATCACCCGGAAACTGGAGTGAGTTGCACATCCCATTGCTGACTGTCATTCCCTGGAGAGCCACCCCAGGTCCCCACCACAGTCAACAGTAGTGGTCCTGATGCACCCAGCTTTCTCCATCACCAGCAAAGTAGGGAGGTTGACCACACCTTGCTCATGCCCCTGCCCTGAGCCACTAGTAGCTCCACTGACCAACTCCTTGCAGTGGACAGCATGTCCACAGCACATCTGGCTCACAAGCCATACCATTCTTGAAATAGCTCCAGGAGGCAGGGGCATTGCACTGAGCAGAGTTGAGGTACCAAGGAGGCAGATGCTGGGCTGTTGGGGAGAAAGTCTTGTGTTAAGTTGGGATGCAGGGGTAGGTGAAACAAGAAGGCCCTCACATCATGTCCTCTGAAGGCCTCAGAATTCTTTCTGGTCTCATGCCATGATGTGCATCTGGGGCAAAGATGGTGTTTGGGTGGGCTGTGGTCGTGTTGGTGGCTTAGAATCACATTTAGTTTGGGTGGGAAGTGGTGAGATTGGTAAAAGTGGTTTGGGGCTTTAGCTTTGATGGTGTCACTCTGTGAAACCTCTGGGCCTCAGTTTCTCCATTTGTAAAATGGAGTTAAATGAGACCATATATGCCTGAAATCTTTGACACAGAGAATGCTGTCAGCACTCCATAGATGACAGTTATTTCATAGACCAGGAAACTGAGCCTCAGAGAGGAGAACCCTGGGCCAGTCCTTATGGCTTGAGCCCTTTGAGGAACCCTGGTTGAGGAACCACAAAGGCCAACAAGCTTCTACTTACAATGAGGGAGATAGAGCCTCCTGGGGCCGTGGATCGTGGTGCCTGCTGACACCATCGTCTCCTTCTTTCCACAGCCTCAGCGGCAATGGGCTCACTGAGACCGGGATGGTCTACGTGCTGAGGGCCATGAGCTCGTGTGGGATGCTGGCAGAGCTACACATCAGGTCGGAGCCCCCACAGGCCACTGAACTCAGGGCCCTCACATCATGTCCTCTGAAGGCCTCAGAATTCTTTCTGGTCTCATGCCTTCACCCCTAGAAGAGGCTGCTGGGGTCCTTCCCAGCCCCTCTTCCAGCTGGTTCGGCAGTAGAGCCACTGATGACCCTATGGGGTTCCTCTGGAAAGCTGGTGGAGCCAGCTGGGTTCAGCAGTAACAGAAGCCGAGGGTGCTGCTCTCCAGTTCCTCATCTTAGCTGGGACAAATTGTGCCGTCTGTGTGCTCAGCTCCTGTGGGCCCTGTCCCTTTCAGTTTCCTTCGGCTTCTCCTGAAAGCACTCTCCTAGCATCCCAAGTGACATGTGATCGCCTGCTTCCCTGGCCCAACCTAAATTCTGTGTCTGTTCAGTATAGGGAGCTGGGGATAGGTGTGAATTAGTACCAGCATAGTTCTCACTTTGTAGGAAGCCTTGTTCTTGGCTCTCGGCTACATGGGAGGCTCTTGCTCAAAGGGAAAGGGGGAAACCAGATTCTCTCACAGGCAGATTAGGCTCCTTGGTTACAGTGATCACTGAGATATGCTGAAAGGGTCATGGGGGACAGCATCCACACACGGCCCGAAGTGCTGAACGCCCCCCGCCCCGCCAGGGAGCCCTGACCGGCGGAGAAAGTATGCTTCAGCCTAAAGCTGAAGAGAGAAGGCAATCAGAGAGAATCTGAAATACCTGTAACAGGAAGCTTCAGGCCCCAAAGTCTTAGAGGAGCTCCTAGGAAGAGACTTAGCTAGAGCAGGGGCGGTACCTTGGGGAACGCCTCCCCTGACCCCCGTCGGGGTTAAAGGAAGGCACAAGCAACAAGAATGGTAACCTCTGTCCCTTGCTCCTCTCTTTTGTCCCCAGCCTGCTGAGCAACATGATGGTACTCACATTTGCCTATGAGCCGACAGAGCGGGAGGAGAGCTGGAAGAGGTAGGGACCCAGAACCCACTGCACACCTCTCTGGGTGGAGCCACACCCTCCCTGACCCAGGGAGACCTTGACAAGAATTTACGGAGGGAGGCTGGGGCTGTAGCTCTGTTAGTAGAGTGCTGACACATGAAGTCCCGGCTCAGTTCCCAGCTCTGCATAAACAGGGCGTAGTGGTATACCTAAAGATGCACGAGGCAAGAAATGAATTCACCAAGGAGCAGAAAGTGAGCAGGCTTGGCTGGGGACACAGCTTTGAAGAGGAAGGAGCAGACAGCAGGCTGCAGAGAGCCCTGAGATACAGGGTGTGGCTTCAGGCCACTTCACACTGGGGTAGCTAGACAATGATTCATGGGACACTCAGGCCTTCAGTCTAAACCTGGACAGTGGCCTTCGTGTCTGTGCCGTGGTGTCTACCCAGGAGCTCTTGTGGAGTCTAAACTTTGAAGGCCAGTTGGAGGTGGAGCTACCATCTCTCTCAACCCCAGTGACGATGATGATGATGATGATGATGGTGGTGATGGTGATGATGGTGATGGCAACCAGTGTTCATTGCTCACTTGCTACATGTGCAGCCAGTGCTAGACTAAGACAACTCATGCATGCCACATTACCTAATGGAGAGGCCAGTGTTCTGTTCTGGGTCACAAACCAGGTCAAAGTCCCACTGACCCTGGCAGAGCACAGGAGTTAAAAGGTTGGACAGTGATGCTGGGGGTGGACTGTGGAGCCAGGGGCAAGTCGCTGAGCCTGGGCTTGCCATGTGTCTCTTCAGGACACCATTGCTGGTCAGCCTCACACCCTCTGTGACCTCTGAGCTGTCACTGAGCTCCCGAAGGATCAGGTACAGTGATGGTCTCTAACCCCTTGCATCCTTGCCCCCAAGCCTCAAGGCTCAATCCCATAGGCTCCCTGGGGCACTCCATGTCCTGCTGTCACGGAGTTGTGGCCTGGCATCTGTTTGTTACTTGCATAGTTTGCTCCTCAGCCAGCTCCCACTGCCTGGGCCGCCCCACCCTGTGACTCCCCAAGCCCTGCACACAGAAAGGCTGGGGGAGAGAGGACCTTGTATGGAGATGAGAAGAGTCTTGGGCCCCTGATCCCTGATCCTGGACTGGCCTGGACCTAACTCGGCTCTGCATTCTCTTCCCTTTGCTTCTCTGCCTGTGTGTCTATGTTGCCTCAATCCCTGTGTTTGCAGTTTCTCCTTCTTTGTGGCCCCTAGTCTTCTGTCTCCTCCTAGTCCTTCTCTCTTTCTCTCTCTCTGTGACTCTGTCTCTATCTCTGTCTCTCTATATCCATCTCTCCGTCTCCCTGCCTTTCTCTCTGTCTCGTCTTGACTGTTTCTTTCCCGCTCATTCCCAGCCCTCACTCTCTCTGGGTGCTAACTTAGGCATGCAGTGTGCCACCCCTGACCTCTATCTCAGTGCCATATGTTGCAATCCTTCCCTACTGCCCATTGGCCTCTCTACCTGGGTTTGGGGGAGGGACAGCTATCCCTTGGGTACAATGCTGGTTGGGCTCTGTAGGACTATGGGTCTTGTCTGTTGCAGGCTGACACGCTGTGGCTTCCAGGCCAGGCACACAGAGAAGCTCTGTGAGGCACTGAGAGCCAGCTGCCACCTTGGCCACCTGGGTCATATTGAGTGAGTGTCTGCATCCGGGAAGGTGGTAGAGGGGTCAGGGATCCTTGGTGGGAGAGTGCAGGTGACTTGCTTTGTTTTGCCTTTTCTCTGCTGGTATCAGGGACCCTGCAGAGGCCGGAGGGCACAGTACCTTTTTCCTCAGGTACACATCCCACATGAGTGCCCCCTGCAGTTATTCTTGGCTCCCAGAAGACCACTGCTCTTGAGAAAAAGCCTAAGGGAGCCCCCCACCTCCTTCTCTTGTGTGACATGTGCTGAGATTTGATCTGGCACCTAGGCTGTGTCCCCTGTCCCAGGAGCGGTCAGGTGACAGCACTGCTGTGGAACCAGAGCCTATTCTGCCCTTCCTAACCTTTTCTCCTTTCCTGACAGCCTATCAGACAACACTCTGAGGGATGAAGGGGTGGCCTTGCTGGTCCAACTGCTCCCAGGCCTGGGTCCCCTGCAGTCCTTGAAGTAAGCTCCCAAGAGCTCTGGTTTGCCCTCCGTGGGAGGGGATTGTTCTGAGTCTTCTTGCCTCCCTCCTGGGTGCAGTAAAGATACAACCAGAAAACGCACATGAATCCCCCCTCTTCTCTAGCCCTACATGGGCAAGTGCTTAACAAGGGCTGTGACTGGCACTCTGCTCATCCTGGCTAGACTAAACACTGACTCATCTCAGAAAGAGATGTTCCAACTTCTGCCTCAGGACTTTCCCAAATGGTCCCTGTGTCCCTCCACAGGCTCCCGGGGGCCAGACCACCAGGGCTGGGCAGAAATGGGAGGGACCATGGGATTCTGTGTGACACGTGGTAGAAACATGGGGACACGTTAGGTTGATGGACAGCTGCCAGCAGCCATTCTTGTCATTGATTATAGAAAGGAGCAGTTTGATGAGACTTGGGTTGGCGAGGCAGGGAGGGTTTATACTGGAAAGAACACCAAGAGGGGTGTCTAGTGCAACCCAAATGTCCCAAGGACGTGGTAGAGATAAGGAAGGTGCCTAGGGTGGGAGGAAACAAGATTCCCCCACACTCTGCCTACAGCAGACCCAAGTTCCTAGTCTCAGGTGTTCTTGGATCCCACAGCCCTCTCCTGCTCCCGTGTTTTCCTGGGAAGAAATAAGAGGAGCTTGAGTGAGAGGCTGCAGGTTCCAGGTTCCAGGTTGTCTCTCCCACGTCCTGTGTGGCCTTGGACAAGTTGTATACATCTCTGATCTCCCGATTATGTCTGTAAATACATAAACAATGGGTGTTGGCCACTGCTTATGGCAATAACCTCTGGAATGAGTGCTGAGGTCCAAGGGCTCTTCCTGCCTGAGCAGTGTGTTTGGGGGAGACTGTCCAGGAAAGGAGGTGGCGCCTAATCCCACTGGGAATCTTTCCTTTGCAGACAGGTGACATACAGATTGAGCTTGCAGGCATGTCCCTTCAAGTGGCATCCTTAACAGCTGAGTACCTGGATGACAGGTGCCTGTGAGGGACACCCTCGGCCTGGAAACTGGGACATTAAATGGGAAATGAAAAAAAAAATCCCCTCCAGGTAGACAAAAATCATGAGAGAAGGGAGAGCCTGGTGCCTGCGTCAGCACAGGAGGCCATTTTTCTCTTGCCTGAGCCTCACCCCTTTTTAATCCGATTCAGAGGTAGAGCCCAGCTTTGACCAGAAAGCCCCACTTAGATTTCTCAGTGAGTGAGGGAAGCTCTGAGTTCCAGTCTCAGCTCTGTCACCAGCACAGCTTGTCACCTTGAGCAAGCCCCTGCCTGCCTGGCCGCCCACCTCCTCAGCTGTGTAGTGAAGTTGGAGAGTTTCATTGGGGTCAGTGCGGTCTTTTATCGGCTGTCAGGAATACCTCTATCTTGCCTTTATGCTCTGAGTCCTGAGTAGCTTCTGCCATTGTCACCTTTGTGATCTCCAGCCTCAGCAAGAACAGCTTGTCCCTGGATGCCGTGTTTGATTTGGTCCAGTGCATGTCTTCCCTGCCGTGGCTATTCCACCTGGATGCCAGGTGAGTGACCACCCTGCTCCCAGCCCCTCCCTCCCCTCATCAGCTCCTGCTGGGGCCTATCCTCTGCCAGGTCACCTCAGGTCACTCCTCAGGGCCTCAGCTGGCACCAGGTGCCGTAAACAGGTGCTAGGAGTTCATGAAACAAATGAATGAATGAAAAATATAGCCCATGCCCACAGAAAAATTCACATTTCTCCAAATTCTCCATGGTAAAAAGTCTGTGCCCCTCCGGATTGTCCTCAGATACTCCTAAGCAAGCTGGGAGCTAGCTGTGGCCTTGTGGGGTGGGAATCGAGGACTTGTTCTAATCATGAGCTCTCCAAAGCTGATAAAGCTAGAAGGGACACAGGCCAGCCACAGCCCCAGGTCCCCTGATGCAGAGTGCCTTGATTTTAGGGGGGACTCTGCTCCTCTTTCCCTTTTCTGAGAATCCCCAAGAACAGAGGTGTCCTGGCAGGTGAACCAGAGGAGGCTGCTTCTGAGCTATGCTACAAGAAGCTGGTCCCTAAGCCTGTTGCTATCTCAGTGTCTGCCTTCCCTCCCTGCTTCACCACGAGAGGGCGCTGAGATAACAGGCCATGTTTCCTGAAGGGTCTTTAGATCGATCGTTGTTAGACTCACTAAAGGGAGCAGGCCACTCCCTGATCCCAGGCCTTTCTGAGAAGGGACACTCGGCCTCTTCTCAGCCTTTTGCCTTCTGTTCTCTTTCAGCTTGGAGAGCCAGCATATCCTCCTACGAGGAGCGGGAACAGACAGGTGAGGAGGGGAACTCTGGGCCTGTGGACTCACCTACGACTCTGGTCCCCACTTCCTGTGGCTGCCTCCATCCCATACTGACCCCTGAGCCCAAGAGCGAATTCCGAGGTCTGTCGTGACTTCTGGGGTGACTGCACCATCTACTCTGTAAGCAACTGTGAGGCCAGGCTAACACACCGCAGTAAACGAATTTAGCACTTTGATGCTCCCGGCTGCCCCCTAGTGGCTACAGGCATCCTGGCTTGTCCCTGGAATCCGTCCTCAGATGCTTAAGGAGGTGCCAGCTGGGTAGTGGCTGGCATCACTGCAGCTAAGGTACCAAGCAGTCAGAAGCCAGGCTGGCCCCAGTTCAGATGATCTTGCTTCCCCAAACTAGGATCGCTGCAGGATCTGAAGCCAAAAGAACTGAGACACAGGGAGTCAGGCGTCATGGTATGGCCAAGGCTGTGTCAAGGCAGGGACCCCATCCTTGCACCACTCACCTGGCCAGGGGCTGCCCGCCCAGACATATGTGAACGCTGACGTTTCTCACTTCATCTTTCCCGCCATGGGCCTCAGTTCCCCCATCTGTACAATGAGGGACCTGGCTAGGATGTAGTCTCCAGAACCCCTTCCAGCCCTGCCTCAGAGTGTGGAAGTCCCGCAGGGTGGCTTGAGCTCTCCTTTTTGCTGTTTTCCCCTCTCCAAGGGATGCACTGGCTGGTGGCTGTGGGCCACAGTTCCCGGCTGGAGCCCAGTTCCCAGAGTTCAGTCCACGCTGCGTTCCCAGGAGCCTCTGGTACTGTCTCCTGCTTTTGTTTTGGGGTTGAGGCATGGGCAGAGTCAACAGGTCAAAGGCTAGAAGGAAGAAGAAAGGTAGAAGGAAGAGCGTAAGAAAAGATAAAAGAGAAGAAAACGGCATGGGGCCAAGGCCAGTGCCGGGGACTGCTGGGCCCTTTGGGTCAACTCAGGGGCTCCACAGCCTGACATTCTCCTTAAAGAGAGGATTCCATATTTCCAAAGCACAAAGGGAAGCCAAGCTACTCCCTGCCAGGCTTGCTATCTGCCTTTGAGACTTCCATTTCTAGAAAGAGGCTTACTCCTCACATTTCGGACCCTTCTTCATGAAAAACTGAGTGTGGCGAGAAGAACCTGGCCTTGGAATTAGGGGTCTCTCAGCTGTGCTTTGAGGGGCTTGAGACCCTGGCAGAGCTCTGACATTCTCCCTCAAGAGATACCTAAGCCGGTTGCAACAGAGTAATTCAGAGAGACGATGTCATGCTTGAGGCAGGAGGGCTGCCATGAGCAAAAGCCAGGAGCAGGGGAAGCCTGGCTCCTTTGAAGCACCTCAGTGTGGCCGGAGCAGAGGGAAGGTTGAGGGAAAGGATTCATTTTTTTGTTAATAAGGAGCCACAGAGGGTTTTAAACAGTGGAGAGGTCCGATTAGATTTGTAGTGCTAAAAGGTGAGATCCTTGCAGGATACTGAGGGATTGTGGGAGGTAAGAGTGGAAGTCAGAGAGTAGAAAGACATCTGGGTGAGTGAGGACGGTGGCCTGGGCTCAGCCAGGGCCAGTAGAGAGGCCTGGGAGGGTCATTGGATGGACTGACTTTAACATGGGCATAGAAAAGGCTGTCGGAGAAGTTGCCTTGCCGGGCACCAGAGAGGAGCCCAGGGTCTGCACAGGAGAGGTGCCTAGAGCCCACCCCTTTGGGGAAGAGGGCAGGTAGAAGGAAGAAGATGTTCTGGGCTGGGGGGCCCTAGGTTGGCTCTGATCTCCAGCCTTGCCCCACCCCTTCTCAGCCTGCAGGAGTGTCAGCTGGAGCCCCTGAGCCTCACCCACCTCTGTGATACTCTGAAAGAGTGCCCAGGGCCACTGGAAATCCAGTAAGTGACATGATACAGCTCTGAGAGAAGAGTGTGGGTGGCTTCACAGAAACCTGGGAGGGGGCTTTCTGTGAAGTGGTGATTCTTTCTCAACCCCTCCAGCCCACAACCCCATCCTGCGAGAGCCTAGACCTTCTGGTGGAAGGTTGGACCTCTTCCATGAGCCCTACCCTCAGAGCACTACACGCCTGCCCCTAGGATACACTGCACTGGCCCTCTCTCACCTCATTCATCTCTGAACCCCACAGAGCTTCCTACTGGGTCCCGCTTCTGTGGCTAAGCTCATCACTTTGAACGCCTCCCCCGGGTGACCACCTCACCCACCCAGAACACCCGGGTCTGTGACCAGAGACTAGCCTTACCCTCAGAAACTGACTTAGCTACTTGAGAGTACACTGTCCTTGGGCTTTAAGTTCCTGGGTCTCAGTTTCCATTTCTGCAGAATGAGCCTTTTCCTAGGGAGTCAGTGCTGAGATTTTATACATGGATGACCTTAAGGGCTAGAGAGATGACTCAGTGGTTAGGAGCACTGACTGCTCTTGCAGAGGATCAGGGTTTGGTTCCTAGCACCCACATGGCAGCTAACAATTACTGGTAACTCCAGTTCCAGGTGATCTGACACTCTCTTCCAGCCTCCGTAGGCACTGCGTGTGTGTGGCATACTTACATTCATGCAGGCAAAACACTCATACACATAAAATAAAAGTAATAATCAATTTGTTAATTTGAAAGTATTATTTTTTGATACTTATTTTTATTTTACGTGTATGAGTATTATGCCTGCATGTAAGTAAGTGCATGCATGTTGTGCAGTGCCCACAGAGGCCAGAAGAGGGCGTTGGATCCCTTGAAACTGGAGTCGCAAATGATTGTTAGTCACCGTGTGGTGCTGGGATTTGAACCTGGGTCATCTGTAAGAGCAGCCAATGATCTTAACCCCTGAGCTCTCTTCAGTTCCTAAAATAATTATCATAAAAAAATAAATCTCAGCCAAGCACCAGGCATGGTGATTCATGCCTTTTAATCATATCACTCGGGAGGCAGGGGCAGGCAGATCTCTGTGACATCAAGGCCACCCTGGTCTATATAGCAAGTTCCAAGCTAGCTGGGGCTACAGGGAGACCTTGTCTCATAACAACAAAAACCTCCGAGCCAAAGCTCGCTCACCTAAACACCCTTTTCTGTCCCTGAACCATAGTCACTTGTGGATGGCTCCCCTGTTTCTTGACTATTACTTATTCTATTTCTGCATACTGACTGACTCTTACTCAAGATTTTCAGGACTAGAAATGTTTTGAAATTTTTATTTCTTCAGACTTTGAAATGTTGGAATGTTTGCATATATAAAATGAGGTACTTTGGGGACCGGACTCAGGTCTAAACACAAAATTCCTTTGTTTCTTACACGCCGGAGGTCCATAGCCTGCAAGTCTTCTTATGCAATGCCTTTAATACACCTGCATTTTAACTGGGACCTGTCACAGGACTGGGATTTTCCACTTACAGCATGATGTCAGTGTTCAGAATGTTTCAGATTCTGGAACTAGTGTTGCTCAGCTGGAATTCACAGTCCTAAAACAGGTGCAGCCCCCGATTTCGCCTGCATCACCCCTGGATGCCCCCTCCACTTGCCTCAGTCTCCTGTCCTGCTTTCTGGCTCCATCTCAAATGGCATTCCATTTATTCCATCTTATCTTCCAACAAGATGATCCGTGTTGGCCTCCCCCTTGTGTTTCCTGTCTTCTCCACACCCAAATGCACGTGGAAGGACATTAGCACTATTTGACCGAAGACAGATCTGGCCATGGGAGACTTCCCTGCACCTAACTGTGACTCACCAGCTGTACAGCATGGCTTTCCCTGAAGGTCAAGCTGTGAAGATCCAATTGTTTTGTTTTTAATTTTTACTACATTTCATGTATTAGTTTATTTATTGTGGGGGCAGTCAGTGAGGGCACCTCAGTGTACATGTGGAGGTCAGAGGTCGACTTGCAGGAGTTGATTCTCTCCATCCGTCACATGGGTCCCAGGGCACCTGACCTTCTCTGAGCCATCTTGCCAGTCCCACTTTTTAAAAAGTTTTCATTACATTTATTTTGTGTGCATATGTGGGTGGACATGCATGTCGCAGTACATGCCTGGAAGTCGGAAGACAACCTATGGGAGCCGGTTCTCTCCTTCCACCCTATGTGTCCCAGGGACTGAGCTCAGGTCATCAGGCTTGGCAGCAAGCTCCTTTACTCACAGAGCCATCTCACTGGCCCTCAATTCATCTTTTAATGAGCTCTTTTAGAATAATTTTAGACTCAGTTTACCAAAAAAAAGTTGTAAAGGGACTGCAGAGAGTTTCCCTCCCTGTGGCAGGCAACTGTTAACTCAGGCTTTAGCTGACATGCCCGCCCTTCCACTGAAGCCATCCCTCCCGCATCCTGCACTTGACGCCCCCATTGCATTCAGGTATTGTGGTCTTAGTGTCTTCCTCACCCAACCCCACCCACTGTCAGCTTCCAGTTCTGGCTCTGTTTTCCACATCCTCCTCAGTATCTGGTCACGTATCTTGTAAGCTGTCTCCTGGTTGAGTCTGGCTGTTTTCCTTGTGTTAAGCTGGGATCTGGGCTTAGTGCCTTATCATAGCCCATTAGGGCCATGTGCTGTCAAGTCCGGCTATCTTGCTTATATTGACTTTTACCCCTGATCCATTCCCTTACTTTGCGGTTATTTTGTAATTTAAACAGCTCTTTATTCTAAAGATTTCTGGGCATATATAGATAAAGAGAATAAAGGACCTTAGGTATTTTCTGCACCCTCAGGAGTGATTAGCTTATCACACACACACACACACACACACACACACACACATCCCACAGCACACAGCTGAGCGCAGTAGCACATGCCTATGATGCCAGCACTCCAGGCTGAGGCAGGACTATCTTATGATCAAGGTCAGTCCGGGCTACATAACTAGCTAGATTCAGGCCAGTTGAGGTTACATAGTGACACTCTATCTAAAAAAATAAACAGTATCAAAAATACCTATGCACATAGATGTGTGCATACTTTATAAACACATCGCTCATAAATTATTTTCAAGCAGCTCCCAAGCACTTTATATTTTATTTGTAGGTATTTCAGTATGCAAACCTGTAAGCGCTCTTCTGTTTTTAATGTAACCACAAAACTAATATTAAATCTCAAATATGAACAATAATACCATAAAAGCATCAAATATGTCACCAGGATTCAAGGACTGCTGTCTGAGGTGTTTTATCGCAGTGTCTGTACATCCATGCCTGTGTATCCCGGCATCTGCAGCCGGGTGCTGTAATTCCCTCAGTGGCAGATGGCCTGAGCTGGGTATTCCGGTGGTGTCACAACAATGCTGCCAAAAGCACTCTGGCGTTATGCACCTGCTAAGCACCCACCGTATACCAGGTCCTCAATAATACAAGGCTGGGGACTGCAGACTCTAACCAAGCTTCATGAGAAAGACAGGCAGAGCTGGGGGCGGGGCTCTGTGAGCACAGGTAGAGTCTGAGTCCCCTCCCTAGCTTCAGCTAGCTGTCCTGGGATTTTCTAGGAAGGCGGTCAGTCCCTCCTCTGCAGGTCCTCCTCCCTCTGTACCTATTCGGGGAACTGTGGTAAGTTGGGATGGGTCATGTGTCTGTTGCTATAAAATACGTGTAGCCCTGCCTGTACTGGCCAGAGGCCACAGTGCTGTGGGCTTAGGGTGAGGGGAAGGCCCACACAGAGTGCCCAGTGAAGGTCCCAGCAGACACTGCCTTGGGCCCAGGTCACACACAGGCGGAAAAGGCTAGACAGAGCCTACAGCTGGGCCCTGACAAGGGTGTTACTTCTCACTCCAGCTGTAGAGCCCCTTATCCGCTCCACACTCCACTTACATTAATGCTGGGTCCTATCCCCTCCTCCCAACCAAACAGTCAATGTAGCAAGAGGACATAGCCAGGCAGCCTGCAGGCACAAAGGAACAAGGACAGAAAGAGGGAGCAGGGTGGGCAGAGAGGGATAAGACAGGAGAACACAGCCCAAAGGGCCCTGGCGACTGGAAATGTCTCCAGACCTCCATGGAGGGTTGCATGTGACTCCGGGGTGCTCAGGACATGCAGAGGCTCAGGGGTGGGTATTTGGACCTTCTCCAGTGTATGCTGGATCTGTCAAATTATCGGAACCTGCAATGTGGTGGCTGCTGTGTTTGGATGGGCCACAGATACCCACATCTCTTTAATGTGACTTACAGCTCCCAGGTTACACTTGGTTTGTCACTGCTGGGGTGAAGACTGTTTGCTGATGGCTCCCTACTCACAATCCTGTCACTCCCTGGAGTTTGGGTGTGTCTCCCACAGACCCTTGGAAATCCAAAATGCCCAGCAGCCTGTTAAAGGCACATGGAAGTCCTATGGGAAATAAAACTATTTTGTTTGGCTCTATCCCATTTCTCAGATGTGTCTAACTCAAGGACCCAGCCTTGGGAGATAGACCTAGCCTTGAGAAATGGACCCAGCCTTGGGAGATAGACCCAGCCTTGGGAGAAATGGACCCAGCCTTGGGAGATAGATCCAGCCTTGGGAGATAGACCCAGCCTTGGAAGATAGACCCACCCTTGGGAGAAATGGACCCAGCCTTGGGAGATAGACCCAGCCTTGGGAGAAACGGACCCAGCCTTGGGAGATAGACCCAGCCTTGAGAAATGGACCCAGCCTCGGGAGATAGACCCAGCCTTGGGAGGGGACTCAGCTTCAGGAGGGGGACCCAGGCTCAGGAAGACTTGCTGCCAGCTATACCAGTCTCATCCCATCTCCACCATCCCTGGCTATGAGGCCATGCTTCCCACTTTTCTAGATGGTTCCCCCACCTCATTCAGAACCTTTGCTTCACAGTTTGTCCTGCAAGACCCTAGGTGATGACAGCCTGGAGACCCTGCTTCGGTGCCTGCCTCACCTGCCTCAGCTCAGCCTGCTACAGTAAGCCCAGGTTTCCAGTCCATCTGCAAGCTAGTCTAGCTTGTCCCCCAGGCTCCGTGTGGTGAGGCCATCCTCATCCTCTCCTCTTCTTCTCTCTCCCTCTCTCCCTTCCTCCCATGTGGCCCAGTCAGGGACCTAGATCTGTTCCCAGCTTCACACTAAATCCTTTGTCCCCTTTGGAGCTCCGTTTTATTTTCTGATAAATGGGGTTCGTACCCTAGTCCTTCCTCAAGGTTCAAACGTAAAGCAGCCAGAAGCTCAAAAGAACATGAAAGATGAAATGGGTGTGGCCAACAGGAGCAGCTTCTGTTGCCCAAGGAAAGGTCATCTACCCCTACAAAAGCTGCCCACGAAGATGTAGGCCATGTACATGTCACATGCCTTTAAAGGTCACCATCCAATTCTGTCAAAGGGGAAGAATTTAAGCAGCATCCATCAAAGTATTTAAAACTCTGTTTTCTAATTTCAGTGCAGACTGGTTAGAATTTAAAAAGGATTTACTTTAAATATTCTTCTAGCAGAGGGGGTAGAGGGAGCTGCCGCAGCTGAGATGGAAAAATACAACAGGAAATTAAATCATAGCATTAATAACAGCACTGAGAGCGCCAAGACTGAGCTCCCGTGATGCCCAAGACTGCTGGGGTTGTCTCAGGATCTTGCTCTTCCTACAGTTCCGTGGGGAGAGAGGGAGGGAGAAGATGTGAAATGGTCAGGCATGGAACTACCCACACAAACCACAGCAAGGGACAGAATGAGCCAGACCCCGCCTTTGATCACAAAAAGCATGGTGGTAGGAGACTGTACCAGGGAGGGACTTCCCTTTGCCACAGTCACACTGCACTTTCCTTGCTTTCACAGCCATCTTTGCAATGGGATGGTTGGCCAGGCCCTTTCCTGGCCTTAAACCTCATTCACCCCTCCTGTTTGCACTGACTGAAGTGCCATGACATGACAGAGAAAAAGCAAATGGCTAGGTCTCTGCTTTCTTGATGTGCACCTGGTAGCCCAGGGAGTTAGTTGAGCAATGAGCGAAATGACGTCAAAACGATGCAGCCTCAGCCGGGCGTGGTGGCTCATGCCTTTAATCCCAGCCCTCAGGAGGCAGAGGCAGGCGGATCTCTAAGATCGAAGCCAGTCTGGTCTACATAGTGAGTTCCAGGCCAGCTGGGGCTACAGGAAGACTCTGCCCCTCATACCTAAGAAATGACACCACCAGTCACATGTGGAAGCACTGCCTGGAGTCTAAAACTTTGGAAGGCTGAGATAGGAGGATCTCCGGTTCCAGGTTAGCCTGGGCTACAGAGTGACATCCTGTTTCATAAAAACAATAAAAGATAAATGTAACCTATGACAAAGTACTTTTTTTCCAGGTCACAAGTGGCTAGAGAGGTGACACAGAGAAAGGCAGCTGTAATCAGGGAGTGTCTCTGCGGGGAGATGTTGAGCATCGAACTGAAGGTCTTGTGAGCTTGTGAAGGACAGGGAACTGCATTCTAGGCAGAAGTGACATCAAGTTTGCAGCCCTGAGGCACAACTGAGTTTGACAGGTTATGGGACAGCCCTGAGGTCCAAGAGCCAGTTGGGGGGTGGGAGGCTAGAAGAGGAAAAAGGTGCTAGGCTGGTCTTACAGGGCCCAGGAGCCAGACAGGGGGTTTGAGTTTTCATCCCCAGGAACCTGAAAGGCAGACAGGTGGTTTGAATTCAAAAGCTCGGAGAAGCCGTGTCGGGAGAGAGGAGTTGTGAGCGGCCAATGTGATTGGGAATGACAATAGTGGAATAATGGAGGACTTGGGAGTGGAGCTGGTAGGACAAGCTGATGGAGGGCTTCCAGGCCCAAGGAGGCCCCAGAGCAGGATGGACCCACATCTAGGCCTCTAAGTCAGTGGCTTGTAGCTGGGAGTAAATGGCCCTCAGGGTGTCACTGAGAGGTCTGTCGCTTTGATCTCTGTGGAAAGAATTCAGGTCCTCAGAGGGTAGAGGGCAGGTAGAGTTTATTGCAGAGTAAAGTGAAGAACTCTCAAGACAAATGACTAGAGGGGTCTTTGTGACAGCCTACATTTTAGGTTGGTTTTGTACTATTTCTGAAGTCTCTAGAACAGATGGCTTCCCCTCAAGGCAGTTTTCAGTAGGCCTATTCAGTTAACTTTTTTTTTTTTTCTTTTGAGGCAAGATCTCTTGTAGCCCAGGCTGGTCTCAAACTTATATAGTTGAGGATGGCCTTGAGCAGCTGACCCTCCTGCCCCCACCTGCCAGATGCTCAAAGTCACACAGCCAGTAAACAGAACTTGGACTCACACCCCAGTCAGGCGGCCCTCTCCCGACTCTCCACCCGTCTTCATCCTTCTTGAGTCCCATCATCTTCCTTACTGCTTCTCTGAGCTGTCACCCAAACCATCCTATTCTTCCTCTCCCTCCAGCCTAGCCATGTTCCTTGGCTATCCCACTTAACCCTCCCTCTCAACTTCCCAGGCTAAGCCACACAGTTTTGTCCTCAAGAAGCCCCTTACTGCTGGCCGACTTCTTCAGCCTATGCCCACAGGTGCAGAAGGTGAATCTCAGGTGTGTATCATGCTGGGACCCCTCCGACTAGTCATGGAAGATCTGGCATCTGATGGATGTGCTGGGAGCACCCCAAGGCCACGGCTGAATCTTGGCTATTGCTGCAGGTCCCTGTGTCATATGGCCCTGCACTTCCAGTCCAGTGGGGAGCAAGAGGGTGTGTCCTTTGGGTAAGTTCCCTGAACCATCTTCCACAGCCAGGGGGACTGGGGGACTGCCTCCTAGGGGCCAGAGCTGAGTGCTCATTTCTCCAACACAAGGAAACAGAGTCTTCGTCCAACTAGACCAGAACTCAGAACTGGTCCTGTAGAAAGGATTTCACAACCTGCCAGCCAACCAGCTCTCAGTCATAGGACCACCAGGGTCTGAGGCTTTGGGCAAGCTGCTTACTTTCTGACCCTGAGCTTCCTCCACTATAGAAGGGGGCTGTGAACTGGCAGATCATGGGCAAGTCTGACTGTATAAAGCAACATGTAAGGATGTAAGGTATCAGGCGCACACGCGTGCGTGCACACACATACACACAACCCTCCTTTGCTGACATGACACTGGAGGAAGGACAGAGGGCAAGAAGGCAGCCTTTGAGTTGCAGAGGCTGATGAATTCTGCTAGCTGTCTGTGAGACCTTGGACCAGTCCCTTTCAGGTTTTCTGCCTTCTCAGCTGTGAAATGACAGTCAGTGAATAGCTAGCACTTGCTGGGCACTGACCCCTGTGACCGTCCTCTGAGAGTCCTAGGAACACAGCCTTTATGACCCTGGTCACACAAGTGGGGAGGGAAGACAAAGGGACTGAGCTGAGCCTGCTGTCTGATCCAACTCAGAAGCAAATGGTTTTTTCTGTAAAGGGTTAGATAGTGCTGTAATCCCAGCACTCAGGAGGCTAAGGCAGGAGGATTTTGAATTCAGCCTGGACTACATAGAGAGTCCCTGAATCCAAAAAAATATTAAAATATTAAAAAGAGTGATGGTGATAAAAATTTTAGATAACAGAGCTGAAGAGATGGCTCTGTAGTTGAGAATACTGTCTGCTCTTGCAGAGAACCTGGGTTTGATTCTCAGTACCCACATGGTGGCTAACAACCCCCTGTAACTCCAGTTCCAGGGGATCTAACACCTTCTTCTGACCTCTTTGGGCATTGCATGGCACAGGTACACTTACTCACATGCAGGCAATACACTCATACCCCCATAAAAAGAAATTTTAGTTAGCAATTATAACAACTCTCTGGGTTTCAAATTTTTTAAGTGTTGCTGGCAGCCATGATCTTTTTTTAATTTACCTCACTGTGAGGCTTTTCAAAGGCAGGCTTAGAGTCACTTAAAAGTCCAGGCCTTGGCAGGAGCTGATGTCACTCTTATTCTCCCTCAGTCAGTCCCCATATCTGGGGTTTTCTTTTTGGAAGGGGAGGCAGGATCCAGTCTCTAAAACTAGAATCAGAATCTCCTAGAAGAACATGGTCCAGAATTTCTGTTTCTGTGTGTTTGGTGGGGGTCTTGGGATTTATATCTCGTCTCCAAGTGATGCTGATGTGACTGGTTGAGGAGTACATCTTGAGAAGCCTGCCTCTCCAAAGGAGACTGTGAGCTCAGAGACGGACCCGCCACAGGAGCAAGAGCCATGGGATCCAGGCGTTTCCAGATCATTCCAGCTTTGATAGGGAGCCCTGGAGCTCAGAGGCCACACCCAGAAAAGGCTGGGTAGTTCATATAGCTGAAAACTTGTCTCTTGTCCCCCCCTCACCCCACCCTCCTGCAGATTCCAGTGTTGCAGCCTCAGCCAGGAGCATGTGGAACCACTGTGCTGCGCCCTGGGCAGGTGTGAAGCCCTCCGCCAGCTGGAGTAAGTTGGGAGGAGGGGAAAGGAGCGGAGCACTCTTGGGTGGGGCTGATGGATACAAGGGTGTGAGATAGTGTGAGCAGGCACCCCCTGCGCCCCAGTGCCGTTCTCAAGTCCGGCCTCCTGGCTAGTCACTGTGACCAAATACCTGACAGGCACACCTTAAGGAAGGAAGGAAGGGATTTATTTTGGCTCACAGGGGTGTTTGTTTGGTTTTTTTTTTTTTTTTTTTTTTTTTTTTGAGACAGGATGCTCTGTAACCCAGGTTGGCCTCAGATTTACTATGTGCCTGAGGATGATGGTAAACTTCAGATCTATTTGCCGTCACCTCTAGGGTGCTGGAATTACAGGTGGGCGTCACCTACGTAGCCTTGGCTCATGGTTTAAGAGGGATATAGCCTGTCAGGTGGAGAAGGCATGGTCATAAGAGCACTGGTCACACTGTGTCTGAAATCAGAAATCAGAGAAAGATGAATGCTGGAGTTCAGGGGCATCTTTCTCCTGGCCTATAGGATGGTGCTGCCCACATGCAGAGCACATCTTTTTTTTCCTCAGTTAAATCTCTGGGAACACCCTCACAGACATTCCCAAAGGTGTATCTCCTAGGTGATTGTAGGTCCAGTAAAGGTGGCAATGTAGATACCATCCTGTAATGGGCAGCCCCTCAGAGGGGACACCAGGATTCCCTCAGCCTTGTGTCGGTCCTGCGTATCCAAGTTCTGCAGGCAGATGGGGCTGACAAGAGGAGCCTTTGGTCTGCCTGGCAGGTGGTCCAAAGGACCAAATGGCTCAACTGAGGAGGAACCTGAAGCCAGTCAGAGTGAGGACTTGGGAAATGGCATCCTTATGGTTTGTGTTGGATGCCTAAACAGGGAAGGATGCCCTCACTGCAGAAAAATACCAGTGAACACTGTCAAGATTCTCCACCATTAAAAACACTTCATGAGTTTTCATTGCTCTCACTGCATCCCTAGATACTGTGATTGTCCCTTTTACAAATGAGGGAACTGAAGCACAGAGTTTAAGAACTTGCCCAGCATCACACAACTAGTGCAACAATTACAGTCCAGTTCTTGTCCAGCCTAGAACCATTGGGAAATGAAAAAATTTTCTAAAAATAAAGAAATAAATAACCATAGTTTAAATTTCTACTGTGGCTGGGTATGTAATCTCAATACTTTGGGAAGCTGAGGCAGGAGGATTTCAAGTTCTAAGCCAGCCTGGGCTTCATAGCAAGTTCAAAGCCAGCACACAGTGCGATCCTATCTTATTTAAAACATAAACTAATTTCACTTGTGATGTGGCTAAAAAGAGATCTGTGGCTAAGAGGCATGTGTGTTTGGTTGTTTTGTTTTTGTTTTTGTTAGTTCTTTGAGAATTTCATACGGTGTATTTTGATTATATTTACTATCCCTTTCCCAACTTCTAGATCCACACCTCCCATTCCCTTCTCACCCAACTTTGTGTCTCTGCTTTTAATCCATCAAATCTAATTTGTGCAGCCCATATACTCTTGGGTATGTGACCATCTACTGGATCATGGTAGACCTATCTCAAGCCATACCCTTAAAGAAAACCGACTCTCCCAGCAGCTACCAGTTGCAAGTAGCTCCTTAGCTAAGGGTGGGACATTAGACCCACCTCTCCTCTCTGTCCTGGATTTTGTCTGACTTGAGCTTACATGGAAGATAGAGCAGAAAGATTATAGAAGCCAGGAGCAGTGGATGACTGCAAGGCCACAACAGGGCAGTTGCTCATATGGACTCCCAGGTTGTAACAGCATGTTCAAGATCTATGGAATCATGTATTTTAAGGAAAGGTGACTTTCCTTATAGAAGAAAACTTCTTGTTTTAAAGGTCATTTTAGGGCTGGAGGTGTTGCTTAGTAATAGAGTGTTTGTCTAGCATGTAAAAGGTCCTAGGTTCAAACCTCAGAACCACCAAAACCAAATTCAGGTCATTTTATTAATTGACTTTGTGAGACAAAGCAATTTTTTAAATTATATGTATGTGTGTATCTGTATGTATATGCACATGTGTGTGCAGGTGGCCATGGAGGCCAGAAGAAGGCATCCTATCTCCTGGTGCTGGAGTTGCAGACAGTTCTGGGCTGTTCTGTGTGGGTGCTAGAAACTGAGGTCTGATCCCCTATAAGAGCAGTAAGCATCCTTAACTTCTGGGCCATCTCTCCAGCCCCAACAAAGCACTTTTTAGAAGAAATTTCTCAGGGAAAGACCAAAAAAAAAAAACAAATGTCAAAAGGATTAGATGTGAGAGGAAAATCAGATGTTTGGGGTCATATTTCTGAGGCTGTGGCCAAGACCTGGCGAGGAAGAAGTGGTATTCAGGAGCAGTTTCTACCAGTGTCCGTAGAACTTATGGAAGAAATCTACTAGATAACTAACTGCATCCTCCAAACATTTTTCCTTTTCTTGGATTCATTCTTGAAAAATTGTGGCTTCCAGCTGGTACCAGCCACAGGCAGAGGAAAGCTAATTAGTTTTTCTATAACTCTTAAAAAGCCTGCTGGTGGGACCTGAGCCCTGGGGGTGGCCCAGATACCGAGGGGGTAGATGAAGACTGGTTCACTGTGTTGTTGATGAGGGGACCAGGGGAGTTGCAGGGCTGGTTGTGAGGTTCATGGTGGTGAAACAATGATGGGGTGGTGATGGGCATGGTGGTCTAGATTGGTGCTGATGCTGCTGGGGCTGGGGCTGGGGCTGGGGATGGCATGGTGACGTCAACACAGCGGAAGTCGATGCAGTGGCCATGGAGACTGAGGAGCAAGCAGATCTTGGACCACCACCAACCACTCCTTATTCTCATAGCCTCACAGGCAACCTGCTGGGGGATGGCGGGCTCAGATGCCTTCTAGAACACCTGCCACAGCTGTCTATCTCCGGGTGGCTTGAGTAAGTGAAAGTAGCCCTGAAACATTTGGGGGGACGCCCCCCCCCGCAGTAAGATCATGAGTGGACCTCTTTAGAGAGACAGCATCTTGAGGGAACCTGAAGTAAAGGTCAAGAAAGGGAAAGGTAACTCTTACCTCAGCCGCTCCCTGAGGGCTTCCTCCCTCTTGCCGACCGTGGGCAGATCCACACCAGGCATGCTCAGCAAGCTAAGGCTTATGGTAGGTTGAACCTGTTCCTCCATCTCCCCTTCATCCAAGCTGACTGGAGGCATGGAACAGTAATTCCATCCCAACTGCAGTGTTCATCCCACTCCTGAAGCCCCTCTGACCCATCTATGAGACACAAATTAGGAAATGACCCATGCAGCAGAGGATTCCAGGAAGTCAGGGACAGCAGAGCCAGGATACAACCTGTTACTGGGCAAGTGAGCTTAATGCTCTGGGAGTCCCTAACCCAGCCATGACTGGAGTGGTCAGCTCAGAGTCCTCTGCATCCAACCCCAGACCTCAAGAGTAACAAGCTCAATAAGGGCTACTCTCAAGGACTCAGGGCCACGTGCCTTTCCATCTATATAAGATAGCACCCTGCTGGGCCTTTCTCTCTCTCTCTCTCTCTGAACCTCATTGTTAACATCTGAAAAATGGGTGCTTGGACATTGAGCTGCAGGGAAAGCAAGGCGTAGGGGCTCTACTGAGCCTCACTTTTCTCTTAGCCTCAGTCACAACAGCATCTCTCAGGAAGGTGCCCTGTACCTGCTGGAGACCCTGCCCTCCTACGCTCATATCAGCGAAGCTTCAGTGAGGTAAGCTGATAGTGCCCCGGTCTGATGTGGGGGGCATAAAACCCTCACGTTGCAGCGTTGTGTTGCATGATTCCTACTCTCAGTCTCCATCCTTGATGTGGTACCCCAAGGGTGGAGAGGCTCAAGCGTGCGGAGCTCGTTTCTCACAGAATAGGTGGGGCAAAGGGCTCCCCTCCCTGCTCCCTTTGGGCTCATCCCCCTCTCTTCTGCACCTCCTGGGTGCCCCAGGTGCCTAAGATGCAGGCCTGATGTCTCCATGTTCTCCTTCCTCACAGCCTAGACTCTGAGCAGAACTTCCAGATACACTTCTCCAAGAAGGCTGGGACGACCCTGAGGTAATCCCAGATGGGGTGTCAGGCAGGAGAAAGAAGGGGCAGGACACCGGTCTGTGAGGACCCCTTGACGTCCTCACTGGGCCCTCTTCCTCAGAGGCCTGCTTCTGGCTCACTCCTTAGCTTTGGTCCCCAGATCAGCCATGACGTCCTTACTCCATCCCCAATATCACACACAGCACACAAACACGTTATACCATATTACACATTACACATAGACCATACACACTATACACGCATACACACTCTCACATACACATATAGTGTGCACACAAAACACGCATACATACTCTTACACGCACTCTAACATACACATATAACACATACACAAAAAATATTCACACTCTCTTAGACACACATAAAATATACACTACACACATACACACTCTCATATACTCTCAAATACACATATACTATAAACACAAAACACATACACACTCATACATATACAAAACACACATACTTTCTTTTATACACACAAAACACACATTCTCTCTCTCTCTCACACACACACACTTCAGTCAGGAAACCTCTGGTCTCCATCGTCAAGCAGGCCCTGCCTGATGAGGCCCCCTGCTCTGCTCACACTAGGCCCTCAGCCCGGCATTCTCATCCCCTGCCCTTTCTGAGAGAAAAATTCTCCCAACGCTTTAAAACCATCTCACAAGATGGCCCCTTCTAGAGGCCTGTGACACACCCATGCTGTCAGAGTAAACATCTTTGGGATCCTGCAGCAGGCTTATCTTCAGGCTATGGAGGGCAGAGCAACAGATGACACCCAGACCCACCCTCCTGGCAAGAAGCCTGGACTACTTCAGTAGCCACAGAGCACGGCTGAGCCAGCTAAAGCCAGTTCTGCCTCCCCAGAAACAGCTCAGCTGCTGTACGCTGGGATCAGTCAGTGGCCACCTGTAAATGCGTTATGAGTACTAAATGAGATGTGTGGCAGGAGGCGCCCTGTGGCTGGCACTCTGCCTGGCATGGAGTCATGATCCGCAAATGACTGGCTCCTAACAAAGACAGGAAGTCCCAAGGCAGGAGCAGTACCTGTCAACTTCTCTAGGCCTGGGTCCAGGTTGGAAGGACAGAGGCCAGTAGCCCAGGCCTCCTCACGTTCTACCCTGCCTTCTGTTTTCAGACTGGTCAAGTGCAGCTTCAGACCAGAACACATATCCAGACTGGCCTCCAGCCTGAGCCAGGCCCATCAGCTGACGGAGCTCTCGTGAGTGACAGGCCCAGTCCATGGGGTCGGTGAGAGGGGGGGCACCTGCCAGAGCCACACTGTGACTGACCTCTGTACCCAGGCTGACTAGATGCCAGTTGGACCTGCCACAGCTGACTGACCTCCTGAACTTGGTGAAGCGGCCTGCAGGGTTGCTGGGCCTCAGGTATCTTAACTGCACTTGGGCTGAGAGGGAGGGGTTGCCAGAGGACAGGGCCCCCAGAATCATGGCCTGTGCATTTCTTGCACTCAGGATCCCGCCCTTCCCTCAGTCCCAGAGCCAATCCAGGTACAGAGAGAAACTGTTGGGGGAGGGAGGACTATGGGGATTAAAAAATAAATGATGCTGATATGTACAACTCATAGGTAGAGTGCTTGCCTAGTATGTAGGAAGCCCAGGGTTCAATCCCCAGCAGTACAAAAAAAAATTAAAATTAAAAGAAAATTATGAAAGATACCCAATGGAGGATAAAAATATTGTAAAATAAATATGTTTATATGTTCACCACAATATAAAAACATTCAGAAAAGAAAATACCAAAAGATACAGAGAATAATCTTTAAAAAACCATATCTCATTATAAGGTTTGGTAATTGTTAGTGTTTACTTCATATTTTTTTTTATCTAAAGTGTTTTAAGATATATTACAGATCTTGTAAAATATCACTTCTAAATACCTCACTGTGAATCTCTTTAAAAACAAGGATAAGGGCGTGGGACATGGCTCAGTCTAGGTAAAGTGCCTTAAAAATTGAGGACCCGGGACTGGAGAGCTTGCTCCGTGGTTAAGAGCACTGACTGTTTCTACAGAGGACCCAGATTCGGTTCCCAGCACCCCATGGCAGCTAACAACCGTCCATAACTCCAGTGCCAGGGAATCTGACACCCTCTCCGGCCTCCACGAGCATTGCATTCACGTGATACACTTCCCTACCCCTGTAAATAAAGCAATAACACATAAAATAAAAATAAATAAATCAAAAACTTTTTTAAAAGCCATGAGGACCTAAGTTGTATCCACAGAACACTTGTAAGAAAAGCGGGCTGTCGCGACATACACTTTTAATCTCAGCACTGAGGGATGGGGACGGGACAGTCCCTGAGACTCGCTGGCCAGGCAGTCTAGTGTACTTGGTGAGCTCCAGGCCAGTTAGAGACCTTGTCTCAGAAAACAAGATGGATGGTCCTAAGGAATAGCGTCCAAGGTTGTTGTCTGGCTTCCACATACATGTGCATGTATGCAACTGCACCCAGCTGCACATACAAACAGGCAGACACAAACACATTCACACACACACAATTTTTTCTAAAGGATAATAGATTATAGTTCAGTCAGGACACAGAGGAGTGGGACAGCTGATTTGTGGGGTCCAGGTGCACACAAAGCCCATCTTCGCCTGTTGTGCTGGTACTGGCTCCTTGGCTCTCCTAGACTGTGACCCTTGGCTGGAACTGCCTACCACAGGGCTGGACCTGGTCACTTCATCATGGAAGCATGGAGTGAACCACTGACTTTCCTAGAGTGGAAGTTAAAGGCTCCCTGAGTTGAACTAACATATCCACACCCCAATACCTGGCTTCACAGGCAGCATTGTTCGTCACCGGCTGTAGCCTGCAACAAGGCCCATGAGACCTAATTGTTCCCCCAAATCACATTTCTTAAAATGATGGTAAGATCAACAAGGAGTTCTGACAGAGCCTGTAATCCCTGCACTCAGGACACAGAGGAAGGAGGATGAGGAGTTCAAGGACTGCTTCAACATAGAAAGCTTGAGGCCAGCCTGGGCTCAAAAAAAAAAAAAATTGGTGGAATATACATAACAAAATGTAACATAACCACAATTAGGTATATAGTGTTGAAAACTTTTATATTTGTTGCACAACCAGTCTTCATCTTGTAAAACTGAAACTCTATGCCCCAAAACAACTCAAGTCCCCTTTACCCCAGTCCTTGGTATGAACCTTTCTTCCTTCTGTCTCTGTGAATTGGACTACTCCAGTTACCTCCTAGAAGTAGAATCATACTGTAGTTATCCTGTAGTGACTGATTTATTTCATGTAGTATGTCTTCAAGGTTCATCCACATTGTAGCAGGCATCAGAACTTCCTTTTTAAGGCCTAATAATATTCCATCATATGGATATACTACAATTTGTTTTTTCATGGACACTTGGGGTGACCTTTCAGCCACCTGAATAATGCTGCTGTGAATGGGGCTGTGCAAACGGGTTTCATGTGAGACTCTGCTTTCATTTCTTCTGGGGTATATATCCAGAATTTTTTAGATAACTCAAAATACCTTAAAATAAAACTTTCCAAACAAAAAAGTAGCATGTATTCATTATATACATTTGTGGAAAATTCAGATTAGCATAAAGGAGAAAACAATGTTTACAAAGTAATGTAACCTGGGGCTGGAGAGATGGCTTAGCAGCTAAGAACACTTGCTGTTCTTCCAGAGGACCCAGGTTCAATTTCCAGGACCCACATGACAGCTAACAACCATCCATAACTCCAGTTCCAGGGCATCCAATGCCTACTTCTGACCTCTACCGGCTTTGCATCACACAGATGCACTTACATAAATGCACGCAATACAATCATATATATAAAATAGAAACCATAAATAAAATATTTTTTAAATCCTGCTTTAAAATTATGTTACATTACTTTTAAAAATATTTGTATACTTATTTTTAAAATATTTTGTTATTTTTATTTTATGCGTATGAGTGTATTGCCTGCATGTAATATAAAATTCGAGTTATAGCTGTATATGGTTTGGTTTCATTATCTTTACCACATAACAACTTGTGTTAAATCTGAAAAATGCTGTCTCAAAAAATATTCTTGGTCTGGGAGATGGCTCAGTGGGTAAAGCACTAATGCAAACCTGAGGACCTGAGTTCAAACCTCCAGAACCCATAGAAATTCTGGTACAATAGTGTTCATCTCTGATGTATCTAGTGCCTGGGGCAAGGTGGGAGGTGAAGACAAGAGAATCCCTGAAAGTTATATCTGTTTATTTTTCTTTAATCAGCATATATTAATTATGCTAATGGCATTGACATATATATTGTACTATATTTTGGTCATACGTTCATATTCTCCCCCATTACCCTCTCTTGGTTTGGTTTTGTTTTGTTTTGTTTTAACAGGATCTCTTATATCCCAGGCTCACTAGGTAGCCAAGGATAACCTTGAATTCCTGATACTCCTGCCTCAATCTCCCCAGTGCTAGAATCACAGGTGTACATCACCATACCTAGTTTTATGTGGCTCGGGGACCAAACCCAGGGCTTCATGCATTCTAAGCAGACAGTCCACCATCTAAGCGACATCCTCAGCCTAGCTTTATCATTTTAAAATAAGCCCCAAACAAAAAAACCCTCCTGACTCTGCCCCCTCCCCTGGGTATGCTAGGTAGGGGCTGCTCACCCCAGGGCAACCTTGTCTATGTGTTCGCTTCCATAACAGGTTGGAGGAACCGTGGGTGGGCCAGGTTGGCTTGCCAGCCCTGTTAGAAGTCTGTATCCAGACCTCAGGTTGCCTCACTGAGCTAAGGTGAGTCCAGAGAAAAGCCCTTGGGAATTCACATTTTTGTGACCTTTGTGATCTCCCCTGACCCTCACTCACCTAGACATCAGTGTCCTGTCCTGTGGGTTAACAACTGTGTCACTGACAAGTTCTCTGTACCCCCAAAATAGCAGGAGCTCCTGGGCATGCATGAGAAGCTATACATATTGTTAGGATTGGTGTATTAGACAGGTCACAGTGTAAAAGGAAGGCAGCCCCAGGTTCAAGGTGGCAGATCAGGGCAGGCATGACTGGGGTCCACGGTGATTGCTCAAAAGTGGCCCAGGCTGCAGTGACATGTCCCATGCCCAAGATCAGAGATGAGAATAACAAGGAGCAAAGCTTTGGCTTGCTGACACATGATGTCAGATCCCACCTTGGCAACACCTGCTCTGAGCCAAAGACTGTGCCTGTCTAGTCTGCCTCCTGCTCTGAAGTGTCCTTGTCCTTGTTTAAAGCTGGAATCTGGGATGGGCTAGGATCATAGTCAGAGACTAGGAAGACACAGGTCCATGTGATCTGCCGGGACAAGCTGCTGAGAGCCTCATGCCACCTCTCCTTTCCTTCAGCATCTCTGAGACCCAGCAGCAGCTCTGGATCCGGATGGAGTTTCCTCGTCTGGAAGAGAGTCCCCAGGCCGCAGCCCTCAGGTGGGACCCAGCACCCAGAGCCTAAGGAGAATGGCTGGGGTTAGTGGGAGAGGTGGCGCTGTCTGGGGTCAGTATGTCTCGTGCCCTACATCCTTTGATGTCTGGACTTCCCATGGCCAAGTCTGCTTCCTTTCTCTCCAACCCTACTCCAACCCAGCAGCCTCACTCATCCTCACCAGCTTTCAGTCCCTTCAATACCGCCTTGCTTTCTCTGACCTCAGGTCCTTTGCATGGGCTATTCCTTCTGCCCAGAATGTTTGTTCCTTGCCTACTTTCTTTCTCTCTTCTCTGTTTCTACTTTATTGTTCAAGTCTCAGCTTAAATGCCACCATCCCAACTAGGTCCCCTGATTGCCAAGACTTAGCCAAGTCCTCCCATTAGTCACTCTCATAGATGCCTGGATTTATGACATCTCTAATCCATCTGTCACCTTTCTGGAAAATGTCACCCCCTTTTTAAGTGGACACAGCTCTTCATGAATAGACATTCTAAGGAATAGGAATGGCTGTCAACAGCCCACACGGCCATGCCAGCTGCCCCTGCTGAAGCCTCCTTCCTCGCAGTACTTTTAACTGCAAAGTAAGCTGTGAGAACTTCTCTGGGCAGCATTATTTATCCTGTGGCATAGTTGTGAAGACAGGGACTGAAACCCCCACCATGGACCAGGTGTTCAGAAACTGCCACCCCCATCCCCATCCCCATCCCCATCTGCTTTCAGGTTGGCTCACTATGACCTTGTGACAACCAAACACAGCCTTCCTGTGAGACAGCTGATGGAGACATGTATCAGGCTGAAGCAGCTCAGGTTGGTACCGGCAATGCCAGCTGTGGTCCTGAGATCTCTGGCTGCCTGCATGTCCCCTCCAGACCACATCTTCTCTTCCCTCTGGGGTAGAACTCATACTTGGGCCAAGGGTCAGAGCCTCAGAATGGCCCAGGGCATCTCTTGGGGGGTCCTTCTCTCATGATGACCCCCAAGGTGTGTCCAGCCTGCAATCTTCTGGAGTATTCTTGGTCCTTTTCAGCTTGTCCCAGCTTAACCTCAGTGACGATAATGAAGCCAGGTCCTGGCTGCTTCAAACCCTCCTGATGTTTCCCCGTGAGCTGAAGAGCTTCCGGTACGTAGACTTGTACTTTCATTGAGGCCCTTTCGCTCTCTGCCTGCCCACACCACCAGAACCTAGTCCCCAGGCCCAGAGGATCCTAGTCCTACCCTGGGCTCTGGTCCCAGGGTCCTAGAGACATTGCTAAAGGGACACAGTCATAGACATGGCCTTGGGGACACAGCCACATCAGGAGAAAGTTACTGTCTCCCATGATCTTTCTTCATTTTGTTTCATTTTCTTTGTAAATGATTATAAATAAAACGTTGATAGACACTTCAGAGGCTGAGGCAGGAGGATGTGAAGTTCAAGGCCAGTCTTACTTATATGATGAGTTGGAGGCTGGCCTGGACTACATGAAATCCTGTCTCAAAAAAGCAAACATAAAAAAGTTCAAGACTGGAATTTATCCCAGATCGCTCTTGGGTATGTAGCTTCTGGTATGTAGACTTGTACTTTCATTGAGGCCCTTTTGCGCTCTGCCTGCCCACACTGCCTGCATCCTCCTCCTCTCCCAGCCCCTTTGTTTCTCCTTCCACCCTTAGAGGTGGTTCAGTGAATTTCCCAAGAACAAGAAGATTCATTTCCATAAGCTAGTAAAATTTATGAAATTCAGGACATTTTTTGGTCTTTTTGAGACAGGGTCTCAAAATACTAATAAAATAAAATTAAATATTTTTTAAAAACCTGATTCCACCAAGAAGAAACTCTTGGGCCGGCAATATGGTCCAGCAGGTATAGGTACCTGCCACCAAGCTTTTCAGTCTGAGTTTGATCTCTGGATCCCATATGGCAGAAACAGAGAACTGACTCCAGTAAGCTATCCTCTGACCACATGCACATTATGGCATGTGCATGCTCACACATGCACACACACAATAAATAGATAGATAAATAAATAATAGATTGTAATTTTTATATTTTATTTATTATTTTTATTTTGTGTGTATGCATGTAGTGCCTGCATGTATGTTAAGTGCACCCATGTCATGCAATGCCCTCAGAAATCAGAACAGGGTGTCAGATTCCCCTGGAACTGGAGTTACAGGTGGTTGTTAGCCGCCATGTAAGTGTTGGGAATTGAATCCAGGTCCTCTGCTAGAATAGTCAGTGCTCTTCACTGCTGAGCCATCTCTCTGGCCCCCAGATCATAATTTTTTTAAAGTAGAAGAACTTGGGTATTCCTCTTGGAATCCCTCCAACTTTTGGGAGTTTTCTTCACTTTCCCTTAATAAATTTATGTTCAGTCTGCTTTAAAATTAAACAAAAATGTAGAACTGGAGAAACTTTCAAAAGAAGACACTATTAAAGTGGGCATGCTCAAATGAATACACCTGTAATCCCAGGACTCTTGGGAGACTGAGACAGGAGGATCATCCAAAGTTTGATGCTACTCTGAGGTACAGAGTGAGACATTGTTGAAGAAGGAGGAGGAGGAGAAGAAGAAAAAGGAAGAGGAGGAGAAAGAGGAGAAAGAGGAGGAGGAGGAGGAGGAGGCAGAATAGAACTCTTTGGAGCCAGCAGACTTTGACCTCTCTGAAGCACCTGCCAGAGGGTGCATGGCTATGTAAATAGCCTTGGCTGGATGTTACCAAGGCACCCGACTGTGGCCTAGGTATATGGGACAGGCCCAGCTTTGGCCTCCAGCTGTGTCTCAGCTTAATTAACCCACAAGTGAGAAGCTGATGGAGGCTAGGGTGCCCCCACCTGCTGCCCTCAGAGGCCATACCCTGGCCTCTGTCATCAGTTTCACACTTGCTGAGGCCAGGACTCCCACCTGACCTACTTCCTTTTCATCTCCACCAGGCTGACCTCCAGCTGTGTGAGCACCCAAAGCCTCGCCCACCTGGCGTCTGGTCTGGGATACTGTAACCACCTAGAAGAGCTGGAGTGAGTCATGGGCTCGGGGACCCAGGAAGGGGTGGGTGGTCAGTGGCAGAGCTGAGAGGACACCTGGGCCCGTGGCAGGGGGCACAGAGGCACTTCCACAGGTCACTGTTTTCCTGCCTCAAGTCCAGCAGTTCCAGTGTGGCCACGCAAGCCTGAACACTGTGTTCTTAGCCTTGACTTCACCTTGACTCACCGAGGGTCTCTAGCTAGATTCTTCCTCCCTGGTCTGTGACCGCAAATGGACTCCGTCAAAATGGAGCTTGAACCTGGCTCTGCATCTGCTGATGATGGGGGCAGAGAGTGCTAAGGGACAGAAGGATTATGACATGCTGAGTCCCTCCTCCCTGCCTCCTCTCTGTAACCTTTTCCCTGGCGTCTTTCCTAGCCAAGTCCGCTGGGCCACCTCCAGCGGGACTCCAGAACTTGACCCTTGGGGCCGTGAATACCCTTGGGGTGGGAGGCTGAACGGCAACCCCAATCAGCTTCCCTAAAGCAGAGGGGTCAGGGCCTGGGGACTGTCACTCCAGGGTCTGGACGGCTTTCCTGAGTAGAGCCTTCTGCTTGGTCCCTACAGCTTCTCTACCAACCAGCTCTGTGAAGAGACTGTTGAACTACTAATGAGAGCCCTTCAAGGGACCTGCATGCTGAAGAGGTTGCAGTGAGTGCGGGGAGACTAATATGGAGGAGCGTGAGTGGGGAGGGATGGGAAGAGGGGTGAGTGAGGAGACACATAGAGAAGGGAGTGAATCGGGAGGTGCCTGGGGATGGAGGGAGGGACATCGCAGGGAGAGGGGTAGGGAGCATGCCTAGAAATCATGGCATCTCTGTGAACGGACCTTCAAATCTTCAGATGACTCACATAAGCCAAACACCCTCCCAAACCTTTCACCTACCTGGCTCTAAGTGTCATCAAGATGCTTAGCTTTGGGAAACAGAATTCCCAACTCAAAGTAGCCAAGGCAGGAGTTAATCGGTTTCTGTTGTGGACAACTACAAGGCAACTGACTTCAGGCATGGCTGGATCCAGGAGCTGGACACTGGTCCTGGTCCTGCTCTTCCAGCAGCCTTCCACAGCTCGCTCTCCTAGCTTAGTGGAGAGAGAGCACCTTTCTCCCTGTGTTTAGCTAGAGACCCATTGAAGGAGCTTGGGTTTCATGCGTAACCCTAAACTTACAGTGTTCTCAATGGATAGGTGGGGTCACAGGCTCACCCTGTCCTCTGGACTTAGAAAGAGGGGTGCTTTGGGATTCTGTTCACAGAAGAGAGGACACAAACTCTGGGCAGAACCCCACCCCCCATGACCACTGGCCTTGTTACTCAGTTTCTTTCGTTATTGTGTGCGAACACACACACACACGCACTCACATGCCATGATGTACACATAGAGGTCAGAGGACAACTTTTGTGAATTGGTTCTCTCCTTCTACCACGTGGGACAGGGGATGGAACTCAGGTCATCGGGTTTGGCAGCAAGTGCCTTTACCTGCCGAGCCATCACCCAGGCCCACAGTTGTTTCTTAGTAATAGGACATGTTTATTCTCCCAGTAATCTGCAATCATCAAATTCCTGGAAATGCCAGAAACAGCCCAGTCAAAAAGACAGGCCTCATCCCACACAGATTCCGACTTCGGCAGTATTGTGTTAAAACACAGCACACTTAACTGAGTTTTCTGCTTTTTTAATCTGTTTCTTTGATGACCCAAAAATACACTTTGGTTATAAAAGTTTCCGTCATTTCAGAAATATGTAACAAAGAGGGCAGAATTCCCTGGAGATGACACTCCCTCAGAAAACTTTCCAGAATAGTCAGTTTGTGGATTGTTTACCAAATTTTTTTTTTTACATGTGTACTGAGCATAGTTTAACAGTAGCCTTCTGACTTTTGACCCATAGTCATGAGCTGTTCCTAGTCTATCCCTCCTGGCTCTAGTCCTGGGGAAGGACGTGGAGGAAGGGAGGGGCTAGGAGGCCTTGGACCATTCAGAGTCCACCTGTCTTCCCATGAGCTGTTGTTTAGGCCTCCTCTAGGTGTCTGCAAGTCACTCAGTCTTCTGGAGTCTTCTAGAAGCTTTTATCTTAGGTATTAAAGACCCAATAAAGTCATTCATTGGATCATTCATCTGTGGTCTACCAGAGTGCGTAGACCAGGGCTAGGAGATGGCAGTTATGTAGGATAGACCAACCTGCCTATCACGCTCAGTCTTGAGTCCCAGGAACTTAGGCCACTCCTAACCACTTCAGCCTCAGCTATCTGAAAGAAGGGCATGCGTCCCCCATGCCCGAAACCATCCATTTCTGGATCTGTTCATTCCATATCCTCTACCTCTGGCAGTTCCCCTCAAACCCAGCCAGCTTCTCCCCCATGTTAGGAGAGTGGATCCTGGCTCAGAGCCATATACCGTCAGGTCAGCCCCTGATAGGTAGAATGGAGAGGACAGTGGACCCACCTTTCAAGATGACTCTGACCCCTGTTATTTGATAGTTATGTGATCGCTATTATTTCTTAGCACCTCTGGGTGCATGTGGATCAGAACACAGATTTGCTGCCCACATGACTCAAGAATCCACGCACAACTTCCAGATGCTGATTGTCGTGCATACTTTACGCTGGGGGGTTGTGGGTGCTCTAAGCACAGACGCCTCGCATGTCTGGCTCGACAGGGCATCAGTCTGCACCCCAGCCATGACAAGTTCATCTGGCCTCCTTTTTCCAGTCTCAGTCACTTTCCTCTGGGAGACTCCACACTGGCCTTGCTCATTGGAGGACTAAGCCATATGACCCTCCTGCAGAACCTCTGGTGAGTGACAACATGACCGCTGGGAATGAGCAGAAGGGCCACTGGCCAGCTCTATTGGGACACCACCCAGGGAAATACTGGGCACCTCCCTGGGGACCCGTGATGCCTCCCTATGGCGGCATCCTTGTGGCTCTCAGGTTGGTGCCCACCATTCTTGCCTCCTGGTGTCACCAGCTTCCTCCTGGCTACATAGTGACCTAGTGGGAGGTTAGGGAGAGGCCCAAGCCCAGAACAGCCCATTGTGTGCACACAGTTCTCTGTGGGTTTGTGTTAAGATGAGAATTGGGACTGCACAGGTCCAAGTGCCCAGATTCTATGTTTCTAGTGAGCGCCAGAGTGTAGGCAGCTCTAAGGACCCTGGACCATACTGGATGAAGTAAGGGGCTGGACTTGACTTCCTTGCTGTGACCTCACCTCCTGCCTTCCTGATGAGTGAATGCCACACTCTCTTATGATGTGGTTTTTCCGAACACAAAATATTGTGACTAAAAAAATTTCAAGTCGTGCCACAGGCATTGCTTTGGTTCTGTCCACGTCCCACCTGACTCTGGCAAAGAATAGAGACTGGACCCTGAGGTTAGAGTGCAGGAGGGTGTGGCACATAGGACCACAAATCAATCCACTGAATGACAGTTTGCTAAAATTCAGTCTGTGACCTTCAGACAGATACTTAACATGAGGCTAAACAATTTCCCTTGGGTAGTTTAGTATAACTTAATTCTTGCCTCTCACACAGAGGCAAGACCAGTCCAGTGCAGAAAGACAACAACTATAAAGGTGGTGGTGGTGAAGAAAAGTCTCCTGGGGGCTGGACAGATAGTTCAGCAGTTAAGAGCACTGGCTATTCCTGCAGAAGACCCAAGTTCAAATCCCAGCATCTACATGGCAGCTAACAACCATCTATATAACTCCAGTTGCAGGGGAATCCAACATCCTCTTCTGTCCTCTACGAGCTTTGCACAACATGGGTATACTTACATACATACAGACATAACACTCCTACACAGAAAACAAATCAACAACAGAAGTTTAAAATAAAAGGTTTTTTTTTGTTTTTTTTTTTAAGTCTCCTGCTGCAACTCAGATGTCTGAACTGGGGAACACACATGAACTTGGCATTCCACCAGCTCACCTGGGGACTTCT
This sequence comes from Eospalax fontanierii, assembly GCA_035773235.1. NCBI lineage: Eukaryota > Metazoa > Chordata > Mammalia > Rodentia > Spalacidae > Eospalax > Eospalax fontanierii. The sequence goes on from CM069552.1 coordinate 15,973,383, forward strand.
GTTCCTGGGGCCTGGGCAAGCCATGCAAAGCTGATTGTAGTGACTGTTCCAGGCCAGGGACTTTGGGTGTCATGTCCACCTTGCCTGCAAGTTACTATGAATCTCTAGCCAACCGCAGCTTACCTCCAGGCCTTGGGTTTCCTACCCGAGACACTGGAGACGGTCATCACCACCCTGCTTACTGTTCTTTAGAAGTTTTGTGAGTGTTCTCTGAGTTCCTGAACATCTGTAGGCTTGGAAAACTGTGGAGTTCCAGTCACAGCACCTGCAAAAGCCTTTAAGCTCGTCTGGCCCTGTGCTCTGCTTCACACTGCTGAGCAGAAACAGCATTGGAGGTTCTGGCTTCTGCCACTTCTCTAAAGCTCTGAGCTGCTGCCCGCTTGGAGGCCTTGGGGCAGGTTGTCTGTTCTTCTCTCAGATGCCAAGCACCTTTGGCAGGGAAAAATGATGAGAGCAAGGAGTTCTTCAAGTATGCCTTTCACTTTTTAGCCTTACCCCCGTCACACACTTACACACTGCGTAACCTGCCTCAGGGGAGAGACGCTCAAGGTCAGCATGCCAAGTACCAGTTTCAGGAGGAAAGATTTTCAAATGACCACGGAGAGCATACCCTAAAGAGACACCAGAAGTTGGGAATTCTCACTAAGCAAGAGTTGCGGGGCTTTCTCCGCATGCCCTCTCCTCTTCTCCAGGAGGGGTGTGGATAACGTGAGACGGGTGGCAGGCTGATGGTTTTTTGTCTTGGCTTTTCTCCCCAAGCTTGACCCACAACCAGATCGGGGACACGGGTGCCCAGCACTTAGCTGCCATCTTGCCAAAACTGTCAGAGCTCAGGAAGTTAGAGTGAGTGCCAGCCCTGTGAAGAGGACCCTTCGGGGACCATGCCATGCTCCTGGGAGACACACGCCCCTGGCGTAGGCCAGCACCGGAGAGGGACCCTCCTCCAGTCCCATGTCCAGACTGGGAATTTATGACCTCCTGCCTCTGTTCTCTGGGTCCTTGTGTTCCATTAGGAGGGAGGCATAGGAATGTCTCTTGGGCCCCTGAATATGATGCATTGGGACAGGGTTGGGAGAAGAGGGTCTGACGGAGCCCTCCTTTAAAAGCCTCTCAGGAAACAGCATCGGCCCCACTGGGGGAGTGCAGCTGGCAAAGTCTCTCACCCTTTGCAGGTGCCTGCAGGAGATCATGTAAGTGTCTTCCCAGGTGGGGTGCGTCACAGGCCCCAGGCCTTCTTGTTCCCTAAGGGCACAGGCTGGGACAGGGGTCCTGAGCAGGCCCCACGTGTTCAACATTCTACCCTCTCTTCTTTCAGGCTCGGCCATAATGCTCTGGGTGATCTCACAGCTCTGGGACTGGCTCAGGGGTTACCGCCATCACTGAGGGTCCTGTGGTAAGTATCCCTCTGTCCACTGGGATGCAGGGATAACCGGGAGGGCACCCAGGAGCAGTGAGCTCAGGCAAGCCATGAGTTGAGCAGCCAAGCCTGAGATCAAACCACAGCGCGGCTCCTTACCTGCTTCTACTCTCTAACCTGTGATGCCCCGGCGGGGCCTCCAGAAGACCTAGTGTTGGCCAGGCACCTGGTCCTTCTGAGCTCCTTCTGAGCCTCGGTTACAAAGGAAGCTGCCAGTCCTAGCACATCCTACCTAAAAAACAGTCTCTGAGGATAGGCAGAGAAATGTGAGCAAAGGGCTTCGTGCAAGAAAATCAAGAGCATGCCCCACCCTCCGCAGGTCACCCTCCACAGGTCAAGGCCAAGTTTTTGAGCTCCGTGCAACCCAAGGGGCTGGGATTCTCTTGGGCGCCATTTTCCAGGAAGAGAGCCAAGGTTAGAAGCAGTTTAGAGAGTTTACCTTCCCAGTGCATGAAGAAGCCAAGATTTGAAATTGGGGTCTCAGACCAAAAGTTAGTCATGCTACTGTAGCCTGAAAGGGGGTCTAAGGGAGAGAGAGATGCTTAGGGAAGGCCTCCGATCCCCAGAACTGACCCCCAGGCTCCTCTTTCCATCCCCTTTCCTACAGCCTTCCGGCTAGCTGTCTGGGCCCAGAGGGGGCCCTGTGCCTGGCTCAGGCCCTGGAGCAGTGCCCACAGGTAGAAGAGGTCAGGTAAGAAGGGGCTGTGCCTGGACCAAAGGACAGGCCAGGAAGGGTGTCAGGCAGCCCTCATGGACATCTCTTCTGTCCCCCAGCTTGTCAGAGAACAACCTGTCTGGAGGAGTCCCATATTTCAGCAAAGGGTTCCCACTACTCAGACAAATCGAGTAAGTAGCCTTACCTGACTGTGCAAGGCCCTGTGGCAGTGAAGCCTGATATCTGGAAGGGCCTTTGACAAGACAGAGGACTCAAAGGTGGCAGGGGTGGGGTGCTTTCCTGAGACTACTCCTGGTCAGGCAGCTCTGGTTTTTCCTGCTCTTACTATGGAAGAAAAGTTTCTGCCAGAGTTGCCCCCTGACTCAGAAGCTAACCCCCCCTTCCATCCTAGCCTAGTTTCCTGTGAAATTGACGACCAGGCTGCAGAGCACCTCGCTGCCAGCCTCATGCTCTGCCCAGCCCTGGAAGAAATTTTGTGAGTGCTTGGGTGTGCCCTGGGCAGGGAAGAGTAGGTGTCTGGGGTGGAGGGCGGGGGACGGGGGCTGACCTACTGGGTCCCTTCTCTCTGTGGGTTGACCTCTCTGTAGACAGAAAAGGTCTTTCGTGCTCAGGAGTAGACTCCAGTCCACAGGGCAGAGCCGCTGGAGCTCTCCCACCTGGCTCTCCATCTGCGGAGTACGCTGGGTGGTGCGCCACATGATCTGTAAAGGATCTTTGCCATTGGCCTTCCTTTAGGTCACACCTTTCCTTCTTTATGGAGTCTCCCATTTTGAGTGTCTATTGACACTGCCGAAAAGCAGAAGATAACAGACACCCCAGTCGCTGACCCACCTCACAACCACGCCCAGCTCCCTCTTGGTCATCCCACTGCCCTCAGACCTTGGGGCTTGGCAGCATTGCCAAGTGGTCAAACCCAACTATTGGGGCTTCCCTGGGGCCCTCAGTACGGAGTAAAGACTTAACTCCCAAAGTACAAGGCAGAGATTGCAAGAGGATATCTAGATATCTAGGTCTACATCCTAAAAAGTTTTTTTTTTTTTCTGTATTGGGAATAGAACCCAGAGCCTCTTGTACACTAGGCAAGCATGCTGCTGAGTTACACCCCCAGCCTTCAAAGGTTTCAATTCCTTCTTAAGTCACAAAGAAGGCCTCGAGTCAGCACTTACTCCGCTTGAATGGCCACACCAGTGACCCTCCCTTTTTAACCATCAAGAGCAGGACAGGGACTGGGCACCCTGGGAAGGACATTGATCCCAGCTAGAAGTTCTGCCCTTGTTGTTACTCTGTTTATCCTCTTCGATGCTTTCCCTGTAGGGTCCTTCAGATGGGACTTCCATGGACAGAAAGGACACATGCTTTCTTTGAAGATTAATTTCTTAAAGCAAAAACAAAATGGGGAAGGTTTAAGGAAAAATACACATACTCCCATGGGAGGCAGACATCGAAACGAGGCACCTGCTTGATGGATGTTTGCATTATGTCATGGTTTCTGAGAATCATGTGTCCCAGACTCCATGCTAAGCCTGGCATCTCATAATGACAGTGGCTCTCAAGCTGTCTAGGCTCTGGAAAACAGAGCGGCTCGGGAGTGGGGGTGGCGTGGGCCAGGTAGGGGAAAGTAGTCAAGTGCCTGGTTGGGTGGCATTGCGGCATCCCTTTACATGCTGGAGGCCAACATTCCTAACTGCCGTCTTGCTCTGCCCCAACCCTGCAGGCTATCCTGGAATCTCCTTGGGGACAAGGCAGCTGCTGAACTGGCCGAGGTCCTCCCACATCTGGGCCAGCTGAAGAAAGTGGAGTATGATAAGCCCTTGGATGTGGAGGGGGGACCCACATCCAGGGCAAACTCAGAAGCCACTGAGTCACCCTGCTTCCCAGCCCACTGGTCTAGGTCCATTGCTGCATTCTGACAGCATAGGGAGGAAGTGACCCTGGCTTGGGGAAGAACATGGGGAAGCCCACCCCACACCCCAGCCTCATGCTCACCTCTCCTTCCCCTTCTCTGTCAATGTCCATTTTGAAGCTTGGAGAAGAACCGGATCACTGCGTGTGGAGCCCAACTCCTGGCTCAAAGGCTGGTCCAGGGTCTTTGTGTCCCCGTCATCCGGTAACTGAAGGGTAGTGTGGGAGGTTACATGAGCCCCACAATTTAAAGGGACCTCCAGTGGAGAGAGGCAGGGCCTGGGTTGAGGACTATCAAGGGAGACTTGGACTATTGCATTAGGATTTTAGCAGCCAGCAAACCTGGATCAGATCCCAGTTCTGCTATTTGTCAACTGTGTTAACTTTCCATTTGTAACTTTATGTCTCTGAACCTCAGTTTCCTCATCTGTAAAATGAGGAAAGTGATGGTGAGAGGGTGATACCTGAGAGGGTGACAAGGACAGAACCTGGCACAGTAGGCTCGTAACGTTCTGTGTACAGTAGGGTGGCGGTCTGCTAGGGTAGCCATGTTGGTTTTTATTGCCTCCAATGCGTGACACGGCGTGGCTCCTCTGCTTTAGGCCTTGATTTCAAGACCTGTAGGTTGGTCAGGGGCAGGGACAGAGGATGAGGGAGCAACTCTGAGGCTGAGACCTGTGTGTCTGTGCCGGTAGGCTCTGGAACAACCCCATTCCTGCTGATGTGGCCAAGAGTCTGCAGAGTCAGGAGCCCAGACTGCACTTCACCTTCTTTGACAAGCAGCCCAAGACCCCTCAGGGTACTTGATGGCCCTTTCATGACCACTGAGTCCAGCTGAGTGACTACTACATCACTCACCAGGAGAAAGGACTCAGGGGAAGATCCCCAGCTGGTGCCCTGAACCCTCAGGAGGGAAGAGCACCTTTGTCCTGTCTCCATCCTCGGGAGAACTTTCTTGAGGACTGAGAGATTTGTTTGGCCAAAGGAGGACCCCATATCACACATGATATGTGTGACCAGTGGGACATTGGCACAATGAGAGTATCATGTGTCATACATGACAGGGAAGGTCATATATGTCACAGTATGAACTCTTGACGTGGGAAAGTCATACTCATGACAGAGAAGGTTATATGTGGCACTACATAGAACTTGTACTGTAAGATATGATCACACAATCAGTGATCTATCTATGACATGGTATCTGTGTTATATGACAGTTTGCCAGAGGACCTTGAGCAAGTCCAAGATTTAATTTATTATTTTTTTAATAAAGTAAATATGAAGCCAGGCCTGATGGTGCAGGCCTCTTATCTCAGCTGCTCAGGAGGTTGAGGGTTGGAAGTTCAGGGCCAGCCTGGGCTTAATGAGAGGCTGTCTCAAAAGTTTTTTTAAAAGTGCTGGGAATATAGTTCAGTGGTATAGTGCTTGCCTAGCATATGTGAAGCCCTAGGCTCAATCATCAGGACCATTTACAAGTAGCATTTCCAGACCATCTGAAACAGGGCCCCTTCTGCCCTGAGCTGGGAGGGGAGTGTCTAAATATTTATTGGCCTAGCAGCCCAATGGTCAGAGCTCCTGGCCGTGCAGAGGGACTCAGTTCTCAGAGGATGAAGTCCCCTCCTGCCAGAGCCTCAGTTTTCCCATCTGTACATTGAATAGCCCTCCCTCAAATCACAGCTTCCAAAGACTTTGGACCCAGGCCTAAATAGAGCCAGCCAGACATCAGTAGAGTTTGGGACTATCTGTTCTGTACTGTGTAAAGAACAAAGCCAAGCTTAAGGGTTCAGGGGTGGGAAACATTAGGCAAAGCCACTGAGCCCGAGCCCACATACTACCTCAGCAGGATTCAGGCCACCCCTTGAGGCGACACATGTTGTACAATATTCCTGTGACTTCCAGAAGGGGTAAGTTAAGTGTGAGCAATAAACCCAGGCAGTCTTCCAGCCTGTAGCTGCTGTCTGATGAATTTCCTACTACTGCTATGAAGCCAGAAGTATGTCATTCTGGCTCCAGAAACTTGAGAACAGGAGAAACGACAAAGGTGTGCTAGGACAGGCAGTGGCTAGGAGTCACTGGTCATATGACTGTGGACAACTCACCTGTCTCCAGACCTCACCTGCATGTGGGGGTGTTATCAAAGCTTGGATGTTAGAAACAGGTTTGTTTGATGTACATAATATTAAAACTCTTCTGAATTAATTATCAGTATTTAAATTTGAGAACTTGTACATAAAACTTCCAACTCGCACTTCTTAAAAGCTAGTCCAAAGCCAAACGTGGTGGTGCGTGCTTGTAATCCCTGCTCTGGTACTTAGGAAGCAAAGGTAGCGGGATCAGAAGTTCAAGATCCTCCTTGGCTGCATAATAAACTCCAGGTCAGTCTGGGATTTATAAGACCTTGCCCATAAACAATAACAAAAATAAATAAATAAATAATAAATAAATAAACAGCTAGTCTAGTCTTCCTACTTGATGTTAGGAGGTTACTCTGCTGGGGTCACATGGATGTACCCTATAGATGAGGCACACACCCCACAGGCTGCAACGGTCCCTCCCCGACCAACCACCTCCATCTGCTTTTTTTCAGTTTGCCTGGTTTCTTAGCAGACTGCAAGCCCCAGCCAGGAGGGTTTCCATGGTTGTATGGGATATTGGGAACATGGCCTGGAATGGAATGTGTAGCCTCTGACTGCTGGTCTTGGAAGGCAGGAACTGTTTCTTTACTTGAGTTGGTCTCTCTCTCTCTCTCTCTCTCTCTCTCTCTCTCTCTCTCTCACACACACACACGTACACACGTGCTCACGTACACTTAAGGGATAATAACTGCTGAGGTCAGGAAAGCAAGGTGGACAAAGTCCCTGGTACAAAGAATTTAGTACTGACCACATGCTAGTCCCTTCCTCGTTTAGGGCTGAATGTCATACAGGGTGGAGAGATCCCCAAGTGACAGAATAGCACTCTCTCTTATGTGGATATGAGTCTGTCTCAGGGCTCCCACCACGTGGTGAAAAGCTAGACCAGTAGGGTGCAGTTATGGCTGAACGCCACTGGAGGGCAGCCTGGCCCACTGGCAGTTCAGCTAATTTCCCTGGCTCCTGGGTACAGAGGAGGTTATAGGCAATGCCAGGGGTTGGTCCCATCTGGCCAAGAGCTTGGGATGACCCAATCTGTTTGTGGCTCATCAAGATGATTTGAACTCTTTGGCCCTCCATGTTGTCTCCGGCATCCCGCCAAGCACAAGGGAGGAAGTCTTGGCAAAGCCTCCAGACAAATGCCAAGTACCGACTCATCACACCAGGACATCCTTACCGGGCCAGGGCCAGGGCACACCTGGTGCCGTTCATCAGGGTCATGTGCAGGTAGAGGAGTCAAAAGGTTTACTGAGGAATCTTGGGCCCAGATTCTGTCTCCCCTTCGGGGATGGTCAACCAGCAAGGGTTGCACTACCTCTCTGCTCCAGACTGAAGATGCCTTGGCCAGGGTAGTTATGGCTGAGAAAGAAACAGGACTGTATACCAGAAGTGCCAGGTCAAGTGACATGCACAGGGTGGTGGTCAGAGGACAGGAAGCCCATAACTCATGGACACTCCATTGTGGCTCATCATTTTGCCCCTCAGCTTTCCCTCTTCAGTTCTGAAACTCCAAGAACCTCACAACAGTGGCCCTGAAACACACCATGAATTGGCCAGCAATGCAGAGCTGGCAGGGCCCACCCGGAGTTGATATGGCATCCTCTTGTTCTCTTTTTTAAAAATGTATTATTTTTATTTTATGTGTATGAGTGTATTACCTGCCTATGGGTAAGTGTACCTGCGTCATACAGTGCCCAAGGAAGTCAGGAGAGATGTTGGATTCCCACAGAACTGGGGTTAAGAATGGTTTTTAACCACCATGTGAGTGCTGGGAACCAAACCTGGGTCCTCTGCAAGAGCAATTAGTGCTTTTAACCACTGAGCCTTCTTTCCAACTGGATATATATATATATATATATATACCTATTTTCTTCAGCTGCAGAGATGACTTTGTGACTGGTTTCCAAGCCCTGGGGAGAATTCTGGATATCCTGAGTATTTATTTTATTATTTGAGGGTGTGTATGATGTGGGGAGGCATCACACACATGCCACGGCATTCATATGGAAGTCAGAGACAACTTTGTAGAGTTGGCTCTCTCCTTCTACTTGGGTTCCAGGGATCAAACTTAGGCTGTCAGGATTGTACAGTATGCTCCCTTGCTTTTCCATTGCTGTGATAAAATACTAACCAAAACCAACTTGGGGAAGAAAGGGTTCGTTTCAGCTTCCACCTCCCAGGTCACATATCATCACTGAGGGAAGTCAGGGCAGGAATCGAAGCACCGACCACAGAGGAATGCTATTAACTGACTTGCTTCTCCGGCCTGTGCTCAACCTGCCTTTTTATATAACCCAGGACCACCTGTCCAGGGATGGCACCATCTACAGTGGGCGAGGCCCTCCCATGTCACTCAACAATGAAGAAAATGCCTCACAGACATGCCCATAGGCCAATCTGATAGAGACAGCTCCCCAGTTGAGTGTCTCTCTTACCAGGTGTATTATGTTGACAACTGAAGCCAACCATGACATGAAGCAAGTGCTTCTCCCCACGGAGTCATCTTCAGCCAGGCGAGGTCTTAGGAATGGTGGTCCCAGCCACAGCAGGCCACGTGCTATGGCCATAACACCCTGGATGCTCGTAATCTCATCTGATCTTGAGAAAGCTTTCCCAGGGACTCCAGCCCAGCCTGACTGAAGCTGTTTGGGAATCCTAAGAAAAACTGCCCTTGCTGAGCCCAGGTGACCCTACACTCATGAGACAAGTTTGGGGATAGTTATACACACATTATAATTATAATTCCCTCTGTTCCCTCCCCACATACACACACCCGAGGCCCAGCCAGGTCCTGGCAACAGGTGTGTTCAGGGTGTCTTTAACTTGAAAGCACATGGAAGCATACAGGCCACCTGGGCTACTCAGAGCAGTTTTTCCAAATAACCTACACTAGGGCAACAAACCCCGGAAGCAGGTGCACCCTACATATACCATATAGGGGCCATTTAAGGGATTCAGGCCTCCCACTGTGCAGAGAGCTCTCTAGACTCCCAGGGCAAGAGAAGCCTCCACTCCCATTTTGCAGTCTTTTATCTCACATGGAAGGAATTCAGTGTGTGACATCAACCTGTGACTGGACACTTGATCGAAGGCTGTTGCCCTCTGCCCCTGGCTTTAAGGCAGCTTTGTTGAGATATAACCAACACATCTGACACTTTAAGTGTACCTGTCCTTTGGGTTTATCTAGAGTTACACAACTCTGTTAGTCAACTTTCCATGCTGTGACAAAACACTCATCAACACCTGAAAAAGAGGAAGGATTTCTTCTGCTTATGATTTTCAGTTCATATTAGGGGTTCCATTACTACTATGCATGTGAGGAGGTAGAATATCACACCTCATGATGGTAAGGGAGGGGAGATGTGTGAGAGAGAGACAGACAGACAGACAGATGGGGGGTTTGCCAGGGACAAAGGAAAACTGTCTCCTCAAGGGCGTGACCCCAGTGACCTGCTTCCTCCAACCAGATCCCATTTCCTGAAGTTTCAACCACCTCTCAACAGTGCCATCAGCTACAGGCCAAGCCTTGAATAAATAAACTTCTAGGGGCGTTCCAGAGCCAAACCATCACTATACTCCAATTTGGAAACACTTTTGTCCCCCCAAGAAACCCTGTATGACTAGCAAGCACACCCATTCTCCTTCCCAGGCCCAGACAGCTAGAACCTGCATTCCATCTTTATGGATCTATGTCTTCTAGAGATTTTTTCAAACGGAGTTATACAGTATGTGGTCTCTTGGGATCGGCCCCTTTCTTCTGTGTAACATTTGCGGGAACTATCTCTGCTGCTGTATGTCAGTACTTTCCCTGGCTCAGTAATATTTCACTGTATGGATTCTCCATTGCACGTTCTTTCCCCATGCATCAGTTATCTGAGTTGGCTCCTTCCCACATTTTGGCTCTTATGAATCATTTTGCCCAAACATTCATGTTCAGTTTTTTGTGCGAATACACATTTTCATTTCTCTTGGGTAGGTTCCTAGGTGTGGAATTGCTGTAATCCCTGACTTTAGTACTCTGTCCTCTCCACCAGGACCTAGTCATATCATCTCTGTGAACACTCCAGTCATTTTATCCTGTACTCTTGGAAGAGGGCTGGTTGACCCCCCTGGTTGAGTTAGATCTTCTGTATCAACTGCCTTTAATCGTGAATTTTTCATCCAACCACGTGACTGGCTGGGCCCTGGTATTCCCCCACTCCCCCAAGTCCAGCAGCTTGAGAGGACTATTTGGTCCCCACTGTCCACCCCAGTGTTGGGAAGCAGGAGAGATTATGCGGACCAAGGCAATCAGGGGAGGTTTCCTGGAGGAAGTGGGGCTGGAGTCAGCTCTCAGAGGCCTCAGAGCTGGGCAGAGGGCACTGAGGACTTCTGATTCTAGAAGATCTAAGAGCTTGAAGAAAGGCAGGTGCTTGGGGGGCAGGGAGGCAGGGAACAAAGCTCAGCGCCCTAAGGCTATTTGGGGGCCCCTGTAAGGCTGCAAAGTGCCTGTGACTCACAGTGGAAGGAGTTCACAAGCTGGTGTGTGAATCTTCCTGTGTTAACCCTTACCAGTCCTGGATGGAAAACCTACAACCCAAACACCAGGCATTAAACCCCAGCTGGCCCAGCACGCCAGCCAGGGGGCTTTAGCCATGGCTTTTAGATCCCTAGGATAGTCAAGCCCTCGCTTCCGCCCGGCTTGTTAAAAGAGCCCTGGCCTTGAGGCCCCGTGGTTAATTTGCTTAGAGGGTAAAAAATACTACTAAGTGGACATCAAGTGTCCAAAACCAGAATAGTCCCTTAAATGCCAGTCTACTGGGTCAAAAGCAGACTGCATAGAGGGGAGGGCTTGGGTTCACTGAGCTGCTCTGCTTTCCCGCTGATTAGCCCAAACCCCACTCCTGTCATCTTTATCTTGTCGTCTTTGTCACGGGAATATGTGTCATCTTCCCTGTCTCCGGCTGCAAGAAAACGCTATCGAAAGGCAAAAAAAATAAATAAATAAAATAAAAAGAAAAAAAGCACTGCGCTTCCAGTGCCGCCTCAAGGGCTCCGAAGCAACCCCGGGCGTCTCCCCGAGGGCTCCGCGCTGCGCCCTGCGCACTCGGGGTGAAGGCCGCGCGGGCTGCGCCCTCGGGGTCCCGCGGGCCGGGCCATTCCACGCCGCGGTTCCCGCGTCCGCAGCCTGAGCGCGGCGCGCGGAGCTCCGCGGTTCCTGACGCCCAGCGCCGCCGCCCCGGGGCGGACGCGAACCCGCGGCTCCTTGCCGAGGGACCGCCGGCTGCTCCCGGGCGGGCGGGCCTCGAGCGACCGCGGGCTCCGAGCGGGACCGGCCGCCCGCCGAGCCGCCCTCCAGGAAGCGCCCGCCTTACTCCCGCTTCCCGCCCACACCCGCCCTCGGCTGGAGGGAGGAGCCCGCGCCACCGCGGCTGCCCGGAGGAGGGCCGGCCCCAGCCTCGGCGAGCGCACGGGTGGGCATGGCCGCGCGGGGTGCGCCCTGAGCCCGTCCCGCGCCGCGGCCCGGCCGAGCAGCGCAGCGCAGCGCGGAGATGCCCCGGCGGCCCCGAGCGCGGGCAGCGGCCACCGCGTGCTGAGGCTGCGGGACGCGCGGTGAGTGGGGACCGCGGGAGCGGCGAGGGCGGGCCGGGCACTGAGCGCGCTCAAGTTCGGCCTGGGGTTCAGCGGCGGGCGCCCTGGCCGGCCGAGGGAAGCGGGTTCCGCCTCGGGGCCCGCGGGGTCCCGCAGACGCTGCCACCCCTGGCGTGCCTGGACTCCAGCGCTCGGTGACTCAGCTCCCACCCGGCCACGCGGGGGCGCCCCGCCTGCGGGGGCCGGAGCGAGGGAGGGATGGATGAGGGAGCGGGGGTGGGTGGGGGCTCCGGCACGGTGGCTGGCTGTTTGGGGATCCCCTTCTTCCCTCCCCCTCCGACTGGGCTGGAGAAGGTTCCGAGATGGCGGGCTCCTGGGGGGCGCACCCGTCGACCCCGCCCGGACCCCGCCCCAGCCCTGCCCCGCGAGGTCCCCAGGGCCAGCTCCCTGCCGGGGAAGGGGAACAGAGGGGGCGTAGCTGGGCAGCTTCCCAGGAGTCGGAGTGTGTTTGCAAACTAGTTTTTGCGCAAAAGCTGTCTGGCACCTGTGTGTTTCAAGGGATGGGGGTGGAATCGAGAAGCCCTTAATTTCCTCCCGTCCCCTCAGCGATGCTCCTGGGACAAATAAAGGAGTCGGACGCCCCTCTTTCCTTCTCCCGCAGCCTTGCGGTCCTCTGGTACACCAAGCTAGCCTTTGGGAGAGGGGTTGCCTCGAAACGGGGCTGGCAATGCCCAAGGTCACAGGTGCAACTGGAACCCAGGACTGGGCAGCCAGGCAAGGGGTTTGTCTTGACGTCTGACTCGTCCTGCAACATATAGATTCTGGAGAAGGGACAAAGGGTGCCCGGTTTTCAGGATTAGCCCAGCCGCATTTGTTTTGTCTGTCCTTAGGTTTCTATCATGTAGGGGTGTGGGGCTGTCACCCAGAGGCTTTTGAAAGGGAGGGTATTCTGCACCTTGGGGCAGCTTCTGAGATTACTGGCATTGTTGCCAGGCATGTCCCTGTTCAGAAGCCTCCAGCCCAGTGTCTGGGTCCTCTCTGCCTCTGGGAGCTCTCTCTCCCTCTACCTTCTTCCAGTCCTTCCCCACAGCCTGGGGCTGCTGAGGCAGGGACAGATACTTCCAGAATCAATCCTCCTCCTCTTGGAGAAACTGGCCCCAGAGGGTACAGGTGGGCTCTGTGGGAGCTAGAGAATCAGGCCAGCCTGCCATCTTATTTATCTTATTTGGCAGCAGCTGGAGAGGGTGACCATCCAGTCATGTCCCACCCCTTCCTATCCAGGAGAAATTGTGTATGGTCCCTGATGCCTGAGGACTGACTAGGGCCAGAGGTACCTACAGGCTCCTAGTCCTGTGTCCTTTGCCCTCACTGGTTCCAGCTCCTGTGGTGAGGTTGAGGATTCTGTTGTCTGGAGGAATGGAGCAGAGCCTTCTTCCTCAGGAAGGAAAGCATTTTGGTTGGATTATCCTCTCTGGTGGCCTATATCAGCTCCTAAGACTATGAGAGACCTGGCTTTGAACACCCATATGTGACCAGAAGTGGGATGGGAGCCCCAACCAATGCACCTCCAGGTCATCTGTAAAATGGGTGTATCTCTAGGGCCACTTGGAAGCTGACAGGCACAGACATGAAGGAGCTATTTTATCACTGTCCTGGCAGGGGACCCAGTGAGCTTCAGGGCTGCTCCAGGCTGATGACCCAGCCTGCTGGAGTGGGAGGGCCCACAGGATGCATTTCTACATGGGAAGACCAGGGACAAAGGATGTGGATGCTTGAGTTCTCCTTGCCTTTGCCACTCCCTGCCTTCGTGCCTTGTCACGTGCTCTCCCCGGGGCTCGGGGTTTTTCCATCTGAAAAATTAGGCAAACTATAACACTGGTCCATTTGCGGAGGCACACAGGGCCAGAGCATGGAGCAGGTTTCCTACAAAGTGGGGACCTCTTCAGGATGGTTTCTGGTGGCATTTCAAGCCCCTCCCATGTCATGAGAATTAAACACTTGAGAGGTTTATGTGAAGATCTTAATGGAGCCTCAGTTTCTCTGTAACAGTGAGGTGTGTGCACTCTGTACCTTTCTTCTCTTTCCAGGTAATTGTATGTTTCATTAAAGGTAGTTGTGAGGATCAATTTAGATGACAAAGGGCTATGTGCCCCCGCTGTGACTGGTTCGGGAACAGCTAGCTGTCATCCCCATTGTTCCTGGGACTATTAGTAAGCTCAGTGCTGGTAACTGCATTCAGGATCCCTTCTGGGATTTTCTGAGGCTCACTTGCTCCTCCACCCACCCCTCCCTCCAGAAAGGAGCACCAGAATCTAATCATTGGCATTTCTGGGCTGTTCTAGGGCCAGAGAGGCCTGGCTGGGAAGATTCTACCCAGCCAAGGTATGGAGAACACCATCTGAGGTGGTGGGGCCTGTGTGGCCCCCCCCCCCCCATACTTGGAGCTGACCTCCCGGGGCTCTAAGGTTTGAACAGAGAACTAAACAGCAATCTCTAGTAATTGCATTCCTGTCAGAAAAGGGACAGACATCTTTGCCTGCTGAGAGGTCCTAGCTGACTTGCCTCTCCCTCCACCCTCCTCCAGCCTTGCCAGATAGCCTAGCCTAGGGCTATTGAGAAAGGAGAACACTCTAGAATCCAGTCCCCTCCCCTTGCAAAACATGGCCTCAGAGGGGATTCTGGGCTCTGGGAATGGAAGGACCCGTCACTCTGCCATCTTGGCAGGCAGCAGCTGGAGACAGTGATCATCCAGTCATATTCCATCTCTTGCCGTCCAGGTGAAATTGTGGGATTCCCCAGTGCCTGAGTATTGAGGTGGGCCAGAGGTGCCTTCTGGCTCCCTAGTCCTTTGTCATCTGCCATCCCTGACTGCCTGATAGGGTCAAGGAGACTGCTGTTTTGGTCTTGAAGCACTGACTACTTATGGACCATAGCTACACCTTCATCCCCTGGGATCTGAGAGGACAAGACAGGAGGGAGGAGACTCAGCATCCCATCATCTTGTTTTCTTTTTCCCAGCCTTTGCTACTGAAATCATCTCATTTATTCATTTATTTGTGTATCGATAGTTTCCTTATCTGCTTCCTTCTCCAAAGGGCATCTGCTCCACAGAAGGGTGTGATCAGGGCTGTGTCTTTATACTTAGATAGTGCCTGTAATGCAATATATGCTCAGTAAATGTGTGAGGAATAGAAGTCTGACCCTGATGCCCAGTCAGGTCTAGATGTTGGATTACAGCCTGGAAGAATTCTGAGCTTACCCTCCTGAGTCCCTGGAGGGACACTGGTTTCACCATACTGAGTGCCACAGACTTGACATGGAGAGCGGGGGAATGGGTCTACCCGAAGGTAAAAGACTGGGAGTTGGGGGTGGGGGCTGTTACTGTCTGCTGCCATTTCCTGCCCACTCAGCAGACTGAGGAATACTGGGAGAGTCACCCATTCCCCATGAGACCTAGACTAAGTTTCTTCACCTGTCTGACAGACCTGCTCTCCTTCCTTTCTTCCTTTCCGTCTTGCATTAATTGATTGGTTGGTTGATTATGGTGCTGGGGTGGAATTCAGCCTCAAGCATGCTCAGTAATTGACTTACCACTAGTCTCTAGCCGCAGCCCCTGACCTCAGTTTATCTAGGAATTGGGCATCCTAAGATCAGTTACCTCTTCTGCACACAGACCGATATTTGGCTACTCAGCTAATGTGTCTGAAGCAACTCATCTGGTTCAGGCACTGCCTTATACTGGTGATATAACCATGGTCAAGGCAGGTTCTGCCCCTGAGCTGAAGGCTTAGAAAGGATAGAGGAGCATCTCTAGCCACAACCCAAGACTCAGAGGAGGCTTGCTGTCCTTAACTTCATAGTTAGGGAAGGAGATCACAGAGAAGGGGATTGCCTGGACTTATATAGATTAGGGGTACCTAGTTGCCCCAGCACTCCCCCAGTGGGCATGAGCACCACTGGAAGACCCAGGGTTGTACCCAGTCTCAAAGTGAAACCATAGCGTCACTAAACCCTCAACCTTCCATTACCCAGGTCCTCCCTGTGAGCCTGGCCAGACTCATTCCTGAGGTTTCCAAAGTGCTCAGAGCACTCTGCTGCTTGGAGAACCTCTTTGCCCATCCCTCAGAGTTTCCAGGGAGGCAGGAGGCGGGAGGCATGGTGCTCTTGCCCACTCTGCAGATGAAGATCTGAGGCCTGGAAAGGAAGGGTGATGGGAGGATTAGAAGAGTCGCTAACTTGCTACCTGCTGGGCTGGTCCCTGTGTTGACACTGGAGAGATCCTGGGTGGCTGAGCTGTACCTGGAGTCTAGGGGTGCTTACAGAGGCCCCTCCCCAAAGGTCAGAGCTTAGGCGGGAGTTACTCATCTTCTCAATGTGGTGTGACAGAAACTGAGGGTCCCAGGAGGTCATCAGAGCCGACCCCTGCTGCAGCCTTCTCGCCTGGCTGTCTGAATCTATATTTATCCCTATGATGGCCTGGCTGCCTGGCAAAGTGTGTTGTCTTCCAAGCGCAGCAGCCAGTGCCATGGCTGAGGTGGAAAGTGGTTTGTATGCCGAGCACCCCCAACCTGGTCCAGCCTCACACAGGCATCACAGAGCCGTGGTGTACAGGAAGACCCTTGGACGTGGGGAACAAGACTTTGAACCTCTCTCCCAATAACCAGGGTACCTCAACCAGGATGTTGAGGCAGTGAGGGCGAGGTTGGGGTTCTTAGGTAACTGGAAGGTGAGACCTGGCCTTTCAGCCCGGAGAGTAAAAGAACTCATCATTCCAAAATCCCAGAATCCCCAGGCCCGGGGACTGTGTGAATCTGTAGTCCAGGCTTCTGTAATTCCTTTTCTTTTCCCCTCTCCTTTATGGTTGATAATTTTCCAAGCTCCTATTCCACTCCTGTCAGTGTTGAGAACAGAGATAAAAAACAAGGCTGGTTTGGTACACATTCCTGTGTTCTCAGCACTCAAGAGACTGAGACAGAAGGATTCCTGAAAGTTCATGGACAACCTTGTGCGTGTAGGAAGACCTGTCTCAGAACTCCAAAACAAAGATGAAATCAACTCCCATCTTTCTGCTGGAGCCAGGGCTTCAGTGTGGCAATACCAGACTGAGTCCCCACCAGGAAAGCAGAAAGAGCTTTGTGGAGGGCTCTACACGGAGAATAGAGCAACCAGCAGACATGGTGCTCGTACCAGCAACCCTAGCTACTTAGGAGGTCGAGACAGGAGGATTGTGAGTTCAAGGTCAGCCTGGGTTGTATAGCAAGTCTGGACACATGGCTTAGTGGCAGAGTGCTTATTTAGCATGCTGCGATGCCCTGGGTTCTATCCCCTACAATGAGAAAAACGAAAAAGAAAACAGAGAATTACCTGTACAACCCAATGGCAAACCCACACATCTGGACTAACAGCAGCTCAATCCAGAAATGAGGACCACCATCCACAACCTACTGATGTCCCTTCTCATCAGTCACATGATGCTTCCTGTCCTACCATTGTCCCCACTTTCAACAGTGTAGATTTCTTTTGTCTACCCTTCATTTAAGGAAACTGATGGGTGGCCATGTCCTCTATTGTCCTCCTTCACTCAGCATGTGGTCCATCCCCATTGCTGACATACTGATCCTTGATCCTGGCTGAGATGGCAGCTCCAGTTGTTTACTACTGGCTTCGGTGCTGTGTGGATATCCTCCTGTGTGTCTTTCAGTGAACATTTGTTTTGGGTGTTGCTGGCTCATCCGAGGCGATGCATTTATTTAGCTTTTTTACAGGCAATGCCAAATGTTTCTCCAAACCTCACTGCCTCTGAAAAACTATGAGAGTTATAGTTGTTCCACATTGGTTTTGTTTTTATGTGTATGAGTGTATTGCCTACATGTATGTAAGTGCATCCATGTTGTGCAGTGCGCATGAAGGTTTGAAGAGGGCATTGGGTCGCCCGGAACTGGAGTTATAGATGGTTGTTAGCTGTCATGTGGGTGCTGGGTATTGAACCTGGAAGAGCAGACAATGCTCTTAACCACCGAGCCATCTCTCCAGCCCCTGCTCTGCATTCTTACCAACATGTGACATTGTTAGCTTTCTATGGTTTTGACTGTCCTGGGAGTTTGGGTGGGGCCAGTTCATGGTGATACTGTGTTTAGTTTTACTGATCTGAGACTGAAGAATAAAAGAGGACAAGAGAAGAAAGAGGAAGGTAGGGTGGGGACGGGTGCTGGAGAGATGGCTCAGTGGTTAAGAGTGCTTACTGCTCTACCAGAGGACTCAGTTCAGTTCCCAGCACCCACATGAGGTGGCTCACAACTACCTGTAACTCCAGCTCCAGGGGATCTGATGCCCTCTTCTGACCTCCTCAGGTACCGACACACATGTAGCATACATTCACACAGACAGATACATGAATAAATAATAAGAAAGGGCATTCAGGCAGCGGGAACAGCAGGTGCTAAGTTAGGAAGCACAATAAAGTATCACTGGAACCCTGTGTAATGGGGAACACAGCCGGAGCCTTGGGGATGAGGGAGGGGCCATGGAAGCTCCTACAGGGAAGCTGGATGTCTTGAGATGGGGAGGAGTGTCAGACTGCCTTTTGTCATTTTG
This sequence comes from Eospalax fontanierii, assembly GCA_035773235.1. NCBI lineage: Eukaryota > Metazoa > Chordata > Mammalia > Rodentia > Spalacidae > Eospalax > Eospalax fontanierii. Next base: position 15,991,678 of record CM069552.1, read on the forward strand.
ATACAGTGACGGTGTGTCCTGTCATTTCCATGGGATGGGTAAGAACACAGATGCAGGAACTGAGGAGATGGCTTAGTGCATGGCAAGCGCTGGAACCTCAGTTTTGATCCCCAGAACCCTTGTAAAAGTAATTCCAGCTGGAGGGGCAGAAATAGGCAGATCCCTTGGGCTCAAGGACCTCCAGCATTACTTGGTGAGTTCCAGGCCAGTGAGAGATCCTGAGGAGTGACACCTGAGGTTGCCCGGTGGCCTTTAAACATGTATGCAAGAAAAGATGCAGAAGACCAGGGAGAAGTGGTATCAGTTAGAAGGCCAGAGAGAAGTGGTATCAGGAACAGTGTCAGCCTGGAAGCCAAAGGACAGGAACCACCTGTGCTAGTCACCCAGCCTCCAGGGACAGCAGGTGTGGTCACAAGGCCTCATCAGGAAGGTCAAGAAGGTCCTGAAGGTGGAGCTCATAGTACGTTCAGAAGGAGACCAGGTCCTCGTTATGACTTCCATTTATTCCAGTTATGTCTCTCTCAGGGTGGTCACCATCGCCTTCCCCTTCGCCTCTGGATGACAGGTGGGAGAGGCCTCTACCCATTCTCCTGCCTCTCAAAGCTCAAGGCTTCTGAACAGCTCATTGTCCCTGGGAACTTAGCTGGGCTATGGCGACCAGTTGTTTGGCCAAACACCAGTATAGATGTTTCTGTGAAGGTATTCTTAAGCAGAGATTAACATTTAAATCAGGCTTTGGGAAAAGCTGATTATCCTCCAATGGAGGAACTTGAGCTAGAGATTGAGCTTCCTCCAAGATGACATCTTGGGCCTCCAGAAACCCTGCCTCTTTCTAGGCTGCACTGTCCTCCAAACTTCAGGTTTTATGCCCCGTGATTGCAGGGACAGATTAGCCCCTTGCTGTGTGCATGCAGAGCAGCTGTTAGTTCTTCCTGGGTCTCATCATTTGGTACATGGAGTGACAGTGCCCACTAGACCCATCCCAAACCTCCTGAGAGACTTGACTTGTCAGTCTTCAGGGTCAACAGGCATGGGGTGATTGGTCAATGGAAGGTTCTGACTAGTAGAGTGTTAACTGTCTAGATTAGGGATGGCAAGGCTGGTTTGAAGACCAGCTGTGATATTTGTGTAACTGGGCCACATGCAGACCATGCTAGAGGCCGCCCCACACACACCTCAGGTGTGCCCCCAGCCTCAGGTGCACAGGCTGAATCCTCCCACCATGGTTGCAGGTGGGTAGCCTCAGGCTTCCCCCTGGGAGCACATTAAAAATCACACCTGGCTGCCCAACCCATGATTAGCGTGTACTTGGTCCCCTCCGCTTTGCCTACAGGACTTGCTCAGACACAGGTGGTCAGGCTCCTCCTCAGTGCTTCTGATGGAGCAGATCAAGGTGGGGCCAGATGGTGCCTTCTGGTGCTTTCTAAGAACCACACTTGGAGCAGGAGAGCCCCATGCTATGAACGACACTTCTTCGAAGGGGGCACCCACTCAGGTACCATGGTTTCTGGGACCCTCAGGGTCACCAGCCAGCAGCTCTGTGTCAGAGGTCCAGCTTTCTCCCCTTAGGCAGGGTGGGCTAGAAGCCTCAAGGACTACTGCCACATCCCAGTCTCTTATCTCCCTGGCCCCATCCCCACTTTAGCCTTCATGGCCTGGTGCATTGTATCTGTGCATTGTGCCCAGAGCAAAAAAGAGCAGCTGAGAGCTGTGTGTCTTAACCAGTTTAACTCCTCGCCTTCTGTTTAGTCACACATCCCCCAGTTTTTTGGTCTTCTCTCTCTACTACCGTCAAGGACCACTGAGAATTTTATTTTATTTCATCCTCAAAATCACCCAGGAAAGCACTTTTCTCGCCCCCTTTTTACCGAGGGCAAAACTGAGACATGAGAGGTTAAACAATATGCTTGAGGTCACACAGCAAGGAAATGGCAGAACCATACTGCAGGGGACTGTGTCCAGAGTTGCTCACATAGCTGCCACATGATACTGGTCAGAGGACAGAGTGTCTAACTGTGTGAGTGCTACCAGCAAGACTGCGTAGCATTTTGTTCCTTATAGTTCTCATTGAAAACAGATTTTTTTTTTTCATTTTCAAATAACAGGACATGCTGTATTTGTGTGTGTGTGTGTGTGTGTGTGTGTGTGTGTGTGTGTGTGTGTGCGTGCGCCATGATGTGTGCGTGGAGGTCAGAGGACAACCTCAGGTCTATTAGAAGAGTCTCTTTGTTGTTTACCACTGTGTATGTCTTGCTAACTGGCCTGTGAGCGTTGGGGGAATTCTGTCTCTGCCTCCCTTCTGCCTCAGGAGCACTGGGATTACAGATGTGCGCTGGTGCACCTGACTTTATATGGGTTCTGGGGACTCAAACTCAGGTCCTCACGCATGAAGCAAATCCTTTTACTCGCTTAGCCATCTCCCCAGCCTTGGACATACTGTTTTGATGGCAAGTGTTCCCTCCCGCTGGGAGTCCTTATCGACAGCCCCGCAGGCACCTTGTCACCAGAGTGGTCACTGCTGAGAATCTAGCTGCTGAGCTGCTAGGTCACCTTGGATCTGCCCTCACCCTTCACTCACTCATGGCCCCATCTGGGTCTCCAGTGCTCCTTCAGCCACTGGCCTCCTCAGTGTGCCTGCCTAACTTGGCATCTCTGGTTATGACCACCCCAAAGTTGAGGGTCTTCCTAACTGGCTTGGCTACCCTGACCCCCGTGGATTGCATCTGGATCCTAGACTTGGGCTCTGTCTATCCCATGGCTGTTCTTGGGCCTCAATTTCCCCCACTGAAGTGGGACACAAGCCCCACTTTCGCAATCTGCAGAAAGATTATGGGAATCTAAGCTTGGAATAGTTTTCATTCTTGAAGGATAGGCTGAAGCCACTGGACCCCTCGCCCCTCACACTGGGTTCTCACGCTGTGCAGACCTGTATTGGTGCTGGAGAACAGTTCTGGGGCCTCCCTTGGGAACTTCACTCTGGAGGTTTGTGGAGAAGTATATAAATTGACCATTGAATACAGTGGTCATTGAAAGAAATTACATGGAGCTGACACAGATCACACTGGCTTGAGTGACTGGGGACAGTAACTAGAGAAGAATAGCATTTCTGGCTGAAATATCAAGTGCAAAGGTCCTGGAACAGGAGTGAGGTAAGTAAGCACATTGGCAGAGCAGAAGGGAGGTCAGTGTGCTTGGAAGAACCAGAGGAGAGTGGCGTGAAATGACACCAGCTCAGCATAGGTCATGGGGTGTGTGACCTGGAAGAGGAAGGTGTTAGAAGTATTCTGTGGTAGTATTTGGGAAATATGATTGATGACTGTCTCAGGCTGGGGGTGAGGAGCAGGGAAAGTTGCATGGGATGGGCACGGCTGGGCAAGAGATGTTGGAGCCTACCAAGCCTCAGCAGGGGAAGTGGAGGCATGAAGGACGGAGGCTGACCCATGGGATGTGGGAAACGAAGAGGCGGGAGAGGTGTTACTGGTGATGAGTTACTAGTCTTCTGACCAAAGCCATAACACTGTGACTCAGCTCTCGCGTTGACAGAGCCCATCCTTCTGCCAAGGGCAGGATGTCTGGTCCCTGTGGCTGTGGCCCCAATGGGAGCTAAACCTTCTCTGTCTTTTTTGTTTGTTTTGACAAGGTCTCACTATGTAGCCCAGCCTGAGCTTGAACTCATGAGCCTCCTGCTTCCTGAGTGCTATGATTACAAACTCACACTGCCACACCATGTCCTCAGCCTTATTGTTGCAGCCCCAGTGTGTGCAAGAAATGCTTGTTGAATGAATACATGTCACAGTCATGCCCAAGCCCTGCCCTCTACTTGCCCCAGGCCATCTGTAAATGGCACTACTGGTTTTGCATCCCTGCCTCCAAGTTCTTTCTCAGGGACTTATGCCCATGTGTGGCAGGAGTTGGGATCATCCCTGGAACAGGCTCTGGCTCTCTGTGCCCCCTCCTCCAGCCATAAACCCCAAATTACCTGCAGATGGTACTGTCCTGGAGCCTTTGCATCTTATCCAATGTGCTCACAGACCAACCCCCCCTTAATGACACCTTGCTGCCTCTACCAGAGGGAGGGGAGGGGGCTGGCCCAGCCCAGCCTGTGGTTTCTTTTTCCATTGCGTCAGGCCTCAGGGTCCGGCTGCCTGCCTGATGCCGGGCTGGCACTGAGGGCCATTTTGACCCCCTGCCTGTCCCAACCTCAGACACCATGTGCTCCCCTTTTCGGGGATCCAGAAGCTTCCTCCCGGAGGGTAAGTTAAAGACAGGGACCCTGTTCCTGGGTTGGGGAAAGAGTTCCTCCACCAACCATAACTGTTCTGTTTTAGGTGTGATCCAAGAGCTAACCCAAGTGGAATTATTGTGGTTTCGCCTGGCTGGGCCCTTCTGCCCAAGCCCTAGGTCAGACAAAGGGATTGAGGGTGTGACACTAGTGTAGTAATGAATGCAAGATGCTGGGGATGTGGACTATCACGGGAAGAGGAAGAAGTGGCCTCAGAGTGGTCACATGAGCATGTACCTTTGCATCTGTCAGCGTGGGTGTAGAGTATGTCCACGTGACCAACCCCACGTGTGTACTGTTCCAGGAAGTCTGTGAAAGTGGACGTCAGTGCCTGACCCCTTCTGGATGGGAACAGAGCCCTGTGCTCCAGGGACCAGTGCCCAGCATGCATGGAACCCCATGTGGCAAAGGGGAAGTGGGTAGACTGGAGCCCACCGGTCAGTGATGAGATGACTCCTCCAGAGCAGCTGAAGACCCAAAACACTATGGGTTTTCTGAGTACTTGTTAAATTGGGGGTTGGAGCCAGTCCTGGAGTACAGTCCTGCCATCTCAGCTACTTGGGTCTCTGAGGTGAGAGGACGTTAAGTTCCAAAGCCCGATGGGCTACAGAGTGAGGTCAAGGCTAGCCTGGGCAACTCAGTGACAGCCTGTGTCAAAATACAAAATTACAAAATGGGCTGGGGATGTAGCTCAGTGGCAAGTACTTAGTACAAGTGCAGGAGGCTCTGTCTTCTGTCCCCAGCACCACAACAAGATTAAATGGGGTTGTTTGTGGCTCTCCAGCCCCATAGCCCTGGTCACAAGCCTGCCTCTTGATCTCAGGCTTTCTGTTCTGTGGTTCTCAGGTTGACCCTGCTTTGCCTGAGAGGTGTCTTCTGCTGCTTCTTAGTCAATGACTGTGGGCAGCAACTGAGTGAGTCCCACCTATTCTGAGCCTCTCTTTTCTGTCTGTAAAGTCAGGTGATGATCCTTCCTGTGCCCGGCCACCCCAGGACAGGGTCCCTGTGGATACCACCGGCTGTCTGAGGCTTTTCTCTCCCTACCTGGCCACGTACCTTGGGAGTGAACATGGTTCATCAGCCCCCCTGTAGAAACTGATTTTTACACGACAAGAATAAATCCTGCAGGCAAATTACAGTGCTGTCCTGCCGCTCTGACTCTGTGATTGTAATGAGGTTCTGGGAATAGCCAGTAGCAGGGAGGGGCTGAGGACTAAGGATTGGCGTCCTCACTCTTCAGCTCCCCTCCCTGCCAGGTGGGCCCTGGAGACACTGTGTCCTTCAGGAGGCTGGCACTGGGGAGGGACTGGGGTCCAAGGAGAAGAGTCTGTGGCATGGGCCTTCCTTAGTGTGACAGTCAGCTCTGCCATGGCCAGCATGAGCTTTTGAAAAGACAGGAAGCCAAATGTCCTACATGCCTGTAATCACTTGGGAGGCAGAGACAGGAGGATTAAAAGTTCAAGATCAACCTGGGCTACATAATGAGAACAACCTCCCCCCGACCCAACCAAAAGAGGTGGTGGGCAAGAAGTTCCACTTCTGCATGTGGACACCTTGTCCTCTGAAAAGAACAGAAACAGCAGGCAAGAGAGGTGCACTGGCCCAAGGGGGAGTGGATGGTTTAAAAGGTCAGGATGTCTGGGGAGGGGGTTAGTTATGTGCTGAAGTCCAGGACCAATTCTGGCAGGACTGGGGTGAGGTAGAGGGACTGTTTGCTCATTCATTTGTGTACACATCTTTCAGATGTTCTCTGAAACCTTCTTGTCCTACCCTAGCCATGGCCTTGGGCAGGAGATTCAGGGTAAGCACAACAGTGAACAAAGTCCGGTTTTGAATAAGTTACCACAAGTGTGCTTCCTAGTAACCCAAGAAACCTGATCCATTATATACTCCACTGTAGCCACAGACGCTAACATGTCTGTTGCTCAGGAGAAGCCCAGCACATGTAGAATGCCCATGTCCAATGTGATTTCCTGTAATCTGAGGGCAACACCATGACCAGTGCATATTTCACTGGTAAGGATCAAGGCAGATAAAAGATGCGAAGACAAGCCAGACCGATCTCCCAAAGACCCTTCATTTCATATTTTTTGCATTCTCCCTCCCACAAGCCTTTGCCCAATGTCACCGCTCCACCCGTCTCCTACTTGCCTTCTTGATGTCTACTTTGTTTTATTTTGAAACTGGAATTTATTCCATAGCCCAGACTGGCCTTGAACTTGAGAGCCTCCTGCCTCAGCTTTCTGTGGTCTGCACTATTGCAGCCGGCCTCTACACAGGTATTGAAGGTCAGGTGGTGAGGCCTTTCTTTCCATGGTGGGGTAGCATGTGAGTATGTGTCCCCTCCTGACCCTCACTCCCAACCTCCAGACTGCCAGGAGCTGCTGTTGCCACCACCACCAACCCCCATGGCCTACATTCCTGATGGGGGTGCTCCAGCCGCAGGGGCTATCCCTTTGGGCTCCCAGTGCTGTGTGTGCAAAGTGGAGCTGTCCGTGAGCGGCCAGAATCTGCTGGACCGGGACGTCACCTCCAAGTCTGACCCATTTTGCGTCCTCTTTACAGAAGATAATGGCAGGTGGATGGAGGTGAGGCCCAGCATGTGCATCTGCGGTGGGTAAGGACTGGCTGGGCTGTGCAAGGGGGTCTCCCTGCACCTCTGGGTCTAGCTCTTAAGATGAGGACTGGTGGTAGATCACTTTAAAATTGTCACTATTTAAATTAAAATATATTTTAAATATTACTTAAGCCATGTTATGGTATATACACCTCTAATCCCAGCACTTGGGAGACTGGGTTAGAAGGATTACAGATTCCAGGCCAGCTTTGCCACATAGTAAGAAGACACTTTCTTGAAAAACATGAATACAGAAAAAAATTATTTAAAACCTACTTCTGTCTAAATTATTACCCGTAGATATATCATTATAATTATTATATTTGTTGAGTCCTAATACTTTATATGGTTATAGTTATGGGCAAAGCTTTTATGGTTCTGTACAGGCTTACTTCCTATAAGTAACCTTCTTGCTTTATTTCTAAATGAGCATCCTATTAGTCAGAAGCAAAGAGGAACAGGTTGCTCAAACTTTGACTCCAGATCCTAGCCATGCCATTTCCTGCTGTGCAACCCGAAGCAAGCCACGGTCTCTTTCTGAACCTGTCTGTTTAGTGCAATAGTGCTTTTATTTTTCACTTGCCGGCAATGGATAATGTCAGAGCTGGGGACTCATTTTTCCTCCGCCAAAGACTTCTGAGCTAGGAGACTCTGGCCTGCGGGTTGGGAAAACTGTAGGTCGGGAGGCTTACCTAGAAACCCCAGCTGCTCATGCTGGCATCCTTCAAAACTAGCCTTGTTTCCTATTACAAAGGAAACTGTATTCTCAAATTCAGTTAAACTTGCAGGCAGTCTAAAAGATTGCGTATCTATCTACCAAAGAGAGCCACTGTTTACAGTTTGGTGTCTAGCCTTCTAGGTCATTTTGCAAGCGTGTATATTTTCCCCAATACATACTTGTTTTTTGGAGCGTGGGTTGTTTGTTTGTTTGGCCAGGTCTTTTTGTTTTGTTTTTCTTTTTGAGACAGGGTTTCATTTAGCCCAGGCTGGCCTGGAAGTATCTATGTAGCGGAGGATTGAATTCCTGATCCTCCTTCATTTTCCAGGTGCTGGAATTGCAGGTATATGCCACCACACTTAGCTCCTGTTTTTATTTTTTATTTATTATTTTATTCTTTTTTGGATTTTTTTTTTTGAGACAGAGAGAGACCCTTTCTCAAAAAAAAAAAAAAAAAAAAAAAAAGAAGCAAAATAAAATGGCACTGAGATGACTGACCAGTTTAAAGTGGGGTGTGAAGTGGGTAGGGAATTTTCTGTATCATCCAGGATGTTGGTAGAACAGCTAGAAATGGAAGTTGTGATGTCCAGTCAGCCCAGGAGTCTGGAGACAGCCCAGGCCTTGCAGCAGATGTGTCTAGGGCACGGGTCCCCTCTTTGATGTTTCCAGAGTACCTCCATGCTCCTCAGAGTGTGGTGTGCCCCTACTTAAGGCATGCTCCCCAATCTCTGCTACCCCTAGACTTTCCACACTGGCTAAAATTAGTCTAGGTCAAGACCTCTCCTGACCCCTGTTGTTCCTGTCCTTGGAAGCCTGGGTGGGAGGAAAAATCAACATAGTCCAGGCCTCAAAATAGACTGTTACCCAGACTCCACAGTGCAGAGCCTCCATGTCCTGAGGCTGGTAAGTGGTTCCTGCCCAGTTGTTACCACACATTCACAGTGCCCTGCCCTGTCCCCACCCAGGCTCTGGTGTCAAAAGCAGGTGGGCGTGCTAGGCTGCCCTGTACAAGATACAAACATCCCCCGCCCAAGTCCTTTACTCCACCTCCCTCTGGGACCTGCCTCCTTTCTGTTATATAAACTGTGATTTGAGAGAAGGATTTCCCCTAAGTAAAAAGTAGAAAAGCCACATAGTCAAAGCCCTTCATGTCACAGAAGTGGAAACTAAGGCCCAGATGGAGAGAGGGACTTGTCCTCTGTCACTTACCCGTGCAGGACTGGGGCCTGAGCTCTTACCCTGGCACCTGGGCATGGAGAAGAGTTGTGGAATTAAGAATATGGGCCCTAGAGCCCGGGCTCCAGCCTTGAACCTGCCTGATAGCTAGCTGTTCAGTCTTGGGTAACTCAGTCTCTCTGTGCTTATGTGACCCCTTCTGTGAACTGGGGCTAACACTGATCTCTGAGTGCCTGATGCTGGAGGTGCTTAGTGAGGTCGCTGGAGAGGGGGACCTGGCTGCCGTGACTCTGCGTCCCATTGCTCTGTCCCTCTGCCAGTACGACAGAACAGAAACAGCCATCAACAACCTCAATCCTGCCTTCTCCAAGAAGTTCGTTCTGGATTACCACTTTGAAGAGGTGCAGAAGCTCAAGTTCGCCCTCTTTGACCAGGACAAGTCCAGTGCCCAGCTGGATGAGCATGATTTCCTGGGCCAGTTTTCCTGTAGCCTGGGCACGGTAAGCCAGGGCTCCCTAATACAGTGGGGTGCACGCAGGCCCTGAAGTCGCCCCTGCTCCTGGGATCAGGAGCTCTCAGACAGGGTCTCTCAGTCCCGCTTTCCCTGTCTGATTTTCCTGGTAGACTCCCCTGTCTGCTATGCAGAATCCAGGTGGCCCTAGAAGAGGTATAGTCTGGTGAGTTTGGAGCCAAGCGAAAGGGCTCATCTAGAGGGGCAGCCTAACCCAGTGCCAACTGGCTGCTGCCACAGAGCAGTGGACCCCATGTGGCCAGAGTTTTTGGTTGTTAGATGTCTCCTGGTACATGGGGATGCAGCACTCAGGGGACTGAGGCAGGAATGTCTTGAGTTTGAGGCCAGCCTTGGCTACATAGGGAGCCCCTGTCTCTTAACCAAAAAAAAAAATCAGGTGTGACCTTGACTCCTGGGCATGTGTCTGACCAGCATGCAAGACTCCAGGATAGCAGTCCCCTCAGCCAACTTCCTTTCCCTCTCAGAGCCACACTTCCCCACCTAGTGCAGTCTTGTTCACCTTCTGGAGGATGGGAGGTCAGGGGCTGGGAGCCTCCAACAGAGTCCCAATCAGATCTTATGGCTGGCTGCCGTAGCAAGCTTCCACTTCCTCCTGAGCTCAGTTTCCCTGCATTTCACTTCAAGATAATAATGACTGCTCTGCCCCATGTATAGAATGGTGAGATAATAAAATAGAATTTGAGATCTCCCGGTGGAGACTGAGTGGCCTGGCCTTTCCCAGAAGTGAGCTTGTAACGTAGTGTAGCAGCTGGAACGCCTCTGTGTATAAGAAGGAGGACACTGCAGTCAGTCCCCACCATATGTACACACCCTCAAAGGGTAACTGGGCAGTAAGCTTAAGGACATAGGGATGGACCTGGGAACCTGGAGCAAGGGTCCAGGCAAGCAGCCATGGCTTGACACTGTGGAGCCTCACCTCCAGATAAGACCAGGAATGGTGCTGTTCAAGTCCTGAGAGCAATGACCAGGGCAGGGAGGCCTCAGGCTGAGTTAATGGTGATGCTTCCTCCAGGCCACTCCCTGGCCTCTCCCTCCTGCCCAGCCAGCTCCCACTAGTGCCCCCACTGGAGGATCCTCCAAAGCCGGGAGATAGGAGAACCTGGGACACAGGGACACAGTCCACAGAGCAGTGGGGAGGGAACTGTGGAGACCAACCGGCCCCAGAGGACAGGTTTAGCACTGCGTGAGGAGACACACCTTACCCCAGAGCCCATGAATTGGGGTGTAGTGTGCTGGGACTGGGGTGACTTTCCAGTGGGTTCGCTCTTCCTATCTCTGTGGGTTTGAGTGTTGAACTTGGAAGTGCCTCGTTGGCTGGGATGGTTGCTATCTGCTTCCCTGGCTAGGCTCTTCAGGTGAAAGTCTGGCGAGCACTGCTAAGAGGCAGCCTGATAGCCTGGTGCTGAGTGGTGACAGTCCTGTTTGAGGACCTGTGCTCTAGAGCCCCTGCCACCTCCCAGAACTCCTCTCTGTCTCTCCCACTCCAGATTGTCTCCAGCAAGAAGATCACTCAGCCTCTGCTGCTGATGAATGACAAGCCGGCTGGGAAGGGCTTGATCACGGTACCACCCCGCCTCCCTAACCTCACCCCGCCTCCCCAACCTCCGCATCCCCCCTCTGCCTCCACTGCCCTCCCCCATCAATGGGCTGCTTCTCTAGCAGATAATCACCAGCTTTGTTGGGAGTAAAAAGGCCCAACTTACAACTTAGCAACAGGTCTCTTAGCAACGGGCTCCGGGCTTACCAGATGATGTGCTGGGGGATGCCTGGCTCGGGGACTGTCAGAAGGCTCTATATGTTGTGGCTCAGGGCCAAGGGGATTCTTTCTCATGGGGTGGGGGTTGTCCAGAGCCCCTCCCCACGGTGTCCCCCACCCATTCTGGCTCCTGCTGCTTCCCCCTGGGGCTTTCAGAAGTGCCTGGAGTGCTATTGTCTACACTGCATAGATATCCAGTGATGCATAATAGTTCCCCTTGCACCTTGCAGTGGTTCCAGTGTTGCTTAGGCTCTTCCTGTAGATTAGCTTCTTGGTCCTCAGAGTCCCAGAGGCAGGGCAACCTCATCTTATAGATGAGGAAAGCAAGGCCCAAGAGGAGAGGAATGTTCCACTAGTGAGATTCCTCATGTAGCATGTGATGCCCTGCTGGAGGCAGCTCATACTTCTGTGTATCCCCGGGGTCCTCACCCATGGCTCTCTACTGGGTACAAAGTCCTTCCCTGACTGAGGACCATCAGTCCCGGCTTTGCTTTCCTGCCTCAAGCTCTGTCCTTTCCTTCAGGCCCTGACTTCAAGGCAAGCCAAATCCTTAGCATGCTGCAGCCACCCTCAGACGGTACCCACTGTTCCTGTAGCCTGGAAGGCCCCTCCTAGCAGTCCTGGGTGTTCACAGTCACCTCTCAGGACAGCTTCTTTGGACATATAAGCCAGCAGGGGACCCCATTCAGTGTGTCTCCAGGATGCCAGTGACTCAACTGTAGGCCTGGGTTTACTGTTCTGGGACAATAATAGGTCTCAACCCCTAGTCTGGGGTGGAGGACAAGAAGGAGAGAAAGATCCACTAAAGCTTTGGCCTATGGTGCTGGGAGTGAGGGGACAGCCTCAAACAAGGCGTTCCTCGGGTGAGCCCATCTTGGAGGCAGGACTGGAGGGTGCCCTGTCCATCTTGGCAGCTCGGAGTCATTACTGGCCTCCCACAGGCTGTGATCTAAGAGCCATGGTTTTGGGAAGACAGAGACAGATGATTGGTGTTAGGCCCCATCCCTGTCTGGACCTCAGTTTCCCCAGATGTGGCTTTTTAATAGTGTGAGCTCCCATGTTGCAGAGGGGGCATGCAGTGGGGAAGTCTGTGCTCAGTGGTCCAGAACCTCTCCCGTTGGCTCATGATGACCTCCCCTGCACAGTCCCTGTGCCCCCCCCCCCAGTGTCACTCCTGGACCACAGGAGATGCTTTCTGATTCCTCATAACCAGTAATATTTTCCAGAAAATGGAAAGCAAGGTTTGGAAGTCCTGGGGCTGGTCTAGGGTTGCCTGGCATTCTCGTTCCTCCCCGTCCTTCACCTAGCTCTGGAGCGTTGGGTCCTGGTAGGGTATGAAGGGAAGGAAGGGGAAGCAGGAGGACCCTTCTCACAGCCCGGACCTTACAGATTGCTGCTCAGGAGCTGTCAGACAACCGTGTCATCACACTGAGCCTGGCAGGCAGGAAGCTGGATAAGAAGGTGAGCCATATGGGGTGGGCCGTCAGGCACGAGGCCCTCCCCAGTCCAAGGCCCTGCAGTACAGGCCAGTGTCATTCCTTCTGGACAGACTGAACACAGGATCTCCCAAGTTAGGCCTTCCTGCACTGGGGGAAGAGTTTCTCGCCACTTAGAAGCATGTAGATTGTGTGGCTGGAAATCCTCTTGGTGTGGTCCCATTCTCCCAGTCCTCCACATGGCTCTACCTGACATGTGCCCCCAGGCCCTAATTCCTATTCCCTCTCCATGCCCTCTCTCTGCCTCAACCAGACCAGCCTCTTGGCTATCCTCTTTTATTAATCTCCTCATTTTCCAGGGCTGAGAATGGGGCCAAGGGCTTCATATCTGCTAGGCCTGGGCTCTGCCAATGAGCCACAGTGCCAGCTTGAAGTGCCCAGGTTAAACCAGGCATCCTCTTGTCTCATGCTCATGCACTTGCTGTTTCTTCTGCCTGGGATGCTGTTCCATGAACACTGAACTGTCGCGCCCCCACCCTAGCCAGCCTGTGCTCTCACAAACCCTCCTCCTCTGGCCCTCCTGCCTGACATACATATCTGTCCCCTCCATTCTTATTCCCTCTACTCTCTGACTCCTTCACCTGCATGTAATTCCATTAGAATGTCTTTCTTTATAAATGTAGATAAGTAAATTTCTAAAGGCTATCATGCCCTTTTATTATGGGCATCATAGTTTTTTTATTATTATTACATTTATTTACTTCAGAGTAGGGGCGAGAAATAAGTGCACATCTTGGCACATGTGTGGAGGTTACAGCTTGGGGGAGTCAGTTCTCTCTCCTTTCACCATGTGGGGTTCTGGAGATCCAGCTGGTGTCATCAGGCTTGATGGAGAGCATCATCTGAGCCATCTTGCTGGCCTGCATCATAGTTTTAGATGTTTTTTTATCATATGGGAGTCATTGGGGCCTGGCTCTAAGGATCCTGCTGTGTGGCTGCTGTGCCCAAGGCTTAGGGTCTCTTAAGCACAGGGACTTGTCTCACCATGGGGGTTTCTTGTGGCAGGCCAGACCTCTGGCTGAACCTGGAGGAGACTGAGGGGAGGGAAAGACAGGCTGATGACATCGTAACTCCTATCAGACCCTAGTCAGGGGGGTGGCGCACACCCTAGCCCCTGGGATCTTACAGGGTCATGCCACCTCACACATGTCTTCCTGCCTCCCTCAGGACCTCTTTGGGAAGTCAGATCCATTTCTTGAGTTTTATAAGCCTGGGGATGATGGCAAATGGATGCTGGTCCACAGGACTGAGGTAGGTATAAGGGGTCCGGTGGTCTCATGACCCTGTGGTCCTCCACACTGGCCTGTACAGCCCCAGACATGCAGATGGCACCTGAAGGGCCATAGAGATGTTGGCTTCCAAAGCTGGAAGTGTGGCTGTGGGTCTGTCCTCTCATTGTGTCTGTCTTCACTGGGCCTGTGAGCACCCTGTCCCTCACTTTCCCCCAGGTGATCAAGTACACTCTGGACCCTGTGTGGAAACCATTCACTGTGCCATTGGTGTCCTTGTGTGATGGGGACCTGGAGAAGCCCATCCAGGTGAGTGGCTCTGTGGTGGTGTTCCCTGCCCTGCCCGTCCTGCTTCAGTTCACCCCAGTGAGGCTCCTGGTGCACCTCTTCAAAGTTCTTATTAAGATGGGATGACTTCCATGTGAATCTGCGTGACTCACAGGACCTGGACAGGTCCCCAACTCCCAAGAGCCCTACTCTAACATCCCCTGCCCTACTCTAACATCCCCTGCCCTCATGGAGGACTACAGTTATTGCATAGGATTGCAGAAGGTCTTGGCCCAGACAGAGGAGAACCAGATGTCAGGTATTGGGGTGGGGGGTAACCGGCACACACTGGAGTACTGCCTACATCCCTGGGCACCAATGACCTGCTTCCCTACCAATCATGGGAAGCTTCTTACAAGAGGCAGCTTGGGGAGCCCCAGGGCTAGACAGACCATGGGAGGCAATGCCCACCGAGTAGATACAAGGTTTTCAGGTGCTGACAAGCTGAATGCACCTCTTGGGGACTGTTCTGGGGTGACCATGCTAAACCCTCCCCAGGTCATGTGTTATGACTATGACAATGATGGAGGCCACGACTTCATTGGAGAGTTCCAGACCTCCGTGTTACAGATGACTGAGGCTCGAGATGGTGTTCCGGTGAGATGGGGACTAGAAAGGAATCTAGGACTTCGAATCAGGCAAACTGGGCCTTAGACTGCATCTCTTCTGCTTGTATGACCTAGAGCAAGACTGTCCCTGAGCCCCCATTTCTCTCTCTGTCTGTGAGGAGAGGTACAGGGTGGGAATGGAGTGAGAACAGCCTCCCGGTCTAGGAACTGGAAGGCTGGTCTGGGGGCTGGGGGAACTGGGGCATCTCCCTGAAGGAGGCAGCAGCCCTTGAGCCCAGGCTGTGGAGGGAATTCTAGGGCCCTGAGATGATAAGCCTCCAAGCTGCTCCCGCTGATCCTCCCTTCCTGCCCATGGTACCAGGTGGAGATGGAATGCATCAACCCCAAGAAGCAGAGGAAGAAGAAGAGCTACAAGAACTCCGGCATCATCATCCTGCGGTCATGCAAGGTAAGTGAAAGGCGCATGCGGGTGCCTGCAAAGGCACCTGCAGGAGAGCAGGCAGGGCCGTGCAGCTCTGAGCCTTAGTCTCATCTGTAGAATGAGGGTGTTAAGCAGGTAGATGAGTGTGTGAAGGTTTAGCCTCTTGTCCTCTTCTGTGCAGAGCCAAGAAGGGTGTGAGATAACTTCCAAGGCTCTTTTAATTGAGTCCCAAAAGTCAGTGGAGCTTAGAGCAGGCATGGTTAGACTGTGGTGACCACCTGCCTGCCATGCAGACAGGACAGTAAAGAAGGAGAAAGGTGGCTTGTGTGCTTGTGTGCATAGCAATGGCCCCAGTTCAGCCTGAGGTGCAAGAGAATGTGACACTACTGCCTGCCTGGGCCTCCGCCTCCTGATCCTGGTTGTGGATCACGTGGATCTCCAGTGGCAGAACCACAGAATGCACTCTGTAAAGGTCAAGTGTGATTTCCGACCTCATTTCTGAAACATCTGCCACTCACAATTTTTGGTGCTTTCTTCACTGTTGTTTTTTTTTGTTTTTTGTTTTTTTGTTTTTTTTCTCAATTGCTCCCATCCCATTTTGAGACAGGGTCTGGCTCTGTAGTCCAGGCTGGCCTTGTGATCCTCCTGCCTCAGACTCTCAAGTACAGGGATGGCAGGTGCGGGGGACAGGTACTGCTTTAAAAGTTCACTTAATGATACCTGTCCTAGACAGGCCCTTCTAATGCCATTGACATGGAAAGACCAGGCTGCTTTGCTCAGAGAATGCAAAGGCCTTGACGACAAGCATGGTGTCTTCTACCTTTGTTAAGCCCTTGGACTCCCGCCTGCACGTGTTAGAAAGGGAGGCAAGAGGGCAGGGGAAGATGGCTGGCTGGTAGAGGTGAATGGAGACTTTCTGGGAGGCAACTAATTGGCAGGTGTTATTGACACTGGGTAGCTGGCCCTTGCCTGGAGCCATGCCCCAGGCTCCAGGGTTCTCATACTGCTGGGGCTTGTTGTATCAGATCTCACCCAGCTGCTGCCTATGGCCTCCTGATTCCTCCTAAGGCTTCTGGACACACAGCCCTGTAGGGGCCTTTGTAGCCAAACCCAGGCGCCCACTAACACAGTGATTCTTCCAGATACACCGCAACTACTCGTTCCTGGACTACATCCTGGGAGGCTGCCAGCTCATGTTCACAGTAAGGTCCTTCTGCATCTCCCACCCCAGCAATGGCCTTCCGCAAAGGCTCAGGGATCTGCCACAGCGGCAGGGATGTCCGGATAGACTTCAGCAGGACTTCCTTAGGCAAGGCCCCAGAGGAGAGGGCAGAGGTGGTTTGTCTGGTGGTTGGGGTGAGTCATCCAAGCAAGGTCCCGCACTCTGCTTGCCATGCCCTCCACGGGAAGAAAGGTCAGGTGCGCCCACTGGCCACAGGGCTCCCGTTATCCAGTCGCTCCTACCTCATTCATTCATTCCAGCCACGCCTCCATTCCAGCAGCTCTCTGCCCACCCAAGGGTTTTGCATTGCTGTTCCCCAAGCTGTTGGCTCCCTCTGCCCCCTTTTCAGGGAACCTCCCTGTGTTTCCTGTGCTCTGATACCTCTCCGTGTTTGATCCTCTACATGGATTTGTCCTCTCTGAAATGGCCTTAGAAAATTTCTACTTGTTCCTGTCTGTCCCTACCCCACACGGTTGCTGTCATGATCTTGGGCACTCTGCATGTTTTGTTTTTCCTCCTGCCTCAGCTTTTCACACAGCCCCTGGCACACAGAGGCACTTGATAGTCACTTATCTACAGAATGAAGGCCTCTCTGCCTTGTGGTTGAAATGTATACCCCGAAACTTTGCCTTCGAGCGGGATTCCCGCTCCTCACCCCACGGTGCCCTGAACCACAGCCTCCCTATCCTCTCATGACCTCTGGATCCCAGTGGGACTGCAGACATTGTAGGCATGTATAGAGCCCACATCCGACTCTTGGGTGACCTGGGATTGTAGGAGTTGGCTTGGGTTGAGACTGAGGAATCTAGGGAGGCTTCTGTGGGGCAGAGGTGTTAGAATATGGCCTTGACAGGAGACTACGCAGCGTGGAAAGATGGCCCAGCTCTTTAGGCCCAGAGGACCTCATAAGTAAAGGGAATTGCTGAATGTGTGGGCAGGCATAGTAAAGACATAAAGGAACCTGGGGCTCTAAGCCTTGTAGCCCACCTGCGCCCTGAACATCATACTTGAGGGAGCCATGGATGGCATTAGAGCAGAAGAGTGACACAACCAAACAGTTTCCAGGTTCCAGACCATCAAATGGAATACTGGGACAGGGAGATGAGGAGACTTTCTGCATCAGACTACCCTATTCCCTACAGTCACACCATTGAGCTGAGGGCAGCAGCCCTACTGCATAGCTTCCTTCTTCCCTCTTCAGGTCGGAATAGACTTCACTGCCTCCAATGGGAATCCCCTCGACCCTTCTTCTCTACATTATATCAACCCCATGGGCACCAATGAATACTTGTCGGCCATCTGGGCAGTGGGACAGATCATTCAGGACTATGACAGGTATGCTTGGAGAGCACTCTGGGGTCTCTCCAGACTAAGAAACCAAGCTTGTCAGAGCTAGAAGGGACCCAGGGACCTGAAAACCTAGGAATGGTGAGCAAGTGGCATGAATGCAGTTATTACCCCTTCCCTTACCCATGGCAGACATTGCCAATTGATTGCTGCATTCTTACCCACTGAGCCCAGGTTCCAACTGGGATCCTTCAACACATGGTGCACCAAGCAGCCAGTAAGAAACTTAGTTAAGATGGAAGATGAAACTCAGTTGCTCCAAGTGCAGCCTCTGCTTTCATAGTCAGGAAAACAGAGGCCTGGATGGAGCTCAAGATTGTGTCCAAATGCATACAGTTCAAGAAGACGGGGGCCTGGATGTCCTAGTTTCAGAGGATCAGGGCCTGAAGGATGGCCGTGATTTGGGCCATGTTAAGAGAGGTACAACATACAGAGCAAGGCCCTGGTGTCCATCTGACCACCCAGGCCCTTCACTAGATATTGAGGCTTAGCAGGACCCCAGTGAGTTCAGGACACTGAGTCGGAGTATCACATCCAGCTAAGCTCATTTCAGTGGCCTCCCTGCACCACACTGGCCCTGACACTTTGTCCTTCCCATCCACTAGAGGGGCTTTGATAAGTAAATGTTGAATGAACAAATGAGACCTTGTCCTTCCCTCAGGGAGTTCTTACTAAAAGAGGAAGAGAGAGAGAGAGAGAGAGAGAGAGAGAGAGAGAGAGAGAGAGAGAGAGAGAGAGGGAAGAACTTATCACTGGAGTTCTGAGATACCTGTTTACACATGAGGCAGAAGTCATGGGAGCATGAAAGAGAGGCATTATGGGATATCAGGGACCCATCAGTGGCCCATAAGGAGAGGTGGCCATTTTGATTGGGCCTTAGAGGATTAGTAGGATGTATTAGGGGACAGAGGGGAGAGCTATTTCAGGTAAAGCATAACAGGGCTGAAGTTGAGATGATAGGTGCCCTGTATGTCTGAACAACTGTAAGTGGCCAATGGCCAGGCCTGGAGGATGGGTATGAAGAACAGGAAGTAGCCAGGCTAATGATGAAGGACTGTGGTTGGCAGATCAGGTTTGTCATTTTAGGAAAGCCCAATCTTAAACCTAGAACCAGTCCATTAACTTCCATTGTGTCCTCAGCTTAATAGTTGCTGGAGTCTTGGTTCAAGAAAGATCTAGATGCTCTTCCAGGCCCACTGGTCACAAGCGCTGCTGTCAATTAGCAATGTCTTCTCTGGGCACAGACGTGTCAGGCCATGTTCACCTGCTTCCCAGGAAAGGGCTGGGGTTTAAAGGGGAATACTCTAATGGTCCTGTTCCTAAGGGGTGAGCCTTTGTTCTCTGTCCTTGGAAGTACACAAATCAAAGGATCCCAGCCCTGAGTGGGGAGGGGAGTGTATTTCGGATGGGACCCTTGTCCATGTGTCTCATGTGTTCTCTCTGTCTGGTCAGTGATAAGATGTTTCCAGCTCTGGGGTTTGGGGCCCAGTTACCGCCAGATTGGAAGGTGAGTGAAATGAACCCAGCTTCCTTTTGGTTGAGGTGGGGTGGAATTTGGGGGGCTTTGGGAGCTCTGTCTGCCATGCACTCAGCCCAGACTATGCTCAGGTCTCAGGCCTCTGCCTCCTGCAGGCACCTAGGCTCTGAAGGTGCAGACATGGTGGGCCAGCTCCTAAAGCTTATGTCCAGGAAGGGCACCAGGTAGGGTGGCAGATGTCACAGATAACTGTGTGCTCAGCCTCGACTGTCTTTCATATGAACAGAAATTCCTTAACCATAAGTGGGTGCTGAGCATCACACGGGGCACGCTTCTGAACCCTCGTTTATCTAAGCCTTTGCCTTATGTCTGCCCTCCATTTCCTGAAGACAGGCAATGTCACAAGTGCTGAGACAGGGCCTTAGGGACCTGGGAGAGACTGTGGAAGAAGACTGAGCCCAGCCTGGGTATATCACAGAAGGCCTGCTAGAGGACGCAAGGTCTAAACAAAGAAGGGGAAAGGAAGTAGGCTTTGCAGTGTGGCTCTAGGGTGGCAGGGAGCATGTTCTGAGCTAAGTACAGCTTGTGCAAAGGCCCAGAGGCAGAGGGAGCAGGAGGATCAGGTGGGAGATGGGGTGATTGACCCGCCATTGGAATTGGCCTAGGAGACTTTCAGGTATCTGTGGGCAGTGGCCCTACTCATGATAGGGGTCTAATCAAGCTGCTGCTGAATAATAGAGAACAGGGTGGAATGTGACAGAGAAAGGCATCACGAGGGCTGTAGGTTACCAAATGGATACTAACCATGGTGACCCTAGGTGTCCAGCTGAGCATCTGGGATGGGGAAGGGTGGTCAGGCAGGGAGGAAGGGCAGGAAGCAGAGGGTGGTCTGGAACTCAGAGCAGAGGGGTGGACACCTGCTGCAGGGCCAGGTCCCAACTCTTGGTGATAAGAAGGACAAGGCATACATACAAAGCTGGCCGGGATGCAGAACTGAGTGCCTTAGGAGAGTTCATGGAGAGGCCACAGCATGGAAAAACTGTGGAAGGCAGACAGGAAGCTGTTTCTGGGCCTTGGAGTGCTCTGCCTGTTTCACTTCCTTCTTCCTGTAAGCTGAGGCTGACCGTAGCCCCCCTTTCACAGTGGAGGAAGCCAGCGAATTGTGCTTCAGAGAAGATAGAGGGGTCAGTGGGCGTGAGTCCCAGGGAGGACAGTAGGGACCCTCAGCCTCCCTGACCTCAGTGGACAGCCAGGATGGCGATAGCAGGAGACCTAGCTGGGTGAGGGCACAAGACTTTGGGGAGAGAGGAGAGCCTCAGATGCTGAAGGAGAATGGAGAGACATATAAAGAGGGACCCAGGTGCCCATGGAGCAGCTAGATGGAAGGCAGGTACTGCGGGAGTGGACTCTGAATGGCCCAGTTTGGGAAGTTACTGAGAACAGAGACTGCAGAGCTCCTGGCAGCCAAGACGGGAGAATATTGTCCCATTTTCCACGTACAAAAGCCAAGATACAGAGCTTTAAGGTGACTTGCCCAAGGTCATCCCTTGCCCCTGGGACCTGGGCCTCAGGTAGGCACATGGACTGTAAGATCATTTCCAGATCTATTGCCTCCCAGAGGAACAGCCTGTGGAGGTGGCATGCCCAACTCAGCCAGTGCCCACACTAGTCTGCCCTGTTGTGCTGCATACTGCTTTTGGAATGAGCATGGCCTCTGTTCCTCTCAGCCCTCTGGGGAGTACAGTACTCACTTACCCAGAGCTTTAGGGAGTGGCTGTGTGACTAAAGTAGGAGTGGGGGACATCCTGGCTCCACACATGAGGCAAGATTCTGTGGGACCGAAGCTGGGGCTCTAGATGCCACAGGAGGCTGGGGCAGAGCAAGCCAGTGGCCAGACCCAGCATGAGCCTGTTGCTAGGACACCAGCCAGCTTCCAAAGAACTCGGCTGAATGAGATGTTTTCTTGAGTAAAAGCTGACTTGGAAATGTCACAGGGCAACTCTAGGAAGGCTGGGGCCAAAGCAGCACACTGAAACTAGGCTAGGCAAGGGCGGGTTCTCTGTTGCTGTGCCAGCTTGGTATACAGTTGGTGTGGAGTTCTTGTTTGTGATAGAGTGGATCTGGGACCGAACCTGGTGGCCAGAGCAGTCCCTGGTTGACTCTGGAGCTTGCGAGGCCAGATTTTGATGATCCACCCAGGCTGAGGACCAGGACTGGTGGCAGGAACACAGGACAAACCTGGGGGATCTGCACAGCCTCATGTTGTCACCCACCCCTCCAAGTCCAGTGGGACACCTTATTCCCTGTTTATCAGTAAGCCATGGTCAGCTAATCCCAGCTGGCCAAGCTGGAGGTGGACCCCTGCCCAGCATCTTGCCTCTGCTGAGGAGACTGGGCAAATCTTCGAGGCCCAAACAAGTGGCTTCTTGAATAGAAAAGGAATGGGGCATTCCCAGTGCTCCAGGGCCCCACTGCCCTCAGGGCCATCCCTGTCCCATTCGGGACCTCTCTTGACTAGAGGAGCATCCAGTACCCCACCCCAGGACAACAGGCTGATATGGAAGGTCTCCAGTTCCCTCTTATGAAGTAAGGGAAGCAGAGAGGCAGGGTCGGGAGTGAATAAGGAGCCTTAGAGAGGCTCGGCCTACCAGCAGCGGGGCCTGGCCTGAATGTGAGCAGGAGATCGCCCCTTAACATGTCCTCTGCTTTCTAGGTGTCCCATGAGTTTGCCATCAACTTCAACCCCACCAACCCATTCTGCTCAGGTGAGTGTGGACCCTTCCTTGCAGAGGGAGGGGACAGGGTTCGGGTTTCTGTCCTTTCTATCCCATCCCTGTCACATGTGCTCAGAGTGACAAGTGAAGAATGGTGGAATGTGGAGTCATTCAGTCTTGGGTTCAAGGCCAGCTGCTGCCTTCCTGGCTGTAAGCCCCGATGGGGTCACTGCACCTCTCTTACCTGCTCCAGGGAGGTGTGTGGTACCCGCTTGGCTCATTTCCCTAAGTAGAAGGGATACAGGAAGATTAGAGGAGCAGTTGCCAGAGCCCTGTGTGAGCTAGAGGGGCCTTATACACCTGCTGTCACCTCCTGTCTGTTTTCTTGCTAGGAGAGTCTTGCTGGCCAGAGATGGAGAGTGGCCTGGCAGGCAGGGAGAGGCAGGGGCTGGAAGTGAGTGTAGGGTCCACCCCATCCCCGTTCTTCAGGACAGTCCAGAAACTGCGAGGAGGAGAGCGGACACATTACAGCAGTTACTTGCAGGGTGCCTGGTGTGTAAGGAACCGTGCAAGCCCTACTCCAAGCAGAGCTGTTGTCAAAGAGTATCTTGAATGGACCTCTAGATGGCTCCCCATGTCACCACTGGCTTTGCCAGACCCCCTCTCTGGCACTGACTGACAAGGAGACAGGCTTCGAAAGCTTCAACAGCTTGCTCCAGGCCCACAGGCAGAAGTGGCAAGACAGGGCCCAAACCAGGCCTGTCTATTTCACAGTCAGACTCCACTACCCCCTGGCCCTGCCCTTGGGAGCCTCCTGACTCACAGGCCACGCTGGCATGGCAGGGACGTTCTAGGGAAGCCTGAAGCAGACGCTTCATCAGCAAAAGGATGAGGGCGGGAGCCTGGTGAGGCGCTGGGCTAATTCAGACTCTCCCGCAGGTGTGGATGGCATCGCCCAGGCGTACTCGGCCTGCTTGCCCCACATCCGCTTCTATGGTCCTACCAACTTCTCCCCCATTGTTAACCACGTGGCCCGGTTTGCAGCCCAGGCAACACAGCAGCGGACAGCCACGGTGAGTAGTCAGTAGGAGCATGAGTATGCCAGATCAGGCTGGTAGTGGCTGGTACCCTGCCTGGCAGGAGGGAGGTCAGAGTGGGGTATCTGGTCTTATCTTACTACCTCTGTGGGGCTGACGATGAGGATATTCCACCTCCCCCGGTTCTCTATCCAGATGAGATGTAGGCTTGCTCTAAACTGCTGTCTAACTGATTCTAGGATTCTCGGTAAGGCCAGTTTGACAGGCCTGGCTTCCTGGAGCCCTTGGGAAAGCGGTACCATTAGCGCATTGCAGGAGCTCATTTGGAACACCCTGGTCAGATTAGAGTAACCTTTGCCTCACAGGGAGGGTAACAGAGCTGTCTAGACCTGGAACTGGGGTTCAGTAACAAGGCTGCAATCTGCTGAGGAGTCTGTGACATAGCAGGTAGCTACCCTGGGCACCTGCATTCCTGGTCCCCCCTGCCTCACCCTCAGCCCTCTGGATAGCCACCAGCAGATCCTTCTAGCAGGGTCTGGTGCCAGGGTTGGATCTCGCCTACCTCCTACCTATCATCATGACCTGCCTGCTCTGACTTTCCTCTTCAGTGTGTTGAGTCCTCTCCCTGCCTTGAGGACAGTGCCTTTAATGTCCCTTGCTCTCCTGACCCTGGGAACACGACTGGGCCTGATTGGCCAGCAAGGACTTGACTACACAGCTTTTGGCCTCAACCCTGCCCCTCAAGGCTGGGAAATGGGCACTCAGCTCTGGGGCGCAGCAAGGAGACTGGAATCTATTTCCCTCCTGACCCTAGTCAGCCGCACTCCAGGGAGTCTTCTCCGACACCCGCTCCTCTCAGCTTGTCGAGTCTCAGCCTGCCCTTCTTCTCAGGCCACTCGAAGTTCCCGTCTCGCCTTGCCATGGCGCCTACTATCTGGGACTGACACTGCAGGACCTTTCTCCACTCACGTCCTGGCAGGTGGGGGTCTCCTGAACCTCCTCTCTGGCCTCACCCTTTCCTCCCACCCCTTGCTTATTTTGATGACCTTCCTACTGAGCCCCTCTGTGTCCTTCAGACACGACCAGTTCAGCTTCCACCTGAGTCCTCTGCCAGACTGCATGGTGACTCACTGGTCCTGCAGGACCACATCCCCCCGTGGCCTCCATCCGTGCCCATCTTGTATTCAGCTGCACAGGTTCAGCATCTGTTTGGCTCTGGATTCAGTCACACCGGCCAGGGCTCTGTGTGCTTGCTTCACCATCGTCTCTCGAGTCTGGCACAGTGCCTGGCGGATGGCAGGTGCGCAGTGCGCTGAGGATAGATGCGGTTAGGTCTGCAAGACCATACCCCTCACCCCTGTCCCAAAGGGAAAGGAACCTGCACCATGAATAAGGGGACCAGTGGGACTGCTCAAAGGAGGGAGGCACCTGGTCACCAGCAAGGCAGAAGGACGGGAAGGGCTGACAGACGGACTGGGACACAGGGCTGGCTCTGAGAAGAGCAGAGCCTGTCGTGACTGTCTGGGATAGAGGGAAGGCTCTGGGAGGATAGAGTCCCTGCCCCCATCCTGTGTCCTGCTCTTCTTTACCTGCGCCCGGGGATGGTCGGTGTCCTCTTTGTGCTGTAGAAGAACAGGTCTGCCTTTCTGTGATATTAGCATCAGATGATCCCACGGTATCTGGCACCAAAAGGCCTTAAAGGACAAGCCAGTAGAGTACATGGAATGGTGTCTCAGGAAAGTGGGAACAGCAAGCATAAAGCACCGAGGTGGAGACTGGAAGGAAGGAGCTGGCGGCCTGTGCTGTGGTGGTGTGGGATGGGTTTCTCAGGTCTAGCTCCTGACCGTGGCAGCTAAGAACCCAAGTTCCTGCCTTTCTCTAAGCTCATTTCCTTTGATGAAGTGGGACTGCTAACCCCAGCAATGGTGTAAGGATCAGAGAGACCTGAATGGCCAGTAACTCAGTGAGGCCCAGGAGGGACTGTCGGTTTGTTGTTGTTATTTTGGGTTTGGGGTTTTAGTTTCTGGGGTTGCTGAGATAAAATTGCTTGAATAAAGCAGAATGAAGGGCAGCCTTGAGCTTCGCTCCCTTTCATGAGGATGCCAAACTTGGTGCTACCAAGGGTGTTGGCTGTCTGACATTTTCAAAAGGATGGAAATTGCCCTGCGTGTTCTCTTTAGGAA
Source organism: Eospalax fontanierii (assembly GCA_035773235.1). Taxonomy (NCBI): domain Eukaryota; kingdom Metazoa; phylum Chordata; class Mammalia; order Rodentia; family Spalacidae; genus Eospalax; species Eospalax fontanierii. The sequence goes on from CM069552.1 coordinate 16,016,781, forward strand.
AAGTTACCTGGGTAGGGAACCTGAGCACATCCCCGCACTGTGCATAAGAGACCCCAGGTCTGGAGGGGACTTGGCCTGGAGAAGGCCAGGAGCGAAGCTTTGTGTTCTAGGAACACCTGCTGAGGCCTCCTTGCCAAGAGCATCTCTCTTTTGTCCTGAGCCAAAGAACTTGAAGCTTGAGCTCAGACGGCTGGACAGGAGGTGCTCCCAGCCACCTCCAGGCTGCTTTTCCCCTGGGTAGTCTCTGTCACCTCTGAGGCTGTGATGGCAGAAAGCTCTAAGCATCTCTGGCTGTCAGAGGACCTGGGGTCTCTATTACACCTGCCACTCTGAGGTCCAGGAATAGATACAGCATCTCTACCATCTGCCTTCACTCTTTCCTCCAAAGGAGGCATGTGAGGCTGCAAAGTGGCTCAGTCTCCAGCTCTAGAGAACCTAGCTCATAGTGCCGTCTCCTCACTCCCCGGCTGTAACCAGGGCAGGCAGGTTAAACTCTCTGAACTTTGCTTTCCTTACCAGAACACTAGCACCTGCCTTCTGTAAGCCCTGTGAGGGCGCACATGTGCATTGTTCAGTTCAGAGCCTGGTACACAGTATCTCTGGGGGCACCTCTCAGTCTAGCATTTGGTAATGCTAGACACAGTGAGGGCCACAGCAAATGGAAGCAGATTAGTCGATGCTTCCGTTTCGCTGTTGGGGGATCCAGTGTGGGTCACCCTTCCTGTCCCCACACATACGCGTGCACAGCACACCCGCATACAGGAAACGGAGAGCCGGTGGTGGCATCTCTGTAGCAGCCCCACTCTCCCATTCATTCGCTCCACATGTCCTTCCTCAGGGTTTCTACACAGCGCCAAGGAGACCGTGATGACGGGGTCCAGCCCAGTAGGCTGGGCCGGGCGGCCTCAGCAGCAGTGCGGTGTGACTAAGCCCATGGTGGCAGCCCTACAGGATCAGGTGGCACCCAACCTACAGTGGGCACAAGGTAGAGGGGCATCCAGGTTGAGACTCAGACTTTGTGGAACACAAGAGTGGCCCAGCAGAGGGACATGTACGAAGGTCGGGGTCTTGGTGTGTGGGTAGAGCTAACAGAAGACATGGTGTAAGGAGACTGTGCTGGGTTATATGAGGTTGAAAAGGCTGGCTAACCCTCAGTGGGCCTTAGGAGCCACAGAGCGCTCTGGGTTTTCTCCTGAGGGCAGTGGGGAGCCACTGGAAGGTATTCATTGGGGCTGAGTGGCCTAAAAGTAGCCTTTGCTTTGACCAGTAGAAGCCTCTGCTTCTTCACAGCCCATTCCTGGTTGGTGGCCTACGTATCCAGTGTCGGGTGGCGTGCTGGAAACAGCCAGCCCCCTGGAAATGTGTCTCACTCCCATCCCAGGACCCTTGGCAGCCTAATTCTCAGAAATAAGCTGGGAATGAGCGCAACCTCACTGGGCTCTGCCTGGAACTGTTGTGGTCAAGAATATGTCTAAATCCAGTCTCTTGTTTATAATGCATTAGAAGCCCCAGATACCCTAGGGTGGCCAGAAAGCAGTGTGAGATGTTCCACTCTTGAAATGCTCTGAGAGTTGATTTGGGGACTTGACCTGACAGTATTGCTGTTTCTGGGGCCTGGATAGGGTACCAATTCCCTAATATGCAGTGTGCACCGGGCTGCCGGGGCACTCCGGATGTGGGGAGTGCACTGAGTGGTCTCCCATGGGGTCATTGCCGGCAGTGGGAGCAAGAGTTCATATTTGTTTGGGATGGGGGAAAGGAATCCACATGCAGCCAAGTTACAGCTGCAGCTGGGAAGGGTGTGCTGGGCAGAAGAGTCCAACCAGCACGTGCATAGGGTGGGTGCCCAGGACTGTAGAGCCCCTTCCCAAACATTTTGTCCATTCTCTCTCTCCACAGCACCTTTGGTTTGCCCTGGCAGCCTCTAGGGTGGTGACAGAGCTTTGAGCCTCCAGTATATAATGGTCCTGACTCTGCCCAGGCTGGCTGTGGCACCCAGGAGTGAGGGTTTACAGCTAGGGCTCTGCATGCCATCCCAGGCTACTATCCCAGCCTTTCAGGCCTTCTGACCCAGGGTAATGGGTAACAGGAGAGTTTTCCCTGCCAGGCTCACAGTGACCTGCCACCTGCAGTGGGTGGTAGAGGAGGACATCACGGAAAGAGCTCCAACCTCGTAGTCAGCCAGCCTTGGCCATGAACCTGGAACCTGTGAGTTCCTGGTTATGGGACCTTAATAAGTCATGCAACCCCTCTGAGCTCATCTGGTGGTCTCTAAACTTGACTCGTAACGTGAGAGTGACAGGTCTGCAGCCACTATGATTTCAGGGGTCTCTTGTCTTTTCTGCTGGTACCCACAGTCCTGCAGGAACCCGGTCCTGTCTGTACTCTCCTCCCTAGGAAGGAACCACAGGCTGATTGCAACAACAAGCAAGGGGACACATGTCTGAGCTGGAAGGGACCTGGAGACAAGTCCCGCCCTTGACTGGACAGCTGATTAGACTAGTCTGCCCTAGCCTTCCTTTCTTTCCTCACTGCCAGACCTCTTTCTGGCAGCCTAGAAATGTTGCCCTAGACCGTCTGGTGGGGTTAATGTGAGCTGGAAGCCAGCGAGGGAATGAGAAAAGGTTTAGATGGGCTGAAAAGGCCCCCAAAGCTAGGGATGGGGCTGGCAGCGGCAGCCTTCCACTGCAGGGATTCAGGCTGTCATCTCCATGGCAACAGGTATCCCTAGACAGGGGATTGGTCTCTTAAAGGGACAGTGCAGAAGCTGTATGGAATGTGGGGCCCATGTCTCCATCAGCTCACCCTGCCTTGCTCTCTGATTTGTACTTAGGACAGAGAAGGGGCAGAACAGCTCACAGGCAGAGTTTGTAGTCTTTGCAAGGTCTTCAGGGAGTACAGTTTTGCTGGGGGACAAGGTAGCTTCATGCTAACCTGGGTCACCTCTCCCCTCCATTAGTTCCATGGCCTTCTCTTCTGGCAACTGGGGTCAAACTGGAAGACAGACACCCCCAATAGTGAATCCACACAAGGCTCATTTTTTATCTCATGGATAAAGCAGAAAACTGAGTTCCTCCAAACAGGGCCAGAGGGTGGCCAACACAGGGCTGAGATGAAAATAGAGTGCCGGCCTGCCCCGAATCCAGAGCCTGTTCGTGGGATTGTCCCGTGACCTTCCTGAATGTCACCCACCCTTCCCACATGCATTCATTGCTGTGCATGCTTTATCTCAGATCACCCACATTCATTATTCAGTATATTTTAACCAGAATAATTTGTAAAGAAACATATTGCTTCTCTTATATTGCTATATAAGATAGTCACCTGCCATAAATAGAAGGCAATAGGAAGATGCAGAGCCAGGTGTACAAAGGGTCTACCTGGAGCCCGTGCTGCTGAAAGCCATGGCCTTCCTGCTTTCTGTTGATGAGAAATCCATAGAGGCTGACACCAGCACAGCGCATAGAACAAGACAACCACTGTACACCTACACCTCCCACCCCAACTTTGACAATACAACAGCCTAGACATGACCCCAGTCCACTTGTTTATCACATCCTAGAATTCCTGGCCCAGAGAACCTGTGCTTAGTCCCTGCAAGTACCTCTCATGCTAAGTAGGGCACTAATAGGGTACAGGGACTCCCCCCTAGAGAAAGAGGCCCAGCACCCGGGTCTGCAGGCTCCAGGTCTGGACCTGTCTGGGCAGCTGACAGCCGCTACGCATATCAACCATGGTACTCCTCTGAGAGGTACCTCTCAGCTTACAGGTAAAGAAACTGTACAACTGGTTAAGTCAGGAATAGTCCAGCATTCCACTGCATAGCAATTGGCAGAGCCAGCCCTGAGCCGGCGGCTCAGATCCAGAACAGGAAAGTCAAAGATGTCCTACAGTGTGGCCAGGAGGAGAAGGGTGCCAGAGCCTTGCCCTTGCCCTCACTGGGCACTTGGCTGACCTTTCTCTGCAGCAGTACTTTATCCTCCTCATCATCACGGACGGCGTCATCAGTGACATGGAGGAGACGCGGCATGCTGTGGTGCAGGCCTCCAAGCTGCCCATGTCTATCATCATTGTGGGCGTGGGCAACGCAGACTTTGCCGCCATGGAGTTTCTGGATGGGGACAGCCGTAGGCTGCGCTCACACACCGGCGAGGAGGCAGCCCGTGACATTGTGCAGTTTGTGCCCTTCCGAGAGTTCCGCAACGTGAGTGTGGGCCCAGGTTGGGAGGGGTGGCCACAGGGCCGGCACCGTGATTCACAGTCCAGGGTGGACATCTGGCCAACCATAGACTCTTCTATGATGCTATGTTGGCTTTTGAGAGCTGATGATGAGTCAGGTGCCTGTATCAGCCTCGCCCTGGACAAAGCCACTGTGACCCTGTGGACACTTGTGCAGAGAACCCAGGAGTGGGACCCAATCTAATCCAGACTGGGACTCCAGACAGGGCATCCTGGGTGACATTGAGGCAGGCTGAGGTGGGGGCCAAGGCCCAGACCTGGGGCTTCCGTCTCTTCTCCCTCAGTCAGCTCCACATTCTGCAGCTGGAAGATGGAAGCCAAGAGGCACCTCTTCTTCTTAGCTTGGCCTTCTTTCCCAAAGGTCTTCTGAAGGGAAGACTGGTAACTCAGCCTTGTTCCTGGCAGTGGCTCTGGAATTATTGTGATGACCCATGAGGAGGCTGGGTTGACAGCAGGGTTCATGAGGTACCCCAGAACACCTTTACAAGACCAGTCTGGAATCTCTTATGGGATCAGAGGCACACTACATGGTCTTGGGCAAGCCTGACCTCTCCAAGCCTCAGTTCTCCTTGGCTAAAACCTATGGGGATACCAGAGCTCAGATCCTGGGAGCCAGCCTCAGCAAGATGTGGCCCAATGGTATCACATAGCTGCTTGATCTCTGGGTTTGCCTGAGATGATTTTGTTCCTTCCTCTGAAGCACTGGCTTCCTAAGGACAAATGAGGGACATTGGCCATCTGTTCTTGCATGGGACAGTAACTGGGCACCTCTCTGTGGCTGGTTGCTCAGTAGTGACCATTTGCTATTGCTCATCTTGGTCAAAACAATAGGAAGTACTTCCAGCTGAATAAGCTGAGCAGATATCTCTTCCTATACCAAAGCTTCTCACAGATAAATTCATCCTAAAACATTTTTCCTTGACACCTTCAGCCTGCAAAAGAGCTCTTCACCATCAAGGAAGCTAGTGCTAGTGGTGGGGTTAGGAGCTTGGCTAGGATGAGGCCACTGGTTTCAGATGGCCCTGGCCTCACCTAATGTCTCCCATGGCCCCTGCAGTTACAGCTTTCTGGGATAGGGAGCTGCCCGCCTTTTTTTAAATCCTCAATCTCTCTCCTTTTCTCCATCCCCACTTCAACCTTGCAGGCAGCAAAAGAGACTCTGGCCAAAGCAGTGTTGGCGGAGCTGCCTCAACAAGTTGTGCAGTATTTCAAGCATAAAAACCTACCCCCCACCAAATCGGAGCCCGCCTGAGCCCGTGCCCAGCAGAGCATGCCGGCTGAGCCCCCAGCCTCCCCGGGAACGTGCACGCTCACCCTGCTTCCTCGTGGGTGGCCTTTTTTACCAGTCCACATTTTTATTTTTTACAACCGGACCTCCACCCCCAGCTTCCCTCAGCCCAGCTGGGCTTCCTTTGTCAGAGTCAACTGATGATGCTTCCAGGCCAAACTGGCTTCCTCTCCCGCCCTCCTGCCACTCTGAGTATTGAATGTACTTTGTATAATTTTAGTGGAATTATTGTTATTAAAGAGAATAAAATTTTTACAGTCATAACTGGCCTTTTCTAAGTAACTAGCTGCAGAAAGGAATGTCTCCCTGGTGCGTACTTTGTGTCGTGGCCTGCGCCCAATTCCTGCTGTTTTTATACTGTGACTATTCTATATGTTACACTCAGGGTAATAAATAAGTTTCAGACATTTCTATGTCTGTCAGCTCTTTCCTTAGCTGGGGTCAATGGGCTCACACACTGATCTGGATAAAGAAATTAATAGAAAGATGCCATGCTGCCTCCAGCATTCAGGTAGAATCAGTGTGGTCTTTTCTACATGGGGACGTGAATTCCCTGTCACCAGTGGTGATTCCTGTGAAGCTGACATAAGACATGGCACTGTGAACCCTGTACACACAGACACGCAGAGAACGCACAGGCTCACTTGGGCCCAGCCCATCCTTCATGCCCACCCTCCTTCTAACTCTGGCCTCCATCACCCTGTTCCATCTTACTGCAGCTGGACAGTGATAGCTGCCACCTTCTCCAGATGTCCTAGTCAGTGTGTCTTTGGCTTCAGGGATCTCATCAGAGTTGCATCTGCCCCTGCTATTTCTACTGCATACGTCTCAGCATACATCTGTCTTCATGAAGCTAGCCTTAGCCCTCCCTCTCCTTTCCTCCTTCCCTCCCTCCCTCCATTCCTTCTACATGACACCCCATCCCTCTTTTACCTTCTCCCTGAGTTCCAGTCAGGTGTTTCGGCAGGCTGACATGTGACCAGTGAACAGTGAAATGTTTCTGTTGAGCCCCATGTTTCCAGCTCCCTCTATCCAGCTGTACAGGTACTATTAATGAACCCTTCCACAGCCTAAGCAAGACCTTTGCAGAGACATAGAGACACACAGGGAAGTGCACCAGGCCCACTAGATAGGCAAAATGCGGATGAGAGTGGCTGACCTCACGCTCATGTGTATCCCACCACCCCCCAAGTCGTACATGACCTTGTATTCTGCTCCACTAGTAAGCCAGCCATCCCTGCTTTCTCCCTAAGGCGAGCCCTTCCTAGTGGTCTGCTACAACTGTGTGGCACCAGGCAGATCCTAGACAATCTTGAGCCATAGTGGGAACAGGGAGCAAGAGAGCAAGACCTCTATCCCAAACTTCTGTGGCCACCGGGAATCTGCTAACGGGTCCTTTAGAGATGGCTTCACCTCTCAAGGGGTGGTCAGGAGAGCATGGATCCCCTGACTTATATACAGCCCAGCAGAAAGGCAGCCTCACAGATAAAACCTCAGACCGGCAGAGGGCTACTGCCACCAGCTAGTTGCTCATTTATCACTCGTTGGCTTGGCACTAGGCTATCACTCCCAGGTAGGTCTATCTGGCCTAGCCTGAGAGGGTGTTAGGTGATTGACAGAGGTCCTTCCCATAGAGAGCAGACTGGCCCCCATCCAGCTTTCCACCTGGCCTTCATGCCGTACTCAGACCCCTGCACCTTATCCATAACGACTCTTCAAAGTAGAGCTACTTTTCCTCTTGGCCCCGATGTTCAATGCTCAGGCAAGTGACCTGTCTGTGCCTCTAGATCTCCATGGAGCTAAAGCTGACCCTCTGCTATCTGCCCATTCTCTGCCTGAGCCTACCATGGGTGAGCAAGGCTGGTGCTGGGGTCTTGGCTAGCTCAGTCCATAGGTGGAAAGAGCGTGGAAACTCTAGATGGAGGGTCAGTTTTAGAACTCCAGGCCTTTAAGACTAGGTGCTACTTGGTTCCTACACATGGATGGCAGGCAAGCAGGTGAACTTGGAAACCTGTAAACAGACTCCTTTCCCCCTTCAAACTCCTGCTGAGGCCTGTGCATTGCTTGTGTTAGTTTCATGGAAACCAGAAAGCCAGGCTGAAGGCTCAGATGTAACTTCTGGCTCTGTCATGTAGCCATGCACTCCAGGCAAGGCAGTGAGCCTGGGAGTTTTGGGTTCCTCTGTAGAATGCACGGAAGGAATTCTTCATAGAACGTTTCTTTAGGGATCAAAGACAAGTTCACTGAAACAATGCATCATGTCCTCTGCCACCTGGCCTGTGCACAGCAGGCCTGTGTATACAGAAGGGAAGGAGCCAACACCAGGGACACCGAGGTTTGTGACTGTCACAAAAGCAGGAGTACCTTGTAGTGCACAACACAGGAGACTTGTCTCCCATGGGACCTATCTCTTCTGCATCTGGGGCCACTGCTGCCTGTTGATGCTGAGACTCCTCCCTGAAACTACCACTCCAGCAGGTAAGGGAGCAAAATGCCAGCCTTTGCCAGCATCGTTAAGGCGTGAATGTACAACTGGCTTCTTAGAAGTGCTCAGCTTGTGACTGCAAACGTGTTGCCAAGATTCCAGCCTCCCACCGAGCAGAACTTGCATTCCACCCCATTATATGTAACTAGGCTGGGCACGCCAGGAAAATACCCAAGTCCAAACGGCTATGCACAGCCACTGAGCTCTCCTTGTTTTCCTGGAGGGGCCTATGATGACAGCTGAGCCACATACCCACGGCAAGGACACAGGAGCCAAGGAACCCAGTGTGCTTGAGCAATTAACATTTAGCTAACAGAGGAGCTCCAGCAGAAGCTGGTGGAGTTGACAGCCAGATCTGACCCTCCAACATGTCACTGTTCTAGCTACAACTGAGGGATGCCACACAAACCTGTGTGCGGCACGGTAACACGTGCTCTGGCCCTACACAGAAACAGGAGGTCCAGCGTCACAGCACTTGTGAAGATGGCTACAGTCACCAGGCACTGCTAGATACCGTGGCCGGCAGGCGTCGAATCTATACAATCTTTTATCTACCCTAGGAAGCTGGCGTTCCTGTTTCCTAAGTGAGGTCCAAAGAGGTGAAGGACCTTGTCTGGCTGCATGGCATATACAAGGAGAGTAGAAAGAGGTTATTCCAAGGAAATGCGGGAGCGGCAGGCCTGGCCCAGCCAAACTGAGTTTCTCCTGTTACGTGGGAATAAGTGGCCAGAAGGGAAGAACTCAGGAGCTGGAAAGCAAAAGAAATGTGGTAAAAAGGACTAAAGTTAGGCACCTGACTCCCAGACTAGGGTTCTTCTGAAAAAAAAAAAAAAGAAGTCCTCTCTCCCTAGCATGGTGAGCCAGCTTTCTCCCCACTGGGTCCTAGTACCGAAAGCAGCTTATGTAAGATGGCGTCAGCCACTTTTCTAGGTCGTCACATCAGCCTCCTTGCTTTTTATAGAGGGAATACAGGTGCTTTGAATTTCAAGTCTCTCTCCTCGCCACCCAGGTAGGGGGTGATGGCCTTGGGTAGACAGATGATAGGAAGTGACTCTTTGAAGGCCATGGCTGATAAACTGGGCAGTCCCCCCTTGAGGATGGAGCTGGCCATAGGATTGCCCTGGCTTTCTCCCTTGCTGGGCCTGAGTCACCCAAGACAGCACAGGAAGGCTTAAAGATACCAACCCTAATCTTTGCTTTTTACTTTCTTAAATGGATGTTTCCGTTTCAGGCCTCCACACTGATGGGCACAATGAACTGACAAAAAGGCCACCAGTCTGACTCACCAGCTTTCCTGAGACACCAAAAGGAGAGATCACAGTCTAAAGTTGGGCATGGTGGTGCTCACCAGTAATCCCACCACTCAGAAAGCAGAGGCAAAAGGCTGGCACATTTGTAAGCCAGCCTGGGCTACACAGCAAGACTGTCTCAAAAACAGAAAAAAAAAAAAAAAAAAGAAACCTGTGTTTGGCTTGCTAAACACAATCTGCTGAGTGACAGGACGGTTGGAAGCACACGATGTAGTACAGAGCAAGAGCTTATTCTCTGACAGATTTTAAATTTGAAGTTAATGGACAGTTTTAATCCCTGTAACCTGTCAACTTCCTCCAACATTAAGAGACCCCCGAGGTACAGTAGTGGCCTCTGAAAAGTCAGATCACATGAAGTTGAGAACTTGGGTGTTTTGGTCTGCCTCCTAAAGTGGTTAGGGTACGTGATGCGGTGACAGCACTGTCACAGGAACAGTGACACGCAGAGGCAGAAGGTGTCTGCACACTTCTACCTGATCGTCAGGACGGAGCTGACGCAGCTGAACTGACAGGAGTCCTGCAAAAGAGGCAGCACTCACGGGTACCGTGAGTAACGGAAAGCCACCGTCTGCTGGTGGGCACCAGTGTCTGCACTGGAAGACGAAAAGAAGGGCTGGACAGGATCCAGGGCCTCTGCCCACGCTGAAACTGAGGAACTTTTCTGCCTGCCGGTGTGACAATGCCAACGCATTTGGTCTATGTCTCGCTTGTCTCACACCCAGGAAGGAAAAACAATGGGTGCTGGAACCAGGGGGAAGAGAGCTGCTCAGACTCACTCTGAAGCAGCGGCACACAGACCAGCTCATGCCTACCTCATGCCTACCTCTCTACCTGAGGCCTCCCTCCCCCCTTTCACTCCGAGGGCAGCACCTGCACTGCCCCTGAGAGACAGAAGTGGGCGAGGTCTCGCTGCTTCTTGGCTACTCATGGCCCAGAAGCTGCTGTTTGGGAGGAGAGAAGAGCAGATGAGCAGACGGAAAAGCACCGGGGCAGCAGCTTCGGGGGGAGCAGCTTCCGGTCACAAGCCGCAGCTCTAATGCGCATAAACAGCAGTGCCTTAGCAGCCCCTAACACGCGGGCGTGTCCCACTAGTTCGCAGAGTGCGGATTCCAGAAGCTGCTAGAAATTAGTCATCAATTCTTTAACATACCTACCAACAGTTACAGTTTCTGGCTATGATTCAATAAGTTTGCTTCTCTAAGGTTTAGAATCTTAAACTAAGTCTTTTATTTCAAAAACAAAATCAAAACAATTTTCAAGGCAGAGAGAAGGTGGGCAGAACATGGACACTTCCTCATTACCAGCTCCTTCCCACACCTCAGGCTGGGTGGGGAGGGAGAACAAGAACATGGGCGCGCTCTGCTGGGAAGGCTGGTGTCTGCTCACAGCCCTGCAGGTACGGCTTACAGTCTTCACTTAGCCACACTGTCAGCTCCAGGAGAGTGCTTCATGGCCTGCCCAGTCGGCCTTTTCCTCGGCATGCCAAGCACTGTGGGAGAACCAAGCGGCCCGTTCCTCTACAACAGAAGTTAATGCCTGCACTTGTTTCCTGTGCTGCTGGGAAAGGAGAAAGAAAAAAGAAAGCAACAAACTCCAATGAAACCCTTGCAAACCAGCTGGTGCCTATCCTGTGCACTGTCAGTGACATTTCCCTGGGACTCGCCCCCACCCCCATATCATTGGAACAGGTTTGGTCGTCTGCACTGAAGTAGAAAGAGAAACCAAGTACAGTTTGAGCCACAAGTGGACTGTGGCACATTTTCGGGTTAGGCTGAAAATGTCATGTGTGTACAGGAAGCAGGTAGAGAAGTGTTTTTTTTTTGAAGTTTTGATGTCTGGAGGCAGAACAGACGTCCAACCCTCTGGGGAGGTGCTCTCTGTGGTAAGGTCAGGAGCTAGGGTGCCTCAAGGAAGGTGTTGGTTCGGAAGATGGAGGAGACAATCTTCCCAGTAGCATTAATGGTGCCTTCGCTGTCTGAGCTGGACTCTGAGTCACTGCTCCCAGAGTAGGCTCCCAGACCTGGGAGAATGCCGATGCAGACAGCAGCCGATGGGCAGTGGACAGAGGGGCCGCTCAGAGAAGAGCTGCCAAGAGACATGCAGGATGGGGCCTCTGTAAAAAAGGAGGACAGACTGTTAGCCACCCCCCTTCCTAAAGCTGAAGGGCCCTTCCCAGGCCCTGAGCACTGTGCCAGGGCTTTCCCCCCAAAAGCCCCAGTGCTACAAAACAACCCTATGTAATCACAGGAAGGGTGTGATCATCCTTGTGTTATAGACGAGGAACCTGATGGAGAAAATGAAAGAATTTTCAAGGTCAAGAAGCAGAGTTGGGACTTGAATCAAAGTCTAACCCTCGAGTCTGCCTACACTTTCTTGCTCCCCACCAGCTAAGAGATGGAGAACAAACCTTGCGATGTGACCTATGTGATTTGATTCCATGTTCTCACAAGCCATGGTATTATAGCAAGTGGGATTTGGGTCTTGTCTTCCTTACACACCTTCACGTTGTTCTCAACAGGAGCGGTGAAGCCAGATTTGAAGACTGACTGACTAGACTAACAATTCTATTTGACTCTCAGTATAGGATGCCATCCTTGTAAATCAATATGCCAGCTAGCACAGACAGCACACAGCAATGTTCTTTATTAAGGGCTGCTTTTCCCTGATAGGGAGATGAACGACTTAGAAACTGATTTACCCCCATTTTTGTTTTCCAGTCCTATTTTTTTTTTTTTTTTAAATAGTTAAGAACACTGAAGGAAACCCTTAGTTTTTGTTTTTTTGGTCTTTTTTGAGACAGAGTTTCCCTGTTGTCCTGGCTGGCCTAGAACTCACAGAGATCTGACCTCCTCTACCTCACAAGTGCTGGGGTGCCACCACACCCAGCTGAAGGAAACATTTTTAAGACTATGCACAATGTCACCATGTAGCTCTTTTCTGTCCAGGATACACCCAATGACTCTGCTACTCCAAAGACAGGCTTTAATCTGAAAATGCAGAACTTGAAAACTAAAAGAAGTCAGGAGGCTGGAGAGATGGCTCAGAGGTTAAAAGTGCACACTGCTCTTGAGAAGAACCCAGTTCAGCCACAGCACCCACACATACTAGGCGGCTCACCACCACCTACAACTCTGGCTCTATGGGATCTGATACCCTCTGCTGACCTCTGCGGGTACTCCACCCGTATGCACAAATCCATATATATGATATATAACATTTAAAAATAAAAATGAAACTTTAAGGGAAAAGTACTCCATCCCTTCTTCCATCTGAATCATTTAATAATTTGATCACTATAACAACCTGATATGTGGATACTGATGAGGAAAGTTAAATAAATTGGTAAGTTTATAGGCTACTCAGAGTCTAAAACATTAAACCTGTGTCAGAAGATACTGTACTACAGTGATGCTACAGCTCCCTGGAGCAGAAGGGCCACTCACTGGAGCTGACAAGGAAACCCTTCTGGGGTTTACGTTCCATACATCTACATATCATCCTGAAGATACCTCAAGAAAATCCAAAAGGGATGTGTGATTCCATGGATATGAAAGTAGGAGTCACTGAGAAATACTGAGCATCTAAGTGTCGACACAAAATTCAGGAGCTCAAGGAGCTGCTAGAAACAAGCCATGTTCAAACATTCCAAAAAGTAGAATGGAGTAGACAGTGATTGAGACACAGCAGGAACAGGGTTACAAGAAGGCAAAGGCAAATGTGTGCAGCATATGTCACAAAACTGAAGGCCTTTAATATATAAAGAGCTCCATTAACCTGCTTTAAAAAAAAATTAGTCAAGCTGGACATAGAGTTCAGTGGTCAGGAGCTTGCCTAGCATGCCGCAGGCTCTGGGTTTGATCCACAGTACCATGAAAGAAAAGAGGAGGAGAGGGAGAGGGAGAGGGAAAAGGAGAGGGAGAGGGAGAGGGAGAGGGGGGGGAGGGAGAAGGAAAGGAGAGAAGAGAAAGAAAAAAGAAAGAGTGAGGGAAAAAAGAAAGGCAATCAAAACAAATCAACAGAAAAGTGCACGTAAGAGTGGGCACAGTGGTGCACATCTGTAATTCCAACACTTCAGAGGCTGAAACAGGAGGAAGTTCAAAACTATGCAGAGCTACAGAGTGAAATTCTGTTTCACAGAAAAAAAATAAAAGGTGGTAGGGACACAATGGGATACAATTCAGTTGGCAAATACTTGCCTAGCAAGTTATGTAGCTCTGAGTTTGATGCCCAGCATCTCATAAAACCAGGCATGGTAGTGAATACCTGTAAATCCCAGAACTAAGGAGGTAGAGGCAGGAAGATTAAAAGTTCAACGTTATCCTTGGCTACATAGAGAGCTGGAGGCCAGACTGAACTACATAAGACCTTGCCTTAAAAAATAAAAAGGTACACAGAAGACAGCAGTTCACAGAAAAAGAAACATGAATTCTAAATAAAGGAACAGAAACAATATATTCGAAGAAATATGTGAGGAACAACTCAAGGAAATTAATGACCTCCAAACTTAAATGATTGCTGTAGAACATGGTCCTCTGAAAAAAATAGTCTTTTTTTTTTATTCTACATTCTTTTTACCCCCCCCTTTTTATTATATGCATATATTACTGATTCAGACATTGTTTTTCAAAAGGCAAATAAAAAAATTCAAAGAGTATCCTGGCTATTTCAACCAGACCATCTGTCTAACCCTGTAACCCCCAAGGCATCCTTCGAATAAAGGCAAGAGCCCTACAGAAGCTCTAAAAGGTGAGATGCCTGCTGATGAGACAAGCTGCTTATCTATACTCCACTAACTAGAGGACCTTTCAAGGGGTCCCATCTGCCACTCAAGAGGGGTACACAGCCTGAGTCTGGCACAGAGAATGCCAGAATTCACAATGGGAGTTAAAGGCATTTTACAGAGTTCCATTGTAACTGGCTAATTTGGGGGTGTGTAGGATGACAGTAAAAAATCTGATGGTCTTAAAATTTGGGACAATAAGCTATATAATTCACTTGAGCATTTGTTGTATTATTATTCATCACATAGAATGCTTTCTGTTATCTGGCAGAAATATTCAGGCAGAACTGAAGAGGATGAGAATAAAAGGATCAAGTTCAGAGTGCCTACAAAGGGCAATAGCTGGTCTATGGAAAGCTGGAGCCAAACACAGAACTCTGATGGAGGAATCTGCACCACTGTGACACTGGACGTGCTTAAGTGCAAAGACCAGAACCTCCAATTATCTAGGAGGTTTCAAGAAAAGAGACTGCAACTCCGACAAATTTCATTCCAAAAGCAGTTAACTGTCCAAAGAGAACAAAATGGTGCCCTCTAATCTCACCATTTGGGGAAATTTCCTGCCAACTCCTGCCTTTGCTGGACCATACTGTTATTCCAAATCAACACAGAAAATAACAGAGAGAATGTTCTTGGAATGCAGGCAAATGCTACAGCAACTTGTGCTCTGATATCTCTGCTCAGGCTAGTTTTGAGCAGGGGAAGCTGAATCTCTATCACAGTCAGTTATCTTCTAGAGGACCAGGGCAAATCCTTCCTCTATGGAGGGTAAGACTGAAGCAAGCTTCAGAACCAGTCTTGTGGGGTCTTTCCTCCTAATAAAAGAGGATGCTCTTTTTTTCATTTATTATTTTCATTTTATGTATATGAGTGTACTGCCTGCATGTAAGTAGGTGCACATGTGTCGTGCAATGCCCCCAGGTCAGAAGAGGGTGTCGGATCCTCTAGAGATGGTTGTTAGTCACCATGTGGGTGCTAGGAATCAAACATAGGTCCTTTGCAGCAGCAGCCAGTGCTCTTAGTCCCTGAGCCATCTCTCTCCAGCTCCCAAAAGAGGATACTTTTGTTGGGTATTTCCTTCTAACAAAGGAGTATATTTCTTGCCTAACTTATATAAAATGCAGGGGTAAGAAGAAGGTATTCAGAATGGTAAAAAGCCATGTAAAAAGCCATATACTCTTTTATTGATTCAATCCAGTAGTTCCTACCAGAGTGAATACCAAATAGAGGGCAACTGACTTACTAACTGATACATACTTAAAATTCCTGTAAGTGTGTGTACCTGTATACACACATGAGGGACTGGTTCCAGGCTGTGCCCTCCCACCCATATAGAAAATGGCATAGTAACTGCATATGACCTATGTGTATCCTCTCACATGCTTTAAAACATCTCTAGATTACTTATACCTAACGCAATGCCAACAGCTGTCACATACTGCATTGCTCAGGGAAAAATGAAAAGATAGAAAACCTATACATTTTAGTACAATACAAATTTTTCCTTCAACTTTGTTTCAGTTCAGTTAGTTGAACCACAGATGCAGGACTTATGGGGTACACGTTTATCCTATTTAGGCTGCTGAGCTTTACAAAGTTTCCCATAATGACTAAAAAGATGTTGATGGTGTCTGCAGAGATGGCTCATCAGTTAAGAGCACTTGCTGCTTTTGCAAAGAACCTGGGTTTGGTTCCCAGCATCCATACGGTAGCTAACAACTTTCTGCAACCCCAGTTCCAGGTGATTTAATAGCATCTTCTAGCTTCCATGGACACTGTATTCACATGGTTCACTTACAGACAAGCAGCAAAATACTCATATACATAAAAAAAGATGCTGAAGAACAGAAATTCCTACATAGCAGGTCAAAATGTAAATTGGGCTAAGTATTCTGACAATTTGGTTCTTTTTTCTTTTCCTTTTGTTTTGTCTTTATGAGGTAAACCAGGCTGGCCTAGAACTCAGAGATCTGCCTGCCTCTGCCCTCTGAGTGCTAGGAGTAAAGGTGTGTACTACCATGCCTGGCTTGGATCTATTTTCTAAATTACAAAATGTCTATATCCTCTGAACCAACAATTCTAGTTCTAAGTATTTAACCTGATTGATATATCCAGGTGAAAAATTATGCATGCATAGGGTTATTACTGAAACACCAGAATAGAGAAATTATGGAAACAATATTCATCAATAAAAACTTACATGATAAGATGTTAGAATGGAGTAATATATAGTCTTCAATTGAAGAAGCTCTTTGTGTGTAGTTATGCAATAATTCAAGTACAAAAGTAAGTGAATGCAAGAAACTTATTAAACAATAAAGGCAGAAGTTAATATAATGAAGAATTATTGGAAATATTTATATAAAAAAATCAATTTGATCAAGATTCTAAATATAATCATTTTACAGGAAAAACAAGACATACAGGAATCCATTGGACAAAGAGACAGTGTTTTTTGGCTAATATGATATAAGAAAATAGGGCTGTATGTGGTGGTGAACACCGTTAAACCCAACAGTGGGGAGGCAGAGACAGGCAGATACCTATGTGATCAAGGACATGCTTTCCTGTAGAGCCAGTTCCAGGCCAGATGGACTAAGGGACTGATGGGATTAAAGGTATGCATCACCCACTCATCTAAAGAGTAAAATTAAAAAAAGATACTCCAACAGGTTAACTTTGAATTGAGACATCAACGTATTAATAAATGGCATAAAAATAACATTCCCAAATCAATCTACAGATTCCAATAGTCTCTACCAAAATTTCAGCTGCCGTTTTTGCAGAAACTGACAAGCTAATCCCAAAAGTCAGATGGATAGAAGAGATCCTGAACAGCCAAAAATTGTTAAAGAAATAAAGCTTACACACCTCTGATTTCAAAACTTATTGCAAAGCTACAGTGATCAAGACTTAGGTAGTGGTCTAAAGACATACCTAAAGTTCAACAAAATAGAGAAGAGAATCTAGGAATAAAGCCACATGTATTTCTGCTCAATAGGTTTTCAACAAGTAGAGACAAATGGATACTCCCACGGAGTTCAGCGGGTCCCTGCTGCATACTATATACAAAACCTACTCAAAGTGCATCAGACTGGCGGGAAGGGGCTAAAACTACAAAACTGTTTGAAGAAAACAGGCATGAATCTTCATGACATAGATCAGGCAATACTTTCCTAGATCTCATACCAAAAGCACGAACAACCAAAGAAAAAATAGGCTGGATGTTATCAAAATTAAAGACTTTTGTGCTTCAAAGGACATTTTCAAGAAAGTGAAAAACATTCCACAAAATGGGAAAAAGTATTTGCAAATCATCTATTTGATAACTGCCTGCTACATAAAGAACTCTTACTGTTACTCAACACTGAAAAGACAAAGAACCCAACTAAAAAGTCTACTAAGCACTTGGACAGATGTTTCTCCAAAGAAAATATACAAATGGCCAATGGGCATATGATGCTTAACATCATTAGAGAAAAACAACTCAAAGCTACAGTGAACCTGTGAGGAAATGAACAGATAATTGACATAATGACTTCCATTACTGGAGGAAGGGAGGGAGGGAGAGACCGACCCCCCATGGAGATGGAAATAATAACAAAGACCAAGTGATGGTATGTCGTGGTGTGAAGAAGCAATGTATACACTGTTGGTAAAGTGAGAAAATAGTACAGCAACTTCAGAAAATAGTTTACAGTTCAAAAAGTTAAACATTCAGTTACCACATGACCCAGCAATTCCCCTTATAGTCACATGTCTAGCAGTTATTTATACAAAAACTTGTACATGGGTATTCACAGTAGTATGATTCATATTAGCCAAAAAGTGTAAAAACAAACAAATGCTCATCACCTGTCAGACAGAATGTGGCATATCAGACAACAGATTTATTCAACTATCAGCGACCAGTACCAATTCATAACTCAACATGAACAACCTGGATGCCAAACACAAAGGCTCTAGATTACATGGTTCCATTTATATGCAATGGCTCAAAAGGATAAATTCAGAGACAGGAGAGAGTAGGGAGTAGTGAGTCACAGGGTATTGAAATGATTGTGAATTAGATAGTGGTGATGGTCACACAATCTTGTGAACATCCTACAAACTACTTAACTATTATCTGTTTTTAAAATTTATTTAATGTGGATGAGCCTTTTACCTGCATGTGTGGAAGTGCACCTGTGTCAAGCAATGCTTGTGGAGGCCACAAAAGGGTTGTAGATCCCCTGGAACTGGAGGGTTGTTAGCTGCCATGTGGGTGCTGGGAACCAAACCCAGGTCCTCTGCAAGAGCAGCCCAAGCTTAACCACTGAGTCATCTCCCCAGCTCCCTATATATTATTCTTTAAGACAGAGTCTCATTCTAATGCAGGCTGGTCTCAAACTCATGGCAATCCTGACTCAGCCTCTCAAGTGCTAACATGCTAAAATTCTAGACATGAGCTACCACACATAGCAGGAGCTTTTTTTAAAATTTACTTAAAATTTTTTATTTACATGTATTTTTATGTTTATGTATGTGTGCACAGTGCCTATAAAAACCAGAGGAGATCCCCTGGAATTGAAGTTATCAATGGTTGTGAGCTGCCTTTTGGGTGCTGGGAACCAACCAGGGTCTTCTACAAGTGTAGCCAGTGCTCTTAACCACTAAGTCACTTCTCCAGCTCCAGGATCTTGATTTTTAGAAAAATAGTTATCAAGCCAGCCCTGTGGTACTTGCCTGTAATTCCAGCCCTCTGGAGGCTGAGGCAAGAAGATTGTGAATTTGAAGCCAGCTTGGGTTATCATGAGACCACATCTTAAAAAACACAAAAGAAAACCTCCTGTCAGGAAAACATTGAGATAACTGGGGAAAATAAAAACTAACTTGATATTTGATAATTATGGTTACTGTAGACATGATCCAATCTAGTATTGTAATTATTAATAAAACCTTTACTTTTTAGAAATACATATTAAAGAATTATGAATGAAATGATATGGTGACTAGAATTTATGACAAAATATTACACCTGAAGAGGCATAAAAATTGTTAGGATCTCAGTGTTAAGAGTACATTCCACATCCCACTTTACTTATAATTTCATTCTACTTAATAAGGAAGCAGATTTCATCACATGAATGTCACTATCAAGGATGTAGACTCTTGGACATTGTGTTAGGCTCTAGGCTCAATCCAATCCAACCATTAGCAGAAGCCAGGCATTCTACCTCCCACTGGTAGTAAGCCAAGTGAAATCAAGAAACCAGACATTTCACAGAGACAGAGGGAAACCCTTTGTGAACAGAGGTCATCTGACCAGACCTTTGTAAGCACTCCTCGAAGAGTACCACTGTTATTTATCAGCTTTAATGGTTTCTAACATATTACTTTTGTAGGACAGCTCAGATATTCTTGGGTTTAAATCCAGCCTGGCATAAAATAGTATAAATCAGGTTTACACGGGCTTGTTTAGAGAGATAAATGCATTCCTTTATAGACGCAGTGCTGTCCAGCCCTCCCTGTGGTGCTTACATGTCAAAGAGGAAGCACTGAAGCAGCCACCCACCTTGAGTCTTGTCATCTGGGCTGGGGTCCGGTTTCAGTCTTTTCACACTATTGCCACTGTCTGAGCTGTAACAAAAAACACAGTCATATGCGCTATGTCCAATCTTAAGGATCAATGCTTAGGGAACTGGAGTTCCAGAAACATTTACATGAGTTTGGGGCAGTCTCAAGGAGCAGGGATGATCTGAAATGAAAAGTTTTCATTTTGGTTCCTAATCTCTTCCCAAATATAAAAATCTGTTAGAAAAAGAATTTAACCTCCTGACAAATCCAAACCCAAGGGCAGAGCATGTAAACTTTCACTGTTTGTCATCTTTATCATTCAATTTGGATAGAACCACAGATGGAGTTCAAGAACATTTTGTACATGTTCACAAATAAAAAAAATTTGGTTATATCATTAAAGAAAATATGTTTGATGGGGCCGGAGAGATGGCTCAGTGGTTAAGAGCATTGGTTGCTCTTGCAGAGGACCAAAGGTTTGGTTCCTTACACACACTTGGCAGCTAACAAATGCCCGAAACTCCAGTTCCAGTAGATCTGATGCCATCTTCTGACCTCCAAGAGCACTGCATAGCATGTTTGCATTTACTTACATGCAGGCAATATACTCATACATGTAAAATAAAAATATTTTTTTAAAAAAGAAAATATTTTTGACGACATATAGTCATCCAAAAGATTTTCACTAAAACGGCATCTAAAGAATGCATTTCAGCCGGGTGTAGTGGCGCACACTTTTAATCCCAGAACTTGGGAGTCAGAGGCGGGCAGACCACTGTGAGTTCAAGGCCAGCCTGAGTTCCAGGCCAGGTAGGGTTACAAGGAGACCTGATCTCAAAAAAGAACAAAAAAACCCAAACCCCAAACAAAAAACACATTGAAGTTCTTTAATGGTAAATAAGAGAGAGAGAATGAATATAGCACAAGATTTTAAGGTTCACTGGGTTTTTTACTTATTTGAAGATTTTACTTTTATTTACATTTACGAGTTTATTTTTGTGTCTCTGCCTATGCCTGTGTCTTTGGAGGAAGTAAGGGAGCAATAGATCCCCTGGAACTGGAGTTACAGGCAATTGTGAGCCACCTAATCTAGATGCTGAGACCTGAATTCAGGCCCTCTGGAAGGGCAGCAAGTACTGTTAACCACTGAGCCATCTCTCTACATCCCCCTTTTTTTAATGTGGTGCTGAGGATTATACCCAGAATTTCAAGGCGAGTATTTTATCAGTGAGCTGCAGCCCCAGCCCAAGGTCTTTGCATACTTGTGTAGGGAGGTATGATAGTTATTTAAGTTTTGCTGAGGACCCCTGATAAATTTGAAGGCTAGAAACAAAGTATATATAAGTCCAAAACAATACAAATAAAATATTTTAAAGTCTTTTATTCATTTTTTCCAAAACTAAGAATATAAAGATACATTTTTTTTTGTTTCTTTGTTTATTTTGTGTATGAATGTTTTGCCTGCGTATATGTAAGTGCATTCATGTCATACAATGTCAGAAATGGTTGTTAGCTGCCATGGAGATGCTGGGAACCAAATTCAGGTCCTCTGTAAGAGCAGCCAGTGTTCTTAACTATTGAGCTATCTCTATAGGCCCCAAGGACAAATATTTTTAAAAAGTAAAAAAGAGGCTGGGGAATGTAGCTCTGCAAAGAGCAATGCCAATGCACGCATGAAGCCCCACACCTGCAATCCCAGCACGAACTTCGAAGGTAGAGGCAGGAGGCTCTGAAGTCCGAGGTCCTCTTTGGCTATATAAAGTCTGAACTAACCTGGGATACAAAAGACTGCAAACATCTAAAAACTTATCAAAAGAAAAACAAACCCAAACTTAATACTGAAAAGATTAGAAGTGAAAGGAAAGATTAAACGAGGCACCAAGATCAACACCACCATAAAGGAGGTTGAAGTACCTTCACAACCACTTGGAAAACAGACTTTAAGGCCAAAAGCAATATAAAGGTAGGAGTTACTTTATAATGAAATAAGATTTGATTAACTATGAATAAATAACAATTATGAACACACATATTTAATTAAGGAACTTAAAATATGCATTCAACAGGACCAGAAAGAGAAATCATAGTAGAAAAGTTCAAAATACTTCTATCAGGCACAGACAGGGCAAGCAGTTAAAAAGCAAAAGGCACAGAAAATTTAAGCAATATGAGGTACAAGTTCTATTTCTGCTCCTATATAGAACACAAAAATAACAATTACAAATATAGAGGGCTGGGAAGATGGCTTCAATTAGTAAAATGCTTGTCACACAAGCATGAGGACCAGAGATCTGATTCCCAGCAACCATGTAAAATACTTTATTATTTTTATTTTTAATGTATGAGTGTCTCGCCTGTATGTATGTAAGTATACCTGAGTCGCACAATACCCAAGGAGATCAGAAGAGGTATCAGTTCCTCTGGAACTGGAGTTATGGATGATTATTAGTTGCCATGTGGGTGCTGGGAACTGAACCTGGGTCCTCTGGAAGAGCAATCAGTGCTCTTAACCACTGAGCCATCTCTCCAGCTGGTGATGGAAAATTTAAAATTCTTAGCATACAATACAAAACTGTGGTCAACGAGAGATGAGGGAAATATATAGTGTTGCCTGCCTCTAACTGCAAAGTGAAATGAGTGAGCTAAGTATCCCATAGTAGTTAATAACATAAAAGAATAAGTCTGACAAAAGCCACGATGACCCTTTTAAAGAATAAATGAAATAGGTTCTTGTTTTGTTTTGGTGCTTTATACATATATGCTCCCTGGGCCTCCAGATTTTTACCAGAAATCTGAATCCTCCATGGAACTTCAAACTTACTAAACCAGAACTGGTATGAGGCCTCAGAGTCTGCAGTGCAAACTCACAGGTGAATCCAATAAACCTAGGGCAAAGAAGATCAGAAACTTCTGCCCCAAGAGGCTAATCCAACACCTTGCTACCAAAGCAATGTTAAATGATGTACTTTGAAAACCCAAGATGCAGTCTATGCAGGTCACCACATAAGCTTACAGAACCCTTCCTAAATAAGATTTAAAGATTAATCAAAGGAGACAGTTGAAATACCCATTTGGAACCAGCAAGAACACTCAGAAGGTAATTAACTACCCACCTAGAGAGCTCTTCTTTGGTAAAGTCCAGTAAAACTGACCCAGGTCTGAGTCCTGAGAGCCAATGGACCTTGTTGGGACGTTTACATAGTCTTAAAGTAGTCATGGTTTGTCAAGGCCCTTCTCATACCACTGATCCTCCTCCTACTGCTGTGCCATGACATTTTTACATGTGCACAGTGTTCCTAGGAACATCTGCAGCAGATAGATGGTGTGCCAAACCACAAGACTGCATCAATACACTCCTTCAAAACACATGGATGCCTGCCAGTAGACATCGATTTTCCTAAAAGACTACACTTAACATCATTTTACCCATGGTCTGGTTGGTCAAGCTGATTCAATTACTCTGGTGCCATTTCAGGGTTTGAAAAGGGAAGAACAGACATAAAGAACTTAGGAAAATCTATGGGTAGTACTTTCACGCCCATCAATCAAACCGAAGTGTGGCAAGGTCTCTAACCCTGTCAAAGCTGCCATATCCTCTCAATGCCTTTGTAGCAGCTGTTTGCTCTGAGTTGTTTTCTCCCTTACCCAACTACCACAGTCCTAGTGTTCCATTCCATTAGCACCTTTCTCATGTCTTCCCTAATGTTTCAGGAAGACATGCCCTGACAGGCAGAGCTATGCTCCCTCCTTTGCCTTCACCCCAGCCACAATCCTCTTGAAGTACTTGCTCAATACTTACAAAACTCAAATACTACACTGCTATACTATTTGACCGTGAACAAGCTTTCAATTTCTTAAGTTCTCAGTCTTTCCATCTGTAAAACGGGGATCATAAGATTCCGTACTCTGTGGAGCTGGTGAGGAGCTGATGAGGTCAAGGGAAGCTCTGAATACAATGCCAGCACCTGACAGGTACTCAATGAAGAGGTGCCATTATGTTAGTGGAAGTAATGATCAGTTCAGGGCCAAAGGCTTCAGAAGACACCAAACCTGGCAGAGGACAGAAAAGTGAGCACACCAAAGCAACATGCTAAATAATCACTTGTTCAGCCCACTATTCCAAGTGGCATTTCAGAAGACACGGCCAGAGCGAGATTTACTCTGCCTGAGCACTGGCTGACCTCTTATGCTTCACAGCTCCTGCCAACAGCTTCGCCTGGGAGAACTTGCTCTTGTTTTCTATGGGTTTCACAGCCAGCTTCTTCTCTACTTCCTTCTTATTTTCAGCAGAAATCCCAACCTTGTTGAGATTACTGTGAGTTTCAAGTTAAGGGTCGGACTAGGAACTACAAGGCAATGGTGAATCATGACAACAAACATTATCCACGAGCCCCTGGCAGAATTTTAACCTCAGGCATTCTTGTCCCAGCCTCCCAAGTACTTGGGATATAGACCTGAACCACCAGGCCCTGTGTGTGTGTGTATATTCATGTGTACGTGAATGCAGACACACACGTACCACAGTGTACATGGTGAGGTCAGGACAACCTCAGATGTTTTCTTGTTTTTGAGATTTGTTTCAATATGTAGCCCACACAGACCTAAAACTGGAGATCCTCCTGCCTCAGCCCCCTGAGTGCACCCAGCCCTGCTTTTGCTTTTGAAAATGGCCTTGCAGTTTTTGGGTTATATTTGCACAGAATTCCTCAATAAAACCATCTTAAGAAGTTAGTCCTCACTGTCTGGGATTAAATGCCAGTGACAGTCATGACCACATTCTGCAAAATCTGATGAGGAAGATGTGTATTTTTAAGAAAGCTTTTTTCCCCATATTTCCTTTATAGTCCTTAAGATCTTTGTTTTCCAGTTGGCAAAATGGCTCAGTAGATAAAGGAACTTGCCACCAAGCGCAAACACCTGAGGTTAGATTCCCAGAACTCTCCGAAAGGGAAGAACTGATTCTGGCAAGTTGTCCTATGACTTCCACAATTGCCATGGCACACATACACACGAATGAGTACATACATACACACAGAGACCCAAACACTCCCCCGCCACACACACACACACACACACACACATACACACACACACACACACACACACAAGCTGAACCTGGTGGTGTAGCCTATTTGCCAACTGGCTGGGAGGCTGAGGTGGGAAGATTTCAGGTTTGAGTTCTGCTCTAGGCTAGATAGTGAGTTCAGGCCAGGCTTGGTAACTAATGAAGACTCTTCCTCACAATAAATAGAAAAAGACTGGGAAAAGGTTGAGTGGTAGAGATTGCCTACCATTCATGAGACCCTAGGTTCAATCCCTAGTACCAAAAAGGGGGTGGGGTGGCAACTAAAGAGAATGCTTGTTACATTGCTTTCATTGCTGGCTCATGTCTGTCACTTCTGCTGTTCTCTCCACCAGCACCTAGGCTCCTTCCATTTTGTGCCCTTCCTTACAACTTAAACAGGTACTGTTCTGACATGCTGCGAGTTCTTAAGATGCAGTATACTGGAACAATAGTGACATCTAGCGCCCAAGAGATCTAAGCAGCAGCAGGAAAAGAGTAGAGGAAAGGATAGACAGCCCAGTTATCTAACCCAGTCTTTGGAAACTAAAGAAAACTGGCTACCAGACTGAAGGAAAGTCTCATTGTGATCACTTTTCAGAAGTAACTACAGCTCTTATGGCCACCAATTACCTTCAATATTTGCAGTATTTGATGGGGACTGTCTATGAAGTTCACTAGAATTCTGAGCTCCATTTCATATTTATGGTTATCATGAAATCATTTAACACGTTCATTCTGTCTGTTCTGGTTGGGTTTTGGTTTCTTGGGAACAAGGTCTCATTACTCAGCCATCATCCTTCTGTCTCAGCCTCTCCATTGCTGGTATTACAGGAGTATGATACTAAATGCTCATATTTTTAAGAAACTTTATTTGAGCATGTGTGCATGTGTGTCATGGCACATGTGTGGAGGCCAAAGGATAACTTGCAGGAGTCAGTTCTCTCTATCATGTGGGTCCTAGGGATAGAACTCAGGTCACCAATCTTGATGACAAGCATCTTATCCACTGAGTCATCATTCCAAAATGCTCATTTAAAAAATTCCAATTATGTATGTGTGCATGTGTTTATGTGTGTGTAACTGTGAGGGGGCATGCATATTCCACAGCACATATGTAGAGGTCAGATGACAACTTTTGGGAGTCTGTTCTCTCCCCTATATGGGACCCAGAAATCTAGTTAGCAAGCCTCACAACCTGAATTCAAGCCCCTCTGATAGTAGAATCTATTCCCCAAGTTGTCCTCCAACCTCCACATGTGCCCCCATTCCCGATTAATAAATGTTTTTTAAAAATACAGAGAAGTTCCAACCTTTGACAGGGGAGTAGTAATATTTCTTATTCACATTCAAAGTAAAATGCTTTTTCCTCCTTAAACTCCTTCCCCTCCAAAATACACACATAAAGACTTCATTAGATGAGGCATTTCATTACACGCATACTGGGGGTTGTGTATGCAGGTGCACACATTTACATATGGAAGCCAGAGGAGAGTGTCTTGTGTCTTCCTCTATCATTTTCCATTTTATTTCCTTAGACAGAGTTTCTCACTAAACCTGAAGCTTGCTGTTTTGGCTAGACTGCCTGGCCAGCAAGTCCCAGGAATCTGCCTGTCCCTCCTCCCATTCCCCAAAGGCTGGTATTATAGCATGTGCAGCCATGCCTGGCTTTTTTACATGGGGGTTGGGGATTCAAATTCCAGTCTTCATGCTTGAACCCACTGAGCCATCTCCCCAACCCCAGATAGCACATTTTTAATTATATAGTTTTAAATATATTTATTACAGTTAAGTACTAGATTAGTCTGAGAAGGATCAACTAGAATTCTGCTGTTTATGAGACACAAGTTATAGTTCATTTGGATTCAGACGTTATGTTATAAAATGTTATAAAAGTAAAGCCAAGAGTCAGCTTCTAATCTAGAGCTCCAATAAATAAACGTCCAATCTTTCAACTTCTATCTCCACACATCTGGCTACTTGGGTGTCTAGGATTATTGTTACTATACATCTGCAGAGTAGGACCTGCTTTTCTTTGGTTTTTCAAGACATCTTGTCAGAACTTCTCCAGTTTCCAACTAAAGCCAACACCTCTGAAACCTCTTCAGTTGTGTACTACAGTGTTACCAGGGAAAAAAGCTTATGTTCTTCATTTTCTGTTTAAAACTGAAGGGCATTTCACACACATGGCACTGCTCTCTAGAATGCTCCTCTGAGGGCCACTTTCCTGCTACTGTGCCAATCTAAAACAATCATAATTTAAGTAAAAAGTGTAATATATTTCCTTAGTGAAAAAGCTTTGTGAATGTGACGCACAAACATCTGCCTAACTACACAAAGTGTCAATTCATATATTATTCTGGAGTCCTCAGAGCAGGGGTGGGGAACTTTAAAAGAATCAATCTGAAGCTTAAAGCTGGAACTGAGGGGAAGCTTTCTATCGACTCTGATCCTCAGACTGCACCTGAATGTCACTAACAGAGCTGAGACTGGCAGCCAGTACTTGTGTTTCCAGCTCCGACTTACAACAAATCCTGGGGCATCTGCCCTCATTTCCTCCCAAATAACCCTGTAATGGAGCCTACTATATATTCTCTGTAGGAAAACACCAGGTAGGACAAATACGAAGTCTTATATCAAACTCTGCATG
Source organism: Eospalax fontanierii (assembly GCA_035773235.1). Taxonomy (NCBI): domain Eukaryota; kingdom Metazoa; phylum Chordata; class Mammalia; order Rodentia; family Spalacidae; genus Eospalax; species Eospalax fontanierii. Next base: position 16,044,151 of record CM069552.1, read on the forward strand.
GGGGCACATGATTTTGATCCCAGCACTTGGGAGGTAGAGGCAGGCACATCTCTGTGAGTTTGAAGCCAGCCTGACCTGGCCTACATAGTGAATTCCAGACTAGCCAGGGCTACATAGTGATACCCTATCAAAAAAAAGTCCTATTATCAATCCTATAGGTAAAGCCTTTTCAAACACAGTGGAGGTTACTCAACTCACAAGCTTGAAATATGCAAATAAACTTCTTCACAGGAGGTTAAGAGTCAAAATTCCATATCAATAGCTCCTGTGGGTCATTCATCAATTTAGTCACATATTTACTGAGAGCTTACTACATGCCAGGCACTGGAAAAATCAGTAATTTTGGCTCTTGCAGAACTTATTTTACATTCCAGCAATAAAGAGATAAAACAAGTCAAGCAAGCAAATGAAAAATTTCAGCTATTAAAAAAAAATGTATTACAGGGCTTGGAGTAGTAGAGTACATGCTTAGAATGTACGAGTCCTGGATTCCATCCATCCCCAGTACTGTCACAGGACTACAGAGAGCAACGGGGGTCTGCAGCCACAGACAGGGTGCAGGGAAGGGAATGCTGAGCTAAACCTAAGTACTACAAAAATGCCAGTTTTGGGAAATCTGAAGACAGAACATTTCAGGTCAAGGAAACAGCAAGTCTGAGGCCTTGAAATGGTATCAATTTGATGTCAGAGAAGAATCTAAAGGGTAGAGACTGGAGTACAGAGAAAACAAGTTGGGGATGGCTTGGCTTAAATCAAAGCCCAGTTAAAACTTCAAACTAAACACAACAGGAAGCTACTTAAGAGTGTTTCAATTAGCAAGGTCACATGATGCCACATAAGTTTAAAAAGTTCACATTTTTGCCCAAAGAACAGACTGTTGGAGATAAGAGTAGAAATAGAAACCAGTTAGTAGTTGTTCTAGCAATACAAAGAAAAGTCCACACCTACTGAAGTGGTTGTGGTTGTAAGTAACTTTTGGTCCATGTATACTGGAGATAGGGAGGACCAAAAAAAAAGACCCTGGTAGAGGGGAATGTGATTGAGGATGATGATATGACATGAACTTCAAATTTTGCATCAGCTAAGTTAGATTTAGGATGCCTTTCAAATGCATGATAGTACACGCCTATAATTCTACCCCTTAAAAGGCCTGAGCTGCAGGATCACAAGTTTGAAGCCAACCTAGGCTGTGCAGTGAGACTATCTCAGAAAAACAAAAAAGGTATATAAGTGGATGCTGCTATAAAGTAATATTAAGCTGAAGTCTAATGATCTTTACTGTTTCTGAGCCCATCTATGGGAACAAATTTTACTGCACGGGGGTGGAGGGAAAGTATCTGATTTTGCTAAGAACAAACAAGTCAGAATCGTATTTCTCAACATGTTCTTTTAGGGCCAAGGAGATGACACAGTGGATAACAGTACTTTCTGAGCAAGCATGAGGACCTAAGTTTAAATCCCTAACACATATGTGCCAGGAAAAAGCCAGACATGACTATGAGATGACTGTAATCCTAGCACTGGGGGGACAGACACAGACAGGTAGATCCTGGGAGTTCACTGGCCAGCCAGCCTATATAAACATCTAGTCTTAGTGCCAAAGAGCTGGCCTCAGGTTTGGTGAGAGACTCTATCTCTAGGGAATAAGGGAGAAAGTGATACAGCAGGATACTCAGTAATCTTCTTTGACCATGTATCTGCCACTCCTGTGCATGCGGTACACATACATGCATAAAAAAAGATCATAAACATGTACTTTTAAACCCTAGAAGCTAATTTCTCCCCAGAGAGGTTGACTGCATTGCCCATCTGTTGCAGAGTCTAATCCCACAAGCAAGAATAACTCTGCTACTGACTATGAGGAGCTATGCCTGATTAATCCTGAAAGGTGTGGAGTTTGGATTATAACAGACTTTCATATGTAACACACACACTGCAAATCATGGCCAGACATTCAATTACAGGAATATCAGTGCTGAAAAAGACTGTGCAGGCCACAAGGGAGAAAACCTCTTTCTATTGATAAGGAAAGCGACTTGGATTTCTCTTCAAAGCACAAAGGATATTCTGTATTCCTTCAGTTCTTTCAGCTCTTCTTCTCTTCGTTGCTTTTCTATTAGTTCCTGCTGCCGAGAAACCTCATCAAGGAAGTTGGTCTCATCTTCATCTAAACCTCTTACCATGTTTTCTGAGGAAATAATTAAACAAAGAATACGGAGTTGACTAACAGGAAATATAACCTTCTCTGAATTTTCTAAGTTTAAAATTTTTATTTATTATTATTCTGTGTGTGTGCATGCGCACACGTGCACTACGGCACACATATGGCAGTCAAGAACATTCCTTGGGAGTTGGTTTTTTCCTTCCACCATAGGATCTGGGGATCAAATTGAGGTCGTCAGGCTTGCAAGGCGAGCAATTTTACCCACTAAGCTATCCCACTGGGCTCTTCTACTTTTTTAATAAACAGCAGATTCTTTAGGGGATTAGAAGAAAGAACTGTTAAACACCATGGCTTTTGGATAAATAGCAGGGCATAAAATCAAAGCATTTCTCCCATTACTGGATATTAGCACAGAATTAAACTGGTATCTCAAACTCTAAGCAAAAATGTTCAATGTGGTTTAGAAGGCAAACGGCGGTCTCTTTTCCACAAACAAGCTTTTGGAGACTAGATAATCAAGACAATTCTACTGCTGGTTATAAAGAGCGTTGCTTAAAGGCAAAGCACATTACAAGGTCCGGGAGTCTGCAGACTGCATCTTCTGAAGCTTACTGAATCTGAACTGCTCCTCGTACTCCTGCTGCTTCCTGTCTTTTTGTTCCTGTAGTCGTTCATACAGAGACCGAGGGTCGTAGACCTCCTCTGGACATTCTGAAAGAAGACAGGGTCAGGGAGATACACACTTTAGATGCTTCCTATTTTAGAATCACAAAGAGCTGGAGAAATAGTAAAGTCTCTGTACAGTCTGAGGGAGAGAATAACACGAAGTCTATAGCTCCCTTTGCACCTCAGACAGAAAGGCCAACAGTTTTCAAAGCCAATTATCAATGCCACGTTGTTAACTGGATGAGCAGCCAGCTCATTCACAGGATCTCCTGGAAGGGAGTGCGGTGGAGCAGAGGGCACAGACAGGAACGCTGTGGTTCTTCTGTAGAGCACGCACTGGGCAGGTTTTGTGAAGACTAAAGGGCGTCGTCATGAACACATGACTACAGGCCTACACACCTTTTGGATCTTCAGGTTTTCTAACTTTCTCCCATTCTTCTTGTCTCCTTTTGCGCCGCTCATCTAATTCTGCCTCTGACACAAACCTCTTTTTGATGACGAGGTTATCATCATCCCCTCCATCCATACTGAAAGTCTACAGAAAAAATTTCAAGGAGAACTGCAATTAAAATTTCAAAGGGAAGGGCTAGGGATGTAGCTCAGTTGGCAGAGTACTTGCCCAGCATGCATGAGGCCCTGGGCTCAATGCCCAGCCCCTAGCACTACCAGGCATGGTGGCGCACGCCTGGACGCTTAGTGCTTAAGAGGTAGAGGCAGGAGAATCAGAAATCGAAAGTCATCCTTGACTACCTAGTTGAGTTAATAATAATAATAATAATAATAATAATAATAATATCAACAACAACTCCAAAGAGAAACAAGATATATCTCTTACCAACAGATTAAAAATTTTCTTTCCAACCTTACAGTTAAAAAAAAAAAAAAACAAAAAAAGTCAAACTGTTAAGTTTCTTTCTTTTTTGTTTTTTGAGACAGGGTCTCCCTGTGGCCCCAGGTGGCCTGGAACTCGCCATGTAGACCAGGCTGACCTAGATCTCAGAGAGATCCACCTGCCTCTGCCTCTGAAATGCTGGGATTAAAGTTATGCACCACCACATTTGGCAAACTATTAAGTTTCTAAGTCATCGATGAATTATAAGATTTACATTGCTCCTAGTTCTTCATGTAGTTTTTCTTAACATGTGTTATCTGCAAAGTCAGTAAGAAGTTCTGGAATCATTCTTTTGATTTGGTGTTCCACAGTAAATGTCACACTGAAGATATTCCTCTGTCCCTCTACTCTAGACAAATTAGCCTTCTGGGCACTCCACCTGTCCCCCAGCTCTTATTCTCCCTTATTGCTGGAATATTTGACATCACACCTGAAACTGCTATTTCAGGAGCATGACACTATCTTGATTTACCTGTTCTTGCTTCCAAATAGATGTTGATGGTGAATCTCAGGTACTCAAGGAGCTTTGGTGGTCAGGTCCAGTCTGTACAGCAGGGAGGTGACAGGCCTAGAAGTACACAAAATATGATCTCTGTGAAATCAAGGTCAGCTTGGTCTACATAGCTAGTTCCAGGCCAGTCACGGATACAGAGAAACCCTGTCTAACCGCCCCCCACAGGCGGGGGCGGGGAGGGGGGTGAGACCCCAACAAGATCTCCTAACTTCCAGCTCAACATACTTTCCAGTATTAGCTGACTGCTAACATCTTTCCTGACCTTCCTCCCAGTGAAGCAGTGGTCGTATCTGTGCCATATAAGATTCTGTCTTTAACCTTTTACAACTTTAACTACTTTATGTGGATCCTGATGCTGAACCCAATGTCTATTCCAGACTACCTGACAATCCAAATAATAAAGTTTATTAAAAATAAGTCTATTGCTCGCCGGGCAGGGTGATGCATACCTTTAATCCCAGCCCTCAGGAGGCAGACACAGGCAGATCTGTGGGAGTTCCAGGCAAGCTGGGAGTTCTGTCTCAAAAAGACCAAAAGGACAAAAAAAAGTGTATTGCCACAAAAAGTAGCTAAGATTTACAAAGTTCTTGCCATGTGTTTCATATTTTTTAATCTTATCAAAATGCATATGGACAGAGAAATATGCTCTGTACAGATGAAGCTGAAGCCCAGAGAAGTTAGATCATTCGTCCAAGGAAGCACAGATAGAAAATGGTAGAGCTGAGAATCAAATCCACGTCTGATATCAAACTTCATATTCACAGGTGATGTAGTGGCACGTGCCTACCTGGTGCTCATGAGGCTGAAGCAGGAGAGTCACGAGTTCAAGACCAACCTCAGCTACAGAGTTAAGTTCAAAGCCAGTCTGAGCTAATGAGACCTTGTCTTTATTTAAAAAAAAAAAAAAAAAAGCTAATTTTTAATATCAGCACTCAGCACTCAGAAGGAAGAGGCAGGCCCTGGAGTTCAAGGTCAGCCTATCTACAGAAGCGTGTGTCTCAAAAAATAAAAAGAAAAATTTCATTCCCACTCATCAGACTCTTTCTCAAATCCTCAAAACCATTAAAAACCACTAAATCTTGGCCAAAAAACAAAGGCCAGGCTGGGCATAGTAACCCATATCTGTAATCCCAGCACTCAGGAGGTTAAGGCAAAAGGATCATGGGCTGGAGGCCAATTTGGGCTACACAATGAGACCTTGTTTCAAAAAATTAAGGGGTAGGAGTGTATAAGGTTATACAGCACTTACCTACCATGCACAAGACTCTATGGTCAATCCCCAGTGTAAGAGAGGGACAGAGAAAACAAATTCTAGAGCTGAGAATGTTCACTCAATGTTTTTTTATTAGTAAAGATAAGAAATGAGGGATGGAGAGATGGCTCAGCCGTTAAGAGCACTGGCTGCTCTTGGAGAGGACCTAGGTTCAATTCCCAGCACTGACATGGGGCTAACAATCACCTGTAACTCCAGTTTCAGGGGAACCTATCACTTTCATCTGACTTATGTGGGCATTCAACAACACCAATGCACTTACACACATGCAGGTAATACCTTATGCACATAAAATAGAAATAATAAATATTTTTTAAAAAGAAATGAAAGCTAGACAATCAAACCAATTCAAGCAAGAGTCTTCCTGTTGAGGTTTGTTTGATGTAACAATGAGAATTGTGAAAATTACTAGAAAGAAAACTAAGTAACTGACAGAAGCTGTTCCTCTATCCAGGCCCACAACCCAGACACTTCTGATTTAGCATCACTCAATGTCTCTCCAGCTGGATGCTTATTACAAACCACTCAGTGACTGTGCCAAAATCCCACAAGTTCTGCAAAACAATCTCTTATGAAATAAGAGCCAAGAATTTATGAAGCACTTCTGGCAGAGAAAATGTGAACTATGCAGGCGCTAATTAAAGGGTGAGTAACACTGGATGGACCCTCGCCTCTCTCCTTCTTACCCTGTTAGCTGTAGCTCTCTCCTTTTTCACCCTGTGTTAGCTGTACAGTTGCCCCTGACACACACACCTGGTAAATCGCAATGGGACAGGTCCTTACAGTCCACCAGATTTGACCCTCCTGGCATCAGAATCTACCCCCCACACACAGAAGAGAATCGGCCAACTCATATTTTAGACCTTCAAGATGGGCCAGGGTACTCCCTTTCCAGGGAGCCAACTCCCTTTTCGTCTGACAGTTCTTGCTTTGAAATCCCTTTCCCTATGAACTCCACACATAAATTTAATCCTCAGAGATAACAAAAAATAAAGCCAAATCTTTTTCAACACAACAATGTTTCAGTTATCTAATGGTAACTCCCACTCTCCACTTGCTGTTTTTCTGAGGCAAACATCCCTAGTTGTTTTAATCTTACAAAATGAAATTTGTTTCAAAGTAGTAAACTTGCTTGGTATGGTGGCACTTGGGAAGCAGATGCAGGAGAAAAGAGTTCAAGTCCATCATTAAGGAGTTCAAAGCCAGCCTGGGATACATGAAACATGCTTCAAAAAAAACAGGTCAGCAAGATGGTCAGCAGGCAAAAATGTCTGCTGCCATGACTGATGACCTGAGCACAAGCCCTAGAACCCACACGGTGGAAGAAGAGAGCCGACTCTTCAAGCAGTCCTCTGACCTCCATGCAGTGCACACTTGTACATAAAGAGAACAGTGATGAAAGAAAGCCAGACTCCTGAGTGTTCTGTATAACATGCAGAAAGCTTCCCCAGAAATACTCTAGTCATTTAAGGACTCAAACCTTCTTTCACTAACAGTATAGCTATGTAGGTTGGGTGTGGCGCCTCATACCTGTGTTCACTGCACTAGGGAGGGTGAGGCAGGAAGATTGTTAAGTTCCAAGCCAGCTTGAGCAGCAGGAGATTCTGTCTCTAAATGAATGAATGAATAAGTAAATAAGTTAGGCAAGGCAGCTTAATTTTAGACATTTTTTCAGTATAACCTGCTCAATTTCAGCCAACCTACAGCAACAACCTACCTTCTGTTGTGGTCTCCTTATTAAGAGGGAGTACAGGCAATGATAAAGATGAACTTTGTCTGAAATAGTGCAAAACCCGGTTCTGCCAGGGAAAGAACCTGGTAGGACACTGGGTCAGTCACTTAACTTCGCTGAGCTCTGGTGTCCGTATCTCCAGATTACTCTTACCAAGGGTGATCAAGATAACACTGCACAACTTAAAGTCTTTGTGTGGGAAGTTAATTCATGCAGAATACTTGGCTCAGTCTTTGGCACATTTCAAAATACTTTCCAAGGTTTCTCATTACTGTAAAGAACTAGGTTAAGCTCTGAACAGGGTACAGGGTTGAGAGCAACACTGTACTCTGCACTTGAGGGGAGAGGTCAATCAGAGCAAACACAAATATGACACTCTAAGTGGGAGAGAGCACATCAAACTGAGAAGTTAGAAAACACATATTTAACTTCAATAAAAATAGCTACTAAATTATATATATATATATATATATATGCATATATGGAATTCTCTACATACTAAGTCAGTAATTCTACATTTCCTCTATTTTACCATTTTATTAGTTCAGTTTAAATAAACTGAGCATTGAACTGAACTCTATTCATCCAGCACTGTACTAGTACACAAAGGAAGTAAACTTAATACTTACAACTCTTGCTCTACTTGGAATGTACAACAGTGTATGTATGAATCGCCATAGTGACCAGTACAGGCCTAATGCAGTACTCAGGACAGTAGTATGGATGAACCCTGCTTTCTAGGCTCAGGAAGGTCAAAAGTGTGAGGCCAACCTGGGCTATTATATAGTGAGATTTTTATCTCCAATCATGACTTACAAATTTGACAGCCAAGAAAACAAAGATCTCATACTTCAAGGCAAGGTAACTGGTAAACACTGCACTATTGTGTTTCTCTTGGAAATTGTATTTAATTTTCAGACTGGGGAGACAAAATAAGCTGTGTCTTACATAGCATATTCTACAAGTTTTAAAATACAATACTTATAAATTGTTATCCCTAAACTGAAAAATTACTCCACTTAACTAGTGCAAGTTAATGAGATTGGTTTTCCAATGGAATTTAATTTTGGGATGTCAGACTACTTAAGTGTTTACATCACACTGGCCACCATACCCTTCTAATTCTAAAATTAGATCCTACATGTAAAAGTACACGGAGTCCGATTTCTACGTTATAAGACTGCAGTTGGGGTAGCAAAAATGGGCCAATTCATTTTCATCAGTAAATATATGGTTGATTGCTTTCCAGTGTTTTTATTCTAACGTAAAATTGTATTTTTGTGTGTATGAGCATTTTGACTGAATACACGTAGGTGCAGCACGTGTGGGCAATGCCCATGGAGGTCAGAAGAGGGCACTGGATTCCCCTGGAACTGGAGGTACTGGCAGGTTGCTGGGCACTGAACCTAGGTCCTCCACAAGAGCAGAAAGTGCTCTTAACTGCTGAGCCACCTCTCCTGCACCTTTACTATTTAAGTTACTCTGTACTTCAACACACAAGAAGGGAAATGAAAAGATGGTTCAGTAGTTAAAAGCTAATTTTAGATGTATTTGCTACATACTGTGACAAGTGAATGCAGGCCAATTTACTTCATCTGGAACTCACAGAAAGAAAAACAGTGTTTTCTGATAGTGTCCCCCCGACTCTCACCCTGGAAAGCTACAGCAAAGACCTAACTTTTCAGTACTGGGTGTTAAAAATGATGCCTCTCTAAGAGATTTTCAAAGTAGCTTTGATTCTAAACTATTCTGCCATCTGAGCTCCTTTAGAAACCAACCCAATCACCAGACCCTATTCCATCCCCGAACAGCCACCCTTCTGAAACTCCACCCTAAGATCAAACTGAAAAAGAAAATGGCCTTGTGTTACAGTAGTGACAAAAGGCTAATAAAATCAGTTCTTTTCTTTTTTTTGAAGCAAATGTGTTCAAGGCAGAGTACTAAGTACTTAACAGGAACTTACAGTCAATGAGATAATTTCAGGAATGTGGCACATGAGCAATTTAAAGTGAAGCAGCACAGTCAGTGCTGTAAGAGGAGTGGAAACTAAGTTCATTTAAGGAAATCTAGAACAAAACATCAGGGAAGTTAATTCTAATCACTGCTGGGACACTGGAGTCAAAGTATTAGAAAGTTTATGCAGCAAAATCATCCTTCATTTAAATGCAGCAAAATCACAATCGAAGTGTGAGGGACATCCACTTGTGCAGAAAACAGACTAAGTACTGAAACCAATCCTTTACTTGCATACTTAAAAAGCTGGAAATAAAAACAATAATAACAATAGCTGGAGAGATAGCTCAGTGGGTAAAGCATGAAAACCTGAGCTTGACTCTCCAGAACCCACATAAAGGCAGAGTACCTACAATCCCAGTGCTCCTGGAGATGGGAGGCAGACTCAGGAGAATCTCTGGAAGTTTGTGGGCCAGATAGCTTCACATACGCAGCAATGAACTAGAAACCCTGACTCAAACAAGGTGCAAGTCTGGGGATAGAGAGATGGCTCAGTGGTTAAGAGCGCTTACTGCTCTTCCAGTGGACCCAGTTGGTTTCCCCGAACCTATGTCAGATAGCTTACAGCTGCCTGCAACTCCAAGTCCATGGAATCCAATGCCCTCTTCTGGCCTTCACAGGCAACCGCACATAACATACACACACAGACACATGCACATAAATAAAATAAAATAAATATTTTAAAAATCTTTAAATAAAACAAGATAGGAAGTGAAGACTTAACACCCAAGGTTGTCCTCTGACCACACACACAACATGGCATGCATGTGTACTTTCACACACATAAATGTGCCATACATACAAACAAAAATATTTAAGTAAGGGTTGGAGAGATAGCTCAGTGGTTAAGGGCACTTGCTGTTTTTGCAGAAGACCTGGGTTCAGTTCCCAGCACCCACATCATATGGCTCACAACTGACTATAACTCCAATTTGAGGGGATTCAACACCTCTGGCTTCTTCAGGTACCCGCATGCACATGGTACACATAAAAACACATACATACACTCACACACACAAGAATAAACAAGTATTAACACTTCTATAGTACAGTAAAACTGATCATATTTAAAATGGTAACAAGTTATGTCAAATAGGTGAACACACTGAAATTGCTTAATCTTGCTGCCCCAAAGGCATATTACACTATGGTTAAACCTACATACAGGTGAATCATATTAAGTTACTTCACTGCCTGGGCTGGAGATGACTCGGTGGTTAAAAGCACTGGCTGTTCTTACAGAAGACCTAGGTTAGAATCCCAGCACTGACATGGTGGCTAACTACTGTCTGTAACTTCAGTTCCAAGGGACCAGATGCCCTCTTTTGTCCTCAGCACGCACTGCACAACATGGGTGCACTTACATACATGCAGACAATACACTCATATACATAAAATAATAAATAAATCAAAAAATTTAAATTAAAAATAAATAAATTACTTCACTGACCAGATATGGGTGGTTTTCAATTTCTGAAGCAGAAGCTTGATTCTAACCAAACATCAAGAGCCTGGATTGTGAAAGTGAAAATTGACAACCAGGTAAACAGTCTTCAGAGAATTCTTCCTTTTAAAACACAAGGAAGAATTTGCTCTTAAAGGTATTAGGATTTCAACTGAGAAAGAAAACTGGGCAATCCTACTTTCAGACCCTTACAATGTTCATAGTTCATCTCAGGCTCTAATTGACATACATAAGTCTTTATTTCAACTCAATTCCTTTTATCAAAAAGTCTATACAGATTCAAAGATCAAAGCAGAGTCCTTCAAACAATTTTGTTTTGCTTTTTTTTTTTTTCTGAGAGTCTTGCTATGTAGGCCAGGCTGGCCTCTAACTAGCAATCCTCCTACCTTAGCCTTTGGAATCCTGGGATTACAAGCGCAAGTTACCATGCTGAATTCCTCCAAATCATTTTACGGTATCCCTAAAAACACATCAACAAATCAAATAACTGCACAATCAACTAAACCTATCTTTCGGCTGTACCCAAGAAGTCACTGTAAATCCTAACCAACACTGACTTCCACCTACCAGTCAGGGATGACCTAAGGATGGCATTTGCAAAATTTGCATTTTGTTTTCATCCAAGAAGTAATCTATGAACTTCTATGAACAATAGGTCTGCTCTTCCCCTCTGCGTGGACTGACTCTCAAGGGGCACCAACTTTCAAACAGGGTATCTCAATTCTCCGTCTCGGTTGTTTGATCAGATGGGCACACCGCCTTGTATCAGAAGAAAATGAGTCTGGCACAGCAAGTGGGACAAGGCACATAACAAATGTGCAACCCATCCTGCAAATACATTCTGGGAAAGATACATCAATTTCCAACCAGGCGTTCCACGTCTTTTCAAGAGCGTGAAGCTCTTCCGAGACTGTGGAGAACAGAGACGGCTCCCCACTGGAGGCCTGGATGACCCCAGTTGGAAGAAAGGCACTGAAAGACCACAAGAGGCCTGATCTTTCCAGGCCTGCACCGAAGGGTCCCACCGAGACGCACACGCTGTCCCACAGGCGACCTCTGCTCCGCTCACCATGCACCTGGCGGACTCCTGGCCTGGGAGACTCGGGACACCCGGCGCCCACTGGCGGAGGACTAACCTGGGCCCTAACCCTAACTCCGGCCGCAGTTCACCATCTCCTCAGCCAAGAAGCCGAGGTTCTCGCCGCCAAGCACAGACCCAGGCCGCGCTCATCTACCAGAGCGCGGGAACCGAGACTCCTTTACCTTGCAGCGCCAATGTTAAACCGCCGCCGCCAAGGCCACTCGCTCTTAAAAGAACACGAAAGAAAGAAAAAGAGGATACGACTTAAAAGAAGCAAACAGACTTTGCTTTTGTACTCCTTTTGACCCTCGAGGGCTTCCAGTTCCTCACAGCCACAACATAGTTTCACCGCGCTTCCGGCGGCATGGCCCAATCAACAGCTCTCTTCCTTCGCGAGCACCTCCTGGAAATCCGGTACCCCAGCACCGAGATAGAGATATTTCATTGGGCCCCTCACCGTTCGGCAACGGGATTGGCCAGCTCCATCGTGGGGGGCGGGCCTAGATGCGGCCTCACGTGACTCCGTTCTTGAGCGGTGACTGGTTGTCAGGGAGAGGGACTGCCACCGAGGAAGGGGCGTTTCCTAGGGGACTGAGGGACGGCCCGGGCGGTGCGAAGCGGGGGTGGGCCCTGCGCGTAATGGCAGCGCTGTGTCCTCGCGTCCATCTTTACCGCTCTCTTGGACCTGTCACAAAGGAGTCGTGCCGCTGTCGCTGTCCCCTCCCTCCGGTCGGCCCGGGAGCTAGAGAAAGTCAGTGCCGCAGCCCGCCGGTGCTGCTCTGGGAAGCCCCTTGGGGACGCAGCCGGGGAGGGAGCCCCTGGGTTAGGGACGTCTGTGAGGGAGGGGAACAGCCTCCCGAGCCTGGGCCGGAGAGACCGGACTGGGGCCGCGGCCGGCCCGGGGCAGGGGCCTGGGAGAGGGTGGCATTGGGAAGAGCCCGGGAAGCAGCCCGAATGTTCTTCTTCGAGGCCCGCGCTGGAGGCTCCTGAAGCGGTTCCTGGAAGAGGGTGTTCCCCCTTTGGGAGATCTTGACTGGAGGAGGTCCTGGGGTCACCCTCCCGAGGAGGCTGCGGCTAACGGGGCCCAGGTGAGAGGCAGGTACCCCCAGGGGAGGCTCCTGGTGTAGAGGAGCGTCCCTCCGGGCTGCCCGAGGCAGAAGGGACCGAGGGGCGCACGCCCTGGGCAGGGGTGCCCTTTGGGGAATTTGCGGTTTGGGTGTGGGAGACCGACCTCCCCCGGGGTGGTTTAGTAGTGCCTTTAGGGTACGCCACGGAGAGGGGCCAGACCTAGCGGACTGTCCCACTCCGGAGGCTTGAGCCAAAAATTAGGTAAAGTCCTTGGGGAGAGGGCCAGTTCTGAGCAGTTGTTTCCATAGGAAAGCCCGAGTGCGGAATAGTGAGCCAGCGGGAATGGCCGGGGTCCTTCCTTCGCCCTAGAGACAGCCCAGGCGTCCCAGACGCAGGATTCTGCTGCCTTGGGCTCAGCGCCACAATGGGACGCAGGATCTGTCCCACCAGCACCCCCCGCGAGCCTCCGGATTTGGCACAGCTTCCTGCCTTCTGTCTCCCTCGCTTTTCTTGTACTTAAGGAAGAAGACCCAGGCCGGGCTGCTGGGCTGAGACTCTGAGCTTCTGTCCTGCACAGTTGTCTGAGTGAGGTTGCTCTCCCTGGAGTGTTGTACTTTGAACTTTTTGAAGGTTGGCAGTGTCTGTTATTACCTAAGTACGGCCCTGCAGCTTTCCAGGCCCCTCACCTACCATCTGCTTGTCCTTAGTGAAGTGGATTTAACCTCCTAAAATTTCTTCTGTAAAATAAGCAACACAGTGACTTGCAGGCTGTGTGAGAAAGTAAAGTAATGGTATTGGATTGCTGTTGAGAAATAAAAGCGAAAGCAATTTCTAAACTGTAAAAACATCTGATAGATTAAGAGATTGGCATTAGTAGGGGTGCTAAGAGTGGAGAACCCTACCTTGCTGAGAATTTCAAGAGTTGGGGCTTCTTAGGTGATGTTAGAATTTAAACCCATGTTTCTACGGCTTGGAGGCATTGCCAGGTTTTACTCATTGAGTTTTAACTTACTTTGAACTTCTGATGGCGCTGGCAGGGGTTGAGACTTTGCCATGATCTTTTCCATCGGGAAGTTTTGTTTTGTTTATTTTTCTTTCTCTCCAAGTAATTTGACCTCAACATCGTGGATCCTCTCCTCCCTTTCTTGTATATTCGTGGTCTTGTGTGGCACCTATGCTGCCTCCCTCCCCTGAGCTTTGTAGGTGAGCCTGCCTTCTTCCCTACATGAATGTTATGCCCTGTGGTACCTCCACAGTAGAGATTACGAGGCATACTGTGTGCTCTTATTTCTCTTCTGCAAGTGCTCTCTTAACTTTTTGTTTTATGTAGAGTTTGCATTTCCTGGGATGGTATTTTGCTTTATAGATCCCTGTTTTATGCGATTATAATAATTAATACTTACCTATAAGTAGGCGGCACTTCACTAACCTTTGGTTGATGGCACTTATTAGAACTGCCTTGTTAGAGCTGGCATCCCAAAGTTGTAGGAATTTAGTTGTGATTTTTGAAGTAGGCTTTTTTGTTATCTTTTTAAAATAGATTTTATTTTTAAGTTGACCTAAATTTCTTGTTTTTCTAATTCATATTCCAGGGGTTTAAAAAAAATTTCACTGAAGCAATTATTGTGAGCTTCCTGATTTCCCAGGATGCATAGTATACTAACCTACTGCTTAATATCTTTGTAAATCTTGCTTTTTGCTGTTTTTTAGAAGCCCTTCATTTATCCTAAACTCAATATTTTAAGCTATTGATTATAGATACTTTATAGATATAGATATAATAGTATATATAATACTATAGATATAGATACTAATAGCATACTTTATGTAGATTTTTTTATGCTTTGTCAGCAAGCTAACATCATTTAGTAAGTGTCAAGGGGAAATAAAAACTAGTGTGTTATTCTGTAGTAACCAGGGAAGAAAACAATTATCTCTGAAGTATACTTAGCAAGAGTTTAACAGAAATTTCTGTGTTTCTGCAGTGTATTTATAACAACACTGTGTTTCAACTCATGAGCTTAAATATTAAATAGTCTTCAAGGATAATATATTTGCCCTAATAATGAAGTAATTTTTTTCTTCTTTGAGACAGGGTCTCATTGTGTATTACTAAAAGCTGGTCTGGAATTTGTAGTCCTCCTATCTCAGCTCCCTGGTTGCTGGGATTTCAGGTGTGCACAACTGCACCTAGCTATAATGAAATAATTTTTATGACAAAGTACGGAATCACTTTGCAAGGTTTAGAATCCTGCTTTTCTAAAATTTGTGTAGTTTGAAAAATTATTAGGAATTCTTAAAGATGGTAATCCCCATTGTACAACATTAAATTGAAATTTTTATGCATTTTGTGGTCAGATCCTTGTAAAGTAAAATGTAATGGTAACAGGATTCCAAGTATATGCAGAAAGTCAATAGATACACAATGAGAAGTGAGTGTGGGAATAGTAAACTGTGAATTATCTTTTCATTCTCAAAGCATTTACCATCTAGTTTGGACAGCATATTATCCTTTATTCACATTAAAAAACTGAAAAACAGAATAGTCAGGAAGTAGTGACTGCCAAAAATTGGATCACAGCCCTTAAGAGAAACTTTTTACAACTTTTAGTAGTACAAGAGAATGAATATTTTCCCTTTGACTTATCTAGTCAACAAGTCAGCTTTTGAAGTTGGTTGGTTGTTTGTGTTGGGCCAATCTTTATGACTAGAAAAAAATGGAAATTTGTTATATTTTTCTCAATATTCATTCCAAAGGAGTGGTTGCTGGTTACATATGTAAAAGCAATAACTATATAGAAATGTGTCATACATGGGGCTAGAGAGATGGCTCAGCAGTTAAGAGCACTGACTGCTCTTCCAAAAGACCCAGGTTCGAGTTCCAACACCCACATGGCAGCTAACGTTGTTCGTAACTCCAGTTCCAGGGGATCCAACACCCTCTTCTGACCTGTATGGACACTGCATGGCACAGGTACACCCATCTACATGCAGGTACACCATTCATACACGTAAAATAAAAATAATAAATATTTTTAAATGTGTTATATATAAGTTCAAATCAGGTAGAATTATCTTATAATTGTAATAAGCTCTTAAAGAATATATTCCTGAGGCTGGAGAGATGACTCTGCAGTTAAGAGCACTGACTGCTCTTGCAAATGACCTGGGTTCGATTCCTAGTACCTACATGGTGGCTAACAACCCTCTGTAACCAGAGGATATGATGCCTTCTTCTGACCTCCATGGACTCTGCACATGGGTGCACCTACCTACATGTAGGCATTATGCTCATACACAAAAAAATAATAAATAAAATATTTTTTTTTAAAAGAATATATTTCCCATTAAGCCAGGCATTGTAGCTCATTCCTGTAATCTAAGTACTTGGGAGGCTAAGACAGGATTAACACAAACTCAAGACCAGCCTGGGCTACAGAGTAAGAACCTGCCTTTTTAAAAAAATTCCCTTTAGGGATATAGCTTATAGAGTGTTCTCCTAGCATATGAGGAGCCCCTGCGTTCAATGCCCAGCACCAGTGAGATTTATATGTGTGTGCACATGTGTGTATGACCCTTCTTCAAAAAATTGCATTTTTAATTGTGTGTGTGTGTGAGTGCAGGTACCCACAGAGGTCAGAGGAGCTTGAGCACACTCCCGCCCCCAAGCTGAAAGGTGCATGTTCTCTTAACCACAGAGCCATCTCCTAATTCCTAATTCCCCTCTTTTTGTCTGAACTTTTAAGAACTAAAAAGATATTTAAATAACAAGAAATTGATGCACTCCTTAAATTTGGTAAGGAATGACTGCATGCAACTTTCTTACTCCTTAAATTTACCTTTTTTGGGCATAATTTCTTGGGTCCTATACACTTCAATTAGAAGGTTTGAAATTTCTTACTCAGCCAGTGTATTATTCCTTTATTGTCAGTTTCAGTTATAGGTGTTTTTTTTTTTTTTTAACTCTCTTTTACCTGCTAAAGAATTGTTTCCTCTCCTTTGTTCACTTAATGCAATATTCTCAAAATAGCACTCCTACCCCCACTCTTCATCATGGGATATACAGATCCATTATTCTTCTTGTTTCATAGTTGTTCATAGTAATATATGCCCACAAGCTACATATTTTAAAACTTTCCAAGTAAATTATTAAGGCTTACTAAGATACTGTATTTATAACTCCAAATGAAAACAATTAGAATTTACTGTAGTTGGATTGGAGAGATGACTCCATGGGTAGAAGTAGTTTCCATGGAAACATAAGGACCTGAATTCAAATCCCCATAACCCATTTGCAGCCACGGTTCCCCCCCTAATCCCAGTGCTCCTACAGTGAGATGGCAGATAGAGACAGGAGAATCTCTGGAAGCTGGCAGACCAACTAGCCTGGTGTACTCAGCAGCAGGATAGGAAACCTTGTCTCAAAGTGATAGGCCAGAACCAATGCCCAAGGTTGACCTCTGACCTCTACATATGCACCATGGCACATGTAACCACATGAGTACATGCTCAAACACACAGATTAAAAAATAATAATTTAGTCTGCAATAGCTTTTTTCTCCAGGTACTCTGTCTCGGGAAACTTGACATCATCACAGAGCTTCTCACTTATCAGGTGCAAAATGGGAATTTCTGCAGTATTAGGGGGGTACTTAATTTGGAGTACATCATCTACATTGTCTCAAAGTGATCTTGGATTTTCCACTGTCACTCCTTGTCTTGTTATTGTTTTCATTAAACTTACCATTTGGCTTTATCAATTTAATTTGTGAACTTCTGGTTAACTTTTCAGAGTGTAGTATGAATAACTCTATGACAATATTTTGAATTTTTTAAAATTGTATTGTTATTGGTGTGCATGTATTTATGATGTATATGTATGCACACATGTACCATAACAGGTATATGGAAGTCAGAGGACAACTTTATGGAATGAGCTCTCTCCTTCCACCTTTATGTGGATTCCAAGAATTGAACTCAGGTCACCAGGCTTAATGTGATAAGCGCCTTTACCCACTGAGCCATCTCCCTGGCCCTGTACCACAATATTTTGGTATATAATTTGAGAGTATGCAGTAATACAGTTGCTGCTGCTAATTTATGTAGTCTTCAAAAAACTTGCCGATACATAGCTGCTTCAATCCATGGAATCAAGTTCTTTTTCCCCTGGAAAACTAGTGGGCCAGCAGCCTTCTTCTCATGGACCCCATGGTTTATCCATAGACTTGGTTAGGGGTCAGTATGTATTATCCCTTGCTGTCCTTTATCCTTTGCCCAAAGCATTTCTTTTTCTTTATGTTTTTTCAGCTTCATATACATATAATATATTTGTAATTAGTGGCATCACAGTTTTTTAAAGCAGTAACTATTTTGGAAACACTTTCTATTTTTTCAGCTTTTAAAATAAATTTATGTTGGTATCTGTGACCCCCTACTAGATCTAATAAATGAGTATGCAATTGGATGTTTTTAGATGCCACCTTAAATAAATATCGTTAAAACCAGTCTTGCCATTTGTGCCACTTACATATTCTTACTTTTCTAAAATAGCATAGAGTTTTCTTCAATAGAAAAAATCGTTTTCCCTCAGATTCGTATGTATTTGAACAGTGTAACTGTATAACTGCCTGTAATATAGTCTGAAGGGGAAAATCCTCAAAAAATCTATAACATTTGCTTTTTCTTGCCTGTACTGCAGCCATCATTAGCACTTACCTCAGTTCTTCCTTGGAATTCCTGTTTTGGGTCAAGGTAAAATTTTCAATCCTTAAAATTTCACTAAGGGATATTTGCTGCTTAAAACATACATTATTTGCTTCTGAAAATTCCTTTCTCTATCCAAACCCTAATATTTTTGTGTGTAGTATGTGTGCATGTTTCTATTTATCTGGGCACATGCATTTGAAGGCCAGAAGCTGGTATGTCTTCCTCAATTGCTTCCACCTTATATATTGAAGCAGGTTTTCTCTATGAGGGCAGAGCTCACTTGTTCAACTAGTCTAGCTAGCGTGCACTTACTGTAGGGATTCCCTGAGTGCTGGTATTACAGGGTGTCTGCCATGCCTACTTGGCATTTACATGGGTGCTGGGCATCTGAACTCTAGTCCTTGCACTTGCACAACGAACTCTTTAAGAAGAGTTATATCCCCAGGACCATTTTATTTTATTTGCTAGGTAGGGTGACACATACCTTTAGTCCCAATGCTTGAGAGGCAGAAGCAGGATAATTTCTGTGAGTTCAAGACTACTCTGATCTACATAGTGAGTTCCAGGCCAGTGAGGGCTACATAGTGAGACTGTGTCTCAGAAAAACAAAGCAGCAGGTGGATCTCTGTGTATTTAAGGCCAGGTTGGTCTACATAGTGAGTTACAGGCTAGCTGAGGCTACAGGGAGACCTTGTTTCAAAAAGACCAAAACAACAACAACAAAAACTGACATTTTTAGTCATATATATATTAGGAGCAGGGGTTGTGCATGTGTTTGTCTGTGTATGCCAGAGGCCTTGGATCACCTTAGCTGGAACCATACATAGGTGGTTATGAGCCCCCTGATGTAGGTGCTGGGAACTGAACTCCGGTCCTTTAGAAGAGGTTCTTAACCACATGAGCCATCTTTCCAGCCCCAACATTTTTATTTTTTAATACGTGTTTTAAACGTTCAAAGGTACTGTCTTTTCTCCTTTGTAATGCTGCAGGTCAGGACTGTCTTTATAATTCTTTCTGCCTAGTCTCACCCCATTCTTCTTGCCATAAGTTTCTGACCCCAAATGCACTGCTATTTGGTTAGAAATTTTCACCATTAAAGGGGAAGGTTTTTTCTATACTCTTTCCCTGACAGTTCAACCAGAAATATGACCTAGTTTCCTCTGTCTTGTCTTAAACCAACCTCAGCACACAAGACAATATCAGAATCATCCTGTGCTTGCCCCTGCTACTTGAAGATTTCAATCTAGGGGATAATAGTCCCTTGTATAACTTAAACCTGAAGTGTTCACTGCCACTGTAGATAGATGGTTTTGGACACTTGGGTGACATGTAAAAAGACCTTATCAAGACTGCCTTTCTTGGTGGATGTAAAGTGAAATTTCAGCCAAATGCACCCATCTTTTGATCTTTGAAGGAAATTGGTTTTCCGGGAGTAATCTACTCCCAAATATAAATGGCATAATATTTACATATAACCTACATACATCATCCTCTATGCCTTAAGTCATCTCTGAATTATGATACCTAATGAAATATAAAAACTGCATAAACAATTATTATTGTGTAGGGAATAATGACTCCAAAGGGGCCTATGCATATTTAATACATATGATTGTTAGTTTTAATTAGCAACTTGACACAATGAGAATCACCTGGGAAGAGAGTCTCAGTGAGGGATTATCTAAATCAGGTTGGCCTGTGGGCATGCTTGTAGGGGGTTGTCTTGATTGTATTTTTTGGGACTACGAAGCCTAAAAGTGCACAGCCACATTCCCTGGATTTAAGTCCAGGAAAGTGACCTGAGCAGCACACATACATTCATTGCTCTGTCTTTCTGATAATGGATGTGATGTGACTTCCCTGTTCTGATGGACTGGAACCTGAAATTGTGAGCTAAAACCTTTTCTCCTCTAACTTGCTTTTGTCAGCATGTTTTATCACAGCAGTGGGAAGGAAATTAAGACAGTACAGATGCAACTTGTTTTTCCAAATCTTTTATATTTATAGTTAGTGAAACTTATGGGCATAGGACCCATGGAATAAAAGACTATTTCAGACTTTCTCTTTTGTCCTCCAACAAAGATCCGGTGCTTTAGAATTGAAATATTCTAATTAAAGCATCTTTAGGCAGTTCTTGTTTCATCTGGCAAGTGTACTCTCAAAATATATCTGAATTTCTAATCTACATTTGCACTACTAAATAATCTGTTTTGTGACTTTGTTTTCCTTCATCTAAACTAAATCTTTAGGGAAGATTTTTCTGTGGGTAGTGGAGTATCCTGATGGAAATGCAAGCAAATATTTGAAGAGATGAATCACTGATTCCTGGGACATTTGTTAGAGTTAGACCAGCTGGCCAGATGTCTCTGTGGTGCGCTGGCTTTGGCCTGTTTTATACTGACAGAAAGTACCAGAACCTCACTGGTTTAGCATGAAATTTGAACTTCAAATTTGATTTTTTTTAATTCTTCAGGAGTTTGAAAACTATAAAATATACAAATGTAATAATAATACCTCACTTCAAAGATACTTGCAAAGGAAACATTTGGCTATAAGTATGATCTTGCAGCAAAATGGTTATTGAAGAGTCTGTTGGTAAAGTGCTGCTGTTGATATGGTAAGAAGCGTCTACTAGGCAGTGATATCCAAATAAAAATTATCTTTAAATCTGTTGATAATTGCCCGAGCCACAGATGCAGTAGTTGGGTATACTAAATTAAATGACTAGAGTTGTTGTTTGTCTGTTTGGTGGTTTTGTCTGAGTCTTCCCTGCCTTTGGTCATAAAATTGACCTCATAAACTGACGGTGAGAAGATAATGTTTGGAGGTATTATAAATGCCATTCTGTGATATCCAGTCTTACTCATTTGTATTTGGTTTTTCAGCCCTGGGTTACAGTGGCCAAAAGCAGAGTACTCTGTGCCTTGTTGATGATGCTTCAGGGGAATCAATGGAAAATGCTATATGGAGCTATTTTTTTTAATTGCTAATTAAAGTGTTTCATTGTGACATTTCTATATATGCATATTGGAGCTTCCTGGGCTTCAGTTTTGTGGGTGACTTTTCTGATAACTGTTTTGGTTGTCATCTCCAAACGTTCAAGCATTATTTCAGATCATTTTTTTCAGAAAAGAATATTGGCATATTTGATCTCATAAGAATCACCATTTAGTATTTCAGTTTGTCACATCATTCAGTCAGTAGATGCCAAGTTCTGTGGTAGGTACTAACTGATTTCCAGACCTGGCTGTGATCAAAATCACCCAGGCAGATTGTAAAAAATCACAGGCTTGAGCTGTTTAGAGTTACTCTGACCTAAGAACTTTTACTATCTCCCTTTTTAAAATGTGTCAATAGTCAGGTTAATTAGGACGCATAGCAGTGAATATTGCAGAGCTGGGACTTTCGCCCAGGTCTGATAAGTCCATGTACTGTTGTGCTGTGTTGGCGACCTCTGACATCCTGTGCAAAAGCTGTAACAGGGTACTGTCTTAAAACAATGGTCCTTGGAAAGTGGGACACATAATCATCTTTGTTTCAAAGATGAAACAAAGTTGTTTAAAGTGTAATTGTTTAGCCTTATCTCCCAAACAATAGTCACAACAGCTTCTTTCCTATGAAAACATGTCATGAGTAGCTACCATTTCCAAGTAAGAAATTGTGCATTTGTGCAACTGAATGACTCTGAAGGAGCTTATACTTAGTTCATTTGTGTACCATGCCTGTGACTGTGAGCCTCAAGAATGTGGTCATTTCAGAAATTCTCTAAAGATTACTGCTCTTGTTTTTTCTTTGTTTGTTTCATGCGTGTTCCTCTGTGAAATACCCCCTGGCTTCTACCACCTACTACATACATTACAGCTTTTTGTTAACAAAAAATCTCTAGGAGTTGGAGAGATGGCTGAGTGGTTAAAGCACTGGCTATTCTTCCAAAGGATCTGAGTTCATTTCCCAACACCCACCCATTTCCCAACAGCTAACAACCATGCTTAACTCAAGTTACAAGGGATCCAGTGCCCTCTTCCGGCCTCCACAGGCACCAGGCACACATAGTACACTTCAAGTACACAAAACACTCATACACATAAAATAAAGATAAATAGAATCCTTTTAAAAAGAAAAGAAAAAGTCTCTAGCATTAAATTATTTGAAAACTTTTTTAAAATTCCATTTTTCTGTGCTGGTAGCATAATACCTGTAGTTATAGCTATTTGGGAGGCTGAGGCAGGAGGATCACTTGAGCCAGGACTTTAAGGCCAGCTCAGGCCCAGACAACTTAGACTCTGTTTCAAATCAAAACTCATGAAAAATTGTCCATGCCTTCTCTAACAAATTCATAGTTGACATTTTCTGTATTATTTAAGGAAAATGATTCTTACAGAAGAGATTGACCCAAAGTACACTTGAGTTCAGTTCAGAAATAGAAAAAAAAACTTTAATTTTGCCCTTTTCACTTCTAACTTCTCCAGATTTTTAAAAAATACTTGCATATGTTGGCTATCTAAGCACTTTAAAATTATACTAAATTTTAAACTGCATTAGGAGCTGGAGAGATTGCTCAGTGGTTAAGAACACTGATTCTTCTTGTAGAAGACTGGTTTTGATTCCCAGTATCCACATAGTGGCTAACAATTGTCCATAATTCCAGTTCCATGGAATCTGACACCTTCTGATTTCTGTGGGCATTGCATAACATGGGTGCACTTACACACATGCAGGCAATATACTCATACATATAAAAAATAAAAACATATTTTAAAACCTCTGCATTAAGGAATTCTATGTCCCATTTATACAAGCCCTAGGAAAATAATTTTAAATAGAATAAAGTTTAAGAACTGAGATCCAGCAAGCTGCCATCTTCACAGGCACTCTCAACATTGTTTCTTATATATTATTCCAAATAGCTTTATGTCTGTTACTATTAAGTTTTAACCTTTATAGGATTCCCTTTTCTTTCTCCTTCAAGTCTTTGTTTTCTAGGATTTAAGATTTCCTTGACATTCTGAAATCATTGCAAGTTATTTTTTAAAATATTTTTATTCTTTGAGCATTCATAGACTTGTATTTTGATCACATTCACCATTTCCATTCCTCCTAACTCCTCCCAGATTCACCTTCATCTCCCTTACTCCCCTCTCCGACTTCATGTCTTTTTTCTTTTAACCCATCTGTGTTTCCCATATATACTCTTGGGTATGCAGCCATCCACTGGAACAAGGTCAACCTATGAGTGGTCACACTCTTAAAGACAACTGACTTTCTCTCCCAGCAGCTATCGATTTACAATGGGTGCTCAGCTAAGAGTAAGACTTTGTGACCACCTTTTCCCACTCCATGCTGAGATTTTGTCTGGTTTAATCTTGCCAGGTCTTGTGCATGCTGTGAAGTCATATGTGCAACTGCCCAACTGTGTCCAAAAAACACTTATTTCCATGTAGTACTGCCTGACTCTTAAAATCTTTCTGCCACTGCTTCTGGGATGATTCCTGAGTCTTAGGAGAAGGGTATGTAATATAAATGTCCCATTTAGGGTTGAGAACTCCACAGTCCCCTGTCCAGAGCAGTTGTAGGTCTCTGTGTTCATCACCATCTACCAAAAGAAGCTTCTCTGATGAGGGTTGATAGTTGCACTAATCTATGAGTATAGTTAAAAGTCGTTGGGAGTTAGTTTAATATTATGTTTAGCAGAATGATAGTATTAGGTTTTTGCCTAGGGCCTATGACCTATCTAGCCACTGATAACAGTGCCAGGCTTGGGTGCCATCTTGTAGCATAGGCCTTAAATCCAGTTAGAATGTGGTTGGTTACTCCTGTAGCATTGTGCCACTATTGCACCGGTGAGCTGGTTGTTTTTGTAGCTTGTAGAGTTAACATCTGGCTAAGATTGATGGTTACCTTTCTGCTCTGGTAGTATGCATAGCACCTTCCAGCATTATGAAAGCAAGCCATGAAGGATGAAGCTTCTAGGGCAGTACCAGCTTGATTTCTCCATGTTCTGTGACTTGAGTACCTGATTCATTTCCCTTGCTCACGCATGCCTTTCCAGATTTAATATGTCTGGTTAGACTGAATCTGTTGTTTATGTCTTATGTCCCATCTTCCCATACTGAGGATATGGGAAGACTCTGGAGCATGGGGTTGGGGGAGCAGAGATTGAGATTGATTGAGATTTGCTATATTGCCCATGCTGGGCTTTAAAAATTCACAATCCAGGGATGGTTCTGCAGTTAAGAACACAGATTGCTCTTATAGAGGACTGGGATTCAGTTCCCGGCATTCACATGGCTAACAACTGATTGTAACTCCAGTTCTGGGGTATTCAGCATCCTCCTCTGGCCTCTACAGGCACTAAACCCATGTGGTACACTTATATACATGCAGGCAAAACACTCATACACATAAAAATACAGTATTTTTTAAAAACCTCACAATCCTGCTTCAGCCTTCTAAGTGATGGAATTACAGGCATGTATTCTTGGGCATGGCTCAAAGCATGTATTCTTAAATATCAGAAACTAGTATAATTTATAAAACCCTTTCAACACTGTAAAGTTATTTCTGGTTTCTGTGTCCTATGTCCTTTTAAATATTGAAAACTCTTGATTATCTAATCTCTAGACATAATTGTACCCTGATTTTCACAGCAATGCAAATGTCATTTGCTTCAGCTTTTTATGAGTTTATATTGTGTAATGTGTTAAAAATCTATTTCCAGCTGAGTCCTTACATCGTGTTTCTCCCTATGTATTCAGTCACATCCTTTTAAATACAACCTCCAAATTTAAAGACAGCCTCTGTGGTTTGGAGAAAGAAAAAACATCTTTGGTATTACTTGATTGAGCCCCTGCTGTCTTGGTAATATGATAGTACAGGGACAGATAATATCTATTTCACTCCTCTCTCTCTGGTCCTGTTTCCTCCAATACTTTCCTTTTCCTGAATATTTAATTACTTGTGCATGTGTGTGTGCGCTCTGTCTGGTACTTTGTGCCTCCTTAGTCCTTCTCTAAAGCCCTCCTCCCAGACATGTGACTGACCTCTTAACTCAATCTTAACTCAAACGGCGTGGCTTTTCCCCTTCTCTCCACTTTCCTCCAGGTAGTTGCTGAGTTTTATAGCTTGCCTGTCCTGGGATTTTTCTTTAAAACTAGTAAAATTGTCCTTGAACTTAATTTTTTTTTCCTATCTCCATTATCCTCTCCCCACCCCCACAATACCCTGTTTTTTTCCCCCATGGATTATAAACTGGGAAAATACTAACAATAATTTGCTGTAGACCTGTCTGGAATAGTGGAAGTAATTTTCCTCTTTTAAATTATAAATTTTATTTCTATCTAGCTCTAGTACTGAGAACATGAAGAGTCAGTTGTCAACAATCAGACGCTTAGTGTCAATGTGTACTCATAACTGTTCTTGATGTAGCCTAGTCTCCAAATGCCAGCTTGTTTTATTGTTGGGATTTTTTGTTTTGTTTTTGCTTTATCATCCCTCTGTCTATCTCTTGCTTCCAAGTCTTCTTTCCAGAACTTAATCACATGTTCTCAGCTCAGTGAAGAGCTGTTTCTACCATTTGGTTTTATGGTGATAAGCACATTGTGTATGTTGAGAATAGCCATCCATGGGTTCCTAGAGGTCAAGGACTATGCCTTCCCTATTTTCATCCCAGTCTGTCTGGTGCTTTGGCTCAAGGTGCTTGCAGTATGTTCAGACAAAGATAACCAGTGTTATCTTAACTTTGTACAACAAACTAATTGTTGAGAATGTAACTTGTCATTATCAATTCACATTTCTCAAAACAGAATCTTGCTTACCTAACAGGAAAACTTCGTAACCACTTGGATGATCTCGTGGAGGCCAAAGCAGATTGTCCCATGTCTTCCTCTATTACTCTCTGCCTTAAGGCCTTGAGAAAGAATCTTGACTAAACTGAAAACTGGTCATTTTAGTTAGGCTGGCCAGCCATTATTCTCTTCAGATTCACCCCATTTCTGCCTCCCTATGCTAGTGTTACAGGCTTTTACATGGGTGCTGGGAATTCAAACTCAAGTCTTCATGCTTGCAGAGGAAGCCCTCTTACCCATTGAACCATTTCCTGATCCCTGATTTATGTAAATTTTTGAAAGAGCTTCCTTTGGGAAACGCACATAATTTTAATCATTTAAGTCATTCTTTTGTTATCAGATAGGACCTATGATGTTTACATCATAACTTTTTCAACAAAAGACATCTGTAATTAAATATTTTATTTGAATAATTTTAAATTGTCTCATGTTTAAATGAAGAAGAGATATGACTCACTTTTTGTCACAGGAGTCCTTGAAAAAATTGCACATTTTTCGAATGTATTTCTGTAGAAAATGAAAAGAATTACATATATGGTTTTTAAACATTGATTAGAGCTCCTTTGGCTTATAGAGATAGGATTTAACAATCAACTTTATAATAAAATAAATGATAAAAATGAATTAATTGGGGTTGGTAAGATAGCTCAGTGGTTCAAAGCAGTTTCTGTGCAAGCCTAATGACCTGAATTGAGTCCCAAGGACCCACATGGTAGAAAGAGAGAACTGACTCCTGAAAGTTATCCTGTGATCTCTCTCATCATATATACATATGTACAATCATAATAAATAGAAGTGCTTTTTTAATTTAAAAAAGAATCATTGTTAGTTCTGTTATCCAAAGATAATTCTTTATGTTAGAAATGTATAAAAATAACCTAGAGGTGATTCGTCATTGTAATTTGAATACCTACAAAACCAACTAGAAAAGTTGGAGTGATTGAGTAGCTAAGATCATCCATTAATTTTCCTTTCTTTTCCTTTCTTTGTTGTAGAACTGCCAGTGTATGACAGGCATTCCTGGTAGCTGATAATGTTGGAAATCAGCTATTCGACTTTCTCTGGCATTCGGTTGTTAAGAATGACTAGGATGCAAGTTCCTCGACTCCACACTATGAAAACAGTACTTGGAAAACTGAAAACTATCTAAATGATTGTCTTTGGTTGGGCTGTGTTCTTAGCAAGCAGAAGCCTTGGCCAGGGTCTGCTGTTGACTCTTGAGGAGCACATAGCCCACCTGTTGGGGACTACAGGTGCCACCACTACCATGGGTAATTCCTGTATCTGCCGGGATGACAGTGGAGCAGAAGACAGTGTTGACACCCACCAGCAACAGGCTGAGAACAGTGCAGTTCCCACTGCTGACACTAGGAGCCAACCTCGGGACCCTGTTCGGCCTCCAAGAAGGGGCCGAGGACCACATGAGCCAAGGAGAAAGAAGCAAAATGTGGATGGGTTAGTGCTGGACACACTGGCAGTAATACGGACTCTTGTAGATAAGTAAGTATCTGACTTACTGTCACCTCTAGTTCTGCCAGGAACCACAACTGTGGACTCCTTCCATTCATTTAAGATATATCTGCCAAGCCTTGTGCTTATAGGCCAAGAGAAAGTACTTATTTGTCCTTTGATGGCAAATTACAAGGTT
Source organism: Eospalax fontanierii (assembly GCA_035773235.1). Taxonomy (NCBI): domain Eukaryota; kingdom Metazoa; phylum Chordata; class Mammalia; order Rodentia; family Spalacidae; genus Eospalax; species Eospalax fontanierii. The sequence goes on from CM069552.1 coordinate 16,072,217, forward strand.
TGATGTTGTTACTATCCTCTACTCTTGTCTGGAAATGTCTGAACATTTGATACAGAAAGCTCTGGTGAAAATATGATCCTTATTAGGGAACAGTAACTATGGAGTGAGTTTGTATTGCTTGCTGGAAATGGTTTCCTGAAGACTCAGTGCTGTGCTTGGCTGTCTGTTCTGCTGACCTGATTCGAGATGAGTTGTTTTACCAAGAGTATGGATGCATACAACTTGTGTTGACAGTTAAGGAGAATGGGCAAAAGTTCCTTTTTTCTCTTCTTCCCCACCCCCTCCGTCCTGTTTTAGTATTATTTAGTCTCTTAGATCCATTTAGGGAGGTTGTAAGTTAGAACTACAGAGCACACCTGGCCCTGTGTTCTCTTTCCCATACTTTGTCTGACTCTGAGAACAAAATCCCAGATTGAATGGCAGTGAAATTAAAGGGTATTATTCAAATTTAAAACTTCAACTTCAGGTTGTTTAGCTTAGTAAGGGCATCACTTTTAGACCATGATGAACCTGGGTTCAGATTCTAGCCCACCCACTTACTAGCTGCATGGCATTGGACAAGGTACTTCTTCAAGCCTCAGAGCCCTCATCTATAAATGGGAATGGTAATTTCTTACAAGAATTATCACAATATAATTTCTGTAAATCATCTGATATAGTGCTTTGTACAGAAAAATTGCTCACTAGCTTCCCAATTGCTGGGATTAAAGGTGTGCTGGCCCACCATACCTGACATAATCCTAGAGTATTTTTTGGTCTTCAAAAATAATTTTGGGGGCTGGGGACATAGCTTATGATTATAGCACTTGCCTAAAAATTTGTGAAGCTCTCAATTAGGTTCAATCTCCAGTAACACAACACAGCAATTTTTTATAAAACTTTATGCTATTTAATTATAATGAAAAGTTATCCTTTCCTAATAAGGAAGTAAACCACAAGCAATGTTAACTGAAGCTCATTAGAAAAACAGGTGCAGAGTAGACTTTGATGTATTTTTAAAGAGAATGATTAAGAGATTTAGGAGCAAGGTAGAAACCTTATTTCCAAGTTACAGGACAATATTACAAGTGACCTTGTTGATATAACTCATAATTTACTTTAGAGAGGCAAGTGCTATATACCTGAGTAAGAGGCTAACTTTTACCTTAAACCTCTTTTCATGGACTCATAAGTATAACTTCTGAGAATGGAAAAATAAAGCAGATGTGTATGTGTTGGTAAAAATAATGACAGAATTCAGACAGTTTATGAACGTAGATTTATAGCCTGATTTTTTTTTCCTAGTACTGGGGTTTGAATCTAAGGCCTGGTCAATGCTACACAATGCTCTTCCATTGAGTTGATCACCAGCCCTTTTTGTATTTTTTTAATTCTAAGTTCCTTAGACTGACCTTGACATTAGTATGTAAACCAGGCAGTCCTTGAACTTGCAGTCTTCCTGTTTTGGCCTCCTGAGTAACTGAGATTGCAGAACTCTGCTACTAGACCGAGCTTTATAGTTGATTATCTTTTATATTATTTGTATGTATGTATGTATGTGTGTGTGTGTGCACGCGCACACGCGCGCATATTTATCTGTGAGTGAAGACACATGCTTACCACTGACTGAGATGTGGAGGTCAGAAGACAATCTCAGGTGCCCATCCTCACCTTCCACATTGTCTGAGATAGGGTCTCTTATTTTTCTTGCTGTTACACCAGGCTAGCTGGCTCTCAAACTTCCAGGACTTCTGTCTCTGCCCCTCAACTTGCTACAGGAGTTCTGGGAGTACAGCCATGCACTACAGCACCTTTTATTTGAATTCTGAGGTTAAAACTCAGGTCCTCACACTTGCATGGCAAGTACTTTACCCACTGAGCCATCTCTCTGAACTTGCAGCTTGATTTTAGAAGATATTGAAGGAGAATTTTATAATTTACAAACCTCATGGGGCTGTTAAAATAGAATATGAAAGGGCAACATGAAGGGTCGGACAAGTGAGCTTAGCAAGAAGATATCTAAACTTGCTACAGGTACAGGTGTGGCGGTTATAAGTGGTATGTTTGTAGCCCTCTCTTGTTGTTCTTGTATGTTAGAAAGGAGTGCCCTAGCAAGAGAGGTGCTACAGAAGAAAGTCTTAAACAACTTCTAGTTCCCACAACCTTGTTTTGAGCTAAATTGTCTAATTGCAGCATGCTCTATACCCAACTCCCTTGTACTTTGAGTTTAAAGTCATGTTCTTCAGTTCTAAAAATTTCTCATTCATTTTTAAGGCCCGATCTGCCATTAGCTCAGGCTGGCCTCAAATTCATGATCTTTCTCCTACCTCTGCTTCCTGAATGCCAGAATTACAGGCATGCAGAACCACATGTTTTTCAATATTCTGTTCTAGTTCGTTCATTTTCTCTTATGGCATATCTGAATTCTTTCCTTTTTCATATCTGCTTTTAGTTTTTGTTTTCATGTCTATATAGTTATTGTTCCTGCAATTGTGCTTATTTTTAAATAATTTTAAAGTTGTTTGTATATTTTGAGTACTGACTCAGATTGTTAATGATCTTTTCTTTTTTTATGTAGATGAACATATTGCCTGCATGTATGTAAGGCATTCATGTTGTGCAATGCCCAGGGACAGTTGTTAGCTACCATGTGGGTGCTGGGAATTGAACCTGGATCCTCTGTAAGAGCAGCCAGTGCTATTAACTGCTGAGCCATCTCTCTAGCCCTTAACTGAGATTGTTAGTGATCTTAATACTAGTTATTTTTATGTTTTAGAATTTAATTTGAAGCCCCCTTTTTTTCTGAGGCAAGGTCTCACTGTGTAGCTCAGGCATGCCAGGAACTTGTGATCTCTTGCTTCAATCTCTGACTGCTGAGATTATAGGCATGCTTCGTCATACCCAGCCATAGACTCCTCTTGATGGCATTTTTTCCTCAGTTGTATGTTTGCCTTCACGGCATGCACATTCAAGAGCTGCTGTGCTCACTCCACATCCAGTAAACATAAATTGAAACCCATGGTGTGAGTTCCTAGCTCTGTAAAAAGCTATGTATAAATTTTGTGGGGTTTATTTTGTTTTGTTTTGTTGCCTTTTTTGTCACTGAAAGCTGTGTAAACACTTGCAGTGTGATTTATGGCATAAACACTTATGGTATAAACACCAGTAGCTCAGATTACCATTCCTAAATTTTTCCACTACTTTCATTGAGGGGGATCTGTGCCCTGGACACATTTTGTACATCTTCCCCATCCCTTCCATAGATGAAGGTTTTGTCCCATTGCCTGGCAAGGTTAGAGCTTTCAGTTCTCTGTTCAGTTCCCAACAACCAGCACAGTGGTCCTCTGGCTTAATCGCTGCCTCCCATCTAATCTCTAGTTTCGTTTCACAGGGCATTTTATCTTCTTTGACCATGGGGATGTGTTTGTGTCTTTTCCTGTTTGACTGCTGGTTCTTTTGCATTTTATTATTTTTCTCTTCTTTATGCCATTCTCCTATGCATCACCTACCTTCAAATATCAGTAGATAGCCACAGTAGAGAATTTAAGTTAGGCTCTTCCAGTTTCCAAGCTTGTGTTTGCTTATGCTCTTATAAGAGGAGACTATATATTGTGTCTATATTTGCGGGGGAGTGGTTGAGACAGGGTCTCCCTGTGGCTACAGCTGGCCTGAAACTTATTATATAGACCAGGCTGATCTCAGTCTCACAGAGATCTACCTCCTATGCTTTCTCAGTGCTGGGATTAAAGGCATGTGCTACCATGTCCAGCAAATTCCTTCTTACTGTTGTTTTTTATCTTTTGAGACAGGACCTCTCTTTGTAGTTCAGATAGACCTTGAACTGAAGATCTCCTTACCTCTTGAGTATTGGGATTAAAGGCATATGCTAGCATTCCCAGCCTAAAACATTATTTGTTTGTTTATTTGGTGTGTGTGTGTGTGTGTGTGTGTGTGTGTGTACAGGCACTTGAGTAAGATGGTGCTCATGTGGAGGTCAGAAGACAACTTTCAGGAGTCTTCTTCTAAGATCTGGGGATTGAACTCAGGTTATCAGATTTGTGCAGCAGATGCCTTTACCCTCTGAGCTGTCTCATTGGCCCTAAAACATCTTTTTGAATTATGATTTCTCATTCTTATGAATAGATAGAGGATGTACAAAACAGCTAGCACCTAATAAGCACCTGATATCATAGTAATTTCCATGTCACAAACTCATTCTGAGGATTAAATGACTTAAGAAAATAGTCTCTCCTTCCCCCATAGTAGAAAACAGAAATCCAAGGCTGGGGAAATGGCTCAGTGAGTAAACTGCTTACTACAGCATGAGTAACTGAGTTCAGATCCCCAGCACTCATGTAAAAACTGGGCTCAGTGCTATGAATCTACAACCCCAGCTCTGGGGAATGGAGATAGGTGGATCTCAGAGGCAGTCACTGGCTACCCATTGTAGCTGAAGTAGTGAGCTCTGGGTTTAGTGAGAAACCCTGTTTCCAAAAATAAGGTGGAGGGTGACATTTGCACATACATATCCACACACATAGCCACATACAAAGAAAACAAATGCAAAATTCATAAATAAATTATGAGTCCTTAAGTAATTCAAATTATTCTCATTTGATGAGAACCATTTCAGCACTGAAGTTCCTATGAAACACCTCTTTAGAATTTCTGGAATGACGATATAAAAACCTATTAAGGCATTTACTGTCATTTTAGAGAAGTATCTACATTATTAAAATAATTCCTTTTGTTTTCATTTTTGTATTATATGAAGTTTAAGCAAATAGTAATTTTTTTTTCCAGAATAAGTCTTACAAGCACAGTGTTTCTGTGCCATTCCTTCCCTAAGTCCTCAGTGGGATTGCCATCTCCCATCCTGGCATCTCCTTGAGGTAAGTATGAGGAGGATGTCTGCCTGGCACATGCCAGGTGGCATTGGACCTTGAGGTAAAGCTGAGAGCTGACTGGTGCCAAATTTTAGTCCTGAACTTTTACCTCCCACCATACAGTGAGCCATGTGTGTCTACATCTGCCCATTTTGCTTGGGCGCCATCACAGACAGTGCAAGTGAGCACACAGCATATATCTGTCCTACAGCTGTAGTTCTGGTTGCCTCTTCCATCTCCCCTGACATTCCATTCATGTTGATTTCTTCTTTCTCTTTCTGCCCCCTACTTCCAGTTTGAATTTTTATTTGGAATTATCATTTCTCCAAGTTTAATGTCTTGAATGTTTGTTTTTCAGTGATCAGGAACCTCCCTATTCAATGATTACATTACATGAAATGGCAGAAACAGGTATTTTTAAATTTTTGTTTTCAATACTTCCTAATGAATTAATAATAGTAATAAAAAGTCTGGCCACCTTTTAAAGATAAAGGATCACATAAATGCCCATATGTAACAAAGGTAAAAACCCTGGGTATGTGGAAATTCCCCTGGAGAAGTGTAATGGGTACTATATAGCACATCCCGCGTGTCTCGGTGATGGTTCTCATTCGAACTAAAAATGTTTTTCCTTGGCTGTACCTGTCCTAGAATGGGGAGGATAACTTTATCTTTCAGTATTCTGAGTATCATTTTAAAATAGAGCCAGCTGCTGAGTTTACTTAATTTATTCAGTTAATGTCCTATAATGTAAATGAGACCCTAAACTTGTTTTAATCATAATTTGAGAATCAAAGTGTCCTAGTTACTTTCTGTTGTTGTGACAAAACACTCTGATCAGAATCAACTTGGGGAGGAAAGGGTTTATTGCATCTTACACTTCCTCATGATAATCTGTTTTTGAGAGAAGTCAGACAGGAACCTGAAGGCAGAAATTGAAACATAGGCCACCAAGAATCACTGCTTACTGATTGGCTCCTCTGGTCTGTGCTCAGTCTGCATTCTTATACAACCCAAGACCACCTGCCATGGGCTGGGCCCTCCCACATCACTCACCAATACCTGTAACAAGGTTTTGACTCCACCATGATGACTAGAGATTAATGATTATATCCATGCCAGATATTAGCTTCTTAAAAGCTGTGGTGTGGAGGTCAAAAGGATTTCTATGTTAATGTGAAGTCCTCTTGTGTTTTCACATTTCAAAAATATTAACTCCATTACATAATCTTCTTGATTTGCCCTCAGATGAAGGATGGTTGGACGTTGTCCAGTCTTTAATTAGAGTTATTCCATTGGAAGATCCATTGGGACCAGCTGTTATAACCTTGTTACTAGACGAATGTCCATTGCCCACTAAAGTAAGTTAAACTAATCTTTTATGAAACATCTCCATCACCTGTGCACAGGGTGAATAGTCGTAGAAGCATTTGATGATTGCATTTGCTCTTTATACATTTGGGATATTTTATTTAATAGCATATGAGGTTTTATTGCTAATTATATCTTCTATCAGTAGGTTTTAGTTTAGCATTTGTTAATGTTTAAACTAGAAGCATTTGTATCTACAATGACAATCTTTGTTTGGAAACTAAAAGAGAATGAACTGATTTTATCTTTCGCTGATAACCAAGGCTTTTCAATAAGAGAGAAAAGTATTGTACTGAAAGTACTTTTGAGCCTTACTCAAACATATTAAAGGTTTGTATAACCTTGATTATGCTTTACTTAGAACAAAAATATTAAACTTTCAATTGTTTGGGTTCCTGTAATCTACAGATACCCCCCACCCCTGCTTTTAAATTTGGATTCTGGCATCTTTTGTCTGTTGACATTTGGACTCTGTACAGGAAAACGTGAATAGAAAGGGGAAAGTCTTTATAGCCTAGTCATTGATGAGATGGTCATTACTTATGCTTACAGAAGTTTCTATGTTTAATATGCCTCAAAAACTGGTAGGATTTGTTCTTGCTTAGTAAAACTTTTAATAAGCCAGGCATGGTAATGCATATAATCCCAGCACTTAGAAAGTAGAAGGAGGAATACCAATATAACCAGGCCAGCCTTGGTTATATAGCAAGTTTGAGGGCACTCTAAGCTACATGAGACCCTCTCTTCAAACAAACAAACAAAATAAGGGTGTTGGTTAGTTTGTTTTGTTTGCTTGGTTTGGTTTTCTTTTTTTGTAACTTAAAAAAAAAAATTTGGTATGGTGACTCATGCCCCTGTAATTCTAACATTTAGGAAGCTGAGATAGAAGATTGCTTTGAGTTTAAGGCCAGCCTGAGCTACATAGGGAATAGCAGGCCAGCTTATGATCTTGTCTTAGAAAAAAGAAAGTAATTTTTGCTTGACTATCACCAGGTCCAAATTATTTTTTGTGTTTTGTTTTGGGAGTTGTTTTGATGCTTTAAGGCAGGATCTCAGTGTATATGTTTAGTTTTTTTTTAGTACAGGGTCCTACTGTATAACCTAGGCTGGCCTTGAACTCACTATATAACCCAGTTTGGCCTTAAAATCATAATCCTTCTGCCTTAGCCTTCTGAATGCTTAAATTCTAGGAATGTACTACCATTCCCAGGTTAATGTAATTAATCATATTTAATACATTTAGTCTGGTTAATGATTCAAGGGTATGTGTCATAAACTATGCATGGTGGTGCATGCCTATAATTCTAGCATTCAAGAGACTGAGGCAGGAGGATTTGTACAAGGCTAGTCCAGGCTACATAGTGAGTTCCAGTATATATACCAATACTGTGTCTCAAAAAACAAAAGTATAATAGAACAAAGTTGCTATCCCTGGTACATTTTGAAAAGAAATGGAATCTTATATGTGTGAAACATTCACAATTATTAGATATTTCCCATCAATAGTAATACCATTGAAGTCATTAAATAATTTTGTATGATCATTTTAAGTTCATTAAATACCTGTTTGTTGCTTAGTCCCCAGAAATTCTCTGGAAAGCATTCTGTAAGGAGTATGTACTCATCATTCCACTTCTACATTTTTGTTTATAGGATGCACTCCAGAAATTGACTGAAATTCTCAATTTAAATGGAGAAGTAGCTTGCCAGGATTCAGGACATCCCGCCAAACATAGGAACACATCCGCAGTACTAGGCTGCTTGGCTGAGAAACTAGCAGGTAATTCTGTGAAGCACTGCAGAAGATTCTTATTTGTTTGACATTAAGGGGAAATTTGCACTGTAGGCCTTTAACCAAACCTGCAGTAGCCAGAAAAGGAGGAAAGAACTGTAAGAGCCAGGGAGGAGGTGTATGACCATATGGAAATAGGGTCCTACAAGCTCTACCCTGCTACATGAACCTCCAGCAATGTTGACAGCATTCACAAGACTCACGCAAACTCAAGCAGATAAAAACCCAGCATAGAACTGGAGAATAGACAGCAGACCCCCAATCTTAGATGAAGAAATATTGGCAATTGATTACTGCTAGATGAGGTAAAGTTGATCTTCTTAAATGAGAGACTCTAGACAGGTTGACTAGACTTCAGTGGATGAAGTAGTACTGAGGAATGTCTGGAAACACTAATGTGACACAATAGGCCTTAACACAAATGACAGAATGTTTGAGTTCCATGGGGGCTGTGGGAGAGTACTAGAGGGGAAGGGGGTGTAAAGACAATTAAAATTGATTGAGATGTTCTGTATGAAATACACAAAAATTCAATTAAAAATTTTTTTAAAAAGAGGGAAAGAAGCCAGGTATGGTGCCACACACCTGGAATGTCAGTACTTTGGAAGTGTAAACAGACAATTGGGAGTTCAGGGCCAGCCTCCACTGCATAATGAATTAGAGGCCAGCCAGAACTATGGGAGACCCTGTTAAATAAAGGAAGAATGAACAGAAATGGACTAAATGGAAGAAAGTTGGTCAAAGAACACAGTTAAATGAGACCTAATTCAGCTTTGTTGATTTCAAAGAAATTTAAGACAAAAATGTCATATTTATTTACTTTGAAAGAATAGGAACTGGGCCTGATGGAACACACCTTTAATCCCAGCAGCACTGGGAGGCAGAGGCAGACTGATCTCTGTGAGATTGAGGCCAACCTGGGCTACATAGTAAGTGCCAGGCTAACTGGGGCTACAGGGAGACCCTGTCTCAAACAAACAAACCAAAAGAATAATATTACCCATTTTAGGATTATTAACAGCAAACTATATGTAAATCATTGCTTCATATGTAGTAGAAGAAACAATAGATTTGAAACCAGAACATGTGGGTGGTGGTTCAGCCTGCCATGACTTCCCCAAGACTCTAAAGCTAGTTTCTTTATGGTAGACTCAGTTGCTCAGCTGTGAAATGAGGATAGTTCTATAAACAACCTCATAAGGCTCAAGTAAGAAATGTACATGAGAGGACAGAGTTCAACCAAACCAGTTTGTCATTAGCTACAAGTTAAAATTAACTTGGTGCTTTCAATTATGCACAGTGTTTGTTGTATTTGTCTAGGTCCTGCAAGTATAGGTTTACTTAGCCCAGGAATACTGGAATATTTGCTACAGTGTCTGGTGAGTAAGACATCAAAGCTGATTATTCTTGGTTGTCTAGAAGTGTGTGTTTTTCTCAAATTGCCAGCATAGCCTTGACACAGAGTAAAATCAGTTGTAAATTTTATGTACAGGTGTTTCCTGAGTGCTTATTCATTACCTCCTATGTTTAAAAAAATGAGATGGGAATTTATTACAAGCAAAAGCAGCTGAGTTGATCTAGTTTTAAATTTAGTCATAAAATAGCTGCTACATCTATTTTGTGTGTCATTAAACAATCTACCCAGTGGTAACAAATACCCCACAGTGGAACAAAAATGACATGACATTCCAATATTGGGCCAAGTTTTCAGTATATACAAATCTCTACTTCTGCCCAATCTTCTCATGGCTACCACTTTTAAAACTGCTATCCTGCTTTTGTGTAGTACTTGAGGACTATGGCAAATATGTAATTTAACACATACTAGGCAAGAAGATGAAATTGATAGCTTACTGCCTCTACAGGGGAGTGATTTTTACTTGTATCTTTTGTTTTTCAGAAATTACAGTCCCACCCCACAGTCATGCTTTTTGCACTTATCGCACTGGAAAAGTTTGCCCAGACAAGTAGGTATAGTGACTTCTTGCACTAATCATCTTCTGTATTGCTTATAAAAATCTTAATTTCGGGACTGGAGAAATGGCTCAGTACTTAAGAGCATTGGTTGCTCTTGCAGAGGATCTTAGTTTGGTTCACAGCACCCACATGGTAACTAGCAGCTGTACAGAACTCTAGTTCCAAAGAACCCAGTGCCCTCTTCTGACCTCTATGGGCATTGTACAACACAGGTGTACTCATAGACAAAACATTATACATATATAATTTAAAAAATATTTATTTCAAAATATTACTTTCTTAGTTACTGACTAGACCTATACTTTGAACTCCAGTAAATGTCCATACATTCTGATTTTTTCTGGGTAGACACTGTAAGGTCAGTAAAGTACAACAGAAACAAAAGCACAAGGTTGGAGAGATGACTTAGTGGTTAAGATTGGAGATCTGGCAGAGAATCCAAGTTCAGTTCCCAGCACCTACATCAGGTAGCTCACAACCACCTGAACACCAATTCCAGGAGATCAGATGACATCTTGTGGTCTCCATGTGTACTTGCACATATGTGGTACATATACCTATGCTAGAGCACACACATATATACATAAAATTTAAGATAAATAAGCAAATCTTTAAAAACAACAAAAGGACTGCAGAGACGATTCAGCAGTCAAGAGCACTGGCTTCTCTTGGAGAGGAACCAGGTTTGGCTTCTAGCACCCATGTGGTAGCTAATAACTGTAACTCCAGTTCCAGGGCATCCAATACTCTTTTCTGATCTTTGTGAGCATTGCATGCATGCACTTGTTGCACTTACATACATGCACACAGAACATTTGAATAAAAATAAATTTTAAAAAATTTGAAACAAAAGCAAAGATTTTTCTCACCTAGAACTCCAAGCATGGTGACTACAGTACTTTTTATGGCTAAAAATTTAGTGAAGAGGGTCTGGAGAGATGGCTCAGTGGTTAAGAGCACTTGCTGTGCAGTCATGAGAACCCAAGATTGGATCTGATTGCCCATTTCATAAGCCAGACATCCCATGCATGCATGTAGCCCCAGCTCTGAGACACACAAAGATAGGAGGATTGCTGGGGCTAGCTGACTTCTAGCCTGGCCAAAAAAAGTAAGTCTCCAGTTCATAGAGAGACCCTGCCTCAAAAGGAACAGTTGGATGGGAGCTGGAGGGATGGCTCATTGGTTAAGAGCACTGGTTACTTTTGCAGAAGATCCGGGTTCAGTTCTCAGCACCCACATGATGCCTAACAACTATCCTTAACTATAGTTTCAGTATATCTGATGATGTCTTTTGACAGCCACAGGTTTGCATGCACATGATACACTTACATATGTGTATTCGAAACACTCATACACATAAAATTTTAGAAATAATAAATATTTTTAAAAATTTTAGTGGTAGCCAGGCATGGTGGCACATGTGAATCCCAGTACTTGGAGCAGAAGCAGACAGATCTCTGTGAGTTTGAGGCCAACCTGGTCTACATTATGAGTTCCTAGCCAGCTAGAGCTATATAGCGAGACCCTGTCTCAAAATGTTTTTTTAGCCATGATGGGACTAGAGAGATGGCACAGCAGTTAAGAATGCTTGCTTCTGCTAGGCATGGTCCACATGTCTTTGATCCTAGCACTTGAGAGTCAGAAGCAGGCAGATTTGTGTGAGTTTGAAGCCAACCTGATCTACATAGTGAGTTCCAACCCAACTAGGGATACATAGTGAGACCCTGTCTCAAAAAAAAAAAAAAAAAAAACAGGCCTGGAGAGGTGACTCGGTGATTAGGAGCACTGGATGCTCTTCTAGGGGACCTTGACTCAGTTCCCAGCACCCACAACTATCCTTAACTCTAGTTCCAGAAGATCCACCTCTCTTCTGGCCTCCATGGGCATGCATGACACACACAGGTGCACCTATGCAAGCAAAACACTCATAAAGGTAAAAAATAAATTAAAAAACAAAAAAAGTACTTCTCTTCCAGAGGACCATAGTTTGGTTCCCAGCACCAACATCAGGTGGCTCAACATGGCCTATAACTCCAGCTCCAGGGAATCTGATGCTTTCATAGCTTCTGAGGGCACTCATACGCACACACACACACACACACACACACACACACACACACACACACACACACTCATATACACAGAAATAAAAATAAAATAAAAATAAGTCTTTAAAAAATGAGTGATAAGATTGCCAGAAAGCAACCACAGCTCTCTGGCAGCCTCATCCCTGGAAGTCCTCATGGAAATCTGCTCTGCTCACCGAGTTCTCTAATTGCCTCCTCTAATTCTCCTCACTTCTTTTATTTGTGTTTTTTTGTTTTGTTTTGTTTTGTTTGTCTTTTTTGAAACAGGGTCTCCGTGTAGCCCCAGCTGGCCTGGAACTCCCTATATAGACCAGACTGACCTTGAACTCACAGAGATCCACCTGCCTCTGCCTCCCAAGTGCTGGGGTTAAAAGCATGCGCCACCATACCTAGTCATCTCCACATCTGCCCAGCACATCATCCTACTCTTTCATTGTCAATTTAAAGATTTTATCTTTCCAAACAGGTGAAAATAAATTGACTATCTCTGAATCCAGTATTAGTGACCGGCTTGTCACATTGGAGCTGTGGGCTGATGATCCTGATTATCTGAAACGTCAAGTTGGCTTCTGTGCCCAGTGGAGCTTAGACAATCTATGTAAGTGGTAGTTATCCTTTTGAAAATGTGTTTCTATGTTTAAAAAATGTATTGTTTTTGTGTGTGATTGTGTGTGCATGTGTGGAGGTCAGAGAACAACTTGACAGAGTTGGTTTTCATTTTCCACTATGTATGTTCTGGGAATCAAACAGTTCATCAACCTTGGCAGCAAGTGCCTTAACCTGCTAAGCCATCTCAGTAGCCCAAAATGTGTTTATATTTCTAAATATCTGACTTTAACAGGCTCGCTAGCCGTCTTTTTACCTTAGTGAGTGTGAGAGAGTCCTCCTTTATAAATTCTCTATTAGCAAGTTGATGTATTCTAATGAAAAAGTCCCCCAGGGACCCTCCAAATGACAATCATATGGGTTGTTCACGGTTTCACCCTGACAAGGAGCTGGGGAGGGTGTAGCCCTCATCTTGGAGGCCAGGAGACAGAATGTGGTGCTATGGAAATGGCTCAGAGGTTAAAAAACTTGCTGTTCTTTCAGAGGACCTGGGTTCAACTCCAGGCACCCATATGGGGGCTCTGACTCTGTTGCCTTCTTCCAGCCTTCACACATGCCAATAAGCGTACTGGGTATCAAAACACTTGTACAAATAAAAAAAAATTAATCATAAATTTTAAAAAAGAAAGAATGCCTATTGTTTATTTATTTATTTGTGTGTAGTGCTAGGGATAGATCTCAGGGCCTTGTACATGCTAGGCTAGCATTCTACCACTGAGCTACACCCCCTGCCTTTACACCTCCTTCCTGCTCTTCTATCTCAGATTTGCTCTTCAAACCTAAATTATGTCTTACCTGCACCATGCTTTTTACAAATTAACCTGCTATATACTTTTTACCCACCTCTGTTGCTAACTAACATTGTACTAATGCTCAGTTGAACACATAACCCCCCACTCTTATACCCGCATGGAATACAGCCTGTGCAGTGCCAGTTAAATAATAATTATAAGTGCACCTAGGAAGCTGGGCATGGTGGCACATGCCTTTTATCCAAGTATTACTCAGGAAGCAGAAGCAGGTGGATCTCTGTTAGTTTAGGAGCTGTTCCTGTTACATAGTGAGACCCTGTCTCAAAAACAAGCAAATAACAAGGTGCAGTTTGGATTTTGTTTCATGCACAAAAATAGACTAAAACAACAATTTCACAGTGCTGCCCTTCCTGGCATTGTTTGGTCTGTGTACAGGCAAAGCTAAGGTGTTAAGCCTATCAACTCTCCATTCCTTGACTAGCATGGCACCTGGAGATGGCAGTAATTTTCTCTTTTTTTCAAACCATAGCAGTCTGTACTAGGAAACATGACCCCCTTTTCTTTTGCAGTTTTAAAAGAAGGTAGACAGCTGACATATGAGAAAGTGGACTTGAGTGGCATTAGGGCCATGCTGAACAGCAATGATGTCAGCGAGTACCTGAAGATCTCGCCTCATGGCTTGGAGGTAAAACTTTCACAGACCTCTTGAAGGCTAAAATACTTTGTTTCCATTCCTATGCCCCGCTTTGGAACAAAAGCTGTGTCTTACAGAATAGGTAGTGTTTATTTCCTAAAGAGTGGTTAGAGGTGGAAGTGGTATGATAGAGTGTGCTTTAGGATATTGTCTACTCTGTTACATCCCACATGTTACTGTGTCTGTTATAGCACTACATTCCTTGCCAACTGGTTTAAATATGCCAGACTTACTTGTTTGTGATGCTCACAATTGAACTCATGACCTTGCATATGCTAGGCAAGTGCTCAGCCGCTGAGTTCCATCCCCAGCTAAATATGTCTGTTTTTAATTACCATTTTACTCAGCTATAGACTAGTGTTTCCCAAAGAAGTCTGTCCTTTTGTAAATGCCTACACAGCCAATCATTTGAGAGCTGGCACATCTCTTTCTCTCTGCATGTTGAATATTGCTGATTTTATAGCGAAGGGTTGATATAGATCTGCTTGTATGTAGGAGAGTATCATAGAACTAGTCATTTCAGGATTGAAGAAATTTTTGAAAGATTGCTGCCAAATCCCTATGTCATTTTTGTTTTAGATTATATGTAGGTATCTTGTCTTTTAACCCTTCCCTCCCTCTATTAGGTGAAGGCAGTGTTTCTGTGTTTGTAAAGATTCTGATCTACAAGATAAGCTCTGTAATTACTGAAAAGTAAAGCCAATAGCTTTGACCACTTCTAACTGCAGCTGTCTTTGAAGTCTTGGCACCATTCTTGTTAAGATTCTCCGGAAATCAAACTGAAATAGTAATAGGGTGTGCGTCATTCTGTTTTATGCTTTTTTTAAAAATCATTGAAGATAAAAGTAATTAGTAAGGAAAATAATTTTCAGCCTTCCCCGGGCCAGTTGTTCGGTGGTTTTTAAGCACTGATGGATTCTACTTCTTGGTTCTGCCAGGCTCGCTGTGATGCTTCCTCCTTTGAGAGTGTGCGCTGCACCTTTTGTGTGGACACTGGGGTGTGGTACTATGAAGTAACAGTGGTCACTTCTGGTGTCATGCAGATCGGCTGGGCCACTAGAGACAGCAAGTTTCTTAACCACGTGAGTACCTGGTGGTGGGAACATGCAAGTGAAACAGCAGCTTGCTTTTCTGGCAGAAAAGAAGAGAGTCACACATGTTTATTTTTCAAGTAGGTTTACTCAGTAACCACATGATGCCAGATTCCTAAAAGTGCCTGGCTGTACTGATTTAGAAATAGAAAACAAGTAGAAATGCTCCTCAGCCTCTGGGTTTGTTTGTTTGTTTTTAAGTTCCCCTTAATTTCCTACCTAAAGATTAATCTGTAAGGCTCTACTGTAGCCCTAACCATATGTTTGATTTTTTATATTGTGACCAGTGATGGTTTTTACCTGAGACAAGTTTTGGGAACCTTGTAGGGGGTTGGGGATAGAGAGGTGACTCAGCAATTAAGAGTATTTCTTGCTTTTCCAGAGGACCTGAATTCAGTTCCCAGCACTCACATTGGGCAGCCCACAACTACCTCTCACTCCCATTCTGGGGGATCTGATGCCCTCTTCTGGTCCCCATGGGCACTCATACACATGTGGCATATACATACACATACATACATACATACATACATACATAAATAATCTTTTTAAAACCCAAAAACCTTATAAGATTTTTTTTTTCATAAAATATTAAATAATGGTTTGACTTTTTCTACCTGGCTAAAAAAAAAAAGCACTGTTTTTTCAGTAGTTAGTGTTTATCTTTTGTTACAGAAAATAAGGATATGAAAGGGAAGACTACATCTACCATAGTAAGTTGGCATGGGGCACCTCTGAGTATGAGTGTTATAGGTCCTCCCTTCAGATGGATGCTTTTGTTTTTCGAGACAAGGTCTTGCTAATGTAGCTCATGCTGGCTTTGAGCTCCTTAAACATCCCAAACTAACCTCATGGTGATCTTCTTATTTTAGCCTCCCAAGTGCTAGGATTACAGAACTATACCACTACAGCTGTCTAGTCGTAGTCTTCTTTGATGTGTATATCCTTTCAATGCCTAATCCAATTGGCTTTCTTCTGTTGGCTAAATTGTAATCATTGAAATTAATTGTGCTTTGAGCAGAAATATTTCTGTGTCCATATGATTTTGCCTCTTATGAGAAAAACTGCTCCTTGGATTATTTTGTTTATCTAAATAATAGTTTCTATTCCTATGTAAGATCTTTGGATGGGTTGTAGAAGTGATCCATCAAAATTAAACTAAATTTGCCTACTTTAAACATAGTTTTTATAAGGCTCTTTCAGCAAGACATATTGGAATTACCTGACATTTTACTAAAACTCCTAGACCAGAGAGAAAAGTTGGAGGAAGAAGGCTATTGGGCAGGGCTGTTTTATAGGGTGGATTCCAGTCTGATATTGTTTTTGTCGGGAATCTTTTCCAAAGTGGAGCCTCTTAGCCTACTAGCCTTTCATGAATATTTAAAAGCCTAGGGCTGTTTTGAGCTACCCTGTAGTCAGAAGTTAAGTAGGTCTGGAACAAAATTCTATTGTCTGGTTTTTCTAACACTGATTTATGAACTATACTGACTACTGGCTGCCTGCTCCAAATGGAGTCCTAAAAGTGATCCGCCCCTCGAAACACTGCTTACTGCAGTATAAGCCTGTCCTTCTAGCATTTTGATAGTAGGCAAAACAGCGTTAACCATATCAGCAAAACAGTCATCCAGCACACAAAGTGCCATGCCAATGATGGAATAAAAAATCAATGACCATAACAAAATTTATAACCAGATAAAAGTCAACATCTCATGTTGTCTCTGACCCTCTTAAAGTACTTCCCACTGTTTCCCATTCCACTTCTAACAGAAATACAGCATTCTCCATATCAGTCTCTCCTTTGAAATCTTGTTTTGGTCACACTCTTGCTAAATTTGTTCTAGAAATTGTGAATGACTATAGTTCTCTTTGATAGCAGGAAATGATACAATTAAATTACACAACATAAAAACTATGCACACAGAACACTAAAGTTATATCTCCTTAAAGTGCCATAATAAATTTCTGAAATTATATTTTGTTGAATCATTTCATCCATTTCATAGATATTTGTTGAGCAAGTACCATATGTTAAATACTATTTTCTATGTTTGAAAATAATAGCAGTCACTAGGTACTCGGGAGGCAGAAGCAGGTGGATCTCTAGGAGATCCAGGCCAACCTGATCTACATAGCAAGTTCCAGGCCAGGGAGACCTTGTCTCAAAAAACAAACAAACAAAAAATAGTAAACAAGACAGAGGTTATAAGCTATTTAACCCAAATAAGGAATTTAAACACATTTAAAAAAAGAATTTAAACAAGAACAATAGCAGATAAATACGTATAGCTAAAAATGATGGAGACTGTATGTTATATGTCAGGACAGTATATGGTGATATGAATACAAAAATAAAAAGTATGTACTCTCCACTAGGTCATGAAAAAGTATACTGCTTGTGGGGCTGGAGAGATGGCTTAGCAGTTAAGAGGAGCACTGTCTGCTCTCGCAGAGGACCAGGATTCAATTCCCAGCACCCACGTGGTGGCTAACAATTGTCCATAACTCCAGTCCAGGGGATCCTACGCCCTCTTCTCACCTCTGTGGGCACTGTGTGACACGGGTGCACCTACCATACAAGCAATACACTCGTACACACAAAATAAAATAAAAACAAGAATAAAAAATACACTTCTTGTATAGTATCTCATGGCTGTGATCAAATGCCTGACAAAGTAACTCAAGGAGGGGTTTGTTTTAACTTACAGTTCCAGGAGATACCATCCTTCGTAGCAGGGAAAGTATGTGATAGGACCAGGAAGTAATGATCACATTGTGTCCACAGTCCAGGAGCAGAGAGAGATGAATGATTGTGCTAGTTGGCGCTCTCTCTCTCTCTCTCTCTCCCTCTCTCTCTCTTTCTCTCTCTCTCTCTTTGCTTAATTTTGAGACAGGGTCTCCTGTAGCCCCAGCTGGTCTGGAACTTATTATGTAGACCAGGCTGTTCTTGAACTCAGAGATCCACCTGCCTCTGCCTCCCAAGTGCTGGGATTAAACGTGTGTACCTGGCTCTCTCTTTTTTTTTAAATATAATCCTTTGGAGAATTTTATACATGAATATTGTATTTGCATTATTAAAAAAAATCATTTTGATCTGGGCATAGTGGTACAAGCCTGTAATCCCAATGTTCAGGAAGCTGGAACAGAAGAATGACTAGTTCATTGCCAGCCTACACTACATTGCAAGACTGTCTTCAAAAAGAAATTTTTTTTTTTAACTTTCACTTAAAGATTCTATCATCTGATTTCTACAGTATTTTTTTCTACAGGGGGAGGTTGTTTTGGTTTTAAAATTTCCATTTCAAAATTGAAACAGAAGGAAATAAAGACACTGGGATTAGACTTCAAACTCATTCCTATTTTATAACAGATTTTTTTGTTTGTTTTAACTTTCTGTTTCAAATTAAGGAGAATCTAAGAGGATTGACTAGTCTCTTCATTTGGAAGTAATAAAGTATTCCAGAACTAGGATTTTTCCCTGGAGGAACTGTCTACATAATTTTTTTTCTATTGTAATTTTCTAGCAGTCACACTACAGATTGAGGTATAGTGTATCAATGCAATAACAATGAATGTTTTATATGTATGTATGTATTGAGCTGCTCGGTTTTGAATTGAGTGTCCACTCATAAAATCCCTGAGTGAAAGTTTTGAATCTACTACCTGCAGGAAAGGCATTTGCTTTACCACAGTGAAGTGGCCAGGTAGCAATCTTGGAATCAGAAGAATTTAAGTCCAGAGATCGGCCTCCCTTAGAAATGGTCCACAGGGAACCTGACTGACCTGTGTGTTTGTTTCCTTCCTCTTGCAATAATGCACCAGTTTCATGGTGGTTAGTGAGTACTAAATGAACTAATAAATGTGAAAGTGCCTGCAACAAAGGAAGCCCTGGGCAAAGACTTACTGCTATCATCTATTTACAGAACTAGGCCTCTGTGTGGGAATTGTGGTATCTTCCAAGTACCATAATCTTTCCCTTCATCCAGAAAGCTTAGAATGCCACCCACTAGGTCTTCTCAGTCAGAACAGGCAGAGCCTTGCTAATCCTCTGGGCTTTGTCTCTCTCCAGGAAGGCTATGGCATTGGGGACGATGAGTATTCCTGTGCTTACGATGGCTGCCGGCAGCTGATTTGGTACAATGCCAGAAGTAAGCCCCACGTCCACCCGTGCTGGAAGGAAGGTATTCCATTTTTCTGCATCATAAACTTATCACTTGTATTAAGACATCTGGTTCTGGGTCTAGAGAGATGTCTCAGCAGTTAAGAGCACTGGCTGCCCTTGCACAGTTCGGTTCCCAGCATCCACATGGTGGCCAACAACTGTCTGTAACTCCAGTTCCAGGGATCTGACACCTTCTTTTGACTTCAATGGGCATTGCATGACACAGGTGCACTTACATACATCTAAGCAATACATTTGTACACATAAAATAAAAATAACAAAATATTTTAAATAATTGAAAAAGACATCTGGTCCTTAGGTATTTACTGTGGTAGGCCTTAAACAGTCTTAATGGGAGACTGAGAAAAGGGTTAGTAGATTTTTGTATCACTGCCATGAACACAGACATTTTTACCTTTAAATGACATTAAGTTTTTGCTATATAATGCCAGGTTTCCTCCAACAGTACTGAATGTTCATTTTTCTTGTCATCACTAGGTAATTTCATTTTTTTTATCTTTGACAATTTAAAAGACAAACTAGGACTGGAGAGATGGCTCAGCCTCAGCAGTCAAGAGCACATGCTATTCTTACAGAGGACCCAAGTTTGGTTCCTGGAATTCATATCAGGTGGTTCACAATTACAGGTAACTGCCTGTAATTCCATCTCCAGGGATCTAGTTGCCCTCTTCTGGACCTAGTAGGTACTTGTATTCATATGCACTCATCTTAAACACACAGACACACGCACACACACACACACACACACACACACAATTAAAAATAAATTTCTTTTTGAGACAAGGCTTCACTATGTAACCCTGGCTGGTCTGGAACTCACAGAGATTCACCTTCCTCTATTTCCTCATGATTGGAATTAAAGGCATATACCACTATACCCAGCCATTCTTTAAAAAAATATTTTAAGAAACAACTGAAACCTTGTTAAAAATTCAGTTATAGGACCAGGTGTGGTAGCATACACCTTTAGTCCCAGCACTTGGAAAGCAGAGGCAGACAGATCTCTGTGAGTTCAAGGCCAGCCTGGTCTACTGGTCTACATAGTGAGTTCCAAGCCAGCTGGGGCTACATGGAGACCTTGTCTCCAAAAAAAAAAACAAAACAAAAAAACGGGGCTGGAGAGAGGACCTAGGTTCAATTTCCAGGTGGCAGCTAACTACCATCCATAACTGCAGTTTTAGGGGATCCAGTGCCGCCTTCTGTCATCCACAGACATTACAGGACCTGGGTGCATCTACCTACATGCAAGCAGTACACTCATACACATAAAATAAAAATGATAAATTTTTAAAAATCAAAAGGAAACTTTTTAATAAGCATGTTTTGGTGCTGGGTATGTAGAGGCATACCTTTAATCCTAGCACTTGGGAGGCAGAAGTAGGCCTGGTCTTTATAGCAAGTTCCAGGACAGCCATGCATAGTAAGATCCTATCTCAAAAAAAAAAAGTTTTGAGTAGTTATTATCTAGGGAGTTTTAATCTTGACAGAGATGCAAATAAGCACCCAATTTTTTCTTACCTGACATGTACATTTTTTCCACATTTTACCGTCTTTTAAATTAAGATGCATCTTGTTATGTAACTGATGGCTTGTCATAGTTTAAATGGCAAGTTTTTCCCCTGATACATAAAACTACTGCTTGCAGAGTTCAGATGAGTTGCACAAGAAACAAGGATGAGCATGTTGAATACGTGGCTAAGGACACAAACTTAATCCAGTTCCATTGAGGCTTTTCCAAGATTTGCTAGTACATAGCAGTATTTTAACAGTGTTCTATTTGTCTTCTAGGAGACACAGTAGGATTTCTGTTAGACTTGAATGAAAAACAAATGATCTTCTTTTTAAATGGCAACCAGCTGCCTCCTGAGAAGCAAGTCTTTTCATCTACTGTGTAAGTAGCTTCTCCCCTTCGAAGGTTTGATTAGATGTCTGGAATGTAGTTTTCTCCAGAAAGAAAAAAAAAAATTGTTCATTTATGTAAGCAATGCTGAAAAAATTGATTTATTTCAATTAATTAAGGACCTACTTGTTCTGACCTCAAAACTATCCAAAAGTTTGGTATAGAAAGACAAAGGCAGGTCTTCCCTGGTTCACAGACTTGTCTGGGTTAATAAACTGAATCTGTGCCCCTTCATTTCTACCAGGGTATGACTGGCTCATCTTGACTTTCTGAAAATAACTGTGTGTGAACTTTGTGTTTATAAATTCTGCTGACCTCTATACTCATTTTTATTTGTAGATCTGGATTTTTTGCTGCAGCTAGCTTCATGTCATATCAACAATGTGAGTTCAATTTTGGAGCAAAACCATTCAAATATCCACCATCTATGAAATATAGCACTTTCAATGATTATGCCTTCCTAACAGCTGAAGAAAAGATCATTTTGCCAAGGTAAGAGTTTGCCCGGTTTACCTCCAGATTGTCACATGCATCTCATGAAAATTTAAGGCAATTTGTGGGAGTGATTTTTTTTCATCTTTTAGTAAGTTTTTTTGAGACAAGGTCTCACTTATGTCTGCCTAGTTGACCTTATGTAGACCAGGCTGGCCTTGAACCCAGAGATTGGCCTTCTCCTGCCTCTGCTTACTCACCACTGGGATTAAAGGCATACGTCACCATGCTTGGCATGCCAGTAATTTTGAGAATCTCGCTGAAAAGGTTGACTTGCTGGGAAATAGAAATTATTAAAACAGATCCCAGAAAAGATATATGCAAATCAGTGGTTAGTGTAAAATTCTTTGAAAATTAAAATTACGAGATATGTCTTGCAAAAGCAACAGACTCGGGTGGTTTCACAAGAAAGAGATCTCTTATCAGATTGTGGGTAATAGCCTTTTCAGCATTTAAAGTGTTAAAGTGCCCAGAAATAAAGAAGGAACATGTTCACAGTCTTCTTATGAGCCAAATAATGGTATAAAAATCAGAAAAATATGATACATGTATACAAAAAATTGTAAACTAACTTCAGTGTAAAAAATCCTAAATATTAGAAAGTAAATACATCTGTTATTACACTTGGTTTATTAAAACCAACTTATTTTAGGTTTGAACTGCGTGGCAAACATGCTAGCACTGCTCTGTAGCCATTAACTCAGTGAATGCCGTCTCAGATACAGTGTCTTTACCCTTATTTGATGGAAACTGAGGTTGGCATTGTCTGCTTGGATGAATGCCTTCTTGTCTTCCTTACAAGATGAATGTAGTCTGTTCCTTCAGCTAGGGAAAGACTTCAGTTACTTCCTGGTAATTACAAGTTAAAGCTTGTTACACATTGTGAGCCAGAGTTTATCATTTTTTAACAAAGCAGCTGCCTGAGCCTGTATGAGGCAGGGGATTCCTGTTACTAGTATTTTATCAACATAATAGTCCTCAACAGTCAAGGAGACGATACTGGTCAGGGCATAGCTTATACTGAACTATACTTAGTGCCCCTAAAGATATCTGTAATGTATGGAAGCCTGGCGTCTGTTGTGAAGCAAAGCATAGTCTGTAAGCAGCCCCTGTACTTCATCTTGGACTCCGTCTCAGTGGCTCAGCAGTTTCAGATGAACTAGAACATGTCACAGTAATAACAGCAGAGCCTTGGTAATATCACAAGAATATAGGGCCACTTATATTCTGTTTGGGCATCTGAGATTTGTTCCTCAAGCCTCCATTTGCCTTGGGGCCTGACAGATCCTGAACTTTCAGTTCCTCTTGGTCAATGTGAGGTGACACCTCCCCTCTCATCTGTCATATCTCATTCCTTTGTTTATCTTGTCTAGTTTCCCTAGGATATGAGGCTCATAAATCACCTGAAGGACACAACTAATCCATCTAAGAGTCCCCCTGCTCCTGTAGGGTTAAACTTCCCAAGCAAAGGTGGAAAGTGTTCTTTTATGACTGTCTTATAAATATTGACTTGATAATTGTATGTGAATTTTATACCTGTCTTGAATAAAAACAGCAGAATTATAAGTTATATCAGTTTCATACTGTATCTAGACTTTGTTATTTCTGACAGTTACACCCAAAAAGTTGTCAGGCACAGGCCTATAATCTCAACTACTAGGAAAGCTGAATCAGGAGGATTGCAATTTCAAAGACTGTCTGCACAAAAGAATGAATTCAAGGCCAGTCTAGGCAACTTATTGAGATCCTGTCTCTAAAAATTAGAAAAGGTGGGGACTGGAGAGATGGTTAAGAGCACAGACTGCTCTTGCAGAGGACCCAGGTTCAGTTCCCAGCACCCATATGGTGACTAACTGTCCATGGCTCCAGTTTGAGGGTATCCGTTGCCCTCTTCTGACCTCTTGGAACGTGGGTACACCGACATATATGCAAGCAAAACACTCATATACATAAAATCAAAATGATTTTTAAAAGGAGGCAGGACTGGAAATACAGCTTAATGGCAGAATGTTTGCATAGTATATGAAAAGCCCTAAGGTCAAATCCCTAGCACTCATATGCATACACACACACACACACGCACACGCAGAGTCAGGAGCTAATTTTAAGGAGCCCCCATAGGCCCAGCCCTTGGAAACATCCTCCTCTCAGCATTCTAGTTGCACTTAATTACCAATGATGGCATCAGCATTAGTCTCCCTAAGACAGTCTTCGGTGCTATTAACACTTTTAGCCTGGTCCCAAAAACCTAGGTTCAGTGATAGTTCCTTACTCACTCAACTAGCATTCCCTATTTGGCTTCAGAGTAAGAGAACATGACCCTGTTAGTACTACCTGAAATTTTGTTGATTGAATTATGTATGTTCTCTAATTCTTCTCTTCACTGTTTTTTACTTAACCTCTTTATCTTGTGTATTAGTCACTTTTCTGTTGCTGTGATAGAAACACTGACTAAGGGAACTTATAAAAGGAAGAGTTTATTTAGTTTATGGTTCCAAAGGGGCAAGAGTCCATCATGGTGAGAAAGCATGATGGAAGAGTTGGCTGGAGTAGGAGCAGAAGCTAAACACTCACATCTTCAAGCAGGCACAGGAGACAGAGAGTGACTGGAGATCTGGCAAGACTTAAGAACTCTTTAAGCCTGCCTCCAGCATGGCCATACCTTCTAAGACCTCCAAAACAGTGTCAACAACTGGGGACAAAATGTCCAAATACTTAGAACCTTTGGGGGACATTTTCATTCAAACTACCACATCATGGAAAATTTAAATCCATATAAAATTTAATGAAAATCATGCAGTGAAGTACAGTATGCCCTCAGCTAGTCATCATCACTCATAGCCACCTGATGTTCATGGAGTCTCCCCTTATCTCACTACAGACACCTCCTTTTCAGTCCAGTTTCCCCATTGCTGCCTCGAATGATCTTCAAACATTAACAAGGCTCAGTCCCTTCATCTCTTCATGTCTCTACTAATGTTCCCTTAGTAAGGCCTTCCTTGGCTGCCATAATTATAGTAATTCTTGAACCTCTTATACATTTTCCTTCTCAATTATTTCCCTTCATAGTATTGGTCAACATTTAGCATTATCTTTTTTATTTCTGTCTCCCCCACTGGAACATAGGTTCTGTGAAGGCAGGGATACTTCTTTTCGTTGTTGTTTTGTTCTGTGTTTGTCTGGGTTTTTGTTTTTGTTTTCAGATGTCAACTCTGTAACCCAAGCTGGCCTAGAACTCATGACAATCCTCCTACCTAAGCTTCCCAAATGGTGGGATTACAGTGTGAGCCGCCATGCCCGTACTTTGATCCTCTGCTGACTCGCCAGGGACTGGGGCAGTGTCAGGCACTTGCAGACCTGTAAATGAATGGAGTAGATGCTTCATAGTTCTCTCGCCTCCCAGCAAGGGCTCTGCCTTTGGCAGGGCAGTTCTGTCTTCTTTTTTGCTCCGTGCTGAGTGACATGTAATGGAAGGATTCAAGCCTAAGGTGTCTGGGTGTGCAGGGAGTCTACATTGGCTGTCATAACCCCTTAACTTGTATGAAAACCGGTATTTTTTTCCCTGGAAAAGGGTTATGCTTTTCATCAAACTCTCAAGATTATGACTTAAAATTGACAGATAAATAAAACACTGGACTTAGAACTAAAGGATTTGAATTTGGGTTCTATTTATTATATGTGATCTTATACAAATCATCTTTTTAATTTCTTTTGTCTATAAAATGAGAATGACCAAGCCTCCTTCACTCCCTGAGATTGAAATGTATGAAAACATTACTGAACAAAGATTAAGAAATACTTAGGGTATTCCTTGTGTATCAGGCTTTCTCAGAGCATTTCATATGCCCCACTCTGGCAGGCCTCATTGTTTCATAATGCATTTCAAACTGCTTTGTCTGCTCAGGCACAGGCGCCTTGCTCTGCTCAAGCAAGTCAGCATCCGAGAGAACTGCTGTTCCCTTTGTTGTGATGAGGTAGCAGACACACAACTGAAGCCATGTGGACACAGGTGAGACAATTTGCTTGGTTAATTCATCTTCCACATATCACATTAGGCAACATTTCACCCTACCCTTAATTACTTCTAGAGTATATCAGTTCATCAGGGTTTATTATATCTAAAGTGGGCAGGATGAAGACTTGGGTTG
Source organism: Eospalax fontanierii (assembly GCA_035773235.1). NCBI lineage: Eukaryota > Metazoa > Chordata > Mammalia > Rodentia > Spalacidae > Eospalax > Eospalax fontanierii. Next base: position 16,098,172 of record CM069552.1, read on the forward strand.
CCAAGCTGTACCTGTCCATCTTTAAGAAAGTATCTTGATACTGAAAACCTAGTTTTTGCTTTGTTTATTCTGTACTGTATTTTGATAGAATTTTGACTTTACAAAATGTAAAAGACTTAATGCTACTTACGAACTTCTTGGGGAAAGACTTTCAAGTTTGCTTCCTCATTAGCTTCTTTACATTCCTTACCACTGAGAAGGTGCAGCCTCCATACCATTTCTCCAAATTCTACTCTGTAAAACGATCCTACATCCTGGATCTTATAAGACAGAGTATCTAAGCATCAGCCGGAGCAACAAGTAAGGTGCTCCTTTCCAAGAAAGCTATCCCAACTAAGACTAGAAAGGAGAAGAGTGAGCAGCATCGCAGCCCCAACTGTCTACACACTTGTGCTGACGACATATGAGCAACACTTGTGCTGACGGTGCAAACCAGCTGCTTGTATCCAGCACATCCTACATTCTCTGTTGCTGTGGTTTTTGACAAAGCTTTAATCATCTGATTGCCCAAGGGGGCCTGACCATGGTTTGACATCCCTGGGAGTGACTTAGCCTGGACCCCTGACATCTAAGTGGCTGTGAAGTGCATGTAATGTTACCTTTCACTGGGCAGGATTGAGTTATCTTACAAACACAGAGTTTATTTTTTATTTTTTTGTAAACTTTTAATTGAATTTTTATGTATTTCATAGTGAATATCTTACCAGCTTCAGACTCCCCCTCCCCACTGGCACCCTCCCATACCCCTTCCCACTGGGATTCATACATTCTGTCATGTGTTCCCAGACATCCCTCAATGCAGATTCATCCAATGGGATCTACTCAGCCTATCTAGTGTCCCTCCCTTTAAAAAGATCAGCTCTTCCTCACCCAGCAGTAATCAACTGCCAATAATGCTTTGTTTAAGATTGGGACCTGCCATCCATTTCCACAGTTCTGTGCTTGGTTTTTGTCTACTTGAGTTTGCATGGGCCTTGTGCATGTTGACACCATTGCTGTAGGTTCATATGAACAAGGTCCCTGAAAGATTTTGTTTCCACATGGGCATGCACCTCCTCCCTGGCTCTTACAATCTTTCTACCCCCTTCCACAAAAGTCCCTAAGCTCTAGATGGGTGGAGTTTAATACAGGAGTCCTGTCCAAGGACCACACTCTGCAAACTCTTATTCTTTATGCTTTGACTATTTGTGACCTTTTGTGTTCCTGACCCTCTGTTGCATGAGGGAGCTTCATTGATGAGAACTGAGAGATGGATTAGTGTTCTCTTTACCCTTTGTTCTGTGTTCCATGAGCCTTAGGTGTAGGGGTTACATCATAAATGTGACGCTTATGCTCGGGGTAATCCACAGACAATCTGTGTATAATCAGTTGTGGAACTTTGTAATAATCTCCATCTGTTGAAAAAGAAGTTTCTTTAATGGGTGGTGACTAGGATACTTGACAGAAACAGAGTTTAAAGGTCAGATGTCTTCATATTCTTTTCCATCTTTGAGCCCTCTGACTCTTCAGGGCTCCATTGATGAGAGCTTTTATACATATTTAGAGCTAGAACTAATTGTCTTAGGTATGGTCATAGAGTCTATAATAAATATATCCAAAACAGGATTAGAAAAGAAAATTTAAAAAATATTTAGCCCAGGGCTGGAGAGATGGCTTGGTGCTTAAGAGCACTGACTGCTTTTGCAAGAAGACCCAGGATCAGTTCCCAGCACACACAGGGCAGCTAATAACTATCTGTAACTCCAGTTCCCGGAGTTCCAATGCCCTCTTCTTCCTCTTGGGGCATTGCACATCAGAGGTGCACTTAAATACATGCAGGCAATACACTCATACACATAAAAATAATTTTTTAAAGAATATTTAGCCCAATTTGGTGAGATGGCATATAGGCCTCATCTTCTCAATGGCTAGAAGTATAAAGAAGCAAGGTAAATATTCACATAAATTAAGAGTTTTTAAAGGGTGATGGTGAAAAGGGAAATTGGAATAAAATGAATGACAAGACCTAACCCCAGAAGAGACTGAAAATGTAACTATTCCTATTACCATAGAGTAAACAGAATGGTTACAAAGGCTTCCTTTGCCTTCCCTCCCAAAAGCACTAACCCTAGATGGTTTCATGAGAGAATTCTTTTTACAATTTTCAGGGAAAACTTGTCCAAATCTGTCTAAACTTTTTCAGACCATAGGAAAAATAAATTTACAACATTATTTTTACAAAACTTGCATAAATAATGACACCAAAACCTGATAAAGAAAATACAAAATTCCGAAAAGACCATTTTTAATTTAAATGATTATAAACCTAAATAGAAAATTAGCTTCTGGGCTGGGACTATAGCTCATGGTGGAACTCTTACCCAGTATCTGTGAGATACTGAATTTAAAACCCAGCACTGCAAAGAAAAACAGGGCCCAGCAACACAAGGGGAGTTTATCTCAAGAATACAAAGATGATACAGTTTAGGAAATTCATTAATGTAATGTACTCAAACAGTCTTTTTGAAAAAGAGGGAGAACATCTATCACAATGAATGCGTTGTCACAGCACAGAAATAATGCAGTATAACACAAGGATAGGCAGCATGGGAGCACGCACCTTTAATCCCAGCAGAGAGCCCAGATCTCTGCGAGTTCCTGAGGCCAGCTAGGTCTACACAGCACGTTCCAGGCTAGCCAGACTACATAGTGAGACTCCATCTCAAAAAAAACTTTTTCCAAGATAGTAAATATAGATATGTGTTTTTCAACCAGATACTAGCATTTTGTTTCTGTTGTTGAGTGGTGCAGGGATACATCCCAATCCCTCACAGGTGCCAAGCAAGTGCTATACCACTAAGCACCATCCCCAGCCCATTGACATTTCTTTTGTATTTTTTGTTTGTTTTTGAGAGAAAGTCTTGCTATAAATACAAAGCTCAGATTGACATGCCTCAGTGCTAGTATTGTAGGAATGTACCATCATACCCAGAAACTAGCATTTTTTAATGGTTTCATGCTGGAAACATTCTAAGAAATGTTGGGGACAAGACAGATGTTTGCCTGTCACCACTGTCTTCACAACATAAATACAAGTCAGCATCCCTTCATGCTATATGCAGAAGTACCAACCTGTTAGTACATCTGTTGGAAGTTCTTTTTACAATGGTTTAAAACATAAAAAATAAGAATACATGTGAAGAAGTATGTCATACCTCTTTATAGATTTACTTATTTTTATTTTATATGTATGACTGTTTTGCCTGCATGTATGTATGTGCAGCATGGGCATGACTGATGCTTGTAGCCAGAAGGGGGTGTCAGATCCCCTGGAACTGGAGTTACAGATGGTTTTGAGCTCCATGTGGGTGCTGGGAAGTGAACTCAGGTCCTCTGCAAGAGGCCATCTTTTTAGTACCCCCAAAAGAAAAAAAAAAAAAAAGCTAGGTGTAGGTGCTGGAGAAATGGCTCAGTGGTTAAGAGCACTGGCTGCTCTTGTAGAAGACCTGGGTTCAGTCCCAGCACCCACATGGCAGCTCAAAACCATCCGTAACTCCAGTTCCAGGGGATCTCACACTCTTCTTGGGCCTTTGTAGGCATTGTATAACACAGGTACACTTACATACATGCAGGCAAAACATTCATGCACATAAAAAAAAGAAAAGCTAAGCCATGCACAGTGTTGTACATGCCTTTAGTTCCTCGCACAGTGTTGTACATGCCTTTAGTTCCAGCTCTCAGGAGGTAGAAGGGGATCTCTGTGAGATTGAGGGCAACCTGGTCTACATAGTAAATTGCAGTCCAGCTATGCCTACAAGGAGACCTTGTCTCAAAAAACAAACAACAACAACAAAACAAAAACAAAAAACAGGTGTGGTAGCTCAACTACCTGGGTGGATGAGACAGGAGCATAGTCCAAGAGTTCAAGGCCAGCTTAGGCAACATAGTAAGACCTCCACCTCAAAGAAAAAAAGAGAAAACTTAAATTACCAAGAAATACAATAGAAACTCTGAATAAATGACTATTTCTTATGTAGGAAGAAAGACTTCTAGCACTGTAAAGGTGAAACTTTCCCTAGACTCTAAGGTTTTGGGTAGATAGGGAGGGGTTGAGACAGGCTCTCACTTTTTATAGTCCAAAATGACCTTGAACTCCCTATGTAGTCAAAGATAGTCTTGAACTCCTGATTCACCTTGCCTCTGCCTCCTGAGTACTAGGATTACCAACATGTGCCTCCTTGCCCAACTACCTAAACTCTTAAGTTAAATTTGGCCATATAAAAAGGGTACTGTTGGTGTAGAGAAATGACTCCACAGTTAAAACACCTCCTGCTCTTCTAGAAGACCTGAGTTCAGTACCCAGCATTCAGGCTGGGCATCTTACACCTGCCTGTAAGTCTAGTTCCAAGGGATCCAACACCCTCTTTGTCCCCCCGAGACACCCACACATACTTGGCATGCACTGACACAGACACATAAAAATAAGTCTTTAAAAATAAATAAATAAATAGGGGGCTGGAGAGATGGCTCAACTGTTAAGAGCACTGGCTGCTCTTACAGAGGACCCTCGTTCACTTCTTGGCACCCACATGGCAGCTGACAACTGTCTTTACTCCAGTTTCAGGAGATCCAACACCCTCTTCTGACCTCCGAGGGGATTGTATGACATGGGTGCACTTACATACATGCAGGCCATAACTTATAAAATAAAAATAATAATTCTAAAAATAAATAAATAATAAAAACTTGGTTTTGTTTTTCTTTTTTTTTTTTTTCTGGAACTAAGCACAGTAATTTAAAAGCTCAGAGCGCCTGTTCTGGCGGCGTAGGCTTGTGATCTAAATTCAGTCCTGGAAGGTCATGGCTGCAGAATTGAGTTCAAGGCCATCTCTGGGTAACTTAATGTAATCTTGTCTCAAAGTAAAAAAAATATTGAGACAGGATCTTACCATACAGCCCTAGCTGGCATGAAACTCGCTATATAGACTAGCCTTGAATTCACAGAAATCTACCTGTCTGCCTCAGCCTCTGCCTCCCAAGTGCTGGGATTAAAGGCATGCATTACCATGTCTGGCAAAAAGTAACTTCTTAAAAAAACATGGAAGACAGGTTAAGGATGTATGTAACTCAGTGGAGTGTTTGTCTAGCATGTAAGAGGCCCTGGGTTCAATCTCCAGTAGCACACACAAAAAAGAAGAAATCCATTAAAACTGGGTATTTTGGTGCATGCCAATGATAACCAGCACTTGTGAGACAGAAAGGCAGGATGAGTGCTGCAGGTTTGAGGGCAGTCAGAATCACATAGCAAGACCCTGCCCCCAAATCCAAAGTAAATCAATAAACAGGGAAAAGAAAGAAAGACATCTGCCAGCTGGGCACATGCCAGCATGTGGTACATACCCCAAATTAGAAAACTAGGCAGTGTGAGGCAAGAGGATCACCTTTAGTGTGAGGCCAGCCTGGGCTACATACTGAGTCTCAAGCAAGTTTGAGATATATATAGTAAGACCTTTTCAGAGGGCGGAGGGGGATTGAAAGTAAGAAAATTTAGAGTTATAGAGAAGACAGCCCTTTCACATCTTAAAAGTGTATTAAAAACAAGTGTTAGTAGTTTAGATCATTATAAAATAAGAATGATAAATGAGAATGGGAATATATATAGCTCAGTGGCAGGACACCTGTCTAGCATGCATAAAGTCTTGGGTTTGATCATAGCACCACAGAAAGAAAGGAGGTCTGGGGGAATGATAGAACAGTGGGACAGAAGACCAGAAATAGAACTAAAAATGAAAATCTAGGGGTTGGAGAGCTGGCTCAGTAGTTAAGAGTGCTTGATGCTCTTTCAGAGCACCAGAGTTTGGTTCCCAGTAACCCACATCATACACTCACAAACACATATAACTCCAACTCCAAGGATCTAATGCCCCCTTCTGACCTCCATGGGCACCCCGTGTGTGTTTGCACACGCACATATAAATTAAAATATTTTTAAGTGAAATATCTAATATACATTAAAGGCATTGCATCACATCTGTAGTAAAAGATGTATTTGTTAATGATACTGGGATAAATGACTAACTGTTAGAGGAAAAAATAGGATGTCCCTGAATGTATGTGTGTGTGTGTGTGTGTGTGTGTATGTGTGTGTGTACATATAGATTTTTCTGGAAAAGTGAAGTTTTCATTTAGTCCTCAAGAAGAGGAAGATTGAGGATTAGAAGTAGGAGGGAGATTTATTTTTTTTATTCATAAATTTTCTTCATGTTATTTTTTTAAACCATGTGTAATTATTACCCTTCACTAACAGTTTAGACTTTTAACAGTTTTAGACTTAGCTGGCAGGTAGAGTTTGGCCTTTTAAATCATTAATTTAACTTGTATTTATGTCTCTTTCCTCAGCGACCTGTGCATGGATTGTGCCTTGCAACTGGAGACCTGCCCATTGTGTCGTAAAGAAATAGTGTCTAGAGTCAGACAGATTTCTCATATTTCATGACACATGTGAAGAAACACCATGGACCTATTTCTACTCAATTCCAGCCAATGTTGAAAAGAAAAAGAAAAAAAATTCTCTAACCAGTTGTATACACATTGAAACTTACAGCCATGGCCAGATTTTATGCTAAAATTGGTAGTTTGTCAGATACAAATTCTCTTAGAATTGAATCCAACTTGCCAGCCTAAATTCCTTTTGAGGCCAAGGAAGGCTGAATGCTAAGCAGCTAGGCCTGTGGTACTTCCATGAAAGACAGTAGGTGACAAGGCCCTCCTGAGTGCTGAAACCACACCGGAATTCTACATGTTGGCTTCATTTGGTTGTTTAACACAAGATGTTTTGTGTCGTAGTCTACAGTTTTTATTTCGGGGAGAAGTCATTTGGAGAAGTAATTGAAAGCATTTCTGGGTTAAACACCATTGTTGAGAACCCGGTGTGTTAAGCATGGATATTGCACTGCAAGACTTGAGTTTGTAAACGTAGACTCACACAGGTCACCACTACAAGCAACATGGAGATCCTGAAAGATGGTGCACAGACTGTAGAAAAAAAACCCAAATTTTTTTATATTTCAGTGAGTCCAAAGAACATTCTAGTTATTTTGTTGTTGTTGTTTTTAACTACAGGAAATTGGTGGTATTTCCACATTCGTGGTGTTTCTATCCAGTTTCAGTACCCACATTTTGTGAGGAAAAATGTTTTACCAATACAGGAGGAAAATTCCTAAATCAATTGTAATGTTAGATTGGAGAAAATTTGGTATTTAGAGTATCTTTAAGGTACCATCAAATCAGGTTTTTTTTGTTTTTTATTTAAAAAATTTTTCAATCAGTATTGTTTTGGGAAGTAATATACTTTAAAACTCTTGAATTAATAGTCTCTAGAGGACAGTCTGAGAACACATGTTTCTGTCATTTTAAATAAATACATGTTTTTGAATAGCAAATTCAATCATGAATTGTTGACTGTGTCTTCATCAAAAGTGTTTGTCCCTCTCAGGGTCTCTGGTGAAGACCTTCAAGAGTTCAGTTTTTTCTCCCAGAAAATTGGAAGGTAGAATTGTAAATTCTTCAGACTTATTTTATAATGGTGTACCTCAGCAACTGCCTTTCAATTTATGCCAAGTCCTTACTGAGTTTATACTTGAATAGTAAATACGTCTTCTGAGTTTTACAGTGTCTTAAACTCAATGCACATTTTTTTTTCTTCCTTTCCCCCTCTTTCTTGTTTGTAGTTCATTCAACCTGTCCTACAGAGGTGATTTCCTTCCTGGCTGTATTTGTTGGGGTGCTGGATTTTTCCATGTCTCTAGTCTTCCATAAAAATCCAAATATATAAAATATATATGCATATATAGTTATGTGTTCTCTTTAGCTTGTGGTGAATACAGTAATTTGCATTGAAAAATAAAACATCTGTTGCATTTTTTACTAAGATTTCACATCTCTCATTGATGTCTCTTATTAAAGTTCCCACTCTTCAGGGTAGGAAAGAATCACTTATAAAAACTAAGATATAAAAGTCTGAGAAAGCCTGGCGTGGCTTTCCATACCTATACTGCCCACAGAAGGCTGAGACAGGAAGATTCACGTGAGTCTGAAGGTCAGCCTAGTCTGCTACATAGTTCTAGGGTAGCCAGGGCTGCTGTAGCACTAGATGCATAGCTCCATGGTAGATCACTGCTGGCATTTGAAAGGCCCTTGTTCCTGCCCTGGCACAACAAAGAAAAAGAAAAGAAGAAAGTTTATCCAGGCATGGTGGCACATGCCTTTAATCCCAGCACCTGGAAGGCAGAGGCAGAGTTCCAGGCCAGCCACGGCAACGTACTGAGATCTTGTCTTTTTAAAAATGTAAGTTTAGTCATTTATGGAGCAGACCTTCACTGAGCACCAAGTAGGCACTGGGTACTATGCCCATATGGTATAGAAGACAGCTTTTGAAGTGCCAGCAAGGAAAAGGAAACACATCTGTGTGTTGTGAGAACTTGATAGTGGAGGCGGCTCCCAAGAAGAGAAGAGTACAGTTCTGGGGAGAATGAGGCGGCAGTACTTCAGCTACGTGGCTGGAGTACAGGTTGGGGAGTTGTCAGACAGAAACCAAGGAATACGGGACAGAGGCAGAAGGGCTGAGGAGGGGCAGCTAGGTGAGTGCAGCACTCGGGCAGAGGTCTTGTCTCTAGGAAAGCAGGGAATGGTATGAAGATCGGGTAAAGATGCTTGCCACCAAGCCTGATGACCTGAATCCAACCCCCAGGGCCCACATGAAGAAAACCAAATCCTACAGATGTTTTCTGGTCTCCACATGTGCACTATCACATGCTCATGCACACAGGCAAATAAAATGTAATATAAAACAATTGATAAAAAGGGATCTTTTTGTTGGTTTTCATTGTTGTGTTGAAATAGGGTCTCCCTATATAGCCCTGGAGGACCTGGAACTCACTATGAATATAGACAAGGCTGACCAGACTCACAAAAGGCCCAGTGTAAGATGTCAATAACTGCTCATGAAGTCCATGTTAAGATTTTTATTTTGTCTTGAATGCAGTAAAAACTAATAGAGTTTGAACATGGATGTGCCAGGATAATGTTCTTAAAAGATGACTCTGAGGGCTGGAGAGGTAACTCAAAGAGCACTCACACAGTAGCTAACAATTGTGAGTCCAGTACCAGGAGATCTAGCGCCACCTTCTGGCCGCTGTGGGCATTGCATGCATGGGTGCACTTACATACATGCAGGTCAAACATAAAATAAAAATACTTTTTTAAAAAGATGGCTCTGTCTTCTCTTTGGAGAACAGAATAGACGGATGAGTGGAATAGAGATAGAGAAGAAGCATAAACTAGCATAGTCCAGCTGGAGATGCTAAGAGAGTCTGTAAAGTCAACAGCATTTGAAGAAAATGGATGAAATAGGTAACCTTAGGAGCCAAAGGAATACAGGAGCCTATGTTTTAGAAAGCTACCCTCAAATTCTGTTCCTAAGGTAGCCTGCTTTTCCAGTTCTTCTAGACCATGAAACAGAAGCTCTCGGTATTGAATTGATTAATCCATTAAGGATGAAAGTAAAGTCACCCTGGAGCGCCTTCCTCCAAAAGAGCACACATTTCACCTCACTGCACATAGAAGAGAAAACGGGATCAGTCTGCCACTCATAAGAACCTACACAGAGGAACAATTTCCTGCAGGCAGTATAACCATTTTCAGAGAAAAGCTAGACTTTCACTGCTAATACAGTGTTACCAGGAGACAAACAAAATCTTATGGCATTTCCCCAGTGATTCATTGGGGAAACCTAGGGTTTCAGCCAGAAAAATAAAAGTAGTGAGTTGCCACCTTTTTTGAATGACGTAAAACGAGAAAATCATGGTGCCATTTGCAGCATGCCAGGAAATGGTGATTCAGCCATAGAAACTGAACTAACTTTTGCAGCAGAAAATGACTTTTGATGGATTTCAGCCATCTTGAATGTGAATCCATGAAAACAAACCAGCTCTTTCCAAGGTCTTCCACTCTCCATCCTGTGCTGTTTATTCATATATTAATGCCACTGAGTATGGTGGCTTATGCCTAAAATTGCAGCACTTAGGAGGCCATGGCAGGAGGTTTGTCATGAGTTCAAGGACAGCCTGGGGACTACATTGAAAGTTGCCAGGCCAGCCTGGGATACCGATTGAGCCCTGTCTCAAAAAATGAAAAAGTGCCAATGAAATGGCTGATCAGGTAAGGGTGTTTGCCACCAAGGGTGATGACCTGAATTCAATCCTCAGGACCCACATGATGGAAGAAGAAGACTAAATCTTACAGTTGTTTTCTAGCCTCCACATGTGCACTATCATATGTACATGGACACATGCAAATAAAATGTGATATAGAAAATCTTATTGAAAAGGGGGGGGGGCTGGAGATGGCTCAGTGGTTAAGAGCATTGACTGTTCTTGCAAAGGTCCCAGGTTCAATTCCCAGCACCCACGTGGTGCTAACAATGATCTCCAACTCCAGTTCCAGGGGATCCAACACCCTTTCCGACTTCCATGGGCAGAGCACGACACAGGTGCACTTACACACATGCAGGCAATACATTCATACATTTAAAAATAAAGTTTTTTGTTATTTTGAGATAAGTCTTACTGGCAGGCCTGGAACTCACTATGTTTATAGACCAGGCTGACTCTCAAACACAAGATCCACTGTGTATACCTCCGGAAAGCTAGGGGTAAAAAAGTGTAATGCCCAGTAATGAAAGATTAATTCTTAATGCTAATGAACAAAGGATTTTTAAAATGTGTATGAATGGAAAACAGTTAATATATTTCAATTTTTAATTCTTCTGCAAGAAGCCATGCTTCTCTTTTCAGCAGAAAATCCATGCTCTGATTTCCAAAGATATGTCTAATGAACATAATCATGAAGGTTGATATGGTTTCTCTGGAGTGGAACTGGACCCACTCACCTCTGTTTTCCAGTCAATAAATTGGAAATAGCACCTTACAAAGTTGGGGTTTTGTGTTTCATAGTGTGCCAAATATTTCAAAAGGAAAGTGTATATTTATAATCTGACACATGCCTGTTTACATATCTGTTATCTTTATCTCCTGTTGTTCCTAAAGCCAAGGATTAAAAGATGACCATACATTATTTAGCATTCTTCTCATCAAGAAATGAAGTTTAAAGTAGTGCACACCTACAATCCCAGCATGCAGGAGGCGGAGAGTTCCAGGCCACCATGGGCTGGAGTTTATAGGGCTAGGGGGTGTAGCTCAGTGGTAGAGCATTTATCATGCACAAGGCTTCAAGTTCAGTCCTCAGCCACAAAATTTAAAATATTTTTTTAGAGTCAGAATCTCTATTCCAAGCTGGCTCTGAACTCCTTATTACCAAGGATGACCTTGAACCTCTGATTCTCTTGCCTCTACTTCTCAAGTGTTAGGACTACAGGTGTGGAACACCATGATGGTTTTAAAGCAAAAACTTGAAATACGGCTTATGCCTCTGTCCCTTAAATCTCAGTAGGCTCTGTGTTTGCTTGTACAGTGGAATATAGTGATATGATGCTATGCCAATTTCTAGTACCAGGCCTTTAAATGCCTGGTAGCTCCCATTTCCTATCCTAGCCCCAAGACCACCCTATTTGACCCATCCCCAAAGTCTTCACAACACCCACAACCAACAGCTCCCAGTCATGAGCTAATACTAACTTGTCAGCCACTTGAGCGTCTCTGGCTCACAGCAACTGCCCCTGCTGACACCAAGTGAAACAAAGACGAGTCCTTGCCAAGCCCTGCCCAAAATGCAGAGTAATGAGCAGAATAATTGCTGTTTTGGGCCACTAGGTTCCACTAGGGTTTATAATAGCAAAAGATAACTCATACAGATGAAATCAAATTTCATTCCTTCTCTGCTTTAATCCCATGACTTAGAAACAGCAAGTAAATTAATTTAGTCCAGAAGTAATGTAATATTTAGAAAAAAAATGGGTAGTAGGCTCTTAGCAAAGTTTGCTCTGAGTTGTCTAACCAGCCCTTAATGGAAAGAATTTTTAGATGTTTGACTTCTACCTGGTGCTAACTAATCACAGTAGTATGAAAATTCATCATCTGGATTCAACTGTGTCTTTGAAACCATCTTAGTTCCAAATACTGTATGTCTGTAAATATTTATTTATTTTATTTTTTCCAGAGAGTCTCCCTGTAGCCCCAGATGGCCTGGTATTCACTACGTACACCAGGCCTCAATCTCTAGGTAGGTCTACATGGAGACCCTGTCTCAAAAAAGACCAAATTTTTTTTAAAAATCAAAGATGTCTATTGATTAACTAAAATTAGCTATGATCTTCAATTCATACCACACATTTCCTAGTTATATACTATACATTTGGTAAAAAAATATCAGGCCACCAAAGAGACATTATGCTCATTTGGGTCATCAGAAGAAATCAGTCCCAGGAAATTCCTTCTCAAAGTTTGGCAGTTATGGCCAGGCTTTAAAGGGGATTTCTGGAACAAAGTTATCTAATTTTTTTTTTCTTTCTTTTTTTTTTTTTTTTTTTTAGTGTGTCTGTATGTGTATGTGTATATGTATGTTGTTCCCTCAATGGCCAGAAGAGGACCTCAGTTCCCCTAGGGCTGGAGTAACAGGCAATTATGAGCTACCCATTGTGGATGCTGGGAATCTCAGGTCCTCTGCAAAAGCAAGAAGTGCCTTTAACGGCTAAATCATCTCATCAGCCCCAGAAGTTTATCTAATTTCTGATTGCCCAACTCAAAGTGGTTCTGTCACCTTTTTTTTGTATTACATAATTAGTCAGTAAGCCATTTGCTGCCCAATAATTTGTTGCTTCTGGTTTTCTTATGCTTCAGACCAGGCCTTATTTAGCCTAGGCTGGCCACAAACTCAGTATGTAGTTGAGGCTGGTCTTAAACCCCTAGGGAATCCTGCTTTCATCTTCCAAACGTCGTGATTACAGGATTGTGCCGCCACGCCCTGATCTTGGCTGATCTGAAAATTATAAATCAGATTAGACGGCATCCACTTAATGTGATGGAACCTTCTTTCCATATTTCCAAAAGGGAGAAGGAACTGTTGCAAATTCTGCGTTACCTGGTGCAAGATGTGTGAGACTGACTCAAGCAATCTAGCCGCCTGCCCCGCTCTTATAACATGCTTTCAACTACATACTCTTTACTAACACACCCCACAAGGTGCAATTCATCCGCAAACTGCAAGTGAGGAAACTGAGGCTCCAGCTTCGATGACTTCATCCGCAATCCCGGATGTCACCACACAAGCTGCCACCACCCTTCGGGTCCACAGCGTTGTACCAGCAGGCCTTGGTGCTTTTCTCCTTCCCAGTCGACCTCTTTTGCCCTGCCCCCGGCATCGGGGAACGTGCGGCTGTGATTGGCTGCCGAATGCAGTAGCCATGGTGACGGGAGGCGGGGCTGCGGCGCGCCGAGGTTGCTACCAGACCGGAGGCGGGGTGGCCTCGGTGAGTACAGAGCGGCCTGGCCCGCGTGGAGGCCCGGCCGGCGCTGGGCCCACCCGGGAGCCGGAGCCCCGGCCTCGCGTAGGCGCCCAGCGGGCTGGGCGGGGCGCGGGCTCGGCTTCCTGCCGGCCCTCGATGCGGTTGGGCCTGCGCGGGCCAGAGCAGGGGCTCAGCCCAGGCTGGTGGCTGCTGCGCCACGGCCATGGACGCCCTGGAGGAAGAGAGCTTCGCGCTGTCGTTGTGAGTCACGCCTCCGGGGCCTGCTTGGCCTCGGCAGTGGGTGGTCGCAGGGGTCGGGGCGCAGGGCAGGTCGGCCAGGCCCTGCTCTAGCTCCCGGTTTGCTTAGGCCGCAATACCACCAGGTGAGGCCCAGGGACTGCGTAGGTTCAGTGCGGGGCCTGTGTCACCGATTATCAGCTCATCCATCACAATCCTCTGTCCTGCATCTTGGCGGTCAGCAAAACCTAGAGGACTTGACGGTCCCAGGGCTGGCTGCGGGCCAGAGGACCCTCCAGACCTTTTCCGCCTGTCTTCAGCCATTCCCGATCTAAGTACCCTCTGGGCCAGTATTCCTCCCTGGTCACGTTTGCCAGCTGATAGGGATCAGGGAGCCGAGATGCGGTAAGTAGATCCCGCAGGAAATGCGCGCGCAGAAGGCCTGAGATGAACCACACCAGCCTTGGTTCCTGTTTTGTAACTGTCATACCAGTTTGGTCAAAACAGAGCATTCAACTTGTGGGTCACAGATGGCATCACATGTGTTTTCCATTTGGATTTACTAGGTTAGATAATAAAATTGAACCTGAGTGGTAATGGTAGACCAGGCTGGCTTTGATCTCACAGAAATCTGACTGCCCTCTGCCTCCCGAGGGCAAAGGTTAAAGCTATGTGCCACCAGCCCGGCATCTGGCTATTCTTTTGTGCATATTTGGAAATGTCTTTAATTTTTCTCAAAAAAAAAAAAAAAAGGAGGTGGGGATGTGGCTTAGTTGTAGAGTAGTATGTGTAAGGCCTTGAGTTCAGTCCTACAACAAAACAAATTGAATTTCTAAAATAATTATTTGGACCAACACCTAATCCTGGTGTGTTTTTCAGCTCTTCTGCCTCTGATGCAGAATTTGATGCTGTGGTTGGATGTTTAGAGGACATTATCATGGGTAAGTTTCTACACCAAAAAGTGACTTGTGCTCTCTCTAGTTCCTTAGTTTAGTTCCTCGGTTCTTAGACCCTTTAAAAAAATTGTTTGCATGGGAGTGGGGACAGGTACCGTGGTACACCAACAACTTTGTAGAATCAGTTCCCGCCTTCTACCTTCCACCTTTATGTGGGTTCTGAGGATCAAACAGGTAGCTAGGCTTGTATGGTGCGGCTTTAGCTGCTGAGCTATCTCACTAGTCCAGGCCCAGCCACCGGCTTAGGCCTTGCTTTTAAGGGCATTTAGAGAAATTAATTTGAAGAGTGAATTGTTTAGACAGAACTTCAAGGTTTGTGGGAACAATAACATAGCACAGTGTAACATTAAGTGTAATATTTTGTCTGGGTAACAAACAACCCAGGGTAAGCAAGATCGCTCAGTGGGTAAAAGAACTTGCTGCTATGCCAGACAACCTGAGTTCAATCTCAGAGACCCACATGATAGAAGGAGAGAATCCCCATAAATTGAATTTTTAAAAATTTTATTTGTATGGTTGTATTGCCTGCTTCTGTATGTAAATGCACCCATGCATGCAATGCTCCCAGAGGTCAGAAGAGGGCATTGGATCACCTGAAACTGGAGTTACAGGGAGTTGTTAGCCACCATGTGGGTGCTGGGAACTGAACCTGGGTCCTCTGCAAGAGCAGCCAGTGCTCTTAATCACTGAGCCATCTCTTCAGCCCCTTACCACCCTTTTTTAAAAAGATTTATTTTATATGTCCAGTGTTTTGCCTGAATGTATATATACCATGTGTTTTGTATATATACCAGTGTTTTATATACCAGTGTTTTGCCTGAATGTATATACCATGTGTGTGCCTGGTGCCCACAGAAACCAGAAGAGTGTATTGGATCCCCTGAAACTGGAGTAAAGGACTCATGTTAGCCACCATGTGGATTCTGGGAACCAAACCCCAGTCCTTTGGAAGAGCAGTAAGTGCTCTTAACCACTGAACCATCTCTCCAGCTCCCATAACTTCTTTTTAAAGGCTGGTCTATTTGAACATCCGTGTTCCCTTTAGCCCCACCCAGCCCTCAAGTTTCCAGCCTTCCCTCTCCTGGACACTGACTGCTGGAAAAGCAGCATTGTGGCTGATCTGAGTCAGGATGGCTTTGCACCTCATTGCAAACAGTAAATTTTCTCTATTGCGTTCAGACAATGAGTTCCAGTTATTACAGAGGAATTTCATGGACAAATACTACCAAGAGTTTGAAGATACAGAAGAGAATAAACTCACCTACACGCCCATTTTTAATGAATATGTAAGTAGATTTGTTTTCCTACCGGGAGATGAGGGTTTCTTTAACATTTGAACTTACACTCACTATTATGTATAATTAATATATGCTAATGAAAACTTTTTAAATGTTTGAATTTAAAATCAAAAGATGCTACAAAGCATGGTGGTACATGTCTATAAACCAGCACTCAGGAGGCTGAGGCAGGAGCATTGCTGCAGATTGGAGGCCAGCCTGGGCTATATAGTAAATTTCAAGTCAGCTTAGGCTACATAGCAAGAATCTATCTTTAAAGACAAAAGTTGGGGGATGGGGGGCTGGAGAGATGACTCAGTGGTTTAGAGCACTGGCTGCTCCTGCAGTGGATGGAGTTCAGTTCCCAGCACTATGTGGCAGCTAATAACGTTTTATAACTCCAGTTCTGAGGGAATCTGACACCTTCTTCTTACCTCCATGGACATTTGCAGAACCAAGGTATACTTACAGATTTATAAGCAAGCAGTACATTCATACACATAAAAAAAATTTTTTAAAGTTGGATTTGGCTTATTTTTTAATAAGTGTCATTACTGGAGAACTTCTGATTAGAATCTGGTTTAGATCATTTTCTTTTGGCTACTTTCCTCTTGGAACTGTTTTCTAAAAGGCTTTTAGACAATATTTGATGAGATTGCAACTTCTTGTTTTAAAAACAATTTAACTTAGCATGTGGTAGTGCATGCCTTTGATCCCAGCCTTGGGAGGCAGAGACTGGGGAAATCACTGAGATGAGACCGACCTAGTCTCCCTAGCTTGAGTTCCAGGCCAGCTGTGGCTACAGGGAGACCTTGTCTCAAAAAGACCCCCCTCCAAAAAAGTTTACGTTTATCACAATCCTGTTTTCAATTGTGATTACCTTGCATTTGTGTGCCATAAAAACAAAACAAAAACCCCTAACAGGGCCAGTGAAATGGCTCAGTTAAAACTGTTTTCCAAGCAAATCTGACAACAGGAGTTTGATCCAGGATTTCACACATAAAGATAGGAGAGAACTGGCTTCTTAAAGTTGTCTCCTGACTCCCACATGCACAGTGTAGCATTTGCACAAGCACACTCACACACACACTAATGATTTAAATAAAAAACAAGGTGCTAGTGAGATGGCTTACCAGTTAAGAGTGCTTCCTGCTACTCCTGAGTTCCTGAGTTCCATTCCCATCACCCATGTCAGGTGGCTCACCACGCGACCTGTAACTCTAGTACGAAGGGATCCGTCACCCTCCTCTGGCCTCCAAGCATCTGCACACCTGTTGCATGTACACACTGAGGGTCTCAGGTGATGACTGCCAAGGGCAGGGACAGCCTCTCTGCAAAGAGAGAGGTCTTACTTCCCCAGTCGAGGACCACACAGGCGTCTGTGTCTGCCGTTGCAGATTTCTCTGGTGGAGAAGTACATTGAGGAGCAGCTGCTGGAGCGCATCCCTGGCTTCAACATGGCAGCTTTCACCACAACACTGCAGTGAGTTGAGCTTGACCTGGGTTCTGTGTGTCTCACCTTTCTCCTCCCTACACTGAAGAAAACCACTCTCCTTTTGTTTCAGTGAGAGTCCTGGTGGGAGGCCCTCTGCACCTTTGAAAGACATCTTTTTTTGGTTTTTAGAGGCAGGGTTTTTCATAGCCCAGGCTGCCCTTGAACTTACTATATAGCCAAGGCTGACTTTGAACTGATCCCTCTGCAGGCACCATAAAGATGAAGTGGCTGGTGACATCTTTGACATGCTGCTCACGTTCACGGATTTTCTGGCTTTTAAGGAAATGTTTCTGGACTACAGAGCAGTAAGTTATGACTGTCCACCTATTTAGCTGCACTGAACCACTTAGAAAGTTTCAAATAGAGCTACTAAGAAACCTCCTTCCCTGTACCCCCATCTTTTGTTCCCCTTAAAATGGCTAGTATGAGTTAACTTGCAGGGCGTCCGTGTAGGGACTGCTGTTTCACTCCGGCCAGTCCTTTCCGTGTTTTGATGAAACTGGCCCAGATACCGCCTTAGAATTCCTTACAATCAGGATGAAAAAGAGCAGGTCTATCTCATCCTGTCACCTTTCTTATTATGCAGCTTCTTTGTAAAGAAATATTTTTAAGCAAAGAGAGGTGTTTTTGTCTTTGTTTTTGAGACAGGATCTCATTGTGTAGCCATGGCTGGCCTGAAATTCACTATGTAGATGAGGTAGGCCTCAAACTCACAGAGATCCAACTACCTCTGTATAGTCGTATCCATTACCATCGTGCCTCACCACTCGGGGCCAGCCCAAGTGCACTTTTGGGGGCCAGCCCGAGGGGTTGGGGGTGAGTAGACGCAGAGTCAAGCCACAGACTCCGGGAGTTGGACGGGAAGCAGGCCAAGTGCGTGGCAGTGCAAACTCGTTTATTGAATAGGTGTATAAGCTCTTATAGGTCTGGATAGCCAATGACCTTACAGGGTGGGGTCCCAAATACAGCCAGTAGTAAGTTTGTCCCCAGGTAGGCAGGTTCTTTCCAGATGCTGGTCTCACAACTGCCCAGAGCAGAACACCACACCCACAGGAGCCATTCCTCTATTTCTCCTAGCAGGTGGTCTAGCTAGGCCCACCTTGCATTACGCCCAACACCTCTGTCTCCCAATGCTAGGGTCAAAGGCGTGCACCATCATACCCAGCTAGAGAGGCATATTTTTCAGGAGTGCCTATGCCTGTGTTGAGCAAAGATGGAAAGAACCGGTGGCCCCACTCCCGTCCTGTATATCCCTGCAGCCCACGCTCTTGTCCCGTCATCCCGAGCTCTAGCCCCCATCACAGGGGCCTCCGAGCCAGGGAGGCTCTTTCCATTCCTCACTTCTTGAAATTCTCTGATTTTTCCTCCAGGAAAAAGAAGGTCGTGGACTGGACTTAAGCAGTGGCCTGGTGGTAACTTCTTTGTGCAAGTCATCTTCTATGCCCGCCTCCCAGAACAACCTGCGGCACTAGGACCCACCCCCAGACAACAGATGGGATCACTTTGAAGTCCAGCTCAGCATGCTCAGAGATGCATCTTGGAAAGACCAACAGTGCCCAGCCCTTCATTCATGTGAAGTATTGATGAGTCCCAGACAACATGACCAACTCTCCCGGCCCTTGTTCAGAAACACCTTCTTGTATTCAGTAACCCTCATGTTCCTCCCCACAGGCACCTCTCCTGCGTGCTTCTGGGTGGCTTTGAAACGGGCCTGTGTTGGCCACCCCAGCTGCAGGCCCTTCCCCAGCAACGTGTTGGTGTGTCAACAGCATGGATAACCCCCTGTCGTGAACCCTTTGTCCTGGCAGGCTTGCATGAGTCTTTGTGCACCACAGCTCCTTCTTATATGGGTCCGTTTCAGTCCTCAGCCTCAGTGGGGTTTTTGTTTGGGAGTATTGATCTAGGGAGTTCCTGCAGCCAGCTGACCGTCCTAATTTCTGAATCTCCTGTGACTGCAGCTTGCCTTGGCTGAAGGAATGAGCTGAGAGAGAGGTTTTCTACCTACATGTGAAATCGAACTCCTGCTGATCTTGATGTAGTCCCATTGTTTTTCTAAGTCTCTTTTAAGCATTATTTTCAAGAAAAATATTTTTATAGATGAAAACTCAGGCTAACCTAGTGGATATGATCTTGGAACATCCATGATCACCCACTTAAAGATCAAAGTATTATATGCTGTGTGCGCCTAGTGGTTAGTGCTGCGGTGCGGAGCCGCTCGGCACTGCTGACGTCTCCCGGCCGGCGCCGACAGCTGCGTGTAGAGTAGACTGCAGCTGTCCTGTTTTTGAAGCTTGCTAAGTGTGCTTGTGCATGTTTGCCTACAGTTCTTTGTGTATGAGCTATTGGGGGGGGGTAGGGACTCTGCAACTTCCTGTTCCTGTCACTCTCTCTCCTGCCAAGTTGATGTTCCCCTGATCCAGCTCAGGCTGGGGGGTGGCCATGTGGTCACCTGTCAGCTTTGGTGCACCATCACCAACCAGAAAGCATGAGTGTCACATCTCTAGAAAGAAAAAACAATAGTTCAATTCCTAATGTATACTTTTGATTTTCATTTTTATAGTAAAACTAAGACTCTGTACTGACTTTTCATGTGACTGTTCCAACTTAAAGGTGAGCTGTAAGCTAGGCTATGTGTTTTCTGTAGTAATGTGTCACTACTTTTGTAACATGAGTAAAACTTGAGGTGTTTTGGAAGAACCATTGCTGCACATGAATCGTCTACTTTACTGTAATCACTGCCATCCGGGTATTGTTGCTTTGGTTGCTTTGATAAGACCCTCTGGAGGCCAGCTTTGTAAGTGCCACCTCTCCTGGGTTGGCTTTCCCTTCCTGCTCCTTTTATAGGCAAGGCCGCCCATTACAAGCAGGACTGTTGGAAACACAAGATAAAGTCAGCCTGCCTGGTTGAGAAAAGACAACTGGACATGTGCAGAGCCAAAACACTGAATGCAAAAGACCCAGAAGGCAGGCAGGCTGCGAGAGAGGCTGAGCTCAGTGAGCAGTAAGGCTCAGCAAGCAGACTTGCTTGTGCTGTGTCTCCTAGGACTTGGACAGATGCTTCCTCTGATGAGTCTGGGTCTGGCTCAGGGCAGTAACACTGATGTTCTAGCACATTCTAGTCCAACCTTGGGAGGCTTCCTTTTTCTTCATCCATGAGAAAGCAGTGCCTACCTGGGAAGCAAAACATGTAATGTCTTCCCTAAAATGGGCTGTGTGGGGTGGGGGATGCCTTTAAGAGAGTAAGCTCTCTGGCTTACCAGGATTCTACTTTTGCTTTTCCTTAAACACAAGCCCTCCTTAGGGCTTAATCCTTTATTACCTAGACTTGACACTGGAGAGCAAAGTGGATTCTATTAATATTTACAGTAACCAAGACAACCAGTGAGCTGGGACCAGGAGCCAGACTTGATCCCCTCCCTCTGAGTAGATCAGCCCCAGCTCTTTGATTCTATTACATCTTAATTGTTGCCAACTTTTCTTTTTTCTTTCCCTTTCAGTTTTTAAAGAAAGGTCTCCCTCTAACCCCAGCTGGCCTAGACTTCGCTCTGTAAACCACAGAGATCTGCCTGCCTCTGCCTCCCCAGTTCTAGGATTAAAGGTGTACAACCCCGCCAGGCCCAATTTTTCTTTTTTGAGGAGGGGGTATTGTTTGATTTGTTATGCCTGCATGTATGTAAGGTGCACCACATGTTGCAATGCCCACAGAGGCCAGAAGAAGGCGTCAGATCCCCTGGAACTGATGTTACAGTTCTTAGCCACTAACAACTGTAGTTGGGAACCAAACCCTAGTCCTTTGCAATAGCAGCCAGTGCTATTAACCACTGAGCCATCTCTCCAGCCCCCCCGACCCCCAGGTTTTCTTAACACGAAAGTGTCTAGAAATGGAGTATATAGATATCTAAGACCACGAGGATAACACTTTTCCAAATAAGTTCTTCCATTTTATTTAAATTGTAAAAAAAAAGAAAAATATTCCAAACAACAAAGTCACCACCAACCCCATGACAACTCACCAGGCAGGGCCCTGCTTCCCTCCCTCTCACCACGAAGTCTCTAGTGTCTAATCAGTGCCTGGGGGAGCAGTCTGCACTAATGCTGGCTTTTCCCAAAGGGAAAGTACCACAGCTTGGGTGAGGGAGGCAACGTGGAGAGGCTTGCCACCCATGGGAAGCTGCTTAAAATCAACCGAGATTGCCAGTATCTGAGATCCTAGCTCTATATTTCACTCTATAAACGTCTCCCTACAGGTGACACGTTGGCTTGGGGCAGGGAAGTGGAGGGTGGGATCCAGACAGCCTGTGGGCTCACTCACCTCTCCTGGAACAGAAATCGTCCCTATTGCTTATTAGACTTTTGCTGTGGTGGGTCGAAGGCTGCAGGTCTGGAGTCTGTTAGTGCATTTAGTGTTGGTGAGAAGGGTGGTCCAGCCTGGGACACTGAAGTCCTTTGACAAGGCAGAGCCAGCAAGAACCCACATCCCCCGTCACCTTCTGCTGAATAAGGGGGGTGAGGAGGCTGTCCTCATTGCTGGCCCTTGGCAGCTCTTGCATTCCAGCCTGGACCTGCCCCTCAGGAGTGCGGGAGAGCTTGAGTCCAGTGAGCTGGCGGGGTAGCCCTGCACTATAACCGAGCCACAGCTTCAGCCACAGAACAGCTGGCTTAAGCGTAGCCCCCAGCCACCTGACTCGTGGCCGCATTGCTGCCCACTCCTCTCCAGGCCTGGAAGCTGAAGAAGGCGCTCACTCCGTAGGCAATCATCACCAAACAAGCAAAAAACTGGTAGGGGAGAAGAGAAGAAGCCAAGGTAGTCAGTCAGAGCAGAACATGGAAACCTCACAGGACAGTGACGGCAGCCTGAGCAGCCTCCCCAGATGTCCTGGAACTACCAGAACCACTTGTTCCAGCAGCCACACTCACTGCGCAGCTCACATTGCACTAAGTGAGGGCAGGCAACAGAACCACACAGGCCAGACATGTCAGGCAGTGCCAAGGGCAGCCGTGGGTATCCATGGGGTAACTACACACCTACCAGGGACTAGTGTCCACAGGTAACATTTGGGATGTGGCTCAGGCAGGGTGCTTGCTTAGCTTTAAGATGCCCTGGTTCCAGTCCCAGAATTGAAAAAAAAAAAAAAATCCCCAATAAGTAATAATACTCAAAGCCTTCCCAGGAATTTTCTGGAACCAGTTTGTACTGTACACTCTCACCTGTATCTTTAGTCGCTTTAGGTCTCTCACCCCAGGAAGGAGTTCACTGATTTCAAAGTCACTCTCACCAGGATGGGAAGGGATGCCAAAGGTTGCCCTCCCCTGGACATGACCATTGTGGTGCTTAGCCTTCCTAAGCCAGCTTCCACATCTGAGGAAGAGCTCGTAGGCCCTTCCTTGCAAGGTACAATGCAGGGCCTTGTGGGTGGAGTGTGATTGACTACTTAACTGGCCACTAGACAAAGCCCAAGTTTGGGCTTCCTGAGAAAGGATGAAAATCAAACCTGCAGATAGGATGTCAAAGGGGGAAGGTCCATAGCTATTAAACAGATGACCCATGGTGACATGTGACCAGAAATGAGTGTGACATAGCTGCTTCTCAACAGAACTTCACAGCAGACCCAAATCCCTCTGGTTGCTCCAGATTCTGCTGCTCACTTAAAAGCTTGAAAGCAACTGAGCCCTGTTCGGACCCACTGAGCATCTAGGCAGTAACTACGGTAGGAGCCGATGAGTGCAGAGACAGAGGGCTTGATGGATCTCTGTAGAAGGTAGGGTGCCCTGGGAACATACTCACAGAGGCAGCTGCACGCTGGTTATAAGGCCGGGAGCCCTTCAGGGATGTCAAATCCACTGCCGCAGCGCAGGCGATAAAGGCAGTGATGTAGAGAACGGCGGCAGCGACATTAAAAATCAGTAACTGTCAGGGGGCAGGGAGAAGAGGCATAAGACCCATACATAGGGAGACTCAACACCCCTGAGGCCAAGGGAAAGCATGGGCAGGAAGGTCTGAAGTGACAGAGCTGGGCAGTGCCAGCCCACAGCGACCCATCTGTCTGACCAACTAAAGAAATGCAGGCCACTCCCTGTGTGACTCAGGGCCACACCCATGTCCTCCCTGTACCACATCAGGGCTTGGCCTTGTGGCTGGCCCTAGGGTGGAGCCTTATATCCCTCTCATCAGTGGGAAGAATCTATGGCTTTCTTTGGCTACTCAAGACTTCACAGCAAATGTTGCTGTGGTCAGGACCTCAGGGGACCAAGCACTCTCTTACAGGACACTGTGAAAACTGTCGGGATATCGCCCCTCAGCTGGAATCTAAGCCCCAATTCCAATGTCCAGTGTCTGGCCCTTGGGCCAGTTAAGTCTTCAAACTGATGGTCTTCAACCATCTCATTGCCCTACAGATTTTTTTTCTTAATTACCAACATTTAAAAATTAGATTTCAGCTGGGTATAGTAATACACATCTTTGATCCCAGGACTCTAGAGGCAGAGGCAGAAGAATCTCTGTGAGTTTGAGGCCAGCCTGGTCTACATAGTTCCAGGCCAGCCAGGATGACATAGTGAGACCTTGTTAAGAAAAAAAAAAATTGCATATGAAAACCTGAAATTTTCAAATTAAAAATGCTGAAGGCTTCAGGCCATGGTGGCACCTGCCTCTGATGCCATCATTCAAGAGGCAGAGGCAGGAGGATCACAAGTTTGAGGCTAGCCTGATCCAAATGATCAGTGAGACACTGTCTCAAACAAAATACTCAAAGCTGGGCTTGGTAGCTTCTGGCAATGTGCCCAGAGGCAGAAGCTAACTATACAGTGAGACTCTATCAAGAAAATTAAAAATAACTGGTCTTATGGCTGGGGATATAGCTAAGTGGTAGAGTGTGTTCAGCATCTCTGGCCTTGGTTCTATCCCTAGTACCATCAGCACAAAAATAACAAGCTCAAAATACCCAAAGACCTGGCACCAAGGAGCCTGCTCACAGCTAAGCTGAGGAGAGGTAGCTTCTCAAGGCCATGTGCATGTTAAATTTTTTGGAAACCTCCTGATTGAATTCACTAATCCATCTTGCTTGGCCCTTTAAGGGATTGGCAGGCCCCATCCCAGAGAGTACAAAGGGGCTGTCACCCAGCTCTCCTTGCCCTACTGGTTAAAGGTCCAGAAGCACAGAGACGAGTACCCAGTTACCATGGTCCTAGAAAATAGCATCTCTTCCAGGCACAGCTGTGCTAGCCACTCATCCCTGCCTCAAAGACGGAGGCCTTTCCAGCTCAGCAGAATTTTTCCTTAGAGGACCAGGGACATTCAGCAGATATCTGGACCCTCAGCCGGAAGTCAAGCTGCCACCTCTTGACACTCCCAAATTGTGCCCCCAAATACAGTGGCCACTGAGCACCCTCCTGGCTCCAGCCAGTGATACAAGATCTAACAAACACGTTCTGTCTCAGCATGACTCACGTTTCCTCCGATTAAACAGTCATTGAATTGCAAACAATTGCTGCCTAGTCCCAGCCTCACTGGTCTCAACAATCATGTGCCTCTGTGTTCACTGAAAGACTCAGACCCAGCTGCAAGTGTTTTCCGGGTTCCAGAAAAACCCCAGTCACTTTCTGTGTCTGGCTAGGGTGCTTTCCCTAGTCAGAGGAGACTAGCCTGGAGCAAACCTTGGGCACTCATCCTCTTCTGGACTGTAGGGACACCTGGAGTCAGTGGGTATTCATGTTAGGCCACTGACAGCACCTGACCAACTGACACCCAGGCTCAAATTCTATCTTTAAAAAAAAAAAAAATCTGTAAGATTCTAAAGAGACTTTTGTGGATCCACTCAGCTTCTAACTGCTGGGCCCTTCCCAGGCTAAGCCAAGCACCCACTTCAGCCATTAGCAGGACCTCCCACTCAGCAATTCTGGTAGCAAAGGGGCAGGAGGACCTTGGTCAACGCACCTATCTCCCAGGCCTTTCTACTTCTCATTTAGGGATGGTCACAGTGGTCCTGTCAGGGCCACCCACAGGTCAGAGGGCTCAACCTGGAGCCACCCAGAGCCCCTGCCCAGACTCACCACCAGCGGCCAGGGCACCATGTACAATTTCATGTGCAATTGAAACAGGTAAATGACGAAGAAGACGATTGTCACCAGCCAGAAGAAGACAGCGACGAACATCACCCAGCCGTAGGCAGGATACAGGTGATACGGGGTATCAGCGATCAAGGCCCACACTAGCAACCCCAGCACCTAGGGACAAAACAGGAGTCTTCCAGAGCTCCACAGCGCCACAGCGTCACAGCGCCACAGCTCCAGCTGGAGGCCAAACCCAGACCAGGCCTTGGCCTCCTTTATTGTTTACACAAGAAACCCTGGGCTGGAGAGATGGTTCACTGGGCAAAATGCTTGGAGTGCATCCTAACCTGAGTTGGATCCCTGCCCCGCCCCACCCACATCATTCACAATAATAATAAACATTTTTTAAAAGAAATTTTGACTTGGCTCCTGCTGTGTATATCTGTGGGGATCTTGCCTGGTCACTCTGCTCCCTTTGATCCTGACTATGCTGTGACATAAAACACCTCTTGGTCGAGACATGTGCCCCATAGCACCTTGCCTACTCCTACAGTCTGGATGACAGAATTTTCTGTGCACACATAGCCTCTCAGACACCACCAACCGAGGTGGTGACAGTACTGCTTCCCTAAACTAAGCTTCCCAAAGGTAGTCCATGGCAGTCTCATGGTTATGTCCCTATACTAGTACAGCACCTGGGCTTTGTTATAGATGCAAAAAAGACATTGCTGAAAGCCAGGCTTGGAGGTACATATCTGTAATCCTAACATAAGAGAAGGCAGGAGACTCAGGGTTCAAGGCCAACCTCAGCTACATGAGTTCTTGGCTAGCCTGGGTCATGTGAAACTATCTCAAAACAAACAAAATTATTATTACCTAAAAAAATTATATATATTATATATATGTAATAAATTATATATAATATATATATATGGCTCAGCGGTTAAGAGCACTGGCTGCTCTTGCAGAGGACGGGGTTCAATTCCTAGCACCTACATGGTGGCTAACAACTATCCTAACTCCAGTTCCAGGGGATCCGATGCCCTCTTCTAACCTCAATGGGCATTGCATGACATGAGTGCATTTATATACATGCAGGCAATGCACTCATACACATAAAATAATAATAATAAAATATATATAAATAAAGAGCCTACAAGATGGCTCACCACATAACAGTACTTGGCATCCATGCTTGACAACCTAAGTACCTGATGACCTGAATGACTCATAACCTGAGTTCAACCCCATAACCCACAGTGGAAGGGGAAAACTGACTCCCAAAAGTTGTCTTATGGGGGACCGGTAATCAGTTAAAATTGTTTGCTGCCAAGCCAAATAACCTAAGTTCAGTCTCTGAGAACACGTGGCAGGAGAGAACTGACTACCTCAAGCTGTCCTCTAGTCCAACACTTCCACATTCACACACGTACCAAGAACAAAATAAATTGAAAAAATAAAAAGAGTGGGTTGGTGAGACAGCTCAGGAAATAAAGGAGCTTGCTGCCAAGCCTGATGACCTGAATTCCAATCCTAGGACTGACATGGTGGAAAGAAACAACCAACTCCTGCAAGTTGTACTCTGAACTCCACATTCAAGCAGTGGTGTGCATGCAGATACACAGACACACAGACAGACAGATAGACACACATACACACACATGATAAATAAACTGCAATTTTTTTTTTAAAACAAGTGTTTTTTACAGGCCTTGTCTTCCCTTGAGCCACAGGATCTTTGGGGGCAAAAAAAAATCATGTTAGCTGCATATCCTCCTTGAAATGGTGAAAGATGCCAACTCTACCACCTCTAACTCCCAGCTGTTCGTCCTATAGGTGCTCCCCTCCTGTCTCACAGAGGAAAGCCAAGGAACTGTCTGTCACACTGTTCCCATGTGACAGGATGGCTCAACATCCCCAAAGACTATGTATATTATAGCTAACAACATAGACTCTGGGACTAACTGCCTGGCTTAAAGTCTGTTCCCTGAGAGACTCTGAGGCAAGCTTAGAGCCTCTCTATGCTTTCTCCCCTCACCTGGAAAAGCGCAGGGACCACCCCCACCTCACAGAGCAACTTAAGACCCCAAGAGTGAGTTGGGGTTCACACACAGGATCAAAGGCAGTACTTCCTTTCCTCCCGCAAAAGGGTGGATCTGCACACATACCATTCCAGACCTAGGGAATTCCAGAGAGAGACAGACAGACAGACAGAGACAGAGACAGAGAGGCAGAGATAGAGATGAGAGAGATTTCTTCTTGCAGGGTATAGCCCAGGAAGCAAATAAGAGGTCCATGGTGATTTCCATCCTTGCGGCTGTCCTGGGCCTCCCCAACCCCTTCTTGACTGGTTAAGGATCTCTAGGGTGGGACACTTACCCTTACCTACCAAGGCATTATCTGGAACCCAGATCACTATGAGCATGAAAAGTCTGCTGCAGCTCTAGAACAAGGCTCGCGGGTGCAGCATGAAGGCAGGTGACCCCAGGCCAAGAGTGAGCCCACCCTCGACCAGATGGTGAAGTGTCTTAAGAACAAGACAATTCTCTGGGTGCTACTCTTTGGGGATAAGTCCCCTGGCTCTCATTCCGCTGACAGACCACTGCACGTTTCCAGCCCATGCCCCTCTGGGTCTCATAACCCAGAGCTGGAACCCTGTCCAGCACCTCCTCCCTGACCCACCACCCCCCAGAAACCACAGAGTTTCTTTAGAACCCTACACATGTGGGGTCAGGAGGGATGGGGACAGTTCCTTGCTGACTATGCCTAGGAGCTCAGCAGCCCTTAACAGCTCCCAGGCTCTGTACTGACTCTTCTTGGCTAGGGTGAACTCCAGACGCCCCATGCCACACAAAACCCTTCCATCTGTTCTTGTCTCTGACCCTCAGAAGCAGGCTGGCCTGTGGCCCCTAGGCTCACTTCAGAATGAAGATGGGGAGAACAGCTGGGCCTCTTTAGCTTGTGGTTATGTGCCACGCTGGGGTCAAAGCCCTCACTATCGAGAACGCAAGGGTCAGTGAGATGGCTCAGCGAGCATTGGTACTTGCCACCAAGCCTAATGACATGAGTTCTATCCCTGGAACCCAATCAGGAAGGAGGGATAGAACCAGCTCGTACAAGGTGCACATGCTCATACATGTGTGTTTGTGTGTGTGTGTGTGTGTATGTGTATATGTATATATATATATATATATATATATATATATATATATATATATATATATATACACATAAGAACTCAGGGCAGGATGTCCAACAGGTCCAACATTCACTTTCCCCCTTTTCTGTCTTTTTTTTCTTTCGAGGGGAGGCTGGGGGCAGGGTCTCATTATAGAGCCCAGACTAGACTTGAACTAACAATTCTTCTGCCTCTCAAGTGCTGGTAGCACATGTATGTGCCACCACACGTGGCCGACACAGACCTTTCCCTCTGTCTCTGGTATCACCCTGTCTGAGATAAACACATCAGGGAGGTCACAACGCTGAGTTAGGTGAAACTGTCAGGAGAGCAGATTCCTGAAGCAGTGTCTCAGGCTCCTTCTCAGGTGAGGACTGAGAAGGCGGCTCTCCCATAGCTTCTGTAAAGTGGGTTCCAGTCCAGTCTCCCCACCACCTGCCACGGGGGCGGCAGATTCCCACTATCTGAAAGGAAATCAGAAAATGCATTACAGTGACAATCCAGAAAAGCCCCTCGCATGTTTACGCTCACGCTCTCGGGTGTTGTCACTCAAGCTTCAGTTTAGGGACGGAGGTGGGGGCACAGGTACACTGTTGTGCTTTGGAGGCACCCAGGAAAGACTTCCCGCCCTACGTTAACCGTTTCCCAAAACCTCTAGCCAGTCTGTCTCACCGCAGCTGCACAGGAGGCGTGCTGTGGTCACTGCCGGTAAAAGGTAGGTGAGCCTCAGTCCAGGTCTGCCCTGCCCTGGCACTGAGAGACAGACAGGAGATACTGATGGATGGACAGGGTGAAGGTGGGCCAGCCGCCACCTCTAGGGCAGAGCTGGCCAGGCCCCTGGGCGTCCTCACCCAGTCCTGTGCTGTGCTCCACCCAACCCCTGGTTTCCAGATCAGCAAATGCATGGCAGGCCTCCACCGAGATGAAGTGGTAGATAAGCAGGGGGAATTTGTGTGCCTTCCGGCCAGGCCTCCTGGCCCCACACCACACAGCAGCCTTGGTTCCTGCCCTAGAACAAGGAAGGTCCATTCCTCCATCAGAACCAGACAAACTGGTTTCTCTTTGTCCCCAAGCCCCTAGCCTGAACATTTATTGACCTAGTGGTTGGCCTGGTGACCCTGCCAGGAAGCCGAGGTTCGGGGAGATGCAGGATCCCCTAGGCCCCTCTCAGCTGAGATCTCTGAAGTCCCACTTACTGCAGACCCCACTTTATCTGAAGGTACAGAAGTCCCATTTCAGCACGGGGCTATATGCTTCTGAGGTCACAAAGGCCAGTAGGTAGCTGGGAGCAGAGGATGAAAAAGAAGACCTCAAATCTCCCTGTCCTCCAGAACCTCAACCAAGGCTCTGAGTCTAGAACACTCCTCATACAGCTCATAGGCCCCTCCTACACCCCTCCAGAAGCAAGGTGCCCTGCTGTCAAGCTGTTCTTATGCCAGCAAGGAGGACCTGATCAAACATGGAAGCTGGCCAAATGTGCATACTCACAGGGCAGGGGAAGAGAGGACCATGAGGAGAGGCCCATGTGATTCTAGATACGAGATTGGGGAATATCTCACTGGTATAATGACGTGATAATGACCAAGGAGGTGAGGGAGGGGACAGGGAGAACCATGTGGTTCTGGAGAAGAATGGAGGCAACTCTGCTTGGGTCACCTTTGCCTCTGTGGCCATCTGCCTGAGTTTCTATGGGAGTTCATACACACATGTACACCCCCTCTCCCAAGGCCTCACAACACCTCTCTAGGCAGCAGAGGCCGGAGATGAACAGATAGATCTCTGGTATCTCAGGGGTATGGCGCCTTATTCTCTATAAAGCATGAAGAATATGGGTTAGGAACCTTCTCTTCTCCTTTTCCATCTCCTTCTTCCTCCCTTCCCCTCCTCCTCACCTCACCTCCCCCCTTGTTTTTAAAAATATTTTCTCCATTATTTTTATTTTATATGTATGACTGTATTGGCTGCACGTATGTAAGTGCATCCATGTCATGCAATGCCTGCGGAGGTCAGAAGAGGGCATCAGATCCCCTGCAACTGGAATTATTGACAGCTGTTAGTTGCCATGTGGGGGCTGGGAATCAAACCTGGGTCCTCTGCAAGAGCAGCCAGTGCTCTTAACCACTGAGTCATCTCTCCAGACATGCACCCCCTCCCCCACTTTTTGATACAGTGAGAGTCTCACTGTAGCCTAGCTGGCTGGCCTTGAACTCCTGACCTGCCTGCTCCACATCCCAAGTGCTATAATTACAGGTGAGTGCCACTACCTCTGGCTAGGAATCTTTCCCGAAGTGAGAATTACAGCAACCAAGGGGAAGCATTCACAAGCTCTTTACATTATCAAAGAATGCTGGAACAGCTGGAGACCAAAAATGCCTGTAATCCCAACAGCTGGCATGCTAAAGTAGGCCAGCCTGGGCTGCATAGTCAGTTTGAGGCCAGGCTGCTTTATCTCAAAGAAACCCATACAGATTATAAATAATGTAATGTAAATATATGTGTGTGTGTGTGTGTGTGTGTGTGTGTGTGTGTGTGTGTGTTGGTGATTAAACCCAGGGCTTCACGCATACTAGGCAAGCATTCTACCAAACCATAACAAAATGCTTTTGTTAACACTGTGTAGACTGAGGATGCGGCTCCATGGCAAAGAGCCCTGTAACCTAAAAAATAAAATAATATATACAAAGGAGGCGATGAGAGCTACAATCACCAAGATGCATTCCCCACTCCACGGAGGCCAGCTTACTCTGCCCAGAAACTGTCCATGGCAACAGGTAGACAAGCCAGTAGGGTCAGGACATGTTTCCTTCCTTTCCATGGCTCTGGAGCAGTTTCCTTGTGACATTTGGTGGTGATGGAGCTGAACCCCTCCCCACCCTCAATGTAACTGGAGCTTTAACCCAGTGACTAGACTGGAAGACCAGGGAAATTTGGGCCAAGACCCATCCAGCAGAAAGGCCAGGTAAAGATTGAGACAGAGGGTGGGGCAATGTGCCCACAAGCCAAGGGATGAGAGGATCGGCCAGTCACCACAAGAAGGAGGACTTCTGACCCACAGAGGAGCTAGGACATCTTTCAGACCCACCATCTGAATCTCTGGATGTTGTCTTGCTCTCGTTTAACTGTGCTGTTTATACTCTTTATGGTAGATCGTTGGCTCTTCCACGCCTTGAACCCAAGCTCCGGTCTGGCTACTTGCTAACAGACTTGGCAGGTGGCTTACCATTTGAGTGCCTCAGGAATTAGGGTGGTTCTGAGATGTAAATGAACAAAAATTTAAAGGGGGGAAGCCTCAGCCAGCATGGTGTTACCATCCCTCTGAGAGTTAAAGAATGCATTCAAAGCAGGCTCTAGGGGTATGTGCCTGTAATCCCAGCTACTCAGGAGATCTAGACAGGAAGACCGCAAATTGAAGGTCAGCCTGATAAATTTGAGAAATGTATCTCAAAAGAAAAGAAAAAGACGGCTTGAGGATGTAGCCCTTGCCTAGCATGTGTGGCCCTGAGTTCTACCCCCAGCTCCAGGTCTTTCCTCTGTGCCTGGTCTCCTGGGGATAACAGCATGCTCAGCTCCTCAGAACAGAGGGCTCAGAGTAATAATGAAAGTGTTGTCCCAGACACAAGCACCAGGCACTGGCCTGTCCCAGATAAGGACCCTGCCCTGTGCGACCCACCCACGAACAGTTAAGGCAGCAGGGTTTGGGCTGTACGCTCTACCTCCACTCCCCCAAGCCAAGGATCCACGGGCAGCTACTGCACCCCCAGAGACCTCAGTTTTCTCCCTGAACAGTGGAGGCAGGGGCTCAAGAGGTCCAACAGTCTTCAATGCAGTCCTCTTCAGGGGCCCCAAAGCCTTCTCTCCTATGTTGGCCACAGGAACTGCTAACCCCACGGAAGCCAAGCAAACTCCTCCCTTGACCAAAAGCATCATCCCACCTCTCCTTTTAGGCCCCT
Source organism: Eospalax fontanierii (assembly GCA_035773235.1). Lineage (NCBI taxonomy): Eukaryota > Metazoa > Chordata > Mammalia > Rodentia > Spalacidae > Eospalax > Eospalax fontanierii. Next base: position 16,130,752 of record CM069552.1, read on the forward strand.
ACTTTCTAGATAGGTTCAGACCCAAGCAGACTCACTGTGTGGTCTTGGGAGACTCACCTAACCTTTCTGATTTATTCCTCATCTAGGGTACCGTGAAGGAGTTAAAGGTTATGCAGGTTGACAAACCCAGGCAAGTGATGGCAGAGTGAGGTGCTTTCCCCAAATGGAAGCTCCCTCGGGGGCTGGAAGTTGGCACGAGGGTCCCGAAGCGGACAGTGCGGGTTGTAGAAACGGCCAACTGAAGCTTCTGCAGCAGGACAGCATGGTGCTGGCATCTGGTGGGAGCCCAAGCCTGGGGAGTCAGGGCCGCTGGGAGGAACCAGGGCCTGTGCCTGATAGACAAGGGATCTGCCATGGAGCCGCAACACGTGGTACTGCTGTTTAATGGGGTGCTAGAAACTGTTTTTGTTGTTGTTTTAAGTGTGAAATCTTCAGTGTTTAACTGTTAGCAACTAAGCCAAATGTTTTAGAAAGAGTGAGGAGTGGCCTAAGTTCTTCAGGGTCCTCAATGTCTGCTCCCGTGACACTACCGAGAAACCAAGAGCCAGGGTGGCCACATGACCCCTCCTGGGGTTCCCTTCACTCAGGACACATCTAGGCAGCTGGGGACACTCAGAACTTGGCCTGGCGTGGCTCAACCTCCACCCCCTTCCTGACCCTTCTCCTTATACTGAAAGGGACTTTATAGAAACAAAAAGCCATCCATTGTGTCACATGAGACAAAGGGGCAGGGGACAAAGGCTCCCGATGCCTAGGCAGGCCACACCACCACCACACACCACGCCCTCCCTGTGCCAGAGGAGGCCTGGGGGAGGGACCTTGGAATTCCTGCACTGGACACAGAGCATTCCAGAATACTGGGCTCATCATGCTTAGCTTCCCAGGCAGCCTGGGAGCAAAGACAACACCGCTTTGGGCTGCCCAACTGCCCACGCCGCCGGCTACTTGAAACATATGTACCAGAGGGGCCATACTGAGTCACTCAACTAGTAGACAGACGCTCCCAGGGCCAACACTGTACCAGGCTGTTCTGGGTCCATGGAAGGGAGCAGGATGCTAGGCTGCCGGGCCTGGCCCGCAGGAGCCCCGCATGGAATTTGGCCAGGATCACGGCCTTCCAAATGCAGCTTTCCCTGTGCCACTGACTATTCCTGAGTCCTGGGTCTCTGAGGAGAGTGTTCAAACCCAGAGGTGTGAGGGTTTATGCACACACACTGATGGCTGTATACCCTGTTGACCTTGTGTGTCTCAAGCCACGTGGGCCTTGAGTGTCCCTCCAGTTTTAGAAAAAGCTTCCAGCCATTCTGGTGGTGGTACACATCTGTCGATGAGAACAGGACGTAGAAATTGCTTAGGTCATTTGGGATAAAAAAGATCCCAAAAGGAAAGTGATCAGTTTCTTGCTTGGCTAAGAGCTAGAAGTGTCCTTGGGCCTGCTGGTACACTTGTCCTTACCTGAGGTCAGAGAAGCCAGAACTGTCTAAGCTGAAGAAGTCTCTGGTTCCACCAGAGCCAGAGGGTGAGGGTGCCAGGAAGGGGTCTGTTTTTTTCTTACATCTTTTTCCTAAAAGAGCACCCTGTTCCTGGAAACCACACTGAGGACGTGACTACCTAGATACCTGGAACAGGAACTGGACTAGCCATCTCATCTTCCCTTCATCCACTGTGTCTTTTTAACTCCAGAGCAATGAAGTTCAATAGACTCCCACTCCAGGGGACCCCTCCTGTTGTACAGGAGCTCTCCTAAACTCCCTATAATAAAACACTCCCTTTTAAAACTCACCCTTTGTGGTCTGTGAATTTCATTCTTCAAACTTGCACAAAAAAGAACCCCAAAGACTCTCCTTAGGTAGGCTTTGGTGACCATTGAGTTTTGGGGACCCCAGTCTCTCAAGTTAAGTCCAACACAGCCAAGAAAGATTCTGTCACTCTCAAAGATATACCAATATTCCTTTATCATCATCCCAGCAGTTGGACGGCAGAGGCAGGATTACCATGATTCTTTCGCCAGCCTTGGCTACACAGGACCTTGTCCTGACTCAACACTAATAATCATTCATTCCTTCATTCATTCAGTGGGAAAATCTTTCCCACATGAACTCAGATGGGAGCATGCTGCCCTCTGGGGCAGATCAAGCAGGTCTCTTTTTTAGCACCTCCTGGTGTATGAGGCAGGTGGAACACTGACTCCCACCTCCCAGGTCTTTTCTAGATCCCTGAGTAAGTGGCAGTGCTCCTGAAAGGATTCCAGAAACTTACAGCACCTTAATCACAGAGCATTCTCAGGAAGGCCTCATCCTGCTTGAGAAGGCCCAGGTAGAGCCCTGATGCTCCTTGCTCCAGCCATAGCCCCTCACCTAGCCTGCCAGGCCCCTTCTCCTCCTGGGCCTTCTTTGCTCTGGACCCAACCTTTCCCAAGAGTAGTATTCAGCCCATTTCATAGATGACAGAAACTGAGGCCCTTTTTAAAGATGAGATCTGGACCAAGGACATTCATACTGAACAGCCATAGAGTCAACTCCCTTTTACCTAGCACTCAGTTTAGGGAGATGGAGACATTGCCCTGGAAACCACTGTGCTAAGAGGGTCACTGGCCCAGTGGCTAAAGCTGAGGGGACTATGGGAGTCTGTGAACTCCCTTAGCCTGTATGGGATGACTGGGCAGTCTGTGGCAAGACTTTCTTTACTTTCTTTGGGTCGCCTAAGCCCATCTTTCCCATCTTCACTTCCAAGAGGGGCTGGTGGCCACCCCCTCATCCTCAAGTAGGCTGGCAGAGAGTCAGACACCATCCTGCCCACAGTCAAAGCTGGACTGTCCCAGAGCAGGCCCAAGTTTGTGGTTTGGCATGTTGCATGCTGGGTCCTGCCTGACCTTCAGCCTTGTCCTCCCTTGGAGACCCTGGCATGCCTCCTGCCTCTCCTCCCTGAGCAAATAGGAGGGGATCACCCTGCCCAGAAGCAAAGGTGTGAGCCCTGTTCTTTTGGTATCAGGGCTGGGCTCACAGGCTGCCAAAGAAAACAACCCCTACCTAGGTCACAACAACCATGAAGAGGAGTGGTCGGTATGGCCCTAGTCACCATGTCCAGAGAGATGGCAACTGCCCAGTGCACAGGATGACTTTGCAGACAGTCCCCTCCAAAATGAATGTTGTTCTGTACTTACAGATGATTAGGAAATCTAGACAGCGGCACTATCGCTCAGTGCTGTGTGACCTTGGGAAAATGCCTTCTCTTCTCTGGACATAAGTGGCATCATATCCCTCACAGCTTCAGACACAGGTACAAACTCGCTGTATGTTTTCCATCCTCAACATTTTCATTTATTTGGAAAGAATTCTTAATTTTTCACTTGTTTGTTTCGGTTTTTGGAGACAAGTTTTCATTACTTAGGCCAAGATGGCTGGTACTCCCGCTCTGGCCTAGGCTGACCTTGAACTCACAGTTCTCCTTCCTTAGCCTCCTGATAGCTGGGACCAGAGGCACATGCCAACACACTCTGTTTGTCATCTGTTTTTGAAATAAGTACTATGGGGCTGTTGAGATGGCTCAGCTCATAAAGGCACCTAACACCAAACCTGATGATCTGAGTTTGATCCTTGGGACCCATGTGGTAGAAAGAGAGAACCAGTTCCTACAAGTTGTCCACACACACACACACACACACACACACACACACACACAATCTCAGCTTCAGACAGGTGTCGTGGGTCTGTGTGTATCCTTTCCACATGGATGGATGATGACATGCCACATGGTGCTGTACCAGTTTTCCCCGTTGGCCACACAGCCTGGAGCCCACCCCTGAACACACACAGAGCTGACCCTGGGTTCCCTCCAGGCAGGAAAGTATTCTTACTTGATGTCCCATGCCCTGGCATTGACACATTCCAATTTCTTTCCCCAATCCCCATTGATAGAGCTGTACATTTAGCCAATTCAGGAAACTGTAAAAGGAGACTTTTAATCACTAATAAATGGGGACATAAACTACCTGCCACAATAGCAACTAACCTTAAGATTAAATACAACAAATACGCAACAATGTTAAAACATTGCAAGCAGACAGCGTTGCCCTGGGGTTCTGCATCAATTCAGCAGTACCCCTTAATTAAATATGGTTTTGCTTTCTGAAGTTTCAGTTATTTATAGTCAGAAAATATTACAAGGGAAGTTCTGCAAATAAATAATACAGGAGTTTGGGGGATTGTTTGTTTGTTTGAAACAGGGTCTTCCCGTAAGCCCCAGGTGGCCTAGAACTTCCTATACAGACCAGGCTAGCCTGAACCCACTATGTAGATAGGCTGGCCTTGATCTCACAAAGATCCACCTGTCTCTGCCTCCTAAATACTGGGTTAAAGGTATCCACCACGACACCAGGCTGCTTAATTTTTTAAAAACTAGCTAGAGGAGGCTAGTTAAACTTCTGATCTTTTTGCTTCCACCTCTCAAATGCTAGGATTAGTGGTGTGCACTCCCAAGTCTGGCTTTTAATAACAATTCATGGGGCTGGCAAGATGGCTCTGAGGGTAAATGTGCCTCCACTGAGTGACAACCTGAGTTTGATCCCGAGAACCAACTCCTGAAAGTTGTTCTCCCAACTTCCACACTCGTTCAGAAGTACATGTGTACCCTTACACAAACCACACACACACACACACACACTCAAATAAATGATTTAAATAGTAATTTATAGGTTTTAAATAACTTGATAAAGTGCATTGCTGTAATTGCTTCATTTTATTATTGGTTATTATTTTTAACCTCTTAGTGTACTCAATTTAATTTTATCATACCTATATGTGTATAGAGAAAACGGTCCTTATAGGGCTCAGGACTATCTGTGGTCTCAGGCATCCACAGGTCTTGGAATGTATTCTCGTGGATAAAGGGTAACTATTTTATTTTAAACTGCTAGAAAAGTGCTAAAAACACTCTAGTACCCACTGAGGCTAACTCCTCAGCACAGTCTTTCTGGATGACCAACTTCAACATAGAACATCTTTATTATGTTGGATTGGGGAAGGCTTTCCAGAAGTCAAAAGAAACAAAGAAACAATACAGTGTTTCAATATATACAGCAAAATCTGCATGGCAAACAAAAGAAAACAAAACAAATACCATGAGAGGGCCAAGGTGACACAGGCCTGTGGTCCCTGTATTTGGGAGGTAAAAACAGGCGAACTGGGAGTTCAAGTCTAGCCTCAGCTCCACAGCCAGACTACCTCAAAAAGCAAAACAAATCCTAGCCCTCCAGAGGCAGAGGCAGGAGGATCTCTGTGAAACTGAGGCCAGCCTGGTCTACACAGTGAGCTCCAGGCCAACTGAGGCTACAGGGAGGCCCCATATCAAAATGACAAAAACACACTATGAATAAAATAAAAAGAAACAAAACAGAATAAAAACAACAACAAACTGGAAAAATTATCTGTAAATCTTCCAGAGCTCCTGCAACTGGCCAGAAGACAAAACCCAGCATCCTGCGAGACACAGACAGAGGACATACAAAGGGCTCTGACACTTTTTTTTTAAAGGTCAAGTTCACTCTTAGGAAGACTGAGAATAACTTCACACTGACCTGCCATTTTGGCCTATCAGATTAGAGTACACCCAGAAGCATGTCATATCACCAGCCAGGGTGGCTTGTGGGAACAGGCACCTACTGAGGACACAGGTGTGACCTCCGTGGAGGGCACTTGGCAATCACCATTTAAATCTCAAACACAGCAGGGCATAGTAACACAGGCTGGAAATGTATTACAAGTCACTCATGACAAAAGGGTGTGAAAGAGCAAATGAATAGAAATTCAAACGTCCAAATCAAGGGACTGGTCACCCAGCTCTGGGCCCTGCTGCAACCATGAAGGAAGCAACTTAGGAGGTGAGTGTGCTCTCTGCACTAAGATAATAATAAAATTAAATTTAAAAACTCAAGCCACATTACCATTCATGAACAGGAAATGTGCAAAAGCACCCAGAAGTGGGAAAGTGGGATTCTATCTGCATTGCACACATCTTAAAAAATAAGATCCTGGGCTGATGAGATGGCTCAGCAGGTAACACTGCTTGCCACTTAAGCCTGGGGACCTGAGTTTGATCCCCAGAATCCACATAAAAGTCGGAGGGAACCAACTCCACAAAGTTGTCTTCTGACCTCCCCATGCGGCATGTGATCACCCCACTCACCCAACAATAATAAATAATTTTCATAAAGAAATAAAAATGCCTGGGGCCAGGGAGATGGCTGACTGGGTAAAAGAGCTTGCCATCAAGGCTGACAACACGACTTCCATCCCAGGGACCTACAGGGTGGGAGGAGAGAACCAACTGCAAGTTGTCCTCCGACCTCCTCAACATGGCACACAGGCATCAGCACACACTCACTAACGCACACACACACATGTGTGCAGTAAGTAAGTAAATAAATAAATAAGGAGATGGTTCAGCGGTTAAAATGCTTACCATACAACCAAGAGGATCAGCGTTTGGATCCCCAAAACCCATGTAAATGGTGGGTGCAGCTCACCTTAATTCCAGCCTAGCAAGGGAGAGACAGAGGAGCAAGCAGGCTACTAGCTGCATCAATAGTTTCTAGGTTTGATTAAGAGACAGTGCCTTAAAAATGAAAAAAAGATTCGATCAAGGAAGGTTTCTGACACCAACCTTGAGCCACATGTATACATACACACACATACACATACACATGTACACCCCACATAAAAATAGTAATAAGGTCTTAAAACAGCCCGCGGGAAAGAGCAGGCAGGGAGCTGCCAGCTCTTGCAGAGACTTCCCACCACACTCTTCTATTTCATTCTTTTCTGCTCCAGAAATGCCATTGTGAGGTGTGGGTATCCAGCAAGGCACTCTTTCTCTGCAGGGGGCTGGAGAGATGGCTCAGCGGTTAGGAGCACTGGCTGCTCCTGTAGAAGACCCAGGTTCGAATCCTAGCACACACATAGGGGCTAACAACCATCCGTAACTCTGGTTCCAGGGGATCTGACACCCTGCAGGCAATTGCATGAAAGGGTGCTCTTGTACACATGCAGGCAATATGCTCATATACATAAAATAAAATATAAAAGTACAATGATTAGTCAATTTAAAAAAGAAGAACCAGCTAGATGAACTGGGGCTACAATGACACTATGTACAGACAATCCACAACTGCCCAAAACAGAAGGCACACGAAGACTCACATGCAACCTGCTGAACACCAGAAAATAAAAGCATTGCTTGCTTCCAAAATTGCATTTTTATTCACTTTATTTTGTGGGCATGCATGTGCCATAGTGCACACGTGACGGTCAGAGGGCACCTCTCTCCTTCTACCGTATGGATCCTGGAGATCAAACTCAGGTTGTCAGGCTTGGTAGCAAATGTTTGCACCCTGGAGCCATCACTAGCCCCAAACCACCACTGTTTTTAAAAATGCACAGAGGCGAGCGCAGTGGTACACGTCTTTAATCCAGCACTGGGGAGGCAGAAGCATGTGGATCTCTGTTCAAGGCCAGCCTGGTCTGCATATATATGAGTTCCAGGCCAACCAGAGCTATAGCTCACTGGGTATAACGAAATCTTGTCTTAAAGAACAAAAAACAAAAAAACAAAAACAAAAAAAAAAACAAAAACAAAAAACAAACAAAAAAAAAAGGCAAGGAAAAGGAACTGAAAACACCCCAAAATAGTTCTCCTTGTAGGGTAAGGACTGGCGACTAAGGGTACCTTCAGAGCTGTCTGTGTATTTATTTATTTATTTTTTCATTTATTTATTTTGAGATAGGGTCTCACTATGTAGCCCAGGATGGCCTTGAGCTTGCAACAATCCTCCTACCTCAGACTTCTGAATGCAGGGATCACATGCATGTATCGCCACATCTGGCTACTTATTTTTCTTTTTAAATGTACATGAATGTTTTGCTTCCACGTATGCAAGTGTACCTGTGTGCGCATTGCCCGAGGAGAAGCAAAAGAAGGCATCCGATCCCTGGAAATGGAGTTACTGAAAGTTGTCAGACGCGTGTGGGTGCTGGGAACCGGACCTGGGTCTTCTGCAAGAGCAGTCAGTGCCCTTAAGCACTGCACCATCTCTCCAGTCCCTTGTGGGTTTATTATTATTATTATTAATTTATTTTTTTTGTGTATGAGTGGACTGCCTGCATGTGTGTACCCATGTACACACAATGTCACACAATGCCCATGGAGGTCAGAAGAGAGTGTTGGATCTCCTGGAACTGGAGTTATTGATGGTTGTTAGCTACTATGTGTGTGCCAGGAATCGAACCCAGGTCCTCTGCAAAAGCAATCAAAGCTCTTACCCACTGAGCCATCTCTCCAGTCACTTGTGGGATTTTTTTAAAAAGGAGAGTATATTCATATACTCACTAGGTAATTACAAACACATTCCCAAACCTCCCACACTCTAGCCCACCAGAGAGGGTGTGGTGGGAGTTAACCATCCAGGGCATTTGTGGTTCTGGCACAAGAACCTGCAGGCTCCACTGAGGCTACCAAAGGACCTGGATGTCAGGGCTAAGGAGACCCCCGCCCAAAGTTCCCAGCACTACCAGCCCAATAAGGCCAGCCACTGCTCACCTTTTCAACCTCAACAGCCCAGCAGCCTCTTCTTGGAAATTAGACCTGACTTTCCTGCCTTGTCATGGAGAGAAGCCAGCCTGCCTGCTGCAGCTGGAGATGGAGCCAAGATCAGCAGAAAGAACTTCCTCACGTTCCCAAGAGCTTATATGGATGGAGAATTCCTTGGGCTGAGCTTCTTGACCCCTAAAGTAGTCAAGCTTGCCTGAGAACCCTAAGATCTTAAGGGCCCAGTGAAACTTGCCTTCATTCCAAAATGTGCCAGCCTAAGCCCTTGGCAGGTATCATGTCCCATACTTGAAATCCCACCATCACCACTTTACAGACAAGGCCATAAGACTAGGGAATCAGGAACTCCCCAGAATCCTAAATCAGAAGAGGCACAGCCCAGATTTGAACCCAAGGCTCTCTGCTTACAGGCCTACAATCCAGTGATGACTCTAGAAGGTGCCCCAGATCACTGTAATTTGCCTGCAAACAGAACTTCATGGCCACCCTGAATTCAGGAGATAGGACAGGAAAGCACTCAGTACTAATGGCCTCAGTCCCTCAGGTATCCCATGATACAGACATGTCCTGGGCATGGAGGTTTTGCACAAGCCATGGTCTCTCCTTCCCTTCCTTCTTTGGTACTTTGTTGTTGTTTTCTGAAACAGGGTCTTACTATGTAGTTCAGGCTGGCCTCAAACTCAAGATATTCCTGCTTTAACCTTCTAAGCACTAGAGCACTGGAATTACAGGTGTGTGCCGCCATGCCCTGCTGGAACCTTCTTATCGATACCCCATCTGTGTAGCCAGACCTCAAAGAGTTCACCTCTGCCAGGAAGTCCTCCCCCAAAGTTCCCACTGGGCCACCCCTCCTGAAGTCATCTTCCTTCTCCAACCTTGACTTTGGTCATCTGCCTGTGGGCTCATCCTGTAAGATCATCCTTTACTCCAAAGCTTTTGGAGGCCTTAAAAAATTGGAAAGAGATGGCATGTCACTGCCGTGTACTTCATCATACTTACTCTAAAAGCCTTAGACTCCTCCATGAACAGCAGTTAACCACAGCTTCTGCAACAGTTTTCCACTCCTTTGCTGCACAACGGACGGCAGCAAGGAGCACTCTGGGTTTTTATTATGATTAGGAGAGTTGTCTCCAGGTCATCTTTCCTGTTTCCTTGTTTAGAGACTCTAGCTACAGAAATCCATGTTTCTCTTTTTGCTTACATTAGTAGGAAGCTCAACAACAAACCAAAGCTTTGAACTTGCACATTTCCTGCTATGGCAATGTTGTTTACAGATCTTTAAAGTCAGTTCCTCCCTCCAAACCACCAGCTTGTTAGAAATCCATGAACTCTTCTGTCTTATGTGATGTGATACCATCATCTAATATTCTTTCTGGAACTAGACAGGAGGATGAGTTGAGGTCACAGGTCACTGCAGACCATCAGACGTCTATGAGGAACACTGAGGTTGGTTCTGAAGAGAACCTTCCACGCTAGATGAAGTTTTCTCACTTCCTGTCCACTACTCCAGGAACACCTCCATGCCCTGGAATACAGAGGGGCAAGGCGGGAGATGAGCTTCCACCTTCTCACTTACTGCCTCCTCCATGTAACCTTCCCAGATCCCCAGGAGCAGACAGACAGTCCTGGAGCCTCCCTCATACTCTCTAAAGAGCAGGGGTCGGAAAAGTCAGAATAATCACTCCCAGGAAGTGAGTGGTGAGATCTTGGGCAAAGAGCTTCCTCTGACCTGTTTCCTCACCTGTGGAGAATAAGAGGATAAAAGCCTAGCCAAGAGCCTAGAGCCTCAGGTGCACCCCTCTCAGGGAGCAACTGTGGCTTCCCAGCAAGTAAAGCCTGTCTGACCCCGCCCCCCCATCTTGGACCTAGTGGCACAGTCCGTTGCCACAGAAACCACTTAGGAAGCCCCTTCTCAGACAAGCAGACTAGTACAGTGTCCAATTGGAAAGGCGAATAAAGCCTGGGAGCCAGGGAGGCAAAGGAAGCCATCTCTTCACACCCAGTCCTTGAGGGCGTAGATACCTAGTTGCCAAGCTCCACCACAGAACTTGACCAGGTCCTGCAGTCCATCTAGACATCAGCATCTGCATATACAAGAGGCTTCAGGTGCTCAGGACTGGCTATTGAGCTCACAGGAGTCCCCCAAATCAGGATCAGAAGCCCCAGAGGGAGCCCAAAAGACTCTATTCCAGTTCCTTATATCAAACCCTTTACTAAAATTCTCATTGTTCAGATATAACATGCTTCTGTCCTGCTCTGCAAGGACTAACCCTCAAGGTCCACAAAGCCAACCAGTTACTGGGACTCTGTGCTTCAAAACCTCCCAAGGCCACTAACATAACAGGTCTCCAGTTCTGGAAAAGATTTGGAAGATGCTCGGCTCCTGGCCACACCAGAAATTGGTGCTTCAGTTCCTGCTATGCTAGTCAGCTATTTCCACTCAACCCTCCCATCTGCAGTCTCCATCTCAGCTTCCCATGCCGCCCCTCCGCCCCATGAAATCTTCCCAGACCAAACCAGACCTCTCTCCTCTCTGTCCCTTTCACAAGCCACCCAGCTCCCAGGCCACCTCCAAATTGTCCATCGGGTGCATCTTTAAAAGAGCCCAGAGAAAGACTTATATGGTGGTGCACATCTATAATCACAGCCAATTGGGTGGCAGGAAAATCAGGAGTTCTAGGTTAGTCTGGGCTACATAAGGAGTTCCAAGCCAGCCTGGCTAACAGAAAGAGTCTGAGGCCAACCTGGGCTACATAACAAACACACAACAAAACAAAGCAAACAAAAAACTCCACCACCAACACCAAAAACAAAGCCCTCAAACCCACCAGATAGCACAGAGCCCAGCATTGTGCGTTGGCAGGGTCTCCCCCTGGCGATTAAATTAATCCTGGTTGAGGACATCATGTTCTCCCTCCCCAATCTCACCAAAATAAAAAAAAAAAATACACCCCCCCCAAAAAAAACGCTCAAGGAGAAGACTTTAAAATGCAACCATTCCACATTTTTCCCCAGGGTGGGGCCCAAGAATCTGCATTTTTTAATAGGCAGGAGATTCTGAGGCCGGAAGTGGGAGGACTCCCGAGAGGCAGGTCCAGGTTGAGGCTGCCCTTTCCTGAGCTGCAGGGACAACCCAATCTCTGCAGAGGGTTGGCCCCACCCACGTAGCTCCCTGGACCCGGCACCCTGGCTGGGGCCCCGCAGTTCAAGGGTCTGCGGAAGTTCCCACTCGAGGGATGGTGACCGAAAAGGGATCCAAGTTCACCTCCAGTCCCACCCTATGCCTCTGCCAGCGGACTCGCTCTCTGCTAATGGGAACCGCTCCCCAACAGGCAGTCACGGGCCTCCAGACCTTCGCGGGAGGGTACCGCCAGAAGACAGCGGACACCCCATGCTGCACCTGCTGGACAGGGGTATCCCTTGGGGCCTCAGCTGGAGTCTGCACAGAGATCCGGAGGCAGCAGACTCGTGGCCTCTGGCCTCCACGAATCCCACTCTGCAGCCCAGGCCGTGAGATCTTGAGCGGTCCGGCTGTCCAAACCGGCTGGCCCCGGTCAGGATAGGTGACCTGGAGCAGGCAAGCGCGTCGGGGCCACCGACGCGCTGTCCTGTCCAGCGGAGGAGGTCAGCCTGGCGGACGCACGGCACCGCTCGAGTGGGCAGGGGACGGACGGTGGACTATGCCCGGCCGAGGACGGGCAGCGCCCAGCCCAGCGGGGAGGGGGCAGGGCAGAAGGAGAGGGACGACAGAGCTGAGCGCCGCGACCACCCCGGCGGGGCGCGGGTCCCCTGGCACGGGCGCACGCGCGCGCTCGCAGGGGTGCCAGCTGGGCACCCCAGGTGCGGGGTTCCCAGGCGATCTCGGGCACGTGCGTCCCGGGACGCCCCAGGCGAGTCCCCCATCCCTGCGCGGGGACCCCGGCTCACCAGCTGCAGCATCGCCAGCGCCCCGAGGCCGGAGCGCACGAAGCCCAGGTCCGGGCGCAGCGCGGACACCGAGGCGCCCGCTCCCTGCGCGGGGCTGCTGGTCCGTGTGCTCACTTTCGACGGGAACTCGGCCATGGCGGCTCGCGGCGCCCACGACGCTCTGGCCGAGCTCCCCGAGCTGCTCCCGGGTTGCAGCTGCGGCTCCCGGAGGATGAGGGCTCTGCGCGGGATCCGGGCAGAGCTGACAGGTGCGCGACGCCCCGCCCCGCCCGCAGGCCCCGCCCCGCCTCGCCCGCAGGCCCCGCCCCCCCGCAGGCCCCGCCCCGGATCCGCTGGGGACCCGCCCTTTAACCCTCCGCTCGTGCTGAGAGGCGGTGATGCGATAGGCTGGCCGTCCGGAGCGCGCCCACCTCTGGACCCGACCGCTCCCGGCCAGCGAGGGTCTGCTCTTTCCCGCGCCCTGTGTGTCTTCCGGTGATGACCCGCGCGCCTCTGAGCAGAAAGGGAGTCCGAGAGTCCAGGGGACCCTGCAAAGAGCAGGCGGGGTTCACTTCTAAACATATCAGGCAAGCAGGATGTGGTGACTCAAGCCTGTAATCTCAGCCCTCGGGAGGTGGAGGCAAGGGGATCACGGCAAATTCCAGACTAGCCTGGGCTATATAACTAATTCCGTATTTGCCTGGGCAATATAGGGAGAACCTGTCTCAAACAAACAAACAAACAAAAACCTGTAATCCTAACACTGAGGAGGCAGGAGGCTGGCGGTTATCCTTGACTATATAGTGAGTTTGAGGCTAGTCTGGGAGACATGAGACCCTGTCTCAAAAAGAAAAAGAAAAAGCTCTTCCTCAATTAAAAAAAAAAAAAAAAAGCCTGGTCAGGGGGCATATACCTACAGTTCCAACTATTAGGGAGGCTAGGCAGGAGGATCAAAAGCCTGAGCTTTCCTGGGCTACAGAGTACGTTCAAAACCAGGCTGGGCAACTTCATGGGTTGCTGTCTCAAAATTTAAAAATACAAAAGGCATTGGAGCTAGAGCTCCGTGGCGTGCCCTACTAGCATAGGTGGCCAAACACAAGACCCAGGGTTCAAGTCCCAGCATTGCAGCTAGTAAGTAAATAGAACTTAGAAGACAGCTGGGTATCCAGGGGCACCACTTTCAAGAGCTATTTGAGAAGTGAGAGGTCCCATGGAGGGCTCCTGGGACAGTGCTAGGGAAGGGGTCACTCTAGAGACTGAGACGATGCTGGGTTGCATAGCTAGCTCTGTGTGCGCCAAAACCCTCATTGACACACACAATCGGGCCATAGAAGTTTGCACACTTCGTGCATTTAGTCACCATCATATATAGCAAGAAACCAGCTAGACCAGGCTTTCCTTGGCCCCACTATCTATGTGGCACAAGTGATTAGTGACAAGTGATAGACTAGAGAAGAAAATCAACTGCCCCAGCCCTGGTTCTGCCTCCTCCCAGGTCATAGTGACTCTGCTTCTGAGTGCATATCCCTCTCGTCTATCTCTTGTAAGTACACTCATGATTAGATTAGGCCCCTTAGGTAATGCAGATCAGTTCCCCAAGTCAGGAATCTTAATTTACCCACTTAACATTCTACCAAGATTTTTTTTTTTTTGAGACAAGTTCTCATGTAGGTGAGGCTGGCCATGAACTTGATATGTAGCTGAGAATGAATTTATGACCTGTCTCCACCTCCCGAGTGCTGGGATTAAAGGTGTGTACCACTACACCCATTTATGCATTTCTGCAGATTGAACCCAGGGCCTTGCAAATGGGCAAACACTATGACTGAGCCGTGTGCCTAGGCAAGACTCTTCTATTTCTTGAAAGCTTGTCTGCTTGTAGAGTGCTGCTACTCAGACCATGAAGGAAGGAGAGCCTGGTCCTCCTCTATTGTGGAGGGCTGTTCTCTTTGCTGAGTGTGTAACTTGGGACAGATGCACATGGAGTCCTGATGGAGGAAGGGGACAGCTGCCGCACCATATCAGCTGAGTCTATTTTCTTTTCTTTGGGCTTTTTTGAGACAGCAGTGTCTTGCTATCTAGCCCAGGTTAGACCTTCTTATCTCTGCCTCACTAGTGCTGGAAGCCACTCCACCTGCCTTTCTTTTTCTTTCTTTTTTTTCTACTTTTTTTTTTCTGAAACAGGGTCTCACTTTGTAGGCCTGGAAAGTTTTAAAGTGTAATCCTGTATATTCTGTGCCTATAATCCGAGCACTTGGGAGGTGGAATCAGGAGGATCAGGAGTTCAAGGAAATTCTTACATACTAAGTTTTTTTTAATCGTGTGTGTGTGTATGTACATGTATGAATGTGTCTGCTGAGGCCAGAAGAGGCCACCAGATCCCCTGGAGCTGGAATTACAGGTGGTTGTGAGCCACCTGACATAGGTGCTGGGAACAGAACTTGAGTCCTCTGGAAAAGCAGCAAGTGCTCTTAACCACTGAGCCATCTCTCCAGCCCCACGTAGAGACTTGGCAGCCAGCCTGAACTACATGAGACTCTGTCTTGAAAAACAAAACTAAATAAAAAAGGCCGGGGCATTTTAAGATCTTGGGACGTGGACAGTATGTCTGGTTGGTGCTAGCCTAATGCTTTCTGCCTTCCGATTCTTCTCCCCAGTGCACATGGGGGACCCTTCAGACTGCACCCCGCCCCATCTAAAGCAGCTACTCCGCAAATGAGAAGTACATTTTAGTAGCTGCAAACTCTACCCAGAGAGACCAGCCTCTGCTCAGACCAGTCTGAGTTCAGAACAGGCTGGGGTGAGCTTTTCATATTATTATGAAACACAGAACAGTAAGGTGATTGTTCTGAGGCAGATTCTAAACAGTAGTGTGTTTTTGTTTTGTTTTGGGTTTGCATTTTGTTGTTTTTTTTTTTTTTTTTTTTTTTTTTTGTTTTTTCCCACTTTCATTCCTTTCAAATGGCAGCACAGAGGACTGGGTCACTGAGCTGTGTTTAGTCCTCCACATTTTCTTCCAATCAACCGAATCCATCCTCATCAGAAAGAGTAGGAAGGGACCTGTGCCAGGCTGGAGCCAGCTGCCTACCCAGATCTGCACAGGGAATAAGAGCCTGGATTGTTGGAGTGTAGAGTGGGGAGAGACAGACAGCCAGGGATGGGGAATCAGCGTGTCTCCCACCCAAGGTTAGCTTTTGCCCACCCAGGGTACCTGCGGACTATGACTTGTCTCTGGCTTCAGTTCTACATAGAATCCTTATTCTGGTCCAGTTCCAACTAACTATGAGCCTGGCAGAGTATTGGAGATTCCCTACAGAGTAGATGGACAGCAGGCTCCTTGGGTGCCCCAGGCCCTGAAGACAGAAATGTGAGTTATGCTAAGGGGCCCACCATTAGGGAATTATATAAAGGACACAGAGAAATGATAGCCATCAATTGTGAGTGCATTACCACAAAAAAAGGCAGGATACACAAGGGGGAGTAATTATGTGGGCTGGGGGGCCACTTAGAGCAGGGCTTCCAAAACCTTTTCCAGTCATACTCCTTTTTACCAGAGAAATTTATATATATGACCCAGCATATATATATATATATACATATATATGCATATATATATATATATGACATACAATTCAAACATTTAGTGATAATAACTCATAAAGAACATTTAGGTTTTTTTATTTTTAATCATGTTATATCTGTGTGTGGGTTTATGCTCATGAGTGCAGTGCCTACAGAGTCCAGAAGAGGGCGTCAGATCCCCCTGGATCTGGTGTTACAGGCAGTTATGAGCCACCCAATGTGGGTGCTGGGAACCAAATCCAAGTCTCTGCAAGAGTAGTAAGCACTCTTAATCACTGAGCCATCTCTCTAGCCCATTATACATTGTGTGTGTGTGTGTGTGTGTGTGTGTGTGTGTGTGTGTGTGTTTGTGTGCACCATTGTGTGACTGTGGGGGTCAGAGGCAATCTGTGGGAGTCAGTTCTCTCCTTCTACCTTGTAGGTTCCTGGGACAGAACTCAGGTTGTCAGGTTTGGTGGCAAGTGCCTTTACCAGCGGAACCATCTCACAGGCCCCACAAAGAAAAAACTTAAGAGTAGTTCTTCTTGGATAGCCAAGCTAGGTAATGCACATCTTTGAACACAGCACTTGGGAGGCAGAGGCAGGTGGATGTCTGTGAGTTCAAGGCCAGACTAGCCTACATTGTGATTTCCAGGCCAGTGAGAGCTATACTGTGAGAATCTATCTCAAAAAAAAAAAAAAAAAAAAAAAAAAAAAAAAAGTTCTTTTGGTATACAAAAAAATTTACCATTCATTAAAGACAAAACAAATTTGCACGTTAACAAGATAGGTATATTTGTTTATTTTGACATAAAGAATCAAAACTTGAGTGAATATTTGATAACTGCAGGATATAGAGCACTTCAACATTTTTCAGAGTTGATCACTAATTTGATTTTATAATCATCAGTTCTGGGAATGCTTCTTCCCATAAATACATAGTATAAAATGGCAGAAGTGTGCTTAGGGCCGTTTCATAAAGTTTCTGGAAAGTCTGTCCTAATCCCAAGCCAACACTGTTTGAATGGTTTTAACTATTTATTTATTTGAGACAGGATTTCCTGTAGGCCAAGCTGGCCTTAAAGTCAATATGTAGCCAAGGATGGCTTTGAACTCTTGATCTTCCTGTCTCCACTCCCACAGGGCTAGGTTTTAAGGTGTAAGTGACTGGCCTAATCATTTAAAAAATATTTTATTTATTTATTTTTATTTTATGTGTAAAAATGTATTACCTACATGTATATTAGTGCCATATGATGCGATGTCCATGTCGGTCAGAAGAGGGCGCCACCACGAGGGTGCTGGGAACCGAACCCAAGTCTTCTGCAAGAGCAGCCAGTCCTCTGCTGAGCCATGATTTTTTTTTCATGGCTCCAGTCCCATGATTTTTTTTTTTAATGAAACTTAAGTCAACAATGCAAATCAGAATTTTTTAAGTCAAAGAGTCTATCATAATAAAACCACTAACTTGATATCTACCTTCTGTGGAATGATGGTAGGAAAAATATGATCTTTTTTCCCCCGCATCATTGAATCATGGTTGCTACAAGCAGAAAACATTATGTGAATAGGAAAAGTAAAAGCCCTACAACATACAGGAGTCTCAAATATGAGCCATTATGTCTCAGGCAGTTTTTGTAGGTGCTAAGTGATGGGACTGCATGCACAGTGCCTAGTGTAAATGTGTTTGTGTTGTGTGCTTAGATCCAAGTCCCACAATGCAACATGGCAAGCACTGCCAGAAACACCTCGATTGTGCACTTGATTATGAATTAATATTTGGTTGTTACACATTCAGAAACCTCTTACTGCTACCATTTGTGTGTGTGTGTGTGTGTGTGTGTGTGTGTATGATTCCTCACATCCAGTTACACAATCTATATGGTGATATAACCCATAGTTTAAGAAGTTGGTCGGGAACCAGACCTGGTAATGTGAGACCTGTAAATTTCCCAACTATTTGGAAGGCTGAGTTAGGAGGATCGATGTAAGTTCCAGGCAGTCCTGGGTTACACAGCAAGACCTTGTCCCAAAAACATCAACAGGGGCTGGGAATACAGCTCAGTGAGTAAGAATGCTTTCTGTGAAAGCATGACGACCTGAGTTTGAATCCCAGCACTCACACACAAAACTGTGCATGGCTGTACATCCCTGTAACCCCAGCATTGGGGGATGGAGAGAGTAGGTGGAACCCTGGAGCTCATTGGTCAGCTGGCCTAGTGTAAAAAGCAAGCTTCTGGTTCTGTCAGAGTCCCTGTCTTAAGGCAATAAGGCAGGGAGCAATAAAAGAGAACATGAAGCTTTACTCTGCCTTCCACATGAACCCCCATGGGTGGATGTGCCTAACACACTCAAGAGTGTGTGCCATACACACACCGCACCAGGCACACACTCACCACCACCAGCAGAAACATCAAAACAAACCAAGAGCCCTGAGAGGTGGTATGAGAAATAATATATTTTCAAAAGGGTCACTGAAGAATAATAACATCATTTTAGTTTACAATTCTATGAAATTTACAGCACTCTGCCTGTGGGTTTCTTCTAAGTTTCTACAAGTCAGCTTTTGGGAAGGTGTGATTTCCAATCAGCAAATATTGACAAGTGCTGTCCAGCTTGCTCTGTGCAGATGCTGTGGGGTTGGTTGTTGATTAGTCATTCATTCACTTTTTACATTTTTTTTTCTGTTTGAGACAGGGTCTCCCTGCAGCCCCAGCTAGCCTGGAACTCCTATGTAGAGCAGGCTGGTCTTGATTTTACAGAGATCCGCCATCTCTGCCTCCTCAGTGCTGGGATTAAAGGTGTGCATCACGACGTCCATCTCTCAGGTTTTATTTCCTGTCATGCCACCCTCTGCAGAACTGCCTTTGTCCTCTACTGACTCTCTGCCAAGACTTCAGTGGATCTTATTGGAACCTTTACTGTTCTTAAAGTTTTGCAGGGGTCGGAAGAGTGTGTTTGCACATGCCAAGACACATGGTGGAGGTCAGAGGACAACCTTGGGTGTCAGCTTTCACTTTCCTCCTCGTTTGAGGGTACTGAGTATGCCAGGCTAAAAAGCTAGTTTCTGTCTCCACTTCCCATCTCACTGCTGGAGCAGTGGGATTACGGACTTGGGGTACCGTGTCCAGCTTTACAGAGGTTCTGGGAATTCAAACTCAGGTCTTCACACTTGCATGTCAAGTGCTATTATTCACAAACCATCTTCCCAACCCTTCCACCCTGAAACTTGACCTTGTTATGTGATGTGTTTTGAAAATGTGACCCGTACATGAAGAGGAACTTCATTCTCTTTGGCAGATGCATGATAGACCCTAGAGCAGTCAGCCAGTCCTTCTGTACGCATTTACCACAGCTAGACACAGTGGGACCACCAGACAGACTGTGCTCCTGCTAGGCAAGGGCTTTACCACTGAGCCAGCTCCCTGGCACTTTTTCTTTGTTTTTAAAGTTTTTATTATTCATTTTATAATTAATTTGCTTTTTGGTCTTTTTGAGACAGGGTCTCCCTGTAGCCCCAGCGGGCCTGGAACTTGCTATGTAGACCAGGCTGGCCTTGAACTCACAGAGATCTGCTTGCCTCTGCCTCATGAGTGTTGGGATTAAAGGTGTGCACCACCATGCCTGGCTCTTGTTGTTTATTTTTTATTTTATGTGTATGAGTGTTTTGCCTGTTTGTATTTAAGTGCACCAAGTGCATGCAATTCCCATTGAGGCCAGAAGAGGGTGTTGAATCCCCTGAAACTGGAGTTAAGGACAGTAGTTAGATACCATGTACAGGTGATGGGAATGAAATCCGGGTCCTCTGTAAGAACAGCCAGCGCTCTTAAGTGCAATCATTTCTCCAACCCCTTTTTTTGTTTTGTAGGGCTGAAGGCTACCTGGCCCCAATTCCACCAAGTTTAGTCTTGGCTTGGAACTCATGAAGATCTTCATACCTCAACTTCTTGAGAGCAACAAGTTCTGTGCAGCCAGACCCAGCTTTGACTTTGTCTTTATTTCTAAAATTATTTGATGAGTTTTTTAAAAATGTAGTCCAGGTTAGCCTCAAACTGACTATGTAACTAAAGATGACCTTGAATTCTGGATCCTCCTATCTCTCTACCTCTCAACTGCTGGGATTACATACATGTACAATTACATTTGGATTATTGATTGAGATTTTAAGTTGAGAGTTTTTTAAAAAGTCACCTTTTGGGGAGACAAGGTTTCCAATGGCCATATACTTTCAATCCTCCTGCCTCAGTATCCCAAATACTGGAATGATAGGCATGCACCATCACACCTTGCACATTTTAAATTTCTTTAAACACCCATCGACAACAAAACAAACATAAATAAATTGAAATGTCTGTAGAGACTGGAGATGTAGCTCAGGGGAGAAAGAGCTGCATGCCTGGAGCCCTGGTGTCATTTGTCTCTAACCCCCTCACTTAGGAGGATCAGAAGTTAAAGGGCATTTTCATGTGCTAAAAGCAAACAAACAACCCCAATACTGTAATATCATTTTACAAACAATTCAATTTAAAGAAAAAATATTTTTAATAAAGTGTGGTTAGGGAGCTGGGGAACTGGCTCAGTCAGCCAAGTTCTGTGCTATGTAAGCATGAGGACTCGAGTTCAGACCCCCAGCACAGGCCTGAGGGATGCTCATCTGTAACTCCACAGCTGAAGAGACAGAGACAGGCAAATCCCTGAAACCCACCGTCGAGCCAGCCTAGCTGAATAGGTAAGCTCCCAAGAGACCCTGTCTCAAAAAGTAAGGTGAAAATATGATTGTGGAAGGCACCTGATGTTGACTTCTGACCTCCGCATATGTGCACATGCCCCCTCGAACACCCACATACAGCACACACAGATGTGCAGGTGGAAATGAAAACAGGGATCCTGAGCCAAAAGCGGATGGGAGGTAGGACGATGCCTGGAACAGAAAAGCAGAAACACAACAGGTGGAAGGGAGGTCGGAAGTCTAGAGACACAGTATGGCGATGGCGTTAGGAAACCCATTAATTGTGTGCTAGCCTTAAAAATTAATTTTAAAATGAAGAAGTAAAAGGAGGGAAAAAGGAAAGAGAGAAAGAAGAAAAGAGAGACAAACCAGCACGCGGGCGGCCAGATCTGCTGAAGAACTTGTAATCTCAGCACCTGACAGACTGAGGCAGGAGGATCAGTTCAAGGTCCTCCTTGCGTACACCTCGATTTTGAGGTCAGCTTGGGCTATATGAAACCCTGTCCCAACAAAACAAAACAAAAAACCCAAACAAAAACGCCATTTTAAAAACTGCAAAATAACACAAAGTCCAAAAAAAATACCAGAGTCGGAAGAATAAAATGGTATGAGGTTCCCCCCGCCCCAAATGAAGGCTAAACCAGTCCTGGTGGCTTTGTGCCTGTAAACAACCACG
Organism: Eospalax fontanierii; assembly: GCA_035773235.1. NCBI lineage: Eukaryota > Metazoa > Chordata > Mammalia > Rodentia > Spalacidae > Eospalax > Eospalax fontanierii. The sequence goes on from CM069552.1 coordinate 16,152,225, forward strand.
GCATTCAGGGGGCTAAAGGCAGGAGGACAGTGAGCTCAAGGCTGGTTTGAGGCAGGCAAGACCCTGTCTTAAACACCAACCAAACAACCAAACAACCACCAACCAACCAAACAACTAACCAACAACCAACCAAACAACAAACAGACATAACCCACAACCAACCAACCAAACAGGGGTTTTAAGCCACCAGATGTATAGTCATTTACAGCAAAAAACAAAACTACCTCCACTGGGTGAGGGGCTCGAATCTCTCCTCAGACGCCTGGTACCATGCCAGCCAACTCTTCCAAACACTCCACCGACTAGTCGGGCCCAGCTCAAGGACCTAGAAGGGCCACTGACACCCTTAGCTCCAGTCCTGGTTCTCACCCGGCCTTTGAGGACAGACGGCAATCTCAAGCCCACCAGGCGCCCGGCTCCTGCCCGGGGCTGGCAGCGCGCACAGCATCCTTTGCTGACAGCACCCAAGGCCGGGGGCAGGTGCGCAGCCTCCGGGGGCCACGAACAGTTAAGAAAGCACCCACTCCTGTGGGCGCGGACACGGCGTCTACGGTTTGCCACCCCGATTGCGTTCCTGGCGTTTACTCCGAAAGTAGAATGTAAGGGAAACCCGTTTCCCGAGTCCTCTCCAGTTAGAACAGGCTCACGTTAGTTTCAGAAGAGCCGGGGTCTCGGAGACACTTGGGTTTACTTTTGGCCTTTGTGTGTGAGCGCGGGTTTGAGGTTTGGGTTTTGATTGTTTGAGATCCGGTCTAACATCATAGCTCCGGCTGGCTGGAACTCGCGGCAATTCTGCCTTAGATTTCCAATATTAGAATCATAAAACATCCAGAGCAAGTAGGATAGGAGCGAAGCTCCAACTATAGTGTTCCGGATGCTGTCCTTCCGGAAGTCAGGATGGCCGAGCGGTCTAAGGCGCTGCGTTCAGGTCGCAGTCTCCCCTGGAGGCGTGGGTTCGAATCCCACTTCTGACAGTTGATCACTTTTGCCTGTTCCGAAACAGAAACAAAGACCAGTTTGTATCTTTGACTTGACTCTTCTGACATCGATTTGGGGGAGTTTGTTATTTGTTTTCCCCGTTCCTGAATTAATTTTACAGTACCAGATCAAATAAATAAACATGTTCTAGGAAGAAAAACAACTGACAAAAAAATTATGAAGAGGGGGTTACTATGAAGTGTTTTCGGAGATTAGTCCGCAGAGGATGGATGAAAGAAAAAATGTTGTACTTTGTCAGAAGTGGGATTCGAACCCACGCCTCCAGGGGAGACTGCGACCTGAACGCAGCGCCTTAGACCGCTCGGCCATCCTGACAACCCGGCGGTCGGTGTGCGACGAAACCTGTTCAGAACTTCTGCACCATGCGCATGCGTGATGAGGGCAGCAGTTTACGCCGGGTCCGGGAGCCAAGCGGGGCGAGGCTTAGGAGATGCCGCGCGTCACGTGGCCAGCAGAGGGCGCTCCCCGCACGTTGAAGAATCGGAACGCGGGCGCCCTAAGGTTGCTAGTGCTGGAGCAGGACGACTCTCGTCCCTTTAGTTCTATGTATCTCCGGCAGATAGGCAGGCAGCCTTGCTTTTCCGCATTCCCGCCCTTGAGCGTTTTCTGCACGTGGTAGTCAAGTGTGTGTCCCCGCGCTGGTTAACCAGATGACATCGTCTTCTTCTTAAGGCCCAGCATTCATCTAACAGCAACTTCCGGTTTGGAGGTTTAGCGGGTTTGTTCAGACTAGCTTAGACTAGTCCTGCGGCGGCCGGGTCGGTTCGGTGCTCCCAGGGCCCACAATGTGCCTGGCACACTGTAGGTGCCCGGGACCTCCAGGCCGCCACCGCCCCACATCCAGTTCTTTGGTGACTCGCCTCTGCTCACCCTTCTGGTGCAGGACCTTCCTCCTTCCCCAACCCCAGACTTTCCCACGCGCTGGAAAAAAAAAATCTGAGCACCCCTCGAGGGTCGTGTGCCCTACCGGACTTCCAAAGGCAGACCCTCCCCTTCTCGGGATCTCAGATGGCAGGGTGTCTAGGCTCCTCAGAGACCCCAGATGCAATGCTTAAAGATGGCAGATGCGGACCCTCCCTGTGCTGAGGGCATGAAAGGGTTTGGGATGCAGCCAGCCCTCCCCGGTGAATGAGCAGAGATGATCAGGCCCTGACTCTTTTCCCTGTCCCCAAAGCCCATTGTATTGTCCCTAGAATTGATTTCCTCTGGGTCCCCTCCGGAAATGCAGATTGCCCCTGCAATGGAAACGAGTCCACAAACACTTGATGTGTGCCAGACATGGGAAACTGGGAATTAAAGTGAATGTTCTAGCTGAAGAAGGCTTCAATTATACCAACCACAAGGGGAAGACAGGAACAGGAGGATGAGCTCCCGGCTGGGGAGGGAACGCACAAGCCACTGATGAGAGAAGACTCGGGAGAAAGATAGCCAGGGTCCTGTTGGGTGCATCAGTGCCCTCCCTAGCTTTTCTCTAATGTTTAAAAATATGTGTTTATGTACGTATGTGTGTAGTGTGTGTGTGTGTGTGTGTGTGTGTGTGTGTGGTCAGAAGACAACCTTGTGGAGTTTGGTTCTCTCTTTTCATCTTTATAGGGACACCAAGGATTACCCACCAAACCATCTCCATGGCCCTGTTCTTGCTGTCTTGCTTTTTTGAGACAGGGGCTCCCTATCTAGCTGAGGCTGGCCTTGGACTCAGGATCCTTCTGCCTCTGCCTCTCAGTGTGGAACGCAGCTATTGTCCTGTGGCTAGTATCTAAGTTCCCATCCATTTATAAACTCATATAACACTCTCAGTCATCAGTGTGTGTCTTCAATTTCTTCTTTAAATGGGTTAGAGCACTATTCTGGTTCCCACATTGATTAATGACATCAAGAAAATATTTATTGTGCTGGAGATGAAACTGAGGGCCTTGGAAATTCTAGGCAAGTATTCTATTACTACTGGCAAAGGTGAGAGTTATTTACCACCCTGCCCCATGTGTTTGTGTGTCTGAGTGTGTGTGTGTGTCTGTCTGTGTCTATGTATCTGTGTATCTGTGTGTCTGTGTACACACTCATGGAAGCCAGAAAACAACTTCAAGCTACCTGGTTCTGTTCCTCCTCAGGCCACCTGGTTTCTGAGATACAGTCTCTCACTGGGACCCCAGACTTTCCAATTAGATTAGGCTGGCTAGCCAGTGAGCTCCAGAGATCCTCCTGTCTGTGTTCCCGACCCTCCTCCCCTGGTGTCCAGGGCTGGAATAACATGTACCAAGTCACCTGGCTTTTTAGAAATTTTATGTATATGAGTTTTTAAAGTTTTTGATTTATTTATTTTTATGTGTATATGCTTTGCCTCCATGTATGTAAGTACACCTATGTTTTGCAATGCTTGTGGAGGCCAGAAGAGGAAGTCAGAGCCCCTGGAACTGGAGTTATGGACAGTTGTTACCTGCCATGTGAGTGCTGGGAACTAGATCCAGGTCCTTTACAAGATCACCCAGTGCTCTTAACTGCTGAGCCATCTCTCCAGACCTGACATTTGGCCTTTTATGTGGATGCTGGTGATTGAACTCAGGTCCTCATGTTTGTGTGACAAGGACCTTATCAACTGAACCGTCTTCTCAACCTCTTATTTAATCATTTTAGAATTATATGAAAATCAGTATCTTACCTTAAAAAAAAGTTTTTTGGTCTTTTTGAGACAGGGTCTCCCTGTGGCCCCAGATGGCCTGGCATCTGCTATATAGACTAGGCTTGTTTTTTACCTTAAAATTCTTTGCCAGATGTGATGGTCCATGGCTTTAAACCCAGTGCTCATGAGGCAAAGGCAGGTGGATCTCTCTGACTTTGAGGCCATCCAGGCCTCATGACAAGACCCCATGTCAAAAAAAAAAAAAAATACACACACACAGACACACATACACACACACATTCTTTAACAGTGATCAAGAAAGCATAACTCAGTTGGTAACTCCAGCACCCCAGAAGATCCCGTCTCCAAACAAAAAAACATTGGCAAGATGGTTCAGTGAGTAAAGATGCTTGCTTCACATGCCTAGAGACTTGAGTCCAATCCCCAGATCCCATAGACATGAGAGAAACTCCTTAAAGTTGTCCTTTGACCTACGAGTACACTAATAATAGATAACATTTAACAAACAAACAAAAACCAGTGGTTCAGAATGGCTACAGGTGTTCACAGAGTAGGTAGAGAACGCTTCTCTGATTAAGTTTTCACTGCCTTCTTTAGAAGGCCATGGTGGTGTGCGTCTTTAATCCCAACAGTCAGAAGGCAGACACAGGTGGATCTCTGTGAGTTCTTCAAGGCCAGTCTGGTCTACATAGTGAGTTCCAGCTGGGGCTACAGGGAGAACTTGTCTCAAAAAGACCAAAAAAAAAAAAAAAAAAAAAAGAAAGAAAGAAAGAAAATTGAATTGAAGCTGGGAAGTGAGTTGTAACAATCCAGAGGAGAAACACAGTCAGGGAGATGGTGCTCAGGAATATGGTCTCTTGGGGATGGAGGGAGCAGTGGGACACCAGGGTGACGTGGGAGAAGGCTTAGGTCCAGGTCACACCAGTCTGGGAGTGTTAGGAAAAGAACTGTGTGTAATGTGATCACTGGAGTGTCTTGAGCAGGTTGGTGGCTGGTCCTGATGGCCCTTCAAATGATCCATTGAGCTGTGGTATGTTGAGAGGTAAGAGCCAGAGAGGAATCAGGGACCTGGTGAGGAAGATGAGACTGAGTGATGGTTGGTCGTGGAAGCAGAGATGTCTGTTTTCTGGTGGTAAAGCAGACAAGCCCTGCTGGCTGGCTGGCCCGTGTCTGGGATGTCAGTACACTCAGAGAGGCTGTGACAGGAAGTCACCAAGACCACAGGGGCTGGAATAGCTCCCTTTGAGGAAGAAGCTTTGAGGCAGATGTTGAGGCCTCCCCACCCCCCACCACGTTTTGCAGACCAGGGGTCAGGGCTCAGGCAGGCCCGGGCACTTCCTCAAGGTGCTCTTTGGATCCATATTTTGCACATAGTAAGAAATTACATTTGTCTAGGGATGTGACATCCTTGGAGATTTCTCTAAGATCTAGGACCTCTTTATCCATGTGTATTTGTCTATGTTTACAGTACCACACATGAGTTCCCTCCCATTGAGTGGGCTTTAAGTCCAGGTAGGTAGCTGTTGATTGCCCCCAAGATAAAAGTGCCACTACTGCACCAAGGTTGTTTGCTGTGCCAGTCACTAATGTGGTTATTAGGGTTATTAGGCCTTGAAGCTGGGGTTGGACCATCGACTGATGTGCTCCCTTGCCAGCTTTCATAGTGCTCTCCAAAGCTATGTGAGCTAGGAATGGGGTCAGTTTTAACCAGAAACTTTGTGACCGAGAGTAAAAGTGTGCAAGTGCAAGAAGCAGGTTTGCACTCTGCTTCTGCGGTGTGCCAGCTCTGTGACTTTAGGAAAGGGGTGACTCCGCTTCCCAGCTCCTCAGTTTCCCATTGCAAAATGGGTTCAGTAATAGTATCTATAGGTGAGAGTAGAATGAGTTAGGATGAGCTGGGCACAGAGTGAGCACTGTTCATAACAGGGAGCCCAGCAAAGCAAACAAGACCACATTTCTCTGCTTAGTGAATACTGTGGCATGGGTTCTGACGTGCCCAGCTGACCTTGCAGAAGGAATTTCTACACTGCCATCCATCCGAGCCCAGGACATCCTGCCTACCTCGCCTGAACAACCCTGAAACTTGTCCTCTGTCTCTCCTACCACTGTCTAGTGCCCAAGCCCTCCTTTCTTCCTTTCCCTTCCTCATCCCCTTCTCTTTCTCTCTCCAGTGCCCTTCCCCTCCCTTTGGCACACCAGTCCTTCCCTTGACTTGGCTGGGAGCCTCCAGGCCCTTTTAAAAGTGCTCTGCCTCTCTGGTCTAGCAGTTGTTTTGAAGATTCTATTTTGATTTTTGTATATGTGTGTCTGTGTGAGTGTATGCCACACGTGTGTGGGTACCCATGAAAGCTCGAAGAGGGCATTGAATCTCCCAGAGCTGGAATTACAGTTGTGGACCACCCACCATGGGTGCTGGGAACAAAACTCGAGTCCTCTTGAAGAGAAGGAAGCTCTTTTAGCCACCGAGCCATCTCTCCAGCCCCTCTAACAGGTTTTTTATGTTCCTCTTATTGCTGCTCCAGGGAGAGCTTTCTCAGGTGTCTGTGGCCTTAGTATGAGGTTTGGAGACTGCAGTACCTAAGACTAGATCATCCGGGCATCCCCCTGGCCCTCTCTCCCTGGGCCAAAACAGTTTCAGGAGAGTAAGCACCCCTGTGCTGCGTGGGAAAGAGCCCCCCACTCCCTGCCCCCATGGCACTGTTCTTAGTTCCTGTCAATCTACCAAGTGCTTCAGCCAGCCCCTATGCAAAGGCTGTGACTGTCTGTTCTTGTTGGCATGTGCTATGCTAGTCACTACATTTTTGTTAATATTTCTGCCTCAGTAGGATATGACTTTCCCCTTCAGCCTGATTCCCAGGACTCTTTGGGAGCCTCTTTTGATTTGATGGAGTCCCCATTCCCCACCCCCCATCTCTTGGTCCCAGCAAAGAGAAAGATCTCAAGTGACATCCATATTACTGGAACAGCTGGATCTGGTCAGGCCTAAAACCACCCTCTTTTGTGGTCGTCTCAGCTTCAGAAGTCAATGTCCTTTTCTCTTCAGCCAGTTTAACAAGAATACCCCTCCTCCAAACATAGGCCATCCCCAGTGCTGCGGATCAAATCCAGGGCCTCATTAATGCCAGTCAAGTACTTTATCAGTGAGAGGCATCCCACCCCTAAGATATTACAGCCCAGATGGGCACCGTCCAACATAATAAGAGTAACTAGCTGGCCAGGGCTGAGCATTTGAGATGCGGCTAGTCAGAACTGAAATGGGTAAGTGTAAAGAGAAACCAGATTTCAGCATAGGATGGAGAGAGCAACGTAAGTGCTCTCTGGTGACCTGCTATTGTGACAGTACTTCAGCCAGGTTGGTTTAAATAAAATACACTATTAAAATTAACTTCATCCATTTCTTTTTTTTTTAATGTTGCTATTGGAAAAAATGTAATTGCTTATGTGGCTAGTGTTCTGTTTCTCTTGGACAGGGCTGGGCTCATCTTTGAAACAGCAGGAAACAAGAGATTAGATCCCGCCTGGTACAGAAGGAAGCCTGAGAAGAGATGACTGGAGAAGCAGGCAAAAGAGGACAGGTCTGGTCTGTGTTGAGAGAAGAGGAAGGCATTCTAGGTGGGGAGCCCAGCATGAGCAAAGCCCTGGGTTGGGACCAAGAGGAGGTGTGTGAGGAGACCCCAGGATGGCATAGAGAAGCTTGAGAACAGAGATGGGTGTTGACTTCCTCTAGAAAGCTGGGGATTCTGGAGATCTGCAAAGAGATAAAGGTTTAATTCCCACATACTTTTTGTGTGTATCATGATGCATGAGGCAGGCAGCCCCTTCTCTAGCCTTCCAGGTAGACCTAACAAACTTGGCTCTAACATGGCTCGGGTTTTCTGAGGCCCAAACATATCTAAGCAGGACGTCAGAGGAAAGAGAGGGGCTATAACTCTAGGAGGAATCAGTGGCTACAGTCCTTTCCCAGAGGCTCCAAACCCTTAGAGTTACATTTCCTCCGGAAATTCTCTCATCTTGAAACAACTCACAAATTTCCCAATGAGCAGCTCTAGGCTCACTTGTTCAGCCATTTTCTGTGGCTGACATCCAAATGCTTAGAAACCTACCTGGACTTCAACAGAGGTCACAGTTGGGACACAGTGGGGTCTGCCCAGGACAGTCAGTGTTGGACAGGTCCCAGGTAGACTCATCAGGGAAGATCACATGCCCACTCCCCTCCCTACCAGAAATGCCTTGGGGAAGGGCAGATCTCTCAAATTGGCTGGGGGGGGGGGGGGGGAGAAGCTATGACTATGAATAAAAGCTATTTTTATTCTAAAAACGGAGGCATTTCTAATGTGTCTTTGTTCCCCAAAGTCAAAGCAGGTATACAGAACAAGTGTCTCAGTTCAATGCATAAAAATGAGAGTCTGATGCAACATTTTTCTAGGTCAGGCTCCAAGTGGCTGCAGTTCAAGTTTTCACTCAGGCTCCCGTCTCTACTGGACTCCTCCCTTGTCCTTTCCTGTGTTCCAGCCTGGGTCGCCAGTGCCATGTGTGACACTTAGCTACAGATGTCCCTATCAGGGCCCCTTCTACATGGCAGGGACTGTTTGTGTTCTTTTTCTTCTGGGACCTTGTAGGCATTCTGGGAATATTCATTACTGAATAAATGAATGCATCCCCAATTCAGTCTGTTTTGCATGCATCTGCTTACAGCTGAGTCCCTGTACTCCTGTGGCTCCTATCCTCACCCCCACCCCAAGGTGGCATCTTGGGACCAGATTCTCCCCAGCTAATGTCTGGCTGTGGAGGGGAAGCTCCTCCTTCACCCACTCAGCTTTTTAAACATTCTCCATAGGATCAAGTCCTACTCTGCCAGTCCAGGAACCCCAATTGAATCGTGAGCAAAATGTACTTTCATGAAGTCTCCCATGTCCTTGATGGGTTCAGGAGTCACATTTAAGCTGGACACACTAGTTCATGTCTGTTGTTCAAGCTGCTTAGAGGTAGGAGGAGGAATTGCTTGAGGCTAAGAGTTCAAGACTGGGAAACCTGGTAAGACCATCCATCTTGAGAATTCAAACGTTAGGCGTGGTAGTTCATGCCTGTAATCCTAGCAGTGAGGGTGCTGAGGCAAGAGGACCTCAAGCTGGGAGGCCAGCCTTGCTCATTCTCAAACAAAAACGACAACAAGATGAGATTGAAAATGGCGTTTGCGTTCCAGAAACCCTCATCTCCTTTCTCGGCCTAGCTGCAGAGATGTTTGGGGTTCGGGAAACAGGGTCTCTCGAGCCTATTAGGGATGTCCCTTCAAGCCTGCTGCCTCCAGAAGGTCCCCGGGTTTAGATAACAGACTAGGAGCCTGGAGCCCAGCCAGTGCCCAGAGAGAGAGGACAGTCACCTACAGAAATGGCTGTCACCTGCCAACGGCTGAGGTATGGAAACTTGGTTCACAGCCTGTTTTCCTTTTCTTTCTGTTTGTTGGTGCTTTGTTTCTCCTCCCAGTGAATCACCCAGAGCTCCTGGCTTCCATCTCATTTCCTTGCTCTGTGCGGGAGGGTGAAGGCTTTCACTTTTCAACTCTCCATCTGGACCTTTTCATTGAAGTATGAGTTTCCCCTTTCTTAATTTTTAGTTTAATTTAAAATTGTGTGTGTGTGTGTGTGTGTGTGTGTGTGTGTGTGTGTGTGTGTGTGGTACACATGACTGCAGACCCCTCTTTTTTCTTTCTTGACACAAGGTCTCATTTTATAGCCTTGGCTGGCCTAGAACCCATGATCCTCTGACCGCAGTCTCCTAAGTGCTGAGATTATAGGTATGTGGCTACTATCTGGCAAGGTTTGAATTCTGTAAGTGTCCATGCTTTCTTCTCTTTTTGCTCACCTTTCTCCTCTCTGGCTAGAGATCCTACCCCAGGGGGAGTTCATCTTTGAACTTCAGTGTATTAAAAGGAAACCCCAACAACTGCCATGGATGTTATATAATTTAAAAAACAAAACAAAACTGCCGGGTGTGATAGTACACACCTTTAATCCCAGCACATGGGAGGCAGAAGCAAGTGATCACTGTGAGTTCGAGGCCAGTCTGCTCTACATAGTGAGCACCAGGGTTAGCCAGGCTTGCATTGTGAGACCCTGTCTCAAAAACAAACAAATAAACAAGAAACCCAATAAAATGCTGCTTTTAATGTGGTTTTATGATTTTTAAATTTTTATTTAACTTAATTTTATGTGTACGAGTGTCTTGTGTGCACGTATATAAGTGAATCTGTGCATGCACTGCCTGCAGAGCCTAGAAGAGGGTGTTGGCTGCCCTGGAACTGGAGTTGTAGATGGTTGTTAGCCACCATGTGGGTTCATGGGAACCAAACCTGGGTCCTCTGGAAGAGCAGCTAGTGTTCTTAACCACTGAGCCATCTTACCAGCTGCTGTTTTTAATTTTTATGTTATATATGTTAATGATTTTATTTTATATTTAAATTATCTGAACATGTGTATGCCTGTGTGGGTATGTACAGGTGTCTAGAGAGGCCAAAGGCATCGAATCCCCTGAAGCTTGATTCTGAGCCACCTGGCATGTGTGTTGAGAACCAAACCTGAGTCTTCTGGAAAAGCGGTAAATGCTCTTAACCATTTAGCCGTCTCTTCAGCATGCATACACTTACACATTTCCACTTCCAAAGGGTACACAAAATTAAAGTCGAGATTTCCCCCAACCCTGACTCTGGTGTCCTTCTGGGATACAGATCCTTATAGTCAAGTCCGTTACCGTCGTGTCTCACCACTCCGGGCCAGCCCGAGTGGACTTTGAAGGGACAGCCCGAGGGGTTGGGAGTGAGCAGACGCCGAGTCAAGCTTTAGACTCCGGGAGTTGGATGAGAAGCAGGCCAACTCACGTAGCAGTGCAAACTCATTTATTGAATAGGTGTATAAGCTCTTATAGGTCTGGATAGCCAATGACCTTATGGTGGGGTCCCAAATACAGCCAATAGTAAGTTTGTCCCCAGGTAGGCAGGTTCTTTCCAGGTGCTGGTCTCACAAGTAGCCAGAGCGGAACGCCACACCCACAGGAGCCATTCCTCTATTCCTCCTAGCAGGTGGCCTGGCTAGGCCCACCTTGCATTATGCCCAACAGACCCTCCTCCCTTTCCCATGCTACCGTCAGGGCATTTTTAACTCAGAAAAGGTGAGAGGTGAGGCATTTCCCTCTTCCTGGAGCTGTGGGTTTCTCCGCATACCCATCACTTCCATTTTCTTACCTGCTCCCCTCCCCCACAATGCTGTCATCCAACCCAGGGCCTTGCATGTATGTTCAAGGCAAGCACTCTACCTTTGAACTATGTCCTCAGTGACCAGCATATCTTGGCAGCTGTCAGCAAGGAAACCAGAATCCTCAGAAAATCTGGTCATTTTGCTCAAGGGAAAACTGAGGCAGAGAAGTCCAGAACTCAGTTTTGCCTTTTCTTGTAAGTATACTCTGCTTAAAAAGCTTGCCCACAACAGGCACGGTGGCATATGCTTTTAATCCCAGTACTTGGGAGGCAGAGGCAGGAGGATCTCTGTGAGATTGAGGCCAGCCTGTTCTACATGGGGCCACAGGGAGACACTGTTTCAAAAAGACCAACTAAACAAAACAGAACCTTGCTCACAGGGATGGTGAGATGACTGACTCAGTGGATAAAGGTGTCGGGAGCCGTTTGCAGGGATCAGTCTTGCTGATCCCAGAAGTGCTGTGGGATTAGGGCGTTTTGCAATGCGAGTGATTTATTCACTTGAAGGAGAGAAAATCCTGTAATCCCAAAACTGAAAATCCTGTAATCCCAAGGCTGAAAATCCTGTAATCCCAAGGCTGAAAATCCTGTAATCCCAAGGCTGAAAATCCTATAATCCCAAAGCTGAAAATCTTGTAAATCCTTGTAGGAAGGTCTGATTTAATCACCCGAAGGAAAGCTTATCTTAAATCCTAGGCTTAGCACCTTTTGTTAAGTAGACATAGGTGTTTTGAATAATCCTGTATATGTAAATGATGGTTGTATTGTTCCTATAAATACGCTGAGCAGAATAAAGTCGTGGCCTCAGTATTGACTGAGAGCCCTCCCGAATCTATCCTCGTGTTCTCTCTCTCTCTCTCTCTCTCTCTCTCTCTCTCTCTCTCTCTCTCTTTATTTCTCAATCCTAACTCCCCAATTCAGGTACAGTTCGATTTTCTGCCGGAGGGCTCCGGCATAAAGGGTACTTGATGATTTGAGTTTGATCCCTGCAGGTCCCACATGGTAGAAGAAAACAACTGTAAGGTTTGGGTTGGGGTTTGGTTTGGCGTGAGACTCAGCAGAAACAAATGAGAGACTCTGGCATGGGTGTGGTGAGAACCAGTTTATTAAGGGACACCAGGCTAGCCTCCAAACTCTGGAGTAGAGTGACTAGCACCTGCTTGCTGCTTTGGTAGGGTTTTCAAAGGGGGAGGTAAATAACAAAAATCAGGAAGCTGTCTTGTCAGGACGTTTACCAGTGTTGAAGAGCTGTAGTCAATCCCTTGTCACAGATGCTTGTGAATTCTGGAAGTTAGGCTGGAGTCACCAAGATGTCTTATCAGTCTCCACTGCAGATGGCAGAGTCCTGGAACTGCTGGGCAGTGGCTCTTCAGTGACATCTTACAAGAACCTTCTCTCAAAAGTTCTTCTCTGACCTCCACACATGCACTGTGGCATATGTACACACAACGCACACACAAATAAAGGTAATAAAGCCTATAAATTAGAAAATATTTTATTTATTATTTTATGTGTATGAGTATATAGCCTTCGATGGGCATGGTAGCACACACCTTTAATCCCAGCACTCAGGAGGCAGAGGCAGGTAAATCTCTGTGAGTTCAAGGCCAGGTGGGGCTACAGGGAGACCCTGTCTCAAAAAAGACATAAATAAATAAATAAATAAGTGTATTGCCTGCATGTATGTAAGTGCACCCATGTCATGCAGTGCCCACAGAGATCAGGAGAAGGACTCTGCTCTCATGAACTGGAGTTACAGACAGTTGTGAACTATCATGTGGGTGCTGGGAATCAAACCCAGGTCCTCTGCAACAGCAGCCAGTACTCTCAACCCCTGAGCCATCTCTCCAGCCCTGCCTATACATTTTCTTAAAAAGCTCGCTCCTTGAAGGAAGTGAAGCTCAGAGCAAGATGTATGCTTATTTATTTTAGGCACAGTTGCCTTCTCAGGAGAGGAAGCCAGAACTTCCTGGAAACTGTCCCCTCCCTAGTGGGCCACCCTGAATCCAGTGTCCTGCCCGTCACCAGTCCTGCCTTCCAGTCGTCCAAAGGGCCTCTTCTAGCCACTGCCACAGCTGTGTGGCCCTGGGTGAGTCACTTCCAGGTCACATTCTCTAGGGAGTACCTCTCTACCCCATTCAGCTTTGTTCTCCCTCCCTCTCCAGGGTTCTCTTTTACAAACTCATTTCAGTGATTAGTACATAGTACAGTGGGGCATGAAGGGCCTGATTTGGTGATGGTTGGAGCCCGATGGTGAGTGCCCGATGGTGGAGTGCCTGGTCTAGACCATGGGTTCCCCAAGTGTTGAGCAGCAGCTGCATGTCCTATGGCACTTGCATGCATATTTCGAAAGCACTAGGAAAGCTGCTCTTGTTCCAATGTACAGATAAGGAAACAGTCTGGGAGAGGTATCGACTCCAGTGGTTCTGACTGACTTACTACTTTGCCTCAGTGTCCTGGCAAGCGCACACAGAGTCCGGCCAAGTATTTAATACATTGTGTAGAGTATTCTCAGTGGGACGCAACTATTGAGTGGTTCTGCTCAGGACCGGGCAGGAAAGCAGAGGTTTGGGTAGAGGCCCAAGTCTTTAACTGGCCTCTTATTACCCACTGCAGGGAAGTGACTCAGACTTTCCTGCAGAACAGACCAAGAACAACTTGAGATCACAGAAAGCCCCACTGGCTCAACTGGCAGCTTCCAGGTTACTATGCAGAGCGATCACATAGGGGATGGTCCCAGGGACTTCCCTGGCTGGCAAGGAGGAGGCTTCTGGCCACAAGGACTGTGGTGGTTAATATTGTCAACTTGACAGGATCCAGAAATACTGAGGAGACAGATGTCTAGGTATACTTGGAAGGAGTCTCTAGATTGGGTTAATTGAGGTGGGAAGATCCCCCCCAAATATAGGGAGCACCATCCTAATGGGCTTTATCCCCCTCCTCTCCTGGGTTCTCACAACACCTTCTTCCTGTCTCCCACTTTCTCCAACCCAATTAAAAGTAGAAAGCCAGCTGGGCATTGTTGTGCACACCTTTAATGCCAGCACTCAGGAGGCAGAGGCAGGCAGATCTCTGTGAGTGGGAGGCTAACCTGGTCTATACAGGAAGTTCCCAGTCAATCAGGGTTACAAAGTAAAACCCTATCTAAAAAAAAAAGCAAGCTGAGCATCAGTGTTCATTGCTCTCTGCCTCCTGACTGTGGAGACGTGACCAGCGGCCTCACACTGCCTTGATGACTACTGCCACGCCTTCCCGCCGTGATGGAGTGGACCTCAAACCATGAGCCCAAATAAACCCTTCCTTCCCGAAGCTGCTATTGTCAGGGATTTTGTCACAGCAACTAGAAAAGTAACTAGTACAAGGACCACACTAAGAAAAACCTCATTTCTGGAACTCTAGAGAGGGAAAAACCTAGGCTAGAGAGGGCAGTGATGTGTTATGTCCTGCCGTGGCTAAGTAATGGTAGACACAAGAGGGATGGTGAGGTATCTAATATAAATACAGACAATGCAGTATTTAAGAAAGCTGGGGACCAGGAGACTCCTGTTCCCTAGAACAAAGAGCACCAGGGACGGGGTGCTCTAAGCAGGTATTCAGGAACAAAGCAAAAGCAAAGCAAAAGACATTTCTCTACAGGGGCTCCGGAAACAATTAGCAACAAAGCATGACCTGTTTGCTAGGCACAGAGCAAACGTTCACACAATAGTGTAAATGAGGCATAGGTTTTCAAAAAAATTTAAACATAAGAGATGTTGCATTTCAGAACCTGCACCAGCATGCATGCCTATCTGGCTCTGCCTTCATAGCTGAGCTGCTCTTGGCTATTGGCAACTTAGCAAATGTAGCCAATCAAGCATGTTTTCTGTAGAGTTAAAACAGGGTCCAACAGTAATGGACCCAAAGCTCCACATCGGGCCAGTTGGAGATTGCAGTCCCCAACCTGGCACCCTGAACTGGCTGGCTTGGCCCTGACTCCAGCATGCTGGAGCTGAGACTGCTGGGGTGGGCCTGGCCCAGGTCCTGGACTGGTGGGGAGTGAGGTCTTGGGCAGGCAAAAATGGCATGCTGTGTTCCCTGGGCCAGAGGACTGCAGGGCACCCTGGGATTCTGTCCCGTGTCTGTGCATGTGCTAGGAACGCTGCAGGGAAGGTTCCTGCACTGGGCCTAGAAGAGGCATTGGAGAAGGCAAGATGAGCAATGCTGCCGAAGGGAGGAGCGTGACGCACAGTTCTGGGTCCGACAGAGGCAGCAGAATGCATCACTGGTAGAAACAGATGACTTAGGTTTGAATCCTGGCTCCACTGCTCAGGGCTGTGGACCTTGGCAAGCACACAGTGTGGCACCTCCAATTCCTTCTCTGTTAAATAAAGAGAAGACTGATACCTCCTAGGGCTTTGGGGAGAAATAAGCAAATGAATCCGCATGATGGGCTTGCAGAGAGGCCACTGGCTGCACCATGTACACACATACCTGGGCCAGGGGGACGGCCTCATGTTTAATGCTCCAGCCTCTGTACTTGTCTCCAAGAAACTGTTTCTCCAGCCTTACCTAATATGGAAGAGTTCCCCAAAGAGTATTGAGAAGAGAAGCAATTCTGGAGAGGGAGCTAGTGGAGTTTCTGGAAAATTCCCGGCTACTGGACAGAGGAGTCTATTCTCCCAGGATAGAAGGCACAGGGAGTCCCCCGCTCTCATCCTGCCCTGCAGAGGCCTTCTTGCCTAAGGGCTTTGCGAAGACAGACCAGCTGGAGAGGGAGGCACAGATTAATGGCTATCTGTGACCCAGAAAGACTCTGAGCACTCAAGGAAGGGACAGGGCTTGTCATAAATAGCTGGGGAGGAGTGGGGAGTGGAAGGGGTCCAAGAGCCCAAGTCAAGGCTCCTGTAAGCCTTCTCCTCTGCCTTGGGAGTCCTCTGTCCCTCAGAACTGACCGCTGCTTCCTGCAGCACATGCTCCTCTGTGATTCGGCTCCCCTGCGGTGGTCTGTACCTCTCTGTGACAGATGCCAACTCCCTAGTCAGCCACGACACCCACTTGCCCACACCATGTCCTTCACTGGCAGGCTCCTGGTGTTACCAGGGAAACTCGAGGTGCCCACTGCTTCTTAGTCTCCTAAATAAAGAATTTTAAAATGGACTCAGAAGGAAGCTTGAGGACAGTTTTATTAGAGATTGAGGGAAAAACAAGGTAAACTATAAATCTTGGCAGCTGCTGGGAGGAGGGACTGGAGAAGAGGAGAAGAGAGAGAAAGCCATGCTTTTTGCAGTGGAGGTCAGTGTAAGGTCAGGGTTCGAGACCCAGCAGACAGAAGGGACCAGAGACTCCGCTAGGAGCTAATAGGACTGGTTTATTAAGAGAAGACCAGGTGGGACTAGCTTCTCGGGCTGGCGTGGGTGGCTCCAGATGAGAGAGACAGAGAGAGAGAGAGAGAGAGAGAGAGAGAGAGAGAGAGAGACACCTGCTCAGGGCAGTGCTAACTCTCTGGGAGAACGAGTCATTAGTCCTGCCAATTTGGTCAGTAGGTGGGAAGCTTATCTATTCAAGAAGCTGTAAAAGTCAGTCCCCTTTTTGCAGGTATTGTGAATTCTGGTTGTTTGGCTGGAGTTGCCGAGGTGTCTGCTGGGAGGAGGGAGGGTCCTTCAGTCACATCTTACAGTCAGCAGCAGAGCACCGCAGAAAGGGGTGAGGAGGTTGGGGAGGGCGGGAACAGGAATGGGTGAGACAGTCCCAAGTGGCCCGGAAATCAGACTTAGGCTTTTGGCTAGAATCTGAGAGAAAAAGGTGGGAGATTAAAGGAAGAGTTAAAATTCAGAAGAAAACGGGCAGGCGCTGCTGTGGGGCTCTACAGAAGCCATGCCATGGACTGTGTTAAACAGGAGGCACTGAGGTTTTGGAGTTTCCCTGGTAGAAAGGAGAGATGGCTCAGCAGTTAAGAGCATTGGCTGCTCTTACAGAGGACTCAGGCTTAGTTCCCTGCACCCACATGGCAGCTAGCGATCTTTCATAACACCAGTTCTAGAGGATTCGACACCCTCTTCTGACCATGAAGTGCACTGACATATATGCAGGCAGAACATACATACATATAAAATTTTAAATGTTAAAAAACAAAATGTGAACACCCACTGTGTCACTCCTTGAGATTCAAATTGCTATAAAAAGGTATCTGAACTTTGTGGAGGCCCGTTAGTATACTAAATAAATACTAAACTGCTTTCTCCTGCTCAAAAGAGCAAAATCTGGGTTCTAACTCCTGCTCTGGGTGGAGACGCGACAGTCTAAGCTACCCCAAACATCATATACTACTGTCTCATCCTTTAGAGAGTGAATTCAGTCAATCACCTGGCTAGGAGTCCGTTAGAAGACATGCTAATATCTAATGAGATAATGTACATATATGTCCCAGATGCTGAAAATCTGCTGAGACAGAGTATAACCATCTTGACAGAAATGAAGATCTTCCAAAGGGACCCCTGCAACCCTCCCTTTGACTACCAGACTATTGAAACAATGAACCCCAAGAAATTGAAATTTCTCTCAGAATCTCATAGGGCAGGGAGAGATAACCTGAGGGGCAACTTGCCTCCTGTAGAGATTTGCAGCTTGTTAGATCCCCTTGCTGGAAAGACTAGATTCAAAGCAATGATGGAAACGAGATGGATATTGATTGTGGGTAGGACCACACCATGACAGGGACTTCTCGGCCGTGCATAGCTCTGTCCCTCTATCTAAACCCTCAGGCCCGGATCCCGAGTAGACATGGAGCTCATGCACTAGATCTCTTTGTCTTTCTAATATGGTCATATTGAATAAATCTCCCTTTTCTGCTTTTCATTATTAATTTGGCCCTTTTACTTGGCTTATCAAGGACTAGTGACATGGTCTAGCTTGTTAAGATTGCCAGGGAACAGGCTCTAGCCCCACCTCCAATAAGGAGAACACATACGTTTTGAGTGTCAGGCACCTGCAGCACGCTAGCCTGGTAGAGAAGAAAGCTTGAACTGTGCCACACATCTTCTAGAATTACTCATTCCAGGGGCATTTTACCATCTTCCAGCTAGATCAGCTGCTTTTGGACCCTTACTTGATGAAGCAGAGCAGTCAGAATTTGATTTTGTTTTGGACTCTTGAAAGTGTGACCCTGGTAATTTTCTCTCTGACAGTTGCACCTTGGGCTTTGCCTTTCTTTTAATTTGGAGATTATTGGTGACTGCCATTTGTCTTTAGGCATCCTTTCCTTCCCCTTGCACCCAGGGTCTACTTTAATTATTTTGAAATATTTATTTATTTATTTTATGTGTATGAGTGTACTGCCTGCATGAATATAAGTACACCCATGTCATGCAATGCTCTTAGTAGTCAGAAAAGGATGCTAGATCCCCTGGAACTGGAGTTAAGGACAGTTGTTAGCCACCATGTGGGTGCTGGGATTCGAACCTGGGTCCTCTGAAACCATTGAGCCATCTCTCCAATCCAGGGTCTGTTACTTTAAAATGTTAATTCTGGGACCTGTGAGATGACTTGGTGAGTAAAGGCACTTGCAAGTCTAGTAAGTTCCTTCCTTGGAACCCAAGTAAAGGTGGAAGGACAGAACTGACTCCACAGAGTTGTCCTCTGACCTGTACATATCTACTGCAGTATGGGCACCTACACACGCACACAGACACACAATAATAAAAAATTTTTTATTTTAAATGTGGGGTGGACTCCAGGTGCATAATAAAATATTTTTATTATTTTAAATATAATGTTACTTCTGGAAATGGAGGCTGAAGCAAAAATCTGAATTTTTTAAATTATTTTTTTAATTTATTTAAAACAACATTCATTGGAGACCTAAAAGTTTTGTAAAGTTATAAAGCTTTATATTGGCTACTTAGCTTTTAATAGTATTTATTTATTTTATATGTATATGTGTGTCTGAGTGTATATATGTGCACCATGTGCAGCAGGAACCCAGGGAGGTCAGGCAAGGGTATCAGATCCCCAGAACTGGTATTACAGGCAATTATGAGCCACTATGTGGGTGCTGGGAACTGAACCCAGATCCTCTGCAAGAGCAACAAGCCCTCTTAAGTGCTAAGCCACCTCTTAAGCCCCTGGCTATTTAGATTTTAATAAGGATTGTCTTACAAAACAGATTCTAGAAAGGTGATAAATTTAACTCATTTTTTAAAAACAGTCAAGGTAGCAAAAAAATGAGACTATAAATAAACTTTTGTTAAATGCTCAAAAAATTTCTGAAATGCTTTTTGCTAGGCAAATTTAAAATGTCCACTTTAAAAGATTAATTTTAGAAGCTGCCTGCATGTAGATACTTTTACATGATTTCTGGGCTTTGATCCATATGAAACATGTATATATCATGTCAATGCCGAGATGGGCTAATTTTGCTATTGGGATAATTATTGTAAATCATGTTACAGAATTAGAATTTATTATTATTATTATCATTGTATGTGTGTGTGCCTCCCTGTCTGATGCACAGTGGGAGGTGGTCAGAGAACAACTTTGTGGAGTCAGTTTTCTCCTCCCACCTTTATGTGGGTTCTAGGGATTCAAACTCTGGTCATCAGGTTTGCGCAGCAAGCACCTTCACCAGCAAGCCATCTTGCTGGCCCCAAAGGTAGATATTTTAATACATAACTTAGTGTGTATGTACATTATAGAATCAACAACATAAAACTAGTGTTGTTTACAAAATGTTAGATTTAAGGTCTCTGTTCCTTGGGTCACTGAACTAAATATTTATGTTTATAACATCTCTACTTGACATTGCTGAGCAATATGTAAGAGAAGCAGAAATTAAAAGGGAAAATCCCATCCCTGGGGCACATCCTGACCCCAAACCACATACAAAGAAAAGGGCCCTTACTTTGGCACACCTGAGTGTAAGAATTATAAATTACACTCTGATGAGCTCGGGTGTGTTGTATAGAAGAAACAAAACAGGGGATGGGGTGGAGATGGAGGAAGAGGTCTGAATAGAATCAAAACTCATTGTACAAAATTCTTGAATCAATAAAATTTCTCTTAAACATAAGAAAAGAAAAAATATTCTTAGGATCTTCGTAGCATGCTCTGGAACTGACAGAAAACAGCTGGCCTGGATATGTAGACCAGGCTAACCTGTCTGCCTCTGCCTTCCAGGTGCTGGGATGAAAGGCGTGTGCTACCAACCTGGCTACTCTTCTGCTTTCTCAAAAAGAAATCCCATTTCTCTCCTGGGGTACAGGAAGTTGGCACTTGGCACTCCTCTGTTGGTCCTGGCCCAAGCACATCTTCCTTTTTTTTTTTTTTTTTTTTTTTTTTTGCTGCTGGAAATGGAAACGTTGATTGGCCACTGCACTCTGCTGTTTTGCATGTTTGAAATCATAACGCGTGCCCCCTCCTTCCTGCTCTATTCTGTGTGCTCTTTTCTTTTTTGTTTATTGTATGTGTATGAGTGCTTTGCCTGCATGCATGTAAGTTCACCCATGTCATGTAACGTCCACAGTGGTTAGAAGAGGGCTTCAGATCCCCTGGAACTGGAGTTATAGGCTGTTGTTAGCTGCCGTGTGGGTACCGGGAATCGAACCTGGGTCCTCTGAAAGAGCAGCCAGTGCTCTTGCCTTCTGAGCCATCTCTCCAGTCTCCCTCCATGTGCTTCTTAAGGTATTGTTAGATGAACTCTTGGAAACTTACTAGAAAGAGGCTAACTTCTAAAATTTTATTTTTATTGTTTTAAATTATGTATGTGTGTATGTGCACATGTGTGCAAGTGCTCGTGGAGGCCAGAGGCATCAGATCTCCCTGGAACTGGAGTTACAGGTGACTGTGAGCCCCCCTGACATGGGTGCTGGGGACTGAACTCCCAGTCCTTTACAAGAGCAGTAAGTGCTCTTAACTGCTGAGCCATCTCTTCAGCCACTCCAATTCTGCTCTTAATAATATTTTGCAATTGGCCTAAAAGATAAGATTTCTTTTTTAAAAAGTTTTTGTTTATATTTCAGGCTTTTGACTACTTTGGAAATTACCTTTTGAAAAAAATTATTTTAGCCAGATGTGGTGGCAGCTTTCAGGCAGGAGGCAGAGGCAGGTCAGCCTGATCTACGTAGTGAGTTCCAGGCCAGCTGGGGCTACAGGGAGACCCTGTCTCAAAAAAACATTTACTTCATTTATCTGTGTGATGTGTTTCTGTGAGTTTATGTGCACAGATTATATGGAGGCCGAAAGACGGGGTTGGGTCGGATCCTCTATCATTCTGCCTATTCCTTAAAAACATATTTTTACATTTATTCAGTGTGTGCATGAGTGCATGCCACAGTAAGAGTGTGGAAGTCAGAGGACAACTTGTAGGAGTTATTCTCTCCTCCTACCATACGAATCCCAGGGTTTCTCCCTGATCCTGGAGCTCTTGTTCTCTTAGCTAGGCTAGAAGCCAGCAAGCCCCAGCAATCTTCAATAATAGGCATTTGTGGGGATGCCTAGCTGGTTACATGGGTGCTAGAATCTAAGCTGCAGTCCTCACGATTAAGACGAAAGTACTTTTAACCACTGAACAATCTCTCCAGGCCCAGGACATTGTCTTGACAAAGTCAAATTTCAGTCAAGTGTCTGCCTGTTTAAGTCCTTTGAATAAATACTTTGTAAGCAACTATTTTAAAGTGGTCTTAGTACAGTTAATGCCCTAGTCATCTGTGACTAATACTATATATAATTCAAAAGTTTACAAGGTTAAAGATATGTAAATTTAATACCTATAAAATGACCAGTAAAGTATACAAGGTCCTCTCAGCAGCCAGATAAGGGTAGCTGCAGCCTAAGCGATGGGCCCAACAGACCGGAGAACAGCCCTGTTCCTCCTTGGTCCTAGGCCAGGTGGAACAGCTTGAGCCAACCCCACTGAGAGTGGAGAAGTGCAAGACAGATCCTTCCAGCATCGCAGGAAGAGGAAGGGAGATAGCAAGGGAACCCCCTGCTTGCCAGCTGTGCCTGCCTTTGCTCTTTTGAGGAAACATACAAGCAATGGAATGTTGCTGTGCTGTGTTGGACCTTGTTAATGGTTTTTCTTTAATAACCTCTTAGCTGCTGATTCCTGAGCACTTGTTTGAGATGGACAGCTGTGAACCCTCAGGGACCCTGCCCTCCCTCTGTAAAAGAGTTTTAGTATGGGTGTTTTGATGCTAAACTCTGAGTGTCTCAGAGATTTAGAAAAACACCTGAAGAAAGTAATAAAAACAACCGTTAAAGAGCTTTTTTGTTTTGTTTTTTTTTAAAGGTATCCTGCATGGATGAGAAAATGTACACCAGAAGTCATATGGTTGTTTAGTGAAAGAATCTTCCCATTTGGGCAATCTTGCTATTTGAAATCCTGGTCTGTATCTTTTTACCCTGACTTAGTGTCTTGTTATTGTATATGGCCTATATATGTATATAAAAATAAGTCTGACTGTAGCCACTGGCACAGCTCGCTAAATTTGTAAGAGATCTAAAATTTTGATTTGGAGGGGAGGTTGGAGACATGACTCAGCAGTTTATACAACGTGCTACCCTCAAAGAGGACCTGAGTTCGGTTCCCAGCACCTCCCTATATCAGTGGCTCAAAACTGCCTATAACCTCATCTCTAGGGGATCCTAGGCCTCTGACCTCTATAGACACCCACCCACATGTGTGCATACCCCCCAACATACGTAATTAAAAACAATAAAAATAAGTCTTTTAGCTGGGTGGTGCATGCCTTTCGTACCAGCACTGGGAAGGCAGAAGCACGTAGATCTCTGTGTTCGAGGCCAGCCTTATCTATAAGGTTCCACAACATCTGGGGCTACAGGAAGACCCTGTTTCTATTAAAAAAAAAAAACCAACAATAATAAATAAATCAATCATTAAAAGTTGTTGATTTTTGTCAATCTTGTAGATTTGTTCCACTGAGTCAGAGTCTAAATTCTGTTATCTTTTTTATTTTTATTTACTTATTGCTTTATTTTTATTTTATGTGTATGTGTGTATTGTGTACATATATGCAAGTGCACCTGTGTTGTGCAATGCCCAAGAAGGACAGAAGAGGGCCTCAGATCCTCCGGGAACTGGAGTTACCCACTGTTGTTAGCCACCATGTGGGTGATGGGAATTGAACCCAGGTCCTCTGCAAGAGCAGCCAGTGCTCTTGATCGTTGAGCCATCTTTGCAGCCCCTGTTGTTGACTCTTGTGTGTGCATATATGCCTCTTGTATAAGCTTCTAAGATGCAAAGCTTAGAACACTTTACAAAGTGGTCTTCTCCAAACTAGAATTGTTAACGATGCTAACCTTTCCAGAGTTTCATGTTTTTGTATTCCTAATCAGATTGTGACTGTTCTCTTAAAGAAAGGAGAATTAGACATACCCTAGCATTGAACACTCTAAGCAATAATTAAAAGGTTCTGAACTTTGGTTGCCCAAAAAGTACATCTGTAACAAGTTTTTAAATTCCAAACTAACTTTCTTTAAATCTTTGCTCTTGATAGTTGTGTATCTTATAGAACTTTGTAGCTGTTGCCTGTTAACATTCTGAAGTTAGGAACCTAACAAAGCAACATTTAAAAAAAAATTATTTATTTAATGTGCATGAGTGTTTTGCCTACATGTATGTAAGTACACCCATGTGGTGCAATACCTGGGGATACTAGAAGAGGGAGTCACATCCCCTGGAACTGGAGTTAAGGATGGTTGTTAGATGTCATATGGGTGCTGGGAACCAAACCTGGGTCCTCTGCAAGAGCAGCCAGTGCTCTTAATCACTGAACCATCTTCCAGCTCATCCCAAGCAACATTTTTGAGATGGTAGGATATCACTCACAGAGCAGACAGAACGGACTCCAAGTACGCCTGACAAAAGAACTACATTCTATTAGCTGCTGAGAATTTAGGAAAGCTGTCCTAAAAATTGGTAGGCAACTCATCAGCAAGGTTACAGCTGATTGGACTAGAGGTAACCCATCATTGTCTCAGTCTTTCTTACAAGATGGTTTGATAAGTTGCAAACCTATTTCCAAAAGATGAATTCTTCCTACAACTCCAGCCTGCCCCAAGTTTCAGCCTCTCCCCACCCCACCTCCCCCATGAGATTCCCTGGGGAAATTCAATTTCTTGGAATCTACTGTTTTGAAAGTTCATAACCAAAGGGAGGGGTCCAAGCATCTCTTTATCATATTTTCATTTTGTTAGGATGGTTACAGTTCCCACTTTTAACACCTCAGTCTTAAGGTGTAATATGCCTTTGTCCAAAGCAAATATCATCAACACAAGTGGGAACCAGGGTTTGAACGCATTGGTTAGTTATCGTGTATAAGGACCGTTTCTCCATAAACCTGCAGCTTTGGTTACTTTGGAAGGTCTGCTATAAGTAACTCCACAGTGTTACTAGTTGAGACAGGGTCTTGATATGAGGCCTAGGCCTCCTGCCTCCGCCTCCTAAATGCTGAGCTTATAGGCGAGTACAACCATGCCCAGTGTGACTTTCTTTAGATTCTGAATTTTGTCTCTGAATAATAATCTCTGAAGACACAGTTGATTAACCATCTGGTGGTTTGATCTGGATTGTCTCATGTTAATGATATAAAATCTGTCCCAGTTGGTTTGATTTGACTTTGTGTTGGGGGAAGGAGAGTAAGAGACAGATGTTAAGGAGTTAATGCCAATAAACTATTTATGGCCAATTTAAAGCAATTTGGAGTTCTAAAGAGACACTTATACCTTCCTTTTGGCTGTCAGATTGGAGAAATGATGGACCCCAACAAACTGCAATTTCCTCAGGAATCTTATGCTTGTAGGAGGAAAAAGTTGAGGCCTGGTACCAGCCAGAGGAATAACTTGTCTCTCAAAAGATTTCGCATGGTTCTAACAACTTGTCTGACCACCCTTCAGGGGACGCTGGAGCCCTAACATTGATCATATGAAGTCAAGGACCACACCTTGACCAGGACTGCTAAGGTATATATACCTCTTGCCTTCTACTTAAACCTAGTCAGGACCCTGAAGATGGATTTGAAGGTAACTGGACCTCTTTAATCCTTTGCCCAATGTGGCCACTGAAAAAATTTCCTTTTCTACTTTTCTCTATTTCTTTGTTTAATAGGCCTGGGGGGGACGATGACAAGAGGGCTGAGCCTAGCTTGTTAGGACTCCCAGGGCTAGGCTCTGACCCTACCAGCTCCAGGAACAATATGTGTACCCAGCTTCAGTCCCTTTATTCTTGTACACAAAATCGGATCCTGGACACCCTGTTCTGTACATTCCCTGACAGTGAATTGGACCATCCTCAGCACCTCTCTTTCATGTTGTGCTAGAGGTAGAAGCCAGTGCAAGCCATAAAGATAAGAAAGAAGATGAATGCATGGGTACACACACACACACACACACACACACACACACACACATGATTAAAAACAGAGAAAAGCAAAACTGTCACTATTCATAGGGCACAACTGAGCACAGAGAAATTACCAAAAGAATCTGCAGATGAGTGCCTGGAAGCTGAGGCAGGAGGATGGCCTTGAGTTTAAGGCTGGCCAGAGTGAGACCCTCTTTCAAAATAAAAATAAGTCTGAGCATGGTAGCATATGTCTTTAATCCTAACACTTGGCAGGCCAAAATAGGTGGATCTCTGTGAGTTTGAGGCCAACCTGGTCTTCTTTGTGAGTTGTATGTTTGTGGTTGTGTATGGTAAGGGTCAGAAGGGACATAATCCTATGATTGTGGTCTGACATTTACTTCCCCATTTCAGACTAAACATACATTTCAATAAAAGAATGAGTAAGTCTTTATAAGAATGGTTCTGAGAGAATGCTGAAAGAACAACTGATCTGCTCCTGGATGAAAGTCAGGCTGCCTTTACCGAAGCATTGCCACAGTATGGCATTGAATAGTAAATGATGCATATCTCTGTAGTGTATTCTTGCCTTTATTTACCTATTTTGTTGTATTTATTGATTGATTGATTGAGACAGATCTCACTATGCAGCCCTGGCTGGCCTGAAACTCACAAAGAGGACCTGTCTTTTTTTAAAAAAAAAATTTTCCAAATGGTCATTAAACTAAAAGCAAAGAAAAACTGAAATAAATTCTGAATCTTAAAACTGTAACCAAGTGCCATTGTATGCCCCACGAGAACAGCTGGAAAGGAAGTGAAGGATGACAGTTCAAGGTCAGAGAGGAAGTAGAGAGACTCTTTCTAGCTGACTTTTATTTCTTTCTTCAGTAAATATACTAAATGATGGGTTTCTTTAAGACATTTTCATATATGTATCATTGTTGCATATGTGTGTGTGTGTGTGTGTGTGTGTATACACACACATTTAAATCTGGGTTCTTGGCTGGAAAGATAGCTCCATGGTTAGGAGCACTGGCTGCAGAGCACCCACAAGGCTGCTAACAGCTGCCCATACCTCCAGGTCCAAGGGAGTCCATGTTCTCTTCTGGCTCCACCCACATTGCCTGACACAAGTGTGCCTACATACATACAGGCAAAACACTCATATGCACGTAATAAAAAATTTTTAAAAAGTAATTAAACCTAGGTTCCACATATGAGCAAGAACATGCAAATTTAGGAGGGGGTGATAGGGTCTCACTAAGTAGCCCTGACAGGTTGAAGCTTATTATGTTTCCTTTCCTCAGAGAAGTTTGTTCAGGGGGCTTCTTCCCCCTAGTTTTTTTTTTTAGGGCTCTTAGCACGAAGCGGTGTGGAACTTCACCGGCCTTTTCTGCACCTTCTCAGATGATCATGTCGCTCTGTCCCTAAGTTGCTGATGCCGTCTGACTAGAACAGTGCATGTTAGAAAAAGCTGTGGAAAGAACCCTAGGCAGGGGATGACCATGCGGGGCTTTCTTCTTTCTTCCTCTCATATCGAGGTTCACCTTTTTTTGCTTCCCTTTTCTGCTCTCCCTTCAGTTGGATGTCATCTCCTGTCCTAGTTTTAGAGAGCACCTGGGGGACTCTGAGCTGGGGCTGTGAGCTGGGGCTTCCTTGGGCCCAGCATACTGTTTTTCCAGGGGGAATCTTCCCAAGGGTCACCCATCCATGTGGATCATGCATATCTTTGATCCTCAACTTGATAGGGGCAAAAGTTACTAACCCAGATGCCACAGAATCCCAAGAGCACAGGGCACTGGAGCCAGGCTCTCACTGCCAGTCTGTAAAGACAAGGCAGCATGTATGTCCAGAACCTGGAGCATTAGCCCACTGCCACACCCAATAGGCTCCAACGCTCCTGGTCATCCTTATGTCACACTGAAAACCCAAATTAACAATCCACATACTACATCACACTGTGAAAGGGGCAGGATGTGGAGGGCAACTGGCTCTTCTCCCCACATATTTTCTTAATTTTCTGTCAATACTTCAGAAAAACAGTGACGTTCTTGGGGGTTCATTTCCCTCCACCTCTCTGACACGGTCAATCCTCTTGGAAATCTGTCTTTGCAGGGAATTCCCAAGTAATACTTGGAATCAAGTTGGAGTGGAGAGACTTGGAAGGTATCTGAGACAGTAATCATCGTAGGCCATTCTTTTGAGATTTACCATTAAGGAACTGTCTGGAAGGGAATGTGGGGGTCAAGGCCTTGCCGTTTTTAAGATGGAATGAATGAGTTTGTAACACGAGGTAAGTCAGTGAGGGAGCACTGATGGCTCAGGGGAGAAGCTGAAGCACTGAGGTGATGTCGCTGACCAACATGTGGGTCTGAGGGTGGAAGTGGTCCAAGTGGATGTGGCCCTTCCGGTAACTACTCTTTCCTCAGGAAACTAGGAGAAGAGGTGCTCAGTTGCCCTCGGAGATCAGAGGGGAGGAAGTAAAGGTCTGACTAGTGGGGAGAAAGTTGCAGAAACCAAGAAAAGTGAAGAGGAATGAACTGGGGATGCTGGGGGTCTGGGCGGCATCGAGGGTGCGGGGAATGCGGCGACCTTGACTGTGCAGGTGGCAGGACCGGAAGTCCTGCTGGTTTGCACCTGGGGCCTGGCTTCTCCAGGACGTTTCAGGGGGAAATGGGACTGGGAGTTATCTGGAGCATGAGGGTGTAGGCAAACAGCGTTTGCCGCCAGCAACCAGGGCAGCTGAAGTAAGGACAGGGCAGCATGTAGGGGAGCCAGGGATAGGGACAGGGATAGGACGAGCTTTAGCGTGGGTAGGACTGGGATGCTTGCAGTTGGGTGCTCTGGGCAGTGAGCTGGAGGGTGAGCTGGGGGATGGCTGGGGGTGGGGGAGGGAGGTTGTGAGGTTAGATAATGCCAGCACAGTTACCAGTGCTGACAAGGTCAAGTGCATGACCTTGGATGTGAGGGGCTGAGAGAGAGAGAGGAGGTTGTGGAACTGAAAGACTGATTACTAAACGTGCTGTGATGGCGTGACCTTGAGTTGGCAGCTGTCGTGTCACTGAGGGAGAGGGTGAGTGGGCTGTGTAGGTGGTCTCAAGGATGAGGAGGTGTTGGGGTGCATTGGAAGGAAGCAAGGACTTGTGGGGAGGATAGAGGGTTGAAAGAGCTAGGAAGAGCAGGGAGATGCCTCCTGCCCCAGCCCCACACGTGACAGAAGTGTGGGGACAAGAGCCAACTCCTTAGAAGGGTGGGGGGTGGGGGTGGCAAGAGCCAAGTTTAGAGTAAAAGAATGAGAAGACAGACATGGTGGAATACGCCTGTAATACCCCTACTTTGGGAGGCTGAGGCGGGAGGATGGTAGCTTCATATATGTATCATTGTTACATATATGTGTGTGTGTGTGTATGTGTGTGTGTGTGTGTGTGTATACACACACATTTAAATCTGGGTTCTGGGGTGGAAAGATAGCTCCATGGTTAGGAGCACTGGCTGCAGAGCACCCACAAGGCTGCTAACAGCTGCCCATACCTCCAGGTCCAAGGGAGTCCATGTTCTCTTCTGGCCTCCAGCCACATTGCCTGACACAAGTGTGCCTACATACGTACAGGCAAAACACTCATATGCATGTAATAAAAAATTTAAAAATAAGTAATTAAACCTAGTTTCCACATATGAGCAAGAACATGCAAATTTGGGAGGGGGTGATAGGGTCTCACTAAGTAGCCCTGACTGGTTGAAACTTACAAATTCCAGATGTGGTGGATTGGGAGCACTTGGGAGGCAGAGGCAGGTAGATCTCTGTGAGTTCAAGGCAAGCCTGGTCTACATAGTGAGTTCCAGATTAGTTGGGGCTATAGGGAGACCCTGTCTCAAAAAGGCAAAAACACACACAAAAAAATACAATCAACAAAAGAATGAGTGAAAAGATGAGAGAGAGAGAGAGAGAGAGAGACAGACACAGGATGCTCCTGTCATAACAGAAGAGCTGTCAAGAACAAAACTCTGGAAACAATCTAGCTGCTCTGTGCTGGGGGAATGCAGGAACAACAAGGGGGCCGAGGAAGGGATTGCACACCAGGAAAAAGAAAGCACTCATCCCTAGGCATCACCACTGACAGCAGAACAGCTTGTAAACATTCACACCAGAAAGACAAGTGACCTTCTCTAAAGACTAGGGAGCAAAGCAACACACCCAGCAATGCTATATATTTTTTATAAAGCCATACAAGTCTAACCATGACTCAGGGAGGATCCCCAGCGTCTTGTGGTTACCCACAGATGAAGGGGAAATGGGCACACAAGGCAGCGTTGATCATATCTATATAACTACCCAAAGACACGCACAGAGAGACCGGTGAAGCAAAACAGAAATATCACCCAGTGCTTAACCTGGGCTACGGGTCTCAAAACTTGTTTTCCTTTTCTCTAAGTTTGAAAGATTTATAAATGTCAAAGATTATTATCACCAGGCTGGTGGTGGCACACCTGTAATCCCAGCATTTAGGAGGCTGAGGCAGGGGGATTGTAAATTCAGGGCCAGTCTGGGCTACCTCACAAGACCCATTCTGAAAACACAAGAAGAAGAAGGAAGAAAGGCAGGAAGGAAAGAGAGGAAACACATAGAAATGCAAGGAAAGCTGGGTAAGGGAATTATTGTGCAGTGCAGTGATCAAGACGGTGTAGTACAGCATAAGAACAGACAAAACGGAGACTCTAGAAATCTATTTATGGGCAACAGAATCTTGACAATTGTGCCAAGAAAATTCAATGCCATTTAAGCACAAGCAGTCAAGTAAATTGAAGATAAATTGGATATTACCACAGTGAGAACTTCCTGTCTCCAGAGGATGGTCTCCCAAAGTGCAGAGACAGCACAAAGACCAGAAAGAGTCTGACATGCTGGCATGCACCTTTAATCCCACACTGGAGAGACTCTCTGTGAGTTCGAGACCAGCCTGGTCCACACTGCAAGTCCTAGGCCAGCCAGGGCTGTATAGTGAGACATTGTTTCAAAGACAAAAAAAAAAAAAAAACAAAAAAAAAAACTAAGGACTTGAGCAGACATTCTTTCCAAAGAGGATCAACAAATATCCATTAAGCACATGATAATATGCTCAGCACTGGTGATCAAAACCACAGGATACTTTCACACCCACTGGGATGGTTGTAATCAAAGGACTGAGTCAAGGATGAGCAATGACAGAAGATGGAACCAGCATGCATTGCTGGAGGAATGGAAGAATGACAGAGTCTCCTTGGAAACAGTCCCATAAGTATTCAAAAAGTTAACCACAAGTAACATATATCCCAGTAGTTTTGATTCCTATACCTACATCCCAAAGAATTTAAGACATGCTTACACAAAAACTTGTGCACATTGTTCGGTGGAAACAACTCAAATGTCTTATTGGCTGATGAATGGATAAAAGAAACATGGTATGTCCATAAGATGGAGTATTATTTGGCAATAAAAAAGAATGAATACTGATATCTGCTTTAATACAGTTGAGTTCTGAAGGCATTGTGTTGAAGGAAAGAAGTCAGACACAAGGGTCACGTATCATATGAATGAAGTGCCCACAAAAGTAAACTCACAGACACAGAAAACAGATTAGTGGTGGCCAGGAGTTGGGGATAGGGAGAAGGCTGCACGGTGCTGACAGAATAGGGTTTCCTTTTGTTGTCATGAATAAACTGTATCTCAATTAAAATAGCCCTCAAACCTGGAGTCGGAGTCAAATCTAGGCTCTATCACAGTGGCCTTGGCAGATGGCTTCTCACCTCTGCTCTGGGAATTGGTTCCTCCTAGGGGTGGAGAGTGGGAGTTGGGGAGGAGGTACAGTCAACTGCCCTCCGGCCAAGCTGGATTCCATATATGGCTTGTTACTGTCTCTGCAGTCCTAATCTGAACGCAGCCTAGAGAAGTGAGAAGTTAGGGGCAATAAGGTAGGCACTGACTTGGGCCCTGCAATTCTCTGAGTCTCAGTTTCTTCAGCTGAGAATTGGGATAATACCAGCCCTTTCAACATGTAGCTATGGGAAAAATAGAATAGAGCAGATATAAAGTACAGGACAGGGTGAGTTTGGCACCAATAAGTATCCATCTCTGTGAGTCTGCATCCATTACTATAACTAATACCCTCAGGTAATCAACTTATAAAGAGAAAAGGTTCATTTTGTCTCATTGTTTTAGAGGTTTCCACTATGACTGACACTGTTGCTTTGGGCCTGTGGCAAGACAGCACATGCAGGTGGGAGTGTGAGGTGAGCAACCTGATCCCTCCCATCCAGCCTTACCTCTTGAAGGTAGGATATTTCACACATAAGTTCTTAGAGTGCCGCTGGCTAAGAGACCAAGCACAAGGACACAGGACATTTGGAGAATATTCCAGATCAAACCATAGCACAGCTGAAATTATTATGACTACTTATTATTACAGCATGGGTATTCCAAGTGGTCACTTCGCTTCAGACGGCTTTCACTTGTTCCTCTCCAGTCCTCTCTCTACCCACATGGTGGTCTAGGCTCAGTTTTAATGCCTCTGTCTCCTCGTGGGGCTCTAACCCAAGCCTTTTTGTTCACAAGACCCCAGGCTTACTAGAATCACACTCCTTGCTCTTTCCAAAGTGAGCTCTCCCTGTCTCCCAGCCCTTGGGACAGCAAGGAGAGCAACAGCGTGACACCTAGGAAGACTTCAGGCCAGGGCTCCCAATGCTCAGCAGGGCTCCCAGTGCTCAGCAGGGTTCCCAGTGCTCAGCAGGGTTCCCAGTGCTCAGCAGGGCTCCCAGTGCTCAGCAGGGCTCCCAGTGCTCAGCAGGGCTCACAGTGACCCACAGCCCTGCTGCGTGAGGATCCCTGAGCTGGGGCACCCCCTGCTCTTCTGAAAGGAGGAAGTTCCTGGCCTCTTCAGCTCAGGGACTTTCTTTCTGAATCTCAGTCAAAGCAAAAACCCAGACACTCTACTTCGAGGAATTTAGCCAAGACGTGTCTCCCCTTGGGAATTTGCTCAAGGAACTTTAGGCATTTTTAGGTAAAGAAAAAAGGCTTGGAAAACCCCAAGATGTCACCCATAGAAAACTGATCGTGTGCCTATGTATAGCCATAGAGTGGAGAATCAGAGAACGGCTAGAGAGCGGGGGTCCTGGGGACCATTGCCAAGATGTGCTTTAAGTAAACAAAAACAAGGTACATGTTTGCATGTGAGGGCCTCCCTTCCTCTCTCTCCTCCCTCCCTCTCTTCCTCCTCTTTCTTATTCTTTTGGGGTGTGTGTACATGTGGAAGCCAGAGGTCAGTGACTGGGACTTCCTAATCACTCTCTGTATTTGTTTTTAAGATTGAACTTTTTAAACTTTTAATTATGTGTGTGTATATATGGGGAGGTATTGCATGTGAGCGCAGTGCCTGAAGAGGCCAGAAGAGGCGTCAGAGCCACTGAAACTGGGGCTATAAGCAGTTGTGAGTCATCTGATGTCAGTGCTGGGAACCGAACTCAGGTCTTCTGAGTCACCTCTCCAGTCCCTCCACCTTGTTTTTAGAGACAAAGTCCCTCACTGAACCTGGAGCCCACCCATTGTACTAAACTGGGCTGACTGGCCAGCAAGCCCTAGAGAGTATGTCGCCACCTTCCTGGCCACTGTGGCTGGCTTTTTACATGGTGTTATGGATCTAAGCCGGGGTCCTTGTGCTTGCTTGTGCAGTAAGTACTTCACTGACTAAATCATCTCTAGTCCCCTCCCCTCCCCTCCCTTCTCAAGAACAGATATCACTATGTTGCCCAGGCTACCCAAACTCCTGCATTCAAATGATCCCCTGCCTCAGCCTCCTAAGCACCTGGGATGGCAGGTATGTGCCACTAAACCCTGCTTTGTGTTTTCTAATACAGTTAATTTAAAGCAGAGCACGACGGCACATGTCTGTAATCCCAGCACTTGAGGCAGAAGCAGGAGAACGAATGCAAGTCTGAGGCCAGTCTGGTCCACATGCTGTGGGGCTACATGACGGGTTCCTCCACACACAAACAAACGAAAGAAACACCAAAGAAGGGGAAGGCTGGGCCCACAGGATTCCATCGAGGGGATCCCATGCCCCGCAGGGAACGTGGGGGGGTGACCACCAGGCGGAGGAAAGGACAGCCCTACACCGTTAGAGCCGCCCCTCAACCAGCCACTACATCCTGGGGCTTCCCCAACTGCAGCCCCAAGGAGAGCTCCCCTTCCTTCCCTCCTGTCACCTGTCTGGGCAGTAAGGGATCCTTGAACCCAGTGTCTGCCCCTTCTCCAGTGAAGGAGGCCAAGGGTGGGAGTGGGTGGGGTGAGCGTGGGGGTGGGAGAGGCCGAGGTGTGCCCAGGTAGGACTGCAGGTGTGCCCAGGTCAGGGGAATGAAGACTGCTCTTAGCTCATAGACTGGGGCCCTCCAAGTCCCTGGGGTACCAGGTGCTGGCCAGGGGGCACCCCCAGGCCCACCCATGGAAGCCCTGAGGGGCCCTGTGAAAGAACTCTAGGGCTGTTGGCTCCTTAGAGGCTCTAATGACAGTCCGTTGCTCACAGATGAGTTCCACATTTCAAAAATATTTCTTGGGCCAGTGAATTGACTGAGCTGGTAAAGGTGTGTGGTGCCACACCAGATGACCTGAGATTGGTTCCCAGAACTCACATGGTGAAAGGAGAGGACCAACTCCCCAAAATTGTCCTCTGACTATATACATACATAGCATGACCCAACCCTCCCAATAAATACATAAATATAAATGTCTTTTAAAATATATTTCTTCCTAAAGCAGAAGGATCACTTGAACTCAGAAGTTTGAGATCAGCCTGGATAATGTGTCAGACTCTATTTCAAAACCAATTTTTTTTGTGTGCCATGGTGATATAGACTTCTAGTCCCGCCACTCAAGATGTAGAGGTAGAGGCAGGAGGATTGCTGTTAGTTGGAGGCCAACCTAGCTTCGCAGCAAGGTCCTGTCTCAAAAGAAAAATGACTGACAGGCATGGTGGTACACACCTTTAACACCAGCATTCGGGAGGCAGAGGCTAATGGACGTTTGTGATATTAAGGCCAGCCTGGACTACATAGCAAGTTCCAGACCAGCTGTGGTTACAGGGAGACCCTGTCTCAAAAAGAAACCAAAAAAAAAACCTATACAGCCACAATAGCATCTAATATCTAGCCTATATTCAAACTTCTCCAGTCGTCCTCAGGTCTTTTGTTCTATTTTGTTGTGTTTTGTTTATTGAGACAGAGTCTCACTCAAGTTCATGCTGACCTAAAAGTCGCTCAGTAACCCAGGTTCGCTTGCCCAAAACTCATAGTGATCTTCTTATCCTAGACTCCCAAATGTCGGGATTCAGGCATGAACTACCATCCTGGCAGGCCTGAAATTCATTATGTAAGCTAGCATGGCCTGGAATTCACAATGACCTGCCTGCCTCTGCCCCCTGAATGCTGGGACTAAAGGTGTGTGCGTCATGCCTGGCATAGGTACTTTTAAAATCTGGGATTCAACCAAGGGCCAGGTATCACATTTGACTATCTTGTTTCTTAAGTTTATTTTGCTCCTGATCATTTCCACTTATTTTTATGTGTTTGCGTATGTGAGTATGGGCACATGTATGCCACAGCATATGTACGGAGATCAGAGGACAACCTTGGAGGTGGGTCCTCCCCTTCCATCTTGTTTGAGAAGGGGTCTCATTGTTTGCCACTGTGGACACCAGGTTAGCCGGCCCATGGAGCTTCCAGAGTCTCCTGTCTCTTCCTCTCAGCTCATGATAGAAGCACTAGGATTGCAGACTTGTGTTACTGTGTCTAACTGTTTTTAAAAATTGTTTTTATTTTATATGTAAGAGTGTATTGCCCGCATGTATGTAAGTACACCCATGTGGTGCAATGCCCACGGAGGTCAGAAGAAGGCACTGGATTCCCAGGAACTGGAGTTAAAAGATGGTTGTTAGCTGCTATATGAGTGCTGGGAACTCAACTCTGGTCTTCACATTGGGCATCAAGCACTTTACCTACTGAGCCATCTCTCCAGTCCTAGTTTTGTTTAATTTAGATAGGGTCTTATTCTGTAACTCAGAAACAAAACAAAGCTCATTAACTTGATCACACTTGCAATGTCTTTTCCCCACATAAGGTAACATAATCCCAGGAGTCAGGTTAGGACAGGAGCATTTTTAGGAAGCCAACTTCTACTTCAGGCTCAATAACCATTTGTGGAATGAGTGAATCCATGGATGCATGAGTCCCTCAGGGACGGAATCCTGAGTCTCAAGTTCCAGGTCTGGCTCAAACACTGTGTAGCTTTGGGGATGTCTCCTCTTGCTTGGAGCCTCAGTTTCCTCCTTCATTTACGTATGTTCTGAGCTCCAATTGATACTCAGATCAGCCGTTCCCCAATCCTCAGAAGGCTTTGGGGTGGGGGCGAGACGGAAGGAGAGATCAGTTGTCCTCTGCTCCAGAGGAGCTGACTCCTGGAGTTTCCTCCTGGGGCCAACCGCCAGGTCACCGGTAGAGTATGAAGTCCTGAGTAGGTGGGCTTACGGAAGATGTGACATTTCAAAAACAGCTCTTGACGTATAAGAAGGAGTTTCTGTGGTAAAAAGTGGAAAGTGGAATTATAGCCGGGCTCAGGCCACAGACCTCTTTGAGGAAGTGTATGTTCCCTCAGGGGAGAGACTACTGTGGGAGACATGTTTGGGAAGGAGACCCTGAAGGCCCCAGTTAGGAGTCTAGACTCTTCCCTTGGGTAAATGGAGAGCCACAGCAGGCTTTTAAAGTAGGCAGAGAGCCAAGCATGTGCAGCTGTCCACCTCTTACTCTGGCTATGGTGTGGGGGAGGGATTGAGGGGCTGGCGTCCAAGCCTAGGATGGAGGTAGCCTGGATTAGGGACAAGGGGGTTCAATCTAAGGGAAGAAGAATCAGTGGAATGTGGCGATCAAGGGGAGACCACGAGGTGAGGAACATGTGAAAACGTGAGTTTTGAGGTATGTGGAGGCTCGGTATGAGATGACAGCTGTCTGTTAGCTGGGTGAGGCTAGATCCTCTGAGAAGCCAGAGAAGAGGCAGGCGATGGGGCCAAGAGACTGATCCTTGAGAGGCCCAGCCTCCATGTACAAGGAAGGCCTCAACTCCAGGCAAGAGTTCACCCACGTCTGCGGTACTTGTGTGATCGCCACTGGGGTGGACACTGAAGCTGCACCCCACCTCCTTATCTCCCCAAGACTGCTGGAGACATGGCTGAGGCCATAGGCAAACAGCCCTGAGGAGCATGGCTCCGGGACTTTACAAGTCTCTGGAGACCCCCAGTGGAAGGGTGGCAGTCCCCTCTGAGTGGTTCCCCGCCTATGAATCCTCCAATTGGGGGAAGCGGGGACTTCTTCTTTCAGTAATGTCAGGCTCACCAGTGACTAAGACACGTCTGGGCTGGTGGGTGGAGGGAGTGTTTAAGTACCAGGTCTTCCTGTCCTCTGGCCATCAGACACCTGACTGGGACAGATACAGCATGGCCAGTCTGCAGGCCTCACTCCTGGTGGCTCTCCTTCTTTCTGTGGCACTTCAGGCAACGGATGCAGGTGAGGCTGGACACTAGAGAGCTCCCCCTCTCTAGAAAGAACTCCAGAGTATGTCTGCCATAAGCTCTCGTAGCTTTGGGCTAGCTCTGGAGCTTTTCTGGGCTACCTCTGGAATTTCTCTGGGCTTGCTTGGCACTCTTCTATGTCTCAGGGTACACATCTATAAAACTGGTAGTCTAGAAGGCTTGGCTTTTAGGATCTGTCTCAATAGGACTGGGGTTTGGGAGGGAAAGGCCTGGGATCCCCTGCCCTAGACAGCTTAAACACAGGGGAGAGGGTGAGTGCACAGCCTACAATGTGTCAGGCCGGTTGGGGGCAGTCAGGTCTGGCTTAAGGTGTCCTCTTAGAAAGCTAGCCCTGCCTCTCAGCACCCCAGGTTTTCTCTGGAGCTTGTGGTCAGCATGCAGTCCTGACTCCTTTTACCCAGCATACTGTTGACTGTCCTGCTCAGGGCTGGGCAGGTCAGGATCACTGCAGTGGGTCAAGGTAGCCCCAACCAGCCATTGCTCACAGTGTGCTTCCAGAGACCCTCGCTGCAGTAAAACCCTGTGGACTTGGTCCTATTATTCTTAAGGCCTCTGGGATGGTAAATGACTAGGCCAGAGTGGACTGGTCAGCAGGGCAGAACAGAACTTGTTCAGTTTGTATGACTGTTGCCTGTCTGGACCTTGATACTGGCTCTGCCACATGCTATGTGACCTTGGATGCTTGTTTCACCCTCTCTGGGCTGCAGCCTCTCCAGGGCATTGAGAAGGGGCAGATATCTCAAATGCTGTGTCACAAGGATGGGATTATTGGGTCTCAAGCAGGGCAGAGCAGCTGATAAACTCTTGGGAACTAATACTGCTATGCACAGACTGACCCAGACTCACTCTGGCTTAAAGGTACAGAACACTTTTAGAGGCCTGTTGAGCCTAATCATTTGGAACTCACCTCCCAGAGCTGAGTATAGATACTGGGCCTTTAGTGGCATTTCAGAGACTCTCCAGGCTAGGGTGTTTAGGGCCTTGAATCTGTGTGGGAGAGAATCTCTCGCTACAGGTCTGCCTGTGATTGGGGTTGAGGCTGAGGCCAGGCCCTCTGTGCTCCAGCTTATGTCCTCTGGGAATCCCTCCATCAGGTCCCTATGGTGCTAACGTGGAGGACAGCATCTGTTGCCAGGATTATATCCGTCAGCCCCTGCCACCACGTGTGGTGAAGGACTTCTACCTGACCTCGGACTCTTGCCGCAAGCCTGGTGTTGTGTGAGTAGGGAGCTGGGACCACAGGGCCACGCAGGATGGGCCTAATGGGTGTGGCCCAAGGCCAGAGGAATGTAGTCAGCTCTAAATTAAAGCTAGAAGGTCTGATTGGACAGAGTAGCTTAGCCAGGCTTGGGTGTACTGAATCCCAAAATGATGGACTCATTCAACAAACATTATTGGGCACCTGTGATGTACCAGGCTTGAAGTTGGCCGCCAAATGATGGGTGCCACCCCAGCATGGCATGGCCATGTAGGCAGTGCATAGCCAGAGGCTGTTGGTAAATGGTGTACAGGCAATGTGCCTAGAGCCACTCCTTGCAGAGGCATCCTGGATCCTTCCAGTCCCCTGGAGTTCTTCTTGGAAGCCAATTTTGTCAGAAGCAAATATTAAAAGCTGATGGCTATTGAAAGCTGTCCACATGTCTACGCTGTTGTGAGAACTACCTTGTGACTCACTCAGTCTTCACAGCAATGCTACACAGAGGTTCCCTTAGCCACGTTTCATAGATGGGGCATAGGTTCAGAAAAGGAAAGAGGATTCAGGATCAGCAAAGGGTTGGGAAACAGGCTCAGTAGAGTAAAGCCTGGAGCAAGGTTGCCCAGGCTGGACCTGGAGCTCCGGTGTTCTTATACAGGTCTTTCTCCTGAGATTCTTGCCCTCTGTTTCCCAGCTTCTTCAACCAGCTAGAAGTCACCCTCTTTCTGTGATAGACCCCTGGCTGCCTGTAGCCCCTAAGAGCTTGCTGCCAGCCTCATCCCCACTGGGGGGTTCTGGGACTGGGGGCTCATGATCTTCCCAATACTTCAGACTCTATCATCATCTCTCTCCTCCTCACAGCCAGCTCCACCTCTTAGATGGATCTGCAGGGGAATTACAAAGAAGGGCAGAGTAGGACCCCTCCCAGGGGTCTGGCTATTTCAGCTCTGAGACTGTTTTCCGTTACTACAAGGGAGCCATAACCCATATTTACTGAGTGCAGAGAGAGAGCGTGTGATAAACACTGCTCTGGGCACACTTAGAAGCATGAAATCATTTGGCCAGAAAACAGCCCTGTGCAGCAGTCATAGTCCCGCCTGGTCCCCGGCACACTGAAGAGATGACAGGAGCTTAAGGACCTCTTCAGCCTCACAGAGCAATGACAGCAAGTGGCAGGCACAGAGTTCATGGCCTGACACACAGGAAGTTCTCAGAGGACAGCACCCAGTGATCCTTGGATTCTGAGTCAGGATCTGAGAAGGAACTCTAGGAAGAATATAGCTTGACACATGAGGAGATAGTGGCTCAGGGAGGGATTACCTTGCGCAGGCTGCTCCTGAGGCCAAACCAGCATTGCTGTCCTCTTCAGGTTCTCTGTTCACTTGTGGTGTGTAGAGCAGAGACAGGCCAGGGGTCTGAGGGACCCAGTGGCTCTGGCTCTGTGGCTGAGCTCTCAGGAGGCAGCATGGTGTGGAGCAGAGGCCCGACTACCAGTCATCTTGGACCTACCCTTGCAAACCAGAGCTCAAGGGTTCAGGCCCAACCTGGTGTTTGCTGCAGCTGGGCAGGATAGGAACCTTGGGCCACAATTGCTGGGTATCTTGGTTTCTTTTCTGGTTGCTGTGATAAAAGACTCTAACACAAAGAACTTAAGGGAGAAAGGGCTCATTTTAGCTCACAGTTCCAGGTAGAGTCTGTCATGGCAGGGAAGCCAAGGCAGATCTTGAAGGGGTTGGTCAAATCACCCACAGTCAGGACAGGGAGTGAATTCATGCTCTGTTCAGTGTCCCTTCTCCATTTTAGACGGTCCAGGATCCCCTGCCCAGGGAATGGTCCCACCCACAATTAAGATGGGTTTTCCCACATCAATTCATGCAATCAAGATAACCCCCCATAGGCATGCCCAAAAGCCCACTTCCAGATGATTCCAAATACTGTCATGTTCACAATTAACCTCAGTGAGCATACTGGGTGGCCTCGGGCCAAGCTTACCTCTCTATCTGATGCTTTACAACTCTCAAAGGGTCCCAAGGGGATGTTCTCCAAAGTCATCAGCTCCCTGAGACTCTGGGTTCCCAGGATGCCAGACCAGACGTATGTTCCTTCTCATACTCAGGAAAGTTTTCTTAATTACCTAATGAGTAGACAAGGGCCACATGGAGTTGTCACAAGGATTAAGAAAAACATTGTAAAGGGGGAATGGAGAGATGACTCAGTAAAGTGCTTGAGTTCAAATCGCTAGCGCTCACTGAAAAAAAACATAAACAAAAACCAGATGTGGCTGCTACTATCTGTGATGTCAGTACTGGGCAAGCAGAAACAGGAAGGTCCCCGGGCCTTGCTGGCCAGCCAGTCTAGCAAATTGGTGAGGTACAGGTTTAGGGAACTGTATCAAAAAATAAGGTGGGCGCTGGAGAGATGCCTCAACAATTAAGAGCACTTACCGTTCTTGCATAGGACCCAGGTTCAGGTCCCAGCAGCCGTGTTGGACAGCTCACAACTGTCTGTAATTCCAACTCCAGGGGATCTGATGTCCTCTTCTGGCTCCCATAGGCATGCACACACATACTGTAATTTATAAAAACATATGCATAAATAAAAATAAATATTAAAAATCTAAAGGTGGCAAACAATTGATGAAGGCACCCAGCATTGCCTTGAGGCCACACACATCCATGCATAGCCTCACATACGCACACACGTGAACATGTACACACACGCAGACAAGAAAAGAAAAATGCAAACCAGTGTACATCGTTGAGGCCAACTCCTAGCACGATAATATAGCACCTACTATGTGCTGTAGTGCTTAATAGCATTTACTTCTGTGAGCAGGGCAGTATGTACCCATTCATGATAGTGTCATCAAAATCTTGTGCAGTTGGGCAAGATTATAATGTCCATTTTACAGATCTAGAAACCAGGGTTTCAAAAAGCTAAGTGACTTGCTAACTTAGTGTCAAAGCTAGAATTCCAATGCAGATCAGCTAGCTCTAAAGTCTATGCTTTTGGCCACTAGTCAATAGTCTCTTCCTGAAGGCACAGGCTGTGACATTATAAGCCTCTTGGGGTTCTCCATGGCCTAGCCTAGCTCTCATGGCTTGGACCTAGGAGCTGAGAGTCTAAAAGACTTTGCTGCTCGCCTTACCGTCTTCTGCTTGATATAGTTGGCATATAGCAGGTAGCGCATACATTTTGAGGCACTCTATATAGCAGGTAGTCCCACATACAGCAGGTGACTTATAAATGCTAAGCCCTGCATACAGTAGGTAGCTTATAATTGCTAAGCTCCTGGGGACATGCGGCCTCCTTGCCATCTACTAATACTCCTACCTGCTCCTCGGTGTCTCTTCTAGCTTGATAACCATCAAGAACCGGGAGATCTGTGCCAACCCCAGGTTGCCCTGGGTAAGAAGAATACTCCAGAGGCTGGGCTAGTGAGGAGGCCCTTATGACCACGGCCAGGGTGCTCTGGACAGACTCAGCAAGGCCTACTCCTCTGCCATACCAGTTGCTCCACCAGCAGGAGACTGGCCCACAACTCTGCATCTGCGCAGCTCTGTTTCCTGGCCTGTCACTCTGTCAGGCATCCAGGGCTTCCCGCCTCCCCTCCAGCCCCTCCTACCCATCCGCTCCATGCTTGGCAGTGGAAAGCACACATCGCAGCCAGCCCCTTCCCTCTCCCGTCGGCTTCAGATGTGGGCAGAGCCCCTGGCCTGTGCCCTGGCCGTGCAGATTTGGGTGCCCTCCCAGCCCCAGTCTTGCCCCCTTCCCCTCTATTCCTGATGTCGGAAAGCTCCCCATGCTCCGAGTGCTACCTGGTTCCACTTCCTGGGAGATCGCTGACACCCAGAACGTTCATCCTGTCACCTGCCTGAATCCAGTGCCACTCTCCCAGGCTTCGCTCCACACCACCAGCCACTCACCCACCAAGCCCCACTCTTCAGACTTCCTGGCCCCTGCGTGCTCTCAGCAGACATAACCGTGGTTCTGCTCAGAACTCTCAGGGTTTTGGGCTGGCCCTCCAGCCCTGTAGGTTAGATCAAGTTCTCTACCGGAAGCTACTGCTGTCTCCTAGTCTCCAGTATGGAACAGGGACACAGGCCAGGTTTGGAATCAAAGGAGCCACAGACTTCATCAACAAAAGCCATGTCTTCCTGTCTACAGAGACAGGACAGTTCCCTGTCAACACAGAGACTCATGGTCACCAGCAAGAGCTAGCTGGACCACCTGCAAAATCTCAAATTTATTCATAACCAACTTCCATCCCCACTTTAGCCTTGTGTTGGGTCCTTTAGCTTTTTCTTCCCTTAGGCTTTCAGTGACTCATACCTGACCTCTTTAGATTCTGCCCCACTGCACTGATCTTACCTCCTTCCTTAAATAGCTGATAACTAAATTTATACTATGGTGTCAATCATTGCCATGGTTTGATATTATAAGCTACAGTTATATTTATATAGGAAAAGAAGAAAAATACTTAGGAAACCAAATGGATGAATGGGAGAATTTTAAGAATTGAGAGGAGACACACACACAAGGTGTTACTTTCCTGGCCTCAGAATGCAGCTGGCTGTATCAGGGTAACCTCGGTGGGTGGGGCAGTCAAGCGAAAGACCTTGACTGGAGATTGTTCTTGGGTAGTTGGGGCCAGGTCAGGACCTGGAATTTGGGACTCATCTGTGACTCGGGAAGAGGAAATAAACCTACTTGCTCCTTCTGGAAGAAGTGTGACCCAGCTTAGCAGTGTAGTCAGAACTGTGTGACCCTGAGGAGACTGTTTCAACACTCTGAGCCTGACAGAAGAAGATAGTATTGCAGAGAGCTTGGTCCAAACCATGGGGAACGGCACTGTCCGCCACAGCTGTTTTCAGGGCTCACATCCCTCCGGAGTCCAGGACCATCTGCCCACAATGGGTAGACTACACTGTCCCCTGGCCATGCACAGACCTCCAAATGCCCTGAGATGCCCTCCAAATGCCTCCCTGCCTACTCTGTCTTCTGATGTCTGGGAAAATAAATCCTCTCCAACAGCATCTGCCTTGGTTCTTTGACTTTGGTGGTCCCTGGGATATAGGACAGCAATCACCACAGCCCTACCTCTTACTGGGGAAAGTTGAAATATAAGGTGGCTTGCACAAGGTCACCCCACGAGTGGACATAAGGCCTGGGGGGCACCTGTACAGATGGCAACAGAGATGCCAGGCATTGGTCCCCAAGCTCCTGCCTACCAGGCAAGACTATCAATAAAATCATTGGTCACCCCCAGGTCCAGATCTGGACACAGCATGTCCATTGAATGGAAGTGTTTTCTTCTCACATAGGAGGATCCTGGGCCACCTCTCAGGTGGTCATCCAGGAGCTCAGGCCCTTCTTTCTCCGGGCTCTGCCTTCCTCCAGGGTCTGAACCCCTCCATAGAATAGGGGAAGGGAATGGAGGCTTATGGGATGATGGGAAATGGTGTGCACCTGTTCTGCCACCTATACTTAGCAAGGCCCAGTCACACTGTCACCCTGACCACAAGGAATGCTGAGAAACAGCCAAGTGGTGTGTGGGAAGAAGAGGAAGCGGGCTGGGAGCACCTAGCTCCCTGAGACTGGGCTCCCGAGGGCTCCGAAGTTCTCACAGGTCTAGCTCCTTCCCTGGTGTCTCACACACACCTCACAATGCCAAGACAACAAAAAAGGACCTTCCACACTCCATGTCTTCATGGTTCTCCGGGGTAGTACTATGTGATGGAAGGACTTCCCAGGCTCATGGATTGTCAGAATTAATATCGTGAAAATGGCTATCTTAGCAAAAGCAAACTACAGACTCAATGCAATCTCCATAAAAAATTCTAACACAATTCCTCACAGAAATTGAAAAACAATCTTAAAATTTATACAAAAGCACAAAAGACTCTGGATAGCCAAAGTAATCCTGAACAATAAAAACACTGTTGAAGGTATGACCATGCTTGATTTCAAGTTATACTACAGGACCATAGTGATCAAAGCAGCATGGTACTGCCACAAAAACAGACACACTGATCAGTGGAATAGAACTGAAGACCCAGATAACAAGTCCATATACCTACAACCACCTGATTTTTGACAAAAACATGAAAAACACACATCAGAGAAAAGACAGCATCTTCAACAAATGGTGCTGGGGAAACTGGATATTTAGGTGTAGAAGAATGAAAGTTGACCCATATTTCTCACCCTTAACAGAAACCAATTTCAAATGGATGGTAGACCCCAATGTTAGACTCTGAAACTTCCAGAGGGAAAAGTAGATATTGGTCTAGGGAATGATTTCTGAGCAGGGCCCCAATCACTCAGAAAGCAAGGTCAACAAATGACAGATGGGACCACGTAGAATTAAAAGCTTCTGTACTGCAAAGGAAACTACTAATCTAATGAAGGGTCAGCATACAGCATTGGAGAAGATCTTTGCCAGCTATATATCTGACAGACAGTTACTGTCTGGAATGTACAAAGAACTAAGAAGAACTACAGGTTTGGAGAGATGTTGCAGCAGTTAAAAGCACTTATTGCTCTTGGAGAGGATCAAGTTTGGCTCCAAGCCACCTCATTCATCAGTTCAAAGACACTGTAACTTCAACTCCAAGAGGATCAGATGCTTCTAGCCTCCAGGGGCACAGGCACTCACACGCACATACCCTGCCACAGACACCAATATAAGCACAGACACAGACATAACTGAAGACAAACAAACAAGTAAAGAACACTAAACACTAAGAAACAAACAACTCAGTTTTAAAGTGGGCTATGGAACTAAACAGAGAGCTCTCAATAGAAATTCAAATGGTAAAGAAGGGCCAGTGAGATGGCTCAGCAGTTAAAGGTAGCTGT
Source organism: Eospalax fontanierii (assembly GCA_035773235.1). Lineage (NCBI taxonomy): Eukaryota > Metazoa > Chordata > Mammalia > Rodentia > Spalacidae > Eospalax > Eospalax fontanierii. The sequence goes on from CM069552.1 coordinate 16,197,105, forward strand.
ACAAACCTAGCGACCTAAGTTCAATCCTTTGAACTCACATGAAAGTGGAAGGGAAGAACTGGCTCCAGAGAGTTGTCCTATGACCTCCATAGACATGCTGTGGCATGTGTACCCCGCCCACATCATGCACATATAGACACAACAATGACAAATAATTGATTTTAGAAATAATAGCAACAAAAAGCTTGAAATGGCACAACCATACGACCCAGCTATGCTCCTGGGTGCACATCCAAAGGACTCTGAATCCTACTGCAGAGACGCTTGCTCATCCATGTTCGTTACAGCTCTTTTCATAAGAGCCAGGATGGAACCAGCCTAGACATCCATCAGCTGCTGAACAGATGATGAACATGTGGTTCATATGTACAATGGAATTTTACCTAGTTGAAAGAAAGACAAAATTTGCAGGAAAATGGATAGAACTGGAGGCTACACCCAGTGAGGTAACAGAGACCCCAAAGAGAAATGTTCCCTCTCAACTTTGGAATCCAACGATGAATTCTAAGAGTACAGTTTTTAACTTGGAGTGGGTTTAGAGGCCACGAAGGTAGAAAGGTGTTTTGTTTTGTTTTTTTTAATGTGTATGTGTGTGCCTATTTGTCAGTATGTGCACCATATGCATGCAGGTGGCCTTGGAGGCCAGAAGAGGGCATCAAATCTCCTGAAACTGGAGTTACTGAGATTATTAGCTACCATGTGGGTGCTGGGATCTGAACTCCAGTCATCTGCAAGAGCAGCAAGTGGCTTAACTTTAGAGCCACCTCTTCAGCCCCATCTGAAAATGCAATTTTATTTTTAAAAATATTTTTGTTTATTATTCTTTTTTCAAAATATTTTATTTATTATTTATTATTTTTATTTTACATGTATGAGTGTATTGCCTGCATGTATATAAGTGCAGCCATGTCACGCAATGCCTGCAGAAGTCAGAAGAGGGAGTCGGATCCCCTGGAGCTGGAGTTATGGATGGTTGTGAGCCACCACGTAGGTGCTGGGAATCAAACCTGGGTCCTCTGCAAGAGTTTCCAGTGCTCTTAACCATTGTGCTATCTCTCCAGCCCCCGAAAATACAATTTTAAATAAAAGAGTTTAAATGAAGGTACTTTACACAGTGGAATAATACTTCTGAGAGGCCATAGGTTTGTTGGACAAGAATCCCAGCGCCAGACGGTGATTAGCGAGATGCTAGAGTCCTGCAAAACCATACACACCATTGTCATGGCTTTTGGTTACACACCAGAACTTGATGATAAAACTATTACTGCAGACACTACTTTTGGTCACAGGACATGGAGAATTGAAGCTGGACCTGAGCTGGAAACTTCCTCTTTGCGGGTTAGGTTTCGTACGTAATGCTGAAAGGTGCTATGTCCCTGGGGGAGAAAATTCATTAACAGTCTTACCTAGCTGTGAACCCTGAAAGCTATAATAATGACTAGCCTGGCAAGACGCCCCCACTGGTGCAGTAGTGACATGAATGTTTTAGGGCCAACCAGCTGCTTTCTGGTAGGATTCAAGGCCTACTCCATAGGCGGGAACACAAGCCTCGTTCTGTAAACCTAGCCAAGAACTGGTAACTGGGGAGATCATAAGTCCTAGGGTAGAACTCACCACTGTCATTTTTAACTGCTTTCTAATCATTCATGTTTACATTTGTAGATTAGCTATGTTCTCAGTCTTCATCAGTGGGTTAAGGCAAGAGACTCATAGCGCGTCAGAGGGGTCAAAAGGATGGTGGAGGATGTGGCCCTGAATGGGTCATCTGTAATCACCCGTTCAAAGTCTCAAGGAACATCTCAGAAGAGGGGGCAGAAAGAATAGATCCACTGGAGGATGGGGAGATGTGTTCCAAAAGAGCCGTCTAGACAGGACTTGGCTGTCACATGCACTGCAGCTGTGGTTCACTGCACAAAATCTATGCAAGACTGGGCCCATCAACATTTCATCACGGAAAGTGGAGGGGCTCAGGAGGCCCCCACCCCTGCCTGAGGGATTATTGACAGTTAATGGTAGGGGGAGTCGCTTTCTTCAGTGAATACCCACTGATGAGTTCTCTATGAACCAGTCAATAACCTCCCACTCAAGCTCATGCAGGCCACCCTGATGAAACTCAGTGAGTCACACACAAAAAGCCATGAAAATAAGACGGGAATTGTTTGGAAGAAGAGTTCAATGTGGGGGTGGGGGGCGGTGATGAGAGACGGTAACAGGGTGAAAATATCTAAAGTTTGTTATAAGTATGAATGCAACCATCAAAGAATAAAAAACGAATTAAACAGAATTCAGAGGCAGAAGGTGAACGGTGACCATGAGGGCAGTGAGAAGTGCCAGCAGGAGTCAGTGTTGGATGTTTCAGAGATGGAAAATGAAGGTGTCCTGGAGATGGCTGGTGTGAGGTTCACACCACAGAAACGTGCTCAGTGTCTCCTGAAGAACCAGTCGGGATGGGGCACACACAAGGCAAGGCAGTATAAGGCAGTCAAAGTGTGCCATCTCTCAGATTAAAAATGCTATGCTACCTCCTAGTTCAGTCCCATGTTTACAATCAGGTGTGGACTGGGGTACTACCAGAAAAAGTTCTAAACATTCCCTGCAGTCTTTGGGCAAGAAAAGGATTTTGTTTTAAATTACAAGGTTTGGATGGGCACGTAGTGACCTAAAATATGCTTTCTATTTTTGTGCAAGATGGGGTCTTGCTTTGTAGCTGAGATTGATCTTGAACTGAACTTCCCATCCTTCCGTCTCACCTCCCAAGTGCTGGATTCTAGGTAACACCACGCCCAGCCTCCTGTGGTCTTTTGTTTAACGTAGTTAGGATTCTGCCTGACCCTAATTAATTTGTGTTGAGATTTCTGTAAAGTGAGACTCTGGATCCTGTATGCCTGTGCTCAGTGAAGTCTGGAACTGGAAAGCCATGATGTTTATGTGTTTCGCAGTCTGTCGCAGCGCTTTGGGTTGTTGCAGATCTCCATGTCAGTGAAAGATGTGGCTCCACTGACAGACAGCTCGCCTAACACGCTGGAAGCCCTGTTTCTGTGTCTCCCACATTAAAAAAACAGGGCCTGGAGGTGCATGCCTATAATTCGAGCATTCAGGGGGCAGAGACAGGAAGCTTAGGAGTTCAAAGCTAGCCTGGGCTACATGAAAACCAGCCCCCCCCCCAAAAAAAAACCACTGTATGTAAACATCGTATAATCACATGGAAAATAAAATGCACATTTTAGGACTGGAGAGATGGATCAGTGATCAAGAGCACTGGCTGCTCTTGTTGAGGACCGAGGTTTGATCTTCTTCTGATCTCTGTGAGCACTACACGACTGGGTGTACTTACATACATGCAGGCAAGACACGTACATATAAAATAAAAAGAATAAATAAAATATTTTAAAACATACATTTCAGGACATCGTCTCCAAACAGATAGAAACATGAGATGAAAATAAGCATGAGAGGATGAGGTCAGGCTTGGGTATCAACAGAAGCAATGCCAAACATCCTACCTGATGAACAGACAAGGGACGGGTGGAGTTGGAAGAACGGAGAGAGGGGAACATAGCTGTCCCCTCGTGGTTGGCTAGACAGAATGCAGTGGGAGAAGGTGGGGGGAGTCCAGCAAGGTTGTGATCTTAGAGTGACCTCCAGTTGCCCCAGAGGATGCCCTTCTTCCTGCTACCCCTCCTCGTGATGCCCAATTCTAAACTCTTTCTCTAGTCATCCCTCAGCTCAGAGTTGTCAGCCACAGGTCTCCTTTGCCGTTGATCATCACCCAACTCTACTCCAACTACAGCCTCCCTGGTGACCCATCCTCCGAGCCATCCACAGGGGCTTCCCCTTGTCAAGAAGGGCGCCTATACCTTCATCTTGATTAGCTTCTTCCCTTGACTAGAGATTGGTTGGTTAGAACATTGTAAGTCTGGCAAGGTGCTCTTGGAAAGTACACGCAGAGCGATCTCGAGCTAGAGGTCAGCCTGGACAATATGGAGAATTCTAGGTCAGTCTGGGCTACACAAGGAGAAAAATCAAACGAATGACCCAACAGACCTGCCTTTGTGCATATTTTGGGGCCAGTGAGTTCCCCAAAAGTTTGTGAGTCACAAGGAAATAACACTTCCACAGTGGGGGTGTCGATTCGCTCACCTACCGATCCATCAGTTCTATCAAACGGAAAAGCAAGTTTCCTACCCACGTGAGCCTCACTTTATTACTCATACCACAGGGTCTTGCCAAGAATGTGTAGCCTGGGTCTAATCCAGCTTGCTGGTCAAAGTTCTGTTTTACAGGAAGTGCATAGGATAGGGAACAAATTAGATGACTCATAAGGAAATAACCAGATAAACTAGCATAAGACAATGGTATAAGATAATCGCATTGACTCTGAAAGGCCAATGTCATAAAAAAAAACTATGCAGGTGGTCTACAACATCTAAAGGAAGATAACTATAACTGTGCAGAAACCCTGAGAGTAGCCTGATTCCAGGCATAAAAGCAAGAACTGCCATTCACAGTGACACAAACCTGTGATTTCAGCACTAGGGAGGCTGAGACAGGAGAAACGTGAGTTCAAGGCCAACGTGGGCTATACAGGAAGATCCTGTGCAGAAAGAAAGGAGAGACGGTGTAAGGAAAGGAAAAAGAAAAGAAAAGAGGGTTACTGGAGAGATAGCTCAGCAGTTAAGAGTGTCTAAAGCTCTTGCAAGGCACTAGAGTTCAGTTCCTAGTGTCCATGTTACAAAGACTTGTAACTTCAATTCCAGGCGATCCAATATGCTCTTCTGCAGGTGCCTTCACACACACACACACACACACACACACACACACACACATAAATAAATAAGTAAATAAATAAACAAATAAAATTTTAAAGAAGAAGACCAAAAAGAAAAGCAAGAGACAAAGTGGAGGCAGACAAGGAGAAAGGAGGAACCATTCAGGGACAATTTGAATTTGAACGGTGTTAGATGACATATAGCCGTTCCTGTTAGTGTTGTTAGAGAGATAGTTATGATTGTGTCATACTTATGAAAGAAAATGACAGCACTCGCCGGGGCTATCAGGGGCAAGCGGCAAACAGCCAGAATTTACTCAGCAATAGTTTGGCTAAGAAAAAAAAAATGGTGAGGCAGATATGAATCAAATATGAACTGTTAAGGAGCCAAATTCTCTTTGCCTAGTTTAGACTAAGAAATTATCTCCCTCTCCATCTTTCTTTCCTTTTTCCTTTTTCTTTTTTTAAATTGGTCTCATATCTCCCAGGCTGTGTAGTTAAAGATGATCTTGAACTCTTTGTTTTTGAGAAAGGGTCTCCTCGTAACCCCAGCTGTAGCCTGGGGTTACCTGATCCTGAGTAGATCTTGTTGGCCTTAAATTCAGACAGACCTGCCCGCTTCTGCCTCCTGAGTGCTGGGATCAAACAAGTGCTCCAGCTTGCCAGGCTGACCTTGAACTTCTGATTCTCCTGCCTCCACTTTCCAAGAACTGGGCTTACAGGTGTCATCCACCACATCCAGTTTTATGCGGTGCAGGGGATGGAACCCAGGGGTTTGGACTTTTTAGGCAAGCACTCTACCAGCTGAGCCACATCCCCTCTCTCCGCCATACCTTTCCTTTCTTTCTTTTTTATTTATTTAGTTTTGCAGTTCTGGAGATGGAACCCAGGGCCCCACATGCACTAATCAAGTGCTCTAATACTAAAGTCTACACTTCATCTTACTATCTCTCTTGTTTCCTGCCTTAGCCCCACAGCCTGAGAGTTCCTGAGAGGCTTTGAATCTTCTTGCTACTCAGCTGGGGCTCTTTAGGGACAAGGACTTTGGCTTTTTGTCTCTGGGTTCCTTTGATCTACCACAGTTGCAGACATGCATCAGAGCTTTATAAATACTAATCATTTTTTTTGTGTGTCAAGAACTGAGAAAGTTCTTGGTTCACTCCCCAGGGCCTGCCGAATGAGACGGCATTAGCACCCCATTGTACAGACAGGGAGCTTCAGAGTAGACAGGGTCTAGTAAACTACCCAAGTGGCATCCTTAGGAGTGGCACTATTTTTACACAGGGTCTAGAAGGTCTAGAAATCTGGTTACTGTGAACCAATTACATCTCCACATTTAATCCTTGATACCGTGATGAGATAGATGGGGGCGATACTGTAGGAGGAAGCTGGTCCTCAGTGGGCAGAGATGTCCCTGAGGCTGAGCAAGGTAGAGCAAAGCTCTCTTTGTGTCTTGTCACCTACTGTGTGTGTATTTTGATACCTGCTTGTCATTTGGGGCTTGTGACAAGTTGTGTCTCCCCCAGAGCCAACCAGTTGGGCCAACCCAGGCTTCTTTATTTCCTGCCTGGTGATCTTTGGCTCTCCCATCCATAAGACCAAGAGAATATTTGCTTGGTATCCTGGGTTTGTTATGATGACTACATAATTGTGGAAAACCCTGAAGAAATTTTTGTTCTGTGTTCCAGGGGAGAGAATCCAGGTCTCGTGAATGTCAGGCCAGTGTTGTTCCACTGAGCTACGCCTCCAGCCCTGTGAAAAACTTTATTACACTGCCTTGCCCATAGCAAATGCTGGGCAGTGCACTACTTCCTGATTTTACAGAAGACATAATGGTATACAGAACTCACTCCAGAGCCAAGCTTGTAAGTCCCCGGCCTCTAACCTTTCCCTGGACACAATCTCTGGTCGAGAGAGTGAGATCTGGACTCCCAAATCTCGTCCCTTTGAAAATGTGCAGTTTAGCTTTCAAGGGCACTTCCTGGCATCCCCACTCCTTCCTTCTCCCTTCCTTCTCACTCTCCTCTCTCTTCTCTTTCCACTTCTCTCTCTCTTCTCCCCACTTCCTGCCTCTTTCTTCTGCTTTTGCATGGCACGGCGCTAAGAATCCTGGATCTCTGTTTCTTGGTTTTGTTTTAGTCAAGGTCTCAGACTGTAGCCCAGACTGACTTGAAATTCACTATGTAGCTCAGGCTAGCCTTGAACTTCGGGCATTCCTCTTCCACAGCCTACAGTGTGAGCCACCATGCCCTGCCTGGACCTCCACTTTTATCACTCCTTGTCTCTCCCTGGGCCTAAGACTCCTCAGCTATAAAATAAGGCTTCCTAGCTTCTTATCTGCTCAAGCTGGGGCAGGTTCTCTGGGTCTCGGTGGACTTTGTCCCCTGCCACGTGAGCCCCCACCTCTATGAGCCTCCAGCCTCCCAACCCCCTACCCTAGATGCCAACTCTGCTTGGGTGAGTTACAGGAGGAAGGAGGTCCTCTGAGGGGGGCAGCTACCCCTGAGTCTGGACCAGCAGCCTCCATAACCTGGGACACTTTTTCCAGACAAACTGGTTTTTCTCTCCGGCTGGTGCCCAAAGAATAGCACAGTTCACTTCTGGCCCCAAGGCTGAGGGAGGAACCCACTGACAGTTTTAGACTCCCAGTTTTGTCCCTCCCTATCTTCAAGGAAGGAAAGCAGTTGTGTGTAGTTCCCACAGCCTGCTCCTTGGTCCTGTGTGGTCTCAGCCTGGAAGCTTTTGGAAGATCAGAGCTGGAAGCTGGATTAGCTAGACTTTTTCCTGTCCTAGTGGGAGGCAAGACTTCTCTAGCGCTCTGCAGCCGGGTGCAGCCGGACCAAGATGCCCACACTTCCCAGGATAGGTTGGTGGCTCTGCTGTTCTTGGAGTTAGCCGGGAGGGTGGGAGGCAAGACTAGAGTGGGTACAGTGTAGTCAAAGAGTCCTGGGCACTGGAGGCCCGAGTTCCCTCCAAGTCCTAGTGTGTCCCTGACTGCTGTCTCTCTAGGGCCGTGGTAAATTGACACACTATAGTGAAGCTCTGTATGACTTAGACTGGTTGGGTGGCCCTCTCAGGGATCCACTTTTCCCGTAGGACGCAGGACTGGATCATTCTTTAAGCAAACCCTGTTATAGGCTCAGCAGACGCTCTGGCAAACAAGGAATCTGGAAGGTTTCAGGAGCTGAAGGCTGAGGGTTCCTCATCAACTTGAGTGAGAGACATACCCCATCAATCCCCCAGACCAAGAAAGAGCTTGGCAGACGAGGGCGGCGGGGTCCTGCGCTCAGCGTGCTTCCCCTGCAGTCAGTCCCTAGGCCAAATCTAGGAGTGAGCAGGCTCCCGGGGGAAAGGTGGCCAGTTCGCTCCCCCGGTTCTCGCTGCGCCCCTCCCGGAGCTGATCTGGGCGCTGGAGCGCAGCCCCTGACTGGTTCCTTGGCAACCTCAGAGGAATCCAGTGGCAGCCACTGGCTCCTCCTCTCCCCTCCCTCCGCCGGGGGCGGAGGCTTAATCCATTATAAAAAGCCACTGTGCTAGGTGGCGGAGGGACAACCTAGAGCTGCGCCGCGGCCCATCCTCCTTCCTTTCCCGGCTGGACTCCGGTGCTCCCGGCCATGGGTCCCTCGCCACTCGCGTGGCTGCTGCGCCTAGCCGCGTTCTGCCATCTGTGCGTCCCGCTGGCTGGTGAGTGGGGCCAGACCCTGACTGAGGAAGGTGTGTGATGGGATGCAGGCTGCCCCTTCCCGGGGGAATCTGCCCCAGTGACTGTCCCTGCCAGACCCGGTGAGCCCTGTGGCTGCTGTGGGACAGCTAGAAGGGTCTGTGGGGGGACACAAGACGTTTGGGGAAGAGGGGGAGGGCTGGGGGAAACCCCAGGTGCCTGGCTGGCCGGCCGTGGGCTGGGTCTTCCATCCGAGTTGACTATAACCTGTAAGCCATGGCCCAGGCCCAGGGGACAGTCAGGACTTTCTTATGCTCCATGTCAAGGAGTGAAGGTCAAGGTCACTGCAGATCATGGATGGGGCTTGTTGATGCTGTTCTGGCTGCAGCTTGTGCCTCTGCCTGCGACTCCTGCATGTCCCTGGCAGCCTCCTCCAAGCCCAGTTTATGGAATGTTTCATCTCCACTGACTTGTCTTCTGGGGCAGAACAAAGTGTAGATATTCCTAGGAGAATCGGTAAAATGGAGACCCAGAGAGGGTTAGGGACCTGCTTGAGGATGCTCAGGCAGCAGGCAGGCCAGGACAGGGTGATGTCCCCGGGACTGGATGCGGAGAAGCCAACAACCCTCCTTTGAGCCATCCCCCACGTCACCAATTAGAACTAGCCCTATCTTTGGGGAGGCCCAGGCCACCTGACAGGGTGATGCACAGAGAAGGTGACACATTGCTTTAAGGCACACAGTGAAACTGGGAGAATGAGCAGCAACCCCACCCCCACCGCAGCCCCATATCTCCATGGAACCAAATCATCAGTTCAGCAGAGAGCTGGAGGGTGGGTGGGTGGGGAGTGGGGGTGGTAGAAGAAAACTGCTGCTGGTTTTCTGCGAGCTGAGCTTGGGCCCTGAGGCCTGGGGTGTTTGGGGACAGTGAGCACCAGGAGGTAATGTCAGATGGAAGATGCTTTGCCATCATCTTGTTGTTTGTCCATGGGCTGTGTCTTGCCTCTGGTCGCAGCTGCCATCCCTTCCAGTGTAGCTGTTCCCTCATTAATGAGAACACTCCAGTGTCTAGAGAGGCTTAGTCGTCTTAGGGGTAGGGAATCACTTTTACAAAGCTGGTGGAGGGGTGGAGGAAATTTAGGATGGGCTGGAAGGGGGATCCTGGATGATCTGTCAGTTTGAGGCTTGAGGACATTGATTGTAGTCACTGGCTTTGCAGGGAGATGGTGGGCTCCCTGCCAACCCTCCTGAGCCTCGGTTTCTCCTTCTGTTGAATGAGGCATTCATCTAGGCCCGGCCCGGAGCTTGCCTGCAGTGGGGGCTCTGTCTTTAGGGCTACAGTGGACTGCTGTGTGGTTGCAGGACAGCTGCGTCAGTCCCCAAATGTAGGTTTACGGGGCTTTGTCAGGAGGTGGCTCGACGTTTTATGTAACAATCCTGCAGATGCAAGTTAGAGCAGGGGCCATTTCTCCCCAGCACTGACGCATTCCCTCCCACTCAAGTCTCAGCAAGAAAGAGAAAGAAAGAAAAATATCTCTTTTTAGCTGCTACAGTCTCCCCCCACCCCATTGGCAGTGGGGGCAGAAGGTGGGCAGGGGCGGACAGCTTCGGTGTCAGATCCAGGGCCCTGTGGGCTTTAAATAAAAGCTGCTCCACTTCTCCATTGGTTAAGGTTTTATATGTCACAAGTGCTTCTGATACATCCTGTCCATTCATTTGATAAAGACGTTCAGGGCACCTGCTGTGAGACAAGCACACTTCTGGGTGCTAGGGCCACGGCAGTGAATAAAGGGGCCAAAGAGCCCAGCTGTCAGGATGCTGAGATTCTTGACTGCAGAGGACAGACAAGTAAATACGGAAGCCATTTGGTCTGTTTGAAGGGAAAAGACACTTGGGGAGAGGGAGAGGAGAGAGAGAGGGAGGGCGAGAAGGGAGGAGTTAACTGGGGTTGTTTACTTGGTGTTTGTTTTATTTTTGAGACAAGGTCTTGCCATGCAGCCCAGGCTGGGTTTGAACTCATGAGCTTCCTGTCCCAGTCTCCTAGAAGAGAGCTGGGACAGAGAATGTACTCAGCCATGCTTGGCACATTGACATTATCTATAAGAGGAAGGCAGTATTTGCTATTTGGAGGGAGACTAGGAAATAAGCTGAGCTCTCTCTAGGGCTGTGGTCCTCTCAGCCTCCCAGGAAACTTGGCAATTTCCGGAGACATTTTTGGTTATTTTCAAAGACCCAAATATTTCCAGTCCAGGGAATGCTCCTGGCATCTGGTGAGTGAAGCTCAAGGGTGCAGCTTCATAGCCTACAGTACATTATCCAAAATGTCAGCACTGTCACCACTGAGGAGAGCTGCAGTCTAAAGCACACCCCGTCCAGCGAACCTCCCTCCTCACTCGTACTTGAAAGTTGCTTCTTGTTCATGTAAATCCCAATATGTCTATATATGTTCTAAGAATGTAGTGGTTTATTAGGATCTCTGTAGCCTAGACCACTGTAATGTCTAGGGATTGGGTGGAAAGCCACTAGGTAGACTGTGTGGTCCTAGCAAATGGTTTAACCTCTCTGATCTTCAGCTTCTGCATTTGTAAAACATGGAGGTTGTAGGGGATTAACGAGTTAATAAGAGTAGACGTGTATGCGCTGAACACAGAATCTGTGTGTTCAGGCGCTCAGCAAAGAAGCTCTCTTCCTTATTATTGGTGGTTTACCTGCCATAGAGCTGGTATCCTTCTGAAGGCAGACACAGCCTGTGTCTGTCCCCTGTGCCTCACAGCCCCTAGCATAGGTCCTGACAAAAGGGAGGAGCCAGCTCTTGTTGGTTGCCTGAATAAACAGTGATCTGACAACATTTATTGGGACTGAAGTGCTCCCTACAAATAGCATCAGCATCTGAGAGAGGAAGAGCTCAGGGTTAAAGACAAGAGGACACAAGTCCATGTATGTACTTGGAAGTAATCAACCAATACTGATGGAGTCAGGGGATGGCTGGATAGAAGGATGAAGGATGCTGACAGGTGGTAGGTGAAATGAACTTGGTGGGATTTTGGAGGGGTAACACGTGGACAGGTGGGAGGTGGGTAGAGTAGGTAAATGGATGGGTAGGGATAAGTAGGAAATAGTGGGAGATAATTAAGTGGGAGGAGGTGAGGAGGAGGGCAGGAAAATGGGCGGATGCATGGGTGAGCGGATGGGTGAATGATAAATGCATGGGTGAGTGATGGATGCATGGGTGAGCGGATGGGTGAATGACGGACGCATGGATGAATGGATGGGTGAATGACGGATGCATGGGTGGGTGGGTGGATAGATGGGTGGGTGCATGCAGAGATGGGTGGATGGATAGATGGATGGTAGGCGGGTTGGTGGGTTTATGAATGGACGGATAGGTAGATGGGTGGGTAGGTGAGTGGATGTGTCTAAAGGAGTTATAAGTAGGTTGAAACATTATTTCATATTATAAATATTTACTGAGTACCCATGTTGTACTCAATGCTGCGATACACTGTGACACTAATACACTAGTGCAGACACAATGCACTCCGCTCCCGTGACTTCTTTGATGGACAGTAGGTGACTGACTATATGGAGGCATTGTCCTCTTTCCAGAAAAGAGAACTTCAGTCTGGAGAAGGGAAACCCAACCCCAAACGCATTAGTGACACAGACATCCTGGCAGAACCAAGTGCCGAGCCCAGTCAAGAACTCTGAGGTCCGCAGCAGTGGCAGGTTTTGTGGCTGTATACAACTCTGCGAGTGGCAGTGGTCCGGGTGGCAGTGGTCCGGGTGGCAGTGGTGGCAGTGGTCCGGGTGGCAGTGGTCCGGGTGGCAGTGGTCCAGGCTCCTTTTCCTCCTTCTAGCTCAGTTCACCTTGAATCTTCTTCAGAAAGCTTCATCTGCCATACCCATGCAGGGGTGGCTGCCAGGCTACTGTTACCAGGGTCTGCTGTGGGAAACTTCAACTGAGTTATTCTTAGGTCTCCCTGGGGATGGAGGAAGGTGACCAGTCTGTGCTGTAACTTTCTTTTTTTTTTTTTTCCCCATGGGGACTATATGTGGAAATGTGTCTATGTGTATGCATGAATGGAGACCAGAGCTCAGTCTTGGGTGTCATTCCTCAGGAGCTGTTCATCTTGTTTTTGAGGGACCTGGTTCTCACTGATTAGTGTGGCCTGGCTGGCCAGTGAACCCCAAGAATCCACCTGTTTTAGCCACACCAGTGCTGAGAACTCCAAGCACGGACCACTGCACCCCGCTTTGTATGTGGGTTCTGGGGATTGAACTTAGGTCCTTAAGCTTGTGAGGCAAACACTTTACTTACTGAGCCATCTACCCAGCACTGCACTGTGACTTTTGTATTTGGGTTTCTGGGAGAGACAGGAAAGTCCCCTGACTCTGAGTTCAGGAGCTGCTAATGCTGGCCACTGGGGACCCAACTCAGTCCTGAAGCTAAGCTTCCCTTCCCACAAAGTGGGGTGGCCCATAGCCAGGGTGTGATGAGGAGAGGACTTCGCTAGGATCTCTGGGTATGTGTCCACATCTGGCTAGTTCTTTTGAGGGGGGGGCGGATAGGGGGTGGACGACTAGTCTCGTGTATACCAAGCAAGCATTCCACCCCTGAGCTCCACCTCCAGCCTCCTAGGTCCAGTCTTGGAAAGATGGGGTGTTTGATGGTCCAGATGTGCATAAGTGTCTGCATATGTTCTGGTGGGAACCAGGGAGCATCTAGGCTTCTGGGCCCTAAAAGCTGGGTCAGATCAGCTTGTTCATGCCACACTTCTGCCCGGAGAGTCCTGGATTCTAGATGTTGGACGTCGCCTTGACCCAAGTCTGGAACCCAAGCTCTTTCTCATTTCTTTCACCTATGTTCCCTGAGTGTGCACCGGGTGGACAACACGACATTCTGCTGGAGATTTATGGCAAATGAGAGATGGAAGGGGAAAGCAAAAATTGCCAAATGTTTACATCAAATAACTGGATTCAGTTGGTCGCAGAAACCTCTGCTCTCGAGTTCTTGCTAGCTGGCTCTCTGAAAAGCCTGTTTATTCTCTTGCACTGCCACGTTGCCTCTGTGCATCCTCCTGATGCCAGGGATCCCCTCCTTCCTCATCTCAACTCATCAACCCCTCCTCTTCCAAGGCAACTAGACTTCCCTGTTTAACAGTGATTTACCTCTTCCATGTGCCTGGTCACATGTGTGAGGAGATTGGGATGCACACATGGCTGAGTAGTTGATTTATTGAGTTGAAGGCAGAGATATGGGGACAGGTGGGACTATAGGCCAGGAGGATGCGAGTGGGTCTGGTGAGAGAGGTCACTCTATGACGTCCTGGCCAGGTGACCCCAGAGATATCTGTGTCACTTTCTGACTCCTCTTCCCTGTTGACATTACATTTGAACGATTAAACACTTCCTAGGTGTCAGGCAAAGGGAGCTTTTTAAACAAGAGTTCATTTTTATTAGTCCAAAACAACTCTGGACTATGCTATCCTGCAGGTTGTCAGTGGCTGAGTTAGGGATGTAGGACTTTGGCTCTAGCTTAGATGGGGATGGGATACCAGAGCCCAGGGACAGCCCTGCTGACCAGGGACCTCTGTGTACTCAGGACAGCACTTCAGCATGTCAAAATGCAGCAACAACTGCGAAAAGATGACCTCACAGATCCCACTGCGTTTGCTCCACAGTTATAAGCCGACTGAGGAATCCTGCAAAATCCGCGCCATCGTGTAAGTATTGCGCTCTCAGCCTCTCCCGCCCACCTCATCCGGGACTCCCTACCAGAGCCCTGGGCAAGTGCTCATTTGTTCCTGGCACATAGTCCACTTCCCTGACCTTAAGATCAGTGTTACATGGCAGAGGGTGGGAATGGCTTCTGGGATGGTCCAGGGCGATGCTTCCTCACTGGCCAAAGTGCTGTTTACACAGCCCTCAGGGCCCATTATATTCCACGGGGAGGTTCGAGTGTGATGGGCTCCCACAGTGGATTCCAGCAGGTTGGCCAGAGGCCCTGGTCGCTGCAAACCTGCCACACCTTGGCTTCCTTATCTAGAAGATGAGTAGCAAGAGAGTGAGAGGTGATGGTGAGACTAGCATGGTTGAGCACCTAAAAGACCTGAGAGGGAGGGCTGTCCAGCCCTGAGGCCCTTTCCCAGAACTGATGGTAACCCCTGAGCATCTTCAGCCATGCAGGAAATGGCCAATGCCCTTTGCAATGCAGGTTCTGTTAACGGAAGTGCAGCCCTTCGTCTCCCCTGCGCAGCTCCTACAAGGCAAGAAGTTTGGGATATGTCCTGCCTACCCCCTCTACCTTCCCCATCAAGGATTCCATCTTCCAGACACCCCCAAATGTTTGCTTCAGTCTTCTGGGGGAAGTGGGAAGTGGAGGAGGGGAACATGGCACCCTGGGGAGTGCCACGGAGTCTCCTTGGCCTCCCAGCTTCTTAACCTCTCAGCCTCACTGCCCCACCTGTAAAATGGAGCTGAGCATGGTAGTTGAAGTGTAGACTGGGTGTGGCCTGCACAGACTACGGCATGAAGGAAGGGCCCTGATCAGCAATGTGCTCTCGTAGATATAAAGCCATCACACACAGCCTCAAAGGAAGCTCTAGAGAGAAAACACTCAGGATCCCAGTGGGGTATTGCATATCTGGCTTTGGCTTCCAAGAAGCCCATTCAGACTCAGGACTCAACAAAGAGGAGGAGGGTTGGGGTCCAAAGGGTAGCCATCACTATGAAGCAGGGTCCATTGTGATACCTGATCTTTCCAGAGTGAGGGGGCCCACCATGTCACCCATTTGGCACCAGAAAAGACCTGTGACATCCCCTCCGAACCAGGAGATCAGAGACTAGAGCCCCTTGCCTGGATAGTGGCAATGTGGTTGCTAACCCTGTCCTTATCCCTAGCTCTTACAGCTCTTGCCCTGATCCAGTCACTTTGTCTAGATAGCTGTTGTTTTCTTAACAGTAACAGAAGTGGGATTCCCATCTGCTTGGGACTTGACTGGTTTTGAAAGGGGAAGCCCCTCATGCTGAGAGTGCCCAGTGTTCCAGTTCTTCTATGGTGATGAGTTCCCCTCTAGACCACAGGCATTTGTGTTTCTGTGTCTCAGTCAAGGCTAGGAACACAGCAGGGTGGTAAATAGAGATTGTGTTTCCAGCAACCACATTGCCACTATCCAGGCAAGGGGCTCTGGGCTGTGATCTCCTGGTTGGGAGGCGATGTCACAGGTCTTTTCTGATATCAAATGTGCAACATGGTGGGCCCCCTCACTCTGGAAAGATCAGGTATCACAAAAGGGTCAGCTTGTCTGCAGGGCACCTGGGTGATACCTCACACCATGCCAGCCTGGCTTTCTAGAATATGATCATCAATGGGTTCCTGTCTTCCTTGTAGTTTGGAGACGAGACAGCACAGACATTTCTGTGCTGACCCAAAGGAGAAATGGGTCCAACAAGCCATGGAGTATCTGGACCACCGGGACACTGCTTTGACTCAAAATGGAGGCAAGTTTGAGAAGCGAGTTGGCCAGGTGACACCCAGGACAACTCCGTCTACCAAGGGACTATCCCTGCCTGCACTGTTGGAGCCTGAGGCCACCGTGGAAGGTCTTGCTTCGGAAATAACTTCTTCTTCCCAGGAGGCTCGGAGGCCCATGGGGACTTCCCCAGAGTTGCCAGTGGCTGTGACGGAATCCTTGCGGACTGGGTCTCCCCCAGCGTCCAGGGCTCAAGATGCAGGGCCTACAGCTGGGCCTAGGGGCACTGAGATTTTCAAGGCAGCTGCAGTCTCCACCACTATTTGGCAGAGTTCTGCCACCTACCAATCTGGGTCTGGCCTCTGGGCTGAGGAGAAGGCCACTGAGCTCCCCTCCACCACAGCCCCTTCTACACAAGCACCTACCGCTTTACACCAGACCCCAGAAGAGAATATTGGGTCTGCAGGCCAGCCCCAGTGGGTTCAGGGACAAAACCCCAGTCCAGAGAACTTTCTAGAGCCTGCAGACACGAATGGTACTCATACTGATGCTCTCCAGAACTGGGGGCCTGACAACACAGCTCAACCTTCAGTGGCCCCAGTGTCCTCTGAAGGGACGCCCAGTCGGGAACTGGGGTCCTCAGGCAGCTGGCCTCCCAAGATAGAAGAACCCATCCAAGCCACTGCAGATCCTCAAAAGCTGAGTGTCCTTATCACTCCTGTCCCTGACTCCCAGGCAGCTACCCGGAGGCAGGCGGTGGGCCTGCTGGCCTTCCTGGGTCTCCTCTTCTGTCTCGGGGTGGGCATGTTTGCCTACCAGAGCCTCCAGGGCTGCCCCCGCAAGATGGCAGGGGAAATGGTGGAAGGCCTCCGCTACGTCCCCCGCAGTTGTGGCAGTAACTCGTATGTCTTGGTGCCAGTGTGAGCTGCCTGCCTGTCTGTGTCCATGGTTTGGTTCAGAGAGTTGCCTGAGGATCCCCATCCTCATACTCACCTTCACTCAGTGGCCTAGCCTGAGCTAACTGATGGGAATGGGGAAGCCGGATCCTCCAGGGACCACACACCCCAAGCCCCCAGGTGTGGCCCAGGAGGTCACCACCCTTGATCATTGTCCATCTATCAGAGACAAAATGGGTAACCTCCTGACTCACTTAGAACTGAAACTCCTCTGCTGCTGGCTGGTTAGAGGTTCCCTGGACACCGTCCCAGCCCCAGTGAACAATTATTTATTGAATGCCCAGCCTCCTGTGAGCACCACGATCCTTCCGTCTCACACACGAGCAGCAGGTCATCTGCCCATGCCTCAGACTTCCTCCTATCTCCTTGCCCTACTGCAGTAGCCGCTCCCGCCTCTGGCCAGCTGCGGTGCTATCTCTCCCTGTCCCCTGTACAGAGCACCCTACACCTGCCCCATCCTATGCCATGTCTTTTCTTGCATGAGGTTAGTGCCATGTTTCCTGGAGCAGCTCTGGGAAGGGAGATGAGCTTGCGTGAGGCGTCAAGGCATTCCTCCTCAGACTTTCCTGTGCGGTGAAGGCTTGCTGCTTCTGAAGGCGGGGTCTAGTCCCAGCGATGCCGCCTACTTAAGGCACCCCTAAGGAAGAAAAGAAAGGTGGCCCAGAGATGGCAATAACCCATGGCCCTAACATTACCATTTGCTCTCAAGACCCTTGTCCCCAACCCTGAATGTAGCCCGTAGCCCTTATCAGCACTGACAGCCACTGCCATTCCACTGGACTGACACTTTTGTAACCCTGTGACCCAGAGGGCTGGCAAAAGACGACTTTGCAGGAACAAAGGCCAACTTGGAAGGTCTCTCCACGTCGTCCTCACTAGGTACCCTCTCCCCCACCCACCAAGGTGACAGCCCCAGGTCTGCCCTACAAGAGAGGCAAGTGATAGAGGGACTTGTACAGGTAGGTACACACAGGGCCCAGCTCTTCCCTGCACCTGGGTCCCCTTCCTCTTCTATGAAAGCATTATTCACTGCATTCCAAGATCTTACCTTTGCCCTACTTTATGCAGGGCCAGAACTCCCACGGCATTCTACAAAAGCCCTGTGTGTATTTCTGGAAGAAACTCTGCTCTAGGCACAAAGTCCCAGGTTCCCTTTCTGAAGGTTGAAGTCTCCTGTACTCCTGGCAGGGAGTGGCTGAGTGGCGCGCCACCTGGAGCTAGACTTACAGAACTCACTGGCCCCTCAGGGCTCTTGGTTGGTAATTCTCCTGACCCTGTTCTGATTAACTCCAGCCGTCCACCTGTGGAGTCTTCCATGGGCGGGGCTTCACCCAGGGGCCAGTGACACCTTGGCAGGTGGATGGATGCTCAGAGAAAGATCAGGTACCTCTGGCCCTGAGTGAGGAAGCCAGGCCACCTGTCCTCTTGGGCAGCTCCCAGGGTGCTCACTGAGGGCTCAAGGGCGCAGCAGCCTGAATGCACTTTTTCCTGGCTCCTCTGGCAGGGCACCTTCTAGGACTGGGATAACCCCACCCCGCCCTGTGCGAGGAAGCTGCTGGGATGGGTGGTGCCCTTTCTGGACTTTGCTAGCTAACCCCATCAGGACACGACCAGGACTATCTGGGGAGGACTTTGGAAGGAGTTGGTTAAGCCTTTGGCTTTTTCAAACATCATCACCAATATCTGTGCCATTTTGTATTTTACTAATAAAATTTTAAAGTCTTGTGAATCAAATCCCTAGTCTTGGGGGGATGGGACACGGGAGAGGCAAGCCCTGAGACCCTGTCTCCGGCTCATTTGCATCAGAGGCAGGCATTTTTAGAGGGCTCTGTGGGTGGGAGTGCAGAAGGCTGGGTTCCCGTCCACCTCAATGCCACCATTCTGATATTCAGCCAGTACCTTCACCTCTCTGGGTCTCTATAAATGTGGGTATGACTAGTCTCCTAGTTTGGCCAGACTCAGGATCGCTGTGAGTCTCACTCATGCCCTAGCAACCCCAGCTAGGTGGTCCTTCTCGCCCCTCTGGTGACTGACTAGCCCACATAGTCCTCATTCTGGGCTCAGATAAAGATCAGAGGGGCTAGCTGTTCTTGAGGAACCTGAGAGCTCCGAGATACAACACACTCCATGTGTGAACTCTCTGTGGCCCTTAAGCCCTCCAGTATACCTAGATGGGATCATAAGAGATGCTACATGTAGTTGTGCAGATTGGGAACAGCAAAAGGGTGCCACAGGCCAAGTACAGCCTATTACTAGACAGTGTCTCATGAACTTTAAGATGTGTGTTTTTCTCTGTGGCATGTTTAGAGTTAGGATTCACTACATAATACCATCAATGCTTTACTATAGTTTAAATACCAGGGTCAGGGTCCTTCCTCCCCCAGACCCCCCCCTTTCTTTTTTTGTAGTGGGCATTGAACCCAGGACTTGGAGCATGCTAGGCATGTGTTATATCAATGACCTGCATCTCTCAGCCTTATTTTCACTTTTTATTTTGAGACACTGTCTCTCTATGTTCCTCAGACTGGCCTGGAACTCACTCCTATAACCCAGACAGGTCTTAAACATGTAATCCTTCTGCGTCAGTCTCCTGAGTAGCTGGCATTACATATTCTGATATTATTAATTAGCAGATATTAT
This sequence comes from Eospalax fontanierii, assembly GCA_035773235.1. Classification (NCBI taxonomy): domain Eukaryota; kingdom Metazoa; phylum Chordata; class Mammalia; order Rodentia; family Spalacidae; genus Eospalax; species Eospalax fontanierii. Next base: position 16,216,601 of record CM069552.1, read on the forward strand.
TATTAAATTAATATTATTATTAAATATTATATATTATTAAATAGCAGAACATCTTTCTATCAATAACATCTTTTTTTTTTTTTGGTCCTTTTTGAGACAGGGTCTCCACGTAGCCCCAGCTGGCCTGGGACTCACTCTGTAGACCAGGCTGACTGTGAACTCACAGAGATCCTCCTACCTCTGCCTCCTGAGTGCTAGGATTAAAGGTGTACACTACCACGCTTGGCTCTCTATCAGTAACACCTTAGACTCAGTGTTTACATTATACTTTTCAAAATTAAAGGCAGCACTTAAAAATCAGTAAGTTGCTCACAAATGTTTTCTTGTGTTTTCCCAAGTGACTTAGAACGATCTGGCTCTACAGCCTGTTGTCCCCCTAGGGTGACGGGGGTGGGGGCTGAGTATTAGGAGTAGGAGAACCAGTAGGTGCCCCTTACACTGTGTCCAGCCAGGGTAAGACCTGTGTTTTCTTGCCATCTCCTAGCTCTGTGCTCCAGGTTCGCTGGGCTCCGTCAGTTGCTGTTTACTGTCACTGTTCTCTTGGTTTTGTAGCAAGGATGCTTTTCTCAGTGTCTACGTCTCCATCAAAAGCAGGTCAAGGAAAGTTAAGATGTGGTGGCTGGTAACATCTTTTCCCTCACTCCTGGGGCTCCTTCACCCTGCTGTTACCCCCGCCCCCAGAGGGCTGGGTCTGTAGTTCCTGCAGGATGGGCACTTGCTGCCCCTGTTCAAGCTGCAGCCTGCTCTCCCTCTGTGATGGCGCACCGGGGTGGGTTGGGGGCGGTGGGGAGGTCTGCTCTTCTAACCCAAAGTCCTCCTGACCTGATTCCCACCTCCAAGAAAGAGTGCTGCAGCCTGTCCCAGGCCTTCCCCACCCTGAAGAAAATGATCACAAGAGTTTTCCTAAGTTTTGCTCAAGGAAGAGGGCAACAATGTTAAGCAGACTCAGGAAGAGGAACACGGCGGGAGACCTGGATCCTGGCTCAGCACTCCCCAGGGACCTTGCCGTGCTGCGTCCTTTCATTTTCTCTTTCAGTTAAAGAGCTAAACGTAGCTGAAGCATTCCCACCACCAAAGCACCAATGCCAAGTCTGTTACTCTGATATTCCACACTATCGTGCTGATAATAACCTCTGCTTCTTCACCCTTTCCACGTGCCAGGCTTCCAGCAGTGAGCCTCATCTTCCCTTGGATGAAAGTCAGACTCGCCAAGGATGTGTGACTTGGGCTGGAGGCCTGCTCAGTGGTGGAGCTCTTGGTCCTGGGTGCCATTCCGAGTACTGGGAGTGGTTGAAGATAGGTGACTTGCCCCAGGCCACTGAGGAAATTGAGCTGGCCGTGATCAAGGCCTTTCTCCGGAGTTCGAATTACAAGCAATGCATCCATTAGGGTTTTTTGAGACAATCTCTCTCTCTCTCTCTCTGTCTCACTATCTATCTGTCTCTCTGTCTCTGTCTCTCTCTGTGTCTTTCTATCACTGTCTGTTTCTCTCTCTCTCTCTCTCTCTCTGGAAAACAAGTTTATTTAGTACATTTCAGAGTCCAGTAGGCATGGCAACAGTCCCTCCCAAGTGCTGGGATCACACCTGTGTGCCGCCACACCTGACTTAGCACTGTTCCTGAAAGTGTGAACCAGGGATTGTTAACTGTGCGGGCCCCTGAGGCCCCAGCCACCAGACGTTTTGCACTCAGCCTTTAGGAATAGGGCCCGAGGAGCTGGTGCCATCCCGCCGCAGCCCCACCCCACGCCTTTCCTTTGCTCTTAGGGTCTGCCAGTCTCCCAAAGTTTTAGAGCCCTCTGCAGCGCTCTACCCCCAGGACAACAGGGACCCTAGACGGTGGCTGTCTCAGCCTTCCCACCTTCCACCCTTTCTCCCAGTTCCCCTTCCCTCCCAGCCTCCTCTGTACTTTCCCTAGAAGGGCGAGGCCAGACATAAAAACACAGAAATGAAATGGCTGGGAATTTCCAGCTTTGGGCTGAATAATAGATGCCCAGGAGTGTGGTGTGTGTGTGTGTTTGTGTGTGTATGTGTGTGTGTGTGTGTGTGTGTGTGTGTGTGTGATGCAAGCACACTCTGAGTGTGGACGAGACCTCAGGGACTTTCAGGGCCCATGCACGAAAATGACTCAGCTGCAAGCACTGAGCAAGGCCTGGTGCCAGGCTGGCTTGATGGAGCCAGCAGCTCGGTTCAGAGGCTGGAACCCTGAGGGACTTGAAATCTCAAAAGATTACGGTCCAGCCTATGTTGTCCCTGAGGCCAGGAGAATTCCAGAGCAGATGGCCTTCCCTGACCTCCAGGGAATCCTGCTACACCCAAAGGGCAGATCAGATCTATTTGCCACTGAGTGCACGTTTTCTAGTAATACGGACACAATATAACAATGAGGTTTTCTGCTTCTGTGACTTTGGCCAAGTTATTTAACCTCCTCAGACACTGGTTTTCTTCTTTGTAAAAACAGGAATAGTAATTCTCAGGGGTAAAGCTATCATGGGATAATCCTTACCAAACACTTAAGAAATGAGATAGGCTCCACGGGTGCCCAGTAAGAAAACAGACTCCATAATCTGTATTTCCAAATGAACTGAAGCACACACATACACACACACACACACACACACACACACACACACAAACAAACAACAAAAAAACAAATAAACAAAACCAGGGTCTTAGCTGGCCTTGAGTTTACCCTGTAAAGATCTTGAAATCCTGACTGATCCTCCTGTCTCCACCTCCCAAGCTCCCAAGTGCTGGGACTACAGGTGTGTGCCACTTTTTTAGACAGGTTATCACATGTTGACCAGGCTGACCTCAAACTCCTGTGCTCAAGGGATCTTCCAACCTCAGTCTCCCAAGTAGCAGAGAGTACAAGCATGCTTGACTGAGAAGCTTGAAATGTCTGGTTTTGGTCACTGCTGTTACTGGGCACTCAAACAAGAGTATAAAATTACAGGATAACAGTGAATAAATATAGCCTTCCTGGTTTGGGGTGAAGAAATGTTATGGCATTAGAAATGGACATGGTGCAAAATGGCTCATACCCATTGGTTCAGTCCCAACACTGTAGAGGCAGAGGTGGGAGGTTGGTGAGAGTTCAAGGCCAGTCTGAGCTACAGAGTGAGAAAAAACAAAAACAAAAACAAAAAGGAGAGGAGAAGGCAGAGGAAGAGGAAAAAAGAAATTAAGGTGTTAAGCAGATAAAAATAATCTGTAATTTGCATCCTTGTCCCTAAACTAATACTTGTTCCAAGTTGATAAAACTAATACTTGTTCCAAGTTGATAAAACTTTTCTACTATTTTTTTTTTTTTGAACCTGGTAAAGTCAAAATTCATGAATCACAATTAATTCAAACCAGACTAGCAAACCACACGGAAAGAAAGGGAAGTTTGTGAGCTCTCAGGTCCTCGGAGACTGGGATAGTCATCTCAGATGATCCTAGCTTACTGTCTCTCAGGCACATGACTGAGTACTCTTCCTGACCCCCTGGGGAGGCAAGTGAACTAGGAAGCACCTTGTGGCTCTCCAAAGTGTGGACCTTCAGTTGGCAGTGGTTGACAGGAGACTCATCCAAACCCTCAGTACCACTGGCCCAGCCTCTGAAGCCTTCCAGGAAGTGCCTGTGTCTCAAAGCAAAAGAGACTTGGAGCTTTCAGCTGTGGAAAGAGCCTTCTTGATCAGTGTCAACACAACAGGGTGTGGACAGATAAACCTTTGTGGTTTCAACCTGGGAGGGTTGGAGATTACTTATTGTTATTCAGTGTAACCAAGCCTGTCCAGATGACTCTGACACTGGCAAGAAAAAACAAGATAAGCTTGGAAGAAGTTGGCTGAGCATGATGCTATTCAAAGGCTTGGATTTTTTTTTTTTTTTTGATACAAGGTCTCACATTTGGTATATCTCAGGCTGGTCTTGAACTTGCTATATAGCAAGGTGACCTTGAACTCCTGATATTCCTGCCACCAGAGCCAAGATCACTGGCATGTACCACCATGCCCAGTGGAATAAATATGCTACCCAGCTGATGGTCCTCCCCTCCACCCACCCTTATTGCGAGGGAATGGGCATCAGTGTGAACCTGTGGCTGCCTGTGGCTCTCAACTGCAGCTGTTGTTGTCAGGTTTTATAGTTTCTTTGAATGTGTTGGTGCTTGGAGTTCTAAAGACCTGAAGGAGGGACTAGGGAGATGGCTCAGTGGTTAAGAACCCTGGCTGTTCTTGCAAGGGACCCTGGGTCAATTCTCAACACCCACATGGTGGCTAATAACTGTCAATAACTCCAGTTCCACGGTATCTGACACTCTCTTCTGACCTCTGTGAGCATTGTACAACATGGGTACACTAAATACACGCAGGCAATTCACTCATGCATATAAAATAAAAATAATATATATATTATCTTTTTGAGACAGGGTCTCCCTGTAGTATCAGCTGGCCTGGAACGCCCTACGTGGACAAGGCTGGCCTCAGACTCACGAAGATCTGCCTGCCTCTGCCTCCCTCCCAAGTGCTGTGATTAAAGGCATGTACCGTCAGGCCCAGCTTAAAATATTTTTTTAAAAGACCTGAATGAACTCCAAAAGACAGGGAGTCAAGAGAGAAGAATGTTAACTGCATCAGCAGGAACTGTGCCAGACGTCCCGGGTCAATCCGCTTTACAATTATTCTATAAGCCCAGATGGAGAAACCAAAGCCCCTGGACCAGAAGGCAGGACTAAGGGAGGGAGGAGGAATTGTCAAGCTCTGGGGACTGACAAGAGCACTTGCTGTGTTGGTGCCCTACAAGAATTCCCTCTCGTTAGCCGAGCCTCAACCTTGTTCTCTTGCTGTGGTTTCTGTATACTTTGTCCCCATCCTATCCCTTTGGTCATAGATTTCATTGTACCCTTCAGCTGCCCATCTCTGTTCCCCTTGTCAGCTCTCACTCACCTTTGATCTTAGCTTGGGTGTCACTTCTTTCAGGAGGCCTTCCCCGACCTCATTTAATGATGGTTCTCTTCCATGGAGTTCCATGGCCTGTGTGCCTGTCGGAGGCCTTGCTTGACCCAGCAGTACCTGCTTGCTTCACTGTGCTCCTGTAAGATCCCTGAGGGGTGTGTATATGTGCGTGTGTGTGTGCATGTGTGTGTGTGTATGTGTGTGTGTCCTGTCCCCACTTTATGCCAACACTACTTAGGATCGTGGAAGTGGAAGGAGTAACAAGAGGAAGGGCCAAAGTCCCCTGTGTCCTTTGGGCTGCCCTGGACTGGCATATGAGCTGCACCCCCATCTACTTCTCAGTGTCTGTGGGGAGACACATCCACAGGACATGAGAGGTGAACGTAGTTGCCTAAACAATGTGCCCAAGTCCCTGATGAACTGTCTGACTGCCATCATTTCAGCTCGGTATATTGTTCCCCAAACTAGTCAAGAAGCCTGGGATAGACCAATGCCCTGTTTATCCTCCACTTCCTCAGACAGGTGGCAGGTGGAAGAGTCCAGAATATCTAGCCAGATGGTTTCCTGGGCTGCTTTGCTTTCTCCTGTTCTCATGGGACCTCTTTCCAGTCAATTGTCATGACTACCATCAAATAGAGTTGGTGTCCCATCCAGTTGGACCATGGTTCCCTGGGTGTGGTAGTCAAGAAATGGGGAAGGGAAATTACCATTGGTCAACTGCCAGACACTCTGAGAGTAAGCATTGGCCGTCTCCCGGGAGGTCCGCTGTCCCCACATACAGGAAAGCTGTGAGCTTTTCCTTGTTTATTTGTTGTTGTCTCTGTGTGTGTGTGTGTGCATGTGTGTGTGTTTGTATGTTGCTGAGAATGGCAACCAAGGCCTCATGCATGCTAGGTGTGAGCCGCTGAGCACTAGGCCCGTTCCTATGTGACCTTTCAGATAAGTGTAACTGCTAAGCTCTAACATGACTTCCCAGAGTCACATTTTCCAGATGGGCAACAAAAGCACAGAGAAGTTAGGAAACATATCCAAAGCCACACAGCTAATAAGTGACCCACAGACAATCTGCCTCTGAAGTGCTCAATTTTCTTTTAGGGATTTGTGCTATAGTTACTGTATAGAATAAATACAGTAATGAAAAGAAGTATGCAGGCCCCTATCAGCACAAATGATTAATGTGCAATACCAACAGATGTGGAAATACAGCTACAATGTGATACTGGTAATCTAAAGTATACATGAGAAATGCCATACAGTCATCCCTCCAGATCTATGAGGCATACCCACAAAATCAATCAACTATGGGCCCAAAATATTGGGAAAAAAATAGCAGTCGGGGATGGTTGCACACACCCATAAGCCCAGCACTCAGGAGGCTGAAGCAGGAGAATCATGAATTCCAGGGCAGCCTGGACAACAGAATGAGACGCTATCTCAAAAAACCAGGGGCTGGCCAGGCATGGTGGTACATGCCTTTAATTCTGGTACTCAGGAGGCAGAAGCAGATGGATCTCTGTGGAACTGAGGCCAACATGGTCGATATAGCAAGTTCCAGGCCAGCTGGGACTACAGGAAGAACCTGTCTCAAAAACACCAAAACAAACAAACAATAACAAACAGTCAGAGGCTGAGGATGGAGCTCAGGGCTAAAGTGATTGCCTACTTTGCACAAGGCCCTGCATTGGATCCTCAGCACCACAAAAAAATTACATATCAATACTGGACATGTAAAGACGCTTTCCCTTATCACCCACTATCCCCCAGCACTCCTGTGTAGAAGCCATTCACACATTTAAATGGCAGCAGGAATATAAGTGATCACCTAGAGATGAGGTTAAAGTATGTGGGAAGATGCTCGGAGGGTCTATGTAAACACTGCATCATTTCATTGACAGAACTTGAGCATCCTTAGATGTTGGTATCCTCAGGAAGCCCTGGACCCAATCTCCCTGAGGTACCAAGAAACAACTGTATATTAAGGCCATACAAGGCCTGCTTCATAAAATAGGAAGAAATGTGTGGAGCTAGTGGGTGCCTGATTCTGCTCCCTTTCTCCCTCTAGTGCATAGGAGCTGTGACTGGAGAGGCCCTGAGTCTCTAGGGACATGGCTAAAATATCTGGCTGCCTGAACTGGACACATGGGCATGGCTGTCTAGCCTGGTGGCCATTTGGCCTCAGCTCTTTGTGTGGTCTGGCACTGCACACTGTGGGGTGTCTTGCTGAAGTGACTCTCTTTCCTGGGCTCTTGCCACTTCCTTCTTACTTCCCAAACCCCTCACCATCTGTAGGAGCATTTGCACTGCTGATTGAACCCAGGGCCTCACACATGCCAGCCCAAGGCTCTACAGCTGAGTAACATTCCCAGCCCCCTTTACTTTTTATTTTGAGGCAGGACCTCACTAAGTTGTTTAGGTTCACTTTGAACTCATTCTGTAGCCCAGGCCAGCCTTGAGTTTGCAGTCCTCCTGCCTTAGGCTCTGACGTAACTATGCCACCAGGCTCTGTCTGCACGTCCTTAAAGACCCACCTAAGAGGAAGAAGGAGCCCAGCTCACCTGCTCTTGAGGAGAGGAAGGAAGAAGAAAGAGCTGACTGGAAGGATGTGGGGAAACGGAGGGGACGCGTGGGGTAGATGTCCATTCTCCCTAAGTAACCTGTGAAGTCAACGCAGCTCCCATCAAAATGCCATGTTATTTTGAGAGGTGGAGTAAATTCTGTCAGCTCCACTTAAAAATAGCAGGAGCAGTACAGAGAGCTGGGAGGAGCGCAGGCGTGGCAGAAAGCAGAGGCTCACAGGCGGCTCGGTATCCGGGAGTGCGGCCTCTTCTGCCTGGGGCAGAGGCTGCTGGACACTGGCTTCTCTTCAGAAAGGGATCCAGCAGGGTCAGGTTTCCTGGATCTGAGCCCTGCTCAGAAGCACGGCTGTACCCCATCCTGCCTGCATGAAGGGCAGAGGGTCCGGGGGGAATCACCAAGTCCTAATGGGACCTGACCCCGCTCCTTGGTGGCCTTCTGGCTGTGGCTGGGATTGGACAAGGTCACAGGGGACCCCTCAACCCAAGCACCAGTAGGTTTCTTGGAAAGAGTCTAGACTCCACTTGTCAGGCTGGGCTCCTCACGCTGGCCCTGGTGCTGAACACATTTCCTGGGAACAGAGGGTCTGATTTGTTAGGAAGAAACCCAGGGCCACCAAGGTAGGCTGTCAGCCTAGAACAGCAGATTCCTGGCTTCTCAGTAACTTCTGTCATTGCACCCCATGGGATGAGCCTTGAACTGTCCCAGGGGTCAGTGAAGAACCAAGGAATTACCTCTCAAATAACTTGGAAACTGGAATAAGTGCTCTTTGGAAAGAGTTGGCCCTTAGCAATGGGCAATGGAAACTGATTTGTGGGCCAGAGGGTAGCCCAGTGTCCCCTGGCCCAGTCATCAGAGACACGAAGCCCGGTTCATTAGCATGGGTGAGAGATGGTGCCAAAGCCTATGCACTCTGCTTCAGGAATGGCACTGGCCTTCATTGATGCATTCACTCATTCATGCATGACAAGTGAACACTGAGCTGCCTGCGGGCCAGGAGATAAACTGCACTGAACAAAAGGGTCCCTGTCCCGGTGGGGATGGGATGGATGGGGGTACAGCTAGGAGAGCGGTGACACACAGTAGACCTAAGAAGGAAGGCTTCAGTGGAGTCAAGAAATGAGAAGATGGAAAACAGGAGCCAAAGGCAGGGTGGGGTGCAACCTGAAACAGGGGGGCCTCCTAGAATGGTGACTTTTGAAGGAGGAGGCTTTACAGATCTCTGGAGAGAGAGCATTCTAGGCTGAAGAGCCATTGTACGGACAGTGTAAGGACAGAGTGTGTCTGGCATGTGAGGTCAGCGGGGAGGCCAGGGTGCGAAGCAGCGGAGAATGCAGCAAGCCGCACGGGAGACATGCATGAAGCAACATTCATGAAGCGTGCCAGAAGTTGTTAGGAAATGGGTGCAGGAATCCAGAAGAGAGAGGCAGGGTTCTGGCTGGCTCTGGAGACTGCGTCGAGGGCTCCCTGACAGATGGGATGTAGGGAGAGAGAACGAGGCGGTAAGACAGCACCCAGGTTCCTGGCCCGAGCAACCGGAAGGAAGAGGCTGGTGGAGAATGGAGGTGGAGCTGGGGCGAGGGAGTCAGGATTCAGTTTTGGATGTGGGGGTTGGAGTTGCCGATTTGGGATGTTGAGTAGGAAGCTGGATACGTGAGTCTGCAGTTTGTGAAATGCAGTCACCGGCATGGAGACGACATTTAAAATCAGGAACACACACTATTGCCAGCTAGAGTCACCGAGAGGCACTGCACAAGCCTTCTGATGTCAGTGCTATTATTATTTTCATTTTGCAGATGTAGAAACTAAGGCTCAGAGGGAAGTGTCTTTGAAGCAAAAGTGCTACCACTCAGGAATAGTAGAACGGAGTTCCAGTCAGGCTTCCAGCTCACCCTTTGCTCCTAAGCCCTCTGCGGCAAGGAGCTCTGGCTTTGCCTCTTCTGGTGTATCATGTTCAAAGGGTGGACAGACTTCGAGGCATCCTCCAAAATAAAGTAGCCAGGCCCAGTCACACAGAAAGGGAAGAATCTGGGGAGCCTGTGTTGTCAGTTCTGCCATCGCTGTGGCAGATAGCTGGGAGAAACAGGTTAAAGGAGGACAGAGGCTTGGCTCATAGTTTTATTCTGCACCCACTTGGATCTGTGTTGAGGCAGAATAGGATGGCAGAGGAGTGTGGTGGAACGAGGTTGGTCTCCTCAAGGAGGCGAGGATGCAGACAGAAGGAGAGAAGGAGAGGAAGGGATCAGGGGCAAAGAACATATTCCCAAGGCACACCTCATCAGTGGATGAAGTCATCACCCTCATCATTCAACCACTCTCCTTTTTCTTTCCTTCCTTCCTTCCCTCCCTCCTTTCTCTCTCTCTCTCTCTCTCTCTCTCTCTCTCTCTCTCTCTCTCTCTCTCTCTCTCTTCTCTCTCTTCTTTCTAAGATAGTATCACTATGCAGCCCTGGCTGACCTGGAAGTCACAAAGATCCCCTGCCTCTGCCTCCTGAGTGCGGGGATTAAAGGTATATGCCATAATGCCCAGCTCAATCTCTTTTCTTTTTAAAAAAAAAAACGTGTTTTAGCCTGGTATAGTGGCACATGCTTTTAATCTCAGCACTCGGGAAGCAGAGGCAGGCAGATCTCTGTGAGACTGAGGCTGGCCTGGTCTATATAGTGAGTTCCAGGCTAGCTAGGACTATAATGAGACTCTATCTAAAAAAAATTTTTTTAGAGGGCTGGAGAGATCTGGTTCAGTGGATAAGAGTGCAATTGGCTCTTGCAGAAAACCCAAATTCAGTTCCCAGGACCCATGTTGAGTCACAATCACCTATAACTCCAGCCCCAGGGGGATCCAGTGCCTTCTTCTGAACTCCATGGGCATTGCCCTTATGTACACATACCCACAGACATACACATACACAAATAATTTAAAATAAAATAAATCTTTTAAAAATATGTTACATTTTTAACACTTATCTTGTGTGGTGTGCACGTATGGATGTGGGCACACACCTGCCACCGTGAGTGTGTGTGTGTAGGTCAGAAGACGCTTTTAGGAGCTGGTTCCGTTCACCATGTGGGGTCCTAGGGATCGAACTGGTCATCAGACTGGGCAGCAGATGCTTTTGCCCATGGAGCCATCTCTCTAGTTCTTTTTTTCCTGATCACTTTTTAATCTCTCCACCAGTTGTGGACCAAGCCTTCAACACATGAGCCTTTGGGGCTCATGTACCCTTTCATATACCCAAACAATAACAGAGTCACTGATCATTCTTTTTTTGAGAGAATGAGGTCTTACTGTGCAACCCAGGCTGGTCCCAAACGCTCGATCCTCCTGCCTCAGCCTCCTAGGTGCTGGGATTATAGACAAGTATTACCACACTTGGCTCCACAGATGGTCCTTGAAGAGGTGCTCCATGGTGAAAGCAGGCTTTGTGGAAGAGCCTCCAGAGCAGGAGAAACTTCACAGGAGGAAACGGTCTCTGTGGGTTGAATTGTGTGGATGGGAAGGAAGAAAGTTGAAGTGATGGAATGAGGAGGAGGTGAGAACAGACCAAGCAGAGACTCTCTCTGAGTCTGGTGAAGGCTGAAGGCCAGAAATGAGTCAAGGGTGAAGCCTCAGGCTAGGGGACCATGGGAAAGTGGAAATGATGCTGCTCTGAGCAGAAAAAGGGGAAGCTGTTTGGGGAGAGAACTTGCTCTGGAGGCGTTGAACCCAGAGGGAATGAATGTGACTCCCAGGAACATATCCAGTGTGAGACAGACTATACAGAACTGGCAGACTGCATGGCCGAGGGCTGAGGGAACCCACAGAGAGACAGAGAGGCCACCAGGAGCTGGGACCCAACAAGCATGTGCAGTTGGTCAGTGGCTGGAGCTGTAGATGGAGATTAAAGGCTGGAGGCCTGGAGCAGGTGACATGAGGAGAGACAGTCATTTGGGGTAAAAACAAAAGTCTAGAACAGAGGCCGCTCCCGCCACTTGCTGGCCCTGTGCCCTAGCCAAGTTGCTAGACTTCTCTGATGGGTCCCATTCCTTTGTCTGCAAATAAAGACAGTCTTTGGGGTGGCAGTCCCATGGCTGAGTCCTCATGCTGTCCTACATTCCAGAGGAATGGCATGCCAGGAAAGGAGCAGGTTCCCAGGAGTGACAAGATTTACCAGCCGGCTGGAGACAAGGACCTCACACACTCCCCTCAGCTCACAAGGACCTCACTCCCTCCCACCTCACCGTGACGGAGTCCAGCCTCACACTCCTTGCAGACAGGAAAGTGAGGGTCACAGAATTGTCCCTGGCTGGAACTGGAGAGATGGCACAGTGATTAAAAGCACTGGCTTCTCTTGCAGAGGACCCACGTGGCGGCTAACAACCATCCACAATTCCAGTTCCAGGGGAATCCGACACCCTCTTCTGATCTCCACTGGCATTGCATGACACATGCAGGCAATACATTCATACACATAAAATGAAAATAATCAAAGTAAGCCAGGCATGGTGGCACATGCCTTTAATCCCAGCACTTGGGAGGCAGAGACAGGTGGATCTCTGTGAGTTCAAGGCCAGCCTGGTCTACATGGTGAGTTCCAGGCAAGCTGGGGCAACGGGGAGACTGTGTCTCAAAAAGCCAATAATAATGATAAAATATTGAAAAAAGAAATTGTCCCTGGTTATACCAGCACAGAGGGAGGGATGGAAAGGGAGCAGCGGCAACCGCGGCCTTGTAAACCATTCAACGGATGGCATCAGGGGTTGAGAGGTCCACACAGAGCAGCTTCGCCGAGTCTTGGGGCCGGAAACCACACTGCCAAGGAGTAATCACCTCATAAGTGAGCAGAGGGGAAGTAGAAGTGGGAAGGGCAGACCACACGGAGATGAGGGCGGCCATGAATCAAAGGAGAAACAGGAAGGCAGTGGGAGGGGCAGCGGTCACACAGAGGTCTTTAGGAGGTCGAGGCACAGGCCTTGTTAGCAGGTGGGGAGAGCTCCTGGGTGTGGCAGAAGAAGCCCCACTGGGACTAAGGTGTGCTGTGTGAACTACCATTGAAGCAATTGAGGTTGACAGACAACCTGCAGCCATAATCCACAAGGACCTTGCGAACTAGATAAAGGGTCACGTCTCCAGTCACACCACCCTGAATGGGCCTGATCTCACCAGATAAAGGGCCCTTGTCTGGGTTCTCTGCGTCATTCAAGACAGACGGACTCCACAGACTCACGAAGCAGTGGGACACACTGAAGCCAAAGTAAGTTAAACCCATGTGGTGGGTTACACCTAGAATCTGAACACTTGGAAAGTCGAGGCAGGAGGATCATGAGTTCAAGGCCAGCTGGACGACATAGTAAAGCTGTCTCAAACAAAACAAAACAAATAATAATTTGTTAAACTGAGTCTTAAAATACCCACACTCAAGAAGTTAAGGCTAGTAGATCAAGAGTCTAAGATATAAGATAGCCTGAGCTATATAGCAAACCTGTCTCAAAGTAAATAACTGAAATAAATAAATAAATAAATATTCTGAAGTAAAAAGATTGAGTCTATTCTGTGGTTCACAAAGTTGTAAGTACCTGCACATCCATGCATTCATGCAGCTATCCATCTGTTCTTCTATCTACGCACAATCCACCTGCACATCCACTCATCCCCACATCCATCCATCTGTCATCCTTTCACCCACTCATTCATTCATGCATTCACCTATCCACCCAATCACCCACCTCTTGGTCCATTACTGAGCAGATTTTATTGAGCACCTGCTAGGTGCTAAGGGATTTCCGTGGATTGTTTTCCACCGACTTCACAGTCTGATGGATTTCACAGTCTTCGATGTGAAAGACAGCGCACAATACAATATGCAAACAGCCGTGATGAGGGAGTCAGTGGCCTCTGAATATACAGAGGAGAGGGGCTGAGGATGGGAGTGGGAATCCCGGCTGTGATCTGAAGAAGACTGGAGTGGGAGGAAGTGAGGTGGGGGTGGAAGCACGTGTTCTGGACAGAGGAACAGTCTTGGCTGTTAGCGAGACTGGACGTTTCAAGAACTGAAAACAGCAGGGAGGTGGTGGGCTGCAGGAAGAACTGAGGCTGGGGGAGCAGGAGGAAGGTGACTGCACCAAGATGCGGAGCTGTGGGAGGACAGCCTTGCTCACACTGCCGTTGGGGAAAGATGGCGGGGCTTGGAGGTGAGGACCCGCTGGGCAATGCCCTGGGTGACACCTGCCTTGCTCCTGTTGTATGTCAACCACCCAGAACCACGAAAGTGACGAAGAGCTTCCAGCCTAGCCACCTGCTCGTGGCTAGGACCTGCAGCATCCTGGGTCCTGCCCCCACCCCTTAGGGACAGGCTTCCTCCAAGCCTGGATGGAGCTGCAGAAAGGTACAGGGACCACCCCTACCTTCCAGGGTGAAGGATCCAGAGTCTTACTGGTCCAGCTCCCTCTGGGGTCTGGGTCCCTCTAGCTGGTTTGCCCCAAGGACTCCCTTGAGGCAGCTGTTCAGGAGCTGTGGGGGGCAGGTGGGCGGGGCATAGGCCGTGATCCTGGCTGGCTTTGATTGAAGGGTCTGAACATGGCGTGACCAATCCTCTTCCCCCTACTCAACTCCATTTCTTTCGCTCTGCTGCTAACAAACCTTGTCTGTCTTTGCATGCCCTCCAGCCAGATCATTGGCCGCCTTCTGTCATCCGCAAATCCCAGCCTTGCTGCCACCACCTCCTCCAAGCAGCCCTCCTGATTGGTCCACCAGACCTCCATGTCTCAGGCATCTAACAGCCTAGAAAGACCTCTTGAGGCCTTTCTCCCAGGCCCAGGCTCCTGCACATTCCATTTGGAAGGTCCTGAAGGAATCCATTTATTGCTGGGAAGATGGAACGGGAATGGTGAACTTAATCCCTGGTGAGGAAAATCCCCCTGATCCAGTGCCTCTGCATGGGTGATCACTGCTTCCACAGCAGGGCCGAGTGAAAGGCCTGGCCCTGCAGTCACCTCTCCTTCCTTGTCTGCATTCACTGCTGAGGAGTGTCGGAAAGCTTGCTGTGCATGCAGGCCAAGCTGCCAGGGCCCTGTGCTCGTAGGCAGGGCCTGTTTCCTCCAGGGTTCTGTGCTGGTCCCCCGTGGCTCTCCGCGTGCTCCGTCCTCTATGCCTCTGTCTACCCCATGCCTGGGTATGAATGGCTCTTCCTACCTCTCTGGGTAGGAATTGCACTTGCAAGGCCCTGTTTGCTTCCACCTCCTCCAGACAGCCCTCCAAGCTCCCCTCTCTGCACCATGCAGTATCTTACCTGCAGTCTTCCACTCCTGGTGAACCCCCCTAAGGCAGGGGCAGAAATGGGGGGCAAACCCCAGCACCTGGCTCTGAGGCTCTGCACCCCTCTGGCCGGGCAGGTGACTGCCTAGAATCTTCTGCTTCAGCTGCCATGACTGGTTCCCTAGAAGGACAGGGGAATTTGGATCTTTCTAGAGAAAAGTCATGAATGCAACAGAACAGAGGCCTTGAAACCCACTCAGGGAGTTTCCACAGCAGTGCCCAAGCTCAGTCCCTGTCAATGGAGTTGCAGACTGCAACATAATCATTCCATTTGTGGTTTAGCACAGAGCAGTGCATGCTGGCCTCTGCAGCAGGTAGAGCGTCCACAAGAGACCAAGCAGAAACCACTGGACAGAGAAGTCAAGAGACACTCACCCATGATCCTCTTCCTCAAGCCCAGGCCTCCTGTCTCCAGGTCACTGCCTCCTGCCCCCTGCTCCCCTCCAGTTCAGTCTGGCCTTTCCTTGATCAACAGGATGGAGACACAGGTAGGCACTCCTTTACTCTGCTGTAAGGGCGTGCAGCCAGGGGCAGACCACCTCCTACCATCGTCTCTGACGCACTTGGAAGCCTGAGAACAAGGGTCCATCCCGACAGGCAGAAAGCAAAGATCCTAGCCAGCTGTGGCAGTGGACAGAGTTAAGGTCTCTGATGGCTGATGGGACTCCAAGGGGAGTTGAAAAATGCTGGCATGAGGCCCACCAAAGGAGGATCTGGTTTTTCCTAGAGTGGGCTCCTGGAAACTGTCTAGTCTTCTCTCTACAGGTGATAAAATTGAGGCCCAGTGATACTCAAGGTCACACAACAAAGCAGAGGCAGAGGATCCTGCCCACAAGGAAGTTTTGCCAAAGTAGGGACAAGCCCAGGCCTCGGGAACTGAATTGTCCTAGCCTCCCATCAAGGGAACACTGTCTGGCCTTCCTATCCCCGATCTTGCCCTCTCACAGTCCTGGGGACTAATAAGGTTATACTCAGTGTAAGGTCAAGGTTCAAGAGATGCAGCAGACAGAAGGGACCAGAGACTCCGCTGGTAGTTAACAGCTTTATTGAGAGATGACCAGATGGGACTAGCTCCTCCACACCCACAAATGGAGAAATACTAGCCCCCTGGGGGCTAGCCTCCCCGAAGAGATGGGGGAGCCTATCCCTCTCACCCCCATCTTGGGGCTGAGGCTCCAGGGAACCAGGCTGGCCAGCGAGCTCAGCCCCAAGCCCAAGTCCCAGTTCCAGTCCAAGTCCCAGTCGAAGTCTAAGTCCCAGAACCTTAAAAAACCCTCAGCCCCCTCCTGGCTTTTGGGGAGGGGGCTTAGGATTGCCATGATATCTGATTGATATTTAAGGCAAGCTTCTGGCCAGGAAGTAGTCCTTTTATACAGCTGTTTGTGAAGTTTTTGAGTCCGGAACCTTATCTGTTAAGGAAGCCCCATGTCCTTTGTGAATTTGGGTTCTGGAGTCTTATCTGAGCTATTTGCAGGGCCTGGATTTCTGAGAGAAGTTGTAAAAGTCGGTCTTTTTCTCATGCATGTTTTGTAAACTCCAGGCTCCAGGTTTCCTTCCATCTTCCTGAGTTTGAAACTGTTGGGTGTTTCAGTCACATCTTTAGTTTACACTCAGCGCTTTTCTAGGGAGTTTCAACAAACACTTTTGTTGTTTGTTCTTATCGCTTTTAATGAAAATTTAATGACAATTCACTGATTAATCACAAGGCTAGACCTGTTATCATGGGGCAGGGATGGGAGGGTAAAGTCATTATGAGTTACACCTGGTCACTTAAGGACCAGGAAAAGCCAGACTCAGAACTCATGTGCCATAATCAAAGTCCAGGCACCTGTAAGCCTCCATCCATCCCATGGGATGCTGCATACCTATAGGCCAGTGTGGGCCCTCCTATTTAAGGATGCCAGGCTCTGGCCTAGAAAGAGCCTAGTGGTCAGGGGGACTGACTGAATACAATGATGCCATGGTCTTGAGGCAGGATAGGAGAAACAATTAAGAGGACAGAGGAAGAGAAAGGAGCCCCTTACCCTTGGTTTGTGTTTCTCACTGGCCAAGTGCCGAGAGTGCTAACACAACTGAAAAATCAAAACTGCTGTGTGGAGCTGGGGGTGTGGCAGCCGTAGGATGCATGTCTAACATACATGAGGCCTTGGGTTCATTCCAAGCACTGCATAAAACAGAATGTGGTGGCACATGCCACTCAGGAAAAGCAGGAGGATCAGAAATTCAAGGTCAGCTTCAATTACATAATGAGTTTCCTTTGAGACCATTTTGGGCAACATGAGACTCTGTCTCAAGAAGGGGACGGGCGAGAGGGGAGAGAACCACCCACAATAAACGCTGATTACAGACCCTACCTAAGCCTTTCTCTGAGAGATAAGCAAGAGCACTCAAACAGCAGATGAACCATGCCAAAGACCAAGTAGCATATCCTCTCTTCCCTAAACCAGAACAGTGCACTGCCTAAACCGCCTTACAGTCTCATTGACGAAAGGAAATTCTGTTAGATAAGAAAACTAAGTAAACTAGGTCCTATTTGATACTTCATTTTCAAGCTTTAATCTTTGCATCTGGTTGTAATGTTAACTTCAAAGGTGACAAAATCGTGTCGGTGGCTCTTGTCAGGACAATTGGACCTGTCTCTTTTGAAAGGCCTATACCCAATCCTTGGTATCTACTATTTTGTAGCTGTTGCTTTCCCTCTGGATACTGGAGATTGAACCCACAGGCTAGGCATGCATTCTACCACTGAGCTATACCTGCAGCTCTCTTTTTACTTTTTATTTTGTGATAGCCTTTCACTAACTTGCCTTTGAACTCTTTAGCTCAGGCTGGCCTTGAACTTGTAAACTCCCTGTCGCAGCTTCCTAGTATCTGGAATGCTAGGCCTTAAACCACCAGGCCTGGCTCTTTTTCCTAATAAACTCTGACTTTGCTTCATACTGACTTGTCCTGAAATTCCTTCCTGGGTGTCCCTCTGACATAACAGCCTCAGGCTGTGCAGAAAGTATCACATGGGTTTCTAGCAAGTGTGCTCAGTGCCTGGCACTTGGCAAGCCTTCATCCAGAGCAGCCTCCCAGAAGGAGCTCCACCAGGGTTAAGCATTTATGTCTCTCCATTACACTCAGCAATGGAGGCAGGGAACTGGGCTTGCCACCAAAGCACATGAGACTAAACAGCAATTGAACAGCTGGGGAAGGACAACCAGTCTCGCCTGAGCCTCTGGCCTTTCTCAGAGCGAGATGGAGCCAGGCCTTCCCTGCAGAGCAGCACCGTGGCCTGCTCACCCTCCCGTGAGTCTCCTGGACTCCAGAACCTCCTGACAGTCTGTGAGACGTCACTTGGCTGTCCAGTCCACCTCCACAGGGCACCAGGCATCAAGGAAGTTCACCAGAGCAGGGGATAAAGTGAACTGAGGGTCAGCCCCCGGGTTCTGTTAACAGAGAAACCAAGAAGTCTTTCTCCTGAAAGGAGAAGTATCATTGCCATGGAATCGAATATGCAAACCCCACCTCTGTCCTCCGTCCAGTGCCCATTCTCTAGAAAGCCACAAACATTCCCAGAATTATCTTCCAATTCTTTGAATTACCCCAGTCTCAAAGGATTGGAGGAGGAGGAGACTGGAGGTGGGGAATGATCTCCAAAGAGGTTAAATAGGTCACCTCCCCGCCCGGCATCATGACTAGCAAAGGGACCCATGAAGACCTTCTCTGGGGCCTCTGGCACAATGACATCGCTTCGGATGCTGTTCCTGACTGCCCTACTTCTGGGGACATCTCTGCAGCTTGCCAGCACTGGTGAGAACTGGGCACAGCTGGGACACAGCAGGGGAGGGGTCCACCAACCATGCAGACCACAACAGCAACATCCTTTGTGCCATTTATACCCCGTCCATTTACACAGGTCACGAGGGCTGGCAGCGAGAGTGATGGTGACTAGTAGTGATATTAGTCATCTGTCCCCATGCACCTGGTTGGTGAGGGGCCACGGGCGGTGCATCTCATCCTGTGACATTACAACCCTGTGACCATAAGTGTGGGCTTTATGGTACAGAATGGATAATGCTCAGAATCACTTGTTAGCATTTGTTTCTTTAATAGCTTCGTATATCCTCAGGGAACCGGCATACAGACAAGAGGATCCCATCCAAGAACATGTGAAAAAGGATTTTTATATTTAGTTCAGAAAGGGAAGTTGAAAGAAGGTTGCTGGATATGCAGCTGCAGATGCAGACACACAGAGAGGAATGTGCAGACATGGAACTACACGGAGGCACACTCACACATCCAGGCTCCACAGACGTGTATGCTAACACACACACACACACACACACACACATGCTAATGCACAGAAACACAGACACAAAGACACACAGACATGAATGTAATTACCACCCACAGAGACACAGGCACACATGGGGACCATTCATGGCTCTCCTGGACCTGAAGTCACATGTGCGGGCTTTAGGGACACCTGACCCTCACTGCTTTTCTAGCTCGAGCCACCAACGTGGGCCGGGAGTGCTGCTTGGAGTACTTCAAGGGAGTTGTTCCTATCAAGAAGCTGGTGACATGGTACAGAACCTCAGCCGAATGTCCCAAGAATGCCATTGTGTGAGTTCCTCTCTGGCCCACCCTGGGCCTGGGACCCAGAGTTGGACGCAGGTGAACGTTGGAGTGCCCAAGACGGCCACTGGGAAACACGGAAGGAGAGCACAGCCCTCTTTTCCTGGGCCAGCAACCAGGCACCCAGCAGCTCTTATGCCCTCCAAATGGCTGGGAGGTCCAACCTTTTCACTGATTTATGGAGAAACAGAAGCCCTTAAGGGACAGGATATTCCAGGTCACAGAGCCAGTGGGCAGCAATGAAGTCACCTCCCCTGCCCTGAACTTATTAGAGGATATCTCCTAGCTCAAGGCTCCTTGTGTCTTGCCAGCCATTAGGTTGGGCACAAAGTCCTGCGGCCCTGGCCGCTGAGCAACTGGAATGGAGACAGGGCCCTGGGAACGAGGCCGAAACGTGTAACTTTATTTTCTGGGGACCTCAGGGTTTGTGTCAGCACAGGTGGGGCTGGCTGCGGGGTTCTGGAAGGCCTGCTTCTCTCACATTAAATGGCTTCCCCTGTGTAGGTTTGTGACTATCCAGGGCAGGTCCATCTGTTTGGACCCCAATAACAAGCATGTGAAGAAAGCCATCAAATACCTGAAAAGTCTAAAGAAGTAACTGTCACCCAGCAGTTGTGATTTCCTCCCTGGACCATTTGGAGACTCCAACATCGGTTACATGACCTCAGCCCCAAACTGCCCGGGCCAGTGGAGGCCTCGAGAACATAGAGATGCCACAGTGTGGGAAACCCTGTCTCCTCTTAGGAACTGAAACCACAGACACAAGAACCCTAATTAAAGATCTTCTTCCTCAGTCTGGGCCAGTATGATCTGTCCACACAGTGCAGGAACCCTTTCACACTGCCTGTTACATGGGAAGGGTCCTCATAGGACAGCTGGTCCTACCCTGATCAGCTCAGAAAAGAAACTGAGGCTGGGAGGGAGACATGGCCCCACACGAGTGAGAGGTGGAAGGGAAGCACAGGCCAGTGATGAGCAGGTCGGGGTGGACAAGAGGCTCAGCAGGACTCTCACAGGTGGCCCCCCACCTTCCTCTGTATTCTCTAGAAAGTGGAGTCCAGCGAAGGTCTATGTACTCTGCACCCCAAGTCTCCCAGCTGTCCCCTAGACCAGCCCATGATTACCCCACATGGAGCCAAGGTCTTATTTCCTGCATTGAATACAATGTCACAAACTCTTCTTCATGTGCCAGGCTTCTGGAAGCCCCCTGACCCATCTCCCCTTGTTTTGAGTCTCCTCATTGCAGTCTCTCTGGTTCCAGAAAATTGTGGCCCAGGCCCTCCCCACACCCTGGCTGCCTTTCCAACTATACACTTGTTCCCGGCTAAGCTGGTTTCTCTGGGATCCTGGGTCCTCTGCTGTTTGTTTTAGAATCCCCACCACCTGAGCCTCCGGCAGGCTCCAGCTGGTTCCATGTTCCATGGCTCCTCCTGAGTCCCACACAGAGCACAGCTCTGAGCCCAGCCTCCCATCCCCTGGGATTTCCCCCAAGCTCGTCGGGACAGCGGACAGCGGCACCACCTGCCCCTGGTGCAGGTCGCTCTTCAACTTGTGTGGTTGTCCATCCCATTGGGAGTTCTATGAGCCACTCTGGGACTCCCGTGAGCCATGGGATCTCTGTGTGCTCAGCAGAGTGCAGACAAAGGTCTTCAGACAAAGGGCTCAGGACTGGAGCCACTGTGGGCCTAGGGGAGAGTCAAGGTCTTGGCGTTCGAGGTCAAGCTGCTGATGCAGCCAGCTCTGACAGTCAGGTGCTGCAGGAGTCTTCTTCCTAGGACTCTGCCCTGCATTGCCTAGCTGGGGTTTTGCATGTTGCTGCCACCATGTGGCCAGTCTTGGCCTTGCAGAACACAGGCCTAATGTCTCCACTTCCCCAAGGTGCAGAAATAAGACCAACACTTATGATGGCCACGACCTGGTTTCTCTGTAAACCCAGGATGGAAGGGGGACTTCTCTGCCCCGAAGACCAGACGTCTCCCTCTAGCAACAACCTGAGGCTGAGTCTTTGTAGAAAAAATATCCTCTGAATCCAGGCATAGAAGAAAGATGATCAAAGAGGGGCAGGAAGACACAAAGAGACCCAGGAAAGACGGGATAGTCACATGTCACTTGACACTATAGCTGTTTGGAGGCTTGGATTTCCCCAATAATCGTGGATACTGATATTTGGGTCAGGTAAATGACTCATTTACAATAGTAGGTATCTGATCATACATTCCATCAACAGTGCCTGAGTGGATTCCACGAGGAACACCAGTGGGAAAAAAATTTCTGGGGAATCTCTAACCACAAAACAGGTGAAAATTGGGGTCTAGAGAGATGACTCAGCACTAACTGCTCTGCAGAACCGGGTTTGGTTCTCAGAACCCATATGGAGTTCCAGGTAATCTAGTGCCCTCTTCTGGCCTCCACTGGCATTGCACAACATGGGTGAACATGCATGCAGGCAAAACATTCATACATAAAAATAAAACTAAGTAATTTTTTTAAAAAGAGGTGAAAATTGAAAATTGGGTTGTTCTCTGATTTCCTGCCAGAGGACGCTCCAGCTCTGTGATAATGGTCCAAGGTGAGGGAAGCCCAAGATCTGGCCTCAGCAGGCCTCGGGAGGACAGCTGATTGTAGCACAAAGCCTTGGACAGGGTGCCTGTAGCTGGTCAAACTGTGCCCTGTACCCTGGGGGAGCAGAAGTCAGTAAACCACCAAATACATTGCTACAGAGGAAACATACTTAGAAAGCCTTCCCATCTCAAAACGTTGTTATATTATAAACCCTCTAGGCAATCCCTAATCCAGACCCCAACCATCTCTTTCATAAAAGTCACTCACTCAGCCAGTGTTTGCACTGTCCTAAGTCACCCAGAGTCCCAGCTGTGGACAGCCCCTGATGCTCAGGCCCCTCTGGAATCATTCTAACTCACCAATACTAAACTCCTTTCCTCCTGGTCTCCCCTTCCCTGAGGAAAGCCACCATCACTGTGGTCTGTGCATTCCGGTTTCTGCCTCCTTACTGGCCTCAGGCATCTTCACAGCCAAAGTTGGTGGAAGTGCCCTCCTCTCTGGAAATGAAAATAATACATTCTTCCAATGGCTTTGGTGTCTGTGTTAACAAAACTCAAATCCCACAGGTGCATTTTTTTTTAACTTTTTTTTTTGGTCTTTTTGAGACAGGAACTTCCTGTAGCCCCAGCTGGCCTGGAACTCGTTATGTAAGACCAGGGATGGCCTTGAACTCACAGACATCTGCCTGCCTCAACCTCCCCAAAGTTGAGGTTAAAGGCATACGCCACCATGACTGGCTTCCACAGCTGCGCTTTGAGGTAAGATGTCATCAGCAGCAGCATAAGCAGGAACAGGAGACACAGGTCCATAGTGCGGCCCAAAGAAACCTTCTTCAGAGACCTACTCATGGCAGGCCAAGGTTCCTAACTTTCCACATAAAAGAATTTCAGGGCAAGTCTGTATGAGGCAAGTTTGGAGTTTATTAATGAAAGATTCTAACACAGATTTAAGCATGGGCATTAAAGGGAAAAGAGACGCACTTAGAAAAATGATAGTACGTGCTTGAGAAATGGGTAGGAGCTTCTCCAGAGTTAGAAATATTTATGTGTGTGTATACATACACACACATACACACTTTAAAAGATTTCTGAAGTTATACCACTCAAAAGAATTCCTAAGGAACTTTTATTTGAAACAGGGTCTCTCTGTAATCCCAGCTGGCCTGAAACTCTTTGTAGACCTGCTGACCTCAAACACTGAGATTTACCTGCCTCTGCTTCTCAAGTGCTGGGATTAAAGGCTCGTAGCACCAGACCCAGGTTTTCTAAGGAATTTTTAAGTGGAATAAGAGGTGGTTTCTGGGGTACGCTGGATAGGAGTACTTAGTAAGATAAAACCATTGGTCACAAGGGTCAAAAGAATCTTAATATACTAGGTCACAATGGAGTTAAGATACATGTTTAGACTGCAGAAAATAAAAATTCATAATCATGTTTTTGATATTCTCAACAAGTTACAGGTTCACAGCAGGGAGAGTAGGACCTTTGGGTTAAAGGTCATGTACACTCAGGCCTTCAGCATGACTCATTACTATTTTAACATCCTTATTTGAAATATCTATTAAAAAGGCATATTGTGTCTTTATAGGCAATTATCATGGTGAGTTCTTTTAGGTCTGCTGAAATTCTCAATTCTCTGCCGGGCAAAGGCTTCCAGCGGACTCCGGAGGGATTCCTTTCCACATCTCCTTCGTGCCCTGCCTCAGGCCGGACACCTGCTTCTCACCTGTACCACTGACTGACTGTGGAAACCTCACACCTTTGCCTCCCTTCCCCTCAGGTTTCTTCATAACCAGTACATGCAGATCTCTGATCTGTCTGAGGGTGGGCCCAGTACAGAGTCAGCTGCTTCTCTGCCTCTCACCCGCCCTTACAGTCTTAGAAGCCACGCTGTTCCCTTGTGATTGCATTGCCTCCACGTGAGAATTCCCAGGAATGCCATTCTTAAATCCCACATACTGCCTTCAGGGATAAAATACTCTGCCAGGCAAGGAAACCAGGACGTGTTCAAGAGTGCAGCTTGTTGTGTGTGGTGGGGCATGCCAGTAATCCTGGAACCAGCAGGCTGAGTTTAGGAAGACTGTGAGTGTAAGGGCAGCCTGGGCTACATAGTGAGACTTCAGTGGATTTGGTGAGCATGTATTTGTTACATCCATTTCCAGGAGGTGCCCACAGTGGCCAAAAATTGAAAACAGTCCAGTGTCCATCCACAGATCAATGAGAGGCAGGGAGGAACCTCTGGGCACTTTGGAGCCTGGCTGAACCTTAGTGGTTTCTGGATGTCACGGGGTCTGCAGACATCAAAGACCCATGCAGGGTGGTAGGCCATGGGCCATCAGCTGTTCCACTACAGACATGATCACTAAGAGCCAGCACACAAGATGAGAATGGAGGTCCCTGAGAGCTCAAGAACAGCTCCTATCTGGGTGTTGTCACCGTGACAACAAAGGACACACAAAGAAAGTGGGAGACAATAAGCCTGAAAAGTACAAACCAGACTTCTCTAGACGCACAATAAGCTTGATTTCATTCGATAGTGTCCACTGGGGTTTTGCTTTACTTGCTTGAAATAGGGTCTCTTCCCTACGTAGCCCCAGGCTTGTCTTGAACTCACCTCAACCCCGAGTTGCTGGGATTACAGTATGTGTAACCGGCTATACCACTGCTTTAGTGGTAAGGCATTTTGAAGCTCAAGGCCTCCTGGGCAATGCACAGGACAGTGTGTGGAGTCCCCAGAAATTTATGAATGGTTGGAATCTATCATTTTTCATGTTTGACATTTTATAACCACTTTTAAATCTATAGATGAAATTTTTCTTTAAAGATTTTTGTGTACCTTGTGTGTGGGTGCACGTGTGGGTGTCCAAAGGCCAGAAGAGGGTGTTTTCATTTTTCCTTCTGACTTCCCAAGCCCAGGAATGCTTTCCTTGACTGAGCTCTGCCAGTTAGTGTCTCCCTACCTCTCCTCACCTTAACTATTTCTTGAAACTCTCAAACAGCATCTTATCTTACACATTTGTGTGATTTTGAGGAAAAAATTTTAGTCAGGGCTGGTTGCTCAGCATATAAAGGTTCTTGTAGCTAAGTTTGATGACCCAAGTTCTATCTTTGGAGCCCACATGGTGGAAGGAGGGGACTCCTGAAAGTTGTCCTCCGACCACACACACGTCACATTCATACACATATAAAGAACATATAAAGATATACACACACACAAATTTTTAAGACTTCAGTCAGTACTCATCTGTTCTGTGGTGACATTCTTCCTATTATTGTCATTATGTGGTATCTTTATTCATAAGTTTTTGTTTTCGCTGCGGTTTTACTTTTTGAGATACAATCTTGCTATTTCCCCCACGCAGACCTTGAACCCCCCATCCTGCGTCCACCTCCTGACTGCTGGGCCTTAAAGATCTGTGGCTTCCAAGTATACGCTATGCCGGTTCCACTTGGTAAATATTGAATATAGAACTGGGTTAGACAGTCCCTGGAGGTTCCTGTTAAGGAGCTACAGGACTTTGTTCTGGCCTACTGGCAATTTTCTTAAGGCCCAGGGTCTTATGTTTTCCTAGCTTTATGAAGTTTCCTATAAATACAAAATAAATTATGGATAAGGTACCAAAGCCAGTAACATAAACATCTAAATACCTCCCACCCAGTTTAAGAAATAGAATCATCGCCAGGCATGGTGGTGCACATAATCCCAGTACTTGGGAGGCAGAGGCAGGTGGATCTCTGTGAGTTCCAGGCCAGCTGGGACTACAGGGAGACCCTGTTCCAAAAGAATAACAATGACAAAAAAAAAAAAAAAAAAAAGGAAGAGAATCACTCATCAAATTATCAGTGGCTGAGACTTTAGCTTAATGGTGAAATGCAAAACTAACTAAACCACCTTGCCAGCCAGGCATGTAGCCCATGCTTATAATTTCAAAACTCAGGAGGCTGAAGCAGGACTGTTTGAGGTTGGCCTGGACTACATAGGAAGACCCAGGCCAACCTGGGTT
This sequence comes from Eospalax fontanierii, assembly GCA_035773235.1. Lineage (NCBI taxonomy): Eukaryota > Metazoa > Chordata > Mammalia > Rodentia > Spalacidae > Eospalax > Eospalax fontanierii. The sequence continues at coordinate 16,242,591 of CM069552.1, forward strand.
CCAGTGTGAGACCCAGTCTCCAACTAACCTATCAACTAACCAATCTACCATCTTGCTATTGTGAAGGCTGTCTTCCCCCATCTCATCTCCTTCTAGAACAAACTCAGGTCCTGAATGTGTTCACCAGTCTTCTTGAGCTGTTTTTTGTTAATTAAAAATTAAATGTTATGTGTCTCTGAGTATACTGCCTGCAGGTAAGTGCACCCAGTGGCCCTCTTCTGACCACCTCGGGCATTGCATGAGCGCCATTTGCGGACAGTTGTTAGCCACCATGTGGGTGCTGGGACTTGAACCCCGATCCTCTGCAAGAGCAGTCTGTGCTCTTAACCGCTGAGCCATCTCTCCACCCATGAATTTTATTTATTTTACGTGTACAAGTGTATTGCTTGTATGTAGGTAGGTGCACCCGTGTCAAGCAATGCCTGCGAAAGTCAGAAAAGGGCGTTGGATCCCCTGGAACTGGAGTTACAGATGGTTGTTAGCTGCCATGTGGGTGCTGGGACTGAAACCCAGAACCTCTGCAATAGCAGTCAGTGTTTTTAACCACTATGCCAGTTACTTACGTTTTTCTTTTTAAAGACAGTGTCTGTTATTCTGGCTGGCCTGGAACTTCCTACAAAGACCATGCTGGCCTCAAATTCACAGATCTTCCTGTCTGCTTCTGGAATGCTAGGGTTAAAGGCATCTGCCACACCACACCCAGCACATTCTTGAGCTTTATGTTTGTCGCAAGTGCACACAATATATATATCCTTTGTATATTTTTGAACTTCCTTTAAATGACCACACCCCCCACCCCATGACCTGTAGCTCTGAGTCCTGCTGTTCCAGTGTCCTATCACATGGTCACATAACTTGACCATCAGTCCCTTATAAATGGACTGTCTCATTTCTTGCTAACAATACAGCTGCTTCAGATTTTTGGTTTTTTTGAAGTATCTCCCCATGTACACTAGCCTGGCTTAAAACTATTCTGCTGAAGCTGGTCACAAACTTTCAATCCTTCTGTCTCAGCCTCCAGAGTGCTGGAATCACAGGGATGTACCATGATGCCCAGCTGGGATGCTTGTAGCATGTCTTCTGGTGCATGTGAAAGAATTTCTCTAGTGCAGTGAGTGATTCTCTATCCTGAATGCACTTTAGAATCACCTGGGAAGTCTTGCAAAATACTGCTATTCTAGGCCCTGCTCCAGAAGATTTGACTTAACTGGTCTTTGGAAAGGAAACTCAGGTACAGGAGGCTGCCTTTGCTTCTGGAAGCTACCCAGTGACTCTAATGTCTGAAGTTATCCTGCTGCTCCCTCCCACCTGGCCACTCCTCCACCTATACTTGGTAGGGTTTCTGCCTAGCCGTCCCCTCTCCCATCACCACAGACTGTGAAGCGGCACTGTTTCCTCCATCAACAGAGAGAACCAAGAGTCGGGTGCTTCCAGCAAGGGAAGCTTCCCTATGGCTCTGCCTTCAGCCACACCGGAAGCCATGTTTGAACCGGCAGTACCTGTGTGTCCAGGCGTGCCTTCACCTCTGCCTGCCTCACTCTGTTCCCCATCCTTTCCTCCACACTCCAGCTCCAAGCCCCCTTTCATGTCTCAGCTGTCACCTGCGCCCAGAGACGGTGCACCAACTGACTGGTTTCAGAGCAAGGAAGGGAGACTCAACTGCACTCTACCGGATTCTAAGCAAAAGACCTTAGAGTGTTAAGGAGTCAGGTCTGGCGTGGTGGCACATGCTTTGTAATGCTAGCACTTGGGCAGCCAAGCATCATTGCGAGTTCCAGGCTAGTCTGGGAGAGATTCAATTGGGCTAGTGAGACTGTTTCAAACAGAGGGAAGAGAAAAGGAGGGGAAAAGATGGAGGCCGGTGTAGGCTATATGCAATGGTCTCAAAAAAACAAGGGCTGGCGAGATGGCTCAGTGGGTAAAGGTACTTGCCATCAAGATAACCGAGTTCAACTCCTGGGAGCCACATAGTATGGAGCACGGGACTCTTGCAAGTCAACCTTTAACCTCCACATATGCGCCACGGAATGTAGGCACGCCCTTCCCCAGACATATAAATTTGACACAGCATTTTAAAATACAAGACTCTCAGCCCAAGCCAGGCATGGTGGCAGGTGCCTCAGTCTCCGTACCAGGAAGACAGAAGCTGGTAGATCTCTGAGTCCGGGAAGCCTGGTCTACAAGAATTCCAAGCCAAACAGAGTACATAGTGAGACCCCATCTCAAACAAAACTAAACAAAAAAGACTCCCACTCCTAACTGTACTGATGTAAATTTGCCAGACACCATTTTTGGCTTCAATGTTATGAACTTGCAAAAGGCTAAAACCTCACCTCGAACAGGTGTCACAGCATCAAACTCTAGAGTTAGGGAAATAGGTAAGTGCTCCCCTAACCCCACCCTACTCACCATGCATCTGTAGCCAGGCTGAGGCCTAGACATGCCCTGCTAAGGCCCCTCTCCACCATCCTAAGAACCTGATCTACCCTGCCTTCCCCACGGTCCCTATGGAGGGAACAGAACTGCCACTCAGGCCCCACTATTTACCAGGAGGGACTGAGGCATGTACTAAGCCCACACTAAAGAAGCGCTGACCCAGGAGGCCAAGACATTTGTCCCTCCTTAGCAGCTACAGCAGAAGTAATCAACAGGTCTGTGGCTAGGCAAGCAAGTCGGCACTAAACCCTTCTGGGGGCTGTTAAGTTTTCTGTGGCTGTGTGACAAAGCACATGCTGGACCACACAAACCATTCATTAGCCTGGCTTCTCATTTTATTGCCTTGGCATGAGAAAGGCTTTGCTTTTTGGTACCAGGGATCAAAAACAGGGCCTTGTGTGCACTAGTCAAATGTTCTCCCCAGGAATTCCAAGCCCTCTTCCACACTAATAGGGCACTGGCAGAACTCATCCCCCTGCCCCCCCCACCCCTTTTCTTGGTGTTTGTGTGCTGGGAGCTTCCTCTGCACTTGGTGTTCTGCACAAGGACCTCTTGAAACTTGGTAACTAACTTCTGATGGACAGCAAGATAAGCTCTTTGCTCTGTTTCTTTCAAAGGGTCAACAGGGTGGGCCAGGTCTACTCAGGATAGTCTCCCTTTTAATTTAAGTCCAGCAAAATCCTTTCACTTTACCAGAGGTTCTCCACTCAGGACCAGAAAAGAGGCCTCTTGACATTGAGAGATCGTGCTATAATTGGAAGGGAGGCGGTTACACAAGGCTAGGGTCACTGGAGCCACTGGGAACTCTATTTCCCACAGTGGCTTTTAGCCACAGCCACACCTAAATACTAGCAGCAGGAACCAGCAGAAACAGAAGCAAGCTAGGAAAATCAAAGCAAGTTTCAATGACAAGTACCAATCAACACTTTTATTTATTGCTGAAATATATAAGTTCAGGTCTCTCAAATCCACACGATCCCTCCAAATACCTGGCAAAATGGATTCCTGTAGTTGGTGGGCATCAGGCGATGACTGAAAGGGACCTGCTCTGAGGCTTACATGCTTCTCCCCATGTTCTCCTCAACCTATAGGAGATAGAGACAGGCCCTAACCTCTCAGGGCTGCTCGGGCCCCACTCCTGTGCAACACTGAGCTCCTTCAAAATGGAACTTTCAGCCAGGATGGTGGCACAGAGTCCTGCAGGGAGCCGTCATAAATGCCATTACAAGATGGCGCTGGCTTCCTGGCAGCGTTGTGGTAACAACTCCTAATTAGATAGTGCTTTGGCGCCAACCTGGATCTTGCTACTGCACATGCGCGCCACATGACCTGTCCTGAGCCTATCCCGTGGCGTCCACCTGTGGTTAGCTACTTGCAGCCAATCAATAGGTGCCCCGTCTCCTTCCAGGCTTTATAAACAGCCGTAGGTGCCTTGCTCCCCGCCTCTCGCCATCATCGTCCATCTGTTAATCAAAGGCTCTCCAATAAAGTGTGATACTGGAAGACTCCTCGTGATCGCGTGCTTTCTTCCTCCGCTGGCCGGAGGCGTTAGCCGCAGAGTCCCAGCACTCAGGAGGCAGAGGCAGGTCTACAGAGAGCTCTGTGAGGCAGCTTGGTCTACATAGCGAGCTCCAGGCCAACCAGGGTTGCAGAATGAGACTTTGACTCCTTCTCGGAAAAAGAAGTTTCATGGTCCAAGTTGAATGTGGATGACTGTGACTTCTTACGTGCGCGCACACACACACACACACACACACACACACACCTTTACAGCAGATACACAGAAATGTGAAAGTTTAATATCTGTTGGTTAACAGAAATGACAACAGGACACATACAACATTACAGTAAAATGGAGGTGAGGTGAGATGGGCAGAGGGACCCGAGACAGATCACAGCAACCAGAGGAGTGATTTCTTTGGTGCTCTGAGGTCCTGTGGCAGTTGTTTCATGACTCCAAGAACTACAAATTGAGCAAGTCCAGTAGGTGGCAGCATCACTGAATAAGACACCAATAGGGTCTGAAGCTTATCACACAGCATAAATATTCAAGAATGTCTACGCTCAAGGGTAAAAGGTCAGCACTGTAACATCAAGAGAAGGGATTCTTGGAGCAGTCCCCCTTCTCCTAACACTAGATGAGGCAGGTCCCCCTCACACCTTGGTCTTTCAATAGAGAGCAGCACTACACACCACTGTACTTACAGTACCTTCACTCTGAACAAACCTCTCACCACAAATGGTTTCAAAGTGAGCAAATTCAGAGATGGGAGGAGCCAGTGGTGGGAGATGAGGGACAGGAGATGACTGGAGGAGGTGGTGTATGCCCAAGGTTCCTCCTAAGCATCCTGTAGATTGCTCTTGCTCAGGAGTACTTGCTCCCCAGGTTTGAAGGCTGGCATCCCAAGGTAGGGACAGTTCGCGCAGCGGAAAGCGTCCCCCAGGTAGCACTGTGAGGAGAGAACAGGAGTCATACAGGGAGACTGAGGGCCAGAAGAAAGAGTCCTGACATTCTAATGTGCCCACAGATCTCTGATTTTATGCAAAACAATCAAGTAAAATTTCAGTTAGGTCAGGTGGTACACACCTATAACTGCTGTATTCAGGAGGCTGAGCAAGAAGGTTGCAAGTTCATGACCGGCATAAGCTACATAGCAAGTTCCATTCCAATGAAGGCAAGAGGACTAGCAGTTTAAGGCCAGCCTCTGCTACAAGATCATAGCAAGCTCAGCCAAACAAATGGCTGAGTAACATTAGGTCCCACCCTGAGGCAGAGACACAAGTACTTTAAAAAATAAGAAATGAAAGCTGCATTCAAATGCTGACCTACAATCAGGACAATCTCTTCTCATTATTAGCTACTTGCACAGCCTCTCACCCGGGTCCACTATGAGACCACTTGACAACAAACTCCTCAAGTGGAGCTATTCTGTGTTCAGTTTAGGAGGGCCCCAACACCAGTGGAGGTTGGTGAGTGGTGGGTAATGCTGCAGGTACGTACATTTCCACAGGCAGATTTGGGCTGAGTGCTCTGCTCCTTTGACTTCTCTCTTTCCAGTTCTTCTGCAAGACCACAGGTGCTGGAGGAGAGCAGTGGTTAATGACTGAGACTTCACACCATTCAGAAACTCCGTATCTCTTACAGTGCTAAAATGTACTCTAAGATTTATTTCTTTTTCAAGTGTCAAGTTAAATGCTATCGGGCCAGCGGACAAGGGGTGAGGCTGCTGAGGAGAGAATAGTGTGGGGAGGAATGGGAAAGTCAGAGAACAGCCACTACTCAGCTGGTTACGGCTGTGGGAAGCAGATCAGTGCCGCCACACCTTCTAAATTCACAAACAGTCGGAGCCAAGGTGCAGCTCAGTGGTAGAAATACCTGCCTAGCATGTGCAAGACCCTCCTCAACCCTGAGCGCCACATACGTACAAAAATAAAGAAATAATGAAGAACTGAAGAAGAAATGAAAATCTGGATTTTTACTTGAAATCCTCTGATTTTTAAGTGCTGGTAATTTGCACACCTAAAGACTGATGAGGGTCTGATGTGGTGGTGTGGGTCTAAAATCAAGGCACTGAGGAGGTAGAGGAAGAACCACTGGTTTTAAGGTCAGTCTAAACTACAAAATACAAACAAAAATAAATAAAAACCAGGGAATACTTAAGCCTGCCCAGCACTAGTAAAATACCAACACAAGGCTGCCAGATTTTCTTCAATAGAAGACAACAAATAAATCCACTAGACAGACGCTCAGCTATTTGATCACTCTGACGTTGTTTAAAAAGTATTTTTGAAGCAAACTCTTGCTATATAGCCCAAGATAGCTTTAAACTTGATATCCTCGGGCCTCAGCCTCCTGCTGAGTATAAACCACACAAAGGCCTAAAAAAAGCAAAAACACTTTCCAAGTATCCTTTGTAAAACAAAACTACTAGAAAATTTGCTCCACCACACTCAAACACAGAGAAAAATCAGGAAAGCAAACAACATGGAGTACAGTAAATAATGACTAAAATGGAGTGAGGAGGTCCGCTCCTGGGCAACAGTGAAGGGAGATGCCACCATGCCAGCCACCATGTGCCATACACCCCTGGTCCAGGTCAGTTGAGGATATTCCTGTTCTGATCTATTCCAGAGAACAAAGCTTGGGCTATAGAGAGCTTACAACAGCCCCTCCCTCTGACCGCAGTTACCACCTCACTTTCTCTACTGCCTCATGTCCCACTTGCAGTGTGCACCTCTTTGTTCCCCAACTCATGCACAAGTCTTCCTACTATGTTCCCTGGAAGGGGCTCTTGTACATTCTCAGAAAGACTGAAGAACCCTGCTCAGCTTCCGCAGGAGCCTTCGTGCAGCATGTGAATATTGGCCTTTCCTAATAAGGCTAGGTTTGGCTTATTGCTCAGTTCTCAACAATGATATTACTTTCTATTCAGAGATCACATATAAACGAGCAACTAGCAAAAAACCTAGGAATAGTTAATAGAAAGTTAGGAAAACAAGGACCCCATGGGGGAGGGAACAAGATGCAGTTGAGGAAACAGTACTATAGGAGACGCTCAAGAAACTATGATCCTTCCATTTCTTAATCTGGATGACTGGTATATGAATGTCTGTTATTCCTCAAGTATACCCGTCTATGCTCCTCTATACACTTCACATTTCACAGTGAAACCCATTTTCAAGAGAATGGAGTACTGCAATGAGGTGAGAGGCTGGGAAAGTGGCCCAGCAGATCTGCTCACCAGAACTTACCAGTTCTTACAGGCCTTCCTCTTTTTCCCTTCGCCACATGAAGGAGCCCGCAAGGATGCTGGATCAGGCTTCTTCAAATCTTCTGGATCTAGCAGCTCATCTGAATCAATGAGATCCTGGAGCACAATCAAAACAATTAGTGATAAAGCCCTGGTCCCTCTGATGAAAGGCTGAGGTGATGACAGGCTATGAAAGCAAGCGGCACAGAACAGAGTAATGGATGGCAGCACCCATTCTGAACTATGCCACAGACTTAAGAGGCCAATGATCAATGGGAGCTTGCATAAGGCCAGAAATAGCTTCAAGGCTGGCTGGTACTGGAAGAGAATCTACTTATGTGTGTTTGTGGAGAGGATGGGAGCAGGTAGAACAAAAAGACATGTTCTGTTTATTTTACTACATGAAGAGTCACAGGATCAAAAAGAAGTCAAATTGAGTAAAGTATATCCCACACAATTCCAGAGAAAAAAGCAAATAATAAACTTACATTTGTAAAACTTCTTGTAAATGTGTACAGTTAAATCTGTAAGCTCTATGAGAGCATGAGCCATGGCCTATTTTGCTCATCACTCAATCTCAATAGTAAAGGTTTGTAGAAACAAAGAACTTCATCATAGAGCAGATCAAAGATGCAAAACACTGCTTTTGAGACAGTGAGCATTCAATAACTTGCCTAGACAAAGGGGCCAATGGAACATCTTGGCTGACAAATTCTTTTCTGGTTTATACATGTCCACAAGAGTCTTTACTAGGTCACATGAAGGGAAAACAAGAAAATCATGGGGGAGGGGCAGGGGCTTCAACAACAACAAAAAACAAATAGTGCCAGACACAGTGGTGCACGTCCTTAATCCCGGCACCACGAGAGGTACAGGCACGGGCAAGTGAATTTCTGTGAGATCGGTCAGCTTGGTCTACACACATGCTCCAAGCTTTAAAAAGAAAGGAAAAGAAGAAAGATGTCACTAATATGGAATGTCCTAGTCAAAGACACCAGTGCAGTGTCAGGCACAGCCACAGTGCTGGGCTTTAAACACATCCACACTCACAGATCAAAAGGCCATTCTCTGCTACAGCTGCTCACACCTAATGAAAGGAGGTGAAGGGAGGGAGCATTCAAGGGACCACAGTGCCAACTCACCATGCTCTCATCCTCCATGTCATTGGCTGAGAGGGTCCAGAGCTTAGCAGCTGCAGGGTCCACAGTACGTTTCACTGAGTCCAATGATAAAGAAGGAACTCTTTAAAAACAGTCAGAAGTAAAGTGCAAGCATACACCAGCACTTGTGGATACTACACAGAATGACTGGATGAACTGAGGTTAAGAAAGCAGGCTTGGCATTCAGTCTCCCTACTAACAGAAGGTGCAGCCTTCATGACGGTAACAGAAGTCTATGTTCATTATTTGCTTTGTGCCAGGTCCTCCATCAGCTTCCAATCCACCATATCATCTAACCTTGCTAAAAACCTGTGAGGTGCTTACCATTGTGCTGGCTACTTTTTTTGGTCAGCTTGACACAAATTAGACTCACCAAGGAAGAAGGAAATTCAACCAAGGAATTTCCTCCATCAGATTAGCCTGTGGTATATCTGTGGGGCATTTTCTTGATTATTAAAGTGATATAGGAGGGCTCAGTTCACCATGGGCTTGTGCCATCCCTGGGCAGATGGGCTTGGGCTGTATAAGAAAAACAGCTGAGCAAGGCAGAGGAAGCAAGCTAGTAAGCAGTGTTCCACCAGTCTCTGCTTTGTGAATCCAGGTTCCTGCCTTGAGCTTCTGCCCCAGCTTCCCTCACTGGCAGCTATAATCTGTAAGCTAAAAGAAATCTCTTCTTCCCCAACTTATTTTTAATCGAAAGTGTTTATCACAGCAACAGAGCAAACTACAGCTGTCATCCTAGCTTTATGCTTGTGAAAACAGGCTTACAAACTTGGATCTGTTTTACGAGGCCACAAGTTCAAGTCTGTTGAATGTCTGTAGCCTCCATTCTATGTTGCCTTTTCCTTGTTACCTACGATATGAGGTATAGCACTCCCTGTACTGATTGTAGGTATTTTGAGAATCAAATGAGGAAAGTGTTAATAACTTCATAAATAGCAAAGTTTTAGCCTCACTTAAGCCTGTCATAAGACTTCCCACCCTGACTTATCCTGGAGGATATTTCACCAAATCAGACTAACAAAGTCCTGTGACTGCAGTTCTGATAAAAATGTGAAAACAGCATCTTCAAGAGAGGATACTGAAGGAACAAATAGGAGCAAGGTACAATGATGTGTAGAAAAAAGTCATAATAATGAAACCCATTATTCTGAATAACTGAAAATGTTAGCTCTAAAAATCCATGTTAAAACTGGCTGTCAGAGCTAAGAGGGTGGCTAGGCCTCCAGCATGCAGGAGACAGAGACAGGCATATCTCTGCGAGAGCCAGCTTGGTCTCCATAGTGAGTTCCAGAGCTGGAACTACCGACAACCAACCAACAACTGGTTGCTCTATTATAAACTACACATCAATTACATAAAGATATGGAAAAATTATACGAGCAATCTTCAGAAACAAGAATTTTGTAAAGTATTGTGATGCCCTCATAGCAAAAAAAGCTGACTTTACAGGTGTAGAAAAAAGCCTTGGGAACTAGAACAGGGGACCTGACGTACCATCACCACCACTGTGGGTTTCCTGAGGCTAAACCTATCTTCCTAGGGCCTAGAAAGACTTCATCACCTGAACACATGACTCAGGCCTCCAGGATGAGTTGCCTTCAATGCCCCCTAGAGCAGGAGCTGCACTAGAAAATACCTATGCATTATTTCAGGTTTAGATACTAACATGCCCAGGATAAATGCACAGTTAAGTATTCTGCCATTTGCAAATAGCAGAATTAAAGGATTATCCTTTAAAAGCATTTAGATGACTGGTTCAATTTCTAACATACTCCCAGGCCTTCCCACTTACAAGAATGTCTCCAGGCCAGTCTTACCTGAAGGAGTAGACTTCTTGCTGATGGAAAGTTTAAGCTGGCTAGATGAACCCACTTCAAAGTTTGGCTTTTTGCCAGTGATCTGAACCAAGAGCAGGCTGTCACTGTGGTAGCCCAGGTGTTCCTGGACAGACTGTGCCTCCTTGGGGCTTAAGGACTCCTGTTGCAACTGCAATTGAACATATCCAGGAATTAGTCCACATTCCTTCAACAACTATTTCACTATGCCCTCAGCGCATCTCTGCAGAGTAAGCACAGAGTGGCAGAAGGTAGCAGACATTGCTTCCTGACTCAGTTTCTCACTGATCAGAACCCTGGAACAATTCTGTTCTCCAGCTACTACTTTTCTCCTGCTACTCTGAGCTTCCCTCTAGCAAGTTTTAAAGTACTTATGAAAGGAAACCCTTTCTGCGATCCTTGTGAAGTAGAAGATTTTTCTTAAAAAATCTGGCTATGTGGACCAGGCTGGCCTCAAACTTAGAGTGATCCTCCTGCTCTATGCCTTCTGAATCCTGGGATTACAGGCATGCACTATCATGCTTGGTTTTCAGCAGATATTAAGGTTTTAAAAAAGGACAAGTATAAAATTTTTTATGTTCAACAGTTATCTACCAATAGCATGTTATAATATTCTATCATTAATAAAAATGAGAATAAATATATTGAGTTGGCTAAGAGTCTTAAGATATCTAAGGGCTGGAAGTGGGGCATGGTGGCCCACGCCTTTAATCCCAGTGCTTGGGAGACAGAGGTAGGTGGATCTCAGGGAGTCCCTGGTCTACCCAGTGAGTTCCAGGCCAGCAGGGGCTACAAAAACCCTGTCTCAAAAAAGTACTTGCCACCAAGCCTGACAACCTCAGTTCAATAGACCTAAACAGTGGAAGGAGGAAACCATCCCCTGCAGGTTGCCCTCTGACCTCATATACACACACCAGCCCATACACATACAACTTTAAAATATATGAACATGGGAAAAAAGCTAGTGACTGAACAATGTAGACATACAATCTTACATACATTAAGAGTTAATGAGTACATTTGCTAGTCATGCATAGGAAAGACTTAGAGGAGAAAAAAAAAAAAGTCTACAAATGCACGGGTAGCCCTCTGGGAAGAAAAGTATGAGTAAGAACTAGGATATCACTACAAGACACCCAGAGTAGGCCCAGCTGTGACTGTTCCCAAGGGTTTCTTTTTCAAGGCATCACAAGCACCAAGGCTTAACTTACTTCCTAGTTCTCTGCAGCACTGATCACTTCATTTCCCCCAAGTTGATCTTGGGTTTGTGTCACACAAGGTTTATGTTACCACCAAGGAAGGTTATCTACACACATACCTCTTTTATTTCCACAAGGCCAGAAAGAGTCAGTGCCGAACATAGCTTGGAAGCTGTCTTCACTTTGTTATTGTTAACTGTTAAGGAAAACCTCAATTAATAACTTCAAAGGTTAGTGTGAAAACAATAAAGGCTCAATCCTGTGTGGGTCAGCAGGCATTCAAACTGTAAAAGCCTAGTGTGTTCAGTGTGCATATTAACCTGAAAAATATTTTGGCTGTTCAAATTGTTCTTACCTATCTAGTACATAATTCTATCATCATTTCTAATTCTTGGAAGCTCCTTCCAAGGAATGCTGGATAATGAATAAAGTTATAACCTGCAAAGTGTACAGAAACCTGTTTTCTCTCTGCAATTTCTGTCAGAAACTATTTAGTGACCCAAGGTTTCCATTTCCAGCAAGAAAGGTGGTATCTGCGACAGACATCACATGGTTAATACAAGCATATTCCTTTACTCATTTCAAAATCTTTCATTTCTATTATTTTACTTTATTTGATGCAATATATTTGCCACATTTTGATTGAATTTAGTTTAAAAAAAAGTTAATCTAGAACTGAACTGTTCTGACTGCTATACCACTGAGCAAAAGGATTTAATTCTTGGGAGGCTGGACAGACACAGTTTCACATCACTAATAATTCTTTGCTCTCAGAGTTCCAACCATCATTTTTAAACTCTTTATTCTGAAATAGCTACATGATCTCAGGAAGTTGCTAATTTTCCACCTTTTTACTGCTGCCTTGTTTTCTGTTATAGACATGCTAAAGTTTAATCTTTCACCTGGTGAAATAGACTTTCCTTCTATTTATAACCTAGTGGGTTAATCAAAGACGACAATTTCTATTCGGATCTGTTGCCTCATATAGTAACAATTTACCCCTACAGAGAAATTTCTATCAATAGGAATACTGATTTTCAAATGGTATCGTTACAGTGGCAAACAGCCCAAGAAACTTGACTTAGACTAAACAATCTCCAGAGTATCTATTGAGAAAACCCACTTTTCCAGCTTCACTAATCAATCATCTGCTCCTAGGCCCACTCCAAGGGAGGCAGGTTTACCTTAAGTTATGCTAAATAGCTGGACAGTATACTTAATGAGGTAGTGAGTTTTTCCCAACTGCAATCTCATCTTCTGGTGCTGTACTCTCTAATTCTCACCCAGAAAGTACAGTCACTGGCCCCCAGTTAAATAAATTTGGCTGATTTGGAACATCTGGAGTCTGAGTGGTCCTTCCTAGAGGCCTGAAGCTCATAACAGTACCCTTGGCTCTAGGAGACACAGCAAGCACTCCCAAACACTCAACTGTTTCAAACTTTCAGTTTCTGAGTAAAGATGTACTCACCTACAGTTGTTGCCACCGGTTCCTTCAGAAAAAGACATCCCCCTGGCCGAAGGATTCTGGCCATCTCAGCCAGAATCTCAGCACTGTGCAGAGTACAGCTTCCTGGGACTATACCCGACAAAATAACGTCGAAACTGGATTCTTTATGGGCAGCTGAAAAGAAGACTCTAATGACAAACTACTTCAACCCAGGAACAATTCTCCCCAACTCCCCCAAAGAGGCTATAAGGTATCATCCAGGAGAATGAACCCCTACATAGCGAACACCTTTAAATCACCATGACTAGCAAAAAAAGGTGTTAAAGTTCTGTTCTTCATAAGATCAAGAAAAAAATAAAGAAAACCGAGGGGCTAGCTCAGTGGTTAAGAACACTGGCTACTCTTGCAGAGGAACTAGGTTCAGTTTCCAGCACCCACATGGAGGCTTACAACTATCTGTAACTCCAGATCCAGGGGATCTGACACCTCTCCTGGCTTCTACCAACATTGCACACACATGGTGCACTTAGATACAGGCACAATACTCATATAAATATAATTTTACAAAAACAAAACACAACAATGTGGAATAGCCTCTGAAGAACAAGAATATAGAAATCATCAACCATTCCCAAGTTCATGCTGTCTCAACTGAAAAACAATGGGATGACCCAAAACAAAACTCAGATATCAAGAACTACAGATAAGCAGGAATCCTATCAAAATCCCTCTAGCCCTGTGAGGAAGACAAGGGTAGGTACTTACACTGCAGCAGCTGGTTGATATTTTCTGTGAATACTTGGCCCTCACTGCCAGTTAGCCCTTGAAGTCTATCCACCAGTTCTTTCAGGGCCTCCTCAGGAGATGACTTATCCCAGAACACTGCCACAAGCTGGCCAGTGGAGATGCCAAACTCTGCCATGTCTGAAGTGCTGAGGGATCTAAAAGCTATTGGCAAAAGAGAATCAAGACCAAGACAAGAGTGTAACTGAATCCATGGGTTATCATCAAGTACCATTAGAATCACAATCTACTTCCAATAACCTCCCCAAGGAACCTTGGTATAGCTGGTAGTCTTGATTAAATCAACCTACCACCTCAAGAAATCCCAACATTGCCTAACACAACAAATATGCCAGAGTCAAGAACAGGGGATTAGAGTCAAGGAAAAAGGTTGGATTCTTCTGTCTCTGAGATAACTCAGCTTGAGCAGAATATAAAACAAACAGGGCATTCATCAGGCAGAAGAGACTCAGCAAGGAAAGCAATAAATTGGCAGATAATCTAACCACAGCTTAATGTTCTTAAAACAGAGAACATTTAAATTTTGCAAATTAAACATTTTCCCTTTAGTTATGAAAATCCAATTCCATCGAATCTGCAGTGACCAACAGTATCTACTATGTCCTCAACACCTAACACTAGCCAAACTACTCAAAGCACCTCACACATTTATTATTTTAACTGACCCTCAGAAGAGTCTTATTTTAAAGGTACAAGCAGGGAATCGGGACAAATACTGCACAATGCACAAGTCAAACAACCCATTATCATGTGGATAAAGAGTTGAGTTTAGAAATGCAAACTCATGACTGTGAAGCTCATGTTTTAACCATGGAAAACTCCCCAGGATGGAGCCATGTTTTTCTTCTACTTGATAGGCAGGTGAGTATATTTCGTGCTTACTGTGAAAAGAGGTCAAGAGATATCACTCTTTTCAGCTCCTCCTTCCTTAAACATTAATGCCACTAAGTTTCTGGCTTCAAATAAATAAATGAAACAAGGCAGTGGTAGAGGGGTCAAGCAGGGACTACCAGTCCATGTTGAACACTTCTGACTTCTAGAGATGGCTACACTTCAGGGCTGAAGGTAAGCCATGTGCACTACACTTTTCCTTCTATAAAAGCATTTGCTTTAGGGGCTGGCAGGATGAATCAGCGGGTAAGAGCACTTGCTGCCAACTCTGACAACCTGAGTTCAATCATCATGAACCCACACAGTGGAGGGAGAGAACAGACTCCTGAAGTTGGTCCTGACCTCCATGTTTGTGGTGGAGGGAGGGAGCGAGGGAGGGAGGAAGGGAGAGAGGAAGGGAGAGAGGGAGAGAGAGAGGGGCCCACTCTAAAAATAAATGTAATTCTTAAAAAATTCACTTTGGGGAGCATGATTATGGTCTCATATAGCCCAGAATGGCCTGAAACTCATTAAAAAAAGCCAGACTGGCCTGGAACTCTTGATCCTCCCCTGCCTCAACCTCACCAGTGCTAGGATTACAGGCATGAGCCATTACACCTGGCTTGAGAAAAGTTCACTTCAAATGACTGTCTCCTGTCTAAAAACTGTGCTCTTAGGGCTGGAAAGACAGTTCAGCAGTTAAGAGCACTGGCTGTTCTTACAGAGGACCTGGGTTATGATCCGAGCACCCACATAGCGGGAGGTGTCAGTGACTCCAGTTCCAGGGGATCAACACTCACTCTGCTCTCTTCTGACCTCTTCAGGCACTGCACCACATGGGTGCACTTACATACAAGCAATACATTCATACACATAAAATAATTAAAAAAAAAAAAAATGCCCTTTAACCAGAGGTACTCTTGATTATTACAATGTTTTGATTTTGTTATTGTAGAAATGAACTACTAATGGTTTTAATTTCTACAGCGCAATTAGAACTTGTTAGCCTGCTGGATTCAGGGCCTTCAAAATGTGAGTGCCACTCCAAAGCGATTCTCTCCTTCAATGAAAACTCTTTGCACCTTCACTGGACCATGTTTTTTTTTTCCCCCTTCCCTAGTTTCTTCACATGAACTCCTGCTCTTGGTTATCCAGATTCAACTACAAGTTCCAGTAAAGGGATGCGACGTGGTTATCAGACAGGCAGGATTCCTTGGTTGTTTAATTTTGGATTTTAAATCCCTTAAAAAGTATACCATCAAGAACTGAAACTTTTAAGCTTTTAATTGTCATGTAATGTTGAGGAAGAACTCTTGTAATTCTTTAAGTTGAGTAATTTGGGATCAATCTCACATTTAAGAACCAGCCAAGGAGACAAGAGCACTTACAGCCGGGTAGTAAGTTAAAACCTTGTACTTGTTAGGCTGCTGTAAGAAATACCCAGAGAATTATGTAAAGCACCCAGCAAATACTGCTCAATGAAACAGTAAACTGAAAGAACTCTGGACCTCCACTTCTGTGGCCAGTTTGTGTTTGATTCAGTCCTGGTAGACCTTTCCCTTCCTCCTCAGTGACGCTTGTATGAGAACACCTTGAGGAGGCCTGTAAAGCTTTTCTTTCATCTTTAGACCCTCATGAGCTAGGAGTCTCACTTTTGTCAGCTCAATAATTCAGCAAGAGCATGTCAGTAAATTGTTAAAATATATTAAAATTTTATTTATTTTTATTTTATGTGTATTAATGTTTTGCCTGCATGTAAGTGTACCCATGTCATGCAATGCCCTCGAAGTTAGAAGAGAGTGTAAGATCCCCTGGAACTGCTGGACCTGGAGTTATGGACAGTTGTTAGTCACCACGTGGCTGCTGGGAACTGAACATGGGTCCCCTGCTAGAGCAACCAGTGCTCTTAACCACTGAGCCATCACCTCTCCAGCTCCAAATTGTTAGAATGTAAATAAAACACTCTGCTTTATCTCACAGAAGTAACCTAATAGCAAGAGGGAGCTCATGAATACAGTTAAATATTCCCTCATCAAAAAAACCCAAATAAAAACCAAAAAAACCAAACCAACAAAAAAATATGCAGCACCTAAGCCAGCATACTTAGGAGCTATGACTCAGGGGCTGTTTCACAACACAAAGAGGTGAAATGGAAGTCAATGTCACATAACTGACCTTGTTTGTTAGATGCTTTGCCAACTCTGACAAGATTCATGTACCCATGGCTGTTCAAAAACCTTACTAGCAGGCAGTAAGAGCAGATGTCTGAGAATAGCTTCTGTAGAGGTGTCTATTTTTAATGCACCTAGTTAAACATGGAATCTTGGGTCTCTGGTCCCCTGTAAGAAGACAGTTAAAAGGTGGATGCGGTGGCACACACTTTTAATTTTAGCACTGGGAGGGCAGAGGCAGGCAGATCTCTGTGGCTTTCAAGCCAAGCCAGGGCTACACAGTGAGACCCTCTCTCAAAAAAAAAAAAAAAAAAAAACAAAAAAACTGAAGTTTGAGTTTCAGGATGGCCAAGGATAGAATTCTTTGTAGAATTTTTGTTTTGTTTTGAGACAGTAGCCCCAGCTATATAGACCAGGTTGGCCAGATCTATGAGAAATCCACCTGTCTCTGACTCCTGAGTGCTGGCATTAAAAGGCACGCACCACCACACCTTGCTAAGGATAGATTTTAAGTAAAGTGCATTAAAAATTTCTCAGAAAACATTTATCAGAAAGGATTTGTTTGTTTTTTGAAATATTCTCACTAAGTATCTCTGGCCTACCTGGAACTTCCTGTGGATACCAGGCTGGCCTTGAACAGACCCACCTGCCTCTACCAGAGATGAAAGTCACGCACCACCACGCCAAGAAAAGACATTTTTAATGAAAACTGATTGGAGCTGTAGATATGGCTCCGAGGTAGAGTCCTTACCTCGCCTGTGTGAAGCCCTGGGTTCAATCTCTAGCATCACAAACTAAACATCTAACTGGTTGGTCAAGAATGGTGGAGCTTGACTATAATCCCAGATCTTTTGAGAGGTTGAAGCAGAAGGGCCCTGAATTTGAGGAAAAGCCTTGGCTAAATCCGTGAGACACTACCTCAAAAAAACATAATCAGGGATAGGGGGTAAAGCCCTTGCTTTGCAAGCATGAGAACTCGAGTTTGATCCCCAGAACCTATAAAAGCTGGCTGTGTGGACCAGCAAGATGGCTTGGTGGGTGAAGGCACGGTATTTTGAAACACTAGCGAACAGAGATGAGCAAACACAACTTCAACAGATAAAAAAACGGGGCCTAATAGTAGACACCAAATTTACAGAATTAAACATATTCCTGTAATGAAGTACTCCAAACTCTCAAACCATTCACTTCCTACTAACACTAAGCCTCCCCCGACGGCGCGGCGAGCGTCGGGCACTTGGACTTCAGGTCTGTCACATCACCAAGAGCCATCCTAAATCCACCCGAACCCCAGACTATGCCCCGCCTGCAGCCAGCAGGCCAGCCGCTCCCAAACTTGCAAATCTCTGGTTAACACCAGCTCCCCGACCCACACGCTGACACGGGGCAGTTCTGGAAGGCCTATCATATAAACACGCGTCCTAGATACTTCGGCACGGGACATAAAGCTGAGGGTTCGGTCAAGGCCAGGCTCCGGCACACAACCTGTGGCTCAGCTCCTCGCCAGCTTTCCGGTTTTGCCGCCAGGTGTTCCGAGAGACTGCGGAGGGGCCGAGTCAAGGTCACCGCAGCCCGCAGCGGTTAACGCGGGTCTCGGCCCCCGGCGTCCCGAAGCCAGCTCAGCGCGCGGGGGACGGCGGCCCGAAAAGGGCTTCCGAAGCCGCCACACGCAGGGCCGGCCACCCTGGCCTCTCACACCGGCTTTCCCGGAGCGCCCGCCGGCGTGCTCCGGTACCGCCGAGGAGCCGCGCTGGGAACCGCAACCAGAGAGCGGAGGCCGCGAGTGGACCCGAGAAGGGCCGTTGATGCCGGTCGGGCGCTCGAGCCGCCAGGCGCGTGCTCACCTACGCCAGGTCGCGCTCTCCACTCCGCCGCCGCCGGCTTCACGTCTGCCGCCTCTCGCGAGAAGCGACTACTCAGTCATCAGAGGGCGGAAGCGGCCCCGCCCACGTCCTGACGTTGTCTGGCGTGTCGCCGACGTCGGCGTGCGTGCCCACTTTCAAGATGGCGGCCGCGGCGGTGTCCGGCGTCCTGGGACGGGCGGGCTGGAGGCTTCTGCAGCTGCGGAGCCTGCCTGGTGAGGGGGCGGCCATGCCCGGGAGCCGAGAGGAGTGGGGAAGGAGGCTCGAGGCCGGCCTGAGCTGGTCGTGGGCGTCACGGGCTGTGGTGGGGGAGAGCAAGGTGAAGTGAAGGGCACCGGCGTGGAGCCGCTGGAAAAGAGCGCTTAGAGGGCTTGGGGTCTCCATGCTGGAGCTGTGGGGGACGAGAGCAGCAGGGCTGGGCTGTCTGCCGGGTTTCCCGGAGGTAACGGAGTCTCAGAGGACGCTGGGTGTGCCCAAGGTCACAGAGCTGCAGCCGCAGAACCGTTCTCCACTCCGTTGCCTGGGCGCTAAGCCAGAACCACTGGAGGGGCAGATGGAACCGGCCACAGAGAGCGTCCAGTCGTTCTTTCCCCCATCAGTCATTTCCCCACCACCAAGTTGGTGACGTTGCTGCCATACGCTCAGTGTTTTTACTTGTACATCTGATTATCTTAAAATAGATTTTTTTTTCTTTTCTTTTCTTTTTGGTCTTTTTGAGACAGAGTCTCCCAGTAGCCCCAGCTGGCCTGGAACTACCTGTGAGGTAGACCAGGCTGGCCTTGAGCTCGCAGCGCCCACCTGCTTCTGCTGGGATTAAAAGCCTGTGCCACACGGCTGTCACAAAATAGATTTTTTGTTAAAGAGGAAATTTTGTATGATGTCCTAAAGTGGAAAAGCAAAAAAATTACCGTCCACAAATAGAAAATAATTCTATGCTGAGAAATTAACGTAAATATTTGACTAAGGACATTCCCTTGTATTTCACCAAAATTTTTCTCATGAGCTGCAAGGATTCTACAGTCATACTTTGGGACTTCCATACTCCGGCTTTGAATTTTGTATTTGCTGCATCTTCTGTGCATGTGAAGGTATTGATGTTTTTACACATGCTATTTTGGGTTTCCACATCATTGTTATCATTACAATTCCAAACTAACTGTCTAGTAAAAATAATATTCCACCCCCCCCAAATCTGCTCTTAGGTATTTATACAAAATAAAGCACATCTACAAAAAATTCAAGTATATTTGTGGCATCTTTATAATGGCTAAATCCTGAAACAGCCAAATATCCATCAACAAAACAATCATTTTTATTTTTCAGTACTGTGGGAACACTCTATCACAGGCCCTTTTTATTAGTTTCAAAACAACTTTTTTGAGACAAAGCCTCACTATGTAGTCCTGACTAGCCTCGAACTATGTGTAGACCAAACTAACCTTGAACTCAGAGGTCTGCCTGCCTCCACCTCCTGTGTGCCCCCATGCCTGGCCTTTTTTTTTTTTTTTTTTTTGCACACAGGGTCTCACCTACTTTGAACTTGCTGTGTAGTCCTTCCTCAGCCTTCTAGATTTGACACCAGTCTGGGCTATATAGAAATACCTTGTGTCAAAATAATACAGGCTTTCACTGGTCGTAATGATGCATGCCTTTAATCCCAGCAGAGAGGCAGGCAGATCTCTGTTGAGGATGAGGCCAACCAGGTCCAAATGGTGCCAGGCAGGCTGAGGCAAGGGAGATCCACCCTGTCAAAAAACCATTTTTAAACCAATAATAGTAAGAATATGGGCTGATCTTTTGATTTCTTTTGTGGTAGCAGAATTGTGGTTTGATGAAAGTATTTTAATATATGCTTAAGCATGGGAGTTAAGAGGCGGGAAAAGGTGCTTAGAATAAAGACAGACCCAAGAGCATGGGTGTGGGCTTCTTAGAGGGTCACAGAAAGTAAGACATAGCCAAGTGTTGGTACAGGCTCCTCAAGAGAGAGTTTCCTGATCTGATCTTTTAAAAGTATACCAAGCACTGGCTGTTCTTGCAGAAGACCTAAGTTCGAATCCCAGCACCCACATGGTGGCTAACAACCATCCCTAATTCTAGTTCCAGAGGATCTGACACCCTCTTCTGTCCTCTTCAGGCCGTGTATGACACAAGTGCATGTACAGACATGCAGGCAAAACACACATACACATAAAATAATAAAAAAATTTTTAAATATACCAAGCAGGGGCTCAAGAGAGCACAGTGGTTAACACCTACTATTTTGCAGAGGACCCAAGTTCAATTCCCTGCACCCATGTCTTGTGGCTCACAGCCACCTATAATTCCAGCTCCAGAAGATCTGAGGCCCTCCTCTGGCCTCTGCAGGCAACTATACTCATGTGCACACAGGCCAGATAACACATAATTTAAATAAATAAGTAAAAATATTTGAAAAAATATAAAAAGCAGAAAGAAGAAACTTTAGAGAAAACAAAACACATTTAGATAAAATTCTAGAAGAAAGAAAAACTAATCAAGGGTGTCAATTTCAGAACACTATGGGGACTGACTGAAAAGGCATGAGGGGATTTTCTAGGGTGACAACAATAGTTTCTATAAATGTACACACATGTACACATACCTTTGTCACAGTTCACAGGATGGTATATTTAAGGTTTGTGTATTTCATTGTATGTAAACAGCAGACCAATAGAACAGTACACAATGAGGTTGGAGAGAGCTCAGCAGTTAAGAGCACTGGCTGTTGTTGCAGATGACCGGGGTTTGATTCCCATCATCTACAGCCATCCACAGCTCCAGTTCCGGGGGAATCCAACCCTCTGTTCTGACCTCTGCAGGCACTCATGCACAGGTGTACTTAAACATACATGCAGGCAATACACATACACAAAATAAACAAAATATTTTTTAAATTTATATAAAAGAACAGTAAGCAATGCATTCTAGTTCATGATACATAGGCTAAAATGTTTAGAGATGAACACCGAGATCTGCAGTAAATGATTGAAAATGAAAATGGATTGCCGTAGAGCAGGAGACCTGTGTAGAAGCTAGAATAACTATATAGCTGTTCACAATTCCTTCAGTTTCCCTGTGTGTTTGCAACTCTATGATGAAATGTTGGAAAAGGAAAGAGTATTCTGAGTTTAATTTGTATAGAAAGCACTGCTTGTCTTTCGTAAAGTAATGGGGGCTAAAGTGTTGTAGACAGGAAGACGGTAAGAACACTTGTTCTTCCAGGTGTTGGTTTGGGTCCCAGCACCCACATGGTGGTTAACAACCGTCCACAACTCCAGTTCCTGGGAATTTGATGCTTTCTTTTGACTGCTGCAGGCATTGCATGCATGTGTTGCACTACATGCGTGCAGACAAAACACTCATACTGTAAAATAAAAATAAATATCCCCCCCAATTTTTAAAATCTGCACATTAGGCTGGGTGTGGTGGCACACACCTTTTTAATTCCAGCACTCAGGAGGCTCTATGTGAGATCGATGCCAACCTGGTCTACATAGTTCCAGGCCAGCTGGGGTCATTAAGGAGACCCTGTCTCAAAACTCAACAACCAAAAGCAGAAATCTGCACGTTAAGGGAAATGCTTTTCACAGTACCACACAACTATCAAATGGTGAAAGGAGGCTGAGAAAGGTAGGCCTTCTGTTGCCTGGATCACATGTTTGGAAGTTTCAAGTTTGCTCAAGTTTTCTGTGAGAGACCTGACACTTGGATAAGTGGTTGCAGGGCATCCCTGCCTTGCAGTTCCTGTCCCCTGTTCTTTGCAGCACTGTGGGTCTCAGGGGGTCTTCTGCGGCGAACGTCCCTGATTGACAACCTGGTTTCTGTTTCAGCGCCTCGCTGCCAGCCACCTCTGGTGCAGTGTGCCTTCCATACTTCTGTGGGGTTCAAGTCTTCAGAGGAGCAGAAACAGCCTCCCCCCTCTTTTTCTCAGCAGCATTCTGAGACGCAAGGGACAGAAAAACCTGGTTCAGAGTCAACTCGTCCACCCCCTAGGTAGGCACCAGAGTCCAAATCTGTCCATTTCTGCACTTTCTTGTCCATCTTTTCAAACTTTCAGTTATCTTCCCTCCCTCCCTCCCTCCCTCCCTCCCTCCCTCCCTCCCTCCCTCTCCTCCCTCCCTCCCTCCCTCCCCTCCCTCCCTCCCTCCCTCCCTCCTTTCCTTCCTTCTCCTCTTCTCCTCCCTTCCCTTCCTCTCTTCTCTCCTCCCCTCCCCTTCCCAACAGGGTCTTTCTCTGTAATTCTTATTGACCTGGTACTTGCTATATACCCCAGACCTTTAACCCAAGCTTGTCTTGAAGTCTTGGCTATCCTCCTGTCTTAGCTTCCCAAGCACTGGAATTACAAGTGTGATCTAGATGGTCATGATGGTACAGAGGCAGGCAGAGCTCTGTGAGATCAAGGCCCTAGTCCACATAGAGTATTCCAGGCCAGATGGGGCTACAGGGAGACCCTGTCTCAAAACCTGTCCCTCCACCCCCAAAATACAAGCGTGATCTACCATACGTGATTGCTTTCAGTCATTTCTAAGGCTAAAAATGATATATTTTAGAAAATCTAAGCATTGCAGAAAATACCTGAAATCACATACAGAGATAACTGCTGACATTTTTGCCATTCATATTTCTGTAAGGTAGTTAGGTACATAGGTAGGTAGGTAGGTTGGTTGGTTGGTTGGTTGGTTGGTTTGAGACAGGATCTCACTTTGTAGCATAGGCAGGCCTTGAACTCTCAATGATCCTCCTGACTCAGCCTCCAGTTGTACGGATTACAGGTGTGTGCCATATCCAGCTCAACAGTACATTCTTTACTTTTTTTCCTTTAGTTTTTTGAGACAGGGTCTCCCTGTAGCTCCCAGCTGGCCTCGAACTCCAGGTTGGCCTTCATCTCATAAAGATTCTGCCTCCCTAGTGCTGGGATTAAACCTGTGCACTACCACACCCTGCTCCATAGTCTATTCTTGATATAAACTGTCTTTTCACAGTTTACATCATTTAGTAGTAGTATAATGTTCTGGCAATGAATGGACCAAAATGTATTTAGCCTGTCTTGTTGGTGACTGTTTAGGTTTCCTTTTTTGACAGCAGAGAAGATATGATAGTGTGACTCTCTCCTTACAAGTGAGAACACTGGAGTCGAGCCTGGTGGTGGTACAAGCCTGTAATCCCAGCCACTCAAGGATTCTGATCAAGGATCATAAGTTCAAGGCCTGCCTGGGCTACAGAGATGTTGGGAGCATTGAAGCGAGAGATAGATGAGCACATTTAAAAGTGTCGCTGCGGTGCAGCGCAGACCTGCTTTCTACAGGCTGGTAATTTGCCTTTCCATTGAATTTGTTTGTTCTTGTTAAGCCTGCCACTGGAATTAAGCTTTCCTCAGTGTAAAATTAGAGTGTTCTTCAGTTTTTCT
This sequence comes from Eospalax fontanierii, assembly GCA_035773235.1. Taxonomy (NCBI): domain Eukaryota; kingdom Metazoa; phylum Chordata; class Mammalia; order Rodentia; family Spalacidae; genus Eospalax; species Eospalax fontanierii. The sequence continues at coordinate 16,266,554 of CM069552.1, forward strand.
GGTTTCTTAATTAAAGTATTTGTTTTGTTTTATTTTATTTTGTTTTGAGACTGGCCTTGTTTTGTTTATTTGAGACTAGTCTTGAACTCTTGAATGTCCTGACTCAGCCTCCTGTGTGCTGAGATTACAAGCATATACCAGCTAAAGTATTTTTCATTTCAGTACAAAAAATATTTTTGGATGATCTACATAAAATAACCACTGCTCCTGCTCTGTTGGAGTTACAGTCTGCTCCAGACATTCAGGGGGAAAAAAAACCTTTAAGCTTGCTGTGCTAGCAGGGGTGTTCAACTTTATGACACTGCAACATGACCTTGTTGTCTACAAATGTGTTGAGCCATATTCTTAGCTGACCTGGGACACATACAGTCTATGGGCCACAGGTTGGACATACCCATCTAAAGACTAAGCAGAAACCAAGGCTGCTGCAAGACCTCAAGTGCCTGGACCTCTTCTCTGACTGGGAGGAGAAGGATCAATAGATTTGCACCCTGTTGGCATTAAAACACCCATGCTAATGCAGAAGTACAGCTCCTCTTAGCACATGCATAGAGGAAACCCAGGACCTGTTTCTGGTTAGGTTCATTCTGCATGCCAGGCTGTAGACAGTGTGCTATGCTTTGTCCTCGTGTCTCAGGTACACATACCAGAGTGGGGAAGAGGAGGAGGACTATGAGAGTGAGGAGCAGCTGCAGCACCGCATCCTGACAGCAGCCCTTGAGTTCGTGCCTGCCCACGGCTGGACTGCAGAGGCCATTGCTGAAGGAGCCCAGGTATATATAAGTTAGGATGGGGCAGTGGATCCAGATGAGCCGGGAGTCAGAGCTTAAGAGGGTCTTACGTCTTTTCCAGCCCAGCTTAGGGTCCTAGGGCTAGAGCATTGTCAAGGTTTTCCTTTTCTTTCTTTCCCATAGGGTAGAAATGGTTGAAATGTCTTTATTTTTTAATTATTAAAATAATATACTATAGCATAGGTTCTTAGGAGTTGTGTTCTATAGCACCAGTTCTAAAACTGAGAATTCTATCTGATCAAAATTCATGTATTTTATTGACTCCTAAGATGCCATTTTTTTGTAAGAGGTGCCATTTTTACATAAGTTATTTATTTATTTTGGTACTTTGAGACAGAGTTTCATTGTGTAGTCTTGACTGGTTTTAACTTGTGATCCTTTTGCCTTAGCCTCTTGGGTGCTGAAATTATGGACTGTGTCATCACACCTGGCAAAAAGCACTGTTTGTTTTGTTGTTGTTGTTTGGTTTGGGTTTTGCTTTTTTGAGACAGGGTCTCCCTGTAGCCCCAGCCCCATGAAACTCACTATGTAGACCAAGCTGGCCATAATCTCACAGAAATCCACCTGCTCTACCTTCTGAGTCCTGGGATTAAAGGCATGTGCCACCATACCCAGCTGAAGCACTGTTTTGTTTTGTTTTTAATATTTTATTATTTATTTTATGTGTATGAGTATTTTGCCTGCACTTGTGTTGTCCAGTGTCCACAGATGCCAGAAGAGAGTATCAGATCCCCTGGAACTAGAGTTCTGGACACTTGTTAGCCACCATGTAGGTGCTGGGAACTGAACTCAGGTTCTCACCAAGTGCTCTTAACCAATGAACCATCTCTCTAGTTCCTGAAGCACTGTTTTTAATGCATTGATAAAACAAAAATAGGGACTGGCAGATGGCTCAGCAGTTAAGAGCACTTGCTGGCTTTGCAGAGGAACTGGATTGATTCCCAGCTCCCACCTCAGACAGCTCACCACAGCCTATAACTCCAACTCCAGACCCAGTTTGTCTAGCCTCCCCCAGCACCTGCATGCATCTGTTCATCTCCACACAAATAAATGTAATTAAAAGTAATAAAAGAGAGCTGGATGTGTTAGTGCGTGCCTTTAATCCCAGTACTTGGAAGGCAGAGGCAGGTGGATCTCTGAGATCAAGGCCAACAGCCTGTTCTACATAATGAGTTCCAGGCCAGCTGTGGCTATAGAGAGATCCTGTATCAAAACCACCATTAATAATAATTAATAATTAATAATAATGGAGCTATACATGGTGGCACATGCCTTTAATCCCAGCACTCAGGAGGCAGAGGCAGGTGGATCACTATATCACTGAGATGGAGACCAGCCTGGGATGGTCTACATAGCAAGTTCCAGGCCACCTGGAAGACCTGTTTCAAAAAATCAAAAATTGAAAAAAGGAAAGAAAAAAAATAAAAGAAATATTTTATTTTAAAGATTTGTTTTTATTTATGCACGTGTTTTGTTTGCCTGTATGTGTATCTACTATGTGTGCAGTGACCAAGGAGGTCAGAAGAGAGCGACAGAGCCACCATGTGGGTGCTGGAAATCGAACCAGAATCCTCTACAAGAGCAGTAAGTGCTCTTAACCCCTGAGCCACCTCTCCAGCCCCAAAAGAAATATTTGTTAAAAGAAAGAAAAGGGCTGGGCTAGGAATGTGGCTGTGGTAGAGTACTCATCTAGTAGTCACAAAGCCCTGAATTTGATTCCTAAGAGCATATAAACTGGATATGGTGGCACAAACCTATAATTACAACACACAGAAGTGGAGTCAGGGGGAGCAGTTCAGAATTGTCCACAGCTACACAGAGAGTTCAAGGCCAGCCTGCAGCACATGAAATCCAGTCGTCCCTTGCCCCTCCCCCCAAAAAAATAAAGAGAAAATTCTGCCTATTAAACTGTGACATACCATCAATTCTGTGAAACACACTGATTTTTAAAATTTAAATTTATTTAATTTACTGTTTGTATGTACATATGTGTGTGCACACGTCCCAAAGTCAGCGGAAACTCCCGGGTTGAATCTCCCTTTCCACCACGTGGGTCCAAGAGATTGAGCCGCGGGTTGTCGAGCTTGGCAGCAAGATCTTTACTCACTGATCCATTTTCCCAGCCCCACACTAATTTTTTTTAATATATTTATTTTTAGTTAATGCATATGAGTGTTTGACCCACATGTATGTATGTACACCACATGCATATCGTGCCCTAGGAGGCTAGAAGAGAGTGTCAGATCCCCTGGAACTGGAGTTATAGACATTGTTAGCTGCCACGTGGGTGCTACAAACCAAACCAGGGTCCTCTACAAGAGCAGCCAGTGCTCTTGACTCCTGAGCCATCTCTGCAGCACTCAATTTTTTAAATGAAAAAGTGCATTTTAGAACTAATACAGTATGGTATTTGAACAGTTCCCTCTGCCCCCAGATGGCAGCACTTTGAAGACTTAACACACTTTATAATTTTAAGTCTTCGAAACTTATCCTCTTGCATGGGACAGCCTATTGCTTTAGATTAAGAAACAGATTTGTGTAGGCCATATGTATAGAAGAGTGCAGCAGAGCTCGTTACTGCACTGGGAAAGGCCTGTGAGGATGGCAATGGAAGGCGTTACAGTAAGCTCTCTCTGAAGCTTCCGTGTTGCTTTGTTTTGTTTGAAATGAGGTCAGGATAAACTGGCTCAGGCTGATCTGGAACTCAGTTACCTTGACTCAGGGTGACCTATGCCTCTAGGGTGCTGGGATTATCTGATACACCATTTACCAGGCATTTTGGACTGTGGGCAAGTTTGCTACCTCATTTAAATATAACCTTCACTTTTATCTTCCCCCATCCTCCCTCAAGGGAAGCCAGCCCTGATGAATATGTAAACTGACTCAACTGTTTGCTCTGGGTGAAAACTTTGAATTAAACAAAGAGAGTTTAAATAAAATAAGAAAAAGAGTGTAGGGACTAAGGAGTAGGTTAGTGTTTTAGATGTGGACTGCTCTTCCAAAGGACCCAAGTTTGATTCCCAGCACTCACACCCACCTGCAGCTCCAGCTCCAGGGAGATCTATACTGAGTGCACAAACCCTCACACACATACATATAATTTATTAAAAATCATTTTTTAAGCCAGGTATGGTGTCAAACGCCTTTATTCCCAGCAATCAGAAGGCAGGGGCAGGTGAATCTCTTTGAGATCAAGGCCAGCCTGGTCTATATAGTGAGTTCTGGGCTAACTGGCATACAGGAAGACCCTGTCTCTTTGAAGAAAAATCATTTTGGGGGCCTGGAGAGATGGCTCAGCAGTTAAGAGCACTGGCTGCTCTTACAGGGATCTGGGTTTGAGTCCCAGCGCTCACATGGTGGCTAACAGTCATCCTTAATTCCAGTTCCAGGTATCTGATACCCTCTTCTGGCCTGCATTGCAGATATGTAGGCACCTACATTCATGCATGCAGGCAAAATGCAGGCAAAATATTCATACATACAAAATAAATTAAAAAAAAAACTTCTAAACTAAAAAAAAAAGATTCTTTAAATATTTATTGTGCAAATGATGTGCACTTGACACTGTGCTAGGAACAGTTCCTGACCACAATAGACACAGTTCCTTACCTTGTTGAGTTTCCAAGTCTAAGTCTAGCACTGTGTGTGTGTGTGTGTTTGTTAGTGTTACTAGAGGTTGAACATAGTGCCTTGTGCATGCTGGTTAAGTGCTCTCTGCCACTGAACTATACACCAAACCTTCTTTCCACTACTTATTTTAAGACAAGGCCTTGTCTTGCTAAGCTACCCAGTCTGGCCTTGAACTCACTCTGTGGCCAGGTGACCTTTTTCTTTTGGTTAGTGTATTATGTGTTAAGAATGGAACCCTGGCTTAAGCATGCTAAGCACATGCTCAATTGCTAAATTTTATCTCATATTATCCATTATATTTTGCGTTAACACCAAAGAAATGAGTTTCATTATATCATTTTCATACATATATATATCATATATTTTGTTCTCTTGCTCCCATCTGCCCTCCTCTGCCCACTCCCCCTTCCTCTGTTTCTTTCTCCTTTCAAATAGTTCTTCTGCTTTCATGAAGTGTATTCATTACCCTCCCTTATTCCCCTCCGTTTAGACCTCCTTCTCCCTTTTTCTACTTTGATCTCTATCTCTCTCTCAGACACACACACACATATCTAAATTAACTTTCAGTGTTTATCTTCCTGAGTCTGGCTTTTTTCACTTAACATAAAGATCTGCAGTTCCATTGATTTTCCTGTGAATCCTCATTCTTCACATCTGAATAAAATTCTGTTGTGTATATATATATATGTATATATATATATATATTTTTTCTTTATCCATTTATCTGTTGATAGATCTGGGCTGGTTCCTTATAGCTATTAGAAGCAATATAGCAGTAACATGGCTATGCAAGTATCTCTGGTATGCTGACCTGGATGCCTTAAGGTCTAGGTGCCCAAGAGTGAGTAGCTGGATCCCACAGTGCTTTTCTTTTAGTTTTTTGAGTTCCACAGTGCCTGTACAGGTTGACATTATCACCAGCAATGTCTAAAAGTTCCTCTTTCCCAAAAGGCATGGAGGCTTCTTCCTGTAATCTTAGTAGAGGCAGGAGGATCCCCACAAGTTCAAGGCTAGCATGGTCCACATAGCTGGTCCAAGCCAGCCATAGCCACATAGTAAGACCTTAAAACAAGTTCCTCTTTGCCTACATTCTCACCAGCATTTCTTAACATTCTAACCTGGGTAAAGTAGAATCTCAAAGCAAATTTTTTTTGTCTTATGTTGCCTCTCCCCCCTCTCCCCACTGGCCTTAGATTTTCTCTATAGCTAAGGCTGGCCTTGAGCTTCTGATTCTTCTGCCTCTACCTCCTGATTACGTATGTGTACCTCAAAAGCAGATTTTTTTGTTGTTGTTCTGGTTTGGGTTTTCGTTTTTTAATAAAGATTTTGGTGGTGGTAATGGTGGGTTAACTTTTCTTTCTTTGAGGTAGGGTCTCACTAGATGGCCCTGGCTGGCCTGGAACTAGATATATAGATAATGCTGAGCTTAAACTCAGAGATCTGCCTGTCTCTGCCTCCCAGAGTGCTAGGATTAAAGGGCATGCACCACCATGTCTGAACTGATTTTTTATTTTATTTGTGTGTGTATGCAGGTTCCTTTGGAGGCCAGAAGAGGGTGTTAGATTCCTTAGAATGTGAGCCACCCCTTGTACCAAGAACTGAACTCAGGTTCTCTGAAAGAGCAACAGGCACTCTTAACCACTGAGCCATCTCTCCAGCCCTCAAGCAGTTTCAGTTTATATTGTTCTGATGGTTAAAGATGTTGAACATTTTTTCAAATATTTTTAATTTTGTATTTTTTATGAGGAGTTTCTGTTCAGTTCATCAGCCCAGTTACTGATTGCATGATTTGCTTTTGTTGTTTAATTTTTGTGATTTTGTTTGTTGTTGATCTTGTTGTTTGGCTAGTTTTGCATTTATATATTGCCACAGTGATGCTCAGGCCTTGCCAATGTACTTGGACATAGGTGTTGCTCCTTGGACCCTAGCTTCTTCTCAGGCTTGTGGCTCACACCTTGGGCTACAAGTTCAAAGGCTAGTATTACTGGCCTTTGTAGAATTTCCTGAGGTTTTCTTTCTGCATCTGGTTAACGACCATGAGAGAACACAGGCAGTAGATTTGCAGACAACTCAGATCTTGAAGAGCCAGGATGCTGTGCCATCTGACACATGAGAACACCGGGCTGTTTCAGCAGTTCCTCCTTGCCAAGGAGGTCCTGGTCCCTCATCTTAGCCAGCTGTGCTTCTGAACCCCCTTTACATCAGCGGCTCCCATGCAGGACTGAAATGGTGTAGAAGCTCCCGTTTCTCTTCTGTGATGGTTAGTTTTTACTTGTCAGCTTGCCTCAACCGAACCTAAGAAGAAAGCCTCATTAGAGGAATTGTCTAGATCAGGCTGGCCATTGGGCATGTCTCTGAGGGATTGTCTTGACTGTTGATTAAGGTGGAAAAACCCACCCCAGTATGGATCTTACCATTTCATGGGCTGGGCCCTGAAGTGTGTAAGAGCAGAGAAAGCGAGCTGAGCACTAAGCAACACGCAGGTACATTCATTTCTCTCTGTTCGTGACTGGTGAAGTAACTAGCTGTTTTAAGTTCTTGCCTTGATTTCCCCCAAAATGACAGACCATAAACCTGGAATTGTAAGGCGGATAAGTCCTTCCCCTCCCCTCCTTGTGTTGTTTTTGGTCAGGGTACTCATCCCAGCAAAAGAAATGAAACTAGAACACCTTCCACCTAGCAAGAACCCTCAGGTAGACTCCCAAGACCTGAGCTTGGTTGTATGCCCATCCCTGAGCCACCCACTGAACTCCAGTTGTGCATACCTGGAGTTGTGCTTTGCACATACCAAGGTGCTCAATGGGGCATGGAGGGACCAGTGTGGTGGTCAGCTTCCCTGAAGTCACATGGGCTCAGGGGGAAGGGTGGAAAGTCTCCCTACAAATCTGGCTCCTATGAGGGAAAGAGGCATTTGCGGCGAGCGGCTGCCAACCCCCGTTGCACTCATTCACCACTTTGGCGCTTTCTCTCCCCCTCTAGTCTCTGGGTCTCTCCACCGCAGCAGCCAGCATGTTTGGGAGCGATGGCAGTGAGCTGATTCTGCACTTTGTGACCCAGTGCAATGCTCGCCTCACCCATGTGCTGGAAGAAAAGCAGAAGCTGGTGCAGCTGGGCCAGGCAGAGTAAGTCCTATGTGTTCTAGCCAGGGTGGCAGGAAAGGATGCGGCACTTATCCCAGGAAGTAGATCCAAGTAGAGCCAAAAGAATAGTGCTAACAGCCTGCAGCTTGGATGAGACTGACTGCTAGCTGCCTACACTTAGCTTTCCTCAGGAGCTGGCCGTACCTCCTCCAAGGCTGCGTAGGCAGTGTGCCCCCGCCTTTGAACCAGAGACACACTGTTTTCTTTTCCCCTTCCAGGAAGAGGAAGACAGACCAGTTCCTGAGGGATGCAGTGGAAACCAGACTGAGAATGCTGATCCCGTACATTGAGCACTGGCCCCGGGTACAGAGTCCATGTCCAGGCCCCAGAGCGACAGTAACAATGCCCTATCCCCAGCACCATGTGCTTGGAGGACTTTGTACACTGTTGACAAGTTAGCTCCTTGAGTCTTCGTCGTAGACCCAGGAAGGCTTATCGCACTTGGCAGTCTATGAATACTCTGTTATGTTTTAGATCACAAGGGCTGAGATTTTTCATATTAATAGTATGATACTTGGGAAAGGAGTATTCGTTCCAAGGACTTCCTCCAGGTTCTGAAGCTTCCTTTATCCCCTTTCAAAGCGTAACAGTCACAGTGTGGGCCAGTCTCTTGAGTTTAGAAAGTACGGAGTCAAAGCACATCAGAATGAGAAAGACTCAAGCACCCAGTGTCCTCTGTCTAGCCGGAAAACTTGATTACATAACCTTGGTCGTCCAGCTGATGGACTTTTCAGCACCTGTGGCACATCTGACCCCGGGTGGATGTGAAGGGAGGCCTCCTGGTTAGGAGTGCTCTCAAGTCTCATCAGTGCAGTGTTGTTCCTTGGCTGCCTGTCTGGGTCAGCTCAGCCTTACCTTCTAGGCTGTTTTGTCAGGTGAACACTTTCTAGCCAGTGCGGGACCTCTACCATCTCCAAATCCACAGCAGAGGACTGTGGGATTGGTAAAGTGGCAAGAGCTCGTCCAGTCAGAGCAGAGCTTGTGTCTACTAAAGGAAGCTCTCTGATTGGTGCCATCAATAGAGGGGGTTTTGCTTTCTGGAAGCAAGAATGAACTTGTATTAAGTAAGACAACGGGGAGGAATTGACTGATGCTGCAGCCCTAAATCAAGAACTGGTGCTGCTGGGCTCTGGTGTGATCATACAAGTTGCCCTGGAACCACCTGACTCTCTTACCTTTAACCTCCCCTCCTCTCTGCTTCTAATTCTGACAGAGTGGGGTACCCTCTCCATCCTTGGTTCTAGGATTCTTAGAAAAGGGTGACCCCTTTAGCTGTTTGTGTTTCCAATTTCAAATGTTAGCCTAGATGATCTGATTAGGTAAGTTTAGGACAAAAGCATGTCCCTGGCCCTCATCACCTCTAGTCAGCATCACTTGCTGCCACCTCTATCCATGATGGGTCTCAGAGCCAGAGCTAGGCTGTCCTCCACACCCCTCGTGAGCCCTGTGTGTGCTGTTGTTTCCTGTGTGTGGTACTCATTTCTCTGTCATTCTTTCCTCAGGCTCTCAGCATCCTCCTGCTCCCTCACAACATCCCACCTAGCCTGAACCTGCTCACCAGCATGGTGGATGACATGTGGCATTACGCTGGGGACCAGTCCACTGATGTAAGTGTTTTCTGCAGGCCAGTACCCAAGACAAATGTTGGGTCATGCACTTCCTGAAGTTTGTGGAATTCCCTTGATCACGGTCTGGAGGACTGACAGTGTTACTTCCATCTCAGGTAGTAGGAAAGCCCCTGGATGGGCCAGAATGGGATCTGGATCATCTTCATTCAGGGAACAACATTGGCACATAAACCAGTGATTATTCTTCCCACCTATGGAGGTGACATGGGCCTCAGCTGGCCTTATGATAAGGCCATTTCCCTTCAGTCTCCTAAGACATAAATTCTGTAGCAGAATTCCTCTGTGTCTGCATTTGCTGAAACTGACTTTGAAAAGATAAAACACCATGGAGACACCCATTGCTTTAAAAAGAAACTCCTTCCCCCATCTCGACCTGCTTTGCTGTGAGATCAATAAGCCCCTTTAACAGGCACCAGGAAAGACTCTGACTTGCTAATACTACCATATTTCTGATGGGAAATTAAAAACACAAAATATACCTTCATAAAGGAAATTAAAATGTGATGATACTTGGTAGAATCCAGGATGGGGAGGCACACAGATAACTCCCACCACACTTATAACAAAGTGCTTTAATAAATTTCCTCCGAGTGGGAATATACCACCAACAGAGATGTTAGGAAAACAAAATTAGAAAGCAGAGAAATTAAAGGAATAAAACAGCAAGCAGCTGAGCTGGTCCTCTGAAGAAGAATTACCAGGGCTGGCGGAAGTCCTCAGGGACTTGAACTCTCAGCTTCACCCAGGTGTTATAACCTGTTCCTGATCCTTCCTTATGTGGTTTAGTCATGACTGGGTAATCATAGAACATCCCCAGGACTCAGAGGGCATTTCATCAGTCAAATCTTCTGGAATTCTAGTTAGACCTCCTGGTTCCTAGCTTAATTCAGACCTGCTGTCTCGTAACCTAAGAGGTTAGGTCCAGGAGCATACAGTTTTAATCATAAGTAGTTCTGATGCCGAGCCAAGTTCAGGGCAGTAGTATTGTACAAAGGACCATGTCTACTAGTAAGGAAAAGAAGAAATGAGCAGGGAGCCCAGGAGTCCCTGAAGCCTTGAGTGGGAGGAACCCAAGACTTCCCCACCTTCCTGGGTCTCTCTGCAGTTTAACTGGTACACCCGCCGCGCTGTGCTGGCTGGCATCTACAACACAACAGAGCTGGTGATGATGCAGGACTCATCTCCAGACTTCGAGGATACTTGGCGTTTCCTGGAAAACCGGATTAATGATGCAATGAACATGGGCCACACTGCCAAGCAGGTAGCTAGGGACTGGCCATGTGGGAACCCTCTTCACTTGGCACACCTGTCTACTTCAGGCCATACCTGGTCTTCTGTTCTTTTATTTCCTGTTGTCCTTAGCTGACAGTCCCAAAGGCCTCCCAGAGAAGCCAGCTGGTCTTCTTAAAAGCCATGTTTTGTCCGTTTGTGATTGTGTTGTCCATAGGCTCTTTTCCAGTACGTTAGGCCATCTTGACTTCACTGTGGGGCTCAGAGGCTTCCTGAATTGTCCTGCCTGCCCCACCTTTGAGCTTACTCTGGGGGCTTAAGGAAATCTGACCCAGACTCCTCCTAGGTGAAGTCCACTGGAGAGGCACTGGTGCAAGGACTCATGGGAGCAGCAGTCACAGTAAGTACTGCCTGTTCCCTGCCTGCTTCTCAACCACTCTGGCCCTGTGCTGTTTATGCATGTCACCAACCCCACCTAGCTTTGGAACCTGTAAACCAAAAGCTGAATAACGAGACTGGCCCTGGTGTAATTTCAGTGTCTTATTCCCAAATGCCCCACCTCTTCTTTGCTAGCGTCAAGAGATATCGCTAGAGTTAGGAAAGGGGTGGGGAGTGCACACCTGTATCCCAGCACTCAGTAGGCTGAGGCAGAGCCAGCTTGAGTTATTACAGCAAGTCCCCTCATCATAGGTGTTAGCTGTGCCTGCTGCCTTGAAAACCCAGTCTTTGCCAGTGTAGTCCTAGAGGCAGGCCTCACCACTCTCTGCTTCCATCCCTGCTAGCTCAAGAACTTGACAGGTCTAAACCAGCGCCGGTGAAAGAAAGGGGAGAACTCGTGTGTGGAAGGAGCAGCGGATAGATTTAAAGGGCTTTGACAAGACGTACCAACCACAGTACCAACCACAGAACACATGGATGAACCTGGAGTCACTACCACAGCCCCAGGGCTGGAAACCACAGGGCACTTTACTGCTGTGGCCTGGAATTGGGCAACTTCTTCAGTTCCTAATACCAAACCTGACCTCTTGATGCCTTTCTGCATTGCAGCTATGTGGCTGAAAAGGAGACTTAGATCCAAGCATTCAAGCCACAGAAACTTAGCATGACCCTGCCATCGTCTCACAGGCATCTTGTCCATGCATTGACCTTAGAAGTGTTCTTTGGAAGCTGGGCATAGTGACATGGGCCTGTATTCCCATCACTCAGGAGATTGCCACAGCATGATTGAGAGTTCAGAACCAGCTTGGGACACACACGCCTGCTTGAGCTGCACAGTGTGACCCTGTCTCAAAGAAACAAAACCTCCCAAGAAATGTTCTCTAGGGCTCCCAAGCCTGAGTCAAGGCCTGAAGCCATCAGAAGGTAGCAGCTCCTGCACACACAGGACAGAGGTGTGTACACAGATGCTCCCGTGGACTTCTCAGAAAGCTGCCTCACCTGAGACAGATACCTGCTAGACAGTCCTGCTCAGCCTAGCCAGAGGTGTGATACCAGGCCCGGCATCACACATACCAGCATGTTTTGCAGGATCATTAGTGTATTTAGAATCTGTAAAAAAAATAATAAATATGTTTGAAACAATTTCCTATTGTGTGGTTTCCATCTAGACCATGTCAAATATCCAAGACCCCAGGAGTACGCAGTAGTAGATGAGGGAAGGCTGTCCAGCAGCCAGGTCCTGTGTTCTGACCCTGACAGTGCCCAGTACCTGCAAGGAATTTATGGCAACTCAGCTCAAGTCTGTCCAGTCAGATGAGGGTAAGAGCACTTTCCCCCAGGCCATGAGCTTGCTTGTCTGCTCTTGTTTCTACTTTAGACAGTCTTTAGCTTTTAGTCTTCCAGACTCTACATTGGCTGGGCTTCCTTTGCACCTGCAGTTAACACTGGCTTATGCAGTGCTCTCCTGTATAAGTCAGCTGTTGGGAGAAGTCTGGTTTCAGATCTCATCTTGTGGGCTTTCTGTCAGGCCCTTTCTATACCTCTGACTTTTTGTGCCTCTTGCTATCCTAGGAAGTTACTGCTATAGCTATTGCACTTTTCACTGCATTCTGTCCTTATCCTTCAGGGCACCTCTCAGTAGATGAGCATGATTCGTAATTTGCTGAGATGGTGTGGGTTATGGAGCAATCCTCCCCACCTCCAGTGCCCTTCTAGTCTCAGAAGAAATGGCTCTCCTTGTTACAGCAAACTCTATTCTCTGGTTACATTTCTGCCCTCTAAATGTAGTTCCTGAAGGGTTCTATTTAAGGGCTTCTTTTCTCTGTGTGAATGGCTGCCAGATTTTTGAGTCCCATTTAAACTGTCCTCAGGTGCAACTACACAGAACCGTAGAAGCATTGTATCTTTACTTCAGAAGTGGATAATACAGTCAAGGATGGAAAGGAAAGGATATGTGTCTATCATTCAACACATGCTGAACATAAGCTTTTCAAGTGGGTGAGATGGCTCAGCAGGCCTGAAGTCCTGAGTTTGATCCCTGGGACCCATATGGTGGAAGGAAAGAACTGATTCCCACAAGTTGTCCTTTGAACTCCACACAAGTGACACCACACACGAGTATCCCATCACATACAAACAGAAATAATTTAAAAAGTTTTTAAATACACTTTTGTTTTTCTTTTGTGTGTGTACAGCAGACACATCATTCATGTGGAGGTTAGGGGAAACCTTGGGTGTGGGTCTTGCCTTCCACCTTGAGACAAGTCTCTCTGTTGTTTGAGCTAACTGGCCCAAGAGCTTCTGAAGATTCTTCACCTCCCATCTCTCTCCGCCTCTCATCTTGCAGGAGCTCTGGCATTACAGATGCATTGCTCTGCCATACTTTACATGGGTTCTGAGGATTTGAATTCTGGTACTCTCACATGGTTTACCCACCAAACAATCTCCCCATCCCTTTTGTTTACCTAGATGTAGAGCCTCATTCTTTTCAAAATCTTCATTGTAATTCTGTGTACGTACATCTAACCAAGTCTCTATTGATCATTGTCTAATGAGCTATTTTTAAAAATATTTTATGCATATGAGTGTATTGCCTGCAGGTAGGTAGGTGCACCCATGTCATGCAGTGTCCGCAGAGGTTAGAAGAGGATATCGGATTCCCTGGAACTGGAATTACATATGGTTTTTAACGGCCATTTGGGTGCTGGGATTCAAACCTGGATCTTCTGCAAAAGCAGCCAGTACTTAACTTCTGAGCCGTCATCACTCCAGCTCCTGGGCTTTTTTTTTTCCCCATTACAAGTAGAAATGACACGAATGGCTCTGTTTACAGCTCTGTTGTACCTCTGTATACAGCTGCAAGTGCTTCCGCTTAGAAGTTTCTTGGGTCAAGAAACCTCCAAAGTGGTTGAACCTGGTGCGTTTTGGCGCTGGTGGAGCTAAAAAACGTAGGCCTGGGGCGTCCCGACCTCCGGTCAGCAGGTGGCGCTGCGCGCACTTCTTGCCGGAAGTACCCGAGGCGGCGGATATCGACTTCCGGTGGCGGCGCAGGTGCAAAGAGGGGCTGGAGGCTTCTGGTCGCCATGCCGTACGCCAACCAGCCTACGGTGCGGATCACGGAGCTCACCGACGAGAACGTCAAGTTCATCATCGAGAACACCGACTTGGCGTAAGGAGGCCCTGGGCAGCGGCGGGCGGCCGGGCGCGCCGTGCCGTGGGGCCGGGCCGAGGGGACTCCTGCTCACGCCGCTGCTTTTCCTCCCCTAGGGTGGCCAATTCCATCCGGAGGGTGTTCATCGCCGAGGTACCCATCATAGGTACGCCGCCCTTCCCTGGGGCTCCTGCCACTGGTCCTCGGCTAGGGGTGGGGTGCTGAGAACTCGGTGGTGCTGAATTTGGGCAGTGGCCTCAGTATTCTGTCTACCTGAAAGCATAACAGCTGTGTGCTACGGTTACACGCCAGGAATCTTTAGCAGGTGCCATCAACGATGACTCAGGTCATGTATGTTATACGCCTTTTCTTTTAAGTGAGCGTTTGATACTGGGAGATGTCTTTTGTTAAGTGTGTGTTAGTTGTACAAAATAATGGGCTTCTTTATGACATTTGTATACATAATACAAAATACTTGGATCGTACTGCGCCCTCCCCACTTCCTTTTGCTCCTTTCCCACTGGTCACGCCTTCCTTCCAAATAGACTCCCTTCTATTTTCGTATCTCTCGTGCGTTCCTTTTTCAAAACTATATTTGTTGGTCGGCCATGGTGGCACACGCCTATAATTCCAGCACTCAGGAGGCAGAAGTGGGTGGAACTCTGTGAAATCGAGGCCAGCCTGGTCTCCATAGCGAGTTCCATATCATCTAGAGATACAGGGAGACCCTGTCTCAAACAAGAAAAACATATATACCTGTGGGTGCAGGCGTGCTACTGTGCGTGTGTGGTCAGAGGACAGCTGCGGGATTCTGTTCTCTCCTTCCACCCTGTGAGCTCCAGGGAATCAAATTCAGGTAACACTTGGCTACAAGTGTTTTTTCTGAGTTTGGCTTCCTCCTGCAAATGACATAAATTTGTTCTTTATGACTGAATAATACTTCATTGTGTGTGTATATCATATTTGCTTTATCTATTCCGGTATGTGTTCTCACTTCCACAATATTCTTTGAGTGTTTCTCTGTATAGTACTAGGAAGCCCTACTTTTAATTCACCTGGGCAGGAAGATGCTCTGTGGTATGTGTTTCTTGCTAAAAATGCAGAGTACTGAGATTGGAGAGATGGCCCAGTGGTTAAGGCACCACTGCTTTTGCAGAGGACCAGGGTTCAGTTCCCAGCACCCATATGGCAGCTAACAGCCATCAACTCCAGTTCCAGGAGAGCCAGTGCCCTTTTTCTGACTTCCAAGGGCATTGCACCACATGGGTGCTCTTACATACATGCAGCAGTACACTCATACATGTCAAATAAAAATAATAAATAAAATATTTTAAAAAAATAAAATGCAGAGTGCTGAACCTTGCCCTATCAATGCAGAATCAGAGCTTCTGACAGCCTGGTCCAGTCACCTGCAACTTAGCATTAAGTCATTCCTGATTCTTGAAAACACTGCTGTAGGTCTGTAGGTGGATCTGATGGCTAACCCTCACGTGTGCTTCTTTCCCGTCTGCTGTTTTCAGCCATCGACTGGGTTCAGATTGATGCCAATTCCTCAGTTCTTCACGATGAATTCATTGCTCACAGGCTTGGTAAGTGTTGGGGTGGGAGGCAGACAGGATCAGAAAAGGATGCTTCCCTGCCCCCAGTTCCAGGAGGGCTTGTAGGTTCTTGTGTTGGCTTGGCTGTTGGGGCTGCTGGCCATTCTGTAAATGCTTTTCTGTATCTTGCAGGATTAATCCCCCTCACTAGTGATGACATTGTGGACAAGCTGCAGTACTCCCGGGTATGTGGACCATAGGTAGCCTGGAAGGGGTGTGGCCAGTTCTTCCTGGGACCTTTCTGAACATCTTTTTAGCTTGGACTGTATCAGAGATTCGAAAGCCAATATGGAGATGATGTCTCAGGACTATGACAGTCTTTGGTTCTGATGGGCTTTCAGATTGATTAGGCTCCCAAGGCATCCAGGCATTTCACCGAGCCTCACAAAAGGGGAGAATGCCCATTTACTCTTAATGGCAGGCTATTCCTTCCAGAGTGGCTCTTTATTGGGACATTAGCCTCACTAAAGGGAGTCAGCAGGGACAAGGAAATGAGGGATAGACTGTCCCATAAGAGCAGCCTCGGAGGGATCTCCCCCATTCTTCTCCCCTGTAGACTTAGATTCTTGGTGCCCCCAGGATTGGGACTGCTCTTTCTGATTGATGCTGGTTAACAGAAGGTGGGCGAGGATTCACTTGCTTGTTTCATCCTTTCACTGGAGCTGGGTTACAGTAACAACTTGAGATTGCTCTTGATGCCTTGTAGCCTTTCGTTGTTTCCCTGATTATTTTCCCATTTTCATTTTTTATTATATTTCTTTAATTCTTTTGGAACTAGAATGGAGCTCAGGGCCTTGTGCATGCTAGGTAAATGCTCAACCACTGATCTTTTTAAGAAATAAAACTTTAAAGATATTGGTGGAGCCAGGCATCATGGTGCAAGCCTTTTAAGCCCAGCATTTGGGAGACAGAGGCAGGTGGATCTCTGTGTGTTAAAGGCCAGCCTGGTCTGCATACGAGTTCTAGACCAGCTGAGGCTACAAGGAGATCCTGTTTCAAAAAGATAAACAAACAAAGATATTAGTGGAAACTTTTATACAACCAATTAAGAACAGTTTGGATCTAAATATCCCTGGGTCCCAAAAAAGGAATAGACAGTTTATAAGGGCAGGTGAGATGGCTTAGCAGGCAAGAGTACTTGCTGCCAAGTCTGTTGTCCTGAGTTCTATCCCCAGAGCCCACATGATTGGCTACGTGCACAAACACATAGACACATGCAATAGGGAAATAAATAAATGTAAAGAAAAAAAATACAAGAACAGTTTGACTGTATCTTGCATGAAGATGTGTGCTGGCGATTCCTTCTGTGAAATTTTTTTTCTAGTTACTTATATCTGTTAAATGGCGACAGTATGGCTTTTTTTAAAAAAAAAATTCTGAAAGTCTAGAAAGATTGAAAAAACAATAAACACCCGTTTACTTTTCCTCTGTCGTTATCAAGTGTCACTGTTTTGAGTGTATCGCCTGCCTGTGTATAAGTACACCTGTGGCGTGCGGCGCCCGTGGCGGTCAGAAGAGGACGTCAGGTCCCCTGGAACTGGAGGGAACCAGAGCCCTCTGCAAGAGCAGCTAGTGCTCCTAGCCACTGAGCCATTTCTCTAGCCCCCCCCCCCCCAAAATGCGATTTAAAGCTGGACATGTTGAGGCATGTCAGTAATCCCATCAGTTGGGAGGCTGAGACTAAAGAATCTTGAGTTTGAGGTTAGCCTGGACTACACTTTAAGAAGTCCTGCCTCAAAATAAAACCCCCACAAAGAATGGCAAATGCTGATAACTTAGGCAGCCGGGAGACGGGTCCACAATGGATGACAGTATGTTATAGTCCGCTCTATTTTTGTGTATGGATGAAATTTTCTGTAAGGTTTTGAGGTAAAGATTAGCTAGGCATTGTGGTGCATACCTATAATCCCAGCACTTGGGAAGTAGAGGCAGGAAGATCAGTAATTTTAAGATTCATTATCAGCTACATCGATAATTCTAGACCAGCCTGGGTTACATGAGACCATGTCTTTTAAAAAAAGATTCGTTGTCTAGAACTTGAAAGTGCTTTATTCTGTTGTTTTTCCCTGGCTTGTTATATTTTCAGTGGTTCTCAGTCTGCTTTGCAATACGCATGACAGGCAGAACTGTAGTCCCTTAATAGCCTAGAGTCCACCCAGGGCAGTGCTGTATTAGCAGTGTGTCCCCTATGGTGACCTGGGAGTGGAAAGAAAACTTGTCAGTGGGTGTGCAGGTTGTCCCTAAGCTTGAGCAGTCACTAGAGAATGGCGTACTAGGTTGTTGTCACAGGCCACAAGAGCCTTGAGACTGTGGTCAACCCCTTACAGAGAAGTTTAAAGGAGCAGGGAGTCCAGTTGACAGATTCATTCCTGCTGCTCTTCCTATCTCAGGACTGCACATGTGAAGAGTTCTGTCCTGAGTGCTCTGTGGAGTTCACCCTTGATGTGCGGTGCAATGAAGACCAGACACGCCATGTTACCTCTCGAGACCTCATCTCCAACAGCCCTCGGGTCATTCCGGTTAGTACCTTTGCTCTTCTTTCCCTGGCTCCAAACAGACCAGTTGGAGTGGATCTTTATGAGACTTGGCCTTCCCTATGACCATCTACCTTAACCTGTTGCCTAGAAGTGCTGATCTTGGGTTTTCTCGGACAGAGCACCATTGGTGCTGTGTGCCTTGTGTTGTCCAAAGAACCTTTTAAAGGCCATGGGGCTATTCTGACTGAGAAGGCTCTCATGTAGCAGCGTGTAGTGGGAGTGAAGTCCTTGTAGGCACCTCTGCCACCCACTTCTCAAGCCGCCTTTCCCTGTTGTGACAGATTACAGGCTGGATAACTAAGATAAGAGGCTAAAGGCGCTTGTTTGGCTCCCTACAGGTGACATCGCGCAACCGAGACAATGACCCCAATGACTATGTGGAGCAGGACGGTAAGGGCATGATGTGTGGCATCTTCCTGCGCTGTCACTGCAGGCCAGAGGGTGCGAGAGCAGACACCCTCTTGGGCTGCCTGGTGTCCTTGTCACTTAGCTCTAGACCTCTTGCCAGATTGGGTGTCGTTCCAACAGCACTGCAGGTCAGGAGTTGAACTGGCCTCTCCTGGCCCATGGCTGACTTGCACCTCTTCCTCCAGATATCCTTATTGTCAAGCTGAGGAAGGGCCAGGAGCTGAGACTTCGAGCCTATGCCAAGAAGGGCTTTGGCAAGGAACATGCCAAGTGGAACCCTACTGCAGGGGTGGCTTTTGAGTACGACCCAGACAACGCGCTGAGGCACACAGTGTATCCCAAGCCTGAGGAATGGTATGTTTAGGAAGGTGGGTAGTTCCTCTGTCAGCCTCTCTAAAAGCAGGAGTAGCCACCTATGCTGACCTGTGCTTACCCTCAGGCCAAAGAGTGAGTACTCAGAGCTGGATGAGGATGAGTCACAGGCTCCCTATGACCCCAACGGCAAGCCAGAGAGGTAAGACTCTGGGCCTGTTTGGGACCATAATTGTAAGAATATAGGGTTTGAGAGGGTTGTCAGTCACCCACTATGCATGCCAGGAGAGGTAACTGCTAGAATCTTGTACACATTCTAGGCTGGTCATCACTCTGTGGTCACTGGAGAGAGGGGCCTTTCTGTTCTGCCTGCTCAACCTCAAACCGGGGCAGAAACTGACCACAGTTCCACCTTGTGCTGCAGCAGCATCGCTGCCTGGTTGATTTTCCCACTGTCCCCAGAGCTGCAAGTCGGTCTGGATCGCTCTGTATAGGGTTTTAGATGAAGACAGTTGAGTCCTGTCCCGAGATCAAGTTTCTTATGAGAATGAAGTCAAGTCTTACAGGACAGGCAGGAAGTCTGGCTGAAGCTCTAGAGCCAGCCTGTCTTTTGAAGGCTCTCAGCCCACTCTTGTCTCTTAGGTTTTACTACAATGTGGAGTCTTGTGGCTCACTGCGCCCTGAAACCATCGTCCTCTCAGCCTTATCTGGGTTGAAGAAGAAGCTGAGCGACTTACAGACTCAGTTAAGCCATGAGATCCAGAGTGACGTGCTCACCATAAACTAGCTGCATTCTCCTGTGGCAGCAGATGAGATTCAGGACAACCACTGGATTTCAGGTCTCTTTAGACCTGGTCTCTTTAGACCTTCTTGTCTATGGACTGCATTTGTTCAAGCTGCCAGGCAGGTCATCAGAAAAACCTGGATGTAGCTGGCATTTAAACAAGTTTTTTTTTACTAGGCGTTTAATGTCCCTGGCCCTGCCTGCCTGCTGATCTGTAGTTCTCCCTAGAACTCCTGACAGCGTTCTCATCCTGTTTCCCAGATCACCAGTAGGGGGCTGTATAGCATCCTGCTGAGCTAGGCTTCCGGTCAGTCCAACTTTCAAAGCCCTTTCTATGGGAGAGAAGGAATTTTTACACTTCTGCTTAGGTTTCTAGTGTTAGGATGGAGTGCTAGAACCTTCACGAGGCAGCCTGTAACCTGTCCAGTCTACTGCCTGGAGCCAGGCCAGCCTCACATTTCACGTCTCTAATCTGAGATGTCCCTTTTGGGAATAGCATTAGACCATGGCTATCCTCTGTGCAGGTGAACTTGCTGTTTTGTCCTCTGCTTTGACCATCTGGTGGGGGACAGAGGCCCTTCCCACATTTTACTTCTCCTTAGCGAAGGTGCGGTCCTGCCCCTCAGCACAGTCTCCGGGTAGGAGCATGCCTGGCCGTGGCGGTCTCAGGTGGCCAGGAGGCGAGCAGAAATCGGTGTGTAAAGAGGAATTTATTGATCAGCAGTAGTTGTCTTTTAAAAGTTTTTATTTTTGGCAATAAAGAGCACAACATAATCTCCTTCATGCGTCATCGTGCCACTAGCTGAGCCAGCTCTGCTCCCTCCCAAAGATTCTGGGCCTGTCTCCCCTGCACACTAACTTATTCCTCTGGGTGGTCATTCCCTGGGTCAGAGCTGGGCTGGCTGTGCCGCCTCCCTGGCTCTAGGATCCCTTTGGGAGGGAGCTTCTTTATCATCATCCTGCCACAAACGTGAATAGTGGTTATTTACAAGGTCTGTTCCACAAATCAGAGCCCTAAAGTATTGTAAAAAAAAAAAAAA
The DNA here is from genome assembly GCA_035773235.1 of Eospalax fontanierii. Lineage (NCBI taxonomy): Eukaryota > Metazoa > Chordata > Mammalia > Rodentia > Spalacidae > Eospalax > Eospalax fontanierii. Next base: position 16,287,241 of record CM069552.1, read on the forward strand.
AAAACACGCAGCAAAAGGTTTGATATGGATAGAAAGATAGCCCTTCTGCACGGCAGTCAATAAATACCAGCACTAAAAAATCAATTGCTTTAATTGCATTTCAGCAGGGAGCCTCAGCACCTTGTGGGGAGATGGAAAGGCCTTGGTTTGGGGATCTGGCATAGGGTGGCTGAGCCCAAGGCCGGGGACGACTCCTGCTGGGGCGACGTACCCCTGGTCAGCAGGGATGCTCTCCACAGCAGTCCTGCTGCAGCCTTCCTGCCTGGCCCTAGCTTCCTCTGCTGCTGAGGTAACGGGCACCCCGCCCTGAGGGCGTATTCTCAGCCCTACCCAGCACAAAGGAGCCAGTGCAGAAACTGCATTTTAAAACCAGGTACTACGGCTGCTCAGAACTCCCAAGTGCAAGGCTGCCACGTGGTGCAGTGGGAGCTTGGGTCCTTCCTGTGTCACTGTTGGCCCAGAGGGCTGAGAAGCCTCCTGCTGTCTTGGCCCTTGGGTTGGTTGCTGAGGAAGAGCCAGCAGGCAGCACCAGTCTCAGGTTCTGATTGTCCCCCTCCTCTGACCCTGGCAGCTCAAGCAGGCCCTGGCAGTAGGAGGGCTGTACCATCAAGGACGGAACGGGCTGCCTCATACTCAAAAACAGCCTTGACGGTGGCCTGGTCATGGGATTAAAAATGTGTATGTGTTGGTAGGGAGGGGCAGAGGGGAAACCTCATTAATACAGAGTATGTCATAAGCCATATATATTAAAACCATTAACAGTATATAGTCCCACAGTAGCTCTAGCCCCTCATGCTCAGGTGGTATGGCCAGCCCTGTGCTGAGGTCCAGCCTCACACCGTTGGGGGCAAGGAGGGACGATGCTCTCCTCAGGCCCTTGACCCACAGCTCCTTGAGGCTGTCCATGGGCTGCTGCAGTCAGCCCTGCAACAGTAACCCAGCAGTCATCAGTACCCACCAGCCCTGCTGTCACTGTGAAGGGGTCTTGGCCTCGCTGCTGTCCCCCTGGCTGGGCTTTGGCTTAAGCAAGATGAATCTGTTGAGGAGGTCCGTTTCTGAGCTGGCCTGGGCTGCCCCATATCCCTCATCTGTGGGCATAGAAGCAGGCTCAGAACTTGAATCCAGTGCCAAAGACCTCTTGCCCAGGAAGCCTCCAGAGGGATGGAACACAGTCATGACTTACCATAGCTGGAGGCTTCAGCAATGTTCTGAGAACCTGTAATATGATGCCAGTAGGCGCTGCGAGGCAGCATTGTGGTGGGTGTACAGGGATACGAATAGTGCTCGGTCCCCTTGTTCAGAAGCTGTGGAGTAGAGCGGGAAGTGCTCCTGTTAGTTCGAGGGACAGTGTGCAGCCAGTCCAAGACCCCGCCTTTGTCTCCTGTGCACATGCTTGTGGAGACTTAACTGGCAGACCCTGCACCGGCTGCCCACCCTGCCTCCCGGTACCTGGAGCAACCTCCATCACCTCACCCTCACATTCTTCTCCATCTCCATCAGGACCCTCTTGTGCTGCTCAGCGATGGCTAGGGTGGCACTGTGGACCCGTTGGTAAATCTGCTCCCCCTCCTGTGTCTGGAAAGTGTAGAGTCCTTCCCCAGCATCACACATCCTAAAGATACAGGTGGTGAGGATTCTTCGTGTGGGGTGGAGGTCAGGCCTTCTAAATGCCGGCAGTGACAGGGTGGCCATGTCTGAGAACCTGCCCACACTACACACTGGCTGAGCTGTGACCACATGCCCGATGGAGGTCTGAAGGCATCACACAAATTAATCCACTCAGCTTTCTCTACCACCCTCTTCTCTGTGCATTATGAACAGTTTCCTCATGTTTTCTCAAACATTTTACAGATGTGAAAGAAACTGAAGTGTCCAGAAGTGAAGTAACTCGGCCAAGGTTATAGTTAGGCCAGCAGAGGCCCAGTGAGGCCTTTCCCAGTCATGCCCTTACTGCTGGGCTAGGTGCTTTCCTTATTCCCATAGGAAACCAAGACTCAGCTGCAGAGCTGGGAAGTGCCAATGCCAGCAGTGACAGCAGTGACTGACAGCCTTTGGTACACAACACTGCTTCATTTCACCTGCCGGCTCTGGGCAAATTACTTCTCTGGGTCTGAGCTCCTCGTCTGTAAAATGGAACCTTCTATTCCCCTCTGGGCCACTATGGTGGGGAATGACTGATGCTCCTGGCATGTGTGTGATGGAGTACAGACAGCAGTGTCCCATCAAGACCATGGGCTGGACAGGGCGGGAGGCAAGAGGGTACTACCTGCCAGCCTCGAAGGTAAAGCGTGTGGCGTCACGCCCATAGCGGCGCAAAGAGCAGAGGGGCCACGAGACGAGCTTCACGCGGGGGTTGTGTGTGTCCCAGAGGTAGATGTTCTCGTGCGTAATCTGCAGCTTGCACTCGCCATACACGTCCAGGTTGGGGCAGGGCAGCAGGAAGACACTGAAGCGATCTGCAGCAACAGTGTGTGTGAGGGTGTGGGCTACTTGAGGGCCCCATCCTGGCCCCTCTCCCATCTCCCTGCCTTCAGACCCAGCACCAGGCCTCACCTGTCTGTTCACACTGTACTCCAGGAGCCAGGAGGTCAGGCTCTCCCAGACTGATGTCATTGAGCCGTGACCCCAGACACTCCACAGACAGAGTCTTGTACCACTCCTCCGCCTCCAGCTCTAGAGAAAAATGGGGCCTCACAGTGGTGCCGACTGAGTCCCCAGCAGCCTACCCAGGCTGCCTACCTGCCCACCTCAGTACAGAGGCCTGGGGGCCCACCCCTCCTGCTAGGGTCGGCCCTGCTCTGCCACCCTCTGGCTGCACCACTGACTGTGGTCAGTCCAGGGAGACCAGATGGAGCCTGCAGCTCTGGGGCCTCACCTGAGTCACAGGTGAAGGTACGTGCTGAGTCATCAGTGAATATGATGGCCACCGCCTGTCGCTTGGTCTCCTTGGGGAGCCGTGTGACACACTTGACGTTGCTGATTTCAGTCACCTGGGAGGGATCCACAAGAGACTTAGCCGGGCTGGAGCGCCTCTCTGCCTCCCACAGCTGTGTCTCCCGGGAGGGTACTCTCAGGCTTTGCAACTCAGCAAGTCATCTTTGCTTCCAGGTTGGGGGGATCTAGGGCCCAAGCCCCTCCTAACCTTAGGGCAGCCTCGGAGGCACACGGACTTCTCATCAGGATACTTCTCCAGCCGTTGGGGCCCTTTGCTGGAGGACTTCCGGAACACCAGCCAGCACCTCCGGTAGATCTGTGGAGCAAGAGGCAGAGGATGAGGCTTGTGGACCACTGTGACCCCAACACGGCATTGCTGTTACCCCGGCCTCCTGTAGGGAGCAGCACCACACCCTTCCCTGGAGCCCCGAGTCTGGAGAAAACCCTTGGAGGGTAGTTGCAGCAACCACAGGCGCAACCCTTCCCCAGACAGCAAAGGCTGTTGGATGGGGCTCGGTGTGCGGATCACGGTTCCACGTAATGGAAGGAACGGCATTTGCAGAGTGCTTCCAAGCCGTGTGGTTAGTACTGGAACTCTTCATAGTGTCCGGGTACCTCTTCTATTATCGCCTATCGCCTCATTTCAGGCACGGAAAGTGAGCCACGAGGGAGGTGCGTGGGAGCTAATGAGCAATGGGGCTGGTATTAAGACACACAGGCCACAGCATAGGCCACTCTGGCCACCACATAGGGTCTCCCGGGGACAGAGCAGCCCGTCTGTGCATCGCCACAACCCTGTTCTCTGGCCCAGGCAAGGCTCGGGTGTAACATCACTGTTGCCCGCCCCCCCCCGAGTTTCCCCTCACCCACTCTCATCGCTTGGCAGCAGTGTGCCACGGGGGTTCCCATGAGGACCACAGACCGAAGGAGGTAAGGGGGCAGAGCTAAGAAGCAGGGGTGCCCTCCCCCCGGTGGTCTCGTCCCAACTACTACCAATGCCTAGCCCACCGAGGTTCTCTAGAGCATCAACTCCCGGGGGAGTGGTGACCGTTTTCCAAGCATCAAATGGCCTCTCAGACCCCATGAAGGGTGATCCTAGCACCTCAGAAACAACCCGGCAAGCCCCTCTTCCAGGACTCCGCCCTCCACAGGCCCCCTTCAGCGAGTCTGTGATGGTTTACCAGCGGACTCCAAGCCTGGAAGGCCTGTTCCCCGGGCATCCCTGTGCCAATGCCACTGCAAATGGGAAGGATCTTAGGGCCCCAGGTTGAGCAGAGGCGGGGAGGAGGCTACTGAGTCACAGTTCCAAGGCCCGGCTGCCAGTCGGCCACCTCCCCTGTCCACAATGTGAGTGTACCAGGTCATTGGCAGGTAGCTAGACTTCGTCTCAGTAAGTCCCAAGGGCCAGGCCAAAAGGTGTATCCACTTCCCGTGCCCCTGCTCCTGGTCCGTCCACCCGAGCGCTCAGTGGCTCAGCCCCTTTTAGGCAGAGCTGTGCATGCTGTATTCTCTCCTCATTTGCACCATACTAGCATCATAGACAGCTCTGCAAGGCAAATGAACGGCCATATGAAGGGACAGGGTGGACAGACGGATGGACTGACAGATGGATGAATGGGTGGGAGTTGCCAGAGGGGCCCCAAGCAGACATCAGCATTGGGGGCAGAGACATGGGGGCCTGAGCACCCCGGTTGCCTGGTTACAGGATACACACTCATACAGCCCCAGGGAGCCATGCACTCAAGAGCTCTCCTTACTTCTCAAAGATCTTTGATCAGAAGCATTCTGCCAGACTCAGCTGTGCTGAGGGAGGAAGGGAGGCCCTGGCAGACTCAGTCCATTTTCCGTTCCCTTCAACAGTCCCCCAAACCCTCCCATCTGGGGACAGATAAGAGCCCAACCTAGAGGCAACTGCAAACCAAAGACCCTCACACCACAGCAGGCAAGACTCAGGTTTAGAGACAGCAGCAGAATTCCCTAGACAGGAGTGGACACTGGTCTGGTCCCCACCAAGCCACACCCCACCTGCTAGTCTCTCCTCCTGGCTTGCCCACCTGTCCACTTGGGGTCTCAGGGCTTCTCCTGAAACATTTGATATTAACCCCATGGCTGTCCTGTGGCCAGTGCTCTCCTGGCAAGCTCTGCCCTGAGCACGGCCTTAGCCCCACTGGCCCCTGGAGACTTGCTGGATCCAGGCATGAGAATGAGGAATGCTGGCGGGAGTGAGGTCTCCTTCCTCCACCTGGCTTCGCTCTTTGTTCTGTCTCAGGAAGAGCAGGGTCTCTACGAGGTTTGGACCAGTGAGACTCTAAACACGCCCATCAGCAGCTCTGCTTCAATCCACTGGTAGCCCAGCTGATGGCAGTGGGACTGCTAGCCCTAGCCTGTACATAAAGCACTCCCAGAAAGGCCTCAAGAGGGCAGAAGAAGTAAAAACCACTGCTGTCCAGGGTGGCCTGGGGAAGCCAGGTGATTCCTGGGCATCCCCTCCTTACCCTCAGGCTAGTCCAGGAAGCAGCTCCCCAGCCTATCGAGGTAGCAGGGAGGGTCAGGAGTCCTGAGGAAAACAGATGTGGGTCACCTGTCTCCAGGGCTTTCTTCTTGTTGAGAAGAGCCCCTCACTGGAGGTGAATATTAACAGGGGCAAACAGGCTTCCAAAGAGGTCCCCGGACCCCTACTCATGTTTCTGGGGGATTTGCCCCAGCTGGGGGCCTGCATGGGATGAGAACGGATACATGACCCTCCACACCCCAGCTCAGGGCCAACCAAGCACAGAGTCACTGTCAACAACTCAAAGGAAAGCAGTCTGCCTCAGAGCAATGGGCCATTCTGCCATGTTCTCATCCACAGACCAGGGGAGTATGAGATCGTCCAGCCTCTGGCCCTTGGGACCCTCCTCCCAACCCCCAACAAGCCAGTCTCCTTTCCAAACACTTCTTTAGTACCCAAAACAACCAACAAAAATATAAGTCCAGGCTCAGAATGCAGCGAGGGGGGGAGGGGGACACTTTAAAGAAAAGAGGCCAAGAGAGGTAGGGAGCACGACGGAGAGGGGGAACGAGAGGCGGCTGGGAGGGAAGGAGGGGAGAAGCCGCTCTCTGCTCAGACAGCCCGGCTCTCCCGTCACTCCGGCTACTGCCTGACCACAACTTCAACAATAGAGGGGTACCACCGCCAGCCTGTCGGCCACCACTCCTGGCCCAGTGGCTGGGATGCCAGCCAGTCCAGCTGGGACAAGGGATGCAGCAGGCAGAGGCCGGGCACATGCCAGACAGCCCGTGTCCCAGAAGCCTTGAACCACAAACACACGGTGCCCAGTGCTTGCAGGCAGCATGCCCCTACACACCATGCCTCCAGACCTGTCCTCAGTGCTGTTCTTTGGCAGGGGCCCCTGCCTGGGTGGCTCACCCCAAGCTTCCTGCTCTTCATCTTCACATAGCCTTGCTTGACGATGTCGTTGAAATTGGTCGCCATGGTTGCCCACTGTCTTTAGGGCGCCAGGCTGGGCCGAGGCCGGGAGGGGTGCCCAGGTGATGTGCTCAGGTGGCCTGGTCTCCTCTGATCACCTGTTCGAGACGCTCCTCACCTCACCCGCCTGAGCATTGTTCTAGCAGCTCCTTTGCCCAGCGCCTGCTGGAAACCGAAATGACAGGGAAATGAGAGCCAGTGACATCTTTCTCTTCCTCTTGCTCTAGCTCCTTTTTCCTTCCTCTCCCCACACTCCTCCTCCCTCGGCCTGCCCGCCCTTCCTTCTTCCCTTCCTCCCCACCCCAGGATGGCAGAACCATTCAGGAAAAGCGAGGTGGAGGCTGAGCAAATGGTCCAGCCCAGTCCCCTCCCTCACGGCTGGGGCTGGCGGTTAACCCTTTCCTGGGAGGGCTGGCTCCTGTTCTGCTCACTGTGGAGGCGGTGGAGGATGAGAGGTGCCCCGTCCTTCAGCTTGGTGACACCTGTCCCTCTGTCCTTTTACAACTTTGGGGCAGACTTATAGAGCAACTTGCCAGAGCATCCCCCACCCCTCCGGAGTACTGGATTCCGGGTGGAGAGCTTCCGGGAAATGGAGAGGGGTCCCAAGAGATGGCTCAGGATGCCAGGCTAAACATAATGTACCCTGTTGGACTCACAGACCTCCAGCCCTCTGCCCACCACGCTATACCTGGTTCTCTCCAGTCCTGAAGAGGAGGCTGGGAGCCACCAGCTCAGGCCACTGGGCCCTGCTCCAGGCTTCTGGACTCTGGGCAGTTCCTCTGGGTACTACTGCTTCCTGGGTAGGAGTGCAGAGTCCAGGGGGTGGGGCCCAGATAAGTCTGAGGAATGTATGGGACTGTAGGTGGGGACTGCCATGGAATCAGACACTTGCCCTGGCCCTGGAGCTGAGAAGACTGGGCCAGTCTGAGGGCAGGAACTGGGTCACAACAGGCTACGTGGTCTGGCCAGGCCAAGCAGTGTCATAGCCCAGGAGGTTCAGGGAGCAGTATAGGCACCCAGTGTGGTGAAGAGAATGGGAGCACTAGAGGGACACCTAGAATCAGTTAACACTCAGCAGGGGCCCAGTCTAACACCCATGCCTTAAAGATAGGAAAAGAAAATTGCCCAGAGAGGGTAAGCCACCCAACTATGCTCACACTGTGAGCCCAAGGCATAATCAAGGAGGAATGGGATGCCCTGGAATAGGGGACGGAAAGCAGCCTGAGGATGGAACGTGGTCCTGCAGCCCCCTTGGCTGCCCACCGCTATCTACCATGGAGCCCTAGGGTCAGGGCTGTGCCAACCACAAGGCTACCCATGTCTCCAGAGTCACTGGGTAGGAGTGTAGCAGTATTTCTGGGGTCAGCTGTGTGTCTGTGCTGCCAGAATGGGGCCCTGAGGCAAAGCATGTGTCTGGATCTGCCAGGAGCTTGGCATTAATTAATCTCCCAGAGGCCTGTCTATTGAGTCTCTAACAAGGAACAGATGAAACACCCCCACTGGGCACATGCAAACATGAAGTAGGGCAGAGGAGTCACCCTTCCTCCATGCATAGTGACAGCCCCCTCAGCAGCCCTCAGCTCTCTCGGTCCCCATGCTGCCATAGTCAAGTGCTCTGCCTCCCTCCCAGGAAGGCCTAGTGCCCACCATGGCTCTGGCAATGCCAGCTCTGTCCCCATGATCTGCCTCTAGGGTTGTCTTGTCACCAGACCAAGTACTGGGTTGATGGAGGTCCCCTCTAAGATGACTAGCAGTCTGGCCCCTGACTGTAGGTTCACAGTGAGGAAGGCCAATTTCCCAACCTGCCTACAAGAAGCCGCCAGCCTTGGGTTGATGCAAGGTGGCCCTGAGAAAGCTATTTCTGATCCCTCAGCTTTCACATAAGTTTAAATAAATGAAAAAAGAAAGAAAGAGAATGGGCTGATAACAGTGGTACATGCCTATAATCCCAACACTCAGGAGGCTCACCACGAATTCAAAGCCAATCTACCTACTTTAAATGAGGAAGTAAAGCCATAAGCTACCTACCTGCATGCCCCAGACCCTCCTGCCCAGTCCAGGCCATGAAACCCCCATGGGCCAGCCTCCACATGCCCAGTGGGGGCCACTTCTGGCTGGCTCCACAAGCCATCTCCCCTGTGCAATGGATGAGGGATGGGCCGGATGAGCTGCCAAGATCTCAGAGCCTCCTCCTGCTGTCTGTCCAGAGACCCACACCCAGGCCTACTCTGGCCTCATTCAGCCCCTAACGGAGTTGTGAGAGCAAGACCCAACCTGAGGTCCAAAATGGTATGCAAAGAGGGCTGGGAAGGTCAGGACGGACACGGAAGGGCCAAGAGATGGATCCATGGATTTCAGAGGCAGTCCAGTCACCCGCCACTCCCCAGAAGGAATGTGCTGTGTTAAACATGAAGCAGTCTCCAAGCTACTCCTATGAAGGCCCACTAGGCAAGAATCAGGGGCACCTGCCCAACCCTGGGCCACCACCAGCCTCTCAAATGCCTGCAGAGGGACAGATGCCCCCAAATGTGAGACCTTACGTGTGGCCTCTCCAACCTTTGAGCATGAGGCCCTTGAGTGTGGCATACCCAAGGCAGATTAAGCTGTGTCCATCAGCCATTCTCCTGGGTGTGGCGGATAGGTCCCCCTACTTCTCCAGCCAGGCATCCATGTACCTGGCTGTTCTCAGAGGGGCATTCACGGACAGCCAGTCTGGCTGATATTTTGCTGCCTCCTCAGGAAGGGCAGTGTCCTGTGAGGAGGGTACAGGGGGCCTCCCAGGTCCTTCCCTGCCCACCTGCCCCATACGCAGCACCGAGTGCTCCCTCCCCACTTTGTGCCTGGAGGCTTTGGCTCCCGAACAAACACCACTTGCCACTCGCAGAGACTGACGGCCAATGGCAAAGCCAGATTACTGTCTGCCTGGCAGATCGGATCTTATCAGGGATGCAGAGACAGCCCTACCTAGACGCCATCCCATGGCAGAGATCCTATGGCAGGTGGGTTCTCTCCAACTCCCAGGGCATCCCACCACCTGTCCCTCTCCCCCCGTGGTTGCCATCAGGGGCCAGCAGTGTGCTCTCCGAGATCCCCATACCCCAGAAAGTTCTGTCCAAGGAGAAAGGCAAAGACAGACTAAATGCCTAGCCCAGCAGAAAAACAAAGAGTAGGGACAAACACCCAGGAACAGTTGCGATGCCCCATGCCACTGCTTTTTATTTCTGGTGCTCTGCCATCCTTTTCAACATGTACATGACTTCCCATGAAAGCCCACTGCACTTGCTGTTCCAACCTCTAACACTGCTCCCTCTCACGGTCTCAAGGTGTATTCCACTGTTCCATTCGGATCTCTCCACAAAGGCCTCCTCTGAGAGGCCCTCCCTGATTACCTTGGCCTCCACAGGTTACTATCTGTCACTTGACCATGGAGAGACACCTACAGTGACAGCTCTCTGTGGCCAGGACATTGATAAAAGGGCAGAGCAGGTGCCAGTATCGAGAGGACACTCATTCTGCGGAGGATGGTCCTCAACACCTCTCTTTAGTATCAATATCCAGCTGGCTACCAGCTCCACTTCTGGAGTGTTTACAGCAGTGGGCTCCCACTTCTCTGTCTCAGTGCTGACCAGCCGGACCAGCAATGTTCAGGAGACCAGGAGAACCAGGTGGGTCCATGACCCACAGTTTGGTTCAAAACTGCCTCAGGGGGCCTATGCTGCTGACACTGTGTCTGAGCTTGGCTGGTGTTGCTGGATGAGATCACATTCAGCCTGCTGCCCTGCCCAGGAGCACCCAGCGCCCAAGCACAGAGACAAGCACGAGGTGAGAGGAACACAACTCCTGTCACCCATCTGGGATGCCTACAAGGGCATCCTGAACGAGGCCAGGAAAAAGAAAAAGCAGGAAGTCCAGCCCCTGACGGCTGTTGGAATGTGCTGGAGCTGACCCCTAGGCTCCTGGCTGTCCCGGGTTATCAAAGCCCTCCATCCCAACCGTTCTGCCAGCGCCTGGCGATTGTTCTGTCCCACAGCTCCAGGAAGGCAGGCTGCACAGAACCCCTCTCTGCCCACATCGCCTGGATGCCCAGGCTCCTCTTCCGTCCCTTTGGAGAGACAGAACGCAGTTAGCTGGCTCCAAAGCTCGGGGGGAAGGAGGTGGCCAGGATCTCAGGGCCAAGGAGAAAGGCTTACAGGGCCGGAGGCTGCCGGCCTGGAGAACTGCAATGGATAAAAACTCCATTTGCAGGTCGGGTAGGCTGAAAGGGAAAAGTGTCTCTTGGAACTGATGGGGGCCGGGGGAGGCGCAGAAGGGCGAGGGGAGGTAGCTCCCCTGGGACTGGGTCCCTTTGAGACAGCCGCACAGGTAGCCAGGGGTCTGGGTTTCTCTGATGGATGCGTGAGGGTGCAGGAGAGATCACTTCCCGACCTGGGATTCCCGGAGATGGGAGCTGGGGCTGGGGACGGCTCAGGGACAGCTTCAGGGTCCGCGCGCGGGCTTCGGGGGGGGGCGGGCGTCTGAGTCCTCCCGTACTGTGGGACGGCCCCGTGCTATGGGGAGTCCGCAGGGCCCGAGGGTGACTGAGTGTGTCCCAGGCTGGGAGTCGCCGGGATTCCGCGGCTCCGAGCTGCCTAGCTTCCCCTCCCCGCCTCGCGTGCCCCTATTTACCTGGGCGCCGAGGCCCGGGCCGGGGGCGCTTGCTCTGCGGGGCGCCGAGCGGGCTCATGCCCAGGTCACTACGCGGCCGGCGGGGGCGGCTGGGCGGCGGCGCGCAGCTCCGGGCGCGGACGCGAGGGAGGTGCAGCCGCCGGCTCCCGGTCTCGCTGGGGCCCGGGAAGCTGCTGGTTTGTCCGGATCCCGCGACACCACGCCCCTCGGTGCCCAGCCCAGCGCCGCCCTGGCGCCAGGTCCCGCCCAGGAACCACGCCCCCGACCCGCCCAGGCGCCGCGCCCCGCCCCTGGGCCACGCCCCCAACCCGCCCAGGCGCCACGCCCCCGACCCGCCCAGGCGCCACGCCCCCTCCCTATTCCTCCGAGCCGCTGGACCCGAGCTTCCGCCTGGCGCCCCACCCTTCAGCTCTCCTCTGGTACCCAGCTCAGCTGCACCCTCTCTTTGTTCCGAAGCTCACACTCACATTGCCTCGCACCTGCTGAAGGCTAAACCCCACATCAACTTCCAGCCTCCAAACAGCGCCTCCCAACTTCAGGACTCACATAGTCATCGCTCCCCTAGCTCCCGCACACCCCACTATCCCCCTGTCCCCAGTGACCCCACCCCGTTTGCTATTGCCCAGGCTCCCAGGATCTCCTCTACTTCCCTAACTCCACTTCCTCTAACCAACATTCACCCTTCAGGCCTTGGCAGATCGCGTTTACACACTGTTTTTACTTATTTATTTAGACATCTTTGAGACAAGGTTGTGTGTGTGTGTGTGTGTGTATGTGTGTGTGTGTGTGTGTGTGTGTGTGTGTTGTAAGCATGTATGCACATGTAGAGGCCAGAGACCGACATCCAGACAGGACCTCTTGTTTCCTGCTGTTGAGGCTACATTGGCAGGCTGGTGAGGCCCTGGGATGTACCTGTATCATCCTCCCAACACTGGGGTTGCAGACTCATACTCTTCTGTGCCGGGTTTTGACTTACTTACTTACTAGGGATTTAAATCAGATCCTCGTGCTTGCACAGCAAACACTTTTCACATTGAGCCTGAGACACGGTCTTGCTGGGTAATCCAAACTGACTTTGAACTTGCAGCAATCCTGCTCCAGCTTCCTGGATACTGGGCGTACAGACATATAAGTCATGCTATTCTACATCTATACACTTTTCCACCAGTGGTTTTTAAAGTGTATCTCTTGATCAGAAGTTTCTGTGTTGCCATGAAACAAGTTCCAGACCTCTGAAATCAGAATTTATGGGAGTTCCGGACAGAAATCTGTTTGCCAGTTTCTCTGAATGTGTCAGATACATATTGTCATCTGAAGACTACTGCTTTGGGTCTTCATTCCTCAGAGGAATTAAGCTAGTACTGGAAGGAACCAAGAATCCAGCACCCACCCATGGATTCTATCCTTCTGCCTCTATAACACCTGAGATTCAGAACATGTCCCTGGAGAGTCCCTGTGGTGCCCTGGGTCTCCTGTTGACTCCAGCCCTGAGCTGGAACGAAAGCTATCACACCTCAGACTGCGGGACAAGAAGGTGACTGCCTTGCTGCCAAGCTGACCTAAGCCTTGACCTCTTGACCTTCCCATTAATCTTCCAAACTTGACCCTACCTGCTTTGCTGCAAACCACACCCCGTAAAGTCCTCAGCACTCAATTCATCACAACAAACTGCTTTCATCCTCAGACACCATTAGAGAAGTTGTATGACCACAAAGGAAAAATCAGTTTCCAAGATAAAAAGACCTTTTTAGCCTGTACTGGTAGTATATGTCTATGATCCCAGGCTGAGAAAGGAAGATGATGAGTTCAAGTCCAGCCTGGGTAACTTAGTAAGACCGTCCCTCAAAAAATAAATAAAATAACAATAAGTAAATAAATAAATAAAATAAAAAGAGAGCCGACGGTATATATAGCTCAGTGGTACAGTACTTGTCCTAGGTTCAGTCTCTAGTACCTCAAAAATCCATCATAATAAGGCTGGATATGGTGGTCCATGCCTTTAAACCCAGCACTCAGGAGCAGAAGCCATCAGATCTCTGTGGGTTGAAGGCCAACCAGGGCTACATAGTAAGACTCTGTCTCAAAAAAAAAAAAAAATTAATGTCATTGGGGCTAGAGAGTTGTCTCAGTAGTTAAGAGCATGGACTGTTCTTATAGAAGACCCAGGTTTGGTTCCCAGCACTCACATGTCAGCTAACCTTCCTAACTCCAGTTCCAGGGGATCGATGCCCTCTTCTGACCTCCATGGGCACTGAGCACACAAGGTGCACTTAATATACATGTAGGCAAAATTCTGGTACCCATACAATAAAAATTGTTTAATTAAGCCAGGCATGATGGAGCACATCTCTTTGATCTTAGCACTTGGGAGGCAGACTCAGGTGGATCTCTGTGAGTTCACGGCCAGCCTGGTCTATATAGTGAGTTCCAGGCCAGCTGGGGATACAGGGAGATCCTGATTCAAAAAGACCAAAAAAGAAAATTTTTAAATAAAAAAAGATATTGACATTGGCACAGTCAAGATAGGGAGGGAGCCTTTCATTCTCTGCAACTCTCCCCTGCCACTCTTCTCCAGCTCCATCCTCTTCCCTGCACTCCTCAGGAACCCCTGGAAGACACCAATCATTCGCCATTTCTACACTTTATAAAACTGAGAAAGTTTCACAGTTGGAATCATAAAAATACAGCCCTTGGGGATTGGTGATTTTTCACTCAGTCACGTTAAAAAATTTTAGAGTTATTTATTTATAGTTTCTGTGTATATATGTGAGCCTGTGTGTGTTGATGTATGCCACATGCACGCAGAAGCCTGAGGAAACCAGAAGAGGTTGTTGGAACTCTTACAGGCAGCTGTGAGCTACTATGTGGGTACATGGGTGCTGGGAACTGAACCCAGGTCCTCTGCAAAAGCAATAAGTGCTCTTAACTGCTAACCAATCTCTTCAGCTGTTCTCTTTTAAAGATTTATTATTATCTTAAATTATGTGTATGTGTATGGATATACGCACATAAGCCAGGTGTCCTCAGAGGCCAGAAGAGAGTGTCCCTGGAGCTATAGTTACAGGTGGTGGATTTATTTTTAATGGTGATGCTGGAAATGGAACCCAGAGCCTCCCACATGTTAGGCAAGTGCTCGACCACTGAGCTACATCCTTTGTCTTATTTTTACTTTTGATTTGGAGACAGGCTCTTGCAAAGTTACCCAGACTGGCTTTGAACTGTGTAATTCAGGTAGACCTTCGATTTGCAGTCCTCCTGCTCAGCCTCCTGAATGACTGAGATTAGCAGCCTGTGCCAAAAAGCCCATCCCGCTCACTTAGTTCATCTAAGTCATTGCATAGATCTATAGTTCGTTCCTTTCATGACTGTGTAGTATTCCTAACATACCATTGTATGGGGGTAACACAGTCTGTTTATTCATGAAGCCATTAGAGGATATTTAGGTTGTTTCCAGATTTTCTGCTGTTAACACTGTGTGTAGAGTTCTGTGTGAACCTATGTCGTTTTCCTTATGGGATAAATGCTTTCTCTTTTTCTTTTTTTTTTTTTTTTTTTGGATACAGGCTTTTAAATGCGATTAATAAGTTACATAATTTTATGTTGTTGCTGCTTTTTAATTGCCAACCTTTTTTTAAAAAAAGAATGATTATCCTTTTTCATTCCCAACAGCAATGAAGGAATGACTTTTCATACCCTCTCCAGCACTTGGTGTGTGTGCTACTTTTTGCGTGGTGGGGGGGTGGGCTTTCTGATCAGTGTGTAGTGACATCTCACTGTGGTTTTAATGTGTATTTCCCTAATTCAATGCTGAGTGAATTTTCATGTGGTACTGCTATCTGTGAAACACTGAAATGTTTCTTGGTGTTTTCCACATTCTAATTTGATTGTTTACTTTGTTGTTGATTTTTGAAAGTTCTTTATATATTGTAGATTCTGGTCCTCTTTTGAATATGTGTTCTCCTAGTCTGTGTCTTGTCTTTTCCTCTACTTACCATGTTCTCTTTCTGCTTTTCTTTCACTGGCTTTTTTTTTCTGTCTGTCACGTGTGTGTGTGTGTGTGTGTGTGTGTGTGTGATGTTAGGGATCAAATCCATGTATGTGCTAGCCATGTTGCCTACCATGGAGCTACATCTCTGGCCCCTTAACATGGATTTTCATAAAACAAAACCTTTTGAATTTTATAAGGTGCAAATTATCAGGTTTTCCTTTCATACATTGTATTTGGAGCCAGACTACCAACTCTGGGTTTTCTTTTGTTTTATTCCACAAGTTTTATAATTTTTTATTTTACATCTAAACCTCTCATCCTAAAATGGACATGGGAAACAAACCTGTAATCTCAGCATGTGGAAGGAGAAAGAAAGAGGATTACTGGGGCTTAGAGTCAGTCAGGATTACATAGACTCTATCTCAAATAAATAAAAAAGTAAATAACAAATAAATAAATAAACCTCTGCTCCTTTGGTGGAGGTTGGCAGGGGAGCTGTTTGTTAGTTTGATTTTGAACTTTTGAGATAGGGTCACATGTGGCCCTAGCTGGCCTCAAATTCATTATGTAGTTTAGGTTGGCCTTGAACACCTGATCCTCCTGTCTCTGCTCCACATGGCTCAGGGGTTAAGAGCACTGGCTGCTCTTCCAGAGGACCTGGGTTTTTTTTCCTAGCACCCACATGGCAAGTAACAATTGTCTGTAGCTCCAATTCCAAGGGATACAAGGTCTTCTGCCTTCCATGGAGCATTGCACACGCAGGGAACATATATACATTCACAAAAAGCACTCATACACATACAATAAAAACTAATTTAAAAAGGAAAGGACTCTTTTCGTTGCACTTAATTGCTTTAGTAACGCTGTAAAACTCCAACTACAACTATTTCTGAGTTTTCTGTTCTGGTCCATTGGCATATACCTCAGTTCCTCTGCTAAAAGCACACCGTCTTGGGGACTGGGGAGATGATTCAGTGGGTAAAGTGCCTGCTGTGCAGGCGTGAGGACCTGAGTTCAGATCCCCAGCAGCCCCGTGGTCATGTGTGTCTGCAACTCTAGGGTCAAGGGTAGTGGAGACAGCCAGGTCCCAGGTCCTCACTGGCCCTCGGTCAGGCCAGTTGGTGAGTGCTGGGTTCAGTAAGAGACCCTGTCTCCAAAGGTCAGGTAGAGAGGGATGAGGAGGACCCCAGTGTCAGCCTCGGCCTCCACACACAGCATCGTCTCTCCAGCCCTCTTTCATTTGTATCTTTCACTATTTTCTTACACTTGCTGGATCTTGTCAGCACTATGTTGCATAAGTGTAGTCAAAGCTGGCAGCTTCAGGACTGGAGAGATGGCTCAGCGGTTAAGAGCACAGTTTGCAGGCTTTTCATCCCAGCACTTTGGAGGCAGAGGCAGGTGGACCTCTGTGAGTTCAAAGCCAGACTGGGCTACATAGTGAGTTCCAGGCCAGCCAAACCTACATAGCGAGACACTGTCTCAACAACAACCACAACAAAATAGCACTGGCTGTTGTTGCAGAGGACCCAGGTTTCATTCCTAGCACCCACAGGGCAGCTAACAACCATCTATGACTCCAGTTCCAGGGGATCCAACGCCCACTTCTGGCCTCTGGGTGCAAGAATATGCATCATGCCATGCATGTGGAGTCAATCCTCTTTCTACCCTGTCAGTTCCGGTGAGTAAACACAGGTGGCCAGACTTGGCAGCAAGTGTCATTACCTGCTAAGCCATCTTGTCAAACTGGAATATTGTATTTTTTAAGTTGCTTTTCATTCTTCACTTTGTTACATCTATTTACTTATTATTTATTGTGTGTGCGTGTGTATGTGTATGTTTGTGAATGTATGAGTGCCATGGTATATGTATGTGTGTGGAGGCCAAAGGACAGCTTGCAAGAGCGAGCTCTTTCCTTCCATCACATGGGGACTAGAGATCAAATGAAGGTTTATCACACTTGACAGCAAACACCTTCAGCTGCAGAGTAAACATGTTTTTATTATCTTGCTGCCTCAGTCTTCAGATCTAAATCTGCCTATATCATTATGAGTATCTTGGAGATAGGATATAGTTTCTTCATATTTTTAAGTTAACTATGCCAGTCTCAGTCTTTTAATTGGTGTATGTAGATCATTTTTGTTTAATATAACTATTGATATGCCAAGGCTTTGGTTGGCTGTTTTATTTATTTTTTTCTGTTTGTCTTTGCTTTTCATTTCTGTGTTTCCTTTCCTTTCTGTGAGCTATTGGAACATTAAATATTCCATTTGATTTACCTAGTTGTCTCCTCCTCCTCCTCTTCTTCCTCCTCCTCCGTCTTTATGCTGGGAATCAAACCCAGGACCTGAGCTTGTTAGGGACGTGCTCGTGCTCTACCACTTAGTTCTACCCCAAGTCGAACTTACTCTATTTTTAAATTTTTATTTATTTTATTTTATGTATGTATGTGTTTTCCCTGTGAGTGCACACATGCCTGAGGAAGCCATAATAGGGCACTGGAATTCCTGGAGCTTGGAGTTACAGACTGTTCTTAGCTGCTCTGTGAGTGTTAGAAATCAAACTTGGTTCCTCCTCTGCAAAAGCAATCAGTGTGATTAACCACTGACCCTTCTCTCCAGCCTCACCTATTCTGTGTGTGTGTATGTGTGTGTGTGTGTGTTGCAACTTCAGGTGTCTTCCTTGACTGCTCTTCACCTTATATATTGGTCTCTCACTGAATCTGGAGCTTGATGTTCTGGCTCGTCTGCTGTTCTGGCTTACCCCAGGGATCCCCTGTCTCTGCCTCCTTTATGCTGGCTTACAGCAGAGCCACCACACCCATCTGACTTTTTAGATGGGTTCTGGGGATCCAAAGTCCAGTCCTCACACTTGCATGTCAATCAGGTTACCTGCTGAGCCATCATCTCTCCAGCCCCCATCTATTCTATTTTTGAGAGGATCTACTCACATAGCTTTCTTATATGATTGCACAGTTTGAGTGGAGTGCAGAAACATTACCTCCTTTTGGATCCTGGTACACTCCCCAGTTTCTTATATAACTGCCTTACAAATTCCCTCTACAAACATCTGGAATCCTTTTTGCTTCAACTGTAAAACATGGTTTAGGAAACTCAAAGTGAAGCAGTCTGGCAAGATATCTCAGTGGGTAGAGAGCTTCTGTATGCAGGCATTGATGATCTTTGTTTGAATGCCAGATCCCACAAAGTACGGAGAGAGAATGGACTCCCAAGAGTTGTCCTCTGACCTCCACAGCATACTGTGCCATACCCACACCTGCACTCACATGAGTGTACATGCATTTGTGTATACACACTGTTAATTAATCAAAATTTTAATTATAAAAACTGGAGCTGGGGAGATGGCTTAGATGTGAAGAGGACTTGCTGCTTTTCCAGAATCAGGGATTCTTTTCTCAGTGTCCTCTTCTGGCCTCTGTAAGCATCCCCTCCTCCCAAACAAATACAAGATAATAAAATTTTTAAAAAGAAAACTCAAGAGAAGGAAAACCATTCCACTTTCTGTGTTTGCTCATGATCTTAGGTTCCTCCTGGTGGTCTAAGGTGCATTCTTTTGTGGCTTTTGTTTGGAGAATGTTAGTGTGGGTATAAACTGTTTAATTGCTTTTATCTTTAAAAAAATTGATTTTCCCTTTAGTTCACAAGAACATTTTCCTTGGGCATACGATTCTGAGTTGACAGTTCTTCTCTTTCCACATTTGGAGACCATGATTCCATTTCTTTCTGGCCACCATGGTTTCTGGTAAGAAATCTGCTGTCACTGGATTTGAGTCTCCCATAGGTAATATATCCATTTGCTTTTTGATTGCCTTCAAGATCTTTCTCTTTATTTTTCAGAAATTTAATTCTGTGGAGTCTTGGATTTTCTTGTCCTATCTTAGTGTCTGAAATCTGGAGATTTATGTCCTTTACCAAATCTGAAGGTTTTTCAGAAATTGCTCTTTGAGCACTTTTCTAGTTCTGATTTCTTTCCTCTTTCAGGAACTCAACTGACACAAATATTAGCTCTTTGTTTTCCTACAAATCCCTGAAGCTGTACTAATTTTTATTTCCTTCCCTCCCTCCCTCCCTCTCTCTCTACCTCTTTCTTTCTTGGTGGGGGGGAGTCGCTATTGTCTCTCTGCTGCTCAGAACAAGTCTCATTGTTCTCTTCGTGTTCAGGGATTCTTTTCTCTGGTCCCTTTATTCTGTTATTGAGCCCACCCACTGTATTTTTTCAACTCTAAAATTTCCATTTGGATCTCTTTGTTCCTTTAGTTCCTTTATGGAGACTTTCTAATTTTCCATGTGTTTCCAACATATTTGTAGTTGTTCACTGGTGCATTTTTATGAAGGTCACTGTTCTAGTTTGCCTTCAGTTGTGGCAAAACACTCTGACCAAAACCAACTTTGGAAGGAAATAATTTCTTTTATCTTACATCTCCTGGGTCACAGTTCACCAATGAGGGAGTCCAAGGTGGGAACTCAGGGCAGGAAAATAGATGCAAGAACTGAAGCACAGGCCATGGAGGAACGCTGTTTACTGACTTGCTCCTCTGGCCTATGCTCAACCTGCTTTATTATATAATACAGAACCCCTGCCCAGGTATAGCACTACCCATCATGGGCTAGGCCCTCCTATATCATTCAACAACCAAGAAAATACCCCACATACATGGCCACAGGCCAGTCCAATGGAGGCACCTTCCTCAACCCAGGTGTGTCAAGTTGACAACTAAAGTTATCCAGTACAACCACTGTAAAATTCTTGCCAGGAGCCAGGCATGGCAGCACATGCCTTTAATCCCAACACTTGGGAGGCAGAGGCAGAGGCAGGCAGAGATCTCTGTGAGTTGGAGGCCAGCCTGGCCTACGTAGGGAGTTCCAGGCCAGCTGAGACTACAGGAAGACCCTGTCTCAAAAAGATACACGCAAAAAATCCTTGCCAGGGCATTGCAACAACTCTATCATCTCAGTATTGGAATTTGTTGATTGCATTTTTTTCATTCAATTTACAGTCTTTGATTTCCCCGGTCCTTTCTCTTCTTAAGACAGGGTCTCACTGTGTGGCCTTGATAGACTTAGAAACTGTTATATATACCAGGCTGGCCTTGAACTCACAGAGCTCTGCCTACTTCTCCCTCCTAAGTGTTGGGATGAAAAGCGTGCACCTACCACTCCTGGCAAGATGTGTTATTCTTGATACAAATGCTTACAGTCTGAGACCAGGTCCTATTTAAGCCTTTTCTTTTAGCTGGCATTCTCTGGTATGTTCCAACAGAGGAAAGGGTACTCCTGGTAGAATAAGTTCTCCCCTTGCCTTGCTGACGTCTTGGAGATGCCTGCTCCTTGTCCCCATAGGGCAGAGGCGGTACAGTCATATAGCCATAGTACCTGTGACACACTGTGGGGGTCACGTCTTATTACTGGGTCATGTGAACATCTCACCTCTCCGGCAGGCCTCCTCTGATTACTACTCCAGAGGGGAGGGAGTGGGGGACCTCATGACTGCCAAGTCAGGTAACCCCATCTGGTCTCCACTATTAATGCAACAGGAAAGCCTCATTATTAGCTTGTGAGACGCTGAGGTACTTCATGATAGCCTGGTGCACATGGAGATCTGGAGTTCGCCCTCTAGGAAGGGTGGAGATTCAACTCCAGATTGTTTTCTTTGCTTTTTGGCCGAAGCAAGGTAATATTATCTAAGACTTTCTGTCTTGTGGGGAAACGTCTTTCCTGGTACTCGGACTCGAGAGAACAGGCTTTACGTGTTTGTTCATCTGGTTACTGCTGCTTTTGTTTGTGCCCATCAGTGCTGCTGGGCTGCTAGTTTCTTCAACTCCAGGTGCAGTGCATGAGCCAGGAAATTCACCATTGTGTTGTTCTCTAGCCTGGGGACCTCCTCTCTACCTTCCAGCATCTTCAGCATCTTCTTGGGTTTATTTATACTTCACTTCCAATGTTATTAGCTGCACTAATGGAAGGCATGAGGAGATACGTCCTTCAGCACACCTCTGCCCCTGCCAACCCCCAGGAAGCCATGGATTTGCTTTCTGTTATCATGTATTAGTTTATAATATTGGGTGTGGTGATGCACAATTATAATCCCAGTACTTAGGCGGTGGAAGCAGGGGGTCAGGAGTT
Organism: Eospalax fontanierii; assembly: GCA_035773235.1. Lineage (NCBI taxonomy): Eukaryota > Metazoa > Chordata > Mammalia > Rodentia > Spalacidae > Eospalax > Eospalax fontanierii. Next base: position 16,308,437 of record CM069552.1, read on the forward strand.
AAAGACCTTGACTACACAGCGAGGTCAAGGTCAGTCTGAGCTACTGGTGAACTTGACAACAGAAATAAGTGAACGAGAAAGAGCTAGACAAAAAAGAACACATACTGAATAATTCTGCACACAGTCATGGACGTACATAACTCACGTATAAAATTATGTCACAGTGTAATCTATATAGTACATACATGTGTATAGCATGTCTCCATACGGAACTGCATCATTCCTACGCTGCCCAAAAGCTAGTATTCACAAACTGCTTTTCTGAAAAATATTCCAGTAGGCTTGTGAGATGGCTCAGTGAGTAAAGTACTTGCCACCAAGGCTGACGACCTGAGTTCTAACTCTGGAACCTGCATTAGAAAGAGAGAATTCTGCAAATTATTCTCTGACCTCCAAACTCATGCTATGATTCACACTCTATAAATAAATGTAATAAAAAAATCTTGACTGGGCATGTGTCTCATGCTTTTAATCCCAGCACTCAGGAGGCCAAGGCAGGTGGTTTTCTGGAACTCCAGAGTTCAAGACCAGACTGGTCTACATAGCTAGTTCCAGGTCAGTGAGAGGTACATAATGTGACCTTGGTCTCAAAAAACAAATCTTCCCAAGATCTACTTTTCGAATCTGAGGCTAGTGAAAGGCCAGTATGCTTGAGAGTCCAGACCCCTCTGTTGCACAGAAGCACTGACATCCTTTGACCAGTTAAGATGAGGCCTGTCCTGTTTCTCACCCCCAGTTGACAGTGACACAAGCCAGCCTCCCAAGGAACCTTCACATCAAAGGGCATAATGGGCCTGGAGGGGTGGAGAGGAAGGAGATGGGCCCCCAGCTCCTTCTGCTTCCTTCCTCCAGGGACACCGGGTGAGGGACCACTTCCTATTTCTGATGGGCCAGAGAGCGGTCTTCAGGAAGAAGGTGGAAGACAACAGCCTTGACCTCCCCCAGCCAATCTCTCCAGGACTCTCTGGGCCAATCTCCAGGGTCACTGACCGAGCACAGTGCGTGAAAAGAATAGCAGGTCAGACAAGCTATTCCTGGACTCACTGGCAGTCAGTGAACACCTGAGCACCTGGCCTAGAACAGGTACTGCACACAGGGAACGCTGAGGTCCACAAGCACAGCACATGGTCATCAAGTGTCCCCTAGTTACAAAGCAAAGGACTGTGGTACTGGTAGAGAAATGGGGAGGCCAGACCTGACAGGGAAGACTTACTGTGGAAGAGATTGTTAAGGAGAGGGGTTGGTGATCCAAGTGAAGAGGGAGAATGCTCTGGGATGAAGGAACTGCATATGCAAAGACCCTGTGGCAGAAGCCAGCCTGGCCTCCCTCACAGCATGGGGAGAGACCAGAGGGAGAGAGAAGCAAGACTCTCAGTGAGCACAGCCACGCAGTATCCTGAAGGCCAGTTTAGGAGCCAGTCTCCATCTGGAGTAATAGACTACAAGTCAAGGGTGTTCCACAGAGAATGGCATCTGGAAAAGCATGCTTGTGGTAACTGTTAGGGAATACCTTGAGGGGCCGGAGTGGGACTGGGGAGCAAGACAGGAAGCAAAAACAAGACTTGTGGGTCAGAGGTGGTGGGCTGTGGCGGCAGAATAGCCGAGGGCTCTTCGGGAAGGCCGGTGTCCTAGTTTGATTTCTATTGATGTAATAAAATACTTTGACCGAAACCAATTTCTGGAGAAAAGGGTTTATTTCAGCTTACAGTACAGTTCTTCGTGGACAGAAGCCAGGGCCGGCGCTCAAGCAGGAACCTGGAAGCAGAAGCTGAAGCAGAGACCACAGAGAACCACTGCTTTTTTTATACAACCCAGGACCACCTGCCCAGGGGTTGGCACCACCTCCAGGGTGGGCCCTCACGAAACAATCAGGAAACTTCCTCAGGCTGAAGAAACGGCTCAGTGGTTAAGAGCATTGGCTGCTCTTGCAGAGGACCCAGGTTCGGTTTCCAGCACCCTCATGGCAGCTAAGAACTGTCCCTCCAGTTCCAGGGAATCTGACACCCTCTTTTGGCCTCTGCAGATATTGCATGACATGGGTGCACTTACATATATGCAGGCAAAACACTCATACACATGAAATAAAAATAAAAAGTCAAAAAGGGGGAGAGATGCGTCAAAGACATGGCTACAGACTAATCTGATGGAGGAAAGGCCTCAACTGAGGTTCCTTCTTCCCAGGTGTGTCAAACTGACAACTGAGGCTCTCCATGACAACCAGTGTCCCCAGTCCTTGGGGACTGGCCACTGGAAGCCAAGAAATTCAAAGAGAGGGCAGAAACACAACGCCCTCAAGACTACAGTCGTAATATTGATTCTTCCATATGTGTACAGAAAAGCAAGCCCAGTTACATGTTTTTTTCAAACCTGCCTTGCCCTGCCCTCGCTCTCCTCCAACAAGACGGCTTTGTGAGTGTCCTGTGTGCCCCCAGAGAAGAACGTTGTTCCAGTTTCACCAGACCCTTGTCATTCTTTTGCTTCTGTAAACAACACAGTGAGCACTTGTGTGACTGAAATATTTGCACCCACACTTAGAGATTGCGTGTGCTCACAGATATCCTCGGGGCCCCATCTAAAAGCAAAGTCTTTGTTCTTGCTGCTTGTTGCAAGACTGCCCTGCTGCCATTTGAAGATGGGCAAAAGAAGGAAACCTTTCCAAGGCCTAATGTCAAAGCCACTGTACCTTTAGGATCTGTGCTTGAGGGGCTGGGAAGACTGCTCAGTGGTTAGAGCACTGGCTGCACTTGCATAGGACCTGGGTTCAGTTCCCAGCACCCACATAGTGACTAACAGTTATCTATAACTCACAGTTCCAGGGGTTCTGACAGCCTCTTCTTACCTCTGAGGAGGCAGAGGCAGGCAGATTTCTGTGTTTGAGGACAACCTGATCTTCATATCTAGTAGAAAAAGAAAACATATGTGTAGGTAAAGCACACACATAAAAATAAATAATAAAATATTTTTTAAAATCTGTGCCTGATGCCAAACATGGTGGCGCATGCCTTTGATCCCACCACTCGGGAGGCAAAGGCAGGCGGAGCTCTGTGAATTCAAGGCCAGCCTGGTCTACATAGTAAGTTCCAGGCCAGCTGGGGCTACAGGGCAACCCTGTCTCAAAAAGAACAACAACAACAACAACAACAAATCCGTGCCTAAAGACTAAAAAGTCAAACCCACGCATGTTGACCAAAGCCATTGTGATGCTCACGAGTCGTTTCAAGTCATTTGTACCCACTGCTCTGTGGTGCTGCCTCTTGCCAGCAGTTGGACATGTGAGGGTGAAAGGGTGTGTTCAGTCCGCAAGTGAGTCTTGTGAACACAGGGTCTGAAGGCACCCAGAGGTCCCCACTAGTTAGCCATTAAATGAGAGCTTGGGGACAGTGGAGCTGGGAGTTCCTGACTGGACCTGGTGGGACCTGCGGACAGGGAGGAGGGGAGTGTGTGGGATAAAGTCTCCTGTAGGGACAGTTAAGAACCAGGGAGCTGCTCTCGGCCATTTCCAGAAACAGTGCTGTCCCTTGACAATAAAACCAGCTATGCAATTGTGGGGTCCAGGGTAAAATAAACTTAGGAGATCTCTTTATAAATCATTAATAATTCTGAGGTGGCAGCAACAGAACTTTAAGACACACCACATCCTGGGCCTCCTGAAGTGCAGCGTGGCACCTGCAGTGGCTGTCTACAGGCCCCTGAAGCCCACTTCGCCTGATATGTGCCTTCTTCTCTCCTGGTCACCATTGTAGAGTTGGGGAGAAGGGGGAGACCAGCTCATGGGTCGCTCAATGAAGAAAGAGCCATGGTCCAGCCTGGTCCAGTCCAGCCCTGACTGGCTGCTGCCAGGCCATGGGTCAGGTTGATGGAGTGTCTGGGTGAGTGGTAGGAACAGCAGATGGGGCCAGAGATCTGGTAGACAAGTGTGTGCCTAATAAGACGGTGAGCCTTGCGAGCCGGGCCCACCAGGTGCATGTGTGCATGTGTTTGTGAGGATGCCTCTGAGCCGACAGAAGGATGCTGGGATCAACCCAAGGCTGTTCTTCCTGCACACTTAGTGTTGACAGGCTGCAGGTTCAGCCCTCCGAGCCAGCTGTGGGCACCAGAGCTGTGTCAGGCCCAGATGCCTGAGGAAGCACAGATTGGAGGGGAGGGGGCAGTGGTGGCCGCCCTGCCTCCCAGTCCTGCTCTCCTCCTTCACCTCTAGCTCACCTGCCAGGAATCAAGGGGAGCAGAGGCCTGGAGCGGGTGTGGCCCGTTCCATGGGCTCTTTACCTCCTGCTTCTCCTGACTTTGTGAGGCTCAGCTGAGCCTCTGGGGATGCTGGGGAGCTATGTGAATGTGAGAGGCCATGTCTTAGACTCACAGGGGGCTTCCCTCCTTCTTTGAGGGAGTCAGTCCCAGCCAGCTAACATCCAAAGCCACGGCCAACACTGTGGCCACGGTCCCCAGCTGTACATCCGTGGCGCCTTGACTACTGTTTCTAAATCTCGGTGCGGCAGCCTTTCCACTCTACCAGGGTGTGCTCGTCCATAAAAAAATTAATGGTCCCTGTGAATAAAGAGGCACAACAGCAGAGCAAGGCTTTTTAGACAATCAATTAAAAGCCTAGGAGGGAGATTATCTCATTGAAATATCAATTTTTAATAGCACTGCATCTTTGAGTTTCCTCTCAAAAAACTTTGCCCAGACCATTAGCCTGCCTGCCTTCTCACTCGGAGCTCTGCTTCCTTTGACCTAGCTGAGCCTTTGGGCACCGCCCAGAGTTGGGCCTGAGCGGGAGACTAGAAGCACTGGCTTCCGCTCACTCACCCACCCACACATCCCATGTGCAGTGAGTTCTGCTGTGTGGCGGTCCGAGGTCTTGAAGTACCCTGGTGAGCCAAGAGGAGGAATCACAGGTGAACGAAGGACAGAAGGTCAGCACGAGCCGGGTGACCACCTCAGTAGTTACAGAAAGTGAAGCTCTCTGGAAAAATAACTGTCACACGATAAAAGAGGAGGGACCATGAGGAACAGGAGCAGGAGTCTCTGGGTGGCTGGCCAAACCCAAAAAGCACTTGTCATCTTCTGCCCTTGAAAAGTGACCTTTAAATGGGACTGGAAGCAAGTGAGAGAGGAAGGAAAGTTCTAGGTAGAAGGAACAGCATGTCCAGTGGCCCTGAGGTAGGAGGGCTGGGGGAGTGGAAGGGAGTCCAGCGTCTGGTGGTAGGGCAGGAAGCTTGGAGGGGCACCATCTAGAACACCATGGGTCTGCAAGCCCAGGAAGGCATGCAGAGGCATTCAAACGTTCCATGAGCCTCTGGGGTAGTGGGGTGACCATATCTGCTCTAAGAGTAGCCCCAGGTCAGGTTCTGCTTTGGAGCTGCTATGACACTTCCAGAGGCTGCTGAAGGTGTTGGCCTTGGGTTTCTCACCTGTAAGTGGGACGGTAAGGAGATGACCGAGGTAGACTGCCTCACCCGGCGCCTTCTCCTCCTCTCTGCTTCTGCTTCTGCCCATCCTCTCTTGGCAGCTTCTTTAGTTTACCCCTCGGGGACTTCGGGATCAGATAAGCACTGTCTGATGGAGGGTTCCCACCAGCCAAGTTCCCAAGGACGTGCCTACGCCCCAAACTCCAGTGTCCCAGACAACAAAGGGGGCCAGGAGCAGTCAGAGCTGATTGCTCTCTGAAGTTACCCCACTCTATCCCCCTCTGGAACTAGTTTACCAGACACCTTGGGAGACAATCAATTGGGGGCCTGAGATTGCGTTGGATGTGAGACTGAGTGGGGCTGGGTGGGGTGGTCTGTGCTTGCCCAGCAGGGGCAGATACTGGACAGAACCTTGACCTCAGTATGGACACATTCATGTTTCTTGCCTGGACAACTGGCTTTCCATCCAAACAGAACAAAGGTGGACAAACCATACACTGTTGGTGTCTTGATATATGTCCCTTCTCATCTCTCCACAGGACATCCCAGAGTACACATGTGGAGGGCGAGGCTTGGAGAGGTGGTGTGTCTTGCTTAACAGTGTAGGCAACCCACGTCTCTTTGCTTGTTCTCTTTCCAATGATTTTTTGGGGTTTTTTGAGACAGGGTCTGACTCACTGGGCCAGGCTAGTCTTGAACTTTCAGTGATGATCTGTCTGCCTCAGCTCTGGAATACTGGGATCACACCTGGACTGCCTTTTCTTTTCCTCCCTCCCTTCTTTGCAGTGCTGAGGATAGAACCCAGGGCCTTGCACAAGCTAGTCAGAGACTACCACTGAGCTCCATCTTCTTGAGTTACTTGAATGCAGAGGCAGAAGGATGAACAGATTAGGGCCTTTTGGGAGGGTCTCTGATTCCCAGGTCAGACCCGCAGTGTCCTGGGCTAAGCTTCTTGGCGCACTGAACTTCAGCTTATTCTAGGTAATAAGGTTCCCAGCTCAACACACTGAGCTGGAGGATGGAGTGAGGCTCAGGATGAAAAGGGCTCTGCAGATGACGCAAGTGAGAAGGCTTGGTGATGGCTGCTCTGACATCTTAGCTCAGCCCACCTCCTTCTTCCCAGTCCTTGCCTCCTCTTACTAACAGTTAATAGCAAGCTGCTCAGAACTAAGCTTTGGAATCGCCTGGAACCCAATCCTATCGCTTATTGGCTAGTTCCTCCCCTCTGGGGCTCAGTTTTCCCATCTTGCCCACTTCCCAGACAGTTGTAATTAAAAAAAAAAAAAAAATTAAAAATTGGGGGCGGGGCCCTGGAGAGATGGCTCAGCAGTTAAGAGCACTGGCTGCTCTTGCTGGGGACCCAGGTTTAGTTCCCAGCACCCACTTGTTGGCTAACAACCATTCGTTAATTCCAGTTCTAGGGGATCAAATGCCTTCTGGCTTCAACAGGCATTGTATGCAAGGGTGCATTTATTTACAGCCAGGTAGAACACTCATAAACATAAAAAAATAAATTTTTATAAAAACTTCACTTTTATTTTATGGGTGTGTTAGTTCCCTAGCCCCTGTGGAGTGTCTGGCATCCAGCATCCAGCCAGTCCTAGTCAGGGGTGCTCTGGCCACAGGGCGGGCTCAGGAATGGTGTTTAGTCAGCAGGGGAGGACAAAGAGGAATCTCCAGTAAAGGGGGCCTGTTTGGACTGTGGGTAAGTGCTGAGAGCACCTGGACAATGTGCTCAGGGTGAGCGCGCGTCCCCAGGGTCCCCAGGTTTATGTGACTGTGGATAACCATGGCTAGGTCTTGAGTGGGGAGGGAAGCCTGGATGTGGTAACTGAAAGGCTCCATTCCTACCTCTTCAGGCACCTCCTAGAGGAGGACTGAGCACCGTGGAGACCACCCAGCCAGTTGGGGCTGTGGGTTGAAGGAGGGCTGGAAGGCTTATCCAGGGAGCCCTTGCTCTTTTGGGAGGTACCCGCCTGGGGCCAGGGAGGCAGCTGGCATCTTGCAACCCTGCAATTAGTAGATAAAGTCAGCAGAGGAGCGGGTGGTGATGATGGCAGACACAGAGGGGGGTAGCTGGCCGAACTGCAGCGGGCTCCTGAGTGCTGTCTCTGTCTCCAGTCTCCACCAGCTGCCCCAGAAGCGTTGTCTGGAGGGGCTGGAGACCCCCCCAGGTGGACGAGGCACTGGGGTCTTGGGAGGTTGTGCAGAGCAATGGAGAAAGGCAGACAGAATGTGAGTGGAACCAGGGTCTCCTTGGAGATGGGCTTGGCCAGCCCACAGTAGTGCTCCCCAGTTACAGACAGGGAAACTAAAGCTTATCAGAAGACACACAACCAGTCGGAAAGTAGCTGGGTCATACGTCATGTTGATCTGGGGAAATGGCTCTCCTGGGGGGATGGCCTGGGAGAGTCAGGTTGGGCTAATGACCTTGGCTGGAGAGCAAAGGCAGGCTCCAGGGTCTCATCCCTCACTGCATAGGAGGAGCCAGACCTGGGATGCAGGCCCAGCCAGTTCCCCAGACTGTCTGAGCTCTCCAGGGTCTGCGAGGAGAGGCTCTTTGGGCCTGCGTGGTCACTGCACTTAGCCCCTGGGCTACCTGCTTTCTCCAGGAGACTTGGATGCCCACACAGACATGTGGCCGGGGTGGGCCTGGTCCTGGCTTCGGCCTTCTATCACCCAGCCCTCTCCATCTTTCCTCCACTCCTCTATAATCCCTCCCCTCCTCCTTTTCTCCTTTGTTCCATCCCCTTATTCCAGGATCCTGTGTTGCTAGGGTTCTTGGCCCTCCAACAGTGTTTGGTGGGGCAGGTTAAGCAGATAAGGACTCACAGTAAGACTGAAGTGGGTAGGTTGTGGCTGTGACAGGCTGCTGGGGAAGGCCATTCTGGATGGTGGCTGTGGGGCGGTTCAGCCTGCCTTGGAGAGACTGGGTATACAGAGAAGTAGAGATGGATAGTCCATAGGGGTCTTTTCCCAGAACAGAGGCATGAATGGGCAGGCTCCGGACTTAGACCGCTTGATTTGGGATGGTTCATGACTACTCAGATGTGTGACCTTGGGATAGTTACTTGCTCCCTCTGAGCCCCTGGATCTCAGCATAAATAGGGTGGTGATGATGGTACCCACATGCTGCCTGGTGGGAAGGACCACGAGAGTCGCTCACAAAGTGCATGTGGTCTGCTTTCAGCAGCCACTCCTCAGGTGACCAGAACCTGTGAGTGACAGGTGTACTTGGCATGGCTGTACCCCACATTGGAGATGGCTCAGGCCTGTCCTCCCCTACTTAAAAGGAACCCAGAAGAGGTGAGGGAGAAGACCCCACCCTCACATGCTGCCCAAGGTGGGCACAGGTAAGCCTGCAGGGGCTGGTGGGGAGTGTGACCACGTGGGATCAGGAGTTGTGTGGTCAGAGGTGCCGTTGGCTGGGAGGGAAACCCACATTTAAATGGGCAAACTTCCCATGACTAATATTAGCAGTGCATTAAAGATTCTCCTTAAGGCATGTGTGAGCCGAAGCTGATGTCAGCCCTGACCCCTGGGTGACTTTCACCGAAGGCAGCAGGGAGCCTTGGAAGGGCTGTGCGTAGGGTCCAGCACGTGCTTCACACTGCTCACATTTCCCAAGCCCAGTAAGGGTGAGGGGCCTCTTGCTTCTGAGGCATCCCTTTCCCCAGGGCACCGGGCAGGTGGGAGGCCACAGCCTCTGTTCACTGCCATTATCTAAGCAGCCTGGCAAGGAGATAGGGGCGGTGGGGAGGCCGCCGCTCCACACTATCTCCTCAGAGGTGCCAGGGAGTCTGGGGGCGCCTTGGGCTCTGCTCTGTGTCTGGGAATGGCAGTTCTCAGGCTGCTGTCAGTGAGGGCCTGCTTCCTCGCACGTGGAGGTCAAAGGGCAGCACTTTCAGCCTTTCCTCGGGCCAATTTCCTGTTTGAGAGAGAAAACAGAAAGATGCCTGGCAGCTGATGGTCCTTCTTCTGCTGGCGCTGACTCCTGGGGTCAGCCTTCTTGGGGGATCCCTAGGGTTGCCACCCTCTCTCCCTTCCTCGCTTCCCCTGGGAGTCCAGGAGGGTACCTGGGGCCTGTGCCATCCTACTAACAACATTAAGTAGGCTTGGCAATAAGGACAGTGCTTTTGGCTATGGGTGCTGGCTTCCAACCGGGCCCCTCAGCCCTTGCCTTGCCCCTTCCTTGGTCCCCAGGGCTCATGGCACCCCTGGGCCTAGCAATGTGGCCCCCATTGACCTTCATGATCAGACTACAAGAAAAAGCCATCACTACAGCTCTCAAGTCCCAGCTGGCAGCCTTATGATCAAGTGGATTTAACTTCCTTTTCTGTGCCATGCAGAACCCCAGCCTCCCTCTGCACACCCAGAAATACAGGGAGCTCATCATTTTCTACTTGCTGGAGCAGCTCTGACACAGTCTTGTCAGAAGGGCAGGATCTCCGGATGCCACCCAACTCTGGAGACTTGCATCTGCTGCCATGACTCTAATACCTGTCAGATTCCATAGAAATCTGCTGACTACAGGTTTGGAAATTAGACATCAAAAACAAAATTACCAGATGGGTGTGGTAAGTACTCCAGTATTTGGAGTCTGAGGCAGGAGGACTGAGTTCAAGGCTAGTCAGTGCTATATAATAAGGCTCTATCTCAAATAAACAAACAAAAATAATAAAATAAACTTTAATTTTACTATCTTGCATAAGGCTGAAGGAGGAGAGAAGGACGTTTGCTACTTTCTGTGGGTGAATTCCCAGCAAGCACCCGAACCTCAGCCACGCTCCTTGCTGGCAAATCCCTTCTGCCCATGGTAGACCTCCAAAATTTTAATGTAATTTTTAATTAAAAAATTTATTATTATTGTGTGTGCCTCTGTGTGTTGGTACATGTGTGTTATGGTGTGCCTACTGGAGGTTGGAGGACAACTTTGTGGAGTTGGTTCTCTCCTTCCACCTTTATGTAAGTTCTGGGAAATCAAACTCAGATTGTCAGATTTACACAGTAAGTGCTTTACCCAATGAATCATGAAACATCTTGACTTACAGATGGAGAAATTGAGGCTCAGAGAAGACAAGGGACTTCCCTGAGGTTGCACAGCCAGTAAAAGGCAGAGCAGAGATTTGAGTCCAGGAGGTTCTGGAACCGAAGTCCCTTCTTGTCCCCACACCCCTTTCTTCCCTGGCAGGGGCTGGACACCACACTCCTCAGCCACCTGGATATTCATTCATCCGTCAATCACTCAACAATCCCGGGCTCTAGTTTAATACTAGATGCAGGCCGGTGCTGATCCACCATGTCTTCAGTACTTCTGGGACTCAGCCCTGAGAACTCGAACTCCATTTATTACAAAAGACTGAGCTCATTTATGAATAGCTCCTGCCAGACTACCGAGGCCTGATTTAGGCCCCACAGCCCTCCCTCCACACACCCCATCCCCACATGAAGTCCTGTTTGGGTGGGGGGCTTGAGAACTGGGCGATGGGACTATTCTGTTTACAAAACCGAATGGGTCTGAGCAGCCCTGGGCATATACATAATATACATATCCAACAGGCTTCCGCTTCCGGAGATGTAGGTAGGTGGCGTTGCTGCTCTCCAGGAAGAGGAGGAAGTGGTCCACACAGGGAACAGGAAGCATGGACAGCTACACTGTTCAAGTGACTTTGGGCCAGTCCTGTTCCACCCTGAAGACTCTAGGCCACCTGGATCTGCAGGTCCTCGTCTTCATCTAGGTCGCTGGCTCCATCCCCAGCCTCCTCAGTGCCAAATCGGGTACTGCGAATCTTCCCAAAGAGGGGGGCATTTTGCTGCTGCCTGCGGAGCCTAAGGGGTGGGGATGATAGGTGACAGGTCAGAGCAGGAGTCATGGTGGCACCTGTGGACACAGTGGCTACACCGTTTCCAGCTTTCAGGTACCTTGTGGTACCTGTGCTCAGATGGGGGAGACGCTCTTGTCACCCCCATCTATGTACACGGATTTGCAAAAAGTCATCCAATCAGGAGCCAGTGGGACTGGGTTCTGAGCTGGAACACAAGCTCTGGGGGAGCGTCGATAAAGGTCACTCACAGGGCTCCAAGAGATGAGGAAACAAAGCGTGGTGGTCTGAAGCCCACTATAATCAGGAGAAAGTGCTCAGCCCTAGTTCCTCATGTCAGAGTCCTAAAGCCGAAACGTGCTAGACAAACTTCGTTTGGAAAAAGAAGCTGGTGGAGGCAACACGCCGCCCTCAACAAGGTGGCCACTCTGCATCTTACTGGAAGGCATGAATTATTAACAAGGCAGGGAGGGGCGTGAGCACCTTCCATTACTGTGTGGTGATTTAGTGAGCTGTCCCTGAACATTAAAGCAAGAAAAGTTGCCAACTAAAGTGAGGCAGCGGTCCTGGGTGGCCCTGCCCGCCCTCACAGAGGCGTTGAGGAGGCCGAGCAGAGCTGGCCTGCCCATTTTGGGAGTTTATGGTTCCCCAGGAATGTGGTGGAGGCTTCTGGAAAGCCCAGGCTGACTGGCCTGTCGAGAATTGTGTACAGTGCTGGACTGTGTGGAGCCAGGCACGCAATGAGCCTGACTTGAATCTGTGGCTGGGCCCTGCTTCTCTTTCAGATGCCACTCCAGGCAGATAAGAAAACAGAGCTGTTAGGCCTGGCTCCACAGCCGGTTCTAACCACAGGATCTCAGCACACAGCAGCATTTAACAGACGCTCAACAAACATGGTACTGATGGCCAGGAGACCCGGCAAGGCCACTCACCAGCTGGGCAGTCATGAAGGACTTTCCTTTGTCTGTCAGTCCCTGAAGACCTTGCCTTTTCTTTGCCTCCAGCAGGTGCGTTGCTTGTGACACAGTACTAGCCTACATCTTAGCCCTCTCCCACAGCAGGCAATGAAGGTGGCTGAGCCAGTGGCAACAGTGACTCAGCATGTTGGTCCAGGAGCTTTTTATCTTCAGACAGGTTATCACATAGCCCAGGATGGCCTCCAATACCTCCTGAAGCTGAGGATGACCTTGGACTTCTGACCTCCCGCTCCTACTTCTCCAGTTCTGGGATGATAGGTGTATACCCTCACTTTTGGTTTATGCGGCACTGATGAATTGAATCCATGTGAGGTAAGTGCTCTACTCACTGAACTACATCCCCAGCTAGGTGCAAATGATGACTCAGCACCTGCTGGTCCAGGTGCTTTTGTATGCTTGAATCAACTCTCTTTATTCCCACAGTGACAAAGAACCTTCATCAACCTGCTTCACAGATGGAGAAGCTGGGCAGGAAACTTCAGTGTCCCCAACCCAGACAGCCTGGCTGCAGGCCCTGCGTCCCTCCGTAAGGTAAGAAGGCAGGAATGGAGGGGAGGGGTGGCAGAGTGCTAGGATGGTGGGGTGGGGGGCGGTGTGCCAGGTGGGTGGAGGCCTTCTCCTATTCCCCGCCCTCTAATCCTTCAGATTCTTGTTGTGCCAGGGTCACCCCGCCCTGAGACCCTGGGATAGCTGCTGCTTCTTGCCAAACACTCCCAGCATCACTGGCCCTGCTCACTGCCGGACCTCCTTGCAGACTTCCGCCCACAGGCGGAGACAATTCCAGAACCCACAGCTGGGCTGGCTTCCTGCAGCCCCTCCCGGGCTTCCTGGCTCTGGCCCTTCCTGCCCAGAGGGGACAGGATTCTGGCCCCAGGAGTTCTTCCTTCTCGGTCTTTCCCTTAGACTCTCATGGTGGTTCTAGCCCTGCCCTGTGCCTTTGGGATCCTCAGGGTCCTCCCCGCAGCAGAGGCTCCCTGCTCACCTGGACTGTAGGTGCTCCAGCTGCACCTGCAGGTTCTCGCTCAGCTCCGTCTGCTCGTCCAGTGACCGCTGCAGTTTCCGTGCCTGGTTGTGGGCTTCATCCAGCTGGGGCAGAGCAGAGGAGAGAACATGAGGATCATGCTGGGCAGAGGCTCAGTTACCTCCCCTGCTCTGCTCTGGAACTGTGCAGTCTCCAGCCCTTGCTCAAGGCCTTGCCCCAGGACTACCTGCAGCAGGGAGCACACCCTCTGCTCTGCATCCCTGCAGCCCACCAGCCTCCAAATCTACTCAGCACCCCATCTACCTGTCTGGCCACGTGTCCTTCTCCACACACTAACCTGCGAGATGCCCTTCGTTCTCTGCCCATGCACACTTCCACACGTTCTTTCATCTGTCCATGGTCTGCCCACCCAGTTGTCCATCTGTTTGCACACCCTTCTTCCGCCCAGCCTCCTGTTGTTGTACCTCACCCATCTATCTACACTCCCTCCATCTGCTCTCCCCGTCCTCCGTTCATCTGTGGAGTCCTCTATTTAACCGCCTACACATCTATTCACCTCACCGGCTCATTCACTTCATCTACTTTCCTCCCCATCCATTGCTCATGGCCCCACGATGCCTGACACAGAGTAGCACAGGTAGGTGTGTGGTCTACCCCTGAGCCCACTGGTACTTGCCTCATCCTCCGCCTGGGCCAGCTCTTTTTTGAGTTCTTCCACCCGCAGCCGCAGTTTTTTCACCTCCGTCTCGTGCTGCTCCACACGACGGTTGGCATGTGCCAGCTCTGCCACCTTCTCCTGGAACTGCTTCTTCAGCTTGCCATGAAGGTGCTTCAGGTCTGCCAGCTCCTATAGAAAGGTCTCAGGGTCACGTGGGCACTGTGCTAGGGAAGGCCCTGGGACAGTTAACTAGGGGAGTCTGGCATCTCCTCTGCAGGTATCTCTCACTTACTATCTGAATGTTAAGGTCTGGTGAGCAACTGGGGGTGGGCAGTGCCACCTAGTGTGGTAAGAAGGCTGAGTGGGTGGCTTGGCTCCGTGGCTCCACGGATGTGTGACTTTGAGGTGCCAAGATGTCCAGTGGGCTGTGGGGCTATGGATCAGGATTCGGGGGGGTGATGAGGTCTGGAGTCTTTGGTGATAGACATGTGACATTTAATTCCTGATCTGGGGATGAACTATTCTGGGAGTGAGTGGCAGAGGGGAGCAGAGGTCAAAATGGCTTAGAAAAGGGGCAGCTGCAAAGATGGTCACCCTACTCTGGGGCATCTCAGCTCCCATCTGTAGGATGGGCATTGGCCTTTTCTAGTCCATCCTTCCTTCTGCCTCTGTCAGTCCCAGTTTTGGTTTTCAATTTCTTCTTTTCTTCTACTTTTTCTTTTTTCTTTCTGTGAAAAAAGATCTCAAGGAGCCCGGGCTGGCACTGAATTCTCTATGTAGCCAAGGATGATTTGAACTTTCTACCCTCCTAAGTGCTGGGACTATATGTGTGTGTTACCATACCAATTTTATATGGTGCTGGGATGGAACCCAGGGATTTACACATACTTGGCAGGCACTCTACCAAACCACATCCCCTGTCTGAATTCCAGATATTTTAGTTTTGTTTCTTGTTTTTTTTCCCTCTACTGGATGTGCATTTTGACCAGGATTTGTCACAACCAGGTATAGGATTTTCTGCTCTTTAAGGCATCATGTTAATGTTTAAAGTCAGGGATTTTAGGGGCTTTCAGAATTTTGGTTTGGGGATTGGGGAGGCTCAGCTTGTGCTGCGGCTATCCACAGGCTGTGCACACCATAGGTGTGCTGCTTAGCTGGATGGGGCGGCCTGGGCCACCATGCCCTGCCCCACCTTGTTCTTCTCAAAGAGAGCTGCCTGACTCGCCCTCAGGTCACAGTCCAGGGCGCTGGTGGTTTGCCTCCGCCTCCGGGCAAGGGCCTCTTCCAGGTCCCCGACCTGTGCTCGAAGCTTCTTATTCTCTCGCTCCAAGCCTAGTTTCTCTGTCTCCAGCCGCTCCCTGCGGCCCCACTCAGCCGCGTTCTCCGCCTGGAGCCTCTCCATCTGCGACAAGGAGGGTGTACACAGTAAGACTCCTGAGGGACAGGGATGGAGAGACAAAGATCTGGATGTACCCCCCACCCCCGAAGCCAAAAATGGCTCCAGGAAGCAGACCCAGCTGCAGTGGCTATAATTACACTAAGCTTTTGTTTTTTTTTTCACGGTGTGCAGGATGTGGGGGCACTTCTGGTCTCTGTGTAGGAGAGGGGATGCCTTCTGCAGACAGGGTTCCTGGGGTGTGGCTGGTCCTTTCATAGCACAGCTTATCTCCTGATTGTCTCTCAGTAACTACTCAATGATACCTCTGGACCCCTGAGCCCCAGGCACTCCCACCTCCATCCAGCTGGCTGCTCACCTCGCCCCTCAGCTCCGCCATCTTCCGGTCCATACTGGACCGGGCACCTAGCTCGTCCTCCAGGTCTTCCGACATACGGCCCAGTTCATCCTGGTGCGTCTCCTTCAGGATGCTGAGCTGCAAGAACGTTACCCAGACTAGTCACAAGGATGAGCAGGATATATCCCAGGAACAGCATTACAGGTGGGCACTAGCTGTGGTACTCAGCTGGAGGCCTGAAGGCTGTCTTAATGGGGTACCAGGGACTCAGAGTGGGTTGAACCTGACCATCCTATGTTTTGGATCCCTCTCACCTCCCATCTCCACACTATGTGGCCTCCTGGTGCATGCTCTTGATAGCTCCCTGTCCATAATGAGAATCAACAGTGAACCTGAAAAAGCTCAATTCAACCCAATGCCCCACCCAACACCAAAGACTCCTCTAGGGCTCCTAGGAAAGTCCTTTGGGATAAAACCCCAACTATATTTTCATAGTCTTGAAAAGCACAATCCTGCATACTTTTTATCAACCTCCTTCCCCATCCCAGTGCTTTTAATCTACTGTGCTCAGGCCACATATCCCACTGTATTTGTCCAATATGCCAAGTTCCTGCCCACTGTAGGGCCTTTGCCTGTGCAATCTGCTGTCTGGAATACTGAAGTTATTTTGCAGGGTGGCTTTTCTTATCCTCTGGTCTTGACCAAAATGTCTCCTCCTCCTCCTCTCCTGTCCACCTGGCCTCTTCCCACTGCACACTAGACTGCAGGCCAGGGCAGAAAGCTCCTATCTTCCTTATGGCTGCACACCAGCCTGCTTGTGCAGACATATCTGCTGCGGGCACTTTCCCCGAACTGCCACTCTACACAAGCATGCAGTGAGTCTCCAAAACAATGCAGTGGAAAGATGCCAGGCAGAGGAGAATTTTCTGCTCAACTGCACATTTGTGCTCCATTTAAATGATTAGATGGAGTCGGAATAGAGTGAAGCCAGATTACAAGACCCCCAAAGGGGTAGGTAGAGTGGGACCTGGGACTCTGGCTTTTATTAGCTTTAAGAGATTCACAGGGAAGATCAAGTCCATGCATTTTTCACACTGAAGTCTCTAGTCTTTCACCTCTGGAAACCCAGGGGATCCAGCACCACTTTCCCAGGGTGACTTCGCCCCCTGGTGGCTGCACCCGCTCTATACAGTGGGCAGAAGTGGCAGCCAGCCTGCTCTGAGCTCTACTACTGTATGGGTAGTCTCTCTCAGCCTCAATTGCCTCATCTCTAAGATGGGTACACGTGAACCCAGCTTCTTTGACTGCAAGGCTTTAGTGACAACTGACACACATTAGGTACACAGTAAATGTCACATCTGTCTCCTCCATTCTGACTGTAAACTCTCTGAGATGCAGCCCCCTGACCCTATCTCTCACAGGACTCTCCAGTCACACTGGCCTTCTCTGTGTCCAGCATACACTAGGTGTCCGCCTCCCCCAGGACCTGCTAAGGTCGTCCTGCTCTGCTGTATTTTCAAGGATGGCCTCTGTTGGCCTCTTTAGGTGCTGCTTCAAATGGCATCTTTTTTTATGTGGAGGGGGAGTTGTTGAAGCAGGGTATCACTCTATATCCAATTTGGCCTTGAACTGGAGGCAATCCTCCTGCCTCAGTTTCCCAAGTGCTGGGATTACAGGTGTAAGCCACCACACCTGGCTAAAATGTCATCTCAGAGAGACCCTCCTTGGCTTACCACTATATCTCCCTCACACTGTTTCAAGTCTTTATGACTCAGCTTTTACCTGCTGGGTTTCCATCATCTTCTTGCCTGCCTGGGTGCTCAGAACTATGGCTAAGTGAATGCATTCTATCCTAACCTGTCCCCACTGCTGAACTCTCTGGTGTGGGGCTGTCTCCAGGAAGTCTCCTCTGCCCCCTAGACTCCCGCCTTACTTGCTTGAGCATCTCCTGCTTGGTCTTGCTCAGCTCCTCGTACTTGATCTTCCACTGGCTAAGCTCCCCCTCCAGCTTCTCGATGCTCCTGCTCAGCGCCAGCTTATCTCTGGGGAGGGGATAGGCAGCACACAAAGTTCATTACAGATTCTTTTACTTCATGCTTCAGGGAGTGTATTGGCTTGACTTTGTTGTTTAAGCAGCAGAACTGTGCTCTCCCACACTCTGGCTAGAAGTCCAAGATGAGGTAATGAGAGGGGATGAGGGGTGGGCAGAAGAGGCTGCCTCTCGGGCTGCGGGAAAGAATCTCTTCCATCCTCTCCCAACTTCTGCTGGTGGCTGGCCACCTTTGGCTTTCCTTGCCCAAATACACAATGGCACTCATTTTTGCATTATCCTGACCTTCAGTGGATATTATATTTCCTTCCTTCTGTATTCCCCCCTATCTGACCCCCATGGAACCTAGAGCCTTACATACTAGGCAAGTGGTTTACCATTGACCTATACCCCAGAGCTCTTATGCTAATTTTTTTAAAAAGTAAAATCGCATGTGCAGATGGAGTATACCGTGTGTGTGTGTATGTGTGTGTGTGTGTGTATATATATATATATATATATATATATATATATATATATGTACATATTTCCTGGAAAATAGATATTCATGAACATCAGGTTGTGTCCTCTAAATGCCCAGATCAAAGTCACTACTGACCTCCATGTTCTAAATCGACTGGACAACCTCAGTCCAGCTATGTACTCTGTTCTGTTAAATAGTCTCTCTCAGTTCCTCCTCCCCACAAATGTCTTCCTCACCTCTCTACTTCCCCCTTCCTCTAAACATGACAGCATCCTATGACCTCTCCACCTACCTACTCCTCAGACCCTAGGCTGCCATGTGGTTCATTGATGACTCCTGCCTAACACCTGTCTGGACCCCGAGACCCACTCACTCACTCACTGTCACCTTGCTATTCCAAACAACTCCAAACCCAACTTCCTCCCTGATCCCTGCTTTCCCTCAGCCTGCTGCCTGCTCTACCACCAGAACCAAGTTGGAGACTTTTGCTTCTTTACAGCTGTGGACTCAATGCTGAGCTGGCCCTGAGCAGACTCCTGATGACACTATTTGAATGAAAAAGCTGGGCATGGTGACAACAACTGTAACCTCAGTACTCAAGAGGCTAAGGCAGGAGGATGAAGAATTGAGGGCAGCTCAGGCTACATAGGGAACCCAAAGTCAGCCTAGGCTAATGTACTGAGGACCCGCCTTAAGAACAAGGGATGAAGGCTGGAGAGATGGCTTAGCAGTTAAGAGCACTGGCTGCTCTTGCAGAGGACCCCCGGTTTGGTTCCCAGCACCCACATGGCAGCTAACAACAATCCATAACTCCATTTCCAGGGGATCTGATGCCATCTTCTGGCCTCCAGGGGCACTGCACGACACTTACGTACATGTAGGCAAAACACTCATACATACAAAATAAAATAATAAATTACAAAACAAAAGTAACATATTTAAAAAAACCCAAATGAATAACAAAACCTGTACTGGGCCCACTGCCCTAAAACACAAGACTGTGCCTCAACTGTGCCCCAACCTTGGTGGCTCTCATGTTCTATGGTGCTAATTTTCACTCTGGGACTCTGGGGAGCCCAGCCCCCGGCCCCCACGTGCTCCCCAGACTCACTCTCGCTCCTTCATCAGCACCTTCTGGGACTCATCCAACCGCAGACGCAGGGCAGTCAACTTGGAGGCGTCCTCTTCAATGCTGGCTGGCTCTTCCCAGGGCAGCCGGTTACGCTCCTGGCGGCCTGAGCCGCCTCGAGGGCCCCCAGCTGCCACACTGCAGGCATCCCAGCAGCCCTCAGTCTCTTCTGCTCTGTTCTTCAGTAGGCTCTCTACCAGGTCCAGCTCCTGTGGGGACCAAGATGGGGCTGCACCTGGCTGTGGCCCTCTCATGCCCTGCTTTGGAATAGCTTGCTAAGTGACACAGCGCAAGTGATGACAGTGTGTCTGCGCCCTGATTTCCTCTTTTGCTGCCCACTTCTCCATTTTCCTTCTCTGGGCATCCCCCTTCACCTTCTGGAATGACATCAGCAGCCACCAGCATTTCCTGTATTCTGGAATATTCCTTGGGAGAGGTGGTGAACCCTCTATCACACACACGGTGGACTTGTTGGAACAGATGCTGAAGCAGGGATTCCTTCCATAGCTTAAGACTAGATTTCTCCAAAGGAATTCTAGCTCGGGGGCAAACAGGCACAGGGAGATTGGTGGCTGTGGAGGGACTCATCTCCTGCCATCCTGCCCTTAGGCTGTCCTCGTGAGGCACCTTGGATACCACCTGGTACAAAGCATCATCTCACAGATGGTGATTCTGGGATGGAGGGTCACAGAACAGAGTGGATGACTGATGGACAAGCTCAGATTGCAGATCAAGGGCTCCTCATACTGTCCTGGAGGGTTGCCAAATGGGAGGACAAGAAGAAAACAGGAGGTTCCCCCTCCTCACCCATGGGTTAGAACATCTCCAAACACAAGGTTGGGAATGTTTCCAAATACCAGTCCACAGGGAAGGGGACCAGGCTGGACTAGAAGGGCAGTCAAGAGTCTAATTACTAGGATCCAGCCTTCTAGGGACCAATCTGCGGAGCTGAGCCAAGATCCTGCCTGGGTGGCCTTCTGCTAACAGGCCTGTTAGCTCAGGAGAGGCTGTCCCAGCCACACTGTGTCACTACCCCATGATTTGGAGTGGCCAGCACAGACCTTGGTTTGGAAGTTCCTTTGTTACTCAGGGACTGCTGTGGGGACTAACTAGATAATGTATCTGCAGACTCAGGGGTGCAAGCTCCCATTGAGTGATGGGGATAGGTACCACCATTTCCCAGACTCACCAGGCCCCCAGTCTCTGGGCTTGTGCAGTTACTATGAACTAGTATGTCTGCTGGCACTTTCCACAGCTAATTCACATGCATCCTCTGGGTCTCAGCTCTTTCTGGAAAATTTTCCCAAAGCCCCTCCCCAAAGCCTGGCTCAGGGACTGCTCTGTGCTCAGGGCCCTGAAAACCAGCTCCTTTCAAGTTGAAGGAGCGGAGTCAGTTCTACGTCTATGATGTGTAGACAAGCCCAAGGATCCCTTCAGTACTGAGGTGGGCAATGCCTACTTTCAGTTGAGTTCTAAGGTGTGTAGGGTGGATGGACGGTCAGAACCTAGGATTCTCCAAGATGGAGATTTCCAAAGAAAGGTGATCTGGTCCCCCTGGGCTGACACGTCACAGGGCGCCAGGCCCTTATGAGCTAGTTTCTTTGCCTTCCACTGTGGTCCATAGGTCCTGGCCCCTTCTAGAACCCTGCGCAACGCTGGCCTCGCACTCCAGCCTCCTCCCAAGCCCCGGAGCCTGGCACACCTGGCTGCCCTGTGGTCTCTCTGCCCCGACGTCGCGGACTGGCTCATGCTCGCGCTCGGGCTCTGGGCTGTCCCGAGTCTTGTCCACTGCGCCGCGCGTTCCACGCAGCCGGGCCAGCTCGCGGCCACGTGCCTCGCACTCGCCCTGCGCCTCCTGGCGCTCACGGCGCGCGCCCGCCAGCTCCTTCGTGAGCGCATCCAGGCGCTGGCGCAGTTGGCGCACCTCCTCGCGTGCGCGGTTGCGCTCGGCGCGCACCTTGCTCCATTTCTCGCGCCAGTTGGCCGTGCAGTCGGACCACCAGCGCATGGTCTTCTCCATCTGCGCGGCCCGCGCGCGCGCCTCCTCCAGCTCCCGCAGCCGCAGCTCTTCACGGCTCTCCCAGTCGCCATCGGCCAGCAGCGCGGGCGCTGGCAGGGGCAGCGCAGGTGGAGGCCCTGGAGACGGGGTGCCGCTGGGCGGCGTGGGCGGAAGCGAGTCGGCAGGGCCCATGCGCTCGGGAGATGGACTGCCCAGGATGGTCAGCAGGCTGCTCTTGGACAGCTGCGGGGACTCAGCCAGCCGCGGGCTCGGGCCGTGGCTCATGGCGAGGCAGGGCGGGCCGTGGGTGCGAACTTGCGGCTGGGCTCAGGGACGATGCAGTGGACACGGGACCGACATGATACCGCTGTGCGTGATGACCGCCGCCACTTGATGCTCCCCAGGACGCCCGTCTGGGATGCCTCGGATCTGCGAGAGAACACAACCATTAAAGCCTGCTACCACCGACAGACACACGTCAGCCCTGTGTGCAGAAGGGACCGCACTGGCAGAGGCGGAAGGAGGACGGCTGGGGACGGGGCTTGCAGCCATTTCCTCTCCGACCTCCAATGCTCCTCATCCCTCCCACACGGTTGATCTGAAACCTTGCTTCACCATCTCTGACCCCCTGTAAGCCAGGATGCCTTTCTGGGCTTCAGTTTCTCTGGTACAATAGGGTGGATGGAGTAAGGAAGCCCAGGCGCCTTCATCAGGGTGCGCTTCTGGTTCACCTGCACTCTTGGTTAACTAACATGCAGTTCCCCAGGCCCAGTCACAGACAGAGGGTGCTGAGCAGGTAAGCAACTGGGAGTGAATTTTAGGAATCCAAGTTTGGGGCAAGTGAATAGCCTCAGTGTAGTGTCAGTCTGTGTCTCCCTTGGCAGTGCTGGGGATGCCTGGCTTAGGGGATACATAGTCACAGCCAAGCACTCTACTACTGAGCTATACCTTGAAGTTTTAACCTTGTCCTCTTATTAGAGTTTACACTCATGTCCCAAACCCAATGACACCTGTGGGCAGTCACCAGACACAGCCACCCAGATCCAGGCTTCAGTATGTGACACTCCAAGAGCTCTGTGGCAGGCAAGTACCCTCTCTGACGCAGTGTCTCTGCCTGTGGGATGAGTCGGTGGCCATGGCACCCACAAGCATCTAGACATCTGCATACCGACAAGGCTTTGAACATACAAGCAATTCCACCCACACAGACCAGGATAAAAGATACATATATTCAGAGATTGATCCTTGGGTACACAGCTCTACAAATGGATGCACAGGGCACAGATACATCTATACACATGCACCAGCACATTGACGGCCCCCAAACACGCAAAGACACAGACCTCTTAGGGAAACCCAAACACATACCCACACTCCTCCCTCCACATTTTCCTGGCCCAGCTCCACCAGAGCAGCTCTTGGAAAAGAGAAACAATGTAAGCATCTGGGAGGAGGGGGTAAGGAGATGGAGGAGGAGGGGCAGGGAAGGCAAGAACCCAAGTACAGGAGCTGCAGCCCCAAGAATGGCCCAGCCTTAACTGCTGGGCCTTCCCACTACCCTACAGTAGAAGTGTGGCTGTGGGGACTGCTGCCACATCCTCTGCCTCTAGGAGCTGCCAGGCCTGGCACGGGGCTCCTCTTGGCTTAGAGAGGACTCTACCCAGATCCTTCCAGGAATCTTAAGCCCGTGACACAGGAGCAGAGCAGATACCACCCAGGCCCCTATGCTGAAGTAGGGGCGGGGGCTGCAGAGTCAGCTCTGGTCCCCTCCGGGGTCCTGGGGAGGTAGGAAATAGGGAAAAGCAGTGGAGCACAGAGGCTGCAACACCCGCTGCTTTCCCCTCAGGCCCTGGACAAGTGTGCACATGTGTATGGGAAGAGGTGTGGTAGGGTCCACCCTGCACCCCACAGCACACCTGTGTAGACCCCTGTGCAGCTCACTTCTGCCTAGCAAGACCTCCCAATCCGACATTTCTCACTTAGCAGCCTTGGAAACACTCATTCAGGGTACACACATAGGCCCCAGGGCATGCGTCATACTATAAGATAGAGTCGAGCACCCCGCCTGCCACCCACCTGCTCCTCACCAGGCTCAGTGCTTTCTTCCCATGGGGACTTTATATCCTGATTCCCTAAGGCTGTCACTGCACTCCAAGGAGCAGCTAAAGGTGGGAGCAGCCCCCACAGACCCAGAGAACTCCTTTCCCTCCTCACGCCCCCTAATGCCAGCCAGCCTATCCTTTCATTTCAGTTGCCACAGCTAGGAAACATCCTGATGCGCCCTGTCCCATCTTCCATCTTGGGGGTGACAGCTCACAGCTTCCCACAACCAGACCTGGCCAGCTGACCTCTCTTCCAGCATGGCCGCAGTCTCCTACTCAGTAGGGACACTTGTGTACACACAGGCAGTCCCTGTGTATACTACTTGCTTAAACCTGGCTAGTGGGACAGAGGGGGTCTCAGAGCTCCCAAACTCCAGCCATAACTGTCACTGCTCCCAGAGAGAAACAAGGGCGTTTCGGACATGCTCTCCAAGAGACAGATTCAGTGCTGTCCACAGAAAGAGACCAAGCCATGCCCGGAGTGCATGCTTTTAATCCCAGATCACCCAGGAGACAGAGGCAGGGCAATCTGTGTGAGTTTGAGGCCAGCCTGGTCTATATAGTGAGGTCCAGGCCAGCTCATAGTGAGGTCCAGGGCAGCTGGGGCTATGGGAGACTCTGTCTCAAAGAAAGAGAGAGAGAGAGAGAGAGAGAGAGAGAACAAATCAGTGGATTGTTTTGTTTCTAGACTTGGGAATGTCTCTTCTTCCTCCTTTCTCCATCTGCAAAACCCTACATATCCTTCAAGGCCTACCTGAAGCAACCCCCACACACACCCAAGAAGCTTTTTCTAATCCTTAGATATTTTCTGCTAGTTTCCCCAAAATACCAGGACCTCGTTTTTCGGTAATGGCTACATTGTGATGGCTTTGAAGGCATCTTGGTCTTGCTGGTTGTCCACACAGGGCCAAGCATCAAGTAGGTGCTGTGTGAGTTTCCTGAGCTGAGGAAGATGGACAGAGCTTCTATTAGGAGTCCCCTCTGACCAGGGACAGTTTCGGGGGACTGATGTATCCTAAGGATCAGAAGTCAGTTTTCAGCCAGGCTCTGAAACAGGTAAGAGACTGAGCCCATCTGTGGTAAAGGTCAGAGTTAGAGGTTTGGATCCTTGCCTGGGAAAGTCTCACTGATCCATGGGGGGATAACTTTGTATTCTGTCCTCAATATGTTTGGATGACTCTCTTAGTATCTATCGATGGAAAGGAGTGAACAACATCAAGCCCTGGATGGGGGCCAGCTGAGGGAATGGGGAGCCCAAAAGCCCAGGACCCCCTACAGCTCAGATCCTTCCCATGTCAGCCTAGAATCGTTTAGGTAGGTCCTGGGACAAGCCCAGGGCCACAGGCCTGGTTGTGGGTAGGGATTAGTGCCCAGCAGGAAACCACAGGGGGACAGCCTGATTGGATAAGTGCAGGGCCCAAGACTGGTCAGCCCGCAGACTGTGGGCACCTGTCCCTCTGACCTGTTGCCCAGCCTGCAGTTGCTGGACCTCCAGAAGAGAATTGGGGGACAGGGAGAGAGGAAGAAAGGCTAGGTCTCCATGCTGAACCAGAGCCCAGGAATCCCCATCTTGAACTGAGGAACAATAAAGATATATCCCAAGTCACCAATTCCAACTATTCCTTACAGCTGGGTCAATGGAGGTCCAAGATGGACAACTACTTGTCTGCTGTCGCATAGCATATCAACAGTAAACAGGGCAGGGAGTTCAGGGAAGGGAACTGGATGCTTCCCCGGCTGGGCCATGACTACCTGAGGGGCACCGTACCCCTGGGAACACCTACAGGTGGGGTCTTTGGACATGAAGTCCAGAGGACAAGCTTGGATAAAGGAGAGTTTCCGCCTCCATGGGCAGCGACTCTCAGGTTTCTCAGCAACTTCTGGTATTCCTTACTCTTTTATAGCAGAAATGAATCCTAGCTTTGCCATTGATCCGCTCTGTGGGTATGTGCAGGTCTCAGGCCTCTCTGGGCATCAGTTTCCCTATCTATAGGGTCAAGAGAGAGGCACTAAAAAGATTCTTAAATGCTCTAACAGGTGAATGGACTTTGTGCCAACAAGAACCTACAAAAGCTCGGACATGGGGTTGGGATGAGGCACACAGTCCACTTGGGAGAAACTGAAGCAGTGGGTGGAGAGGAGGCTTCCAGACATCACCCCTAGGCGTTACCGAGACGGTGGACAGCGGAGACCCACTCCCTCCTCTCCGCACTCAGCCCTCGCGCCACCTGTCCGGATTTCTTTCAGAAGTTAGTTGTCTGCTTTGCAGGGCCCTGTGGCCCCTTAGTCCCCACTTGGTCTCCCCCGCGGGCCGCCAATCCCGCTCCCCCTAGCGGTTGGCAGTGATGCGGGGGTCCCGGCCTGCGCCACCCGGCCCTGCCCACCCCAACCACGAGGCCTTCATTGGCAGCCGCCGCGGGTCTGGGCGGGGCGCCGTGATCTGATTGGCCAGTGACTCCCGTCCATCCCGCACTCGCCATGGTGACCACGTTGGGTCCCCGGGGAGAGTTCCACATTCCGCCCCCGCCCGCCGCCCCTCCCGGCCGGGCCGGCATTCCGCGGGCGTCCCCTCCCCCACCGCCCTGCCGTCGGGCCCCCTCCACCGCCTGGAGACCCCAAACTGGGGAAGCCAGAGGAGGGACCAGAAAGTTGGGCTGGGAGTTTGGGAGGGCGGCGGGCGCCCGTCCCGCGCCCCTGTGTCCCGCACGCCCCGCAGCTGAGCCTTCCCGCGCGGCTCCGGGTCTCTGAGAGTCCCCGGCCGCGGTGACCTCCCGCCCCGCCGTCCCGGCTCACCTCCGTCCGGACCGCCGGGCTCCGGACGTCCGAGGAACCGTGCTGGGTGGAGCGGACGCGGGGCTGGCTGGCGGCCGCCGGGAGGCCGAGGGAGGGCCGCCGAGTCTCCTCCTCCCGCCGGGGGAGGGGAAGGGGAGCCGGCGGGCGGGGGCCCCGAGTGGGGCGCGGCCTGAGGCGGGCTGGGGCCGAGCCGGACGGGACCCCCGACGGCCCACCCAAGTGCAGGGCACTCCACTCAAGGTCCGCGCCGGCGATCTTGACTTTCCCGCCAACCACGCACTAAGTGCCCCAAGACAGGAGTGGGCACCGCAGACCCACGTGGACCTGCTCACCAAGTCCTCGTTTTGGCCAACTGCATCCATCCCTGTGCCGGCACAGACACCGAGTGGATATGTCTATCTTACAAAGAAGACCAAAATTAACAGATATATGGTGTGGGGAACCAGGCTGGATTGCTAAACGTTAGCCTGGTGCGGTGGCACATGCCTTCAGTCCCTGCATTCGGGAGACAGAGGCAGGTAGATCTCTGTGAGATGGTGGCTAGCCTGGTCTACATAGGGAGTTTCAGGCCAGCTGAGGCTGCAAGGAGTCAACCTCTGTCAGTCTGTCTGTCTTAAAATTATGACGATAAATATGTCAGAGCTCTTGATTAAGGATATTTAGATTCTAATTACAGTTGTGTTCAGAGTAAAATGAATCAAACCCAGGTACTGAAGACCTTTCCTTACAGAGCTGAGTAGCATCCTTGTGAGCTGGTTTACTGTAAGAGGTTAGTTCTTTGCAGAAATGCAAGGGCTTCCTCAAACCCAAGGATGACTCTGAATGCTTTGATAGCCTAGTACTTCTTTTAAAGAACTTCCCTTACAGATGTTCTCTTTCCCTTTGGTATCTGTCGCTTGGTTTTCTGCCTTGCTTCCATCAACTTCATGAAATCCTACGTTTTTTGCAAGTTTTGCAGTTTCAGTTGTCAGTTCATTTGCTGTGTGGTTTGAATGCTGGACCACTGACAGCAGCTGATAACAGGAGATGGGTTTGGGTGCGAATGCTCAGAGGTTTGGTTAGCATTTATAGATTATCAGTCTGCACATGCTCCAGTGGCTGCCCTGTCCTTCCTGTGCAGGTGGGACCAATGAGAGACACTCACTGAGAACTCAGGATAAAGACAGCTTCCTTTTAGAACTGGGGAAATGAAAACTCAGATTGGCCTTTGGCTCAGACAGGGTCTCACTGCTAGCAGTGACAGTCGAACCAAGAGCTTGAAGCTCTTTCTCCAGTGTTTGGAGCTGGGGAAAGGGCAGGAGGTGGTGGGGGCTGTGTATACCTGGCCTCTGGCTGGAACCCAGCTGCAGGGCCACTCTGTGTGCTAGGTGTCATTACCACCATGCCGCGGTGAGCACACTGAAGGTCATAAGCCCACAGATTTAGCCCGAGGTCACCCTGAGAGGTCTGAGCCCATATCTCTCAGTTTTACCATTGTTCCCTCTTCAGGCACCTTTGGTGAGATGCTAATCTGAACTCAAGATATTGGGGATTGACTGAAGCCTGTGTCAGTCTGTCCCTCCTCTGCTCCTGCTGTTATGTTTGTCAGCAGCACACTGTC
Source organism: Eospalax fontanierii (assembly GCA_035773235.1). Taxonomy (NCBI): domain Eukaryota; kingdom Metazoa; phylum Chordata; class Mammalia; order Rodentia; family Spalacidae; genus Eospalax; species Eospalax fontanierii. The sequence goes on from CM069552.1 coordinate 16,336,150, forward strand.
ATTTTAAAAATCATTTCACTTTTTAGAGTGTGTTTTTTAAAGGACTGTTTCATATTACTAGAGTAAATAGATCTGTATAAGTTGCTGTTAATAAAAGAAAATCATAAAAATAAAAAACATGCTAAACAATGTTATGAAAATGCTAGAAACATCATTTGTACACCCATGTCCCCTCTGGGGTGTTCACAGTAACCAGAGGTATCAGCAGCCCCTGGCCATCAAGAGGTGCACGGGTAGACAAAACGTGGTACATGTACACAGTGGAATAGTCAGTGTTTAAAAGGAAGGACACTTTTTTCCTCTTCCTTTTGAGACAGGGTTCTGTTAGGTAGCCCAGGCTGGCCTGGTACTTTCCATCCTCCTGGTAAACATTCTGGTGTTTGAGGTGGGGTCTCAAGTAGCCCAAATTGGTATCAGTCTTGATATGTAGCCAATGAACTCCTGGGCCTCCCAATTTCTGGGATTTACAGGCATGTGATGTCACATCCATCTGGAAAGACATCTGACCCTTGGAGTAATATGACTGAACCTTAAGGGTATATATCATGAAATAAGCCAGTCACAAAAGGATAAACATTATATGATCCCAATTATAGGAATTCCCTAGAGTTGACACATTGATAGAGATAAATTAGAGGGATAGCTTCCTGGGTCTTTGGTCTGGTGAATGATGTCTTATGTTGGAATGATCAAAAAAGTTGGATTGATGGTGGACAAGCTGGACATTGGTGACTGCTGTATTACAGCATGCCTGCACTCCATGCTGCAGAACTTGAAATCTACAAATACTTAAAATAGTCAATTTGTGATATATTGTACCTCAATAAAAATTTTAGATGTTTTTTGTTTTTTTTGGAGACAGGGTAACCTGTGTAGTCTTTGCTGGCCTGGAGCTTGTTATGTAGACCAAGCTAGCCTTGAATTTAGAGATTCATCTGTCTCTGCCTCCTAAGGGCTCGATTAAAGATGTATGCCACCACAACCAGTTTTTAAAAACTTGTATGAGTGCTTTGCCTGCGTGTATGTAAGTGCACTTATGCCATGCAATGCCCACAGAGGCCGGAGGAGGGCGTCATATCACCTAGAACTAGAGTTACAGATGATTGTTAACCAGACCCGAATCCAGAACCTCTGTAAGAACAACCAGTGCTCTTAACCATTGACCCATCTCTCCAGCCCCCACCCCATGCCTTTTATCTCATTATGTAGCTTAGGCTAGCTTCGAACTGAGCATCCTCCTGCTGAGTTGTGAGTGCCAGTTGTGCCCTTCTGAATGCTGGCTTGTGTCCTGAGTACTGGGAGTGCTAATTATCTGTTCCTGCACCCTACAACCTGGATCTCACTTGCAGACAGCGTCCTGTTCTAAAGCCAGAAGCACCTCCCGACTGCCTCATGGCCTAACCACATCTAACTTCTACCTGTTCAACACATATTGGTCACATTCATGCCCACCTCTGCTCTTCCCTGGCTGTGGCACTCTTTTCTCAGGAATGCACCACCATGTACAGCTCAGATATCTTGCTTTTGATGTCTAATAAGAAAAATGGAAGAATGAGCTGGGCATGGTGGCGCATGCCTTTAATCCTAGCACTCAGGAGTTAGGAGGCAGAGGCAGGTGGATCTCTGTGAGTTGAAGCCCAGCCTGGTCTACAAATTGAATTCCAGGCCATTTGGGGTTACCGGGAGACCCTGTCTTAAAAAAGGAGAAAAAAAAAAAAAAAGAGAGGGACATAATAAGTCAGTGTTAGAGGCTAAAAACTGCTAGACACAGATAGTTCCAGATACCCAGACACCAAGGCAGGGGGACTGCTGGAGCCCAGGAGTTGTGGACTGCCATGTGCGATGCTCCCACCAAATACTGTATCAGCATAGTCACTGCCCAGCTTGCCTGAGGAGGAGCGAACTGGCCCAGATCTGCAACAGAGCAGGTCAGAACTCGCGTGTTCATCAGAAAGAGGCTAAAGACATTTTATCCCTAATTGGAAGCATCTCTTGGGCGCCATGAAGATTGGGGAAGATTTGGGAAGTAAAATGACATACTTATGTGTAACCCAGTTGTTCCAATGTCCTGCTAGGGTCACAGTTCTCTCACAGATCTCTCATATGGGGAGGCCCTTGGGGGATGGCAGTGACGTTACCACCTGGGGACTGAGCAGGGCACTGGCTTATCACGTTATGTGGCAGCCTCCAGAATGTTTTGTTGGGGACTGAGCCCTGAGAAAAGAGGAGCTTGGGGGTCCATGTGCCACAGCCAGGGAAGAGCAGAGGTGGGCATGAATGTGACCAGCATGTGCAGAACAGGTACAAGTTGGATGAGATTAGACCATGAGGCAGTCCGGGGGGTGCTTCTGGCTTTAGAACAGGACGCTGTCTGGAAGTGAGATGCAGGTTGTGGGGTACAGGGACAGATAACTAGCACTCCTAGCCGAGGCAAGGATTTGGGGAGCAGAACTCTATGTAGGCCCTCAGAGCAGCTGCTGGCTCAGGACAAGTGGGGGCAAGCAGTTCAGGCCTAGAGGCAGCTGAGAGACCTCAGGTGGGAAAAGCCAGACCAAGGTCTAGATCATTATGGTCAAAGAACGCTGAAACACAAAAGGCTGAGGGGAGGGTGAGGGGGTGGTCTTGTGGCTCAGTGAATCAGTGGTGAGGTGCTTTCCTTGCAAGCACAAGGCCCTGGGGTTGAGGCCAAGTACAACAACAGACAGTAACAAGGAAAAAACAAGCTACAATAAAGGGTAAGAGATTACCGAAGACATGCAGTGGACATGTGGCCAAGAGCATGGCATGGCTCACCATCAAAGGCTTTGCAGGGACCCTGGCACACCTGTGCCCCTGTACCTATGTGGGCTAGGCTGGCCTGGCATTGGACCAGTTAGTACAGGTGGCAGAGGAGAGGGACACCATGCTGGGACCAGCCTGCTTTCTCCCTTTCCCTGAATCTGTACCTTCCTCTCATGGGGGAAGGCTATGTGTCCTGACTCATGGTTTCCCCAGGGAATCTGGATGTGTCCCAGCAAGAGTCAGCACCTTTCTCTCTGTGAGTGCATGAGCGTGTATGCAGATGCGTGTGCATCCACACACACTCACACACACACACACACACGTACAGTGTCACTTTCCTTCTCTCTAGAGCTCAGCAGAAGGTGTGGCTGGTGTGGAGCAGGCTTGCGAGGACTTCTGACTGAAGAAGAGGCTGGCCAGCTTTGTTGTTCACTGTTCTGGCCACACTGTCTGAGTTTCACCCTGGGCCACCTGGAGCCAGGTCTCCTTGTCCTCTCTAGGCCACAGACTCTGCATCTGTGACACTTGCCAGCCTTGCTGATACATTTCACACCCAGAGGTGCTACTTCTAGTCTCTCCCTCTTACAGAAGGGAAATTCAGGCTCCAGTACTTTAAGGGTTTTGCTTCAAGCAGCCTAACCTGTGAACAGTGGTCTTAGAACTTGAGCCGAGGCAGTTTGCAGTTTGCCCCAGCCCTTGCTGGGAATGTCTGCCAGTGTCAAGGACTGTTAGGTCAGGCAGGGTCATTTTCTCTTTGCTTGCTTTCTTTTCTTTTCTTTTCTTTCTTCTCTCTCTCCTCTCTTTCTTTCTTTCTTTCTTTCTTTCTTTCTTTCTTTCTTTCTTTCTTTCTTTTCTCTTTCTCCCTTCTTCCCTCCCTCCCTCCCTCCCTCCCTCCCTCCCTTCCTTCTTTCCTTTCCCTTCTCCTCCTCCTTTTAGAAATTCATTTGGCTTACTGTTCCAGAGAGGTGCGAATCTTCAAGCATGCACAGAAAGTCACCATTTTTCCTTTTCTACAAATGGGGAAACTGAGGCTCAGAGAGGAACCATAGCTTGCCCAAGTCACAGAGCTACCAGGCATCTTGAACCCTCTGTGGTGCCACGTTGCCCTTCCGGGCACACCTCAGAGGTGCAGCCACCCGCCAGGAAGTTCTGCAGGGTGCTGGGGGTGAGATCTAGGGGATCTTGTCCTGGCCAGCAGCTCAGAGGAAACGGAGACTGCTGTGGAGAAAGAAGAAGTGAGGCAGCAGTGTGGGTGTGGGTGTGAGTGTGAACAGAGGCCAGAGAAGGCAGGGGGCAAGTGGGTGTGAACAGAGAAGCCGCTGGAACCACCGCTGGCTGCGCCTGCTTCCAACTTCCCCTTCTCCCTGCAGAAGCCAGAGGACCACAGTTAGACAGCAGGGAAGGCACACAGGTCAGTCCCTGGACCTCTCCTCCCTCCTTGCCCATCCATCCCCATTCACAGACCCCACTGGGTTCTGAACATGCCTCTGCCCAGGTGACAGGCCCGAGGACCTACCTTCTTCCAACTCCAAACGCAGGATTGCAGAGGTTTCTGTTTTCAGAAGAGGCCGCTGGAGTTAAGGTATGATTAGGTGTTGGGTTCAAGTTCTGCTCACTCTTGGGGAAAAGTAGTGGACCTAGATTTCCTGAACCTCAGTTTCCTCAGATATAAAATAGGGTGAGTCCAATAACCTGAACTTCAAGTGGTAGGGGTGAGGGATGGTGAGATGCTCCCCATGGGACCCGGCACAGAGTTTGTGCCCAGCAAGTGGCAGCTGGTGAAGTTTCTGAGCAATCAGAACTGTAGCCTGGGGACACTTGTCTCAGAGAAAGGGTCCCAAGGCCATCCAGGTCCCAGACTCATTGGGGGTTTGCTGTGGTCTGCCTTGTGAGATAGCCTTGTAGTAGCCTGTCTCTGGGCTCATTCCTCACCCAGGCCAAGGGAAACAGCAGGAAGCCAGAGGCAGGGCCCCAGCCTGCAGTCAGCAGGGACAACTTTAGGAGAGCCATGTGCAGGAGCATCACCGGTTAGGCAGGCCCTGGGGTTGCCAGGTTACTTTGGGGGTGTGGTCAGTGCTGGGGAGAAAGGCAGGGGTTCCTGAGTCTCATGTATAGATGTATTCCTGGCCTAGGTCTTTGGTTAGAGTGCTAGGTCTGGGAGCAGGGCCTGATTCCCCCAAGTGTAGATCCTGGAAATGGTTTGAGTTCCTCTTCTTGGGAAATAGGTCTCTTTGGCCTCATTTTGCACAGGAGAAAACTTGAGGGTCAGAGAGGCCAAGTTCTTAGCCCAATGTCATGCAGCCTGGGCACTGAATGCTGGAGCTGGTTATCAAATCCACAGCTTCCCAAGGCCCTGTCTTGTGTTCCACATGTCTCTTCATTTCTCTGATAGCCTTATTTTGGGTCTTACTTGTCAACAGCAGCTCAGCTACCCAGACTCCTTTACAAAGCGCCTGTATACTGGACTTGGAGTCAGGAGCCTGGTTTGGGTTCCAGCTTGGCTATAGAGCTGTTGTTGAATCTCAAGCAAACCCTTTGCTTGCATGGTAGCCAATTGTTCTGCAGTCTTCAGGAACCGTCCAGAAAGCCAAGAAAGAGATTCCTATTTACCAGAGAGCCCCAAGTGATGAACTGCAGGTACAGAAACCTGATGGCTGAGGGTATAGGGTGATGCACATTGGGCCCCTCTGTAGGCATGGGGAGGGTACCTGGAGGTCACAAGCAGAAGTGAAGGTGGTGGTTTGTCTCTGAGGATGGGGTGGAAATCACAGTTTCTATCTGGGGGGTTTGGCTGTAGGGGGAGGAGATGTAAAAAGATGGCTCAGCAGTCAAGCGTGAGTACTGCTCTTGAGAGGACCAGCGTTTAGTTACTGGCACCCATGTCTCACCTCTAACTGCAGCTCCATGGGATCTGACTCCCTTTTATGGCCTGTGTGAGCACTATACTCAGACACACACACACACACACAGACACACACACACACAAAATAAAATAAAATCTTAAAAAGACAATGGGAACTGGAGAGATGGTTCAGTTGTTAAAAGCATTGACTGTTCTTGCAGAGGACCGGCCTAGCACCCATGGCTAACAACCATCTGTAACTCCAGTTCCAGGGGATCTGACACCCCCTTCTAACCTCTAAGGGCATTGCATGTTACGGGTGCACTTACATATATGCACGTAATAGATTCATACACATGAAATAGAGATAATAAATAAAATATTAAATATAAATATAAAACTAAGAAGATTAAAAATGAGACTTCTGCATCATAAATAAAATACCATGTGTGATGTTGAAAGATGACAAACTAAACACAATAACTAGAAATAACATTTGTAACTCATGTAATAGACAGGAGCTGATTTTCCTATTACGGAAAGGGCTTCTGGAAACTAATAGGAGAAAGCCTACCCAGTGTCCAGTGGTGACCTTGAACATGTTAGAAGTGCTGGAGGGACAGATTCTTGCAGTGCGGGGGACTGAACCGGGGCCTTTTTCATGCCTGGGAAGTGCTCCACCACTGATCCACACCCCCACCTAGTTGCACTGTTCAAAAGAGTCAAAGACAAGAACCAGCACTCCTAGGGCCAGAGTACTTCTGGGAAATGGGAACCCTGACCTGTTAAATCTCTTAGCAGAGGACTGTGAAATCAATTCTAGCTTTCTCCTAGGACGACATTAGCATAAGCAGCTGAAGAAGTGTCATCCCTGGATAGGGTTACAGCAGAATCTCCAAGGCTCCAAGATGTGTTTTTAAGTGAAAAGGCCCAAGGCAGAGCAGTATGGCCAGGGATCCACTTTGTGAGTTAAATGGGAGAGATCCCGTTTGTTTACATTTACATGAAGAAGCTCTAGAAGCTAAAGCAGACACCAGGATGGGGAGTGTCCTGCAGGCGGCTGGACTGGGAACTAACGCTGGGTTTGCAGATGGAGGACTACTCTGTTTGTACTTACTTTCTGGATTGATGCACATTTCTAAGATGCCCAAAGAGTAAATAGAAATTGAGTCGTGTGCAATTGTAGCAGATGAGTAATCCTTAGAAAACAAAAGAGAAAGGTGAAAAGGTAACAGAGAAGCCCATAAGCCCACTTTCTGCTTTGACTTAATTGTGCACTTTCCTGCTTTTGCATATGTAAAAAAAAAAATCAATTTGAGCCAAGTATGGTGACACAGTTCTTTAATCCCAGCACTCAAGAGGAAAAAGCAGGTGACTCTCTGTGAGTTCAAAGCCATCCTGATTTACATAGTGAGTTCCAGGTCAGCTGGGGCTATGGGGAGACCAAGTCTCAAAGCAAACAAAAACAAAAGACAGTAACCAAAAAAAAAAAAAAAATTGTGATTCATTTTTCCAAGGGTAGATTACACTGATTTAAAACATTGATTTTTAAAAATTTGTTAGTTTTGATTTTATGTGTGTGAGTGTTAGTCTGCATGTAAGTGTACCACATGCATGCAATGCCCATAGAGACCAGAAGAAGGTGTCAGATCTCCTGGAATTGAGTTAGAGACATTTGTCAGCTACCATGTGGGTACTGGGAATGGAACTCAGGCCCTCTGAAGAGCAGGCAGTGCTTTTAACCACTGAGCCATCTCTCCAGACCCTATTTTACATTAAAAACTTTTTTTCCCCCTCTTCCAGTGCTGGGGGATCAAATCTAGGGCTTTACGTATGCTAGGCAAGCGCTCTGTGGCTGAGACATACTCCTGGCCCCTTTGTGGGATTTTCAGCGTGCTCTTGTCACTCAGTGCTCTGTTGTCCTCCTTTTTAACTCAGCTATACATGCACAATTAATTTACAATTAAAAAATGTAAAATTGTAATTCACTGTACTGTCTTTTTCTAAACTGTTTTTTTTTTTTTTTTTTTTCATCGCTGGGATCAAATCTGTGGCCTTGTGCATGCTAAGCTAGTCCTCTACCGTGAGCTACATCCCTGGTCCTTTATTTTTAATTTTGATTTTAATTTTAATTTTTATTTACGTGTGAGGCAGCCAGAAGAGGGCATTGGATTCCCTGAGGCTGGAGTTGCAGGTGGTTGCATCTGGTATGGGTGCTGGGAACGGAACTCTGGTTCTCTGAGAGAGCAGGAAGTGCTCTTAACCACTGACCCACCCTTTCTTTTGGTGCTCGTCTTTTCTTTTTTAACTCCTAATTTGGAAAAATTATAAATTAAAAAAAAAAAGATTTACAGGTGCTTGCAAAAAAAGAATTGTACAGGAAAGTTCTGTGTTCTCCTCACCCAGTTTTTTCCTATCGTATAATCTCAGGATTTTGGCAAACCGTCCTGAGACCCTATTTAGGGTTCTCCAGTCATATACATACTCATTTATGCACGCATGCAGTGTGGGTGGAGGGTTGACTGCTATGCTGTTTAATGACGTATGTAACATTCCCTTACAACCACAGTCACAGCACAACTGCCCCATCACTCTGAGGGTCCTTGTGTCCCCACTTCCCAGACACACAAGCACCCACCCTTGCCCGGAGCAGCCGCGAATTTCATCTGCATCCATGTAATTTTCATTTCAAGCATGTTTTGCTACTCACATCACCCATCTTAACATTTGAGATTGCTGTTTTGGTTTGCTCAGAAGAATTCCTTTGAGATTCATTCAAGCTGAGGATATAGATTTTTTAAGAGATTTATTTCCCTAAATTGCTGAACGACATATCACAATATGGATGTACCAGTTTGTTTAATCATCCACCAATTGGGATATTGGGATTGTTCCCAGTTTGGGTATGTTATTATTATTATATTTATTGTGTGTGATGTGCTTATGAGAGAGGTGTGTGTCCACCGCTGAAAGAGCACAGAGATCAGAGGACAGTTTTGTAGAGTTGGTTCTCAACTTCTGTTTCCTTTTACGTGGGCTTCGGAGATTGAACTCAGGTGATCAGGTTTTTGTGGCAAGAACTCTTACCACTGGACCATCTCATTGGCCTTTCCAATTTGGGATTGTTACACAAATATTTGTATTTTTGTGTGAACTTGAGTTTTTATTTCTCAGATAAACACTCAAGGGTTCTACTCTGGGGTCACATGGTAGATGCATATGTTTAGTTTTAGTTAGTTATTATTTGTAGTGCTAAGGTAGAACCCAGAACCTTGTACATGCTACACTGAGTTACACCACAGTTCATTCTTTTATATAAAATTGCCAAAAAAAAATTGTTTTTTGAGACAGAGTTTCACTGTGTAGTCTTGCCTGGATCTCGCTGTGTAGGCCAGGCTAGCCTTTATCTGATTGAGTTATTCCTCTATTGATAGTTTCAAGTTTCCTTAAATTTTGTATTACATTTATTTATTGTGTGTGTGTGTGTGTGTGTGTGTGTGTATGTTGTGTGAACCACAGCATATGTGTGGAAGTCAGAAGGAGTTGATTCTCTCCTTCCACCATATGGGCCCTGGGGATTGAACTCAGGTTGTCAGTTTGATGGCATGCACCCACTGAGCCATCTTGTTGCACCTAGTTTCCTTTTATTAGAAAATATTTCTAAAAAGTGATTTGGGTATGTGTGTGTATGAGTGTATGCACATATGTCTGTGTGTGGAGGCCAGAAGAAGGCACAGGGTATCTCTACCATCCGGCCCACCTACTCCTCTGGGGCAGAGTATCTTGAGCCTGGGCATTATACGCCTCTTGGCTGGAAGCCAGTAAGTCCTAGTAGTCCTTTTGTTTCTGCCCTTCGGACCAAGTTTACAGGTGTTTGTTAGGAATGTTTGTTAGGAATGCCCGTAGGTGCTGGGATCTGAACTCTAGTCTTCAAGATTGTAGAGCACACATTCTTTTTTGTTGTTTTCATTTAAATTTTTTTATTGGACCATTGTGTGTTTCATACAGAACTTCTCAATCATCTTTATATCACTTTCTTCACTTTATATCCCTTTCCTCCCAACCCCCTAACTGGAATTCATATATTCTTTCATCTGTGTTAAGGTCTATTGTGTCAAGTTAGTGTCCCCAAGTGACCTCAGTGCAGGTTCATCTACTGGGGTGTAGTCAGTGGACCCAGAGTCCCTCATTTTAGGGACTAGCTCATTTTCACTCAACAGTAATCAGTTGCCAGTATTTCTTAAGCAAAGTTTGGGTCTGCTACCCATTTCCCCAGTGCCATTCTGGGATTTTGTCTGCTTGAGTTTTCATGGGTCTTAAGCATGCTGAAAAGACTGCTGTAGGTTCATCTGAGCAGGGTCCTAGGAGTTTGTTGGATTCTATTCCATATAGTCACGCCCTTCCTCACTGGCTCTTAAAATTTTTCCACCCCTTCTTCCACAGTGGTCCCTGAGCCCTGGGTGAGTGAAACTTAATATAGGAGTCGTGTCCAGGGACCCTCACTCTGCAGATTCCTAATCTCCATGATTTAGCCATTTGTGACCTTTTGTGTTCCTGGCCCTCTGTTACATGTGGGAGCTTCATTAATAAGAGTTAGAGATTCATTAGTGTCTTCTTTATCCCTTGTTCTATATATCATGAACCTTAGGTGTAGAGGTTGCATTGTAGATGTGAGAGCAAGCATTTTTAACTGTGGAGTCATCTCTCTAGTCCCAAGTTTCTTTCCCCTCTTCCTCTTCCTTCTCTTCCTCTTTCTTCCTGTGATTTGGTATTGAGGATTGAATCTAGGGCCTCACACACGCTAGGCAAGTGCTCTTGCCTAGCTATAGTCTTAGCTCTATTTATTCATTTATTGAGAAGGTCTCACCATGTAGCCTTGGCTAGCCTGGAACTAGCAACGTAGACCAAACTGGTCTCAAACTCAGAAATCCACCTGCCTCTGCCTCTTGAGTGCTGGGATTAAAGGCCTGTGCCACCATGCCTGGTTTAAATTTTGATATTTTGATATTTTGATCAAATTTTGAGTTAAAATTTGCATGTTTTGGGTCCAAATTATTTTTGTTCTGGCATCTACTAGCCAATTGTGCTAGAACCACTTACTGAATACTGTGCTTTCATTGAGTTACTTTTGCATTTTTATCGAAAATCAGTTGATCAAAAAATAATTTGTGGTCTCAAAAGACGGTCTCTCTGTAGCCACAGCTGGCCTGGCACTTGATGTAGACCAGGCTGGCCTTGGTCTTATAGAGATCTGCCTGCTTCTGCCTCCAGAGTGTTGGGATTAAAAAACAGGTGCCACCAGGCCTGGCTCATAATCAATACTATTAGTCAACACCTGGGACTGTTTCAAGGCTCTCATTTTTGCTGCTTTATTCACATGTCCTATCTGCACCTTAGGAATCTGTGATGTTGATCAGCATAACTGATCAGTAAGTGTGATGCCTTGGCTTTTCCATGCATGTCAGTCACTTTTCTCATGTGTGACAAAACAACCCACAAAAACAACTTAAGGAAAGAGAGGTTTATGTTGGCTCATGGCTTTTGGGTACAGGAGCACAAGGCAGCTGATCACATTGCATCTGTGGTCAGGAAGCTGAGAGCGATGAATGCTCTTGTTCAGCTCACTTTTAACTTTTACCCTTTTTTATTCAGTCCAGGATCCCAGCCCATGGGTTCCTGCTGCCCACATTTGGAGTCTTTCCTCTTCAACTGAACCTCTTTAGAATAGGGATACCTACAGGTATGTCTCCGAGGGGATTCTAAATCCAATCAAGGTGTCAGATCAAGATTAACTACTAGGCTGGGGAGCTAGCTTAGTGGGCACAGCGCTGAAACCTAAGTTCAGTTGCCAGCACCCATGTAAAAAGATGGGTGTGGTGGTACGCCTGTAATCCAGTGGAGATGGAGACAAGATGATCCCTAGGGCTTGCTGGCCAGCCTAGCAGAATTGACAAGCACTAGGTCTAAGTGAGAGACCTTGTCTCAAAAAACAAGGTGGATAGTGGGCTAGGTCAAGACTGATGTTGACCGCTAGCTTCCACGCACACCTGCACCCACACATACGCCCCCATGTGTGCCATCAGCTTTTAGTTTTCCCTTCATCCATGTTCCCTCCTTCCTTCCCTCCCTCCCTCCCTCCCTCCCTCCTTCACTCTATCTCTGTCTCTGTCTGTTTATCTCATGCTTTTTTGAGACAGGGCCTATTGTCGCTGGTCTTGAACTCACTGCGTACTTAAGACCGACTTTGAACTCCTGATCTTCCTGCCTCTACCTCTCAAGTACTGGGATTCCAGTGTAGAGCATCACACCTGGATAGAATCATTAGTTTCTCAGTGAATTTTCTCTTGGTTTGGGCAGAGCTGGAAGCTGAGGGAAGGAGGTTAGAAGGGACATAGCTCAGCTGTCTGCAGCAAAAATACTCCTCTGTCTGTGACCCTCAATGAATCGTCTTGGGGGAATGAGCTTCCTGGAAGAGGGTAGGGATGTCAGAAGGTGCAGAAGGCTACTGGTCTTGCTAGGTGGCAAAGGAAACTTGGGGACTAAGCTGGGCACTGTAACACCACACAGCCAAGTCTCTGTGTTTGTTTTCTTCCGCACTGTGTGTGCGTCACACATGCACATGGAGGTCCAAGGCTGATGTCAGTATTCATCCTCGATTACTGTTCCGAAGCCTTACTCTTTGAGTCAGGATTTCTCAGTCAAACCCAGAGCTTGTGATACAGCTCCTCTTGCTAGCCAGCTTTCTCTGGGGGTTGCCTGTGCAGGTGGCCTCCGTGCCCATTGAGCATTTGCCTGGGCTCTGGGGACCCAAGCCCTCCCTGGTCCTCCCTTTTGCATGTGAAGATCTTCACCCCTGAGCCTCACCTTCCACCTCCGCACACCCCTGGCAGAGGCTCGATGCCATCCATTCTCGGGTTCTTCCGGGGCCCTTTGTCCTTCTACATCCCCTGTCTCTCCCCACTGCAAGCCCTTGGGTTCAGCTTCTTATGGTCTGGCAGATTTCTTATCCGATGGCCACCTGCTTGGCTCCAGCTGTGTCTTCTTTCCCACGGTTCTGTCTTGTGGCTTTGCGTTTTCCTTTTTCATCCAGTCTCCTTTTAGTGGAGTTTTGCAGGCAGACATAAGCTTGCTATGTTTAAGTAGAATTTTATTCATTCATTTATTCCCCTTTTTTTGGCGGTGATGGGATTGACTCCACACCATGTGTATGCCAGGCAAGAGCTCTCACCACTGGGAGGGGGACTGAGGAAGAGGAGGGTGGAGAGAGCCCTCTTAATTGTGGAGTGAATGGCAGGACTGGCCAGGGGCAAACCCGCTTACTCTTAGCAAATCTCCCTGCCCAGTGAGGCTGCCCGGCCCCCCATCCCAGCTAAGTATGTGTATCTCAGACTGAGCAGCTAAGGACAGCTATTATTCAGTGGTCAAACATTCTGTGAAATGCAGGGATGGGAGGAGCCAATAAGACACTTAAGGTCTTGCCTGCGGTTCGGGTTGTAGCTCAGTTGATAGAGCTTGCCTAGGCCTTGCCTAGTAGGCACAAAGCCCTGGGTTCTATCCTCAGCACGGAGGAGAGTGAACCACTGCATCTTCGCACTTGGGTGGAGGAGGCAGGAGGGTGAGAAATTCAAATTCAGCTACTTAGTAAGTCTGACTCAATATGGGCCGCAGATGACCCAGTCTCCAAAAATAAAAACAAAATAAAACCAAACCAAATGCTTCAGGTCCTGTCCTGCCCCAGGGGTATCTAGAAGGCTCACAGTAACCATCATGGTGTCCCCTCTCCCAGGGCAGGAACTAGTACCCGACGGACACCAGCCCAGGACATGGATCAATGCAGGATCTTTTTCTTCTGCCTGTGTGTTCTGGCATCTCAGAGCACCCCAGCAGGTACCAGGGCTTCCTGGGGTTGAGGGGAATGAAGAAGCCGGCTGATGACAGAGTCCCACTGCCCACAGAGGTAACAGAACTCATACACTTCATGGAGTTCATGGAGAGGCCCATGAGCCGGAGCATGTCTTTCTCTGTGGGGTGAGTCTGGTGTATTCCTCAGCTGTGCATGCTTTCCACAGCCTGTGACTGGGTGAGTGCCCACTGCTTGCCTGGCAGTGCCCTGTGAGGTGCAGGATGATTTGTCCTCCTGGAGTTGACTGTCTAGAATAGGGACCCTCGACAGCAGGCCTGTCATGAAACCAAATGAGAGCCTGCATTTCCTCCGCACAGAGCGGGGAAGGGAACAGAGGTGTGAAGGGTGGCAGACGAAGGGTAGGAGACCTCCACCCTCAGTCTGTTTACAGCTCCCCTCCCTTACCCAGCCCCAAGCACCTCCGACACCTGGAGCAGATGCTGCTTAACACCACTTTCAGTGGCCACAACTTGACGTTGCAGACGGACTCCATCCAATCTCTGGTCTTCAAGTTGGGTTGCAACTTCCCAGGCCTCTCTCTGACCAGCGCCACCCTGGAGCCTGTCCCGAAGGTCAGAGGCAGGCTGCGGAGCGCTGCAGGGGCTTAAAGGCGGGACCTTCCCCGCCTGCTGCCCCCTTCCCCCCACTAGCTGGGAGCCCCCTACTCTGCTCTACAGTGAGAAGAGCAGAAAGGGGATGCCTTGAAGAGCAGAAAGGGGATGCCTTGTGGCCCCTCACAGTCAGGGGTTTTCTCCTGATTTTGCCTGGAGGCGGGTGGAAGGCAGGTCCCTGGGGCTGGTAGCAGCTGGAAATGACAGGAAGGTCAGGGCCACTTGTACTCTTTTAGGACCTTGGTGGGAAGGGCTGGATGTCTGGCCAGTGTGGGGTATCGTGTGTCAGGTATCTGTTTCCCGGGGAGCAGGTGGGTGCGGATGGACAACCAGGGTCTGGCAGGAGGTACCACCAGGGGGCTCCACAGGTGGAGGCTCAGGGCGAGGCTGAGAGTGTTTCATGGGAGGGAGCTCAGAGATGTTGGGGATGGGTCTGCAGTCTCAGTCGCCAGGTTCAGCCCCTCCACTGCCATCCACAGGCTTGGGCCCCACATGGCATGCAGTTTCCGGCCGAGCTGACCCGGGGTGCCTGTGAGATCTCCCGGCCTTCGGAGCTTCGGCTCATCTGCGTCTACTTCTTCACCGCACACCTCTTTCAGGTCAGCAGAGCATGGCCAAGGAGGATGGCCGCCAGCCTTCCATGGGGACACTGTGGGCATCCATGTCACTTCCTGGCTTCTGGGTGGGGACCGGCATCAAGTGGGCCATTCACTATGAAATCCTAGCCAACTGCTTCCTTGCTGAACCTCAGTTTCTCCAGCAATTTTAGGGAGGGACAAAAACAATTTAAGGAAGGAAGAAGGGCTTATTCTGGCTCAGTTTGAGGTACAACCTGTCATGGCAGGGGAGTCATGGCGGCAGAAGCTCCCAGACATGCCCAGGGTCCAATCTAATTAGATAATCCCTCACAGACCTACCAGAGGCCATCCTAGTTAGATAATCCCTCATAGGTATACCTCGAGGCTAACCTAATTTAGATGACCCCCTCACAGCCCTGCTAGAGGTTTGTCTCCTAGGTGACTGGAAATCCTGTCAGGTCAAGGTCACTTATATTAACCTTCTCAGGGAGATAGGATTGCAATCTGCAAATGAGACCCAAGAACCCAGTGCGTCCTTGTCTGTCCCGAGGTGGGAGTCAGTCAGAGGGCACATGGGATGAGAGTGGGCCTTATTCAGGGTCTCCCTTGGTCCCCTCTATTTAGCCCTCCTTCCTCTGTTGCTCCAGGATGGCAGCAACTCTTCCCTGCTCAACAACTATGTCCTGGGAGCCCAACTAGACCACAGGGCGGTGGACAACCTCCAGGAACCTGTCAATATCAGCTTCTGGCACAATCAAACCCTGGTACTGTTGGTCCCTCTTCCACCCCAACTCCTGAGGCTCTTCTATTTAGCACTGGTTTGAACACAATTGTGGTGCCATCTGGGAAACAATTTAAAATCCATCATTCCTTTTCTTTGTTTTTTTTTTTTTTTGGTCTTTTTGTGACAGAGTCACCCTGTAGTCCCAGCAGGTCTGGAACTCACCACGTAGACCAGGCTTGCTTGAACTCACAGAGATCCACCTGTCTCTGCCTCCTAAGTGCTGGGATTAAAGGCATGCACCACCGTGCTTGGCCCCAAATCCATCACTCTTTGCAAATTCTTGCAAAGAAACAAGAAGTTTTCATTCATGGCATTCATCCTGATTCTTTTCAGTTGGTAGCAATAGAAAACCAGCTCAAGCTGGCTTAAGCACTAGTGAGAACTTACTGGTTCCATCAGTGGAATGTCTAGGGGTACTCCACTTTCAGGTATGGCTGGATCCAGGTGCAGAAATAATACTGCTAGTGTTCAGCGAATCTCCATTCTTGGCAGTGGTCTTCATTTCTGTGGTAAGATGGATGCTGAAATATCAGGTTTCTTTCTCCTCTTCCTGGAAGGCTTTTCCCCACCAATGTAAATCGAGACCTTAAGATGCTAAAGGTGGCTGACTCAGGTGTCTGTCTCTCCACCAGGCTGTGTCCAAGGGAATGGGATGCCTGGATTTGCCAGGCCGGGTCACGTGGGTTAGAGTGGTGCTGGTGCCGATGCTGGAACAGAGAAGGGCACACAGCGGGCCAGCAGTCTGATGCTCTTGGGTCTCCAGCATCCCTGAATCCCCTTGAGGCTCAGAGTGCTATTTTCTGGTTCCATCCTCAGCGGGATGGCCTGCTCCGCTCCCAGCTTCACAGCAGCCTTTGCTTTGGACTTCTGAGTTTCACCGTTGGCCTTCCCTCCAGAATGAATGCCCTGTCCCACCTCCATTCAACCCACAGGTCCTCTGAGGCCTCTCTTCCCTCTGTCCTCCTCTCGTTTTCTATAGCACGCCTATGCCACACCCTAGATCCCATGGTGGGGCTTGGCTACGAGTGAGTCCCCAACACTGGGTCTAGGTCTGGGAGGGATGGCAGGGAGAGTGGGTTATAGAGGACCTGCCACGTGAAGGGCCAGCACTGGCCACTGGCATGCCGAATTGCCTTTCATGTTTCCATCAACTTTGCGACTTGGATATGCACGGTCCATTCTTCAGATGAATAAACTGGGGCCCGGAGAAGCCTGGCCACTTGCCCAGGACTCTGAGAACTGCAATGGAAATAGGACCAGCATCTGGGATTGTCACAATCCAGCTAGCACCCACAAGGTGTTGGCAAGGGTGCACTTGAGCCTCTCTTGGCACCCAGAACTTGAGACCCCGGCATGTGACCCAACCCTGTATCCCTGGACTGACTCCCCCCACATCTCCTCTCAGGAGGGCTACACAGTGACCTGTGTGTTCTGGAAGGAGGGAGCCAACAAGGACCGCTGGGGGGCCTGGAGTCCCGAAGGCTGCCACACAGAGCAGCCCTCACCCTCGCAGGTGCTCTGTCACTGCAACCACCTCACCTATTTTGCTGTCCTCATGGTATGTGGGCATCTGCCCTGGGTAAGGGGCTCAGAGCCACGGGGGCCATGATATGTGCTACAGGAGCGAGGCTGCTGACAGTGTAAGGGGTAGAGAAACCGACTCTACTGGGCTAAAGTCGCACACACACAAATAAACTTGGGGACTTTCGTTCCTTAAAGAGGCTGGGTTAGGCTTCAGGCATGGCTTGATCCAGGAGCTAAGTCACACACTCTGTTTCTCAACTATGCCTGCTCCGTGATGGCTTGGCCCTCAGCTACGGCCCAATAGGATAAAAACAACAGGGCTTCCAGCAACTTCAGACTCATGTTCTGCTGACTTTCAGACCAGTGGCATGCGGGCCTCTCTTATCCAGCCCCAGTTTTGAAACTGAATGAGGACTGAGTCCCTTGAACCAATCATTATGGGTGGGAAGAGGAAAGTCTCTGACAGCCCAGGCCTAGTCTATCTGTTCATGCAGATGGAGACTTGGTGCTCCCCTCCCCTCACCCATGTGTATGAATTAGGGAGGAGTGTTTAATGGGGGAAGGTGGCTGAGGTCTGGGGGTGTGGAGGACCGGCAGAGCTGAGGTTTGAGAGTGACCTCCGGCAAAGCCCAGGGACAGATGGGAATTTCCATGACTTGGGTCTCTGGCCTGCTTTGCTCTGGTAGCAACTATCCCAAGACCCGGTGCCCCAGGAACTTCAGGAGCCTCTTAAGTACATCTCCACTGTGGGTTGCAGTGTCTCCATTGTGGCCTCATTGCTCACGATACTGCTGCATGTCCGCTCCAGGTAATCCCCTGCCTCAGTGTGCCTACCCACCCCACCGCAGCTTCCTGTCCTTCCTCTTCCCCACTGGCTCCCCTGGGCAGGTGGGATTATGCAGAGGGTGGGGTCACAGGGCATAAGTCAGCCTAGCGGCACGGCAGCCTCAGCGTCACTGTGGGCCTCTCTCCATCAGCCACAGCATCACCGTGGATCTGGGAGCACAGGGTCTTGCACTGTCTGGGTTATATTCCACTTACAGGAAGCAGAGTGACTCCATCACAAGCATCCACATGAACCTGCACGGCTCTGTGTTGCTCCTGAACAGCACCTTCCTTCTGAGCTCCGCAATGGCTATGCCCACCGTGCCTAGGTCAGCCTGCACAGTGCTGGCTGCCACCCTGCACTACGCACTGCTCAGCTCCCTCACCTGGATGGCCATCGAAGGCTTCAACCTCTACCTTTTTCTTGGACGTGTCTACAACGTCTACATTCGCAGATACGTGCTCAAGCTTTGTGTGGTTGGCTGGGGTAAGGAGCCCTCGCGCCCACAGCCTCCGCTCTGCAGGGTGTGGTCCTCATGTCCTTTCTCCCACTCCTTTATCATAGTGACCACTTCATCCTCGTCATCTTCCTCACCATCGCTGTACCCCACCTCCATCCCATCCACTCCTTCACCACATCAGCACCACCACAGACACCTCCACCACCACCTTAGTCCTCTTTATTGTTCTGTTTCCTCGCAACTCCCCAGCCCGATCCCTTGTTAGTTCCCGTTACAACCTCCCAGGTAACTAAGGCACTGCTCCCATTCCGGCCTTAGCACGTCAAGGCTCCTGGCTCTGAAGCTGGAGCGATGTGGGGTTGCGTCTCAGTGCAGTCTGTGTCCCCTGCTCTGTCAGCAGCCCAGGGGACAAGGGTCAGGACCTCCTGAGCTTCGTCTTACTCCTCAGGGTTCCCAGCCATCCTCGTGCTGCTTCTCCTGGTGGTCAAGAGCTCAGTGTACGGACCCTATGTGACCTCCTTCTCCAAGAACCAGGAAAACAGCACCAGCGTCCAGAACATGTCTATGTGAGTTCCCAGTTAGGCAGGGAGGCCATTCAAGCCTGGGCTCTTTATTGTGAGGGGCTGGCAGAGGGACAGAGTCAGAGCTGGAGTTTAGGATGGGGAGATTCCAGGGGCTCTGCCCACTCCTTCTTCCACATCCCCAAAGCCTCTTCAGGAGCAGGTTCATGCTCTGAGCTGACCAACTAGGAAGCCATGGGGTGGTCTCCAGTTCCTGCTCAGCCTCTAGGGCTTCCTGCCAACACTTGGTCATGCAGTTACATGGCCACAGAGTTGTGTGGTCTGGGCCAGTGTAGCCCCAGGGTTGCTTCGCTAGCTGGTACCTGACTGCTGTCCTCAGGCCGCCTTGCTTAGCTAGCTGGCTCTGGCTTAGCTCCTTCTGCCTTGTCCTGGGCTGAAGACATTGCCAGGTCCCTGTGCTGTTGGGGTGGGGTCTGGGAGAGGGCGACCCATGTCGGGGACGGGCTCAGCGTGTGCAGGGCTCGTGAGGAGGCAGCAGAGGTGAAGACAGACTCTGCCTTGGCCTCCTACACCTAAGGATATGAAGCTTATTATTATGAAACACTCTCATAGTTGAGTAGCATATAACGGAAGAGACCCCTATGGAGGGCCAGGGAGATGGTTCAGCGAGTAAAAGCCCATGATGCTCAAGCCTGTTAACCTGAGCTTGATCCCTGGAGCCCATGGTGGAAGGAGAGAACCAACTTTCAAAAGCTGTCCTTTAAGCCGGGTGTGGTGGCGCACGTCTTTAATCCCAGCACTGGAGAGGCAGAGGTAGGTGGATCTCTGTGAGATCCAGGCCAGCCTGGTCTGCATAGTGATTCCAGGTTAGCTGGGGCTACAGGGAGAGCCTGACTCCCAAAAAATATTTACAAAAGTTGCTGCCCTGTCCATACCTGCATTCACATACACATCATACACAATAACACTGAATACTTAAGTTTTTTTTTATTTTTATGTGTGTATGAGTGTTTTGCCTGTATGTATGTATGTAATGCCTGTGGAGGGGAGAGGGCGTCAGATCCCCTGGTACTGGAGTTAAAGATGGTTGTTAGCTGCCGTGTAGGTGCTGGGAACTCAGCCAGGGTCCTCTGCAAGAGCAGCCAGTGCTTTTAACCACTGAGCCACCTCTTCAGCGCTCCCACCTTTTTAAAAGAGACCTCCATGGAGCCATCCAGGTTGGCAATCCAGCCTCCATGGCCTGCCATGGTGACAGCAGCTTAGAATGACTGAGTGCTCTCAGGCCAGGCCTGGTGAATGCATCTGTTCAGTACTCACAGCAAGACTCAGTCCCGCCGCTAATATGTCATGGTAGGGCAACTGAGGCACAGCCTGGGAAGACCCAGGCTGTCAGTGCAGAGACTGGCTGCAAGCAGTTGGTTCATAGAGAGCTTTACCTCGGTTATTGCCCATCCTCAATCCTGGTTGTCACTGAGGGCTTGGAGGGAAATTGGGGGATGGCATTGATGTCTCTGAACTGTGACAGCCCTCTTCAGAGATGTGTCTCATTGCATATGTGATGTGAACAAGAGATTATGGAGCAGGTCTATGGGACAGGAACAGAGCAGGGTGCAAATGAGGATCTCTGCCTTGGAACAAGTTTCCCTGCCTCTCTGTCACCTTCCTCTGCGTCTCAGGAGACTAATATGCTGCTTCTATGACTTCTATCTTCCACATTTAAAAAACTCTATCATCTGTCATTTACCTACCTACCATTTATTTATCAAGCACTGTTCTAGTTTGCCTTTAATAGCTGTGGCAAAACACTCTGACCAACTTGGGAGAAAAGGTTTCTTTGGCTTACATCTCCTGGGTGATAGTTCATCACTTGGGGAGCCCAAGGTAGGGACTCAGGGCAGGAACCTGGAGGCAGGAGCTGAAGGAGAGGCCACGGAGGAATGCTACTTACTGGCTTGCTTCCTTGACCCATGCTTAGCCTGCTTCCTTATACAATACAGAACAACCTGCCCAGGGGTGACACCACCCACAGTGGGCCTCTCACGTTACTCAACAATCAAGGAAACAGCCCACAGACATGGCCACAGGCCAGTCCAATGGAGGCAATGCCCCACTTGAGGCTCCCTCAGCCCAGGTGTGTCAAGTTGACACTGGAGCTCTTCAGCACAAGGATCCATCTTCCTGCCTATTTTTCACACCATCGGTCATCTATCTTAGTTACTTTTGCTGGGATAAAATACTGTGATGAAAGCAACTTAATAGATCAAGGGTTTATTTTGGTTCACAGTTCCAGGGTACAGTCCATCATGGTGGGGAAGTTGAGGCAGCAGGAGCTGGAAGCAGCTGGTCATGTTTGTAGTCAGAAGCAGCAACAATGAATGTTCCTTTTCTCTTAGCAACCTCTCTACAGTTACTTGAACTGCATTCTAGTGAATCATTGGCCATGCCCTTTCCAACCTGCCCACAGTTGTCATCATCCTGTCACCACTTTGTGTCACTGGACACCCCTTCTCAAAAGCCTCCCCACCTAGACAGGCCAGCATGTCTTTCCCGAAGCACCTGGCTCCGGAATTCTGTTGTGTGACATTATTGCTCAGGAGATGTGTACAAATGTCTACTCACCCCAGATAGGAAATTGATGACAGACCAAAGTAAGAATATCATCAAAGTCTAAGTTGGTGAACCAATGAGTTATTGGGGCTGCTTACCAGAGTATTGGTGAGGGATTACTTACAGGAGCATAAATGACCCAAAGACAGGTACATCACTAAAGCCCACCCGGCACTGGGTGACAGCTCACGGAAGCAGGAAACTTGGAGTCCACTGCACGACCTGCAGGCACGCAACAAGTTGGAATGGTTGGTTTTTGTTTGTTGGTTTGTCTGTTTGAGACAGGGTAGTCCCAATTTCCACGTAGACCAGGCTGACCTTGAACTCACAAAGAACCACCCATTCCTACCTCCTGAGTGCTGGGATCCAAGTGTGTGGCAAGGTTTTTTTTTTTTTTTTTTTTTCTTTTAAAGTAGCTCAGTTGATTTCAACCTTTATAGGTAGCCCTATTGGTTTGAGTGTCTTGTAGCAGTTTTAGGGGTTTATATATGCTTGGAGAGGGAGGGGCTGAGTTAATCTTGTTAGTTTCAGGAACTTCTTGAAGCTGTTAAACTCTTTGCTTCCGGAGCCTTGGAGCTTCTCTGTAGGATGGAATGTGCCCACGGCCCATTAGAACAGCCTGTTGTTCACCTCTCTTTTAACATATCGTGTCTTGCAGAGCTTTCCTTTTATCTCAGAGGAAATTGCTACATACTCTCCCCCTCCTGCAGATGCTGGGTGTGCAGCCCGGTGGTGCACAGTGTCCTGGTCATGGGCTATGGTGGCCTCACATCTCTGTTCAACCTGGTGGTGCTGGCCTGGGCACTGCGGATCTTGTTCAGGCTGTGGGCGCGGGAGAAGGCGCTGAACCCTTGGGCCTGCTGGAACACGGTCACGGTGCTGGGACTCACCATGCTTCTGGGAACCACCTGGGCCTTGGCCTTCTTCTCTTTTGGCGTCTTCCTGGTGCCCCAGCTCTTCCTCTTCACCATCTTCAACTCACTCTATGGTAGGGGCTGTGGGGGCCCACAGGGTGGTAGATGTTGGGAGGATGGGGGCGGGCTTTGGGTCAAGGGTAATCAGGGGCCTGAATGCACGTGCCTCCTTTTAAGATGCTCTGGAGCCACATCTGCCAGCGGAGGGCCTCGCCTGCCTCTGACTTGAATGAAGCTGGCCTCTGGGTCTGTCCCTCTATCCCCCAAGGGTTCTGGGTACTGCTCTACCTACCAGCCTTGTCTTGCAGGTTTCTTCCTTTTCCTGTGGTTCTGCTGCCAGAGGTGTCGATCAAGGGCTGAGGCTAAGGCAGAGATGGAGGCAGCCAGCTCCTCCCAGACGATGCACTGACCTAGTTCCTGGCCTGCAGCCCCAGCCTCTCTGACTGCAGTTAGCCCAAGGCCTAGGCCCTCGGCGTGATGGGCGGATCTTTTCCTAGAACAGAAGGCAGGGCATGGCTCTGTCCCAAACCTTCTAACCTGGGGGCAACCCTGCTGGGCAGGCTGTGGTGGACAGGGCACTGGCCTGAGAGCCAGGATGCCACATTCCACTTTATTCCTGGTGAGGAGTCGACTGCACTTGGCCTTTCCTGCTCAACATTTACAGACCCATCATCAACTCTCACCAAACTGTGGCCTATACGTGGGGCCACTTTTCCTTTAACCAGCCCCAAGTGGTGATGATTTCAACTCCAAGCCCTCTTCCCAAAGATTTGGAAATCCAGTCTTCCTCTGTTAGTGCTCCCTAGTCCTCACCAGCAACCAAAGCCAGGGCCTCTGTCTTTTTCCCTGAAGCTGAGCGAACTGGGCCTGAGGGATCCAACTATTAGGCCATTGTGTGGGATTGAATTATTTTGCTGGGCGTGAGGGTGTGTGTTCACAATCCACAAACTTTCTGCACACAATTGGAGAGAATCCTTATTGCTCTGCCTGTCAGACCAGGTGCGAGTGTTCATTAAGTCAGTGCTTTCCCCAAGATGGACACCAGGGGGTACTGTTGGCCTGTGTGCTAAGGCAGAAGTCACCTGTCTAAGGACGTAGGCACCAGCTGGAGAGGCTGGGACCTCCAGGACTGTGCCTGTGGAGGGACTGACAGGAAACAGCAGGCCCATTCACACATCCATTGTCTCTCTCCTTGTGCAGCTGACTAAGGTCACTCTTGAGGGCTTGTGCCCAGGCATCAGACCAGCTAGCCATTGTAGACTCAGGACCTATGCCAGCCATCAGTGAGGATCCTGGAGCTGGACCCCTGTTCTCCTAGGGGTTACTGGGCTTTCCTGGGCATTTCAGGATATTCATGCAGTTCCTCACTGGCTGATGAGAATACAGGCTCTGGGCCAGGCTGCTGGGTCCAGATGCCAGCTCTGTCTTTCAAGCTCTGTGGCTGTGGACAAGTCATTCAGCCTCTCTATGCCTTAGTTTCTACAACAGGGACAATAGTAGTAGCGTTTGGTGATTCAGTAGAAGAATCCAGTTAAGTCTCAGCACAGCGAGTCTTCACTAAATGGTTACTGCAATCATTGGAGTTTTCTGATCGTATTTAGTGTGTGTATGGTGTGTGTGTATGTGTGTGTGCATGTGGCATGCATATGTGTGTGTGTGATATGTGTGTGTGTATGGTGTGTGTGGTATGTGTGTGTGCATGTGGTATGCATATGTATGTGTGATATGTGGGTGTGTATGGTGTGTGTGGTATGTGTGTGTGCATGTGGTATGCATATGTATGTGTGATATGTGGGTGTTGCAGAGATCAGAGGAGGACATTGGGTATCCTGCTCCATTACTCTTTGCTTACCCCCTTGAGACAGGATCTCTCACTGAACCTGAGCTAGGCTGGTGACCAATAGCCCCAGTGACCCTCTGGTCTCTACCCTCATCCACCAAACCTCTTCTCTCACCCCGCAGCACTGGAGTTACTGGTACATGGCCATGCCTGGCTTTTTACGCGGGTGCTGGGATCGAACTCAGGTCCTCATGCTTGTGTACAAGTGCGTTTACGCACTAAATCATCTCCCTAGCCCTTGTTATTATTGACAGTACCAGTTGAGTCTGAGGCAACTGTCCAGGCCTCAGGCTCAGGGCTGTTTCATCTCACAGCTCCTTCGGTATATCCCTCCATTCCTATTTTATGGCCTCCGCCCTTACTTTTCCTGGTGGAGGGTGTCCCCGTTCCTCCAGTGGCTCATTTATCACATCATCCATGAAACTTACCTGTTGCTCCACGGGGAAGGCCTCTTTCCCATTCTGGCTCCAGGTAGAACATTTCCTCCCTCCCTCCCTCAGGGTAACGCGAATCTCCCTCAGAATCCCCTGGTTAGTCCAACATGGAGATACTTGGTCTAGGTCTTCATGCTAATGAGAGTGCTGAGGGATCATGGGAATCTGGACAGCTGAGTCGGGGGAAATGACCCAAGTTCGCTTGTCTACAGTCCAGTGAAGCAGGGCCTTGCTCCAGCACAGAGCCTGACCTCTCAGAATCAGAAATCCCAAAGCCACCCGAGAGAGGATGTGGCCACAGTGACACGGAATGGGCCTGTGTATTCCAGGAAACAGCCCTAAGCCTGTGGCTCTGAACCCCGCTGGGGTATGGTCTTTGGGGGGACCACTTCCTGTAAATACCCCAGTGCAGGTGGGGAACAGGGCCCTGCAGAGGGAGGAATGGGCTTCCAAGCCAGCTCTAACCCTCCCCTAGGACTCCTGCAGATCCAGTCTAGCCAAGAAGGGGTGCTGGGCCAGCTCCTGGGACTTCCAGACTGTCCGGAAGACCAAAGGGTTGGAGATGGAGTCTGGTGTTGCTGCTCACTGTGTCTGGCAGAGCTCTTGGTGAAGGGCCTGCAGGGAAGGATTAGGAATCCCCTGTGCTGTCTGGGTGCTGTTACTTCATCAGGTGTGTGAGGATGAAGTGGTGGGGGTTGTTGAAAAGAGAATTCCAGGTAATGCAAAGGAAGCCTGCATTTGGAGGCATTCTGACACCGAAAAGTTGCTCGTTTATCTGAAATTCAAATTCAGTCGCGTGTCCCATATATCTATTTTTATTTTTGCTAAATCCAACCCTAATTTAAAATGTTGGCTCAGGAGCCTGGAGTGCGAGCTCGTTGTCTTTCAAATCAACTCAACGGATGCCCACTGAACAGCCCCTCTGCCCACGAACCCAGCCCACTCAGTGTATTCAGTATGATCTTCCCGTCACTAGCCACAGCTACCAGCAGAAACCCCAAGCAGTCTGCTGCACTCCACCATCAGTGTTGGCTCAGAACCAGTCTCCTCACAGACCTCTCTGCCTCCTCATAAGCCAGAAGGATCCCCCACGATGCAAGCAGATCAAGCCGACAGCTGAAGCCATCCGGCACCCTCCCCGTCTGCATTGCCAGACGCCTGGTGGAACTTGGAAGCCAGGGGTCTGGCCTGTCACCCCTCTCCAGCCCAGTTTCCTCTTCCTGTTTTTTGTCACATGGAACAATTTTCACTTCCCTGTGTTTCATCTTTCTCATCTTTGGGCTGGTCCTTTTCTGGAATATTCTCCCTGAGGCCTTTCACTTGTGGAATGATGGTGACATACCCTTAGCATCCAGGCTCTGCATATCCTCAGCCCCCTCCAGCCTGGAAAGAACAGTTCTGGCCCTCCAGTCTGGGGAGAGGTTTGTCTCCATTCCCTTCCCCCATAGCGGAAGTTATTTCTCCCTCTACAACTGTTCCTGTCTGGCTTTGCTGCCAGATGGCAAACATTTTGGAGCCAGGTGTTGTGTCTCGTTTGCTCATTCATCCATCACATAATTGTCAAGCACTTGTATTTCGGGCATTGCACTCGTTACTAAGGATATATAAATGAACAAGTTGTCATATTCTAGGGTGTGTGGGTGTCCTACAAGAAGCAGTTTAGCAAATGGATGTAAAATATGACAGCTGGTGACATGTACTGTGAAGAAAAATAAAGGAAGGCAAGGGGGCTGGGGGTGCTGCAACCCTGGTTTCAGCTAGAAAATAAACCCATGGGTGTTGGGCTTGGGAAGCAGGACAGGGTCAATGAACTGACCTCGCTATTCCTGGGGTGGAGGGCTAGCCCCAAGACTAGTATTCTAAAGCAGTGCTTCCATGTGATGATGGTGAGCTTTGGGAGAGTTGGGGAGATGGGAAGATGGGAAGGTGTGTCTCCTCTGAGATTAAGTTCCTGAGGGGTCTGGGTGGTCCTGTGTTGGGAAGCCCCCTGGAAGAGGGCAGTAGTCTCCATAGGGAGGAAAAAAATCCCTAGATTAGATCAGGAGGACTTGCTCTGTGAGTAAGATCAAGCAAGAGGGTTTGGTATCAGTCTTTCCAAATCACAAGAGTGTGAGCCGCTATGAGGGACAGTCATGAGAAAGGAAAGAGCCAAGAGATTCAGACCCCCCTCCCAGCAGCAGAATACCAAGTAACCATATAGAAGGTGCTTAAAGAAATAAAATTTGGGGGGCTAGAGAGACAGCTCAGTGGTTAAGACCTCTGGCTGCTCTTGCAGAGGAACCAGGTTCGATTCCCAGAACCTACATGATGGCTAACAACCTTTGGTGTAACTCCAGTTCCAGGGTATCTGGCACCCTCTTCTGACATCCACTGGCATTGCATGACATGGGCACTGCTTGACACGGGTGCACTTACATACATGCAGGCGATATACTCATAAAATTAAAAAAAAAAAAGGAATGGTACAGATAGGAATGGGGGAGGGGAGAGGAGCGAGAGAGAGAAAGAGAGATAGAGATCTAGAAATGAAAAAACAAAAACCCAACAAACAATCCACTGCAGAATAGAAAATGAATGAAGATCGAACCAGGAGTTGTTTATAGAGAAGGTGGCTCAGAGACATCACAGGAAGAGCAACTGAAGGGTGCAGAGAGCGAATGCAAGGTGTTTTAATGGAGTCCCAGAGGAAGAAAATAAAAGAAATGAAGACGAGGCACTGCTAGAAGGGATGACGGTCCGACCCCCAGAACAGGATGCATCTCAAGGAGGATAACAAACATGCGCCATGCTTTGCGCATCTTACTGAAACCAGCATGCCAAAGGCAGAGAAGTGATGAGAGCAGTCTCCGAGAAAGGACAAGTGAAGGAATGTGAGCTGGTCGCTCCACGGCTGTGACAGGCCGCAGTGATGTCCCTGAGGCCAGGTCAGCTAGAACTGTGTCCAGCAAAAGACCCTTTTGAGAACCAAGACAAAAAGGAAAATATGTTCCTTTTAACATTTAAAGGTAACTAAAAGCTGAGAACAACCTAAGGAGACCTCAAAAAGAAGGTACTTCAAGAAGGAAAATGACTCCAGGGGGTCACCTGAGATGCAGGAAGGAATGGCGAGCCCAGGAAATGGCAGGTGTGGCAAAGCCTGCCATAGTCGTCTATGTGAAATAGTTATTTCATTTGCAATGCTAAAGACAAACAGAGCTGAAATATTAGGGGATAGGATGTAAGTCAAGAAGGAAACAATGGGGCTGCAGTGATCCGAAGACCTTATGTTCAGGGTTACAGAGCTTGTCAAGACATGGAGAGCTGCGCCTTTAGTCCTAGCGCTTGGGAGGCAGAGGCAGGTGTGGCTCTGTGAGTTCAAGGCCAGTCAGGACTATGTAGTCTCTCTCTCTCTCTCTCTCTCACACACACACGCACATGCACACATACATATGACATTGTTCGATATTAGTGTTGTGGCTTAGATGGGATTTAAGAGTGTCCCCTAGAGCTCATGTGTTAGAACCTCCAACTGGCTCATGGAAAGTATCTATCTGATCATGGAGGCCTGGCCCTGAAAGGAATTCATGCAACTTGCATGAGACCCAGTTGAGTGCCAAGATAGTGGGTTGTTTTGTTGTGATGGTTTTTTGAGACAGGGTCTTCAGTAGACCAGGCTGCCCTCAAACTCACTATGTAGCCTAGGCTAGCCTCAAATTCACTATATAACCCAGGCTGGCCTTGAACTTCTGATTTTCCTGATTTCTCCTCCTGAGTACTAAGACTGCAGGCAAGAACACCACACCTGGATTGCCTTACCATGTGGTCTCTTCTGTACAAGCTCCTGTCATTACTTTGAGATCCTCAGAGTCAAATCAATGAAACCACCCTGGAGTTTCAACGCTCTCCCCGCAAATTATGAGCTATCTGAACCTCTTTTCTTTATAAAAGAAAGATTCGTGTATTTTGCGATAACAATGGAAAATAGACTAATGTAACTAGATATTGTTATTGAAGTGGACAGGCAAAATTTCAAAGACCAACAATTAAGAAATAAAAGTGAAGTGTATTCATTTCATTCCATCAGAGGAAAAAAAAGTCGCATAGGAAAAGAAAAGGAATAAGCCCAGATTTGAGTCCCAGAATCCCAACAAGAAGCCTTGCAAAGTACCCAGAGAAACACCTGAGAGTGAACTCTAACTGCACCGTCTGTGATTGCAGGAGTTTGGGAAACAGCCGGCTAGACAAACTGCTCTCCACACAGTGGAATATTATAAACACAAAAACTGATAGTGTGTCTATCACCCATGGCACGAGAGCATCTAAGACACATGGTGCTGCATGAACAGACCATCCTGGAGACAGCAAGCCTTTGAAACCAAGAGAAAGGAGGGAACATCGGAGCACGCACACTGCATTGAGGCTAAGTGAGGGAGCAACGCAGAGCACTGTGGGGTGGCGGAGGGGAGCGCCAGGATTTGTGACTTCTTTGTAGAGGTGGAGAGCACTGCTTCCTCCCTTCTCCACCCCACCCTCACTTTCTATTTCTTGTGGCCATGGGGGTGGAACCCAGGGCCGCATGCATGACGGGTAAGCACTACATCCCCAGTCCTTCACTCAGTGTTTGAAAAACAATAAGAGACGATATGAAGGTAGGAAATTACTACATAAACTACATTAAAAAATTATTATTATTTTAATTATGTGTGCGTGTGTGTTGTCTGTGTATAGCTTTGTGCACACGAGCACAATTGCCCAAGTTGTTCAGAAGAGGCCATCGGATTCCCCTGGAGCTAGAATTTCAGGGAATTGGGAGCTACCTGACATGGGTCCTTGGGAATCAACCTGGGTCCTCTGCAAGAGGACCATCTTTCCAGCCATTCAAATCGCTGCTTTCGAGCATTCAAGCTTTTCCTTCTCTGAGCTTCATTTTCTCCCCAAGAGAAACTGATTCCTACGTATCAGATTCTCTATAAATCTTTTAGTAGCTCATTTGCTTTCACAATACCCTTGTGGAGTAAGTTATCACAATAATGCACATAAGGAAACTGAAGCACAGAGAGGTGCGGTGGCTTGTCCGAGGTCACACAGCTTCTTGCTTCTGATGTCATGATTCAAGCCAGGCTCTGTCTTTCTGTTGGAATTGGGAGCATGGGCAGAAGCTCCCCAGGCAGCCATCTCTGGTGAGGCAGAGCAGTGGGTGTATGTTTACCCTGTGCACACACTGGGGTACCCTGAAGGTCTGCTTCAGTAATCCTTCAGGGCCTGTCAGAGAGGCAGGGGCATGATCCCACGTAGCCTGGGCTTAGGGCTCTTCTGTCTGCTTGCCCTTGTAGGATGATTCTGGCAAGGTCAGGCAGGCTCCCGGCCTGCTGGCCTAGAACAAGCTAGAACCAATATTGAGCGTGCGTGTGCAGTGAACACTTCCCGGGGTCGAACCTGGGCAACTCCCAAGCTAGCAGATATCCAGGACCAATGAGAGCAATGAACTTCGGATCAGGTGTTCAGGACCTACCAGAATGAAGCACATCAAATGACCAGATAAAGACCTCCCCTAAGCCTGACAAAAGTATAAATCCTGTTCCTTTCTAAAATTAAATGAGATCGTGGCTCCACTGTCTCCCAGGGTCTGTGACGTTGACTCTGTGCCTCTTTACCCCTGCCCCCGAGGGACCCGGCCGTGCCAGCCAACACCTGGCACCCATGGCAGCCAACATGCCCTGACATGGCCATCCCTAGGCCTCTTGGGGACTTTATTTTCACAGCTGTATGGTCCTAGTTATTACTTCAGGGGAGAAAGATGTGAGGAGCCTGGCTTACCGCCCGGCATGGTGAACCATTGGATTTCAGGTCTAGACTGCAGTACACCGGTCCCTGACGCCTCCAGCAGCTCTCCTTAGGCATCCTCCAACAGTACTTGGCCAAGAGTGGGGTCCTTCTGGGCATGAGGGAACAACAGGCTTGTACGTTGCACTCTGCAGGTGCAGCAAACCGTCTCAGAGCCTTTGATGGAGCCTCGGCTTTGATGGAGCACGGTTAGTCTAGTCTACTCGGAGGAGCCCTTCCCAGTGTTCACGGCTGGGCTCACTGAGCATCTCACTCCCACCAACCAGACCAGGTCAGGCTCTGGAATGGTCATTCCCGCAGTGACCATTAGGGGTCAGTATTGGCCATTTTTGCCTTCCTCCGGATCCCAGCCGCTGATAGCAGCTGCATAGGCCACGGGGGAGGCCCCACAGCCCTGCCACCTATTGGGTGGGGAATTTCCAGATAGAGTGCATTTGGGGGTACTGACTTGATGTCTGCACTTTTGGTAAAGAATAAAAGTGGTTAGACTGGTCATCCATTTGTTCTGACAGTCATTCATTCCTCTGCTCATTCATCTGTCCGTCCTTCACCCTTTTGTCTGCCCGTCCACCCGTCACTCCGTTGTCTTCCATGTGTTCTGCTGCCCATTCATCTGATGATCTGCTGTCCACTGCCTTCCACTCATTATCCCCCTCTTTCCTGTCTGTCCATCCTGATTTTCATCTACTCAGCCACTGGTCCATTTGCACACACCTGTATGTCTGCCTTCGCTATTCCTCATGCCGAGAGTCTGCTCATCTTAGGGTGCCCACGAGAGGAGAAGACCCAGAAATTAGCGGGATAAGAGGGGTCAGATGACAGAACTTGGGCAGCAGGAGACAGTGAAGGTCTATGTCCAGGTGATTCCGTTTCAAGGAATGCATTCCAGCAGTGCGTGGGGACAGCTGGAAGGGCTGCAGGGATTGCTGTCCTTGATTGACTTTGTGCAGACCAGTGATGAAGGTGCCCCCCCTCACTCTCCGCCCACATCGTTCTGACAGCAGAACCGAGAGAAGACAGTAGGAGCAGAATCAAGGCTCTGGGTGCTTGGGTGGGTAGGGTGACAGGGAGCCCAAGAGGAAGAGGTGAACAGGTGGTTTGTGTGGTATGCCTGCCCCACAAACAAGGATGTTGCTTATTTAGATGCCTATTCTAAGAAACATATATCCTTACTCTAAGAAATAGCCTCATCTGTTTCCTTCACCTCACCCTCTTCTCTTGAGAGCCTTCCTTCCTGACCAAAGGACTGCAGGAGCTCATGGGCTGGCCACCCAGGGCCTCTGCAGCTGCCCTCTGTTCTAAAGAGGTTTCCCCTCAGGAAAGTTCATATCAATTCTACACCAAAAGATGTGACAGACAGGCAGTCTCCCACGGAACGTCTTTTTACCCAGTTCTTAGCAAGGGCTCTCGTTAGAGCAGTTAACTGTTGGTTTTAGGTTTGTCTCCTAAAGTTCTGAGCACAGTTCGGCCCAGGGCCGCTGAGTCCTCGAGTCTCTTGATCACCACACGGCTGAGGGACACCTTCAGGGTAATAGAAGCCAGAGAGAGCTCAGGTCCTGCACAGGGAAGCATGGGGAAACTTGGAAGACTCAGGTTAGCTTTGCAGAAGCACCACAACTATGAATGCTTTTCCTCAGGACAGGAAATGAGTGTAAACTCAGACCTGTCTCCTTCAAGACTGAGGCGCTGGCTGAGATACTCCATACCACAGGGGCAGAAGCTACTGCAAGGAATGACAGGGTGGGTGGACGGGGAGGAAAACAATAACTGGATCGTTTTGGCACTTTAACACCAGGGCAATGGCCAGCAGTCAAACAGCAAAACCAGCAGCAAAGTGAAAGGACAGAGTTCATGCTCCCCACTCAGCCTCCTGCTTGAGTCTGGTGCTGTCCTGCCCCTCGCCAAGCTCCACCGAACCACCGGAGTGTGCACTTGGGAGCTTGGCCCCGCCGTGCCTCTCAGGGTCCAGTGAGGAGGGACCTGGGAATGGCATCTTGGATCGCAGCTACAAAGTCACTGTGGGCATGGGCTTTGGCAGACGACATTTGGAGGGGACCTGGGAGCAGAGCTGGGGAACTTCCTCAGGAGTCCCAGTTACTTGGTATCAGAGCCAAACAAATGTGACCGAGGACCTTCGGGCCAGCAGAACGGGGATGGAGTGTCAGAACAGGGCTGTTCAGGCCCAGCAGAAGTGACAGCAGAAGCACTCAGATGACAGTGCGGACCGGTTAGATGGCAGACTGGTCTTTCCTTAGAGGACTGTGGATGCGGGTTGGATTGGTGGCTGATTAGTCAGTGTCTAATAAACAACAGTAACAACATGGCCCTGGCCTCACGGGGATTCATAAAGCCTGGCTTTTCAACACTTGCCAGTGGTCCCCACCTCTGTCCCCAACCTGGTCCCTTGATTCTCATTTGAACTTCTTTGACAGCTAAAGTAGATACAAGGCTATTGAGACGGCACAGTGGTTAAAGGCACTTTCTGCGCAAGCCTGGTGATCTGGATGTGATCCCTGGAACCCACATGAGGTGACACGACGCGACAAAGTTGTTCTCTGACCTCCATGTGGTGCTGTGGCACGTGTACCCACATGTCGTGACGTATACACACAAACACAATCTTAATTAAAAAAATTAACAGTCTTTCAGGCAGCTGGTCATTTGCTCATATGAGCTCACAACGGTAGTGACCGCATGGAACAAATCCTATGCAAGCACAAACCAGACAGAGTCCCAGCGTGGACAGGGGGACGTAGGTAAATTCCAACCCAACCTAAGGAACTTTCAGCAACTGATGGCTTCTGGGAGGGGCAGAGACAGTCTCTTATGGGGCTGGGACCCTTGGTGGGCTAAGTGACTAGATCCATACTGAAGGACATTGGCAGGTGGAGGGGGACGACAAATCAAACCATAGACCCTATTACGTATATAAAAGATATATAAAAGAGTTCATTAAATGGGGGGTAGTAGGGGGAAGTGGGGAGCAAATATAAATGCCATCAACATATATTGTATGAAAACTTCAATAATTCAATAAAAACGCAAAAAAAAATTAAAGTAGATACATAGTTAAACACAGACCCCAGAGCCACCTCCAGCGGAAAACTGGTTGGGTAAATGCTTCGGCTATGGGCCTTCCAGCACAGCACAGCCCCCACCCCAGCCAGTCCATGGGAACAAGCAGGTAATCACTGGATCTGTCAAAGCACGCAAATGGGAATTTGGATGGAGACTCACGACCAGGTTTGCCTTGGCCTAGGTGCTGCTGATTTCTGGAGGGGCCATTTTTGTCTGGGTTGATGTCAGTTCCTCTCCTGAGTGGTACCCACTCAGACCACAAGGCTCATTAGAACTGGAATGGGAGGGCTGAGCAAGTGTACTCAGGACTGGGAGAAAAGAAATGCAACTTAAAGAAATCTAAATTGAAGCAGGACCTGGTGGCACACGCCTTTAATCCTAGTACTCAGGAGGCAAAGACAGAGAGATTTCTGTGAGATCAAGGCCAGCCTGATCTACATAGCAAGTTCCTGGCCAGCTGGGGCTACAGGGAACCCTTGTCTCAAAATGAAACGAAACAGAACAGCCAAAATAGCAATAGCAACAACAAAGAAACCTGAATTGCTCAAAGTTTCTGCTTCTTTTGTAGGCATGAAAAATTGACTGTAAGCAAATACTTTAATTAAACACTGAAGAGAAAAATCGATGTGGGTAGTTAACACTGAATTCCTTAGAAAACAGAACCTGGAGGCTGGAGAGATGGCTCAGTGGCTAAGACCACTGGCTACTCGTGCAGAGGACTCAGGTTTGATTCCCAGTACCCACATGGTGACAAGCAACCACCGCTAACTCCAGTTCCAGAGGATCCAACACCCTCTTCTGGCCTCCTTGGGAATTGCACAACACAGGTGCACTTACACACTTGCAGGCAATACATTCATACACATAAAATAAAAGCAAATAAATAAAAGAAACAGAGCCTTAGGGGACTGGCATGATGGCTCAATGACTTGGTCTTCCAGAGGACTGTCACCCTCTTCTGGCTTCCAGAGACACCTGCATGCACACCACACACACACACACACACACACACACACACACACACAAATAATAATAAAAATAAATCTTAAAATAAGAAATAAGAAGATAGAACCTCAAGGAGACTGAAAAAGATGGGCCTTCAAGTTGACATTTACTTCCTAAATTCTTCATCTGACTTCCTGCGCAGTGTGGTAGAAACGGCAGCCCCCTTGGGGGGGGGTTGTGTATTCCCGCAGCCTCTCCATCTTCTCATCTCTGGAACTCATTGAGGAATTCAAATAGCCTGTGGCCATCTGTTCTGGAAAGACGCCACGCCCAGGAACCACACGGGCTGTTCTGGAAGACTGAGTACATGTTCCCTGTATCCCAGCTAGGGCTGGCCTTGGGCTCAGCCTCCTGCCTCCACCCCTCAAGTGTTTGGATTACAGGTATGCACCACCATGTCCTATTTATCTATCTTTCGACAGCAACAAAAAAGCTGTGTTTGAGAATATTCAGGGTACACATACCATTTAACAAAAGTGATGAAGCAAACCCCCATGTCAGTGCCTCCTCAGTGAAGAAAGAGAGGCTGTGAGCCTCCCCAGCAGATCTGCCTCACACTCCTGCACCAGAGACAATCTCCTCACTTTTGTCTATAATTTTCCTACTTGTGTCTGAATTTTAAACAGTTATGGTCTTGTCTGCTTGGGAAGTCTCCCTCCATCTCTCTCTCTCTCTCTCTCTCTCTCTCTCTCTCTCTCTCTCTCTCCCTCCCTCCCTCCCTCTCTTCTTTTCGGCACTAGGAATTAAATCCAGGGCCTTATGCATGCTATGCAAGTGCTATCACTCAGCTCTAGCCCTAGTCCCATTTGGGACGTTTCTGTGAATGAAACTCAGATTCATCCACTCAACGTATTTGTAAGATTCCAATGTTGGTTGTATACAGATGTAGTTCATTCATGTCCATTGCTGTATGCTATTCCAATATCTGAACAGGTTGCAGCTCCATTCAGTCTATGAAAGATTGTCTAGATGCCTGTAGGTCAGGGCTCTGGCAAGTGATGCTTATTTCTATGACCATTCTTGTTTTCTTTTGTGGTGCTGGGATGGAATTTAAGGCCTCATGCAAATGTTCATCCTTTGAACTACACCCAGCCCCACTCTGACCAGTGTCTCTAGGCTCTGCATGTGGGAATAGATTTTCTGGGTCACAGGTCACATGCACATTCAGCTTTACTGATGAATGCCAGTTTGGGAGAAGTGCATGAATAAATCAATTTAAAGTACCACCCACCGTAGTATGGTGGATGAGTAGTCCCCTTGCCACTTAGACCCAAAGTGCGCAGCCTGGTAGTCTATGATGGGGCCTCATAAGCACTGAGGCCGTGTTTCTGTGGTCTGCATTTCGGACTGGTTGCATCTCCTTTGTACTGAAGCACCTTTGCCTGCTTTCTGTAGGGTTACGTGTAGCAAAACCTCTGTTGCTATATATCACTCTGATTTCAGCTACCCCGTTGGGGGGCACTGAGCCACCCTTTCCACATTCTGTGCCAGGACCTTCTCCAGACACAAGGAAAAATCTAGAATGGAGAGATCACAGCTGTTGAAGAAGTCCCTAGCCTCTGGCCTTCCCAGAAACAAGATGGAGGTTCTGGAGGTCCCCAAGGAACCCAGGCACTCTGTCTGTACCATCAGATAGTGTGGTAACCGTGGGCTTCCTTATCTTGTTGTCAATCTCAGAGGGAAAGTTTTTGACAGTTTCACCTGAAAATATGTTTGATGAAGGGTTTTGTTTTGCTTTTTAATTAGATTTAGGAAGTTCCCTTCTATTTTTAATGTGTTGAGGTTCTTTCTTTTTTTTTTTAAATTCTTGAATGGCCTGAGCACGGGTGCAAATACCTCTCTAACTTCAGCACTTAAGAGACTAAATCAGAGAGAATCCCAGAATTCAGGAGATAAATGCTGGTGTATCTCTGTGAGATGGAGGTCAGCCTGGTCTACATAGTGAATTTCAGGCCAGCTTGGGGATACAGGTTCTTGGAATTGCTTGCAAGTTCAAGGTCAACTTGGGTTGCATAGTAAGACCTGGTTTCAACAAACAAACCCTTAAAAAAATCACGAATCATGTCAAGTTTCAACCAACACCTCTTTCGGATCTGTGTGATGGCTGTTAGAGTTTCCTGCTTTGATGTATGAATGCCATGGTTACAGTAGTCCTTGTCTACCTTGGTTCAATACAACAACTTCATGCATTGTCTTTTTGTGTGGAACTAGATCTAACTTGCTAATATTTTAAGAATTTCTGTATCAGAGGGGACCGGGGAGGTTGGAGCAACTTGGAGTTGTTAGTTCTTCTGAAGAATGTTTGGTAAGGTTTGCTGGCGAGGCTGTCTACACTTGACTACTCATTGTGGGAAGATTTGTGACTCTAGAAAAAATGTGTAAGTCCTTTCAGGGTTTCTATTTAAAATACATTTTATTGATTTATTTTATGTTCATGGGGGGATATATGATCGCTATGCTGTGTGCAGATCAGAGGACAACCTGGGGAAGTTAGTTGTCTCAGTTCAACCCTCCATATATGCCTGGAGGGTTGAACTCAGGTCATCAGACTTGGCAGCAGACACCTTTACCGGATGAGCCATCTCGCCATCCCTCTATTTCTTCTTGATTCAGTTTAGTTTAAGCAAAGCCTTTTTAGGATTTTCTTTCTTATATGTGGTGCTGGGGATGGAGCCCAGGGCGTCATTCATGCCAGGCAAGAGCTCTACAACTGAGTGACACCCTCAGCTCCTTTTCCAGGACTTTTACTAAATAAAAATTTATTGGCATAAAGCAATAATACACGTGCACTATAATATGATACTATATAATAAACATAAATTTTATGTGATTACTATCATAGCAATGTTCCTCCTTTCCTACCTGGCATAGAGTTCTGGTTTGCTTTCTTTTATTGTGACAAACATCACAACTTGGGTAGGAAAGGCTTATTTTATCTGACATCTGCTGGGTTACAGTCCATCACTGAGGGACTCAAGGCAGGAACTAGAGGCAAGGACTGAAGTTAAGACCAGGTCAGAATGCTGCTTACTGGCTTACTCAGTTATGTTTTATCTATCATCTATCTATCTATCTATCAATCTATCTATCTATCTATCTATTTTTGGTCTTTTGAGACAAAGTCTCTCTGTAGCCCCCTGCTGGCCTGGAACTCATTATGTAGACCAGGCTGGCCTTGAACTCAAGAGATCCACCTGCCTCTGCCTCCCAAGTTCTGGGACTAAGGGCATGCACCACTATGCCCGACTCAGTTATCTTTCTTATACAGCCCAGGTTCACCTGCCCAGGGATGGCACCAGATCATCAGGCTTGTTAGCAAGTGCCTTTACCCACCGAGGCATCTTGCCAGCCATGCTTTTTGTTTTTGAGACAGGATTTCTTGTAGTCAAGGCTGGCCTTGACCTCCTGATCCTTCCGACTTCATCTCCCAAGTGCTGGGATTACAGGTATGTGCTACCAAGCTCAGATAAAAAATTATGCATTTATCTGTGGTGATTGAACGAACGTAGGTCTTCACACATGCTAAGCAAGCCCTCTGTCAACTGAACTATATTCCCAGCTCCTTCCTGTAGATTATTTTATTTCATTATTTTTTGAGACAGGGTCCCCCTGTCCAGTTCCAGCTGGCCTGGAACTCACTATGAAGATCAGGCTGGCCTTGATCTCACAGAGATCCACCTGCCTCTGACTCCTAAGTGCTGGGATTAAAGGTGTGTACCACCACACCCAGCTAACATATGATGGATTTTAAAATCCCTTTCAATCTGACAGAAAAAGGAGACAAGATGCTCCAGAAGATTTGAAGGACTCAATTAATTAAGTAAATTTGAATAAACACATATAAAACACTGCTCACAATCGAAAATACACGTTTAAATACAGTTCTAAATATAGTTCATATTCTGGGCCATAAAGTAAATCTTAGTCACATATGACTAAAAAGACTTCAGTCATCCAAACAGTGTCCCTGGCCTAATGTCTGTTCTTGATAAAAACACCTGTAGCAGCATTTCTTTTTATTAGTGCTTTTGTAACTTTAAACCTTTGTCTCTTTTTATATTTTAGATATATTTCTCTTTTTGTAGTCACTGTCTCTTTTTGTCATTTTTCTCTATCCGGACAGAAACATGTTGCTTTTTAACTGGAGCAATTAGTCCATTTATATTTAATACAAACATAAATATAACACACACTTAACGTAAATGTTTAGAATTAAATATATTATGTTGTGTTATGGAGCTTAGTCATCCTGCTCTCTTGGCCTCGGAAAACCCTTTGCATGTATTTTGTCATTTTATTTGCTCCTTAAACTTGTTTGAAATGACATCTCTGTTTCTGTTCAATGAGTGCCACCTTTTTATTTAAAGTGCGAGATAATGAGTATTTCAGCCTTTGTGGCTCTCAGAATCCCCAAATGTCGAGGATCTGCTTTAAGACACCCACAGCCCCCCATCTTTCTAGTCCTGGACTTGACTTCTGTCCTGCTCACCCAGACCCTCCCAAACCTAGGTCCCCATGAGCATATCTTCAGGTGCCCTTGGCACTGAGGGTAGCTTTAATGACTGTGCTTTGCTATCTCTCTGGTTCAAGTTTCCTCCTGAGACATGGCCCTTTTTAGCTCTTCAATGCTATTTCTATGTCCAGTAGGAAGAGGAAGTCCACCACTTCTGGAAATGGAAGTCTTATGTCAGTTTTAGATTCCCCAAGCTTGAGGCTCCAAAGAGACACATTCATTAAATGGCTACTACATGCTGCACTCCAAAAGGGAAAACCATCTTGTAACACAGCTTGTGCTCCACCCACGTCCAGTCTACAGCTTGCTGCCATACTTCCCTGTGCCACAGCCAAGATGCCATGTCCTCTGAAGTGGTATGATCACAAGCGAGTTAATGTGGCAGATGGGAAGCCGGGAAAGATCCCGGGGAGGCGGGACGGTCGAGCAGATCTCAGTGACCACTCTGCGTGTACTTGTCCCCCAGACCACTGCTCTGAGACCCCCCTTCTTCCTCCTCCACAGTTTATGGCAGTGTGATGGCTGATTGTGAGCCTGAATTTGGGAGTCAAGTTGGTCAGGTACAGATCCCCGCTGCCCTTGCTTGTGATGGTGTGATCTGCGACAGTGTGTGCTTCTGTGTCGAGATCTGCTTGTACTAGGAGCTAGATAAAAAGTAAAGAGGAGAATGTGCAAGGTAACAACTACCTTCAGGGGCCACTGGTAGGGAGCAGGTACTATGAAAGCTGTCTTTCGTCACCAGAAGTCCAATGCACTTCTGGTTCATTGTGCCACACAGCCATGCTTACAAAATCTGTCTCAAAAGGAAGGGATAGCAGATGGTCTTCTGCCCTTCGAGGCCAGCTGTAGTCAGGAGTCCTGCCCACTGGGCAAAGGTAACAATCCCTCCTTGTGTCTATTACTGTTGCTCTTACAGATCAGAAACTGAGACCCAGAAAGGGCAGGGGTTCAGCTAAGGCCTCCCAGCAGGAACTCAAGGAGGCAGAAGTTCAGGGAGGCAGAAGTTCAGGGAGGCAGGTGTCCAGGGTTCGAGTTCTGCTGCTGCTAGTGCTGTACAGCTGTGATCTTTCCTGACCTTGGTTTTCCCATTGATTAGCCAAGAGGACGGACTGGTCATCCTTCTTCTGGCCTCCAGCCCCATCTGATCCTTGGGGACGGATGCTATGACCAAGTCCATGGCCTGTGCAGGAAGGTTTGTTGAAGGAAGGGAGGTTATGTTGCTGAGGTGACCTGAGAACCTTGTGGGTCTGGGACATGAACTGTGGATGATGAGAAGCTGCTGTCCCCAAACCCACAT
Organism: Eospalax fontanierii; assembly: GCA_035773235.1. Classification (NCBI taxonomy): domain Eukaryota; kingdom Metazoa; phylum Chordata; class Mammalia; order Rodentia; family Spalacidae; genus Eospalax; species Eospalax fontanierii. The sequence goes on from CM069552.1 coordinate 16,376,491, forward strand.
GTTCAGGGAGGTGCAGCCTCAGTTCTGCTGCACCCATAGCACTTACGTGGGTGTTACCCCACGCTGGCTTGGGTCAGGAGTCTCTTACAGGGAGTACTGCACCCAGTGTCTGAGAACATGCCGCTCCACTGGGTTGGGCTCTCTGTCTTCTCATCCTGTTTCCCTAGGCTCAGGCTTGGCACTGGGAGCTGGCCTCTAACTGGGCCTCACACCAGCCCCCGCCCCTCTGTAGGCTCAGTCCCTGTTCAGTGAAATGAGACTGAGGCAGTACATGTAAATCCGAGTGTCCCGCCTGCCCTGCCGACCGAGCAGAAGTGTAACACTCCCCACACTTGGCTCTGGCCTTCTTCTCCCACTGGGGTGTTGAAAGGAAGGCCTATGGAGTGTCAGTACTGGGACTGGGGTCCCCAGCCACCAAGTTCCTGCCCTCTCTGGGCCGCATGTTGTCAATATCATGTTCCTCCCGATGCCCAGTAGCCATAGGGTTCCTGGAGGTCATCCACTCACAGCCTGACCTGGGGTCTCTGTTCAGCAAATCCAGAATAATTCTTTGGCCCTGCCCTCCAGACTCAGGCTGGAACTAGTTCCTGGAGCCAGAGGGCCTTGGCTTGGGGGTTCTGGGGTTCTCTTGAGCTTGGGCTTCTTTTATACCCCCACACCTGCCCTCCTTTGGACTAAGCTCTGAATTAGCTTTTAGTTAGGGTTCCCAGCCTGCTGGAAGGCAATTGTTTCATTAGTAAAACACAAAGGCTTTAATGAGTGATGAATTAGTAAATGGTGATTGCTTCTTTCAGTGGACTGATTTTATTAGCTGTGTAGATGGTTGAGGCAGGCTGAAGTCGGTGGGTTCGTGTTCGTCAAGGGAGAAAGAAAGGCAAAGGATTATCACTGTAGAAGGCCCGTTCTAACCAGGCCATGTGCTTTATAAATCCGCCTCTTCAATCCATACAGCAAAGCACTATTACTATGTCCATTTTACAGATGAAGAAGCTGAAGCTCAGAGAACTGATTCTCTTCCTCAGGGTCACACGACAAAGTGAAAATGGTTCCCAGTTTCACTCCTAATTATCCCTCTCCCTCCTTTGTTTTGTTTTTTTTGAGCTAAGGTCTTGTGTAGCATTGAACTTGCTATGAGCTAAGGCTGATCTTGAACTCCTGATGATAGGCATGTGCCGTCCTATCTTGAAGGCAGTGTTTCTTCCTTGAAGCCTCTCAAGTTCTGTTTCCTTTGATGTCTGGGAGCCGAGGAGATGTAGCCTAGCCCCTCACCTTGGCCTTGCTGGGAGTTTGTCTGGACTGAGTTCTGTTCCCACCAACTCCCGTTTTGTGCCTTCAGACTTGCAGGGCTGACCCGTCTCCTGCACTCCATTTCTGTCCCTTGGTCACTGGCCTCCGTCTGTCAGTTCCAGATCCTTCTTCTGTCCACTTCCTTTTACCAGGGTAATGGCTCCACTCCACGGTGCTCCCCCTTGCCCACCACATGCTGAGGACGGAAACCAGGGTCTTGGCAAGTGCTCTACCACTAAGCCACACTCCCAACATGGTTTTTTTTTTTTCTTGGTCTTTTTGAGACAGGGTCTCTCTGTAGCTCAGCTGACCTGGAGCTTGTTGTATAGACCAGGCTGACCTTGAACTCACAGAGACCTGCCAGCCTCTGCCTCCTGCATGCCACCACGCCCAGCAAGATTAACTTTTTAAAAGAAGATTTATTTTTAATTTTTATTTATATGTATGTATATGTGTATCTGAGTGACTACCAGAAGAGAGTGTGGGGTCCCTTAGAGCTGACGTTAGAGGCGGTATGAGCCATCTGACCTGGGTGCTGGGAACCAAACTGCAGTCCTCTGTAAGAGCAGCAAGTGGCGCTTAACCATCGAGTCATTTCTTCAGTGCCAAGAAGATTAACTTTAAAAAAATTTTAAGGGCTATGTGTGGTGGCATGTACCTTTAATCCAAGCACTGGGGAGGCAGAGACAGGTGGATCTCTGCAGATTGAGGCCAGCCTTGTCTGCATAGCAAGTTCCAAGGCAGCTGGGGCTACAAAGCCATCCTGTCTCAAATGTGTGTGTGTGTGTATGTGTGTTTGTACATGCCAAGGCACACATGTGGAGTTGAGAGAGAAACTTTCAGGAATTGAACTCATTACATTGGTTTGGTGGCTCCAAGTTTAACTTTTTTCAAAAATTAAAAAAAAATTTTTATGTATATGAGTGTATTGCCTGTATGTGTGTAAGTGCACTCATGTTGTGAAATGCCTCCGGGTCCCCTGGAACTGAAGTAACGGGTGGTTGTTAGCAGCCATGTGGGTTCTGGGAATCAAATCCAGATCCTCTTCAAGAGTAGTCAGTGCTCTTAACAGCTGAGCCATCTCTCTAACCTGTTAATGTTTAATTTCAGTGTCATAAATAGTCTTTCATTAATTATGACTGATGTTCTGGCCATTCAAATCAGGGAAATTTTAAGGTAGGTTAATCAAGTCAATTTGAAAATAAAATCCAAACCAAAGCCCCAATTTTCAGCCTTAGCTCCAAGTTGGGAGCTCTGTGCGCCATGACATTGTGGCCTGTGCTAGCTCTTACGTGAGCTATCATTTCAGCTACTCCCAAGACTAGTGTTTACAGAGTTCCACTATGTTCAAACACAATGGTGCCTGAAGTGTCAGAGATGCTTGTCAAAGGAATATCACAAGTCAGTCAGGAAAGAGTGGATTAGTCAATAGAGAGGGTTAGGATAGTTACTCTCCAACAGAAGCAAATAAAACTAAATCCCTACTTTACATGAGGTATACGTACACAAATATTCCAAATGGAGTTAATGTTAACCAACAACTTGACAGTGTTAGAAGAATATACAGAACAATGAAAAAAAAATCTGGGAATCTCTCAGGGTAGTTAAGATCTGTGATTGCTCTTGCAGAGGCCAAGGTTCTGTTCCCAGCATCTACATTGTAGCTAATAACCGTCTGTAACTCCAGTTCCAGGGGCTCTGAAGTCCTCTTATCTTCTCAGGTATTGCATGACATAGGTACATTTACATACATGCAGGCAAAACGTTCATACACATAAAATCAAAATAAATAAATAAGTTAAAAATAAGTACATAAAAATAACCAGGCCTTTCTCCAGCCCCTGCCCCTCTCTGGGTCCAGTTCTCCCTCAGCAACATGACATGGGGTGTTATAGGTAAGTCTCAGGGTCTACTTGTCCTGCAAAGTTGTAACAGTTCCTCCTTTTCAAGTAATACATGGAAGTCAGGGGTCATGTGATTGTATAACATGTAAAGCTTTTCTATGACCAAAGTCACACCAAGAAAATAGCTCAGGGCCATATAGTGGGCCTTGGGAGAGTGTTTCGTAGCTGTTAAGGAGTTAACTGCTGGAGGTCAGAAGAGTATGTTGGGTCCCCCCTGTTAGCTGCTCTAACACGCAGCTGGGTTTGGTGGTGCACAGCTTTGATCTCAGCATTTGGGTGGCACAGAGGCAGGTGGATTTCTGTGAGTTCAAGGCTAGCCTGGTCTATATAGGGAGTTTCAGGCCAGCTGGGGCTACAGGGAAACCCTGTCTCAAAAAGATCCCCCCCTCAAAAATTCTAATATGCAAAAGGCTCTATACCTTGGTAGGAAATTATAAAAGGACCAATAAGACAGATAAGGTTGTAAACATTCATTTTGTGGAAGAAATTGACATGGATAATGAAGAACTTAGGAGAAGATGTTCACTTACAATTAGAGACAGGCTCATTAAAACAAGGAGCTAGATCACATTTGCTGGAGAGACAAAAGTTAAGAGCACATGGCATGAGCTGGGTGCTGTGGCACACCCTGGAATTCCAGCACTTAGGAGTTGGAGATAGGAGGATCAGGAGTTCAAGGTCATCCCATATAGAGTTTGGAGGCCAGGTTGGATTGTATGATATCATGTCTCAAAAAATCAAAATGTAAAGAAAAGGTGGAAAAAAAGGAAGAAAATTCAAGCTTTTGTGTGGTATGATGGATTCTAAGTTGTTACTATTTTGTTGTTGTTGTTTTATTTTGATCTTTTGAGACAGGGTCTCCCTGTAGCCCCAGATGCCCTGGAACTCACTACGTAGATCAGGCTGACCTCTAGCTTACAGAGATCTGCCTGCCTCTGCCTCCCAAATTTTGAGATTAAAAGCATGCACCACCTTTCCTGGCCCAATTGTTAACTACTTTTTAAGATGTAGCAATAAAAGTTTTAATTATACAATAATTTTGGGTCCAGAGTGGTGAAGAAATTCACCCAAAGTGGAATATCTGGTAATTTATAGAGCAGGGAAAGCCCCCAGCCCCAGCTCCCTCCCTGCCCGTCAAATCCAGCTCCACAACTCAACCATGGAACCTTGTGTGTGGCTTCAAACACAAATAGGCCTGTGAATAGGTGTGACCTCTCCAATCAACACTGAAGAGTTGGGTCGCTTAAATAAACAGCTCTACCAAAAAGACACTTAAAATTCACACTAATAAAAAGGACTTACAATGAAAAGTCCAGCTCTCTGCAGACTCCTTCCCACAGTTTAAAACTCTCATTGTGGCTGCCCCTGGGCCATAAATAACGTGCTGAGTCTGCCGTTTCTTGATGTATTAGCTTTGGATGTTATCTATAGACTTCTGCATGTACTCAAAAGCCAACTTATCTTCTTCCCCTTCCTGTTGCCTGGCTTCTTAACCAGAGCTGTTTGCAGTAGTGACTCTATCCTAGACCCTGGGCTGGGCACTTTGTAGCCTTGCTTCCAGGACTTGCCCAAGGTCTAGGACTCGGATCTTGATGGGATCTGTATGGAGGGAGAACCAGGCCTGCTTGGCTTCCAGACCAGGTTGTCTCTTTGGAAGGACTGCAGGGGCTCAGCATGGCTGGGTGGGTACTCTGGGTGAGTGCCCTCCAGAGGCTGGCAGAGGCCTCTTGCTGCTCAGAGGCACTGGCAGGTGCATCTGAAGCGACAGGTAAAGCTGCCAGTTTGGCCAGCAGGGGTTCTATTCTCCACCTCTGCCTTAGATGCTATCCTTGGGGGGGGCATCTACACATCTAGTCTTCTTATCACAGTCCCTGGGTCTCCAGAGGAAAGGTGAGCCAGTGGCTGAGGCCAGTGGAATGCAGGCTGGCATGTGACATCCAAGGCCCTTGGGAATAAAGTACTGCCTTTCCATTGCCAATCCTTGGGTCACCTGTTAGGGGTCACTCTCAATGACAGGATCAACACAGGGTACCATTTCAAACCAGCTAAGTCAGAGACTGTGCTGGGAGACCTTGGGGCTGGATGGCAAGTTCCCAGAAAGGACAATGATTGGCAGAGCCCAAGCCCTGTTGTGGAATGAAGACCTAGGAGTCCCCCAAAAAATCTCTTTATCTCAGAGAGGGGCAAACTGGGTAGGAAGGCAGGCAAGAGAAGAGATACAAAGGTGAGGTTCAAATTGGGGACTAGTAGGTGACCCTGGCAATGAAGAGAGGCCTTGTCTGTCATACAGTGGCCTCTGAAAGGGCCTGGATGGTATTGACCCCAATAAGATACTCCCTCCCCGCACCCGATGGTAGGCTTCTTGCAGCTTTGTCAGAGATAGAAGAAAGATCCCATTTGTGCGTCTGAGCTTAGAGAGGCTGTTGATGCAGGAAGTTATAGAGTCTGAGCCTCCACCTCCTGGTCCGTACCGGATGGAAGTGAGGATTCTGGTTTTGAAATTATGACCCTGGCTGGCTCAATGGTAAAGGATTTGTCTAGCATACACAAAATCCTGGCTTTCTCCCAGCACCACAGTCAATCAATCAATCAACCAATGTAAAAAGAAATTATAACTACCGAGGAAGATTACAGTACCCATGCCAGGTAGGTGGTCACTATGTCACTCTAACAGAGACAGAGTAATGGTCAGACAGAATGTTCTGGACTGTCCAGGGTGGGTGTGGACATGCCGGGGCACCAGACATGCGTATCTTTCTTATTTTGTTCCCTCACCATCAGGATCTGATCTTCATCTAGGTTGTTGGCCACAGCGTGGTGTTCTTATTCTGATGGGCAAATGGGGGACAGGAGTGACTGGCCTACTGTTCTTTAAATTAAAACAAAATTAAGTGCATTTATTTATTGCATGGGTTTGGCATGCATACCTGGTATGTGTGTGGAGATCAGAGACCAGTTCTCAAGTGTCTATGCTCTCCTTCCACTATGTGCGTCCTGGGAATCAAAGTCTGGTCATCAGGCTTGGTGGAAAGCACCTTTGCCCACTGAGCCATCTGGCTGGCCCGGGCTTCTTCTGTTTATGAGGGAGGAGCCCCTTAGTGCAGACTTGGCTTTTAGTGGCCATCTGTTGTTCAGAGCTCAGTTACATGGCCACCCTTAACTGCAAAGTAACTAGTGAAGGATGTTTGGACCCATCTGAAAGTTGGACACTTTGTTCCCAACAGGGGCAATGATGGTGATTGGGGGCACTCAGCATTGACAGTCTAGAGACTCCCAACTAGAGGCAGGCCTGGGATCTGGCCTTGGATGAGTTCCATTTGATTTCTGATGGATTTTAATCCTTCAATTAATTCCCAAATTCTTTATTTTTATTTTTTATGTGTATGAGTGTTATGCCTGCATATATATACATACCTGTGTTGTACAGTGCCCACGGAGGACAGAAAAGGACATCGAATCCCCTGGAACTGGAGTCCTGGATGGTTGTTAGCTGCCATGTGGGTGCTAAGATTTGAACCTGGGTCTTCTCAAGAACAGCCAGTGTGCTTAACTGCGGAGCCATCTCTCTAGCCCTCTTATTCCCAACTTCTAATAATTTGGATTTTTCATATAAAATCACATTTCTGACTTTTCTTACAGACACTGAGGATTGTGTCATACTTTCTTGTATTCACAGAAGTAACCTTTCTCTGAGCTGGGCAATGTTTCCAGGGGACTGTGCTCCAGGTTACTACCTACCCTCTGCTGCCTGCCCCACTCACCCTGTTGCTGGCCAGCTTTACCGCCTCACCCAAAGGCACAACAGTTTTTAACTTCTTCCTCAGTACAGCTCCTCACTTCCATAGACAAGGAAAGAGGCCAGAGAAACAGGGGCCTGCCTATAGAAAGACCTTGGCACACCTCTGCCACACAGGTCACCCGAGCCCAGCCAGGTGTTCCTGTACTTGGGAGGATGAGCATCCCATCTGATAAGCCTTTAGGCTGGAGTCTGGCAGCCTGGACTTCAATCTGGATTCTGCCACATTCCAGAACAATGGTGACCTGAGCCTTATCTTTAATAGTTTTTATTTTTGGTAAGGAGATAACAGACTCTGCCTTTCCCAGGGTTTAAGGTGGGGCTCCTAACGGTGAGCATCTTTTGTGTGTGGCTGGACTCACTCTGCACCAGATGTACTGACTGGTGTGACAGGGATTCAGTGATGAGTGGAAAAGCAAAGGGCTTTATGCCTATGTGACTGGGAGGGTTGTGGCCACCACTTCTGTGGAAAGAGCACAGTTTCTTCCCACCGAGGCAGAGGCAGCCTCAATGTGCTAAAGCCACTTACTTGTAAGGTGTGAAAAGCATCTGGCAGGCACTGCCTACGCAGAGCTTGTGCTGGGTGGTCCTGCGAACACATTCTCTCTGATACAGAAGCTGGGCCACCAGCCTCTCATTTCACTAGCTCTTGAAGCTACCTGCCGGGGTTTTTGGTTCTGGCATGGGCTGGCACAGTCTTAGGAGACCCAGCTCCCTCTCAGGTGAGCTGTTCCGGAGGAATGACATGCTTCAGAACTGGGTTCAGCCTCTGTACCCTACCACAGCCCAATATCTGGTTTCAGTCTCTGTTTAGATAATCGATGTACCTATCTACACACTCATGGTATGGATTTTGAGTGCACAAACAACATTTGGGCAGCCACAATAGACATCTAAATTGGCATGTAGAATGCACCCACAATCCCGGCCCTCAGTTCTACATTCTGACAGCATTGCCTGAGAGCTTGCCAGAAACAGGGTACTGCCATGGTGAAATGGACGTGCTGGAGATGAAGAAATGGAGACACCCAGTGGTAGGTCATCTCTTCAAGGTGGCTTGAATTCGGCTCCAGGATCTGGCTCTTGACACTCCCCAAGGCTTTTCTCTTTGCTCCACACCACTGACCCTCCTCTGGCTTGGTCCAGGAACGCAAATTCTATATCATCATTTGCTGGGCAGAGGCTTGCTGAGTGGCCCGGGGTGCCAGCCCTGCCTCAGAGAAGAAAAAGACCCCTAAGCTGGGCAGAGACAGCCTTTGTGCTTTCTTTATTTCCACTAAATTGAGCACCACATTAAGCATTTTGCTGTTGATGTTGTTATGACCATACATTCGATTATGTCTCAGTGTGCCCAGAACTAGGTGGTTTCCTAAAATACAGAAGTTCCCATGCAGGGATAATCCTGGACAAAACAAGACATTTGGTCACTCTTGAGTGTCAAATTTGAGATGAGGTGATTTTTTTTTTTTTTTCAGGCTTTGGGCATGTGGAATATTTCCAATTCTGCAATCCTGACATATGTGACTAGAGCATTCTTTCTTCAGGATCCTCCTGAGATGACATCAGGCTTTCTGAGTTTCTTAGAGGACAGACACAGGATCCAGACTCATACCGTGACCTGTCCCTCAGCTGAACCTGTGGAAAGTTGGTTGGGGACTCAGGGTAGAGCTGAGGGGAGTACAAGGCCAGTGGTGGGTGGGGGCCTTCTCGAGCTGACTCAGAAGACTGCTCTAAATGTTTAGACCATAGGTGAGCTGATTGTTAAACAGTCATTATGAAACCAAAGGGGCTGGAATAGATCAGTAGTACATACCAGGCCTGGAGTTCCATCTCTAGAAGCTGGGCCACCAGCCTCCTATTTCTCTAGCCCTTGGAGCCACCTGCTAGTTCTGGCATTGGCTGGCATAGTCTCAGGAAACCCAGCTCCTTCTTGGGCCAACCATACTAAGGAATGGCCTGTTTCAGAACTGGGTTCGGCCTCTACTGTGCCCTATACCACATCTGGTTTCAGTATCTGTTCAGATAATTGTTGTACCTACATACTAATGGTTTGGGGTTTGAGCGCATGAACAACATTTGAACAGTCACAATGAAAATAATCTAAAGGGATTTTTAGAAATGCACACTCAGAATTACAGTTGTGCATGGTGGTATGTGCCTGTAGTCTCAGTTATTTTGGAGGCTGTGCATGGTGGTATGTGCCTGTAGTCTCAGTTATTTTGGAGGCTGAGGCAGGAAAATTCTGTTTCCAAAAAGGGATCGGGGGAGAAAGAGGAATTGAATTACAAGGTAGTGAAAACTCAAAATTCAGCACTTTCCATTATATTTTTTTGCCTTTCCTGAGACAGGGTCTCACCAGGTAGACCAGGCTGGCCTTGAACTCACAGAGATCCACCTGCCTCTGCCTCAGCAATATGCCCAGCAATACAGCACCTTCTAATGATCATATTTGGCTATCACCTATCACCACTGTTCAACTCGTGTCTGCCTTTGTTTCAAGTCATAGGTTTAAGTCTTAACTCTGAGCTCATCAGGATGCCTTTCCAGAGCTAATCAAGCTAGCAGGAGGCTCTTAGGGTCCAGTAGGACTAGTAGTACCCTTACAAACCAGGGAATGCCAGTCCAGACAGGCACACAGCGAGGACGGACACACAGCGATGTTTCTGTTGCCATCTAGGGTCTTGATTATGTTCATTTTCTCCACAAATTAAAGAATCTCAGACACTGCAGAAAGCAACAGGTAACAAACTTCATTACAAGGAACACGCACACCTACGCACACTCCCATGGTGAGTGACGTTCTCCACAAGTGGAGAGAGGATTCAGAAACCAAAAATGCACTATCCCAGGAAGGTTTTGGCCTTTTAAGTGTTTTGGTGAGCAGCTCCCTCCTGCCCCAGTTTTATATCAGTCAACTTTATTAACAAAGAAGAGAGAGCTGATAGGTCAAATATGGGTCCAGACTGAGATATGGCAGGACTGGTCTTAGTCTAATCTAAACTGGTCTGAACAGGTCAGCTGGAAGAGAGGCAGGAAGAGGAGGCCTGCCCTTCAGCAGAGAAAAAGCCTCAGGCCTTGGTCTCAAGTGGAAGAAGGACGTTTGTCTGGCTCTTTACTTCTCAGTGGCCCTGTCTGCCTGTGAGTGATTTAGTTCCTCACTTCCATAGGCCCAGGGATGCTAAAGATGGCCACCACCCACTGGAAGCCAGCAATAGGCTTAGAACAGGGTCTCGTGGCTCTCAGAAGAAACCAGCCCTATTGAAAGCTTGGTCTTGAACTTCTGGCCTCTAGATCCAACAGTGCATTTCTGCTGTTTAAGCGGCTTAGCCTCTGGTACATTGCTACAGCACCCTGGCAGACTTGTCCATCTACTTCTTTTGATTGATGACATTTGCTACATATGACATGTCATAGCAATATTATAGAACGCTGAGCCCCTACGCATCTGTCCCTGGTTCTGCATCCAGTGTTTGGTGTCTTAAAACTGGATGTGCTGAGAATGTACACAGCATGGAAGTATCCAAGTGACAAAGGTCAGGATGTGGTTTATTCCTTTGCTGATCCTCTGGATGGATTCAAGGACGTGGTGGAGAAACCATTAATAAAACACCTTCAAGGACTGTTGTGCCTATAGTCACAATGTCATCAATCATGACAAAACATGGAAAACTATGATCTGTGCCAGACAATTATTGTAGGGTTTTAGACTCTGTTCTCCAACTCAGGAAAAAAAAACTTATTCATGTCCCCGATGGATGATCAAAAACAGCTCCAACACGGTTCAACCTCCTTAATATAAATGAAAACAGCAGCACTCAGAACAGAACAACACTCCGACAGCAGGTTGTTAATATTTACAAACCTATCGCTGATGAGGGCAGAGTGGCTGGTTCTGGCCTGTCAGGACAGACAGGTCCAAGACTGTGGAGGCTTGATAGACGCCTGCCTTCCAGCCTCCCTGGGTGGACTGGGTCAGTGTTTCTGCCCTGGAAGGGGACTGTCCCCCTCCACGCCCACCACTTACCAGCTGCCAGATTTCCCACACTTAGAGCTCCTTGCCCGCTCTGAGCTTTTGTGTGCTGTTCTTCCTGCCTGTATACTATGCCGGGACTCCACTCTTTCTTGAGCAGCTCCTCCTTGCCTCCTCCTAGAGGGCTTCCCTGATTTCCAGGCTCAAGTGGGTTCCTGATTTCACCCTCTTCATTGCTCTTACATTATGTGCAAATATTTGTCATCACACTTACTGGGCTACTTGATTAGTTACTTCCCTCATTTAAAAACTGTTTACCTAGAGGCGGTGTCTGGCTCCTGCTCTCACAATCACTGTAGTGCACTGGGTTCTGTAGAGACAGCTCCTGGGCAAATGAGAGCCAGGTGGGTATGTTGGTGAGGAAAAGGACAAAGGAGATCCTAAGAAGCTGAGACATAAAATGCCATATGCATTCTTGGCGCAAACCTGCCTGGAGCAGCCCAAGGAAGCCCGGGACGCTCAGTCAGCGCCTCAGAGTTTGATAAGAGGTGCTCAGAGACACGGAAGACCATGTCTGCTAAAGAAAAGGGAAGTCTGAGGACACGGCGAAGATGGACAAGGCTTGTGAAGAAAGAGAAATGAAAACGTCTATCCGTCCCAAAGGGGGACAGAAAGAAGTTCAAGGATCCCAGTGCAGCCAGCAGGCCTCCCTCCGCCTCCTTGCTCTGTGCGGAGTATCGCCCCAAGTCAGAGAACATCCCGCTCACCCACGGGTGATGTGCAAGAAACCGGGAGATGCAGCACCTCACTGCTGCGGCCGCGAACAGCCTGTGAAAGGGCTGCGGAGCGGAAGGGAGAACACGGAAGGGCGCTGCGCAAGAGCTAGGGAAAGCCTGAGGCCGCAAAGGTGCGCTGTCAAGGCTGGAGACAGCAAGGAAAGGGAGAGGACCAAGGTGATGATGACTAAGTTGGTCCTAGCAGTTTTTTCCTGGTCTATACAGCATTTAAACCTCCTGAAACTCACTCCTTTTATTTTTAATTAAAAAAAAAATCCGTAATATATTTATTTTAATGTGTATGAGTGCTTTAATGTGTAAGTGCACCACATGCATGCAATGCCCACAGAGGCCAGAAGAGGGCATCAGATCTCCTGCAACTGGAGTTGTAGATAGTTGTTAACCGCTATGTGGGTGCTGGGAACCAAACCTGGGTCCTCTGCAAGAGAAGCCAGTGTTCTTAACTGGTGAGCCATCTCTCCAGCTCACAACTCACTCCTTTTAAAGAGAAAAATTGAAATGTGAGGCTGTATAAGATTTGTTTTTAAACTGCACGCCGTCTCTTTATGTATAGTTACCACACTACTGAACGCATCTTTAGATAGCCCTATCCTGGTTGTATTTTGAATAGTCACTAACCTTGCCTCGTATAGTGTGTGTGTGGGGGTCATGACTTGGCATGGGAATTTAAAGCAGGTTCTTGTTGGTACACTGCACAAATTAGTTATATATGGGAACCGTAGTTTTTCATTTTGAATTGTCTCTGATGCAGCTTATGTGAAACAGTTATTCTGTTAACTGAAAATCACTCTGTATTTGCCAAAAAAAAAAAAAAAACCCTCTGCAGCTGTTCTATTGACATTCTGAATGCTTCTAAGTAACTACAATTTTTTTTCGTAAAAAATTGATTTATTTTCTGTGTATGTGTGTGTGTGTGTGCCTGAGCGTATGTATATGCACTATATGTGTGCAAGGACCTGTGGAGGTCAGAAGAGGATATCAGATCCTCTGGAACTGGAGTCATGGACAGTTGTTATGGATATTTTTTTGAGACCAGATCTCTCTGTAGCCCCAGTTGGCCTGGAAGTCACTATGTAGACCAGGCTGACCTTGATTCACCGAGATCTGCCTGCAGAGTGCTGGGATTAAAAATGTACACCACCATACCTGCCTTACTTCCTTTTTATGGAACTTTAAAATTCCATACCTTACCTAAATTCATCAAGCTATAAGGCCCCTGAAGGCAGGGATCATGTCTATCTAGGTTCTTCGCGACCAGCTTGACCTGATACTTGGAAAATGTTTGTTGAATGAATAAATGAAATACATTAGCTAAGAAGCTTCAAGACCAAAATAAGCCAGGGGCCTGTGGCTCATTCAGATTCCCTCCTGGCATGGCTTGGCAATTTGAGTACCTTTGGGTGTCAGCCTCCTGGCGCCCCCATCCGTGATATAATCCAGATGCAGGGGAGCCTTGGTGTGAGGAAGGGGCCTGGTGCAGAGGTGCTCCAGAGAGCTCATACAGCCTTCTTACAGGCGAGGGGTTGTGGGGAGGGGGTCGTCAGGGTAAAGGCTGACTTCCTACAGGGGAGGAGAGGTCCACAAGGGCCTATGGAGTTTCCCTGACAGGGGTGGGTTTGGGAGGTGTGTGGAGGGTCCCCTGTGTGGGTGGGGAAGCTGGTATGCTGTGGAGTTGACCCTCACTGTGCCTCTGCTCTGGGCCAGCCCCTTCTGTACCTCTCTGCTCTGGCATGACATTTAGTTTCTACCTGTTTCCTGTGTCTAGCGGGCACAAGTCTTGTGCTGACTCTGAGGCTGGGGTGTAAGTGGGGGCTGCAACCATGACTCAGGCATCTCAACCTCGATCCTCAGGACTCAGTCACTTCAAGACACAAGGCTGACCTAGAGAGGCCCCGTGCCTTTCAAAGGCAGCATCACGAAACCCTGAGGATGTGGCCCGATGCTGCTGACTCACAACCACACCAACACATCGCTTTTGGTTACTCTCAGTGTTCCCATCTGTAAAATGGGGACAGACATTCTCTTGGAGCTGCTGGGGCAGTGTAATTCCAAGCAGGCCCCGACTCCTCCCTGTGACTCACTTGAAAACACCACGAGTCATGGATCTTATTGAACCAATTTCACAGACTGAGAAAGACTGAAACTCAGAGAAAGGTCCCGTTGCTCAGCATCACAGTGGAGTGGCAGATGCAGGATCCAGTGGCGTCTTATGACCCTACACTAGGCACAGGTGGACGAGTCAGTCCATAATGCAGAACCTAGAAGGCTGGACTTGAACACAACCCGAAGAACGAGATCATTGTGAACTTATCTGAGTCAGGCTCTGCTGCTTAGTCCAGGATGGCCTTGAACTCTCCATCCTTCTGCCTCAGTCTCTTGCTGGGAAGATGGGGCAGAGCCACCACACTTGACCCACTGTGAACTTCCCAAGGGAAGGGTGATGTTGTCTGTTCCCCCTCCTGTCTCTTTTCTGCAGAGCATGGTAAGACTGCCGAGGCGACTCCAGAGAGGTGGCCTTGCGTGCCTGCACCTACCATAGAGACTGCCTTCTGCCAGGCGTGGCCAAAGGGAAGACAGTTCCTATTACCCGAAGCAACGACCGCCACTTCCACTTAACAGGGGAACGGCACTGAGCACATGAGGGACTGTCGAAAGCAAGTGACTCACCTTCTGTCTGCACAGGGCATATGGAACCCTTGGGACAAGTGTATGCCAGCCACGATCAAGAGGGCTTTAGCATCTTCTCATGGAACCCTCACAGGTCAGACTGGTGCCCATAACACCCAGATGTACATGCTGAGACCAAGGAGGGAGACTGAGCAGCAGGTGGGGCTGGCCCTGAGCAATCTGCCTCAGGGCCCCAGCCTGACAATCTCTGCTGCCTGCCCTATGCATGTTTGTTTTCTGGGGCTTAGTACTTACTGGGTAAATATTAGCTTGGTGCATGAATATAGGAACTGTGAAAATGGTCCCAGCCAGCCACCCTGTGACTAGCAGGCTGTGGCAGAACTCATGCCGTTCTCACAAGGGAAGCAGGAGCCCTCTCTCAGTGTCCCAGCTGAGCTCGATGAGCACAGGAATGGGGAGCTCACCCCTGACCTTGTGGGCAGCACCAGATCTGAGAGCTAAGCACGGTGTGCAGACCTGAGGCCCTTCCTGCCTCTTCCTCTCTGTGTCCAGGAAGAGAAGAGCTCTGTGTTTCCCATCCCTACTGATGAGAATGGGGTGGGTTGGCTGTATCCAGGGCCCTGGGACAGGTTTGGAGTCCAGGTGCCTGGACCCCACTCTGCCTTGTCTGAGAGCCCCTGGAATCAGGTGGCTCCTCCCTCCAGGGTGAGGGAACCCACAACTCAGGTTGGGCTCAGGCTAGATTGCCTGGATCCTAGTCATTATAACCCATCTCTGCAGCCAGCAGATCCGAGACTTAAACATATCCTTGTTATATTTAATTTATTTAACTCTCCATCCCAGGGGATGGGCTGGTGTTACCTGAGACTGAGCCCTCAGACCCACAAGTGCTCCTCAGGTGTGCTTAAATTGTCAAGGCATGTTAAAGAAACTCCAACTCTTATTGCCTTTGGAAGGCCATCAGGGCAGAAGCAGGAGTCCTCATGTGATAGATGACTTGAGGCACAGAGAGGTTAGGCAACCTCCTCAAGAGCTCAGCCTCTGCTGAGTGACAGACCTTGGGGGTTACATCACATGCCAGAACCCCAGAGGACAGAGAGGAAGATGTGATGTGTAGGTGTCGGGGATCAGGGGGTCCCCAGCAAGCATACCGGAAGTCTCTGGGACTCCCCTGGCGTCCTTGTCAGGGTGGGTGGCGTCTCTGGAGCCGTGGGGGAACCCTGAGGCCAGGCTGCTTTCCTGTGGGCCCTCTCTTCGACAGCCATCTCCCGGCACCCCTCATCTGTGCTCAGTACGGGAGGCCCAGCTTCCTGCTGGCCAGAGCGGATGAGCCTGCCCACAGCACAGCAGAGGGGGCTCCAGCAGCTGGACGTTTCCATGAGGACGGGCCTGGGCAGGGCTGTTGCCAGCAAATCCATGCCTCCTTTCCTTTCTCCAGGGACTGGAACCCTTAGCAACCCTTTCCCAGACCTGGTTCCTCCGTAGCTCCCATCCGTCCCTCTGTCTGTTCAGCCTTCCTTTTCCTCTGTGGTCTCACGTCTACTTTGGTTCCTTCATTCAGCCACACAACAGCTTCCTCTTGGTCCCTAAAGCCAGGTGCCCGCCCACCTCAGGGCCTTTGCTCATGTTCTTCCTTCTTCTGCAGTGCTCCACTCCAGGCTGCCTCCCTGCTGTTTACACTCGTGTTGTTTCTCAGAGAGATTCCAAACACCACCTATTTATCGGCCTCTACTTCCCTTACTTTGTTTCCACACCCAGATCTCACCAGAGTTCTGGAGAGTTTTCATATTGACTGCTTATTAATTTATCATCTGTCAACAATCTTATCCTGTATCTCACCCACCTACTACCCATCTACTATTAATCCACCCATCCATCCATCCATCCTTCCATCCTCCTTTCTTTCTTCATCCACCAGACCCTGCTCTGGGCCTTGGGTTGGTGATGACTGGGGCACATGGACATGGAAAGAGCGATCCTAACACTGGGGCATTGTTCTGGGTGGTCATGAGGAACAGTGGGAAGGGGGCTGGGCCAGGTGGATCCTTAAGGAATGGAACCTCCAGTGGCATTTGATACCACTCTGTGCATGGGACAGGTGGATCCTTAAGGAATGGAACCTCCAGTGGCATTTGATACCACTCTGTGCATGGGACCAGCCTCTGCCTGGGTGGCTTCCTGGCAGAAGTCGGCTCAGCCAGCAGATCTCAATGATGTGGGCTGGGAGGGTATCAGAAGGCCTGTACCTGGTTGTAAGTATATTGAAAAGTGGGGTAGGTGAGGGGCAGGGGGCACTTCCTTCCTCCAGGGAAGTGTGTGCAAGGGCCTCTCTATCCTGGGGTGGAGCCTGCCTAGACCTCACTCCTGCTACCCTCCCAAGATACCTGGAGCAGTTGCCAAAGCTGTCCCCAGGAAGATGCTCCCATGCTTGCCGCTACCCTATGCCTGCTCTGTGTCCCCTTGGTCCTGCAGGATGCTGCACATTTTGCAAGCCCTACCCACAGCCCTGGAGGCCGCCTGCATCCAGTCACAGCTGTTTTGTATTGCACTGCCAGCAAATGGGTCTGGGGCAGGACTCAAGTGGGGCCCCAGCTCAGCAGAGGAAAGAAGCCACAAAAGACTGTCAGTTTGCAGGTGTGTCTGTACGGGCGTGGGGTGGGGGCATGACAGCAGGCTTCCTACAGACTGAAAGATTCTGCGAGACTCAGAGACAGGTGAGCCCAGCCTCTCCCAGGGGCAGCTCGTGCTGTCCAGTCTAGAGATGAGAAAAGTCCAAGGAGGCTGAGGAGCCAGTCAGGACTTCCAGGGCAACCCAGGAATGTCAGAGGGTGTTGTCCAAGGCCGCAGGCACCGGAAGCTGGGCCGGCAGGCGGCAGGCGGAGCCTCACCTGTGTTCAGCTCACAGCTGCGCAGACAAGCTCAGACTGGCAGTGGGCACCTTGGAGAAGGGGGAGGAGGCATCGGCAACAGGGGCTGTCAACAGAGCAGCCTGCCCGGACCTGGAGGTAAGAGGCTTCTGTTCAGGGTGGGAGACGGGGATAAGAAAGGGCAGCGGATATGGCTGCTGGCCCGGCCTACTTGATTGTGGCCGTGGGTTCCTTGGGTTCAACTAATGCTCTAGGAGTTCTTGTGTATGTGCCTGATTCCTGGTCTGTTCAGGATCCTGCCCTGGTGTCTTCTCAGGAGTGAATGAATAACAGGCTCTGACTGTTCTGGAGTCACCTCCTTGCTGCAAGTCTGGGCCGAGCATGCTAACTGGGGGTGTTAACTGGTACTGGGACACTGGCAAGGTGTGACGTATGTCCTCCAGGCTCAGAAGGAGGCCAAAGACGTGAGAGTTAGGGTGAACTTGGACGCTGGCTTGTGCATGAAGACAGCATGGACTCTGTCTCTTGCATTCTCCCCCAGTGATCCTGGACCTGTTTCCTCTTGGGATCCGTCAGGAACCGGTTTGGCAGCCGGTCACCCTGGTTGTTTGACTTTTGATGAGAAGGTAAGCAGCCTTTCCTGGTAAGCCAGCAAAAGGACAGGGCCCAGGTCTTCTGGACTCTGCTGCTGCAAGCCAAGGGTTCCCTTGCTTCTCAGGTCAGGTCTGCCACCTGGGATGAGGTGGGGGGTGGGGTGGCAAAGTTGCCCCTTCGACTGGATGCTGTCCCCTCCACAGTGGCCAAAGATGCACCTGGTCAAGGAGGAAAAGATCAGGTTTTCCATGATCTCTGTGGGACCCTAGCTTTCCGCGGCATGGGCCCACGTCCTTGTCTGTGGACAGGGAGCTGGTGTGAATGAAAACGCGGCTTCTGGAACTCCAGTGCCCAGCCCCCAGCTCCAACTCATGGCCCCCACCCAGCCAGACGAAGGTGGGTGGCTGGCGCCGCTGCTCTGCCTCTGCCAGCCTGGTTCCCCGAGGCACGTGGGCCGCACAGTGGGCCCACGCTAATGAGTGGCTGTCATCACTCCATTACGCCTCCTGAGCCACCTGCGCCCCGCACTTACGGGGAGACCCGGGGGGGCTCCCTGGCTGCTGGGCAGAGGCACATGCGGAAGGTGGGAGGTGTGTGTGGGTCTCCCGGGCTTGGGGGCCCCGTGCTCTGTGGGATTTCCACGAAGTACTTAGGATTCTAGCTTTTATCTTACCGAAAAAGACGTCCTGGGCTGGGAGGTTGGGCATGTCTGGAATCTAAGCTGAGGCAGGACAGTTTGAGTTCCAGGCCAGCCTAGGTTACAAAGGAAGACCCTGTCTCAAGAAGAGGGAGTGGGAAAAGGCAGGGTGTGTGTGTGTGTGTGTGTGTGTGTGTGTGTGTGTGTGTGTGTGAAGTCGCAGTCTTGTAAGCTATCAAATGAGCTCTGGACTCTGCAGACTCTGGCAGTGAGTGGCCTGGCATAGTGTTCTCCTTAAGATACAGCTCAAAGTCCTGCCATGTTTGCTGTCTGTTGTGCCGCCTTGTGGGTAGTCACTAAACCTTTTCTGGGCCTCATGTGCCTGTTTTGAAACAGATGAGACAATGCTTCTCCACTTGATCAGAGGGCAGCTGGCCTGAGTTTGGTGTCTGAGCAGTTGCTACTCAAACCTCATAGGGCAAGACCCAGGGAAGGGCACCATTGAAGGGGCACAAATGTGGGGCAGTTGGGAGCAGCTGGCATGGCCTTTGGAGGGTTCGCTGGTTACCTCAGGCCAGGTCTGACTTTCTAGCTGTCGAAGGTGGCTCCTGTGGCTGAGCAAAGTCTCTCTGTTCCTGCGCCCTGCGGGCATCTTAAGAGCAAATCTGTGGGGCTAGAGACAATTCAGTTGGTAAAGTGCTTGCTATGCAAGCATGAAGACTTGAGTTTGGTTCCCCAGCACCACATAAACAGCCAGACACAGTGGTATGTGCCTGTACAAGCCCTGGGGAGGCAGCCACAGGAGAGTCCCTATAGTTGCTGGTCTAGCAGAATCAGTGAGCTCCAGGTTCAGTGAGAGACCCCGCCTTAAAGAATAAGGTGTTGAGCCAGTGAGATGGTTCAGTAGATTAAACTACTTTCCATCAAACCTGATGATATGAGTTCCATCTCTGGGTCTTACATGGTGGAAGGAGAGAACTGACTTCTGCAAGTTGTCCTTTGACAATTCTTAGGGCGGGATTTTCAGGATGAAGCCTTAACTGGCCACCATAACTGGACATGTCACTTCCCCCCCTCACTAAATAAAATAAATAAGTAAATGTAAATAAGAAAATTAAAAGTAAAGTGGAGAGAGAGGAAACACCCGAGCTGACTTCTGGCTTTCACATACATGAACACATGAACGTGTACATACACATATACCCCTCTGAACAAAATCCTCAGAATCTGAGGATTCTGAACCCATTTTACACTTAAGAACATTGAGGCACATAACGGTCAAAACAGGGAATTTGGTGCCAGACTTCCAAGGCTAGTTATGAGGTGCTTTGGGACAATGTTGTGCGGTACATTGTGGTAAGGAATGGTGAGGAGTCTCTCAGTCACTGGCTTCCCCAGGCAGGACTGGAGCAGGAAGGTTCCATCCTGAAAATCCTTCCCCAACCACCTGGGCTTTAGAGGAACCTCTGTCAGAGATCAGTAGGGTATCCCAGAAGGACCCTAGGCCTCTGGTTCCTAAAAGAGGAGTCCAGGCTGGCAGGGATGTGGCTGCGCTGGTGAGGGTTTGTTCATGATGTCCCATCTTTGCACTGGGCTCGGGGGGTGTCTGAATGCTGAGAGGCAGAGGCATGGCTGGTTTGACTTTCTGGGTTTGTTCCGGCTCGATCCAGCTCTCCTTGGAGGCTGTGTCAAGGATCAGACATTTTGTCATGCCATACATGACATGGACAGGAGGCCATGGCCCAGGCTACTCGTCTGTCTGGGGCAGCTGAGCACCCAGGCATGCCCACCTCCTGGGGCACTCAGCGTGGGCGGCCTCAGAGGCAGCCAGTCGGAACTGGGCCAAGGAACAGTATGCTGAAGGGCCCCTTCCCCTCAGGCAGGAACAAGGGGAGCACAGAGAGGAAGAATGTGTATCTGTGCCAGGGCCCCCGGCCACTTCTTGTTGGCATGTGCTCAAAATGCTGTTGGAACCAGAAGAGAGTCCTGGGGAATAAAGTGGCCTGAAAGTCAGACCCCCGCTCCAGTTGTGACACTGGCAAAGCCCCCTTAGCAGGGTTGTGGGAGGAAACACCAGCCACTTGCCTCGCATTGAGCAGGTGTGTAACTGCTAACATCGGGCCTATTCTGGGTAAGGGGTTGAAAGGGCCAGGTGGGGACCAGACGGGCTTCTGCAGACCTCAACTCCAGGGCTTTAGAAACCTGATGAAGGTAAACGTGGGCAGGGCACCTGCTTGGCTCCTTGCCCAGTGAGCTAAGACATGGATAACAGCCTTGAAGCTCCAAATAAGGTCTCAGAAAACAGGCGAAGTGGACCTGGGTAGGCTCATCTCGCCTCCTGTTTGTTAGGCATTCATTCCACCTAAGCTGGCATTGCACATTGCACCCCAAGCCCAGGCTTGAATCCCCATGAGGCTCAGCCCACTTTAACTAATGAGAGACTGCTCCTGCTTCCCCCATCTTGGACCTGCCAGACTCCCTGCTCCTCCAGCTTGAGGGTGGTGGTGGGGGATGGCGCAGGGTGGACCCGGCTGGCCTGGGCCCTGGCACACAGCTGCCTTTGTGAGGGTGGCTGAGTCACATGAGCACTGCCATCCCTGTTGGGCCTTGGGGCAACGTGACAGGAGGTGGTTATCACAGAGTTGCGGCTGCCCCCACGCTTGTGGGAAGGAGGCTTTCCCACAGGAATGGAGGCATGGGACATCAGGGAGGTGGCTAGGAGCAAAGCCCTAAATGCACCTTCTGGTGCTACGGGGGTGTGGGATGGCTCTGTACTTCAGTCTCTATCTCTGTAAAAAGGGGTTAGCAATCCATGTTGTGTAGAGAGGATGCTGGGTTTTTACGGGCTGGGCCTTTGGCCATGTGTGGACTTTATCTTCTATGTGTTGGGCATTGTGCTTCACTGAGCTTGTGAGACTGGTTGGCCTTGAACTTCTTTTGTCTAGTCAAAACTCATCCCTGAGCAGGCAGGAGCTGTCTGACCCCTTGGCAAAGGTAGACACAGCTCTTCACTATTCACGAGGCTGGTTCATATTCCTGTTCTTCTGTCAGGCAGGTTAGAAAGGGATCAAAGCTTGAAGGTCCTCTGAGGTCCCACCAGCCATATACTTCATCCTTCTCTGTGCCCAAGCCTCACCCCAGGTCTCAGACATAGTAGGCAGCAAGGCTTGTTGGCCCCTTACCCACATCCCGAAGATCTCTCCTCGATACCCAGGGAGCAGGTGGTGCTATTTTTATAGTTGGCTGACAGCGAGGGGTGGCTGTGTGAAAATGCCCTGGTCCCCAGCTGGCAGAGCCTGTTGTGGCCAGTTGGCCTGGGCTCAGCATCAGCATCGCTCTCTTCTATCTCTTTCAAGGAAGGGCACTATCAGCTCTCTGAGCTCCCCACCCCATCCCTGGCTCTGTTACCAACCAACAATGCCCTTTACCTTCTCTGGGCCTGCGGAGCCCCAGATCCTTGGCTGAGCCCTGGCATGGTGTTTCTAGAGTACACATGGGTTCCTGCATGCAGCAGGGCTGCTCCCGTCCCACTGTGCTCACCCTATCCCCATCCTACACAGCAGGGATGCTTCCGACACCTCCCACCTCCCAACTGCCACTTCCCCCTACTCTAGTCACTTAGGCCAGAATTTTCTCTCTAGCCTCCAGTTTCCAGGCCCAAGCTAGACCCCAGAACCTCTTCACACCTCCCCACTGTACCCAACCTAGTTCAAGTCCCTAGAGTCACACCTAGGGATTCTTAAGCTTTGCCAGACACTGTAACCATCTGAGGATCTTGTTAAATTTCAGGTTGAATAGATGCTGGGTGTTTGCTGAGTGGGGCTTAACTGCATCCTTGTTGCGTGACCTTGGCTAAATTACTCCTTGTCTTTGATCCTGTCATCTCAGTCAATGGTGGTACCTCCTGCCAGATGTTCCACACACAGTCTAGCATCTTATAATGTGAACTTCTCTCATGGCAGGCCACCATTCTTGTTGCTAGAACCAATAGTGGGTGGCATTGCTCAACAGTAATTTATTGCATCCTCCCCTTAGATTCATGGAGACTCTCGGAGTGCCGGGGTGATGGGAACTAGCCCCAGGTATCATGGAGGAGAGCCAGGCTCTTCACTCTGGCCAGACTCTGAGTGAGGCCTGGCAAGGGGTAGTTTTCTCAGAGGGGCAGCTGCTCAGCAAACCAATCCCTACCTCAGCCAGGCTGCTCCATTGGCCTTTCCTAGGTGACTAGGGTGGCACCTGGCTGCAGGCTCAGATCCCACCTGCATTGACAGTGTATCTTTCCATCTGAGCCTGGCCAGCAACTCCTGGGGGATTGCAGTTTTCCTGCTGGCTCTTGCCCCTCAGAAACAGTAGGGGGACCTCAGTTATGCTGGCTAGGCCCTGAAGGACCCACCTTGGGGAAACTGAGGTCTAGAGGTGGCAACCTGCCCTGAGACATGGCAGATCAGGGACTCCATCCTTTTCTGGGTAACTCTTGCTCGCTGGTTCCTGGGTGGGTGGACCTTCCTGCCCTAGGAACAGCGTATATGGACAGCGTATATGGACCAAGTGCCCAGCCTGGCACTGTGTCCTGGGCAGTGGGTTGTTAGGGTGCAGGGCACAGAAGGCTTTCTGGAAGCTCAAGCCCTATGGTCCCTGACCCACAGTGTGGTCCCTGCGCCCCACAGTGTGGTCCCTGCACCCCACAGTGTGGTCCCTGCACCCCACAGTGTGGTCCCTGCACCCCACAGTGTGGTCCCTGTGCCCCATAGTGCAGCTTCAGCTCCTTTAGCTTGACTTGGGGTGCAGCTTACCTTCAGCAACTCCAGCCTCCTAGGCTGTCAGCAAAGATTCCTTTTGTGAGACTTTCCCAGCACTCTTTGTAATGCAGACCCCTGCGACATCCAACCTCCGTAGCGGAGGTCTGTGCAGGCCAGGTCTGTGCAGGGTTAGAGCTGGCTGTGGAGCCGGAGCCTGCCACTGGGCTCCAGATCAACACAGCCAACTTCCCCAGCTGTGTGATCTTAGATAAGTTAATTCCCCTTTCTGAGCTTCAAGCCTTGTCCTTCCCCTTCATCACCGAGTTCCTGGAGAATATTTATTGAGGCTCATTAAGGACGGGCAGTGCTGTGGAGAAGGTGTGAAGTCTGGAGCCAGTAAACGCAACTGTTGTTACTCTATTAGTGTCTTTATTGTGATTGTCACCACTTGTCCTCTTTAGGTTGTGAAACCCTCACAGCACTTGTGACCGAAGAATCGTTTATTCACACTCTATGGGAGTGGACAGATGGGAGAACCCACTCTGCAGGGGCCTCCTGCCTACCCCTAGACTGTGAACACAGATTATAGCCAGAGCAGGCACGGTGGAGCTGGCCTATTTACAAATTGCTCTGAGTTTTTGGAGGCATTGGGAAGGGCTCTTTACTTAGACCTGTTTCCCTTTTGGCTTAGCAAACAGACTAAAGTAGACCATTTCCAGAAGCCCCTAGGATCTCAGGGTCTAGGACTTGAATTTTGATAAGTTAAAACTCTAAAAGAGTGGAGTGCCCAGCCAGACTCCCTGCTGGGAAGACAGCTCAGAGACTCTTCGGGGTCAGCGGTCAGCCATGTGTGGCTTCCCGCCAGGCGGCTCGACACCCCCTTCCTCCTGGTCTGCCTTCCGTTTGGCCAGTCAGCACCGGCTCCTGCCTGCTGCCAAGGAGGTTGGATTGTCCTTCAGGAAAGGGCAGTTGTTGCCTCGGTGGGGGTGGAGGGGGAGAGCATCCAAATGGCCTGTTGACATGGCAACCTGGTTTCTTTGCCAGAACTTCGTGGGAGCAGCCCGCAGGGACATGAGAATTGAGGGGTGAGAAGGCAGAGTCAATGCAGTCCGGGTCCATCCCTGAAGCTGGCACCTAGGTGCTGGGATGAGGAGGGGTGAGGTCAGGGTTCCCACTTGCTGCGCCTGAGTCATGGGCATCCCCCAGAATCCCTGCCTTACCTCAGTCCGCCCTGCCTCCTGCTGCCTCCCTCTGAGAAATCCATGACTCACATCTCCAGTGTGGAGG
The DNA here is from genome assembly GCA_035773235.1 of Eospalax fontanierii. Classification (NCBI taxonomy): domain Eukaryota; kingdom Metazoa; phylum Chordata; class Mammalia; order Rodentia; family Spalacidae; genus Eospalax; species Eospalax fontanierii. The sequence continues at coordinate 16,400,997 of CM069552.1, forward strand.
GAGGAGCCACGCGGAGCAGGAGGGTGTCTGGGCCCTCCCCTGGCTCCACACAGGCTACCGCCCGCTCTGGCAGAGGGGCTGCTGCCCGAGTTTCCCACACGCCCCCAAGCCAATGCACTTGCTAGCCCTTGTGCATCCTCTTGCTCACAGGAGATCTGGAGCGCCAGGGTCAGCTTCAGAAGTGGATTCTGAAAGGGGGTCCAGCTGTCTGGATTCTTCCAGGACCCTCCACCTGGCACCAGGTACTGGACCAAGGGCTGGTTAGTGGGTTGGGGTGGAGCAGTGGTGTATATGAGGCAGAGAGTTTGGGGTGTAAAGGGGAACTCGTGGACTTGAATTTGGGGGGACTTTAGTCCCTGATGATGAGAATGTCTGTGATGTCTCTATGGGGTGTGTGAACTGGGAGGCGCCTAGGAAGGGGAATGGGATCGGAAGTAGACCTCTTTGGACCGCTAAGTCGTCAAGGCAGCTGGAAAACCAGGGCTCAGAGTGGTACAGTCCTTGGGCCTAGCGGTCTAGTGTCTGTCTGCTCTTTGGGTCTTTCAATCTCTGCTCCTAGCCGGACATGGTAACGTATACCTATAATCCCAGCATTCGGGGAGGCTGAGGCAGGAGGATTGCAGGTTCAAGGTTAGCCAGGGCTATAGGGATCTCTGCTTCTATTGCACAGCTGGGAGAAGGAAGACTGAGAGGACAGGTGGCTTGTCTGAGAATGCACGGCAAGTTCAGAGATGGAGAGCCAGGCTCCAAGAGGAGAGAGTACCATGGGGGCTGGGCATGGTGTCCTTGAAGGTGGCTTCCTCGGGGACAGGACTGTCCTCTCCCCCACTAGAGAGCCAGGGCTAAGGCTGTCCAGCAACCTTTCACTCAGGAGGGAAGGAGGGGGTGGCAGTGGGTCTGAGCAGGAGGCACCTGGGCTGGGAGTCCTGGGAAGGAAGACTGAAGTCCCATGAGTCCCTTACCCGTTAACCACAAGACCTCAGGGCCCCAGCTGCTTGGATCCGATAGGACCTTACTCCCCCTTCCTCTGGGGTAGGAAACAGGGGGTTCCTGTCCTCCCCACTCCCCAACTCCCAACCAACCATCTGTGTGTGGTGCCCGTTAGGGCCTCCAAGGGGCTCATTTTACTGAGAGAGAGTAGAAACAAAACCGCCCTTCTCTGGCTTCTCGCCTGAGCGGCTATGGCCTGGGGTGGGTGACGCGGGTGGGAAAAGCCCCATGTTTCCCTTAGAAGGCCAAGGAAGCTGCTTATCAAGCATTCATTGAGCACCTACTGTGTGCTCCTTACTGTCCCAAGAGCATGGTGAGGCAGAGTACAGGCCCCCAAAGGTCAGAGACTGTCAGGAGCAGCAGCTCTGGTCGGCAGGAGATTTAGGTTGCAAGGATTCCCCAGGTTGCAGCCAGCACCCCTGTGGGATCTTCTGGGTGTCCCTGCCCTGACCAGGAGCTGCGCTAGTTCTTGGGGCCAGGCCTCATCTTCCTTTTCCTAGCAGAGCTCCAGGAACCTGAGATACAGCCCACTTTGGTCGAAACCATTCCGCCTGGTCTCCCCCTGGGTTGCTAGGTGGGTGGGCATTGGGATGATCCTAGTTGTCTTGCCTCCATGGCCGAGGCTCCAAGAGCACCAATTGGGATTCTGGCTCCTGGTGTGATCTATGACAAGGAGGCTGTGTGGGGTAGCCTGGGCAATATGCGACCCCTCTATCCTGTCAGGGACACAGACAAGCCGGTTGGGCCGTGCAGTCGAGGAGGGAGATGGGTACTGTGGCTCTGGTTGGGCTACTCAGCCCTCGGCTGCTGTATTGAGCCTCAGGCTCTGGGACAGCTTCCTGGATGAGGGCAAAGAGGTGGATGTGACAGCCCTGTCATGAGGAAGGGCAAGGAAGAGAAGACAGAGCTATGGCAGGGGCTATGTGTGCTGTGGGGATGGCCTCCCCAGCAGGGTCCGGCTTGACAAGGAAGGGTAGGAGGTAGGAGGAGATGTGGCCCAGCCAACCATGAAGGGGGCCGTGGGGATGTCACCACCCTGGCTTGGGAAGTGAGAAAGGGCCACCTTGGAGCCCTGGCATGGATAGACTTTGAGGTAATAGAGGAAGGGGCGGAGCCCTAATAGGCTGGGAGGAAGAGTGAGGTTTAGAGATGGGTGGGGAGTGATGTGACAGCACAGGCCCTCCACCTCCTCCACCGAAGCTCCACATTGCCAGTCTTGTTCTCAGTGGCCCTGTGGACCCTGCAGCATGACTCACAGCAGATGGGGGCATCATCATGTGAGTGCCCTGGGCAGCCGAGGGTGACTAGCCTCCAGAGACCCAGCAGATGGCAAGTAGGGGGTGGGGCCGTGTTGGCACAAAGGGGCCTCTCAGATGTAGTGGGTCGGGCACTGGCAACTCATTCCTTGCTCTCCTGAGAGCCTGTCCCTGTTCCAGGCTCTGGTCCTCTGGCCCCATCTGGAGTCGCTGTGGGCCCCTGGGGAGCTTGTCGATTCTGGGGTTAGGCTTGAGCTGCTGGAAAGAGGGACCAAGGTAGCCTACTATCTACCTCTGGTCTGCGTGGCATGAGATGGTCTGAGACACTGTCCCAAGTCCTTTGTGTCCCCAACTCGCCAGAGTCATGAGGAAACCCAGCTTGGATTAGAACTATCCTGAACTTTCCATGGCCTCAGACTCTCCTGGACTCTGGGCTTTGTGTTTCACATGCTGTGCCCACTTTAGAGACAAAGACACTGAGGTGAGGTGGCTTCCCCAGTGAGGGGGTCTACATCTTTGGGGCTCCAGGTCTTGCTGCTGGGTGCTTCTGTGTCTCTCATGGGTGAGGAGCTTCTTAGGGGGCCAGGCCCTGAGCTGAATGTCATGGGACATGTGCCTATGTTCTAGCACTGCTGAGGCCATGTTTCTAGGAGATGTTGCCAGCTTGCCCAGAGAGAACTTGGCTATATTCTTCTCTAGTTGTGTGGGCTTGGGGGATGTGCCTTGCTCTCCTCTTCTTTAACCATATCTTTAAAAAAATTTTTATTTTATGTGTATGAGTATATTGCCTGCATGTGTGTAAGTGCATCCATGTTATGCAATGCCCATGGAGGTCATAAGAGGGTGTTGGAGTCCGCTGGATGGTTGTTAGCTGCCATGTGGGTGTGGGAATCGAACCTGGGTCCTCTGTAAGAACATCCAGTGCTCTTAACCTCTGAGTCATCTCTCCAGCCTCTTTAACCATATCTTCTTCAGGGGTTACTCTGGTGGGACAGAGTTAATAAATGAAAGTATTTAGAACAGTGCTCATGGGCTAAACTTAGTGTTTGTTATTCTTGCTCCCATTGGATGGATGGGCACCTGAGGTCAGAGGTCAGAGCCAGCCTGCCATGATTAGTCTGATCTGTGTGTTGGCAGGGAGGCCAGCATGGTGGGCTCCCAGGCTCCTGGGCTGTCACTGGCCTTAGTGGTGTGTGGAGTGCTTGGCAGTTCCAGGCCGGCAGAGATAAGAGCTTCTGGCATTGGCAGACAAGCCTTTTGGCATTAGTGGAACATGACCTGAGGGTGAGGGGCTTGCTTGCCAGTTCTACTCCCCTGATGGGTCTGTGGGTCTGTGGCTAATGGCTCCGGTCTGCTTCCCTGTCTCAGGGCCACACTGACTCCCAAATGAACCATGCCCCACCTCTGTCCCCAGGCCTCTGCTCTCCTGTTCCCAGCAGCGTCCTCCTGGATTCTCATTGCCCAAGAGAGTAAACACTGGAGGCCTGTATCATGCTGCCAAAGGCCACAGTCTCTCTGGATCTCATTTCCCTTACCTGTGAATGAAAATAACGAGACCAACCTCCTGTCAGCATTGTTGCTGGAATTTAGGGACGTGGGGGTGCAGAATGTAGACTTATTACTGTGTAGCCTTGAGAGTTCTCTGTAAATCCTGCTCAAAGACTCAGATGCAGGAGGTCTTGGGGTGCTTGAATTAGAATTGAAGATTAGCTCCTTGAAAAGTGACTTAGAGTAAGTGGTCCTCTCGTCCTCTCCTCTCCTTCTGACTTTTTAACACAGATATTGCTATATAACCTAGGCTGGCCTCAAACTCATGATCCTCCTTGAGTTAAGCTCCCAAGTGTTGAGATTACAAGTATATGTCACCATGCTCAGTAAGTAATTTCCATGCTCTGAACCTTATTTACATGTGCCATAAGAAGAGGATAAAGATACTTAAATCTTTAAGAGATGCAATGGGGAAGGACTGGGATAAGTACATACTGCAGGGGCTTGGGTGAAGTGGACTTCATTCCCAACTATCCCAGGGCTTTACTCCTCCATATCTTAGCTCAACAGCGTCCCCTACACTCCCCTGACAGGCCAGTGAGTGGCTCGGTAGGAGTGTGGGCTCTGGGGCTGCCCAGTTCCCTGTCAGCTCTGTCAACACTGTGGCCTTGGATGGGTGTGTTAATCTCTCAGGCCTCATTTTCTTCATCTTTAAACAGTACTAATGTCATCTTGGGAGAGTTAAAGGTTGGGGTTTTTTAATGTGTTATGCTTGGTTCACTATAAGTGCTGTATATTCTTGGTACCTCTCTGGGTTGCTGGAACTTTCTTTTGGGGAGTAGCAGAGAGTTTAATCCCAGAGCAACATCTTCCCCTGTCAAGATGCCATTAGGAAAGGCTATCGGTCTTAGATAGCCCACCTCCTTCGGCACCTATCCGTGGGGTCTTCCTTGCTGGTCTGAGGATCGTCGCATCTAGAACTCAGTCCACTTCCCAGGCCTGCGGCTCTCCTCCTAGACTCATGTCTGCTGCTCTCCACTTCAAAGCCAATAACCAAGGGAAGAGGGACTGTGGGAAGAAAATCGGTTTTAGTTAAGGGCTACCATTTTTGAGGCTGATTTCCCAAAATTCTGTTTGGGGTCCTCAGATATACAAAAACACTGTTGTGATGCATGCCTTTAATTCTAGCACTTGGGAGGCAGAGGCAGATAGATCTCTCTGAGTTCAAGGCCAGTCTTGTTTACATAGGGAGTGCCAGGTCAACCGGGGCTGTATCGTGAGAGGCTGTCTCCCCAAACTGAAACCAAACAAACAGAAACAAAAACGCTTTCATGGAGAGAAAAGGAGGAGAAGCAAAATGACGGGCAGGCAGGACATGTGCTAAGCATCTTTGTTGTCTGGGTGCATGCCCCTCCCTTTTTGTGGGGGGGACTGGAACTTCACAGTTGACCTTGACCTAGAGCTCTTGTAACTCTTTAGATAGATGTTACTTTTCTGCAAGAGGAATCTCATGGTAGTTTATTGCTCATCTTAGTTGATGTGCACCTGCTCAGGAGAAGCAGGAACAGCACGTTCTGATGCTATCTGAGGATCAGCTGATGCTCTGGGCTCTGCCTGGAGAGCGATGAGGTCGCAGTTAGCATAACAGTCACTCAGCTACAGCTTCTCTTTACAGTTTCAAGTGCTGGGGGAAGGGAAGGAACGGCGTCTTGCAGAACGCAATGCAAGGGATTGAGTTCCCTCAGCCCCCGGGGGCTAGGCTGAGTGGATCCTTCTAGATCAAGTTCCCTCAGCCCCTGAGGGCTAGGCTGAGTGGATCCTTCTAGATCCCCAGCTGAGTCCAGCCCTCAGGGTGTGGCTCTGTGTCTGGCAGCCTATGGTAGATGGTCAGCTGCTCAGACCCACCTGTCTTGATGGTGGACCCTGGAGTTCGGTGGGTAGCTGAGTCATGTTGAGCCCTGGGCCTGCTGACTCCCCTCTGCTCTATATTTCAGAGACAAAAAAGCAGGTCCAAGTTCCCTGGACAGTCCACAGCAGTTGGGGCCTGAACTCCAGTCTCCTGCCTCTGGGCCCATACTGGCTTCCATTTGTGTTGCATGTGGTTGCGCCCACTGGGGGTAGTGAGCTCCCCATCCTTGTAGTCATTCACGCTGGTCAGACCAACTGAAGGGACTTGGGGAATCATGAGGTTCCTCTTCCCAGCCCTGACCTTTCCCAGAATCCCTCTGACCATGTCTTCCAGAGCCATTAAGTGCTACACAGCACATGGATGGTTTAGTCTATCAGGTGGGTGACATGATGACCCTTCACGGCCTTGCCGGTCATCAATCCCATTGATGCATCTGATCGCATCTTCCGGAGGGTCCTGTCAGCATGTGAGGAGCTGGGTAAGCTGGGAATAAAGGATGCTGATGTGGGGCCCGGGAGGCAGACACCTACCTGCTGAATTGGGAGTCTCTTGTCTTCCTTATCCTATAGGCTTGGACTTGGGCAAGATGTCTGTAGACTGTTGTGCTTCCCCCTCCCACATACCTGCTGTGACATCATCTTGCTGGAGCCTTGGGCAGTGGGCAGGGCAGGAAGGAACCCTCTCAGCAGACTCCTCAAAGCTATACTTACCCCTGGTGACTGCTTGCTTCACCCTCTTTAGGACTCTGCCTCCTCTGTATATTTGAGGGCTCTCATGGTAGGGTCTGGTCCTTGAACTTAGGCTAGGAGGAGCCAGAACAGCTGCGGTTGGGGAGAGCAGCTGGTGCGTCTCCCCGGAGACCTCGCAGTGGGCGTTCACACAAGAAGGTATCGCATGTCTGTCGCCTTATCTGTGTTTGGGGCACGAGAGTGTGGTAACTGTGATCGGTGAGGACACTGCGCTCGCGGACCACATGAATGTAGGGGAGGGTGATCTAGCCCCCATCCCTGAGCTGTGAGGCCTCAGAATTGGGGCTTAACTTTTCTGAGGCTCCATATCCACCTCTGCGGTGGCCAGAGCAGCTAGCACTGCATTGTGGGGCTGCCAGGACAGGAATGGTACCACAGAGGACCAGGAAGACACCAGGCGAAGCGGTCCCACCCTGAATCAGGGCCAGTTTTCCTAGTTCTTCTCTGTGAGCCTGCTTCTCCAGGTGTGCAGTGGGGAGAGCCCTTCCTCTAGGCGGCATCGGAGGTGCGGAGCTCACAGGCACACCCTCCCTGCCTCACCGCAGTTCCCTCCTGCGTGCCTAGGTCTAGTCTGGGGACTCAACACCCTAACTTCTTATACCCCAGAACCCTCCAGCCACTGACATGTGTCCCTTCCCTTTCCCGATCCACCTTGGATTGCCTTCAGGAGCCCAGGGGAAATTGTGGAATTGCAGCAATAGTGTTGTGACCCAGTTTTGTGGGCAAAACTCATCCCAGGACCCCATTAGCATTGATTAATAGGACGGGTACTTGAGAGGTTCAGGATGGTGATGTTGCCTGTGTGTGGAGAGAAAACCCAGGGTTCGGTGTTCCCTGATGCAAGTGGGATTTCAGACCTGTAATCCAGAAGCCTTGAGTATGTCTCTGACCCTGGGGGCTTAGTAAAAACTTGGGTACTGCAGGACTTATCAGAGCTTCTACTGGGCTGATATGTGTTGATATGAGTTAGCCTGGAGTTTCTGACCCTCTTTGAACTCTCAGGTTGTGTATGATCCAATCACCTGGCAGAGATGTGTGTGCCCTTCCCCCGGACAGAGGCCGAAACAGCTCCGTGCTCTGTCCCCCTGAGTGCCACTTGCATAAAGCCTGGATCTGTAGTGTCAGAAAGTAGCTACTGGAACCATACTTGGAGCCCACAGCCTGGCTTAGAGCCCCGGTTCTGTCCCATTCGCTCATTTGTTCAACCAGCAGCCCTGGGCAGCTGCTGTGGCCTTGGCACTGTGCCAACGTGGGAGTCAGACGTGCCTAGCAAGAAAGACGAGACAGCAAACACCGAGGAATGAGAAACAAGCAAATCTCAGGGTCACAGAAGACAGGGCTAGGGGCCCTCAAGATAAAACGGGTGACTAAGATTATGATGGACACAGAAGATCGAATTGGGGGGTCACGGAGGGCATCTTGAGAAAGGAATCATTTAAGTTAAGGCCCAAGAAGGCCAGTCAGAGGGATGGCCCTGGAAAGAACTTGCAGTGCTGAGGGAAAAACATGTGCAAAGGCCCTGAGGTGTGTCTGGACAAAGGAATCTAGAGGTGTGGGAGGATTCGATGAATGTGAGGAAGGCAGGAATGTCAGAAGGTGGGGGACCAGAGTGGGACCAGTGCGCTCACAGCTGTCTTGCTCTATGAGTTTAGGAGTCTGGCAGACACCCAAGCCCCTCTCTTCACCCCAGTTTTGAAGCATTATAGAAACTCAGTAAGAATGAGGCTCATCTCTCTCTGACTGTGGACTCCTGACCAGCAATGAGCTTATTTGAGGTTTCTCAGCATTAGGGGTGGGTGTGCAGGTCAGAGATTACAGGTGAGACCAGAAGGCTGTGCCTGTTTCTTGCTGCTGAGAGGGAGTGCCAAGTGTATGTAAAGGGCCTGTGGTGCCCTCCCCTCAGTGCCCTGCCAACTCTTTTGAGGCCCAAGGTCCTTTGATCCATCATGGCTGCCTTCCCAGCCAGTGGGCCCTGGAGCCCTTTCCGGCAAGGTCCCCCTCCCCCAGACCAGCAACTCCTTTCTTGCTTTCTTTTCCTCTTCCTCCAGACCCAAAATAGAGCCTGAATAGACTCGAGCTTTGGCAGCAGCGAGACAATAGCGGCCTCCTGACCGCGGCAGCTTACTGGCCCAGGTCCATGGGCCAGAGACACAGGGCTGGTATGCCCAGGGCCCCGGGCTCTGCTGCCTTTCCCAGGGCTCACGTCAGCCCTTCCACCCTAGGCATAGGATGCCCTGGGGTTCCCATTGGGGTTCTGAGGAAGGGCATGTAGTCACCTGACTGGAACCTGGGAGCCTGTGTGCTCCCTGCCTCCCAGCACCCTTGCTATCTTCCTGTCCTGCAGCTGGCCTGAGCATGGGGGCCTCTGGGCTCTGGGGGCCCTCCCAGTCTTGCCTATTCTTGTATGGAGGCAGCGTTCCCCCGTAAAAGGATGGGGTATCTTTTCTCTTTAACTCAGTGGGTAGGAAGACTTTCCAGAGGTAAGAGCTGTGTCCTCTTGGCAAGAACTGAGCCCCTTGTCCTGGAGGAGACCAAACCAAGTTTGGGTGTGTATGATACTGGGGAGGGGACCAGAAGGATAAGATGGATGTGTTCCATTGCCCACCCTTTCCAACTAGGTGGCTCTGAGCAAGTCATATCCATTACCAAGCCTCTAGGGTCCCATCTGTAAGATAGATTCAGCAGGGTTCACCATGGAGAGTAGTGGAAACTGACCTCTAAAACACCCAGGGTAGTGCCAAGTACACGGAGAAGGTTTCGGAAGCCTTGCCTTTTTCCTGCTCCCTTCTGGAACTGGTAGAGGAGTCCAGCCCTTTCTGCTCCAACCAGGGAGTCCTAGAAGAATCTAGAAGAAAGGCAGGAGGAGCCCCAGCCACTGCCACAGTAGGAGAATTAGAAGTGAGCTGCTGCAATCTAGGAAGGCTTCCAGGAGGAAGTAGACTCACGTTTTGAGGGAAGTGCGGTGCACATTCTGTTCACCACAACCAGAGGTGAGGGTCTTAGGGTGTCCCACCTGGCTGGAGGCTAAGGCGTGGGCTGGCAGCCACCATGTGCCAAATTTAGTCTGAGTCTAGCTCAGAGTCAGAGTATGGCTCCTGTTGCGTTTTAAAATGATTTGGTTTTAACGTCATTGTTAAAGGCCAAGTGTGGTGTGGTGATGCACAACTAAATCCTAGTACTTGGGAGACTTGAGGTCAGAGGGTAGTGAGTTAAGGCTAGTCTGGGTTACACTGCAAGATCTTGTCTTGATATCCCCCCCCTCTCCTGCCCCATCCAACCTTCCCGGGGAAATTGTGTCGACAGACTTAAAGATTTCATGCCAAAAAAAAAAAAAAAAAAAAAAACCAACTGCATGGTTCTGTTTCTCAGAAGAATTTGAACTCTCGGGAGCTTCGAGGCCCTTTATGACCAGCAGTCTGTGGTTCTGCAAAACCCACTCTCTTGACTTTGAATCCTATTTATCCCTGCCAGCATCTGCCCAGCCCGGGCAGCCATGGGATGAAAGCACCCTGGGTACCGGACAAGTTAGGGAGCCCATGCTCTAAGCCAAACAGTGACGTAGTCCCTGCAGCTGCCAACGGTTGCCAGGGGAACGGTTGCCAGGGGCCGCCGTCACCTGCGCCCCTTCCTCCCTCTTGGCGCTGGAGGCCCCCCGCTTCTCAGCCTGGCTTCCCGCTGCCCCCTTTGTTTGAAGCTGTGGTAAGGGGGATGGTGACGCCCCCCTCCGCAGGCCTCCATGTGACCTTCAAGCCCCTTGCACTCTGGGAAAGTGTCCCTTAGACGATCAGCGCCGCCCGCAAACGAGTCTTCGCTCAATCACTCCTGTGGCTGGAGGAAGAGGCCAGGTAGATTCTCCATCCTGTTCTCTCTTCTCTCCTCTCTTTTCTCTCTCGTTCCCTTCTCGCCATCTCTCTTTCTTCCCATTCAACCCCCTTTCCTGTTTTTTCATCCCGCTCCACTCATAACGCTTCTCCCCAGTAATGATGATGGAGTTAATGCTGATGGGTTGCCAGGGACCCCGGGGGCCTCATAACTGGTCCTCTAAGGGGGCTCCAACAGCAGCAGCCTGGAGAGGTACCAGGAAGTAGCTGGCAGTGGCCACAGCTTCCCTCCCTCTCTTTCTCCCTCCCTCTGCGGCTGAATATTTTTTGAGCCCAGGCTGCAGCCCTGGTCACAGATAGGTCTCTGAGAAGGGCCAGAGGAGGTGCCCAGGTGAGGAGGACTGGAAACGCCCCAGCTGTGGGCAAAGCCAGAGAGGAGCTGTAATCCACCGTCACCTGGGTAAGTTTGCATAGTCCCCGGACCCGGGGCCTTGTGGGAACAGTAACCAGTGTAACCCAAGGAGATCATTCTGCTTTGACTTCTAAAGAGAGAGCCTTGCCAGCAGATGAGCTCTCAAGTCAAAAGCAGGCCTCCCCTGGAGCTGGCCCTGGGGTCCCATCATCCTTCATCCCTGTGTGACCCCATCAGGTGACTTGACTTCCCAGGGGCCTCGTGCTTAGTTGTTCAGTGGGTCCTGGTATTAGTCTTATGGATTTTAAAGATGATCAAATGTGTTAATGTAAGCCAGACCCGGTGGCTCAGATCCGTAATCCCAGCACTCGGGAGACTGAGGCAGGAGGACTACACGTTTATTTTTAGGCTGGGCTACATAGAGAGACCCTTTCTAGACACACAAATAAATGTGTTAATTATGCATAGAGATTTGAATCCTACCGTGTGTTTCTGAAGTACTTCCTTGTAGGGACAGGCTCCTGTCTGTGTCACAGGGATGTAAGGGGCCCTTTGTGCTGGGGACAGTGTGTGTTCAGGAAGCTGGAAGGGGTTCTGGGAGGGGACTCTGTCCCTTCCCCTCAGGGGCCTTGGACCCAGCCTTAGTCAGGAGCTGCTGACTTTGTATCCCTGAGCTGGGGGCGTTTGGGCCCTGGAGGAGGAGGAGGAGAAAAAGGAAGGTTGGTAGTTGGCCTTGGGAACAGAAAGATCCTACAGTCTACAGATAGGCATTGTGCCTGGTCCGGGGGAACTGGCCACGGTCCCCAGAAAGCCAGAGGCTGGCAGCTGGGTCGACCTTGCAGGCCTGGCCTTGGGCAAATGGAGAAAGCAGATGGGAAAGGGGAACCTCAGGCAGACACCGGAGACTGCTGTGGTCTGAACGGGAAGAGAGTCTAGCCTGGCCCGAGCATCCTCTTTGCCCACCATCACTGCCAGCTTGCAGGTAAGGCCTGCCTTCACCTGTAGGTACCCTAAACCTGTTTGGGTGACAAGCAGTGGGGAGGGATCATTGTCACCATTTGACATGGGAAGAAACCGAGGACCAGAGAGGACAAGGCTGGCCTAGCACTCTGGCTAGCTAGGTGGCTGTAAAGCTCATCTGGCCCTGTGCCTGGAATTCCTGTCAGCCACCCTGGGAGGGGTGTTCCCTGGGCTGATGCTGGCTGTGTATACGCATTGTAGAGGCTGGTTGAAGTGACTCCTTGGAAAAGAATTGTCAGACACTTGGCCTTGACCCTGCTTGGCTTAGAATACCCCTGGACAAGAAACTGACCCGTGCAGGCCAGGCACGAGAGTCCCTGGGCTGCCCAGGCCCTGGCCAACACTGGGCTAATTCTGGGGGAGCAGGCGTGGGTCCCCTGGGCATTCCCCAACCCCCCTTCTTCCTTAGCTTTGAATGCTCTCCAGTTAGCCCCCAAATTCACCCAGGCTTTGAGAGTCAGCCCCTCCTCCAGCTTTGCGCCCTGTACTTCCTGTCCTTTCTGACATCCCCAGTGTGTTAGCCACTGGAAGTTAAGACATGGACCCAGCTGGCGGGGGTAGGCTGTAATGGAATGGGCCACTAAGGGACAGGCCTGGCACTCACTGTCCCTGTGAGCTGGTGCTGCTGGTGAAGGGAGGTGGGTTGGACCTGAATATGGCCCAAGCTCACAGGAGACCTTTCGCTTAGAAGTGTCAGAGATGGTGATGATTGGCCCTGGGGAGCACTGCAGTCTAAATGGCTCCAGTGGCCCATCTTGTGCTGGCTAATAGCCTTGGGGACAGCTCAGAGGGGAAATGAAGGGGCTGGAGACTGTGTGTGTGTGCGTGTGTGCATGTGTGTGTGTGCACATGTGTGTGTGCATGTGTGCACTCCCATACATGCAGGAGTTTGCCCATGTGTATCTATATTCCTGTAGTCTTCTATATGTATGGTGTCAAGATATCTGAGAACTTAGTTTTCATGTTCACAGCAGGTGTCCGTGCTGAAAAGGTCCTACTGTACATTGGGTAGGAACTGGCTCCAACAAGCTTTGTATGGTTCCTTTTTACAGGACTTATCAGAGCCTTTGTTGTGAAGGGACAAGAGAAAGCAGGGCCTAAAGGTCTCTAACTGGAGGATGAGTGGCAAGTTTGCTCAGGGTAAAGACTCAGGACACCATAGGCTTTGAGGTTAGGTGGATTTGGGTTGAGTCCTGGTTCCTCACTTGCTGTATGCTCTTGGCCCTGACGGAAGTCCTTTGGATTTCAAGTTCTTTGAATAAGCATTGTTTTCAGAGCTCCTGGGAGGCTCGTGGGACTATTGAGTGTTGTGAGGACTGGGTCAGTAGGTTCCAGCATGGGTTCTGCTGGCGCTGGCACTGTTTGCAGGAGGGCACCTGAATTCCAGAGTCCCTTTCACTGTCCTGGATAGATCCATGTTGAGATCCACACACTGTCAGCTGCCTGCCGGCCACCCCAGAGCTATGAAGGAGGTGGAAGCCTAAGCCCAAGACCCTGAACCCCTCACAGCATGTCTCAAATTGGTACTAAAAGAAGGACCTGTGTGCAAGGAGAGAGAAGAGAGCGGCCAAGGCTGGTTTCGCCCTGCTCAGTGCCTGCTGGGCCCTTGGCCTTGCTGGGGCATGTAGGTGCATGCCTGGCTCCAGGCGCAGGAGGCTGCAGGGTGGCCGGCCGCTGAGCCCTTGGAGTCCCTTGTGCCCTCAGACTCTCTGCTGGACTGGCACACAGTGCTCACATCTCCCCTTCCTCAGTTTCCCATGGGGCAGGGCTGGCAGAGGGAGTTGTGGCCCATGAACTTGGCTGGAAGCCACAGGAAGGCCTGTGTCAACTGTTCCGTCCTGCAGTAAGGCTGGTCAGGCCAGGTATGACAGCTCATGCCTATAATCCCAGCACTCGGGAGGCCGAGGCAGGAGAAATGCTGTGAGTAAGGCTAGCCTGAACTAAGTGTGAGAACCTGTCTCACCAAAAACAAGAAACAAAAAACAAAAAACAAAACAACAACAACAAACAACCAAACCAATAAAAATGAGCCTTTGAGCCTTTCCCTGGTGGGCCGGGGCATCACCAACGCCCAGGGCAGGGGCTAGCTTGGTCTTTAGTATTGTGCAGTCTAGACAGATTCCAGAAGCTTGAGGTCACTGTGCTGTCTAATGACTCCAGAGCACCTTCTCTGTGGGAAGCAGGTGTCACCCTGCTTGGGCGTCAGTCACCCAACTGTGGGGTCAGGGCAGACAGAGGAGCATGGGGATCAGCATTTGTAAGCCATGTACTCAGGCACCGAGGACATTGTCATGTGAGCTCTGGCTCAGCTTGGGAGGCATGGCTCCTGTGCTCTGGGTCTAGCGGGCATCTCCTTTGAGTGGCTGGGTATGTTGTGCTTCTAAGTAGGCATTGTATCAATAGCCAAGCCTGGAAAGTGCTGAAGGGAGAATTTTCCCAGCCCTATGCCCATTGAGGCTGCACCTGAGAGCCTCTGCTCTGGCCGTAGAGATGTGTCCAAGCCTCTACTCTAGCTCGCTCAGCCCCAGCCCAGCCTTCCTTCTCTCCGCTGTCCCCTTGTGTCCTCATGGGCATGCGTAATGGGACACAGCAACACACTGCTCTGCATGCTTATGCTTAACTTCAGATCTCTGTCCTCCCCTGAGCCCCTGCAGCTCTCCAGAGTGTCCACAGCCCTGTGTTGGAGAGTGACTGGTGCCTAACTGAGGCCTCTCCTCAACCTCCCCAGACAAGCCCTGGATTGATAGGAGGCTCAGATCCAGAGCCTACATGGTGGCTCCCTCCTTCCGCCTCTGGGCTGTCTTCCTCTTCTTGATGTCCTGTGGGAGCCCCTCAGATGACTAGCGTCCTGGTAAATGCATTCTCTGCATGGGAAGGAACAGGAATTGGGAGGATGGAAGGGGCTGGGGCGGGCTTCTACTGCCTCTAGTACAGGTTCTGCTCTGTTAAGTGACAGCAGAACAGGCCCCAGCCCTGGCCTGACATTCCCCAGGTCCAGCTACTTTGTCCCCATGGCTCCCAGCTGTGACCTTTCAATCACTAGAACCTGCTGAATCCAGCCCCCGAGCCCCACTCAAGCTGAGATGCGTAGTGCCTGGAATGTGTCCTTTGAAGCATCATCCCAAGGCTGGTCCTGGCATACTGGCAAGGTTGGGGAGCTCTGATGGGACCAGTTCTTGCAGGGAGGCACACACTGCATGTGGCTGGGAGGGGGCGGGGTGGAGGTTGGGTACTCTGGTAGGCATTGCTCAGTGAGCAGGAGCTTCTTGGAGGGCATGTCTCTACCTTGTCAAAGGTGAGCTTGAAGGTAACAGTGGAGGGCTGCCCTTCAAAACCCAGGATTGTTGGGGGTCCCTGTGCTCGGGGCCAGCCCAAGGGGACCAAAGGGTCTCTGCCATGGGGGGGGGGTGAGTAGGCGCAGAATCAACACACAGACTCCAGGAGCTGAGTGGGAAGCAGGTGGTGGCAAGCTGCTGCAAGCTCGTTTATTCAAGGAAGTGCAAGGGGTCTTATAGGTCTAATTAGCCAATGGCCTTATGGGATGGGGTCCCAACTGCAGCCAATCATAGTCTGTTCCCAGGTAGGCAGGTTCTTTCCAGATGCTGGGCATCTGGCTCCGCCAGAGCGGAGCACCACGCCCATGGGAGCCATTCCTCCATTTCTCATAGCAGGTGACCTGGCTAAGGCCCATCCTGCGTTGTGCCCTACACAGGATAACCTGGCAAGGCCTGGGCTGTGACGAGTAACTTTGAGATAAGCTGTGACCCCCGTGGGTGCAAAAGGAGAGGGCAGGAGTGGGACCAGTCCCACTGAGCACAGGAAAGTGACCACTTGGGAAGGGTTTTTTCAGCCCTCGCAGTCCCAGTCACTCAACTTCCACCTCTCTCCTCGGAGGAAATGGGTTTTCCAGGAGCTGGGGCCGAGCTGGCGGTGACTTGGGTGACGCGCAGCTCTGTACAGGATGGCAGAGGAAGTGACTCAGACCCTGGGGGAGAAAGTGAGTCTTGGGGCTGCAGCTTACCAAGAGAGAGGGCATGGCTAGGTCCGTCTTGAGCCCCTATCCCGGCAGCCAGCCAGAGGGGGAATGAGGGTGTCTTGGCTCACAGCCCGCCTGTCCTCTGTCCTGGGGACCCCTGGGGACCTGCGATGGGCCCCATTGTATCAGACTGGATCAGCTTGTTCTATTCTCTGTGTGTTTACGGAAAGCTGAGGTCAAGGGTGGCTGCTCCGGAAGCAGAGATGGAGGTGAGGGCTCCCCTGGGGTGGGAGCTGCCCAGCACCCCCTCTCCGGGCCAGATTCGCCTAGATCTCCACAGCTCCCGCGTTTCTCTCCTCTTTGGGGGATCTGAAACTGGGGGGTATATGCCTCGGGGACCTTGACCAGTGTAGCTGGGACTTAAGGGGAGGGTTTGGCATCAGCTCTCTGTGCTCTTGGGAGAAATGACTATTCTCCAGCCTCAGTTTCTATTTCCGTGAAATGATAGGCCTGTGGGACTTGGGTCATGCTCTAGATGTTTGAGTGAGGCTGCTGACTGGCCCTCTCTTCTCGGTGACTCCCCTGCCCTTGGACAGTGCTGTGGGAGATGACATGGCCTTGCTGTGGCCTGGCACTTGGTACTAAGATACGTGATGGCCAAGGCCAGTCTGCTGTGCTGTTCACCTACACAGGCCAGAGGTGTTCTCTGGTCTTTAATGGGGCTCATGGATGAACTCGGCTTCTGGGATCTGGTTTCTAGAACACAGGAGTCTTTCTTTTCTGGCTGGTCCAGGTAAGGGAGGGAGTGCCAGGATGTCTTAGGATGTCTTAGGATGCTTGTAGGAAATACTGGGGGCTCCATCATAAGCACTGTCTGTGCTCTTTGGAGCGTGGGCTGGGTAGCAGGTGCATACATGTGGGTGGGCCTGGGAGGGCATGGGCAGGGATGTGTGGCACTAAGTGGGCAAGCAGGAAAATGTCCTCTGTGTCTCATCTGGGTGTCCTCCCCCCCGCCGTCTCGTCTGCAGAGACCCCCCCCCCCACCCCGTTGCCTCTGGGGATCGGTGACACTCAGGGTCAGCTAGGAGGAGGGAAGTTTTCTGGGTGGAGTCCTAACGTTCTCTGCTCTGCCCGGAAGGGAGGCTCATGTTCCAGGAATTTCCTCTGAAGTGCTCTGGAGACTGAGCTGGCCACCTGCATGGGACCGGGAAGCGGGCCATGGCGAGTTGGGGGGAGGGTGTCAGGGTCAGGCATACTCTGGTCAGAAGGTACACAGAGATGATCTGACTTCCATGGTACCTGCTGTGTATACCCCTGGTCCCGCCTCTACCTGAGGACCCCTGGGGACCTGTGATGCCCCCTCCCCACTGGAGAGCAATAGACCTATTCCCACAATGACATTTTGAAGTAGGTTTGACTTGTGATCCTCTTTGGGGAAGAAAATGAAGCCCAGAGATGGTGAGTAAGTAGCCCAAGGACACATAGCAAGTAAGCGTGGGAGCTGAGATTTGAACCCGGGTGATCTGGCTCCAGAGTCCGTTCCACTAACTAAGCATGGTTTAAAGGGATCCAGGGAACCCGTCCTCACCACAGCCCAAGAATGTGAATAGGGACACTGTCTTTCTTAGTGTGGCTGCACACAGTAGGGGTGGAACACAGAAGAAGAAATCGTGGAGTGTCCAGCCTCTCGTCTGTGTTCCATCCCCGTCACGGCTCCCCAGGGTGGTGCGGCCTCGTGCGGGCCCCTTCTGTCATGGGCTCTCTCTCCCTTCCCTGACTCTATTGCTCAAGAGCTGACTCGGGAGGGTTGATGCAGGACAGATCTGCCCTGTCCCAGGCTCTGTCTGCTGACAGGGTGGCACACCTTGAGAAGTGTGAGTCCATGCCGGCTGGGTGACCTCATGAAGTCACTGGCCTTCTCTGGGTCTCAGATTCAAACATAAAATGGAGATTGGACCAGATTATCAAGTGATTTGTGAGACTCAAGTTCATGGGTGGAGCCAGTGATCAAAGCAAGGAGTCTACCTAGAAGAGATATTTGGGCAGAGGGTTGGCTAGACAGTGACAGGGAATAGCTGAAAGGCGGAAAGCGGGGCTCTGACCTGACCCCGGATGCTGAACTTCCTTCTGCTGCTCTGAGTGGCAGGAGGCATTTTGACGAAGACACAGGGAAACCTTAAGCTCCCGGCATAGGAAACAGCAGCTCCCTAAAACATTCTCCTCCTTTTCAGGGGCTCCATTATGCCCCAGCACCAAATGTGGATCATGGACCTATGATTGAGCCCCAAGGTCTGAGAAATCGGGGTTCTGTTTCTCATGTTTGAGTATAGGGTTCCCTCTTGAAGGGGCCAGGATGGCAGAAGTGAGACTGGCCCAGAAAGAAAACAACCAGATCCTACCTGGGCCACCTAGATCTCCAACGCTGAGTTCAGAGGCCTCTTCTTCCAGGAAGCCCTCCTAGACTACCCCACACTTGGGCTTCTTGGGTACGCTACATCATATCCAGTCTTCCTTTTGCCTGGTTTGTGGCAGATGACTGTATTTGTTACTGTGGTCAGACACAGCTTCCCACAGGCTGAGAGATGGCAGTTGGATATGTCAGCACCCAGCTTGGTCACTAGGTAGCTAGGGCCAAGCCACCTCCTTTTGAGAATCTGGCATGACAGTCCTTCAGGCAGGGGAAGTTCCAGGCCTCCAAGTGTTCTTAGGCAAGTTAAATAACTTTGGGTCTCTAGTTGGCATTAACTGATCCTCATCAGGATGGGGCCACATGGAGAAGGCTAACCCCCTCTGCTCCAGCTCCACCCACAACTCTGGTGGCCATCTTGGAAATCACCCTGTCTGTCTAGTTCCTTTAAAGGGGACCATGTTCACACTGAGCCTTCTAGTTTCTCAGTGCCTGCCCTTCAGCCTGTTGGCTGCAGCCTGCACACCAGGCACTGTGACTGGAGACCACCAGAAGCCCTCTGGTTGGCTGAGGAGGGACCGACTGTGAGGGCCCAGGCAATGGGGGCAACCAAAGGCAGCTGGGACTGGCCACAGGGCTGGCCTCTCATGGCTGGGCCTCCGGGACTGTGAGCTACCTACACTCTGTAATACAGCAGCAGAGGACGGGGAGGTGGTTCTTCCTCTCCCTCCTTTAAAAATTTTTTGAAACTTATTTTTACTTTATGCGTATAAGTATTATGCCTGTGTATATATGGAAATGTACCTGTGTTGTGCAGTACCCAGAGAGGACAAAAGAGGGCATCAGATCCCTTGGAACTGGAATTTTGGATGGTTACTAGCCTCTATGTGGGTGCTGGGAGTTGAACCCAGGTCTTCTGCAAGAACAGCCAGTGCTCTTAACAGCTGAGCAGTCTCTCCAGCCCCTACTTTTCCTTCTTGGTGGCCCCTTGACCTCATGACACTCAGCCTCCGGCCAGTCTGGGGAGGCCCCTGGTCATTTCCATACAACCTCCAGTCTTGTAACCAACCCATGTGCGGGCCTTGCACTGTGGTGCTGGCCTGGCCACCCTGGTCCTAAAGCCTTTGCTGTTTCTTGCAGGTGGTGACAGCTCAGGGTGACTTCTGAGGAACACGATGGCTGTCCAGGTGCTGCGGCACACGGCGCTCTTCCTCCTGAGTTTTCTCTGCCTGGCTCAAGGTAGTCTCCCTTGGGGGTCCTGGGACTATTGTGACTTTTGTTCAATGTCCCCATGTCTAGGATGATTGCCAGCATAAACTTTTGGGGCAGAAATGAGTCTGCAAATACGGTTTAGCTGGCTGAGGGCACCCTAGAGGACATGAAAAGGCACCCCTTCCCTTTGGAAGATGTGTTCCACAAAGCACACTCAGAGTGGGGAGCACTGACTAGATTTTAGCCTCTCTCACCTTTTCACGGAGCATTGTTTGACTTATTTATTTATTTTTATTTTATGTGTATGAATATTTTACGTGCATGTAAGGTGCATCACATGAGTGTAATACCCACAGCGACCAGAAGAGGGCATCAGATCCCTTGGAACTGGAGTTTTAGAAGGTTGTTAGCCACCAGGTGGGTGGGAACCAAACCCTGGTCCTCTGTCAGAGTAACCAGTGCTCTTAACCACTGAGCCATCTCTCTTGCCCCTCTCGGGGAACATTCTTGAGCAGGACACACTTGTGCAACAGTATATGGTATTAAATACTTCAGTGCTATTAAATTGTGGTTGTGCTTTTGAAATTATTCTCTTTTCAGTTCTCATTTCATATTTTGAAACTAGTAACTTTTGAGCAGGATGGACACACTCCTGTAAACCCTGGAAGTATAGGGTTCTGGAATGTGTGGGAGTCGCAGGTTCTGTCCCTCCCTTGCCAGTGGTTGGTCCTATGTAGCCTCTACTTCCTCAGGTGGCTATGGTGGCAGTCCCCGGGAAGACTTCCGCTTCTGTGGCCAGCGGAACCAGACACAGCAGAGCAAGCTTCATTATGACTACTCTCCAAAGCTGCACATCGTCGTGTGGAACACAGAGGAGGCCCTCACGATCCGCGCCCCCTTTCCTGCAGCCCATGAGGCCTCTTGGAATTTCTCAGAGCGCAGAGGTCTTTATCACTTCTGCCTCTACTGGAGCCACCACACCGGGAAGCTTCACCTGCGCTATGGGAGGCACGACTACCTGCTGAGTAGCCAGGCCTCCAGCCTCCTCTGCTTCCGGAACCAGGAGCAGAGCCGAGAGCAGGGGGCCCCTCTGTTCGCCACCTCTGTCAGCTCCTGGTGGAGCCCCCAGAATACCAGCTTGCCCGGGGCTCCCAGTTTCACCTTCTCTTTCCACAGTAAGGAGGGAGGAATAGTTGGGGGTGTGGGTGGGGAACCAATGGAGGGCCTTCTGGGGAGGACCTGGGTTCTGATGGACAAGTTGCCAAACCTGGGTATCCTCCAGCAGCAGATAACAAGGGCAGGTGTCTGAGGAAGGGAGGAGAGTGGGAGCCAAGAGGAGCTTCTGGAAGCTCTGTGAGAAAGCAGGGGTGAGGGCAGGAAGGTGGAGCTGTGTAGCTGGTGTCACAGGACTTCTTCATCAGCTCCTCTGTGGACTGTTTGTCCCTGTCTTTGAAACGGATAGTGTCCCTTCAATGATTAGGAGAGTGCTTTAGTGTCTTTTCCTGTTGCTGTGATAAATAATAAATAATACCCTGATAATAAATAAGTAATATCCTGACAAAGGCGACCTAAAGGAGAAAAGGTTTCTCATGGTTGTTAGTTCTAGAGTACAGTCCATCATGGCCAGGACATCCTGGTGGCAGGAGCTTGAGGCAGCTGGTCACATTGCATACGCAGTCAGGGAGCAGCGAGCCTAGGTCACTGGTGCACAGCTAGATTCCTGTGAAGTCCAGGGACTGGTGCCCTCTTTTAGGAAGAGTCTTCTCACCTCAGTTACCTAATCAAGATAATCCTTCCCAGTCTAGCCCAGAGGCTAACCTAATCTAGATAACTCCTCACAGATATGCCTAGAGGCTTCTGTTCTAGGTGGTTCTAGATTCTGTCCAGTAGATAATCAACATTAACTATCGTAGAGAGCGAGGAATTGAAAGGACTTATTAATTATGAGTCCTGTGGGATGAGTGTGTGTACACATGTGTACATACGCACCCACCCCTGGAGATCAGGATTGGGGGACAATGCAAACTCAACACATGGGTACCAGCTTCTGGCTGAGGCTTTGGCTGGGTCCTAAGCTGGTGCTGGATAGATGTTTATAGTCTGCTTTAGATGGAGGTTACTGGCGATCCGAGTTCCTAGTCACTGTGCGGTCGGTGCAGCTTGTGCAGGGTGTGGGGGTTATAACTTCACAGTGAAGTATTGTGACATCTAGGTAGCACTGTGATGCAAGCAATATGATGTCATGAATGTAATGAAGATAATGACTTCACACTGAGCATTATGACATCAGGGTAGCTTGTGATGCAAGCATTCTGACATCATGAAGATTCTCACTTCATAACGTAGCACTGTGGCCATAATAGAATGGAACACAAGCTTTGTGGAATCACGTAGTTTATGACTTCCCTAAGAATTATTGTTACATTAGGATAGCACTGTGATATAAGCATCGGGGTGTCATGAAGACTGTCACGTCACAGTCTAATATTGTGTTCATAGAGAAATCTTGTGATATACCACTGTGATATTATGAACATGAGCATTTTGACATCATGAAACTTATGACTTCACAATGAAGCAGTATGACCTCTAGTGTGTCACTGTAATAAAAGCATTATGACATCACGAAGATTATTACCTCATAATGAAGCTGCCCAGTTGGTTTCCAGTTGTCCCGTGGGGAGATGAGGCAGATGTCTCAGTGGCTGCACTGGGGACCCGGAGCTGAAGCACCGGAAAATGCCTGCATTCCCAGAGCCGCACTGTGGCCACAGAGGTCCAGCTCTATCAAAGCGCGGGGGCTGGAGCAATGGCTTAGTGGTTAAGAGCACTTTTGCTCTGCGGAGGATCCAAGTTTATTTCCTAGCACTCACATCAGGTAGCTCACAAACACCTGTAATTCTAGCTCCAGGAGATCCCACACCTTCTTCTGACCTCCATGGGTACCTACACACACATGCACATATATACACACAGACGGACACATAAATAGAATATCTTCAAAAATAAAAGTGCAGGCAGAAGCAAAAAGGAACTGTAGGCATTCCCTGCACGCACTTGTGTCACCCACAGGGAAACTGAGGCACACAGCGACTGCTCGCCACTGCGCAGCTAACAGTTGGAGGGGTTGGAGTGAATCTAATAGCTGACTGGTGAGGGTAGGGAGAGTAAGAGGTCAAAGGTCAGAAATGCAGAGAGAGTGGGCGGGGACGAGTCTGGGACCATGTCCTCTGCCAGATATGACAGGTGGGGTGGCCATGTGGCCTCTGCCTCCATCAGCACTGGGGGGAGGCAGGATCTGGAGATACTTTCCTGAGGGGTCCTGGATTTTCTGACCCTGTTCAGTCCCTGAAGCTTAGTTTAGTTTGGAACCTGCTATGCCAGGCTGGGGACAGAGAACACATGATGTCACAGGCGCCAGTCCTGGAAAGATCCAAGGGTGGAGGCACCCAGCTGAGGCAGATGAGAAGATGGTATCTTGAAGAGCCAGCAGCCCAATCTGGTTGACCCTGGAGAGGGCTTAAAAACAAGGGAGCCAGGGTTTCCTGTTGCTAGAATCAGACTTTGTGGGCTATGGATTCAAAAAGTCAGTTTATCAGGACTGCTTCCTGCCTGCCTGCCTGTTTTACCTGGATCCCTCAGGCCCCTGGAAACACTCAAGTCCTCAGGATCCTAGTCAGAAGGGCCTGGAGTCAGGGAGGCTGGAGGGCATAAGGTCCCCAGAGCTGCCACATGAACCCGTGTCCTCCTCAAGGACACCTGCTGGGCCCGGGCCCTCAGCCTTCCTGCTCATGTGCAGCCAGAGGTTCTGGGAAGCAGAGCCCCGCCCGGCTGCCCTCATGTTTCAGGGTTCCCTCTGCCTCTTGGACCCTTGGTTTCCTCTTCTATAAAGTGGATACAAGTTTCGAGAGCACTCCGCAAGGGTTGACTGGAGGGGCATGTGGGCATGGGTCTGGGTCACGGTCTCAGGCAGTCTATCATCTCCCCAGACGCCCCTCAGAAGGTCTCCCACAATGCTTCCGTGGATATGTGCGAGCTCAAGAAGGAGCTGCAGCTGCTCAACAGGTTCCTGCAGCATCCTCACAAGGCCTCTAGGAGGCCCCCGGCCACGTTCATCAGTCAGTGAGTTTGGCTCACCACTGCTGGGGCTGCGGGAGGATGTAGCCGGGCAGGGGCGGGAGAAACTCCCCTGTTTGGGGCCTCGTGTCGCTGGCCTGTCCGTGAAGACAGACGCCGAAGCCCAGCCAGGCAGTGCCTAGCCTTTTCTCTACTTCTGCCCATCCTGGAGTCTGGCAAGTCTGGCAAAACCCTCTGAAAGGGGCTGGGTGACCGGGAAGCCCTGGAAATCGGCGTGGGCAGAAGTGGGCCAGAGAGATGGCCTGAGTCTCTCGACAGCGCCCCCTGCCGCTTCCCTTCCCGTTCTGCATCTCCGTAGTCAGTTGCCTTGTCTCCTAGGTGCCCTGCCCCTCTCTGTCCTGCGTCCTGGGCCCTCCTCCCTCCACCTTTCCTCTTTCACCAACTGTATTCTCCTCCTCCTCACCAGGCAGCTGCAGAGTCTTGAGTCGAAGCTGGCCTCTGTGAACTTCTTGGGGGACACGGTGTCCTTTGAGGAGGACCGGGTCAACGCCACGGTGTGGAAGCTGCCCCCTACAGCCGGGCTGGAGGATCTGTACATCCACTCCCAGCAGGAGGTCCGGTTGCTGTGGGGGGGCCAGGCTGGAGGGGCAGGTGGGAGCACCCACGCAGGGCAGGTGGGAGCACCCACGCGGGGCAGGGCCTCTTGTTTTTCCCTGGCCTTCCTGCCAAGGTTCTGGGCCCAGAGATAAGCCATAGCCAGTAGGCAAGGCTGGAGCCTCAGATAGCAGCCCTCATGAGGGTTTCCCAGCCTGTTTCCCAGGAGCCCTAGGTTTCCACCAGGAGGGGCCCATGCCATGGCCAGGGTGAAGCTAGATGGGCCAGGCCTAGTCTCTCGGCAGGTGGCCAGAACACAGCTTCCAGAATGGCCGTGTGGTACTAGGAGGGATCTGGGGTGACAGTGGGCCAGGCATTGAGGGTCCTTGGTCTGCAGGAGGAGCAGAGTGAGGTCCAGGCATACTCGGTGCTGCTGCCCCGTGCCCTCTTCCAGCAGGCCAGAGGCCGGCGCCGGGAAGCTGCCAAGAGGCTCCTCGTGGTAGACTTCAGCAGCCAAGCCCTGTTTCAGGTATGGGGTTCTCCCCTCACAGGGGCTCCTCTGGGAGCTAATTCTCTCTTCCTTGGTCTGACAGAGAGATGGGAAGAGAACAGACAGTTTCCCTCTTCCGGAAACTACAGCCTCTCATAGAGTCAGAAAGGGGATTAATCTGCAAACCTCCTGGAAGAGGTGTAAGCAGTGTTGTTCTCACTGTGGTGTAAATGACCGCACAAGCAATGTCCTGGGAGTGACAGTAGTCTAGAAAAAGGGTGTGGGGGACTTCTAAGTCTTTCTTCTCAGCCTTGAGTCCCCTGCCTGTCCCCCCAACCTCATATATCCAGGACAAGAATTCCAGCCAAGTCTTGGGTGAGAAGGTCTTGGGGATTGTTGTGCAGAACACCAGAGTAACCAACCTCTCAGAGCCAGTGGTGCTCACCTTCCAGCACCAGCCGCAGCCGGTGAGTGAGACTAGCCAGCCGGGCCAGGGCTCTCTGCTGGGCCACGTGTCTGCCTCCCGCTCCTCCCAACCTACTTGTTTTTAATGGAAAGGTTGCCTGACTGCACCCACTAGCCTGGTCCAGGTTGGGGCAGGTGGGCGGGGGGTAGAGGAGTAGGCTGTGGACAGATCATGGCAGGTGAGGAGAGGACATGGAGGGTGGGCTGTGGACAGACACAGGCAGACAGACCGTGGAGGCCAAGCTCCTCTTTTCTCATGCCCACAGAAGAATGTGACTCTGCAGTGTGTATTCTGGGTTGAAGACACGACACGTGAGTGTGGCGGGGTCTCTGGGAGGAGACACGAGGTCCTGTGGGGTAGGAGAGATGGGCATCCCCAGGGGTGGCTTCCTGGAGAAGGTGGGCTTGGAGAAGGAAGTGATGGAGGCCAGGGGCTGCTGGCAGACAGAGGCTTGCAGGAATTAGCCAGTCAGGTGTTGGGGGCATGGTGGGGTCCTGGGGCTTGGGGTTGATCAGAGCCCCTGCTGTTCCCTCAGCAAGCAGTTCTGGAAGCTGGAGTAGTGCGGGCTGTGAGACTGTCCACAGAGAAACCCAGACATCCTGCCTGTGTAGCCATCTGACCTACTTTGCTGTGCTGATGGTGGGTGTGCCCTGGACTCCCTCACAGTCACCCTGCATGCCGAGCCTTGTCCTATGCCGAGCCTTGTCCCATGCCGAGCCTTGTCCCGTGCCGAGCCTTGTCCTATGCCGAGCAGTATCACTTATTAACTCAATTCCAAAGAACCCTCTGATATGGTGCCTCTCATCAGCTTGCTTTACAGATAAGCTCCAAGAGCTCCTCATGACAGAAGCTCAGAGAGGTTGAGGGCCTCATTAACCAAAGTGTTGTTCCATAAAGCTCTCATTCTTTATTTTCAAGTTTTGGTGTGTGAGGAAAACTCACATCCTTGCTCCCAACCTATAGGCCCGAGACTAGGAGACTGTGTCTTATATGCCACTACCTGGAAGGCCCTCAGGTGGACTTCTGTGTTCTCCCGATCTCAGAGACTTCATGTTCCAGCCTTATGCTTCCAGAATCCCTTGGTTGGGAATCAAGGGAGATTATCCATGTTGAACAGCATAGAAACAAAGATTCTTCTCAGCTTACAATGCAGTCGCATCCTGATAAACACACTGTGAGGGGGAAATCTCCTAATCAAAAATGCATTTGAATCTGCTTGACCTTCCGCCCAGTGGGAATGGCTAAGCACCAGGTCCACATGGAGGCTGTAAAGTAGAGGAAGTGGGTAGCTGTCCCCTGGAGTTGCAGGCTGATATAGCTTCCTCAGGGGTCGCAGGAAGTGTGCAAACTTCACATTCCAAGCATGACTCGTGCTGTCATCTGGTGCCTCACTGTAAAGGACTATCCCACTGGAAGTGGCCTCAGCTGGGGCTTTGTGGGGCTCAGGCTGGACCAGGAGCTGCTTCTCTTGTGAGGATGCATAGCCTTTGTGGGTGAGAGACTGTGTGAGTCGGTAGGAAGTCACAGAGGCCTCTAGAAGAACCCTCAGGTGGAAGGGCTGTGCTAGCTCCCAGCTGGTCAGGAACGCAGGCTGACCACGGGGGACCTCACTGGGGGATGGGGACAGGCTGAGACCACCACGCTGTCCTTGCGCAGGTGTCCTCTATGGAGGTGGAAGCCGTTCACAAGCACTACCTCACGCTCCTGTCCTACGTGGGCTGTGTTATCTCTGCCCTGGCCTGTGTCTTCACTATCGCTGCCTATCTCTGTTCCAGGTAGGATGGAAGGGTGGGTCGGTCCATTCCAGCCTGCAGGAGTGACCCCTCCCTCCATGGAGTTGGACACCGGCATTAACAATGTTAATTAATAATCTAGCATCAGAATGGGGGGTTCACAGGGGAACCTGACAGTCACGTGTAGGGATGCAGTGATGGGCGTGGAACCAGGTGACCTTGCTGGAGTATCCATGTGCTGTACACTGCTCTGTGTGTGTTCTGAGGATGAGTGTGGGCCAACCGTACACGAAGAAGGAGTGCTCAGAGTGGGTGGTAGACTTGCCTGGATCACACTGAGGGAGTGGCAGAGATTGTCCAATTGTCAGCACTGGCATTGCCTACATTAGAGTCCATCTGGGTGTGCTTGAGTGGAAGACAGACACGCTTGCTTCAGGGGACAGCAGCAGATCCTCACTGTCCTGAGACCGTGGGGCTAGGCAGGTGCTCCTGAGAGGGGCAGACAGCAGTGGGCATGGTAGAGGCAGGCGTGGGCACACCTTTGATCATGATGGCAAGGGCATGGGAACTGTTAGGAAATGCAGTCTTCCCATGCCTTGGGCTTTACCAGCCTCGTCCTCCCACTGTGCAGAGGTGGAGGCAGTCCCAGGTGGACTGGACTCATGGTACAGGACAGCAAAGGGAATCAGTGCTGGTTACAGTGAGGCCGGTGCCTTCTGCTGCACCCCTGAAACCTCTTAAACTGCTGCGGCACAGGGGCACACATTCTCCTGTTGGTCAGATGCCCACATCCTTTCACAGCCACAGGGATGGGCAGCCATGGAGCAGAAGGCTTCCTGGAGGAGGGAGGAGGAGGGGGAAGGAGGAGGAAGAAGAGGAATGGGGAGACTGGGGAAGGAGGGGCTAACAGCCAGGAGGGTCGTGCCCTGCCCCTGCACGTCCCACCGGTGTGCCCTCCCTGCAGGAGGAAGTCCCGAGACTACACCATCAAGGTTCACATGAACCTGCTGCTAGCAGTCTTCCTGCTGGACGTGAGCTTCCTGCTCAGTGAGCCTGTGGCACTGGCAGCCTCCGAAGCAGGCTGTCGTGCCAGTGCCATCTTCCTGCACTTCTCCCTCCTCGCCTGCCTCTCCTGGATGGGCCTTGAGGGCTACAACCTCTACCGACTGGTGGTTGAGGTCTTTGGCACCTATGTCCCTGGCTACCTGCTCAAGCTGAGTGTTTTGGGCTGGGGTAAGTGGGGAAGGGAAGGGCCCCAGAACCACTGTCTTACCCACTCCACAGACAGAGAGTCCTGCTCTCCACCTGTCAGGAGGACCAGCCAGCTCCCCCACCTGGTCTGGGTTGGTATGAATGTGTAGATTGTGCACTCCTCAAGGGCACTCCGCTTGAGACAGTGGGGCCAAAGCCTCGGGAAGTCAGATCCTGGCCCACTTACCTCTCTCGTTTAGCCTGGCGGTAGCTCTACCTACAGAGCACCTCCACTCAAACCTCAGGTACTAGGGCCTCTGTGGTTTGACATTTGTCCTTGGCTGGTGACCAGTCACTTCATCTGTGGCCCAGACTTCGAATGTCAGACTGGAGCCCAGAGGTTCACACCGTGAGTCATTGGACATTGCACAGACTCCACCTCCCCTTGTCTCTGAGCCCAACTTGCTGTTTTTCCTATGTCTCTCTCATTCATCAGCCTCTCTAAGTTCCACATAACTGGAGCTGGATGTGGCAACCAAAGCTGTATAGTCCTTGCTGCCCCCTGCCACATACCCCAAGGCACCTTCCATACTCCAAGGCACCTTCCAGCGCTTGCTATCTACCCATCAAGGCCAGGGCAGACATTCTATCTGCCAGCGTTCCCACGGTCTCTGTTACTGTCCCCCACAGCCCCTCCGTTCTCTCCACCTCTCTCCTATGTGTCCACCCCTCAGGCAGGGAACCACAGGCCCTTTCTCCTGGGGACCCCATGAAGTGACAGAGAAAGGCTGGGAAAGAGTCTGCTCCTTATGGGAAGTCAGAGTGGAGCTGTGAAGGGGATGGTGCAAACTTGGGGGAGTCTTCCCCCAGAGGCCGAGTGTGCTCTGGGAGCCTCTTCCTCAGAGGGGACTCTCCTGCCAGGCCCACCTGGGAGCAGGGAAGCTGGGCTCAGAGGGTGAGACGGAGCTTCTGCTTACTGTCCGCAGGTTTCCCTGTCTTCCTGGTCACGCTGGTGGCCCTGGTTGATGTGAACAACTACGGCCCCATCATCCTGGCTGTGCAGCGAACTCCAGAGCGTGTCATCTACCCCTCCATGTAAGTGACTGTGGCAGGGGCAGGAGGCAGGCTCTAGGCTCCAGTTTGCTGGAAGATTGGGCCTGAAAGTGGTCAGAACCCAGGACTAACCCAGGTCACAGGGGCGAGAGAGGCCCAGATCTGCTCCTCATTAGTCAGACACCTGTGCCCAGAGCCTGGCCTTCTCTGTAGTGTGTGTGTGTGTGTGTGTGTGTGTGTGTGTGTCTATATGTGTGTGTCTGTTTGTGTGTGTCTGTGTGTCCGTGTGTGTGTGTGTCTATGTGTGCGTGTGTATTTGTGTGTCTCTGTGTGTGTCTATATGTGTCCGTGTGTGTGTGTGTGTGTGTCTGTGTATGTGTGTCTATGTGTGTGTGTGTTTGTGTGTGTGTGTTGCCTCCTATCTTTCCTGTAGCACCCTCCCAGTTCCCAGGAACATGGAGGCCTGTGACCCTAGCAGGAATAGGGACCCATGCTTGCTCACACTGTGGCCAGCAGACAACTAGCTGGGGGAGGAACAGGACTCAGATCAGCCCTCCTCCGTCTCCCTAACTTACTGTGTCTGGCTGTGGACACCCTGAAACTAGTCAGGAAGCCAGGTCTCCTGACAGGTCGGGGAGGAACAGTTTTCACCGGCTCCATGACGGCTCCATTTTCCCCCTCTGCAGCTGGCCTGGAGGTTTTGCCTTGTCTTATACTATAAATAACATCATTTCCTTTCTATCTTCCTTTAAAAATCTGACTGGGTAACCTCAGTGTGTCTTTAAAAAATGACACCGAGGGCTGGAGAGATGACTTAGCAATTAAGAGTTCAGAGATCTGAGTTCAGTTCCTAGCACTTACATCAGGCAGTTCATGAACACCTGTAACTCCAGCTCCAGGGGATCAGAGACCTTTTCTGACCTCCATGGAGCATTGCATGACATGGGTACACTTACATACATGCAGGTAATAGACTCATACAATAAAATAAAAATATTTTTAAAAAAAATCTTAAAAACCACTAGCTAAATAAATTAACTGATTTGAAAGTTGACACCAAGGCTATAAACAGAAAACCAGTGGTGAGCCATCCCAAGACCCAGCCTGGAGTCCTCCAGGGCCCTGCTGCTCCAGCCAGCGCGTGCTGAGCCTCCCCTGAGCTGAGCCTCCCACTCTCGCCCAGGTGCTGGATCCGGGACTCCCTGATCAGCTACGTCACCAACCTGGGCCTCTTCAGCCTGGTGTTCCTGTTCAACATGGCCATGCTGGGCACTATGGTGGTACAGATCCTGCGGCTCCGCCCACACAGCCAGAAGTGGCCCCATGTGCTGACCCTGCTGGGCCTCAGTCTGGTTCTCGGCCTGCCCTGGGCCCTGGTCTTCTTCTCCTTTGCTTCTGGCACCTTCCAACTTGTCATTCTCTACCTCTTCAGCATCATCACCTCCTTCCAAGGTAGGCATGGTGAAGGCTCTGCCCCGAGCCCTGGAAGACCTACCTCCTACCCAGCAGTCCCTGCCCCTCCAGCTGGTAGGCTGCCCATACAGGGAACAGAGGGTCCTAAGAGATGCCTAGGGAAACCAAAGACCTCCCTACTCTGAGCTGTCTTCTCATCCCCAAAATGGGTGCACTCGGGCACAAGAGACAAGTCTTTACTGAACACCTACTGAATGTGAGTCCCATGCTAATCCCTGGGGCTGTGGCATGACCTACCCACTCAGCTGTCCTGCTGGAGATAGTGTGATTAAGAGAGCATGCAGTCATCTAGGGAGACTTTAGAATAGAGAAGTCCCAGTAGACAATGCCAAGTGTGGCACCTGGGCTGGGCGGGGGGCACGTTAGGGAGGATAACCCTGGATCAGCAACATCAGGATCACTGGGGGCTTCTTGGAAATGTAGATTGTGGCCCACTTGGGCCTGCCAGTCTCATCTTCATCTTAACAAGGTGCCTGGGCATCTGATGGGTATGCAGGTCAGGGAGTCCTGGCCTATCAAAAGAGCACCAGGTCGGTGGGGAGGTGGGAACAAAGGCCCAGTGGTTAGAAGTGGGAAGATGGGGCGAGGGAGTGTGACTGAAGGGTAGCCAGTGATGGCCAGAGGCAGGATCCTGGGGGCCCTGGCTTCAGACCAGTGGGGTCATATCATGGTCTTCCCACCCACCTTCCCTGGATTCAGACTCATAGGCATATAAATCCCTGTGCTTGACCATGCTGTCTGGGACAAGGGTTGCATACCAGTTCAAGGTCACGTGGGGTTACTGTGGAATGAGGCTGAGAGGGTCTGTTGCTAAACCCTGTTATCGGGCATCTCCATCTTGTCCCCTTTGAGGTGTGGGGATCTGGGCTTCCAGGTAGGGTTCACAGGTTCAGGCCAACACTGAGATACTGACACATCACTGAATTGTGCAGTGTCCAGCGGCTAAGGGGCTCTAAACATGGCCTGACTCCTGGTTGGGGGACAGGGAGGGGGCAGAGGGCCAGATGGGGCCCTGACACCTGCTAACCCTGGTGCCTTACGCTCACAGGCTTCCTCATCTTCCTGTGGTACTGGTCCATGCGGCTGCAGGCCCGGGGTGGCCCCTCCCCTCTGAAGAACAGCTCAGACTGCGCCAAGCTCCCCATCAGTTCTGGCAGCACCTCCTCCAGTCGCATCTAGGCCGCTGCTCCACCTCCTCAAGGGAGGACACATGCCTGGCATCTGCTCACATTATCTGTGGCCCAGCACTCTGCCCAGCCCTTGTTGGTTAGTGGCACACTTGAGAAAGCCCTCGTCCTTGGAGGTATGGGCTGTTTCTATGGTAGCTAGACACTCGGCTGGTCTTAGGAACCACTCGGCTCCCAGGACTGGCTCTCACAGGGCCCAGAAGCACACTGTCGTGCTGTCTCTGGGCTTTTACCCGCAGCTGCCCCAACCTGGATCTGAGGCCTTATCTTTCTGGCCACCTCCGGATCCAGTCTTGGTTGAAAGGTTGTTGAAGCCTATAGGCCCCAAGATCAGGCTTGGATCTTGGAGGCTGATACATCCTGAACTCTTCCCCTGCCTGAGACATGCTTCCTGGCTCTTTCTATGTTGTCCCTGTGGTCACCAATCAGCCCTCTGTCCCTGCCTTTTAACCCTGAGGGTGGCACTGAGGACAGATGGGGCTGGAAGAAGCGTTGGAGTGAGAAGCCTTCTGGAGGCAATATGCCTCCCTGAAGCAGAGCTGTGCAATGACTTGCCTCCTCTGGGCCCAGGCTGTCTCCCTGTACTGGCCCTCCTCTTCCTTGCCCACTACCCTCCTCCCCTGTGGACCCCCAAACCCCCTCAGCCTGGGATTCCAGGACCAATGCTGTGATTTAGGGTAGTGGTTCCCAGGAGCTGCCTGAAGCCTGCTGTAAGTGTCTATCTGCTGTGTGGGTCTTGGCCTTTCCCCAACTCTGACTCATGGCAGGCAGTTGGGTCAGCCCAGGCCCACCTGTCTATCTGTCTGAGCCACTCTCCCAGCTGCCTTGCCTTTGCTCACACCTCAGCAGAGCCTCTGCCTCTCCTGACACACCCTTGCAGCAAGAAGTGTGGGACAGCACGTTTCCAACTCAACCATCTGAAGCCGGAGAGGCCCTGCCCGCCTCTGCTGACATGCCTGAGCCTGATGCTCTCCAAAGGGGTGGTCTTCAGATCACGGCAGATGGCTGAGGACACTGGACTGTCCATCATGATAAATTCTGTCCAATTAACACACAGTGGTGAGATGCCAGCCTGTGCTAGATGGTCGGGACACAGATGACCAGACTTGTCAGTGACTCCAGCAAACTCTCACAAGTTTCTGAATCTTCAGGCATGAGGCTGGGACTCCCAGAAGACTTCTTGCAGGAGGCAGTGTTTCAACTTGACCTCAGTCTTCAAGATGGAGACGATGTTCTTTTTAAATACCAATTCATTTGTCTTTTGATACTCAAAGAAGTTCGTGCTCATTGTAGAGAGTTTGGTAACCATAGACGGTCGTTGAGAAGAAAAATAAAAATCAGTTGTTAACTGTCGCCATGGCAAAGCAGTGCATTTTGGAGAGTTTCTCAGATTTTTCTTGTGCTTCTGTTAAAAGTATTGTTGATACAGATATCTCGGGGTCAGTCAGGAAACAGGAAAGAGACGAGGACAGTGGGTGGGAAAGAGGTCACAGTCTGGTCACTTTCTCAACCTGGCAAACAGGAGGTGAAAAGGCCAACTGGTGTCTGTGTTGGGAAGATGTTGGCCAGAGGTCTGCATTGAAGTGGAGACTGGGACTGTCAGCTGTGGCTGGACACTGCTGGTGGGCAGGAGGGCCGTACCTTTCAAAATCCATAGCTTTTCATGGGAAATCCAGACTGGCATGTAAACCCATTGATTTTATAATTTCGCCACATGCTAAACCTCTGGCCCAAAAGGTCATTTTTGGCCTTGGCTGGTCATGTGATTCATGGGACCAGTTTGACCACCGATCTGAAACAGGTGGGCAACATGACTGGTGTTTTCTCTCAAGCTGCCTTTAGCCTGTGTCTCAAACCTCTCCTCCCCATCGGTGTGACACAGGTCGGACATCTCTCAGGGTCTCTCATGTGTCTGTCCCCCTTAGGGTATGGGTGCTTGTCACTATTTGTGTTCAGGTATAAAAAGGTTTTAAAAACCAGGGTGTGGTAGCACCAGCATTTCCAGGCGCTGGAAGGGCTGAGGCCGGAGGAGTGAGTTCAGGATCAGCCTGGGTCACATAGTGAGAGTCCTTTTCTGAATGATTGAATGAATGACATTCCTCTGCATTTAGGGTCAGCTTTGTCTGAGCTCATGCTCCCCTTCTTCCCGCTCTAGCTGCCCCAGGGGAAGGTGCTCTGGGGTTGGGCGCGGTGGGTAGGAGCAGCTGTGGTGGTTCTAGATGGACTGGCAGCTCTCTTAGCATGAGAGTGGCATATTTGGGGACCCGTAGGGATGTTGTCATGTGGGAGCTCTCTCCCAGCTCTTCCTCCACGCCTCAGCTTCTACCTTAGAATTCTTATGTCCTGACTCCTGAGAACAATGCCAAAGCTTCCTAAGCCCTCTGCCTAAACACAGTGTCCTGACCAGGCATTCAGGGGACTCCAGTGCTTGCTGGTCTCTAGGTCTCTCTGAGTCCTGTTCACAGGTACCCTTTCTCCTTCGACAGGCAGAAAGAATCCCCTACAATTTTCATTTTCCTTGGACCTCTGATTTTGAGGCTTACTTAGGAAGGAGGATGGGGGCCTCTAATGGCTTTGGGGGGCTCCTTTGACTCTAGTGACTCTACCTAGACCTAGGGTTATAGACAGCACAGTCACATTTCTACCATGACAGGACAAGGGGGCCTCTGAAGACACTCTCTGGCGTGGTAAATAGATGGGATGGCCAGGTGATACTGGCTGAGTCTGACAGAGAGCTTGAGGTCTTGCCACTGGGAGACATTGGGACAAGTTGGAGGTGGGAAATGGCAGAAGGGATTATGATTTTGTTGGCATTGGAATGTGGGGGACCCCAGGGCTCATCAAGATTTGCTTGATAGTCCTGACTCCATGGGATTTTCCAAGAAGTTCTATAGAACTGAGATGGCTCAGTAGTTAAGAGCACTGGCTGCTCTTGTAGAGAACCTGAGTTTGGTTCCCAGCATCCACATGGCAGCAAACAACCACCTGTAACTATAGTTGCAGGGATTCTGGCACCCTCTTCTGACCTCCATGGGCATTGTACACATAGCTGTAACCTTCACACATGCAAGCAAAACAGTCATAAAAAATAAAAATAAGTTCTTGGAGAGCCTGGCTCTCCAGCTGCCTTCCTAGCTACCCTGGTCTGGCCTCTCAGGAACATGATACCACGTCGCCATCTGCAGCTCACCGGGCCCTTTATCACATAGCCATGAAGACCCTGGATCCAGGATGTGCGCTACAGTGGGCCTAGAATGTCAGTGCCCACCTCACCTGCCTTACTCTTGCTCACGTCTGAGAGGGAGCCCATAGGCAGTGGGGGCGGGGGGAGTTGCCGGCTGGAGGAGGGGCAGGCCCAGTGGCTCCCATCTTCCCGTCAGAGGAAGCTCTAGGACACAGGAACTCCTGAGTTCTGACCTGTGGCTCCATACCGGATCCCCACCTACCTCCAACAGAGCAGGAGTGACCTGTGTCATCCCTTCCCCACGCTGCGTCACGCCAGTAAGGCCCAACAGAGGACCATGTGTGAGGAAGGGGAAACAGGCCGGCCGCAGCTGGACAACTCCCCACTAGGAAATGGAGGTAGCAGGGCTGGCTCAGACCTGTCTGGGGTTCTGGTGACAAAACTCCTTCAACCATCTGAGTGGCTCTGGACCACACCAAGGACCTGGCCATATCCATGCCTTACTGAGGTCAACAGACTTGGGGCCTAAGTGGTGGGTTCCATCTCTTCCCTCAAATGTGTGCACGTGTGTGGGTGCATGTTTGTGCATGTGTGTGTGTGCATGTGTGTGCGTGCATGTGTCTGTGTGTGCATGTGTGCATGTGTGTGCATGTGCGCGCGCACGTGTGTGCATGTGTGTGGGTGCGTGTGTGTGCGTGTGTGGGTGCATGTGTGTGGTGCATGTGTCTCTGTGTGTGCATGTGTGTGCACGTGTGTGCACACGTGTGTGCATGTGTGTGGATGTGTGTGTGTGCATGTGTGTGCATGTGTGTGCATGTGCACACATGCTATCCCTGCTTCTTCCCTGGGCCAGCAGTGACCAGCTGGGAGAGGATAACCAAAACTTCACAGTGCTGATTACCTTCAGATGCCTCCCCTTCACAGATCCACACACACCTCTTGTTGTGAGTTCTTCCCATGCCTGTGAGAGGCGCTGAGTAGCTCATGCATAGTCACCACGTCGGGCAGTGACTAGGAGAGACAGCAGCTCAGGCCTGATTATACCCCCTACCACCGCAGGGTTCACACTCCTGTTTTTCCTCCTGCAGGAAGTCCTCCACGACTTCCAGCCCTTTGCCTGAAACTCCAGGAGCTTGTGAGAGCTTGCCAGGGTCACTGTCTGTCCTTCCCGTTACCCTACTTTGTGGGAGAGGCTGGAGACCTGCAGTGTCAGCTCCACTCCCCCATCTCAGCAGGCGTGGGCTTGCATCTGGCTTCATTCAAACCATAGGCACCCTCCACATCTGGGGCCTCGTGTCTGTGCTGTGTCTTCTTGTGCCTGGCTGGTTACAGGTCTCACCGAATCTGGATACCTTAAGGAGCAAACTGTTGTTTACAGAGGGAGGACTAAGCCTTGAGCTCCTTGCTGGAGGAAGGAAGGAGCAGGAATATCTGACTCCAAGTCCCAGGTGTTGGGAGTTCAACCCTGCTTCCTCTGAAGGTAGTCTCAGCAGCCAACAGGAGGTGAGTGAGGCTCAGGGCACCGCCCAGTTCCGCACACCCACCTTTCACAATCCTACTGATGGCGCCATTGAGCAGGAAGAGCTAGAAAGGGGCCACAGGAAGTAGTGGCCGAGCAGCAGGCAGGAGGCAGGCCAGCTGGACAGAACCTGGGACCAGGGACCCACACAGCCTCAGGACTCTGCCGAACACTGATGGCAGCAGCCAGGGTCCTGGAGGCCCTGCTTCTTCTGTTTCTGGCTTCGGGTGAGCAAGCATGGGCTCCTCAGCCCTTTCTGCTAAGCTGGGGGGACCCTGTGCTACAAAGGGCCCTGGGCAGCATGGGCAGAGACCCAGGGATGCACAGTGGGTGGGTAAGTAGGAACTCAGAGTGACCACCTCATCTAGCCTTGTCCCTTTGGTTCGGTCCCGGCCTACTAAATCCCATCACGCTGGGGCTCAGGATCCCTTTGTCATTCTATAATCCCTGTGGATGGCAGGACAGAGAATGTTGGGGAGGCTGGAGGCTGGAGCCTGGTTCTAGGACATGGAAGGCTAGACAGGCCTCTGGGCTCCTGGGGAAGGAGTCAGGACTGCTGGAAGCTGAGTCTGCTCTGTCTGGCATCTGTTTGTCCCCACAGCCCACCCTTCACAGGCTCCGTCTCACTGTCTTCATGGTCCTCAGTGATAGGAGCTGGGACCCAAAATGCTCCTATCCTACTTGCTCCAGTTTCACACACACACACACATGAGGTTCTCCAGTGACTGCTAAAGAAGCTGGTCTTGCCTCTGCCCCAGGTCAGCCATGTCCGCGCCCCCAGCTAGATCGCTGT
Organism: Eospalax fontanierii; assembly: GCA_035773235.1. Taxonomy (NCBI): domain Eukaryota; kingdom Metazoa; phylum Chordata; class Mammalia; order Rodentia; family Spalacidae; genus Eospalax; species Eospalax fontanierii. The sequence goes on from CM069552.1 coordinate 16,437,997, forward strand.
GTGTGCTTCTTGGCTGCTGAGGGATGACTTTGGGGTCCCCTCAAGTGGGGAGGCACTCTCATCTCAGTGCCCAGCCTCTCCTCTTTGCTCCAGTTTCAGCAAGTGTCCTAACTATTCACCTCTCTGTATGTCTGTCTAGTATGGTCGTGTGATAGTCACAGGGAATCAGCATCTTTGGATCCCTTTGCTCTTCAGGTGTTGGGGGATTTGGTGAAGGGCTGGCTCAATGTCTGGCTCAAAAGCGGACTGGGTATGGGACTTGCACTTGGGCAATGGAGGCAGGAAGATCAGGCGTTCAAAGCCAGCCTCAGTTATAAAATGAGTTTGAGGTCCGTCTGGGCTATGTAAGACCCTATCTCAAAAAAAAAAAGTAACCCAGGTGTGGTGGCACATGTCTTTAATTCCAGCACTCTTGAGGCAATGGCAGGCAGATCTCTTGTGAGTTTGAGGCCAGCCTAGTCTATATAGTGAGTTCAGGCCAGTCAGAGCTATATAGTAAGACCCCATCTCAAAAGTGAAAGAAGGAAGGAAAGAAGAAAGAGAAAGAGTGGACAGAAAATGGTAAAATGGTTGCATTGTCTTTCTTGTGGTAGGGGGCATCCTGGGACAGAGCAGGCTGTCGGGCAGCCCTGGATGGATGAATTGGACACGGTAACTAAGCAGCTACTGCGAGGATGCGGCTACTGTCAGGTCTCAGTGGTGCCGTCACGAGAGCTGTAATTCACAGGCTGGGCCTTCAAGGCTCCTGCAAGTGGTGATATGGACCCACCAGTTCCATGGCAGCTCTGGGTGGTGGTGTGGAGGCTCTGGACAGTGGCACAGATGCTCAGGGTTGGCTGGGTGAATGGTCAGTAGTCTCAATGATGTAGGAGCTGGCGAGTTTATATTTAGATATTAGACTCTGTCCTACATGGTGGTTGATGGTGCAGGTGCCGTTTATCCATTTGCCTGCCTGCTCTTCAGTCACGTGCTCAAGCAGCATGGACGGTGCTAAGCTCTGGGCTGGTACTGCCTGGCCTCTGGCCCCAGGGACTCATAGTCTGGTCCACTGGCAGGTGCTTTACCTCAGGGCTGAGGCAGGGACCAGCCTGTGGTGACTGACCTGAGCCAGGACAGATGAAAGCTCCGTGGACAGTGGAGATTTTATAATAGGACACTTTACCAAGGTGCAGGGAAAGAAAGGCACATAAAAGGGGTGGCTATTCTTCGGAGGCTCTTGGCACCCTGAGTCAGAAGGGTGAGGATTGGGCTGTCCGCAGGCTGTGGCTGCAGGAAGAAAGGGGCCTGCTGGTGAGTGGAGCGGAAGGGCTGAAGGGACGAGGGTCAGGGTGTGGGACACACAGGCGTACACATGCCCTGCCCCCTCCAGCCTCTGACCTCCAGCCTGTCCCCACCTGCTCTGCTTCCAAATGCTGAACCCCCACTGAGGTTTCAGAGGAGGTAGCCTTGGGTAGAGCCCCAAATGACAGAGAGAGAGAGAGAGAGAGAGAGAGAGAGAGAGAGAGAGAGAGAGAGAGAGAGAGAGAGAGAGAATAGTTCTGGGGTTTTCTTGTCTAGGTAAAAGGCTTCCAAAGTTCCCCCAAACAGATGTTTAGCAGGTCTTCTCTTCTCAGCCGGGTGATGGATGTGGTGGTACATACCTGTCTTTCCAGCACTCACAGGGATCTTGAGTTTGAGGCTAGCCTGAGCTACATACCAAGTACCAAGAAGGAAAATCTCCCACGAAGACTCTTCTCTAGCTGTGTGTCCTGGGCGCTTGCTGAGAGCTTCCCTGGATGCTGGAGTTCGCAGTAGGACAGAGAGCCGTTGTTCTCACCCACCCTGCAGCTGTCATCGCTGTTCTTAACCTCTGCCCCTTCCCCGTTCGAGTCCTTCTTCTTCCTTTCCACCCCTCCCCTCCCATTTGAAATTCAAATGTGGACATTTTCATAGACTGTGCACCTAGCGTCTGCCCTGAGTGCATCACAGGTACCTTCACGAGCTGGTAGGAAGTCCAAGTTCCTCTGTAAGTTAACTTAAACATTGTCACACACAGATTCTACTAATATAAAATTTGCTCTAGTAAGTGTTCACCATTTAATCTAACGTTATTCTGTCATTTCTTTCCCAAGTATTTAATTTTGTGTCCTGGTAATTGGAAAGGAACCACTTTCATTTAAATTCACAGTAGTGCTGCCTACGGTTTAAAAAAATTGAACGCCTGCAAAGAGTTTTTAGAAAGCAAGTGGCCCGGCCCTCCTCTCCCTAGCCATCTTAGAGCTAGGTGGCTTTGTCACAGCTCCCTGTGGACTAACCTGAAAGCAATAGCCAGCAGCGAGCAGAGCCTTCCCAACCCCAGAGCACAAAGGACCCCAAAAGATGGTTCACAGAAAGAAATATGAAAATGGTCAGCAAATCTACAGAGAGATGTCTAACTCCTCTTTACACTACTGTAAGGAATTGGACTTGATCTTGGGATGTCTGTAAAGTAGATGCCGAGGGTCCTGGGTGATTGGTGACTCTCTCACTTTCAGTGGGGTGTTTACAGGTGTCTTTTCTGAAGGGAAATTCAGAATATCAATATTTATTTTTAGTGCCAGGGATTCATGCACTCTACACCCAGTGAGTCCTCCTCCCCTTTGCGTGATGAGAATTGACCTGGAGAGTTGCATGCAACAGGTAAACACTCTCCCACTGAGCTACAGACCTATAGCCCAGCCCACACACACCAAGCAAAATTTGATACAGGATTTTTGTCTGGGAATTCTTAGTTCAAGCCCACAAAAATGCATACTCAAGAATTCTGAGTGAGAAGTCAGACATGGTGGCTCACTCCTTTAATCCCAGCACTCAAGAGGCAGAGGCAGGTAGGTCTCTGTGAGTTCCAGGCCATCCTGGTCTACATAGCAAGTTGTAGGTGAGCCAGAGGTATGTAGTAAGACCCTGAATTAAAAAACAAAACAAGACTAAAAGAAGAAGAAGGAGGAGGAAGAAAAGAATTGAGAGAGAGAGAGAGAGAGAGAGACCTAAGTGTCAACAGAGGACAGGTGAGAAAGAACAAGGCAGAAATAGCCTCAAGATTTGCTGCTAAATGATCATATACATTTCCAAATGATCTATGCAGGAACACTTGCTTGTGCACGGGAAATGTTTGGAATTTGTAACAAATTGTTAAGGCGTGCTGAGGGCCTGCAGGAAAAGAGACTTGAACTTTCTATTTTATTCCCCTGTGTATGATTTAGTTTTCTTCCTCCTCTTCCTCCTCCTTATTTATTAGGGGGAATGTATGTGCCACAGTGGGTGTGCGTGGGAGCTTAGGGGACAATCTTTGGGAGCGGGTTCTCCCCTTCCACCAATTGAACTCTGGTCCTCATGCATGTGTGGCAAGCGCTTTTACCAGCTGAGCCATCTCACTGGCCTGATCTGTGCTCTGATCTGAACTCTGTGCTTGTACTGCTTTTTCAGAGAGCTAGGTAAATATGTAGGCACATACATATATCTCACCGAAATGAAAATGCATGTACATAATCTGACTTTGGGGGTTGGGGACACGGCTCAGCGGGTAAAGTGCTTGCTGCTGAGGCATGAGAACCCTGAGTCTGGATCCCCAGCACCCACATAAAAGTCAGACATAGCAGCACATGTCTATAACCCCATTATGACGAAACAGAGACAGGTGGCTCCTGGGGCCTCGCTGGTCAGCCAATCCCGCTGAAACGGTGAGCTCCAGGTTTAGCGAGAGACTAAAAATAAGAGTGCACTAGAGGAAGACACCCAACACTGAGCTCTGGCCTTTACACGCACACATATGGGTGAGTGCACCCACAGATGTACACACAACACCACACACACACACACACACAAACACTGACTTTGATTAAAAGTCTCATTTCTCAAACATGGAACACCAGCTCCTTGACTACCTAAGATGGATTCTTTTACCCTAAAATTTACAAGGTAAGAAAATATAGTCTCAGAGAGTTTGAGTAACTTGCCTGAGGACACACAGCTAAGGCAGTGACCAGAAGCTTCCCGCTATGGCCTGGGGCCCGTTGAAAGGGGTCTGAATTAGAAGTCACAGAAGCTGATCTCCAGCCCTGGAATGGCTTCCATCTACCTGGTGACTATTCACTGTGCTCTGACCAGAGCCTGCTGCATCCTCTCCCAACCCAAGGAAGGAGCTGGGAGGCTGTGACTGGGAGGCTGAGGCAAAACAAGTCAGAATGCATGTAAGAGTTACAGCACTGGCCAGAGTTTGGGGGCTCAGGAGGATCTGATGGAGCAGCTGGGTAAGGCAGGTGGGCTTCATGGGCAAGGCGATAGCACTTTGATTGAGCACTGCCACGCAGAACCTTCATATCACACACCAGGCTTTCCCTGTAGCATCTCACCAGCCCTGTGAGGTAGGGGTGCCTACCTCCCCCTTGGATCTGGGAGGGTGGAGTTTGCTAGAATGCAGCCAGGGAGGCAGGCAGGTACAGCCCAGTAGCTCCCCCTCCCCCACCCCTTCTCATTCCACATCTCTCCCTTAGGTGAGGCACCCACCGAAGTGGCCAGAAACGTCTGTCTGGTTGCTCACAGCCCTGATTACGACAACTTCCACTTGGATGACGTGTCCAGGTGCTTCACCGAGTGTGGGCATTGGGGGGACGACAGCTCCTGTAACGTGGGGAATGTGCAAAGGTGAGACGAGTGCGATCAAGGCCCCTGCGGGGGGCGGGAGGTCTGCTAGGAAACCGTGGGGCAGAGTGCCTCCAGGACCCTCCAGAATGCTGTTCCTCTCTTCCCCTCCACGTTCCTCCCTACGCAGCCGCAAACCTGGGGCCCTACTGGCTAGGGGATTCAGAAGGGAATCATCCTATTTCTGCCCTGTGGAGCAGTTGGAGGGATAGACATGAACCCACAAGATGATGGCTCTAGAGTGTGATCAGATAGCGTGGGCCAAGGTGACATCTTAGCCCAGAGGAGGGAAGTCTGCCAAGGCTTTGCCCAAGGAGGCAGCCTGTGAAAGGGTTTTGAAGAATACATAGGAATTTCCCAATTGGACCCAGGCAATTGTGAGTGATATGGCCACTTAATTTCATAATATTGAGGGCAAGCTACAATGTTTGAGAGTGATAAGGAAAAAGTTATCTTCTTCTTTTTTTGGTCTTTTTTAAATGCAGGGTCTCCATATAGCCCAGGCTGGCCTGGAACTCACTATGTAGACCAGGCTGGACTGGGATTAACAGTGTGTGCCACTGTGCCCTGTTTAGGAAAAGTTATATTCTTATAACTTTCTGTATTCATATATTCATATATAATCTTCTCTCAAAGCTTAGGCTATTTTGACATTTCCTTTGTTTTACTTACTGGGTAGATACTTTGAAATGTAACCTTGGCTTTACTGTTTTAGTGCTCTCTGATGATTTCACTACCTTGAGATGTTTTATTATTCTATAATATCTTGAAGCTCCGTGACACTTTGCACTCACTGTCGGACTGTAGATAAAGATGTAAAGCTTAAGAGTGTAGATCAAATGCGTCAGATATATAACCTTCTGCAAGTGATATGTTTTTCTAAACTGTACAGATGAAGATTAGACAGGCATTTTTATGTCATCACTTTATAGCCGACACCTGAGTCCCATGTTTCTTTTCATGATGGGCCATGTTATTTCAGGAAAATTCCTTCTTGGTTTCACTCGGTCATCATAGCTTACAAAGTAGATATCTCAGGTATGGGTCAGCACATCTGCTGCCTTTTGATCTATAGATAGGCCAGATTAATTGAGGTAGGAATCAGTCAAACGGTAATTGCAGTTTAGATAAACAGATATCACTTGTAGAAGTTTAGATATCCGACGTGTTTGATCTACACTTTTCGTAGACTGACTGGACCAGGTCCCTCACTATAAACTATTTGGTGAGCTTTCCATTCTCCAAGTTGCCGATCCTGGGACCTCACGCATGAGGAGGGAGTAAAAATGAGTTTTCTTACTTTCTTACTCTCTCTCTCGGGTGAATGCTTGTTTTTTTAGCTGTTTGAAGAATCTTTGCACAACGAGAGCACAAAGTACTGCGGGACACAGGCTACAGTGACAAGATGGGATGGACGGAGGGTAGGGTTGAAACATGTGAGGACTCATCATGTGCAACAGACCTGTCTGGGGACACAGGGACATGGCATACTTGAAGCTGTGGAAGGATGAGGCCAACTTCGCATTTTAGAAGATTTGCTTGGAGTTGGGGGTAGGGTCTAGAGAGACGGCTCAGAGATTAAGAGCATGTACAGCTCTGGCAGAGGACCTGAGTCTGATTCCCAGCACCCTGTCGGATGGCTCACAACCGCCGGTAACTTCAACTCCAGGAGATCAGAAACCTCCGGCCTCCGAGGGCACTTATGTGCACATACCCCCACTCAGACAGACATATATACAAGTAATTAAAAATAAAGTACATCTTTAGAATGATTGATTGGGCTTCAGGGAAGGACCCAGAGTGGTGATACAATTGGGGACGGGACGAAATGGGATGCATTTCCACCGGACACTTTGCATATTTGCGGGGAACCTGGCCCAGAGAGGCCAGAGATAGACTCAGTGAGACCGAGAGGCTGGCCAGATGGAGTGGATATAGTCTTAGGGGATGGAGGAAGCTTCTAGATGCTGTCGGTGCTGGAGTCTGCCTGGCTAGCTCTGCTTCTCCATCTGCTCTCACTTCTAAATAACTTTAAAAATTTTATGTATAGGAGTGTATTGCCTACATGTGTGTTAAGTACAGCCATGTTGTGCAGTGCCCATGGAGGTCAGAAGAAGATGTCAGATTCCCTGGAACTGGAGTTATGTGTGGTTATTAGCTATCATATGGGTGCTGGGAACCAAATCTGGGTCCTCTGCAAGAGCAGCCAGTGCTCTTAATGGCTGAGCCATCTCTACAACCCTTCACTTCGAAATAACTTTAAAAATTCATCTTTATTTTATATGTATGAGTGTTTTGCCTACATGTATGTAAATACACCACATACCTGCAATGCCCACAGAGCCGGGAGAGAGCATCAGATCCCTTGGAGTTGGAGTTAAGGACAGTTGTTAGCTGCCATGTAGATGCTGGGAACTGAACCTGGATCCTCTGCGAGAACAGCCAGTGCTCTTAAGGGCTGAGCTATTACTCCAGCTCCACCCCACCCCTTCTAAGCAAAGGGGCCCGTAACTAACCTGGGACACCCACAAAAGTGCCTGGCTTTCAGCCAGGACTCCATCTATGTTTGTTGTAGGGATGAATGAAAACCTGTGTCTGACTGGGTGTTAGGTCAGTGATCCGACTGAAGTTCATTCTCTCAGGGCCCAGAAATGCTTCCAACCCCACCTGAAGCTACTCTGGAAGCTTCTTAGCATCCCAAGACCATTCAAGAGGCTCTGCTGGGCTGCCTTATAGCCTGTATAAGTGTCGTAGAGAAAGCTGGCTCCTTGGGATGGAAAGCTGTGGCTGCGTTCCTGGCTCCTCTCCTGGGTTCTCATGTGTCTTCCTAACAACACTGTGTTAATTACTCTTCCCCTGGCTGTGACCTAGCAGAAGCCACTTGAGGGAGGAGAGGCTGGCTCACAGTTTAGAGGAGAGGCTGGAAGATGGGGCAGCTGGAGAGGCTCAGTCCCTAGCAGCCGAGGCTTGAGCAGAACTTACACACACCTTGCCACTGGAGGTGGAAGAGAAGCAGGGCTACTTTATATTCCTCAAGGCCTTCCCCTAGTGTCCCATGTCTGCAAGCTGGGCCCTACTTCCAGAAGGTTCCAAGACATCTCAAAACAGTGCAACCAGCTGAGGTCTAAGTGTTGAGACACATGAGCCTGTGGGGACATCTTAAATCCAAATGGTAAAAAGTGATGCTGAGGTAGCCCTTGTTATGAGCCCATTTCTCAGATGAGAGAACTGAGGCTTCACGTGGTTCATTATCTGCCCATGATTACACAGCAGGTAAGAGGAAAAATTGATGGGAGCCAGGGAGGGAAGGTTTGGAGGGGGTGACACCTAATCCTACCACCCAGAGACAGATATTATTGGCTTATTTGTTTGTTGATGGCTCATATAAGCCGTGGTGTGATGAACATTCTTGATCGTGTATTTTGATGAACATAATGTTTCTGTGAAGTGTATTCCTAAGTGTTGAGTTGGTGAGTCAGGAGGAGATACAGGATTAACTCCAGTAGAAACTGATCATATCTCACTCCCACCAGCAGGATGTGACCACTCCATTTGTTTCATAGCCCCGCCAACTCTCGGTATTGTCTGCTTTTCCTTTAGCCATCTGGTAGGTTTCTAGTGTATTTCATGGTGATTTTAATTATGTTTTCCGAATGACTTTGAAGTTGAATACCTTGAGTGTTCACCTGGGCGTCTTCACATCCTTTTTGAGAATAACTTTTTAAGCCTTTTCCTTGTTGGTTTATGAAGCTGTTTGAATTTTTCTTAGTGATCTTGGGGGAGGGGAGGGTCCTTTATATGCTCTGCATATGTGTCTTTGTAAATACATACACTGGACATTCTCCATCATGTGTTTCCTGTTCATTTTCTCAGTGTTGTCTTTGACCACTGCTGGAAGCTTGTAATTCTGGTTAACAAAATTGATGAGGTTTTGATGTATCTCTTTAAAAAACTTTTAAAAAATGACATGATTATTATTGTGTGTATGCATGAGGGAGATGGAGTGAGTGTGCCATGGTGTGCAGGTGGAGACCAGAGAACACCTCTGTGGAGTAAGTTCTCTTCCCACCTTCACAGGGATTCGAGGGCTTGAACACAAGTCCCGAGGCTTGCACAGCAAGCACGTTTACCCACTGAACCGCCTCGCCAGTCCCTACTGTCTTTTTAAAGAACTTCTTTTCCAAATGGGGTGACCACAGTAGGAGGCATACATATAACCCCAGCACTCAGGAGGTGGAGGCAAAAGGATCAGAAGTTCAAGGTCATCTTTCAGTTACATGGTGAATTTGAGGCTAGCCTGGGCTATGTGAGACACTGTCACAAAACAAAACATAAACAAAAACAAAAAAACTTCTTTTCTGCCCTGACATCATGAAAATGCTCGTCTGTGTTTTCTTCTAAAGCCGCTCTGTGCTTTGCAGGTGAACGTCAGCCGTACAGCTTTAGTACAGAAAATGCCTGGAGGAGAAACGGGCTGTGTGTTGAAGGCTGTCAAGTCCCAAGTTTGTCTCCCCTTCCTCATCCCCCTCCACCTAGACTCTCTGATGCTCTGAGGTGGCTCCACAGCCCCCGTGCCTGTCTCTAGGCAAGGATTCCTCTCCTGACGAAGTCAGCAATGAGTCAGTTCTCCTCCTTGATGTGTCTGGCCTGATGACTTTACACAAAGAGAGCTAAACAGTACTCGGGCCTGGCTTCCCCTTCTCCGCGTGCTCTTGAGGTTTCGTATTGCTGTGCCCAACAGCGTGTTTTCTGACCAACAGCGACCTCCGTTCTTTCAGATGTCCCAGGAAGATAGAGGCCACTGGCACTGAGCCACGTGTCCGTGGCTCTCTGCAGGATGTCACCATGTGGTCCTCACTATTCCTGGTTGTCCCTGACAGCTTTCCACAACCACACTGTCATACACAACCCTTCCTGACTCAGAAGCAGAATTCCGAAGCCCTAACTCTTTTCTAGAATAAAAAGACATGTGGAAGCATTATATATAATTACATATAATATTAAATTGCACAAATGTTCATTGTATAGCTTGACACATTTTTACAGATGTATACATACATCCTTCAACTCCCTCCCTCCCCCACGGACGCTAAAAGTCTTTCTAGTTTCACAGAAGGCCTCTCACACACCTTCCCAGTCACCCCATTGTAGGAAGTGTAGTCTTATGGTTAATCTTGATTGCCAACTTGACGTCTCTGAATGATGCCAAAGAAATTACAGAGCCTATCTCTGGGTGTGTCTGAGTGTGTGTCTGGAGATGAACAGTGTGTGAGGGCTCTGAGCCAATGGTTCAGTACACTTACAGATTCAAACTCTGAGTAAACTGTGGTGGGGAGAAGGGCCTGGGAAGGTAACGGCCCGGCTGGAGGCGTGCCTGTGAGGGAATCTCTAGGCCTTGACCCGTTTCTGTTACTTGCTTTGCCTCTGAGTAGCCATGAGGTGGACAGCCTCCTTCACACATCACCACGAGGCTCTACCTCAGCATGGTGCAGAAACGACAGAGCCAGTGGATCAGGGATGAATGCACTGAAACCATGAGCCAAAATAAGTCATTCCTCCTTTAAATGGTTTCTCACAGGTAACCATAGATGGTGGCAATTATTATTCTACAGTCCAATACTTTGTTAGTTTTACCTGTTCTCAAGTGGCACATAAATAGAATTAGTACATATTCATTTGTGTCTGGCTTCTTTCTCTTAACAATATGCCTATGAAATTTCTTCCTTTCTCTCTCTCTCTCTCTCTCTCTCTCTCTCTCTCTCTCTCTCTCTCTCTCTCTCTGTCTCTGTGCTTCAATAGCTATATAGTAGTCCACAGTGCAATTAAATCACTACTTATCTCTTCTGTCTATGGGAATTTCTGTCACCTTTGATTTTGGTCTCATGAATAAGGATGCCAAGAACACTTTAGTATCTGGATATTTTCTGTGGACATATGCACTGATTTCTCTTGGATCAATACCAAGAAGTAGAATTGCTGCCACAGAGAAGCATATGGTTAGTTTGAGGAAGGACCACCATCGTTTTTCTCCAGTAGCTGTATCAACTTACACTGTCTGTAATTATGGGTGATTTCTCGCTTCCCACATCCCTCGGACAGTCATCACTCTCTTAAACCTTATCCTCTGGTAAGCAAATAGTTAAAAAAATTTTTTGAAACAAGTCTCTAGCTCGATGGGCCTCAAACTCACTTATGCAAATGAGGTTGATCACACACAACCTTCTGTCATCCTGCTCCACCTCCTGTGTACTGGGATTCTAGGCATGTGCCATCATATCCGATTTATGTGTTTCAAGGGATCAAACATGCTTTGTGCATGCTCTATTTCATTTTTTAAAAATTGGTATCTTAATTTTATTTGACTTTATTTCACTTTTTTTCAATTTATTTTTATTTTATGTGTATGAGTGTATTGCTTGCATGTATATAAGTGTACCTGTGTCATGTGGTGCCCAAGGACAGAAGAGGGCATTGGATTCCCTAGCTTGGAGTTATGGATGGCTGTTAGCCACCATGTGGATATTGAGATTCAAACCCAGTTCTTCTGCAAGAACAGCCAGTGCTCTTAATTGCTGAGCCATCTCTCCAGCCCTATTTTGGTTTTCTGAGCCAGGGTCTCTCTTATAGCCCAGACTGCAAACTGTCTGTGTAGCTTAGTATGGACTTGAACACCTGATCCCTCTGCCTCCACCTCCTAACTGCTGGAATCAGAGGTATACACTGCCATGCTTAGCTTTCTGGTCTCCTAATTTGGGTGCAGCTTCTATACCATGCACTGTGTACAGCGTTAGGGTACAACTCAGTAATTCTAACTGTATTTATACAGTATGACAGGCCACCACTGTCCACAGCTTGGAGCATTCCGTCCCCACTTCTGCCTGTCTGCAGGCAATTGGTACTCCCTGTCCCTCCACAGTCAGCCTCTGCCTAGCCTCTGCCTTGTCTGTGTGTGGCTTTGACCAGTTCTACAAAAGGAGCTCTGCAGTATATGGCCTTTGAGTTGACCCTCCTTCGTTTAGCACAGGGAGCCTCATCCATATTTTAGCATGTTCATTTTAGTACTATTACATCATGGAATATCACATTACATTATCCATCCACCAACTGATGGACATTTGAATTGGTTCCAGTTCTTGATTCATATGAATGTTGTTTCCACAAATATTTGAATTCAAGTATTTGTGGACATATATTTCCGTTTGATAGAGGAGTTCTATCCCTAGATGGGAATTTCTGGAAAATCCATTGAATACAGCCTGCACTTCATAAAAGGCGGCCAAGCTGGTTCCCAAGGCAGCTGCACCATTCGTTTCTGATTGACAGTGTAAGAAGGCCCTGGGTTCGACACACTTAGTGCTATTGGTGTTCGTAGTTCTGGCTCTCTAGGGCAGAGGGGGCATCTCACTGAGATTCTCACTTGTATTTCATCCATGAGTAATGAGCCTCAGCATCTTTAAATATATTTTTATCAATTCTTTGAGAATTCCATGCAATGTATTTTGATCATATTCAGACCTCCTCCCCACCTTGTTACACCCCCTCCACCCAACTTCAAGCCCTCTATTTTGTCTCAAGCCCTAACGAGTCTAATATGTGACCCCAAATATTCTACCATATGGGTCCATCCCCTGGAGTGTGGTCAGCGTCACAATGTTAAAGAAAGCCAACTCTCCCGCCTCCAGCAGCTATCAGTTGCCACTGGTTCCTCAGCTAAGGTTGGAGCTTCTTGCCCGCCTTCCCCATCTATGTTGGAATTTTGTCCGGCTTGAGCTTGCATAGGTCTCATGCATGCTGTCACAGTGGCTGTGAGTTCCTATGTGCAGCGGCCCTCGTGACTGTCCACTACGGCTGGCTCTTTCACTCTCTCTGCTCCCCGTTCCTCAATGCTGCCTGAGCCTTGGGAGGAGACTGTGTGATACAGGTGTCCCGTTTAGAGCTGAGCATTCTCTCTCATTATTTTCTGCATGCTGAGCCATTGTAGGTCTCTGTGTGAACCACCATCCGCTGCAAGAAACTTCTCTGGTGAGAGCTGAGCAATGTAAGGGGTCCCGGCATCTTTACATGTGTTCATTGGCTATTAGGAGATTTTCTTCAGCTTAAGTGGCTATCTAATCTAATCTGTCACGGTAGCACTATCTGCAAGGTCCACAGGGGCTGCCGAGGTCGCTGGGGTTGGTTAAGTATCTTGTTTCTGGCTGTCCCCTGGAGGAGTGCTCACCAGAAGTAGGTGGCATGGGACAACTGTCTGAATTGACCCCAGGGAGGACTGGAGGAGATGTGGGAGGTGCAGAAGCTATGGGGATGGCCCTGCTTCCAAAGGGAGTGTCCAAGTCACATTCCAGCTTCTGGCCACGGTGATGTACATCTGCAATCCCAGCCCCAGGAGGCAAAGGAAGGAGGACTGTGAGCTTGAAGTCAGCCTGGGCTACATAGTGGGACCCTGTCTCTCTGATGAAAAAGAGGGAAGGCACCCAAACAACTCAAATCATGAGAATTCACTATGCCTGAGAACGACATTGGGAGATCTTTCCTGGCAGCAATGAATTGGGCTGCTTTGTGAAGCCAAGAGTTTATTTTTACTAAGTGCATAAAGGTAGAATTATATACAAACATATATTTAATTCACTATTCATCCTTTTATTTAGCAACAAACAATCACATTCCCTATTTTATTTGGTAACAACAAAAGTCAATACTTCTAGCCAGGTGTGGTGGCACACGCCTTTAATCCCAGGTGAATCTTTGTGAGATCCAGGCCACCTGGTCTACATAGGGAGTTCCAGGTAGCTGGGGCTACAGGGAGAACCTGTCTCAAAAAGAACAAGAAAAACAAAACCCAAACAGAGACAAAACAGCAACAAAAAACCCACTTCTCTGTCTAGCTATTTAAAGATAAATAAAAGCTAGGATCTGGAGCTAGAGAGATGGCCTAGCTGTTAACAGTGGTTGCTCCTCTTCCAGAGGACCAGAGTTTGGTTCCCAGTACCTTTATGGGATGTCTCACAACCTTCTATAACTCCAGATCCAGGGAATCCAACTCCTTCTGGCCTCCATAGGTACACTATCCCCAACCCCTGAGTGTGTGCATTCAGAGAGAGAGAGAGAGAGAGAGAGAGAACAAATATTTAAAAAAATAAGCTAGGAAAATCAGTATAGCTCAGTGGATTTTGGTAGTCTTATCTCTGTTCCTGGCCTAGTGATATACTCCCATATATTTTCATGATTTACTTTTCTATTCTATAATATATTTTCTGTAGGCTTTCTAAGGTCTTTTCTCCTTGATAACTGTGACTGTTCAAAAATGATGGCAAGAGCTGTAGTGTATAGTTCAGTGGTAGAGCACTTACCTGGCATGCCCAGGACCCTGGGTTCCATCCACACCACACACACACACACACACACACACACACACACACACACACACACACAGAGTGTCCTTCAGTTCTTTAGCAACTCCTTGCCATAGCCTTGTTCTGGCTACAGCTCCCTTTGTACCCCCCAACCCTTCTCTCCCATCAGTACCTCAGCCTTAACTTGTTCAGAACTGGTTGGAAACATGAAGAGCAAATTGTGACTAGTGGCCTGGGGAAGTGACTCAGTCGGTTATAGGGCTTGCTTTCCAAATATGAGGACCTGAGTTCAGATCCCTAGCGCCACATTTAAAAACCTGGGAGGGAGCTGATAGATGGCTCAGTGGTAAAAGCTCTTGCCATGGAAGCCTGGCAATGTGACTTCAGTCCTCAGAACTCACATGGTGGAATGAGAGAACCAGCTCCTTCCAGATGTCCTCTTGCCTCCACATGCATACCATTGCATGGAGCTCTCAGAACTAAACACCTGAGAGCTGGGCGTGGTGGTACATGCCTTTAATCCCAGCACAGGTGGATCTCGGTGAGATTGAAGCCAGCTTGGTATAGCAAGTTCCAGCCCAACTGGGGCTACAGGGAGATCCTAACTCAAAAAGATAAAAAAAGGAAGAAGGGGGGGGGGAGGAGGAGGAGGAGGAGGAGGAGGGGGAAAGAAGGAGAAAGGAGGAGGAGGAGGAGGAGAAAGAAGGAGAAGGAGAAGGAGAAGGAGAAAGAAGGAGAAGGAGAAGGAGAAAGAAGGAGAAGAGAAGGAAGAGGATTAAAAGCTTGAAGCAAGCAGCATGTGACTGCAATCTCAGTGTTAGGGAAGCACCAGTTAGGACCCAGTCTGGGAAAAGGAACCCAAACCTACTGAAAGATCAGTGTTTCAGCACCATGGAAAGAGACAGCAGCTCTCCTCAGCGTAAAATGAGTAATAATAACCCAATAACCTTTGTGTTCCATTGACTACAACTCCCACTCCACTCCTATGCAGTCAGTTCCCAAGCAGCTCCGTTTTCTTTCTTTATGCCTTTCTTTTTCTTTTTCTTTCTTTCTTTCTTTGTTTGGTCTTTTAGACACAGGGTCTCCCTGTAGCCCCACCTGGCCTGGAACTCAATATGTAGACCAGGTTGGGCTTGAACTCATAGAGATCTGCCTGCCTCTGCCTCCCGGGTGCTGGGATGGGACTAAAGGCGTGCACCACCATGCCCAGCTTTCTTTTCTTTTTAAACAGTTATTTACTGTTGTATGCACGGTGGAGGGGAGGGCAGGGCACACGTGCCACAGTGCACTTGTGGAGGTTCGAGGACAACTTGGTGCAGTTGGTCCTCTTCTTCTACCTTTGCATGGGTTCTGGAGATCAAACTTGGGTTGTCAAGCTAGCATGGCTTTACCCAATGAGCCATCTGGTTGGCTGAATTTCTGTATGTAGTTAACACTCAAAAAAATATGCTGATGTGCTCAGAGAGATTTCTTCAAATAAGATGTACAAGGCCAAAAGCACGTGCGAAGGTGCTCAACATCACTAGTCATTAAGAAAATGCAAACCCAAGCCACCATGGGATGCTTCTTCATTCCCAAAGGGTGGCTACAACCAAAACGATGTAAAACAAGTGTTGAAATATGCTGCTAAGGTCGTGGAGCAATTGAAATTCTTAATACACTGTAGGTGTGAACATGGATTGTCCCAGTTATTGTTCAAAGCCATTTAGAAGCTGCTCAAGATGCTAAACACGAGCCAGGCATGGTGACGCATGTCTTTAATCCCAGCACTCTGGAGGCAGAGGCAAGAAGATCTCCTACATCAAGGCCAGTCTGGTCTACACAGTGAGCTCCAGGCCAACTGGGGCTATAGGGAGACCATGTCTCAAACTAACAAATAAATACAGAAAGAAAAGTTAAGCACAGACTTATGACCTAGTACATGACCACATAAATTAGCAATTCTACTCCTATGTATATGTCAAAAATGTTTTAAAACAAGTTCTCAAACAAAAGCTCATATATAAATTGTCATAGCAGTACTATTCACAACAGCTGCAGGTTGGGAAAGACCCAAATGTCCATCAGGGGACTGATGCACAGAGCCACCTGCACGTCAGTGGAGGGATGTATAGAGCAATCTGCCCATCAGTGAGGAATGCATTTCACCCAGAAAGACTGAAATCAGAGAGTGGGAACCATGTGCTAAGTGGAAGAAGCCAGAAACAGAGAGTCATGGAGTCCCATGTATTTGAAATTCGGAATAGGCAAATTGTGGACTGGGGCTGGGGCTCAGTTGACAGAGTGCTTGCCTAGCATACACAATGCCCAGGATTCAATCCCTGTCACCCCATAAACTGGGTGTGATAACACACACCTGCAATCTCAGTGTTGCAGAGATTGAGGAGACCAGAAGATCAAGAGTTCAAAGTCATCCTTGACTATATAGTAAGTTCAAGGCCAGGCTGGGCTACATGAGATCCTGTCTAAAAGAAAGGAAGCATAAGTAGATTTGCAGAGGCACAAAGCAGATCAATGGTTTCCAGGCACTGGAGAAGGGGAAAGGGTGATTGCTTAGTGGGCACGGGGTTTCCTTCAGTGGTGATGGGACTGTTCTAAAGCAGATGGTGGTGATGGTTGCCCAACACTTCGAATGTACCCGATGCCCCTAAATATTACACGCCAAAATGGTTAATACAGTGGATTCTATGTGATATGTATTTTACCATTAAAAAGACAAATACATAAAATACCCAGAGGGACCGCCCCAGCTACAATCTGTCAGGATCAGCTTGTTTGTTCCCCAAGCCTCTTTTTTCTCACGCTGTGACCCCAGGGTCTCTGGAACAGCTGTTGCCATAAGAGCATGGAGTGTGCCTCATCCTGCAAGCTCCTCCTTCCCGATCCCTGGTCCCTTGCAGATACTGGCTGAACTTCGAGCTCTACCTGGTGGAGAATTCTTTAGAGACAGTGGACAAGCCTTTTCTGAAGGCTTTGGTCCAGAACGTCAGCACTGATATCTCAGAAGACCTGCTGTTCTCTCTGACACCCTCTCAGGTAAAGTGCTCCCCCAGGCCTGTTGGCTGGCTCAGGCTGGGGCCCATCAAAGCTTAACCTTCCTAGGTCCCATTGGGCAGAGATCTATCACATATTAATGGGGCAGTGAATCCCTGCTTGTGGATTAATAGTGTGCCTAGAGATCTCTGAGTTGGCCCTCCCACAACTGCTCCCTCTCTGAGTTGAGGGTTCTCGTCTGGAAGAGGAGCACTCAGGTTTCTCCAAGCCTTTCTGCTGAGGCACACCTTTGAAGTCAGGGAAGGGTTTGCTTGGTCTCAGAGGGGCTGAATAGGAGGACATGACCTTTATACTGGCCAGATTCAAACCTCATCTCTGCCCTACTAGCTAGTATAATTATATACACATTATTTTTCTGACATCTCAGTTTCCTTCTCTGTAAATGACAAGAATATTTCCCACTTTCAGGACTATCCGAAGTCAGACATACACCTGTTCCCCCAATACTCAAGAGGCAAACAGGAGGATTGGTTCTGTGTTCCAGGCCAGCATGGGCTATACAGAGAAATAAAAACAAAAACTATAAGAATTTTGGGAGGAGAGCTGAGAGATGGTTCAATGGTTAGGAGCCCTGGCTGCTCTGGCAGAGGACTTGGGTTTGAATTCCAGCACCCACATGGTGGCTAACAACCATCTGTGACTCCAGTTCCAGGGATCCAATGCCCTCTTCTGGCCTCTGCAGGCACTGCATGAAACTGGTGCACTTACATATATGCAGGCATAACACTTATACACATAAAATAAATAAGCTCAGGCAGCCGGGAGAGTTATACATACCCCAACTTTCTTAGCCTTTTATTACACTAAGCCCTCTCTGCATGGAGTGCATACTGGCCCCAGACATCACCCACATACCCTTTTAACAAGGTCTGGACTGAGAGAGAGAAACTGAGACCTCAGCCTCAACTTTTGGCTTCTGTTCCCATGCACATGGATTTATCCAACACAGAGAGCTGGTTGGTACAGGCTGTAGCCCCACGGGACCCAGGAAGTCAGACCAGACAAAGCATGCTTGGTGATTTCTGCCGAGGTTTGTTCTCGTGTTTTGACTCCTTAGTTTTTGAAGCATTTGCTGTTGGGTGGTAAGGACTTCTCATTCTTGAGAAGCTTGAACTCCTGGGTCCTTCATCACTGCACTGCTTTCCTTCCACACAAGTCAAATGTGGATGCATACAGATGTGCTCAGCTGTACCCCATGGTGGGAGAAATTGGGGGTCCACTGCGGACACCTGCCCAAGGACCTCGCTGTGATGAGCAGAGCTTAGACTAAGCCCGGTGTCCTGACTGACATCCTTGGGTGCCGCCCCGCCTGCTCTGCCCAGTGTGCTGTGGTTTTCCTCCCAATGGGGGCAGTGGGAGCACCTGAGTTGGGGCTGGAATTCTTGGGGTAAGATGGGAGCTGTTGGGTCCCGTTGCAGATCCCAAAGCAGGTGATGAAGGGTGAGGACCAGCCTCCCGACAGAGTCCGACTTCCTAAGAGTCTGTTTGGAGTCCTGCCTGGCAACAGGTCTGCAGTTCGGTTGGCCATAACTGTTCTGGACATCGGTGCGGGGAATATCTTCAAGGTGAGAGGACTGCTAGGGACAGGAGAAACTACAGTGTTCACTGACCAGTTGGCCAGCGTCTCAGACTTCTGCCTGTCCCCCATGACTGTCTCTAATGCAGCCAGGTTATCCCAGAGCCGACTCTACAGTCTACGGACTGCAGTCTTGCTCTGGAACCTTGACACCAGCACCTCTCAGCTGCGTATAGAGTCTAAGGGTGTTCGTGTATGCTTGTGTGTCCTTGTGCATGTGTAAACATACATGGCCTTTTCTATTCCTGGGCACACACAATCACATGTGCTCAGGTGTGACCGTGTCCACGTGGGAAAATGTTCTCACCCTTGCCAGTCCATGCGAGGTGTGTGTCCATCTACATGGCCGTAAACACCTGTACCCCGGGTATGGGAACACTCACCCACCTGGAGGCACCCTGTGTCCTCCACTACCTGGCTAGCCTTGACCTTGAGCTTTTCCAGTTCAGAGGGCAGAGGGGATGTGACAGACAGCGGTGTGACAGACATCAGGGGTCAGCTTGTCAGAAAAGCGGGGTAGAGTCTAGAGACCAGCCCAGCCCAAGCAGGCTGCCAGAAGCAGCTGGAAGAAAAATGACTCTAGGCCCTGGGTCTCCGGTCCCCTGGCCTCAGACTTTGACCCTAGGCAAATTCAGATCCCGGCACTTCCAGGACCTCCAGACAGAGTCGATGGAGTCAGTCCATTTTACAGCCGCCTGGCCTTCTGCCATCTTTCCTCCCAGGGCCCCCAGCTACTCCAGGACAATGACAGCATTGTGTTGAACAACCGCATGGTGGGCTTGAGTACCGGCCGGATGAGTGTCACTGGGCTATCAGAGCCTGTGGAGATCACCTTCTCCCACCAGCGTCAGCCACCTGTGAGTCCCCTGCCCAGGACTGACAGTCACTGTGGAGCACACAGTGTGTGGGCTCTGAGCAGATATGCATGGGACCTTGTGCCCTTTACCCTTCCACATACACCCAGGAAAAGCCATCAGGGCCATGAACAGTCATGTCTAGAGATACCTGCCTGTCTCATACACATGTGTCCACACACCCCCACACTCCCACTCCCAAGTTCACAGAGGCTTGAGGACCTAAAGAACCCATCTGTGCCCACACTTGAAGAAAGGCATAAGTAGACATGCAAACCTTCCTGTGTTATATTTGCACGTGTGCACGTGCACACACACACACACACACACACAGTGGTCCAGGGGACAACCGACCAACAGATGCAGTCAGTTTCCCCATGAAGCCCACAGAGGGCTTTCCTCCTAACACAAATGTAGCTAGACCCTGGGCAGCATACTGCCCTCTCCCCTGGCCTCCTGCCCCGCACTGTCCTGCTTCTCATAACTGCCACTCTGATTTCAGAACATGATCCTCACCTGTGTATTCTGGGATGTGGCTAAAGGTAAGATCCTTTCTGGGGTGGGATAAGGGGAAGCTACAGGCTTCTGTAGGGAAGGGGGTGGGGCAGGGGCCAGCCCTCCCCTCCCTTCTTCTTTCTCTCTTTTCTCCCACATCCTCACCACCTACGGTGCACAGGACACTGGGCTTCCCAGGGCTGCTCCACTGAGCTTAGAGATTCGGGGACCGTCTGCCGCTGTGACCACCTGACTTTCTTCACCTTGCTGCTGGTAACAGTTCATGCCACCCTGATCCCAGCGGTCCAGCCTCTGCCCCTAGGAGAGGCTGCCTAGTTGGTCAGAGTTTGGGGGGTATGTGGGCTTGGCCTCCCAGTGATCCAGGCTTGGGGGTCATTCACAGAGGCCGATCTTGGACCAGGCCACAGCACAGGCCCTTACTCGCATCTCCCAGGCAGGCTGTGGAGTCTCCATGTTCTTCCTGGCCTTCACCGTGGTTCTCTATGCTGCTTTGAGGTGAGTGGCCTCACTTCCATTTCCTCCCACTCTCAGGTGGGTGGAAAGCACGTTTGTTCTGTCTTCTCTGCTCCTCAGTCTGCTCATTAATCCCCAAGGATGGACTGGGGGTTGAAGTATGCCAGACCATTTCATTGAAACTGGCATAAAATCAACTCCCATTGGCCAAGATAAGGTATGAGTGATTTGTGGAACTGGAAAACCCACAAATGTGTGGCCTTCAGTCAGCTAGAACCGGGGCCTGGAGTGAAGTCACCAGGACTTGGTCTCTGCCTCTCACAGCACTGCCTTCTTCATCAAGAAGCCAGTTTCACCCTTGGGACCCTGAGGGTTACAAACTCATGTTTTACCTCCTTAGATCTTTAAGTAGAAATGAGGCTCCATCACAGAGGTCTTCAAAACCATTATTTCAAAATAATTATAGATTAACTGGAAATTGCTAAAACAGCACAGACAGCCTGTGGCCCCCTCCCCACAACTTCCCCTGGTGACATCCTTTGTGACTGTATCACTGCATTGAAGCCAGGAAGTTGGCAGTGGTAGAGAAGCCCTTAAGTGGACTTGAGACCTTCTTTAGTTTTGCTGCTTCGGGCAGCTTTGTGCGTGCGTGTGCATGCATGTGTCCTGGGTGTGCGTGTATGTGTGTAATTCATGCATATGTGTGCAAGTGCCTGTGCAGGAATGGACCTGTAAGACCTAAGATGAAACTACACAGCCCCTTGTTCAAAGAGTGTTCCTAGTCACAACGGATAACAGAGCATTAGGCAGGCATGCAGCCATATGTGTGCAGGACTCTAGAGGTCACGCCCAGGACACTGGCTCCTCTTCATGCATGCATGTTTATCTCAGAAATACCCGGTTGTTTTAGGGTCTGACTTGGATCATAGGCCCATGCCTGAGCAAGCCACTGTGGTCACAGGGTAAAGCACACAAGCTGGTCAGACCTTGGATTTGAATAAGGGACTGGCTACCATCTCCCCATTCTTTATGGGTGAAAGTGGAGAAGGGTGCTTTTCAGGGACACCTAGGCGGCTTTCAAGAGAGAAATGGGTACAAGACAGGTAAAGGGGCAGACAGCACAGGCACCTGGCTCTTCTGGACCAGGTCCTGGCCAAGAACCCCTCAGACCTGCTGACTTGAAAAAGCCTGTGGGAACAGCCTCTACCCGAGCCTGTCCTATCCCGAGCTCCTGGAGCCCAAGCTGATGGGAACCCTCCTGTGGTAACCTTTGGGCCTCCTGTCCTCCCAGTCCAGGGCTCCCCACGGCCCTGTGCCTCGGTCACCAAGCAGCCCTGAGCTGCAGCCCCTAAGACTCCCACTACTTGATCGTCCCTCTCTCCACCCCTCTGAGTCCTGGCCTGAGACATAGCGTCCATCCCTGTCCCCATTCCCAATATTCCCTGAGTGTGACTTGCCAGCAGACTGTGCTGCAGGGTCCTTGAGCGAGGCCTGCAATGCAGAAGGAATTGTCACCAGCTTCCAAGGGTTGGGTGTGGCATCTCAGGTGAGGTGAACCTTGGCTCTTATCCCCACTCCAGGCAACCCTGTGCTCTGTCCCTTGGGCAGGAACCCTTCTAGATCTCATTTGCTAGGAATTTAGAGTAGAGGCCTTACCAAGAGGCCGGGAGCACTGGGTAGGGAATCTGGGACTCAGACTCTGGGACCTTGGTGGCATCCCCCGGCTATGTCCTGGGTATCATCCATCCACCATGTGCACATCCACTCACCTGACTGATGCATCCAGAGTCTCAATCCCATTGTGTCCTGAGGCCCAGCATGAGAGGCCCTCCTATGTCGAGGAGAGGGTCGCGAGTTCCACTGTGCTCCTGGGAAACACCCAAATCAGCCTGGCTCATGGGTGTTCAGACAGGGTCTTTATGAAGGAAGCACGCAGTGGGCTGGGGGCAGTTGAAGACCAAGTAAGAATCAGGAAGGTCAAGAAGTGGGTGAAGGGGCTAAGAGATGGTCAGTAGTTAAGAGCACTGGCTGTTCCTGCAGAGCAGGACCTGCATGGTGGCTCACAATGATCTGTAACTCCACGTCCAGGGGCTCAGACCCTCTCTTCTGGTCTCTTCAGGCATTGCACACAACACAGGTGCGCTTATATAAATGCAGGCAAAGCACTCATACACATAAAATTAAAATACATTAATAAAAAAGAATGGGTAGAGTTAAGGAATACAGGGTCACTGAGAGAAACGGAAGGCGTGGTCAAGGCCAGGAGACATGAGAAACAAGATTCTCTCAACGTCACAAGTTACGCAGTTTAACTAAGGGATCTATCGAAAGGCGAAGCTGGCAGGACTCAGAGCCCTCAAAGCCCTGAGGCTATGTGAGGTCTCACAGATCTGAACCTGCATGTTTGTACACTGACCGATGGCAGGGGTGAAAACTGGACCATCAGACTGGAGCTGGCCATGGGCTTGATAGCCATGGGCTATGGGGTAGAACCCAGGTGGAGAGATGGAATAGCCTGGGTACCCACAAGAGTTGTGGCCCTCTGAGGCTCCTCACAGGCCTTTCTTGCCCAGTTTCTCCCGACAGAGGTTCAAGTCAGAAGATGCACCCAAGATCCACGTGGCTCTAAGCAGCAGCCTGTTCCTCCTAAATCTGACCTTCTTAGTCAACGTGGGGAGCAGCATTCAGGGTTCCCCGACTTCCTGCCGGGCCCGGGCTGCCATCTTCCACTACTTCCTGCTCTGTGTCTTCACCTGGATGGGTCTGGAAGCCTTCCACCTCTACCTGCTGGCCATCAGGGTCTTCAACACCTACTTTGGGCACTACTTCCTAAAGCTAAGCCTGCTGGGCTTTGGTAAGCTCTAGCTGGAGGGGTGGCGGAAGTTATGGAGGGATAAATTCAGGGAAGCCCGACTTGAGGAATGGGCGACTGGCGGGGTTGGCTGCAAAGCCACCAAGGGAGCGCTGGCAATGCCCACTTCCTCCCCTGTACCCAGGCTTGCCCGCTCTCATGGTTATCGGTGCTGGGAGTAGCAACAGCTATGGCATCTATACCATCCGTGACCAGGAGAACCGCACCTCACTGGAGCTGTGAGTGGGACCATGGGGAACGAGGGATCTGCCAGGCTTCACAGGAGGGACGTCGGGAGAGAAGGGGATCTTAGGAAGAGAGCAACAGTGTCAAGGCTAGGAGGATCCTCGGATCCAGCCAGCTTGTGGTACATGGGATAAACTGAGATGTGGAGACAGGAAGTGGAAAAGAGGGCGGGGCCTGGGAAGAGGGCGGGAGAACAGCTAGGAGGCAGGGGGCCTTGCTCTCGCTGGGCCCACCTCTAGCCTCGCCCCCAGCAGCACCAAACTATCAAAGGCAACTTCCACATGCCTAGTCAGAGCTCAGGAGGATGTGCTGGATTTAACCCCCACCTGCCTCCTCACCCAGACACTCCCATATGGGTTATAACCCTTTCAAAGGCTTCTGCCCTGTGGTGTGGAGGAGCAGGCCAGAATCTCCAGATGCGCCCACCACTGGCCCATGCCTTTCTCTGGAAGAGCTGGCTGAGCCTTTCACCTGCTCTAAGGCCCTTAAGGGCAAGGTCTAGAGAGGTGGACTAGGTCACCCAAGTGAGTGTGTGGTGGCCATGGGAGGACTGTGGGGGACTAGAAGTCACTTTCTGTGTAAGGAGCCTACTGATCTCTCTCCCCAGGAAGGTGTCAGAGAGCTGCTGGGTGAGCGGTTCTGGAAGGGAAGAAGGAATCTGAGTGTTTATGATTAGCTTTCTGACTTTGGAAATGTCTGGCTTTTTGCAACATAATGCAGAGCAAATGAAGCATGTCTTGGGTTGACTTAGCTTATGGCCAGCACTGGCCTAAGACACCAGGCTGGATCTGTGGACAAGCCCTTGTCCTGCAGAAGGCAGGAGTGGGTGGGTGGCAAAGAGGGGCATCTTCTTGGTTGTTGAGGATCAGCCAGGAGAGGCCTTCCAGGGGCTTGCTGGTCAGGGGTTCCTTCCCCAACCCAGTGGTTTCCCGCCTTCTCTAGGTGCTGGTTCCAGAAAGAGCCAGCCCTTTATGCCACTGTCCATGGCTACTTCCTCGTCATCTTCCTCTTCAGTGCTGTGATACTGGCTCTAGTGGCCTGGAAGATCTTCACAATGCCCAGCATTACAGCAGGCAAGAAACAGGGGCAGACCTGGAAGGCAGTCCTCACTGTGCTGGGCCTCTCAAGCCTGGTAGGCATGACCTGGGGGCTGTCTGTCCTCACGTCCCTGGGCTTGTCTACCATCTACATCTTTGCCTTCTTCAACTCGCTACAAGGTGAGGCTCCAGGGAGGCCGAAGACTGCGTCATGTGCACCAGGAGATGCTGGGAAGTTAGAGGACAGTTATGGGAAATGGGATTCTATGGAGGCCAGCTCAAAGCAAAGGTACTAGAGGCTGGAGAAATAGCTCGGCAGTTAAGAGCACTGGGGGCTCTTGCAGAGGACCCAGGTTTGGTTCCCAGCACCTACATGGTGGCTAACAACCATCCATAATTCCAGTTCTAGGGAATCCAACACCCTCTTCTGACCTCTATGGGCATTGTACGACATGGGTGCACTTGCATGTAAGCACGCAATACACCCATACATGCAAAGTAAAAATATAAATAATTTTTAAAAAATCAATGGTATTGATTTTAGCCATCCAGGCTCTTGTGGGATCCAGGGCAGCAAGATGGATGGATTCCTAGGGGATGATACTAGGATCAGGAAAAGCCACACAAATCAAAGCAGTTACTTTCTCCATCTTTTGTTTGGAGCTGAGTGTTGCCTCTTACCCAGCCTCTGTGGCAACTGTGTCTTCAATCTCTACTTTCTGAAATGGCTGCCTACCTAACATGGTTAAGCTTCTGTGCCTTAAGTCAGATGACTATGTTTGGTCCAGTCAGCTATAGTCAGATCCAACCAGAAAGCAGAATTATGTGATTTGATGTCTATATGACAGTCCTTAAGGATCTGTTAAGGCAGGAAGGGAAATGATTGCTGCCTTATGCATGTCTGCTGCCTGTTCTAGTTGGTCCATCCTCCGAGACTCTAGAAGGAAGAGTTCAGGACATGTGTCATTTTCCTCCTGGCACCCCTGGCCTTTGCTCCCCACTCTCTCATTTACACACACAGTTCAAATGGTCATTGTGCCTAACTGTGAGAGAAATAAGTAAGAATGGAATGACAAGACTTGTCCCATCCAGGGACCAAGGAATTAGGAACAGGTGTCTCTGTTGCTGTGTTCAAACTCACAAGAGAATGGCTGGCTCCTGCGCCCCGTGAGTCTCTAAATCAGGACAGCCTCAGTCCTTTCCCCACACATTTCATGATGAATAGTTAAGATTGTGGGACTCAGTAGGTTGGGCATATTGCTGGTGTGACTTTGGGGGTCCCTAATGGATCAAGCATGGCCACCTGCCCAAGTCAACCAACTGTTAAAATCAGTAATGAAAGAGGAAACGAAGTTGGCCATCCTGGAAAGAACAATAGAACCAGCATCCTCTGCCCTGACCTCAGGGAAGTATCAGATTCAGGGTTGTACAGGAAGGGGTCAAAAGACAGGACGAGCACATACATAGCCTGATATCATCTCAGAACAGTTATGCAGGGGCTTATCTGCAATAAGAACCTCGCTCCTGCCTTGGGGCAGCTTCAACTCTTGTCACAAGATGTTCATTTGTCAGATCAATTGTTCCTGAAATCCAAGGTGACTACAGGAAATAATGATTTGCAGAAAGGGACAGGTCAGAAAGGCAAGATGGAATGAGATAGGCCTTCACATGTAGGGCAATGACGGGAGACTTCTGGGTACTGTTCCCGTGCTCTGGAACAGGGTGCTATAAAGCCTGTCTGTTGATGATGTCAGCCTTGAAGGGGAAGGATTGCCATTTTAGACAAGCACTCCTTAAGTGTTTAACACGTCTACTTGCAGAGTTGAGTCTAATCTGACTTAAAAGTGTAAGGTAGCAATAAGACGGATGCCAAGCTTTGATTGCTTTGAGTTATACGTCAGCTTCTGCAAATCTGAGTAGAGAATGGTGCGTTGAGCAATGCAGACTTTACATCTGTTACTGGCACTGTATGCATAGCCATAGAAACCAAATACCACACACATTCTCTCAAATGAAGTTCCCTTGTATGAGCACTTAAGTTCTATATATACAAATACATGGAATATGGATGTGGGTGTAGGTCACTAAATTAGAAAGGGGATCAAAGTGGAAAAAGAGGTTTTAAGGAGGGGAATGGAAAGAAGGTTATATAATTCAAGTGACATGGACGTGGAGAAGTGGAGAGGGGAGGGGAGTGGAGAGGGTCATTCAAAAACTTGTGTATGAAAATGCCGCAGTGAAACCTATTACTTTCTATGCTAACTAAAAACCAAACAAAATCAATTATTACTTTGGGGCCAGCTGAGGGTGTCCCCAGCTAAAATATCATGAATTCACATTTGGAAAATCCCAGGGGTTAAGGACTGGGGAGGGAGGCATCTTGAAGCTCTACATGACATGATCCTTGCATGAGTTGCATTAATATTTAAACCTGTATGTCTCATTCTGCTGAGTTGAATTCCAATTAAGTCTAAGTTATTCGGTATTTTTATTTCCCTCCCTCCCCTACACTACAGAGCTCTTGGTAACTTCAAACTGCCCACTGAACCCCTCAGTGTCGTTATTTTGTATTGTCACTACTAATTCTCTTTAAACACAGTTTGAACTTCTTTTTTGTACTGATTTTAATTTTTGGCACTGTATTATACCTTTTCATCGTGCATCCTGTAGTAATCCTTTAGAGAAAATGGTAAGGGCCCAGTGTGTAGTCACCTTGCTTTATATGTCTGAAAATATCTTTGTTCTGCTCTTTCTTCTCGGTGATAGGTGCGTGCATACTTTATTCCAAGCTCACTGGTTTTTATTTCTAAGATTTTTATTTGTTTCTTTTCTAGGAGTGTGTTTCCTTTTTGCTCATTCCTCCCCCTCCACCCCTTAAATTCTTGACTGTTCACAATGGAGCACCTTCTACATCCCAGCCTGCTCCAGGCTCACCAGCACCCTCTCCTCCACACAGGAATCTTCATCTTCTGTTGGTTCACCATCCTCTACTTCCCGAGTCAGAGCCCCGCAGCCTCCACCTCTGGCACTGCTCGCCTGGACCAGGCCCATTCCACATCACATGAGTAGATGACTGCAACCTGCTCTGCGCTCCAACTCAGCGTGTGACCTTGGACAGCTCCCGCCCTCCAGCTGGGCTCAGTTGCTTTTTCTCTACATCATACCTGCTGAGGGAGAAGATAGAGACCAGGCTGGACCATGTGGCTTCAAAGGTCCCATTCAGATACCTCCACCAGTCCTGGAAGCCACAAATATGGGTTTTCAGGAGGCTAGAGTTCCTCTACGCCTGAGAGCTCATGCTAGCTGTATCACCTTTATCCTTGCTCTGTAGACAGTGCCTCTCAGCTATCAACCATTTGTCTAACAGGAGCCTGAGCCTAAGATGGGAGACTTGTTGGTGAAGCCCTTGAATGAGCCCTAGACTTTCTCCCTCCCCACTTGCCACTGCCCCTGCAGCTCTGTTTTCTGTCTACCTATCCCTCTGAAGGGCGCTCAGGCGGCTGTTGTCCCCTGCGTTCTGGGGGTTGCTGAGGTCTGAAGGTTGGTTTTGGGGGTGTGCTGATCTCCTACATGCTCTATCCTTGTCTCTGCCACCTCATCAGGGCTCATTCTCATGGAAGTGAACCCACCACTGAGATGTTGAGGTCCTTCTAAGTGCCCAAGACACTGAATTTCAGAGAATGCCACTCAGCGTGGGTGCTCCCTGGAGCACTCCCTCTTGCCCCACCTGTCAGGTGTGTGGCCCCACCTCTGATGTCCTGTCATCTTCAGGGCAGAAGCAGCAGTCCAGGGCTGGAGGCACACCTGTCCCACTCGTGTCAGTGTGTGGGCCTGAGTGGTGAGGGAGAAAGTTGCTCCTTCCCACAACTCTACTCCCACAAGCAGGGACCTGGACAGACTCGCCCACCATTTCAGTTCAGCCTGAGCACCAGGTCTGGCCATGTCAAGCCAAATAGTTGTCACACAGATTTCAATAAATATATTCTTGTTGGCTGAGTAAATGGGGCGTGTTTGCTCTAACCTAATGGGGTCTCTTGCCAACTGCCTCAAGCTGCCCAGCCATGGGTAGTTTTCTTCAACAGTGTCAGTGAGGTATAACAGAGGGGCAGCCAGCACTGCCCTCTGCCTCTGGTAGGGGTCTCCCATCCTTTAGTGCCTTCTACTCAGGTGAAGCCGGATCCTTGACTTTGCCACAGACAAAAACTTGAGCAGAGCTGGTATGAGGTAGAATCCAAGTTCATTAAAAAGTGGCTTTCAGGGGACTAGAGAGATGGCTCGGCAGGTAAGAGCACTGGCTGCTGATCCAGGTTTGATTCCCAGCACCCACATGGTGGCTGTAACTCCAGTTCCTCGGGATCTGAGGCCGTCTTCTGACCTCTGTGGACATTGTATGCATGTAATACATTTACATACATGCAGGCAAAACACATACATAAAAAGTAAAATAAATGAATACATTTAAAAAATTGTCTTTTTGAGACAGGGTCTCCCTGGAGCCCCAGCTGGCCTGAAACTCCATATGTAGACCAGGATGGCCTCAAATTCACAGAGATCCACCTGTCTCTGTTTCCCAAGTGCTGGGATTAAAGGTGTGCTCCACCATGCTCGGCTTAATTTTTTTAAAAAGAGATTTTCCAACATAGATTGAAGCCAATACAGGGGTGCTCAGGGAGAGAATGAGACACAGCCAGAGCCTGAGTGTGGGCTTCTCATGGGAGACTCCCACTTTAGTGTCTTAACAGCTGTGTGCATGTGCTTGATGTGGGTGGTTCTTAATTTACAACTCAAGTTATAAGTAACTGAAGTGGTTAGTAAGGAGTGTCCCCTCTTTGTCCTTTCTTTTAAAAATGTATTTAGTTTTATTTTCTGTGTATGAGTATTCTGCCTGTATGTGCATAAACACATGCATGTTGTGCAAGTGCCTGAAAAGCCAAAAGAGGGATCCCCTGGAACTGGAGTTACAGATGATTGTTAGCTGCCAGCAGCTGCTGGGAAATGAACCCGAGTCCTCTGCAAGAACAGGCAGTGTTCTTAACACTTTGAGTTGTCTCTCCAGAGCCCTTTTTCTACTTTTTGCCATAAGTGAGGTTATACAGAGGTGCTTTGGATAGGATTACACTCTGATAAGATAAAACCATGGGTCACAAAGCTTGTCTGAGGTGGGTTAAGACATGGATTTTTACTGTAAACGGGGTTTCTTATGAGATTCCTAGAAAACAGCAGGTTTCTAACTAGGAAAGAAGAAACATCATCCACACATACACACATGGTTCATTGCAGTAACATTGTGGCATGTGAATGCCTGTCTCACACACACACACGAAAGAGAGAGAGAGAGAGAAATGACGAGTGTTCATCAAGAACGCTGCATCATACTAGCCAGCAGGGTAGCAGAGACCAGGATCCCAGGCCTCTCATGCACTGCTGGAGGCAGAGAGGGCCTAGCGTGTCTCACCTACCTACAGAGAAGCATGCCTCTGCATTCGCTAGGGGACGCTAGAGCTTGGATATATGGAGTGCCCTTGATGGGTTCACACACTGAGATTTAGTCCCATTGTGTGGTTTGAAGAAGCTGAAAATTTCTGACTACAGCATTTAGAAGTTCAGCTTTTGTGGGGCTGGGAGGTGGCTCGGTCAGTAAAGCATTTGCCTTGCAAGTTTGAGGACCTGAGTTTCATCCCCAGAACCCATGTTTTTAAAAATGCCAGGCATGGTGGCAGCATGCACTTGCAATCCCAGTGCCATGGAGAAGACACAGAGGATTCCTGGGTTCACTGACTCGCCAGCCTAGCCTACTTGGTGAACTGCAGAACAGTGAGAGACCCTGTGTCAAAAGACAAGGTGGATGGTGCCTGAGGGACAACATGCAAGGCTCTCCTCTGGCTTCCATATGCGCCTGCACATACATCGCTCACATACATGTGCAGCCTCACACATGTGAACACACAGCCACAGAGAAAGACGTGAGGCTCTCGAGAACTGAATAGCAGGAATGTCGTCAGGCAGAGTCCCCATGATTGAAAATTGAGTCTTTATAAGAAGAGGGAGAGAAACACACACACACACACACACACCTGCTCCCATCTAGATGTGGACCCTTAAACTTCCAGAACTGAGAGCTAAATAGCCACTTTTCTTTATAAAATTACCCAGCCCCAGACACTTCATCACAGTGCAGCACAAAGCGAGGAGGCAGCAGTCTGGCAATGCTCTGCTCAAGCATGTCCGTAGGAAGGGGCAGATGTGGAAATTATGTGAGGATTTAAGGAAGAGGGTTGCTTAAGAGACTGGTTTCTATGTGTTTAGCAGACCATCTTGTCATTTGGGACAGCAGCCTATCTATACACCTTTATCAGTGCCTGGGAATCTGCCAGGCTTTGCTTGGGTTTAAGCTGCTAGGAGAAATACAGGCATAGAGAGGTGAAGGCACTTGGGACACTCTGGGTGGCTCCGCACTGGTGTTTGTCAGTGGAGAGACGAAGGGGTGTTTGGCATGCTTCACACAGCTGCATGGGTGGGTCTTAAAAGCACAACCCAATGAAAATATAAGGAGCAGAATGAATTATGGACACGGCATCACTTACAGAGACATTAAAAGTACTAGTGTGCGGGCTGGGGCGATGGCTCAGAGAATAAAAGCACTTGTTATGCAAGTGTGAGGACCTGAGTTTGAAGCCCCAGAATCCATATAAAGCTGGATGCAATGGGCTTTTAATCCCACCATTCAGGAGGCAGAGGCAGGTGACTGCATGAGATTGAGGCCAGCCTGGTCTACATAGTGAGCTCCAGGCCAGCTGGGGCTACAGGGAGACCCTGTTTTTTTTTTGTTTTTTTTTTTTTAAAGAAAAACAAACAAACGATAAACTAGAACTAAAAGCTAGATGCAATAGTGCGCATCTATGATACCAGTCCTCCTACAGCGAGATGAGAGACAGAGACAGGAGAACTCCGGGAAGCTCAGGAGCCAGCTAGCCCAGTGTACATAGCAGCTAACAGCAGAGAGACCCTGTCTCAAACAAGTGGACAGTGAGGACACGCACCTGAGACTGACATCTGAGCGCCTCATGCACACCATGAAATGGGCACACGTGCACACACACAGAGATGAAGAAATATCAGCATGTGAATCGGCACACATTTTGGAGAAGTGATGCCCACCTGAATGGCTGCCTGTGTGGACTGGAGGTGGCCGTGGACACAAGGCGAAAGCGGGTAAGTGACCAGGTAAAAGGCGTGAGAAGCTGCATAGGGCAAAGGGGAAATGAAGCCTGTTTTCCATTCTTCCAGACAACACATCATTTCTTCCCTGTTTCCTTCTCCTCCAGCCTTCATCCTACAGAACCCCCTTCCGGGTGATCTGAGTACTGTTGGCTGACTACTGTGTACTCAGTGCTGTGTACTGTGTACTGAGTGCTGTGTGAGTGTTGGATACCGAGTACTGGGTACTGAGTGTTGTGTATGAAATACTGTGTGCTGAGTGCTGTGTACTGAATGCTGAGTTTTGAGTGCGGGGTGTTGATGTTCACACATTCTGCCATCAGTTTTCTCCCATCAAATTTAGTGCGCTAGAGTGTGAATCTGGAATGTTCTCTGAAAAGCTTGTGTGTTAAAGGCTTCATCCTTAAAATAAGAATAGATAGATAAATATTTTTCAATAAATGGGGCTGGTGCCAGGTGTCATGGTTCATCTTTAATCTCAACGCTTGGGAGGCAGAAGAAGGAGGATTTCTGTGAGATTGAGACGAGCCTGGTCTACATAGCAAGTTTCAAGTCATCTGGGGCTATGGGGAGACCCTGTTTCAAAAAACAAAATGAAACAAAACCAAGAAAACAAAAAAGAAAAAGAAAAAAAGCAAGACTGGAGAGATGGTTCAGCAATTAAGAGCACTTGCTGTTTTGCAGAGGACTTGCCTTTGATTCTCAGCACATGGGACAGTTTACAACTGTTTATAACTCCGGTTCCAGGGGATCCAGTGCCCTCTTCTGGCCTCCATGTGCATTGATTGCATGCACATGGTACACATACAGACAAGCATATGCACACATAAACACATAAAATTAAAAATAGATAAATCTTAAAAGCTTCATTCCCAGACCACTGGAGGTGGTGGGTTCTTTAAGAGGTGACGCCTAGTGAGTGACTACAGACATGTCCTTAAAGGGACTGTGGGAACCTGGTCTTTTCTTAGCTCATTCCCAGCCATGGGGTGAACATGGTTCCTTTGCCACATGTTCCCATCGTGATTCATTGCCCCACCATAGGCCCAAAAGTAACAGAAACAACTGACCTTGAGCCAAAACCTCCAAAACCGTGAGTCAAAATAAACCTTCCTTCTTCAATTTTTTTAATTTACATGTATATGTTTGTGTGAATGTGTACCATGTGTGTGCACGTGCCTGCAGAGGCCAAAAATGGGTATTAGGTCACTTGGAGCTAGAGTTACAGGCAATTTTGAGCCACCTGATTTGGGTGTTGGGGAAGTGATGTGGATACAGTGAAGAGTTTGCCCAGGGAATAGGTCCTGCACAAGAACCTCTCTCTCTGGAGAGCCATTGCTCCAGCTCCACCTGACTTCTTTTAAATTTAAGATTCCATACTTTATTTTTCACAGCTGTACAATATTCCAACCAGAAAGAAAACCATTCTGCTTTGATGCTGAGAAATGAGGTGATCCACACATTTCCAGCAGTAACAGCTGTACAGGTTCGTCAGGACATTGACAGGACTTCTTTGATTCATTTCCATCCCACACAGGACCATGTTTGCCTTTCGTGGACCCCTTTCTCCAAAAATAAAGAGCAAAAATTGCATTTTTATTACTGTATTGATACAAAGACAAGTGTGAGCTGGGATAAGCTCATAATTACATATTTGTTGTTTTCCAAATTATTTTTCATTCTGAGTGTGTGCATGTGTGTATATATGTGTTTGTGTGTATGTGCACTTGTGTGTATTTGTATGTGTGTTTACGTGTGTATGTGTTTGAGTGTACATATAGATGTGTTTGTGTGTATGTGTGTTTGAATGTATATAGGTGACTGTGTGTACATGTGGTATGTATGTATGTGTATATGTGTGGGTTTTTGTATGTATGTGTGAGTCTATGTGCTTGTGTATATGTGTGAGTGTATGAATGTGTTTGAGTTTTGAATGTGTGTATTTGTGTTTGTATACGTACATGTGTGTGAGAGTGTATGCATATGCATGAGTGTGTATTGTGTATGAATGTGTCTGTATACATGTATGTATGTGAATGCGTGAAAGCATATGTATGTGTATATAGGTGTGAATGTGTGTCTGTATGAGAGTGTATGCATGTGTATGTGTAAGTGTGAGTGTGTGTATGTGTGTCAGTCTGTGTGTGTGGTGCTGGAGAGCAAATCCATGGTCTCTCAGCCTGGGCCAGTGCTCCAGGTCCCACACTGGCTTCCAGCTATCTAGCTATCTTGGTGAAGGCTGCACTCCCGTGTGACATGGCACTTGACAATGCTTAACCACTGACTTTCTGAGAGGAGCCCTGTGCATGTCTGTGCTGTAAATAAGCCATCTGTTTTAGCTCCGACAGCCCTGGATGAAGTCGGAAGAGAGAAGTAGCTGCCGGAACCTCCGCGTGTAGCTACATTATCTCAAGTGCAGAGAGAGAACGATCAAATTAGGAAGTGAGGAGCTTTGAGTATTTATTACTTTTGTTTTTAATATAATTACCTCTTCGGAGGCTTTTATCATTTGATTTTTTAATAATGCTGTTTGCAAGTGGCTCACACATTCCCTGGAAGCTTAGCCATCAGCTCTTGCACGCTGATGCTCTCACTGTCCCAGCACACCAGGGATGCGGGGAGGGGGAGGAGAGACGGGGCAATCACAGGAGACTGCATTTCCCAGAAGCCTCCTCTCCCAGGGCCTGCCCCCAGCTGTTACCATGGAGATGAATAACAGCTAAGGCTGTTCTTGGAGGGTAAGGAAGGAGCTGGGGACTGGAGGGGGGGGGGAGCTGGAGCTTGCTTGGGACGGGGAAGAGGAGGATAGAGAGCAGGGGGCTTCTGCCGGTCCTCCAGCCCCGGGACTGGAGGCTTATTCGGTCGGGAAGAGGAGGTAGCGGCTGCGAAGGGCCTGTGGGTGGAGCAGCAGCTAAGGAGGTAGCTGGGTGGATAGTGTGGCAGGTCTGGCCCTCACTCCACCTTTGATGACCAACAGAGTCTGTGACCTTAAGCTCAGGGCTGGGCTCAGGCCTTCTCTCCGGCCCATCTCATCTCCTCCCTTGCTCCCCACTCCCCACCCACCTTCCTGTCCAGGACTCCCCTATCTCACATGGGTTTTGGAGCCAGAAATATGTGGGTTCCAATCATAAGTCTGTTGTCCACTAGCCATGACTTGGGTGATTCTCTTAGGCTTTGTGGACCTCGGTTTTCTCACCTGCAGAATGGGTTTCATAGAACCAACTACCTCAGAATCACCCTAGGATAAAGCAAGTCATTTCTGTGCAGTTCCAGAGCTTAGCATAGAGTAGAGGCTTAGTGATCATCTTGGAACATCTTTACTGCCTCCCTGGTTCAGTCTCCCTGTGCCCAGGATGCAGGCAAAGGGATCTGATAACCAGGCCATGCTGCTTGGCTGGTGGTCTGGTCCCAAGGAGCAGGGGTCCCCAATGGGCCTGCGGGACACAGTGTCTCAGCGGTGGATGCACCTGGGACTCACGCAGACCAACCTCCAGCCACAGAAGCGCTCCACTCTCCTGAGCCCTAGAGCATAGAACACCGGAACTGATCAGGAAATACCTCTGTCTTTCACGGTGCGGGAGGGAAAGGTGCGGCCAGAAAGGAGGGAGGAGTGGCCTGAGGGTCAGCTGAGGCAGAGCCAGCCAAGAGAGCAAGTTTCTCCACAGCTGGGTTCTGTTTGGACTGGAACCCTGCGAACCTTCCTCAAGAAGCCAGGACAGTGGGGAGCTCCCCCTGCCTACCGTCCTGGTCCCCTTTGCCTCTGGTCTTCCCCCTAAGAACTAAGGACAAGTCTGGGGGCCCCTCCTCTTTTCTCCCTGATTCCCCCACCTGCACCCTACCCGGGATCTCTGGCCTGTATCACCTCCGGTGGGTTGGGGTGCTCCTGTTCTGTGGACCCCTGCTTGTCTGCTGAGAAGTAGACCTGAGAGGCAGGTGGTAGGAAAGTCTGAGCTGGGAGATGATGGGTGGACAGATGGCTCGGCTGGAACCATGTGGGGCATCCTAGTCTGGAGATCATGCAGAGGTGAAGTTCTCACATGCATTAGAGGCCTGAAGGGGAGGAGACTGGAGGCATCCCCGGGGACCTGGTTCCCTGTCTCTCTTCACTACTGTCCCTAGCAAGCAGCACTGATGCTGCCAAACGGCCCTCACTCACTCATGGCTGCCCTCCCTCCCGCTATGGGAGTGTCCCAGGCAGGAGGAGGACAGGGAACCAAAGCTGTGTGCCAGCTGCCTCAGCTATCTCATGACCTTTCTGCTCACATCTCCGTGGCTAGAACTGGGCTATAGCCCAAGCCAGCCCTCCCTGCCAGAGAGTCCAGAAAACTGGACACTTTGAACCTGACACCTCGCTGCCCCAGGGCTCTGACACCCACCCGGGGCTCTGTGGTGTGGTGTGGAGTGGAAGGAGGTGAGTTTGGGGTCGGTGATCTACAGCATGCCTTAGTGAGACCTTGCTCCATGACTATAGGCCAGGCCTTCCCTGGGCTCATGAGCACACATAGCATGTCAGTGTGAGTCACATAACAATGACTATCCTCTGGGATGTTACCCCCTCCACATGCCTGAGTGTCAACCCTGACCTTGCAAGCTCTGCCTCAGTTTCTAGTTTGGTGACATGAGATTCACTGCCACCTTTGTTTTGGAGGTCTTATTTGTATTTCTTTGATTTTCTGAATAACTTCCTTTAAGAGATCACTTACTGAACGTTGCAAACATGTCTATCTAAATGTGAGACTGTATATTCAGCGACCCCTATGGCATTTGTGTTACTTGTCAGAAAGAGAAGGTAGCTATTAAAGCCACATTAGTAACTTTGAGCCACCCGACATCTGCCTTTGTCTGGTGTTTGTAGAGACAGGGCCTTTCTAGGCAGCCCAGGCTAGTCTGGTACATAACTGCATGCTGACTCCTGGTCTTTGTGTTAAGAGAGATTTGTGTTAGAAGGTGTCATAGACGGCCTAGCGCCAGAGACTTTCTCCCTGGAGGAAGGGAAGCCCTTCTCCGGTATGGAGAAAAGTATCTCTGGGTCCCTGGCTCGCACCAGCGGTCTGGGCAGCCCCTTGCTGGCTGACTGACCATTCAGAGTGCCTACACTGTACCCTCCAGCCAGTCAGAGACGCAAGGATGGAGGTCCTGAGGGAGAAAGTGGAGGAGGAGGAGGCAGCAGAGCGCGAGGAGGCGGCTGAGCGGGTGGAATGGGCTGAAAAGATGGAGAGGATGATGAAGACAGCCGACGTGAGCAAGGAGGAAAGGATCCTGACCCAAGATGAGCTCTGCGACCTGGAGAAGAAACTGATGGCCATCGAGATCCCCGTCCCAGATGAGCACTCGTGAGTGGCAGGATGGGGGCTTCCCAGCCAGTGGCCCTGGCACAGTCAGAGAGGCAGGAAGAGCCAGGCAGACGGGGGGCACCTGAGCCACGTCAGAGAGGAAGGAGGTTAAGTCTGAAAGCTCTGCGTCTAGACTGCCTTGTCTGAGTTCTTGCCCCACCTCTCCCCTGGCTGTGTGATCTGGAGCAAGTCACTCAACCTCTCTGAGCTTCCATCACTTTATCTGGGTAAGAGCGACGGTGATAATAGGGATACATCCTGGATGTAGTTGTGAGGTTTACAGGAGGAAGGGTCAAAGGCAGCTTATTTACGTACATTGAGGCATCCTGGGGTGCAAAGCATGGCTTTACTCAGAATGCTGCCATTCCTGCTGGGGTACAGGATCATAAACAAGGCCATCATTGACGTCAGCAAGCTGCCTCCTTCTTACACTACCAATTCACTCAAGGAAGAACACCTGTTACAAGTGGCAGACAACTTCTCCCTCCAGTACAGCCACCTGTGTCCCGACCGTGTGCCTCTCTTCTTGCATCCACTGAATGAGTGTGAAGTTCCTGTAAGCCCGGGGGACTTGGAGAGCAGGGCAGGAGCAGAGGGCAGGGGAGGCATGCGGGGTTCTCTACCGTCTCTGGGCTGAATCACAGATCCCCTATGGGACGGAAGGTTCTGGTGAATCAGCCCTGGCTTGTCAGGGGCTGGAAGAGCCTCAGCCTACTGCAGGGGAATGCAGGCCTGGGATGGGAATGGGAGGCTGTGAGTGGAACCCAGGGCCTAACATGTTAGACAAGCATTCGGCCACTGAGCTTCAACCCAATCCTCTTCTTAGTTTTGACTTAGAGATAAGGTCTTCCCAACCTGCCCAGACTAACCTTGAACAAGCTGTGACTTTCTATGCTGACAGCTAATGTGCTAGGACTCCCCATGTGCCTGAATGGAACCAACTTACAGTATTCCAGGTATAGACGAGGGAAACTGAGGCCCAGAGAGGCATGTGGCCATATGAAGTGAAAGAAGCCAGTGCCGGACACTGAGGTGTGCTCTGGCCCACTTTGTCCTGGGGCTCTGCCCTTCCCTGGAGTGGCTGAAGGTTTCCCTAGCCACCAGCTGCCCCTGCCCAGAACCTCTTGTAGGCTTTGGGAGGGTCTCAACCTGGTTGGAGATGTGCCTCCTTTAGCCTTGACTTGCAGAGTGGCCTTAAGCAGCTCACTTGACCTCTCTGAGCCTAGAAGGAAAGAATTCTAGTTCCTCCAGCCCAGATCCGAGGCAAGCTTGTGTTATCCTGATGGAGTGATGTGCTGGGTGCTTCCTGGTCGCTGTCACCTCCATTGTCCTACACCAGATCTTCCCAACAAGGGACTGTGCTACCACCCTGGGGCCTTCAGGATCCTCCTGAGGATTTGAGGGGGGAGTTGGTCCAAGCTCTGATAGGTTCCTGCTGTATAAAGTACCATCTCTCCCCTTGCAGAAGTTTGTGAGTACCACCCTGAGGCCCACGCTGATGCCCTACCCTGAGCTCTACAACTGGGACAGCTGTGCTCAGTTTGTATCTGACTTCCTCACCATGGTGCCCCTGGTCGACCCTCTCAAGCCAGTAAGCATCACTCTCTGTCTGCACCATTAAGCCCAGTAAGACGCGAGGCCAGGCAGGTCTCGAGGAAGGAGGGTCAGTCAGGCTCTGGTTTTAACTCTTTTAAGATGCCTTTGGGGGAAAAGGCACAGAGAGAGATAGCCACTGGCCCGAGGGTGCACAGTACGCCTGGTCTCTGATTTGTTGGTTTCTGCACGCTTTCTCTTTTGTATTTCAGGAGGTGTACAAGGTGCTGGGCCTACCAAACTGCCGGTGGCCTTCAGCCCCATCTTTGAAGGCTTGGTCAGGGTCTCAGAGTAGAAAGGGAGGCAGAAAGACAGAGTGAAAATGGGCCATTGATAGAGAGAAGAAAGGCAGGATGGAGGAGAGGAAGGAGAGTGTTGAAGGAATTTAAGGAGACACCTGCTCCTTAAAATGGCAGACACGTGTGGACTGCACACTCCTGTCCTCAGGAGGCTTCTGCCTCAACAGGGTCCCAGCCCAGGTGGGCAGTGAGTGGTAACAGGGACAGCGAGGGCCTCTGGCTGTGCTGACGGGCTTGCTCCGCTCAGCCCACGTGCCTGTACTCCTCGACCACGGTGCTCAAGTGCCAGAAGGGGAACTGCTTTGACTTCAGCACTCTGCTCTGCTCCATGCTCATCGGCGCTGGCTACGATGCATACTGTGTTAATGGCTACGGCTCTCTGGACCTGTGCCTCATGGACCTGTCGAGGGAGGTGTGCCCGCTCACTGTCAAGGCCAAAGAGGTATTCCCAGCACTGCCTGGACAGCCTAGAGGATGCACACTTCAGGGCTGGCCACCTTCCTTAAAGGAGCAGGTCCCTGTCCTGAGCAACTTAGAGGTGTGAGTTCCTGGTCACCCTTAGAGACGTGAGGCCTTGTCCTGACTGCCTCAGAGGTATGGGTTCCTGACCCATCACCATACAGCCTCCACTGCCCCAGTCTCTATTTCAACCCCCTGATGATTTCTCTTCAGTAGTCTAGTTCTCAAAACCATTGTCCCTTTGCCATGTCCTAGCTCAGTTTAAGTCACTGTGCTCCCACTGGGTAAATTTTATGACTGTCATACGGCTTCTGCCAACTTTGGCATGCTTACCCACTTAGTCTGTTTAGCTGATAGAAGCCCATCTGGTCATTTGCATAGATGGAAATAATGACCAGGTGGATATTTGATTCTCAGCCTCTTCCCCAAGGGGTAGAAAGGACCCCCTTTTTGTTCAAGGATGGAACCCAGAGCTTTGTGGGTGCTAGGCAAACACACAACCCTGAGTTATAAGCTTAACCAAAAGAGGTCCCTTTTAATACATAATAAAATCACCAACTCCCTCCCCTGAGGTAGGCGATGGTAGAGTGTGGGTCTACTAATTGAGAAACCAGGGTTTCTGCAAACAAAAGAGGTTAATTTTTAAAGTTAGCATACAAAGTATTGAGTTTCATTAAGGCATTTTTATACATATTCATCATTAGACTTTAAGAGGTCTTAAATTTAGGAAACTCTCTTAAATGAATGTTAATGTCAGAAACACACACACACACACACACACACACACACACACACACATTTTGTAAAATAGTCATACTGTACACAGAAAGGGCTTTGTACATTCTGGGTAGATTCTAGGACTCTGTGACAAGAGTCCAGCCTCCGACATGTCTGCAGCTCAAGGATGAAGACCAGGGCCCTGAAGCACTGAGCAGTAAGTCAAGAAACAGAGAAAAGCGTCAGTGCAGCCTGCTCCCCAGGCAAAGATGAGCCAAAGCTCTGTTGTCCCTTTTGCCTTCGTGGCCTCTGAGCCCACACCTCCTGAGCATCTATCTCAACTGAAATTCTAATAATAAATGTATATAAGTAAGTAGCAAAGAATAATACACCAGGCTCTACATAATAGACATGGATCTAGAGTGGCCCCTGGCTACTCATGGCAGCCCTGTGTGCTACGTATTATTCTGCATAGAGAGATGCAGTAGCAAGGTGGAGGGAGGGCAGGGTGAAACGGCCAGAGCCACAGAGAGGGAGGATGAAGACCTGGGGACAGAAGCCTGGATCAGACTCCACGATTAGAGACTCCATTTCTGCCCAATACTGTTACAGGCTCACTTCTCTAGTCCCCACAGTGGTCCTTCCTAGGAACGTGGCTCACTATTGCACATGTTCATACGTGCATGCCCACAGGCATACATACTTGTGTACGCACATCACATCCACACATTCATGCATACACACACGTGCTCACACTTATATACGCACAGGTTTTTATTTTCCTTCCTGGCCCAACACATTTGAACTTTTTGAGTCAGTATATGAAATGCTCCTGAAAACTCTGACCACAGGCAGTCTGCTCTGCCTTCTGGCTGGGATCCAGGTCCCACCCCCAGATCCCACAGCTGGCACTGTGGCTCCTGCTTCAGGGCTCAGAAGCCCGAAGCCTGCAGGAGCAGTGAGACTCAGATCCCAGGTAGTTCAGACTCTCGGAACCTGTGAAGGGTGTGGATGCGGGGGTGGGAGGGGAGGGGACTGACTTTTCCCCCCTCGCTGGGTGACAGGAGGTCAAGAAGAAGGAGAAAGCACCACCTAAGAAGTACGCCATCAAGCCACCCAGGGACTTGACCAGCAGGTTTGAGCAGGAGCAGGAGGAGAAGAGGCTGCAGGAAATCCAGGCCCTGGAGGAGAAGAGGCTCAGGGAAGAGGAGGAGCGCCTCCTGGTGGGTCCCCGAGGCCTTGCACCTGGAGATGACTGATAACAGTTCCCCAGGGATGAGACAGACCTAAGCATCCTTTCTTAGGATTCATCAAAGAGCTCTTTACCCACAGAAAGCATAGCCTTTCTTTGGATGAAATCTCAGCACACACAAAGCCAGTCAGTCCCTGGCACTAGCATCCTAAAGAGGCCAGTTGGTGAACCACAGATCTGGTTGGACCCTCCAAGCTTACTTCTTGAGACCCAGGGGCTCCAAGGAGGGATGATGGAAAGAAAGCTCAGTTCCCCTGCTGTTCCCTGTGCTCACAGGGCAGGCTAGACCCCTGGCCCCGGCTGGCTGGTGATCCCTCACTTTCTCTGTGCAGGAGGCAGAGAAGTCGAAACCTGACCCTTTGCACGGCCTTCGGGTACACGCCTGGGTTCTGGTGCTGGCAGGGAAGCGCGAAGTACCAGAGTGCTTCTTCATTGACCCTCTGACGGCTCGCAGCTACAGCACCCAGGATGACCATTTCCTGGGCATTGAGAGCCTCTGGAACCACAAGAACTACTGGATCAACATGCAGGACTGCTGGAACTGCTGCAAGGTGTGCAGGTGGGGGAACAGAGACCAGGGATGGTGGCGGTAAGGGGGACTGGCCACCAGTCCATGAGCGCGTCCTTCAGCATAGCTGTGTCCCCACAGACCACACTCTTGCTCACAATGACCACTTTGGCAGAATGAGCTTCATCATTTTATCATGTGCATCCTTTTAAACTATGGACTGTTGATTTGTGTGAGTGAAATTTTTACAACTTTGTGTGGAAGTGTAACACCCATGCATGAATATGTGTGCACACTACCCACTGAATTCAGCTGAGTGTGCCTGACTCCCTGCACCCAGACCAAGAAAGAGAACATGGCCCATACCTCAGAGACCCCCTCATGTCCAGTTCCTACCTTCTCCCCCACCATTCCCAATGTGTGCATATACTTTAAGTATATAAACGGCACACGCATAGGCTGGTGAGATGGCACAGCCAGTAAAGGCGTTTGCCACCAAGCCTAATGACCTGAGTTAGAAGCCAGGGATCAGGATAATGGAAGGAAAGAACTGACTCTTGCAAGTTTTCCTCTGATCTCTGAATATGAGCCATGGTCTTCATGGGTGTGTATACACACACACACACACACAAATGTAAAAATAATCTTAAATTGGCTGGGCATAGTGGCACACACCTTTAATCCCAGCAGCACTGGGAAGGCAGAGGCAGGTGGATCTTTGTAAAACTGAGACCAGCCTAGTCTACATAGAAAGTTTCAGGCCAGTTGGGGCTACAGGGAGACCCTGTCTTAAAAAGACCTAAATAATAACAATAACAACAGTAACACACAGGAGTATATATAGGAGTGTGAAATCTTAACTGTACATCTCATCTGATTGTCATGTGACAATAAATGTCCTATGTAACCAGGACCAGCGCCTCAGAAAACCCTGTCCTGCCCACTCCGACCCAGTAACACCTCCTCCCTGGCATCCACCAGCTCAGTGGCAGAGTGGGTACTTAGCATATACAGGTCTCGCACCACAAAAATGAAGAGAAATTCATTTATACAAGTTAACAATCCACAGTTTTAAATGGTGCACAAGCCCAAAGGGAGACGACAACCTTATCTGCCCAGTGATTGATGGGAGAAGGTGAGGGCTGATGGGATCTGCTGTGGAGACCATGTACCATGCTGACTTTTGACAAGGTCCATAAATTTCTTCTGGTTTTCAATATTTTATCAATGGAATTTTTTAAATGTCTGTTTCAATTTTATGTGTGTGAATGGTTGTTGTTGTTTTTTTTTTTTGCCTACATGTTAATGCATCCATGTTATGCAGTGCCCATGAAGGCCAGAAGAGGGCATCAGTTCCCCTGGAAGAGTTACGAACAGTTATTAGCCTCCATGTGGTGCTGGGAACTGGATTTGGTCTTCTGCAGGAGCAGCTAGTGTCTTAACTGCTGAGCCATCTCTCTGGCCCCAGTCAATAGAATCTTACAGTATATATTCTATTTGCATAGTTTAGTTATGTTTGTGAGAGTTAACCACTTTTTGTGTGTGGTAAAAGCTTATTCATTTTCGTTGTTTTTATGTTTATGAGTGTTTTACCTGTGTGTATGTAGGTGCACTGTGTGCATGCAATGCCCGGGGAGGCCAGAAGAGGGCATCAGATCCCCTGGAACTGGGGTTACAGCTGCCAATGTGCTTAACCACTGAGCTGTCTCTCCAGACCCCAGGTTATTTACTGATGAGTTTCTGTCTTTTGAAAACTGCCCGTTTCATTTCAGTTTTCAAGTGTATTGCCATAAACTGTGAATAATTGCTCCTTATTTTTCTTCTAGTGTCTTGGACTCCACAGTGGAATTGCTGCTCTCATGCTTGGCATTGATAACACACATGTTCTTTTTTCTTAACCTGGTTAGAGGCTTACCAATATTATTGTCAATAAACCAGCTTTTGGTTTTGTTGATATTTTTCT
Source organism: Eospalax fontanierii (assembly GCA_035773235.1). NCBI lineage: Eukaryota > Metazoa > Chordata > Mammalia > Rodentia > Spalacidae > Eospalax > Eospalax fontanierii. The sequence goes on from CM069552.1 coordinate 16,481,935, forward strand.
ACAGCTTTGTTTTCTATTTCATTTATATCTACTCTGATCTTTAATATTTTCTAACGCTCTCTTTAAATTTTAAATATTGTTCATTCTCCAGTTTCCCAAGGTGGCAATCGAGACAATCAATCTGGCCTATTTTGCTAGTACAAATTGTCATCTCCTAGCATCCTACTGCTCTAGCATCCTGCACAAGTCAGTGTGTTGTGTACCTACTTTATTTCTATTCAAAATTCTCATTTGCCTTTTCATTTCTTCTCTGATCTGCTTGTTATTTCAAAATGTGGTATTTCATTTACAGATATGGAGAAATTTCCCAGTGAGCTATTATTTTATTTCTGTTTTAATTCTGTAGTTGTTAGGGAATCTGTAGTATATTATCTCTGTTTTCTTATTATGGGTTGTTTTATGTGCCATCTTAAATTTTCTGAGCATTTGACTAGAATGTCTGTTCTATGCTATTGGAAGAGATGTTCTATATGTTGATTAGCATAAGTCAATTGACAGTATTGTTCAAAAGTCTTCTATATTTTTGATGATTTTCTATATTTTCTATTTTTGGTGTTATTCAAATACTGAACCATAATGTTGGATTTCTCTGTTTTTTTTTTTTTTCTGTTAATTGCTGCACACATTTTGGAGCTGTGTAGTTAAGAGTAGTTAAATGTGCAAGGTTATTATGTCATCTTGATAAACTGACCCCTTTGTATTATAAATATCTACTTTTTACCCCTAGCAATATTTTTGTTCTGAAACCTGTTTTGCAAGGCATAAATATAGGTTCTCCGGCTTTCTTTTGAAAGCTGCTGCATCAAGGAGCCTTTCTCTTGTCCCTCCCCTCAGTCTGTCTTGTCCTCTTCTTCAGCTCTCCCCTCAGGTTCTCCACAATACTCAGGAGCCCTTCTGGGTGAGAGAACATGGGACCAGAGCTGCCTTCAGATGACTAGATGTTCAAAACCCTCTGAGCAACTTTTCTTCAGCCTTTGACCTCCCTCTGGGCCTTTCGCGCTGAGGTTCTCCTAGCTGAAAAGCAGGTGGAGGGAAAATCCCCGCCTGGCTCTGTGCACATCTGTGTGGGTGCACATCTGTGTGGGTGCCTGCACCTGCCCCTTGCTCTGCTTCTTTGCCTGGGGGGAAGAGAAACCCTAGCTGAGCATAGTGGCACATCCCCTTAATCCCGGCACTCTGGAGGCAGAGGCAGGTATATTTCTGAGTTTGAAGCCAGCCTGATCTACACAGCAAGTTTCAGACCAGCCAGTGCTATATAGCAAGATCTGTCTCCAAACAAACCGCACAAAACCCAAGGAAGCTCTTTTTCACCAAGTCGTTTCCTGTAAGCTTTCAGATAAAGTCTCACTGGTTTTCCTGCCCAGGATGTACCATGGTAACATACAATAACCTCACATCTAAGCCTGTCCCTGGCCAAAGAGTACTGCCAAGTTTCTCTGGCTATAACACAGAATTTCTTTCTAGGGAGATGGGATGATGGGAAGGGAGTGAGGCTTCAGTTTCTCAGTCGAGATGAAGAATGTGGCTGGCTCTCAGAGACAGAATGAAGCAGCCATTGTTCGGCCCCTGCCGGCCTCTGGGAGCAGCTGTTTCTGTGGTCTGTGGAACAATGTGCAGGTGCAGGGGCTCTGGGGGTGCACTCAGCTGATTCTTTCTCCACCAGGACTTGGTCTTCGACCTGGGAGACCCTGTGAGGTGGGAGTACATGCTCCTGGGAACTGATAAGCCCCACCTATCTTTGACTGAGGATGAAGACGATGGGATGGATGATGATGATATAGAAGACCTGGTGAGTCCAAGTGGTGTGAGGGTGGGTGGAAGGGGCTCCCCCCCACCAACGTGTTGCTTCAGGAATCCTGGCAGACATCCCTGAAAACATGTATGTGTATGGGGGAATCAGATTCTTTAAGAAGAGCCAGAGCAAAGACCTCATTTTATAGATTGGTAGACGGAGGCTCCAGTATGACAGTAACTTGCTCAGGCTTTCTCCCACCTTCAGTCATGTTTAATTGTTGGACTCCTCCTTAGAAAGCGCATTCCTTTGGAGTAGGAACGCTGGGGCTGGTCACTCTGCTGGCTCCTCCTGAATAGCTACTGTGATTCCTTGCCCAGTCAGGCCTTTCCTGCCTGTCCTGTCAGGTCTTCTAGAGGCCATTGGCCTAGAGTACCCCCATCATCAGCCTTGCTTCTCTGATTTCCCAGTAAGGTAAAAGGGGTGGCGGGGGGACACTTCCAGAATGGCCTGCATGAGCCTCTGTGTGGGCTGTCGGTGTCCAGATGCCCAGGGCATTAAACACGGACTTTGTTCCCCAGCGTTGGGAATTTCCATTCCTCCCCTGTAAATGAAACTAGGGAGAGGGTCACAGTCAGTATTTGGTATCTATAAGCAACAATAACAGGTGAAACAGTCTGCTGGCGCTGCTATAACAAAAGTCACAGGCTGGGAGTTTAAACAAGAGAAATTCTTTGTTTTTCAATTCTGGAGGCTGGAAATTCAAGATGGAGGCGCTGTTAGGCCTGGTAAATTCTGAGAACTCCTGATGACTTTGCCATATCTTGCTTGATCCTCTTTTTATGAATCTGTGTCCTGATTTTCTTTCTTGTGAGGACACCCAGCATATTGGGATAGGACCACCTGAGGGCCTCATTTAAACTTCATTTACTCTTATTCAAAGACTTTATTTTCAGATGCAGCTAGCTATATTCATGGGTATTAGGTGTGGGGATGGGGCAAGGACGTTGGCATATAATTTTAGAGGGTGGTGGAACAATGGTCATAGCAAGAAGCAACACTCTTGTGGCCTCACTGAGTGACAGACTCTGTTGTCAGTGCCAAACCTGAGCCTACTCATTTAAATCTCCACCACCTGGGAAGCTGAAGACCAGCTATTATCACCCTCCTGCCTCCGTCACAGAGGGTACAACTTGTGTGCAGTGAGCCTGATTAAGACACCCGAAAGATCCAATCAGTAAGTGAGAGATCTGGGCTCTGAGCCTAAACTGTCTAGCTGCATGTCTAGGTTCTCACTGGCAACTGTTCCAGCTCTAGGGGCTGCTTGAGAATGATTGAGGACAGCCCTGTAAATCTGTCAGAGACCAGTTCTCTGAAGCCTCAGCCCTGAACACCATTGCCACCTGCTGGCCACGGACATGAACCAGCAGCCTTCAGGGCGTGTGGTCTGGGGGCATCGCGTGCCCCCTTAGTCCTGGGGTACTGCTCCAGTCTGGAAGCCCCCTTCCATCCCTAGACTGAGAATTCCTGTTACCTCCAACAATGATGGATGACATCTCTGAGAGTTAGCACTCAGCTGTGGGTCCAGCCACAGTGCTGGGACCAGACTGCCTCGGAGAGTTCTACCAATGCCCGTTGACTGCTTGCATGGTCTGTCTGCAAAAGAAGTCACAATGAGATGAGCAGAAGTCACAGGTCTGAACAGTGTTTGTGGCAGAAAGAGCAGAAGAGAAAACCTTGAGTCTTATTTGAAAGCCATTTGCCTAGACCAGGCCTTATTTCACAGACCGCTAAGGACCCTAAGCTCTGCTTATGACATCATTTAGTCCTCTCCAGAGGACCAGTCAATGCTAAGGAAACTGAGGCTTGGAGTGGATGAAGGCCTTTCCCAGGCCCCCTTACCTGGTACTAGGTAGAGTCGTGGGTATGGCTCTGTTGAGGGGCCATGGAACAGGTGACTTGGCTGGAGGGATAAGGTGTGGATGGCAGTGTGAGAGCAGACGCCATCATCAACCAAGCAGGTGGGGTATGGAGGTCTTCCCAAGCTGATTCCTCTTCTTTCCCATCCTGTACCATGCTCCTAACTTCAGCCTCCCCTGCGGAAACCGACAGGGCCCCATTGACTTGGTTCTGGGGCAAGGTTGGGAGACAGAGCTTTGCCGTGGTCTTCGTTCCGAGGCCTGGTCAGCACCCATCCCCTCTCCCCACAGGGCAAGGAGGATGAAGATAAGAGCTTCGACATGCCGCCCTCATGGGTAGCACAGATTGAGATCACCCCGGAAGGTCTGTCACTGGTCTCCTGCCTCCCCCAAGAACCAGCTCTAGCCCTGGAGACGTCCCCAGTGACAGCTAGGCACAGGACTTCAAAGGCTTTTCCAGGCTTCCTCCTCCCCTTCCCAACACCCCACCAGCTCTGTGTCCAGGGCCTGACACAATCTGACACATAGGAAGACTGGGTTGTTAACGTCATGACTACTGAGGACCGAGACACAGCCCCTTTCTCTCCCTCAGAGCCCCTGTTTAGAGGAGGCCACAGACAGTGCACGTGGTAAATGGTGTAGGGGTGTCAGGCCCTGGGAGCTGTGAGCAGAGAAGGCAAGAGGGTGGTCTGTTTCATGCCTTCTAGCCACATCTGGCCATCTGGGAGTGCCCAGGTCCACAGGTAGGGCACAGGCAATTCCAACAGGTGGCAAGTGTTAGCAAGGTGGTCATGGAACCCGGAGGAGGACCCAGAGCATCCCAAATAGGGGATGGGCAAAGGGGACTCTGGAAGTAGGGGTCACTGGGGCTGGGTTTTGAAGGATCAGAAGTCATCCCTAGAGCCAAAGGGAGGATGATGTTTCCAGTACAGGGTCCTCCTTGGCGAAGGCCTGGCAGTAAATGGGGTGGCTGGATCACAGGTCTCACTCACAGGTAGCTCTGTACTTCTGGCTGGCCTAAGAACACCTCAGGCAGAGTTGGAGCTAGAGCCAGAACGGGTGACTATTCTCTACCTCCCTCGAGCTGGCTTTCAGCCTGGAGGCATTTTGTAGACAGTTGCAGGGGTCTGATGAATGGTGAGGAATGGTGGACCGAGAGTCCATAGCCCCCCTCTGTCTCCACAGAGTTTGAGACCCGCTGCCCAAGTGGGAAGAAGGTGATCCAATACAAGAGGGCGCAGGTAGAGAAGTGGTCCCCGTACCTCAACAACAATGGCCTGGTGTGCCGCCTTACCACCTATGAAGATCTGCAGTGTAACGTGCCCTGGGCGCCAGGGGGGGTGGCATGGCCAAGCCGCAGCTTTGAGCACCTGCAAGAGCAGCCTGGGTTCTCCACAGGTACCAAAGTTCTGGAGATAAAGGAGTGGTTCCAGAACCGGGAGGACAGGCTGGAACTGAAGCACCTAAACAAGACCACAGGCCTCTACGTGGACTACTTCAGACCGGGCCACTCCCAGGCTCTGAAAGGTGTGTGGACTGCATCGCTGGGACGGACCCTGGGTGAGGGGTGGGTTTCCGACCCTGGGTGAAGGATGGGCCTCGGACCCTGGGTGAGTGATGGGCCTCGGACCCTGGGTGAGTGATGGGCTTCAAACCCTGGGTGAGGGAAGGGCTTACATGTTCCTAGAACATGGCGGGGAGACCAAGGCACAGGTATCTGTAAGGTTCTTGGGTGTCAAGCAACAGACCCGGCTTCTGCCAATCAGGTGTGAGGGCAGATGAGAAAACTCAGAGAAGGAAGGTAATGTGGCCAGTGCTCCTTCAGGAGAGAGAGCATGAAGTGTGGGCCACATGTGAAGGGTCTAAGGAGGTTGAGTAATAAAATCAGATGACTGACCCCCTCACAGGGCAACATGAAGGGCAGAGCACCCACAATACGCCAATGGGCAGAGAGGAAAGAAAGTATGCCTTCTGAGATCCACATCCCTCCCCAAGGATTCACTGAAGAACAGTCTGGGGCCGGGGTCCATCACCACAGTGGATAGTTGGCATTTTCAAAATGAAAGTAAGGGACTATGTCACAGCCTTCCTGCTGGCAAATGGATCCACATGTCACAGGCGTAGGAGCAGCAGACGGTTGCTCCCTATGGATGTAGATAGATCACTTACATTATGGCTCTTAAGGACAGTTGAGCAAAATGTAGCTTAGCATGCCCAAGGCCCTAGGTTCCATCCTTAACACAATAATAGTAGTGATATTAATAATAATGGCCTTAAATGTGTGTATATTTTGACCCAGTGATTCTACTGCTGAGAATTTGTTCTTATCAAAGAATGGACAAGAATATAATATATAACTTAGATGTTCATTCACAGTGTTGTTTATAAGAACAAAAGTTTGATAAAAATATTTTTAAAAATAAAAAAAATGATACTGGAGAGATGGCTTAGTGGTTAAGAACACTTGTTCTTGCAGACGACCCAGGTTCAATTCCCAGCACCCATATGGCAGCTAACAACTGTCTGTAACTCCAGTTCCAGGAATTCAAACACATTCTTCTGGCCTCTGCAGGCTTTGAATGATATTGGTGCACTTACACACATATAGGCAATGCACTCATACACATAAAATAAAAACAGTAAATAAAAATATTTTTAAAAGGGTTGGACATAACGTAAAAACTCAGCACACAGAGACTGGGTACATAGCTAATGTTCCTCTGTAATGTGCAGCTGCCTTCTCCCTGGGCCCGGGGTCGGTCACCAAGCCAGCTGCCATAGCTCCTGGCATCCACCCAGCCACCTCTTCCCTTCACTCCAGTGCACTCATACAAGTCCATGCTGCCTGAGATGGACCGCATCATGGAGTTCTATGAAAATGCCCGTGTGGATGGCCTGATAGAGCGGGAGGAGACGCCTATGACAATGACAGAATACTACCAAGGGCGCCCAGACTTCCTCTCCTATCGCCACATCAATTTTGGGCCCCGGATCAAGAAACTCACCCAGAACAGTGCAGAGTCCAACCCCAGGCCCATGGTGGTAAGAGCTCGCTGGTCCTGGGGGACTGGACTGCTCTGGCATACAGAGGTCCCCCAGAGTGGGAGAGCCCTGATTGTGGGATGGCATTGAGGCCTGTGACATTGTCAGAGTTGTGAGCCAAGCACTTTAGTAAATGCAGATTCCTGAACTTGCTTTGTGCTTTTCACCGTGTCCTCAACCACCAGACCAAGAAGCTGTTTCCTTACTGTGATAAGCAAGTCCACACCCATGGCCAGACATCTGGAAATGTGGGGAAACAGAGAAAGAGAAAATATCTCAGAACGGCATTTGTCCAATATTGCTGGGGAGTAATGGGTTTGGTCCTGGCGTCATGGTGATACACATCTGTAGTCCCAGCACTTGAGAGTTAGTGGTAGAAAGATCAGGAGTTCAAAGCTATCCTCAGCTACATAGTGAGTTCAAGGCCAGTTTAAGTTACACAAGGGCTTGAATAGATGGTTCAGTCAGTGAGCTGCTTGCCTTGCAAGTAGAAGGACCTGAGTTTGATCTCCAGCACCCACGTAAAAAAGCCAAGCACTAGCACATGTCCACAATCCCAGCTCTGGGGAGGAAGGGTAGGAGGAAACCCGGGGCTTGCTGGCCAACCTGTCTAGCCAAATCAGTGAGCTCCAGCTTCATTGAGAGGTCCTGTCTCAAAATGCCAGGTGGAGGGGGGCTGGAGAGATAGCTCAGTGGATAAGAGCACTGACTGCTCTTGCAGAGAACCCAGATTCAATACCCAGCATCCGCTGGCAGCCAACAACTGCAACTCCAGTACAGGGGATCTGACACGACAAGGATGCACCTACCTACATATGGGGGTTACATTCACACACATAAAATATTTTTTTAAAAAACAATGTGGAGAGCAATTGAGGAAGACACCCAATGTCTGCTCCTCAAGGCACGCACACCCATGTACGCACACACACACACACACACAGTATGTTTTTGAGAGTTCTAATATATATATATATATATATATATATATATATATATATTTTTTTTTTTTTTTTTGGCCTTTTTTGGGACAGGGCCTTCCTGTAACCCCAGCTGTCCCAAAACTCTCTATGTAGACTAGGCTGGCCTTGAACTCACAGAGATACACCTGTTTTTGCCTCCACAGTGCTGAGGTTAGAGGCGTGCACCACCATGCCCAGCTGGAAATTCTAATTTTATTGAGATCTGGGGTGAAGGTTAAAATGCCTGTTTTCACCCACTTTTATCAGATAAATTATGCTTTTTCCTCTGAGATGCTACACAGTTTTGGGCCATATAAGTTCCTGGCCACACCCCCAAAATCTCTTTCCCCCTCAAGGACTGTCTGGTGAGGGGGTAGGTTTTCTGGAGATGCGGTTAGACCCCGTCTCTAGGGGCAGGCAAGAAGCGTCTTGTAGAGGGAGCTGGAGAAGAGATCCAGCACCACGTGAGGCTGGAGAACCCACGTGAGGTCCTGAGAACCCACGGGGGTGGGGAGGGGGTCATGAAAGCCATTGGCTAGCGGGGATAGCTCAAAGGGCCGAAGCCTGAGTCCTTCGCGCTGCCCGCAGAGCGCGCGCAACGATTCCCCTCCCTCCTTGCCCTGTTCTGGTCGCTCAGAAAATCACCGAGCGCTTCTCCCGCAACCCCGCGAAGCCAGCGGACGAGGACGTGGCAGAGCGCGCGTTTCTAATCGCGGAGGAACGCATCCAGCTCCGCTACCACTGTCGTGACGACTGCATCACCGCGTCCAAGCGCGAGTTCCTCCGGCGGACCGAGGTGGACAGCAAGGGCAACAAGATCATCATGACGCCGGACATGTGCATTAGCTTCGAGGTGGGCTGGTGACTGCCCAGGGCAGGGGACCGTGGAGGGCCCCCGCGGGAACTGCGCCTGCAGTGCCTTCCAGCAATCTGGGGGAACCCCAGGTGGGTGTTCTGGAAACTCAGCAGGAAATTCACCTCTGCCCCAAGCTCGCATCTGAGGACCACTCCCTTTGCAGTTCCTCTGAAACCACTACGCCCGCCGCCCCGCCCAATTGAGAACCCAGCAGGCTGAGACTGTTCCTTCTGGTTCCCTCCCTGCACCTCTGATGAACCCAGAGGCTAGCTCCCACAGGCCCATTCCTCCATAGAGTCTCCCAGCCCTGCCTGAATCTGCACCGTCCTGTCGCATTCCTTAGCCCCTCTGCGTCCTTGTTTCCTCTATCTGTATCTTTAAAATATTTATTATTTTATGTGGGAGTGTATTGTCTGCATGTAAGTGCACCCGTGTCTTGCAGTGCCTGCGGAGGTCAGAAGAGGGCGTCAGATCCCTTGGAACTATAGTAATAGACTGTTGCTAGCTGCTATGTAGGTGCTGGGAACTAAACCCTGGTCCTCTGCAAGAGTAGCCAGTGCTCTTAACTGCTGAGCCATCTCTCCAGCCCCCTATCTGCATTTTTGTAGATAAGGACCCTGAGACCAGGAGAGGCTAAGCGACTTGCTTGAAGCAATAGTAGACTTAAACCAAGTGGTCCCTAGCTGAAAATAGCCACCTCTCTGTCACTGTGGTGGTTCTGATCCCAGGTAGAGCCCATGGAGCACACCAAGAAACTTCTCTACCAGTACGAGACCATGATTCACCTGAAGAATGAGGAGAAACTGTCCCGACATCAAGCCTGGGAATCGGAGCTGGAGGTAAAGTCCTATTGGAGTAGGCAGTGGGAGGAGACAGGGTGAGAGGCTCTTAACAATGCATATCCTCCATCGTGTGCAATTAAGGTGCTGGAGATCTTGAAGCTCCGGGAGGAGGAGGAGGAGGCGCATACACTGAACATCTCCATCTATGATACCAAACGCAATGAGAAAAGCAAGGAGTATCGGGAAGCCATGGTGAGCCAGTGTCCCTGCCTCTCCCAAACTGCTTTCTGTGGAGCAGGATGGGAGACCATGGGAATCCTTTGTAAGAAATGATGCCATTGATGCTGAGTGAGCATAATTGCTGACTATTCCTGGTTGAGCTGACAAATTCCACAATTCACCCCAGAGAGCACTCCAAATCCAGGCCAAGTGTCCTCATCCAAGGTCTCACACATGGGGAAAGAATGAAAACTGCCATGCCCTACCCCCCCACCAGAGCTCTCACTGAGACTGTGACCCAGGCTGAACCCTGCAAGCGGACACAGGCACAAACTGAGCACTGGGGCTCTGCAGCACAGGGCTTTAGTAGACCCTTCAAAGGTGAAGGCTGTTGGGTTTCTAGACTTGCTTCCAAATCCTCCTCACCTAGCACTGACTTCTAAAGTAGGCGGGGGCTGGTAAGGCAAGGCTGATCATCAGATGACTGTTTTCAGGTCCTAGGGAAAGGCAAGAGCCTGTGTAGCCAGCTCCCCTGGCCCCTGTCCACCCCATGCAGGATTTTATGGGCAAAAAGGAAAGTGATGCCAGTTCAGTGTCATTGCTAAACACTGACATTCACCAAGTAAGCACCTGCTGTGGTCCGTCAGGCCTAGGCTGTGTGCTTTAGAAGACATGAGCCAGTCTCAGTCTTCAGAGGAGGAAACATGCTTGAGCTGAGAAATGAAATCATGTCAGAAAAAGGGAATTGCATGTCACCCTTAAACACAGGTGCAAGAGGTGATCCTGTCTCAGAGGAACCGAATGCTGGGACCTGGATTTGGGGCCTGACTTTGTGCTTCCACAGCACGGATGCAGAACTGGTTGGGAGGTCCCCCCCAGGGCCTCTGTTCTTCCAGCTGATCTCCTTCCCCCATAGGAGCGTGTTTTGCATGAGGAGCACCTGCGGCAGATGGAGACCCAGCTGGACTACCTGGCCCCATTCTTGGCACAGCTCCCTCCAGGGGAGAAGCTGACTCGCTGGCAGGCAGTACGCCTCAAGGACGAATGTCTCAGCGACTTCAAGCAGCGCCTCATCGACAAGGCTAACCTCATCCAGGCGCGCTTTGAAAAGGTGTGGCCAGGGACCAAGCAGGGCAGGGGACCTTGTCTTTAGCCAGAAAATGGGTTCTGGGCTCTGCCCAGCAGCTCACAGATGTGGGAAGGTCACATGAGTGGATGCGTATGTCTGTGTCTGGGGACCCATGGTGTCTGAGTTCTTCTCTTTTGGCTCTGAGATGGATGAGATGATTGAGCAGATGATTGGGTAGGTGGGTGAATATGAATAGGTGGGTGGATGATTGGATAGTGGGGTGGATCTGGATGGATGGGTGTGTAGGTGGGTAGATGGGAGATGGATGAAGCATATAAGTGGGTGAATAATGGATGGATGGATGGCGGGTGAGTAAATTGTTATGTAAGGGGGTGACTATGGGAGTGTGGGTGGATATGGATGGATATGGTGGATAGATGAAAAGGTGAGTGGGTGGATGGTGGGTGGGTGAGTGGAAAGATGGCTAGACAGATGGGCAGATGGGGGCTAGGCAAAGGGATGGATGAGCGGGTCTGTGGGTGAATGGAACGGTGGAAGGCGCATTGTAACGGTTCCTACTGCTTGTCCCCTTTCTGTGGGTTAGGTGCCTGCCTTGTCATTTCCAGGCACAGAGTAGGGCTGGGTGGGATGGGATACACATAGGTAAGCTATTTGAGGCTCTGAGCTTGTCTAGCTCATGTAGCTATCTGGTTTTGTTTATGAGGTGCTGGGGATGGAACCCAGGGCCATGTGCTGAGCCATGCCCCAGCCCTGGCTGACTGTATGATATACTGTCTTTTACATCACGACTCCGGTGGAATTCCCATCCAAGACATTCTGTGACTCCCCCTAACTCTGCCCTTCTGCCGGTCGAGGGGGTAATCCTCCTGGGTTACCTGTGATCCTACAGCCTGGCTGAGGGTCAGCTCATGCCTCCCTCCTGCTTACTCCCTGTGCCCCCAGGAGACCCAGGAGCTGCAGAAGAAGCAGCAGTGGTACCAGGAGAACCAGGTGACCTTGTCGCCGGAGGAAGAAGACTTGTACCTGAGCTACTGCTCTCAGGCCATGTTCCGAATCCGCATCTTGGAACAGCGGCTCAACCGGTACGGGGCAGATCCGGGAGGACCCCTGGGAGCAGCCCTGCTGGCTTGGATGTCCCTCACCTTCGCTTTCCTCCTTCTGTGCAGGCACAAGGAGCTGGCCCCACTGAAGTACCTGGCACTGGAAGAAAAGCTCTACAAGGACCCGCGGCTAGTGGACTTTGTGAAAGTCTTTGTTTGATACCCCTCATGGGACCACAGCAGATGCCAGAGAATGGAGCTCCTCCCGTTTCCAGCCACTGTGCCCCTACACGAGCTTTACTGCCATGCCGTTTCCCCTGACCCCCAGTCTCGCCCAGATAAACACATGGCTAACTTGCCATTTATATACTCCAGGCTTCGCAAGCTCTAGTCCATCCTTCTCTGTCATCCTCTCTTGTTGGAGTGTCAGGTCTTGACCTCTGCAGGTGGTCCCACAGCTGCCACACACAGCTGCTTAGATCTTGATGTGGTGACAGTGAGTGAGTGAAGTGAGAATGGGAAAACCAAGGTGTGGCAAGAATTTGGCAGCCTGACATTAGAAGGCAAAGGACTGAATTCAAATTCCTTTTCCATTTACCACCCAAGAAACAAGGAGGGCATTGCTGCCCGAAATAAGACTTAAAAAGCAGAGAAAGCCAGGTGTGGTTTTGCACACCTGAAATTCCAGCACTTGGGATGTAGAGGCAAAGTCAGGAGTTCAGGGCTGGCCTCAGCAACATAGGGAGTTTAAGGCCCCTCTGGGCTACATAAATGCCTGTCTCAAAACAGTATTTGTCAGGGAGGCCACAGAGACTGTCCCCAAAGCAATACAGGATCTCGCCTTTCCTTTAGGTTGACCACTAGAAGTAGATGAGAAGACCCTATTGCTAAAGACAACATGCACCTTAGTTGTAAGATGTAGAAAAGCCAAATTAGAACTGAGCTGGAAGCTTCCTCCCTGCTGGCTAGCTTCCATAGTGCTGGAAGGTCCTCTGCAGGCTGCTGGGGGAGAGAAGGCATGAATGAGCTTTCCTAGCTGTGAGCACTACAAATTACAGTGTGAACCTGCTAAGCAAGATGTGCTCATCGGTGAAACAGTTGCATGACTGTTAATGGGAGTAACCAAAAGCTCTGGGAGTCTGAGGCCCACTCCACAGGAAGGACTATCTACCCAGTACTGTAAACCCACTCAAAAGCCCATGGTTGGAGCAGATATAGGCCCTACAGAGGAACTTACTACTGTTGTTTAGCTTAAGTGACACGGCCCCAAACTGCCTTCTAAGTATCTAGGTTTATATGAATAGACAGATGCAAGTCCCAGTCCTAATTAGATAATCTGTTCTTTACAACAAACAGTGGTGGATGTAGAGACTTGTCCCTGCTCAAGGCTCAGGGAACATCATGGAAGAAGAAGCAGAAAAAAATGTAAGAGGCGGAAGGCAGGAGGTAGGCCTGCGAGATACGACCTTGAGGGCATGGCACGGCCTCATAAACATCTCACAGCCGCTGTGGTTGCCTGCACAAAGGCTGCAACTGTCAACAGCCAATCAGGGATCAGGGAGGCGCTCTTGGGGCCATATGTCTCCCTGAATAGTTTTTTGGAGGGGATACTAGAGCAGAAATAGCAAAATGTGTCAAAATCAAGGTGATTTGACATTCTCAACTTTTATAATAGAAAGGGGTTTGGGGAGGGGAGCTGGAGAGATGGCTCAGCAGTTAAGAGCACTGGCTGCTCTCTCAGAGGACCCAGGTTTGATCCCCAGCACCCACATGGCAGCTAACAACTGTCCATAACTTCAGTTTCAGGGGACCCAACACCCTATTCTGACCTCCATGGGCACTGCACAACATCAGTGCACTTACATACATGCAGGCACACACATAAAGATATTTAAGAAAAAAACTTTTTGAGTCAGGGTCTCCATGTAGTTCCAGCTAGCCTGGAGCTCGCTATATACAAGGCTGGCCTCATTCTCACAGAGATCTGCCTGCCAACTGCCTCCCCCCCCCCCCCCCCCACCGGCCTCTTTTAATAATTCCCAAAGCTCCAGGAGCCAGAGGATGTTTCTTGTCCCTGAAGAGAGCTTGCATCCAGTATGGGCTTCCTTGGACCTTGGCTTCAAGAACAAGGGTTCAAGTCCTTGGGGTCATTCTTCCGGGTGTGGGGTCTTTTTCAAGAATCTTAACCTGTGCCCCAATTTCCTCATCTGTAAACGGAGACATGAATTCCTACTCTTTTAGGCTGAGTGGAGAATAATGAGACCTCCAACAGCCCCGACAAGAGGTGAATGGAGGACAGACCCGGCGTTCGAGGGTCTTCTCGCATTGGGCTAGGGCTCCAACCAGGAGTCCTGACGTCTGATGGATTATGTAGCCTTTCCGTGAACTCATCCTGCCCGAAGTATCACACACCGTGAGCCTTTCACAGATAGGTTCCTACTCCGTGGTCCCATTCATCCATTCCCCAATCGGGGGCCCTGGGGACGTACTCCTGGACTCCACACGGACGCTGTCTCCCTCGAGGCCAACGTCGTCATGATCAAAGCAGCCAGGCCAAGTCCTCAGACCACGACGGCACCCACAGGCTGGAGAAGGAACTGCGGCCACATGCTAAGGTTCAGTCCACTTCGCCCGGTTCCAAGATGGAAGACCTGCAGCTTCACGCTGCTCCCGAAGTCCGCTTTCCATTGGTTAGCTTGGAATTGGTGCTCCAATAATACGGACGTTGATTGGCCTATCTAGGACGATTGCGCAAGCTATTGGTGCGGCAGCCACTCGCAGGTTTTTTTTCAAACCGTAAACTAGGTTCCAGGAAGAGAAAGAAAAGGGCGGAAAGGGAAAGCCGGAGCGGAAGCGGGACCTAGAAAAAAGCAGCCCGCATTGGCTCTTCCGAGACCTCAGGGCGGCCCCTTAATCGCTCTTTCCTCCTGATTAGTCCGAGTCAGGAAAAGGAGGCGGGTAGGTACCCAAAGCGGCAGAAGCGCCTCCTTCCATTGGCCAGTCTCAGAGGAAGGCGGAGCGTCTCCGGTGGCTGATTGGTGCAGGAGGCGAAGTGGGCGGGGCTCTGGACCGGAGGTTTTGTTGTGAGGGTCGGTTGTCAAGCAGCGACCAATCAGGGCAGAGGATGGAGGCAAGTGGGGGTCGCGCCTGGAGCGGAGCTTTGGCCTCGGGAGCTACAGCTGCAGGTAGAGTGGGCGATGCGGCTTGGAGGCGAGGGGAAGAAGGGCTCCGGCCCGGCCGGAGTTCCGAGGGGACGACGGCGCTGGCGGGAGGAAGTTCCGGGCCGGGGCAGGCTGGACCAGTGGCCCCACAAGCCAGAGGGGCGGGGGGGTCAGGCGAGGCTGAGAGACCAGTCCCAGATTTTGAAAGAACCGGCAGGGCCGGCGTGGAGGTCGGAGGGGGCAAGTTAGGGGGCTGGAAGCGGAGCTGAATGGTAGTGAGTAGGGGCTCGAGAAGCAGGGGAGCGAATGAATGGGGGACTCCGGTAGCAGCGGGGAAAAAGGAGTCAGGGGGTCTGGCGGGGCGGAGGCCAACTTAGAGAACGCTTGATGTGTCTGAATGCGAGCACAGGCGACAGCAGAAAGGGAACGCAGGGAGAGGCTCCTGGGCAAGAGCTGCAGGGCTATGGCTGTGGAAGCTTCCATGCCTTTTAGAGTCGTCTCGTTCCAACCCACGCCCAGACTGGAGACCCAGTTCCTAGCTCTGTCCTTGATAGTGGCACGGGCAGATGCGGTTCCCAGGCTAGGAGCTAGGGAAGGAGCGAGAGTATTAGACCTTCAGGATCCTCTTGGCGATCCGTCTGTCTCCCAACAACCCAGGGCTTCAAGGGCTTTTTCTATGGGGTGCCTGTCCTGGGCTGGTAAGCATGGCCTCTGACTTCAGTGCTCCATCTGGTAGGTCAGGGGCAAACAGTGATTCCCAGAAATCTGTGAGAACTGCAAACATGTGGTCCTCCCTGCCCCAATGCAACTGCTGACATTTGAGGCAGCAACCTGGAGCACAGCCTTTTGTGATCTCAGTGATCTCAGGCCGCCGCAAAGACTTCTTTGTTTTTAGGGTCTCACTTTGTAGTCCTGGATGGCCTGGAACTCACTATGTAGACCAGGCTGACCAAACAGAGATTCACCTACCCCTGAGTCCCAAGTCCGGCGATTGAAGGCATGTGACATTGCACCCAGCTATTCTTGGAAGATCTTAAAGTCTTTGTCCCTTTGCTAAATCACACCCGTGAAGTTCCTCCCTCTCTGAAGTTTCTCAAATCCCGTGTGCACTACAGCTCTAGGCCCTAGGGGCATTTGGTGGGCTGTCAAGGGTCCTTGTTAACCCAGGGATCTGCAGTTCTTTCCTAAACACTCCTTAACACACCATCACCTCTGCTCCCGTTCCAGCCCAGTGTTGAGCTGAGATGGCCCAAGCCTAACATCCCATGATCCTGGATCCTGGCCGATGTGCACAGGCTGCTGCAGCAGCAGCAGATGATCTGAACCACCAGGCAGTCCTGGGCCAAGAGAGGAGGACTCTCTGCCTGGATGTGTGGAGACTCCCTGCCAACTTGATTGGTGGATCTGGGGGGGGATCCACCCCCACCCCTCAAAGAGAGCACAGTCCATTTTGTGGGTGGGATCTCAGGTGCCAGCCCCTGAAGCATGGCCACTCCTGTGGTCACCAAGACGTCCTGGAAGTTACGTGAGTACTTTTCATTTTTCTTTATCATCCTGTTTTGTGAGTTGTTTGTTGCTGGGCTGAGTCTGAACCTGCAACTTTGCCTTCTCTCCTTGGCACAGGGGAGACTCTCAGACCTTGTAGACTCTTATATTCTTAAAAATTATTGAGAACCCTAGATGGGCGTGGTGGTGTAGGCCTTTAATCTTAGCACTCAGGAGCCAGAGTCAGGTGGATCTCAGTGAATTTAAGGCCAGCGGGGGCTACAGAGAGACTGTCTCAAAAAGAAAAAAAAAAATTGAGACGCCCAAAGTGCTTTGGTCTAGAAGAAATAATTCTTCTTACCCATATATCTTACCTATAACTACCATGTCAGAAAATATACCAAGACATTTTTGAAACATGACATTTACTCAAATCTGACATTTAGTGATGATGTCATCACATGTATGTCTTCTAGAAGACTCTGTTGGAGCAAATGAGAGTACCAAAAGCCAGCCATCTTGGTATTAAGACAATAGTTTTGTTCTTCCTTTGGGCCTTCTAAAAAGCTGAGGATCCCAAGGGCCCTTGGGCCATGTCTAGAGGACCTATTCCATACCTCTGTGGATCCCTCTGGAGTTGTAACTGGTTGGCAAGGTTGAGTGTGTTCCACCAAGCCCCGCTCTGCTGGGAACCATCCCTGGGTTGCCTTCCGGAGACTGGGTAAAGCTCTACCACTTTTTAACCACAAGACTTTGGGCAAAGCTGTTTGCTCTCAGTTTCCTCATTTGTAAAGTGATTGGGGCCATTTTCAGGTTGTTCTCCAGAACTCTAGCATTCTGGGGAAACCCTGTTAATGGCCCTTGAGGAAGGTACACTTTAGACAGAGTGGCATTGTATTTATTGGGATTATGTATCCAACTCTCCAACCGCTGACTGTACCTTAGGTAGCAACTAGGCACTGGGAGGTAAATGGAGGCCAAAGAAGCCAAAGTTGCTATACAGCGAGAGCTCAGCCTGGGGAGAATAACAGGCAAGAATCAGATAATCACATCCTTGTGTTTCCAGTCCTGCTCCAATTCTGAGCTGATGTGTATGCTTAACTAAATGGTGAGGGCAGAAAGTGAGGCAGGGACAGCTGTGTGAGCAGCAGGTGCAAAGGCCCCGAGACAGAACGTGTCATGTATTAGAAGGACTTACAGGAGGCCATGGGGCTGTGGCACAGCAGCAAGGAGAAAATGATACCAGACTCTCCCTCAGAGAGGATGGGTGATTTGTCCAAAGCTACACAGCTAGCAGAGCTCAGACTAGCATCTGATTTGTGATTCTGAATTGGGAGTTGGAAACAGATATCTAGAGATAGAACTTGAATTATTCTGAGGTGTGTCCCCGCAGAGCTCTGCCCATTTGAGTGGCACCTGAGAGCAGCCGAAAGGCACTTAGGAAGTACATAAGTCCTTTTTTTTTTTTAAAAAAAAAAGAGTGTTTTTATATTATAGGAAAAGTATCATGACCATATCTGTGGATATTATTTCTTCAAATACCTAAACTCACATGTGCTTGAGTCTTTTATACAGTGTTAAGTATTTGCATAGAAACTACACTCACCCTCCTGGGACCTTGAATCATCTGTTACTTGTGAAATCTAGTACAATGTAAGTGCTATTAAATACTTGTTGCATTATATTGTTTAGGGACTAGCAATAAGAAAAAAAAAAAAAGGTCTATATATACTGATTTTGTGACAGGATCTTGCATGTAAACTGAGCTGGCTTTGAACTCATGATCCTCCTGCCTCAGCCTCCTGAATGTTGGGGTGCACCACCATGCCCAGCACTACAGATGCACTTATCTCTAGTGTCCATAGTTGGTTAAATCTGCACATATGGAAGATGTACTGTGTTGTCAGTGTTACCAGCTGATGTGAAGAGAAAGGAAAAATTTAAGAGGCTCAAGAGCATGATAGGATGACTGAGGTAGAGGGACAGTCACTTCAGTCTCTTCCATGCCTTGCCCTGTCGTTGGTCCTGCAGCTCTGGGGGATTATCTGAGCAGAGCCATCTCCTCCATATGGTCCGTCAAAGTCCCCTGACATTTTCTCCCTCTCCTGTGTAGAGGAGATCGTCGCTCACGCCAGCAATGTGTCTTCGTTGGTGCTGGGTAAGGCCTCCGGGCGACTGCTGGCCACTGGAGGGGACGACTGCCGTGTCAACCTGTGGTCCATCAACAAGCCTAACTGCATCATGGTGAGTGGCGAGCCATGGCCACTGGTGGGGATTCCAGGGTGGCCCAGCACACTGTGATCGGTGCTATTCCAGCTCTCTGCTCGGTGAGGCCCAGGACAGCTGGGATAGTGGCAGGCATTTAGGAAAAGGGACGACATGGGTGTGGACAGAGCTGCAGAGTTTACTGGGAAAGAAGGTTCAAATAAGCCCTGGCTCCCCACCTGCCAGCTACATGGGGGCTTGTGGGGGTGGTTCATCCCCAGCCTCAGTCCATGGATAGAACTGCAGGAAACTGGTACTGCTTGAGGTGGAAGCTCTTTAAGCAGGTTTCCTGGTCATGTAACACATTCAGAGCTGCAGGCTGTTTTCCAGGGCAGGAAAGCCTAAGGGGAGAAAGTGGAGGGCTGCAAAGTAATTTTAGGCAGTTCTATTGGCCAATGACCACCAGGTTTTGGCCAGTGCATTTCTAGATATTGTAGAAGTATATACATGTGCACATACACAAATGTATCTGAAAACCATCATACTCTTATGTAACCTGGTTCTTTAGAATGACAGTGCCATGGGGATTTTCCTATGCCGGCAAATAATGTTTTACAGCACAGTTTTTAATGGCTTCCTATACCCATTCCCGGGGATGAGCTGTAATTAGCTTATCCACATCCTGTCATCCACAGGATGCTGGCTTCTGCTTTCTAGCTGCTAAACATCATCACCCGCCCTAAGCTTTAAGCAGATCCGTGACCACTGCACCTAGTCTGAGGGTCTGCGCTTCTGAAAAGTATGAGCAGACTGCCACACTGCCCTCTAGAAGCCCCGCCCACAGCAGGGGAGTGTGGCCGTGCTCTCGCGACCTTGCCAGTGCAGGGAATTGTCATTCTTTTGACTCTTTGGCCAGATAGGAAATCAGTGGCAGAGGTTAGTGGAAACCCGGCCACTCAGATCAGTGTTCAGTAAGAGGGAAATTATTTGATTTTACTTGGTAGACAGCAAATGTTTTCTTTCCCCATGAAATGCCAGACATAAGTTGACAAGTAATCAGCAAGGGATGGGGCTGCACCTCAGTGGTCGCATCCTTCTCAGCAAGGCACCGGGCTCAGTCCCTAGCACTTCTGAGAGGTGCTTGCTCTGCAGGCAGCCAGCTGCTTTGTTTTTGTTTGCTTCTGAGTGTGTGGTAGCAATGGGCTCAACATCCATAAGATGAAAGGGTGGATGCTGGAGTCTTCCTCCTTTCTGACTTCATGTCCGCCCTGGCGGTGACCCAGTCATAAGATGAGAGTCTTCCTCCCTTCTGACTTCACGTCCTCCCTGGAGATGACCAAGTCTCCATTCCTTCTGTGTTCCAGTATTTCTTAGTATATAGGTAGGCCTGCAGGTATGTCTGCCCCCTAGTGGTCTCATTCTGTGTAACACTGTGCATCTTTGTTCACCTGAGTGTCGTGGAGATGAGTCTTCCTCATGTATGAAGGGTTCCTGTGACGGATATTTACATGGACTCCAGTCTTTTGCCATGAATAACCTTGGGTTTGTGCATGCAGAGGATAAACTGTCTTGAGATTTTGCAAGACTTTGTTTTTCTGAGATAGGCTCTCACTGTGTAGCCCAGGCTGGCCTTGAACTCAGAGATGCTCCTGCTTCAGCCTCCTGAGTACTGGGATCACAGATATATGGCACCACACTCAGTCTTGGAATTGTGGATTGAAGGGGATTCTCTTCCCAGTTATCTGGGTATGGTTAGACTCCTGTCGACGCTGGGTAGGGTAAAACAAACTGCTGTAGCTGCCAGACTGCAGGCTCTGGTGCTGAGGAACAGCCCTCACATGTCCCCGTCCGGAATGTTGCCTTAGACGCTGCTGGAATGAATGGCCACTGTGCTTTGAGGGCTTGGGTTCCAGCCTTCCCTCCAGAAAGCTGGAGATGTTGGCTCCTTCCACCTCACCTGGCCTAGCTCTCCCTGCTCTAGGTGAGCAAAACCTACCCATCCTTGGGTCCCTGGGAACATGAGGCAGGCAGGCAGGCCTCAGGAAGCCAGGCACCCAGAAGGTAGCCAGTGGTGATGCATGCCTTGTTTGCCATGGCTTCTAACCAGACAGAGTGGAGGTGGGAACAACCTGGATGGAGTTGTTCAGACTCAGAGCTAACGGGTCAACATCTCCTTGTCTTGGTCCCTGCGTCCTTCCCGTGGTCCGGGGTAACTTCTCCAGGTGACACCCATGTCAGGAGCGCTGGAAGGAGCGGATGGTGATTAAAGGATGCCGGGGGTTTGATTTTTTTATTTTTTTTAAGTCAGGATCTTAGCACATAGCCAAGGGTGGTCTGGATCTTACAGTTCAGAGAGACCTAGAACTCACAGTCCTCCTGCTTCTCCTTCCCCAATGCTGGGACCACAGGTGTTTAAAGAGATGCTTTATCTGTTGTTGTGACTGACTATCCACCGTGCCCAGCTGAGTTTTTCTTTTTTACTCCAGGAGCAGGGGACATCAGTGGGGCCTCAGCGAACAGCCTTCTACTTAGCCACTTCTGACTGAAGCATTTCCTAAGGCTTAGGGCAGTAGCTGGGGATTTGTTCTGCAGTTCACTAGAGCTGCTGCCCTCTCTCCACAGAGCCTGACAGGTCACACATCCCCCGTGGAGAGTGTCCGCCTCAACACCCCAGAAGAGCTCATCGTGGCCGGCTCCCAGTCGGGCTCCATCCGTGTCTGGGACCTGGAAGCTGCCAAAAGTAGGCCTCCCCGCTTGCTATCCCTTTGTGTGTGCCTGGGCTGCACTCTGAGCTCAGGGCATTGAACCATCACCTCCAGGAAGTCTGGGTGCTTTGTTTCCAGAGCACAGACCAGACAGGGTGGCACTCATGTGATTCCCTTAGCCCAGCAACAACAGGTGTTACCGTCCTGCAACCGCTGGCACTGGGAGCTGCATGTGCAGTGTCTGCATGAACGGTGGGATGTCTGTATGCACACATATGTATGTATGCAGAACTTTGAAGGACATCAGATGCCTTGAGGGCTCTGCAGGGCATGTGGATAAGTGGGTGGCCATGTGGGAAGGGCAGTAGAACTGAGGAGCAGGTGCTCTAAGCTGGGGTGGACATGGGATGTGGACCTTCTGTTTGTTTTTGTTCTTTTGTCTTCATTTAGTTTTTACACTGACAGGAGTAACACGTGCTTTGAAAAGCCCAAGCAGGTCATTCTAGCATGAGCCGTGACAGAGAGAGGAAGCCTTTGCTGCTCTCCTTCCCGTGCTCTAAGAGCCTGTTTTCTGTCCCTTCCCTACCATCCCTGTTTTGCTAAACACTTAACATTACACTTACTTTCTCTTTAAAAAAACAAAACAACAATAGCAAAAAAGGTTGGGTGGCACCTACCTGTATCCCTTTATTCAGGAAACTGAAGACCCCCCCCCCAATAGAAAAACATGGTGCACATGAGACACTGCCCTCTGCTGTGGGAGGCAGGGTTTGGATCTTTGCAGCCACCCCAGCCCTGGGCCCACTTCCCACATTTCTTTTCCTGTCCTCCCACAATCACTGTTTACACAGTCATTGTCTTGTAAGCACCCTCTCCCCCACGCCCACTGTTTTCTTTCTGTAGCTTGATTTTTCCCTGGAATTCATAATTATCCATTTTCTATCTGCATTTTAGCTCTACTAGAAAAGCCAGCTCTTCCTCCCCTCCCCCCGGCCCCCAGCTCCTCCAGTAATCCAGCTGTAATCCAGCTGTCTCTTCTCAGAGCCTCTCTTCCTTGATCCCTGTGGCTGCAGGCCACCCATAACTCCTGGCCTCCTTGTCTCTCTCTGTTCACCTGGTCCTACAATGTCCTCTTTCTTAGTTCCTTTTCATGATGGAGCCCATTCTTCATGGCCTACTAACAAAGGATGAAAGGATCTGGGTGTAGTGTCACAGGCCTAGAATTCCAGCTAAGGCAGGAGCAAGAAGATCACAAGCTCAAGTCCAGCCTGTTTCAAAGCCCAAGGCCTGGGGACATTGGTCAGTGGTAGAACCCTTGATTAGCATGTGTGAGGCTCTAGGTTTGACCTCTGGCACTGAGGTAGGCAGAGTATTTGAAACCCTCCATAGCTGAAAGTAGCGTAGAATTCACTATAGAATTCTAGATTGGAAATAACTTACCTTTGTGATTTTGAAGATGTGACCCATGGCCCTTTAGGTTACAGAATTTCTCTGGAAGCCTGTGCTGTTCTTAGATAGGGCCTTTCCTGTACCTCCTTCAGCTTGGAGGATGTCCTAGCCTCATTGCCATGAGCACTTCTGTGAGTCTCATCCCTGAGCCTTGAGCCCTGGGTTATAAACGCAGAGTCCAGCCCTCCATGACTGTCATCCTGTGACGGTGTGGTGCACTGTTGCCAGCCACACAGATTTGTTGGGAGAATCTAGAAGTTGATGTGGAACCCCTCAACTCTGCAGTGTTGACAGCTGACTCAGCATGTTTCACCAAACATGGCATAGGTCAGCCACAGGAGGTCCAAGTAAAGGCCCTTTGCCTCTGGGCAGCCGCTGCCGGGCAGGAGGCCACCTGTTATAGCACAGGGGCCACAGTTTTGACTCAGTCTGCCTTTCCCAGAGAGCTCCCTGAACCTGGTCTAGCCTAAAGGCACTCCTGGTACAGGCTCTGCCATGGGATGGCAGCCATTGGCCACACACACGTAGTAGTAAGCTTCATTTCATTTCAAAACAGTGGTGTTTTCGTAGGGATGGTCCTAGGAAAGACATCAGCTTTGGGCCTGTGGAGTAACTCCATGCTGATCTGTTGAACACAGAGCCCCAGGACCCCTCTGATAACAAACAGAGCTGCATGCCCTGTGTCTCAGCAGAGGTCCTGCAGTCAGGCCTCAGGTAGGATCGCTGGACTTGAGCTCTAGAGAGGCATTTTCCAGGATGGCAGGTTCTGACTGAGAAGGCAGTCATTCCCCAGTAAGCCTTTGCCCGAGACTGCGTCCCAGTGGATCCTACCGCCCTTCATGACTCAGTGAAGAGCAAAAGGACCAAAGGGAGAAGCTACAAGGCCACAGCCTACTCCAGGTGTCCTTGGCTGCAGCCTTTTACCTGGGACCGAGAGTGATTCTGTATGGCAAGGTAGAAATGAACAGTAAAGTCTGGCTTGCGGGCCCTCCTATTATGACAGATGGACAGACTGAGGCCAGCAAGAGTGCTGAGGTTAGTGAAAACCCTGAGGCTGCAGATGGCAGAATCTGAAACTTGAATTCTAGTGTCTGTCAGGACTCCTGTTCCAGTGCTCTCTGCTCTCCCATCTACTGCTTCACGTGGGGGTTCTCAAGTTTGCCCTCAGAAGGGAGAGCTAGGACCTCAGGTTCACTGACACTCCATTGGCCAGAGTGTGACTGACTGATGAGAGGCCAGGGTACAGAGGGCCTTGTCTTGTACAGACAGCACAAGAATGTTTGGGCAAAGGCTGGACTTTGTTTGCTGGGAGGACTTGGAGGTCCCCACATGTGCAGGCAGGCCCAAGTCCCTTCCACTCTGCAGTCTTTGCAACCTGTGACTGAGGCCAGGCATCCCCTGGGAAAGACAGGCAAGGGTAGAAGTCATAGTAGAAGAATGTGGTCCTGCCAGCTTTCTACAGCGCAGCCAGAGGGTGAGGGTGCTCGGCCCAGCAGATCCCACAGGAAGGCTCCCACACCTCAGGAAGATGGCCCCTGTGGAGTCGGCCCTGTCTCAGGAGCCCCCTTACAGTGGCAGCAGAGTGAAAGCTGGCTGGGTCAGCATGTGACCCAGGCTTCCTGCCTGGCCCCAGCAGCATAGGACAGCTGGGGAGTGGGGAGGGCTCAGGGCTCAGTGTGGGGTGCAGTTGGTTGGACATCTACTCCACAGGTGAGTAGATGTGACATCTACTCCTTGGCAAATTCCTCAGGCAAGGGAGGAGGCATCGTCTCAGCTGCAGTGTCTGTCAGAGACCAGGTGCCAGGGCTGGACGACAGGGGACCTGGCTTCGGGGCAGACACTGCAGCAGCTCCCTTCATGAGCTGCTCTTGACCAGGGCCTGACCTGGGCCAGTAGCTCTGCCTCTGATTAATTCTGAGGCCCAGGCGGGGCTCAAGAGGCAACACCTTGTCTAACTTTGGTCCTGTCCCCTGTTGTTCAGCCTCTGGCATAATACCTCACTCTCTGAACCATCCACTCAGCTCCTGACATGGTCAGAGTGACTCTGACCTAATGTGTAGAGTCAGCCTGCCTAATACCAGCAGCACTCAGTGGATGTGCAGTGATGAGGGAGGCACCCAGATGGCCACAGCTCTGGGCAGAACCTCCTCACTGAGACGCGCAGGAGGAGCAAGGGCTGAAGGTCCAGAAGACAGATGAGGAAATGCAGGCAGGCCTTCTCCAGGAAGAACCAGAATGGAAATGATTGAAACTGGCATTTATTGAGCTCCTGGCATGTGACACGACCACTTTAATCACTTGCTGTTTAGTTCTCATTGCATGGGGTCACACAACAATTGAGAATTAGAGCCAGGACTGATCCTAGTTTTGTTTGGCTCCCAAACTCATGGCGTGATGTAATGGATGAAGACTCTATTATAATACAGTTCATTCAGCTCAATGTGCTTGGATCTTTATGTTCTTGTCCTTAATGTGTTGCATCTAGACTCTTGGATACCTCTCACAACAGAGAGCTCACTACTTCATTAGACTGCCCTGGTTTTTAAAAAATATTCATTATTTTTATTTTATGTGTATGAGTGTATTGCCTGAGTGTTTTAAGTGTGCCCATGTTGTGCATTGCCTGCAGAGGTCAGAAGAGGGTATAGGATTCCCTGGAACTGAAGTTAAGGATGGTTGTTAGCTACCCAGGTTCTCTGCAAGAGCAGGCAGTGCTCTTGATTACTGAGCCATCTCTCCAGCCCCTAGAACGCCCTGTTAAACCTAAGGATGGACAGACTCTTCTGCCCCTTGGCCCACCATTCATGGGCTGATAGACTTCCTTCACACAGCAGAAGTATAAATCTTTAAAAAAGCAGAACTGGAGACAGACCTGAGTGGTACCTGCAGTACCTGAGACAGTGGCACAGGTTAGCCCCCAGGCCTCCCAAGCCTCAAAGGATGGACTATGTCACCACAGCTGTAACAGATGATCATTCTGCTCCACTACCTCTCCCCTGAATCCTCCATTCTCAGAGTTCCTCTGCTTGCCTTTGAAATGCCCTGGGTAGGTGCCACTCCACTGGGCGGTGTGAGCCCAGCATGTCCTCCCCTTGGGCATGCCTTCCACCTGACAGTGTCCCTTGTTCCCCTGGATTCTTGGGCTCCCCCGCATACTGCACAGCCTCTCCTGCCTTGGTGCTGACTGCGGGTCGTTTGCCCCGCACAGTAGCCCTGTAGCCACATATTATCTGGGCCAAGCACTGTAGGTTCCTGCTGCTGCCTCAGGACAAGGTATATGCAAGCTATGGAGATGCCTTGTATTTTCTGGGGATGTGAACAGTGACTGAAATGACTGTAGAACTGATTGTTGGGATGGTGGGGGGCTGGTCTCCCCTGTTTTCACATCAGTGTCCTAGGTTCTGTGCCAAAGGGCATGCGCAGAGAGGCCTGGCAGCCTTCTTCTGTTGGCCTGCTCATTTTTTCACACCATCACTGCTGCTTTCCTTTGCCTGGCTAGTTCTCCGCACGCTCATGGGACACAAAGCGAACATCTGCAGCCTGGATTTCCACCCCTACGGTGATTTTGTGGCCTCAGGTTCCCAGGACACAAACATCAAGGTGAGGCACCACTCAGCCGCTCGTCTCCTACCACACTTCTGCCTGTGTCAAGGGGGAGATCCTTCCTCCCCATCCTCCTTGGGATAGAGGCCAACGGCCTCTAGCCACCTTGACTTAGCTGGGGCAAACCTTCCAGCCTCTCTCATCAGGACTGTCATGACTTAGAGGTGTCTGAGTTCCATCTGCTCACGGCTGCATACTACCCTCAAGCCCAGCCTCTGGGAGTCATCACCTTCCTCTGCTTCTCTCCCCACAGCTCTGGGACATCAGGAGGAAAGGCTGTGTCTTCCGGTACAGGGTAAGGACAACCCCATGACTGCCATGTGGTATCGGTATGGTACAGGCCCACATTACGGTGGGATGGGGACGCTGCAGTCAGTCATACGTGAGACCACAGAATTGGGACTTGGAGTAACACAGAGTGCTATGGGTGGTCTACCCGGCTTTCCACCCCTAGAGCCACATTTATTAAACTGCTCCAGGCTCTGTTTTTGCAGGGAGGTGCTGATGTCCTTGGAAAAGGGGGCTATCTGTTCATAAGTGTATGGCAGCACTGTGACCAATAAAGAATCATTCCCAAGCTTTTGGAAGAGGGTACTTAATTCTCTGAAGAGACCAAAACCACTTTCCCAGTGACAGACTGCACAGTCTTGATTTTGTGGACCTGGAGTCTGTGGCCACACATGGAGAAGTATCCCATGTTGACATGTCCTAGTGGTGGCCATCTATCATCTCTCTGGCCCCAGGAAGGCCCTATGTTTTAGGGCAGACAGGGGATGTGGAGATGGTGTGAGGCCAGGCTCTTTCAGCTTGATGCTCCGTCTTCCTCAGGGCCACAGCCAGGCTGTGCGGTGTCTACGGTTCAGCCCTGATGGGAAGTGGCTGGCATCAGCCGCAGATGACCACACGGTGAAGGTAACTCCAGCATTCAGACTGGGGCTAGGGGTGTGCGGATCATACCTAGGCCACATCCTTACCTCCCTGATGGTCCAGAGTGGAGAGCTCAGGCCCTTAACCTCCTCCCGCCTTGTCCCAGCTCTGGGATCTGACTGCTGGCAAGATGATGTCTGAGTTCCCTGGTCACACTGGGCCTGTCAACGTGGTGGAGTTTCACCCCAACGAGTACCTCTTAGCTTCTGGAAGTTCTGACAGGTGAGAAGGGGTAAGGCACATTGCCTGACTGCATTGGCTCCTGTCCTGTAAGATGCCCGAGGAGCCTATGTAGACTACATTTAAGCTAGGTGTGGTTCCTGGTCCCTTGGCTGGTATCCTGGGCCTGTCCTTGCCTGGCCTATCAGGATCCAAGCCCTCTGTGGGGGCATAATGCAGAGAGATCCCTGGCTGCTGGGGCTAGCCCTAGAACAGGACCATCAGGTGCAGCCTGAGGCATACTCAGCTCCTCTTCATATGCACAGAGCCAGTCCCTGCCAAGACATTGCTCCTAGTGGCCCTGGGGGAAGGGTTAAGAGAGGCCAGGGCCAGCATACAGCCTGGCCTCCTGTGGCTACTTTGCAGGACCATCCGCTTCTGGGACCTGGAGAAGTTCCAGATGGTGAGCTGCATTGAAGGGGAGCCAGGGCCTGTCAGGTACACAGAGCACATGACCTCTCCGTCCCTCTACTGGACAGTGGGATATGGGTGTACGTGACCTTTCCTACCTCCACTTCTGCTTCCTCCCTTCCCGGGGTCTCCTGCTTTCTTGGGTGGGGTACTGGCTGGTCGAGCCAGGACCCACAGCCAACTCTCACCTGGCCCAGGAGTGTCCTCTTCAACCCTGATGGTTGCTGCCTGTACAGCGGCTGCCAGGACTCGCTGCGTGTCTATGGCTGGGAGCCTGAGCGCTGCTTTGACATGGTCCTTGTTAACTGGGGCAAGGTGGCTGATCTGGCCATCTGCAACGACCAGCTGGTAAGGGCTGAGTCACCCACCACCCACCCTTCTCCTTAAGCCCTGACCCACTGGGCCTACTGGGGTCTTGGCCCTCCACCCCCACCCCAGCCCTGCTGGTTTCTGCAGATAGGTGTGGCCTTCTCCCAGAGCAATGTCTCCTCTTATGTGGTGGACCTGACACGAGTCACCAGGACAGGTACAGTGGCCCAGGATCCTGTGCAGGACAGCCAGCCTCTAACACAGCAGCCTCCCAACCCTAGTGTTCCCCTCCGGCGCATCTACGAGCGGCCCAGCACAACATGTAGCAAGCCTCAGAGGTGGGTGCGTGTAGCCCTGGCACTGTGGTGGGCTCGTCCCAGGAAGGCTCCTGGGTGTCAGCTCCAGGCTTTGCTGAGGACCCCAGCCTCCTCTGTTCGGCCCTACACTCCCAGGGTAAAGCACAACTCGGAGAGTGAACGGCGCAGCCCCAGCAGTGAGGATGACAGGGATGAGCGGGAGTCCCGGGCCGAGATCCAGAATGCCGAGGACTATAATGAGATCTTCCAGCCCAAGAACAGCATCAGTGAGGCTGCCCTCCCTCCTAACCTGCAGCCCAGCCCCTCTGTCAGAGATGGCCTTGCTATGTCTGTTCCCCTAGTCCCTACCTAGTCTCTGTGCTCTCTGTCCTTATCCTTTGGGCATTGCTGACCTGGGCTCCCAAAGGACTGAGAGCAAGAACCTGGGCACTCCCAGTAGGTCTAGTACCCACTCAGTTGCCCTGCCTACCCCTGCTACTCTGCACTGAGCAAAGGGAGGGCCCATAGTGCAAGTGGGTTTATGAAGCCAGGAATAGAGTCGCATGTGCCTGGGAACTATCTTCCAGCTACACATTCTGACAGGGCCTGGGCCCAGGCTCACACACAGGGCCTGCTCTCAGGCCTGAGGAGCTCAAGTATCAGCCCCCTCTTTGCCTTGGCAGGTCGGACACCACCCCGGAGAAGTGAGCCCTTCCCAGCACCCCCAGAAGATGGTGAGTGAGTGCCCAGCTTCTGAAGACCAGGGCTTACCTCTCCTGGCCCAGCCTCTGGCCTATTCTACTGGCCTACCTCCCTGGATCTTGTTCCTCAACCCACCCAGAAGTGCCTGCTATGTGCCTGAGCCCAGCAAGACCCTGGGGGCAGCATGAGCAAAAAAGCAGGTGCTTCTTTCTAGCCCATGCCCAAGTGCAGGGAGAGAAACACCGCAGGTGGGCCTGCCTCTGGAATGTTAGGTCACTGGAGAGAGGGGAATGGGACTCTGGGAAGCCAGTGGGTTAGTGAGCAGAGGGAGGGAGGAACTGGGGTGAGGAACCAGCGGACTGGCAGGACCCAGGTCTGGAGCAGGAGCCAGAGAGGCAAGTTGGAGGCCAGGGGCCAGAAAACCCTGGATGAGAGTTAGGACTTAGGAAATGAGTATTCTCATCTTTGGGATGGAGGAAGGTGGGCCCGTCATACTCTATAGCATCCAGTCCACATGCACCAAAGAACAGCCCCTGCCTTAGCTCTTCGGGACTCCCACCTGCTGATGGTCTCTACCTGCTCCAGCTCCCTGGTTCCATCCGCCCACCTACCCTGTCCCAGTCACAGATGTCTGTGCCCTCCTGTCTTCCCATCAGATCCTTCTGGTCTGACAACAAGCTTTTCCTTTTGCCCCTAGACACAGCCACAGTAAAGGAAGCCTCAAATCCCAGCCTAGCCACGGACATGCAGTTGCCGGTGCCAAATGTATGTCTGTCTGAGCAGAGAGGGCATCCTATGGGCCTGAGCGAGGGTTGGGATCTCCCTGTCAGGAGCTGAGGGAGGTCTCACGCTGGGGCCACTCAACCTCTGACCCCTGCAGCTTGAGGTCCCAGCCCAGCCTCCAGTCATGACTTCCACTCCTGCACCTAAGGGTGAGCCTGCCATTATCCCTGCCACACGGAATGAGCCCATTGGGCTAAAAGCCTCTGACTTCCTACCTGTAAGTTGGACCTCCCCAAGATGTGGGGTGGAGAACTAAAAAGAGAAAGGAGTAGTGTTGCACTGTGCCAGCGTCTGGGTGCCGCCCTCTAGGCCGTGAAGATCCCCCAGCAGGCAGAGCTGGTGGATGAGGATGCCATGTCACAGATACGTAAAGGCCACGACACCATGTGTGTGGTGCTCACGAGCCGCCATAAGAACCTGGATACTGTGCGTGCCGTGTGGACCACAGGTGACATCAAGGTGAGGGCTGCTCCCTCCTTCCACCTCTGGTTGAGCAGCGCTGTGGCCACACCGCGGGGTCCTGGGAGCGTGGCGGCCCCGTGCTCATGCAGTGGCAAGCTTTCATCACCGAGCACCAATTTCAGGCTGGGCTTGCCCTTCTTGTCGGTGCAGTCTGTTAACATGCCCTTCACCTTGCCCGCCCCCACCCGTCTCCACTGCTTACGGAGCTCTGTTTGCAGACGTCGGTGGATTCTGCCGTAGCGATCAATGACTTGTCTGTAGTGGTGGACCTCCTGAACATCGTCAACCAGAAAGCGTAAGTGGCCTCAAGGGGAGGGGAGGAGTAGGATGGCAGGGATGGGCTGAGGGGGCTGCGTCCTGCTTTCTCCCTAGCTCGCTGTGGAAGCTGGACCTGTGTACCACAGTGCTGCCTCAGATCGAGAAGCTTCTGCAGAGCAAGTATGAAAGGTAGGAGCTCTGCCTGCCGTGGCAAGCGGGAGCCAGGGACGCGCACGGGCACGCACCTCTACCGCCTCATCTGCGGAGGCTCTGTCCTGGCTCTGGCTCTCGGTCCACTGTGCATGACTGTCCGTTTTGCTTCTGAAGCTACGTCCAAACCGGGTGCACCTCCCTGAAGCTAATCCTGCAGCGGTTTTTGCCCCTCATCACGGACATCTTGGCAGCCCCGCCCTCTGTGGGAGTGGACATCAGCCGAGAGGAGAGGTGAGTGCTGTAGCCTTACGGATGGCCAGGCCCAAACAGCCTGCATGGAGCACTGTACGGGCAGCGGCTCGAAATGTGGGCTGGGCCTTGCAGTGCCCCTATATCCTGACATGGATCGGGGTCCCATGCTCTCTGAGTTTGGGGCTGGAGCTTTTAGGTGTGCTGGGAAGTCATCGTCAAGTGGGGTGGCCACTGTCCTCAGGTGCTGCCCCTCTGCCTGCAGGCTACACAAGTGCCGACTCTGCTACAAACAGCTCAAGAGCATCAGCGGCCTCGTCAAGAGCAAGTCAGGTCTGAGTGGCCGCCACGGCAGTGCCTTCCGTGAGCTGCACCTACTCATGGCCAGTTTGGACTGAGGAGCTCATTGGGTG
Source organism: Eospalax fontanierii (assembly GCA_035773235.1). Classification (NCBI taxonomy): domain Eukaryota; kingdom Metazoa; phylum Chordata; class Mammalia; order Rodentia; family Spalacidae; genus Eospalax; species Eospalax fontanierii. Next base: position 16,513,367 of record CM069552.1, read on the forward strand.
GGGCACAGCAGCCCTCACTGGCCTCGGCCCCAACTCCTGTTCCCTGCGCGCCCACCGGCCCACAAGCCTCAGCCTGGCCTCCACTGCTGCCCTGGCAGCCATCCTAGAGGCAGTGTTGCCCACTGGCCACCTCCACAGCAAGGACTCAACTTCCTCTCCACAGCCTTGCCCAGCCCTTGCTTCTGAGGGCAGCAACTCCAGCCCCGGAGCTGCTGCTGTAATTTATCAGGCAGATTTATTAAATTTATAACTGTTCCCGACTTCCTTGTGAGGGGGGACATCCTCTGACTCACCTGGCTCTCCCAGGCCATCAAGGGACAGCAGAGTGCCAGGTATGCAGCAAAGGGCCTGGTCAGCTTTACTCTGGAGAAGGGGAGGCACAACAGCTGGGGCCATTGCTGTCTTGACCACACTCCCAGTTGTCCTTGGGGCCCTGTGAGGCCAGTGGATGCTAACCCAACAACCTTGCACAGCAGGAGGCCAGAACCCCAACCTCACGTCTGGCTACCCACTAAGCCTGCTCGGAGCCTGTCACTTTCCCCTTGACTGGACCAGGATGGGTATATGATCTTGGGTGGTTCTAAGTGGCTTTCACTGTCCACAGGAACATCTGTGCTGGCTGGCCCCTGCCCTGGTGGTCTGCCCTCTAGGATAGCTGGTAGAACTAGCAAGGAGGGAAGAGCCTTTGAGCAGACAGTTTGCCAAGGCTGGGACCAGGTACAAATTGGCTCTGGTGGGGAGTGAGGTCTTCAATAGTGGCCGTGGTTTCAAAGACAGTCCCTCCCACTGTCAGCAGAGTATACACGCTGTGGAACCAGTCAGTGGAAGTGGCTACCCACATGTGGTGATAGCAAACCTGATAGGTTTTTGAAGCCCCCTGGAGCTGGAGCTTCCCATCTACAACATATAAGTGACATTACTGTGGGATGGGACAGTTGTTATGTGCACACAGTGGGTATTTTGAAAGGAAAGTTATGACTAAAATAATATAAAAGGTGTGGGGACAGTAAGGACTCCTGGCCCCCAACTGTGTGGTCTTTAAGGCAATTCCTAAGGGTCTCATATGGTCAGCCAGCCATGGGGAACAATAGGACATACCAATGTCCACTTTCCATGATCATCCACAGGGACTTCCAGTACCAAATGATTTCAGACTCTCTGTGTAAAAAGACTTTTAATTTTAATAAGTAGAAATGGCTAAGATTCCAAAAGTTCTTAAATAGGATTTGGGGGGCAGGGAGGGTACCGGGTGCCAGGCAGATGGGAAACAGCCCTATCCACTTGGCCTCTGCCTGCCATAAATATAGCCCAACCCCTGACCAGGGGGTGGGCTCCTATATACACCTAGGAACACTATGTACACACCCAGCCATGGGATCTGGTCCTCAGAGGGGAACAGGCAGAGATGCCTTTGTTTCCCAACAACCCAGCTGGCTCTTTCACCTTCCTGGAGGCTCCTCAGCCCTTCCATTAGGAGAGGCCGCAGGGCCTGCCTCCGGGCCAGATGAGGAGTGAGTCCAGGGGAGAGGCCCACCCTCCCCTAAAAGGCCTGGCTCCCATGGCCTCAGCCTACCAGGCAGAGTGCCATCCCTGCCTTCCAGCCCATTCTTTGGTTCCCAGAGCCACACAGAGACTCGCATCCTTCTGAACATGTTTCTCGTCTCTGAGAAGCAGGGAAGCCTCCACACCAGCCTCCATCTCCTGAGTTCCTGGTGGGCACTGCAGCTGGAGCAGGTAGCCAAGCCCCGGGGCCCAGCTCCAGCCTGGCAGCATGGCACATCCTCATACAGGCACTGGCCTCAACTTTCCTGGAAAGGGAAGGGAACTGTTAGCCTCTTGCCACAGGGGCCATGCCCATAGCAGATGCAAGAGCAGGAGATCAGCAGCAGCACGCAGACAGCAGGCAGTGGAGGGCAGGCTCGGCCCTGAGCAGCTGAGCCCCAGGAGAGCCCTGCAACCCACAGCGGGCAGCAGGCAGGCAGCCCCAGGCCGCTGGCCCACACTCACCTGAAGAATGTAGCCCCAGCCGTCAGGCTGAAATCAAAGTGATAGGCATCTCATTGGGGGCTTGCTCCAGCCAGGGCCCAGATGTCACCACCCCTTTGGACCCAATGACTGGCCAGGTCCCCAAGTAGAGGAAAGAAATCCCAGGTCACAGCTCTATGGTAAGACCCACTTTTCCTCTGTATATTTGTTTGGGGGAGGGGGGTCGGGGGGTGTCAGGCCTGTTTTGTGGGAAGTACTACAGGTGTCTAGCTAATGTAGCTTCCAGGATTCAGTCTGGACCTTGAGTCAGTAGCCCCAGCTAGGAGGCCCTAGGACCTCTCCAGGGTCTTGGAGTTCCCATAGTAAAACTGTACCACCTGCTCTGGCTCTTGGGTCTGAGATTGGCATGGCCAGGGCAAGCAGGGGAGAGAGGTACTAAGCATGTTTCTGTGGTACCACTGATGGAACGTGGGGCTTTGCACAAGCTAGGGATGCAGCTTCCCTTTGGGGGCAGGAGGAGGGATGGGGTTTGAGACTGTTTCGTTGGCCTGGAACTCAGTTGTGTAGACTGAGCTAGCCTAGAACTCGTGGGGATGGCTCTTCCTGCCTCTGTCCCCCAAATACTGTGATTGCAGGCACGGGCCACCATACCTGACTTGATCTTTTAAAAATTTTATTTTGACTGTGTTGACCAGTCTGGCCTAAAACTGACAATTATGCTTCGGCTTCCCAAGCAGGTGAGATCACAGGTGTAGACCACTAGGCCCGGCTCATGGGCTTTTCTTACTCTTTTGAAAACAGCTTATCTAGGAAAGGGCAGCTGTGACTATCATGTGGGAAAGGCTTGCCCTCCCACCCAGTCACTCCTGACAGGCTCACCCGATGGCTGCAGCTTCCTTCGGATAGAGCCAGGGCGGCTACTGGTCCCAGAACCAGGGGCAGAATGGGCTCGTGTAGTTGGCTGTGGTGTCTGGCAAGCCGGCTCCCACTGTGAATAAAAAAAGCAGGTGGGCTGGGGGCCAAGGCTGCCCTGGCTCCTCCCCTCCACCCACCATGGTTCTGGTTCCCATCTCCTGCTTCTTCATCTGTAGAGGGGACTGGTGACACTTCTGCCTTGAGGAATCATAGCACAGGAATTAAACATGGTTTATAAAGGAGGAAATTAGCTTGTGTTGGACAACTACTGTGGGCCACAGCTGGACCAAGAGGAAAGATGGCCTAAAGGGACACACGGTTCTAGCTTCATCCACCTTTGTGGCAGCTCCCTCCACTACCACACCATCCTGGTCCACCCCTGCCCAGTGCCTGAGTCAGGCCCATAGTAGCCCCCCACCTCCAGATGCTCCTGGCTTGACCAGGAAACCAGCTCTGTGCGTCGTGACCCTGGACCCAACTCCACGGAGCGCACCCTCTCCGCAAACTTGAGGGAGTACAGTGTCTCACTGGTGTTCTTCTCCACTGGGGACACCTAGGGGAAGAGAGCTCAGGTCCAGCTCAGGCCCAACTCAAAGGAGGCAGTGCAGTAACCAGAGGGTGCTTCCAGGGAGGACCACTGAGGGGCAATGAAAGTGCTGGAAGGCCAGAGGCATGGGGAGGGACTTGTGCACGGCGCAGGGTACATTGGCTAGATCCACGTGTGGGCTTGGCATCTGACAGTCTAGGAAGGCCCACCCACTGAACCACCCCAGCTGCCCTCCACCCCCCAGGCCCTTACCTGCACCACCATGAGTGTTTTGCTGTCACCACTGAGTGAGTCCTGTAGCAGGTAGGTGAGCTTGGAGTTGCGGAAGGGCACATGGCCCTGTCGGGAGCGCAGGGCAGCAATGACATCCCCCAGGGCAGAGAGCGATCTGTTGATGTGCTGGGCCTCCCGCAGGCGGTTGCCTTCGGCCCCGGACTTGCCCACACGCTCTGAGCCAGCTAGGTCTACCAGGTTCAGCTTCCCTGTGGGTAGGGCATGAGGCAGATCAGAGCTGCCCACGAGGTTCTTACAGGGTGCTTGGCGAGGCTGCGCTCTGTGCCCTCACCTGTGGTACGGAGGCCTGTGCTACAGTCCACGCCACGCACGGTCACAATGAGCAGGGCGTGTGAGCGGGAGCTATGCTCATTCAGGTTGGTGAACTCTGTGGTGCGGTTGGTATGGCCAAACTCAAACACCTGGGGACAAAGGCTGGTTCAGAATGGGGGCTCCTTGGGAGGGCAGTGCTACCCGGTGTGTTTTAGTCATATGCAAGTTTCCTTTTGTGTTCTTGAGACAAAGTCTCACTAAATAGCCCTGACTGGCCTAGAACTCAGAGATCTACCTGCCTCTGCTTCCAAGTGCTGGCTACACTTAGGTTTTTGGAGACAGACTCCTGCTATGTAGTCAGGCAGGTCTCGGACTCACAATCCTCCTACCTCTGGTCAGAATTGGGATTTAGGTGTGTACCCATGCCTGCCTCTCTCTGCATTTCAGATGAGGAAACAGGCTCAGAGGAGCCTGGGGACTCGCCTGAGCCATGCATTCAGGTGGTGGCCGAGTCTGCGTGGAGCTTGTTCTAGTTAGAGCAGCTCTGCCTGTGGGTGAGTTCTCCCAGCACTCTCCAGTGTCCTCTCACCTTGTTGATGTCATCCACGCTCTGCACCTGGAACTCGGTCAGCCCAGGCACATACAGCTGCCCGCTGCCATCTGGGCATAGCCGGATCTCCAGCTTCTCCTGAGGCTCTTTCCCCAGCAGATCCCTGGAGGGGCAAGTGGGCGTTATTCCCACTCACACTTCCAACCCCTGCGCTGCTGCCAGCCCCCAGCGGAATCCGCCCCACAATTCCACTTACTTGGACCGTAGGGCTAAGCTGGCCTCTCCTCCTTCCCCAGTCCTTCCCTGGCACTCAGAAGGGAGAAAGACTTCCCCAGAAGTCATAGGATGGCAACCCCCTGCCTAGGGAGAGTTCACACCCACTCTCACCCCTACCCAGGGAAATGCAGCCCACAGCATGGAAAGGGATCCCAGTTTAGGGATGTGCCCCTAAATGTGGGACAAAGTTCTTTCCAGCCTCATCTAGAACCTCACCTCTGAGACCCAGAAGACCCCCACATAGCTCTGGCCTGGACGCACCTGAGGACTTCGTTGTAAATCTCGGCTGCGCTCACAGTGATGTTGTACTGCCAGTCAGATGCCTTCTCCTGCACCTCTGAGAAAAGCAGCTGCAGGGCCCGCTGGTTAATGCCTGGGTTCTCAGGGGTCCCCTGAGCGCAGAAGGAAAAGTTCAGTGACCCTGAAGAAACCCAGTATCTGCCACCCCGTGCCCTTGGGTACCACACAGGTGAGCCTCTCTCTGAAGCTCCCTGCTGCACACCGAGCTGCTCTCAGAACACCCTTCACCTAGTTTAGACAAGTTTCCCTATCTTTGGGATAACATCACCCTATCAGGGTAGCAGGCAGACTGAAGGTGCAGTGGGACGGGGCCTGCCTGCCCACCCCTGCTGAGCATCAGGAGTGCGTGGTCTACTGGGCCTTCTGGGAGGGGCAGTGAAAACGAATTCCCACCTATAGCCCACCAGAATGGTCCCTGCCAGGAGCCAGGCTCTGTAGGTGCTGAAGGATAGGCCGAGGTGGAACAGATAAGTGCCTAGGGTAGGGTGGTCACCTTTCAGAAGAAATCTGAGCCTCCATGAAGGTACTCTCTGCCCATTCCTGCATTAGAATCATCTCCTGGGCCTCAAGTGTGTTGGCTGCAGGTCCCTCTTCCTGCAGTGCTCTTCCAGATAGCTGGGCTGGCTAAGGCAACCCCAAGCTCCCTGGGGGTCTGCTCCTGTAGGTGCCCCATCCCTCATCCTGGCTTTGCTAATCTTCCTGGTACTGGTCAGGTTGTGCTCCCCACGCCCGGAGCATGGATTGTTGTCACCACAGGGTTTCCTCAAGCCTCAGAGCTCAGAGGGTGGATACTTGGGGGTCCTGGGAGTCGCTGAATTCTACAGAGCTGGATGCCCATGACAATCCCGTTCACCTTTCTGAACCCTCCTGCCCCGCCCTGCTAACCAGTTCCCTAGTTCCAGAACTAAGGGCACAAGGATTGGGAGCTGGGGGAGGGGGCTGCCACAGGAGGTGTCCAGCCTCACTAGCAGGGTCTGACAAGTCTTCCTTGTACCTGCCCTAAGTGGAGGAATCCACAGCATGCCCTAGGGAGCTGGGAAAGCTACCCGCTCCCAGTGCATGCCATGGCAAGAGTCTGGCCGTAAGAGAAAGATGAAGCACTGCTCTCAGTCAGGCTTCCATGATACAGTGATGTAGCCAAGCTCTCCCAAGGCCCAGGACCTCTCCAAGGGCTGACACCCAATCTCATTCATTCTAGTATCCCCAAAACCGTTCAGCCTGGCAGCCATTCCACAGGAGAGAGCTTGGGGAATGTGTACAGGGAAGGCCTGGCTTCTGATCTAGGTCAAGAACCCTCTGACGGTCTGGTCTCCTCCACACTGCCCTCTCCAAATGCTATGGGCCCATGCAGCAGGCCCTCAGGCTTTGTATGTTGGCACCAACACAGGGGAATGACAGCCTCTGCTCCCACAGTGGTTGTGAGAATATGGCAAAACATGTACCATAAAAAAACGCCCAGCAGCATGGAGGAAAGCTCTGGGTCCGAGCCCTCTCCCGTGGTGGGTACTCACCTCCATCGTGTATGTCTTGCCGGCGCCTGTCTGGCCATAGGCGAAGATGCAGACATTGAAGCCATCAATGCAAGACGTGATGAGAGCCTGCACCTCTTGGAAGACCTGGGGGGACATGAAGCAGAAAGGGGCTTCCAGTGCTGCTAGCATGTGGGACCCTGAAGCTCCGCTTAGCCTCCTCTCTGCTAAGGCTCATTCATGAGAAGCAGCTCACTGTACAGGATTTGTCCACGGACATCAGCACAAGGCTTGAGGCCCAACTCCAGCTCACCAACTCTCAGGGAGCGCTTGGCCAAACATCGAAAAGACCATGTGCCCGGTACATTCCTTGGCCTGGTCTGCCTGAGCTCCTAATGGGACAGAGCACAAGGCCAGACAAGCCTGGAAGGCAGTCCCTGGGTAGACGGGAGGAGAGAGAAGCTGAGTCCACAGGGTTCTTATGTTATGGGGCGCGGGGCTGGGAACAGTGGAGAGTTCTAGCAAGCCCCATGGGGCTGCTATAGGAAAGGAGCTATGGGCCCTGAGACCAGCCCCCAGGCTGGTGGGTCAGACCCTGAGGTAGGAGAAGCCACATGGGTCGGCAGGCCACCTTTCCTTCATAAGGCGAACTGTGTGTGGCTCTCCTCTCTGAGCTTTCTGAGGCCTCCAATAGTACTTTCCTATGTTCATTGGGAAGGTAAGAGGGACTCACATTCCTCTACTGTGCCCTAGATTCGGACTTGGTTTTTTTTTGTTTTGTTTTGAGACAGGGTCTCCCTGTAGCCCCAGCTGGCCTGGAACTTACTATGTGGACCGGGCTGGCCTCAGTCTCACAGAGATCCACCTGCCTCTTCTGGGATTAAAGGCATGTGCTGCTATGTCCAGTCAGATTCAGCTGTTTATGTGTAGCCTTGTCCCCCTCCCCTGACCCCTGCCATCCCACCCCACCCCCTCCGTCCCCTTCCCCTCCCCACTCTGTCTCCTCCCCTGCTGCTCTTAGACTTCCTGCAGATCCCCTGCCTCCAGGGCCACACTCACATCCTGCTGTGAGGCCCACGGGGAGAAGACCTTGTCCAGCTCGAAGGACACGGGCTTGCCCTTGTGCAGCAGGTGGATGATGGCGTCATCATCAGGGTCAAAGGTCACAGCATTGGTTGCCTCAGGTCCTTCCCCATCTTCCTTAGTGACTGGCCGGACACGCGCAATCACCCGGATGTTTCCTACATTGGTCGAAGGTAGAGAGACAGGGTGGGTCAACCCTAGACTGCCATCCTGGTCAGTCCAGTGCCCCTGGAGGCCCCTGTCTTTTAAGCAAAGGCCCCGGGGCAAGGCATTAGTCACTCACACTACTGTATGAATTCATTTAGTACATTTTCTTTCTGAGTAGACAAGTTCGGGGTGAGAGTTTGACCTTGTGGGGCTCAGGTACTGCAGCTAGTCATGGTAACACCAAAATGGATACATTCTCTCTATGGACTTCAGTTTTCTCATCTGTTATATTCGAGGAGGAGCTTAGACTCCATGAGGCAAAGTACTTATTCTAACATTCTAAATGGCACCGGATGGGCAAGTATGACAAGGCAGCAGAAAGGGGCCTGGCAGTACATCCGGGGGGCCCAGATGTGCGGTAGCCATAGGCATAATTCCAGCCCTTTCGAGGGATCCCCGTGTCCCTGTCCCAACCAGGAAGGCCTTTACTCCCTGTCCACCAGGCAGCTCCTCCTCAAGAAGCCCTCCCAGTTCCAGTGATGGGACAGTGCAGGGTTTTCTGGATGGCTGATGATCACTAGCCCTTCTCCCAGTCAGTGTGAGCATGCGAGGGCCTGGGCGTGGGGACGTGACCAACTCCCAGTGTCTGGAGAGGCATTTGGCACAGAGTAGGTATGCCCCAGAGCTTGGTGCAGAGATCAGTGAAGCATCAGGTTAGCAGGTCCCACACTGGAACAGATGACATGCCAACTACTACTGCACAGTGCTGCTCCACACTCTGCAGGTGTGGGAGGAACCCATCACGAGCTAGGAGTTTTGGAGATGATCCAAGTTCAAGTCCAAGGTGGACTACTTACTAGCTGTGACTTCTCTGGGCTTCTGAATCCTTATCCACAGTGCAGGTGGCTCCGTGTGACTGCTATGCAGCCGAGAACACTCACCCTTCAGCCTCACCAGCTCATTGTGACACTTCTTGCGCAGCTGCAGCTCCCGGCGGTACTTGCGCAGCAGCTCCTGGTTGTTGCTGTTGACCTCCTCGATGGCCTGGCCGATCTGGAGGGCGTGTACACTACTGTCAGGGCCTGGATCTGTCAGTCTCCCTTCACCGGCCACCTGGCCTGATGGTGCTGCCCCACCTACCTGGGCTGAGTACCAGATAGGCACTGTCATAGCAGACCAACTTTTTCCAATAACCCCTCTTTGGAAGTAAAGCCAGAACCCCCATTTCAAGATGAAGAAACTGAGCCCCAGAGAGGCTGAGAGTAAGCAGAGCCAGGCCTTGAGCACCTAGCTACAACACAACCCTATCGGAGGAGCTGGGGATGTGGCTCCATCTGTGAGTCTTGATGTTTTCATACATCATGTAACTCAGGAGAGCCCGAAGGAAGTGATGTGTAAAGGCCTCCACGTCACACTTCAGAGAGAAGAAAGCAGCATGTTCCTCTATGGGTAAAGGGAAATGATGGATACTAAGCCCCTAATGATGCCCATAACACCCTGGGGACCTTCCAGAATCTTCTGGGTTTGACTCCATCACATCTGTGTATTACTGGACATAATTCTTAAGTTTAAAAAAAATGATTTATTTGTATTTTATGTGAATGGTGTTTTGCCTGCAATGTATATAAGTGCACTTATGTTGTGCAATGTCCTCAGAGGCTAGAAGAGGATGTCAGATTCACTGGAACTGGCCTAACAGATCTTTGTTAGCCACTATGTAGGTGCTGAGAAGCAAATTCAGGTCCTCTGTAAGAGCAGTCAATGCTCTTAACCACAGTGCCATCTCTCCAGCCCCATTACTAACAATATTTTTCTTTTTTTTTAAGCACCAACTGACCTGAACTCTCTACGTAGACCAGGCTGCCCTCGATCTTACAGAGATCCCCCTGAGTCTGGGATTAAAGGTATGCGCCACCACACCTGGCCCTGATAAAATTCTTTAAAGAGCTATTTTCTATTCCCAAAATATATTTGTCTCTACAGAGCTGTCATATGAACCCGAGGAGCCTCGGCTATAAAAGGCTCAGCATGTGGGAGGCACTTAAGGGAGGCTGGCTATTCTCATGCTGTGTAAGGGTGACTTTAAAAAACAAAATGAAGACCTGGGGATGATGCTCATGGTACCTAGTCACCCTCACTCAAGAGTCTAGAAGGTACGAAACCCTGGGCTCAATCCTAGCATAGAAAGAAGAGGAGGAAGAGGAGGAAGAAGAAGAAGAGAAGGGTAGGAGGAAGAAAGTGAAACCAGACATTTACATACAGCAAGTCAGGCACCGTGGCTGAGATCTATAAGTACAACACTCAGGAGGCTTAGGCAGGAGAATATTGAGTTCACAGCTACCCTATGCTATGTAGTAAGACTCTGTTTCCAATAGTAATAATTTTCTTAAAAAACAACTAGAAGGAAAGGGTGCTGGAGAGATGTGTCAGCAGTGAGAGTGATTGCTCCTCTTGCAAAGGACCTGAGTTTGGTTCCCAACACCCATGTCAGGTGGTTCATAACCACTTATAATTCTAGCTTCAGTGGCTGCAACACCACTGACATCCATGGGTACCAACCCTCATGTACGTGTACTTGTGCAAGCACTGACACACGCATGCAGTTAAAAAATAAATCTTAAAATCTGTAAGGATACTACAGCACAGATGAGCTACGGGAGGGCAGCGTGGGTCTGCACGCATGCATGTTATGTCTGTCTTTGGGGAGCCAGGCAGGAGCTGCTGCAGAGGGGCTCTGAGTGAAGGTACATTTTCTTTGTATCTGCCAGCTTCTTGCTCCCCTCAACGGGCCTTGCTCACCTCAGCCCTGACGCTCCTAAGGGCCTCCTGCAGCAGCAAGGGGAAACCGCGAACCTGCCTCTTGAGCCCGTTGTAGTCATTGGTGAGGGTCCGCAGTGCCGGCTGCAGCGTCAGCAGGTTGGTCCTGACACCTGTGGAGCAAGAATTTGGGTCGGTTGGGCTTTGAGGTGAAGGCATTGGGTGGGGAGGGTAGGGCTTGCTTTAAGCTCACCTGCCAGGTTCTCATGCACCGCCTTCATCTCCACCTGGGCCCGGGCAAAGGCCTCCTCGATGGCCCGATTCTTGTCCTCTTCCAGAGACTGCATCTCCTCCAGCATCTGCCCATGTGCCCGCTCCAGCTCTCCCTCATACATGGCGATCTGGTGGCCAGGCCAGGCAAAGGGTCAGTAGGGGTATGGGAAGGGAGGGCACGGGAACAGCAAAGCATAAACACACACACAGAGTGCACAACACACACACAGAGTGCACAACACACACAAAGTACACAAACACCGGCTGGCTAGTGTGCAAGCCCCGCTCTTCCGCACAGGGCTGTGAGCTCTGTACAGCCGCCATATCCCTGTATTAGCCCCAGCTCCAGCTGGTTCAGGCACATAACAAGTGAGAAGTCATGTGCTCCCAGGAGACAGGGAAGAACACAAGGACGAGAGGAGCAGCAGTGCTTGCAAAGCACACCGTGGGCTGCCAAGGAGGTCTCTCATGATCATTCCTGTGTCCTTACTGTGAAGGGACGTCTGTGACCAGGTGATATTACAGGTGAGGCAATGGAGGCCAGGGGGGATGAAACCTGAACCCCAGGCCCGTGGGGTCGCTACAGCGCTCTTGGCTTACACACCTGAGCCCGGAGCTGTGCTGTCAGCTGGTTAGAGCTCTGAAGTTGCTGCTCCATCTCTTTCAGCACCTGCCGCTGCATGGCCACCTGTTCCTGCAGGTGCTGGTTCCGGGCCTGGGACTCATTGAGGGCCTGCTTGGTCTTGGATGACTCTACCTCCACTGTCTTGATGACGTACTACAAAGAGAGGGAAGGACTGCACAGGACATCCTCAGATGGCAGCTGACCCCCTGTGGGGACCCTCAGGATCATTCCACCAGTGGCTACTGATAAAACCTCCAGGAACCGCAAGGTTACCTTTATAGAAGTATTTTCTTTTCCCAAAATATATGTGTCTCTACAGAGCTGTCATATGAACTTGGGGCGCCAACAGCTACCTTTGAAATTACCTTTACTGAGCCTGAGGCTGGGTAGCTGGCGAGGAAGGAGCAAAAGTGAACACAAGACTAGAAGAAGCGTTTTAACCATTCACAGCTTGTTCTTCACTGGGACGAGACCCTTGCAGGTGCCAATCCTCCCTAAGCCCGACTCCTTCAGGGCTGTGCTCCCTGCCAGTCGAGTGGTAGCTCACCTTGATCGGTGGAGACTGGGCCCTCAGGCTGGCAATGGTCTCATGGCTGTCACGCAGGCGCCGGCTGAGCCGCTCCTCTTCCTGTGCCTTCTCGGCCAAGCAGTCCTTGAGGCGCAGCTCCACCTCTGCCAGCCGGTCCGTCTTTTGCTGCACCTCCAGGTTCAGTTCTGACAGCATGCCTTTGTTCTCCGCCACCTCCAGCTGCAGCTGGGACAATTTGTCACGAAGCTGGGTGCTCTCCTACAGGGTCAAGAAAGCAGGGCATGGGACAGGGTCACCTCAAGCAGCTGAGTTCACAGACCCAGGGCAGGGGGCTGCCCGATCAGCTCACCTGGCTGTGCTCACAGCCCGGGCAGGGCGCAGCCGGCCGGGCCCGCAGCTCCTGTAGTTCCACCTCACAGCGCCTCAGTTCCTGCCTCAGCTGCTCATTCTCCACCATCAGCCTGTCCCGGTGCTTCTCCAAGTCAGTGCCTCCCTGCGGAGAGCCAGGGCCGAAGGGAGGCATGGGCGAGGGCAGGCAAGGAGAAAAGAGATGAGGCTAGGAGAACAGAGGGAAGAGGCCGGGGAGAGAAGCGCAGGCAGGCAAAGAAAGGAAGAGGGCAGAAGCTCAGAAAGAAGTCAGTGGAAGACAGGAGGGGAAGCCAGCGAGGGAGAGCCAGGCGCGCTCCCTGCCCCCTCCTGAGTCTATTTTCCTGAGTGTGAAAGTAACACAAAGTCACACTGCTGCACAGAGTTCACACTCTGTTTCAGCAAATGAGCTCCAGCCCCTCGCCCTCCTGGCAGGTAGTGACAAGTCTTTGAGACAGGGCAGTGTGTGGGCTCAGAGACCACCACATCCCCAGGTGGAAGGGCTGCCGCAGCTGGGCACCCGCCCCTCCTCAGGATGGCACTGGGGGCCTCACCAGCTCTGACCGCAGTCGGCTCACTTCTTGGGCCTGGCTAATGAGCTTCTCCTTCAGATTCTCCACCTGCAGGCACAAAGCCAAGGGTTTTGTGAGCCCAGGCCCTAACCAGCAGCCTACCCTGGGCCTCTTGCCCAGCTCCAGTGATGGCCAACATGGCCCCTCCAACCCCAGGGCCTCAGGTCTTCCTGTGTTCAAGCACCAGGCTGGGCCTGGGATTCTGGGTAAGAGAAAGTTAGCCCTTCTCAACAGCTTATAGCACCATCTCCCTGAAAGACCGAGCAGCCCCGGTTCTGCAGGGAGGCCTGCAGAGAAGCGCTTGGGGGAGACCTAGGATCCCTCGCTGGCACAGGTCCTTTCTGAGGCCCTGAGGGGGCTTGCCTACTGATCTGTAAAAAAAATAATATTTTCTTGCTTTACAAGGACTCTGGTGGGGCTGAAGAGATGGCTCGGGGGTTAAGAGCACTAGCCACTCTTGCAGAGGACCTGGGTTCAGTTCCTAGCTCCCATGTGGCATGACAGCTAATAGCCATCCGTAATTCCAGTTCCAGGGAATCTGATGCCAGCTTCTGTCTCCTCAGGCATTGCATGCACGCCTTACATAATTTATTATTTTTATTTTATGTGTATGAGTGTTTTGCCTGCATGTATGTAAGTGCATCACATATGTGCAATGTTCTGCAGAGCCCAGAAGATGGCGTCAAATCCCCTGGAACTGGAGTTATGGATGGTTGTTAGCAGAAATGTGGGTGCTGGAAATTGAACCCCGGTCCTCTGGAAAAGGTAAAAGGTAATATAGCAAGCATTCTTAAGCGATGAGCCATCTAGCACTCCCTCTGCAAAAAAAAAAAAATTTCTTTTAAGGACTCTGAAGTTGCATGAACTACAGGCCCTACAACCACTGGATCTGTCCTTGTCCAGACCCTAGAAGTTTCTCTTTTGAGAAGCTTCTGGAGAGTCAGCCTATGGAACAGCGTCTGCCACATCTGGGGTGCTTCCAGGACAGAACTTTCTCACCAGAAGGATGGGAGTGAACATCAGCAAGCAAGGTGCCCAGCAAGGTGAGAACCTTTGCTATGCCGGCTCAATGCACACAGACCCTTTCCTAGAGCTCCCCACCCCTCATCTGCCACAGGTCACCTATCAAAGGCCCCAGACTGAGTCCACATAAGCCTGCCCCAAGAGCCCCTCCTCAGGGAATGGGCAAGACAGATAAGAACTTGATAAGAGTATGTGCCAGAGCAGGTCAGGTTTCCTCTCAGAACACTCTATGATGACTCCATCACCCTTGAAAAGATGTGGTGAGAGTCAGGTGAACTCTGGTGGGTCAGGAAGTATATAAAAGTGGCCACAAAAGTGCTGGATTCTGACTACTAAATGAGAAGACAAAGCCTACTGCCTACAGGCATCATCTGGGTAAGATGTACGACTGGATGCCCAAAGGCCACCTTAGGAAGCAGTCACAGTGTGTTCCCCATGAGCCACAGCCTGGTGGGTATACACACCCAGCATCATGAAACTTATTTCCAAGAGAGGCCAACATCTGGGGTTTGTAAAATCTCTGCCGTCTGTGGCTCTGACTAGACGAGTCTATGTAGCTCAGAGGTCACTGTTCTCTGAGGCTGGACAGGGCAGCTGGCCAGACAAGTCTGCTTCTCTATGCAGGTCAGGAAGGGCCATGGGGCTGACTTCTGCAAACATCCAGCAGGTCAGTGCGGCTCAATTCTTGGTGGGGAGGAGTATTCCAAGACACAAGACCCAGCTGACGCTGCAACCACTCGGGCTACCCAAGGCCTCCAGGGGACAAGCAAGTAACCTAAAAGCCGAGCCTGAGCAGTTCACTGACCTCTGTCCCCACCTTGATCTAGCACGTTCCTTCCCAGTGGCATACCCAGCCATGAGCCCAGCAGTAAGGACGCAAAGCCTAGGCTATTTCTCCACTGCTGCCTGTATGGGGCTGAGAACTTGGTATGTGTGGAGGTGCTAGGCCCTATGGCCCCAAGCAAGGTGAGGTGGCTTCTATTCCTTAGCCATAAGGTCTGGCGAGTCTGAACGCCCACCATTGGGGAGCAGCTAGGCAGACTGCAGTTTGTCTGTACAGGCCTCTGTGAAGCCAGTACAATTGTTCACTGGTATTTTGAGGGGGAAAGTTTCAAGTCTGAAGAGCCACCTCTCAGTTGATCACAGACCTGCAGCCCAGAGAGGACTTAGTGTGCAGCCTCTGACCAGAGGGGTCTTTCCAGTCCTTTTCCCCAACTCGGCCTCCCTCATGCCCACCCTCACCTCCAGCCAGTCCCACTGCAGCTCCTCCACGTTTTATATCAGAGAGAAATCTGTGTGTGTGTGTAATACAAAGGAGCGAGGCTGCAGATCCACAATCAACAGATTCTTCAAGCTTTCCAGTCTGGTCTAAACCTGTGTTTCTCTTGCATTTCCCTCACTCTAAAATAAGGGGGTCTATTTTCTACCTGTAAAAAGCTGATTCTTCTCCACACTGCCTCTCCCACCCCAGGGCTGCAGTTCTGACCTTGGCTGTTTCTAGTGCTGGCGGCTGCTGGGCTCTCAGCCCTGCTGCCGGGAACTGGGCTGGCGGTGCTTGCTGGCAGTCAGGAGCCCAGGCCTGTCTAGAGCCTAGCTCCTGCTTGCATCACAATGGGAACCCTGGTGCTGCTGGCTCTGCTGGAACTAACAAGGGGCACACTGTAGACGACTGTGAAAGGCAGGCTTGTTGACAGCTGGAGAAGAACCATAAAAGACCCCTTTGGTTCCAGATAGGAGACTCCAAGCTACCTTTGAGTTCAGGAAGCACAGCAGGGGAACCCAGAGGCTAATTATCTCTGCAGGGCACCCTGGCAGAGGTGACCGTGGCCCCATCATGCATAACCCACTACACTACTCCATGGCGCTTGTGGAAGGCTGTACTTGGGCTGGGCAATTAGAACCTCCTGCCAAGAGAGGGGCCTTGCCTGCAGGTGGAGGCTGCTTTGGGAGAACTTGAGGACAGAACAAGAAAGTCCAGAGTCAGGGAAAGCAGGCAAGGATGCAAGGAGAGCAGAGTGCAGAGTGCCCAAGGCCTCACAGACACACCTTGCCGTTCTGTGCCTCCCCACTCAAGGCCTGGCCCACATCTGTGAGCCTAGGAAGGGAGGACCACATGTGAACATGGGCCAGCACACAGTGGATGTGTGTGAATCAACAGCAGAGGGCAGTGTATACACTCCTGAGCCAAGGAGGTGAGACAGAAGTTGTTGGAGAAAATGAGGGGGGGGGTGTCCACTCACCTAGTCTTGGGTTAACACCCTACCCAGTCCAAGCTCATTAGCTAGAGAAACTGAGGCACGGGACAGAGTTAGCAGGACCTTTTTGCTGACCTGACACAAACCCACATTTACCATGGCAGAAGTGGTAGGTTAGACGTGAGACACCTGCTCGGGTCTGCATTTTTCTCAGCTGTCTGCTCCCAAACCTCTGATTACCTGAAAACCTCCCACCATGCCTGGGCAGTGTGGTCAGCAGCTATCTTCTAGGGATCTGCGACTCTGCCAAGGGCACTGTGGAGCCTTGCTGACCTAGCTAGTTTCCAGGAAAGGCCAGGAATCGGGGGCCAGGCAGGGGGTCAAGGCAGTTTCCCTTCCACAGCCATACTCCCCAGCCAAGAGGCTGACCCTGACCGTGAGACCACTGGCCTGGACTGGGAAACACAGCTGTCTGTATTCAGTGCTAAATGTTCCCCTCAGGGTCCTTCTGCCACTGAGGAGCAGGAATAGCATTTGAGAGCAAGCCATCTCAAGTCAGCCTGCCCAGGCCCGTCCAGAACTCAGCTCAGCAGCCAGTAACCACAGACAAGTTCCTTCACCTCCTTTTGGCTTCCTCATCTGCACTGTGAGCTTACCTCAAGGCTCTGAAGAGTAAATGAGGCATCTATGCGAACTGCCTGCTGAGGCCCAACACGATCTATTCTGTTATAGGTTGAGTAGCCCTCATCTGGAATGGGACCAGAGTTTTTTTCGTACTGCAGGTTTTTCAGATGTTTGAGTATTTGTATATTCATACTGAGACCTCTTGGGGATGGGACTGAAGTCTAAACAAAATTCATTTGTATTTTATATACATGTTATACACAATAGCCTGAAGTTCATTTTTACATTAGTTAAGACAATTTTAGTTCAAAAAATAAACTACACAGTTAGCATTAAATATGTTAGTTAGCATCACGCTGATACTCAGAGGTTTGGACTTCGGAGTATTTGGATTTGGGATTTGAAGATCAGGGATACCCACTCTGGACTAGATATGAGAGGGTTTTAGTGATCCTCAAGAGTTACACTTTAGGGCCTAGCACAGGGCCGGTGCTCAATAGATATACACAGACTGAATGCTGAGTGCAAGAGGGGCTCTAAAGACCGGGTGGGTGAGGCTGACACAGGGCACGTAGGAGATGTGCGCTGAGGTGTACTGAAGGACGCACATGCCACTGAACACTAGGGTTGCCACATGGGAACATCAGCCCAGAGACATCTTCCAATGTCAGAAACAGAAGAGAAGGGCAGGGTTGGGAACGTAGTTGTAGAATGCCCACACAGCATGCACAGGGGTGGGGTGGTTTTCACAGAAATTAAGATTTAGAGTTGGCAAGTAACTGGATTTTAAAAATCAGACCAGAAGCTGGAGAGATGGCTCAGCAGTTAAGAGCACTGGCTGTTCTTGCAGAAGACCAGGGTTCGAATCCCAGCACCCACATGGCAGCTAACAACCAGCAATCACTCTAGTTCCAGGGGATGTGACGCTTTCTTCTGTCCTCTCCAGGGACTGCATGACATGGGTGCACTATACATACATGCAGGCAATACACACATACACATAAAATAAAAATAATAAAATATTTTTTAAAAATCAAGCCATTTAGAACTATTAAAGTCAGCAAAAGTTGCAGGATATGAAATCAACACAAAAATTCATTGTGTTCCTATAACAATGGACAATTCAAAATCAGCGGAAAATAAAATAATTTCACTTACAATAGCATAAAAATCAAACAGGAATAAATTTAAGCCAGAGGGGTTGGGGAGATACCTCAGTGGATAAAATGCTTGCTGCTCAAGCATGGGGACCTGAGTTCAGATTCTCATCACCCATGTAAGAGCCAGGCTTGGTGGCACATACCTGTAACTCAACATGGGGAGGCAGAGACAGGCAGATAGACCCAAGGGGCTTGCTGGCCAGCCAGGCTAGCCAAATTGGTGAGTTCCGTGACAGACCTTGTCTCAAAGAAACAAGGTAGAGAGGGATAGAGGAAGACACTCCACGTGGGCCTCTGGTGCACACGCCTATACACACATGTACGTACAAATTAACCAATAAGGTGAAAAATATACACCGAAAACTACCAAAGTTGTTGAAACAGACTGAAGACATCAGTAAATAAAAGACAGCTTGTGTTCCTGGACTGAAGACAGTAAGTTTCAATGACAGTCTAGAAATTCAATGCAATTCCTATCAAAACCCTAACTATGTTTTCTGAACACATTAAAAGCCTATCCTACAAACCATTTGTGACTGGAATGACACTAAATGGACAAATCTTGAACAAAAGAAATGGAGGTAAAGTCTGTTTCTTGACTTCAGTACTTACGACAGCAACCAAAGCAGAGTGGTACTGCCACAAAGAGACAAAGGCAATCGAGGAGCTAGAGTTCAGAACAAAAAACCCTCACGTGTATGCTCAAACGGCTTCTGACAAGTGTGCCAAGACCATGCAATGGCAAAGGTAGCCTTTTTGACAACTGGAGTTGGGAAACTGGATTTCCGCATGCAAAAGAATGAAGCTGGACCCCTACTGCAAACCATTAACTGAGTCCTAAACAAGAATCATTATAAAATTCTTTGAAAAAAATCTAGAAGAAGACTTCAAGACTTTGAGCCTGGTGAGGATTTCTTTGATATGGATCTCAAAACACAAAGAATAAAAGAAAAAAAATAGATAAGTGATTTCTATAAAAACTAACTTCAAAATTCTTTTAAATTTATTTGTGTATGTATGAGTGGCCTGCCTGCATGTCAGTACATTCATGTCATTTTGCAATGTCTGTGGGGGCCAGAAAAGGGCGCTGGATCCCTGGAACTAGAGTTACAGACAGTTAGCTGTCATGTGGGTGCTAGGAATTGAATCTAGGTCCTCTGCAAGATCAGCCAGTACTCTTACGTGCTGAGCATCTCTCTAGTGCCTATAAAAATTAAAATTTAAATAACAAAGGAAACTGCCCCCAACAAAAGGTGACCCCTGGAATGCTAGAAAAATCAATTATCTGATAATGGATTAATATCCAGGATATATAAAGAACTTCTAAAACTCAACAACAAAATCAAACTACCTGGTTTAAAGCTGGATGCGGTAGCAGAAGCAGGCAAATCTCTGTGAGTTCAAGGCTACCTGGTCTATACAGAGTTCCAGGCCACCAGCTGGAACCCTGTCTCAAAAAGACCAAAACAAACACCCAAGCTACCTGGATTGAAAAATGAACAAGGAGGGGACTGGAGAGTGGCTAAGAGGTTAAGAGCACTGACTGCTCTTGCAAAGGACCTGGGTTCAATTCCCAACATTCCCATGGTGGCCAACAACCGTCTGTAACTCTAGTTCCAGGGGATGGGGATCCAATGCCTTCCTGACCTCCACAGGTATGGCATGACATGAATGTACTAAAATATAAGCAGAACACTCATATACATAAAAAAATATATATTTTAAAAGGAAAAATGAACAAGGAACTTGGATAAATATTTCTCCAAAAATATTCAGTTCCACTGGCAAAAAAGAGTTCAACATTACTCAAAGCATTAAGAAAATCCAAATAAATTCACAATGAGATGCCTACTCCACAGCCTGTAGGACGACTAATATCAAAATAAAAATATTGGAGGGCTGGGGTGGTGGCACGTGCCTTTAATCCCAGCACTTAGGAGGCAGAGGCAGGTGGATCTCTATGAGTTCAAGTCCAGCCTGGTCTACATAATGAGTTCCAGGCCAGCTAGGGTATAGGGAGACCTGCCCTCCCCCCGCAAAAAAAGGTAAGTGAGGAGACAGAAACCAGAACTGTGTGCATTACTGATGTGCATGTGAAATGGTGCAGCAACTATGAAAAACTGGGAGATGGTTCTTCAGATCATTTAATAACAGAACTCTGGGTATGGTGGTACACCACTATAATCCCAGCCCCTCAGGAGACAAAGGCATGAGGACTGTCATGAGTTCAAGGCCTACACCGATCTACACAGTGAATTCCATACCAGCCAGGGCTATACTGCAAGACCCTGCCTGAACAATAATAGTAAGAAGAAATTGAGAGTCAGGAATGGAGGTTCACACCTGTAATCTGAACACACAGGAGGGACTAGCCTGAGCTAACATTCAGGCTTTGTCTCAAAAAGAAAAAAAAAAAAAATATATAATCCAGTTAATTACAATTCTGAGTACACACCCAAACAAACCGAAAGCATGGACCTGAGGGGACAGCTGTACACAGGTGTTGACAGCAGCATAAATCATGGTACCCAAGGGTGGACTCGACCCTCTTGAGTTAATGAACAAGCAAAATAGCCTGGGCTACACAATGAGTTTCAGAGCAGCCTGGGCTAACCAAACCAACAACCAACAACAGAAAACAAAACAGTAAAGAAGGCACTGTGAGGCATGGAGAGACCACAGGAGCAGGGGCACCCTGGGGGTACCACACTTCACAGTTTATACCTGCTGACTCACAACTGACTCATCCATTAACTACAAAACCATGTTCATCAGCCCAGTTTAGAGACTGGGAGATGGGGTTCGGAGAAGAGACAACACTCCCTACAGCCTCACAGCCTGAAGAGGCCAGGACAGACTCTATAGTCTCTCATCCAGGATAGGCTAGGACAGGTTAGAGCCTCACAGGCAGAGTAGGCTAAGACAGACTTCACATCCAAACTTGCCCTGGTGACAAGGGCAACACCAGTCACTCCTTGTAAGGGTTCTGTTATTATGTCCATTTTACAGATGAGGAAACTGAGATTCAGAGTGGTAGCTAACTGGCCCAAGGTCACAGGTCTAATGAATGCCACAGAAGTCAGGGCTTGCTTCCAGCTCCAGGCCTGCATGGCTGGACACATCTCCATAGGGTCAGAGCCTGCAGAGGGCAGGCCACAGATATAGAGCTTCAGATATCATCCCTTGAGAAAGTTCCAGTAGAAACTGGTAGCCAACTGGGTGTGGTGGTGCACACCTTTAATCCCAGCACTTGGGAGGCAGAAGCAAGTGGCTCACTCTGAGTTTGAAGTTAGCCTGACCTACATAGCAAGTTCCAAGCCAGCTAGGGCTACATAGTGAGACCCTGTCTTTAAAAAATAGTAAGAGATGACAGTCAGAAAGTTCAGAATAAAACCTGAGCGAAGATCCATTTTTTAATTCCCAAGTCACCTGGGGTCATAGGGTGGGTTGGGGACCCTCCTGGGAGGCTGGAGAGCTGGGCCTGGAACAGCAGAATGGATGGGCACTTCACCTTTGACTTGTCCTCTTACATCAATTTTTATTTTCCTTTTCATCAATTACAGGGGAAAATGTTTGAGTTGCTGAGATGGCTCAGTGGCTAATGGCTCTTGCTGCCGAGACTGGCGACTGGAGTTTGATTCCAGGGACCCAGAGGGTGCGAAGAGACAACTTACCCCGCAGGCTATTCTCTGACTTGCACATGAGGACCATGACACAAGCACACCCTCATACAAACAAATGTAATAAAAGGGAAAATGTTTTTAAAAACTGATTTAAAGTAATAAAAGGCTACATATTATTATGATTTCATCATGGGAAATAGCAGCAAAGCAGGCCTATAAAAGCAGAAGGCAGCGATGATTGCCGGGGCCAAGGCTGGGGATGGCGGGGGAGATGCGGAGTGATGGTTGCCAGTCATGAATGAAAATATTTAGGTGGTATGGCAGGTGCGTCCTCATCTCTTATTTTGAGACAGGGTCTTCCTGTAGTCCCAGTTGGCCTGGAATTCCCCATGTAGACCAGGCTGGCCTCAATCTCACAGAGATCTGTCTGCCTCTGCCTCCTGAGGCCTCCCAAATACTGGGAATAAAGGCATGTGCCACCACGCCCAGCTATCATCTTAACACAGCTACAATCACTGAATGGGGAAACTGTAAGATATCTGAATTAATACTAAGCTTTTAAAAACTACAACAAAGTCAGGTGTGGTGGCACCATACACACACACACACACACACACACAATTAATAAATGTAACTTAAAAAAGGAAAGCTCAAACCCTGAGCAGCCAACAGTGGAGATGGCAGGACTGTGGAGCTCTTGCTTTGAGCTTATGAGAGTCCTGAGTCCTTCAGGGCAAGGGCAGCTCTCTAGAAGAGCCAGGAGAAATGCTGCAGACGACAGGTATACAGGTTGTAACCGACCTGAACTGCGATCAAGCCATAGCATCCAATGACTGTCCCCTAAGCAGACAGCCCTGTCCATACATCTAGAAAGTCTCTGCTGGCTCATGAGACAGAAGTATGGTGACACCTGAAGGGAAGGCTGGAAACAGGGGCCTTACATCCAGAGCTCAGGGATCCAGATGTCAGGCTGAGCACAGGAGCCAGTGTGGGACAACACAGCAGATGGGGTTAGGGATGTTAGGCAAGTAGGTAAGAGTCTACCAGTCGGGAATTCAGTCACTGACCATGGGTATTGGAAGAGGAGCCCCAAGAAAGGGTCATTCTCACATGGAGAAAAAAAGGAGAGTAAGGCAGCCTTGCGTATGGACGAGGACCAGTGGTCAGCCCCACAGGCTGCACAGTTCCTGGGCCCAGGGTCCCCTGTGATCCTCCCAGCCAGCCAACAAACCAACAAAGCAACAAAGGGGATGATGCTCCCAGCCTGAAGTTTGCTCTCCCTGGCTTCTGGAGGTCTGAGAGATTCCCTTCCCTTCTCTTCTCTCTTTCTCTCTCTCTCTCTCTTTTTTCCAGTCCCTGCTCTGTACATAGAGGCTCCTGGAGGTAACAGACTGTGTTTTGGTCTCTTGGGCTGCCCAGGTTAGGGAACCATGAAAGGTGAGCTGGGCATGAGCCTGGGGGGCTGAAGCATCACTGGGTTCCTGCCTCACTCACTGACTGCGATCTCATCACTTCCTCAGGATGCAGCGCACGGCCCAGGGAACTGAGCAGACAGGACAGGAAGACCGGATGGGCCTTTGGTTCTTGCCACCTACCCTTTAGCAGCTTCCCAAACCAGGAGAGTGGCACCATCTGACTTCTGGTGGGTTCCAGGCACCCTGACCATGTCTTCCAGCCACTCCATGGCGGGCAGTGGCCTCTGCCCATCCCTGCCTTCCCAAGTACCTGGTTCTGCAGCTGGGTGGATGCAGCGTGCTGGTCACTGTCGTGGAGGGCCAGCCTCTCTCGCAGGACCACCAGCTCCTCCTGAAGCTGGTCCTTTTCCTCCTGAAGCTGGGACATGGCCTCCACCATCCTATGCACCACGGGGGCCGGGCCCGGTGACCCTGACAAGCTTGAGCACCTGCCGATACCAAAGAGCCGCCCACCTACAAGCAAAGTAGTGGCTGATCAGCAGGGCAGTGGAAGTCGGTCTGGAAGAGGACGGACACCGTCCTGACAGGGCACACCGCTGAAGTGGGAGAAGCATGCAGGCCGGTGGAGCTAGGGTGAGGCCTGGAGGCCGCAGGACAGAGGTCAGCAGGGGACCTTCAGGTCCGCCTCAGGGAAAGTCACTTCAGCAGTAGCTTCAGGAGGATGAATCTGCCTGAGGCAAGATTTAGGAAAGCAACTTTGAGGAATCCCCTCAAAGCACAAGTGCTCCAAGTCTGAAAGGCTAATGACTCTCAGTGGCCAGCCTGTAGGCCATTTGCGTTGAGAAAGAATGGCGGTTCACCTAGAAATAGCCGCTTTGAGCGAACTCAAACCCTCTTAAAAGCACTGTAGAAAAGAACAGGGCTTCCCAGATGTCCTGTAGGAAGCAGTCACCCGTGTCTGGAGAGGAGGCAAGGGAAGGAACGTCACAGACAGGGCAGACAGACCAGCCCAGGGGCAAGAGCAGCCAGGTTAGCTCCAAGGTTGACACCTGCATGTGAGGACCACACAGGGGCAAACACTGAGGCCGCGGAGCCTCAGCCGAGTCCTCTCCTCCCCGCACAGGAACAAACACTGAGGCCGCAGAGCCTCGGCCAAGTCCTCCTCTCCCTGCACAGGGACAAACACTGAGGCTGTGGAGCCTTGCCTGAGTCCTCTCCTCCCCGCACAGGGACAAACACTGAGGCCACGGAGCCTCGGCAGAGTCCTCTCCTCCCATGCTGCTCACCATCCTGTCATCAGGAGCAAGAGAAACGGGTGAACACAGGACAAGACATGGAGTCCAGGCCCATGAGGTGCTACTGGGGCCGGGGTGCTTGCACAGCTTGCATCCAGAGCACTCAATAGGAGCATGGGCAGTGCAATGGGCAGCTAGCAGTAGTTCAGAGGGAAGCGGGGGTGGGGGGGCAGGGAGAGAGAGAGAGAGAGGGAGGGAGAGAGAGAAGGGACGGGGAGGACAGAGGGATTTGCCTTCGACCCTTAGCAGCCCAAGTGGGGCCCTGCCAAGTGTCCAGGAGGGAAGAGTGCAGAGGGCACATCCTGGTCAGTAAGCTTCAACAAGGCCTGAGCTTCTGACGTTCCCTGTACAGGACCATCATTGCTGGGCAGCTGCAGTGTGTTCCTGTTCTGCGGAGCCCCAGGGCAGCATAGAGGAGTCAGAAGTCAGAAGCTAGCTGGGGGTGGTGGCTCTGTTCTCCATGGTTGGGGCTCGCTTCCCCTCCTTCCAGAGAGCTGGGGCTGGGTGATCCCTGCTTGGTCAGTACCCCTGGCTGCATGGCTTTCCATGTGACACAGCATGAAAGTCACACAGCGCTGGCCCGGCTTCCGTGATCTGTTCTGCAGGGAGTGAGGGCAGATGGATGCTTCCAGGCCAGCACACGGGGCTGCCACCACGTGACCGGCACGGCTGCAGTGGGGCAGGACAGAATGTGCTGGTCTCGGCTGAGAGTTGATCATGCCTCTTGAGTCACATGGGAGGGACCCTGCAGGCTCTTTATGTGGAACCGGCAATGTGCCTGACCCAAAAGCAGCCATGAGAAAGGAGCTGGGATCTCATGGGTAACACAGGTGTGAGAGACTATTACAGGCCTCAGGCAGTCCTGTTATCCATGCCAGGGCTCCTTTCTTCAGGAGAGTCTAAGCCTCAATCTCAACATGGTGTCCTATGTAGGTGCCAGGCGCTGAGAGGACCCTGGGGAGTCATGGACAGTGGGGAAAATCCTGAAGAAGCTATGGGAGGTCTGAGAGGAAAGGTCCGAGGGTGCTGACTGAGAACAGGCCCCGGACTGAGGGGCTGCCACCTGACAGGCCAGCTTCCAGAGGCACTGCCCAGCACAGGGCCCAGGGTTCAGGAGCTGTGCAGATCCTCACTGCTCAAAGGACCCAGCCTTCCACCTCTGGGCCCACTCCACCTAACTGGCTGGATGGTGTTCTTTTCCAAAACCCAGCTGCCTACCTCTCAACCAGACTCCAGACCTGCCCTGCGTCCTGGTGGGTCGAGGCTCACACGGGCAAGCTGGCAGCGATGCAGCCTCAGGGGAGGAGGCAACTCAGTTGGCAGGTTCAGACATACAGCTTGCCCTCTGGGATGGGAGAAGGGAGCCACTGGGAAGAGCAGTGCCTTTCTCCACGCTCCTCCTGGCCTTGCCCTTGGGCTTTCTAGGATACTCTTTCCCAGTGATCACTGAACTAGGGATAACTGCTGAGAACCCAGAGAACTGCAAAGGGGCCTGAAGAATCTTCTAGATCCAGTCAGCACTGGGTGCCATGATGGGCCTTGCCAGAGAATAATGGAGCCTCCAGCAGCCAAAGGCTCCTTTTCCTCAGCCAGTAGAATCAATGCCCTTCTACACCCACTGGCCAGGACACAGTCAGGTCTCTGTGGAGGTGGCAGTGGTACCTAGAGTTGGTAGTGGCGTCCAGGAGGCTGCTCCTGGGCCCTGCTTTGGACAGGTGCTAAGAAAGGACAAAGAGAAGGGAAATCCAACCCCATCCCTGCTGGCCAAGGCCTCTTATCACTGGGTGGGGCCCTGGTGGCCTTGGGAGGAGGAGGCAGGACAAGAGAGGACAGGACAGACATGAGGATGTCCTTGAATCTAGAAGAGGCTGGTCAGGGTAACAAGATTACATCAAGTGGTCATTCTGGCTGGGCTACCTCTGGCTGCAGGACAGAGTACTGGACAGTCGGGAGCCTCCCTCCTGCACTGGCTGAGCGAGGGTGTATTGGGTGGTTGAGCTGACCTCCTTTACCTGTTTTCTCTACATTCATGGTACCACCAGCTTCCGGGGTCTCCCGGTCCCGCCTGGGGGCTGGTGCCTGCCTCTTCGAGAGCTTGTCTTCTTTTGTCCCCTGACTCTTGCTCTTGCACCCCTTGTCCTGCAGGGCCTGCTGCCAAGACACAACCAGAATCCTTTCATGAAGGGGACTGTACTGAAAAGGGACCCCTGAGCCCGGGAACAGGAGCAATTCAGACAGCTGTGGTCCCAGTCTAAGCCCCACCACACAGGACAAGGAAAGGAGCCACAGTGTCTGGGCAAGCCATGCTCACATCCCACTGCAAGATGATGGTGATTCACTCCCGGGTCTCCAAACAAGCAAAGAAGGTTCTGGTACTTATGGTTCCCAGATGAAGCTCAGGCCATCCCTGCAGACTCCATGGGGCAGGAGTCACCAGCATGTGAGCAACCTGCTCACTTCAAGCCCTATCACCACAGGCAACTATCCAGTCCTGCTGACATACAGCAACCGTGAGGTAGCATCCTTGTCGTGGGTGGCATCCTTGTCGTGGGGTGGCACCCTTATGCTGGCACTTGCTGCTATCCTGTTAAATGCCCCCGACCTCTAGATGGTACCCCCAGGACTAGTAGACTACACCTGAGTCCATCTCAACAGGGCAATGCCCACTCTGCCTCCTTCACTCTGCCCCACAAGGCGATCCAGGGGCCATGGGACTGAGGCAAAGGAAGTTGGGCTGGAGCAGACCAATACAGAAGCAGAAAGGGGTGTTTGATGCAGAAACATCCTCTGGAACTCTCAGAGAAAGACACCCAGGTAAGGAGCAGAAGAGCGTGCGAAGGTATAATCCCATTTGAGGGCAATATACAGGAAACGGGTGGCAAACTACCTGGAGACACACGGGGGTCTCTGTATGGGAAGCAGGCGATGGCGTGGTGGCTAAGAGCCGAAACAAGCATCATTTCAACTTTAAGAGAGCAGAAAGTAAGTTCACAACAGAAAAGGAAGGAGACAAGCTGATGGAGCCTGACTGGTCATTCTAGATCTTTCTGGGATTTTAATTTTTCACCTCATAAGCACTGACAGATTTGGTTTTTAATCTCCACAGAGGTAAATGGGAAGATGTTTCTATGTCTTTGTGTTCTTTTGAATCAAGTGTTACATTAAAAAAATGTTATTTATTATTTTTATTTTATGTGTATGAGTATATTACCTGCATGTATGCAAGTGTACCCATGACATGCAATGCCCTCGGAGGTCAAAAGAAGGCATCAGATTCCCCTGGAACTGGAGTTATGAATTGTTATTAACCACCATGTGGGTGCTGGGAATCAAACTCAGGTCCTCTGCAAGTGCTCTTAACTTCTGAGCCATCTTTCCAGCCCCAAGTGTTCCATTTTAAAAGCAACCAGTAATGAGGTGGGCAAAGCCCTGGTGGGCAGCCTGTCACCCTGCGCCCTCCGTGAAGCTGTTCCCCCCCCTTTTTTAATCTAGAAGTGAATGACCTCGGCCTCCTAGCACCAGTGGGCAGGCAGAGTAATCACGGCAGCAGGAAAAGCGCGTGTAAAGTGACTGGCACACAGTAACCGTCACATGGTTAACTGTGATCATTATATAGTTTCTGTAATCTTCACTCTTGTACTCTGAGTCTCCAAAAGCCAATCAAAAGAATTGGAAGAAGAGAAAATCTGCCCCAGCAACTGCCAGGTCAGCCGGGCCCAGCCTCTTCTTCCTTTACCTCTTGTATTTAGGAAAATTCTCTACAACTTAATTTTGTCCCCACCCTTCGACCAACTGCCACACAATCTCTAGCAGGCTATTGGGGTTGGAGAGGTGGTATAGTGGGTACCCGGGACCACAGCAGCCGGAAGTTTCCAGTGGCCGACAAGAGCAAAGGTCACACTATTTCTGAGCTGCTGGCCGGAGCACAGGAAGGGCAGACTGCCGAGGGGGCTGGGAATTTCTACAGGGCCCTCTGAGGGTCCGACTCAGGGTTAGCTACTGGAGCAAGACCAGGGTGACTGAGTCTATGATCTATGAGTCGCTTTACTACGCTTAGGACACATTTTGGTCCACGTTCACCACCCTGCTGTACCTATAAACATGGTAAAGGTCTGCAGGGGTCAGAAAGACGTGCACTCAGAAGCCCGCTGCTGGCAGCAGCTTCTGAGGTGGAGCCTCAGCAGATCTGCTGAGCCCAGGACTCTGTAGCAGCCATGGCCCAGCACCCCATAATCAAAGCTCAAGAGCAGGGCCACCACCCAGCTGAGCTCTGGCTCCTGACCGCAGTCTCCCGATTTAACTTCCATCTGGTTTCCTTAACTGTTCTCTCACCAGACCTACTCTCCTCCCAGACGTTACAAAAGAAACGAACTAAGTGGTTCGGTCTGCAGAAGAACCAAGAAACACTGTGATACAAAACTGTTCCTGAAGCAGTCGCACCTCTGGACCCTTCCAGAGCAGTGGTTTAGGACTGCATCTGCAGGAGGAAAGATGGCTCAAAAGTGT
Organism: Eospalax fontanierii; assembly: GCA_035773235.1. Lineage (NCBI taxonomy): Eukaryota > Metazoa > Chordata > Mammalia > Rodentia > Spalacidae > Eospalax > Eospalax fontanierii. Next base: position 16,542,149 of record CM069552.1, read on the forward strand.
CTGCTTCCATCAGCACCCCTCTGATTGTCCACTGTTTACATGTGCTGCGTTCTGACTCTGCACAGTGGCCACCAGCGAAGGCAGAATATGTGCAGAAAGCCATCAGACGCCTAGAAGAATGCCAGGCATGGTGGCTCATGCCTGAAATCACAGCCCATGAGAAAATGAGGCAAGAGGATTTCCACGAATCCGAGGCCAGGCGGGCTACAGAGGAAACCTCTGTCTCAAACAAATAATGACAGTGGAAAAAAATACGAAGAATGGGAGGGAATGGTGAATCCTCTCTCTCAGGGGAGTGGCAGAGCAACACCCTCAGACAGCCCTGGGACTTCACCCTCCGCCTGGTTTGCACTCACACATTTGAGATCATTGATGACTCTCTGGTGCTTCCACTAGGCTTTTATCTTCTACATCCCTCACCTGTGCTAAGGGTGCATCAGCACAAAGCAGTCACTCCATAATATCTGTTCAGCGAATGCACATGCTAAAATACTAATGTAGCCAAGGCAGAGGCAGATGGATCTCTGTGAGTTGGAGGCTAGCCTGGTGTATACAGAGAGTTCCAGGCCAACAAAGAGCTACATAGAGAGATCCTGTCTCAAAAACAAAACAAAACAGACACAACAACAACAAAAAAAAAAACCTCAATGGTTCACCAGATAAAGGCATTTGCTGCTAAGTCTGATAATCTGAGTTCCATCTCTAGAACCCACATGGTAGAAGGAAAGAACCAACTCACACAAGCTGTCCTCTGATCTCCATAGTAGTACACGCATGCCTGCACACATACACACAATAAATAAACGTAAAATGCAGGGCCAGAGAGATAGAAATAACTAAGTAGTTAAGAGTACTTGCTGCTCTTGCAGAGGATCCAGGTTCTCAGCACATACATCGTGGCTCACAACCTTGCTACTCTAGTTCCAGGGATTCTAATGTCCTCTGCAGCCTCAGGCACTGAATGCACATGGTGCACACACAAAACATACAGACAAAACCTTTAGACACAGCCAAGTATGGTGGCAAACACCTTGAATCCCAGAACTTGGGAGGTAAAGGCAGGTGGATCTCTGTGAGATTGAGACCACCCAGGTCTCCGTAGCAAATTCCAGGCCAGCTGGGGCTACAGGAAGACTCTGCCTCAAAAAGATTTTTAAAAAATCATATACAAAATAAAATAAATAAATCTTAAATGTAAAACATTACTGTCACAGCTGCATGAATGTTAAAAGAGTTCAACTGCAATCAGAAATAATACACAGGAGCAGAGGGTTTTTAACATTATTGTTATTAAAGATGATGGTGGGATGAACCCAAGGCCTCATGCACACTAAGCAAGTGCTCTAATGCTGAAAACTATACACACAGCCCAATGATAATTTGTGGTAAAAAAATCTCAAGTAGAATATTATGCAGTGGTTAAGAGGATGAGGTAGATCTCCATAAATTAATAGCTATGAAGAGATCACCAAAACTATTGTGAGGAAAACAGCAAGTCATAGAATATGTAAAAATAAATATTGAGAATCATAACTAGTGGCTGTATAAGAAAGATAAGTGGAAAAAGTTCAGATTTTTCATAGTGGACTTTTTGAAGACAGAAGAGCACGAGGTGCCTTGGTCTCTAAGTATTGTGTGGTAAATATTTTGAATTCGTTACATCATTTGTAATAATAAAGCTAGTTGCATGCAGATCTGTCTACTATGTGATCAGCTACAAGTTCCTTAACTTCTCTGAGCCTCCATGTCCTCATCTGTAATTCACACAAAACAGTATCTTTGTGATATAAGAACTATGAGACCCAGTAAGACATACTATGCCTGTGTTCCGAAAACAGTGTTCAATAAATCCAAAACCCACTATCTTTTGATATTATTTCTAGATTCCAATGTATACACACAAATATTTTAAGTATGGCTTTTGGATGTCAATGACAACTGCAGAGGAAAGAAGCCAAGTTTTGCAGTGCCCCCCAACCCCACCCCAACAATCTCCCTTTCGATTCTACCTCAAAGGATCACGGGCACTGCCCATGTGGAAATAAAGAGCTCCCCGAAACCAGCCCATTTTCCCAACATCTCCTCTGGCTCTGCACATCTTAGCAAAGGCCTCTCACTTGCCACCTCAGCCAGGGTGTGGCTGACAAGCTCCTGTCACCTCCTGAGAGATCCTCCCTGAGATAACACAACAGGTTGCATTCACACAGGCTCTCAGCTACGGGCAGCAAAGGGCTAACCAACCGGTGCCTGGCAGATCCCCAGCTCTTCCCTGCCAGAAACAGACTGCTGGACTCAGAGGGCCACAGTAAACCAACTCATTCCCACTCATTCCCACACCTGCTGATGGCCAGAGCTTACCTGCACAGTCAAATAGAGCCTGTGGGGACTCCCAGGGCCTGCCCAGTCCACGCTGAGGGCTCTGCACTGCGCAAGGGCTGGGCGAGTTGCGGTTCTGGCACTGGAGTCCTCTTCGCCACCACCTAGGGTGTCTTTTCCATGGCCTGTCCCAGAACAGACAGACAGGTGAGACTGGACAACTGGAGGAAAACCACTGGCAAGGGCGAGCTGAGCTCAGCTTTAGCCCCCTCGAGCAGGCACAGGCATGGTAGCAGGGCCTCACACACCCTCATGAGCCGTCCCCACACAGGAGCATAGTCCATACAGGGTGAAGCTGCCCCCTTCTCTTTCCAAAAGCTACCCTGAGATTCTTTCCTAGGGTACCGAAGGCCCTGCGGAGGGCTCTTCTCTCCCCTCCCCTATGGTTGCTTTGCTGATCAAACTTTATTTATCATCAGCATCCTCTGCAGAAAGCTGTAGGAGGAAGCCAAGCCACTACGTGAAGTGCACCTAGGACCATGGCTTTCTTACCCAGGCAGCCTCTAGGTGGCAATTTCTCCCTTGCCTTCATGAAGACCAAACTCACGCTGGGTGGCCTGGTCCCTTCTGTCTCCAAAAGAATACTCAGGGCTGGAAAGAGTGCGTCCCCTGGGGCCTCTGATGGAGACAGGACACCCCACTCACCCACCCCAGGCCTAGACAGTGTAGGTAGGAAAGACTGTAAGCCTTATAGGGGCAAATTGCACAGCCATGATCCTGGGATGAACTAATGTCCTTAGGATAGTCACTAGGCCAGGTGTGCTCCAGGACTCATTGCCTTTCTCCATCACCAGTTGGGATGGGACAACAAGCCAACTGCACAACCCCATAGTGAGGATCAAATAGGACAAGGTACAGAATGTGCCCACACTGTGCCAAGCACACAAAGGGCCCACAGACACTGCCAGTAGGACAGCAACTGCCATCACAACCATCCAGGCTGATAGGAAACAATCCCCCTGTGTAACAGGTGGAAAACCAAAGACCTCAAAGGGTTAACAACATGCCCAGTGTCAAACCCCCTGTACCAACCAACCCTGGCTGCCTACTCCTCTCAGGATGGCAGAAAGAGGGTTAGCAGCGGCCTCTCAGAGGGGCTTGAGACAGCCTCACTGGCTGAGGCTTTCCTGAGTGCCAGGCATTACTTCTATGCTTCATACCTGGTTTCACTGAACCTTTGTCTTAAGTTTTAAAGTGACTCTAAAGTCACTGTACTTATTTCATAGACACACGCACACACACAAGACTAGAAGCAGATAAAATGCTCACAAATTTTCTTTTTTTATATATCTTTTTTCTTGTAGTTTTTGTTTTTGTTTCCCAAGGGGAAATAGCTTTTCTTTCTTCTTCTTCTTCTTTTTTTTTTTTTTCTAACCAGAGAAACCACCCCCATGTCTATCACATTCACAATTGTGCAGATAACATTGTAGGTCTGGCTGACACACAAAGCACCCCGTCCCCCCACGGTGCCCCCTGCTTTTTCTGGATGCCCCCAGAAAGGCCACCAGCCCCAGGCCTGGGTAACCACAAAACTAGATGATCTTTAAGGCACTGCTCTGGCTGCCACTGGCAGCATGGTCGTGGTAAGACCAAGGTTGGGAAGCAACAGGCACTTGCTACCAGCTGTCTCTGAGCCTCAGTGCTCAGTACACTGAAGGGCTTGAACCTCCTGGCCTCATGGCGCAGAGGGCCAGGGTGGTAATCTGAACGCCTCTCCTGGTAGGTCAGGAACAACAAACAGCAAACCCCTAAAGGCAGCTCTCCTGGAGAGCTCTGTCTTCCCACACAACCAGGGAGCCCTGCCCACCTGCCCACAGGGAGCTGGGGAAAGGGTCAGGGCAGCTCCTCACCCCCACATCCAGCCCCCGCCGGGAATAGCCACTGGCTGGCTCCTTGAAGTTCGAAGCGCCTGGGACATGACCCAGAAAGGTTGGCTAGTGCTGACAGCTCCCCAGGGGACAGCGGTGGTCCAGACTCTGGGGACCCTGCTAGCACCTCTTGAAAATACCCATGGGCTGGTCTGACACCTAAAGCTGTGCACCTGGCACCCAAGCCGTGCCGGGCCAACACTGAGCTGCCTGAGTTCACTCCTTACCCCCATCCAAGGCGGACAGGTCAGGATCAGGTGTCGGTGCTGCGCAGGACACCTACCTTGTTTATCCGCCTCTAGCTGAGATCAGAGAGAGCCCAAGTGAGATCGTAGAGCCCCTCGACCTGGCCCAGCCAATGGGAACCTGGCTGATACCCCAGCGCTCGGAACTGTTAAAAGATTAACCAGCACCGCGCCTTCTCCCCGGTGGGGCGCAGGGAAGGAGCACCCGGTGAGGCTGACGCTGCGCCGAGCTCCACGCCCGGCCGGCTCTAAGCTGCCAGCTACCCTGTAATTACCTGACAGCTCTGACTGAGTTTAGGAACTGCGAGAAACCCCAGTCTCATCTCTGGGATCTGGAGGAAGGAAGGGAAATAAAGAGGCATTTTAAAAATGCGGACTCACCAGTTCTCAACCTCCCCGGGCCGGTGTGTGGGAAAGGGCGGGCAGCAGGGCTGGCTGGGGCGGGGCGGGCCATCCCAGGCTCAGGCTCCCGGGCCCGGCCCACTCTCCACAGGCCCCGCAGTGAGGGCGTGGCTCCCAGGTTCCACGTCCTTCGAGAGGGGACCATGGCCCGGGGCTCAGCAACCTCCTCTGGGTGCCGGGCAGCCTGCAGAGAGAACAGGGCAGACGAGCTTTAACCCACGTCCTGGGCTATCTGGAAGGGTCTGTGAACACGGGTCATCTGCTACCCAGGGCAGCAGCCCTAACTGTAGCAAGCCACGAGGGGCCCTGGACTCACAGGAGGAAACGGGACCTTTCCTCATATTTGGGGATATTTGGTACTGACTATATAGGGTCTCCAAGTGGGCAGGGAGCAAGTTGGAGCATCTGCCACTCACTATGGAGATAGGCAAGCAGACATGCCCAGTGGCAGCCCCAAGTGGTAGAAGCGCCAGGACTCTAGCATTCAGGGGTAAGTCTAATCCTTTTCCTCCATGACATCTCGTTTTCTAATTGCACTCAGCTGGTTGCTTAACTCAGCCTCCAGGCTGTGTCCCAAGCCTGTGGCCAGGCAGCTAAAGCTCTGAGAATTAGTGTCTCACTGAGGAGGGGCTCAGAAGGGCCTGGCCTGTGGCCAGGGGCAAGTTGGGCTTACATACAGCAAATTCTCTCTGAGCCAGTTCATTCACACATTCAAGTAACCTTCATTCAGTGTCGAGGGTGTGGCAGGTAGGCAGCCTGCCTGGTGTTCATTCAGGCCTTGGTTTACAATCATTTATTGAGTGACTACTATGTGCCAGGGACCTAGCAGAAGTCATGAGACCATGAGAGAGAAATAGGGACCTCAGAGTTCCAGTTAGAAGAGAACTAAACATTCCAATAAACCTTTACAGTATGAACAGGTTTCAGGTGGTCTGAGAGATGTGCCAGGTACCCAGTGGTGTGGGAAGTCCAGGTGGGCTGGGAGCACTGGTCTGTGACAGAGTGACCAAATGGGCAGAACAGAGTTCAAGCATTTACTACCCAAGGGTTTGAGTTTGGAGTTTTCTGTTTTGGTTTGCTTTAATTTGATATAGGATCTCCCTATGTAGCTCAAGCCAGCCTTAACTCACCATTTTCCTCACTGCACAAGCCTTTATTGAACACCTACTGTGTGCAACAGCCTTGAGGACATTTAAGCTGACCAAACTACAGTCCCAAATTCAGGCTGTGATTCCAGTTACACAAGGAAAGTCAGCTTGGAGAAGCAGCGTGGAATTTGGTTTGGAGACTGAGTTGGGGAAACACAAAGGAATTCCTATGGAACTACCTGGATTGTGGGCCACTTTCGCTTTCCCATCCATCAGTACACTGACCATTTCCTGCCAGATAGCAAGGACATCTGTCTGAAAAGGGCTCATATCCCCCAAACCACTCCTGACACTCTGAACATCTTGAAACACAGATCCACACACACAGACACACACACACGCCAAAGCCTGAAAGAGAAGTCAGGCTTGGCCACCAAGACTCAGAGCTAAAAGCCACCACTGCCAAAGGTGAGGATGAAATCAGCAAAGATTGCACAAGAGAGAAGGCAGTACTGAGGACAGAGCTGGGGGGAATCCAGAGAGGAGGCAGGAGCTGTTCAGGGTACATGCCAAGGCCTCAGAAACAGCTGGAGAGCAAGTGGGAAGGACGAATGGTCAAGTGGTCATGAAAAAATAAGAGATAGCTCTATGAGCCTTTAAAACAAATTTCTATTTACTTATTTTTATGTTTATGAGTGTTCTGCATGTATGTAAGTGCACCCATGTTGTACAATGCCCACAGGTCAGAAGAGGGTGTAGGATCCCCCAGAACTGGAGTTACAAATGGTTGTTAGCTGCCATATGGATGCTAGGAATTGAATCCTGGCTCTCTGGAGGGGAAGTCAGTGTTCTTAAGTGCTGAGTGATCTCTCCAGCCCCCAGGAGCCTTTCTAAGAGAGGTCACTGGAGGGCTGGGTGTGCTGAATGAAGCAGGAGAGTTACAAGTTCCAGACCTGCCTGGGCTACAAAGCATGTTCAAAGTCTGTCTGAGCTATATAGTGAGACCCTGGAGAAACAGAAAGAAAACTCAACAGAGTGGGCAAAAGGCAGGCTTAGAAAAGCTCAAGGAATTGGACAGGGCCTAGGAAGCAGCCGCTTCCTTTGGGGAAGCCTGGCCCAGGTGGGAAGATTAACAGAGAGGATGTGCTCTGTAGGACAAGGAACAGATGACATGTGGGGTAGACAAAGGAGCAGGAATCCAGGGACAGAAAATGCACAGGGTTGGGGGCTGAAGACTGGGATCTGTACTTGAGAGAATGGGGCTGTAATTTTTTCCTTCCTTGATCGAGAACATTGGTGCAGTCTCAGTGGGACAGGGACAGGAACGTGGGCCACAGGGCTGCACAGACTAATCCAGACATGCAGCCCCATACTACTGACGCCCTGAGATGAACAGGTATGGGATAGAAGCAGCAACGGGACCACACATCCTCAGACAACCTGGCACAGAGCTGGACATAAAGCCAATCCTGCAGGCCAACAGGATGGAAAGGCATAGTTCCCTGGAAGGGGAGATGGTGCAGGACAGAGGCCCATTCCATGGTTGAAAGAGAAGACTCTAGGAGAGATCAGCTCAGTCAAGGCAGGCAGGGGAGGGAGGAGACCATTATTTCCCTTGTCTCAGGAAGGGAAGTTGGAGAGGCAGCCCAGAAGAAAGAGGAAGGGTGTGTGCTAGATCCCCAAAAGGAAAAAGCAGCTCATTTTAGCAGCTGGAAACGCGGTGTGAAGGTCGGGAGTACCAAGGAATCTCAAACAAACCCAGGGTTCTAAGAAGCATGCTCTCATGCACAGGAGTTTGACCTGGTGTCTTACTGTCTCTACCAACCTAGGATTCATGGGGATAGCCCTATGGGACTGGTTGGGGCCTTGACTCTGCCCCTTGGGAGAATTATCTGACCTTTCTGCTCCGTCGTCAGCGTCTATAAGGTGGTGAGAACTGACAAGGCCGGCATAAAGACCAGACACAAAGAGTGAAAGATGCCCTCTTTCTACGCTTTGTCCCATCGGAGGGGCTGGCTGAGGGAGGGCCATGTGCCTCTCTGGGTTTACGCCAGAATGGTAAAACTGCCCTGCTCCTGCCCTAGAATAGAGACAGTTGCCAAGATTAGGGGACAGACTTCACAGTTGCCTAGACACTGCCGCTGGGGATAGCTTGGTCCTTCTCCGAGAGAGCATTTGTGTGGCTAAAGAGGGCTGGGACTTCCCTGGCACATAAACACATGTCCTAGCTGTTCCAGGGCATCCAGATTTCAAACTCTTCACTTCCTATTCAGACAGCAGAACTCACCACCGCACAGCACTGGTTCTTCAATCCAGCAACTGCAAATACACAGCCCCATTCTGGGGCTGCATTCCTCGCAAATGACTCTCTTGGGCCAAGGAGACGGCCCTTCTGTCAAGGGCATGGAGAATAAGTTCTGCCAGGCACCGAAGGGCACTCACTAGGCCTGGGGCAGGCAGGCACTAGGAAAGGTGAAAAGCTAGGGGTGGTCTAAACGCCCAAGCTTGAGACATACATTGAGGAGTGGGAGGCGACAAATGTACTTAAGAATTTAAAGCCACCTTCCTCGTTAAAATCTCCCTGGACCAGGCCCTTCCCTGGGTCGGCCAGAGCTCTGCTGGAACTCGCCTTGGGGAGCTGAAGGAGCAGCTTCTGTGTTCCCTCTCCGGGCTAGGATTCCTCAGCAGCTTCTGTCAAAGACCCTATTCCTCCACGCTCACAAGGGTATCCCAGAGGCCCTTCCTCCTAACCTGAGGGCTGACGCACTCCACCCCAGGCCTGGCGGGAGAAAGCCAAATGCCCAGAGGGCACGGTGGGAGGGCCCCACACAGTAGTCTTCCTGGGGGTGACCCCTGCGGAGGTAGGAGGCGCGCCACGGGCTCCCAGGTCTGGTCTGCACTCGCGCATGAGATCCAAACCCGGATGAGGCTAAGGGGATCCAGGGGCCGTGCCGCCCCCATGCCCGGCGCCCCACCAGGCTCTGAGATCTGGCTGCACGACGCCAGGGGACCCTGCACACAGCTAGGTCTCAGGGGCCCGATCGCCGCGCCCGCTGTGGGTCGCGAGAGGGGTCCAGCTGGTAGGGCCGGGCGGGCGCGGCGCCCACGGGGCGCACCGGGAGGAGTGCCGTTGCCCAACCCGCCCCCAGCCAGCCTGGGCCCCCGACTCACCGGCCTGGCCCAGGCAGGATGCCGGCGTCGCCGCAGCGCCCGGGGCTCCGCCGCTCCGGCCCCGCAGGGAGGCAGCTCCACGCCCGCCGCCGCCGCCGCCGCCGCCTCCTCGGCCCGCCCCGCGCCCGCCCCTCCCGCACTTTCCACAGGAAATGATTAACTCCGGGCCGCGGCGCGTTCCCATGGCAACCGGCTGGGGGGCACGCGCACCCTCGCGCACGCGCCTGCCCACAGACGCGTGCCCCCCCCCACACCCGGCTGATGCACACGTGTGTGCTCACGCGCGGGTGCACACGCCCTGGCACACCTGCTCGTGCCTATGGAGCAGGCTCAACCCTCCACTGCACACCTCGTGCCTGCACACACCCCTCTCACACCCAGTGCAGGAAAGCGGGTTGGTCCTCCTGTTCCCACCCAGGTGGTCCATTCGGAAACAAACGGTTTACGCTGAGCCTCAACCCCAGGTTCACACCTTAAGAGCATGTTTTTCTCCTTCTAGCATGCTACACATGCGCTTGCACACGCAATCACACACGTACCCACTCTCACTGCCCTAGTACACAGGCACGCACACTGCTGTGCAGCGTACACACAAATTCTCACCCTCTCTCACATTCAGCTTGCCAGGCTGTCTCTCCAGCTGCACCCCTGCTCCCTAGCCAATAAGCATCATTCAGAGCAGCCTGCTTGGGGTTTGTTAAGGTAACACATTCCTTCAAGCTCCAGTGAAAACAGCTCCAAGTGCAACAGCTCTCAGCCTGTCTATAAAACCTTCTCCTGGGGCGCTCCGGAACCTCAGAGAAGGCCTGGGGGAGAGCAAGCCCAGCCAGCCAAGAGAGACAGCTGACCCAGAGGAGCCACTCTGTTCTTTGTCTCCCAAACAGAGGCGGCATTTAGTTCTGCCACAGTATGCCCCCTCCAGGGTTTGGAAGGAGAAAGAAGTGGCTCAGGAGCCTGTCCAGCTTGGGCTGATGGTCCCCAGATAACTGGAGAAGGGTGGGCAGTCTGCCTTTTGTGGTTTGGCAGAGGATGGTCTAGGAAGGGACTGGAGGGGGTCCTGCAGCCTCAGGTGGGCCTGCATCCTGCTGCCCAGGAATAGAACTGGGAGTCAAGAATCTGGACCAAAACAGAGCCAAGAGCCTAGGCCTCACAGAATGCCTGATGCCAGAACAGGACAGTCACAACCCCATAGCTGGAAGCATGCAATATCTCCTTCATTGAGTCTCTGTTGGGGAGTAGGAGGCGGAGTGTCTGTCTTTAAACCCAGCTCTGGGAAGGCAAAGGCAGGTGGATCTTCATAAGTTCAAGGCTAGCCTGATCTACATAGTGAGTTCCAGGCCAAATAGGGCTACATAGTGAAACTCTGTCAAAAAGACAAAATCACAGGCCTTGTCTTGCTTAAAGATTGGAACGGTGACATTAACTGTAGCTCCCTTCCAGCAAAGCCAAAGTGAGATCTCTAAGTTAATAAAAACAGTTATTGTTCCCTTTTTCTTGAATTACAAAAGTAATGGACGTTCATTGTAACCATAACCCCACCCACTGGAGATAAATGCTGCCAACACTTTATTTAGTAACAGTCTTTTTTTTTTTCCCTGTGCATATAATAGATACCATTTATTCACAGTGAATGCTGTGCCAGGCACCGCACTCAGCTCTTTAGCCACAAGATCTTGTTTAATCAGCCTGTGAGGTGGGTACATCCTATCCCCATTTGTTCGGGAGAGGAAAAGTTCATTGACAAACCCAGAGTGTGTCAGAACTAAGGCTCCGAGTTCAATAGGAATATGTACATATGCACACGTACACACACATAACAAACACACAGTGCCACTAACTACATGAGCATTTATGTAAGAGTGTGTTAAGACCAAGGCACCTGCAAAGGAAAAGTTCAGGCATTAGGAGGACTTGTAATTCCAACAAAGCTCTGGCTTGAAATGTAAAAATGAATTAAGTGATTGTAAGAATTTAAGAATGTGGGCCTGGAGAGATGGTTTGGCGATTAAGAGCACTGGCTGCTCTTGTGGAAAACCCGGGGTTCGATTCCCAGTACCCACATGGTGGCTAACAACTGTCCCATTCTTTACTCCAAGGGGATCTGATGCCCTCTTCTGACCTCCTCAGGCATTGCACAACATGGGCACACATACATGCAGGCAATACACTTCACAGTAAGTAAAAATGAATAAATTATTACAGGTGTGGTGGCGAACACTTTTAATCCCAGCATTCGGGAGGCAGATTTCTGTGAGTTCAAGGCCAGCCTGGTCTGTATAGCAAGTTCCAGAACAACTCTGACTACAAGAAGACCCTGCCTCAAAAAGACCAAAAAAAAAAAAAAAAAAAATTAAACATTTTTTATTTATTAATTTTTTTACGTGTATGAGTATAATGCTTGCATTATGTATTAGTGCACAAGTGTCAAGCAATGCTGAGAAGAAGGTGTTGGATTCCCTGGAACTGGAATTACAGATGGTTGTTAGCTGCCATGCGGCTGCTGGGCTTTGAACCTGGTCTTCTACAAGAACAGCCAGTGCTCTTAGATTAAACATTTGTTTAAAAAGAATTTAAGAATGTACAGTATGCTGGTCCTGGTGGCACAGCCCTGTCATTCCAGCCACTGGCGATGCTGAAGTAAGATTATAATTTATAATGTGAGTTCAAGGTCAACCTGGGCAACTTTGTGAGCCCTTGTCTCAAAATTTAAAAAACTTTAAAGGGATGAGGATGTAGTTAGTGGTAGTGTTTGTCTAGCATGCACAAAGCCTTAAATTCAATCTTGAAGGAAGAAAGGAAGGAAAGAAGGAAGGGACAGAGGGACACACTATTACCAGGAACTGCAAACAGGCAACAAGGTAATTTCCATTGCAGAACTGTCACTGGTAGTTTAATTGGAGGCTGCCAACTCTCCCCAGGTACAGAAAAGTGAAGGGTTTGCCAGAAACCTGGCCATGCTAACCATCCAGGCCATCAAAGCCCTTGGCCTTGCTGCTTCCTGCCTGCTTTGGTAGAAACATACTTGTCTGAGGCCAGACAAAAGGCAGTGTGGCCAGAACACTGCAAACCCATCCTCAAACCCCAGAGCAGCAGTCAGTGGTAGCATCTTGATGCTTAAAGGGCCCCAATGCCCTAACCACAAGTCCATCAGAGAAGTCACCAAGGGCCCAAGAGCTCCTTTCCCTAGACAGAAGCAAAGATGGGAAATGAGAAAGCCCCACTGCAAGCACTTTCCCATCCTCCTAGCAAAGCTCAACACAGATGAAGAGGAAGGATTTTCCAGTTTCAGTCATTTCGCTGGCTAGTCACCTCTAGGCCTGTGCAGAAGTAGCTCTCCTGCCCTGAGGCCTCATTTCCTCCCCCTCCCATCTATCTCTATAACCTTTATCTCACCCATTCTAGATGACCTACAGTTCTGCAAGCTTGGCAAGCTCAGGAATCACCTTCTCTTTTCCTCCTAGGCATCCTGCTGGCAGGCTCTTCACCTCAGTGGTGGCGTTTCTCCCACCTCCTATACACACAGGTCCTGTAGAATCCTGAGAGCAGGATACACTTCCAAACAGACTTTCACTCAAGCAAATTAACGCTAATTCCTTCCTGAAGTTGAGGAAAAGGATCTCAAAGCAGTTATTTCAGTGTGGTGAGGAAGAAGCACCTGGCAGGTGGGGACAGTGTTTATGAGTTTAGTCTGAGCAAGAAGCCAAACTCCTTCTAAACAAAGGTGAGGGGTTGGACCCCCATGGTTGGATTATCAATAGCCCTTGTCTGCTGTAGACTCTGCTCCCACTGAACAAACAGCACCTTTCACCTCTGTCTTCCCTGTCCCCTTTCTGCACCCTCTGTGTCGTCACTCACTGTTAACAAGTTAACAGGATGAAGCAATTCTCCTAATTTCAGAGGACTCTGCAGGGAGGCAAAAGCAAGCTTCACCAGAGCCAAACCTCCTAGCTTTGAAATATCCAGGCCTTTCTGCATAGAGCCCCCACTCAGGTGAGGGGAACCAAAAACAATTTACCTCTGACCAGTAGAGGAATTTGACACTCAAACAGAGGCTTTCTCACTCTTTATCATTTCCCATAGTCTAAAAATGAAAGGAATGCAAACACCAGGGAGAAGATAAGGCATCGAATCACCAGGTAATAAAAAGATTTAGAGCAGTTCTGGAGAGCCAGTGGATAAGCCCCGCCCCGAGGCCACCCCTCAGATTCATCTTCCCAGCCCCTCTGGAGCCTGGCTCCTGACTCCTCCAGCTTCACTTCCAGCTCCTCTGTCCTTGATCTCAGCCAACCTAACGCAACGTTCCTTCCCATTTTTCTATAGTTTCTTCCTCATCCCTGTTTGAAGTTGCGATGTTTGAATTTTTTTTTTTTTTTTTTTTTTTTATGGTGCTGGTGATTGAACTGAGTCTTGGCAGTTGCTAAGCAAATGCCTCACCACCGAGCAGGGTTTTGTGTTCTGAGAGCCATGCAAGATGACTCAGTGGGTGAAGGCTCTTACCACCAAGCCTGAGTTTGATCCCGAGGTCCTACATAGTAGGAGAGGGCTGACTCCCACAAGTTGCCCTCTCACCTCCACAGTGTCCTATGGCTCACGTGCTCACACTCAGACTATATGGGACTGGAGAGATGACTCAGTGGTTGGTTAGGCTGCTCTTGCAGAAGACCTGGGTTCGATTCCCAGCACCAACATGGCAGCTAACAAACCGTCAGTAACTCAGTTCCAGTAACTCTTCTGTCCTCCACCAGCACTGTACAACATGGGTACACTTATATGCACGCAAGCATACACTCATATACATGTTTTGAGACAGAGACTTGCTATTTTGTCTATTTGGTTAGGCTAGTCCCAAACCCCCAGGCTCAAGAAATCTTTCTGCCTCTGTCCCCCCAGGTGCCTTTTACTTACAGGTATGTACAAAAGACTAATTGTGGTGGGGTGGGGGTGGGGTATGTGTATTTTTTTCCTTTTCTTTTTCTTTCTTTTTAAAAAATCTTTTTGAGACAGGGTCTTCCTGTAGCCCCAGCTAACCTGGAACTCACTAGACCAAGCTGGCCTTGAACTCACAGAGATCCTTCTGCCTCTGCCTCCTGAGTGTTGGGATTAAAGGTGTTCACCACCACACCGGGCCTTCTTTTAACACAGTTGTAACAGAAGCTAAGAGAATTTGGAGACTTCCCTCCAAATCTCACTGTCCTTCACTTAGGGCCCATTTTGCGACCCAGTTGGCCCATATTTTCTTCCTGGTAATGACTGTAGGGAGACATCTATCTAAGTAAGAAGAGGCAGTATTGGGCAGTGGTTAGAAGCAGGCTTGACCAGAGGATATAGATGTAAAGCCCAGCTTAAGGTGCCTCAGTGCCTCAGTTTCTTCTTGTGAGCACAGAGCTGATACTGGCATCTAACCAACACGACGTGGCTGAAAATAGTCCATCATTGTGCAGGTTTCACATAGTCAAAATGCAAGCAGCAGTCAGTGGAAGACAGCTTGGACACCATTTTCTACTCTGCTGATTCTCACTTTGAAAATTATCCACGTCACTTTTCTGTTTTTTTGCTGTGTAGCCCAGGCTACCCGGAACTGACAGTCCTCCTGCCTCAGCCCCGAGTGCTGGGATTACAGTTCAGTGCTACCACACTTGGCTGGCTACCACCTTACTTTTATGAAAGATTTGTGCGCGTGTGTGCATGTGCATGTGTATTTGCTAGCATGTTATGTATTTGCACAACGTGTGTGCTTGTTGCCTATGGGAGATGGTGTCACAGGGCAGTTGTGAGTTGCCATGTGGGTACTGGGAAACTCACCCCTGTCCTTTGTAAGAACATCAAGTGTTCTTAACTGCTGAGACATCACTCCAGCCCCCACATTGCTTGTTTAAAGGCCTGTTCTTCGCTGAGGACCCCCAAAAGGCTGATGTTAAGGTCCCATGAAGCACTGGCCTCCCATTGAAAAGAACCACTGTTTTGTTTTATTTGGGGGTACTAATGATCAAACCCAAAATCTCCTACATCCTGGCCAAGTTCTACCACTGAACTCTACCCACCAGCCCAGCTGCCATTATTTTACTTTTTTTTTTTTTTGAGACTGAGATTCAGGTAGCCCAGGCTGTCCTCAAACTCATTATATAGCTAAGGATGGCCTTAAGCTCTTGATCCTTTTTCCCCTGCCTCCCAAGTGCTGGGATTACAGACATGTGCCACCTTGTATATTTATTTCCTTGTTTATTTGTTTTGAGAGAGAGTCTTGTCAAGGATGGCCTTGAACTTGATATGTAGTTGAGGCCAACCTTGAACTCTTGATCCTCCTGCTACCACCTCCCAAGTGCTTGGACTGCCAGAATATACTACCATACCCAGCTTAAGTAACATTGTTTCAGATGGCTGCATAATAGTCTACTGAATGGCTGGGCCCCAAACGAGCTCATCACCATGTAATGAGAGTCAATAGGTAAATAGCTCCGCTTTTTTACTTTTATAAAGAACATTGCTCTCCACACCTCCCTCTCCCCACAAGACCGTGCACTCCCTGGGGCCAGGGTGAGAACGAAGAGCTTTCAACTTCAGGAATCTTTGCGAACAGCCTAAGCATTTTGCAGCCATTTTCTACCCATGTCACCAGATTGCCTTCGGAAAGGCTGTACCAAATTTAGTTTGTTGTTGGCAGCATTTTGTGACAAGAACCATTTTCACACTAATTTACAGTTCTTCTCTTGGATCTGGAACACTCTTTCTGGCAGGTTCTCCTCTGAGGCACAGGGAGAGATGGCTGTCAAGAGAAGAGTGTATCAGGCTGGCGGGGCCCTCGGGTGCTCAGGAGGGGAGTGTTTGTCACTCGGGTTGGGTGGGTTGGTCTCAGGACACTGGTTCAGAATCCCCTTCCCACTGGCTCTTCCCCAACTACCACCCCATGTGGTTCTGTGACACCCTCTCACCCAGGTCCAGAAGCACACTGGATACCCATTCTTTTCAGGGGGCCACTGATACCACTCCTGTTCTTACTCTACCCTGGCGCTTGTTTCTGGCTCCTTAGAAAATGTCAGTTACTCCTAGAAAGAAAATTCCATGGGGCTGAGTACAGGGACAGCACTAGGCAAAGGAAGCCTCATTCTTCTAGAACAGACAGCCCCACTCCAGACCACCCTGCCAGTCCTGTGGCCCTGCTCCCTCAGCCACCACTGCTGTCAACTTACAGCATCACCCTGCCAGGCTCCCGGCTCCTAGCAGCCTGTCCTCCTCCTCTGGGGGTGGCCCCTCGTTTGCAAACAGCAACGGAAGTTTTGACGCTGCTGATTAACCAGCCTCCCACGGCCGCTTCCCGGTTCTTAGTCATCTCCACAAGTCTCAACCTTCCACACAGGACTTTGCCGACATCCAGGTGACCAGGAAGAAGTGATGAAGATCCCTGGAGTTTCAGTGACTTCCATCCTTCATCTTTCACCCACCCTCACGATCAGGATATGCAGGGCCTGGAGTGTCAGAGTGGGGTTTGGTCCCGTGCAGCTGTCATCTGCTGAAGGACAGCCATGGGCCCAGCCCAGCCAGGACTCTACCTGCATCTCTGCTCTCCATAGTCTGAACAGCGAGCAATGTCATTCCCATTTTAAAGGTGGGAAAACTGAGATGCTTCGTTGAGACTGACCCATGAATATATGTTGAGGGACACTAGGAGCGTGGCTTAGGAGGCTGGACAGCGGGGTGATGCAAGACAGGAGCTGTGTCCTATGCCCCACTGTGTGGCCTGGGGCAGATTTCTTTCCCTCTGTTGGTCTTGCTCCCCTCACTAGGTAAATAAATAGGGTAAAGTGGTGGCCCTTTAAGTGGACTGGTGGCCCTTTAAGTGGATTGGTGGCCCTTTTAGCTCTATAGACACTAGGAAGCCACTGGACCACTCAGGATGAGTGTAGTTGAGCAGTGGAGGAAGGAAGCCACAAGAAAGGGAGACCTATCCAGAGGTCAGTTGGAGCTGCCTTCTGGTGATGATCCTCCCACCTACCCAAACTCTAGAACCCAGGAAAAGGAAAAAATGAAGACACCCAGAGAGCCGGTGATGATGGCAGCTGCCAAATGGGGCTGAGAGCATCCCAGCCTCTGTTCCTTGGCCTCCTGGGAATCAGACAGTGTGTGGACCTGGAGCAGGGACAGGAAATGAGAAAGTGGATGGGGCCTGTGTACGAGAGACCCTTGAATCAGGGCAGGGGCTGCTCATGGGGCCTGGAGACAGAGAGCCTGGACTGCAGCTCCTGTGGCAGTGTGCACAATGCACTCCAGAAAGGGAGCTGGGAATACTTGTGGCTCCCAAGGTTCCTGGCATCTAGTACAGCCCCTCTTTGTGGCACCCCCAGGAGCTGCAGACAGGTACAAAGCAATGCCAGCCCATATTGGCCCTACAGCGAGTGGCACAGGTGCACAGGACCCACAGCAAGGGCAACGTGGGCCAATGAGAGGCAGAATTCATTCCACTTCTGCTGTTAGGGAACTTCCTGTTGGAAGAGGAGAATCCCAGGGTGCCTAAATCTTCCTGGAAGACAACCCAGAATGCACCTGTCACAGACAGAACTCTTGTCTAGACAGGCCTGTCCTCTCAAACCAGAATGCAACTGCCCCGGCTAGACCTCTGGCCTCCCAGGCCTATCTTCTCAACCCATGTTTTGAGCCAGTACCTGCTGATGACCAGTCCTAGGTAGACAGTGGCAGATGGTCTTGGACATGTTAGCCACCTTCTGAGTATCTGACCATGTTGAAGCTGCTTGTCTGCCAAGTACTCATGTGCCCCGCTTTGAAGCAGGCCTCCAGCCTTGCACCCAGCAACTCCTAGACTGGGTAGTCTGAACACCCTCAAGGCCTTTCCACGCATAACACAGGATGAGGACTTCTGCCCACGCCTGCCCCTCCCCCTCTGCTATGAGTTATACAAACAGGAATGGCCCCATGTGGACTTGACCCCAGCAAGGCTGCTTCCTGCCCAGTTTGTAACCCTTGCGCCACATGCTTCTGGGTGCAATCCTTGTCCTATGATGGCTCTGTAGTAGGCATCTAAGGCTCATCACCACCTGTCTTCAGCCACCATGCCCAGCCTTTCCACTGACCCTGCCCAAGATACCCTCTCTCAGATCCTCACCTTGCCGTGTGTTCCCATCTTCTCACTGTTGTACTTACAGTTATCTCCATGACAACATCATCCTCCTCTATAGGGCCGTCCTGACACTACCCAGTCAGAAGTCACCAGAACTTTCTTCCCCTTCTCCCATCTCACCTAACTCTGGAGTGTGACTGTCTAGGGTGAGGGGAGGTGGGGGGAGTGCTGAACAGGACACACAGGAATTGCAGGACGTGATGACTCACAGTCTCCATTAGGCTGGAACTCCCTGCTTCAGACCCCCATGCTATGTGACTTTGAGTAAGTTGCCTAGTCTCTCTGAGCCTCAGTGTTCTAAGTGGGTGATGCTTACTGCGCAATTACTATGTGCTAACCCTTACAGTACCCAATGAGGTGACTACTGCCTGGTAGTTAGCTTTAACTGTCAACTTGACACAACCTAGAGTCATATGAGAAGGGCATCTCTGTTGAGGGATTTCCCAGATCAGATTGTCCCCTGGCATGTCTTTAGGGAAATTGTCTTGATTGCTAATCGATGCAGGAAGAAGGCCCACCCCACTGTGGGCAGCATCATTCCCTAGGCAGGTGGTCCTAGGCTATACAGGAAGGCTAGCTAAGCTGTTTCTCCATGGTTTCTGTTTCAGGGTCCTGCCTTGGCTTCCCTCAATGATGGACTGCCACCTAGAAGTAAAAGTAAGTTCCCCTAAGCTGCTTTTGGTCAGTGTTTCATCACAGTAACAGAAAGGAAACCAGGACAGTCCTATCTATACGTGCTAGAGAAGAAACGTCACTGTCGTAAGACTACTGGTATTATCATTACTACTACTCCTTCTGCCTGCTACAAAAGCTAGCACGCAGCAGACAATCAAATTCAGTCTGGCAAGATGGCTCAGGGGATAAAGGTGCCTGGAGGTGAGCCTGACTGCCTGAGTTCAATCCCCGGGACCCACTCGGTGGAAGGAAGAAAGCCATGCCTGCAAGTTGTCCTCTGACCTCAACATGTGTTCTGTGGCCTGCATCTTCCCCCACAAAACAAACAAACAAACATATTTTTTTTTAATGTAAGTTTAGTGCGTTCAGGGCCAGCTGGTCTACATAGCGAGCTCCAGGCCAGCTGGGACTACAGGGAGATCCTGTCTCAAAAAACTCCCCCCAAAACGTAAGTTTAAAAAACCCACTTGGAACTGAAGAAACGGCTTGGCGGTTAAGAGCAATGGCTGCACTTGCAGAGGACCTGGGTTTGATTCCCAACATCCACATGGTGCCTAACAATCATCCAAAACTCCAATTCCAGGGGAATTCAATGCCTTTTTCTGACCCCTGTGGGCATATTTTTTTAAAAAAACACTCAAGTCTGTTAAATTCAAATATCTTTGGAAATGAGAGGGCTCAGGCACTGCCATCTTTGGAGCCTCATGTTGCTTCTCCTAACAGCCTGGCTTTACTATAGAAATGGCCTCTCTCCAAACTGGCTGGGCAGTGAGGAGAGCCAAGGCAAACAGGCTGGCTGGCTTGGTGGTGACCAAGCTTTGAGGGTCCTGTGAGCCTGACTGAGGCATCTCTGTAACCAGAGTTTTTGTTGGGGTGTTGTTGCTAGCTCAAAACCTCCTCCAAAGAAGGCCCAGGCTCCCACACTGAGAAGGAGAACAGCCTGATGCATAGCCCTCCACCTGGGATCTCAGGAGAGACAACTGGCCAGCTTGGCTCAGCTCATAGCAAAGTAGCCTGCATTTGTGGTATCACCAAGTTCTTCTGCCCCACCACAAATGCCCAGCACCTACAGACCCCTTTCTTGCCACTGCCAGTCTCAAGTACCCTCACAAGGCTGGACACCTGGAATAAGTCTATGGCCCTTAGCAAGTTCATGAGTGAACTCATTCTAACACCCCTGCTACAAATGGTCTGCATTCTTGAACTTGAGCTGGTCTAAAGACCTTCAGGAGTCCTGCTCCCTTTTCCTTTGAGGTCCAGACTCCTCCTCGATGTAAATTAGTAACCTGTGGCAAAGGTGCTGGGAAGCTCTGTCCTGGAAGGTCTGCCATTTGACCTTCTGTCTGTTGTTACTTCCTGAATGATCTAGACATATTGAGACGTGAGGAAAAGGTGGCCCCGCTTTTAGTAGCTCAAGTCCTAGAAACGATCCCATTACAGCCAGGCCTGTAATACACAACTGTAATCTCAGTACTCGGGAGGCTGAGGGGAAAGCCTAGCACAGTATGGGCCATATAGAAAGATCCTGTCTCAGCCCTCCATCACCAAAAACAAAACAAAACAAAAAATCACCCTATTACAAGTGAGAAAACCAAGCCCCTAAAAAATGACCTGGGGCCAGCAAGATGGCTCAGTGGTTGAAAGTGTCTGCTGCCAAGACTGACAAGCTGAGTTCAATCCCAGAACCCCACATGGTAGAAAGAGAGAGCTGGTCTCCCTTCCTCCTTCCTTGTAAAGAAGGCCTCTGAAACCCAATCTTGGTCTCTGAGCAATCTGGGCTGAGAGGCAAGGGCTCTGGCCACCACCACTCGGGAAACCTGGTCCAGGTTGTGAGGCCCCTGTGAGTCACAGCTGACCTCGTGGGAGCAGCTGCCTGCATTCCCTCACAAGATCACAACAGGCTGTGGAGTGACAGCCGGCTGCTCTGCTCTGGTGTTAGAAGAATGTTGTTGCCAGACAGGTTTATGAGACATCCAAGCTCCGAAACCAGGCTGTGCTGCTGCACCGGGCGGGGCCTGGGACAACCACCACCCCCTCACAATAGTGACGCATGCAGGACCCCTTAATCTCATAATGCCCTCCCAGGGTCAGCCACCTCTGGGCGAGCAAGATGGCTCAGTGGGTAAAGCCTGCCACCAAGCCTGATGACTTGAGTTCAATCCCTGGAACCCACAAGGTGGAATTAAGAACCAACTCCCACAAACTGTCCTCTGACCTCCACAGGAATGCCATGGCACACACATGCAGCCCCACCCCACATGAAAATAAATAAATACATCAGATTTTAAAAACATCAACCACCTCCTCCAGCAAGGCAAAGAGAGGACCATGGCTCAGCGTCACCATCCTGCCTGACCCCAGGTGGACTCAGGGTCAGGGAAGTCAGACAACTCCCCAAAGGAATCTGTAGGCATTATGGCCAATCTTGAGCCATGAATAAAATGATACCACAGGCAATTGTTAACCCTTGTCCCCTGCTGACCCAAGCCTCCTGCTGACTGGAGTGAGTTCTGTCTCCACTGTGATTGCCTTTCCTTTCCTGTTCTATACTATGAGTGTCTTTTGTGCCTGTAACAAAATTGCCACAAGGACAGAACATCTTCCAGCATTTCTAGATGCTCAAAGTTCACATTCAAGGTCATGAGCAGGGCCTCATTCCCTCAGATGCGCTAGAGGACGACCCTTCCTTGCCTCTCTGGTTGTTGCTGACAATCTTTGGCTTTCCTCGGCTCAGAGATGGAAGGCTCCAGTCCATGTCTGCGTCTCTGTGTGTACATGTCCAGATTTCCCACTTCTTATAAAGACAGCAGTCCTATGGTATTTAAGGGCCTACTCAATCGAGCATGACCTCACCAAACATCTGCAAAGACCCTATTTCCAAATAAGGTCATATTCACAAATTCATGTGAATACATCATATGCAATCCTCTCAACAAGCCAGATACTACTTTGACCCGCATCAAACAGACGAGAAATTTAGAGAGGTTAAGCAACCTGCCAGGCAGAGGTCACACAGCCTGGAAATTCAGCTTCTCTGACTTTAGAACCTCAGTGACATCTCTCACTTCACCCTCACCGTCTCCTCATCACTCACAAAGCTCCTCTTGCCCATCCTTTTATTCTCTTCCTTCTACACAGCTTTGCAGGTTCACAGTTCACAAAGGAAATAAGGTAGAAGGATCTCATTCACTGGCCACGTTCACACAGCTAAGTGGCAGCTTCTCCAGCCACAGGTTCGGCATACTCCACAGGGGATCTAACATTGCATTCTGTTTTGGTAAACCAGTCAAAGCTATTGGGCCCGTGTGATCAATGGTGGTGTTGTGTTTGCTGATAACTCTTACTTCTGCTTGCCAAGCTTGTCAAAGGCTCCAGCTGGCCTCCTTGGGTATCAGCCCAGTGCCTGCTACTCTCTGCTGGCAGCAAGGCAGGCCTTGTGGCCACACAGTGGAGAAGATCCCAGCTCACCTGCCCCAACTTAGAGTCAGGTATGCTGGCACATGCTTGTATTTGCAGTCATGGAAAGACTGAGACAGGAACAGTGAGTTTGAGGTCAGCCTGGGCTATGTAAGGTGACCTAGTTTCAATAGTGTTATTATAGCCCCAGCGGTTTCCCACAGAGCTCACAAGAGAACCCTGACCAACCAGGTTGCTCAAGGCTGGCTCAGTGGCATTGTCCATACCTAACCCCAATCAGTTCCAGCTACAAACTTCCTCCTGCTCCCCAAACATTCCACCAGGCCTCTATACTTGCTGTTCCTCCTGCCAAGAATGCCATTCCCTGCACCCTGCATGCTAGCTCCTCATCTTAGAACCCCAGCTCACCTGTCCCCACCTTAGAGGAGGGGATAGGCTTCCCAGTCATTCTTCATCGTATTTACCTATTTTCTTTTCTTTTAATTTTCTAAAGACTCATTTTCTTATTGTGTGTGTGTGTGTGTGTGTGTGTGTGCACACGTGCATGCCATGGCATTTTGTGGTGGTCAGAGAGCAGTTTGGAGGAGTTGGTTCTCTCCTTCCAACATGTGGGTCCCTGGGATCGAACTCAGGTCATCAGGCTCAGTAGCAGGTGTCCTTACCCACTGAACCATCTTGCTAGCCCTATTTTATTTTCTTGAGAGCATGTACTGCTCCCTCCAATTACCCTGCATATTTATTTCTCGCTCCCTAATCGTCTTTCTCCCATGATGCAAAGGCTTCTTGGTCTTGTCCTCTGCTGCCCCCAATACCTGCCACACAGTACCGAGAACATACTGGGTCCTCAGTGAATAGCCACTGAATGATTAGAAAGGTCCAGTAGAGAATGCTGGAGGCAGACGGCAAAGCAGAAAGGATGGCTGGGGCTCAGAGCAGGAGGCCTTGCATGACACGGGTGCACTTACACGCGTGCAGGTAACACACTCATACACATAAAACTTTTAAAAATAATTTTAAAAGAAAGCAGGAGGCCTTTCTGGAGTGGCATGCCCAGACCCTGTGAGAAGCCGCCAACTCTGGCTACAGCTTTGGACTGGGGCAGGAAGGGGAATGAGGTGACTGCTGTTTCAGCTCCAGCCACAGCCAAGGTCCTCAATCAGGCAAGAGCTTCTTAGGCTACTTCATCCTGCCCGACTCATAATAATGACTCAGACTTGGTGGCAAAGGGTAGCAGAGTCTTTAAGCTGGAAGGTGAAGGTCTACCGTCTAATTCTCCGAGCTCATTTCCTGGAACTTCTCCAAGACTAACTGCTCACTCTTTCTTGTAGGCCTGGGGAAGGTACAAAGATCAGCTTTATCTCTGTAAGAAGGGGGAGGGGGAGCAGTTCTGGAAAGTGAGTAACTATGAACCTTGAGGACTGTTGACTTTGGAGCCCTAGAAGTCAAAAGAAACACCTATAGGTAGAGCATTAGGAAATCCCCCCAGGGCCTGGTGGCCCAGTGGTTTTAAACATGTGCTCCCAGGCTACCTCTCACTGGCTTAGCAACCTCAACCAAGGCCTTTAACCTTCCAGAGTCTGTGTAAGTGGAGATAGATGACTGTCACTTGCCTCTCAAGGAGATGCCAAAGGAGGAATGCGCTAGTGTTCACAAAGACCCTGGCAAGGTCTAGGTCTTAATACGTGAGGACACAATGGTACCACTTTTCTTTCTATTTTGAGACAGAATCTTCCTATGTATCCCAGGCTAGGCCCAAATTCATACTCTTCCTACCTAAACCTCTTAAGTGCTGGGATTACAGATGTGCGCCATCATGCCCTGCTCCAGTGGCATTACCTCTCAGCAGCCAGCTGTGTGTCAGGCTCTGCTGCAGACTCCGTCCTTCTACAAAATTACTGGCCTGGCCGCTCATCAGTGTCAAGAGCATGAAATATACAAGGAATGTGCCAGGTTGAAGGAAACTAAGAAGACAGATGACTGCACACAGCATCCAACCTTTGATTTCTATCTGCCTTAGCAAGTGTTCTTGAGACCACTGGCACATTTCCCTAACAACTGTACATTCGATACTGGGGCTGTTCCAAGAGTAATTTCCTGATTCTGTTCACTGGACAGTGGTCATCAAAGAGAGCTTCTTGTTTTTAAGAAATATGCTTTTAATCCCAGCAGCACTCAGGAAGCAGAGGCAGGCGGATCTCTCTCTGTGAGACTGAAACCAGTCTGGTCTATATATTGAGTTCCAGGACAACTGGGACTATAGGGAGATATAGGAAAGAGACGATAAGTCAGGATGTTGGAAACCTCTTAAAGAATTCAGAGGGTGGGGTTGGAGAGACGGCTCAGTGGTTAAGAGCACTGGCTATTCTTGCAGAAGACCCAGGTTCAAGTCCCAGCACCCACATGGCAGCCAACAACCATCTGTAACTCCAGTTCCAGGAGATCTGATGCCCTCTTCTGTCCTCCGCAGTCACTGCACAACATGGGTGCAGTTACACGCATGCAGGCCTAACACTCATACACAAAAAGTAAAAACATTTTTAAAAAGAAGAGTTCAGAGGGAGAGAGAAGAAAAGATTAGGTGGCTGGACATGTGGCGACGCTCAAGGTGTCTGGTTGCTGGGTATTTGGGAACTTTGTCCTCTTTATTTGAGACAGGGTCTCACCGTGTAGCTCAGCCCTGCCCCTGGATTCTTAGTCCTCCTGCCTCAGCCTCTTAAGTGTTGGAATTACAGATGTGCATCATGACACCTGACCTCTCATAATTCTTTATATTATGGTTGTTGTTACTGTTATTTGAGACTTGGCCTCATTATGTAGACCAGGCTGACCCTGAACTCAAAGAGGTCTGCCTCTGCTGCCTTCAGAGTACTGAGATAAAAGGCATGTGCTGCCATAACGGCCCCCCTCCCCAGCTTCTTAATGTTATTCTTACAACTTTTGTATAAAGTTTATAATTACAAAATACAAAAGGAAGAAGCAATGCCTGGTCTCTGCTCTTGAAGACACAGCGTCCCTTGGCAGTCCTCTAAGGAGGGGTTCCCCATTCTTTTTGACCTTAGCATGGAAAACTCCGCACCCTGGAAATCCCTCAGCCCTGTGGGAATCAGTGTTGCTGGGACACTCTACCTCCAGGTAAACCTTAGAGGCTAGCCTTAAACTTGTGATCTTCCTGCTCCTCCCTCCCCCACACACCATGCTGACATTACAGTCATGTGCCTTCATACTTGGCTTAGTGGAACCTTTTTGAGCACTGACATGATGATTTGACTAGAAAATTCCACACCTGGCCTCATATGACAGGTCATAGTTAAAATGCAGATACATTAAAAATATTGTACAAGCCAAGCAAGGCAGCATAGGCCTGTTGTCTAGGCACCCAGGAGGCAGGCATGAGTTCAAAGCCTGTCTCAAAAAACTTTTTCCCTTAAAAATTCTTTGAAAGGGGCCTAGAGAAATGGCTCAGTAGGTAAGAATACTTGCTCTATAAACATGAAGACTTGAGTTCAAATCCCCAGCACTCATGTAAAACATTTTGAGGTGGGGTGGTTTTTGTTTTTGTTTGAGACAGGGTCTCCCTGTTAGCCCAACTGACCTGGACCTCACTATGTAGACCAGGCTGGCCTCAGTCTCACAGAGCTCTGACTGCCTCTGCTTCCCAAGTGCTGTTAAGGCATGTACCACCATGCCTGGCCATGTAAAATCTTTAAAAAATCAAAATATAGCACAAATTTCCCTTCAGGAAATGTCTGTAAGGAACATAGGAAGTATAATGAGTCTCAGGTTTTTGACTTGGGTCTCATCACCAAGAGATCTCATTATGCATAATCAAATATTCTAAAATTTAAAAATTTAATCTGAAATACTTCTGGTTCCAAACTTTTAGACAAAGAATACCCAACCAGTAGATGAAAATCATGGTGAGTCAGGTGCTGTGTCACACACCTGTAACCCTAATACTCAGGAGGCTAAGGCAGGAGACTAGTGAGTTTGAGCAAAACTTACATGAGAGAGAGGAGGAGGAGAGGGATCAAGGGATGAGGAGTCAGAGACATTAGCTCTCAGATACATCATAAGCCTCAATGGGACAGTCACTAAGGTGGCTGGGGCAGAGCTGTAATGAGAAGGTCAAATGCAGAGATGTTTCAGGCTATCCAACAAAGAGCTGGGCTGAAGAATTACTGCCCCCCAATAAAGGTATTACCGGCCTAGGGACAGATTCCAAGGTGTCAAGCAGCCCGCCCCACCCCACAGCTCCTTCTGGTCAGAGCCTCAGGCAAATAGTTAGCCTGCATCCAACCAACAAGCCAATCACTGCGTTTGGAATCACAGGTGAAGGATGAATGAACCAGGCCAGGGTACTTCATGGCCAAAGAATGTGGCCCACAGCGCACCTCATCCCCACCCAGCCCACCTCATCCCCACCCAGCCCACCTGGCTGGTTGCTAGCCAAGCCTATGGGCAGTCTCCAGCTGTGCTGCACCCTGATGACCTTGTACAGGACCTTCCTCACACTGGACTGAGGCCAGGGAGGGGAACCACCTCATGAGTCACTATCCGCCTTCCTCTTAAAGCCAAGCATTTGTCCCCAGCCTGGGATCCCAGGATGGAAAGTGAGCTTGACACCTCAGCTTTGAGCTCCATTCATGAAAGCCGAGATACATGTGATTATAAAGGGGATACAGGCGTGCATGTAAACTCTGAGCAAGGAGGACGCCACTCCGCTTAGCTCCCGAGGTGCTGTGGGGCCAGCTGTGAGTCAGGCTTTGGACTGGGTTGCCTGCTTAATTTAGACGAGTGGCAGCTGACCACCCAAATTAGCTACCCCTGTCCAGCCTCTGTTCTGCCATTCAAAGGCCTCTGTGGTTTCAGTTCTTTTGAAAACCAAGCCAGCACATTGCCGTGAGAATGTTTTCTTGTATGACATTTTTTTCAACCATCCAAATTCAAATTTAGACTCCAGTGCAAAGCAGGTCTCTCCATTAACCTCTGCCTTCCATCAGCCTCTGACACCATCATCACCACTGGAAATGGGACCCGTTTATCAGCTCACACTGAAAACTGCTCCCCCCCCACCACATGTTAGCATGGTTCATCTGGCACTTGGTTCTTTATACCAAAACTCTCCTGGGGGGGCCCTCCCCAACATACATGCAGCTTGCCCCTCCGTGGTCGGGCATCTTTCAAAGAGTGAACATACTCGGTTGATTTAACCAGTCCGATGAAAACCAAAACCAACCGAATGAAGACATCTAAGCCAGGTATGGTGGTATATTCCAGTAATCCCAGCACTTGGAAGACTTAAGCAGGAGGATCTCGGGTTGAGGCCAGCCTAGGCTACACAGCCTGTTCTAGGCCAGTAGAGGCGATAAGACCCTGTTTCAGGTAGACAAAACAAAACCTAACCAGACAAGTCTGTGATAATTGAACTATTTCTAATGCTTTGTAATTACAACGCCTCCAGAAATGTTCTTGTAACCTGGGTCTTTGTAGGCACTTAGGAGTAATAGGTATTCCTGGAGAAGACACTGCTAACATTATTCTTTTATTTATATTTATATTCTTGGTGCTAAGCAAGCACTCTAACAGTAAGATATATGCCCTGCTACAGCAATATTATCCCCCAGTTTTCAGTGACAAACACCACCCTTTAGGAATCTAATAAAAATAGTTTGGATGGGGCCTCAGAGTTCACATTAAGCAGGATCCAGGGATAGCAAGATGGCTCATTGGGTAAAGGAGACTGCCACCAAGCCTAAAGGCCTGAGTTCAACCCCCAGAACTCATATAGGGACAGAACTAACTACCAAAAATCATCCCCTGATCCTCATATGTACTCCATGACCCTCCCTCCCACCAATATATATATATATAAAGAGGGGTCGGAAGAGGTGCCTAGAACAGGATAGGAGAGTTGTCTCCAACCATCACTTCCTGTGGGTGTTCAGATTTGGTCATTCTACCGGAAGCCACCAACTTGTTCAGCTATAACTGACAGTGAAGTTCAAACCCAATTCCAGAAGTCAGAGTCTTCACCACGCTCCACTACCAGGGCACATACCTCTCACGGACGTCATACTGCCTCACCTTAGACACCCAGGATGTGGCCATCACACCGTGTAAGTGCTGGGCTGGGTTGCTAGATATGGTGGTGCTGAGGTGTGGGGCCCTGGGGCTGGCTGCAGACTCTGAGGACAGCTGCAGCTTCGGGACTGTGAAACCAGACGCTTCTCAAGAAGGCTCTGAACTCACACGCTCAGTGCGGCATTAATATTTTATCCAACAGCCAGTGAGGATGCAGGGGAACAAAAGTCCCTTCAGAAAGGAGCTGCGCAGAAAGCATGTCTCCTATAGCCTCCCATTCAGGTGCTGCATCTGACTAAAGGGGTTCCACCAGAGAAAAGCTAAAAGGAAAATAAACTGTAAACAATCCACTTGGTGGGAGCCTTGTGTCAGGGAGGAAGTGTTCTAACATCAGTGCCCTGGGAGCTGGGGTCTTCCTTGGCCACAGACAATGAGTGTCATGTGGCTGTACACCTGAGGATACTGTCCACCCCAAAACCACGGCAAGGGATGAGGTCAGAGAGCCAAGGACCCTGGCTGACTCACCACAGCACTGCTCACTTGACAGAACTTCACCGAGGGTGGTTTCCACAAAGCAGAGCCAAGCCAAGAAGCTGCCTGGTGCCTGGCCTGGCAGACATGGGAGGGCAGACACCGGATAGCAGATGTAGGACACCTGTTACTCCTTCCCTTCTAAGTTCTTGGAACTAGAACTTTGTTCAGAGCGCCACACTCTGTGTGTGACACCCATGGCTACCTTAGGCCCACAGCCTTCTGGGGAAGGGCATTTCTCTGAGGCTGAGGAGCCATCAACATGAAACCCTGGGTGGTCAGAAACTCCTCTATTTCCTGACTCACAGACCTTCCAGGGGACAGGCTGGGTCTCTTCTACCTGGGAGAGGAAGAGACTGAGAACTCGCATTTCTGGAAACCTATGTCAGTTCTCTTAGGGTTCTGTCTTGAAGACTAAAGTCATTCTTCTACCAAAGAAAAGAAAAAGGCTTAGCATTTCCTTAGAGGCTCACTGCATACCAGATTCCAATAGAACCTTTCAGATTCCTTAACATTTTAACATCTAAAAACATATTTTAGGCCATACGTGGTGGTGCAGGCCTTTAATCCCAGCACTCAGGAGGCAGAGACAGGTGAATCTCTGGCCTGGTCTGTATAGCAAGTTCCAGAACAGCTGGGACTACAGGGAGACTTTGTCTCAAAAAGAACACCCCCCAAAATTATTTATTTTTTTATTTTATATGTATGGATGTGTCCTCATTTAGGTAGGTGGACTCATGCCATGCAATGCCCTTGGAGGTCAGAAGAGGGCGTTGGATCCCCTAGAGCTGGAGTTACAGATGGTTGTCAGCCACCATGTGGGTGCTAGGACTCGAACCCAGGCCCTCTACAAGAGCAGCCAGTGCTCTTAACTGCTTGGTCAACTCTCTAGCCCCAATATTTTAACATTTATTCCTTCCAGCAACACCTGGAGACACATCCTACATTATCTCCACTTTTCAGGCGAGGAGGCTAAGGTGTGGAGAAGTAATCTACTGACCTAAAGTTATACCGCCTCAGGTAGCACCACGGGCCCCCCCCTTCCATCTCAGGATAGACCCCCTGCTAGTGCTTGTCACAGTGCGGGTACTCAACCTCCGGTGTTACTTTTGCAATTGTTCTGTGAGGTAGGAAGCAGGATTATATGTGTCCCTTTCCCAGGAATGCTGGCATGAAGCAACCTGCCCAGCCAGTCAGTGGCAGAGCCGGGACTCAACCCAGGGCTGCTCCATCGCTAAAGATCTTCCTGGTCATTGCACGTGGCCATCCATGTGCACATGTGACCATGAGAAAGAGGACTGAGCCAGGGTGAGGCGAAGGAGGCAGGCTGGGCCATTGGTGGGAGGAGGGAGTTTGGAAGCAAAGTCCTGCCTGTTCCCTTGCCAGGTTGTTTGCAATGGTCTGCCTGAGAGTGTGCCCTGGAGAGAGCCAGGCAGGGCCCAATGGCACCCTGGCTGCTGGCTCAGCCTCTGTGGACAGATCTAGTCTAAGCAGGCCTGGGCAGAGTGAGGGCCCTGGGACCCTTAGGCCCTCCTGCTTACAGCAGAACCCTACACCATAACGCCACCTTCCTCTTTACCTTCTTCTCTCCCTCTCTCTTTTCTTTCCTCTCTATTTTTCCATTCCTCTTTGCTTTGTTCTTTTCTCCTTGGAGGCAGAGTCTTACCGTGTAGCCCAGGCTGGCCTTAATCTCAAGATCTTCCTGCCTCAGTTTCCAGACTGCTGGGGTTATATGTACGTCCACCATACCTGGCCCTTTAATACCCTTTCAGGAAGTACCCAAAACGCAATCCGTCACTCAGGAGAGAAGCTCCACCCTTCTCCATGGCAAGCCCAGCCCTCTCTGTATAAGCCCCTGACCCCAGCAGAGGGTAGGAAGGACAGAATCACCAGCCAGAAGCACCAACTAGATAGGAGGAGGCTGGAGCCACCACAGTGCTAGCCTCTTGCTGAGATTAAAGCCAACATGTCACCATACATTTTACAAGAAAACTGGCTCAAAAAACATGAACTTGGGCTGGGGACTGTGGCACAGAAATGTAAGAGTTCCTGGCCTTAGTCCTCAGCAACAACCAAACTAAGACCCCACATAAGGTCAACTTATCTGGTAGGTAGAACAGACACAATGCCTAGGGCCCAAAATACTTGTAGGGATCCATGAAAATATTTGAATTTAGGGCCAATGAGATGGCTCATCTGGTAAAAGTGCTTGCCATACAAGCCTGATGACCCAAGTTTGATCCCCAGAACCCAGGGTGAAAAGGAAGAACTGATTCCCAAAGTTGTCCGCCAACCTCTACAGGTGTGCTGTGGCACACGCACAGCTGCATGCACAGACACAGACACACACCACTAATGATGATAATAATAATGTTAATAATAACAAGAAATGTTTAAATTTAGTCAGGTGTGGCGGCATATGCTTATAATCCCAGCACTCAGGAAGTTGAGGTAGGAGGATAATAAGTTCAAGTCTAACTTGGGCTATCTTGGAGAAAATGTTTCAATTTCGATTAAACTCTAAAGAGGAAATATGAACTTTCAGGGTGAGGAAATGTTTTTGCATCTAGCTTTAACAAACACATCTTGACTCTACTATAACACAAAAATATATTCAGGCTTTTTTTTTCTTTTTAGTGGAGAAAGGGATTCACAAAGGCGAAGGTACCCAGGACTGTAGCAGTTACTACGCAGACTTGAACCCAGGTCTGTTCCCTCCAAGGCCATGTCTGTCTGTCAGATCCCCAGTGACTGAGAAGTGAGCCAGGGCCATCCCAGGGAGTGACAGAGTCTACACCTGTCCCCTGCAGGGTCACAATCAGAATAGCCATTTGCCTGGCTGACCACAAACCCTAGTGGGCAAACAGCCCAGGCTCAATTCCTGGCCTTCCAGAAAGCCACTGCAGGCGAGAAACTGCAATTTGGAAGCCAGTCATTCATGGAGAGAGGCAGAGGCAGTGCCAGCCCCGGCAGGTGCTCACTCCTCGAGCAAGGCACAGGAGTGACGATCATCCAGAACAGTTCAGCTTTTCTGCCTCACTGGAAAGGAAAGGCAGATGGATTCTGTCTTTTAAGGTCCAGGTTTCACCTGAGGTGGGCAGAGAACACTGACTTCAAAAGCACACAATCCTGGGTTGGTCCCTGTTCTGCTCTTCAATTGGCTGTGTAGCCCTGAACAAATTACTTGATTTCTCTGACTGTGCTTTCCCTTTTGTAAAATGGAACACACACTCCCAACAGAGGGTTGCAGTGAGAACGGGTTGTAATCAAATGTCTTCTATAGAGCAACACATTCATAACAAATATAAGCCAAAGTATTAGTTTAGAAAAGAAAAAAAATATTGACCCAACATCCATCCCCAAGGTCTTAAGTAATTGTTATGCTGTGGGCATGTCTGAGACATTGATAAATCTGGAAATGCCACAAAAGCCAGTCCCTGGGGCCACACGGTGAGGGGCAGTCTATCTGTCTCCTTCCAGGTCTTTGAGGGGACAGTTTAGACAGGAGGTGGTGATCTTGCTAAAGAAAGAGGAGCCTGACCTCCAATTAAGGTGCCACCAGAGGGAAAAGTTCATCAACCAGGGTGACTTGGTGAGTTATGCTATACTTGAGCCTTGAAAGTCTAGGGTTACCCAATCCAAGGCAGAAACCTCGAAATGAGAATGGGGATAGGTGAGCCAGGCTCAGCGGGGGAGCCTGTCTGACCACAGCTCCATCTGATCTCCCAGGAGGCTAAGCCTGTCACCCATGAGGGCAGCTTCCCAGGGCCCTCCAAAGCTCTCTGAGGCAGTAGCTCCTCCAGCAGCACCTCCTGCTACACTCAGTGGCACCCAGAGGAGTCTCAGAGTGCCCTGACCACACCAGTCAAATGCATCTAAATAAGATGGGCCCAGAACTCAAGTCTCGGATCTCAGGATTGTACATTTCTAGCCAGGCTTGGTGATTCATGCTTGTAATCCTGGCACACAGGAGGCTGAGGCACAAGAACTGCTGGGTGTATGAGGCCACCCTGGGCTACATAGTGAATTCCAGGCCATCCTGAGCTACAGCATGAGATCTTGTCTTAAAAAATAAATCAGGTCATGGTGGCACATACCTTTAATCCCAGCATGCAGGTAATAGAGGCAGGCCGATCTCTGTGAGATGGAAGCCAGTCTGTTCTATATATCAAGTTCCAGATCAGCTGGAGCTACAGTGAGACTCTATCACAAAAATAAATACACAGATAAATAAACATTAAAAATGAGATTTGGAATCTTAGCCATGAGTTAATTAATTTATATATATATAGTGTGCGTGTGTGTGCGCGCACGTGTGTGTGTACACCCATGCATAAGCATGTGGAAGCCAGAGGTCGATATCGGGTGTCTTCATGTACCATTTTCTCATTTAAAAATTTTGGGGGGGTCTTTTTGAGACATGGTCTCCCTGTAGCCCCACCTGCCTCAGAACTTGCTGTGTATACCAGGTTGACCTCGAACCCATAGAGATCCACCTGCCTCTGCCTCCTGAGTGATGGGATTAAAGGCATTCATCACCACCTCTGATCCTTTCACTTTAAAATTTATATTGTATATATAATATGTGCATTCAAGTACAGGCGCATGTGCCTTGGCATGCATATGTGAGGTCAAAGGGCAACTTTTGGGAGTCAGTCCTCTCCTTCCACCAAGGGTTCTGGGAATCGAACTTAGGTCCTCAGACCTTGACAATATGAGCTTTTACCCACTGAGCCACCTCGGTGGCCCCTCTGCCTCAAATTTTGAGACAGAGTCACTGAAACTGGAGTTCGCTGATTGGCTAGGCCGCCTGGCCCAGAGTCCCTGGGCTCCAGTTTCCAACAATGGCTTTTTACATGGGTGTTGGGGATCTGAACTCTGTTCCTTATGCTTGTTCAATAAGCATTTACCCACTGAGCCATCTCCCCAGCCCCTGGGTAGTTATTTTTAAAGGGATTCTTACAGAACCATCTTGAACTGGCTTGTGTAGAAAAGATACTCATGGGCTCAAAATGGCACAGGGGACATACTCCCACTTGTCACCTAGGAAAGACATGGTTGGAGCTTCAGGGGAGGAGAGCAAAAGGAAATTGGGGGTCCCACCAGCTCTACTTGGACCTACATCCTGATTACAGATAGTCAGGCATAGCACTCTGAGGAGGCAGCCTCCAGCACTCTAAGGGATCACACCCATAGGGATGAGCCCAAGATGGGAACAGGGCCTGTATACAACTAAAGTAGCCAAGCAGGGCTCAAACTGTAAGAGGAGCTGCCAGGAAAGAGCTAGGCTCCTGCCCTAAGGACACTCCACCAGGAAGCAGTCCTCAGAGGCTGGGATACCTATATTGTCAACATCAGAGACCATGACACCAAGAAGGATTAGAAGAGCTCCTGCCTCGACCCAACTTTAGGTAAGTTCCTTTTCCAGTAAATATTGGAAGACAAAGCCCTAAAATTACTGAAAAGGAATTATGGGCACCATATCCAAAGGAGCTCAGCATGAGACCTGGAGTACAGACTCTCAATTTTTGTTTTTGTTTTATATGTATATGTGATTAGATGTGTGTGTGTGTATGTGCACGTGCGCAAGTGTTTGTATATATGTGTGTGTGTGTGTGTGTGTGGGCATGAACACATATGCATGTAGAGGCTGAGGACATCCTCATGCATCATCCTTAGTAAAACCATCTCCTCCTTTGAAACAGTGTTTCTTATTGGCCTGAAGCTCATCAAGTAGGCTAGACTAGATGACCAGTAGCTAGACTAGATGACCAGTAGCTAGCTGCCTTCTCAGGGCTGGAATTCAAACATGTGTCATCATAGATAGCTAGCATTTTTACATGAGCTCTGGGGATGGGGCCTAGGTCCTCAGGGTTTCGAGGCAAGCACTTTATGGACTGGCTCCTCCCCTAGTCTCTGCTGTAGGTTTTTATTTTATTGAGATAGGGTCTCATTCTGTAGCCCAGGGTGGCCTGGGACTCTCATCCTCCTGTCTCAGCCTCCTGAGAGCTGGGATTACAGGTCACAACGGCAGGCTGGGTCACATTTTAAAAATATTTTATTTATTATTTTTATTTTATGTGTATGAGTGTATTGCCTGCATGCTTGTGACTGCTTGTGTCTTGCAGTGCCCTCAGAGGACAGAAGAGGGCGTTGGATTCCCCTGGAACTAGAGTTATAGACAGTTGTTAACTGCTGTGTGGGCGCTGGGAATGGAACTCCTGTGCTCTGCAAGAGCAGTCAGTGTTCTTAACCACTGAGCCATCTCTCCAGCCCCGCAATCACATTTTCAAAGTAGTATCCTACCCACTGATTATGTGTAGTTTAGTGAGCTTCCATATTTAGGAATGCATTCACCTTTTTGTTTCTTAAGTCTTATATACACTATAGGAACACATTATCATCACTTCTTGACTTTTAGGCAAAGATCAAGTATAGGAACACAGTACCAAATAATTGGCTTAATTAAAAAATTAATAAACAAACTGCCAGCCTGAGGCCAGGCCTGGTGGTGCACACCTCTCATCTCAGCACTGGAGAGGCTAAGACAGGAGGATTGCAAGTTGAGGACCAGCCTGGGTTATATAGTAGACCCAAACCCAAATCAAATGGATAAAAACAAGAACAGAAACAGAACTGCAAAAGATTCCCATCTGTAGAGATAGTCTCTTTTTACATTTATTTTGTTTTTATGTGTATGCATGTTTTGCCCACATGTATGTAAATGCACCTATGCATGCAGGACCTGAAAGGCCAGAAGGGGGCATTGGATCCCCTGGAACTGGAGTTAAGGACAGTCGTTAGTTGCCATGTTGGAGCTGGGAACTGAACCCAGGTCCTCTGCAAGAACAGCCAGTGTTCTTAAGCACTGAGCCATCTCTCTGGACCCTGTGGAGATAATCTCTTTGCTCTGTTTCCCAGTGGAGCTTCCCTGGGCCTAAAGAACATGAATTTGTCCCTGAGCAAACTATACTTCTTGACATTTTTTAAACACTATGGTAGCATGTACCTATTATCCCAGCACTAGGCAGGTGGAAGCGGGAGGATTGGGAATTCATGCTCAAAGTCAGCCTGAGACCCTGTCTCAAAAAAACAAAACCTGGGGCTGAAGAAATGGCTCAGGAGTTAATAGCACTTGCTGTTCTTGCAGAGGACCCGGGTTTGGTTCCCAGTACCCATATGGTGGCTTTCACTCCAGCTCCAGGTGTTCCTGTGCCTTCTTCTGGCTTCTGTAGACACCAGGCAGACATGGTACACATATGTGCAAAACACTTATACATGTGAAATAAAATAATTTTTAAAAAAGCAGAGGCTGCTGGATGTGGTGGCACAAGCCTTTAATCCCAGTACTTGGGAGGAAGAGGCAGGAATATCTCTGTGGGATCAAGGCTAGCCTGATCTACATTACCAGCTCCAAGCCAGCTGAGGCTACAGGAAGACCCGGGTCTCAGATCTCAAAACAATATCAAGTTGGGCATGGTATCACATCTTTAATCCCAGCACTTGGGAGGCAGAGGTGGATGAATCTCTGAGATTGAGGCCAGTCTGGTCTCCATAGTTGAATTCCAGGCCAGCTGTGGCTATAGGGAGACCCAATATCAAAAAAAAAAAAAAAAAAAGATAATGCAACAACAACAAAACTCCAAGTCAACACACTGTAAGCATTCACTCATTATTCAACAAATATTTGCCTCGATTCCTTTTTATTATTCTTTCTTTCCTTCTTTTTTTTTTTTTTACTGTGTAGTCTAGTCTACCTGAGATTCCTTATGCAGTCTTTTCATTTATGCAATCCTTCTGCCTCAGGCTCCTGAGTGCTAGGACACTTGGACACTTGACTTGGTCTTTATTTTTTTACATTTATTTATTTTCTGTGTGCAGAGACAAAGGACGACTTGTGACAGCCGGTTCTCATTTTCCACCATGTGGATTCTGGGTTGTCAGGCTTGGGGACAAGCATCTTTACTCACTGAGCCATCTCATTGGCCCCCTTTTCTGTCCTTTTATGTGCTAAAACTGTGCACCCAATGAAACACAAGATTGGCCTCCATCCAGAGTGGGTACTGTGTCCTGTCTCCTTGGCCGTCACTTTGTAGAAGCAGTGATTCATTTGCATTGCTCTGGCCTCTGCTCCTATTGCAGCTTGTGTCTTTCCCCCTGGGATCTGGGAGACTGTGGGGATACCTAGATGTGACTGTCAAAATCAGGAGGGGAGAAAAGTAAAAGGAGCCAAAGAGGCAGCAAAAGCTTCCTCCCTGGCCCTGTTCCTGGCTGAGACTGGCTGACTCCCTGCAGGCCCCTCCGCCCTGTGAGTAAGAAGGATGGCTCCTTTTGTTCTGGGACAGTCATGGAAGAGATGCTGCCCCTTTGCCCAAGGGCATTCAACATCAATATCTCAGAGCAGTGACAGGTCATTTGTCACATGAGAGCA
Organism: Eospalax fontanierii; assembly: GCA_035773235.1. NCBI lineage: Eukaryota > Metazoa > Chordata > Mammalia > Rodentia > Spalacidae > Eospalax > Eospalax fontanierii. Next base: position 16,579,564 of record CM069552.1, read on the forward strand.
AAACACAACACAACTGTTTTGCTGTGCCTAGCATCCAACCCAAACCTAGACTAGGCAACTGGTGCCACCATACCACACCCCAATCCTAAATCCTTGTGTGTGTGTGTGTGTGTGTGTGTCTGTGTCTGTGTGTGTGACAGGATCTCACTACGTATCTCTGCCTGGCCTGTAACTCACTATGTAGGCCAAGCTGACCTTGAGCTCAGAGACATCTGTATGCCTCTGCCTCCTGAGGACCAGAAATAAAAGTGCATGCCACACCCAACTTATACTTTTTATTTTTATTATTATTATTACTATTGACACAGGACTTCTTGTAGCCCAGGATATCCTCCAACTCACTATGTAGCTGAGGCTGACTTTAAACTTCTTTTTCTCCTACCTTTACTTCCCAAGTGCTGAATTACAGGCCTGTGCCACTAGTGTGTCTCAGAGGTGTCACACATTCTTGGCCCGATTAACACTTTGGGTTTGATCTCCCAGTGCTGGCAAAAAAAAAAAAAAAAAAGAGGATGAAAATGAGCAGAAGCAAATCAGCTCATTTATCAAGAAGGAGAGAAAGAGACATGCTAATGACAACATCCAGCTTTCCCTCAAAGATGAGGCTGAAATGCATCTGGAATGCAGTGAAGTGGGCTGGATAGAGCTCAGTGGTAGAGAGTGCTTGCCTAGCACGCATGAAGTCCTGAGCTCAATCCAGCACAGAGTAACTGTATGTGTGTGGTAGCACCTAAATGCAACCCCAGCACTTGGGAGTCTGACGCAGGAGGATCAGGAGTTCAAGGTCATTCTTGGCTGCATAGCAATCTTGAGGATAGCCTGAGCTACATGGGACCCTGCCTTTTTCTCCCTGCTCCCCACCCCAAAAAGGAAAAAAAGCGCCAGTTAAAGTATGTGTCTTCAATTAAGACCATTTGACAAGGATACTGATATTTTGTGAATTTCCTTCAGAGACCAATATTAACATAACAATGATTAACATCTACTCAGTGTTCACTGTGTGCTAGTATGTCTGTAGCATTCCATTTATTTATGAGAACCCCATGAGAGAAGCACTATTCTTTTGGGGAGTTGGAGGCAAGGATTTCTCCACTGAGCCTATACCTACAGTCTAGGAAGTTCTGCTCTCCTCAGCCCCATCTCCCAGAGTAAGACAGCAGAAAATGAGTTACCCCAAATTTTGTGCCTATTAAAACTCAGGACAGAAAAAGTAAAATAAACTGGGTCTGATTTGAGTCTGTAATCATAACTGCTCAACAGACCGAGGCAAGAGGATCACAGGTTCAAAGCTGGCTGGACTAGAGATTAAGTTCCAGGTTAGCCTGAGCAGGACTAGAACTAAAAACAAAAGGTACTTGCCCAGCATGCACAGGCCTTGGGTTCAAAGTCCAGCATGGTAAAACAAAAACAAACAAACAACAAACAAAGAACACTGGGTGTCAGCTTAGGCCTCTATGCCTAGGCCCTTGTTCCACAGCCAGGAGTCAGAAACCCTAGACTGAAAGCCTCACACCTGGACCTGACCTTCAGGTCATCCTAAGGGGACTTGAAAGTTGACCCAGATAGTTCTTCACTGAGCATGATTTTCTGATGACAGCTAAACCTGTGAGCCCTTGTTCTGGTCTACACCTGTAATCTCAGTCCTCAGGAGGCGAGGGGATGGGGATCAGAGTTCTAGGTAGTGAACAACCTGTTTAAAAAACAGGGGGTGGAGGGGCTGCGGTTGTAGCTTAGTTGGTAGAGTGCTTACAAGATAAAACTCTAGATTCTATCCTCAGCACCATGTTAAAAATAAATAAATAGATCGAAGAACTAAACGTCTGGGTCAAAAGGAGTGGCTCGGCGGTTAAGAACACTTGACTGTTCCTGCAGAAGAGCCAGGTTCAATTCCCAGCACCTACATGGCAGCTAACAACCATACAAAACTCCAGTTCCAAGGCATCCAATACCTTCTTCTGGCCTCTGCAGGCATTGCACAACATGGGTGCACTTACATACATGCAGGCAATAAACTCATATATATAAAATAAAAATATTAAAAAAAAAAGACAAGAGTTCATCCAAAGTCAAGAAGAGAGATAATACAGTTTTCTGGGTCCAGGTTGTGCATAACAGAAGTGGTTCAGTGGCTCACACCTGCCATCCAGCACTCCAGCAGCTAAAGCAGGAGGATCACTGCAAGTTCAAAGCCAGGCTGGGCTACAGAGCGAGTTCCAGTCAACCTGAGCTACAGAGTAAGATAATGCATCATCAGAGGCTAGCAAGATGGTTCAGTGGGTGAAGGCACTTGCCACACAAACCTGAGTTCAATCCTCAGAACCCATAGAAAGGTGGAAGAAGAGAACTGATTCCATGAAGCTGTCTTTCAACCTCCACATGGGTGTTCCTTCTGGCCCCGGCCACTAATAAGAAATAAAACTAAAGATGTGCCCTTGAGGCTAGGAGTGTGGCTCCAGGAAGAGATCGTGGATACCATAAACAATACCCTAAGTTCAACCCCTAGCACCACTCAAAAAAAAAAAAAAAAAAAGCATTATCAACTGTGTCCCTCTTTATAAACCAGTATGTGCAGTATGCATGTATTTGGGGCAGGTGACAGGAGGCGGGGCGGGAAACAACCATCTGAACAGAAAAACCCAATACAATGTTTAAGATGTAACAGCAAACATGAGATGGGGTTGCCATGACAACCTTGCTTAATTGACATTTTCATTTCCTAAGCATTTGTTCCGGGCAGGTGGGGCAGACACATGGCCTCAGGGATTTGTGAGGATGAGGGTAACCCTCCCACTCTCTCCCCATCCACATCCATCACTGGGGGATGGGGGTGGTATTGCTCCCAGACAAGGTCCTAGGAATTGGGGTGTTTATCGGGCGGTGCACAGAGAACCTCCCTCAGAGCAGCTACATCCAGCAGAGTCAGCATCACTATATGAAGCAGCAGAGATGGAATGCTGAGGCTCAGGCAGAGGCCATGCAGAGTGGCTGCCACAGAGCCCAGCCCAGTGACACCTAGAGGGCTTGTTGGGTCAAGTTATATAGAATAGAGGAGTTGGGGGAGATAACAGGGTGTGTAGGCAGCATAGTATACCTTAAACCATCAAAAAATTCCAGACCCCCTTCATCTTTTGCTGCCGAGACAAAGGACAGGATAAAGAGGAATGAGCTGCTTCCTCGGACTCAGCAATGGACAGATAAACTCAGTTTACCCATTAGGGCAACCGACGTCCACTGCTGACCTTCTCCAAGCAGCCCAAGATGCAATTCCTGCAAGCTACAACAGTATGAGAGAAACAGGCAGCTTTGGCCTGATTCTCAGTGCCAGGCGGTTTCTGAGGACTAAGGACAATGCACACGGAATACTAAACGCAGCCCAGGGAGATCCCGATGCCGACACCTGCTTCCTGCGCTGCCTGCGCTTGTCTGCAGTGGTTCCTCGCCAAGGTGAGGCTGCGTGCATGTCTGTTACTAAGCATACACAGACAAGATGGTGTGCAGACAGAAAGCTTATAGCTCTGAGTAGGAGGGTATGAGCCATCAGCAACTCATTTTTGCAGGGATTGGAAAATCTCTAGGTGGAAAATATTACTCTCATGACTTTCCGGGAGGTGATGGGGCTTCAGTTTGCATTTTGCAAAAGCTAAATGCTTTTGAGAAGCCCAGAGAGTTCGACTTCATCACCACTTTTGCCAAACCAATTTCCCTAAAGATTTCACAGTCTCATCTATGATTCCTGAACCACTCCTGCCTCTTGGGTTCACCACAGATCTCATCATATAAAAATATGAAGTGTGTGTATGTGAAAAACTGAACAGAAGGCACTGCCAGGTACAGATGTTTTAGCTGTTGGCGGAAAGATGACTTAGATGAAGTGGCCTCTGGGAAAGGCAGGGGGAAGCCTGAGAAGCAGGAGGCGTGAAGCGAGACATGCTGGGCCTCTTCCTAAGAGCAGAGAACAGCATTCTGGGATGTAAGCCATACTGTAGGTGGCAGTATTGATAACAATGGGGCACTCAGCGGTATGAGACCTAGGTCTTCATAGTCTTATATCATAAAGCCTGCTGCCCACCCTGGTTCTTTCTTTCCTTGTTGCCAAGTATAGTATGTGCTTATCCCTTGTCCCCTAACCTGATCACCAGGAACAAGATAATGACAGGACGCTTCTAGGGACAAATTGGCCACTGATCTATACAGCGTCCGTCTGTCGTTCCTCCCAACCCCGTCCCTGCGCCCCATCACCGAGGACTGAACCCAAGGCTTGGCAAACACTCTACCTCTGGGGTATGTCTTCTTAGCCCTTTAATAAAGGGTTCTAGATCAGGGTCTCACTAAGTTGCCCAAGCTGTCCTTGAACTGACTTCACAGCCCATTTAGGCCTTGAATTTACTATCCTCTGGCTTCAGCTTCCAGAGTAGCCTGAATTATAGGCTTGTACCACCAGGCTCTGATCTCTATTGTACGTGAGAAAATGACCTTAAAAACCACAAGGTCATTTTCCACACGCCTTTAATCACAACTATAGGCTGATCTCTGAGTTCCAGACCAGCCTGATTTACATAGTGAATTACAGGCTACGGGAAAACCCTTCTACAAACAAACAAACAAACAAACAAACAAACCACCACAAGGAAAAGCTTTCTAAAGCAATGTCACCCTCATAATGAAGGAGCCCCAGGCCTCAACTCAGTTATTGCTCAGTGCTCTGTACTTGCATGTAATAAGTAAACAAGTGTACTTGTCTACCTGAACTGCTCAGATTTTGAATTGACTGTGATTCTTTCTTCCTCTCTCCTTTCTTCTTTCATTCCTTATTTATTTATTTTGGTGTGGTTTTCTTTGTTTTTGTTTTCCAGACAAGGTCTCCCTTTGTAGCTCTGGAACTAGCCTGGAACTCCCTATGTAAACCAGACTGGCCTTGATTTTATAGAGATCCACCCCCCGCCCCCCCAACGCTGGGATTATTGTATAGACCAGGCTGGGGTGGAATTCACTGGGGTCACCTTGTCGCTGCATCCTGAGTGCTGGGATTAAAGACTGTACCACCACGCCCAGCTTTCTCTTTTCTAGAATCTATAATTCCATCGTACTTAAGCAAGTCCTAGCTGTCAGTTTGGCAATTTCTCCATGATTTTAAGCACTTTCTTTTTCCTCTGAGAACCCTACGCTAATAGATTCTGCAATGGATGATCTCCCCAGCCTTCCTGGTTACAGATGTTCCCCAGCTGTTCAGGTCAAAAATCTAGTGTGAGACTGCAAACGGCTCGGTGTTAGAAAGCTTGCTGAGCATACACAAGGGATGGAAGGGGCTGGGGTGGTCCTGCCTGGGACCTTGAGTCTTCGATCAAACGTAGGCCAAACGTGAGCCGTACCTTGTCCGTCCAGGCCACCACCTTCTTCCTATACTGTTTCATAAGCCTTCCCCCTAGTCCCCTGCTCTCTCTAGGGCTCCTACACATCTCAAGGCTGACTACTAACTCCTGAAGCCTAACAAATGTCTCTTCCACAGACAGCCCTCCCCAGACACGCCCACCTTCCTTCCGTGTTTTAATCTTATCACACTTTATTCTTATCACTGAAGCTCTCTTGTTTTCTGCCTGCCTCCTCCCCCTCCCCAGGAATGCAAGCTCCAAGGGGGCAGATTTCTCAGGGTCAGATCTGCACATCATGAATGGGCCAGGTATCAGCACACATTCCAAAGCATATTTCTGGAGTGAGGGAATCAATAGATCAAATAGAGCTAGATAACAGACTTGTAAATAATTCATGGGGTCCAGTGCCTCAAAGCTAGAACCACTCAGGACCTCATATCCAACCTGTCTTAGGCTCTTCCACTTTGTCAACATGAACAATAACAATTAAAAAAAAAAAAAAAAGAAGAAGCGCAGGCATGGTGGCACATCTCAGTACTCAGGAATGAGAGCTCAAGCCTAGCTTAGGCTACCCAATGATTTCAAGGCTAGCCTGAACTATCTCAAAAAAATTTAATAAAGACTATAAAACAAAATAAAAACAATTTAATCATAATTTCAGAATTCAAGGACCATTATTCTATTTTACTTGGCCCCCAGACCAAGGTTTGGGAGACAGTTTGTACTTGCCCCATGGGGCAGGGCCAGCATCTTAATACCAAAGTACTCAAATTCCTCCAAGCACCCCAGAACTCTTACTATATGCTGGGAACAGTGTAAATACTGAAATCAGGCTGTGTCCTACCCCTGAAATACTCCATTTTAGAAGCAGCATTTGACTGTATTTTGAAGATGGATGACTGTGTCTTTTTGGACATTTAACACCATCAGCCCAGCACCTCCCATGAGGCACAGGCTGATAAATACCTTATTCCTAAAGCAGAAGGGTACCACCTTATGAACTTTTATTTTTATTTTTATTTTTAAGATAGGGTCTCACTGTGTATCCCTGGTTGGCCTGAAACTCATTATGTAGACCAGGCTGACCTTAAACTCACAGATAGCTGCCTGCTTCTGCCTCCCTGCCTCTCCAGCCCTGGAATTAGAGGACTGCCCCACCACACCTCACTGCCACCCTAAAAATTTTTCTAAGTAACCTGGGACTACAGAAGCACACGGACATATTAAAATCACATCAGCAAAACCAGGACACGTCAGACTAGGAAAAGAGTGCAACTCCCTCACCTGAACCCCATAAAGAGGTAGACACCCAACATTGCCATGTTATCAGTGCCACTGACCTCCCATCTGAATTCCGGTTATGTGTGAAGACCATCTCTCCCTGCAACTTCAGCTCAGCTCGATTCCTGCTGTCCATGAGTCCTATTCAAATTGCGGTCCAACCGTCTGCCCATTTGTTCAGGACGGAGTCCTGCCCTTTGCTGATACCGCCTCCACCGCCCCTCGCTTCTGCAACTCAGCTCTGACCCTGTGCCCGGCTCCATAGTGGCAGCGACAACAACTCTAGCCACCTCCAGCCCAGTTTGCCATCTTAGACCCATAGTGAGTCTGCGTCCCTATCTGTGTCTCAGGTTTGGCCTCTTAGGTCTCTTTGAAACCCTTTGAACTCTGCTGTCGCCTCTTTAAACCCTTTGCAGCCTCTCTCTCTCTCTCTCTCTTTCTCTCTTCCTCTCTCTCCATATAGAGAGACATATTTACTGTTACCGTGTGTTATGTAATCTGAGAGTTGGTAGCTAAGGTTGCAATAAAAGAATCTGTGTTTGCAGCAGGACATGCTGGAAGGTAGAGGCAGCCAGATTTCTGTGAGATCAAGGACAGTCTGGTTACATGATGAGTTCCAGGCTGGCTGGAGCTACAAGGAGACCCCGTTGCCCCATTGTTATGGAAAATCATGAGATCAGTAATCAAAGTCAGGTGAAGAGAGGGTGTTTAATTTTACACTAGCACGCTCACAGACTGGCACCCAGATCATTCTGGTGCTGGCCCCCTGCCCAAATTTTGGGAGGCATTTTTACTTATATGTGAGGAATGTAAGCAAAAGGCGAATGGCACATGTATTAATTAAGCAAGTAATTTACAAGTCACATGTGGCTGCAAAGGTTATAGAAATGTGGTAGTTTTGTAAAACTAAGATTTAGATCCCGGGTAACCACAAGGGGTCGGGGAAGACTCCTGTTTACCTCCCTCATTCCTGTTTCTTATCTCAGGGGCCCTTCCTGTTGCAAAGTTTTTGTACAATCCTAAGGGTTTTATTACCATTATATTGTAAGAACTTTCAGCAGTCACTTGATGTGGGTTTTTATTTCCACTGTACTGTTTCAAACCAACAAACCAACCAACCAACCAGAACCTGTTTGCCTTAACAGGCTATCAAGGAAAGCAAGAAGACTACTTGGTAAATTGCCGCCAATAAAACCACCACACCTTATGAATTTATTGTTATCTCAATAAATTCTGACATTGTGTAGAGACACAAATGTGTTTGCTTACGTTTCCGACCTAGTGTCCTCATTACAATAAACAAAGTTCTCAAAGACTTGAATCACAGGCCAAGCAGAGTTCAGTGTTTCACATAAAAGGATTTTCAGTGAATTCTAAACCAATGGAAAGAGATCCAACCATGGTGTAGCATAAAGGGAATATTAGGGCCCAGTGAGACAGCTTAGCAGATAAGGACTGCTGTGTTCAGGACCAGTCGGGCTGCAGAGTGAGACCCTGTCTCAGTAACAACAACAAGGACAACAAAGCCTGTGGAGTACCCAGTTCCAAATGACATATCTACAATGAAACCCCTACATCTAAGACTTGTAGAACATCATGGCAGAGGAAGCAGAACGATCCTATGAGCCAGAGGACCAGGACACCTGTGGCTAGATAGTGTCTTCTGGATATGACAGGGAAGCTGCACCCATGAGGTCTCAACAACATGGCTGCCTAAACAAGACCTGAATACTGACAACACCAGCAGGCATGCCAATGTGGATGGGAGAAATTTCACAAGGTCTACGTCTAGAGGAAGAGTCACAGGCAATCAACGGCAGCTGAGGGAGGATCAGTTTACTCTAGGGACAAGCTCCCTGATAGGTTATCCAATCCCAAGTGGTCAGTCTACACCCATACAAGCGCCACTAAATGGACTCAGTGGGTCTTATACATATACATAAATGTGCATATATGTAGCAATAATAATTAAAGAAGAGTGATGAAGCTGAGAGGGAGCAGAAATAGTTTGAGGAGAGGAGAGTGGGGGAGGTGTAAATACAGTACTCATTTTAAAAAATTTTTTTATTCTCTGTTTTCTTTGAGACAGGGTCTCACTATGTAGCCCTGGCTGACCTGGAATGTGCTATGTTCAAGACCAGGTTGGCCTTGAACTCACAGAGAGCAACCTGCCCCTGCCTCTGTAGAGTGCTGGGATTAAAGGTGCGCAGCACTATGCCTAGCTATTCTAAGTATCATCTCACAAATACAGAAACAGAGGTATAATTCAGAGACCTGGAATAAAGCTTCTAGCTTCACTTGCTTTTAGTTTCTTGCTTTTATCATCAATTTTATTCATTTGTTTTGGTGCTAAGGATGAAACCCAGGGCCTTTTTCATGCTAAGCAAACATGACACTGGGCTACTCATTGCACGGTTTCAGAGGTCCATAGTTAAGCAGAGATACCCAATAGCTCTGGCCACATCTCTAAAGTACGGGCCATGTGGGAACAGATGCCTAGGTTGTTTATCCAGAGGCTATCTGTCTATCTCAAACTGATCAAAACCCTTCACATGGGTCTGTACAAGTGCCCAGTGGGTAGCCTTTGACATGAAGCAGACAAAACTCCACCCTCAGATCTGGGTCACACCACCATTTTCAGAACCAGCATTCCCTGAAGCGTCATAAAGTTTGATAACACATTCATAGATCAACCTCACTTTACTTTTCCTCCTAAACACCTTCCCCCGTTCCACAGACCACCCCGCTTCTTAACCACATACATCCCCCTAACCCAGGCCTCAGATCTGAGGTAAACTCCGTCTCCACAGAAATGGCTGCCTCATGAATAAGCACTTTTCTGCAAAACTCCTCATTTGGGTAATTGGCACACTGGGCAACTCGGGCTCAATAACAGAGGAAAGGAGCAGGGCTTCCAAGTTGAGACTCATCATTAGATACGCCTGGCCCAGCTCTGGGGGTTAGATTTGTGCAACTGGCAGGAATTTCTGAGAGAATAGAAGATACTAGAAAAACCTAAATATAGGATAGCTTGACAATACTTAGGGCCCCAAGGCAAATAACCACACTTCACCCTGGAGAAGGCTCTTCCTTTAGCAGAAGATCTTGGTTAGGGGTGGTTCCAACCCTGCTCCTTACCTGGAGGCCAGGATCCTGGACACTGGCTGGGGAGGCAGCTTGGAGTTCTGCAGGAACATGATTGGAGGTGCCAAGGCCTGACCACCACCAACCAGGGGCCTCCTTGGAGTCGGTGCTGAGGTCTCTCTCCCGTTCTCTGTACCACTGTGTCCAGCTGTTCCAACTCAGCCATACCAGAGCTGGCCCTACAAACATGGCACCCACATCCAGGGCTCCCGGGATAGCACACTCCTGGCTGGAGCCTGAAGCAGCCCCTGCCCTGGAATTTTCTACTTGGTTCATCAATTCCTAGCTGGACCGGCCGCGCGGCTCTGGTGTGCAACAAGGCAGGCATTCAGTCTCTAGTTCAGCAATTAAAAGACTCTGGAGGCAACATCTACTTCAGCTTCCAGGGAATGACCAAGCAAGGGTCAGGAACGTGACCCTTTATTAATTTTTAGGCAGCAGATCTGCAGTTCATTCTATATGGTCCTGAGAAGAATTAGAATTGTTCAGAATTCTAATTTTTGAAATTGCTAATGGCTCCTAACTTTCAAGTGGAAACTCAGTATGTCTGGAATTTGGGATGAGCTTTTTCTTGCTGTTTTGTTTTGTTGAGACAGAGTCTCATGCAGCCAAGGTTGATTTCAAACTATGTAGTTAAGAATCGCCTCGAATGCCTTTCTGGTCTCCCTGCCCCCACCTCCCGAGTGCTGGGATTACAGGTGTGTACCACCATACCTAGCGGGTTGTCTAAAATTTATCTTCATTTTCATCCTTGCAAATCCTGCTTCATCCTCAAACTTCTTGGTCCAGCCAGTGGCAACTATGTCATCCTCTCAGTGACTTGGTTAGATACTTCACAGGCTTTTTGAGACAAGGGTCTCACTGAGGCTGGCCTCAAACTCAGAGACTCTTGTGCCTTTAACTCTCGAGTGCTGGGACTAAAGGCATGAGCCACCGTCCTCAGCCACAGGCATCTCTGATAATTATATCTTTATATTACTGGTAGTAGTGGTGTGCATGTGACCACAGCTTGCATGTGGAAGTTAGAGGACAATTTTCAGGGAGTTTTTTCCTCCTTCTACCTTGTGGACCCTGGGAATCCCACTGAGGTCATCAGGGTTATGTGGCAAGCGCTCTTACCTTCTGAGCCCTCTCTCTGGTCCCTGATGCTTTTTTTTGTGACTTTGTTTGTCAATACCGTCTCACAAGGTTAACCAGGCTCGCCTTGAAGTAGTCCTGCCTCAGGCGCCCAAGTGCTGCGCATACACGTGTAGACCGTCACTTTTGGCTCTTTCGCGTCCTGCTTCCTATCAGTCACTTTCAGGTGGGCCCTCCCTTCAAAGAGGATCCAGAATTCAAGGGCTTTTCTGTTGGGAGTCCTGCGACAGGTCCCAGTGATTTCTCAACTCAGTAGCCAGAGACCCTGTTAAAACCAAAGCCCAGTCCCATCACCCTCCTGCTCAGAGCTTTCAGTGGCATTCACACCCAAGCACAGTGTATCTCAAGAGCTCTACTCCAAGCATTCCACTACCCACTCCATCCACTCTGTAAAGTCTGCTGGGCTCCCTTGATCCTCCCCGCTCCATACCAGTGTGGGTGTCTTTTCCCAAAGGAAAGACCTCCTCTCTTGAAACCACAGCTCACATCTTCTCTCTCTGTACCCCAGTTTGACTTCTCCTAGTCTGTTCTTGTTTATTGTTGAGACAGGGGCTCACTCTGCAGCCCTGGCTAGCTACCAGCCCCTGATAGTCCTCCTCCTTTACCTTCCTCCTTGAGCTAGGTCTATAGGCCTGTACCACCATTCCTGGCTTCGTGGTAGTCACAGATGTACCACCCTCTAACATACTCAGTGACAAGGTATCTATTGGCTTCTGTTTTCTCTTTGATTCCCTTCTTTGTCTGCAGTGTTTACCAAAAAGGCCCCTAGGCAGTGGGCCTACAGTCTGGTGTGAGGCAAGGGCCCTCCAAAGGTTTCTGAAATGGGCATGGAATTGTTGAAACTTGAATGAGAAAGAGAATAGAGATGATGCTGCTCCTCAGAGAGATGGACGGGATGAGGGCTGGAGACCCTGGAGACACCCAATCCAACCTCACTCCACCAGAAGTGCAAATTCTAAAAGGGGTCTCGGGGGGAGGTGAGGGAGGGCCCCTCACCTATCCTGAGTTGGGTAGGCAAGGCATTCGAGTCTCAGGAAGACACCTAAAGGCATCCTTGGGTTCCCGGCCCCAGACCTGGTCTGGGAGAAGCAGAGTTTGAAGGCCCCCGCCTGTGGCCTCCCTGCTGCCGCCTCTGACCCACACCCATGACCTTCCAGCCTTGCTCTGAACTACAACGTTGAAGAAGGTAGCTGTGGCTGCTGGAGCAATGTGCTGTTGGGAAAACTCCGCTGCTTGGGGCAGGAGGATAGCACTGCCCTGGCAGGCACAAATTCTTTTGTCAAGCCCTGTTCTCATGACTGGCCCTTTCTTCTCTCTCTCCCTCTGTGTCTAGTTATCAAAAGAGAAAAGGAGATTAGAAATGTCTCCCACGTGGCTAGTTCAGTTTCCTACCCAAACACTCAGGTATTGAATTTTGAGAAACCTACTTAACATTTTCCCAAGCTTGACTGTGACCCGAGGAAACTTTTATGAACAGAACAAAGAAATAACCCATGAAAAAGACTTTTCTTTCCTTTTCAGTTCTGCAGTATAGGGCAAATATTTAGTTGTGGTCCCAGGTTCTTGGCACAGAGCTCCTAAAACCTAGGAAATTTCAGACTGGTAGGAAATAAGCCCCTTTCAATCGAGTGCAAGGAAAACTGGGGCTTGATGACCAGTAGTTCAAGGTCAGTCTGGGCTACATAAGGAGATCCTATCAAATAAATAAATAAGGAGCCCCTTTTAATCAACAAGTGTATGCTAATGAGATGATTTAGAGTGGGGCTTCTACGTGGTCCCAGGATGGGGTTGGTCACCAGAAAGAGTAGATAATTAGAGAGCTGGAACTTTGACCCAACCCTGACAGCAGGCAGCAAAAAGAGCTAGAGGCTGAATGCAGCCATCATGTGCTAAAAGGGTGCTGTGCATGCTGACTCCCTAGGGAAGGGGACCAAGAGCTCAAGAACCCCAGCCCCGCCCTTTCTGTCTCTCCATCCTGAGTACTAGGCATTATCCAACCTGAGGAGTGGGTGTGAAATCTACTGAAAGAATAGCCTGCCAATCAGATCCCTGGTGGCTGGAGACTTGCTGCATCTGAGGCAGGTACTGTTTTGTGGAACTATTACTGGTGCTTAGGGACAGGGTTGGGTATTTCCAGGTTCTTGACCTCTTATTTAAAGAAGTAAAAATAAGACCCGCAAAAATGGCAGGATAACTTTATTCAGAGGAAAACGCTAGTATAGGTTATAGAAGGATATACACTGTCAGGATTGACAGCTAGCCACATGATCAAGGGTACTCAAGAACCCCGTGTTATGGAGTCTTGGTTGTTATGAGAAAAACTCATACACACTTGTTAACAGTAATGTTTGAGTCTTTGGGGTTCTAGAGGAGGAACTGACCACCAAGGGGCAGAATTTAGGTAGATCTCTACTTTGATTGATAGGTTAGGTCATATATTCACTTTTTTCGTACTGTATACATTCCTTCCCATAATGCATCTGACTTTAATCATATACACACCCAACTATGCATAGGCATAAGATGGTAAATAGGGGAGTCTCTCTAAAAGTTCTCTTGAAGGACACAGTCTGTCTTACCATGCATATATTCCAAACTAGTTCAGACTAGATCTGCCCTTCTGTTCTTCCTACCATCTACATTGGGAATATACTTGAATCAAGATTGTCTAAATATGATTGTCTCTAGGACTAGAGAAATCCATACCGTTGTTTAGGGATGGGAGTAGCTACAGCCTGATGCAGATAGGGGTTCAAGGTTGCTATATACTTTGTTGGAAGAAGAGTATATGTGCCTGGTATATGTTGCCAAGTGCACTATTAGAAGAGGAAGACAAACTGTGTCCCAGGCTTGCCTGCCTCAGGGCAGAGCCCTTAACCTGTAGGAATCTGGGGCTACCTGCCAGCATCAAAACTGAATTAAGTTGTAGGACACCCAGCAGGTGTTGTGGAATCTTGGTTGTTATGAGCAAAACACATACATACTTGTTATCAATGTTTTATGGATAGAAACAGATCAAAGCTTTCAAGGTGAGTTTACATGTGTCAAATACACAGATAGGGATGCCTGTCAGCCACTGGGGAGCCGAGTACAGAAATGAATTGTGTAGATAAGCGGTTTTCTCTCGCTCTGCTGCGAGGGACAGGCTTCCAAATGTGATTGACATCTAGCTAACCAATGACTTAAGGAGGGAAGTCTAGCAGAAATGCATGGAACCATGGGAAGGAGAGAGGCGGTGCAGCGTCAGGGCTCCGTTCTTCCGCACGTGTTCCAGAGGTCCAGAGTGATCAAAATGCAGTCTCAGCCATATGGCATCTCTGTTTCTCTCTCTCCCTGGGGATGAATCCTTTGTAAGTAACCTGGAATAAATTAATTTCTCTAAAAGAGCATTCTCTGTCCACTCAATCGGTTCAAACCTGGGGGTGGGATGGGGCTGAATGCTGGGCCTCACCGTGAGAGAATTCATGATACAACAGATAACGTAAGTATTTAAGATGAAGACTCCCCTTATCTTCCAAACTGCAAGCTTCATGCTATTAATGGTGAGGGGACGAAGACAGCTCCACTGTCACTGTCACTAGCTGAGGATTTCCAAAACATTTTTAATAAAACCTCTAACCCTGAGCTGGAGAGATGGCTCAGAGGTTAAGGGCACTCCTGCTCTTGTAGAGGACCTGAGTTCAGTTCCCAGCACCTACAATAGGCGTCTCACAACCACCTGTTACTCCAGTTCCAGGGGATCTGGTGCCCTCTTCTGACCTTCATGGGTCATGTGGTGCACATACACGTGGGCAAAAGCATCCATACACATAAAGCAAAAATTAAATGTATTGTTAAAAAATGGACTGCTAACTTTGTTCACTGTAGCAGTGACTTTACAATATGGACATAAGCTAAGCTAATGACTTTTACCTAACCTTGCAATAAAAAATGTGACTGTTTATCTGAGTAACTGCTCATCTTGTGACCTGGGCACCTGACCTGAATCCCTCAGAACCCCACCCACTTTGCCCTCGACCCAAGGTAGTGAATGAATGTGGCTGTGCTTGATCAAACTATCAAGGCGCTGGAAGCACGGTGTCCTTTTCATTGAAAACAGTGAGAAGAATTGAGACTCTGTCTGGAATTGTGCATGAAATATTTAAGGCCTGGGAATCAAAGTGCAGGATTCTCTGATAGGGTGGATCTAGCTTCTTCTCCCCCAATTCATGCTGGAGATATTGTTTGAATAAAAGTATGAATGAAACCTGGCTCTCTCCAGAGCACAGCTGTGAGACATCTGAAGGAACGTGTCGTTCTCAGAGTTCCCTCCACTCTTGGCCTTAAAACTAGAAGCTAAGAGTCAGGCCGCTTCTTTATTAGGCACGAGCACAGCGAGGCTTAGAAACATAGCAGTAACGATCTCTTACCTTCCCGCGTCCCTGTGATCTAGACTTTTACCTCACTGGAATCTTGTCAGGTGCCCTCAGTAACCACCCTATGATCTCACTTAGATTCCTCAGCAACTCTTTGAAGAGAACAACTTCAAAACCCTATATCAGGCTATTGGAAAGACAATACAGCAGGACCCGCTTTGAGAAGCTCTTGATATTTTTAATTTTTTCAATAAACCCCAACTCTGCTTTATACTGGCTAATCCTGAATGCTTTTTGTGTTGAAGCCAAGAAGCCAGTTTTATTTGAGCTGAAGTCCCTAAAAGGAACTCCTCAGGGGTTGTGGAGCTGGCACTGTCCCTGCCATTGCTAACAACTGAGTTACATCTCCAGCCCCTGCCCTGCTAAGACAGTCACTGTGCAGCCAAGGCTGGTTTCAACCCCCCTGTTACCGGCAACACACATAAACTTGCCACTTCTTAAAAAAAAAACAGGAAAGAGGTTGATCAAGGAAAACGGGTTTATTGATAGCTTATCCAAACTGGGGAGAGAAAGATTCCTAAATTCTCACAGCTTTCATTTTCAGAAAAACTAAAACAGAAGCCATGTCTTGATTTTCAGGACCGTGAGCTCTCTTTCTGGGAGGCAAGGTCCTGCTCTGGCGGGCAGCAGACTTCCTTTCTCCCAGTGTGGGTTTCCTTGGGAAAATTTAGTTCTCTGGGATACATTGTCTCCGTAGTTTGATAAAGGGAGGAAACAAAAGTCTTTCTTCAGAATACCTCCTTTCCTCTCAGGGCTGTTAAATCCCTAGTGTTGGGTCTGTAGGAGTGCACCATCACACCCCATTGGTTTGGTCTGGTTGGGGTTGGAGATACATCCAAGCACATGCTAACAAGGAGCTACACCTCCAGTCTGGAATACATTTTTTTTTTTTGGTCTAGATACAGAAGATTTCTTTATAAAACAGTTTTTAAATGCTTTGAGCAATTATGGTAGAAACATCTTTACTCTTAACTAAAAACGGGAACCCAACATTTTGTGAGAAAGTCATTATTTTATCTTTAATGCCTGGAAATCGCACACGCTTGCTGCTGATGCTCTAAACTCGTTTTGCCCAGATGGAAAGGCATTTGTTTTTATGGTACCCTCGGGACTCAGAGGTGTCCTGGCAATGTCCTTATTTAGTAGTCCTCTTTCAGTTGGAAGCTGGAGGAAAGCAGGGAGTGGTTTAATTGAGGGAAGGACCACACAGGGAGCTAAATCAAGTTCAGGGACAGCCAGTGAGCTGTCTGTGGGGAGGAAGGCAGAGCTGGAGTGTAGACCACCGGGCTTAGCGTGTGCAAGTGAGCCAGTTGAGGGGGACCCATCTATGCCTGGAGCCCCAGGCAGGTGTTAAACATTGTTAAAGTACTGTTAAAATCATGATTAGTGTTAATAAGTTCTTTAAGTTCTCACTGTAAGCACTCAAAAAGATGTGGGAGTTAGGGCAATCAGACTCCCTAATTGGTAGCTGTTGTACTCTTCTGCCCTGTCCTGAATGCCTTAAGGAAAATAACATCAAACAGCCAGCCAGATTAGGTCAACATCAGCCTGGCTGTTCCTGCTCCTCAGATGCCTTAAGAAAATTACCCAACCCCAGTTGATTGCCTCGTTCCTGAAGGTACAACCTCAGCCAGGACTGTGGTTGACAGTTTGTACCAGACCTTTTGCTATCAACAGACTGTAGTGAACCTAGATGATCCCACAACCTACACTAGAGCACACTTCCCCTGGGGGGACTACTGGGACCGGTACTAAAGAGACAATGCTACGATTGGTGGAAACACAAACCTTCATTTACATGCCAAGAGTGCTGTGATTAGTGCAATTATAAGTCTTCATTTGCGTGAGAGTTGTGTTGCAGTTGGGTGCAACCACCTCTTCCCTGGCCTGGCCTGATCAGGCTCACTTGGTGAGTTGGCTGGGAGATAGACGCCATCCTTTGTGACCTCCTCAGGTGCTGCAACATTCAGCCCAATAAAAGTCTTCTTTCAATCAGTCTTGTCTACTTTAAAAAAAAGTATTTTATTTTATGTGTGTGAGTGTATTGGCTACATGTATGTAAGTGCACCTGGGCTGTGCAGTTCCCGTGGCAGAGGTCAGAAAAGGGTGTTGGAATCCCCTGGAACTGGAGTTACAGCTGGTTGATGGCCATGTGGGTTCAGGAATGGAACCCAGGTTCCCTGCAAGAACAGCCAGTGTTCTTTACCGCTAATCCATCTCTCCAGCCCTCTCATCTACTTTTTCGCAGTGCAAGATGAGCAAAGAAAGAGACAACGGCATGACAGCAACAATTGAGCAGCAACACAGGAGCCCCAAAAGCAGCAAGGTAGCTTGCCTAAGAGCTGAGGAGGAGCCTGAGCCGTTCAAGAGAGGAGCCAGGGCAGGATCAAGGGTGAAAGTGGTGGGGAAGACTGAGAGAGAGACTGAGGAAGAAGAGAAGACTATAAAGAGCCAGAAGAGAAACCGCAAGTTATAAGAATTCCAGAGTGCTGTCAGGCCTTTAGAGACAAGTGTGGGGACCGGGCTAGAGTGACTCTGTTTTAAGTTGGACTCCATCTTAAGGTTAACTTCTCCATTTTGTCAACTTTTGCTGTAAGTTTTCAGTTGCAGCCACAAGGCTATAAATTAGGCAAGTCTGGGCATGTCAGGCAAGGAAGATGTGCTTGGCAAACGGGGGGTCCCCTGACCAATCTTAATGTGCCAGGGTAATGCCCCTCCTCTCTTCAATAAAAGGCCCTCACCCTTTAGGGTTGGGGCTCTCAGTATGGATCCACTGCGTTGGTGAGGTCTGAGAGTCCGGGCTTAAGCTTGAATAAAGGCTCTTTGTTCTTGCGTATGCTCTGGACTCTGTGGTGGTTCTTGGGGAACCGTTCTCGGGGCATAACATAAGAATCTCTCTCTTAGGTGTACACCTATAACATGGCTACAGACAAGGGCGGAGAAATCCTGACTTCCTAGGTTACACTGAGTACCAAACAGTATGGTGGCATATGCTTGCAACCCAGCACTCGGGAGGTTAAGGCAGGAGGGTTGCTTTGAGTTCAAGGCTAGCCTGATCTACATAGTAAATCCCCATGTTAAAAAAGTCTGTAAAACTTGCAAGAGTTAAGAGTTCTGGTATCCAAGAAAGCTGTAACTAGAGGGCTCTGCCTGCTGCTGCTCCCACCTGACTGCTGCTGCCTCTGCCTATTACAGACACCGGGGATACAGAAGCTGCAGAAGGTCAGCTCGAGCATCTCTTTGCCAGCCCCTAGCTATCCGGGTAGGGTGCAGTCAATGATTGGTAACATAAGAACCTGGGTTAAGTCTCAGCACCTCCCCTTGGTTTCTAGTTCTGTGTGCAAACAGCTGAAGTATCTAGCTCACTACATAAAAGGCCTAGGAATGGCTGCAGTATTGTAAATGTATGTGTTGATTCAGTGCTAAGCACACTCTCTACCACTGAGCTGTACCCTAGCCTTACAACTGGTTTGATTTGGGGTATTTTCAGGGGAGGGATAAAACCCTTAGCTTCAGGCAAACACGTGCTAGGGAGATACTCTATCCTGAGCCTCCCTATATAGAGAGTGTCTAAACAATAGATTGGGTCTGCCCCAGGACTTTGCGTTTGTAATAGCTCCATGAAGCCATTAAAGAAAAAGGAAAAAAAAAAAAAAACCCAAAACTGCTAAGATTTAGACGCACTCTTTCAAAGTTATACAGATTCTGTTGGGAAAATTAAAAATTCCAAGAGTTTAGATTCCAAAATGGAGAGATGGTTCAGCAGGTTAGGGTGCTTGCTGCCAAACCGACCTGAGTTTGATTGATCCCCCAGTACCTACATGGTAGAGTACACCCACAAATAAATGGAAAAAAATGTTTTTGAATGCATATAGGACACGATCATAAGTTCTGTTTTGTTTTCATATAAAATGCAGCTTTATAGCTGGACATGGTGGTAAAGGCCTGTAATCTTAGAACTCTGGAGGATAAGGGAGGAATACTGAGAGTCTGAGGCTAGCCTGGGCTATGAAAAGACAACCAGTGTCAACATAAAACCCCAAATATAAAAAATAAAGCGAAGCCTTGTGAGGGAATTTTAAATTTTCTCTTCCTCAACCTTCTTAAAGGTTAATTCTAGAATCCTAACTAAGGATGTTCTTCCCTTTGATGCCATAGGCTGGAGAAGGAGAGAGCTGAGCACCAGCATTCATCTCTGTCACCTAACCTGCCCAGCTTCCTGTCACTAGGCCTTCATGGACTGAGCCTTCAAACTGTGAGCTAAAGCCCTTCTCCTGTCATTTTGCCTTCTCTTGTCATGTTGTTTTAGCAGTAAGAAACCAGTTCATCTTTTCATTAACACCAAACTACCATGCTAGTCTGAGGACAAATGGTGAGCTCAAAACAAGGCAAGTTGTAAATAAATGATGCAGCTAGTCCGAGCATGCACCTGTAATCCCAGCACTTAAGAGTCAGAGGCAGGAGGCTCTACATACATTTGAGGCCCCTTGGTCTACATAGCCAGTTCCTGGCCATCCAGGACTACAGAGTGAGAGACCCTAGGTCAAATTATTTTTAAAAAGGAAAATCAGCACCAGGCTTGGTGGTACACACCTTTAATCCCAGCAGGTGGGAAGCAGAGGCAGAAAGATCTCTGGGAGATTGAGGTCAGCCCGGTCTAAACAGCAAGTTCCAGGCCGATTGGTGCTACAGAGAGACCCTGTCTCAAAAAAAAAAAGGCAAAGTAATTTAACCCAGATTTCACTTACTCAGTTTATTAGCTTGTTTTTGTTTTATTTTATTATTGTTTTTAAAAAGACTTATTTATTTTTAGATTAATTTATTTATGGGTATGAATGTTTTGCCTGCATGTAAGTCCACCATGTTCATGCAGTGCCCATGGAGGCCAGAAGAGGGTGTTGGATCTCCTTAAATTAGAGTTACCGATGGTTATTAACTGTCCTGTGGGTGCCTGAAACAGAACCCTGAAAAAGAATACCTGCAAGAGCAGCTGGTATTCTTAACCACTGAGCTATCTCTCCAGCACCCCTTATTTTTGTTTCATTTAAAAATTTTATTTTTATTTTATGTGTAAGAGTGTTTTGCCTGCATGTCTGTAAGTATACTACATGCGTACCATGCCCTCACAGGCCAGAAGAGAGGATGTCAGATCCCCAGTTACTGGAGTTACTGGTCAGTGCTCTTAACTTCTGAGCCATTTTTTTTTGAGACAGGTAGACCAGGCCACCTCACACTCAGATATCTACTTGCTTCCGCCTCCTGAATACTGGGATTAAAGGCATGTACCACTGGCTTGGCATTGTGTGTGTGTGTGTGTGTGTGTGTGTGTGTGTGTGTGTGTATAGACCAGGTTAATGAGATTAAATTACTATATAGATAATGCAAGCTTGAATTGCTCCGTCTCTGCGTGTGCCCATGCGTGTGTATGTTTACTTACTATGCCATTACCAGATTAATTACCTTAAAGACTTTACGAAGTGCCAAGTGTGTGTGTGTGGTTGCACTTCCTTGGGAAACAATATCTACAGTGGTGGGATCAAGCCAGGGCCTTGGACACTGAACCACAAACTACACACATACACTCAGCTCAGTATAGCTTTAAACTGGTTAGTGCCCTTCGTCTTCTGAAAAGACAGCAGAATCTGGTTACGTCTAGAAGATATGTGTACAGGTGTTTAGAATGAGCCTTTGATTTTCTACAAACCCTGATTATAAGATGGAGCGGACTCAGTGCTATACTCTGGTTCGCAATGATGATTTGGGGTTTGGTTTTGTCTTCTTTTATGAGACAAGTTCTCACATTGACCAGGCTGACCTTGAAGTTGCTAATTGGCTGTGGATAACCTTGAACTCCTGATCCTCCTACCTATCTCCCACATGCTGCTATTATAGGCAGGTGTCATGATGCTTGACTTTGTTTTTTATTTGGGGCTTTTTTTGTTTGTTTGTTCGCTTGTTTGTTTCTTTGTTTGAGACAGGGTCTCCTTATAGGTCAACTGGTCTATATGTAGATCAGGCTGGCCTTGATCTCACAGAGATCTACCTGCCTCTGCTTCCTAAGTGCTAGGATTAAAGGTATGTGCCACCCCATGTTTTTTTTTTTAATTTTGAGACAGGATCTTACTCTGCAGCACTGGCTGGCCTGGTACTCATTATGTAGACCAGGCTAGCCTCAAACTCACAGCTATCTGCCTCCTTTGCCTCCCAAATTCTGGTACTAAAGGCCTGTGTCACCATGCCAAGCCTAAGAGAAAAAATTTGATTTACTTATTTAATTTCTTAATTTTTTTAAAAAAGGGGTGTTTTTGGAAACAGGGTCTCCCAGTAGCCCCAGCTGGCTTCAGACTCACAGAGATCCATCTGCCTCTGCCTCCCGAGTGCTGGATTTAAAGACAGGTGCCACCATGCCCAGCTCATGATTTATTTATTTTTAGGTATATGTGTGTTTTACCAACATGTATGTAAGTGGACCTGTGCATGCAATGCCCACAGAAGACAGAAGAGGGTGTTGGATCCCCCTGGAACTGGAGATATAGACTATTGTTAGCAGTCACGTAGGTGCGTGCTGGGAACTGAACTCTTGGGTCCCCTGCAAGAACAGCCAGTGCTGTTAACTGCTGAGCCTTCTCTCCAACCCCCTGCAAGAAAAAATAATTTAAGAGGAAAAGAAAAGGGAAGTACACATTCAAGACACAGACCTTCTCACAAAGGGTTTTGTGTTTTGAGACGGGGTCTCCCTGCGTAGCACAGGCTGCCCTTAAGATTGTGATCTTACATGGTGAGGCAAGTGCTCTATTGCTGAACGACATCACCATCCTGTTTGGGTGTTGCAAATATAGAAAGTATTTTTTTCAGGTCTTTTCTATTGAGCTGGTGTCTTTCCAAAAAGTGACTTGTCTGATCTCCTGCCCATCACTAGGTGAAACCCAAGCTGCCAGTATTCTGAGACACCAGAGGAAAAGAAGCAGAACAGGAGTGTCACTTAATGCCCGTGCTCGGGGGTGATGCTCCTCAGCCCCTTGCTCGGTGCCAGGTGCTGCCTAAGCCAGATTCCTCGACATCTTACAAATGCTGTGGTTTCCTCTTGAAGTGTCTTTGTCCCTAGGGCTCTTTAAATCTTACCGTCAGTTCATTTTGGTTCAGGAAGGAGTGAAAAGGAATGCATGTATTCAAGCTTCTGTCTAGAAGTCCTCTGCATTCAAATTCTACTTCAGTAAGTTAGGTCAGTGCACATTTATATTAGGTGTTGTAATTGGCCCATAAGCTCCACTGAACACAACGGGAGAAAAGTAAAGGAATCTATGCAGAGAAGATGTTTTTCACTTGAAGTAATGGAATGGCAACTCTGAGCAGACTGACGAGTTCCAGTGGTGATTAAATAAAAACTTTCTTTGTAGACTCTAAACATCTTGCACAGACTAACACTGGTATGTTCTATTTCTTAAAAAAAAAAAAAATAATAACTACAGGGTTGGCGAGATGGGCGAGATGGCTCAGTGTAGTTAAGAGCACTTTGGCAGCTCACAACCACCTGCAACTCCAGCTACAAGGGATGGCAACCCCCTCATCTAGCTTTCACACACACACACACGCACACACACACACACACACGCCAGCTGTGGTGGTATATGCCTATGATCCTAGCACCCAGGAGGCTAAGGCAGGCAACTGTGTGTTCAAGGCCAACCTGGTGTGCATAATGAGATTCTGTCTCAAAAATAGTAAGTAAGATGCTGGAGAGATGGCTCAGCAGTTAAGAGCACTTGCTGCTCCTGCAGAGGAGCCAGGTTCAGTTTCCAGCACCCGTATAGGGAAGCTTAAAATGCCTGTAACTCCAGTTTCAGGAGATCTGATGCTGTCTTCTGGCCTCTAGGGGCACTTGCACACATGTGCATATACACACACATAATTACAAAATAAACCTTGAAAACAAGTAGATGGGCTATAGCTCACTGATACAGAACTTGTCTAGCATTCACGTGGCATTGGGTTTGATTCATAGTACCATAAAACAAGAGGAAACACTCTAAAGGCTGAAACAGGAGGGTTATCATAAGTTTGAAATCAATCTGGCATGTAGTGAGTTCTACCCTAGCCTAGGCTACAGAGTAAAATTAGATCTTAAAACAAAACAAAACAAAACAAAACAAGATATCTGGGCTTGGTGGCATACATACAATTCCTGTACTCTGGAGGCTGAGCCTAGGCTACATAGTAAGACCCTGTTTTCAAAACAAAACAGAGCAGGGTGTGGTAGGCTATCCTACTAGGGAAGCAGAGGCAGAATTTGACCTCTGTGAATTTGAGGCTAGCCTGGTCTACATAGTGAGTTCCAGGCCGGTCAGGGCTACAAAGTGAGACCTGGTCTCAAACAAAAATAATAAAAGCAAAACAAACAAAAACTCTTCACAAGGGGGCTGGAGAGATGGTTTAGCAATTAAAAGCCCTGGCTGCTCTCAAAAAGGACCTGGATTCGTTTCCTAGCACCCACATGGAAGCTCACAACTGTTTGTAACTCCAGTTCCAGGATATCCAATGACCTCTTCTGGCTTCTGTGTGCACCAGACATACATGTGGTACACATACATACACACATGTAGGTAGAACACTCATGCACATAAAATTAAAATAAAAATGTAAAAACAACCTACACAATAGATTAATTAAAAATAGAATACTTAAATTAAAAAAAAATAGGGTCTGGAGAGGTGGCTCAGGGGTTAAGAGCACTTGCTGTTCTTCCAGAGGACCAGATTCAATTTCTGGCACCCACATGGAGACTCTGTCACCCTCTTCTGACCATTGTGGGCACTGCACACATACTAATATACACATAGGCAAACAAAAAACTTGTACAAATAAAAATAAATCATTAAAAATTAAAAATAATATAAAAGACAATAAGAAAGCGCAAAGATAGAAACAAAAACAGAGGAACAAACAGAAAACAATCAAATGGTGAATCGAGATTCAAACAGTCTAATTACATCAAATATAAATTGTCTGAACACATCAATTAAAAGGCAAAATTACTAAATTAGATGTGTTTGTTAGTTTTGAGAAAGATTTTTTATAGTAACCCAAGCTGGCCTTGAACTCATGGCAGTTCTCTTGTCTCAGACTCCCAAGTATTGGCATTATAGACATGACCTACTATACCTGACTTTAAAATGGGTTTTTTATTTGGTTTGATTTGGCTATAGCCCAGACTAGCTTCACCCTCATGCCAATCCTTCTGCCTAAGCCTCCCAAATACTAGGATTAAAAGCATGTACCACCACATCCAGGTTTTTATTTTGAAAAATGTAAAGACATACTTTGTTATGTATGTATGTGTATGTGTGTGGGTCTGTGCATAGGTGTTCGTAGAGGCCGGAAGAGGGTGTCAGATCCCCCGGAACTGGAGTTATAGGCGGTGGTGAGCCACTTGACACAAGAGCTAGGAACCAAATCAGATTGCTGAAAGACAGTAAGTACTCTTAATTGCTGATCATTCCAGTCCTGATTTTGATTGATTGAGGCTTGTATGTAAATGCTCTTGTGTTGCGCAACACCCTTGGAGATCAAATAGGTCATCGGATCCCCCAGAACTGGAGTTACAGATGGTTGTTAGCTGCCATGTGGGTGCTGGGATTTGAACCCAGATCTTCTCAAAAACAGCCAGTGCTCTTAACAGATGAGCCATCTCTTCAGCTCTCATTATTTTAATTGTGTATGTGTGTGTTATGCCACCTTAATATGCAGTCCTTTTTTTTTTTTTTTTTTTTTTGAGTTTTTGAGTTAGGGCCTGGGACTTGCTATGTAGACCAGAGATCTGCCTGCCTCTGCCTCCCAAGTGCTTGGATTAAAGGTGTGTGCTGTTACACCCAGTCCTAGTTTGGAGTTTTAAGAAGACTCCACT
The DNA here is from genome assembly GCA_035773235.1 of Eospalax fontanierii. Lineage (NCBI taxonomy): Eukaryota > Metazoa > Chordata > Mammalia > Rodentia > Spalacidae > Eospalax > Eospalax fontanierii. The sequence goes on from CM069552.1 coordinate 16,604,811, forward strand.
ACATGCTGTAAAGAAGTATTTCATATATGACGGAAAAGAATGTCAAGCACACAAAGCTGGAAATGCATTCCACGCAGACAAAAGCCTAGAATGGCTGTAGTAATATCAGTTAAAGTAAGCATTGGAGCAAGGAAAATGAGAAGGAATAAAGAGGGACATTATATAATAAGAAGGTCAATTTGTTTCCAAGAAAAAAAGTCTTTGTCCCATGAAATTTCCTCACAAGCTGTCAGAATCATCTCAGAGGTCAAGCAGCTGGTCAGAATGAAATCAGCTCCTTTGTAGACCCTTATGTGACCAAGGGAACCCCTCAATAAGTCTCTAGCTTCACAAGTTCTTGGCTGAATTAAAACCCACTAATTGCAGGGGTGGGGGTCACCTGTGTACGGGGCACCTGGTTAGTTCCCCACCTTCTAGGTAGACAGCATCTCTGCTGTGTGGGTTATGACCACAGTTGCCTAAGTTACCTTTGAGGGACCTGAAAACACTGACTCTTTACTTGGACCCACAGATGTCAGATGGGTAAGTAGGGTGGGATGAAGAGACTGGCCTGATCATGTCTGTCTCTTCTCCTGCCCTATCCTTCAGGTCAGATTTGACTGAGCCCTGCCTGTAAATATGTTAAACATCTGAGAAATGTTTTTCCCCAAACTATAAAACCTCTCTCTCTCCCAGCCTTCAAGGCTAATGAGACTTACCAGCCACCTTGACTGGAAACACCAGACCAAAAGGAATGAAGAGACACCTGAGTTCCTAGAATAGCTCCACCTGCTCCCAGAAAGGCCCAAGAACTTCTCCCACTTGCTAGCCTGCTGCCCTCATTATTACTAATGGAATAGGACAGCTGATTTTGGTTTTTAGCTATTTTTGTTTTTATTTTTATTTTTGAAACAGGGTCCCACTCTGTAGATCAGGCTATTCTGGAACTCACTATGTAGCTCTGACTGGCCTTGAACTTGTGATTCTTCTGCCTCAGCCTCTTGAATGCTGGAACTGCAAGTGTGTGCCACCATGTCCAGCTGGAAAAGTTAAATTGGGAGCAATGATATCGCCTCCATTCTTTGACTACAGATTAAAGCCTTTTTTCATCCCTTCCTACTAACTTTCTTTATCCCCAACATCCATCTCTCAAGCATTGTTTTTTTCCATGGCTTGAGCATGTGGACCAGGGTTCTGTAACTAATTCACCAAGAAGATATAACAATCCTAAATGTATATGCATCTAACAACATAGCTTCAAATATAGACAGCGAAACCTGTTAGACTCTATAGAAGAAATGTAGAAATCCAGTAATAGTTGGAGACATCAATATACATCTCTTAGTAGTTGATGTTATAATCAGGCAGAAAATAAGCACAGAGATAGCACTGAGTCATACCATCAACTGAATGAATCTCATTGACATTTATGTAATACTTAATCTAATAAAAGCAGAATGCATTCCCGTCAAGTACACATAGAGCATTGTTAGACCATATTGCAGGTCACAAAACAAACTCAACAAACTTAGAAGAACTTAAAATGATATCAAATTGTCCATATGTCCTCTACAACAGAACTATATTGGAAATCAATAGAAAAAGTATCTGAAGAATATTTGGAAATTAAACAGCATACTTCTTTTTTTGTTGTTGTTTTGTTTAGTTTTTTTGGGGGGCAGACAAGGTCTTTCTGTATAGCTCTGGTTGACCTAGAATTGACCTAGGCTGACCTCAAACTTGTAGTGACCCTTCTGCCTCTGACTTCTGAGTGCTGGAATTACAGGGAGATGCCAGTCCACACTTGGCCACAGTACGCTTCTAAATAATCCATCAACCAAAGTGGAAGTCTCAATAGAAATGAGAAAATATTTAAATAGAACAAAAATGAAAATAAAGCATATAAAAATGTGGGGGACACAAGTAAGTGGTAATCAGGGAAAATTTATAGCATTAAATGTTCATCTGAAAAGAAGCAAGAGGTCTTTTCTAGACCAGGCATGGTGGCACATGCCTGTTCTCCTAGCACTCAAGAGGGAGAGGCAGGAGGATAGGAAGTTCACGATGAGCTCGGGACACACACACACACACACAGAGTCAGAGAGAGATCGAGTCAGAGGGACAGAGAGAGAGATACAGAGGCAGAAACAGTTAATTTTCCTCCTTAACAAACTAAATATAAAACTCCAAACTAAGCAAAAGTAAAGTAATAATAAAAGCAGAAATCAGTAACATTGAAATTGAAAAAAAAAGAACAGAGAGAAGAAAAATTAAAATAAAAGTCGAAGCCTAGGGTAGTGGCAATCCTGTGGTCTCAGCTACTGGGAAGGCTGAAGCAAAATGATCACTTGAGCCTACAAGTTCTAAACCCCAAAGTAGACATGGATGGTCACACTTGTAATTCCAGCACTCAGGAAGAAGAGGCAGACGGATCATTACAATTTTGAAGCCACCTTGGCTACATAGTGAGTTCTAGGTCAGTCCTGGCCTAGAACAGGAGACCCTGTTTCAAAAAACAAACAAACGAAAGGCTCTAGGCTAACCTGAACAACAGGTGAAACTCTCCTCTCAAAAAAAATAAAACAAACCAGGGCATAGTGTGCATGCTTTTAATCCTAGCACTTGGGAGACTGAGACAAGAGAATCACTACAAGTTTAAGGCCAGCCTGTGCTATATGGTGAGTCTGTATCTCAAAAACTTAACAAAGAACAAAACATAAAAAAACAAAACCCTATTCTTTGACAGCTCAATGAAGAGATGTACAGAAATTTGAGAATTTAGAAGAAACAATTTGTTAATGCTGCAAACGATTAAAACTCCCCCAAGAGAAACTAGACTAAACCTAAACAGTTCTATACTTGTTAGAAGCAAGTGTTAACCCTCCCACCCCGGCCCCCAGAGAAGACTCCAAGCCCAGATAGCTTCATTGGTGAATTCTATCAAACATTTAAAGAAGATATTAAGATCTGTCCATCACACTGTTAGAAAATAGAGGCGGGGACACTTCCCAAACCATTTTATGAGGTTAGCACAATCCTGATACACAAGCACCCGACAGATTTATATTAATAAATGCCACAACTGACCATACAAAATCCTCCTGACACTCTCCAGTGAGCTGTGTCTTTTTAGGTCTCTAAGAAAGAAGCACATAATTCTGCTTTCAACCAACCTACCAAGGAGTAAGCAATCAGGAGGATCCCCAGAACTAAGATGCTAGCGGCACCTTCTTCTTTGGGAAAGCCCACCCCAAACCTTGTCCTAGGTCCTCTAACTTTAGTTGGCCTTCTGAGACTCTTATTTCTCTTTAAAAATGTGTGTGCACGCATGTGTGCATGTGTGTGTCTGTGTGTGTGGTGTGTGTTTGCAAGTGGAGGTCAGAGGGAAACCTTTGGGAGCTGGTTCTCAACTTCCATCTTTTTGAAGCAGGGTCTAGTCTCTTATTTGACATTGTGCTGTGTACTACAGGCTAGCTGATCCAGAAGTTTCTGTGCAGTTCTCTTCTCTTTCCCATCTCTCCATTTGAGTGCTGGGATTACAGATGCGCATCTGGCTTTTTATGTGAGTTTTGGAGACGGAACCAGGGATTTCAGGCTTGCACAGTTAGAGTTTGGACCTGCCGAACCATCTCTCCAGCCCAGCTCCTCCCATTTCTGACTCTCCTCGTCAACCGGGACTCTATAATTTCCTTTATTTCTCTTTTCACAAACTTTCTGACATTTAACAAGCAGAAAAATTTAGCTGTTAGTGTCAGAGCCCCACCGCACACCTAAAGTTCTCCTGGTAAGCCCACCCGGGTACAGGGTGCTTTCCCAGGTGAGGCCTCCCTTCTGTACTATCTCCAAAGTGCTGGGATTACTGGTGTGTGCCACCACACCTGGCTTACATTCTTCTAGTCTCAAAATCATATATAGAACTATATCCACCTCCTTACTCCAGAAAAATGCTTGAATAGTTTTGATTCTGGAAAAAAATTAGATTTCCTTCAAGTTCCACCTGCCTCATAGCTTTACAGTGGTAAGCAACAAAGACCACAACCAGCCTGATCGAAGGACCTGGACCCTTTCTAGAAATTTCTAACCCCAAACCACTTGCTGTCCTCAGATCAAAAATCAACACTGGACTAATTTGCATCTTCTCTACTTGAGCATTTTTCCTGCTTCTACTTCTACATTTAAGCTATGTTACAGACCCCTCCTCCAAAGATATGGTTAAAGCCATTGAAATGCCACAAAGGACTCTAATTCAGAGTTTAAAAGAGGGCCAGAGCATTTCCAGCATGCATGAAGCCCAGCATTTGACTCTCCCCTAAAAAAGAAAAAAAAAAAAAAAAAAAAAAACAAGCAAAATAAGAACAGTGTCATTTAATGAAATCCTAATTACAACTGTTTCCATCAGGGCCTCATCCACTCCTGCTGAGCAGCCACAGACTCCATCTTATGCCCTCTACACTGATCTTAGAAATTCCCGTCATTCAATTCTCAGACACCCTGAAGTAAATAACACAGTCACAGTATAGGGCAACTGTAGGTAACGAAAATAACTACTGGTTTCATTTAAAAACACATTACTAGTCAAGCGTGGTAGCTCAAACCCATAATACCAGCACTTGGAAGGCGGAGACAGGAGTTCAAGGTCATCCTCAATGATGTAAGTTCTAGGAGAGCCTGGGCTACTGGAGACCCTGACTCAAAACAAACAAACAAAAAATAAAACTCAAAGATCTGGAGAGATGGCTCAATGGTTAGGAGCAATTGCTGCTCTTCCAAGAGGACCTGAGTTTGGGTCCTCGAACCCATGTCAGGTGGCTCACAGTAGCCTGTAACTTTAGCTCTAGGGGGATAGGATACTTCTGGCCTCCAAGGACACCCACCTGCACTCATGTGTGCGCATACACACACACAGATACAATTAAAAATAATTAAATAAAACATAGCTTTAAACGAAAACAACAAATAAATGAAAACATACTATACTATCCACAAAAGTAAAAACCAGAACAAGTGTGGCAGGTGGATAAGACTTCTCATGTTCTCTCTCTCTCTCTCTCTCTCTCTCTCTCTCTCTCTCTCTCTCTCTTCTTCCTCTCTCTCCCTCTCTCCCCACTGCCCTCCCTCCCTCCCTCTCTAGCGACAGGGCCACTCCATGCAGCCCAAACTGACCTTGAATTTACAGTCCTGCCTCAGTCTCCTGAGTGCTGGGATTATAAGCGTGAACTCCACAGCCAACTCAGATAAAGATTTAGTCTCTTCTAAGAAATTATGGAAGGACAGAGCTAAAGTTTAGACAACCAAACCAACCCAAATGAAATGAGCTTCTGTATTTTTCACTCATCACCAAGCCTCAACGTGCCTCAGTTGCATCCCTGTGCACACTAAATTCTCAGTCCCACAAATCAAATGCAGTTGATCAGGGCAAATATTTGCAAGAAAACACTGCAGGCCAGGTGGGCAAAGGATTTCCTTGGTATGAAATAACTTTCCCCTACAGATAAAGCATTTCCAGGTGGCGGGAGCTGGAGGTTCAACAGTGTGTACTAACCGAAGAGAAAGAAGATTCCAAAGCAGATCCCGGCAGGCAGGCTGGGCTTCCTCACTCCTGCCTTGCCTGCACCGTAATAACCGTACCTTCTGGGCTCTCAGACCTCAGCTTAAGAGGCCCCTCCTGAGAGGCCCACATCCCTGTCTATCAAGTACTTATTAATTCATGCCTGATTTCAGACGTGGTGCCCCATGCCTCGAGGAAGACCTGCCCTGAGCCCCCTCATGTCAAGACTCTGAAGACTCCACAGGAAGCCCAGCTCAACTGTCCCAGTACCTTGTAAGCTCTCAACAAACGGGAGTGACCAGTTGGGCATGGTGGCACATGCCTGTACTCCTAGTAATCTGGAGGCTCAGGGTGGAGGATGGAAAGTTGGAGGCCAGCTTGAGCTACATGATGAGTTCCCAAGGCCAGCCTGGGCTACATATCAAACAGCAAGGGAAAGCAAAACGAAACAATGAAACAAATGGGAATGATGCCTATCCCTTTCAGAAAACATCAAATTTGGAAATCTGTGCAAACAGAACAAATTCATAAGGAGTGTTAAACACTTCAAGGGTGGTCATTTTGCTCATGTTCCCAGAACCCCCGGCTCGACACATTATAGTTCCATTCAGTTTATAGAACTTTAAAAAAAAACATTTTATTATTTTCATTCCATGTGTCTCAGTGTATTGCCTACATGTGTGTAAGTGCACCTGTGTTGTGCAATGCCCGCAGAAATCAGAAGAAGGTGTCAGATCCCCTGGAACTGGAGTTATGGATGGCTCTTAGCCGCCATGTGGGTGCTGGGAATTGAACCCAGGTCCTCTGCAAAAGCAGTCAATGCTCTTAAGCACTGAGCCCTCCCTCCAGCCCCCAGTTTATAGGACTTTTGGTTTGAGATGCCAACTGATTTTCTTAGCAATGAATGATAGGCTTAATTAGTGCCTGAGCAAGACAAAAGAAGCAAGACCATTTGACTGGGAAATGCTTCTAGACACTGTGACCAGGGAAAGAAGGCCACCCCGAGACAAACCTCCTTTCTCCAAACCCCAGACATTCTGCCCTTCCAGGCCCAAGGGCAAGAAAGCTACTTTAGGCTGACCTTGGTTACACTGAGACTAGGAGAGAGAAATTCCACCCCCCGACTCTTCAGTGATGACATGCAGAGGAAGAGGGCTCTGAGAGAAGAGAAACTTGGATAATTAAGAAAAACATGGGACTGTGGGATGGCTCAGTAAAGGCACTCGCTGTCAAGCCTCAGACCTGAGTTTGAGCCCCAGGACCCACATGGTAGAAGAAAAGAACTGACTCCCACTGATGGTCCTCTGACCTCCACAAGCATGCGTGTGCTCAAATAAATAAATAAATAAAATCTTGAAAAAAGCCATTTTCAAAATTATATCCAAGGAAGATGTACATTTAATTGGAGCTGAATGTTCTCAATCCTTGCTATGTAATTCTAGACCCAGAATTCTCACCATCTCCTAGACACTGTTTGCCAGAGAAACCTGTCTTACCTGAGACCTCTCTCTCTCTCTTTGTGCCTTCCTCTCCCACTGCCCCACACCCAGTCAGTCCTTACCTTGCTCTGGTGTCTGCTCCCAGTCTCCAGTCCTGACGTCTTCTTGTCTGTGGGCCTCCGTGAGGCTTCCAGGGCCCCTTTTCCAAACAGCTGCTGAGCCCAAGACATTCTGAGCTTTCTGTCTTCCCGTCTGCCTTCAGGCTAAAGTACAAATTCCTAAGCTGAACACCTCCCTGTCAGGCTCATTCCCAGGCTGGCCTCTGCCCTGCGCTTGTGTCCTTTGGTTATTTATCACTGACAGCTGTTCTTCAAGGAGTGCTGTCGACCAGGAGCACCTGTTGGCCTACAAAATCCTGGTTGTCCTGAGATCTCTAGTGTTGCATCGCTAAACTCTTCCCGATCTCAACACTCCAGGGACTGTGGCAGAAGGATCCAGCATTCAAGGCCAGCCTGGGCCAAATAGTGAGATCCTGTCTTAATAAACAGAAACAAAACCGAAAACAATGGAGTGTGTGTGTGTGTGTGTGTGTGTGGTGTGTGTGTTTTGTGTGTTCCTAAACTCTTCTCTCACATTCTTTATTTGCTCCAGCACCAGCACCATCCAAAGCCCAAAATACCCAATAATGGCTTTTTGTTTGTTTATTTGTGTTTTTTTGAGACAGGGTTTCCCTCTAGCCCCAGTCATCTAGTCTGAAACTCGCTGTGTAAACCAGGCTGGCCTCATCTCACAGAGATCCACCTGCCACTTCCTCCTGAGTGCTGGTATTATTTTAAATAATTTATTTTTATTTTATGTATATGAGCGTTTTGCCTCCCTGTATGTAAGTACAACACATGTATGCAGTACCCTTGGAAGCCAGAAGAGGGCGTTGGATCCCCTAGAACTAGAGTTATGAACAGTTGTGAGCTGCTGTGTGGGTGATGGGAACCAAACCTGGGTCCTCTGAAAGAGCAACAAACGCTCTTAGCCATTGAGCCATCTCTCCAGCCCCCTTTAAAAAATTAAATTATTTATTTGTTGTTTTGGTTTTATGACACGATCATAAAAGCCTCTGTAGCTTAGGTCACCAACTCATTGCAATCCTTCTGCCTCAGACTCCCACATGCTGGAATTACAGGCATGAATGTAGGCTATTTTAAATTTTTATTTATTATTCTTATTTTATGTGTATGAGCGCATTGCCTGCATGGATGTAAAGGCACCAGTGTCATGCAATGCCTGCAGAGATCAGAAGGGGGGATTGAATTCCCTGGAACTGAAGTTATCTATGGTTGTTAAGTTTCCATGTGGGTGCTGGGAATCGAACTCAGGTCCTCTGCAAGACCAGCCAGTGCTCTGAGCCATCTCTCCAGCCCAATGAAGGCTATTTTTAAAAATTGGTTTTCTGGCTACTGGGTAAGTGATGGTGCAGAAGACTTTAATCTCAGCACTCAAGCAAAGGCAGATGGACTTCTACCATCTGGAGGTCAGCCTGGTTTGCAGAGCAAGTTCCAGGCCAGCTGGGGCTACAAGGAGGATCTGTCTCAAAAAAAACAAAATTAAAAAAATTATTTTTGGTTCTTTTTTCCTTTCTTCGATGATTTCTTCTGGGTGGTGGGGAGGGGGAGCCTTCAGTGCCACAGTGCTTGCTAGAAAGCACATCCGACCTCCCCGCTGAGCTCTGGCCCTTCCTGGGTGTTGAGGTGATGCTGGAAGTCTTGAACAGACTCTGGGGGAGGAAAGGAGAGGTCTGTGGGGCTCTGAAGTCCTTAAGTTTCCATTTACACATTTGTGAATGAGTCTTGTCTTCCCTGGTCTCCCGCTTTGGTGGCTTCGGAGCACCTTCGGAACGATAACCCGAGTCATAGCGCCACCTAGTGATCATCTGCCTGTCAGCGAGGAGAAAGGGAAGATTAGGGAGGGACCGAGGGAGGGAGTCCCCAACTCAGCTGAGCTATGAGGTCACAATTAGGTCAAACCTACAGATGTGAAGGTAAGCGACAAGAAGAGGCAACAAACCAGTTCTGCGTACTGTGTGTCCCCCCCCCCCCTTTCTCTCTCTCTTTTTTTCTGTCCACAGAGTCTCACTATGCAGCTGATCCTCCTGCCTCAGCCCTCCCGAGGCCTGAGATTACAGGTGCCCCCTTGTCCAGTATCAGGCCCTTTTTGCATATGTTTGGCTTCTTTTTTGAGACACTGTCTAATTAGGTTATCCAAGTTGGCTTTGAACTCTGTAGCTCAGTTCAGGCGGACCTTGAACTTGACTTCCTTCTGCCTCAGCCTCCTGTACTACCAGGCCTGACTCACAATTACATATGCAAATAATGACAATCTACATCTATTTTAATACAACCTTACAGATCTGTTGTCCATCCTATCTCAGTAACGGGGGTGGGGGTGGAGGGTGAGGGGTGAGAGGGTGGGGGGAGGGTTGAGGGGGGTGGGAGATGGGAGGGTGGTTCCTGACAGAACCTTGGTGAGTGCTGAGTGATAATTATTACTGCGTGACCACAGACACATACAGCATGATACTGAAACTGAATGGGGGACATGGGGACACACATTTTCCAAACCAAAAATAAAGTCACTGTTACCACTGGCACTGATGATAATGTGTCCATAGAAACGATAGGAAACAGAGGCTACCCAGAAATATCACCTCTTGACACATGCGCAGCCTGAAGATGCTTGAAGGAGGAAGAAACAGCCCAGCAGGGAGTGCCGGGAAGCGACATTTCTGGGGTGTGGGTCTGCAGACAGCCGTGAAGGAAGGGGATGGCTCTCTGGGCACAGGGTATGTCAGACACCAATGACGTAAAGCACGCAATGAGTTATGGGTGACAGACTTCTGAGGCAGGCCTGTGCCTGATTTTTGTATTTTACCTGCCATTCAACATATGCCCTGACCTGCAGGCTTGGTAGTTAGGCCTCTCTTGTGGCTCATATGGTTACAGGAAGGGACATAGGTTCCATTTGGATCAGCTCAATTTTATCCGACCGATTAAAAAAGAGTTTGAAACATGCAAAGTTTTGTTTAGTTTTTGTGGTGCTGAGGAGGCTCAGACCTAGGGCCGCATATCCTCTAGGTAAATGCTCTACCACTGAGCACCCCTCCGGCTCTTTAAACATACAGAGTGGAAAAACACATTTTATTTATTTATTAGGATTTTGCGACAGGGTCTCATGGGCCCAGTTTGGCTTCAAACCTAATATGTAGTGGAGGCTGGCCTTGATTCTTGATTCTACAGCCTCTACTTCCCAAAATGCTTGTATGGTGTTTAACACCATGACTGGCTTATTTGTTTATTATTTTATAATGTCATACACATACATAATGCACTTTGGTCATAGCCTCCCATTATCCTCTCTTATCTCCTTATTTATTATATATACATATATATAGATATTTTTAAATACATTAATTTGTGGAGGGGGAGCATGTGCCAAAGTGTGTGTGCAGGGGTTAAGAAAAGGGATTCTCCTTCCAGTTCAATCCAAGACTACATTCAGGTCATGAGGCTTGGTAACAAGCACATTTACCTGATGAGCCATCTCACTGGCTGTATTTATTATATGGATTTTTTGCTTTTCTGTTTTCAGGGTTTGGAGACAAGGTCTTACTAAGCAGCCCTTGGCTGGCCTGGAACTCACTATAATGACCAGGTTGACTTCAGACTCATGGAGATTGAACTGCTTCTGCTGAGATTAAAGGTATATCACAGCCAACCTTGTTTATTATATTTTTGAGAGAAAATTTCACCCTGTGGCTCACACAGCATCAAATTTGAAATCCTCCTGCCTCAGCCTCCAAAGTGCTGAAATTATAGTCTTGTGGGCTACCAAGCCCTCACTGGAAAACAAGCTTTAAATAAATAAAATAAATATAAACTCCATCAAAGCTTAAATAGAAGGTCCTGTAGCTCAGTGCAGTCAGCAGCTTCGTAATAAAACTCAGACAGGATCTGAGTAATGAATCTCAGGGCTTGTGGTTTCAAATACATTAGACCCACATGAAAAATGACCCTCCATGTTTGTGCCATTGAAATGCAAATATGTTCTTATTCCCCAAACTCTGCCACTTGGTCCTGAGACTCCATTTGGAAATTCTGTCTCTTCGTAGATGTCACCGACCTTTACCTCTTTCCCTGTTGATAAGCGTTCCCTGCGTGGAGCTTTTTGTAAGAGTTCTTTTCCTATAATGAATACTCTGCAGCTCAGGCTTGTCTGTCCAGCCTGCTGGACGTGAGTGTCCTCTGATTAATGGACCTGCCAGCTCGATGAGCTGATATCATGCCAACAAAGGCTCAGCCTGAAAAATGTCACTTCTTATCCGGGTTGTCTGGGCCGTTCTGTTCCTGGAGCTTTGTGAGTCAGTAGGGATACGTAGATTCCACTTGGGTTTTTATTGTTAATAAGGGCCACCTTATTAAAGGCAAATTGAAATAGATCACTGAGTCATTTAATTCAGTAAAAATAGTTTCTTTTGTTCCAATCACACGCTTCACACAATAAACATAGTCCCCACTCCTATTTTTCCTTTCTGTTTTTCATTTCTGACAAGTTACACTGCAACGCACATTTAAATAAATGTATAGATCATTCTAAACATTTTTTATATAGTACATTTTTTTCATCATGTGTATGTGTGTGTATGTGTGTTTATGTTCATGCATGTGGATGTGCAACGTGCCACAGCTCTCATATGGAGGTCAGAGGATAACTCGCAGGAATCTCTCCTTTCTACCATGTGAGTTCCAGGGATTAAATTCAGGTCCCCAGGCTTGCCAGCAAGGACCCTTACTCACCGAACCATCTCATCATCCCTAGATGTTCCCTAGATTTTACCTGAAGATGAAGGCTTTCACTAATAGAGTTGCTTGAGAAGAAAAACTCATCCTTTAGGACCAGCAAGATAACTAAGTGGGTAAAGGCACTAACTACCAAGCAAGACTACCTGAATTCAAGCTCTGGGACCCACATGATGGAAGGACAAATGTGACTGAGCAGGACAGCCTCTGCTCATAAGCCCCCCCCCCCACACAAATAGATAAATGAACGTAACGAAAAGTCTGCCAATGGAAATATTTTGCTTTAAGTAAGTCCTAGAGAGCTGGGACAGTGCTCACTTAGCATTGTGGGAGGCCCTGGGAGACCCACCACCAGCACCACACACACACACACACACACACACACACACACACACACAAAGTCAAAAGCATAGAGTCTGTATCAAAAAGTGAAAGTGGTGTGCTTTGATAGTTATTTTTCTGTCACTTTTATGTTGTAGGTGAGATTCTGCTTCAGTGACAGAAATGGAACTCTCAGACTGCAGACGAATAGAACTACGGGCTGCTCTACACATCAGTCATATTGAAAAGGAACATACAATTGGGTAGGATAAATTTCAAGGGGATTAAAGACTATTGATCTCAAAGTTGTAAAACAGTGTTCTAGCCCAGAACTGTATTCCACAGTATGAATAAAGTACGCATGTCATCGTCAAATGCTGTGTTGGGGCCCAAACAAAACAGTCAAAACTGGGGCAGTCAAGATGGCTTGGAGTATAAAGGTGTTTTCCACACAAGCCTGGCAACCTGAGTTCAATCCCCGGTGTAAAGAGAGAACTGATCTCTGAAAGTTGTACTCTGAGCCCCCACATGTGTGTCATTGCACCCACACTCCTAAACTCACAAGCACACATCACATACAAATAACAGGTAAACATGAATAGCTAAAACAAAACCCCCAAAAAGACCCCTAGCTGGGGGAGTGAGGAGACGGATCTGTGGTCCCAGTACTTAGAAGGCTGAAGCAGAAGGATGTTGAGTTTGAAGTCAGCTAGCTATAGAGGGAGACTCTGTCTCAAAAACAAAAACCAACAAAACCTCTTCCAAAACCTGAGGAAATAGGCCAGGCCATGTATGGGTCATGTATGTGATTTTTTTTTTTTTTGAGACAGAGTCTCCCTGTAGCCCCAGCTGATCTGGAACTCACTGGCCTTCATCTCACAGAGATTCACTTCTGCCTGGGATTCACTTCTGAGTGCTGGGATTAAAGGCATGTGCCACCATGCCTAGCATACATGTGATTTCTTTAACCATAAAAATCTTCTCTTCTCCCTTCTCTTCCTTTTCTTTATTTTTTTCTTTGGGAGGGGGGTGATTTGTTTTTACTTTATGCATATGAGTATTTTGCCTACATGTACATAAGTGCACCATATGCGTGGAATGCCCTTGGAGGCCAGAAGAAGGGGTTGGAATCCCTGGAACTGGAGTTAAGGATGCACGTTAGCCACCATGTGGGTTCTGGGAACCGAACCCAAGTCCTCTGCAAGTGCAGCCAGTACTCTTAACCACTGAGTCATCTCTCCAGCCTCCTTCTCCTCCTCCTCCTCTTCTTCCTCCTCCTCTTCCTCCTTTTCCTCCTCCTTCTTTTGTGATAGGGTCTTGCTGTGTAGCCCGGGCTGAACTCAAACATGGCTAGACTTTTTTTTTGCATATGAGTGTAGTGCCTGCATGTTGTACAATGTCCTTGAAGATCAGAAGATGGCATCTGACCCCACCCCCAACTGGAGTTACAGACGGTTGTTAGCTATATGTGGGTGCTGGGAACCAAACCTGTGTCCTCTGCAAGAATAGTCAGTGCTCTTAACCAAGGAGCCATCTCATCTCTCCAGCCCCAGGATTTGTTTGCATAACAAACTCAGTCTTGAAATAACTAACCCAGTCCTGAAGTAACATGATTCCATTTACAAGAGCTAGTCACCTCCATCCATGTGCTGTCTCACGATACTGTTAGAGTGATGATGTAATTTCAGTGTGAGCTTTGGAAGGAGGGCTTCCAAACCACAGAAGGTATACACCAAATCCGAGCAACATTATGACTAAAATGTTCAGATTTGGTAAAAGGATGGGGGAGGGGAACGGTGGCTCAGCGTAGCTCAGCAGTGGCCTGGTATGTTCAAGGTCATGACCAAAAGACAACCCTGTAGCAAGGCATCACCCACAGACAGTCCAATGACCATGAGGACAAAGTCTGTGAGATGTCTAAGAGGCGGTCAAATCAATGCAATTTTCTTTTAAGTATCCAACAAGCATCAGAGAGAAAATATGAAGTGGAAGGACTGGGAATCCTCATACCCTGGTGGTGTTAGTTGCCTGATTCACCCACCAGCTGACAGATGAAGATGTTCGATAGAGCTTTCCCATGGGTGATGTCAGGCAGATATTTTTAGGCCTGGCTTCTTAGAATTGGGTGGGTGCTCTGTGATTCCCTTTTAAGCTAAGAACCCGTGATTCAACAGGATCATTTTCTGATTCAGTTTATTGTTTGCAGAGGATTCGTCACGTCTGGGATGATAACTGCAGACAACAGTGGATATTTCAAATCTGAATCATGCAGTTTCCAGCCTTACAAAAACTTCTTTGTAGTCATCGAGTAATGCTCTTGAGTAATCAGAAAGAAAGGATTTGCCTCCTTTATTTCTGCCCCTGACTCTATCCTGACGCGTAAATGCCACACACTGGTTGTGGTGACTCTACAAAGTAACCTCTGTGGCTCAGGCAACTCTTCTCTGGAACCTTTTGTTCTGGTGAGTGCTGTTGGCTCATGGATAGACCAATATGATATCCTCCACTGAACTTGAACCAAGGTTAATCTGATTTTAAGACTGAGCCCTTATTTTAGATTTCCACATGGAAGTTTATGTCTCCTGAGTTCCTTTTTTTCAGGCCGTTTTTAATGACGTCACACATAAGACTCCTCCATGGCTTCTTCCTTGTCTCGGCCCCTTTCCTTTCCTACTTGTTGAGGTTTGGCTTTCCGTTCCAGGAACTTTTTGCCGCCCTTGTCCAGCTTTAGCCTGGTGATAACCACCTTGCTGGGGTGAGTGCACACATGGACAGTTGTGCCATTCGCCTTTTCCCACTGCACCCGCTCGATGGAGATGATGCGTTTCTTCGTGTAAACCTGAACCACTCTGCCAGTCTGCTGACCCTTGGAGTGCCCTCATACAGCCTGAACTTCATCCTCCTTTCGATGGGCACACACCGAACGTTGTACTTCTGTCTCAGCTCTTTGGAAAGAGGGGAGGACATACTCTTCCTCTGAATGTAAGAAGGTGCATTCAAATGCCTTTTACTGTTCTTGCTTCGGTCAGAAGTCACAAAGGGACCGAGCTTCATTTTGGTGTCTGCTGCTTCAGCGATGGTCGCAAAAGAGCAGAGTTGAGTTCTTTTATTTTTTTTAATCTTAAAATTCTTTTCTTTGACAATTTCATACATGTATGTATTTTGATTATTTTTTTGTATTTGTATTTGCTCCTATTATATTCTCTCTTATTATAAACCCTCTCTTCTATCCCCCCTCCCACTTCCTCTGAACCCTTTCTTAATAAATCCTCCTTAACAAATCATATCTTTTAAAATATTTTTTAAATTTTAATTTTTTGTTGGAGGACGATTTTATTAATTTTTTATTTATTTATTTATTTTTTTTTTTTTTACTTATGTGTAATGTGCGTGTATGTCTGTGTGTCTGTGTGTGGATATGTATACATGGGTGCCATTGCCTGCAGAGGCCAAAGTCATCGGATCCCTCTGGAGCTGGAGTTACTAGTTGTTTGCGAACTGTTGAATGTGGATGCTGGACTCAGGTCTCCTATGAGAGCAACAAGTGCACTTAACCATTGACCATCTCTCCAGCCCTGGGGACATTCTTATTAAAATTTGAGAGGTGAAATGGAGAAAAACTCATGTCTTTTGAGCAAGGTGTGGGGGTCAGATAACAGTGAGAAAGCCCAGAGTGTCAGGGAAAGTGTGTTTAAGAGTGAGCAGTCACGAATCTAAGTTCAGAGAGTGCCCAGTTCCATGCATCTACATCCTGGGGCGAAGGAGTGCAGCAGGAACTCGTGGTTTCAAAATGAAATAGCACAGCCTGGTGTAGTGGTACACACCTTTGATCCCCCAACTAGGGAGGTAGAGGCAGGCAGATCTCTGTGAGTTCAAGACCTTATAGCAAGCAGTGTATATAGCAAGTTCTCGGCCAGCCAAGGTCACATAGTGAGACCCTGTCCCAAAAAATAAAAATGAAAAACAATAGAAATAGAGACAGTTTATTAAGAAGAGAAAAGCCACTGCAAAAGTGGAACCCACTATGTAGACCAGGCTGACCTCGATCTCACAGAGATCCACCAGCTTCTGCCTCCCGAGTGCTGGGATAAAAGGTATGTACCACCACACCCATTTTTTTTTCTTTTTTTTTTCCATGATTCACTGAGTTTAATTAGGGCTGCTTGCATAGCGTGGGTGTGGGGTTACTGACTGGAGCCTCGGCAGCATACCAACGGCTATAGTGCTAGGGGAAAAAAATGACTTCTTCAACAGTCATTAACCCTCAGTCAGCCTCAAAAGCCCCTCCCCATCCACACTAGAATGTCCATGGGCTCTATCTTGTGTGGGTAACCACAGCTACTAGTGAAACAGTGTCTTGATCAGCAGCCTGAGCCGTCCTTGAACTTATGATCCTTCTGCTTCAGCCTCCCAAGTGCTGGGATGACAGATGTACGCCATCATACCTGGCTGTTACTTGACTTATTCTTTGTTTTCAGGCTTTTAAATATTTATTATTTTTATTTTATGTGTATGAGTGTATTGCCTGTGTACACGTGTAAGTATACCTGTGTCCTACAATGCATGCAGAGGTCAGAAGAGGGGGTCGGATTCCCTGGAACTGTGGAGTTTCGAATGGTTGTTAACTGCCATGTGGGTGCTGGGAATTGAACCCGGGTCCTCGGCAAGAGCAGCCAGTGCTCTTAACTGCTGCTCTAGCCATCTCGCTAGCCCTGAATTATTCTTTTGCATCTGTCTGAAATGCTTCAAGTTTCGTGTGTCCTGTCTACTCCCCGCTCTTTCTTTCAGGATCAACACTTGGTTTCAGGAGTTAAAATGGGAAAGCTGGTGGCCTTCATGTCATCACTTGAGACTCTTCAATGATGAGCTCTGTCCAAGGCCATTCATCTTGTTAATTGCTTTCATTGCAAAGGGCGAAAACTCCACCTCTGGGACAGGGACAAGCTGCTGCATCGGAGCCCAGGTCCCTGGGTCATTCCCCAAGGACCCAGAGGATTCCTTAGCATCCTGAGCATCCTCTCTAGGCATTTACATGCCAAGTAACATAAGGTTCCAGACTCTGAAGACCTCCGAGTATTAAAGAGAGACAGTTCAGTCTGTCTGTCCAGTGCCTGGAGAGACTTTACACACCAAAGAGATGGTGCTATGTGCTTTTTGTGTCAGCACTCAGGAGGCAGAGCCAGCCAGGGCTATAGGAAGACCTTTTCTCAAACAAACAAACAAGAAAACACATTGCATTTTGGCCTGTATAATGGTACATGCCTTTAATCTTAGCACTCAGGAGGTAGAGAACTCCCTAAGTTCTAGATCAGCCTGGCATACATAGTGAGGCCAGCCAGAACTACACCGTGAGATCCTGTCTGAGAAAATCAATTACATTTGTGTGTGTGTGTGTGCGCACGCGTGTGGTTATGATGTGTTTACTCCATGGCACACATATAGAAGTCAGAGGACAACTTTCAGGAGTCAGTTCCCTCTTACGATATAGGTCCCAGCTATCAAACTCAGGTTGACGGTCTTTGTGGCAACCACCTTTATCCACTGAGCCATCTCACTGGCCCCTTCTTTTCCTTTAATGGTAGAGAAATTATTGTCCCTGTTCTTCACCTGTGGAGTGGCCTGCTATTTGTGGGACATTTCTGGCCAACAGTAAGAAAGACCTGTGGGAGGGAGCAGGACAGGACAATGCATTTAGTACTTAATGATTAGTAAGAAATCGTTCTCTGATCCAGATCACTTGCACGCATGCATCTGGGGCAGAGCAGCTGCAGGCGGAGGCTGGCCCTTGCTCCCCTCCTGTATATAAGCAGACACTTAGGCCCAGACCTTTCCAAAAAGTGCTGACTCCTTTCCGCCTCTGTCTGCTTGCTTACCTCTCTATGTAGATATACTAGTTACTCCAGTGTCTATCCCCAAACTGGGGCTAATGAGGCATGATGAGGAACACCTGTAATCCCAGAACTCAGAACTGAGAGACAGGGATCATGACTTTGAGGTAAGCCTGGGCTACACAGTTCAAGCCAAAACAAACGGACACAACCTAACTATCTCATTCTCCAAGGCTATAAGAGTGGTGGAGGCCTTTCCCTGTCAGCTTTTTACAGTGTCCTGTTCCAGACCCTCAAAAAAGCCCCTAAAAGTCACAGTCTCCTTGGATTCCAGGTGCCTCACGGGACACACTGCCTCTGAGATGAAGGCAGTCAGTCATCTGTGATAGTAAGTCTGCTCATTGGCGCAGATCGCCTCCTGAAAACCAGCTGGTCCCTTAAAGCAGCAAGGACGTCTTCAGACCACTCTCAGAACCAGAACTACATCATTAACCAGACCCGCCTTGACCAGGACTGCTTAATTATGCATACCTCTAGCCTCTGGGCCCCTATTTAAGCCTAAAGCCCATGTCAGTTCCCTAAAGAAGGGCTTAGGGTCTCTGGACCCCTTATTTGTTCCTCTTCCTCGTGTACATTGATTAAATCCCCTCTCTCTGCTTTTCATCATTTCTCATCTCTTTAATTGGCTTTTAGCATGAGTGCCTGAGACACTTCTCTAGCGATCAGAACTGACTCCAGAAAAGGAGGCGGTAATGCATCCAGTTAAAAGCCTAGTCTTGCCTCCCCAGACTGTGGGTGCCAAGGCTGGCAATCGAGACTGCACCCTAATTCTGCAGAACAGGAGCTGCTGGTGTCTGCCTCCAGCCGGCAGGTAAAATACACCCAGCTGAACTTCAATTTCAGATAATAACACATACATTATTTAGCATAGAGACATCACAAATACATCATGACAGAGTCTTCAGAAAACAGTCATTGTGTAACTGAACTTTAGAGAACTGGCCATCCCATCTTGTCAGTTGCTAAATCTGGCACTCTGCCATGATGATCAGAGACCTGATCTTGTAGACTTCTTGAAGTCTACAGAGAGCTGAGGCCTTCTTGATTTTACTCCCAGAGGCTGAAGGAGAAGATGCTCAGCATATCAAGTCAGAGAGATGCTGCCAGCCGCACGTTGCAATTAGTTTATCAAACATCCATTGAACGTTCTTACAGGAACCTGCAGAGAATGGTTCCATCATTTCTGGTTCCGAGACGAAACCCCGGGGGATTGAGGAAGATCTTTTCCTTTTCTTGTTTCTTTTTCTTTCCTTTCCTCCCCTTCCTCCACTTTCTTTACAGATAGTGTGCTGGATAGCTTTAGTTGCCAACTTGACATACCTGGGTAGAGGGAACCTCCTTTAAGGAAATGTCTTCATTGGATGACCTGTGGCTCTGTCTGTGGGGTATTTTCTTGATTGCTGGGTAATGTGGGAGTAAGCCAGTGAGCAGCATCCCTCCGTGGTCTGTACTTCAGTCCCTGCCTCTGGGTTCCTGTCCCAAGTTACTGCCCTGACTTTCCTCAGTAATGAATTGTGACCTGGGAGATGTGAGAGAAAATAAACCCTTCCTTCCCCAAGTTGGTCATGGTGTTTATCATAGCAATAGAAAATAACTAGGACAGACAGCATCTCACAGGGTAGCCCAGACTGCCTCAGAGTCAAGACCTTTTTGCCTCGGCTTTTCATGTACTGGGATTACACACATATACTGCCAGACCTAGCTAAAAACACTGAGTGAATGACAGTTGCCCAGTTTAGGTGGCCTTTTACCTCTTGGTGGGGCTTTCTTCTTGGGTGTTTCTTCTCTTTGCTTGTCTTTTGCTTTGTTTAGATTCATTTATTCATTTATTCACTCTTTTTTTTTTTTAATTTTTATGAGGCAGGGTCTCATTTAGCCCAGGCGGACCTCTAACTAACTATGTATCGGAAGCTGGTCTTGAGCTTCTGATCCTCTTGCTCCCACTTCCCAAGTGCTGAGATTATAGGTGTGCACCATCATACCTGGCTCTAGTTTTCTTTTTGAGGCAGGGTCTTGCTATGTAGCCTGGGTTGGCCTCAAACTCACAATCCTCCTGTCTCAGTCTCCCAAGTGCTGTGATTGCCAGAGTGTGATCTACTTCTGGCTTCCTTTGTTTGCATTTCTTCATCTATAATTAGAATATGATTATTTCCCTCCTGGTCACCTTGTATAGTGGCAAAACTCCTCAGTGCCAGAGCATAATGCCTTTGTTCTTGGGACTTGACAATTGCTGAATAATGTGGAGACAGGATGAGACTGGGTACGACTGAGGAGGGTCTGGCCAGGGCCTTTGGTTGTGGCATTCCTCTTCAGCATCAGAAGGAGTTGGGGAAAGCCTGTAGTAAATGAGTCTTGATTCTCAAGTTTACCTCCCTGAACATAACCTCCCTTCCCACGGACTGACCATGCTCAGAGAGCTATTTGATCTCAGTCTTGGTCAAAACAGTCCACTTTCTCTGAGTGCTCTTCATGTTTGCATTTAGAAACTAATACCTGTTGTAAACAGGTTCTGAACAGAAACCAAGGCTTGTGCTAGACTGAAAGTCACACCCAGAGTGGGTGGCCAAGATCTTGAGATCCAAACCATCAGGAGGCTTCGAGAAGTCCCTGCACTGATAAGACTCTTCCATCCTAAGCAACAGAAACCAAATCCCACTCGCTGGAGTGTGGACCCAACATACACACAGCAGCTGGTGGGATTCAGGGGAAGGCTGAAGATCTGATCAGGAAGGGCAGGGGCACAGGGACTAGTAGGAATCTAAACCGGAGCTGGAGTCTAGCCTGCTCAGAGGGACCAATTTGAATCCATCTGATCCCATTTTCCTCTGCTTTTCATTTCATTGCTGACATGAGAATTGAAGAACAGTTTAAATACAGCAGCCAACAGTTGTCTCATATCACAGGCCCTCTGGAATGGCGTGGGCTTGGGGTTAATGGGCAACTCAAGCATTTCATGATCTGCACCTTTCATTTCTGGCACATGTGCGCGTATGTGCGTGTGCGTGTGCGTGCGCATGCGTAAGTGTGTATGTCAGGGCATCACGCGTACTAAGCAGATACTCCAGTTCAGCTCCATTTCTCAGTCCTTGTTTTGGGCTCTTCAGTACCAGATGACTGCTTTAGCTCCAAATAAATCCTCACACCCATGCCACACAGAAGAGTCAGCAGTGATGGGGACTCTTTACTAAGACCTCCCATCATCCTTCCTATCAAAATTGGCTGGTCAGAACTGGGTTAAACAGTCATCCCTACCACAGAGATGGCAGGTAGGCAATTGTCAAGCAGAACGGCAGGAAGAGACTGTCTTAGACCAGGGCTCCATCTCCTGGCCCTGCCCTGCCCATACTAAGTTGGTGTTCTCTTAACAAGGAAGAAAGGCTAATAGCTCTCAAAAATCCAGCTTCACAGTGGGCCTCGCTGCGGTCACCATATTGCAGAGGTCACAAAGACGGAAAGGTAACCTTCCCAAAAGGATTCTGGGAACCAGAGAGATGGCTCAGCAGGTAAAGGCACTTGCTGCCAAGCCTGATAACCTGGATTTAATCCCGGGACCCACATGATAGGAGGATAAAACTGACTCCCAAAAGGATCCTGGGTCTAGAGGAAGGGAGGTAGAAGTTCAGTGCCAAGGAAGACCTTTCCACTCCTGTCTGCCTCCGGCCTTTTCAGATACTTCATGGTATCACAACTGTGGTCATCACTTTTTGTAGCTGTGAAAAAATTACCTGAGCAAATCATCTTCCAGGAGGAAAAGTTTATCTTGGCTCAGTTTCAAAGGTTTAAATCCAAGTTCAGCTAGATCCACTGATTTGGGACTCGGGGGAGGCAGAATATCATGGCAGGAGAGGCAGAGGAGGCCGTTCATCTCATAGCCAGGAAACAAAGAGACATGAAAGCCTAACCATAGCCTTCAAAGGCATGTCCCAACTGAGTCAGGCCCCGCCCTCCCCGGTTTCTATCATTTTCCCATGACCCATTCAATCCTGAATCAATCTGTGCATGAAGTCACTGATGAGGTCAGAGCTTTCATGATCCAGACACTTCCCCAAAGCCCCAGCTCTGAGCATTGCACCAAGCCTTCAACCCATGAGCCTTTGGGAAACATATCTATACCACACCACCAATCTTGTCAGAACTGGCTATGTAATTTTGGGGCCCAGAACAAAATGCAGGGCCCCTTATTAAAAAGTATTAGGAATTGCAAACAGGGCCTTCTGAGCACAAGGCCCTGTGTGACTGCAAATGTTATACTCCCTGAAGCCTGGCCTGGGCCTAGCATCCCAGGAGAGCAAGTCCTGATATCAACAGTTAGTTACATAAAATTAATGGATGGTACAGAAGGCTGTGGTTGATATTTTTTAATAAATTTATGCTCAGCCCTTTGTACAAACTCTCAAACTGATAAAGAAGAGAGGCAGAGGCAGAAGGATTTTGAGTTCAAGGCAAGCCTGGGCTATATAATTATATCTTGTTTCATAAAACTAAGAACTGGGGATGTAGCTAAGTTGTAGAGCTCTTGTCTGACTTGGGTTTAATCCACCACCCCCACCCCTGCCACACACCCTTCTCTTACGAAAAAAGAAAAGAAAAGGAGTCATTTGCTGTGTGTATTTTCAGCCTAGGACACAGGGTGAGACTGTTTGAAAACAAAATAAAACAAAACAGCAAACAAAAAATCCACTGAAAAGTCAGGCATAAAGATACCTTTGATCCCAGCACCCTAGAGGCAGAGGCAGGCAGGTTTCTGTGAGTTCAAGGTCAACCTAGTTCAGCTCTAAGCCAGCCAGGGGCATCTAGTAAGACACTGTCTCCAAAAAAAAAAAAAAAAAAAAAAAGACAAAATAAGCAGCATCAAAAATAAGAAATAAATTGAAGACATTAGAAGATAGATTAGCAGAATTAATATGAGAATAGCTCTATTTCTGAAAGCAACCTAAAGATTGGCTACAATCCCTTTAAGAGTTAAAGTTATATTTTTTTTGCACAAATAGAAAATAAAATCAATCTTAAAATTCAAAGCAATCTTGAATCTTCTACAGGAAAATAGCGGGAATGCTTCAAGATACAGTTGTGTTATAGTATTGTTTCCTCCCAGATGAGCTAATCTAGCCAGGTCTGGTGGCCCACACCTTTAGTACCAGAACTCTTTAGATGGGTCTCTGTAAGTTCAAGACCAAACTGGTCCACATATATGAGTTTTCAGACCCATCAGAGTTACATAGTGAGACCCTGTCTCAAGAAGAAGAAGAAGAGGAAGAGGAGGAAGAAGAAGAAATAATAATAATCCAGTTGGGCAAGTCAATCACCTGACCGACCACCCCTCAGGAAGGTGGGATCACCTTAAGCTTTGTTAGAAAGAAAGAATTAGCCCTTTAAAAAGAGCATGTATTTTTCCTTTCCAGAATTCCTAGTGTAATCACTGTGAGCTGCCAGGGTACTCTGCTGGGTCTGTCCATCCGTCTAAGTCTTGACTCAAAGGCATAACTTTGCCTTTCCTTTTCTTCTGCCTTTGTTTTTTGACAGTTGACCAGATCCTAAGTATGCTTTATCTGGTACTTCGGGCTTCCTTACTCTTTCTCTAAAGCTCCCATCTTGGTTCTGTGGCTGTTTGTCTGCCATGTGACTGACCCCATGCTGGCTTAGTTCAAACGCTACGGCCCTCTCTTTTCCTCTTCTCTGTCTGCCAAGATTGACAGCTTGCCTGCCCTACTGTACATTTTTTTCCTTTTAATATTTATTTTTCTTTTATGTATTTGAGTGTTTTGCCTGCATTGCACTACTGTGTGTGATGCCTACAGGAACCAGAAGAGGGCATTGGATACCCTGGAACTGGATTTACAGATGGTTACTAGCCGCCATGTGGGTGCTGAGACTCGAACTCTGGTCTTCTGCAAGAGCCATCACTCCAGCCCCATCTCCAGAGGTTTTTCTTTTAAACTAATGAAATTGTCCTCAAGATTCTTTTTGAGCTTGTCCTCAAATTCTTTTATTAATTATGCTCAGAACCCCAAGAGGAGACTCCTGTATCCCCAGAAACATGCGACGGCCATGAAAGGACTCCCCCAAATTTCTGGTGGCAATTGCTTTGTGTCATTTTGTATCTAAAATAGCATAGGACAAAAATTAGTCTACCCCTTGAGTTTCTGAAAATAACAGAGTTACAAATTTCTGGACACTTAATTTTTTTTAATTGAGTACTAAAATCATTATTCTTAGCATGCCTAATTTTAAATGTGTGTGTGTGTGTGTGTGTTGAGGACAATTTTGCACTACATTAATATATAGGAGCTGTTGCTTCTGTTTTTTTCTCTCATTCTTTGAAAAAGCAGTGAGTTAAAATACAAGAATTAACTGTAAAGTTTTCTGACTGAAGATGCTAAGTTGCTAATTTTGAACTTCCTGGTAGAATGGTTTGGGTCTGGCACTTACTTTCAAATGTCAATTCTGCAAACAAGGTGAGAGAGGTAACAAAACAATTTACCAGAGGCGTTCAAAATAAGAGCAGGTGTTGTGGATTTGTCTTAACAACAGTTTAGAGTTAACTGTGTTTGCAAGCCTTGATAAATAAAAACTGACTTGCAAGCTAGGTACTTTTAACTTCTTGAAACCTATTAAAATGGCATTTTGGGGTCTATTAAATACATTTCATAAAACATTAATATAGAACATTGAAATATCTGATCTGCTAAATCAAGAGTTTTAGAGAGTCAGTTCTTGTCTAAAATACTGAAAGTACAATTTATTTAAAACAGCATCAATTGAGTCATAAATTTTGTTAAGCTGTACAAAGGTCAATATTGGCTATATAGATTTTGATAAGAAGTTTCTTTGAAAACAGATTCTAGAAAGAGAATTTAAATTTCTTTTTTTTTTAATAGTCACGGGTAAGAAAAATGAAAAGACATAAAACTGCTTTATATTCATCAAAATACCTCTAAATAATGTACACTGAAAACTTGTCTGAGATGATTATTGTAAGGTTGATGGGAAATAAAACCAGACAAAGGAAGGAGCGAGAGAAAGGTAACACAGGCGACTTTACAGTCCAGCCTGTGGCGGCCACCATCCCGACAACAGTCCCTCCCTTCTCACAGACACCCACCGGCCACTCTATGGGGGGGCACGGTGTGTGAGTCCCCAGCTAACAGACTCCCGGGTGCACCTTCTTACCTGGGGAAGTAAGTTTAGATGTAAGACGGTACTGTGGCTACATATTTGGTCCCCTCGTCCCTGGCCTGATGCTTGCCTGCAAATCAGAGCACCTGGGCAGGCTAGTGCTGTGAAACCACCCCATAGCTTTAAGAAGAAACTCT
Organism: Eospalax fontanierii; assembly: GCA_035773235.1. NCBI lineage: Eukaryota > Metazoa > Chordata > Mammalia > Rodentia > Spalacidae > Eospalax > Eospalax fontanierii. The sequence goes on from CM069552.1 coordinate 16,630,149, forward strand.
GCTTCTGCCAAGATTCCTTTCTTCAGAGCCTCTGCCATGCTGTCTGCTTCTGGTGCCGGGGCCTGAAGTCTCCACAGAGCTCCTACTTGCCATTATCTATCTTTCTGTCCATGGCATTAAAAACCCTTCTAATAAACCCCATCATCCCAACAATCCCTCTCATTGCTCCTCTTGAATCCACACCTGCGACCTTTCGGGAAGGTGATGGCAACATTTCCTTTTATGGCTAGTAGTTGGCTGATGCTAGGGGTAATTAGTGAATAGCCAGTTAAAGAATATCAGGTGAACATCTCTGCTGGCCAGCCAGTACTTGGGGGTTGATAGGGTGAACCGAGCAAAAATCAATAGAAACAAGTTGCTTTAGTTCTGGAAACCAAATTATTGTTTTGGGAATTGTCATGGTTTCATCAAAATGGAGGAGCTTTACAAATGGCCTGTCCTTGGCTAATAATTGTCATGGGTTTCTTTTTACAGGAATAGTATTGTTTTTAAAAATATTTTTAAACTATATTTATTTAATATGTGGATATGCATGTGCCTTGGCATGTATATGGAGGTCAGAGGTTAGGGAAGCAAGCTTATGGAGTTGGCTCTCTTCATGGGTCCCTAGGATTGAACTCAGGTTGTCAGATTTGATGGCAAGTGCCCTTAATCACTGAGCCATTTCAAAAGCCCTGCAGAATTATTCTCAATATATAATTGGTAAATGTGAGGTTTTTATTAAGGATGTAATACATATCAAATGATAGACTGTATATATTTCAAATATGTTTATGTAAAATTTGCTTTTTCCTTTTTTAAAACGTATGTATTTTGTTTAATGTGCAGGTGTGTGTGCCTGAGTGTATGTATGTGTGCAGGTTCAAGAAGAGGGTGTCAGATCCCTTGGGGTTAGTGTAACAAAGTTGTGAGCCACCTGATGTGTGTGCTGGGAACGGAAACCAGGTCGTCTCCGAGAACAGCAAGTGCTCTTGACGTCTGAGCCATCACTCCAGTTCCTAAAATTTACTTTTCATAATGGGAATTACAAGAGATGCAATCCTACTGAATCACAACTTTCAGGATCTGGGTAAACTTACTCTGTATGTACTCATGTTATGAAGTCTTACCAAAACACTCTTAAGTGTCAACAATATTGCTGAAGGAAGACTAACATAATGATACCACCAGTTGGCATGCCAGTGGGATGGGAGAAATTTCACAGGGTCTCATCTCTAGATGAAGAGCTGCAGGCAATCAGTGGATGCTGAGAGGGAGAATATGTTTTCTCCAGGGATGAGCTACCTGATATGTTATCCAGTCGCAAGAGATTAGCTCTAAACACATGTGCATGCTAACATTACTATATGGACTCAGTAGGTTTCATATACATATAAAAGAGTAATAATTAGAAAAGAAGTCAAGATTTTGAGAGTGGAGGGCATAGGAGGATGTAAAGGGGGAGAGGAAGGGATGGAAATACGTAAATAAGTACTCGTGTATAAAATTCTCAAAAATTAAAATTAAAAATAGAGAACTCACATTTTACATTTGAAGAGTGATTAAATTGTTAAGATCATTTTATTAAATGCTCAGGAAATTTCTAATTACCTTTTGCTAGGCAAATTTAAAATGAAAATTTAAAAAGATTAATTTTAGGAATGGCCTATCTTTAAAGATACTTCCACATGACCTCTGGGCTTTGCTCTGTATGAGACTACTTCTATTATGTCAGTGTTGAAATGGGCTGATCTTGCTACTGAGATAATAAAGTTGTCATCATTAAGCTCACAACCATCTGTAACTCTAGTTCCAGAGATGCCAACAGCCTTCTTCTGGCCTCTTTGGGCATTGCACCTACATATATGCAGGTAAAACATTCATACACACTAAGTAAAAGTAAATAAGTTAGGGGCTGGAGAGATGGCTCAGCAGTTAAGAGCATCGACTGCCCTTGAAGAGGGCCAGTGCCCACATGGTAGCTAAAAACCATCTTTAATTCCAGTTCCAGGGATTCAATGCCTGCTTCTGACCTCTCTAGTCATTGTACAACACAGGTACACTTACTTACATGCAGGCAATACATTCATACACATGAAAAGTAAAATAAAAATAATGAATAAAATATTTATTAAAATAAATAAGTAAATAAAAAATTAAAACTATGATCACTTATGTTTTCTGTAGGTTTTTTCAGAATTTTACTACTTAGAAAGCTTTGTCTTGATACTCCAGTGGAGCAGCCAGTACAGTACTCACTGAAAAACTGAAAAAGCCAAAGTCCATTAAGTATCTGTTTATGTCCAAATCTTTTAAAGGCCACTTTATAAGCAAATATTTAAGATAATTTTAGAACATTTAATACTTGGTATCTGTGACTAGATTGTGTCCAGCAGTGTGTCTGAACTTTGTATATCATACAAAGATTTCCGGGGTTAAAGTAAGTTAAACACATGCAAAGTGACCAAGATATTCTCTCTCTCTTAAAAAAGTTTTTTTTAATGTATTTATTTTTGAACCAAAAATCCTAAATTTTATTTCAAAAGTAGAAGGTGGGTTAATGCTTAAAGGCTTCTGGGTAGTGACACTAATTGAATTTATGCTGGTACTTTTTTTTTTTTGAGACACGGTCTCCTTGTAGCCCCAGCTGGCCTGGAACTCACTACATAGACAAAACTGGTCTTGACCTCACAGGGATCCATTTGTCTTCTGAGTGCTGGTACTTTAATTAATTAATTTATTTATTTATTTATTTTTTTTGGCTGGGTGAGGTCACCACCTTTAATCCCAGCATTTGGGAAGCAAAGGCAGGAGCAGGCAGATCTGTGAGTTCGAGGCCAGTCTGATCTACGTAGCGAGTTCCAAGCCAACTGGAGCTATAAGGAGACCCTGTGTTGAAAAGACAAAACAAATTTCTTTTTATTAAGCTGGGTATGGTGAAACAGGCCTTTAACTCCAGCACTCAGGACATGGAGGCAGGGAAATCTCTGTGAGATGGAGATTAGCCTGGTCTGCGTAGAGAGTTCCAGATCAACGGGGCTATAGGGAGACCTTGTCTCAAAAAGACCAAAAAAGAATTTTGTACTTATTTGTATGTACGTGAATGTTTTGCTTCCATGTACATATGTGCAAACCTGTGGAATCATAAGTGTACCACACAAACGCAGATCTGTGGAGTCCAGAAGAGGGAGCTGGATCCCCCGGAACTATAGTTATCAAGTGTTGTTAGCAGCCGTGTGGGTGCTCTAAACTGAACCCAGGTCCTCTGGAAGAACAGCCTATGCTCTTAACTACTGAACTATCTCTCCAGCCCCAGTGCTGGCACTTTTATAGTTTTAATATATTTATGTCCCTGTTATAATATATAAATAAGCCTTCTAACATGCAAAACTTAGAAGATTTAACCAAGCTGGTGTCCTCCAAACTAGAATTGTTATTGCTACTAACCTTTCTAAGGCCTGTGTTTGTGTCTGTAATTGTATCATGGACCATTTCTCTCTCTCTCTCTCTCTCTCCCCTTCCCTCCTGTCCCCTCCTCCCCTCTTCTCCTCTCTCCCTGTTTCTCTCTCTCTCTGAGACAGGGTCTCACTATGTAGCTCCAGCTGGCCTGGAACTAACTATGTAGACCAGACTGGCTTGGATCTCAGAGATCTGCCTGCCTCTGCTTCCCGAGTGTCGTGAGTGCTGGGACTAACGGTGTGTGCCACCACACATAGCCAGCACTGACTTTTTGACATCCATCACTACTTGTCCAGTCCAGCCTGGGATCAGGTCAGACATCCCAGCAACAAGGGCTAATCAAAATTAAACCATCAAATCGTTGATCAGTGATGTCTTCAGAGAAAATTATTCAGAGAAGGGGAACAGTTATCAAAATCAAAGTAAAGCCATTGTTGTATACTGGTACCTGTTTGTAATCCTAGCACTTGAGAGGCTGAAGAAGGAGGATCATATGCTTGAGTCAGGCTTGGGCTTCATAGCAGAACACAGTCTCAAAGTCAACAACAAAAATGGAATCACTTGTGTCATCCTTCCAAAGAGAACTGAAGAGAAAAGGTTATAGAGAGCTGTAGGTATGGCTGCCTGACACTCACCGAATGTCTTCTAAACGTAGCCCCTACATGGATTCTGTTTATGGTATTTGTTTCAGTCATGGGCATATTTCAGGAATTCTCATACCGAGTCCCTAAAGATTGAAGTCTTCAAATAGGGAGGAGAATTGTAGCAGTTCTGGCAGAACAAAGAGATTCTAAAGAGGACCATTTCTGCCTCTCCCTTCAGTTATCAGATTACTGAGACAATGGATCCCAAGGAATTGGAATGTCCCCAGGAATCTCATACTAGGCAAAGGAAAAGGTTGAAGCCTGGTAAATCTCTCCCAGAAAGAGATTTCACACCAGCTCCAACAACTTGTCAAACTGCCTCACAGGACAAACTAAAGCAGAGACAATGGGGGTCATTAATGTGGGGGACACACACTTTGACCAGGTTGGCAGACCTCTTACCTTCTATTTAAACCTGAACCGCATGCCAGGATCCCAAGTATGAACTAAGCGGGTAGGACACTAGATCTCTAGGTTTGTTCCTACTCCGATGTGGCCACATTGAATAAATCTTCTTTCTCTGCTTTTCAGTATTATTTGTCTCCTTAATTCCCCTGCTGAGGATGGATAGTTGAACCTATCTTGTTACAGCTGCCTGGGCCCGTGTTTTGACCCTCAACACTCCAATAACAGACCCACTGATTATTCAAGAATGCACTGCTTAAATGCCATGTATTTGCATAGCTTCTGATACTGATTTCTAGTTTTAGTTCACTATGATATAAGACACAAGAAATGTATTTCAATATTTTTGTGTTTGTGGAGACTTATTTTATGACCTAAAATATTATCTATTTTGGAGTTCCTTGGGTTGCTAAGAAGAATATATATTTTGTAGCTGTTGGATGAAATGTTCTCTCTCTCTCTCTCTCTCTCTCTCTCTCTCTCTCTCTCTCTCTCTCTCTCTCTGTCTCTCTCTCTCTTCCTCTGCAGGCTTTTTAAGATAGGGTCTCCCTATAGCCACAATTAATATGTAGCCCAGGCTGACCTCAATCTCACATAGATCCACCTGTCTATGTCTCCCAAGTAGTGCTGGGATTAAAGATATATACCACCATGCCTGGCCAGAGTATTATTTATAGTTCATATGGTATAACTCCTTTGTTGGTTTGTTTTGTGTGGATGATCTATCTATTGATGAGACTTTCTTCTTCCTCTGCATGTGCAATTCCTTTAAGCATGTCCTTCAAGGAAGACAATGATAATGAACTGTTTTAGTTTGTGTTTGTCTTGAAATGTCTTTATTTCTCTGTCAGTTTTTAAATTTTGTTTTCATTTTCATTTTCTGAGATAGGGTTTCCCTGAAGCCTCAGCTGGCCTAGGACTCGCTCTGTAGATCCTTCTGCCTCTGCCTCCTGAGTGCTCAGATTACAAGCATAGGCCACCACAGCCAGCTTTGAGGTTTTTATGACAGTGTTTTTCGCTGTCAGTGTTTCTGTTCATTTGTTTAGGCTCTCATTTTCCTTGCTGGACTTCCCATCCATGTTGCTCATTTCCTGTCCACATCCTCAGTTTACTTCATTCATCTCTTTGTTTCCTCTTTGAAGTCAATGATTGTTTTAGAAATAGACTTTAGGCTGGCAAGACAGCTCACTGGGTAAGGGCGCCTGCTGCCGAGCCTGACCATCTGAGTTTGATCTCTATGACCCATGTGATACAAGGGGAAAACTGATTCCTGAAAATTGTCCTCTGACCTTCAAACACTAGCTATGACACATGCACAATTGCATGTGATATGTGTGTGCATGTATGTACACGTATACACACAACCACGTTAGAAGTAGATTTTTGAATTCTTTGTCCAGCATTTCAACCGTTTCAGTGTCTCTGGACTTAATTATTGGGGAATTGTGGTGTCTTGAAGGACTGTGTTGCTTTGCATTTTCTGGTGTCTCTGTGTTGTGATTTCCCCATTGTTATTTGGATTGAATATCTCTCTGGCTTTACTTGGAGATCCGAGCCTAGTCTTGAGGGCTCGATCCACAATGCCACTCAGAGAGGGGAAAAAAAAAAAAACTGATATGACACCCCACACCAAACCAGACATAGAAACCCCTTAAAATCAGTTAAAGGGGCTAGTGAGATGACTTGGCGGTTAGGAGCACTGGCTGCTCTTCCAGAGTACCCAGGTTCAGTTCCCAGCACCCACATGGCAGCTAACAACCACCTGTAACTCCAGTTCCAGAGGATCTGATGCCCTCTTCTGGCCACTACACAACACAGCCACACTTACACACATGCAGGCAATATACTCATACACATAAAATAAAAATAAACCAAAAAAATTTAAATCAGTTAAAGTGAGCTACAGTGACCACAGGACAGAAAATGCCAAAAGTAATGTTGAATGAACTATGACACTAAAAACTAATTAGGTTAAAAAAAATCTATGAATACTAAACGAATGAAATAAAGGAGCAGGGGAGAGGAAAAGAGAGAAGTGGGTTAAACTTTTTAAAATGATATAGAGTAAAAAAAGAATATTATGAAGACGAAAAGAAAAAAGCAAGAGATAAAAACAAAAAATCGGGACCCAGAGAGATGGAGGGATGCAGAGGACCAGAGTTTGGTGACTCACAACCACCTGTAACTCCAGCTCCAGGGAAATCTGACGCCCCTTCTGGTCTCTGTGAGCACTTCACGCATCTGGTACACACACACACACACACACACACACACACACACACACATATAGATAAGAATCAGAACAAATCTTTTAAAAATTGGATTTCCCAATAATAAAAATGCATAAACAAAGTAAGAAGGGGAATCAGAGCTAAAAAAAAAAAAAAAAAGCTTTTAAGAAATAAAATAAATTAAAAATACTAAAATTATGGTCAAAAGAAAAAATGACTATAGTAAAAAGAAAAATGCACTGGAATATGGAAGACTGAGTGTATGAAAACTAAGAAAATAGCTTTTTACAAGGAGGGGAAAAAAAAGAAGTGTTTGAATGGCTTCCTTTAGGTCGTCTAAACTGGAATCTGCCCAGTGCGGAGAGAGATGGGGAGAGGCAGTTGAACTGGGAGGCTCTTATCCTTCTATCATTTTAGGCTAATGCTGAGCCTGGACTGGGCAGGAGACAGATGTTCAGCACAACTGTCTCTGCAGCTTTCTTTACTAGCTTCCTTTCTTTGTAGATTGGGAGCCTCTGCTGGCCACACTTAGTTTTGCAGTCTTTGCGATGGGCAGATTCTCTCACTCTCTGGAGACTCCCCAGTTTGTTCCTGGGGTGGGGGGTGGCTAATGTGCTGAGCAGGGGGTGTCTTCCGAGTGAAATGCACTGGTAGTCAGGGAGGCAAACATGGCTGAGACCTGTGCAGGAGGAGCATTCATCATTAAACCCCACAGGGACACAGCTGTGGATGTCAAGTAGTCTGCTGCAGCTGCAGAGTGCTCATTCTCTGGGGCTGTGAACCTCACAGCAGCTCAGGGCCAGAGGCTGACCCACCCTAGGACCTCAGGCTCGTGGCTATCACACTCTGCAGGTCATGAACCACAAAGGGTGTGTTCGCTGTACCTTTCAAAGCCAAGCTGAGCCTCCTGCCACCTGAACTTTCTGTCAACCACTGGCCTTTCCCCATCCATGATGGCCTCCTGTGGCTGTGCCAGGTTGATTACAAGCTCCATGGCTTTCAGTGGCACCTTGAGATCAGCCCTCCCCACCCCACCCCCTCCCCGGCTATCTCAGTCTTAACAGTAGGTTCCCTCTCAAAATAATGCTCAGCCACAACCCTCTGAGATTTGGAAATGGCAAAATGGACCTGATCACCATTGCTGACTCCTCCCTCAGGAGGAGTGGGTATTTTGCCAGAACCCCCAATTGGATTTAAAGCTATCAAAATCTGTGGGCTTGACCTGTGGATAGGATTGCTAGACAGCTTTCTGTTTAAAGTTTTATTTTTTGTTTTTGCTGGCATGTAAGTCGTGCAATGCCCACAGAGGTCAGATGGGCATCGGAACCCCTGGAACTGGAGTTATGGATGGTTGTTAGCCACCATGTGGGTGCTGGAAACTGAATCCAGGTCCTCTGCAAATGCAGCTAGTGCTCTTAACCACTGAGCCATTCCTCCAGCCCTGCCAGTCGATTTTCACCATGGCTCTCTGGCTCCCCTTTAAATGAGGCTTGTTTCCTCTCCCTGACCAGGGAGCTGTGCATCCTTGAGTGGCATGCTCCTTTTCACTGGCATCCTTTTTGGTTGCTTGGTTGATTTGTCTTTTGATCAGGTCTTCCTATGTTGTCCAAGATGACCTTGAACCCTTCCCAATCTTCCTGCCTCAGCCTTTGCCTGATGCTTGGGAGTAAAGGTATGTATCTTCCAACCTGACTTTCAGTTTTTCATTTGTCTGTTTTTTTTTTTAACATTTGTTTTTATTTTATGGGAATGAGTGTTTACATGTATGCACATATATGCACCACATACATGCCTGGTGCCCATGGAGGCCACAAGAGGGCATCAAATACCCTGGAACTGGAGTTACAGATAGGTGTGAGTCATCATGTATGTGATAGGAACTGAAACAAGGTCCTCTACAAGAGCAGGCAGTGCTCTTAACCACTGAGCCATCTCTCCAGCCCCTGACTGGTTGGTTGTTCTTTTGTTCTTTTAGATAAAGTCTTATGAAGCTCACACTGGCTGCAATGGCTCTATGTAGCTGGTTCTAGCCTTGAACTCCCGATCTTCCTGCTTCAACCTCATACATACTGGGATTATAGGTATGCCCCATCACATGGCTCTGACGTCCAGTTTTTAAAATGAATCCATAACCCAGGAACATTTGTCTAAATACGTTAATTAAAATGTACTGTAATATGAAAGCCTGAGTGTATATACATATTCATGTTTACTGAGAAAACAGCTTAAAATAGTTCTGGTAGCTGAGCCCTTTTTGATAATGAAATTTTAAATAGCTTCTTTGCTTTAATTCTATTTAGAATATTTGTATAGTTAGAAAATGATGTGCTATTCATTATCTACCAAAATGCAAGATATACAGAGACCATTTGAAAGCGGAGAGATCCATCATAAATATATACACATTCTGTTTGACTTCAGGATTATAGCATTTTCTGAGCTCACACCTCAGCCACCAGCCAATCCCCAGCTCAGCTTACCTAATATCCAGGTTTTGTGAAAGTGTTGCCCAGAATGAGATCGCTCAGTGAAATTAAGACACTGCCCATCTCATTTCAAAACCAATTTTCTTTCCAGGACAATTCCTGGGGATGGATTATAAGTGCCACTCAATTTATATAATAAGCAGTATATATTCAACAGCTGACATCTAAAAGAGTGAGTCTATTCATATAAAAGAAATCCCTTATGAAACGGGATCTCACAGTGAAGGTGCCAAGGACATATTTTGCTGTCTGTGGAAGGGCAATGTGTTTACACTCTAGGACCATCTAAAACGCTGGCTGCAGGTAGAAGCATTCTCTGTGTCTGGGTTTTAGAATCTAGGGGAAACTATGGGACCGATAAGTGGGGATTAAAGTTTAAAAATAAGTCTTACTGGACTTTCTTACAGACTTTCTTCTTGTTTAAAAAAATAGAGTATATCAGTGAAATTTGGTTTGCATAAGATTCTTTTACCTAGTGCTAAGGATCAAACGCTCACATAGGCTAGGCAAGTGTTCTGCCACTGGGGCACACCCAAATCCTGTACAAGATTACTTTATTTATTACTGTGAGGGGGCCACAAGTCATAGTGCATGTGTGGAGGTCAGAGGACAATTCTGGGAGTTGGTTCTCTCCTTCTACCTTTCATGGTTCTGGGGCTTAAATTCAAGTCAGGGCTTGCATCATTGGGTAGAAAGCATTTTTACTTGCTGAGCTATCTCGAAGGCCTTGCAGTCTTATTTGTAACAGTGTGAAACTAAAAAGGATGCAAATGCTCTCCAATGAACAGTGGTTAAAAAGTCACCATGTCTGTACACGGGGTCACAGTGCCATCGTGAACAAACCGTGTTTTCCTCCTTGAAACAGGGTATTGCTATGTGGCTCAGGCTGACCTCAAACTTGTGATCCTCCTGCCTCGACATTCTGGTGCTGGTACTAGGAGAGTGCTAGCTACAAGCATACTCTTTAACAGTGGTTTCTTCCTGCCAGACAGCTGTCAGGGAAGATGGGCTCCAGGAGCATCATGTCAAACTTTTAATATCATTAGCTATTAGAATACACAAAAGCTTTAGAAGAGTAAAATAATGCCAATCATTACATTCAGTGTACAAATTACCAAGCTCCCATGACCTGCCATCAACTAGACTAGTGCGCTCACCACTCTGGGATCCTGAGATGCTTAAACAAAATTGGGACTTCCCAAGATGTTTTTCTGTTGATTTGAGGCAGATTCTTGTTATGGAATCCCGGTTGGCCTTGAACTCAGGATCCTCTTGCCAGAGCCTCCTGAGTGCTGGGTTTACAGGTGTGTACCACCATTCCAGACTCTTATCACTTAAACAGGGCAGTGGATTTGATGGGGACCCTGCCATGGACCGACCCTTGAGTTTTCTAATAGAGCTTTCCCCACTGTCTGAGCCCCTTCCCTTCTCCTCTTAAAAAGTTTAAAACTGGAAAGTAATTTTGTTATTAAAAATAGCAACCGTCCTGGGAGGCAGGGTCGTCCAGGGGTGGAAGGAGTTCAGGGGTACCACCATTTGATGAAATCTGTGGTTTCCACACCAAGTCTTCGAGGAGGTGTCCTTCAGACAGGAAGCTTGGCCAGGTGGAACCAGGGAGGCCGTGACCCTGCAGGGGCGCTGGCTGCACCTCACTCCGCTCCTTCCTTCTTCTCCTCCGCCTCTTCCTTCTTTTCCTCTGGTATCTCCACAGTCAGCATCTGCTCCCCAGAATCCTGGCCCGGGCTCATGTGGATCTGCACAGTGGGCTCAGAGGGCCCGGTGGCCTCCTCTCCACCCCCCTCCGGCTTCCCAGGGGCAGCTGGGGGCTCCTGGGGCTCCTGGGGCTCCCGGGGTGCTGAGCCCTCCTGACCCTCAGCTTCCTGTGCGCTCTTGGCCTGAAATCCAAACAGAGTGATATGTGAGGCATGTTACTCCAAAGGGACATGTAGGGATCCTGCACACCAGCTCGTCCCCACCCTGGAGACCTCACCAAGAGGGCAGTGAAAGCTAATGGTCAGGGAGAGCCACATCAGGGTTGTGTAGGTGACACAGAATATAGCATGGGCAAGTTGATCTTTAAGGATGAAAAGCCCATTTTTGTATGTTTGTTTGATATATTTTGTGTAGTTTTGAGACAGTGTCTCCATGTGTAGCCCAGGCTGCCCTTGAATTTGATATGAAGTCGAAGTTGGCCTCAAACTCAGGACCCTCTTGCCTAACCTCAGGAAAGCTGAGATTACGGGTGTAAGCTACCATGCCCAGCTCTTATGCTATTTTAAACTCTTTCAGGTGCTGGAAGCTGATGTTCAATTGTAGATTTAAGCACAGACCCATCCCTGACCTACTGGAGGAGGATGTGCACGATGAAGGCGCTAAGGCCTCTTCAAAGACTGAGCGGTTCTGATACTCACCCCACAACAAAGCCCAAGTGCTCTTCTTGCATGGTCCTGGAGCAAGTGAGAAAAACTCTAAGTACATGAGGTAAATGTGAGGAAGGCAGACCACCTGTGGCCTGGCCACCTTTCTAGAAGGTTCTAAAGGTTGAAGAATGGCATGGGATTCCATAGACATTAGGCTGAGTTGACCCTGTGTTTGGGGACGTTGTGGGTAACTTCACCTTCCTAGCTCAAGCTTCCTCCACAGGTTGGCTTGGAGCCACACATCAGTGAGGAATTGGAGGAAAACAAGCCTTTCGTGACTACCTGGGTCCCTACCTGCTCTCTTAGCCCAGCTCTGCAGGGGGGCAAACAGAAGAAAGGAAATTCCCAGATGAGGCCAGAGGAGTCCTCAGCTGCCCAAGACCCAAGGGAGAGCAGTCTGTGTGCTTCTGGGTAGTAGAGACCCTTAAAGAGAGAGCAGTCTGTGTGCTTCTGGGTAGTAGAGACCCCTAAAGGACCTGGGGGGGGGGACAGTCAGGATACTCCTAGAGCCTGAAACAGTTCTGGGGACCTGCTGCTCCTTCTGCTCCATGCTTCTGTGGTTTGGGGTGCCTGTTCAGCGCCCCCCCACTCTAAACTCTCAAGATGCCCTGCCTGCCAGGATAGTGCTCAGATACAACTTCTGAGGCTCCAAGTCCTGAATGGAACCAGGAGAATCATGGGAAGGCTCAAGTGCTCTGCTACATGCAAGAAGCTCTTTATGAAAGATATCACTGGGATTGGAGAGATAGCTCAGCAATAAGAGCACTGGCTGCTCTTGCAGAGAACCTAGCTTCAGTTCCCAGCACCCATATAGCAGCTAAGGATCATGTATAATTCCAGTTCCAGGAGATCTGGTGCCCTCTTCTGGCCTTTGAGGAATTTATACACACATGGTGCAAGCAAAACACATAAAATAAAATTAAAGGATATCACAGCTTCATCTTTACAGCCCCGTTTGGCAACTACAAGTTATTTGGGTCTCAGAGAGTGTGGGGAGCCTCCCCAGGGTCACAGAGCTTGCAGGTAACAGAGCTGGAACTTGGACCTGTGTCTCTGGACTAGCAGTAAAGAGCTCTTTGCTCTGACATTCTGCCCGGTTTTTCTATATTTCAGGGGAATATTTTTACTAGAACACTCAATCAAATTGAATCCACATCTCAGTGATGAGCTGACAGAAGCCATGAACCCATGTCAGCTGAAGCTTTTCACCAGAGCACCCCTGGGTTCATGGCCACTCAGCCCCACATAACAGCAGCACAAAAGACCCTAACTTGCAGGCTCAACCTTGACCTTCTCAGCTGGCAAGTCAAGCAATCACATTTTTCCTGTGTCTGGGGCCATTGGTGGGCAATGTCCTGGAATTCTAGGTGTCGTTGAAATCACTTGTCAGACTGCTACTGTCAGATGAGTCCTGAATGGGTCCCCTGACACACACCACTGGACTGAGACTGAGTTCGCTGGGCACCTCTGAACTCTGCCACACAGACTGCTGTCCACTTCTGCAGAGAGCCCCCCACTGAGCACCTTTCTCCCCAGCCCCTCCATCTCCCGCAGCCTCCCTGAAGGACAGTTATGAGAGGCTGAAATTAGTGCAATTATTCTAATTGGTCTTCTTGGCCTTCGTCACAGAAAAAGTCCCAGAAGTAATTTGAATATTCCCTTTAGGTTAATGGGAAGAGGAGGGGTGGGCAGGGGGATTTTACTTCCAAATCATTTTAATGGCGGTAGACAATATTAAATAGGAGAATATCCCTGTCATCTGGGGAGGGATGTTCTAAGACTGACCCAGACCTTGGGAGCACCACACCATCCTGGCCACAGTGAATGACTTAGGAATGGCATGTGACTCAGCGCTGTCCAATGACAGTGAGTCCTGGGGAATTGGGCTTGAATATCTGGGAAAGATATACTTCCCTGCTGGGGTTGCCAAATGGGAGGATACAATCTGGGGGTTCTGCCTAGAGGTGGAGCCATCAGTAAGAAAGCAGAGATGACAGATGGGAAAGCTAGTCCTGGGCTTTGACCAGGCTGGGCAAGTGCGGTGGAACTTGGAATCCAGCCTTGCTTGAACTTGTTGGTTAGAAGTCCCTCCCATCTGCCTGTCTTTTCAGCCTGATTTGTTATGTTAATTTGGGCTACCTTGGAACTCACTATGTAGGCCAAGCTAGTTGAGAACTTGTACAATCCTCCTGCCTCAGCCTCCTGGGATCTCAGATGTGAGCCACCACACCCAGGTTTCTCAACCTGATTTGAACCTGCTCTGTCACAAATTAAGTCCTGCTGTTATAAGAAAGGGGAAAGAGTTCCCCAAGGCGGAACGTGTGGTCCCTCTCTGAGGTCCCCGACCTTCTCCCGGGCGCAGACCTGCCGAGCAGAAGCAAGTGGCCAGGTTCCCGCTGTGTTACCTGTTCCAGCAATTGTTGCTGTCTCGCGGCTGCTTCCAGCGCAGCCAGTTCCTTGAGGCGGGCTCGGAGGTGAGCGAGCTTGCCGCCTTTGCCCCCTCTGCCACCCATCTTTCCTGCGGCAGCAAGCGCGGCGTTGAAGAGCTTGGGGGTGCCTGCGCGAGGAGGCAGGATGAGCACACTCTTCTCTTCCTTGGGCTTGTTGTTGTTTCTCAGCATGCGTCTGAAAGAGAGCAGCATCCACTTACACCTCATCTGCCTGTGTGGGCCCTGGTGATGGAGCCATGTCCTGGTGGTGGCGATGGTGATGGTGACGACGCTCCTGCTTGCTGGGCGAATGCAGCGTTAAGTGCTTTATGCGCAGATCTCACTGAATGATTAGAACCACCATAGTGAGATCAGGGTTTGTCTGTGCCTTAAGGATAAAAAACCCTGAGGCTCAGAGAGTTTGAGTAAGTTGCCTGAGGCCACACAGTTGAACAGACGGAAGAACACAAGTATAGTTTGTATGTGGTTTGAGTATGTGTGTGTCCCAAGGGTTCATGGGTGCGGGGGAGGGAGGTCCTCCCTTCCCCCTGCCCTTCATGTCTCCCTCTTGCGTGCGCCCTCACCACGGTGCTGTCTGCCATGGGGTGCTCACCTAAACCAAGCCCATTCCACAACATGAAGCAAGTGCACCTATTCTATGAAGTCCCCAGCCTCGGGAGTTCCTTCTTTTCCTTTGTTTTATTTGGCCCTGCTGGGGACGAAACCCAAAACTTCATGCCTGCTAGGGAAGTGCCAGACCCCTAGCCCAGGTATTTTTTACAGAGACAGAAGGTGGATGAATGCAGACATGTTAACAGATGGAATCAGGGACGGACTGTCCAGGTGAAAGCACATCTGAAGCACTTCCTTCCCAATCAACACTTGCTGAGTGCCCACATGTAGCAGGCTTATTTGTTGTGGGGTCCATCATGGGCACTCTGGTCCCCCCACAAGTCTCTTTCTTGATTTCCATGTTTGTTGTGGGGTCCTACATGGGCGCTCTGGACACCCCCTCTCAAGTCTCCCTTCCTAACCTCCATGTCTTGGGTGATCCCTGCTCCCATCCCTGATAATGAAAGTATACTTGGCTTGTTCTTAATAGGATTCAGTTGGGGTGGTTGGATAGCTCTGAGATCATGTGTCTCGGGGATGTAATCTCTGTCTCAAGAGAAGACTCTCCCTTCATGGTTTTGATGGAGGCACCAGCCATCTTGGAGAAGTCCTCATGGTAAGAGCCAGATGTAGCTGCGAGCAGACAACCAGCTAGGAACTGAGGTGCTGGAGGATCTGGATTCAGCCAGCAGCATGGGATCTTGGCAGTGGGTCCTTCCTCCACAAATACCTGAGAGAGACTCCACTCCTGTGCTGCCTTGGTGCCAGTCTCTTACAGGGTCCAGCTAAGCCAGCCCTAGACTTCTTTATTTTTCCTTTTTTAATTGAAATTTTGCAAATTTCATACACTATACAAATGTGTGTGTGTGTGTGTGTGTGTGTGTGTGTGTGTGTGTGTACATATACTAAGGCTCATAGAGTCAGGTTTGTGTTCTCAAATGCTCTTCAATGTGTGCTCATCCACTGGAGCCTGGTTAACCTACACCTTTGAGACTGAATCTCCCCTTTCCCAGAAGCCATTGGTTGCTACTTGTACCTCAGGTAGGATTGGGATTTCTCACCCTCTTACCCACGTCTATGCTAGGGTTTTGTCTCAGCCCCAGATTTCTAATCCACAGAAACTGAGACAGCAAATGTATGTGGAACAAGATTTGTGGTGACATTACTCCACAGAAGTCAATAACACACACACACACACACACACACACACACACACACACATGCGTGCTCGGGTGATACTCTTCGGAGCCTCACAGAACTTACTCACTTTTGTCTCCAAATGAGTACATAAAACCACAGGGGGTGCAGAATTTCCCAAGGTCTGACAGCTAGGAAGCAGCCAGGTGGACTGCAAACCCTGGGGCCCAATGCCCCAGATCTTAAGAGACACAAGGAGCCTCGCAGTCATCACCTTTTTGGATGCTGGCAATATTGGGACATGGGACTGCAGAGGTGCCTCATTTGGTAAAATGCTTGCCACACAAGCATGAGGACCTGAGTTTGATCCCAGCACCCACATAAAAAGCTGTGCATGGTGGCACACACTTTCAATCAGATGCTGCAGAAGCAGAGATAGTCCAATCGCTGAGGTTTGCCTGGCCTACAAAGCAAGGTCCAGGCTAGCCAGAGCTTACAGGGAGACTCTGTCTGGAAACAAAACTAAAAACACAAGATGGTCAGCACCCAAGGAGGAGGCACACCTGAGGTTGTCCTTTGGCCTCCACACACAGGCACACTCATGAACCCATTCATACACAAACATGCATACACACTCCCTCCCACAAATACATAAAATTCTTCTATGAAATAGAAGAGGCTAGGATTATTGTGCTCCTTGAAACTGGGGAAACTGAGGCTCAGAGTTGGGGCAGGAGTGACATGCTCCCAGTTGTCAGGCAATGGCAGAGGCAGACCCAGCACCCCATTTCTCTAAATAAGGATAGAATCTTCCATCAGACAGATCCCGTGCCTTTTCCAGAGAATTCTTCATGTTATGAATTTGTGATGAGCAGCTTGGCTCAAGAACAAATGCATTTTGCCTGCAATCTAGCAAAGCGAGACTGCTAATTGGCAAATTCATTCATCAGGGTGCCAGCGCAACTTGTTTGTTTAAAAACGAAGCTGCTGCCGGCTGCTTATCTAATCAGTGCCAATGGGTTTAAATTGTGCGAGGTGATATTAATTGCCTGAGATTTGCGTTTCTCCCTGGGCTCCCTCAGGAGTCACAAGTGTGATCATCCATCAGGGCCTCAGATGCAGACACACCAGCCAGACTCTGTCACCTGTACCATGTGAGTCCATAATTCATAGCATGACAGTCAGCAGGAAGGCTCGGCGTGGTGCTTAAATGACACAAAGAGCTAGCTAGGGGACAGCTGCTGGCTGCTCTGCTTTAAACAGTACCGGCTTCTGGACATATATATCCACAGGAAGGGAATTCTTGTTTTCAGAAAAGGTACTCTGTCCTGTAATTCAGATCCAACGTCAGCTCTGGAAAAGGACATGTGGCAGGAGAGTGGCGACTGGCTACTCCGGCTCCAAGATTAACATGGAGGGTGTTGGAGGGGAGCAGTTGACAAAGACTGGAAGCCCTTCGTCACCCAGCGTTCATACAGCAAACAGAGCATGCTCAGGCCAGTTTGTAGAGAAAGACCGGGAGCCCTTCCCCGCCTGGATTTCATGTAATGAACAGAGAATTCGTGAAAAAAGCCCAGGCTATACAAGCTTGGGGGAGGCAGATGCTGTGTAAATATCTCCAAAGAAGATTGGAGAGATGGCTCAGCAGTTAAGTGCACTGGCCATTGTTGCAGAGCACCCAGGTTCGGTTCCCAACACCCAAATGGCACATAACAACTGTCCATAACTCCTGTTTCAGGGGATCTGATGCCCTCTTCTGGCCTCTCTGAGCACAGACTGGTACACTTACATACATGCAGGCAAAGCATTCATACACAAAATAAAAATTAAAAAATCTTACAAAAGGTCACACATCTCATGGCAGCCCTCCTAAGCACATTTCCATTCTTACAAGTGCTATCCCTTTCCTGATAAATTATCTCTATTTTTATTTTTAACCTTGTGTCCCTGGTCTAATTCTTTGTTGGGAGTCATCCTTTCAACAGGTACCCCTGGGACATTCTGGTGGGTGCCCTGGGACTCAGACCTATGCCTAAAATAGGCATGCATAAGATTGGCTCATCTCCTTGTTTGAGAGCTGAATGACTGCCTTCTTGGGGGGCCTCAGTCCTCATCTGTAAAGTGGGGATTGAACAAGATCTTATGATAGCTCTCACCAAGAGAGATGCTCCGGCCCTCTGGTTCCCAGAAGGCCTCTCCTGTGGTTGGCAGAGCTTGCCCACACAGTGATCTCCAGCAATCTCACCCCTGACCTGCCCCTGGATCAGCCACTCTGATAGCTCAGGGCTTGCCCAGCCCCACACCCCGAGAGCTAAGGGCCCACCATCCTGCCCCTGCTTTGGCTGCCTCTTGAGGCCCTTAGCTCTCAGCAGCCCAGGGTGTGGGCACAGGGGCGCCCGGCAAGGTCCCACTGAAATTGTCTGCCTTGACCCGACATCCCAAGGAGGGCATGACGGTGGCCAGCATGGCTTCCCTGAGTCTTCTTCTTCTGAGTGGGGGGTGGGGTGCCAGCTCTCCCGACCTACAGTAATCGTATATCCTACAATGTCCCCATGAACACAGAAGTGAGGCTTCAGGGGAAACAGGACTCTAGACACTGTAGGATATATGGCTGTTCTTGCAGAGGACAGGAGGTTGATTCCCAGTTTCCCAGCACCCACCTTGCGCCTAACAACCATCTGTTACTCCAGTTCCAGGAGATCCGACGCCCTCTTCTGACTTCCTCTTGCACTGCACAACACAGGTGCACTTACCAACGTGCAGGCATTATACTCGTACACATAAAATAAAAATAAACAAATCTTTAAAAAAATTGAAACATTATATTATAGGACCGAACACATACATAAATATAGCGTGGATAAAGACAGCCAAATTTCTCAGTGTAGGAGAAGGGATTTCCTATGCCGTAGGAAAAGTTTAAAAAGGGGAAGATTAGAACAAATTCTAGGGTTGCTCTAAAATTGTTTCATAGATGGATCAATCACAGCAAAGAGTGCTCCTCAGGTTCAGATCTTGATTCTGTTTTCTTTTTATTGGTGTTTTTGAGACAGGGTCTCCCTGTAGCCCCAGCTGGCCCAGAACTTGCTATGTAGACCAGGCTGGCCTTGATCTCACAGATTTCCACCTGTCTCTGCTTTTGTCTCTTCAGTGCTGAGATTAATGTGCACCACCATGCCTGACCTAGATTTTATTTTTATTTTAAATTGTGTGTGAGTGCATGCGTGCGCGCGCCTGCACTTATGAGTGCAGGTACCCATAGAGGCCAGAAGCATTGGATCCCCCAGCTGGAGTTACAGGTGGTTGTGAGGTGCCTAATGTGGTTGCTGGGAATTGAACTCAGTCCTCAGTGCTCTTAACTGCTGAGCCATCTCTCTCTGGTCCCCTACTTAATATTTTTGAGACAGGATTGCACTATATAACTCTGGCTGACCTGGAATTCTCTATGTAGATCAGATTGGTCTTGAACTTTTGGCAATCCTCCTGCCTCTGCCTCCCAAGTGTCGGGACTCACCTAGATCTGGGTTTCTTTTTTAAATTAAATTTAAATTTAAATTTTTTTATGTATGACTGTTTTATCTGCATGTAAGCACACTCATGTTGTTAAATACCTACAGAATTCAGAAGAGGGTGTCAGATCCTTTGGACCTGGAGTTAAGGATGGCTGTTAGCCACCATGTGGGTGCTGGGACTGAAGCTGGGTTCTCTGGAAGAGCAGCCACTGTTCTTAACCTCTGAGTCATCTCTCCAGCCCCCTTTTAAGATTTTTAATTAATTTATTTGTTTTCTGTTTTATATATTTTATTTATTATTTTATTTTACATGTATGAGTGTATTGCCTGCATGGATGTAAATATACCCATGTCATGCAGTGCCCTCAGAGGACAGAAGAGGGCATCGGATCCCCTGGAACTGGAATTATGAATGATTGCTAGCTGCCATGTGGGTGCTAAGAATTGAACCTGGATTCTCTGTAACAACAGCCAGTGCTTGTAACTGTTGAGCCAACTCTCCAGTCCGTTTTTTTTTTTTTTAATATGTACAAATGTTTTGCCTGTATGCATGTAAGCACACCATGTGCATGCAATGCCCACAGAGTCCAGAAGAGAGCATCAGATTCCTGGATTCTTACAATCAGAACTGGGGTTATAGACAGTTGTTAGTTGACATGTGGGTGCTGAGAATCAAACCTGGGTCCTTTGCAAGAACCTAATCACTGAGCCATCTCTCCAGCCCTTTAGATCTTGGTTTCTAAAAGTCATTGATGGGTTGGGGCTGTAGCTCATGGCCCTAACATGGGCAAGAGCCTGGATTCGTCTCTAGCCCCTAGCTCCCAAGAAGCTTCTCTAAACATTCCCTACTAGAAGGAATTCTGTTCCTTGGAAAAACTACCATTTCCAGGGAGGCAACAAGGAAAGTCCAAAGTTAGCCAAGCCATCGTGCTGTGCCTGGTGTCCCCAACCCCAACAGACATAAGGAAATACTGGACTGTGATGGCAACACTACAGGGTGACAAGAGTTAGCCTGAAGAGGAGCCAACTGGCCAAACTGGAACAATGGGGGCCTCAGAATAACAACTGTAACAGGATGTTTAAAAACTGAAGTAATCCATGCTCACATGCATTCATCAGTGAGTAACAGTCAAAGAGGAGAGGCTGCTTCCTACAGTTGACTGGCAGGGAGGAGAGAGATGGAGTTCGACAATGATCACTCACAGCTAGCACAACCATCCTGAAGAGCAAGAAGCCACAGACAGATCAGCATCCACCAAGTAATAGGTGCATGCTGGGAAAAGGGACAACTACATAACCTCCCAAAGGTCCCCAGTCATTGCTTAATATTACCAAGACAGAAACAGTAACTGTATAGTGCAGAAACCTTATCCTCATGACTGAAGTAAACTCATTATAGTGAGAGAAACAGGGATCATGAGATCTCCACATGCTCCATAGAGGGCCACGCTCTCAGCACAACAGTCCCGCCCAAACGCAGAGCCAGAAGGTAACTGCCAGAAAACGCCAGCCAAACCCAAACTGAAGGGCGTTCTCCACCCAGCTGCACCTGTCTGCGGAGAAGTGGAAGCCATTAGAGACAGACACGGCTGAGGAACTGTCCCAGGTCAGAGGAGACAGGAGACAGAGCACATTAAATCAGGGCAGGATCTACAACTTGATTCAGGAAGGAAAAGAAGGAAAGAACAGCCAGCAGACAACAAAACTGTATATGGATTACAAACCATCGAATAGCATCTGAAAAGGAAAAAAAAGAAAAGAAAAAAAGGAATTCTGTACCTGGCCTTCTTCCGGAGTAACTTCTGAGACTCAGGGTAATGCACCAAGATTTCATTCAAGTCCTTCTTGTCCAGAATGAAGAGGTTGGTGAAGCCATGGGCCACCACGTTGGCTGTACGCCGGTTCCCGCCCCCAATAGCCAGCAAGCTGGAGTACAAAACAGAGGGAGACGAGACCCTTAGGAGGCTGTGGTTTAGGGGAGTTTTCTGTTTGTTCCTTTTCTGGTTTTGTTGTTGTTGTTTTGTTTTTCAGGCAGGGTCGCTGTGTAGCCCTGGCTGGCCTGGAATTCACTATGCAGACCATCTTGAACTCACCCAGATCCACCTGCCTCTGCCTCCTGAGTGCTGGGATTAAAGGCCTGCATCATCATGCCTGGCCTTTTTAAAGTCTGTTTTTATTTTATGTGTATGAGTGTTTTGTCTGCATGTATGTAAGCATACCACATACAATGCCCGCAAAGAATAAAATGGGCATTGAATTCTCTGGAATTGGAGTTACCGATGGCTGTTAGCGCCGTGTGGATGCTGAGATTCCATCCCAGGTCCTCTACAAGAGCAGCCAGTGCT
This sequence comes from Eospalax fontanierii, assembly GCA_035773235.1. Taxonomy (NCBI): domain Eukaryota; kingdom Metazoa; phylum Chordata; class Mammalia; order Rodentia; family Spalacidae; genus Eospalax; species Eospalax fontanierii. The sequence continues at coordinate 16,651,808 of CM069552.1, forward strand.
CTTAACTGCTGACTCATCTCTCTAGCCCCCAGTCACTTTGGTTGGGATAACTCTGTGTCCTTTACCCCCTTCTTGGATCACAATAGTGGCCCCCACCTTGAACATGCTGACAGGTGTCAGTGCCACACCCACTGTGCTTTCCCTTGGTCCCCCACCCCCAGCCTTTGCCTAGAGGGCATTTGACTCCCATCCACACTGACCTTATCTCTCCAAATACTGATCCAGCTTTGAGTGTCACCAGCACAGCCTTCCCATCAGGACCGCCCAGCACCTGCACCTGCCCCGCCTGGATAATATACATCTCTCGGCCAATCTCCCCCTGAAAAAGAAGAGGGCTGAGTGCCCTATGCTCGCACTCCGAGGCCACTAGGGCTGCCCCAGCCCTGCTCCAGCATGTGATGTGTGGTATGGGTCTTCTCTCTTTGTTTCATTCTCCTCTTTTGAATGCTGGGCGTGATATTATTGTGCAGATCTCAATTATACTAAGATGGTCCACACCTAAAGGAATATCAATGCCAGGGCCTCAGCAGTTTGCCAGTGTTTGCTGAGAAAGGAATGACGGCAGCCCCAGGGAGTGTTCCATGTGACAGTATACCTGCTGTGGTGGAATTACTCTCTCTCCAAGGCCGCGGTGCAAAGAGGAACCATGGCTCTCATTTGAATCAGGACAGCCTGGCTCTGGGGTGCACAGTTGCTGTGATTAAACTCTGTCCTTGAACCCAGGATTTCATCTGCTGAAATCCTAATCCCCGGGACCTCCCAACATGATCTTATTTGGCAATAGGGTCATTACAAATATAAATCAATTAAGATAAGGCCCTCCTTGAGTAGGTTGGCCCTAATCCAGTTTGACTGGCATTCTTACAAGAGGTGAAGTTGGACACAGAAACGGGAATAGATGGAAGAGACCCAAAGAGAAGATGAATGTCTTGCTACGTGAAGCGAGGGGCCATTCAGTTGGTCTGCCGGCGCTAGTCCCAAACTAAGACAAGTGAATTAGTGAGGAGATGGCTGAACGAGGAGATGAATGAACGTGAAATGACTGAATAAGGGAGTGGCTGGATAAACGGAGTTCAGAGTGCAATCAGAAGCAGTCTGGTTGACACATGCCTTCCAATCCTCATGACAACAGGCCCTGCCTTGGCCAACCACCTGTCAGTCACACCTGTCCTGATTAAAAGGGACAGACAACAGTAACCTAGTCATACTTTTGACTTAGCCCACGAAGTTGTGATCTGGTGTTTTAACAAGGGGTCAAAGTGTGAGTCAAAGTCCCAGTGTCTCAGAGACTGAATGTCACAGTAGAACGGACAGCAGAGGGTGCTGCTCACATGTGCTCACAAATACCCAAGTCACCTCGTCTCACCTGAAGCAAACTCTGCTTCATCACACAGAAAACAGTGACAGCAACTGTGGCTGACTCACCACATCTTAGTCAATCCTCACAGCCACCCCACACTTTATCCTTAAGAAGAACAGAGGTCAGAGAGGGCAAGCCGCTTGCCCAAGGCTGTACCTCTAGGAAGGGGCACTCCACTCTCCCCAAACTTCTCCTGGCCCCTAAGGCAACAACTTTAAATGTTCAGTCTTCTGTATTATTTCATTCTCCACCACCACTCCCCACCTTTCAGCTCTCTGTTTCCAGAAATTTCACTGCCGCACAGCATACTGCCTAGCAGGTGTGTCTTATCATACCTGTGATTCACAGGCCACCTTAGGCTGACAATAGCCTAACTGTAAACTGTAAACCAGACTGGTTCAGTGGGTGAAGGCATTGGCCGCCAAGTCTGATGATCTGAGTTTGATTATCAGAACCCACATGGTGGAATGACAGAACCAGCTCCTGCAAGTTGCCCTCTGACCTCCACAAGGAGGCCTTGGAGTTCACATACCCACACATATGATAAGTGTTTTTAGAAAATGGTAAATGTAGTTGAAACATTATGACACTGTTTTGTGAACTATGTTGTAACAATGTTGTATTCAAATGTCAAAGGTTGAACCCATTTGACAGGGGCTAGGGGATCCTGAGTCTTACAACGTCTTCACCCCATCACACACACAGAATTAGAGTTCTGTACAAGAAAACTAAAACCTTCCCACACTTCCCCTACCCCAGTTGACCTTGGTGTCATCTTAGTCCCCAGACATAGGGAGCAGAAATCCCTCCCCTAGACCTGTCTCAGCCCAAGTTTAATTGTGCACATTTCCTGAGTGATGTGAAGTTGTGAAGAGAATCTGGTGTGTCTGCGTCATCCCTTTAGGAACAGCCCCTAAATCCCCTGACGCTGGCTCTTGCTATTGGGGAACGTGTGGCTCGCCAATAACCAATGTTCTGTTTTCAGTCAGACATTTCGATTTTGACATGAAATCTTCCAGTTTTTAAAGATTAGGGATTAATTCAACTTAAAGAGAAAGAACTTCATTAAACAACTCAGGGCTGCAGAATACCCATGGGCCACCAGTTGAAGTCATTGACCTGACCCATTCCTTCACCCACTTTCCTGATGGGAAAACTGAGATCGTGTTCTGTGGCTCAGGGCCTCTCTTTCCCTTTTCTATGATACACTCTTCTGTGAGGAGACAGCCACGGAAGTACCTCTCTGAGCCCAGGGCACATCTGTGCTGACTGCCTGCGGCAGGTACTCTTGGGTCAGGCTGCCTTGGACTGTAGTCATTCCTACCCTCTCTCCCCAGCAGGACTGCTGTCGCCCAGGCCCTCCAGGCCCCTTCTCCATGCAGCTCACCTTCTTGCACACATAATCGTTGGGCAGGTAGACGACTGAACGGAGCCGCTTGAGCATGTCAAATATCATTTGCCGGTCGCAGCCCTACCAGACGAAAGGGAGGAGCCTGCTTAGGGGAAGACAGGGCTTAGGGCCCAGATCCCCCTCAGGGGGAGGGCACTCGCGGGGGTACCTGGAAGAGCGCCACCTTGCTGACAATGTTGTAGTTCACATCGATGGCCAGGTCCAGCCGCATCTTGTCTGGAAGCTGCACCATCAGCTCTGACTCATCTGTGAAGGATGCCCAGCGGGGAAGGATCAGAACCCAAGCCAGGCCTGCTCCTCACACCCCCACAAACCCCCACATATACCCATGTGAGGGCCTGCATTGGCTCAGTCAGCTCAGTCTCCTTTGCCACAGGGAGACACTCCAGATCCTGAGAGTGCCCTGCTGTCCCTCTGGGACTTTGCCAACACTGATCTCTCTGCCAGGAACACTCCCCTCCTGCTCTTCCCAAACGCCTACTCATCCTACAAAACTCAAAACTAATGTCGCTTCCTCCAGGAAGCCCGCCTCTGATGTCCCCGCAGGCTTCTGTATTAGTTTTCCTTATGCTGAGCACTTGAACCCCCCGCCCCACCTTTGCTTTTGTTTGCTTGTTTGGAGACAGGGTCTGGCTATGTACATTGATGCCGGGACCACAGCTAAGAGAGTCGCCCTCAGCGACGTAAAGGACAAGGAAAGGCTGGGAAACCTGGGAAGGAGGTGAAGGCTGGCTAGAAGAGGCTGGGGTTGCCGGGCTCGGTCGGTCTCACCTAGCATGCCTTGTGAGTGCCACGTATACTCGTACCACATCTTGACACGGTTCTGCACAGACCTAGGGATCTTGTAGAAGTTCATGTACTTCACGGTGCTGTCCATGCAGCTGCGATAGTAAGTCTGCCCTGCTGTGGCGGCCCCCACCACGTCTCGCATCTGGAGCAAGATGGCAGTGAGGGGAGGTCAAGGATGCGCTGGGACAGAGCCCAAGCCCATAGGATAAAGGTTTGAGATATGTCACCTTACACAGACCAGAGATCTGCACTCAGGGCGGTCCAGAATAGGAGGACAGATAGCCACACAGAGAGGAGATTTAACTGGCCTCTCTGGTGGTCTCAGGTCCTGTGGACCATGCAGTGGATGGGATGCCTCATTGGACTAGGCTGAGTCTACCCAAGGAGAAACTCTGAACCCAGATTACCGTTTCTCAGGATGAGGCCCTTCCAAGCTCACTTTGAGACTCCCATCTCTGGCCTCATGCCCTGACCAGAACATACGTGTCCCATTGCATCAGAGACTCCAAAGCCTCCCTCATAGAGCACAGACCAAGTCCCCAGCCTTGCATCCTGACCCTTCTTGTTCTCCAAACAGACTGACATTCTATCAGGAAGATCTCTGACAGCCACGGGACCCAGGCATTTTCCTCTTCCAAGCACTGTGGGCTCCTGGCTCAGCCCTCATCTTTCCTGGGCTCAGTCCTAAAATCGCAGCATGCCAGGACATTCCCAGCTGGGAGTGGGGGATGGGGTGCTATAGGTCGGGGGGGTGACCCCAGCTACCTGTCCAATCATCACGGAGAAAGCAAAGACACCCGTGAAGTAGTTCAGCAGTTGGAAGACGATTTCAAAGAGTGTCTGGGGGTCGGGCAGGCCTCCGATGGTGATGAGAGTCTTCACCGCCCAGTAGTAGCATCGAATGTAACTAGTGAGAGGCAAGAAAAGAGACCTTCGTCAACCCAGGACCTGCCCAGCTGACCTTAGGGTCCCGATTCAGGCACATGTAGGGACCCCTTAAAGCCACAGAGGCAAGATAATGTCCCCCACCCCGAGTACCACAGTCTGCAGAACTGGCTCTCAAATGCTGTCTGGCACAGTTATGGCTCTGCCGCAGCCTTGTGAGAACATGACGTCATCTTCTGGAACAAATGTGGAAACTGAGGTTCTAGGAGACATCAAGGAAGGACTGGCAGGAAGACAGACTAGCCCTAATAACTGGGCTTCCTCAATTTCCAAACATTTGGGGGAGAAATGTGTCTAGTTGGGTTCAGTCCCCACTACCATACACACACACACACACACACACACACACACACACACACACGTTTAAAAATAACTGTCTGTACTGAATATATAAGGCTTCTTTTCTTGTCATCATTCTCTAAGTAAGCAGTGTAATGAGCATATCCACAGCACATGTAACTGTGAGGCATTATAGTACTCCAGAGATGGTAAGCTGTCTATGACAGGATGTGTGCAGGTTGTACACAGACACAACACCATTTCATATAAGAGACCTGAACATCAGAGAGATGGCTCAGCAGTTAAGAGCACTAGCAGCTTTTGCAGAGGACCCAGGTTCGATTCCCAGCACCCACATGGCAGCTAACTACCATTGGTAACTCCAGTTTCAGGGGAATCCAAAATCGTCTTTTGACCTCTATGGACATTGCAGGACAGAGATGTTTTTACACACACGCAGGCAATGCACTAATACACATAAAATGAAAATAATAAAATATATGAAATTTTAAAAAAGATAGACTTGAAACTCTTTGGAGTTTGTAACTCTCAGGGGTCCCGGAGACAGTGCCATGAATACTGAGGGAGAACTGCACTCTTTCGGACACTCCCCTTTCCCACCATTTTCAAAATAAAGAAACTGAAGCCCACAAAGGAGTAAAGAAGGACTCATGATGTCCGGCTGGCACGTTCCAGAGCTGAGATGAGAGGCCAGGCTGTGGACGGCTCCACTGAGCTGCCTTGCACTATCCAGCAGCCCTGACATGCTCGTGGTTCCGCTGACAGGTGGTGGGGTGTAGGGTGGTGGGGTCCAGCTGTGTGGGAAAAGGCACAGGAAATGCCCTGCCATCGTCTATTCGTCACAAAGCATCAGACCTGGTACACCTCGCCACGGCTCCAGGCTGAGACCTCCTGGGAGTCGGCAAAGGGGAGGCCAACACAGCCTGGCACCCTGGACTCCACTGATCAGCTCTTTATGTACTCTGATAACAAGAACACAGGTCCTGGAGCCAAACTGCCTGGGGTCCATGTTACTCTCTAGCTCACTCTCTCAAAGCCTCAGTCTCTTCCTTCAAAAAATGGGCATGGCGGGGAGCACGAGAGTGTCCAGCCCCTCACTAGGTCAGTGGTCAAGACTCTTACACTTCACATTGCCTGTGTCCTCACCTGCAGTGGGGAACAGAGGAGACTGGTCGGTGTATTCCAGACCCTTGCTTTCTAGTGAGGACAGAAAGGCACATTATGTGCCCCAAGTGCTGCTGGGAAGCAGAGGCTGCCGGATTGGGGTCGGGGTTTCTGCTTCAGACAGGCTTCAAAGTCTTGGGCAGGGCTTTTTGTCAGCTGTTGCCTGGAAGTCTCAGGACAACAGAGCAGCCGGCCCTGCCAAGTCTCAGCAGAGCCTCGCCACCAGAGGGCGCACCAGGCAGCTTTACCAGAACTGAGCAGCACCCACCCCACCCCAACCCTCCAACCCACCTGTCTGTGGGGTGAGCTGGGCGTGAACAGCAAGAAAGCATAGGAGCAGTGTCCTCCAAACCCTGACATTCCCCTAAGTGCTTCTAGTTGGAGGAATCTTCCACTGGCATTGCACACGTTGGGACCCCCGGGAGTGGGTCCCTCCTTTGGTGTGGCAAAGCTAGCAAAACAGTGGACAGCCATAGGCAGGAACTGGTTTCCTAAAGCCCAGCGCACACGGCCTGTGTCCAGAGAGTGGCGGTTATTTTTTAAGTTATTGTTTGTGCTATGGGACTTCTTAAGGGATTTTTTTTTTAAAGTCATTATACTGTGTTCACCTATGAGGGTAGGATTCCTCCTGGGAAAGCCAGGGTGCATGTCCCACGATGAAGAAACTAGAGTTCCCTGCCCCACTCCCTTCCCGCACCTCCCTTCCATGACCGCCAGCCCCAGGCAAAGAGTTTCTTAGATCATGCGGGCACAGACCCTTTGAGAACTGAAGCAAAGCCAGAAATTATAACAATTGGTATCTTTAAAAATCTAGCTCCCATTTCCAGGGCTGGAGTATCAGGGTCTCTCGAGCCCAGGTTATGAACCCCTTTCCAGGCATGCAGGCTGTCACAGCCCGAGGTCAGCACCGGCCTGACATTCCGGCATTGGCTGGATGCCTCATTTTCACTGATTTTCAATCCTTGCAAGAATCCTGAATAGCACCCTCCCATTCAGGAGGCTGAGGTAGATGGAAAGTTCAAGGTCTACTTGGGCCACAGAGTGAGTTCAAGGCCAGCCTGAGTGACTCACAGAAGCCTGTCTTTATAACTTTTATTTTATTTTGTTTATTTTTTTTTAAGTGGAGTTGGGATTTATTAAGATTTTTAAATTTTTAAGATTAAATTTACTTATTGTGTGTATATGCGTGGGCACATTGCAAGGACAACTTGCAAGAGTAAATTCTCTCTCTCACTCTTGTAGGTCTCAAGGATTGAACTAAAGTTACAGGCGTGGTAGCAAGCATCTTTACACAACGAGCCACCTTGTCAACCCTAATAAAATATTTTAAGATAAATCTTAAGCATGAGGATTACAAGAAAAAGGGACTTCAAAAGGAAAGACAAGATACACTCGAGAGCATGATTGCAGGCTTCTTAAAGAAGAGCTACCTTAAAAAAAATTTTTTTTTTTGAGACAGAATCTCCCTGTACCCCCAGCTGGCCTGGAACTCACAGAGATCCGACAGCCTCTGCCCCCGAGGGCTGGGATTACAGGCCTGTGCCACCACACTTGGCTTTTTAAAACCTTTTGTAAAGGGCTGAAGATATAGCTTAGGGGTAGAACATTTGCCTAGCACGAGGAGGCTCTGAGTTCAATACGCAGACCAAAAATAAATTATTTATTATAAGGATGAAATCAGGATAGAGGACAGAGATGTGTTGTGGATGTGAATTGCACATGGGGTTTGGAAGACAAGGAAACAAACCACTGTGTGTTCTTTATTTTATTTTAGTGTAGTTTATGTATATGAGTGTTTTGCCTGCATGTATGTAAGTGTACCCATGTTGTGCAATGTCCACAGAGCCCAGAAGAGGGTGTTGGAACCCTTGGAACTGGAGTCAGGACAGTTGTTATGTGCCATGTGGGTGCTGGGAACAGAACTCGGGTCCTCTGCAAGCACTGAGCCAGTGTCCTTAACCACTGCGCCATCCCTCCAGTCCCCACTGCTTATTTTTATCTATTACTTGTGTTTATCACGGTGAACTACAGGGAGCAGTGATGCTTTTGGCATTTGGAGTTAACCAAATACATTACTGAAATGTATTTTCATTTGACTTCTTCTCCCCTCCCCTTTGTCTTTTTCAAACAGGGTCTCCCTATAGCCCCAGCTGGCTTGGAACTCACTATGCAGACCAGACCAGACTTGATTTCACAGTCATCTGCCTGCCTCTGCCTCCCGAGTGCTGGAACTAAAGGTGTGTGCCATCACACCTGGCCTCTCTCCCTTTTTAAAATTGATTAGTTAATTAATTTGTGTGTGTGTGTGTGTGTGTGTTTAGCAAGTGTGTAAGTGCATCTATGTTGTGCAATGCCCATGGAGGCCAGAAGGGGACATCACATCGAACCCCTTAGAATTGGCTCTTAGCCACTATGTGGGTGCTGGGAAACTGAAGTTGGGTCCCCTGTAGGAACATCCAGTACTGTTAAGTGCTGAGCCATCTCTCCAGCCCCTTACCTGTCTCTCTTTATATATATTATCTTAGAAAACTTCCGTTGTGTATGAGTCACTTCCTATTGTTAGTGGATAACTTTGTAGGCAACAGGAATGCAACCGAGGTTTGATTTTTGTTGTTCTCCATATATATATGGCCATAATGTGTGTAATTTCTTTTGTAAAAGAAGAAAGCTCGGGAACATCCTTTCCTCTGTTATATTTGATTCTAAGAAGCAGTTAATTGCTTGGCACATCAGTGGGTCAGTTCAGCCTTTGTTTGAGGTGCTGGGGATTGAACCTAGGACCATGTGCATGTTAGGCAGGTACTCTACCACTTAGCTACATCTCCAGCCCCAGTTCAAATTTTTCTGTAAAAATAAATGTTATATCAAATGCATGTGGATTATAAGATACACCAGAAGTAAGACAACACAGTGTTGTACAGGTTTCTGCAGCAGGCACTGTTTCTGACAACCATCTTCTTTCCACTGATCCTGAAGGGCATGTCCAGCTTTCCTCAGTGACTAAGCAACATCATACGGAACATCTTTATCCGTGAGTCCCTGTCCTCTGCCCTGAATATTTCCTTACGACAAATTCTGTGGTGAGTTTGCCAATCCTACTAGACTTGGCAATGCTGAGAGAATCTTCCTAGCAGTCAGGTCTCATCGCGCCTGGACCCTCTCCCTGGCATACAGCAAAGCCCAGGAATCCTTAGCTTATAGAGACAGATAGAAAAGGAAAGTTTGGCTCTAGAACCTTGGACATCAGTGGTTCCTTAGGAGCAAAGTTGCCTTGGCAAAATGGCGGCCAAGAGACACCTTTCCAGGAGCTCTTTGTGCTATGAATTATACAGAGCAAGAATACCACCCAGGTGGTGCCCAGGAGGAAGCCAGGCTCACCTGTTCCCCACACCATCATAAACCCAGTGAGTGGAGCCAATGCCCTGGAAGGCTGACGCCCAGTAGTAAAGACAGGAGTTGAGGTGTAAGCTGTACAGCAGGTAGGCGGTGGTCCTGATGACTCTGCAGAGGGAGGGGAGTGTGACACACCAGGAAGTTGACACCTCACCCCAGGGACTGGGCTTCAGGGAAAGAGTTCTAGTTCCTTCAGCTCCCCCAAAGCCCTTGTTTCAACGGTGAACACCCAGCCACACTCTCCTCTGCTGTATTTCTTTGGTTCTAAGGTGCAGTTGGGAAATGAAGCAGGCACTTGATTGGATTCTTGCCGAGACTCTGGCTGGAATGGGCCCAGCACTGGCAGAATGACCTATGCAGATGAGTGCTGAGAAAACCAAGGGCCTGAGGAACAGAGAGGGGACAGGTGGGTGCAGAGACGTGGCAGTGAACTGTGTGCCCCGCCAGATAGGCACAAGGAACCTTGTTCCCGGAGGCAGTCTGGCTGGTGCTGTGCACCACTCGGGGTATCTGGAAGATCCCCACTGCAATCTTGCAAATGGTCCCCTTTGGTTAGAGCTAGGGTGGGGTGGGGGCTTCAGCTCCATATGCTGACATCAAAATGCTGGCTTGCCACTTGTGTCAACCTGAAAGTGCTCTTGTCACAATGGGGGGAAATAAGACACTCCTGGTTCTCCGAAAAACAAACATCCTTTCAGGGAAGAGATTGGGCCAGGAAGAAGCCTGGTTTCCATAGGGGCCTGGGGAGTGGGGGACTGGAAAGAGGTATGATATGTGTGTGTGTGTGTGTGTGTGTGTGTGTGTGTAGGTGTGTTTGAGCACGTGTGCGCATGTATGTGTGTGAGCATGTGTATTTGTGTGTTTGTGCCCACGTGTGTGCATGTATACCCACGTGTTATGCATACACATGTGTGTGATAACTCTCACCTGTAAACGTAGGCTTTGCTAAGGATGGCTTCCAGGCGGTTGTTAAACTCAAAAAAGGCCATGTACTGGGAGAAAGAGAGAGAGAGGATATGGTATCAGGGACAGCCCTCTGTCTGCTTCGGGACATGGCACAATGCCTTTCCCTCCCACCCTGCCTGATGGGTGCCAGGCCTGAGGCCTTTCCCCCTGGGGAGGGAACAGAGCCACTTAGCACAAGAGGAACTGGAACTCCATTTGGGAATCTCCTATCTTCCTCTGGAGATTTCAGTTTGCACAGAAAATTTGGTGACATGCAGACTTTCTGAATCTCACATGCAGCTCACAGGGGTGCATGCATCTGGGCTAAGGGGCCCCTTATAATGTTTCCTTAGACAGACAACAATTTTATAAGGAAATCACATTCCTAACCCTCCCTTGAACCCTTCAAAGTCTTATTTATAGTAATAAAAGTCTAGTAATAACTACTCTTTTTGATTTGTTTGAGATGGATTCTTGTTTTGCAGACCCTGGCTGACCTCAAACTTGAGATCCTCCTGCCTCCACCTCCAGAGTGTTAGGACTATAGATGTGTAACACCAAGCCTGGATATAACTGTTCTTCCTCGTCAGTTCCTATTCTGTGACTGGTACCTGACAGGAAGTAGGCATTAACATCACATTTTTGTGGGGGGCTTCAGAGCACACTCCAGCCCGTGCATGCCAGGCTCTGTCACTCTCTTCTGACAGATTTGTCCAAAGCCCAGCTGGAAAGCATAGAGCTGACATTTGAACCCAGACCAGACCCCAAGCTGCCAGCTTTCCCTTAATCTGCACCCTTCCAGGTCTTTGTCTCCATTTAGCTTCCAGTACTTAAAAACATAATCTGTGAAAGGTCATTAAGGAACGTGCTGCAGTCAGTTGTTTATTCCAGTTTCCATTTAGGGTTTAGGGTGGATGCTGGAGAACAAGGCTTTGGATCCATCATCTTAAAGTCAAAGAGATGCCCCCTCTGAGTCGTGCTAAAAATTAGGCCCAGGGATTCCATACACTCCTCAGGGCTTCAGTGTGAGCCAGCGTGTGGGTCTCACTTTCACATTCAGAATGAATTGTGGCCTGTGGACCCAACCTTCCTCAGGCTGTTGTTTGGCTCTAAAACAACCCGGGCGAGCCTCAGGAGACTGGGTCAGATAAGATGGTGCCACTCAAAATTTCTCTTTTCTCTCAGTATTTGGGAAGCTCAGGGCAGCTTCTGTGCTCAGCTCCTAGCAGGTTTACTTTCTCTTCACCGGGCACATGCCTGGCTAGTCCTCTCTCCCCTCTTTCGTCTGGTTACTGATGGTATCATGCTTACTTCCTCCCTGTTTTTAGTAGTTTCCCCCATTGACTGTTTTTGGGAAAAGGCACCAGCTATCGTATAGGGGGAGTAAATTTAAGTGGTTGATCAGAAGAATCCATTCAGGGGATTCTAAGAGCTCCAAGCAGCTGTCTATACCATCACATCAAAGGGCACCTGGCAGGTCTCCACCCTGCATCAGACAGACCCTCCTAGGGCCCAGTGAGTGGTAGAACTAACTGGAATGACACTGAGCACCAAACAATGATGGAATGGGTGGTGGGCTGTGCATTCACATCTTTCCTTGGCATATCCCCACTCCTGTGCCCTTGGGCAAGACACCCAGCTACTAAAAGGGCCAATTTCCCCTTTGGATGGAGGCCCCTCCCTTGAGAGGCTCTGTAATTACCACAGGGGTAGAGGAGAAGAGGAGATGGATTGCCTGTGTTCAAAGCCAGACTACACTTAGCTGTGTGACCTTGGGTAAGTTCCTTAGCCTCGCTCTGCCCCTTTCTTCATTTGTAAGATGGTAGGAATGGCATTCATTCCATGGGGTTGAGGAACCAGCATTAGGAAAGCCCCTGGATCAAGGCCCAACAGGCAGTGTCCTCAGATGACTGGCAACTGTAACAAGCTTCGTAAAAGACAATATAAAAGGTGTCCCTGGGCTTCATCTCGGAACACCCCCTTCCTCAGGGGCCGGTGCACATGCCACACTCGAGGATGCTGAAGACACTGGGGGACCTACCAGTCTTACCTTCAAACAGCGCGGCAGGCGAAGGAGGGGATTCACACCGAGTTTCAGGTAGAGAAAGTCCAAGGGCATGAGGCAGAGCAGATCCATCTGAAATCCCAGTGGGCAGCACAGGGTATAACACACAGAACCTGAGGGCAAGGGCTAAGAGCAGGTCTCTACGTGCCAGGGAGAGGGGTCAGAATGCTTGGGCGGCCTCAGATGAGAGGGCACAAGGCTTCCCACCAACACAGCATGTGTAGCTTCAAAGCCCGTGTCACCCACCTCCGGGGCAGCTTTGTTACCAACATAAGGACCACCATGCTGCCTAGCAGAAACTGAAGGTTCATAGACACAGAAAGATGGCTTCTGAGGAGGCTTGTGGCCTAGAAGGCACTCCCACGGGAGATGGAACCAATCTCCCTTTATGTGGCAGAAACTACAAGTCACCAGCCCCAGAAGTACCCGGGCCCTCTGAGACCCAGCGGTGAATCGGTGGCTGCCCACTCCCCTGTGCACACCTTGAACCGGCGAGACTTCAGGTAGTTATTGCGCATCTCCTTTTTGTCTGTCTGGAAGAAAAGGATCAGTGACAGAGAAACAGTTTTAGAGCTTACACTCTGCCCTGGAGGGGCAGCCAGCAGCTCAGAAGAATCCTTTCGGTTGGAGCAGCTGCCCACAGGTCCGTGTATACCTCAGGGACAGCTTCATGGTTATAGGTAGGTAGGTGGCTGGCCACGGGAACAGCCTTGCTAGGGTCACCAGCCAAACTCTGATGTCATGGATGGAGGGCTTGGTGCCTATTTTCTCAGTGTGAGGTTCTTCCCAGGACCAGGAGCTGTTTTATGTCTAAGTAGCCAGGAACTGCGGACTTCTCACCAGCTAACGGTACTTATATGTCTTGTAGGCATAATGCTATCTAGGGTTATCACAGAACCCTTAAGCATCTTAAGCACACATTACACATTTATTCCTATTATTATTCTAGTGATTCAGCTTGTGAGACAGCTGTCGGCCTAATATTACTTGTTATGGTACCCAACCTATGTGGTATAATGCCCCAAATCTGAACTTCCACAATGTTCAAAATGATCTTATAGGCTAGTCTACTAACCTCTTAACATGGCACTCAAAAACCTCAATGATCTGAATCAATCCTACGTCCCACAGCTTAATAATTTAGCCTTATAAACCAACTGATATCCTGATAAACCAATAATTCTTCCTTTTAAGAGATTTATTTTTTCAATATTTTACTTATTATTTTTATTTTATGTGTATGAGTATTTTGCCTGCATGTATGTAAATGCACCAGTGTCATACAATGCCCACAGAGGCCAGAAGAGGGTGTTGGATCCCCTGGAACTGGAGTTAAGGATGGTTGTCAGCTGTCATGTGGATGCTGGGAACTAAACCCAGGTTCTCTGGAAGAACAGCCAGTGCTTTTAGCCACTGAGCCATCTCTGCAGACTCCCTTGTTCATTTTTTATACAGGGTTTACTATGCAGCCTAGTCTAGGCTCAAACTCAGATCCTCCTGCCTGTACCTACTGAGTTACAAGCCTGAACCACCCCACTGGGGCTATTTGCTTTTGATGAGTCACAGCCAGGGCCTTGGTTTTCTCCCTAATAACTGGCTGGCTTAGAACACAGGGTCTTGGGCTGTTTTGAATAGAGGGGTATCAACACGCCCTTTGCAGGGGCCGCAGGATGTGTTGGCTTCCAGCAGTTCCCTGAGCTGAGCCCTAGGCAAGCATCTTATCAAGACTCCTCCAGCCTTGGTTGTCATATTGGGAAGCTGTTACCTGCTGTTTACAGAGGAGGACACTAAAGCTCAGATAGGCAGCTCAGCTAGAATTTGAAGCAGGTTCACCTGCCCCAGAAGCCATTCTCTGGACTACTTCTCCATCTTTAACTCTATCTGTGGTCCAGGAACCAGTTCACCTATGAACAATATCTGATTATATAATTTGAACACATCCAAGGTGTGTAAAACAAGTGGACAGCTGTTTCCTTGTTGAGTCATTTTGTCATCTGTCACAGCATCGACTGTCAGTCCCCTGAAGGCCCTGACTGTTGGGTCTGCCCTGGTCACCCCCTTCCACCTGCTTATGACTCACAATGATGTCCCCGCCTTTGACAAACTGCAGGCGCATCTGGAACACAGTGATGTCCAGGAAGTAGACGAAGTCGCACAGGTAATCCATCAGCATCCAAAAGTGGATATTGTCCGGCCTCTGGTACGGGAAGGCCCAGCGCACGGGAATCAACCAGCAGTTCCAGTTCCAGGCCAGAACCACGAAGAAGAGCCACAGAATATACATGAGGTCTGAGGGGAGGGACAGGGGTGGAGCAGAAGGTCAATGGGAAGAAGGGTCTCCTGTGCAATTGGCCGTGGCCTTTGTTATGTGGAAGACGGACAGACAAATGGTAGATGAATGAGTGGATGGGCAGACATGGAGGTCAATGATAGGCTCTAATAGATCAGAGTCCTCTGTGGAGAAGACATGATGACCTCATTGGATAATAGCTAGCTCAAAAAACCTTTTGCTTACTTCTTTTAAAATAATTTTTTAAATTTATTTTTATTTTATGTGTATGAATGTTTTGCCTAACATGTATGTAAGTGCACCTGTGTCCTGTGGAATCCACAGAGGTGAGAAGAGTGTGTTGGATCCCCTGGAATTGGAATTACAGACAGCTGTTAGTTGCCATGTGGGTGCCGGGAATCAAACCTAGATCCTTTGCAAGGGTAGCCAGTGCTCTTACCCACTGAGCCATCTCTCCAGCCCAGAGATTTTCTAACAATGACTTCCTGCCTTAGGAAATCCAGAGCAGTAAAAGAATGGTGAGTGAGGGATGGACAGATTGATGGACAGACAGATGGCTGGGTGAATACATGGACAGCCTGTAGGTCACCTAGTATCTTAACAGTAGACACCAGGGTTGGAGTTCTGCCCATCCCCTCACCCCCAGTGACGTTCTGTTTAACCTTCTATGGCCCTCCTGTCTTCTGGAGTCACAGGAAATTTTCAGCTATGATGGCAAGACACTCCCCTGTGCACTGTGAAATGCAGTGCTCATGGAAAGGATGCTGCTCTTGAGGACCACAGGATAAATTTAAAGGAAAGTGAGGGCAATTCACTCTAGACACCGATAAATTCCTCCCTGTCGCTATTCAGAGCAGGGGCTTGGAAAGGAGCCCACATGGCCAGAGAAGAAGGAAGACTTGGCTGGGGTCAAGGTCAGGAGTCTAACTAGCTGTGTCTTTAGACTTCTTCATCTGTAAGATGGGTGTGGCCTATGTTCCCTGTCCCGGGACGTGTGTTGCTGAAGAAGCAGGTGAGGAAGTGTGACGTCATCTTTCACAGTGGAGGAATCATGAGCCATGAACATCCATATATCATACCCCACCTCTCATATTACACATGGGGAGGGGGACTGGTCCCCCAAGGGGACTCACTGGTCAGTGGGTCGATGCTCTGGGGGAACCGATACATCTTCCAGGGTCTGCGCTTGAACTTGCAGCAGAGCATGTCACAGTAGTGCTCCTCCTCTGCGGGCTCCGCCTCTGTGGGCTTCTGGGCGGGGGCTGGCTCCGGAGCCTTCTTGGCTGGGGCTGTGGGATGACATTAGCAACCTTCTGACCCAGCCCTGAGGCTCAGGTAGAGGACGTAAGGAAAAGGGTCCCACTTGCAGAACTGGAACTGAAGGACCCCTCCAACATACAATTTTCCATGAACTCTGGGTACAGAAGCCAATGCTCTCCCCTGGAATGAACCCACGGCCCCACTTCTACAGCAGCCTGGAGTCCTGGCAGATGTTCTTGGCCCTCGGGAGCTGCTTCTCAGGAGCACATTTGAGCTCAGTGTCCGTGTCTGTGCCTGTGCCCATCCACACTGGTGTGTGTGTATGTGTGTGTGTGTGTGTGTGTGTGTGTGTGTGTGTGTTTGTGTGTTTAGACTCCTTGGTCCTTGGATAGACAGGGGCGTTTTGTGCCCTATGCTTCCATCCCCCTGCCTCAGAATGCTAAAGGACCCAGCCAACTCTGGGATATGTTGCTTCAGACTTCTCGGAGGACTCTCAGTTCTGCTACCTCTATGAAGGCCTCTGGCTAGGATCCCAGCCTCCCGAGGGGTCTGTGTTGCTGTGTGTGGTAACAGAGGCCTTTGCTCTTACCGGCCCAACATGGCTGTTTCTAGTTTAGGAATGTGAAGTCAGACTCTGCTAAACCTATCATGGACACACAAGTTATAATGCATGACCCTTGTCAGAAAGACCTAGAAAATCTCCCTGACAAGAGAGCATGTTCTCCCTTTCTCTGAAAAGTCTTACGACGTAGTCCAGACTAGCCTCAAACTTGTGACCTTTCTACCTCAGCCTCCCTAAAGCTAAGGATCACAGGCATGCCTCACCTTGTCCATTTAATTCCTTAAAGAGAAAAAGGTTAGCCAGGCCTGGTGGCTCACGCCTGTAAGTCCAGCATTTGGGACAAGTGCCATCAGTTCCAGATCAACTAGGGGCTAGACAAGCCTGGGCTACAGTGTAAGAGACCCTGTCTCAATACACACACACATTTTTTAAAAATGGAAAAGAACTATTTAGGTAGCACCATCTGCTTCCAGAAACAGCTGTGGAATCCCTGAGAGCGAAACCAAACTACATACCCGGCTGCTCATCCACTCATGGGAGAAGGCAAAAGAGTACGTGAGCCACTGGCCCGAGGAGGGCCAAGTTCACCTTTGCCCTTCTTCCCCTCCCAGGCCTCAAATCCAAGGGTGTGAGGGTCTGAGCTTCACACCCCAACCATTTGCTTGAGTCACCCCACCCTGGCCTGAGCCCACACCTCCAGCTCCACTCACAGGGCTTGGGACTCTCCTCATCGGAGGTGACATCCGGGTCAATGAGTTTCTCCTTCACCTTCTCTGTCCTCTCCTTGAACAGCTTCACCAGTTCCTGGAGCCGGTCGTTGATGATGGCGCTGTTCTGGCTGGCTGTGGAGGCTGCACGGTCCTGGCCACTGTGGGAACACAAGGCTGAGTGATGAGTGGGAAGGGGTCCCAGGATCCCAGGCCTAAGGTGAGCAGCACCTATGCCCCCCTTCTAGCAGAGCCGGGGGGAGGTCAACCCCGTTTCTTGACAATGTCTGAGCCACTCCACTCTCCAGGATAAAAAAAACTCACATTAGAATAAGACCCAGGAGCTCTAGCACGCTCTCAGGAAATGACCTGTGTTGCCTGATTCAGGTGGAAAGTTGCAAAGGTCTTTCAGTCTATTTGTAATTTATTTTTTGAAGCGATCCAAGGACTCACCATGTAGCCCAGGCTGGCCTCAAACTCACGCTTCTCTTGTCTTAGCATCTAGAGCAACTGGGATAATAGACCTGTGGCACTCACCTGACTGGAATTCTCTTTCTAGTGATGACCAGAGGATCTTAGAAGCAATATGAAGGTAGCAGAGATATTGTCACTTGGGTCCCTAAATTAGACTGCATAGGGGAGAGCCTTCCACTGACCTGAAACATGTAACTAGCCAGTAATTAGCTAGTACCGTGACCTTAACATATGAGATATCTTGATCCTTCAGCCATTAAATTATTGGGGTCTACTTGTTACAGCGGCTTAGCTTGCCGAGCTAAAACATGGATCTCCATGTTGACCTCCTTCTATAACACCAAGGGTCGTTTTTTAATACCTGATTCCTGCCATATTTTCTTACATTAAATCCTAACCTCATCCTTACTCTGCTGCATAAAATGCAATTCCACTGTGTTAAAAGGACAGATGGGCTACATGAGGTTTGAGGATTTCCTGAGTCTTTATCTTTTCTGAATTTTTTACAGTTCTGTTAAGAACAAAGTATATAAAATTTTGGATACGGGGCTATCAGGATGTTTCTGTGCTTGCAGCACAGGCCTGATGACCCAAGTTCATCCTCAAACCCCACGTAAAGATGGAGGGAGAGAACTGACTCCACAAAGTTGTCCTCTGACTTCCACAGGCATACAGTGGCACACATGATCCCCCACCCTGCATTATACACATATACAATAATAAATGAATAAATAAAATTATGGATAAAAAAAAAAGACTAGAAGAAAGAAAGCAGACATGTCTAGAATAATCAATGCAGGGGTCCTAGCTGGAGAGCCTGCAGGAGCATCTAAGCCAATGTCCATGGCTGGGCACTTACCATCCGGACTTACCGAAAACCTACAGAAAAAATACGTCATTCTGACCCAGTCCTGGGGGCACATGCCATAGACTCAGGTTCTAACATGTCACTGTGGCATCCAGCCACCGTTTACACACCAGCTGCCAGAACTGTTGAAAAGCAGGTTCCCAGAGCCACTGTCTGGGGCTCTGACCCAGTAGAGCCAGGCAGAGCTTGGAAGTCTGCATTTCAATAAACAGTCCCAATGTCCTCTTCTACCTACGGCTTTTGGGGGGTTCAGTGGCAGGATCCTAGGGACCTCTGCCTGGACATGCCCCCACCTCTGAGCCCTGTTGGAATGGACACAGCTGGCCCATCTGACTAAGTCTGTAGGACCCCTGAGCCAACCAGGAGGGACCTAGGCAGGAGAGCTGGCCTTGACTTACCATTCTGAAGCTCTGAGCAAAGTCCACCTTGTTTGGTAGCCTAAAAGTAGCCCTGTCCATCCCAAACCAGCCCTGAGGTCTCTGAGAGCCCAGGCGTGGCCCCACTCACTCGGCTTCCTGTGGAGTAGTGGACTCTGACCAGGCGACCACTGGGGACTCCACCGGGGACAGCGCCTTGAGCTCGTCAGCTTTGTCATCTTGAGAAGGCAGCTTCCTCCTGCAGAGACCCAGGCATGACGGGACCTTCAGGGAGTGCGGGCCGGGGGAAGCAGATGGTTGACTCTACAGACCATCCAGAGCTGCTCCTGGGTAGATGTGGCAGTGAACGAGGGGAGTAGGAGGTTGGGGGTGAGTGCTGGAGCTGCCGAAGGGTTCTCCTCTACTGGGGAGGCAGAAAGGAGGAGAGAGGGCCCACTCTGGGGACCTCAGTCCGCACATCTCTCAGGGTTCTAGTTCAAAGTAAACACTGACTTGGCAACAGGGAAAGGAGATACTTGTTCCTTAGTCAGGTCTGCATCGAAGTGTTTTCTGCTTCCTATTTCTAGTCTGAAATCTCCCCTCCATCCCCTTATCAAACCACCTTTCAGCCATGAGACCAGGCCATAAAGTCCAGTCTCCAGCTCACAGTGTAACCTTGGGCAAGTCCCCTCCCTCTTGAACTCTAGGGTCCCTATCTAAAGACTGAGGCTTAAGTTATCCCAGAGGCTCTTTGTGTTATTCAGGAAGGCCACGTCTGCCACAGGCTGCTGTATCTGGAGCCACTAGGGTCTTGGCCCATGGTGATTAGGTCTGAAGATCTGCAGGACAAGGCCTGGATGATGTGACCTGTAATCCTAGCAGTTGGGAGGCAAAGACAGGAGGAGTATAATATCAAAGCTGGCCTGGGCTACATGGTGAGATATTGCCTCGAAAAAAGAGAAGGGAGGGAAGAAAAAAGATGAAGAAAAGGAAGGGAAGAAAAGAAAAACAGAGGCATGCTAAGACAGAACATGGTTAGAGTTTGCTCTGCCATGAGGACTGAGTGGGGTGTGTTGGACTCAGTCGCACTGTCATCAGCTTGAAACACACAGGATGGCCTGGCTGTAGTCTGCTCATGATACTGAAAATACAGTGGAGTAGGGGAGTTCAAAAAGGAGGCTCTGAGGGCTGGGGACAAGATGGTTCAGCAGATAAAGGTGCTTGCAGTACAAGCCTGGCAATCTGAGTTCAATCCCAAGAACCTACGTAAAGGCCCTCTGACCTCCACATGTGTGTCACAGCACAAGCACACCTGCATGCACACACACAAATAAATAAATGCAATAAAAATATATTTAAAGGCCTGTGGGGTGGCCCAGTGGGTTAAGGCATTTGCTATAAGCCTAGCGACCCAAGTTTGATCCCTGGAACCCTCATGGTAGAAGGAGAGAATGAACTATTGCAAGTTGTCCTCTGATCTCCACATGAGCAAACACACAAAATAGATAAATGTAATTTAAAATAAAATATAAACACATATTTTTAAATTTTGCTAAGAGACTCTGGGGATGTGAGCTCTTGCCCGGCATGTGATGCTCTGCATTGGACAAATGTTAAGAGAGTAAAAATAACCAATATCTGGTAACCTGGAAATTTATAATCATGTGTAGATTTTAGTAAGCAAAATATAAAACAAAATAAAATAGAGAGCAGAGTTAGCTGTCACATTTAGTGTACACTTCGATATTACTTATTGCAAGAGTGTCCTTCTGCCCCGCAGCTCAGAGCACTTGGGACAGGCCTCCTCTGAGAGCCCCTCTAAAGATGGCTCACCTAAGGATTAGGAAGACCAGGAGAGTGGTCTGGTCCCAGCCTTGACACCTATGGCTATGTAACTTTGGGCCTGCTGCTTCCCTTCTCTGACCTCAGTCTCCCCAACTGCCAAATGGGCTAGTGGAACAATGCTGACAAGCCAAAGGAAAGCATCAAGGGTGACCTGTGGGTCGCAGCAGCCGAACCAGGAACAATGAGGGTGTCAGATTTGGCAGGTGAAGGCGGAGGCTGCTCAGGTGAAAGGGACTTCTCCTCCGGGATGAGGGGGAGGCTGTCAGCATCCGTGTCTTCTACCTGCACCTCTGGGTGCTCTTTTGTGGCCGGCACTAGGGAGAGGAAGGAGGGGAGAATCAGAGAAGCCAGGTCCTGGGGCTGTGTTTGGAGGGACGCTGATGGCTTTACCACTCCCTGGGGCCTCCAGCCAAGCTCCATGCAACCGCAGCCTTTAGTGCCACCGCCTACCCAGCCCCCAGCCCTGGAGCTGGAAATTCAGCCTGGGTGCCCCAGAACTCTCTCCTGGCTCCTCAGAATGGAAACAGCAACAATCTGGAGTCTGGGACTTCACACAGACTGACTGAGCTGTTCCTCCTCTCTGAGCCTCAGTTTCATTTCAATGTAGGTATGATCCTGCCTTCCAAGGCCTGAGTGAAGAACAGGAGTCTGAGGCCTCAGGTTTTTAAAGGGACTCCAATTTGGAAGTAACTGCTGTTTTGGCGGTGGGTTTCTCCCATCTGGGGAGCCTAATTCAGGGCATATTTGCATCCAGGAACCCCCAGAAGTCACCTGCTGCCCACCTGGACCTCTAAGAAGGGTGTGCCTCCTCCTGAGAGTCATGACTGTCTTGGGAGGGCTAAGTGGGCTTGGTCGCATCTCAGGCACTCAGAGGATGCCAGGGAGCTGGCTGCTTAGTGCCTAACAGAGGGCTTCTAAAGGCAGTTCACCAAAGGCCTGCACCATGCCAAGGCAAGGAGGGCGCTCTTGGAAATCACTGCTCCTGGGACGGTTCTGCTCCTGGCCACCCCAGGAAAGCTGGTGAAGATTTATAGTTAGACAGTGGGAACAACGGAAGCCTCTGACTCTGGGTATTTGCTCCACTAAACCCTAAACCCTACTGGAAGAGGACCACAAGGAATGGCAAAGGTTTAAAAACAGAAACACGCCCTTTGCTAGACTGACAGATGCCCCGGGATCTGCCCAGCAATCCCTAAGACGGGAGGGGAAAGGAGGGACCCAGATGCAGCTTCAGGGTCCCAGCCTAACCTTATGCCGCCTCAGCTCAGGCCAAGGAAGCAGAGATGTCCCATACAGCAAGACTGGCCTGGGGATGCCTCTTCACCCCTGCATTGCCCTGGGCAGGACTCCACCGCTGTCAAACCCCCAGCAGTGAGGGGAAACAACCCACTGGCAGAGGACAAGTTCAAATGACCCTGGTTTATAGTGTATCGATTTCTAGGCTAAAAATACTGGAAATAGAAAGATGAATATTACATTATTAAAATAGAGAGCTGGGCATGGTGGCGCATGCCTTTTAATTTTAGCCTTGGGGAGGCAGAGGCAGAAAGATCTCTGTGAGATCGAGGCCAGCCTGGTCTGTATAGCAAGTTCCAGGCCAGCTGGGTCTAGGGAGACCCTGTCTCAAAAAAACAAAAACAAAAACAAGATAAAGCAAGCAAAACAAAAAACCAAAGAGTTCAGGATACTGTTTTCTGTGAAACACTTGCTAGTGTATGCAAAGGTCAGCATTTCCCCTCCCTTCCTCCCTCCCTCCTCTGTCCTTCCTTTTCCTTTTCTTTTCTTAAACGTTCTTAAAAATCGCATTATTTGTGGTGTAAGGGGTGGGGGCACACGACGGTGTGTATCTGGAGTTCACAAGACAGCTTGTGGGACTTGGTTCTCTTCCACCACATGGATTCTGGGAATCAAACTTGGGCCGTTTGTCAGACTTGGTGGCAAGTACCTTTACCCACTGAGCCATCTTGTTGGCCTCCTTTCCTTTCCTTTTTCGTTCCTCTCCCTTTTTTTCTTTCTTTCATTTTTTAGACTGGGTCTTACTATGTAGCCAATTTGGCCTTGAATTCCCAACCTTTCCTGCCTCTGTCTCTAGGGTCCTGGGTTTACCAGCGTCCACAACCACAGCTGACCGGCATCTGTTTTTTTAATTTTTATTATTTTATTACTATTATTTTCTTGTATGAGTTCATTGCCTGCATTTATGTAAGTCCACTGAGGGCGTGCAATGCCCCTGGAGGTCAGAAGAGGGTGTCGAATTCCCCTGGAACTGGAGTTATGGATAGTTGTTAGCCTCCATGTGGGTGCTGGGAACTGAATCCAGGTCCTTGCAAGAGCAGTAAGTGCTCTTAACCACTGGGCCATCTCTCCAGTACCTCTGCCCCCCAAGGAATTTGTTTTTAAACTTTAAGGTTGTTTTTGGTTTTGGTCTTTTTGAGACAGGGTCTCCCTGTAGTTCCAGCTAGCCTGGAACTCACTGTATAGAACAGGCTGGCCTTGAACTCACAGATCTCCACCTGCCTCTGCCTCCCAAATACTGAGATTAAAGGCATGCGCCACCATGCCTAGCCAAACTTTATTTTTACTCCCCTCCTCTCTGAAATGGAGTCTTACTGTGTTGGCTTAGGCTGACTCTGTATTCTGGACTCAATCCATCCTCCTGCCTCAGCTTCCAATTATCTGGGACCACAGGTCCTCCGCAGCATACCAGGGTATAACTGTAGCTCTGCCAGCTGCTCTTTGGGATAGTTGTTATTCTGTCCCCGTTTTGTAGATAAGGAAACCAAGGTGCAAGGAAGTTCAGAAACCTGCTGGGGAGCAAGATTCACACCTGGCTCAGACGGCACCAAGAGGCATGCCTGACAGGTGAATAACGTTGTGTTTTGCTTTGTTTGGTTTGGTCTTGAGACAGTGCCTTGCTATGTAGTCCCAAGCTAACCCTGAACTTGAGATGCTTCTGCTTCAGCCTCCTGAGAACTGGGATGGGCTATGGCTAGTTTCCTAGTTAGTCTCAGCTGTCAATTTGACACAGCTCAGAGTTGTCTGGAGAGTCACCACTGAAGATTACCTCCATCAGACCGGCCCATGGGCCTGTCTATAAGATAAATTTCTTAATTGCTGATTGATGTGGGAGGGCCTACTGAGAGCAGTGCCTAGGGAGGTAGGCCTGGACTATATAAGAAAGCTAACTGATCAAGCTAGGCAGAATGAGCCAGAAAGCAGTATTCCTCGGTGGTTTCTGCTCCAGGTTCCTCTGACTTCCTTCAGTGATAGACTGCCACCTGGAAGTGTAAGCTGAAATCAATCCTTTCCCCTCTGAGTCACTTTTGGTCAGTGCTTATCACAGTAACAGAGAAGCAAACGCAGCTGCCTGGCTTGATGCCTTCTATTTATGGAAAGCAATACTGGTTTTCCATTTGACTAGTCATTAAATGGTTCCTGTTTAAGTAAAATTAGATTGAAAAGGAAATATGGTCCAGGAAAGAGTCCTAGTAAGCAGGCTAGACAAGGTTGGAAGCCAGGACCTTGAGAAACAGATCTAAGGCTCACCCACCAGAAGACAGAGCCCGGGCATTATCCTTCATTGATCAGAACACTAAGTCTCCCCATCTTGTGCTTGTCAGGAGCCAGGAATAGGACAGGGTCTCTTCTCAGGGGCTGTCCTGCTCTTACCTGCCCTGACTTTAGGTAGCCAGGGCCCCAACAACTAGATACATCAAAAGGGGTGGGGCAGGTTGACTTAAAGCAAAGCAGAAAGTGACAGAAGTCAGCCCAGAGACATCTGTGATCCGCAGGCACCCTTTCATCGGCCAGTGAGCCCAAAGCTAGTTCAGACAACCCTCACTCTGCACTGAGCCCCAGGAACCATTTCTCCTGGCCTGCCTGTACCTGCCTGCCTGTGTCCACTTTTCCTGAAATGGAGTTTACTGAACAAGTATCAAAGGTCCTCAGAAAGTCACATATCACACACAGCAGACTCTTGTGATCAGATGATTCCATCTGCAAGGGGCTCCACAGTACCCTTCGTCCTAGTCCTCTGCTTTCACAGCTCCTGTCCCTTCTGCCAGCAATCTCCCCAAGCTTCATGGTCTAGAGACCTGAATGACTTATTTAAACTAGAGTGCAAATGACTTCCTATATAAAAACAATGACCTACAGAAAGCGATGTGTAAATAAAGAACTGGATTGCCATCTATGGAATTTTAGGCATAAACAGAAGGGGACTAAAACCCCTTGAGTCACTACAAAGCAGCAGGAAGTTTTTATCAGCAGAAGAAGGAGCACAAAGCATGCTCCCATATCATGGCCATGGCACAGCACCCATGCAGGAAGATGGCACCCACCATGCAGAAAGCCCACCACACCACGGCCTGAGCATGCAGGGGTGGGATCACTCTACCCAGGCGACGGATGGAGCTCCTGGATTGCTTGGCAAAGCTGGAGTTGGACAAGGCCGTCCTCCGGGAAATGAGAACTGGGATTCGAGTGCCGGCAGGGCGGTAGCTGGGCACATTGGGGAGCTGCTCAGATGGGTTTGGGGGGCCAGGCCTGGGGACCACCTGCCCAGGTGGCTGGTCCTGAACCAGGCGACTCAGCTCCACGTCCCGTCTTGGTTTAGCCATCGTACTGGGTTCCAGAAGGTGGCAGGCACAGACGTGACCCTGGGGACTATATTTAGGAGCTGAGTTGTAGGAGGCGGTGCAGGCATGACTCCTCCGCAGCACAACACAGAGCAGCTTAGTGTCCATCTGCATCAGAGGCTGCCCTGCCCAGCTCTGAAGCATCATTCCAGTTCCCAAGCTCAACGTTAAGAGCATCACCAAGCGAGTGGCATGGTGGCACGTGCCTTTAGTCCCAGCACTCGGGAGGCAGAGACGGGTGGATCTCTGAGTTCCAGGCCAGCTTGTTCTACATAGTGAGTCCCAGGCCGGCCAGGGCTACAGAGTGAGTATCAGCTATTAGTTCCACGGGGCATCCCAGAGCCCCAGTCTCCTTATCAACCATAGAGAAATTCCTATTAGATTAAAAAGATGTCAGACTTGCCCAACCCATAGACCAAAGTCTTGGAGCCTCTGAACCCAAATCCATATGACCTACACTCAGCACAACTCTCCTGTTCAAAGAAACCCTGCATCCAAGCCATTACCCTTCCAATCAGAGACCATCGCTTTCCTGGGGGCCTGGGCCAATGGGCTGCATGCTAGATTCTCTCAAGGATGCATTTGAGGTCCCGATGCCTAACCTCGTCCCAGCGATCTGAGAAGTGGGGCTCAAAGCTATCACCTCCCAAATACTAAGTGAAGACTGCCCACCAGATTCTGGTTCTGCAGGGCTTGGAGGGGTCTGGTTCCTCATTTCTAACCAGTTTCCAGGGGAAACTGAGGCTGTTGGCTCTGGGTCCATGCTTTTGAGTAGCAATGGACAAGTAGCTCCTAGACTCCCTAGGCAAGGGGCCACACCTGTTGGGTCCTGGACTTTGCATGTGTGTGGAGGGCCAGCATCAACTCTGGATGCAGTAGGTTCCCACAGATCCAGGCTGGAGTTACCAGATGAGACTTTTGAAAGACAGGCTCTGCCCACCAGCCTCTGTGTGAGTGTGAGGGAGAGTTTCTAGCATTGTCTACTTTGACAGAGCTAGCTCTGGGTCCCAGACAGAAGAGGAAAGGAGGGAAAAAAACGAGTGCAAGTCTGTGTCTTTGCTTTTTGGCCAAATTCAGGGCATCTTAAGCCTCAGTCATGCCATCTGTAAAATGGTCCATCTGCCTAACCAGGCAGCTCAAGCACACGTAGCTTCAGGAGTGTGGAGGTTCATAGAGGAATGCAGAGGTCCATAAGGAAAATAGCTCTGCAGGCCAGGCATGGCGCCATGTGTCCAGGGCAATGGCCGAGCCACCTCATGGTCTCATGTACCTCTCCTCAGCACCCAGTCCCTGGGTTTCCCAGGTCTGGGGTGGGGGTAGCAGGGATGACCACAGCGTGAGGACCACAGTGTGAGGACCCATACAGCTGGAGCCCATCTCCTTAAGACAAGCTCACAGAGATGGAGGCGTGGCCATACCGGCGAGTCATAGGCTGTGTCCCTCAGGGTCCCTCACATAGGTTATGATGGACTAGAGCCCAAAGAGCTGCATTCTCTTTGAGAGGTGGCCTGAGGGACTGGAGGGATGGGTCTCCCCCAGCCCCTTGGGAGTCGGTCCTCTAGGACCTTTGTACAGCATCATCCAGCTGAGATGACAGGGCCTCAAGACACAGAGGAGGGTCTTGAAGGACAGGCTTGTGAGGCCCCAAGAGGGATGGGTGTAGAAGAGGGCTGCCTACCCCAGGTTGTCCCCAGGACATTCTTGTGTAGCCTCACCCTCACCTGCTGAGCTGGTGGCTTCCTCCTCCTCTTTCAGCTCCTGCAGAGGCACAGTGCAGATGACACCGGACACCCCACTGGGTCTCTCCCAACGATTCCCGCCTCGCCCAGTGTCAGCTCTGCCAACCTATCTCCTAGGCTATACACAAGGTAGCTTACCATCTGTAGAGGGCACGTGCATAGGAACCCCAGGCCCTAACCCCAGGATCGGTCCAGTATGCTAAGGGGACCCCCATGACGTCCTATTCATGGAGGACAAAGCCACCCAAGCATCCACCCCGTGCCCCCTACTCCAGGCCCACAGCTCATAGTGCACCAGCCCCTCAGGGTCCTCCTCCAACCCCACCTCTCTCTGTCCCATGGACGCTCACCAGCCAATGCCAGCTGGCCCCAGGTGCCCAGGGCTTGTGGCTCCCTTACCTGGAGTGATGCTTTCCGGGGCTGTGTTTCACCTATCCAGCTCTGGTCCACATTGGCTTGCACCACCAAACAGCTATCCAGCAGGACACTGAGCCAAGGGATAGAGGACAGGGCTGACATTAGGCAGGGTCAGCAATTTTGAACCCTTGCGCGGGGGGAGGGTCAAGATCTGAAACAGAGAGGGCCAAGGCCAGGTCCCTGCCCACATCTTGCTTCCAAGACCACATCCACACTAACAGTCACCCATCTGAGACAAGGGACCACAAACAGAACAAGTCACATCTCTGACAGGAAGGAGTCCTTCCCCGAGGAGGTAGACTATGCACTAGGCCTAGTCTGATTCCAGAAGAGAAGCAGGTAAGGGAGGGGTCCAGAAAAGGCAGTGCCATGAGGGGGGTTAGGAGCAGGACCTCTGGGATGAAGCCCAAGAGCACTGTGTGCTTTTCAGAATATCTACCCAGGGCTTCCCTGACAGTCTGCAGGAAACCATGCAACCCTTGGTCCAGTGCCCTGGTAATTTCTGCACCACGAATTCAAAGCCATAGGACTGAAGGTTTCCGAAGTCTCTGGTCCAGGTATCAGGTGTACATGAGTAACAGGACTGTGGGAGACAATGAGGACTATAGCAACGGAGAATTCTTGTCATGTGACTGGGGAGCCTACTGTACTTGGAATGAAGACCAAGGGGATAGATCTTCTCACTTTTCCTGGGACCCTGAGCTATATTTTTAAGGTAGAATGTACCAATAGATGCTGACAGTTCAAGTTATTACAGTCTATATTAGCATGCGACTCTCCAAAAGAGATGGTCTCTAGGCAGACGTGGAGGTACATATCTACAGTCTCAGCACTCAGGAGGCTGAGGCAGGAAGGTCAGGAGTTCAAGATCAGCCTCAGCTACACAGCAAGTTTGAAGCTGAGTTACTTACATAAGAACCTGTTGCAAAACAAAAAACTAGCCTCCTCCCAAACAATAACAAGATTCAGTCTAGGACGAATGAGTCCTTAGATGTCTTTGTGTGACCTCTAGGTTAAAATGAAAACTCAAACTCAGGAGCTAAGTCAGTGCGTGTCTCTGTGTGTATCTCTGCGCACATGTGTATGTGCGCGCGTGTGTGTATGTGTGTGTTTGAACAGAGCCTCGCTATATAATCTAGGCTAGCCTGGAAATTGTAATGTAGCCCAGGCTAGCCTGGAACTTGTGATCCTCCTGCTTCAGCTTCCCTGGTACTGGAATTCTAGGTGAGCGTCTCCATGTCCAGCTTCTAGGGTGACTTTTGACTTTTGTAGTTAGAACTAGGTCTTGGTTCCTAACAGCCCCACAGTCCTGTCCCTAAGGGGTTCATAGCAGATATTCTGGGGTACCATGCTTGTCACCCTATTCTCTACCCAGAGATCCAAGTCTCAGCTCTCCAAAGGTGAGTGGGCAGTGGGGGGTGACAGGAGGTAGGCTCTACTTGGAGCCTGCTCCCGGGGATATTAATGAGCCCACAGACATATGACCACAGCAGCTCCCATGAGCTGTGCGCCAGGCACTGCGCCAAGCTCTGTGCAATACAGCATCTCCCTGTGTCTTCATCCAAACAACCCTGAGAGACCGGGGCCTCTGGCAGGGCCAACTTAGAAAATGAAAGGCTCAGAGAGATCGGAAGGCAGTTCGTGGTCACACAGTCTGTGCAAGGCTCACCCAGGGCAGGCACAGAGGCTTTGAGTCTGAAAACACATGCTTGCCCTGCCAGCCTGCAGCCCACCCTGGGTTTTACACTGCTCCAGATGATAGGGGGTGTTGGACAGGTGTCAGAACACTCCAAGCACCCAACTCTATTTCTCTGCTGGATAGCTGTTCCATGGCACAGGGCCTGTATCTCTATGGTAACATTCCCCACCCAATCCTAGGAAGAAACCCATTTTCTCATAGTGACTCAAGTCACAGGAGCACTGCCACATTTTGACTGTCCTAGGTCCTAGCATATTACCCCTCATGGGCTCTCTTCCTTCCTAAAATATGTTAAAATTATTTTATGACTGAATTTATATGAAAATCAATGTTAATTTATATCTAGCAATATTTCTTCTATCCAAAAAAATTTTAGGGGACTGAAGAGATGGCTCAGTGGTTAAGAGCACTAATTGAGACCCAGCACCCACATGGTGGCTAACAACTGTGCCTAACTTCAGTTCCAAGGGACTCTGATACCTCTTCTGAGCTCCGCGAGCACTGCACGACACGGATGCAATACACTCATACAATAAGATAAAAATATTAAATAAAATGTAAAAGTTTTCTTTTTAGTTTTGGTCTGATTTTAAAGGAAATTAAAACATTTTCAGAAAGAACCATTTGCCTAGCATGCACGAGTCCCCAGACTCGATGCATAGATAGAAAATAAACTAATTCTAATATTCCCTCAGGCCCCTCACATATTTTGAATGCCATGTCTTCACCTGCTTCTCTTCTGGAATCCTTTGCCCTTGAGGCCCAGGGCACAGACCGC
Source organism: Eospalax fontanierii (assembly GCA_035773235.1). Taxonomy (NCBI): domain Eukaryota; kingdom Metazoa; phylum Chordata; class Mammalia; order Rodentia; family Spalacidae; genus Eospalax; species Eospalax fontanierii. The sequence continues at coordinate 16,681,812 of CM069552.1, forward strand.
CTACTAAACAAAGGTCTTCAAATCAGAGCTGTGACCTGTCCTGTAGTCCCTTGTTGTCAACAGTGTGGGTGGGCCTGGAACTTGACGTGGGTGGGGACCTGGCCTTAGCTGTCTCCATGTCACCTGATCCTTTGGAAGGACCCAATTCAGCTCTGTGTTTTTGGCAGAGCAGCCTTGAGTGCAGCTCTGAACCTCAGTATTTCTGCCTGTAAGATGGGGTCAGCAGCAGGCCAGCCCTCCCCACTGTCCCAGCACAGTGCCTGGAGCTCTTCTTTTTACTGTTCTTACTGCTAATCCCAAAGGAGGTGGCCTAGGCAGCAGGTTAGGAGACAGCCTCAGGGATCAGGGAGTGTTTTGACTAACAGCCTCAGTTAGCATGGCTTTCTAGCCAGCGGTGGTTCTATCAGTGTTACCATCTGCTGAGGAGTCCATGTACCAAAATCATGTTGTTCCTACTCAACAGCATCCTGGGTACCCGCCATGGCTCCCTCTGGCCCAGCTCAGAAGCAACAGCCCCTCAGCTTCCAGAAAGCTCCCGGTCCCGGGTATCTTTAAGCACAGGAGCAGAGAGAATGGCTGAAGTGGGTGCCCAGCAGGCCTCTTGGCTCCTAAATTAAGGACTAGGGCTCTGCAGCCACAGTCAGATTCAAAGTTCAGCAACCTAGTCCTCCTTCCCATACCCTCGCAAGCAACGACCCCAAGTTCAGGTCTTGAGGTCACCTTCAGCAGGCTCCTCCTTGAAATACCAGCCCAGAAGGAAGAGGAGAGGAAGAGAGCTCAGAGGCAGAAGCAAACACCTACTTGGGTCTCCTGGGCTCTGCTGGTTGAGGGGCCCATGGCACAGGAGGTCAGCTGGGGGCTGCAACCATCGCCCCAAGCCCGGGGCTGGAGCATATGCGTGAAGATGCAGAGAGCCCTGCCAGGACAGCCAGGCCAGCAGTTCCCAAGCCTCTGTGATTGGTACAGCAACAGCAGCGAGCCACCCGTCCTTCTTGCTGTTAGCCAACTCTAAGGGGCTGAGCCGGGAAACTGTAGAATCGCCCCAGGGAGAGCAGGTGGGGATGGTTGCTAGGAAAAGCCAAGCTGCTGCCTGCAGAGACGGGGTTGCTAGGCAATCATCTGCATTACCAGGGCCCTCACGTCATCAGTAACCTGTGTCTGCAAAGATGGCCAAAGGCATCCTTCCCCAGACAGTGACAGCCCAGCCCCTCTAGTTCCCAACTTCACATCTGTGCTTGTTCCTGGGACCACTGGCTCCGTTCCTCCCTGTGCCAGATCCCAAAGGTTCTCTGAGTTTAAATTAACAGGCAACCGTGTGTGGGCCTGAGACATATGACAGTGTAGGTGCATGTAAGCATGCACAGGGGTACCCTCCTGCATATGTGTGAGCCAGGGTGATGTGTGCATATGAGTGTGCACAGCTAGGGTGTGTCATATGTGTGTGCCTGTGCACACTGTGTCTGAGGACATGTATGTAGTTGTGTGCATTTGTGTGGGTCGAGGTGGCCTTCAGGGGTGCTCCAGATTGCGAGCAGGGGCACATAGTAGGATGTTCAGGCCCGGTACCAGGTGCTTAGTAGGTAAGCAACGTGGAGCTCAGTGTTCTGCATAGAGGTCGGGAGAAAACAGAGTGTGATTCAGGGTGTACTAAGGAAGTGAGGTGCTTGCACTGAGCTCACGGTGTAAGGGGGAGGCCCAGAGGGCAGAGCTGGAGAATACAAGCTTCGTTTTCCTGTAAAAAATACTTTCACAGGTTAGAGATGCCTATGGATGGGATGGACATCTTTTATTTTTACTTTTTATGTGTATATGTATGTGACGTGCATATGGGTGCAGATTTGTATGTATGTGTATACATGTGTGTATACATGTGCACCTGTGTGCATGTATGTAGAGGCCCAAGGTTGACATTGGGTGTCTTCCTCAATCACTTTCTACCTTACTATTGAGGTAGGGTCTCTCAACTGAACCCAGAGTTTGCCGATACGACAGGTCTGGCCAGCCAGCTAGCTTTCAGAAATCTCATCTCCATCTTCCAAGTATGGAATTATAGCTATGCCCATTAGTATTTATGTGAGTTCTGGGGATCTGACCTCTGGTCCTCACACTTGTATGACAAACATTTTAGCTGCCGAGTTAGCTCCCCAGTTCCTGGATGGATAGCTTTTGAGAAGTGGTGAACCCCCCATTATGTGGGGAAAAATGTGAAGTGGTACTCTGAGAGCCCATGATTTCCCACAGGACTGGACCTCAGATCCTATGCTGGTCTTGTGGTTAACTGTTTCCTGACTGAGTCTAAAGTGGCCTTTGATGGGCACAAGAACATTAGTGATGGAAGGCTCCTTACTCCAAGAAGGCCTCACTGCGTCCATCCACTATGGTCCCTGTGGTACCTCTGCAGGGCCTACAGCTGTCAGCCCCCACAGCTGCAGAGGTGGGCACGGGCCGCTGTCAGCCCCCACAGCTGCAGAGGTGGGCACTCAAGAACAAAGCCATTTGCCAGCTGGCGCTGCCCACAGATGCACAGTGCCATTTCTGGTTCAAAGCTGTGTTCCCAACACTTGTGGAGCTTCCCTGCCTCAGGCCATGGCCAGAGGAACAGCCCCGGCAAAAAACAGGTCTGGGCCAGGGGTTGTCACAGTGGGTGACATCGCAAAGACAAGGACTAAGGCAAGGGCTAGGGCAGAGGACTGACAGCTCTCAGCCTTGTCCACAGCAGATGCCCTGTTCTCCCTGCCCACTCCTCTGACACAGTGCCACACTCCTGCTCACAAACCCACAGTGGCTCCCATTGCTTTTGGGAAATCAAGTCCAAGGCTGTCAGACTCTGCTTCAGGGGTAGCCGTCCTGGAACACTGGCTGAGCACTCTTCTCACCCTATGTCCCTTCACTGGGGGAGTCCTCCAGGGTCCTCATCACCCTCCCTCTGACTGAGCCTGTCCTCTCCTCACTTATTCCCCACCTCCCCTCCTTCTCCGCCGGGCTCAGCCAGGTCAGAGCTTCCCGCAGTGCTCTAGTGCCTAACTAGGCTCGGGGGTCCGCCTTCCCTGCTCCAATGCTCATTCTGTAGACACCAGAATCAAGAATCCCTGGACAATGAAGCAGAATCCAGGGCAGCTGCAGACACTTCAAAGGCCACCCCAAGATCATTGGTGTGTGTGTGTGTGTATGTGTGCGTGTGTGTGGAAGTGTATGTGTTCGTGTGATTGCATGTGTGGGGGCATGCGGATGCCTGTGCGTGCTTGTGTGTGCACGTGTGTGTATGTCCACATGCCTTGAGAGACAGTCTAATACATATATTCACTCGTGCATCTATGAATGCATTCAATGAACATTTATTTAGTGCCTACTGTTTGGCAGGCATTGTTCTCAACTCTGAAGCGTGATAGTGCAAAGAACAAGCATAAATCCCAACTCTTAGAGGTACGCCTTTGAGAGCTGGAGTGGGGATGGTGAGCAGTGGGTAATTTGATCCCCAGTTCATTTTGAGCATGGGAGAGGACCCCAGCTTTCCCAGTCCTCTGGTCAGTGCCAAGCAGAGGCCAGCACAGAACAAAGGCAGAGAGGACCCCACCTCAGGAGCCCTGCCATCCCTTGCTGGACCCCCGGTGCCCAGGACAAGTGACTCACACAGGATCCTCCTCCTCCTCTTCCTCATGTTCCTCTTCATCCTCCTCCTCTTCTCTTTCCTCTTGAATCTCGGGCAGCTCCCTGAGTCAGGGCCAGAGGCAGGCGATGAGCCACGGCTGCTCCCCACATCGTCCTCCCGTCCCATCCCTGATATATGTCTTGCAGCTCCCCAGCAAAGCTCAACAAGAGCTCCACCCCGACTTCCTCTAGCCACAGGCTCTCCATGCTGTCCGGGCAGCTCGGAGCCTCAAGGGGCCTCAGTTTCGGCTTCTGATCTTCGCAATGCAGATCAAGAGCTTGACTTGTTTATCATAACATTTTGGAATCAATCTGCATCTAGAACATCCCTCAAAAGCCATGTATTACAGGCACGGTCTCTAGAAAGGTGGTGGAGGCATAGCTTAGTGGCAGGTCAGTGGGGACAGGGGGAGCCAACCCCTTTCTTTCACATAAGCTTCCCCACTATGGAGTGAAGTCTTTTGCACTTCCACACCTATCCTTCACCACATGCTCAAAAACAAGAGATTGAAACTTCTGAAATGATAAACCCAAATACACTTTCTCTCTTTAGAAGTTGGTGATACTGGGTATCAGAAAGCTGACTAACACACAACCTAGATGTCATCGGTGGTGGACATGTTAAATAAATGATGATATAATCCACACAATGGAATACTATACAACTGCAAAAATGAGGATAATCTCTATCAACTTAATGTGGAAGACTTCAAGGTATATTACTGACCAAACACAGCGAGGGACAAAAAGATAATGTGATATGCCATCTTCTATGGGAAAAAAAGAGAGAGGGTTTATGTCTTTATGCCCAGACCCTGGTATAGGACATAAGAACCTGGGAGTTCATGTATCTGTGTGCAGAGGGCAGGTTATGGGTGTGGAGAGGCAGGCTTGTTCCTGCACTGGGCCCTTCTAGACCTTTAGGATTCCCTACTACATGTCTAGGACTTTCTAAAGCAACATCTCACTTTCCTGGACTTCTCTGGCCTCCCACCTGGGCATCTCCACCACGGCCTCACTCTCTTCCTCATCCTCTGGAGTGGAAGGGGGTGTGGCCACTGTTCCCTGTGGGCTGGGGCTGGTGCCACCATCCTGCTGTGTGTCCTCCCAGTTGGAGTCCACCTCCTCAAGGACCAGGTCAGGCTCCACTTGCTCCATGGGGAGAATGCTGACTGCAGGGGACAGAGAAGGGCATTTGTAAGATGAGGCGAGTGGGCTTGCTTGCACCCTTGAGTCTTGGGGTCCACCTTTTGGGTCCTTCCCCAGCAGTGTCTCAGCCAGCAGGACTGTAAGCAACCAGATCAGTGTCCCAGGGACAGCCTGAAACCACAGCCACTCAGCCAGCTTCCTTCCGTGGCTTCCTGCCTTTTCCCATTGTGATGGAGCTCTGATACAGCTGATGAAGCTTTTTATCGAGGCTTCTTTCTTAGCACTTCAGTCCAGAGCAGAACGAATATTCTAAACATAGCTGATGCCAAAGGACCTGGGCACTAGATGTCCCGTCACTTTCAGGGTCACAGTGGTCTGGTCTGTCCCCGTGGGTACAGAGAAAGCCTTTTCTCTGTCTCCTTCCTAGTTGCTGTCGCTTGTGACAGTGTATCTATGAGCTTAGCACTTGCTTTTGGAAGCCCATCCCTCCCTTCTGGGTCTAGACTCTCCATTCTCAACAGGAGTTGAACTTTCTTACGGAGGCGTGGGATCTAATTAAAGATGCCTGTAATGTCCAGCATCTCTCCATGTCTTCTGATCCCTGACTGAAAATAGCCCCAGCCTGGATTATAGGCAGAAGAAGGTTCCAGCAGCTGCGTATGATGGTGCATTCCTGTCTCCTAGCACTCAGAGCACAGGCAGGAGGATGGCAATCAGGAGAGTTGAGATGTAGTGAGTTCCAGGCCACACAAGGAGTTGGCAGCGGAGCCAGGAGTCCTGACTCCGGTGATAAAATGCACCCTGTGAGCACCTTCCTGGTGCTGGATGCCCCACTGGCACTGTTCTTGCTTCCTTACTCATGAACACTTTCTTTTCAGGATCTCTGGGCAGGAGCAGGTTTGTTAGCAATTCATAGTATTTCTTCCCCTCATCTCTGCAAAGCGCCCTAGACTGGTCAAAGATGCCGCAGCTCTGGGTTGGGCCACCAGCTCGGACGGCAGGGATGAGGTATCCAGGGCACAGGGGGCCGGGGAGGAGGGTGGAAAGTCTGGGGTCCTTCATAGACATGCTGCATTGTGATCAGGAACCTCTCTGTCCGAAGGGCTGCTTAATGAGATTCTGACCCCAGCTGGCTGCTAGTGACCACAGGAGGCCCTGCTTCCAAGGCCAGCCATTGGGGCACATGGGATCTCAGCCAGTCTAGACACTCAGACCTCAGGTCTTCGGAAAGCCAAGTTTTCCTCTCCGGCAGGCCTGGCTAATGACATCCCTACCTTTTAGTTCAGACGACATCCTCTCCCACCTGCCCTGAAGCATGAGTCCTCCCTACTACACATTTCTGAAAGGATGGTTCCAGACGCTTCCATTCCCAGAATCCTTTGGGGTAGGCAGGTGACTCTTGGAATGGCAGATCCCCAGGCTGCCCACACCGCGGTCATGAGTTCTAGAGGTGGAACCTTCTTCATAACTGACCCCAGTCATTTCGGATGGGGCCCTGCTTTGGTTGCTCTCCCTGGCTCCAATGCTTGCTCAGCCCCAAGGTAACCTATGTGAAGCCAGGCCCCTGCTCACCGCCTTCAGCAGCTCCCCATTCTAGAACCCAGTCCCTGCAGGTCAGGCGCCAACACTGATAGTTCTAAACACTTCGTCAAGGGCTTGGGATCCAGTAAGGTCAAGCGCCCAAGGTTCTGGAGCCCCACATCCTCACCTCTGGCCACTTCCTATTTTATTCTTTCTATGGGAATCACCCTTCCTCACTGCCAGCCTGAGACCCCAGAAGTCTCAGACTCAAACTCAAATAGTGGATGCGTGCAAAGGGACAGGTGCCAGCTGCCTGCAGGTGGTAGCTGCTTTTCCCACTGTCTTTGTGAATACCCACCACAGTCAGACTGGCCTTGTTCCTACTGAAAGCCAGGCCTTTCTGTGTAAAGCCATCTGATTCTAAAATGTTGGTAACTAATTCTGTTTCAAAATCAGTCCCTAACCTAAGGAAAGACCTCTGGGGGACAGCTGGGACCTCAGGACCCCTGGACAATTACTCAGACCTACAGCCGCACAACCAGAGGTCACACCTATCAAGCCCACCTCCCTTTAGAACCTGAGTACTGCAGGTAATGATGTACACCTGCAATTGCAGTAGTCAGGAGGCTGAGGCAGGAGGATGGAAAGTTTGAGGCCAGTCTGGGCTGTAGAGCAAGAACTTGTCTAAATAAATAACTGAAACTAGGGCTGGAGAGATGGCTCAGTAGTTAAGAGAACTATCTGTTCTTGCAGAAGACCCAGGTTTAATTCCCAGCATATGCACAGTGGCTAAAAATCATCAGTTACCAGGCATCTGACACCCTCTCTGGCCTTCAGTGGTATTGCACACATGAATGCACTTACATACATGTAGACAAAACATTTATATACATACGTATCATAAAACCTTTAGAATAAATAAATAAGCCAGGTGTGGTGGCACACACCTTTAATTCCAGCACTTGGGAGGCAGAGGCAGTCAGATCTCTGTGAGTTCAGGGTCAGCCTGGTCTACATAGTGAGTTCCAGGACAGCTAGGGCTACAGGGAGACCCTGTCTCAAAAAGAGCAATGAATAAATAAGTAAATAAATAAATAAATCCTAAGAACTTCTTTCAGATCTACCCTAGGCATATCACGCAGTCACAGGTTTGCAGTACAAAGTCATGCTTTTTAATGTCAATTGCAATGTCACTCTCACTGATGTCCCTGGCTCATTCAGGAAGATTAACACAGCCAGACTTTGGGAGAGTCATTTTGGGGAAAACTGGGTCCTTCAGCAGCATGCCTGTACGAAGCACCCCATGAATGCTGCACGAGCACCTCAGACATTGAACACCGAGACCTTGCTGGACGCTGTTCCTGGCCTCCGCACAGGAAGTCCTTCTGCTGTCTAGACTGTGTCCGGGCTGTCCACGGCCATCCTTCCCTCTACAGTGGTCTGGGTGCTGCGCCCTGGTGGCTGACTTCCCTCTGTCCTGCCTGGGAATGTGGAAGAAGGCCAGGAGTTCCCTGTCCAAGGAGGGTGGGGATTGGCAGCCATCCCCAGCCCAAAGGTCTTCTTTTCAGGGCATCCTTCTGTCCATCCATCCATCCATCCATCCATCCGTTTGTCCATCTGTGCTCCCCAGATCCCCTTCTCTCCCTTGTTTCAGAGGCTTCCAGCTGCTGCCACCCCTGAAATGGAGGAGACAGAACAGTGGGCACCTGGGTAGAGAGGCAAAGGATGGATGGATGGACGGACAGACGGACAAAAGGGGAGGCCACGGGACAGAGAAGGGGAAGGAGAGGGACACACATACCCCGGATCCTCAGTCACTCCATGTGACAGATTGAACAGTAACCCCCCAAAAGATACGTTCAAGTCCTACCCTGTTTTCTGTGAATGTGACCTTATCTGCAAACAGGGTCTTTGGGGACGTGATTAGCCTAAGAATCTCAAAGCAAGAGCCTCTTGGACTTAGGGTGGGCCTTCTATCCAGCAACAGACGACTTTCCAAAAGAGAAATGTGCAGAGATGGGGAACAAGAGACCCAGAAGAAAAGGCTGGCAGGAGGCAAAGCAGACAGGACAGCTGCTAGAAGCCAAGCTGGCCCAAGGTGATCAACAGAAAGGCAGAGACAATCTCCCTCCTGGAGCCTCAGGACGCAACCTTGCCTATATCTCGGTTTTGAACTCTGGCTCCTGAACTGTGAAGGTCATGTCTCTGTTGATGAAAGTCACCCTGCTCATATACATTCGTCACAGCACCCCCATGGGACAAATTTACCCAAGCTCTTGAGCCCTGTGCTAGGCCTATGCCCACCATTGTCTGGTGTCTACCAGTGATCCCCCTTCTCTAAATCCTTTGGGGTAGCTTGGTTGCAGCTGGATGGGAATCCTGTGTCCTTCTAGAAGAACAGAGAGGATGACTAGAGAACCCAGCACGCACCCTGTACCCTCAGTAGTCTCAGGGATATCCCTGCCTTGGGAAATACTTTTGGTTCCTTTAACTTCATCCTGAGTAATCACTCCCAGGCCAGACAGGGCCTAGTTCCTGCTATATTCAATTGACTCTGAACAGGCAGGTGCCTCTGGTTCTCTGAGTTCTGCCCACTGCCAGCCCCATCAGCCATAGGATCACTGCTATACACACTGCAGGATGACCAGGAGTCCCACAAGACACTGGCCTTGCCCATCCTAGAGGCTGGCAGGTTCTCCTCTTGTGGTACTGTCCTAACTACTGTGCCCATGGCCTGGCCGCTTGTCTGTGTCCCTGGTCACCGTGATCACCCAGCTTCAGAGTGTTCATGAAGACCATGGCTTAGAGGAGCTAGGATGAGACACGTTTTAGGCCCCACGGGAGGCTCTGGGAAGCCCTGACCCAGGTCAGAGGGTGCATGATCAGGATGATACAGAGGTTGTACAGTGGTACACAGGCCTGAATGCTGCTTCGCTCACCTGGAACCAACCACAGGCTACCCATCACTTTTTGATGGATGAATGAGTGAATGAATGAATGAATTTATATCACCTACTGGCATACTGTCCACTTCTGGTTACACTGTCTCTGTTTCCTTCCTACCTGGCCTCAGTCCTCTGTCCTCTCAATACTGGTATCACATACCCCCCAACTTACCATGGAGCAGAACCCCCTGGCTCAAGGGCTCTGGAGTCCCGGGGATCTGTTCCCTAGGAACACCCCACCCCTCTCCTTTTTCCCTACCTACACTCTGCTTAGCCAGATCCACACACCCAGCTGCCAGGCCCCATTCCCGGGTCTGGGCAATGGCCAACAGGAAGGGGTGTGGACTTGAATTCAAAACTCTTTTCCTGACAGAGGCTAAAAACCAGGAAGGAGAGGCTCCAGCCACTAGCTGATCCTGATCCAGCTACCAGGACAGGCTGAGCAAGGGTGCGGTTCTCTTAACTCCAGTTTAGGAGACCCCAACTGTGCCCCAAACTCAGACCTAAGGAGACGAAGTGACCCTCCCAGAGATGCACACAAGACCCACAGTGTGGCACTTACTGGTCTGCACGTCACACGTCTCAGGGCAGCCAGACTCCTGCATGGGAAGAAAAGGGTCGACATGCCATGGCTGCCTCGCCTGTCTCACTTCTGCCACCAGCATACACCTGTCCTCCCTCCTACTAGGCCTTGCAGAAGGCCTACTGCCTCAGCTTGCTGCTCCGCCTGTCCCGAAGGCCACCTCCTGCTCCCTCTAGGACAAAGACCTGGTTCCTTCTCAGCACTTTTGCTCGGGCTGGGCACTGGCCTGGAACGCCTCTCCTGCTCTCTCTGTGAGATGGCTGTCCTCGCCTTCCCAGCACCTAGAAGGTCTCTCTTTATGGAACCTACTTACTTCCCCTGGTACCCTAGTCCTCAGGGTCCTCTGTCCCCGGGGCATCTCCATCAGTTGACGGTTTTCACCACCCACCCCCGTGGAAATCTCTGAAGTCAGCACCCTCTACACCTGTGGGAGACAGGATGATGGGTGGGGTGTGGATATTAGAGCAGAAATGTAGCTTCCAGAACTTTCGGCTCAGCACAGGAGTCAGCCAGAAGTGGGTAAGTGGATATCCTCCCAGTATATGTGTGCACGCGTGAGGTGTTTCCCTGCCAGTTCCCTTCTTGCTGTGTCTCTATCAGGGACCCAGTCCAGCTTTTTTCCTCTCTCTCTGTAGCCCCAGATGACCTGGAACTCGCTATGTAGACCAAGCTGCCCTTGAACTCACAGAGATCTTCTTGCCTCTGCCTCCCGAATGCTGGGGTTAAAAGTGTGAGCCACCACACCCAGCAAGCATCTCCACCTTTATGTGGGCTCCCAAGACCCTTCCCACCATCCAGGGCCCCGACGGCCCCGGCCCCACACACCTCCTCCTCAGCTTTCGCGTGGAGCACCGGCTGAGGCAGGGCCATCTTCAGCTTGTGCAGGAGCCACGCAATCAGCCTGTTGGGGAGACATGAGTTGAGTCCAGGCGAGAAGACTCAAGGTGGGAAACTGAGGCAGATAACCGGAGTGTGTCAAAAGCCAACCCCAGGTCTCTAGCCCCGAAGGCCCCTCCCTCCCTTGGCCTCCTTCCCAACTTCTGAGACTACACTCGCCTGACTGAGCACTGAAGCAGCTCAGCTCCCACCTGTACCTCAAGCTAATGTACATTTTCAGCTTATCTCATGCCTTGGAGGGGGAGTGCTGGGTAGGACTGAATTGAAACACATATGGCCTTTTATCTGGGCAACTCTACGTGCACCAGTTTATTCCACACACTTATTGTGATGTTCCAAATAATGTGTGTGCAAGGTTTTTGACTGCTTGAAAAGTGTGAGAATAAATCTAAATGCCTCCAAGGTGGCTGAATAAAAGCTGATATATCCATAGGATGGAGTACTGTGCAGCTCTTTGCAGTGATTGAAAGAATGAAGCTGAGGGGACCTGGGAGATGGCTCAGTGGTTAAGAGCACTGGCTGCTCTTGCAGAGACCCCGGGTTCAGTTCCCAGTACCCAGATCACCACCATCTGATTTGGGGTGATCATTTCCAGGGGATCCAATGCCCTCTTCTGGCCTCTGCCGGCATCAGCCACGCACATGATGCACATGTACACATGCAGGTGAAACACTCACACACATAAAATAAAATCTTTTTTTAAAAAAATGAAGTGGAGCTGTGTGTATATAAACATCTCTGAGGGACTTCTTAAAAACTGTAGAGTGCATGTGTGTGTGTGCGTGTGTTTGGCTTATGCACACGCTGGTTTGGGTGCCAGTGCCAACACGCAGAGGTCTAAGGAGGGTGGCAAGTGTCTTCCTCTATCACTGTCTGGCTTGTTCCTTTTAGGCAGGGTCTTTTGCTAAACCTGGAACTCAAGTTTTTCAGCTGAGGCGGAAGCCAACAAGCCCCAGCAATCCTCCTGTCTCTGACTCCGTCAGGGCTGGGGTTACAGGCCTGCACAGGACCATGCCCAGCTTTTACATGGGTGCTGGGATCTGACTCTGGTAGATAGCAAGCTTCCACACCAAGCACTCTTTAGAACTGAGCTGTCTCTCCAGTCACTGAGGGACTTTTTAAAGTGAAAACGCAAGGTGCAAAAGAATACTTGTAGTTTTCTTTTGCTAGGTATGTGTGTGTGGTGTGTGTTTATTTTCACTTTTTATTTCTGTTTTGAGACAAGATCTGCCTATATAGCCCACGCTAGCCTTGAACTAATTCTCCTGCATCAGCCTCCAGAGTTCTGAGATTATAGATGGGCATTGGGTGTGTGGTTTTTTTATTGTTCTTGTTGTTGGTTGGTTGGTTGTTTTTTTGTTTTGTTTTGGTATGGTTTTGGTTTTTGAGACAGAGACTCACTATGTAGACCAGGCTGGCCTCACAGAGATCTGCCTGCCTCTGCATCCCAAGTCCTGGGATTAAAGGCATGCACCATCACAGTTGGCTATACTGGGTGTGTATTTAAAGAAAAAGTACACTCCCAGACCTGGCTGATTGGAAAAACCAGAAGACTACTCTTACATGCTGTTGATGGGGTTTAACTGGAGAATTTGAGTTTTCTCCCAGGCACGTGTTGACCTTCTAATTTAGCCAACTAATTTTGTAAAGGCTGGGTACTGGGCTAGAGCAAAGAACTGCCTACTCATGGGAGGTGTGGCATGTATGGGGCTCACCTGGCAGGGTCCCCTGGGGGTGGTGGCAGGGAGGAGGCTTGGAAGTCAGACTGGGGCTCCACAACCGGTTCCTCCTCTGGCTCCGAGGTGCCAGGACTGGGCAAGGAGGGGGTCTCTGTGGGCTCCAACTCCTCAGGGGATCCTGGAGGCTCTGAGTAGTGAGAGAATGAGCACTGAAAACCCCACAGCAGCACGTCATCCAACTCTTCCTGGATACAGGGGCCGGATTCAGAGCATGGACATGCTGGGTGAGGAGCACCTTTAGGACCACTCCAAACAACCCTCGCATCAGACAGTCTGGGATGGGAAAGGGGCACGTCTAATACTGTGAGAGTCAGCGAACCCAGGCCACTAGAGTCCTAGCTTGGACTAGGGTGGGGATTCCAGTGCCTTAGCAAGGCCTGAACTCCCCCATTGTGTGAATGGGAGCTAAGGCTCCTCTGAACTCCCTAAATTCCCAGTTTCTCCCCCGCCTAGCTTGTGACCACCTAGAAAACCTCTCACAGCTCCTCCCTGTACCTGGGTCCAAGACAGTATCCATAGGCTCATCAGCTTTCCAGGCCTGTATAACAAACAGAGAGATAGATCAGCATCAAAGGCAGACTTCAATGCCCCCGTGTGTGTGTGTGTGTGTGTGTGTGTGTGTGTGTGTGTGTGTGTGTGTATGTGACCCTAGCAGTAGGACTTGATTCTTTTTTTAATATTTTATTTATTATTTTTATTTTGTGTGTATGAGTATATTGCCTGCATGTATGTAAGTGCGCTTGTGTTGTACAATGCCCTCAGAGGTCAGAGAGGGCTTCACATTCCCCTGGAACTGGAGTTACAGACAGTTGTTAGCTGCCTTGTTGGGTGCTGGGAATTGAACTTAGATCCTCTGAAAGAGCGGTCAGTGCTCTTAACTATTGAACCATCTCTCCAGTCCCAGGATTTGATCCTTAATCTTCATTGTCATCCTGCCTAGATTCGGAATCACCAAGGAGACACATCTCTGGGCCTCTTTAAGGGTGTTTCCAGAGAGGTTTAACCAAGGAGGAAGACCCATTTTGAATGTGGATGATATCATCCCGTAGGCTGGAGTCCCAGACTGAACATAATGGTAAAGGGAGGTGGACAACCTCATTTCTGCCTGCTTTCGGACGGCAGACACAGTGACTTGCTGCCATGCTGTCCCCACCGTGATGGACCACACCTACTTCAAAGCATGAGTTAAAATAAACTTTCTGAAGCAAGAAAGTAACGCACACAATGGTTCGTTCATCTTGTCCGCAGGCCTGGCCAGTCATTCCGAAGTGAAGGACACTCCGAAGGAGAGACTCCAAGAAGATCCATCTCTCAGTGGGTGTAGGTGGTTGGCCATGCTGGAGCGGATAGTGCCCTGGGCCCCCATCCTCCCGGGTAGTGAGCTGCCCAGACCCTTCTCTCCACTCACCTCAGAGGGTTTGGGGGGCTGAGGCAGCACCTTCTCCAGATTCTCCTCCAGCCATCTGAGCAGCCACGGGCTGGACCTGCAAAGAGCCAGTGCTCAGCAAGAGGGTGGTCTGAAATCAGGATCATCTGAGCTACCCTGACTGCCCACTAGGGTCTAGGCCTGGCCAGTTTTCCATACCCAGGGAAAGGAGTCATCAACCATCAAAGGAATGAATGAGTGAAGGAATGAATGGAAAGACGTGACTGGGATGGAAGGCATAACTGAAGCAATCATGAAGTGGGGGCTCCAGAGATGGCTCAGTGGTTAAGAGCACTGACTGCTCTTGCAGGGACAGGGGTTCGATTCCCAGCACCTATATGCCAGCTAACAACTGTCCTTAACTCCAATTCCAGGGCATCTGATGCCCTCTTCTGTATCCGAGGGCACTGCATGACACAGGCACACTTACACACAGGCAGGCATAGTACTCAAACACATAAAATAAAAATAATAAAGTATTTTAAAAAGAGGCCAGGTATGGTGGCACACACCTTTAGTCCTAGCACTCGGGAGGCAGAGGCAGGTGGATCTCTGCTAGTTCAAGGCCAGCCTGATTTACATAGTGAGCTCCAGGCCAGCTGGGGCTACAGGGAAACCCTGTCTCAAAAAAAGACCAAAAACAAATTTTTAAAAAAGAAATCACAAAGTGGTTCTCCAGCCTGTGGGGCACAGCAACCTGAAAACTTCGCAATTATTAATACTTAGCTATAAGTACTAATTAAGGACATTAGGTAAAATTCTAGGTTTCTAGCTTTGAATTTTGATTTGGTTTTTGTTTTTGAGGTTATGTCTAGCTATGGAGCCCTGACTGGGTTCCATCCATCATCCCCTGGCCTCTGCTTTCGAAATTGTAGGATTCTGGGTGTGTGGCATCATGTCCAGACTGACTTCCTGCTTTTCTTAAAACATGAGAGGCTCTGACCAGATTGGGTTACAGTTCCACAGGGTTGGAACTGAGCAGCCCAGCCCCCCGGGGGGCAGGGTACAGGCTCCTCTGTGTGCTGTTCCCATCTGGCATGACACACCTATTGAAAAGGCAGCCGCTCCTGAAATGTCATATACTGTGAGACTGAGACACCTGGTACCTCAGTGTCCCCCAGGTGGTCTAAGCACTTCTTCCAGATGCCATATAGCCATGAAGCCTATCTGTGGGGACTTTATCATTGCTCCTTTCTGTTTGAGGTGGAGGATCTCCAGCCAGTGGCAGAAAACACAGACAGCACAGGAACACTGTCCCCATTATACAGATGAGATAAGTGAAGCAGAAAAGAGGGAACTAGCACTCTGCTTCAGATCACACAGAAGGTGGAAGTAGACCTGGCCCTGAACCTATGCCTCGGCTCTGTGCATACATCTCCCCCACACATATACTACAGGCAACTGTGACACTAACAGGCACTTACCCAGTGTCTTGGACCCTGGGATCCTCATTGGTGCTATCTGCAGACCCCGAAGGGTATTAGAAAACAAAGGAGAGAAGCAGGGATGGTGAGAGGTCACTAAGTGAGTACAAAGCTGTAGTTAGAGATCTTTTAAGTCCTGCCCGCACAGTAAGCTGGTGCAGACATACACTGAGTACTGCATGTCTTAAAAGCTGAAGAAAGGACCAACTGTTCTCACCAGGAAGAAATGGTAGCTATCCAAGGAGACAGGTAAGTCTAACCTGATGCCAAACACATGCATGTAACAGCGTCTTTAGTCCCTGTTAAGATGTACAATGCTATGATTTTTGTATCAGTTAAAAAAATAAATTCAGTTTTAAAATAAATTAACAAATTGCAAATAAAACCGTAAAGTCACTGGAGGAAGGAAGGAAGGAAAGAAGGAAGAAAGAAAGGAAGAAAAGAAGGACACCTTCCTGGAGCCCTGGGTCACTGTCAGCCTAGCGATCACTCATACTTGGCTGCCCAGGGCTGATGTATGGGCTGCTCAAGTCATGTGGCCATGTGGCCATATGACGGTGTGAACGCTCTCCACTTCAGGCCCATCCCAGTAACCCCTCAGGGACTTCTCTCCCTGGAACACCATCCGCCTTCCAGTCTTACCTGGATCCCCAGTGCCACAGGGCCCTGAGCTCTGTGCTCCAACCTGTCAAGACAGACAGACAGACATGATAGAGTGTCCGAGGATCAACTACCTCCCATCCGCCACTGATCCCTCCCTTCCTGCCAGTCCCCTGGCCCCAGTACCTGAGCTGGGTCTTCCACTCCAGCGGCCGGATTCTGGGCCCCTTTGCTGCAGGCAGGCTGTGGTACCACCTTCTCCATACGCTTCCAGAACCAGGTCAGCACCCAGGCGCTGGGACTGCCAAGGGACAGGGACACCAGTCCACCCTCACTCCCACCCATCCTAGGGGCAGTCCGTAGTATCCCAAAGGACTTGTCCTGAATCTGCCCATGGGGAGCCTCTAGAAATGCCACCTGAGCCTCAGGTCCTTCTCTAGAAAACAGTCTCTCAGGAGGCCATGGGTTCCCAGTGCATTTAGAACCTGCCCTCCAGGTGCTCCATACAGCACAGCCAGCCCCTCTCTGCTCTCACACCGATCCATCTGCCCCAGCCACCCCACATTCCCACTCAAAAAGGCTCCCTGGGGTGTCTCTGGGCTGAGGCCAATCAGCTAATGTGAGGGTTCCAAGTCCCTTCCCTTTGGCACCCCAACCTGGGCTCTGCTTGACTGAGCAAACATCTGAGAGTTTGTGCATGAGTCTGGACTCCTGGTTTCACCAAAGCTCCAGCTTTGGTCTGAAGTCACCTCAGTGTGGATACAATTTTGTCTCCCTACCTCCAAGGTACCCAGTACTGCAGCTCCAGCCTTTATCTGGCCCTGATGTCCAATGAGCCTGGACCCCTCCCTGGCCTCTGACTTCTGTTGAAACTCCCACAGACATTCCCAGGATGCTCTGGGCCTCTATTCCAAATGACTATAGACCTGTCACAGGATGTCCCTCTGTCCCAGTGGCTCCCTGGCTGGGTGTGGGGGCGTAGAGACACGAGCCCTAGGGAGAGGAGAGGGTGGTCTGGTACCTGTTCATCTTGGCAGCTACAGCGACCTGGGCCTGGAGGGTGGTGGGCTGAGGAGGGGCAACCTCCTGGACCTCTAGAAAAAGAGTCCCCTGTATTTCAGATGTGATCCCCAGAGAGACCAACTTCTCCCTTGCTGGGGAGATTGAGTCAGAGGCAGGACAGAAGCAGGATGCCAGAAGGTAGGAAGGTGAGCTCAGGTTAGCCCCTAGGAGCCCACACCATCTTCCACAAACTTCCGTTCCTTCATCTAGAAGTGAGCTGCTGCAAGGCCCAGAGAGGAGACCTCAACCCCCTGCCCAGCCCGCCTGGGTCCCAGAACTCACCTCGAAGGCTTGGGTCAGTCTCAGCTACTCCGGCTCCTTCCATTGGCTCCTTGGGTAGCTGGAGGGTTCAAACAGGGCCTGTAAGCCCCTGGTTCAAACAGACAGCCCCTGATCCATACAAGGGACCCACAGCCCTGGAACTTGATGACCTTCTGAGGGTCATCTCCCGCTGGCCTCATCTTCCACCCTGGGCCTCCATTCCTCCCACCACATGGACCTGGCACCAGGGCTAGGGCCTCTCATTCCAAGTTTGCCTCCCAGTCTCCCAAGCCTCTTATCCCCGGGAGGCTGCTCCACTTCGGTGACCCGCGAAGGTGGAGTAGCTGTGGAAGAGTCTCAGGGAAGCAGGCTTGGGGAGCTCCCCAGTCAGGCCTCTTCCTCCTGACACCTCTCCTCTGCCCCTGCGGCCTCCTCTCTCCACACACTGCTGTGTAGATGTAGAGAATCATGCATGGGCATCTATCCACATGGCCTTATGTGTACACCTAGACCAGGGGCGGTTTCCTGGGTTTCTAGAAAAGAGTGCCCCATACTTCAGATCTGGGTCCCCCCAAGAGCCCCATTTTTTCCTTACTTAAGTCATATTTAAGTATATGCACACACAAACACGAACATGTGTATTACATATGCACATGTAACAATGACACACAAATACACGTGTATGGATGTACACAAGTGCATGCATATACACTTTCACATACACAGGTCATCAATAATAATATACACACATACATGCGTGCATAGATGACAATATACAACACAAATGTGTACACATGCAGACATATTTGCATATGTATTTAGACAGAAATATGCACACAGCATATACATGTATACATTCAATCACATAAGCAGGCCTTTGCACAAATACACAAGCATATATATATATATATATGTGTGTGTGTGTGTTCAAACACATACATCTGAAAATATACACAAACATGCCAGGTATGGTAGCACACACCTTTAATCCCAGCACTGGGAAGGCAGAGGCAGGCAGATCTCTGTGAGATTGAGGCCAGCCTGGTCTACGTAGAGAGTTCCAGGTCAACTATGGCTACATGGAGAAAAAACTATATAAAAACTTTTTTTTAAACTATGTATATATGTGCACACAAACATACATGTGGCATACAAAATATGCATGTGCACAGATGTGCAAGTTTGTTCATATACACATGAACAGACAAGTATGCACATACACAAACACATAAATAAACTCACATACTCAGAAATGTGCACACAGCATGTAACACATGCACATGAAATCATGTGCATACAATAATCATACATGTGCAAATAAATGTACATACACACAGGTTTGCATACCCAATTCAAAATACTGGTGTATGCTCACAGTAAAATACCATGAGTATACCAGATGCATACGCACATACCCGTGTGCATACATACACACCATACACCTATTTCCTAAACACTCTGCACTGCCCCATTAACAACCATTCTACCAAGAACACCTGGATTCTCCAGTTCCCTCAGAAAACCTCTGTCAGCCTCTGTGTCTCGGGAGCACGCTCTACTTACTTCCAACTTCCAACTTCCAAAGTTATATAACCATTTCTTGTGAGCTCCTGTAGTCCTCAGTCTGACATACTTATTTGACCCTCTGGAAGGGTCATGCCGAAGCAATGCTGAGGCTCACATTCCCTTATCAGCTCTGTCTCCTGGTAGAAAGAACCGACTAGTCCTCATGTGCCAACCCCCAGGGGCAATGACTGATTGATTCATCTTCATGCCTTTTGCCCTGAGCATAGGCTCCAGCCTCAATTAGAAGCTAAATGAAATGTGTTTAATTGAGCTGCTAAATTAGTTGTCATCAGGCCCCTGAAGGAATGGGGTGTAGAACTGGCAAGTTTTAATATGCTTAAAGAAACATTCTAGAAAAATGTTCCTCAACATGCAGCACATGAACCAGTGTCAGCCTGCAAACTGCTACTGGTCTATGGTGATTGAATAGTTTATATCAAAGCATATATTAAGGGCCAGTGAGATGGCTCAGTGGGTAAAAGGTGCTTGCTGTCAAATCTAAGGACCTGTCTTCCAAACCCAGGACCCACATGGTGAAAGGGAAGAACTGACCCCTGAGAGTTGTCCTTTGATCTCCACACATACCCCATAGTTCATGCCTGCCCATGTATTAAATAAATAAATATTTTTAAGATTCTGTGTCATGTCCCAAAGTGTATGTACTTCATGGAACATTAATCCTAAAAGATACTTAGAAAAATAAAATACTGCTTTAAATACTGTTTATTTCCTCCATTGAGAAAGTCTTTATACAAAACAAACACTGACTGAGCGAAGCAGTGTACTTAGTTACATAGATTTCTATTCTGGAGCAATTCTGAATCTCATGCACTGGTATCAAGTGGATGATAGACAGGTGTCCAGCATGACTCTGCTCTAGACTCCAGAGACTGAAAAACATGGCCCTGGGCCACATTCAGCCTGTTGTTTGTTGTCATAAAGTTTCTGGGTTTTGTGTGTGCATATTTGTGTGTGAGTACAGACAAATACATGCCATGGTATATGTGTGGAGGTCAAACTTCTACCCACTGAGCCATCTCTCCAGCCCCACAAATAAAAAGTTTTATCAACACATAGCCACGCTCACTTGTCGCACATTATGTACAACTGTATTCATGTTATAAACAACAGAACTACTCACAGAGAAGGCACGGTCCACAATGCCCTAAATAGCTCCTGTCTTGCCCTTTATGGAAACAGCCTTGAGCAGGCCTATCCACTCTCTAAGACTGAGTGGCCTAATTCATATGAGTGTTGGGCAGGCGACCACCATGTTTCTCTCTGGCTCCCACTTTCTCTATTGAGAAAGATCCATAAGAAGCAGGTGGTCCGAGCTGGTAAGTCCCTGAACAGTAAGATCAGCCTGGCCTCCTCATCCCCACCTCTCACCAAGGACTCATCTTCTGGCATGGCCTCCTCAGGAGCTGTGTCAGACTCAGGCTCTGGCTCTTGCTGTGGTTCTGGTTCTGGCTGTGCTTCTGCTCCATCCTCCTTTTCTTCTTCTTTGGTCTTTTGGGGGGTCCCTGGGGGCTGAGGCAGCACCCTCTGGACCCAGCCCAACATCTTGACACCTGTAAGGAGTAGAATCTTTAGGTGCTCCAGGGCGCACACAGGTGCTCCCCTTGTCTGTGGCCGCTTTGTGCGTTACATATCTCCTTCTGCTCCTCATCTTTAAAACTATTTCTGCATTAGGACTGGAGAAATGGCTCAGGAGTTAAGAGTGCTTGCTGCTCTTCCAGAAGACCCAAGTCCAGTTGCTGCCTGGCCTTTAAGTGTGACTTCTTTCATTTGGTATGTGCAGTTGAGACCCTTCCATGTGGGCTCTCTCAACACAAGTTTATTCATTTCCACTATGGCGCAGCATTCTGGTATGAATTTTTCATAGTTTGCTTATCCATTTCCAAGTTGAACGAATGGTTTGGGGGAGATTTCAAATAAAGCACTCATAAACAAAAAAGAAGTATTTCTGCAATTTTGTCTCCAAGTATTTACCTTAGTCCTTAAGTCTAAGAGGTTGTTTCCAAGAGATGGAAAACATCCAACAGTATTCAACGGGAAGAGACTAGCTATTGGAAAGAGCTTAAATGTTCATCGTTGAAGAGATATGTATTGAGTCAACTGTTATTCAGCCAATCATGCAATATATGGGCCCATTAAAAAAAAAAAAAGAAGCATACAATGACCTAATTGAACTTAAAGCCCACTCAAAAAGAGGAAACCCATGTGTAGTGCTATAAACATAACCAGATACACATGGCTGGAGAGGTCATGGGTGGTAAAGAAAATCCCAAGAATGTCGCATCCCTAGACAAATGTAACTTCTTGTGGATCCTTATATTTTGCAGACAAGTATCCCAGTCACCACTCATCAAAGAAGCTTCTTTTGCAACACACGGAGATCATTACAGAGTTCCACAACTGGTCATACATAGAGATTGTCTATGAATTGCCCAAGCCTAAGTGACACATCTACAATACAACCTCCACACCTAAGACTCACAGAACATAGTGTAACAAGGGGTAGAGAGAACACTAACGTATCTCTCAACTCTCATCAACGAAGCTCCCTCATGCAGAAAGGGCCATGAATACAAAAGAACACAAATGGCCAAGGCATAGACAATAAGAATCTGCAGAGTGCGGGTCCTTGGACAGGACTCCTATATTAAACTCTACCTACCCAGGGCACAGGAATCATTTTGGAAGAGGGGGCAGAAAGACTGTAAGAGCCAGGGAGGAGGTGCGTGACCACATGGAAATAGAGTCCTCCAGATTCCTGGGACCTTGCTCATATGAACCTACAGCAATGGTGTCAGCACACACAAGACTCATACAAACTCAAGGAGACAAAATACCCAGCACAGAACTGTGGAAATGGGCAGCAGGCCCCAATCTTAGTCGAAGAATTATTGGCAGCTGATGACTGCTGGGTGAGGAAGAGCTGATCTTCTTAAAGGGAGGGACTCGAGAGGCTGACTAGATCCCAGATGAACTTGCATTGAGGGATGTCTGGGGACGCTAACTTGATTGCATAGTCCTTAACACAAATGACAGAATAGATCAGTCCAGTGGAGGAGGGGACTATGGGCGGGGATGAAGATGATTAAGATGTTTTGTATGAAATACACAAAAATTCAATAAAAATATACCCCCCCAAAAAGAAGAAGGAAATCTCTTTGAACTAACAGGAGATGTACATGCTCTGGAGTTAAGTCGTGAGCAGGTGATAGACTTCTTGTATCTCTGCTTGCCCATCTGCAAACTGAGGACACTAAAACCAGGCACGGTGGTATAATTATGCTGCAGCACTCAGGAGGTAGAGACAGGAGGATTAAAAGTTCCAGGACAACCTGAACAGCATAGTGAGACCTGTCCCCAAAGCGGGGGGCGGGGAGGGGGTGCATTGATAGTCCTTACCTTGTGGACAGATTGTGAGGATAAAGATGGAAAAAGGCCACATTCTCAGAGCAGTGACTAGCCCATTTTGAGGGCTTGTTAAATGCTGGTCATGACTACCAAGCCAGATGCTGAGCACAAACACTGACCATGCAATATCATACACTGCAGAATCTCATGACAGGGAAGAAGTGCCAGCATTGTATAAAGTCTGTATAACCGTATGAGAACAATAACATTAACCCACAACTATCAATTTTTTAACAAAATGCCAGTTAGATTCTTTGTCCTGGTGACAGTGACACTTTGATTAGTTTTTGGCTCATTGATCTTAAACAAATTGAGAGCCAGACTCCATGAGACCAAATCCTTACAGGATGATCTCACTCAGCAGCCCCATCCAGGCTGACTTGTGGACAGGCTCTAAGGCTACCCTAGACACAGGTCTACCCTAGGCCATGTAGCTCTGCCAGTATCTACCAGGATCCCGGGGCTGAAAAGAATAGGCCTAAGGCCTGGAATCCCCACTCTACTGCCAGCTTCCCAAAGCCCCTGGCCACACTGCTAGACTGACTCACAACCCTGACCCCTGACCCTGCTCAAGCTCAGCAGCCCAGATTCCCCCAAGGCAGGCTGTGCTGGGGGCAGAGTTCAAGGTGCAGAGTCAGATAAGTCTCCAAGGAACCAGCTCCAGACAGGAAAGCCTCCTTCTTCCCATTCCTTACAGACTTGGCATATAGACACAGTGACTTCCCAAGGCCATGTACGGGATGACAGATTATACAGACCGAGGCAAGTCACCACAGCCCTGAGAGCCAGAGCTGAGCTAAGTATGCCCACCCAACCCCCACCGGCACATGCCTCTGACCACACTCATCCTTCTTCTGCCAGTCTTGCCCCAACCCCAGTAAGAGAAGCATTCATTCTCAGCACAGACAGGTTGACCAGCCTGTCCAAGGTGACCATGGACAAACAAGTTTACTCTCAGATCTGCCCAATTCCGGCTGTTCCACATCCGTTCTAGGGTCCTGTTACTGCCTGTTCTTGACCTCTGCTGCAGACTGGCCCCGTAGCTGAACAGCAATCCTGGTTTGCATCTATGAACCTTCTGGAAATGACTATGGAAACTTCCTACTAGCCTGGTTTTCCCTGGATGTGAATTCTGATGCTCTGTCCCATCTTGCTGCCATGTTCTTACTGACCCGCTTCAAAGAGGACAGCTGAGACCACAAGAGGACCTAAGGGTGGCTCCCCAGGGAACTGCAGCATTGGACATCAACATTTTCATACTCTTCCAGGGAGCTGGGGAAAAAGCAGATTTCTAGGTTTCCCCAAACCTTCTGAGGCCTCCCTGAAGATTTCAAAGCCCGAGCCACAGGATGGAATATGAGAAAGAGCAGACGGGCCTCCCGTACGGTCTAGTTCATCACCTAAGTGCCTTGCTAGAAGCTGAGCCTGGGGAAGCCCACAAGAGTCCCACTGAACCCCCACCTCATTTGGATTTACCTGCTCAGATGCCAACTTCTAGCCGAGAACTGCTGTCTGCTGTCCCCGCAGCTGGCCTCTCAGACACTGTGGGGATTAATTAGTACTAGATGAGCCGGGTGCAAAGGATTAGCTGATGCTACAGATGGGCAGGATAGAAAGGCTGGTGCCCGGCAACCCACGTGTGTGTCCAGCAGGGCCCTAGAGCCCAAGGTTGGGCCCCATGGATTGCTAGAAAACCTGCCCAGTACCAGTGTCTGGCTCCCAAAACACACTGGCCAAGCCACAGAGCTGCTGGGGGAGCAACAGCCTAATCATACAGTGGTACTAGAAGACTCTGCAAGGTGGCAAGGGCTCAGCAGCTCACTCGGTGGGCAGGAGCGTGCCCCAGCTCCCCAGCCCCAGTGCTGGGACTCAACAGGTTCTGGGTAGCCAAGAGTCTTCAAAAGCTTGAGCTCTACCACAGGAGTCATGAGTCTGAGGTGAGGCCTTTAGTGCAACTCTATTAATTCTGAGTTCTGCACAGAAACAAAACCAAGAGAATATGAAGTCCTAGAACCAAAGGTCCCAGTACAAGGTCTCAGGCCTGAGGGTCCCTGACGGGTGTTTGAGATGGGATCTTGTTATGTGGCCCAGGCTGCCCTGGAACTCACTATGTAACCCCATGCTGGCCTTGAATTCGTGGTCCTCCTGCTTCAGTCTTCTGAGTGCTGCTATTACAGGTCACCACTCCTGGTTATATCTATTTCTTTAAGAACTTCATCAAGGTATAGTTTATCTGCAAAAAAAACAATGTTTCAAGCATACGACTGTGATTTTAGGAAATTGATTGACCTGTCTAAGCACCAGCACTGTCCCATGTTCATCCATGCTCCTGTGAGAGCCTTCTTGCTGGACAACAATCTCTATTCTTCCCCTATGTATAGTCAACCAACTATCTAGACTTCTGTCTAGAGATTTGCCTTACCTAGACTTTTTTTTTCTCCTGAAACATGGTTTCATGAAGCACAAGCTAGCCTCAAACTCACTATGTAGTTGACAATGACCTTGAGCTTCTGATCCTCCTGCCTCTGTTCCTGGGTGCTGGGATTATACTCGGGCACCACCATACCAGGTTGATGCAGTGCTGAGAGAGGAACCCTGGGCTTTGAATATGCAAGAGCAGCACTCTTCCAGTTGAGCTTACATCCCAGCCTCGTCTGGACTTTTTATGTAGACAGATCACATAATCTGGGGGTTGGGGAATTAGAGTCTGGTTTCTTTCATGTAGCCTGGGGCCAAAGCTCACCCACCTCATACAATGTGTCAGTACAATAGGTAGTTGTTTCCTGACAGGACTGTGATAACAGACATTCCATAATTTGTTTCTCAACTCACTGGCCCACAGACACCAGGCTTGTTCTACCTTCTGCCTAGAAGCCGTGTAGCTCTGCTAGTCTTGCGTGGGCACCTCAGGACAATTTCTTGGAGTGAATCTTCTATATGACTCAATCATATTGAAAATTTGCTTTTTGTTAATTTGGGTTTTTTTGGAGACAGGTCTCTCACTCTGTAGCCTAGGCTGGTGTTGATCTCAAGATCCTCCAACCTCAGCTTCTAGAGTGCTGGGATTAGAGCCAGATGCCAGCCTGCCTGGCTCATGTCCCACTTTTTAAGAAACCACTAAACTATTACAAAATTAGTACCCTATACCTTGACCTAAGTAGCTGTCACAGTGGGTCTCAATTATAAATTACTAAATTCCGCATTTATGTGCTTTCTCTATTTTCTTCTATTTTCTGGGCTTAAGAATTAGATCTTAGATTGGGGGTGGTGAATGGAGTTGGCTCTGGTTAAGTTTCTGTAAGAAAACGACTTGGGGGTTCTGTTTCATGCTCCTGAAGGAGGACCAGGGGAGGAGCAGCCAGGAACCAGATCTTGCAGAAGCCTAACAATAGGGAATTCCAGCTCTTATAGGCTCAACACCCTTGAAAGTAGATGCAAATCACATGCCAATATATGCAAAAAGAGTTGGCTGCCCCAGGTTTCCCAACCTTGGACTGTCTCTCTCTAATCCCAACGCTTCAGGGTGCTGAATTAGGCACCCACAAGCTGGCTTTCCTGGAAGGGGGGAGGACCGCAGCCCCCCATGGGTGGGGTGGGGGTGGGGTGGAGTATCACCTGCTAATCCCTGGCCTGCTGAGGCCACCACTCTGCCTGATCCCCTACCTGACCCTGGATCCTTGCCTGGACTAATCTCTACCCTCAGAGACCAAGGGCTGGCAGATGTGATGTATTCTTCCCTGAGATTTGCAGGAGCCCTTGAAGCTCACAGATAGTCCTTTTACGGAGCCCAGGGCTCTTGCTTAACACAGACAGTACTCTTGAGGTTCAGAGAGAGAGAGAGAGTAACTAGTCCAGGGTCACACAGCCTGGGGTGGGCCCAGCAGCCATCCCATAGAGCCCCAGCTGTGACATTTCCCAAGATGCTTGGCTTGTGCTGAAGCCACAGAGACTTCTAGAAATGGGTGCCCAGTGCCTAGGGACCCTAGCAGCCTGGGTTGTCAGGGTTACCTGGGAGCCATGTCCTCACAATCAGGCTGCAGGGGGCATTGTCTCTGCCCACTCCTTATCCTACTGCTGTCCATAGGGCCCTCCCATCTTCCTTCCTCTGCCCACTGAGCAGCTGAAGAGCAGGAGTTCTTACCTGCCAGTGTACCTGGGCCTGTGCCCTGCAGATAAGGTAGCTTCTGTGGGCGGATGGCGGGCAGGAAGCTCTCCCTTCCTTTTTCTCAGTGCTCCCTACCCTTCCTCAAATACTCACGGTCCTCCATCATGCTCATTGTCAAGATCCTCTTTCTTCCTGCCTATCTAGTTCCCACTACCACCTCTCACCTCAGACTTGGAGGTCAGGAAACAAGCAAGCAGAATCAACAAATTCTGACTCAAGTGTAAATGACTAGAAGGGTGCTCTTAGGGGTATATCTGCTTTTTAAAAGAGAGGCACAAAGTAACCATCCATGCTTTTTCAATCCAGATCTCTCCTGTCTCTTCTTTAACACAGTCTTATCTGTCTGTAGTCAAATACCTTAGCCAAGGTAAATCTAGAGTCACATAGCATTCTAAGCTATGTTCTGAGCTCATTTGCTCTGGTTGAGTTTATTTGCTCTGGCCTTTTCCAACTCAGTATTTAGTAAGTACCACCTCTCTTAGGCCATTCCTGGAATAGCCCAACTCCAGCCTCCCAGACCCCGGCACTCTGTGCTGACCTCCCTCACAGCTCTGGATTGTATGTGCCTGCGTGCGGGTCCTGGCTGACCTGTGTGCAGATCGTGAGAAATGAACTGGTACACAGAAGGTGCTCAATAAATGCCCGATATGTAGTTAACGCAGCGCAAGGGTGTGTGCCGACAGGGCAAGGCCTCTGATTCAGACGCTTTGTTTCCCAGCTATGGCCCGCATCATCGACTTAGTGCCCTGGGACGACGGCTCCACTCACGTGTATGCGTCCCCCGCCATCCTGTTACCGATGGAGCGCGTGCGCAATCCCCTGGCGGGCGTGAAGCACCAGCTGTCCCACCCGTTCCTGCCCACACTGCGGCGCATGGACATGGACTCGGTCAAGGGCTGTCTGTCGGACGAGCACAGCCAGTCCTCCACCTACTGCCGCAAAGGTCAGGCCGCACCCCCAGCCACAGCTCTGGGTTGAAAATGCTCCTAATGTTCCAGGAGTGGTGGAACTCTTTAATCCCCAGCACTTAGGAGGCAGAGACAGGCCAATCTCTGTAACTTCTGGGCCACCCTGGTCTACATAGCAAGTTTAAGCCAGCTAGGGCTAAATAATAAGACACCAGAGGTTAATGTCCAATGTCTTCCTCAAAGGGGTAGCTCACCGAACCTGGAGCCCACTGATTGGCTAGGCTGGCTAGCCAATGAGCTTCAGGGATCTGTGTTCTCCAAAGCTGGGGATACAAGTATGTGTGCACCTCCGCGAGGCTTTTGTAGAAGTCCTGGTGACCCAAACTCAGCTGCTGATGCTTGTACGGCAGTACATTACTGATGGAGCCACCTTCCCAGTCCAGACTGCTGCTTTTATTGAAAGCATTCAGCAGGGGCTGGAGAGATGCCTCAGCAATTAAGAGTACTGGATCTGGATGCTCTTGCAGAGGACCTAGGTTCAGTTTCTAGAACCCACAAGGTGGCTAACGAGGGTCCATAACTCCAGTTCCAGGGGATTCAATGACCTCTTCTGTCTTTTGCAGGCATTGCACGCACATAGTGCACTTACATACATGCAGCAAAACACTCAAGCACATAAAATAAAAAATAAATAAAACAAAAAAATTTTTAAAGAAAGTAGACAAGAGACAGGTGTGGTGGCACAGGTATGTCATCTCAGCACACAGGGGGCCCAGGCAGAAGACCACTAGGCAGACCAGCCTGGGCTCCATAGTGAAACCCTGTCTCCAAAAACAAAAACCAAAAAACCCAGCCAAACAAAAACAGACAACAAAAGGAAAGAAACAAACAGGTCTGGGAGTGCACTGCTATTCGGCGGCCCAGCACTTGCCTAGCACGCACAAGGCCTTGAGTTCCATCTCTACAAAAGAAAAGTATCTGCTGCCAACTGAATCTATACACAAGTCGGGGCCTTCCCAAAGCTAGTCTCCTGGCCTCCCTTGGTGGCAGGGCACTGGAGGGATGTATGCGTGCCAACCCAGCTGCAGGCCACTTCTAGCTTCTAGCTGGAAGGCTTCTTCTAGCCTTCTAGGTGAGAGGACGCTTCCCCGGAGCTCTGCCTCCCCTGGCTTCTGGCCCATCTCCTTCTGAACTACGTGCAGCTCTCTGTCCTGACCCTAGTGATTCCAATGGATCTGGGCATCTCAGTGGAGACATCTTCAGACTCCTGTCACTCAGCTGGGGCCTAGCTATCACACTGGAATCTCCGGAGCCTCATTTCCTGCTCACCCTGACCTAATTTATCCTGGAGCATCTATCTCCTGAATATCTTTTCTCAATTCCTTGGGCAAGTCCAAGGACCTGTGAGGCCCTGTCCCCCCAGAAGCCCCTCACGTCCTTATGTTTTCATGGGAGATATGGGGAGGGCTCTTTCTCACCCTTTTCCAGGTCCAAGGGGGCTGGGAAGAGGTAGTTCTGTTACAGCAGCAACGCTCTGCCTGGATCAGAGCTGTAACATGCACATGCAGACACACAGACACGTGCACACATGGGTATATGAGCAGCCTCCCCATCATATATATGACTTTGCCAGCAAGAAAGGCAGCGTCAGTACCTGGCAACAAACAGGTACTCAGCACTCAGAGGCTGAGGCAGGAGGATCAGAGTTTAAGACACAGTCTACTTATTCAGACAGTTTCAAAATGGAGGAGGAGGAGGAGGAGGAGGAAGGTCATTATCAGATATGACTCCTCGACCCTGAGCCTCAACAACTGCAAGCTAGAGGAAACCTTATGTTCAAACTCAAGAGCCATCAGAACAGCAGCGAGGACATTTCTCTGAGCAGATGCAATGTGCCCGCACTGCTCACTGATTAGTTCATTTCAGCCTCACAACATCCCTGTGGGCAGGCTCGTAGAGCCGTGTCCCTGTTTTTCTGCTCAGGAAGCAGAGGCCAGACCTCAGAGGAGGTTTCTAGAAGAGAGTTGGGCTGGCCTCCTTCACCTTTTTATATGCTGTGTGTGCCCAGCCTTTCCCTCCAAGATCTCCATTCTTCTCACTGCCTTCTGCCCACCTCATGTTTGTGCTCACGAGATCCCTCTCTCTCTCTCTCTCTCTTTCTCTCTCTCTCCCTTTCTCTTCCTTTTTCACCCCTCTCCTCTCTTTTTCTCACTCACATGTATGAACATGTGTGTGCACACAAAATTTTGCCAAACTGTCCCTCAGCGACAAGGACAGCCTCCTACACAACACAATAGCATTAGCACACCTGCGAAAGTTAATAATTCCATAACATCCAATATCCAGCACACCATAACAGCAGCACACTTTTCTGCTCTTGTAGAGGACCAGATCAATTAAAAATAAATTTTTTTTAAAAAAAACAGAAATGGGATTGAATCTGGGGTTTGAGTCACAGTCAGTTAAGTCTTGAGCCTAAAACAATCTTCCACCCATTTCGGTGTCTTCCTGTACTATTGACTCAAACTTTCTTAAAGTGTCTGTTTTGTCTGTGTGTATTTAAGTGCACCTATGTCACGCAATGCCCCCAGAGGCCAGAAGAGGGCATTGGATCTCCTGGAACTGGAATTACAGACAGTTGTTGGCTGCCATGATGTGGGTGCTGGGAACCAGACCTGGGTCCTCTTCAAGAACAGCCAGTGCTCTTAACCACTGAGCTATTTCTCCAGCCCCTGTACTATTGACTTTAAAGAGTCCCAGACAACTGTGTTCTAGACAGTTCCATGTGATGGCTTTCAGCAGTTGTTTCCAGGGTGTTTGTTACCATGTTAAACCAGAAATTAGCCAGGTTCGGCATGTCACAGCTGACTGCATTCTGTAACAGGGCCATGAAACTGTTCATTGTTCTCGCTGCTAATGTTGACAGTTCACTTAAGGTGGCACCTTAACTGTGAACTGTGTGCTTTTCGTGGCCTCCAATCATCTTAACTTTTAGATTCTAAACACATGGTTTCAAATTTTTACCTTTTTTTATGATGCTGAGATTGAACACAGGGCCTTGCACACACTAGGCAAGTGCTCTGTCACTGAGCTACAACCCTAGCCCTTTGTTTTTTGAGACCAAGTCCCACTGTGTTCTCCATAGCAGGCCTCAAGCTCACAGTCCCTGCCTCCACTTCGAGTGCTAGAATACTATAATTCCAGCATGCACAACTCTGGGGGGAGTTGGTTCTTTCTCTCCATCAAGTAGGCACTGGGGATCATACTCAAATCATCAGGTTCAGTGGGCAAGTGCAAGTGTCTTAACCAACTGAGCTGCCTTGCCAGCTGTGTTTATTTTCATGTAGTCACAGTTACTGGTCTTTTCTTTCCACTTTTGATGTTTTAGGTGGAATTAATAAGGGCTCTCCCATCCCTGGATTGTAGAGGAATTTATCCACATTTTGCACATTTTGTTGGTAGTACTTCTATTCTCTCTCTCTCTCTCTCTCTCTCAATCAATATTGATCTCTACGTAGTTTACTGTAAGCGATATGAACACTGTTTTTTTTTTTTAAAGAGTGGGGAGGAAGAACCCGCTAGGCGCACAAACAGCCCCA
Organism: Eospalax fontanierii; assembly: GCA_035773235.1. Taxonomy (NCBI): domain Eukaryota; kingdom Metazoa; phylum Chordata; class Mammalia; order Rodentia; family Spalacidae; genus Eospalax; species Eospalax fontanierii. Next base: position 16,712,731 of record CM069552.1, read on the forward strand.
GCAGAGGTTCCACAGTTTGGGAGAGTGTTCAGTTGTGCTGGTGACGGTGGAGTTGTCTGGTTGTCTGTGTTGCTGAGGAGCACAGGACAGAGTTGGGAAGAGTCTCACAGCACTCCGCACTCTCTGTAAGAGCCTTTACCCCAGGGTGACCCAGCTATTTAAAAACTAACCTTTTTTTCTTTGAGACAGGGTCTTACTATGTAGCCCTGATTAGGCTGGAACTCCATATGTAGACCAGGCTGGCCTCAGACTTACCTGCTTTTACCTCTTTAGTACTGGCATTAAAGGCCAGCACTACTTCCTCTGGCAAAAATGGCATTTATTCTCCTAAAAAAAATAGTGTTGGCCGAAGCCTCTCTTGTGCCAGCCTGAAAGGGCTGCTGAAGGGATACCTTTATCTTGTTTCAACAGATGATTTTGACAAAGCCCATTTCACACTCCTGGGAGTTCCCAGCAAACCCCTGCAATGCTTGGTAAGTGTCCTTTGTCCCTGACCTTGAGTTTGCTCAGAAGCACCAGTCAGTACTCAGGCACCTCTTGTCCTAGTCGCTACTGAGCTTACCCTCAGCTCCTCCGTGGGACCTTCCCACCCCTATCCAATCCAGGTTTCCTGCACTCCCTCGGTCAGATGGGCCTAATGTCAGTTCAGGCCTGTGGGGTGGTCTAGGAAGCTCCCAAGGTCTTGCGTCTGCCTCTAGCTATACGGTTCTGATTTATCACTCCTCAGGACTTCACCGAGGCCGGCCGGAAGCTCTACCACAGGTACCGCGAGGGAAAGCTGGTGCCTATCGCCCCAGGCATCAACCGGGTCGACTGGCCCTGCTTCACGCGTGCCATCGAGGACTGGTCCCGCTTCGTGTCCGCGGCCCAGGAGTTCAAGTTGCCTTGCCCAAACAAGAAGGGTCAGTGTACCAACCGCAGAGGATGCTCTAGGGAGGGAGACGCTGCAGCAGCTGAGTGGTGCGTCTGGAGCAGGGAGCCAGAACTGTCGGCAGGCACACCAACTTGGGGACACAGAGCAGGGTGCTGGGGCAGCTGATCAGGCACGGCTAAGACGGGCAGAGGGACCGGGAGGAGGCACCTGTCTGGGGTATGGAGCTCGGAGACAAGTCCAGGTCCAGGTTAGGGGAGCAGCTGAGAGCAAACCTGGTTCTGGAACCGGCTCCGCAGGTTGGAGGAGAGGACCCGGCAGGGTCCTGGCAGAGTCGCTGGGGCGGGGTCTCTGTGCAGAGGCGGGGCTTCGATGAGGGAGGACAGGGTTTTTCGCCGCCTGGTGTCCAAGACGGACTCTCTCTGCAGTTGAGAGTTTCAGCGGCTACGCGGTGAGGTACTTGAAGCCGGAAGTGACACAGAACTGGAGGGTACGGAAGATGCGATGCGTGCTGACGGGTCCTGGGGGTCCTGATCTGGAGCGACTTAAAGCAAGGGGTGGGGAGCGGGGAGGCCCAGGGCCCTGGTGTCTGGGAAGGGGTGCTGTGGTTCTGCTGGGGGTCCGAGCTCCCCTGGCTTACCCGTCCTCATCCCTATGGTCCGCCCCAGTACTGCATTAACCAGAACCCCAGCCTAGACCGCTACGGACACAAGCCCCTGCCTTACGACTCGCTGTAAGTGATGCCACGCGCCCCAGACCCCGAGCCCGGAGCAGGGGAGGGGAGTCGAGCTGCTTTACAGACGTTAAATTCCTGTCCGCCGGTCCCTAGCACCTCGGTCCTAGGGAGCAGGGCGCTCAGGAGCTCACCCTCCGTTCTTTTGCAGGAATATGTTCCGGCGCTTCGGCTCTCACTACAGGTAGGGGATGGCCCCGCCCCCTCGGGCGGCCCACCGAGCTCTGAGGATGCTCAGTCCTCGCTCCACCTGCAGCTCAGCTGGTTTGGGGAAGGGATGCCTTTCCACCACATTTGGCACTGAGAAGGCCGGTGTCGGGGGTACCCGGGAGGATGGTGAGCAGCCATCTGCCTCCCGCTGCACAGTGGCACCCCCAGCTGGGTCACCCTGGGGTAAAGGCTCTTACAGAGAGTGCGGAGTGCTGTGAGACTCTTCCCAACTCTGTCCTGTGCTCCTCAGCAACACAGACAACCAGACAACTCCACCGTCACCAGCACAACTGAACACTCTCCCAAACTGTGGAACCTCTGCTGGGGCTGTTTGTGCGCCTAGCGGGTTCTTCCTCCCCACTCTTTAAAGTCAACTCAGCTGTCCCATTCTCTCCTTCTCACTCTTTGAAGCCAGCCCCAACTGTCCATCCTCCTGGAAGTCTTCCCTGCCCCGGGTCTCTCCGCACAGCTCACATTCTATTTCACCTCTAGCTTGTAGCAGCCGGACTGCTGCCTCATCCTTTTGGTGAAAAGCTGCTTTCCCCAAGCACATGCGGGAAAACTTTATTACTAGTGTGTGATGCCAGAATGGGTTCCTGTATAACTGAAAAACCCATGATGCAGTCATAGTTGGGGGTCAGTGGGAAATGGTGTGAGGTGTGTTGAAGGTGTGTGTAGCAGCAATCGGCCAAAACTATGCATAAAGAAATAGGGAGCCATTGAAGGGTCTTGAGCCACACCCAGACTGGATGGGAGCTGCTTTCAAAGACCTGAGAGTACAGGGGTGGGCTTTGGAATGGACGCGGGGGCTAGGGAAGGACAACCTGACTTTCCTTCAAGGTATCCTGGAGTCCTCACCTCATCCCTCTTTCTCTCCACAGTCGAATCAACTATCTGACTCCCTGGCATTAATCTGTGAAAAGGAGGCTGATCCTCCTCTGGCTGGGCCATGCCACCACAGATCCCCTAGCAGGACAGAGGGCCTATGGTGACACCACTCATCTTCCTGGGAGTTCAGTTCAAGAAATAAATCTAATGCTTCTTTGGGAAATCCCTGTGTACGACACACGCACCACATGCACAAATACGCATGTATGGCAGACTGGAGGCTGGTCACGACCATACATAATACCTTTGTGTGCCCCCCCAACTCCTTGGGAACAGGGTGAAGGATGTAGGGCGGTGAAGGATGTTTGGTGGTCTTGGGTGGAGATTCACAGTCTAAGCCTGGAGCCAGCTGGGGTCAAGGCACAAGGGCAGCCGGGGTGCTAGATTTCCCTGATGAACCCTGAGCCTCTACCTCAGAGCCTGAGTTTGAACCCTAGAAGGGAAGGAGGGGGTTGAAAGAGGGATCTGTGGTACCTCTCTGGAAAACTTACCATACTGGTGTGCTTTGGGGCACCCAGAGTCTCCCTGAAGGGAAGGGAACAGGCTAGGCCCACCCTCTGTTCCCTATGAGGCAGCAGAATTCCAATATAAGCCTGGATGAAGTGTCAGAATATTCTGCCAAGAAACGTTATCACCTAAGCAGAAGGTTGCCTGTTCTACCCATGAGCAGTAAGACTAGCCCTCATCTGTGCCCCTCCCCGACCAGTCCTGACCCCACCTCCCTTAATAGTAGGCATAATGGCCTGACCTAGATGCAGAAAAGCCCTAGGGTTTTCCTGTTCTTGGCCTGGTGCTGCATTAGGGCAGCTCCTTGGCCGTCCATACCCTATTCTGCCTGTGGGTAGTCTGCATGGACAGGCCCCCACTGGGACAAATAGCCACCAAGCTCAAGAACTCAGTATGGGATTTCTGGACTGTGCTGGAGCCTCACAGACCTACAGACCTGAAATCACACGCAAAATCACACATCAGCATGCAGGGTGTCTTCCACGGATAGTAACCCTCTTTCATCCGATCCTCAGCAAAGTCGGTGTCCACAGTGGTTAGAAACTCCTTGTGGGGTGGGTGTGGTGACGCACACTTTTAATCCCAGCACTAGAGAAGCAGAGGCAAATGGATCTCTGTGAGTTCAAGGCCAGCCTGGTGCCCCCCACAGGTCAGAATGCATTATTGCATTATCACCTAGTGTTTTCTCTGGGTTGTGCCAGAACACTGGGATGTGAATACACCCTGTGCTCCTTGTGTCACACATGGTGAAACTGGCCAGGTCAAGCAAAAGGTTAGCCTCAGGCCAAACCCAGAATGCAAGTCTCAACAAAGTTCCCGTACTTGGCAAAGGGTTCGCATATGGTCTATACTCAGCTCTATAGAGTAAGTTATTTTCCAGAAAAGTAGTCTCTCTGCTTAACTTTGGGTGATAAGAAGGTAGGCTGTGGGCTGGCCAGTAGCTCAGTGGCAGTGGAAGAGCACTTGCGTAGCACACATGAGGCCTGCATTCAATCCACACATACAAGGCAGGTTTGTGTTGTGGTTTGATATGCAGACAGAGCCTGTGTTACAGAGTTGAGGCTGGTTGTGATTTCTGTTACTACCAGGGATAGTCACTGCCCTATATTGAGACAAAGGACCATGGTGTCCGTCTCTGTTTCAAATATGGGGTTCTGCTGACAATAGTGCAGAAGGCAGGAGTTTGAGGAAGAGCAGCCTGGAGTCCCTTCTTCAGGACCTAGTGAGAATGTACCCAGCCCTCCTCGCTGAAAAAAAGTGGACAGCCTTGGGGAGCCACTAGCAGAGCCCCTTGGGATGTCAGAGGTCTGAGAGTTTTCTTCAAATGACACACACACACACACACAAAGACTTTGTTCAAGGCTCCCAGCAGGGGTACTAGAGCCCCGCCCTGGACACTGGAGGTCAAGGAACATGTTGAAGTGCACAAGTGGGGGCAGAGTGACTAGATTCTTTTTTCTGTACCTGCTTCCTTGACCCAATATGACTGACCAAATCTACCAGGATGTGGCTCAGCTTTGAGCCTTTGCCTGGGCCAGTGCTAGTAAAAGAAATGGATTTGAGGGAGTTGTGATGAGTCTAAGTCACAGAGCTGGTGACTCGCAGAGCTGGGAACTGCAGGCAGTGAGACTGTGGTTACCATACTCTATTCCACTCTGCCAAGACAAACAAGCCAGGAGTCGGGAGGAAAGCAAAGGGGTTTCCTGGGGCTACAGACATATGGCCAGGGCTTGGAAGAGATGAAACAGACAGAGAAAGCTCTCAGAAGCCAAGCCAGGTAGCATGCACCTGTAGTCCCAGATAATTGGGGGGCGGGGCAGGAGGATCAACTCAGCCTAGGAGTTTGAGACTAGCCTGGAGAGCACAGAGAGTCAGTGTCTCAGAATGACCAGCAGTGACCATTGCCTCCCAGCCTTGACCTCTCAATTTCAGAGATTTTGGCTCATAATAGGTTCCATCAGAAATCTTCAGTGCAGCCATGGCATGACGTTAGGGCGGTCCAGCAACCATGACCTCATCTCCGGCCTTTCAGGCTTGACTCCGGCCTTTCAGGCTTGACCCCAATCCACCACAAACCCTGCACCAGCTTTCTTGCTGGTCTACCCACCCCCAGGCTCTCATATCTCCAAACTTTGTTCGCAGTTGTCCTTCCACCAGAAACGCCTTCCCCACCTCTCCCTGTCCAGGCTCATCCCTCCTTCCAGAAAGGCCTCTCTGCCCTTCTCCTGACACTTCCTCAAGACCACAAGTGAGGGAGTGTGGCTGTGGAGGAGACACCCATGCCTCTGACCAATAAGCCTGCTTGCCAGTTCCTCTTACCCCTCTGAGGAATGGGGTCTAGGGTCTCTGGAACCAGTGCAGGCAAATCTGAACTGAATGAAAGTCCTACTATAAAGTAACAGTCGTGTTTATTACAAACAACATGGGAAACACACATCATAGCCCAGGGCCTGGGGCTGGACCAGGGTAGGCTCAGGAAGAGGGTGAAGCTGAAACTGAAGTGGGATGGGGTGAAGATCACACACTATGTCCTAGAGATCAGAAGTTCTGACATTTTCTTACTCTACCTTTTGTATGTGCACACGCACACATGGGAATGTGCGTTTGTGAAGGCCAGAGGTCAACAAATGTCTTCCTCAATCACCACCTTATTTTTTTTGAGACAGGGTCTCTCACTGAACCCAGTGTGAATTGAGTTCATATGTCCATGTGTCCTGTTGTTGCCTGTCCCCTATCATGTCCCCCACCCCCGCCCCCAGCCCAGGGTTACAGATTCATGCAACTATGCCTAGCTTTTTATGTGGATGCTGAGAATCCAAACTCAGGTCCTCATGCTTGAGCAGCAGGCCATGTATCACTGAGCCATCTCCCCATTCCCTACTCTACCTTTTGAAGTTCACTGAAACCCATTAAACTCTCTCATCTGAAGTTCTTGCAAACAGCAAGTACTCAGTTATGGCTGTGGATGAACAAAGGCAGGAATGCAAAGCTAGGATGGAATGGGGACATAGTGAAGAGAGAGACCCCACAACTCATAACCCCCCTCCACACACACACACACAACTGACCCAAGATACTACAGCAGGAACCTTTGGAGATGTGAGGTCAACAGCAGTCAAGGCTCTTCCAGGAACAAAGAAATCACTTGCCTGTCACCAGAGTCTGGTGAGAGGCTTTGAGTGAGTTTCCACAAGCTGAGTAGTCTAGGATTGACTGGGAGAGAGAGCTGCGTCTACCCGGGAAGAAGTAACTAATAACTTCCATCCCTCAGGGAGCTTGGGGGTGGGGGGGGCGGCTGTAGCCTTGCTTCCTGGCCAGACTGTCAGGGACAATCCTGGCTTCCCAGCCAGAAAATGGTAGCTGGAGCCAGAGTGCCAGTGCTGTCCTGGCTACAGTGTCTATCCTCCAAAAGTATTAAGTCCTGGTCTCATGTGCCAGCCCCCACAGCTGTAGGCCTTTTGCACCACCGTGTGGTTTGAGCAGCCTGGGCCTCTGACTGTTCAGATCTACCCAGGAGTTTTGTCTAAGGCCATACAACTGGAAAATAAGCTGGGCCTTGAGCCTGGCAGACACAAAGGCCATCACCCGCTGAGCGATAGAAGCCTACAGGAAGGGATGTACTGGCTTCTCAGGGGCCACACAGAATTAGAAGCACGGGGTCTGGTCGGAGCCAGTTTCTGGAACATTTACATTATGAGTGCTCCTGTCCTTTGAACCTTCTACCCTCACCTGTCTCCACCTAGGACAGGGTGTTCGTGGCCTCAGATGCCAGGCCTAGGGGCTATTCCTCCCTGTCTCCAGTCCTACCATGGCCTTTGAGAAATGGAAAGCACCTGAGTGGCAGGTGGGCTGCTGGGAGCAGCTATGGAATATGGGAGAGGTATGTGAAGCGCACAGACAGGAGGCCTGGGCTTCACCTGCAGAGGGGTCATCATGAGCAGGCTGAGTAACAGAGGAGGCCATCCTCTGGGACTAGCAGGTCCCACCAGAGAGCATTTGAATGGGCTTGCTTACCAGGCCCAGTATCCAGCCTCTGGCCTTCCATGAGTTGCTGGTCTCTCCTCTCCTCAGGGGCTGTGGTTAAACCTCAGTCAGGTGGGGGACAGGTATATTGCATTTGGCAACCATCAGCATGTCCATAACTCAGGGCCTCACCAATACTCCATATAATTCTCACAACATCAAGGCAAATCAACTTCCTTTTGGACAGATGAGGTGACTGAGTCCTAAAGAGGTTGGGTGACCAGCCCAAGATCATGCAGTCAGAGTTTCAAATCTCAGGATTCAAGCCCAATCCCATGTCCCAGACTCAACCTGTAATGCTGGTCTGCATGACTCTCAGCCTGTGCAGGGCCCATCACTCCTCCCTCTTGGAAGAATGAGAAGAGCTGTGGTCTGCAACAGTCAATGTCTTTACTTCTAAAGCAGACATCAGACTCACTATGTATTAACATCAACAGTGGCTACCTAAAATGGAGTCATTCTTTTCAAACATCCAAACTCTCACATTCATATATGATCCAAAATGATATGAAATTAAGCTGTACACTGTTATGAATAATATAACAAACTGCTTTTGGAAAGCAAAATGTAAGGAAAAAATGAGCAGTTGGGACTGGACCATCATAAGCCTGGGTCCCAGTCTTTTGAGGCTTTGTAACCAAGAACCAGCCAAGGGAAGCTCCAGTCTGTCTCTGTGGGCACAGGAGGGAACCTGGATAGATAGAGCAGGTAGATATGTCCAATTGGACTTCATAAGGTGAGAGAGGTAAGGTGGCACTCTCAGGGTCCTTGGCATATGTGCTGGTCAGTCTTCTTTCAAGACTCACAACTAGGGAGCGGAGGGGAGGGGCTGAAAAGGGCAAAGGCAGGGCTGGGCTCAGAATGATGACTTTGACAACAAAGGTCCTCCAGGCTCCTGAGGAGGGCTTGGCCGTCCACTGATGGTGACCCACCATATGCCTGTCAGGAGCACTGCTATCTAGGCTCCTTTATCCTTTCGCCCTCCTATTCACTTCGGAAGCAGCCTGTGGGCAGCCCCAGATCTAGGAGGGCTCTAGAAAGGCTCAAAAAAAGAACAGTGTTTTGGCAACAGAAGATCCTTAGGGTCTGCAACCAGACTGTTGGAGGGGGGTAGCCCATGGGGCACTGTGGGGTCACACACCATTCCCCACCCTAAACAGTCAGGCCTGCGTTTGGCCCTGAAGCAGGGCTGGGGCAAGCTGAAGGCATGCCTCTGAGCCCCAGTCACTTTGGTTCACACGATTTGGGAGGAAGAGATTTGTCTATATCTGCTGACCTCCTTCCTTCCAACCCCAGGAATGGGGTAAGAGTGCTGAACAGTCCTCTCCTTCCACATCAGCAGTCGCGCCCGGCTAAGGGCACATTCACACCCTCACAGCTTGGAACCACTCTCAGGCAGGAGGGGCTGCTCATGTGCCTTTCCCTGTAATGGCTGAGGGTGGCACAAGGTCTAAAGCTGAGGGCATCACCAGATCCTTTCTGCTTCCCTCTTCTGGCTTGGCCCCTAGTCTCTAAGCCGACCCTGCCTAGACTTCTATGCTACACATCTCAACTATCAGAAACTTGAGGGCCATCAGCTCTGGTTGGGCAGTCAGTGGACTGTAGGTCATGGTCTACACCCCAGATTCCCAGGACTGTCACTAAGTTGGCCTTGTCCTCTAAAGATCAACTTGAGGATGTTCTACTATAACCTTCCTTCTTCCCAAGCCACTTGGTTTCTAACAAGGCTGAAAGACTGGGAAGGCTGGGTTGGCATTCCCATACTGGGACAAAGAGGCCACTTGAGTGCCAAGCAGGATCCCAGTACCCCACAGATTTAGGGGGTTGGGGGGCAACAGGCTCTCAGAAAACAAATCCTGTCAGAGGGGAGAGGTTAGTGGAATCAGGCTTGGCCACAGCAATCTGACTCTCCCATTGCCAGGCTGGTGCTAGAAATTCTGAGCATGGGCACCTTCTACCTGCCAGGAACTTTTTGTCCTCACTCCTAGGGCCTCACACGGGAGCTGGGTGACAGGCTTGGCGCCATGCAGCTGCAAGCAGGTGAAGCTTGGCTGGGCTGGGCAGGTGGCCACTGGCCTCAGGGCAGGCAGGCTGCTACCTGGTAGGCACCCTCCGCAGCTGCTGCCGCAGCGCTATGCTGCGCACTATGCTCCTGCAGCAGCGCCACGTCCAGGAAGCGCTCACCACACCACACGCACTTGAACTGCTGCTCGCGAGCGTGCACACCCTGGTGCTTGTTGAGATGCTCACGCTGCTTGAAGGCTTTGTCGCAGCTGGGGCATTTGTAGGGCTTCTCGCCCGTGTGCACCCGCCGGTGCCGCTGCAGGTCTGAAGCGTACTTGAAGCGCTTCTCGCAGTCCGGGCACTTGAGCGGCTTCTCGCGGGCTGGATCGCAGCGGTGCTGCACAAACTCGGAGGAGGAGAAAAAGCGGCGCTCGCACAGGGTGCACCGCAGGGGCTTCTCCGCCGCGGCACAGTGCGACAGCTGGTGCTTCTGCAGGGCAGACGCCCGCTTGTAGGCCTTGTTACACACGGGACACTTGAAGGGCCGCTCGGTGGAGCCTGGCAGGCACTTGTGGCGCAGCAGCTCTGCTGACTGGTCAAAGCCCTTCTGGCACACAGGACACTTGAAGAGAGTCTCCAGGGTGTGCACGTGCTGGTGGTAGAGCAGGTGACTAGGCTGCCCGAAGCCCTTCTCACACAGCCCGCACTTGAAGGGCTCCTCCGTCTTGTGCGTTCGCCGGTGCCGCATCAGCGCATACTGCTGCTTGAAGCCCATCGGGCACAGGTCACACTTGAAGGGCCGCTCTGCGCTGTGTGTGCGCTCGTGCTGTCGCAGGTCCGACGGCCGCTTGAAGGCCTTCTGGCACTCACCACAGCGGAAGGGTCGCTCGCCACTGGGGGTGCAAGGATGCTGCAGCAACTCTGATGACTCTTTGAAATGCAATTCACACACGTTGCAGCGGAACAGGTGATGCTCACCTGAGTGTGCATACATATGGCGCACTAGGTGCGAGCGGTGCTTGAAGGTCTTCTCGCACACTGCACACTTGTAGGGCCGCTCGGAGCTGTGTGTGCGCTTATGGTGCACCAGGTGGGATGACTGGCTGAAGCTCTTGTCACACAGCGTGCACTTGTAGGGCTTCTCTCCAGTGTGGATCCGCTCATGCCGAGAGAGCTCCGACAGGTGCTTGAAGGGTTTCTGACAGATGGGGCAGCTGTAGGGCTTTTCTGGCTGCTCTGCGGGAGCCACATCTGTGGGTGGAGGCGCTGGGGGCAGCGATGGGGCAGCAGTGGTACCTGGCTCAGCAGCCTCAGGTGGCTTGTAGGTCTTATCACAGATGGAACACTTAACCATGCCAGTGTGAGAGCTGTGGTGCTGTGCTAGGGAGGTGAGCAGTGAGAAGCCCATTTTGCAGACACCACACACAAAAGGCTTCTGCTCTGCCTGCACACACTGGTGCTCCAGCAGGTCGGTAGCCTGATGGAAGATCTTGAGACACTGTGTACACTGGAATGAACGGTCATGGCCTGCCAGGCACTGGTGTTCGTGTGGACTGGACAGGTGTGCCAGGTCATGGCCACACACACCGCATTTGGGGCCTGGCTCTCCTGCTGCCTGCAGTGGTGCCTGCTGTGGGGGCTGCAGGCCTGGGTCAGGCTGCAGAAGTATGCCATACACGGCACAGCCCAACGGGTTCTCAGCTGTGCCTGGGGGCAGTGTGTGCTCAGCCAGGGCTGGTGGTGGCTCTGCATGATGCTGAGGCTGTGGTGGCTGCGGCTGCTGTGGCTGAGTCTGTGGTGGCTGCTGCCAGTTTTCCGACATGCTTGGGAAGATGAAAGAGGGTTTGGATAGTAATGGCTTCAGTTTCCCGCTTAAGGTGACCCAACCCTGAGAGAGAAGCTGCCCGATCTCAGGGATGGACAATGACCTCACACAAGGCACAGAAGAGGACCGGTCAGACAGCCCCCGTCATTAGCCAAGAAGACAGCCTACAAGGCAGTGTCTACAGGACAAGGGGCTCTTCGAGGCAGGGTCCCGGCAATGCCAGGGATGCTCTGCTTTCCCCAGTAATCGGTTCTGTAGGGAAGAGAGATACAGTGAACTTAAGGCAAGAACACACAGCCCTTCCCTGGTCTCTCCCTATACTGTCTACACTCAGTGCACAGACATAAGCCAAGTCAGGGCAGGGAGATGCTCAGGGCTGGAAACCTGCTCCCTTCACATGCTACCAGAGGTCTGCAGGCTGCTCCATTTCTCCAGGCAAAGAGGAAGGGAACTATCTCCAAGTCCATCTGCCTTAGTTCCCCATCCTTGGACAGGGTAACCCAGATTCTCCAAGTACCCCCTGGCTTCTCCCCAACCTTCTTTAGCCAGGTCTCACAGGATCTGGGATGACCTGTCTCCAAGGCCTGCCAGCCCCTCTCCCACTGCCATGAAGACACTACCAGTCTTGCTCAAAATCTCACTAAGAAACAAGAAGAGCCTGTGGGCAGAAAGAACCCACACCTCGCAGGTCTAAGTCCAAAGGCAAATGGCCTCTGGAACTAATATTGAAACAAAGGAACCAAAGATTGCCTCAAAAATCTTGCTTTGAGGGATTGGCCCACACCCCTCTTCATCTGTACTCCAGGCCTTTCCCCTGGGAACATGCCTATTTTCCAGTTATAGCAGGATGAATGGCATTGGAGGAACCTGAAGCCATGGGGGAGACGGTTAAACGACAGGTTCACAGACCACCCAATGTGGGGGTCCTTGAAGCTGAACTTTCTCACTCTAGTCATCTCCCAGAGGAACACAAGCAATGGCCCTACATCCTCTTAATCTTTGACTGTCAAGATGTAAGAAATAGCACTGTCTGGCCTGAATAATGCAGGATAAAGCATGCTAGTCACAGTGTGTTTCTCCACCTTGAGCCTTGCTGCAGGTCCACAACATTCCCAGTAATCAATGCAAGATAAAGCCCACTCAGCCCTGGCAAATCTCTAACTCACCACTTTGTGGCAGCACAAGGTAATTCCAGAGAGAGGGAGGGACTTTTTGGAGTCAGAGGCAACCCACTTCCAGGTTCCCAGTTCATCTTGCCTCATCTATTTAAAAAAGTTTTTAAGTTTTCTCTAAGAGGAAAAGGGGTAGATAATGCCCTCACATGCCAGCCAGGCTTCTAACTGTCTGCTAAAGAAACGACAATCCAGATAAAATCTGTCATCCTGTGAATCTTCTGGGAAGGGAGGGAAAAAACGGCCAGTGCTCTGAGGAGTAGCAGCAGGTGTGAACGAGATCTACAGCTCGGTCCTTTTTAACCTTCCTAGGGCAGAAAGGAAAGGTGGGCTGCTCAGAAAGCCGTCTGTTCTGATTGTGCCAATCCAACGGTGTGCTGCTTTTCCTGGTATGAATGGCTGCCAGAGCCAGCGGCCACCCCTATCCCCCACCTCCCCACTGCCACCCTGGCCCTCTTCCAGGAAGGTGCAGACAGTAACCCTCCGCAAAGGGCAGGGGAAAGTAGAGGAGAGCAGCGGACAAGGAGAAGCCTCCACCTGCGCCCCACCCCAGCCCTTCTTCCTCGCTGGGAAACTGAATGAAAGCGGATCACTTCCCATCCAGCCCTGCCTGCCCACCCGCCTGCCCAGCTGGGCTGCCTCCTGTCAGCTTTAGTCCGCGATGGCCGGAGCCGCTGTGGCCCCGGGGAGGATGGCCGGGGCTGAGGAAGGCCCCAGGGCCTCAAACCGTGCCCGGGAAGCGGCTGCACTTCCAGGTCGGGCCTGAGCCGCCCCAGAGCTGAGGAGGCCTCCGGGTCAGCCAGAGGGGCGGGCTGGAGAGGGGTGCGGTGGGCATGGGAGTGGCCCCCAGATGCAGCCCCGGGTGCCCAGCCGCTCACCTGCTCCCGGCCGCACGAGGGGTCAGGCGTGGAGCGAGTGGAGGACCAGCTGCTTTCTCTGTCGCCCCTTTATTCCAGCTCCATCCGCCGCGGCGCGGCCTACGCGCCCTGCCAATCCCCGGCCTCGCGTAGCGGCGGATGCCGGCCAGGGAGTAGGGGACGGGTTTGCGGCGGCCGGAACGGAGGAATCGACGCGCGTACTGAGGCTAGCGGGAGCGGGGCGGAGGAGCGCCGGGAGGGAGGGCGGACGGACGGACCGACGGTCCTGCAGAGACCGGCGGACGGACGGGCGGCGCGAGGCCAGGGAGGCGGGGCCGGGGGAGGAGCGGCGGCCTGGGCGGCGGCTGCGGAGGACCGGAGGCACGAAGCGAGGCCGCCCCCTACCGGGGACCCCGCGGCCGGGCCGGCCTGAGCCGCCGTGGACGAATAAGGGTGCTCGAGCCTCGGGATCAGCGCAGAGGAGCCGACCGAGAGACACCGCCCCCTCCCGCCCACCCCGCTGCGGCTCAGAGCGGAGGCTCCGGGTCCAGCTCCGGACCGACCTCTGCTCCTCGCAGCAGGGCCTTCCCGCACCCTCCGGGCTTCTGCAGCTGACGTGCAGCTCAGCTGGGTCGCGCGAGGGTCCCCGGGACTCGAGTGTTATGCAAGCTTGACAAGTGGGAACCCCCAGATCTGGAAACCCCGCACAGCAGCGACCAGGAAGGCGGCCGGCTGTGCGCTAGGCCCCGCCCTCGGGCTCCGCCAGGCCGCGCCTCGGGGGCGGGGCCAATGTCGGCCACGCCTCCCGATGGCACTTCCGGCTCCGCGGAACTCCGGGCACCGGGTGAGGTTGCATACGGACTTGACCTGTGCTCTAGGACACGGCTCCATGAGCTCGGCGCCCCTGGTGGGCTACAGCAGCAGCGGCTCTGAGGATGAAGCCGAGGCCGAGGCCGAGGCCGCCGCCGCGAGTTGGAGCAGGCCGGAGACTAGGGGCCGCCGTTGGTGAGGAGCGAGGGAGCCTATTGCGAGGGCATGATTCTCTTGAAACTCCCGACGGGACCCGAAGCTACGAGGCTCCTGGGTAGCCAGGAGGGTGTGGGTCAGTTCCCTGGGTAGGAAAAAGGGGACATCGAGTGAAAAGAGGATTCAGAACACACCGGAAAAAGCCCCAGAATGACTGCACTTGGCACAGGCAGAGTTGGGAGTCAGGACACGGGTTCAAGTCCAGCCCATCGCCTCTTGTGCATTATCTCCAGGTGCTCAGCACTGTACCATCCTAGATCTGTTTCTTCATGTGAACACAATTGCAGTAACACTCAAACCGAAGAGCTTTTTATTCATCCTGTAGATGCGCATTAAACAGACCCAGGGAGCCATACTGGAGACTGGAAACTCCAAACTAGAGCAAAACCCATGGAAATCTGTACTTCAAGAACCTTGGGTTCTTAAATACCCGTCTTTGTTGAATGCAGTGTCAGTTCATTGCACAAGAGCTCTGTCAGATAGAAATATTCTTCACACACTAGGAAATGTGTACCCCAAAGAATATATATATAGCTCTTGGACAAGATCACAGATCTGGAATGGCTATTCCAGCTCAGGCCTGTCCAGCTAAGTAAAATGATCTCCAAGCCACACATTGCTGCTTGCCCAGGTACTTCTAGGGACCAAGAGCTGTCTCCCAGAGTGGCTGGGAAACCTCAGCAATACTGGAGAGCTCCTGGAAATCCACACAGAGTCACTGAGGCTGAGGTGGGAGGGTTACAAGTTTCAGGCCAGCCTGGACTACATGGCAAGACTCTGCTGAAAAAGAATCACTATGTATAAAGCTTAAAACTTGTATGTACATGCTAAGGGAGAGAATGTGAGGTGGATAAGTGCTTGTGTTCTTTTTTTTCCCCTCTCTCTTACAGTGGCCAGAACCCCATTCCCAGTCAGAAGTTACCAATACCTGACAGTGTACTGAGCATGTTCCCCAGCACAGAGGAGGGACCTGAGGACGACAGTGCAAAACATGGGGGACGTGTTCGCACTTTTCCCCATGAGCGAGGCAACTGGGCCACCCACATCTACATACCATGTGAGTCGCTTAACTGAAGGCAAATGACCGAAACCAGTAGGTACCTTCTAGTTGTGGCCCCGTGTGCCGCCATCCTACCCCTCCTGGATGAGCTGAGTCTGACCTCACTCCATTACTCGATGTTCTGGGTGTTTTCTAGTCTTCTAGAACTTCTGTCTCAGTTTCCTCACCTCTAAAACAGGAGTAATAGTAGTATCTGTCTCCTAGGAAGATTAAATCGGATAATCAATCGGTCGTGTTCTTAGCACAGTATACAAGGTGGTACTCTTGGGGTGTGTAGACTTCCCCTTTCTCAATATCTACCACCCACATGCTACATCTGTCATAACAGATGAGCCCCCCATGGCACATTATAATCACCTACACTCCACAGTTTGTGTTAGGGTTAAGTCTTGGTGCTATACATCCTGTGAGTGTGAACAGATTTATAAAGACGTGCATCTTCATTAGAGCATCATAGTAATTTCACTGCCCTGAGAACCCTTTGTGCTCAACTTAGCCATCCCTGTCACAAATTTGCCTTTCCATGATGTCACAGAACTGGGGTTATTCAGTACGCAGCCTTTTCAGGTTGACTTCTCTGGCTTAATAATACACATTTAAGGTTCATCCATGCCTCGTCACAACTTGATAGTTTTTTGGTTTTGTTATTGTTGTTGTTGTTGTTTTAGCACCAAATAATATGGTCTGGCAGAACCACTATGCATTCACCTTCTAAAGGGCATTTTGGTTGCTCCTGAATTTGATTAGCTTTTATGCGGACTTGTTTTTATCTTTTTTGGGTAAATAGCAAGGAATATGATAGCTGGATTGTGTGATAACAATATGTTTAATTTTTGAGAAACTGCCGAACTGTCTTCCACAATGGCTGTACCATTTACATGTCCACCAGCAGTGGATGAAAAGTTCTTGTTGCTCTGTATCCTTGTCAACAATTAATGCCGCCAGGGTTCTGGAGCACAACCATTCTAATAGGTGTACAGTGGTTTCTCGGTGTTAATTTTTGATTAGCATTTCCCTGATGACATATGATATGGAGCACCTTTTCTTGTGCTTTTTGCTATCCATCTTTTTTGATGAGGTGTATTTTAAGGTTTTTGGCCTGTTTTTCAATCAAAAATTTTTAATGAGTTTTAAAGGTTTTTATGTACATACATACTGTCTCTTTGAGACAGGGTCTCCCTGTAGCCCCAGTTGGCCTGGAACTTGCTATGTAGACCAAGCTGGCCTTGATCTCACACAGATCTGCCTGCCTCTGCCTCCCCACTGCTGGGACTAAAGGCGTGGGCCACTATGTCCGGCTATTTTTATATATTCTTGATCAGGTATTTCTTTTGCAAATACATTTTCTCAGTCTGGAACTTTTTTTCTTCTTCTTTATCTTCTTGGCAGTGTCTTTTATAGAGCAGACATTTTAAAGTATACTAACGTTGATCTTATTCATTCTAATTGCTAATGATCTCATTGTGGGCCTTGGGGGAAGGAACTGTCCTTATGTAGACCCTAGCTACTCACATTTGGTTTTGTTGACTTTTTATTTATCAATTTCCTTTTTTCAACTTATTTCTAGTCTAATGTTTATTATTTCTCCCACTTACTTTGCAATGAATTTGCCCTTGCTAAAGATTTATTTATTTATATGTAATGGATCTGTGTGGATGTGTCTATAAGTGTATGCACACATGTGTATGGAGGTGCCCATGGAGTCCAGAAGAGGATCTGTAATCCACTAGATGTAGGTGCAGGGATCCTAACTCTAATCTTTATGACTATAGAGCAAGTGCTCTTGACCGCTGAGCCATATCTCCAGCCCAGCCCAGTCATGGGTTTAGATTAAATATATGGATCTGCATCCTTCTAAGCACCTCTCTTTTTGCATCCTACAATTTTTAACAAATTATATTTTCATTGAGTTAAAAATATTTGCAAATTTCTTCTAAGATCTTTTTCCTTTGGCCCACATGTTATGTAACATTGTTGGGTTGTTTTTTTTTTTTTAAGATTTTATTTTTCATTGCATGTGTGTGTGTGTGTGTGTGTATGTGTGTAGGCCAGAAGAGAGCCTCAGATTCCCTGGAGCGCATATGAGCTGTATGAAGAGGATGCTGGGAATCAAACAATCAAACTTGAGTCCTCTGGAAGAGCGGCAAGTGCTTTTAACCTCTGAGCCATCGCACCAGCCCACGTTGTGGTTCTTTTGTTTGTTTTTTGTCCCCCTGTAGTCCCAGCTGGCCTGGAACTCACTATGTAAAGCAGGCTGGCCTAGATCTCACAGAGATCTGCCTGCCAAGTGCTGAGATTAAAGACATGTGCCACCATGTCCAACATGTTGTTTAATCTTTAAAGTTTGGGTTTTGGGGCTGTCTTTGTTGTTGATTATCATCATATGACTTCTAATCTTTTAAAGTTGTTAAGAAGTTCTGGAGCTTGCCCTCTCTTCAAAACACATTTGTGCCTTTTCTTATGCCTTACAATTTTTCCTTCATAGGTAGACATGATATACTATGTAAAAGGGACCATGGGAAATAGGGCTCTGTAGCTTGAGTGTTCTGGAACCCCAGGGTCACGTTCCAGTCTTTTGGTGAGTGTGTGCCTCTGGACTGTGACTTTGCACATGTCTGACTGGATTCCCCCATCTCTGTGCTGGAGCTGCTAGACCTTGGTATTTCTCTTCTTCAGGTTGATAGCACTCTGATAAAAAACCCTATCAGGGAGCTGGGCAGAAGCAGGCAGATCTCTGTGAGATTGAGGCCAATTTGGTCTACATAGGGAGTTCTAGGCCAACTATGGCTACAGGGAGACCTTGTCTCAAAAAAAAAAAGGCAGGTTAAACAATTCTTCCTAAGGGCAGACCTTGTTTTAAGCAAATAAACCCAAGAATGTTCGGTATCCTCATGTATTTCTAAACAGTTTTTCTCTCCCCTGCCAAAAGCACAGGGGGATTTTCTTCAAAATTCTGTGAGAACCTGGTAGAGCTCTAGGAAGCAAACCCATAGCAGGGCTTGCCCTGTGGCTCCCCCTGGAATCTTTAACTTTCAGGTTTGTACTCCGAGTCTCCAGCAGTCATTCCGCTAAAGTTTAGGTTTCTCAGTTTTGGACTGTTCCCTCAGAAGTTTCAGCTCCTGTTTCTGGCTTAGTAATACGTATGTTTGGTACTTACCAGCGGTCTCTCGCTTTTCCCACAGGCCTAAGAGTTTTTGCTTCTTTAGTTTGTTGAGCATTTTACTTGTTGGAATGACAGCTTCTAAGCTGTGTATAGGCTGGACTAGAAACCAGAAGTCCTCTGTTTACTTCCTTTTTAAAAGGCTTTTAATTACATTTTTATTTATTTTGTATGTGTATGCATATGTGTATGTGGACACACGTGTGGAGGTCAGAGAACAACCTGAAGAAGCGATCTCTCTCTTTCCAATATGTAGGTCCCAGAGAGCAAAGAGGCTTTATCCACTGAGCTATCTTGCCACCACCACCCCCCTTTTAAAACATATTTTATATGGGGCTAAAGAGATAACTCAGCAGTTCAGAGCACTGGCTGCTCTTGCAGAGGATCCAAGTTCAATTCCCAGCACCCTCGTGGTGTCTAACAACTGTCTATAACTCCAGTTCCAGGAAAATCTGACACCCTCTTCTGACTTCTGGAGGCATTGCACAACACAGGTGCACTTTCATACATGGAGGCAATACACTCATACACATAAAATAAAAATGATAAAAATATTTTTATTAATTTTTTAGAATTTTGTAGATGCATACACTGTATTTTGGTCATATTTATCCTTATTCTGCATAACTCCTCCCAGATCCACCCCACTCCTTGCACACTTCTTGTTTACTTGAATTCTTACAGTGAGCTCTTGTTAATTTTACAGCCAGAAATTCCTATTAAGGAACTGGACAGGATGGCTCAACATGTGAAAGTGCTTGACTGCAAGCAATCCCTGGAACCCATATAAGAAGCTAGGTGGAGTGACGGCAATGCAAGCACTGCTGCCACTGAGATGGGAGGGGCGCTAGACCCACCCAGAAGCTCATAGGCTGACGTGAAGCTCAGCTCGAAGCCCCGTGGCATGAATGAGAGACCCTGCCTCGAAAAGGTGGAAGGAGAGAGGCAGTGCCTGAAAGTTATGTCTGCATGTGTCTGCACATGTCATACACACACTATACAACATACAGAATAATGCTTTTTAAAAATTCACATTCAAATATTAGTAGATTGTACAGGCATAGGCTACTCTTAAAACCAGAATAATAAAGGCTTCTCTGCCCCTGAGCTTTTTATTCAGCTCTGAAACCTTGGCTAAGAGAGTGGACTGCCTTCCCTTTCCTCTAGATGAAGCTGGAGAGGAGTTCCTGGATCTGCTTGACACACTGCTGCCCCAAGCCCAGACCTTTGTGCCCAGACTGGTGAGGATGGAGGAATTCCACCTCAGCCTGTCTCAGAGTGTGGTTCTCCGTCACCATTGGATCCTCCCCTTTGTGCAGGCCCTCAAAGACCGAATGGCCTCCTTCCAAAGGTGAGCTCCCCTTCTCCCTATCTCCCATCCTTTCCTGAGTTTTGGTGGGCTTGGGGGGTAGGCCTGGTACATTACCCCAGCAAGCAGGTCAGACCTAAAAAAGATAATGCAGTGCACCTCTGAGGCTGCCGTTCCCCTCATCAGCGTGTTGTGGGTACCCCATGAAAGCATCTCTACTGCTCTAGTGCCTGGTGTGCTGTGTATGAAAAATCCCACTATCTTTCTGGAAGCTCACACTCAGTATTTCCTATACTTCTGTGGTCATATACAAAAGAGGTTCCCATACCAGCTACTTCTCCAACTCTCCAGATACCAACTGGGTATCCTATAGTTTAGTTCAGCTCTAATACCACTAAGCCAGAATTAGCAGATCTCACAGGTTCAGGGCTCAGTCCCAAAAGACTGCTTTAGAAACCAGCTACACATAGGTCCCTAAGTTTTGCTAAAAATTCTACCTGATTTTGTTAAGATCAGAGTTTCCTTTGACACCCGTCCCCCATCTGACCATTTGCTAGAAAGGCTTACAGAACTTATGAAGATAGTTTACTTCCTAGATTACCAATGTATTACAAAGGACTTTTTCTTGGAGACACATTCTCGATAGATGAGACTTGCCTGAAGCTTACTATATAATCCAGACTGGACTTGAATTTGCAGCCATCCTCCTGCCTCAGCTTCCTGAGTGCTGGGATTATAGGCATGAGCCCACACACCCAGCTCTACAAAGAAGATGGAAGGAGATAGATAGATAGATAGATAGATAGATAGATAGATAGATAGATAGATAGACAGATAGATAGATAGACAGACAGACAGAGAGACAGATGTGTTTTGTTTTGTTGCAGTGTTAGGGACAGAATCCAGGGCACCATGTGGGCTACATAAGCACTGTATCACTGAGCTGCATTTCCAGCCTTTACAAAGGATCTTTTAAATCTTTTATTATTTTTGTTTTATGTGTACGAATGTATTGCTTGCATGTATGGTATTACACCCATATTGTCCACTGTCTGAAGAGGTCAGAAGAGGACAACGGATCCCCTGGAACAGGAGTTAGAACAGTTGTTATCTGCCATGTGGGTGCTGTGAATCGAACCCAGGTCCTTTGCAGGAGCAACCAGTGCTCTTAACCACTGAACCATCTCTCCAGCCCCACAAAGGATCTTTTAAAAGACATGAATGAATAGCAACTGAAGAGACACAGAGCAAGTGTGCCACTCTCGCTGCATGGATAGTCCCAGCAGAACTTTTTCAAGCCCTGTACCCTAAGATCTTTACAGAGACTTCAGGATATAGGTGTCCTCCCTGGAGAAGCATGGTTTGTACCTACTGATAACCTTCCTTTGTCTAGGAGCTCACTGAACATGGCACCCCTCAAAACAAAAGACAGCCTGATCACTCTGCAAGTTCTAGAGGACTTAGGAGCTTTGTCAAGAACAGAGGAAAAGATGCTCTTAGCTGGGCATGGTGTCTCGCACCTATAATCCTAGCACTCAAGAGGCAGAGGCAGGAGGACTACCACAATTTTGAGGCCAGCCTAAACTACAGAGTAAGTCCTACACCGACCTGAGCTACATAGTAAGTTCTGTAGGGCCCTAAGAAATCCCAATTGGCGCCATATGCTGATGGCTGTGGGTTTTGCCTTTATATTGTGCACACTGGCTTTAATAAATGGCTCCCTGCTGGCATCCTGCTGGACTCAGACCCTGGCTACGTCTGGTTTACTCCTGGGGACAGAGGGAGAGACTAGCTGCACACCCGATCCTACTTTCTCTTGGGCAGATCCGCGACCTGCCCTTCCCTTGGCTCTCTGGCCCACAGGATGGGACCAGGGGAATCGGTGAACGCAGAGGCCTCTCTGCCGTGGCGGCGTGGCAAGTTCTAGGCTGACCTGGACTACAGAGTGAGATCCTTTCTCAAGAAAACACACACAAACATACACACACACACATGCACATGCGTGCACACACACACACTATGGTGCTCTTAGGAAATTACAGAGGTTTAGAAGATGAGTATAGGATACATTGATGATTATCTATACTCCGCTCATGGTGAGGTATTGGCTTTCTCAGAGGGGGCTTGTGGGTTAAATCATCTGAGGCTGAGGATGTAGCTCAGTGGTAGATGTGTATCTGGCATATGAATGGCCTGAAAAAAAAAATAGAGCCATCGAAATGGCTCAGAGGGTGAAGGTATCTGCAGCCAAACCTGCTAACCCAAGTTCTACCACACATGGTGGGAGAGAGCTGATTCCCTCAAGTTGTCCTCTAGCCTCCACATGCATCCATGGCACACATGTATAGGTACATAAGTAACTAAGTAAATAAATAAATAAAACTTGAAAATAAAATTAAAGAGATCATGCATGCCCTGGGTTTAGTACCTGGTAAGGGGCACAACTGGTGGTTGTCTCTGCCAGCTCCTTATTGTCCAGGGAGCAGAGCTCCAGTAAGATGGAGCACCATTCTCTAGAACAAGGGAGAAGAACTTTTCCATTCTTTACTCACAAAGGGAGAGCATGAACGCTGAGTCAGACCAAACAGTCATTCCCATGACTTCTGCTGAATTCTTCAAAAACAGCCTGGGGCTGGAGAGATGGCGCGATGCTAAGAGCACCTGCGGCACAATCATGAGGACTGGGGTTCAGATCCCTGCCTCTCGCCTTCCTTACACTGCTGGACTGCCTTTACTGCTAGTGTAGAGCAGATCGGAAGCCTGCTCTGCTCACACTGAGACTTTTCCAGGTGGCATCCCTTCCAGGAACCTGAGTCCCAAGGACCATCTGACCCTCTGTAGTCCTCGAGCCCGTTCCACGCATCCTGACACCCCTCGTTGCCATGCCCCTCCCCTCTGGAGCCAGGTGCTCTGGTTCATTGCCCCAAGAATGACTGCTTAATGACTGGGCAGGAATGCAGGAGCCCTTTCTTAGGGTTCTCTGGATCCTCTGAGAGCTGGTCCTAGAAAGGGGTTGCAGACCACTCAGATGGTGGGTTTCTGACTATTTTTGTGTACAAAGTCTCATAGAGGCCCCCTGTGTCAGGGTGAGACAGGTAGAAATAGAGATCTTCAGTGAATTCCCACTTCTACTGCTCAGGAGGCCTTAGGACCTTTATATATTTGTGAGTATGTATGTGTATGTGCGAAGGTCTGTGTGCACATGGTGACCAGAAGAGGGAGCCAGGTGTCCTCTATCACTCTTTCTCTGAACCTGCAGCTTGTGTTTTCTTGGCTATGCTGGAAGCCAGCAAGCCCTTGTGATCTTCCTGTCTCTAAACCTCCCCTTGGAGTTGGGGTAACTTGTTAGGCTGGTGCTAAGTTCCAAACTCTAGTCCTCATGATTGTGCTCTTAGCATTGAGCAATCTCTCCAGCCCCAGGCTGTTTTTGAATGAATTCAGCAGAAGTCATGGGACAAACAGAGTCACTCTGTTTGGTCTGACTCAGCGTTCATGCTCTCCCTTTGTGAATAAATCGTGGAAAAGCCCTTCTCCCTTATTCTAGAGAATGTTGCCCCCATCTTACTGGAGCTCTGTCCCCTCGGTAGCATGCCAGCTGCATGGGCAGCAGCATGGTGACACGACTAACAGGTGCAGTGCAGGGCGTGTTGCATCAGGATGAGAAGGCAGTGCATGAAGATGCCTGAATAAGGCCTGGTGGGAAGTCATTCTTTGGGCCTTCAAGCATGTACTGCTTTTTAACTGGGCAAGCCCATTGCTGGGGTCCCTGGAGACTGCCCAAGGGTCACTGCAAGAGATACGGTCTCTGTGGCACATGTGTGTGTCCTATTGTCTTGTTCACTTGGGGACCAGAGAGCAGCCTCTAGACTGCTTGATTAGAGCCCTCTGAGGAACTGCATCTGATGTCCTTGCCGCATCTGCTGCCCTGTGTCCTCAGTAAAGCTGGACTGGCTGTGGCCTCGGAGTTTGTTGATTTGAGCCCAGCATTACCAAGAGTGGGAAGTGTACCCCTGATTCTGGTGAAGAAGTGGGGGCTTCTACCTTACTTTGTACCAACAGAAATCCACTTCACTAAAGCTGCTTAGATAAGAGCAAAGGTTTTGCGAAACAGGTTCAAATCCTGCCTCACCAAATTCAGCCTCCTAATCTCCCATTTTCTTGGCCCACCTCACAGTGTTGTGTCACATGATCTCTTACCAACCACGTGATAAATAAGGGCATGCTGCATCATTACATAGGTAAAGGGAGTGGTCAGTAAAGCTGGTGGTTTCAAGTTGTTTCTCAGATGAACTACTCTTAGCATAGCAAAGTTTTACTAGCACCTAGATAGTGCTACACATTACTAGGGTGATTTTAGGGTCTTTTCTAATAGGATTTTAGTTAAATTTGCCATTTAAATCATGGGGGAAGCTGGGCGTGATGGCGTACTTTTGAGGCAGAGGCAAGCAGATCTCTGATTTCAAGGCTAGCCTGTCTACATAGTGAGTTCTTGGCCCAGGCCAGCCAGGGCTACATAATGAGACCCTGCCTCAAAAGAAGAAGAGGAGGAGAGGGAGGGAGGGAGGAAACGAGGGAGAAGGGCGGGGCGGGGGGGGGAATCATGATGTAACAATATTAAGTTAAAATGAATTATATTTTCAAAGCACTATTTGGGGGAGATATTTGGAGGAATTGATTTGCTTCTTTGTTGGTTGGTTGTTTGGGGGGCTTGGAGGATTTGATTTGGTATAGTTTTTTGACATAGGGTCTCCCTGTAACCCCAGCTGGCCTGCAGCAAGTTATGTAAACCAGACTGGCCTTGATTTCACAGAGATCCACCTGCCTCTGCCTCCTGAGTGCTAGGATTAAAGGTGTGTACCACCACACCCAACTCCTGGTTGGTTTTTTGAGACAGTCTCTCTATGCAGTCTAGACTGGCCTCAAACTTGAGTTCTTACTGTTTGGACCTCCAGAGTGCAGGATTGGAGACGTGGATCATCTTTCCCAGTCAAAAGTGCTGTGCTTTTTAAAACATGAACTATTGTTTCTGCTTTTTTTCCCTCATCCTTCCTGAAATATGGTCTTCTTCTAAATTCCAGGTTTTTCTTTACTGCCAACCAGGTAAAGATTTATACCAACCAAGAGAAAACCAGGTGGGTCCCTGGATTTCAAGTCGCCAAAAGAAGATTCTTTGTTGCAAAATTTGAGGGGCACACTTTGTTTTCTTATCCAAGTCTATGTTTCCAGAGCATCTGTTCCTAAACCTGAGCTTGCTTTCAGAAAAAGAACTGAAGGGCTGGAGAGAGGACTTGCAACAAATGGCAGCTAATAACCATCTGTAACTCCAGTTCCAGGGGATCTGATGCTCTCTTCTGGCCTCCATGGCCACTAGGCACATGCATGGTGCACCTGCATATATGCAGGCAAAACATTTGTACACATAAATACAGATAAATGAAATTTTAAAAACTGAAGGAGCTTTGGGAGGGGTGCAGAGGCAGGAGAACCGTCTTGGCACAGGGAAACCTGCTCCTAGCCGCCCACACCCAGTTGCAGCAGTCGGCTCCTGTGACCTCCCTTTCCACACCATCACTCAGGTCCCCGTGCTCATCTACGGCCAGACGGTGTGAGGCATAAATGAGCCAACAAGGTTTGAAAAGTTGAAAGTATTAACACACTCATTGAGCAAAAGAGGACGTTGTTATTACGAGGGGGAGCTTCCCTGCCCAGTGTACTTACTAAGCACCACTTCCCGGCTCCTCAGAGAGCTCACTCCCTCCTTCCTTCTTGTAGACTTTATAACTAAGCTGACAGGTTCCAGGAGTGGGGAGTCAGCTGTGTCAGATACTGCTGAGAACAGGATTACTGGCTCTGATTCCATACAGGTCATTGCAGCCATTGGCCATTTTGACAAGAGCATTTCTGGGGAAGGGTTAGAGGTGGAAGATGAGGCTGTACAGAGGAAGATAGCAGTAGAGATGCTTCACCAAGAATAGGATGGGGCCTTGCTGAAGACGCAGGTTCAGAGGAGGGCTTAATTAATAAGGATAGCAAGTCTGAGCGCCTGTAGGAGGCAGGTGGTACCAAAGAGCAGAGCTTTGAGCAAGTGAAGAGTTCAAGGGTCTGGGAATGGAGGAGGTGAGGACATACGGACATAAAGGATAAATGCTGCCTTCTGAGGAGTCCTAGATATGGGAAGAGGAAACACTTGCGTTACACTAGGTGAAGGAAGGTTTTTAAGTCAGGCAAGGAAAGAGATTGAGAGCGTTGGTTCACGGTGTAGCAAGGAAGCACTCGGGGGAGGGATGAGCCATAGCACAGGTCCTGCCATGCTCCTGCTCCTGCTTAGACGGTTTGTACCTTGCCAGCTGCATCTTACCTTTGTTTCCTCCACTCTGCCTCTCCTTTCTCCCAGGACCTTCATCGGGCTTGAAGTCACCTTGGGGCATGCACAGTTCCTGGACCTTGTTTCAGAGGTGGACAGAGTCATGGAGGAATTTGATCTCACCACTTTCTACCAGGTAATGCACCAGGTTGTAGATAAGGAACAGATAATTGTGGTGGTGCAGACCTTTAATCCCAGCACTCCGGAGGCAGAAACAAGCGAATCTCTGTGAGATTGAGGCCATTCTAGTCTCAAAAAAAAAAAGGTCCCAGTGTGGCGTGTCCTCGGTGCCAGCTCAGAGGGTTCACACCCCTGGGTTCTGAGGTGTCATCAGTTGCAGCCCATCCAAAGTCCAACATTTCAAAAAACTGTGCATCTTAAATGTGTGAGGTTTGTGCCTTCTACTCCATGAAGTTGTAACTTCTGTGCTTTCCTGGGGACTCAGAGTCCAGGTTGAGTATCACAGCTTTAAAAGGCCATTGGTTTTATTTGATGTATTTTTCCAAAGCCATAGCAAGGACTTTGAATAGAGATAATTATTATTTCACCAGAATCTTAAGACATTTGCGGGGGGGTTGCTCATTTCATCTGAAAAGTGTAGCTTCTGCTGGGATGCTCTAGCTCAGAAAGCAGAGTCAGAGCTTGGGTTCTGGTCTGCCACCCCATAGCTAATGACTCCCTGTGATAAGTAAAGGAAAGCCCCCAGGAACACTGTCCTTGTCCGTTCAAGCTGTACAGAAAATATAGTAGACTAAATGACTTAAACAACAGAAATGTTTCTTAGGACTAGAGACATGGCTCAGTGGCTAAGAATGCTGATTGCTCTTGCAGAGGACCCAGGTTTGATTCCTAGTACCCACATGGCAGCTAACTGTAACTCCAGTTCTAGAGGATGTGATGCCCTCTTCTGACTTCTGCAGGCATTGCACAACAGGTGCTCCTGCCTTCATGCAGACACTATACTCATACACATAAAATAAAAATAATATTTTTTAAAGAAATAAATTTAATTTCTTGTGTTCTGGGGATGGACAGATGTACAGAGCCATGGAGGAATCTGGTCTCACTACTTTCTCAGGTAATGCACAAGGTTGCAATAATGAACAGATCATTACAGTTTCTGCCAACAGGTCAGAGGTGTGGGCCTGACAGGTATTAGAGACCTCAAGCCTCAGAGCCTCTTCCATTATGGGGTTCGTTTTGATCTGGGGTTTTTGTTTGCCTTTGAGACAGGGTCTCATTATGTCTCCCTGCCTGGCTAGAACTCACTGTGTAGGTCATGCTGGCCTCAAACTTGCAGTGGTCCTTCTACCTCTTTTCCCAAGTTCTGAAATGGCAAGCATACTTGTCACCCCCGCCCCCAGGGCTCTGAGTGTGTCCTCATCTGTAAATTGGGGTGATAGGCCTGCCCAGGTAATGCTGCTCCATTGGCCCCTTGGGGCAGAGCATCCTTAAGATAAAGGTACCTACATGGCTAGTTTCTGATCAGAGCTCTGGCCTATAGACAGCAGCCCCTCCCTGTGCACTCCTCTCATGGTGGGCAAGGCGCACACAAGCTATGTCTCTTCCAAAGGCCCAATCCTCATGGCCTCATCTAAGTAGTCTACTCCAAAGGCTCCACCTCCAAAGCCATCACATTGGGGGGTAGGTTTTCACCCTTTGAATTTGGGGGAGGTACACACTTCATTCTGGGCTACCTTGGTTATCTGGGCATCGGTACTGAGTGCCGGTCAGGAGTGCTACAGGAAGCCCTGAGAGCTCTGTCACAGATCTGCTGTGATGACTGGGCCTGATCTCCTGCATCTCCTCCCCAGGACCCTTCATTCCATGTCAGTCTGGCCTGGTGTGTGGGTGATGCACGTCTCCAGCTGGAAGGACAATGCCTGCAGAAGCTACAGGTGAATTACCAGGGCACATAGCTCGCTGAGCCTCAGAAATGATGGGACGGACAAACAGCGGGGAAGGAAGGGTTAGGTACACAAACCAGTGGCACGGGAGAAGACCCTCATCCCCTCCCTTGCTGCTCAAAGTGTAGCACCTGCGAGCTAATTAGCAGTACAGGCACTCGGGTCCTTCCCGAGACCGAGGGCAGCAGAACTGCATTTTAGCAAGATTTGTGTGCACTGCCTTAGAACCCTGATCTATGCGCTGTAAGCATATCAAGTCAGGCTATAAACTCCCTGCTCAGTCCTAGCTTCCCACCTCAGGTCAGAGGTGTGGGCCTGACAGGTATTAGAAACCTCAAGCCTCAGAGCCTCTTCCATTATGGGGTTCGTTTTGATCTGGGGTTTTTGTGTGCTTTTGAGACAGGGTCCCATTATGTCTCCCTGTCTGGCTAGAACTCACTGTGAAGGACAGTTTGGCCTCAAACTTGCAGTAGTCCTTCTCCCTCTGTTTCCCAAGTTCTGAAATGGCAGGCATACTTGTCACGCGCGCGCACACACACACACACACACACCAGAGCTCTGAGTGTGTCCTCATCTGTAAATTGGGACGATAGGCCTGCCCAGGAGTTCACTGGGTTGGTTTTGTTGGTGGTGCCTCTGGGTCTCAGATTCTCCTTAACGTTGCCGTCCTCTCCCTGCTGGCTGAAGGAAATCGTGGACAAGTTTGAAGACTCTGAGACGCTGCTGCGCGCTCATGCCGAGCAGGTCCGCTGCAAGTCTGGGAACAAATTCTTCTCAGTGCCTTTGAAGTGAACTCCGTGGACTGTCTTTGTTCCTGGCCCTTCTGAAGGCCAGCTGAGGTAGAGACTGCCACCATCTCTGGTGACCCTGTCACCAGGAAGTCCTAGTCACTCATCTCTGTCCTGGTGGACTGATGCTCTCGCCTACTCCTTTTGGGGGATAGGTTGGATGCCACTGTGGTGTGGTATTTCCAGAAATCACCAGTAGAGGGCACCCTCGACCTCCTTATTCTTTGCTATTCCTCGAGAATAAAGGGAGCCCACCCACACCTCAGTGCACCTACTGAGGCCTTCCAGAGCAGCCCCTCTCCCTCTGCAGCAAATTTGTATTTTGATGTCACTGGCCATCACACCAGTTTTTAAAATCATTATGCCCTGACTCACCTCTGTCACACTGGGACATGGGAGCTTTGGTGGGTCTATCACTGTCCTTTTTTTATTGTTTTTTTTTTTTTTTTTTAATGTATATGAGTGTATTGCCTGTATGTGTGTAAGTGTACCCATGTTATGCATTGCCCATGGAGATCAGAAGAGGGTGTTGGAGTCCCCTAGAACTGGGGTTACAGATACTTATTAGCCACCATGTGGGTGCTGAGACTTGAACCCAGGTCCCCGCAAGAGCAGCCAGTGCTCTTAACCATTGGTCCACTTCTCCAGGCCCTTCACTCTCCTTTTTATCTGCTTTATCACATCTTCCCCTCACCCCATCTTTTGCCAGCAGAGGCCATTTTGGGGCCAGGGCACAGGGTACTAATTTGTGGTCAGCATCAGTTTTCTTCATTCCTTCCTCCCACTCACACAGCAGGTGCCTGGGGAGAGTCGGGCAGATGTTTCATTTTGGCCTAGCTGTGTGGCTGGCAATCAGGCCGCCAACGCTCCATGACCTCTGGCTCCCCCATCAACTTTCCTAAAGAGGCAGGATACCTTCCTGCAGTCCAAATGCTCCTGCCTCTGTGCTGTGCATTGGACAGGCGAGGGGGCGCAGGGGTAGAGGAGGCCAGGGAGGTACGAGATTTGTACTTTTTCATCAAGGCCTCACCAGGGCAAAGGACAAGACATCTCTAGTTGTCATGGGAATTTCTAGTGATGGATGAATTAAGTCTTTTTTTTTTTTTACAGTTTTAAATTATGTTTAATAAAACTTGCATTTTTAAAATTTGGGGTCTTATTTTAGACTGCTTCTATTCAACAAGATGAGAGGTGCCTCTCCTCTCTCCAGCTGTGTTCCATAGTTCAGGGTGTTTCTTGGGAGGCTCTGTTATGACTTCTTTTTAAAAAGATTCTATTTGTGTATGTCTGTGACATGATTGCAGATGTCCTTGTAGACCAGAAGAGGATACTGAATCCCCTGGAGCTGGAGTTACAGGCAGTTGGGAGTCACCCAATATGGGTTCTGGGAACTAAACTCAGATCCTCTAGAAGAGCAGCAAATGCCCTTAACCACTAAGCCATCTCTCCAGCTTCAGTTATGACTTTTATCCCCCCAATATATATTTTTATTGAATTTTTTGTATATTTCATACAGTACAGCGTAATCATATTTAGACCACCTCCCCATCTGCACCCCCCACCAGATTTCATGCATTCTGTCATATATGTTGAGGTCTATTGAGTCAAGTTTATATCCCCAGATGTCCCTTGCTGTGAGTTCATCCAATGGAGCCTGGTCAGCCTGTGTAGCATCTCTCCCTTAAGGAAGACCAGCTCTCCCTCAACCAGTAGTGATCAGCTGCCAGTAGTTCCTCAGCTAAGGCTGGGGCCTCCTGTCCATTTTCCCAGTTCTACGCTGGCTTTTTGTCTGGTTTGTGTTTGCACAGGTCTTCTGAATGTTGTCACTATTACTGTAAGTTCATATGAGCAAGTTCCCAGAAGCCTGGAAAACTGTTTCCTTGTGGTCATCTACAACCTCTTGCTCTTAGAATCTTTCCACAGTCTGACACAATGGTTCCTGAGCCAGGGGTGGGTGAGGTTTAATATGGGAGTCCTGTCTAGGTACACACTCTGCAGGCCTTATTCTTTACACTTTGGCCAGTTGTGGCCTTCTGTGTTAATCGCCCTCTGTTGCATGAGGACGCTTCCCTGGTGAGAGTTGAGATGTGCATTAGTGTTCTCTCTACCGCCTCTTCTGTGTTTCATGAGCCTTAGAGTATAGAGATTCCATTCAATGTGTCCCTTAGGGCTGGGCATCTGATATTATTCTCTGTGTTTGACCAGTTGTGAAACTTTGTAATAGTCTCCAACTAATGCAAAAGAAGCTTCTTTGATGAGTGGTGAGAGATATACTTGTCTGTAAAAGTAAGGATACATAGTAAGCATGCAGTCAAAAATCACATTTGTCTAGGGATGTGACAGACACAGGGTTTTCTCTAGGGTCCATGACCATATGTACTTGGCTATGTTTACAGTGTCACACGTGAGTTCCCTCCCATCAAGCAGGCTTTAAATCCAATTAGATAGCTATTGATTACCCACAAACATAGAAGTGCCTCTACTACTCCAATAGAGGTAGTTTGCTATGCCAGCCATTGTCGTAGTTATTTGGCTGGTACTGGACCTTTGATTGATCTCGCTTAGCAACTTGCATAGTATCCTTTGATACTATGAAAGCTAGTCTTCAGGGAGGAGGCTTCCAGGTCAGTTCCAGCTACATTGGTTCAAGTCTTGTGTCCGAAGTATGTCCTGCCTTCAGCAATAGGGTGTTAACCTTCAAGTTCTGGGACACAATCAAGGGCTGTGGCAATAGCTAGTTTTGAGGAGTCTCTTGGACTACCCTGACCAACAACTTGAAGGGAAGCGTCTCCTGTCTGGCACTGTTTCTTGTTATGGCCTTCAGCTACACACAGGGACTCATGTTATTGTATGTGTATTTTTTCAGTAAGCTTTTGAACTAATGCTTTTCCCTCTGGCTTTTCACACCACCTAAGCATTATTTATCTCTCCGCCTTCTCTCTCTGTCTAACCTCCCTCCTTCCTCCTCAGTTAAGTGTCCCATTTCCCCCTGATAACACCTGTCTCCTACTGTCCCCCTCTCTTGAGCTCCTTCTTCCCTTTACCCCCAGGGTTTCCTGTATAACACTCCCTCCTTCCTCCCGGGTTAAATACCTCCATCCCCCCAACAGTAACACCTGTCTCCTGCTGTCCCCCTGTCCAGCTCCTTCTCTCACTTTACCTCCATGGTTTCTTTCCATTTTCCTGACTCCTGCAGTTACATCAGGATATCACATATAAGAATCTGGTGCTAAGATCCACAAATGAGAGAGAACATAAGTCTCTTCAGCCATCTCTCCAGCTTCTGTTATGACTTTTTAAAAGCTTGATTGATTTTGTGTGCGTGCGTGTGCGTGTGCGCATGCGTGTGTGTGCGTGCGTGTGTGCGCGCATGTGCGCGTATGCGTGTTTGTGTGCCTGTGTGTGCATGCGTGTATGTGCGTGCGTGTGTGTGTGTGCATGTGTACACACTTGCACCATGTATGACACAAGAATGGAGGTTGGAGATCAACTCTCAGGAGTGAGTTCTTTCCTGTCACATTTTGGGATCCGGAATTCATATTTAGGTTGTCAGGCCTGCTGAGAAAGTACTTCTTTGCACTGAGGTATCTCTCCAGCCCTCTGTGGTGATTTCTAAGATGGGCTAAAGAGGTGGCAACTATGTCTCAAGAAAAGAAAGGTGGGAGCTGGGGAAATGGTTCAATCTGATCCTCAGAACCCACTTAAAGAAGCTATGGTAGCCTGTACTTAGAATCTCAGTACCAGGAGCCGGGGTAGGAGGTGAAGACAGGAAGACCCCTCCCTCGGGGCTCACTGACTAGCCAGTCTAGCCTATTTGGTGAGCTGCAGGTCAATGAGAGACCCAGTCACAAATGAATAAATAAATAAGTAAGTAACAGGTGGATGACTCCTGAGGAACAACACCCAAGACTGACCTCTAACCTATACACAATACACACACAGAGTTGTGCCACCCACATGAACACTGCCCCCCACAAGACGAAGGTGGGTGACCCCATCTGCCAGGCTTTCTCACACAGTGGAAATGCATCTAACTCATGGAGCCTGGGGTTTGCCTTGTCCCAGGCAATCATCACCCCCTCACTCCTCGAGCACAAATATCCAGACATTATACTGCTGTGATCTTACCAAGTCCTTTCTCAGGCCTTCCCGCCCATTCCTCCCCAGTCATGCCTGTTGACAGTAGACTGGGTAGGAGTGGTTGTTATTATATGGAAGAACTGGTTAAGTGACTTGCCTGAGGATATAACTGGTACCTTGTCAGGGCCTGACTCAGCCCTCACCTCAGCTTCTGCCCTGGTATAGCTCAGGCCAACCCTGCACATGCCTGCCGCTCAAGCATATGGCTCTGACTCCCACTTTGTGGTTCATGCCCCCTGCAACTCTACCTTTTCCCAGTCCTATAAAACACAATCTTACCTCGTTCCCCCAGTGATACCACATGCATATCTGCTGGCTCTAGCTGGCCACATTCTTGGTGTTAGTGGCATATGACGTCAGGATGGAGAAGAAGCCAGGTGTGTTTTCTGTCCTACCGGCATCATGGCAACCCGTTATATAGTCCATATTACTGACACTCCAAGCCAGGCCCTGAACTGAGCACTTGGCTAAAACAATTTAGGTCTGGCCCTCTAGGTACTCACAGTGAAGAAAGCAAGCAAGGTGTACTGAGTAGAATCTCTATTCTCAACCTTGTGCTTCCCCAAACCACTGAGGGCTACTCCCGGGGGAGACGGTGTGGCTCCAGAGGTTGTCTGAGCGGAGAATGGAGTTAAAGTGCAGCCACTTTGAGAAATGGGCCAAGATCAATAAGCAGCTGTTCAATGGAGAATGGAGGTAGCAATGGAGGAAGGAAGCCTGAGCTTTGCTGAACAGGAAGGGGCATGCAGGCCAGGTCTGAGAGGCTGGCAGCCTTGATTTGGCCGGCACCCAGACATGCAGTGTGCTTCCAGAGCACAGCGCCTTCAGCAAGCACCCTGCTGACAGTGCAGAGGCAGCTAGGGCTCTTCCTTCCATAAGAGGAGAAGTGTACCAAAAAGCCGGAAGTCAGCTGGAGATGAAATACCACAGCAGGCTGCTGCACTCCTTGGCAGGTGGTGCTCAAGGAAGATATGCTCTTGATGGGGAGTTTATCACACAGCATCAACACATCTGTCCCTGGTGTCCGTCTTCAGGTATACCCTGGCAGGTCAGAGAAATGACCATCTCCAGGCCTGACTGGCAGATTTCCACATGGCACTATGGTCCTCTCCGTCACCTGTTCGGACCATCCCACCCCCGTTTCCAAGACAGAAGTTAAATATTCATTTGTTTATTCCTTGTCTAAGTACCCAGAGTCCCAAAGACTGCTCTGTTACCCAACATGGCCTGTTTTGCCAGTGTTGTATAGTGCCAATCACTGAGTTGATGAGTGGCCAAATGTGAGGAGGCAGAAGCCTCAATTCAGTCTTTCCTGCCCTAGGGTTTGGGGGTACTTATGGCGAAGAGAAGCAGGGTGGTAGTCTGAGGCTTGGGAGGTGATTGGGGGCAGGGAAGGGAGGAATAAACTGTGTTGCGCATTTGCATGGATACACTGAGCACCTGTGGAAGTTCAGGGATGGGTTGGTGGTTTCAACCCTTTTGAGCTGCCTCCAAGTCCTGAAAAAACAGGCAGCCATTGTCCCAGGACCATCACATCAGAGGGATTATCTACAGCAAAGTCAAAGGGACCGTACTGCTTAGCTACGAACTTAAAAGTATTTATTTTCATTTTATGTGCAGGAGTGTTTTGTCCACATGTAAATAAGCATACCACATGCACACAATGCCTGCAGAGGCTAGAACAGGGCATGGGATCCCCTGGAACTGGAGTTCCAGTTGTTAGGCACCATGTGGGAGCTGGGAACCGAACCTGGGTCCTCAGCAAGAGCAGTGGGTGCTCTTAACCACCACGCCATTTCTCCAGCTCCATTAGCTATGTGCTTTTAAAATTGGTGAAAAAAAAATCAAAACAAAACAAAACAGGCAACGAAATGCAAATGAAACTCTGGGAGCTGATTGGTTTCCCCTCAGTTTCAGACACTGAAATAGTGGACCTGAAGCCGGAGAGCTGGGAGACAGAGGCCTTAGGCCTACTTCCACAGTTCCACAGCAACTTCCCCAAGGAAGAGACGCCACCTATTCCCCTATTAGCTGGGTTGGAACCCTCCTTTGACAAGTAAGGAGGAAAGAACATGCTCCAGGTCCCAGTAAATGAGGCCTGGGGCAGGAACCCAGGGACCTGGCTCCTAATTCAGAGCTTCTTGTATAACCCCTCACAACACATCTGGGTCTCAAAATGAAACTGTGCTATGAAACACCTGACTAGGCTTTGATTCAAGCCTCCAGGATAAGAAAAGTGCAATATTATTTCAGCTATAATACTGACGAAATGTGAATAATGTTTAAAATTGATTGCTAAGGGACTGGAGAGATGGCTCAGGAGGTAAGAACATTGATTGCTCTTGCAGGGGACCCAACTTCAAGTCCTAGCACCCACATGGTGGCTAACAACCATCTGTAACTCCAGTTCCAGGGGAATTCAATACCCTTCCCTGCACGACCCTAGTGCACTTACATACATGCAGGCAATAGACTCATACACATAAACTATTTTTTTAATGGTTAAAACTGATTGGTAAAGGGATGAAATTCACACATCTCAGATCTGGGATTCCCCCACACTTTGGGTACTGACTAGCAGAAATTTAGTTATAGATAGTTATAGATAGGTATACCAGGCTGCTTTGGAGCCACAAGATGCCCAAACTAGTCATTGGGGACTTCATGAACTGGCCAGGCTGTGAGCCATTTCCTTGAGCCAGAAGTGGCCACTAGAGCTGTCTGACCACCAGCTCTAAAAATATTACCTACCTTCCTGGGCATTTATTTATTTATTTATTTATTTATTCACTTAGTCTATTACTAGGCAGCCCCATAAACACAGTTTTGTTTTGTTTTTTAACTGGTTGGGAATAAATTTTGCAAACAATTTCAATGCATTCACGTTAAACACGAGCAGCTGTCGATCAGAACACTGTACAGTTTCTCAAATCAAGTTTCAACTTAGAGAAACCAGAAACCCCTTTCCCAGTGAGGGACCCCAAAGAGAAGCCAGTCAGTGGAAAAAAGAGATGATATCGCCTTCACCTTGTTTTCAAACCCAGGCTTCCTTTCCACCGGAAACTATACCAAGCACTAGGCATGCTTGATCTTCACCTGGTGGGTCGGTTCAAACCTGCCATTTCTAAGACCCTGGGTCAGGTCATTTGTTTACTGGAGATCTGGGAGGGCTGGGTGAGTCCCAAGGACCTACTCTAGGGAACACCGCCCTCAGGTCAGGTAAGCGCCCGTTTCTGGGTCGATGGGGCAGTGTTAAGGTCAGCGCTCGCCCCCACGTTCTTCACCTGACAACTCACGTCTACCAGTCCGCTGTGCCAGGGCTACCCTTGGGCTGGACACAGTCCCCGAGGTCCTTGGATACTAATTCCTCACCTCCCAGCGTCCACACGGGAGTAGAATTGTCTAGCTCAAGCCCCCCCGGGGAAGGTTTGCTCTTCCGCCCAGCGTTTTGTTGGACCTAATCGACATAGAGGATCCTTAACCCAACCCTCACCACAACACGGAGACTCAGATCCAGTATCCACCCGCCTTCACTTCCCTAGCACCGGATACTCGAGGCGCCCAAGCCCTCACTTTGCGGAGAAAATCTACTCAAGCGTTTAAGAGACTCTGGGGCTTAAAAATATTACTTTCACTGAGGGAGTCTCAGTGTGCGTGAGTGCGCGCGCGCATGCGTACCACAGTAGCGCGCCTACAGAGGTCAGAGGACACCCTGCTGGAGTCCGTGCTTGGGGTCGAACTCAAGTGGTCAGACTTGGTGGCAAGTGCCTTTACCCTCTGAGCTATCTTACCACCCCTCTGAAGGTGGGTGCTTCTGAAGAGGGGGCGTCAGGCCAACCATTTTTGTCTGGGAGGGGTACTGTTGTGATATTTTAAAGTTTAAAGCAGAACACTCAGGTCTTTCCCCCACCCATCCGCCCCCGAGCCTCTTCCCGCTCACCTCTACCTCAATACCCTCCATTCCCCCACCAAGTGGCAGGGGAAATCAACTCTCTGCCCCCTCAGGGAGACCACGCCTTCCTAGCGCCCTCCTTCAGCACCGGGTCGAGTTAGGGGGTCACCTCTGTTCCCCCAGAAGCAAAGATGAGAACGACGCAGGCTAGGAGAGGGTCACCCACCTGCCGGAGCGACGCAGCTGACACCTGCTACTAGGAAGCGTCGGGTTAGGTACCGCCCCCAGCCCCCACCCGGGTCTGCGCGAAGGGAACGCACTGGCCCTTTAAGAGCCGCGGCGGCCGCAGCGCGGGGAGAAGGGCTAAGAGCGCCCCTAGCCGCGTCCAAGTCGCCGGGGACGCGGGGCGCCGGCTCCCTGGCTGGCTGGCTGACGGGCGGCTGGCTCGCTCTCTCGAGCCGGTTCCTTGCGCTCCTCCCGGGACTGCCTGGGGATCCAGGCCGGGTTGGGCGCGGCGGCGAGGGGAGTCCCCGGAGGGAGGCGCGCGCTCTGGGCAGCGCTCGGCCCCGGGCATGGACAGAAGGAGCCAGTCGCGCAGGGGGCGCCGCGGGACCGGGCGGCCGGAGCGCTGAGCCAGACAAAGGCTCGGGAGTTGCGCTTGCTCTCGGGGGGCCGGGGCTCGGGCGCTCGGCACCGAGGCTCCGGGAGCCTGCGGCGGGCAGCTAGATCGGTCCCCTCTCCGGCGGGCGGGCCCCGCGTGCTCGGACCTGCTCTGCGCGCTTCTCCTCCGGTTTGGGAATTTGTGGAGGGGACCTAAGCGGCTCCGGCGGGCCCTGGGAGCCCGAGGTCCGCAGCACGCCCGCGGGGCCGGGAACCAGGGAGCGTCGCAAGTTTCCAAGCCGCGCGCGAGGACCCGGTGCCCGCCTGCGAGCCCGCCCCGCGCGTAGCGCTCCGGACCCGGCGGGCGGCCGAGAGCATGGGCAGCGACCCGAGCGTATCCGGACTGCCCGGCTGGGCTGCCAGCTGCCTGGGCGGCCGGGCTCGGCTGCTCCCGCTGCTGCTGGTGCTTCTGGACTGCCTGGGCCGCGGCTCGGCGGCCGAAGACGCCGAAGTGCACGCGGAGGTAAGGACCCCTGCTTGCGGTTTTGCAGAAGGACCAGGTACGAGCCACGCCCGCAGGGCCGGGGGGCGGCCGGAGACGCACCCCCTGTTCTGCGTGGGGGTTAACCGGGCCGAGGTCTGGGGAGAAAGCGGAGTTGGAAGGCTGCGGCTCCCTCTGCAGCGCACTTCGTCCGTCCCCAACCCGGGCGGGCACAGGGCTCGCGGCTGTCTCCCAGCAGCGGCTTCCGCAGCCCCCGGCCCTCGCCTCCAGTCTTTCTCCCGCCCGCAGCTGATTCCTCGAGAGTCCGGTCGGAGCACCGAGGACTGTTTGCTAGTGGGAAGGGGAATGCTGCGGGTCGGGAGAACGCAGGCGGAGCTAGAGCCGGGCTGCGCTCGCGCTCCTCCAGACACTCATCTGGGTGACATGGTGCGTCGCGCCGCCCGCCAAGATGGTTGGGGGAGGGGTGCGAGAGGACCAGGCAGCTGATCGGCTGTAGAGGTGCTTTGGTCACTTTCTTGTGTTCTTAACGCACAAGCATCCCTGAGCCAGGGTGGGGTCTGAGGGACAGACCTTGTCTCCCCCAGCACTTTTTCCCACCAGGGCCCCTCCCCTCTGGG
The DNA here is from genome assembly GCA_035773235.1 of Eospalax fontanierii. Classification (NCBI taxonomy): domain Eukaryota; kingdom Metazoa; phylum Chordata; class Mammalia; order Rodentia; family Spalacidae; genus Eospalax; species Eospalax fontanierii. The sequence goes on from CM069552.1 coordinate 16,751,186, forward strand.
GCTCTGGGTGAGACTGGGTAGACTCCACGCCTCTTTTCTCTGGTAGCTGGGCTGACGTCTCTATGCTGGCCGCTCCCGGGATTGGTCCAGAGGGTGACCAGGCGCGGTCTCCCGGCTCAGAGCCGGGTCCAACCAGCGCCTCCCATCCAGAGGTTCCCCTGGGTGCGGTCCAACTTTTGAAGATCCTTCTTTCCAGCCCCAGGGACATACGGGGCCTCGGGTGTAGACTCAGGAGAGAGGACCATCCTGGAGCTGCATCTACTTTGTAGGCTGGGGGCTTCGGTGCCCGTTGGCTGCATGGAGTTAAGACCTGAGAGGGTCAGAGTTCTGCTTCTATTTGCAGATAGCCTGATGCTTCATCCCAGCCTCTGTGACTTCCCCACCTCCCTGGTTTGCCTGAGAGATTTTTTTTTCCAATGAAAGTCTCCCCCTTCCCCACCCAGCTTTAATAAAAAAAACTTGTTGGGAGGGCAGAGAATTTCTCCCAGCCTCCAGTTACACCTCCCAAGCAGTTTTCCACGTGCTCTGCCCTCTTCTCCCACCAGGTCAGGGAGAGTTGCTGGAAGCCAGCCCTTCCTTTGGGAGCCCAGCCCACATTCAGTCTGCCCTCACCCCGGCCCATAGGGGCAGCCTGCAGAGGCTAGTTGGAAGTACATGTTTGCCTCTGACCCAAGTACTGGGTGGAGATGGCACCTGCCACTGGAGCAGATGCCAAAGACTTTAAAGGCCCAGATTCACCTTACAGAGTTTGTGGTATGCTCACACAAGCATGATTACAGACGGTTGTGCATTATGAATGGACCTCTTGGGTAGCCTGGAGCTGGGCACTGGAACCTGAGCCTTGAGGGCCTCCTGCATTGCCTTTAGTTCTGCAGGTCTCCCATCATATTCCTTCTGAATGTGAAAACACTCCACAGCTCAGCATGCCCACAGCCCACCACCTCCAGGGAGGAGAGCTCTGGTGACCCTGGCTAGGATTGACTTCTGGGACTCAGATGGTTTGTGCCTGGCCCCTAACCAGAAGGAACTCTGGAATACTGCATGTTAGGAACTGTAATGGATGGAAGGCTACAGATGAGTGTCCTAGCTCTAGAGTTGGCTTTGGAGTATAAGCTCTTCCAGGAAGCTCATCAAGACTGGCCATATTCGGCCCAAAGAGTCCTTTGGCATCAGTGATCAGCCTGTCTGCTCAGTCTGAGCCAGGCTTACACAGTGTCCAGATCCCCTTTCCTTGAAGAAGGGCTCTGATCCTTGCCTAAGGGTGTCCACAGCTCTAGACTTCTGTTCAGCTCATGGCTGTGTGTAGCTTGGTAGCCAGCTCCCTCTTAATCCTCCCAGGGTGGCAGCCACAGGAATTCACTAGGCAAGGAACCTGGAAAACTAGTCTGTGACCCACACCTGCAGCCCACCAGGCTCAAGCCCAAAGAAGCCTGCCTTCCTCAGAAAAGCCACCTCTAAGCTACTCTGCTCTGTCCTGCCTTACCTTCTCACTTGGGCAGACGCTGTGTTCTCAAGCTCCACCTGGACAAAGTGCCACCCCGTCACCCCATCATCTCTCTGTCCTGTTCTGCTGGCCACAGTATTTGGCTGATATGAGTGACTTTATTTTTCACCAGAGAAGTTTGTGTCCTCTCCTCCCCACACAAAGCCAGCCCAACTTCACACTCAGCCTTCTCTGTGGAGGTGACTCAGACTGCCAGAGTTCACAGATGTCGTGCCACCGACCCTGAAGCATAGCCCCATGTTCCCTGAACAGAGCCACATGTCTTCCACCCGCCTCTGGTCACTGAGCAAGATGAGCAAAAGGAGCCTGGAGTCAGCTGGAGTTCTGGTCTTGACCCTCAGGCCTGACGAGGAGCCTCAGTCTGGATGCCCATCTCTTCTGAGTCATTGATGGCCCCTTTTATATTAATATTGTTTCTTAACTATAGAATAGAACTGCAGAACCCCCCTGTGTGCACCCGACTGGGAGACTTTGTCTCCACACACTGAGAGAACTGGTGTAATGGGCACAGCTGAGGACTGGAATTGGATGAGGACCTCTCGTTCAGCCCCTTAGCATGTCCTTGTGTGTGGGTTACCTTTGGGCCCAGGCATCAACCACCTCCTTGGTCACCCTCATCTGAACAGCATACGGACTGACCCCGCCCACTATGACCCCTGAACACACACACCTTCCATTCCCCACCCTAAGGAAGGGGGAGACTTTGAAAAGACACTTCTGAATGTGGACAGGAACGCTCTTGGAAGCATGCCCATATGTCCCTTGAAGACTCTCTCCAAAAGCCAGATTACCCACCACCCAGACTGACGCTGGCTCACATGGCAATGTGTGGGCTGGAAAAGCCACCCCTGTCTGTGCTTACTTCTGGCTACTCCTCCGTGCCCCTTGTGTAGTTTGATCCAGATGTTCCCTGCCATTGTCATGCAGCTGGGAGTTTGGCTTCTGCCTGAGGGTAGCTGTGGAGTGCACTGCTCCCTAGTTCAAAGTTGACACACTCAGTGTCACCCCAAGACAAGTGCCTCACACTGTTGGACACTGAGGCAGGGACAGAACTCCATAGTCAGCTCTACATGAGTGCAGAGATGTGTTCTGTGAGTCAGAAGAAACAGAGGGATGGGGGACACTGCCTGGACAGGGCTGCTTTATGGAGAGAATCCTGGGAAAACCCACAGATAAGTGTGAGGACCTGAAACCCTACGGGTAGCTGAGCCAGACAAGCCCCCTGGAGGGCTTGGGAATTAGAGTGCCCATGTACCAATCCTCAAAGGACCTTTGGTTCTGGGAATGCCTAGACACTAGTGATCATGAGGCTAGGCCCTCAGGGAGGTGACAGACATGAAGCCCTAGGCAAGTGTAGTAGACATGCATGAGCTGGCCCTGGGTCAGAAGTATAAAGAAATACCTCTCACCAGACCTGATGTCCTCCTTAACAGGATAGATCAGAATAAATAGGTGAGAAGCCAGATAACAGCCACCAGCCAACGTGGAGATGCTGGGTCCTGCATGGCTCAGACAGCCATTGATGACTAGCCAACAAAGCTGTGTCAGCCCAGAGTCTAGAGTCTGCAGCAGCCCTCCAGGGCTTACCTGCAGCTCCAGGGTACCACCCTGGAAGAGTGAGGACTCCAGCTCCATGTCTAGCATTTAACCTACCACTTGGTACATAAGCCCATGAACATAGTGACTGAGGAGCAAGTGGTGTCTGTTGTTAGTAAGTCATTGAACCTGTCGGAGCCTCTGTTTTCCTGCCTATAAAATGGGAATAGCTGTAGTATCTGCTTGATGGAGTTATGGGGAAATCTGTTTATAGGCAATTCTGTAAATGCCATGTACAGTGAGCCCAAGAGGTCCACAGGTTATTTCAGTGTCTAAACATGGAACTCTGTCCTGGAGTATTCTAGAAGCATTTTCACATTTCTTCCTTTTAACTCTTAGTGTATGGGGAAGAAAACTAATCCCTCTAGGTGAGAGAAAGTAATTCAGATTTCACAGCCAAAAACTGCAGAGCTGGGGTTTAAATCTGGATCCTTCTGGCTTGGAGCCTCAAATTAGTTTAAGGTCAGGCTGTGTCAAAGGTCAAAGCCCAAGGTGTCATCCTGTGAGCTTCCACCTTCTGCTGGGACTGAGCCAGATAGGAAGGCTGTTTTCAGGTGTTTAACCAAAGCTGTCCCCGTTCGGCCTCTGCCACCACCACTATCACCCAGGCCCTGCCTTGGGCAGCCCCATCTAGGAGCTCTCACCTGCAGGGGAAGGTCCAGGTGAGGCCTGAGACCTGATCTCTAGCCAACATCGAAACTCCTGGCAAACAAAGGCCCCTTCCGCCCCGCCCCTCCCCGCCCACAGGCCAAAGGACCCGTTTGTTTTTCCTTCAGGTTAAGGCCTGTGGGGGCGGGTTGGGCTGCCGCCTCCTTCCTGCTTCCCTGGCTGGAAGTCCCCCAGTCACCCTGAGTCCCTACCATCACCCACCCACTGTTCTTTTTAAGAGCCATAAGGGCCCTGGTGGTACTGTCCCATCATCTCAGCTACTCCTGAGACTGAGGCAGGAAGATTCCAAGTTCAAGGTCTGACTGAGCTACTGAGTAAATTCAGGGTTAGCCTGAGCAACACAGTGAAACTCTTGTTTCAAAATAAAAGTAAAAAGAGGGCTCAGAAGCAGAGACTACCATGTTCCAGGCTCTGTAGTCAACCAATCCTCAAAACCTGGGGTGGGAATTAGAGGACACATGGGGCTGAAGACAGGGAGAGGTAGCTCAGTGGTTACAGCAGATACCATTCTTGCAGAGAACCTAAATTTGGTTGCCAGCACCCCACATGCCCACCCCTCAGCCCTCACACACATAATTTAAAATACGTCTTTAAGGGAGAAAAAGAAGCCTCATGGTGGTACACACCAATTATCCCAGGACTTGGGAAGGCAAAGGCAGGAGGATCTCAAGTTCAAGGTTAGCCCAGGCTGCATATGGAGACCCTATCGAAAAGCAACAACAAAAAAAAACCCACAGAAACAGATTTAGGCCCCAAATAAGCATGTGTCTTAGAACTGTCTAATGGACTACTATGCTACACCTGCAGGTACCTAGTAACAAGCCACCGTGAGCTAGGTCTGGACAGTCCCTTTCTAGCCTTGAGTCTGGTCATTTGTGCTCTGTGCCCTGTCCCACATGACCCCATTTTTCAGAGGAGGGAACTGAGGCTCACTGACGTTGTTTTAGCCCTATTCGGTTCCTCAGCTGTGATTTGGACAAGCAGCCATGGCCAGGGGAAGAGATGTTATCACAAGGCAGAGCTGGTTTCTGCTCAACCCTGGGGGGAGCTTTCTAAGAGTCCCTTGCTGCCCCAGATGGAATAAGCTGTCTGGGGCAGCAGTGAGAACCCCATCTCTCTGCAGGAGTGCAGGGGGCTATAAGTCCTTGACCCTGCCTCAGGTAGGTGACTGGGCTTGAAGGCTTTGGAAGTCCCCCCACCCCCATATCTGAGCCAGGGACTCAGACTGTCCCAATAACGCATTCCACCCCTGCTCCTTCCCCAGGCATGGCAGGGTCAGCTGCCAGAGCATTGGCACCTTCCCAAGATCCCTCAGTGGCATGAGTATGGGGCAGAGACCATCGGTGAGAAGCACCTCACAAGACCATTGAAGGTCTTGGGATGGATCCATCATTGGTGCTCCTGACAAGCCTCCCTTTGTACCTGACTGGGCACACGTGCCTGGGGCTGCTCATAATTGCCAGGGGAGCTGGAGAAGGGCAAAGCTGAGCCAGGAATCTGCCTTATCACCTGGGACCTGATAAGGGCCCTGGGGGAGGGGCTGCAGTTGCTGTAGGCCAATCCTCCTGTTTGAGTGCTAGCTGGGGTGAAGGCAGTGGCCCTGGCCCCTCCCCCATGGCCTCTCTAGGCACTGTATTGATCTGGCGGGCTCCTTCCCAGACTAGCCCTCCCAGTGGGCCTGCATCCCTCCATACTCCCTGAGCAGGCCTGGGGGAGGGAGGCCTGGCTTAGTGCCCAGACCCTGCCAGAGATGTTGGCTGTGGGGAGGATTAGGTACCCTGTTCCAGTGCTGTGTTGGGCACTGTTCCTGAGAAGGGCCAGACCCAGTGTCCCCACATTAGGCAAAGGAACTAGTAGCTCTTCAGAATGTCCTGCATTTAGGTCTAACCCAATCAGCTGTGTGACTCTAGGTAGGCTAGTTACTCTCTCTGAACCTTGCTCTCGGGAGGATAGGGATAGATGCATATTTACCTTTCAGGAGTGGCAATAAGTATTAAATAATTCACAGTAGAGTCTCAGGGGTGATGTTTACGGCCTTAAGGGTCAGGAATTTCCCTTATGACTCGCTGTTCCTTGTCTTCTTGCCTGGGTCAGCCACTCACCTCAGCCTCAATAAATACTTCCTGGATGGATGCTGAAGCTTAAAGCGATGGTAGGAGATTCATGGCTCCGGGTCTTGGGAGCAACCCCCACTCTGGTCTGCAGATGGGAGGGACCTTGTATAAGGGACACCAGCAGTATCAGGAGCACTGCGGCCCGCAGCCGGAGCACCCTGACTAAGCTGTCTTCACACCAGCAAGGCCACGCTCTGGAGCTTGTCATACTCTGTCTAGGTGACGGGACCTTTACTCCTGACACTGGGAAGGGAGGAAGCCCACAGCCCTAAGGTGGTGTCTGCTGCTACCTGGCAGATGTATTGATAGTAGGCGTTGAGCTGCCCTGAGCACGTGTTTGCCAGAGGCAAACAATCCTTCAGCTTGCCTTGAGTCCTCAGAGGCTGGGCCTCCCATGCCAAGGCCAAGGCTGAGGTTCTGCTCCACAGCCCTTGCCCAAGGGTTGCCACCATCCCTCATCTTTAACCCAGTGGCTGTGAGACATTTGTTCCCAGGAGGCTGAGGTGTGGAGACTTGGCTGATAGGGAGACGGAGCACTCGGCTTCCTAGGGACTTGGGGCGCTTGTCTGTATGGAGAAGGGCCACCAGGCTCCCTTGGAACCTGCCTGGCAGCCCCTGAGTTGGTTCTGTGATGAAGGGACCCTTCTGCCAGATCTCTGCTGATATCTGAAGCTCTTTGTTGCAAACAGGCCAGCTCCCTTCCTCTCGCTGTCCAGGAGGCCCCCGCCTGAGCCTCTGTCCCCAGCCCTTCTCTCTTAGGGCTTTTCAGACAGGCTAATCAGTCCCTCAGTGGCTGTGATTGCTTGCGCTGCCAGGATATTTTTACCTTATGCAAATAGGTGATGAGAAGGTGCCCTCATTTGTCAGCAGCCACCCTACCCCAACCCCCACCCAACCAACTAGATGCTTTTTGTCATTAGAGCCTGGTGGCCTTGCCCCGCTCCCTGGGCCTTTCCATGACACTTCAGGAAAACTGTGTCCATAGGGGAGTGGACCAGCCATAGGAGTTTCCAAGGAGGTGTTAGTGCTTTGGAAGAACAGAACCACTGTGGCATTACTACCATTTGGCAAAGCTCTGGATCAGAGGGGTGAAGAGAGTCCATAAGGGGCCATGGGCCATGGGTATGACACCTTCTCCAGCTACCCTGTGCTTTGACCCTGCTATACCTTGGCTACTCGCATCAGAAACCTGGACCCTGTTGGCAGAAGCACAAGGTGACCAACCAAAGCCCTGACCGCTGTCATCCCTAGCATTAGCATGACTCTATGATCCTTGCAGAACTGCTCGGGTGAGCTGCTTAATTGCAAGCACTAAATTAGCCCCTTTTACTTAAAGATAGACTGCGGCCCTCGCCCCCAAGATGGCCAGGCCAGGCTTGGCCCTGCTCTGTCTGTGCAGAGCTGACACTTGTTCTCAGCTCCAGGCCTCTGTCTCACTGTTCTGCCTGCTTCCCAGGCCCTGAGGTGACTGACAAGCCAACCAGTCTGGGACTTGGCTCAGTAACTCCCCGCCCATTAAGTGTGGGTACTGCTGCCTTGGGCTACATAGGCCAAAAGGAGTTAGATGTGACATTGGTAACAGGTAGATATGTGGACCTGGCTGGCTGGCATGTGGGTATCAGCCCAGAGAAACTACCATGTTCAGCTGTCTTGCTTTGAGGTCCCTCAGTGTGTAACTCCACTTCCAGAGCTACCCAGAGAGTGGGTGTTCCAGGTAGGCAAGGAAAAGTGAGAAGGACACGCTTGCAAATGGCCAAGTCTCCCAGCTTCCCTGGCCTCTGCCTCCTGTGTGGTCGTCATGTTCTCGCAGCCCCTGAACACCACAAAGAAGGCTAGGCTGAATCACCTTTCTTAGCATTCGTCAGACACATGCAGTGTGACTGCTGCAGGTGTCTTATACACATGGACTTGACAGCTGTGAAGCCCTTCTCTGATCACACTGAGTATCCTAGGGAGGCTAGAAGTTCTAGATGGAAGGACACTGGCAGTGTCCCATGCAACTCCTCACTGACATATCTGGCACAGTTTAAGAATGTGTAGAAACATCTGGCAGAGTGGATGATGGGAGGTAGATGGGTAGATGGATGGAAGGGATTTGCCTGGAAACAAATGAACATGACGTGGCTGTTGTATACATAAACTCACAACAACTATGGTTACAAGACCTGCACAAGATCAAGCCAGTCAAAATTCCAACATGAATAGGGGAGCCCCCTCCAGCCCCATTCTTGATGCATGTATTACAGTGGACCATTGCGGAGGGAAGGAGAATCACTCTCCTTCAGGGATATGACTGCAAACAGGTTGCCTGGGCCTCAGTAGACGGCCCCATATCTGTGCACATATGGGCAGAACTAATTGGATTCAGGGGGTTAAAAATAACAACAACAAAAGAAGCCTTGAAGCTGAGAGGGAGATAATAATAATTGGAAATGATCAAAATATGTTGTATAAATGTACGAAATTTTCAAAGATAACTTTAAAATATTATTTTAAAAACAGGGCTGGAGAGATGGCTCCATGGTTAAGAGTGCATATTGCTCTTGCAGAGGACCTGAGGTCTGGTCAGTTCCCAGCACTCATGCTGGGTGGCTCACAGTTACCCTAACTCCAGCTCCAGGAGATTCAACACCTTTTCTGGCCTCCATGGATATCTGTACTCACACATGCACATACTCATACACGATCGCACACATATACACGTAATTTAAAAAATAAAAATAACGCTGAGCATGGTGGCTCACACCTTTAATCTCAGCACTTGAGGGGCAGCTGCCGGTGGATTTCTGTGGGATCGAGGCCAGCCTGGTCTACATAGTGAGTCTGACCAGCTAGGGCTACAGATTTTCCTTTGAGTTGAGAAGTCTTGGGAGATTCTGAGCAGAGAACTGAAACCCCGTCTGGCTTCTCTGCAGAACTGGCTGCGACTCTATGGCTACCTGCCCCAGCCTAGCCGCCATATGTCCACCATGCGCTCTGCCCAGATCCTGGCCTCTGCCCTATCCGAGATGCAGCACTTCTATGGGATCCCTGTCACGGGTGTGCTCGATGAAGAGACCAAGACGTGAGTCCCTCCATGTGACCCCTCACTAACCCCATGGACCACTTGCCTTCCAGACTTGCTCTGAGGAGCCTTTGACATCCAGAATGGTCCTCCTCCCAATTCTTACTGTTTGTTGTGGCTGCCTGAAGCCTTATGTTAAGAAAGAGGAGGCAGATGGAATCCAGGCTTGGCAGGAAGAGTGTAATGTTCGATTAGTAATGCCTGTTACAGGCATGGGAGTGTGGAGATGCAATACAGAATCCCAGGTCTGGGCATCCTGGCAAGGCTTTGCTCTGCTCTAACAGAGGTGACAGAACCTACAGCTATCCTTGAAAAGCAGAGCGTGATATACTCAGCACAGGCCCCAAGAGCACCCCCACCACACTTGGTGACACTCAGGAGAGGGAACTCACCTTTTTGAGGAACTGCTGAGCGCTCGGTCTTCTAAAACAGGATCTCTTTACCTGTTAAACTAGAAGCCACACAGAGAGTCTCCTAGTCCCCATCACATCCCTACAAGGGAAAGCTGGGAGGCAAGAGGGAACTGGGAAGATGTGTGCCACCCGGAAGAGATGCCTCAGAACTGACCTCTCTACATCTGTGGCCCAGGTGGATGAAGCGACCGCGCTGTGGGGTGCCAGATCAGTTTGGGGTGCGTGTGAAAGCCAACCTGAGACGTCGGAAGCGCTACGCCCTGACTGGCAGGAAGTGGAACAACCACCATCTGACCTTCAGGTAGGGGCCGAGCAGCATAGGGTCTGTGCTGCCGCTCTCCAGGGCACTCAGACTTTCGTTTCCAGAAGCTCACCACAAGAGGTCTGGCCTAGCCGTACTGCTGATGGGCCCAGTCCACAGTCTAGCAGGCCTCCCTCCAGAGAAAACCAGGCCCTTCACGCTTCTGCTCTGTCCTTCCCAGGCTACAGCTGGTGAAAGGTCAGGCTGGCCCCGTACAGCCACATGAGCTCCTGTATCAATACAGTCAGCAGGTATGGAGGTCCAGGTGTCCATCAAGTCCCAGGCAGCACGTTTTATGCAAACACCCTGCTTCAGACATTCCTTCCTATCTGTGGAGTCCTTGAGCTAAAAGCTCCTGAGTCAAGTGTGCCCACTGTGACATGGCAATCCCCCCCAGAGCTCTCTTGTTCCCAGCCAGCCACAACCTGACCCTAAGCTTCCCTTGAGAAAGAGTATCTGTTGTCATTCAGGCCTCGGATCCTGGGGAGTGAATTCATGGTCCACAAAGTCCGTCTGTGCCAGCAGCTCAATGTGACCCATATGGAGAGCGTGAGCTTCTTCATGCTTCATCCTGTGCAGGCTCTAGGCTGCACAGTCTTTGTGCAGTATTTTACTGAATCTTCATAGAAACCCCATGAAGAAAGTACTACCCCTCCCCTTGCTGTTTTTCAAATGAAATTGAAACTGTCTCTCACTCGCCCAAAGTCACACAGATAAAGTTAGGGTCCATCTGGCCCAGGGGTCAACCATCAGAGTGGCTTGCCATCCTTCCCAGATCTCAGTTACGTGGATCCCATAGCCACGAAAACACCTCTGCTTGCATTTACTTAAAGTCTTGACTCCCTTTTGTTTTATGTATTGTTGTTTTGAGACAAGGTCAAGGTCTCATGTTGTACCCAGAATGGCGTCAAGCTCATTCTGTAGCTGAGACTAACCTTGAACTCCCAGTCTTCCTGTCTCAGTCTCCCAAGTGGTAGGATTACAGGCGTTCACCTCTGTGTGCAGTTCTCTACTGTCTTGATTAAAACTGGCTTGTCCTCCACCATGAAAATGTACTTCATGATATTTTAATGAATAGTTGGGTTTGACAAGTCTAGTTCCTAGCAAAGTAAACTAACAATGTGTAGAATGCAAGCTCCCTGCGCAGTTCTTGAGAAGAGTCCGCTCATCTCCCCGCCTACCCACAGCATCCAGAACTACACGGAGAAGCTGGGCTGGTACAATTCAATGGAGGTTGTGCGCAGGGCCTTCCGAGTGTGGGAGCGGGTCACACCCCTGGTCTTCCAAGAGGTTCCGTATGATGACATCCGGCTGCGTCGGCAGAAGGAGGCTGACATCATGGTGCTCTTTGCCTCTGGCTTCCACGGTGACAGCTCGCCGTTTGATGGCAGTGGTGGCTTTCTGGCCCATGCTTATTTCCCTGGCCCTGGTCTGGGTGGAGACACTCATTTCGACGCAGATGAGCCCTGGACCTTCTCCAGCACTGACTTGCACGGTAAGGACAGCTGACTGTGGTGGGGGCAGGGCAGGCAGTGCTCCAAAGAGCTAAACAGGCCCCTCCGGCTCAGCAAGGGAGAACTCCCCTTCTGAGGTCTCTGGACACCTGCCCTTGATTTCAGTCTATTGTCCCGCCAAGGGAAGGTGGGCAGAGAAGGGTGTGTTGGGTCCAGTTCTCAGATGGGCAAGGTAAGAGGCCAGAAGTCAGAGCAGCTCAGCCCTATCCTATAGAGAAAAAGGGTAGCCTGGGACAAGCCAGAGTGACTGTGCCTGCCCCCCTCGACAGGAATCAACCTCTTCCTGGTGGCAGTGCATGAGCTAGGCCACGCCCTGGGGCTGGAGCACTCAAACAACCCTAGTGCCATTATGGCCCCCTTCTACCAGTGGATGGACACTGACAACTTCCAGCTGCCCGAGGATGACCTCCAGGGCATTCAGCTGCTGTATGGTGAGTAGACTGTGACCAGCTGGCTCTGTGAAGACAGGCACTGCTCTGCCCCCATTCTGTAGACAAGGAAACTGAGGCCTGATGACTAATCCAGAGCCCACACTGAGCTGGGGCTGCAAGGAGCTGCAGTCCTTTCTCTTAGCTTTGGCAATGTTGTTACTGGACTAAGGATGTCCTAGGGTCCCCGAGACCCACAACCTGAGTCTATCCTCATCTCTTCAGATTTCCCACTGATTTTGAGACAGTGCTTGATTCACCCAGACCCCACTTAGAAAGTCCACAGTGTCCAGGCCTCCTGAGGGCCAGCTCTGCCCATCAGAGCCTGTGCCTCTGTGTCTACACTGAATCCTCCTTAGGGGGACATTTGACAGATGCCCCTCGCTGTATCCCTAGAAACTCAGTAATGAGACCTGTCGGGCAGAATTCAAGTGTCAAAGTCAGGCCCAGAGCCTGCCTCTGCAGGTGCCTTCCTTCCTAGGGCCCCCTGAGCGGGCCAGCATGTGAGCGGAATGTCCTCTGCAGAAGCAGAAGCAGGCAGCCTCCCACCCCAGCAGAGAGGTCAAGGAAGGGGTATGTGTGGAGGCTCAGAGCCCCCCAAGGATAATAATGGGGTCTGGGAGGGATCTGCTGTGGACATATAGGACCTTGTACAAGAAAGAGGGTCCGCTGAGGCGTAGGTCTCCAATGTTCTGTATAGGAGAATGTGGCATGTAGGCTGGCCTCTGGGCTGCTCTTCCTGATCCCTGCCTCTCTTTGTAGGCACTCCGGATGGTTACCCACAGCCCACCAGGCCTCTCCCCACTGTGACACCCCGGCGGCCAGGGCGGCCAGACCACCGGCCCCCTCGGCCTCCTCAGCCACCACACCCAGGTGGGAAGCCAGAGAGGCCCCCGAAGCCAGGGCCCCCGCCCCAGCCCCGAGCCACAGAGAGGCCTGACCAGTACGGCCCCAACATCTGTGATGGCAACTTCGACACAGTGGCCGTACTTCGTGGAGAGATGTTTGTGTTCAAGGTCTGGCCCTGTTCTCCCAGTGCCTCTCCTCCCCCACCAATCCAGATCCTTGCCCTGCCCCTCCCTTGCTGAACAGCCCCTGGGTGCCTACCAGACCCTAGACCAAGAAGAAACAAGCCCAGGAGACCAAGGGACTTGTTATGGGGTCACATAACCAGCAAAGGTGCTGTGCCTCAGCCCAGAGCTCCATCCTTGGGGTCACTGTGGCTCTGCAGGTATTAACAGGCTCCTCAGAGCCTCAGTGACCTCCCCGATCTGGGAAAGGGCAATAGCAGTAAGCACAGCACCCCTCACCCCACCCCCAGTCAAGCCGCCGTGCTCTTGCCGTCCACCGACACCCACCCCACTCTCCAGGGCCGCTGGTTCTGGCGAGTACGGCATAACCGTGTCCTGGACAACTATCCCATGCCGATTGGCCACTTCTGGCGTGGTCTGCCAGGGGACATCAGTGCTGCCTATGAGCGCCAGGATGGGCGTTTTGTCTTTTTCAAAGGTGAGCCAGGGTGGGTATCAGAGGGACCAGGCAGCCTTCGTTCCCTGTTGCTGGCCTGATAGAGTTGGGCAAGAGCCTTGCCTTTCCCGTTCCCTTGGTGGACTTGCTCTAGAAGAAGGACATACCTGGGGGTGTTATTGAGTCCACCTGGCAGCAAGATGTGGTGGGGTGGTAGACAGACCGGGATATTAGGCAGACCTGCATTCTGGAGGCCAGAGACTACTTGGATTAGGGATGATTCTCTGTCTATCTTCTGCAGCCCAGAAACCAAGCTCAACCCTCCCTTGCTTCTTGGTCCTCTGAGAACAGGTCCTCATAAGATCAGCCTGTCCTCTTAAGAAGAGGTTTCCAAGCCCACTTGGGTAAGACCTCTGCAGTCTGTCTGGCCATGCATCCCTGATAGATCAGCTGTATCTCCAGCTCCGCAGGCTTGAGCCTCCACAAAGAAGCTGCCTGGACACGGAAGTAGGCTGACACTGAAATAGGAGCTCTAGGTCTTGCACCAGAAATGCCACTAGAGTGCCCCGGAGACACAGCCCCCAGACCTAGAGACCTAGCAGAGACTCATTTCTGTGGAGGGTTGTCAGTGGGATTGAAGAGCAATGTCTAGGGTGGAGCAGCTGACTTGCATCCAGAGAAATGAGTGTCTCACAGGTGTCCACGAAGAGTCCAGAGTATAGGGACAGATGAGGGTGAGGCTGTCTCACTCAGCGTGTGCGGTATTGTGTTATGGAGGGGTGCCACGGGCAGCAGGGCGTGTAAATGGAGTATTTCCCATGCCAGCACCAGCCCGTCCTCACACAGCCTCCTGCAGGTGACCGCCACTGGCTCTTCCGAGAAGCCAACCTAGAGCCTGGCTACCCACGGCCGCTGAGCAGCTATGGCACGGACATCCCTTATGACCGCATTGACACGGCCATCTGGTGGGAGCCCACGGGTCACACCTTCTTCTTCCAGGCGGACAGGTGAGCGGTGTGTCCCGTACCTTAATGGAGAAGGCTCTAACCAGACCCCCTCATAGTCAGGCCTACCCAGAAAGAGCCTGCTGCCTTGAGGGGAGGGGGCAGGCCCAGGCAGGGTCTCCGGGTCCATAGCCCGCTACTTCTGGTCACAGGTACTGGCGCTTCAATGAAGAGACACAGCACGGAGACCCCGGCTACCCCAAACCCATCAGTGTCTGGCAGGGGATTCCCGCCTCCCCCAGAGGGGCCTTCCTGAGCAACGACGCAGGTACCAGGCCAGCCCTCCCAGAGGACCCAGCACTTGCCATACTCTCTGCTATGGGGGACAGGGCTTGCCCAAGTTTCCGTGGCATTGTGATGACACGTAAGGGGGACCAAGCACCGTGCTCCAGCTTGGGAGATTCTCCTGTGTGTCACCCTGCACTTCGCTGTACCACGTCTGTCCTCTCTCAGTGGAGGGAGGAAGGACCTCCAACCCCACAATGGGAGACGCTTCAGTCTAGGTGTTGCCCTGGTCTGTCTATGTCCAGAGCTAGAGCTGGGACCTGTCCCATTTCCCACAGAGTCCAGCAGCCTCTGGAGCCTTGGTCCTCAGGTCAGTGGACTCAGCTCCAAGTGTTGAGGACAGGCTCCTCCCAGAGTGGTACTTACGGGAGAAAAGCCTGGTCTCTGTCATTATAACTGAATGACCGGAGTTGTGGCTCTTTTATTTCTCCAGCAGGATCTCTGTTGCTAGGTTCTCTGTCTGGGATGCTCAGGCTCAGAGGAAGCCTGCTAGCTTTGCCAGCACACAACCCAGTCACCTGGCTTTAGGTGTGTGCATGTCTCCACGACCACTCTGAGCTCATTGTGCCTAGTAAAGCACAGACTCATCCCTTGCTCGAAACCTGGCCCCTCCTCATGTCAGTGAGATGCAGGCAAGGTGTCCAGAGCGAGGGACCTGGTTCAAGACCACACAAGCTCAAGGCCACATGGCCATGTTCGCTCCTATAGTGGGAAATAAGGCCAATCCCAGGATAGGACAGCAGGGTTCCCTGACAGAGCAGCAGCCCCTCCCCAGGTAGCTTGTGGGCCTCTTCTGTACCCTCACACTCTGGCCAGGAAGCCCAGAACCTGACCCACCAAGCCACAGTCTGGCAGCAGATTTGAAAATGCTCCGGGGAGCAAGTAAGAAAGGTTTCTGTTGTTTTCTGGTTTGCTTTGGTGTTGGAGAATCCAGGACCACTCCCATGCCCTGCCAGTGAGCTGCGTACATTCCCTAGCCCCAAAGAGGGTATCTTGGATGCAGGGGCACCTGGCTTTCCCCCAGAGTCTTTGGCTCATGAGCGATGCCCAGCCTGAAGCCGCTGTGCCCTGCTTGGTTCTGCAGCCTACACCTACTTCTACAAGGGCACCAAATACTGGAAATTCAACAACGAGCGCCTGCGGATGGAACCCGGCTATCCCAAGTCCATCCTACGGGACTTCATGGGCTGCCAGGAACACGTGGAGCCTGGACCGCGATGGCCCGATGTGGCCCGTCCGCCCTTCAACCCGAATGGGGATGCAGAGCCTGAGGTGGATGGTGACGGCGAGGAAGGCGATGTGGGTGGTGGGGCAGATGAGGATGGTGACAAGGATGGAGGCAACCGAGTGGTGGTGCAGATGGAGGAGGTGGTGCGGACGGTGAACGTGGTGGTGGTCCTGGTGCCCCTGCTGCTGCTGCTCTGCATCCTGGGCCTGGCCTTCGCCTTGGTGCACATGCAGCGCAAGGGTGCGCCCCGCATGCTGCTCTACTGCAAGCGCTCGCTGCAGGAGTGGGTGTGACCGCTGACCCCCTGCAGCTCCTGGTGCTCGGGGCACGAGGCCACCTGATTCCCAGATGCTCCCTCGGCCCGGTGGACCCCAGTAAGTCTCGCCTTCCTTTATTTATGCCCAGGTATCTCTTTTTCTTCAACACCATCTCTCAGCACTTGTTTTGCTTTCCTGACCGGGGCTGGGTGCTGCGTAGTGTTCTCTAAGCATACTGGTCCACACAGGGACTTGTCTTTGGCTCAGCCTCAGCCAGACGACTGAGAGACTCTGAAAACTGGCGGAGGTCTGGGGAGCTTCTTCCAGCTCTGGCCCTCCTCACCCTGGGTCCTGGAGCCATAACCGTGGGCCGTGTTTGCCTTGAAGGGGCCCAGCTAGGGCTCCATCCTCCTGAAATCTGCCTTAGGAAGAGAATGTGGCCTAGGGGCCACCCTGAGTTGCCTTGAAGCTTGGTTCCTTCCCAGGCCACTTCCCAGAGCCCAGCAGCCTGATCTGAACCCCCTGCCCCATTCCTGGCCTGACCAGTAGCTCCCATACTCCCCTGGGCCTGATGTTCCTTTCCCGCTGGGAGGGGCCCTGAACCTGCCTCGCCAAGGACCAAAGGGAGCCTGTCGCACCCCCCTCCCAACACTAGCTCTAGCTGGCGCGCCTGCCAGATCTTCCTCTCAGTTGTGACTGCCTCCCCTTCCTTGGGTCTCCCCCACATTCTCTCTCACTCCCCCCACAGGCCTGAGGGGTCTCAACACCCCTTCCCATCCTCAGGCTTCTGCTGCCCTTGTCCCAACCCTTAAGGAGACAGGGCACCCAGGATGGGGCAACAGAGGTCCCCAGACAGTACACAGTGGTGTGGATGCCCTCAGTGCTATACACCAGGCTTGTAGGATTCCTCCCCTCCAGGTCCCTGTTTTCCCACGAGACACTACTAGGGACTGGCCAGCAGATCACCCCATACACAGGCTGTGGAACCCCCAAAGGAGCTTACTGTGGCCTGGGAGGTCTGCCCTGGGGGTGATAGTGTGGTTCCCGTCCTCTTCTTTCTGGAGTCTGCAAGACGCTGCTGTGGGAAATGGTACTGTATAGCTGGCTGTATCCGGTCTCCCCAAAGCCCTGAGCAGTGGAGTGTCAGCACCCAGGATCCCCTGGATCGTCACCTCTCTCGTCCAGTGGTGGATTCGTGTTACCTGCACGGATGGAGAGGTGGTCCAGCCGCGCCCCTTAGACACCACCTCTTCGGAACAGCGAGGGGTGGGGGGTGGAGTCTATCCGTGTCCATTGAGTTCTGTAAATAATCTGCACTGATTAAATGTACAGCCGGCAAGTGTGGTTGTGTTTGTAGGACTGAACTAGCTAGCTCGCAGCTGGGTCCTCTTGGTCCAAACGGGGATGCTGAAGAAACCTCGCTCCCAGTTCAGTGGGGCCTTTGGAATGGAGCCCAGGAGGACCCGGTTTTAGGGGAGCGTGGGAGCCACCGGGGGGAGGTTGGGCTGAGGCTGAGGACAGCTCTGTTTGTTATTTGGTGATGATAAGCAAGGACAGCCCAGCTTCCCATGTCTCTCCACATCTGGAAGGGGAGGGAAGAGTCAGGCTGGACCACCCAGCCCTCTCACCTGCCTGGATTAGGTTCTGGGCAGCCTGAGAAGTAGCCTGAACAGGAGCTCAGAGCTAGGCCCAGAGAGGCTTGGGAAATGGGGTCACTTTGCCTCCAAAAGGTTCCCTGATACATAGTGCAGGTGGTGAGGCACAAGGATCCTGCCACCTTGTCTTTGCAAGGGCAGAAAACCCTACCACTGACTAGTGCCCCAAGATTGCAAAGACTAGGAAGATGCTGTTCTGTGGGCCCGGGAATGGCCACTGAGCCATGTCCACTTGAAATCCTGCGTCCATGTTCAGTCCTAGGCTAAGTCAGAGTCTCACCCCAACACTGAGCAGGCTCGGCCTCCACAGCCTCAGCAGAGTTGCTAACAACTTCCCCAGTCCCACCCCTTCCTCTCTTTGTGTGTGAATGGGCTGAGGAGAATCGGAGGTGCAGACCTCAGAGCCCAAAGCTTCTGGCTCATCTGGAAGCAACCATGACTCTCCACCACAGGGGCCTCAACTGTGGTAGGAGGACCTAAGGAGGCACAGTCTTCTTGACTCCTGGGCTCCCACCCTCTGCCTATGGTTGTAGGGTGACCAGATGCCCAGAGCTCACTGAGCATGGGGTAGCAGTGTGAGGCCCAGAACAATGAAGTTCCTGCTCTCCTGAGCTTTTCCTAAGAATCAAGGCCAGAGACTTGGCAGAGAGGCCTTGGCTTATTGGGGAGACTGCCTGGTAAGCCGTTCACCCCTGCTCTGCTGCAGCTCAAGACACCAGCGGCTCCCTCTCCATCCCCCCTTCCCCTGTCATTTTTTTCCTTGACATTTCACTAATTCCCAAGTAAAAAGAATAAGGCAGCAAAGATAAGCAGGTATGTAAGTCACGGTGATCCCCAGGCCAGGTGTTTCCATCCACCTTCTGCTGACTTGTATAGCTCTGAGCTGCAGGCTAAAGCACTCCAGGCTTAGCCCTGACCGCGCAGTTTTGAGGCTGCAGTGGAGGGGAAGAAAAGAGAACGGCGAACAGCAAGGTGCTGGGAGCTGAGCCTGGCTCTTGGCGTATGCCAAATGAGATTATGACCCCAGTAACCAGCATGTTCCCCATTCACATTTTATTGAGAAGATGTGACTCAGGGAAGTGCTTGGCCCAGGCCACACACCTGAGATCCAACCCAGACAGACCAATTTGGCAGGCACTCGCCCCCTGCCACCTGGTGCTGCTGAAGAATGGGACAAGGACTGGGAGCCCACCTCCTTGGCCCTCTCCATTCTGTGCATCCGAGCAAGCCCCCAGGGCCTGGGACAGAGCTTCCTTTCAGGCCTGGGCTGGACTCAGCCGGCCTGGCCGCCTCCTCCCCCCTGCACTTGGCAGAAAAGCCTTTTTGTTATGTTGCACACAGAAGTCATTCTCCGGCACAGAGGAATGGCGGGCTTCCTGTCCACCCGCAGCCACCCAGGCTACCACAGGACCCTCAGTTTAGGTCTGAGAGGAACAAGGCTTCCTGCCCCTGGGTCCTCTAGTCCTGCCTCTGGAACTCTGGGCCGCTAGGTTTTGTGTCCCCACCAAACTCAACCCAAGAAGCCACAGAGGGTGGTGAACAGCTGTCCCTCGGCTGTCTTCAGAAAACCCTGGGAGCCCACCTCTTCCGTCTCACAGAGCACTGTCAGCCAGGCTGCTCCGTCAGTTCCAAATGTCTGAAGTTCTGCCCTTGCTGTTCCCTCCCTCAGAAAACCCTTCTCTGTGTGTTCCATCCAGTCCAAATGAAACAGCTTCAAGACCCAGATTCCATCCTCCACCCTCAGTGTAGCTGAGCCACCTCCCACCTCTGGATAACTTAGCACTTGGTCTTACTCATTCCTTTTTCCTGAGCTCAGCCTGCCCACGGTCACAGACACCCAGATGTTGGCCATGGCTCCATCACTCATTGGCTATGTGTCTTTGAACAGGTCACGTCATCTGTCTGAGCCCAAAGCCCCAGCCTGTAGAATGGGGCTAATAGACTGCTGGCGGGAGGCTCACATCAGCTCGTGGTGAAGACCCTTTAGAAGTGCAGGTACTTGGTGGGCACTGGATGGTACGGCTTCTTTGCTGCTTCCAGGAGTGTTTATGGGATGGGGGTCAAAGGTCAAGGAGCCAGAAGACAGGTGCCTGGAAGGAGAGACATTCCAGCCCCACCTTCTACGCTCCCCACTGCCAGCCCTCCACACCCCACCCCAGAACCTCATCTGGTCTGACCTCAGCACTGGCCCAGCTTCCCAGCTCCTGGGCTCCAGCCTCAGCTCAGGTTTCCTCTCGAAGTGCCCAACACCTCCCACGCCCATGTGTCTCCCCTGTCTCAGGCTTCCAGAAATAGCCTCCATTCTCGCCTTTGTATACCAGTTCCCAGGCCCCTCCTGGACAACCAGGGTCACCACCTCCCCACCCTCCAGCCAGCATACCACAGCCACAGACCAGATCCACTAACCAGATCTCCAGACCAAGAGGGGCAGCTGTGCCCCTTATTAAATTATTAATCCCAAAATCACCCAGCACAATCCTAAAGCCTGTGATCCCTAGCCACATCAACCCCCTTTCACAGATTAGGATACTGAGGCCTGGAAAGAAGGCTGATTGGGCTGCGGCTCCTCCCAGTTTTGGTTTGTGTTTCTGTTAGAGGCAATCTTGCCATGTAACTTCGGATACTCTTGAACTTACACTCCTCTTCACTCCACTCCTCACTCCAGTGCTGGGATTGCAGGCCTCCGTCCTCCACCTTCTGGCCCTTTACTGATCTTTTTCAATTCTTTTCTAAGTTTTGGGATTGGGGAAAGTCAGGGGATGTGGAACATGTATGTGGGTAGTCACCAGTAGGACCTCGGGTATCTTCCTTTGTCATTCTCCACCTTAAACCCTTTGAGGCAGGGTCTCTCACTGAACCAAAAGTTCTCTGTTTCAGCTAAGCTGACTGGTCAGTAACGTCTTGGAATTGCCTGTCTCTGTACACATGATCCCCCACTACCCCACACGCGCGTGTACACACACACACACACACACACATGCACGCACACTGGGGTTACAGGCATGCACAGCCATGCCTGGCTTTTTATGTGAATGCTAGACATTTGAACTCAGTCAGGTCCATGGGTTTGGCCAACAAACACATTTACCCACTGAGCCATCTCCCCAGCCCCTGCGCTAACCTTTGAACTGGGTCTTTTGTACCCTAGACAGGACTCTCCCCATGCAGGGTCCTCCTCTATTGGGAAGAGCCCAGACCTGTGCACTGAGACCCTAGCTCTCTGGTTGAAGGGCACTTCTTTGCTCAAGGAGCATAGTTCCCAAACCAGGGGGCAGAGGAACTTGCTGGCAGTTCCTTCCTGTGCCAATAACCCACCACTGACTGGAAGGCCAACCCCTTCCTTCACCTCCAGGCATCGAATCTGGTAGAACTGACTCTATTGTGCTGCTGGTAGCTGGACCCAGAACCCAGGGCCTGACAGTCAACGCCACTCTGTGTGGTTTAGAAGTAAGCAGAGAGCCAGTCAGGGGCTTCCTGGCTCCTGTTCTGGAGCCCCTGGGAGCATAAAACCCTGTCTACTAGCTGCATAAAACTGAGCTGCTACGCTGAACCCCAGAGTCACTGAGGGGTCATTTTGCCTTCACCAAAAGAGCCTGTCTGCCGGCCAGGTCAGCTCAGAAGAAAATAGAACCTTGCAGAGTCAAAGAGATTCTGAAAGGCATCATTTGAGCATTTGGATCCAGCCATGTCCAAAACTGAGATGCTCCAAGCTTTTCAGTCACAGGTACCAATAAACTCCCTCTATTTGTTAGGCCAGTGTGAGCTACTGATGGTTTGTTTTTGTCCTGTGTCCTGGCACACCTAGGATACCTGTTCCACACCTGTGCTTAACATATTCTTAGCCATGTAGATCCTCTCAGGACCTTCCACATCCCAAGATCACGAAGCATACAGACCTTGTCCCTCAACCTCAAGTGCTGACTGGAAACAGG
Source organism: Eospalax fontanierii (assembly GCA_035773235.1). NCBI lineage: Eukaryota > Metazoa > Chordata > Mammalia > Rodentia > Spalacidae > Eospalax > Eospalax fontanierii. The sequence goes on from CM069552.1 coordinate 16,772,617, forward strand.
GGCTTCCCTGGGGGTCCCTGACACACCCTGCCCCCAGTTTTGATAATGCTAAAACAGCAGAGGACACTTGGTGCCTCACAAGAGATCACAAGTAGCAGATGGAGTCTGGGGTGGGTGGTGGCTTTATGTGTGTGGGTGTGAATTTGGTTGTTTTTTTGTACAAATGTTTTGGTTACTGGTATGTTTACTAGTGTGTGTGTAATGCACACAAAGACCAGAAGAGGGCAACAGAGCTGCCATGTGGGTGCTAGGATTTAAATCTGGGTCTTCTGGAAGAACAGCAAGTGCTCTTAATCCCTGAGTTGCCTCTCCAGCCCATGTTGTTTTGTTCTTGAGACAGGGTCTCACTATGTAGCCCTCACTGGCCTGGGACTCGCTATGTAGAGTAGGCTGACCTTGACCTCACAACCTACCTCTGCCTCCTGAGTCCAGGGATTAAAAGCATGTGTCACCTGACCTGACTAAAAAAATGTATTTTATTACGTCTATTCATTTCATGCATATATGTGTGCACGCAAGTGTCACAGGTGTGTGCATGTGGAAGTCAGAAGACAACATGCACTAGTCAGTTCTCTCCTTCCACTATGTGGGTTCCAGGGATCAAACTCAGGTTTTCAGGCTTGGTGGCAAGTGCTTTTACCCGCTGAGCCAGCTTACTGGCAGCCTCCATGATGGTTATATAGACAACCATCATGGAGAAACCATGGAAACACCAGAAAATACCAGCATTTTCCCACCGAATACTTAGCATCAGTGTGAATCCGCCAAGCTTTCTCCTATGAGTGTAAGTGTGTGTGTATTAGTGTGTTTTCTTTTCCTTTACATCTTGCTTTAAGGAGTGTGTGTGTGTGTGTGTGTGTGTGTGTGTGTGTACCCATCTGTACACTTACAGACTTGCAGAGGCCAGAGGAGGACATCAGGTGTCCTGTCTATCACTCTCCGTGTTATTCTCTTGAGACAGTGTCTCTCCCTGAACCTGGGGCTCAGCTGGCAGGCATGTGTGAACACACCAGGCTTTTTACATGTGTGTTGGGGATTTGAACTCAAGACCTTATGCTTGGGCAGCAAATGTTCTTACCCACTGAGCCATCTCCCTAGTCCTTACATACTTTATTTTTTTAGAAAGGATCTCAAACTGAAACCTTAACTAGCCTGGAACTCATTATGTAGACCAGGCTAGCCTCAAATTTTCAGTGATTCTCCTGCTTCTGCCTTCCTAGTGCTGGGATTACAGGCATATACCACCAGACCTAGAATATCTTTTATTTTTCAAAAATGAATTGAAGAACTGGAAAGATGGCTCAGAGGACCCAGGTTCCGTTCCCAGTACCCACATGGCAACTGACAACTCTTTAAGTCCAGTTCTAGGGGATCTGATGCCCTCTTCTGGTCTCCGAGAGCATTGCACACATGTGGTACACTTACATACATGCAGGCAAAACACTCATACACATAAATAAAAATGAAAAGATAAATTTAAATTCTTTTTAGAACATGAGTTAATATAGGCATATTGTCTACCTGCCTTTTTTTCATTTAACATAGCATGAAATTTAGAGGAGAAAAGAATTTTTTGTTTCAGTGCTGGGGATGGAACCCTGGGTTTGTGCATATCAGACAAGTGCTTCTTGTCTGAGCTCCACCCCAGCCCCAGGACTTTGATTTTATTTTCATTGTTGGGTTAGTTTCTGTAAGCATACCATAGGCCTGTGATAAGATAAGTGACAGCAGTGGGCATCACCTCTCTTTTGCCCTCGGGTTAACTCCATCCTCATTTGAAGGACACACTCTACCAATACCTTGAAGTTTCCTCAGCAACTGGCAGGGCAGTTGTAGATAATATGTGGAAATGTCCATAGTTACCACAAATGGTTCTCATGGACCCATGCTTGCCCTTCACAAAAGAGGTCTGATTGCACCTCACAGTAGATGAGTCCAGGGGTCAGAGACATGAAGGAACTTGCTCCAGGCCACACCACATAGTAGAGGACACTTCCTCGAAAGCGCATGCTCTAACCCCTTGTGTCAGACAGCTGGGTGTCACTACAACAGATACCTGAGACAAACAACTTGTTAATAGAACAGGCTAATCTTGGCTCACAGTTTGGAGGTTTTAGTCCATGGTGGATTGATTCTACCACTTTGAGCCTGTGGTGAGGCAATGCAAAGCCACTCCACTCATGAGTCAGGGAGCAAAAAAAAAAAAAAGAGGGAGAGGAAGCAGCTGGGGTCCTACACTCCTTTCACAGACGCACCCCAGTCATCTCCTGACTTCCCATAAGAACCTACCTCACACAGGCTCCACCACTTCCCAAAGTGCCACCCTGAGGTCAAGCCTTTAGCTCATGAGCGTTTGGTGGATACTTATCCAAACCCCGACACCTCCCCTTGGTTCAGTGTTGGCCAGAGAGCCATCTGTGTACACCTCAGAGGTGCTCCCTATAGGACTCCAGACTAGGCGGAGGGGACTGGAACAGCAGCACAAAGGCTCTGAGGCTGGACCTGGATGGCAGGTTTGAGAATCAGAAAGAGACAGGAAGTGGTGAAAGGGGATGGAGTGAGGAAGAACAGGCCCGCTTGATTTCTCTGCTTCTACTATCAAAGCAAAGTACCCAGGATTTGTGCCTTCAGAGAAAGTCTTAGAAGCCCAGTTGTAGCCACAGTGTTCCAAGGTTTATGTGACACACGGATAGGTCACCTTTTTGGGAGAACTTAATTCTGCTGCTCCCTGATTGGCTATGTGCCTCTCCCGTCTTTACCAGCCAGGTGTCCATCTTTTTCAGTATGATAATTGAGGCCAATGATACTCAGTTAGTCTGTTGAGGTTTTCTAACTGCTAGGTAATAAGTTTGAACACTTTTCCATAGGTAACTCTTGGCCTCTTAAGTTCTTTAATTTTTTTAAATTTATTTTTATTCTTGTGTGTGTGTGTGTGTGTGTGTGTGTGTGCGTGTGTGATGTGTGTATAGGTACCTGTGGAGGCCAGAAGACTGTTGGGACCGAACTTGGGTCCTCTGGAAGAGCAGTAAGTGCTCTTAAATACTGGGCAGTTATCCAGCCCTTTTGTTTGTTTCTTGCTTTTAAGGGGAAATTATGATCATCCACTCAGTCCTGCCTAGTTATTTACTTTTTAATATGTATGAGTGCTTTGCTTGAATATATGTAAATGTGCACGTGCATGCTTGGTGCCTGAGGAGACCAGAAGAGGGTATCAGATCTCGTGGAACTGGAGTTACAGACAGTTGTTAGCTGCCATGTGGGTTCCGGGGATCCAATTTGGAGCCTCTGCAAAAGCAACAAATGCTCTTAACCCCTAAGCCATCTCTCCAGAGTCATCGTCTTCTGCTTCCCCCCCTTTTTCTTTTGAGGTATTTTTTTCTCATCGATTTGTAGGAACTCTTTATAAGGTCAGGAAGTTGATCCCGTGCTAATAAATTTTAGAGTTAGCCGGGCCTTAGTGTAAGCCCCTCAGGTACAGATAGGTAACCTGAGGCATGACAAGCCCTGGTTAGTTCTCTCAGGTCTCTGGTTCCATGATGGATCTAGAAGCATCTACTAATTTCATTCAATCCCTCGCCCAACCTGTCCCTCTAGTCCAGTCCTGACCCCTAGGTCCCTACTGAAGCTTCTAGTGCACGTTCCAGTGGAGGAACAGTCTACAGCCAGTGGCCTGTGTGTGCTGATGCTACCGAGGGGGAAGATGCAGAGAACACAGCTGTTTCCAGCAGTGTGAAGATGTTTCTGCATCTCCCCATATGCCACAGGCAGCCACAGAGTTTGCCGCATGCATGCCCAAACCCAGCAATCTGCTCTGCAACAGCCCTTCAACCTTCTGGGCATCAGAGGAGGAGCCAATGAATGGGCAGAAGTCCCTGCTCAGGGCTCAGAAACAGGTCAGAGCCCAGATCTGCCTGCCTGACTTACTCGAGGACCTAGCCTTTTCGCCCTGTGCTCTAAGATGGGGCTGTCTCATTAAAAGACAAAACAAATAAAAACAAAAAAAAAAACAAACAAAAACAACTTGTTACTCATTTGTGTCTTAAAGGTTCCTAGGAATAGGGCCAGTTGTGGTGGTCACGTGTGAACCCATCACTTGAGGGACTAAAGTAAGAAGATGGCAAGTTCAAGGGCAGCCTGGGCTACATAGCAATCCTGTCTCATAACAAAACAAGATTACCAGGGATAAAGGCAGCCTGTTGTCTCCTCCTCTCAGAGGATAAGGAAGGCCTCTCCACACCTTCGTACAGAGATGGAGCCATATGACTGGGGCTGGCCAGTGACTATAACCCAGTGACTATAAGGGTCACTTGTGGTGAGGTGAGTTTCAACCCTCTTTCCCCTCTGGTGTAGCCTCAACTCCTCTTGTCCCAGTGGCCCCTCATTGGATGCAGTGTGTCACAGACAGCCTCAGCTGGTGTTTCTGTGTGGCTGTGTGGAGCAGAGGTGCCCTGTCTGGGCTGACTGGCAGCTCATCCTGTTCCTGCCTCTCCTGACTGGCACAGTTGGGCAGGACAGATGACACTGTGGTGCAATGTCCCCATGTGCACCTGTTCCCGCATCTTCACGCTTTTTTCTTGCTCTTTCTGCATGTGCCTACAGTGGGCCTCTCTGCTCTGCTCTGGGGCCCTTCTAGCCTGGCCCTGGTGAGCTGTGTTATCTAGAAGCACCCTCAAACTTTGGCTGGGTTCCCACAGTGTAGGCACCACAAGACGACAGGAGAGGGGCCTGGAGGAGACAGAAGTGGACTCCTTTTCCTGTTTCTCATGGAGATGGTGGTGGTGCCTTTGGGAATCCAACTTGAAGCAGGTTGCCGCTCACCCATGGCTGACTGCAGCTCCCAACATGTCCCTCCTTCCCCTTGCCCTCCAGGCCTGAGGTGGCAGAGGCCTCTGGCACCTCTTTGCATCACTGTGGAGCCTGGGGCCCCGACCACACTTTTTAAGTCCTGAAAACTCTTTGTTTTGGTCTCTCAAGTAATTCTGAGCCAGATAAAGCTGGAAATAGGCTGAGCTTCCCTGGAACTATGGACTGTTTCTTTTCACACACACTTCCCAATTTCCCTTTTAGGTTACAGGGAGGCTGGCCTGCAGGGCCCAGGTGGTCTCCAGGATGTCACTTCTGGCTCTGAGGGAGTGCCCTGGCCAATCAACAGTCTGGGGCACCCAAGGCTACTAGCAGCTAAGCCACTGCCAGCCCCTATCAGCACTGGCAACTGAGACCAGCGCAAGCCACCTTCCCCTGTCCTGTTCAAAGGCAGGACAGAAACCCGACAAGCGTGTTTTCACCAACCTGAGAGTTTCGGCCCCTCTCTGGGGACTGTTTGTGTTTCAGATCAGGTTGTTGACGGGCCCCACCCCCTTCTTTCCTGTGCCAAATTGACATTCCCCAGGCCACCAGGCCTCTGAGAAGTGGCAGTTCCTTCCCTGAGCTGCCCAGTGGGAATCTCCTGTTCCTGTTCCAGGCTCTTCCATGACCTCTGTAACATTTCATCTGGTTCATTCCGGCAAATGGAAATGTTGCTTCCATTTATTGCCAGGGAGCTGAGGATTAGCAAGAGCCAGCAACTTGCCCAAAGTCACACAGCCGATTAGCGCTGTGATAACATAAAAACTGATCCACTCAGTAAACATCCCTGCCCCCCACTGGATGGGGACTAGGCCTTGTTAGCAACTGGAGGGTGAGAGAGAGCTTGGGTGCTCTTACTTCTGCCACTCACCCATTCAGCCAACACTGACATTTATTGTGGGGCTGCAGAGGAAGGCCCTTCAACCTACCCCTGCACACTGGGTTTCCTTAGCGTCTGCTGAAGCTCCACCACGCTGTTCCATTTCTGCATTGCTGATCTAGTCACGGCAGTGACCATGTGGATCCAGAACCTGAAATATTCACCATCTCGCTCTTTAAAGCAGTTTGTCCAAGAAGTACATGGGGATTTCTTTATACACTTCTGTTTGAATTCATGAGCCTTTTCTCATTAACAAGAATACTGTACATACTTTAAAAATTATGAACATATAATTTATATAAACACACAATTTAATTTTATGACTATGTTGATATGAAAGGAAATATAATTCAGTCTAGATTGCATTCTTATCTTTCAGCTGATTAAGAAAACACGTTTTAGGGGCTGGCAAGATGGCTCAGAGAGTAAAGGTGCTTGCAGCCAAGACTTACAGCCTGAGTTCTATCCTTGAGATGTACATGGTAGAAGGAGAGTTGTCCTGCAAGTTGTCCTCTGACCTCCATACCTGCCCCGGCATACACACATGCACATACATACACACATGCACATACATACACACACATACATACACAATTAATAAATATGTGTTAAAAAAAAAGAATATTTTAAATCTTTCTATGGGCCTCAGGAAATGTTACATGCTGATGGGGCCTACTGTCCTTCACAGAAAGGTCGGCCCAGAGTTTGCCACATACCGGTCCTTCCAGTACAAAGGAGCCTCCAAAGGAGTTACCCCTCAATACTAACCCCTCACCTTGAGTCACCCCAATAGTAGGGGACAAGGAGAAGTGGTCTTTTTATTTGATTTTGTTTGGAGGTTTTATTTGTTACAAGATCTCACAATGTAGCCCAAGGTGGCCTCAAGCTAACCATTTCCCAGCCTCAGCCTCCTTGAGCATGCCTGGCTCAGGGAGAAGTCTTTTTTTAATATTTTATTTAATGTGTATGCGTGTATTGCCTGCATGTTTATAAGTGTGCCTTGGAAGAGGGCATTGAATCTCCTGTACCTGGAGTTACAAACAGTTGTTAGTCGCCATGTGGGTGCTGGGAATCGAACCTGGTCCTCAGCAAGAGCAGCCAGTGCTCTTAACCACTGAGCCATCTCTCCAGCCCATTAGGGAGAAGTTTTAATGACTTCAGAGGGAACAATGAAGAGCAGGAACAAAATGATTGCACCTATCTGGTGATGAACACTTTCATCTCTCTCCCACTTTCTATATTTCAATATTTTCAAATTTTTAATTAGTTTTTATGTAGTAAATGATAAGTGCACATGGATTTTACAACATTTTGAGCACCCCCAGATGGTTTTTAAAGGAATGTTACTGTCCCTCTCTCTCTGTGACCTCTCTCGCCTCTGGCTGTTGTTCTCTCTGAAAGAGACTTATCTACATGGTATCTCTATGCGTCCCTTCCTTGCTCTTTTCACTCCTCTGTTTAAAGGTCTCTTCAGATGTCCACTGATTGGATAGGCCCAGGTTTGGATACTTGGGCATTTCTAATCTTTATTTTCCTATGACAACAGTGAAATATTGAATACTTCTGTATAGTCGAACTATGCCAGAATCTCAAGCAAACTTTTTTGATTTTTTTTTTCTTTTCCAAAAATTTCTTTGGGGAAGAGGGTGTCCTCATCTGCCCATGTTCTCAGACAAGTACGGCTGCTACCTGGTGCTTTCTGCCTTCTTTATTTTAAACAAGGAAGTGCTATTTGAGGAAGACACAATTGCCTCAAATGACCTCAGTGACTTCTAATTTTAGATGTTGGTGATGGTCACCCAGAAGAACTCCCTGGGGAAAAAAAAAGACAGTGAAGGTTAGTGGGTTTTTTTTTCCCCTCTTGGGGACGTGATTTCACAATCGTGCCTGTTAAGCACCATGAACAAACCTTTAAAGACTACTTTTGAAAGCAATGCGGTGGCCCTGAAGGCCTCTGCTCATCAGAAGTCACGAAAACAAGGAGAGAGACTCTGGGTCTAACAAGAGCCTTATATTCACATATGTAAGGAAGTTCTGCAAAACAATAAGAAAACCAGATGACCCATGGGAAAAATCCATAGACAGCTTGGCCAGTACTTCACTTTAGAAACAATAGGCCAGCAACCAATAAACAAATGAAAACACATTCAAAGACTAGCTATCAGGCAAAGAGTGGTTGTACATACAATTTCAGTATTTGGGAATCTGAGGATTGCAAGTTCAAGACCAGCCTCAGATAATAATGAAATTTTTGTCTCAAAAGAAACTGTAAAATAAATAGATCATAATTGTCTAATGAGATATGGCACAGGGACAAAAATTGCATTTCCTTTTTCTAAAATAATAACATTTTTATTAATTCTTTGAGAATTTCACACAATGTAGTTTGGTTATACACACCTTGTCTTCCTACCCGTCCAACTTCTTGTCCTTTTTTTTTTTGTTTTTTTTTCTCCAAGCCCATCCAGCTGGGTGTGGTGGCACACGCCTTTGATCCCCATACTTGCGAGGCAGAGGCAGAGGGATCGCTATGAGACGCAGGTCAGCCTGGTCTCCAGAGCGAGTTCCAGATCAGCTGTGACTACACGGAGACTAGGTCCCCAAAAGTCCAAAAAACAAAACAAAACAAAATAAAGCCCTTCAACCCAATTTGTGTTGCCCAAAGACTTCCAAGTGTGTGTCCATCCTCTGGAGATTGATAGACGACCAGTGGTCACTCTCTCAAGGAAAACTGACTCTCCTCCCTGCAACTAATAATTATCAGTAGCTCCTCAGCTACAGGTGGGACTTCATGTCCACACCCTCCATGCTTCAGTTTTGTCTGGTTTGCTCCTGCGTAGGTCTTGTGCATGCTATTGCAATCACTATGAGTTCATATCTCCAATTGCCCTGCCGTGTCTGGAAACAACTGTTACCTTATAGTCATTTTCTGCCCCTGGCTCTTAGAATCTGTCTACATTCTCTTCCTTGACAATTTCTGAGTCTTGGAGAGGAGTGTGATATAGATGTCTCATTGAGGGCTAAGTACTCCACAGGCTGACTGGTTGTGGGTCTCTTTGTTAATCACCACCTACTGCAAAAGAAACCTTTCTGAGGAGAGTTGAAAGATGCGCTAATCTATGGGAAGGAGGATAAGTCATTAGGAGTTGGTCTAATCCTATGTCCATTCAGCAGAATAATAATAGGTTCTCTCTTAAGGTCTATGATCTGTCTAGCCACAGGTTCTTGGTCCCAGTAATGGTTCTATCTTGTGGAGTGGGCCTTAAATCCCAGCAGAGATTATTTGGTTACTCCAATAACATTCACGACACTATTGCACCAGAGTTCACAAATGAGTAAGATGGATAACTTTGCTCCTTCAGTAGAATGCATAGAACCTTCCAGCACTGTGAAAGCTAGCCAGTAGCAAGGAAACTCTGATTTCTAGCTTGATTTCTCCATGTTCTATATCCTAAGTATGTAGTGTCTTTAGCAATAGGGTCTTACCATCAGTTACTGGAAGGTAACCAAGAGCAATGGCAATATTCAGTGTATCTTTCCTTTTTTAAATATTTATCTTTCTTCATGTGTATGGATGTGTGTGTATGTGTACCCATATGTGCATGCAAGCAACTGAGGAGGCCAGAAGAAAGCATCAGACACCCTGGAGCTGGAGTTATAGGTGGTTGTGAGCTGCTCAGTGTAGATACTGAGTACAGAACTCTGGTCCTCTGCAAGAACAGCCAGTACTAATAATCATGGAGCCGTGCCTCCAGACGCACAAAACTATATTTCTAAAGTGATGCTTTACCTAGTGTTTAAATGTGTATGTGGAATCAAATTAATACATTAAGTATGGTTTTATTGTTGTTTGTGGAGATTAAACTCAAGGCCTTGCACATGCTAAGCAAGGACCCGATCACTGAGCTACACACGCCCAGCCACCAGAATACAATGTGAGGGGCTAGGGATGTAACTCAGGGGTAAAGCACTTGTTCAGCATGCACAGGAATACAATGTAAGGCTGGAGAGATGGCTCAGTGGTTAAGAGCACTGACTGCTCTTGCAGAAGACCTGAATTTGAATTCCACCATCCACATGGCGGCTAACAACTGTTTGTAACTCCAGTTCTAGGGGATCAGATATCTTCTGATCTCTGAGGGCACTGCATGACACAGATGCACTTACATACATGCAGGCAGTATACTCATACACATAAAAGAAGAATCATAAATAAAATGTTGAAAAAAGAATACAACGTAAGTACATTCATAATGTTGTACAGCTGTTGCATCATCGAGCTACAGAACCCAGATCGTACTACTTGGAACCGTTTTGCGTTCATATCACCACTGCAAATGGTCTCAGTTTCTCCACCTCCTCCAGTAACTGGTTTTTTTTTTTTTCTTCTTCTTTTAGACAGTAGACATCCTACTGGACATAATGCTCACTTTGATCTTCTTCTTTGGAAATAGGAGATTTTTATGTATGCAGAAAACAGGATACTTCCGGGTATCCTCCAGCACTATGTGGGATGAATTCCTGCAAATGAGACTCCGGGCTAAAGGCTGTGTGCCTTTAGCTCTCCCCACAAAGGGAATCCATTTCTCACTGCGACCCACTGTGTGTCAGAGAGCCCTTTTCCCACGAGTGAGCAGGAAACAAACGCTTTCATCTGCTAATACATCCTCCTAGCCTCCCAACAGGAGGATGAGGCAACCTCTATTTAGTTCTGAGCCAGGGCGCCCCCAACAAAGCCCTTCTTAAGGTGTCTCTGAGATGTTCTCCGCAACCCATCTCCAAGAGGTTCCCAAAAGATTTTCCTAAACAGCTGTCCCCAGTCTTAGAACATTTTTGGCTCACGTTCACATAGCAATGCTCTGTTTCTCAACAGGAGTTAAGCAATGAGTCACTTTGGGGGAATCCATAGAGCAGCTGCAGGTCCCTCCAAGTCCCTCCTGTGTTGTAGTTTGGGGGCCTCAGGAGGCTTGAAGGCTGGAGATGGCTCGGCAGGTAAGAGCACCGATTGCTCTTGCAGAAGACCAAGGTTCAGTTCCCAGCACACACATGGTAGTTAACAATGACACAGGGGCTCCCACTCCCTCTTCTGACCTCTGTGGGCATTGCATGACACGGGTGCACTTACACACATACAGGAAATATACACACACACACATCAAAAATATAAATAAATAAAAAAGAAGGAGTCTTGAGGTGAGGATTCAGACAGTGCTGTCATACAAGCCAGAGTCCAGGAGGGAGAAAGGTACAGAGTGAGAGGGGAGGGAAGGAAAAAGGACTGGAAAAAAAAAGGCACGTCACCCAGTAACTTACCTCTGTGGAGAAAGGGAACTGGTGTACCTGAGATGACCTGATGGGGATCACCACTTCCGGGTCATCCTACCTCCCCATCCTTCTCAGCAGCAGTCCCAGATGACGGTTCTTCAGAGGGTCATTTCCTAGTCCTGGCTACGCTGTGAGCAGAGAGGCTCCTGTCACCACAGGAAGCCTTCCAGAGAGAAATGTAGGAGTCAGAAGCTAAAGGTTGAGCCAGCTTGTCTGACAGAACAGGTGAGGGACTTCATGGCTCTGCCACACCCTGCGTCCATGTCTCCTGGAGTGGAGGCTATTGTGTTTCCACTGCTGTCTCACGTCAGCTTCAGGCCAGGTGACCTGAGTGCCGACCCCACTCTGTTCCATTATCCTGTTTCGTCTTTTCCATCTGGGTTCTGATGTCGGCCTCCAAGTTCACAGCTAGTGCTGGGTTCCCGGTCCCCACCGTTGGGGTGTGGTTGATCTCACCCCTCAGATTCAGGGTTGGTGGCATGAATACCATGGCTGGTTCCCAGGCTATCCCATGATGCCAGCCTGCCTCTCTGAGTGTATGCTGCCCCTTTGGAGAAGGCACAGCTCCTTTTCTGGTGGGCCTGGGAGTCTTGAGGCAGGACTGAAGGCCATCTTGATATTGGGGGCATTGAGCTGGGGACCCCCTAAAAGCCATTGCAAGGGAAAGCCACCATAGGCATGACCTATTACTGGTGCTACAGAGTCCTGAATGCACCTTCCATGAGATGGGCTCTGCCGGGCACTGCTCAGACGCCGGAGACAGCAAACAAACCTTTTAGCTTTAGCCAGTTTGAATTGGGCATCTGTTGCTTGCAACCAATAGAATCAGGACCAGCATACGAAGGCCTGCTCACTGAGAAAGAGTGGGGGACTCCCTTGCCCACACATTTGGAAAGAGTCATCAAACCAGGTCTTGGAAACAGGATATTCTCCTCCATCACAGGGTGGGGGTGGGAGTGTCAGAGCACAAGGTGGGCAATGGCCAGCAGCACACCCTCTGCAGCACACCCACCTTTTTCTGATCTCCCTCCCCACTCCATTTCCCTGTCCGATAGCTCTCCCTCCCTTCCCAGTCCTACTTCATACCTCACCATCCACACTGGCCCAGCTCTAATAGATCCATAAACTGCAAGGGAGCAGCAGACCACATGAATGAAGGCACTCGAGGGCCCCGGGTTATAGCCTGGGGTCTGTTTTTATGGGGTAGGAAGGAAGGAAGGAAGGGCTGGTTACTAGGGCCATGGTTTGGGTGGTTCTCTGTTTTGATTGATAGATTGGGTCATACAATCATTTTCTACTGTGAATGTCTGTACCCACAACACATCTGGTTTTAATCATATACACACCCAATTATGCATAGGTGTAAGACGGTAAATACGGGATTCTCCTTAAAAGATCATTTTTGGGGACACAGTTTTGCCTTATTGTGCATTCACCCAAAACCAGTTCAGCATGCCTATGCCCAGCACTGCACAGAAAGAAAAGGAGGACCGGGAGGAGGGAGGAAGGGATGGAGGCAGGGACGGAAGGAGGAGAAAGCTGTGTGAAGAGAGAGGCAAGCCACGTGGCAAGACGTAGCACCTGGCGTCACCGGCTTTGGAAGATGCTGGAATTTTCTCTCGAAGCCTTTAGGTGATGACAGCCATGCCATCTTGAACTTGGAATGTCTGGCCTCCAGGACTGAGAGAACAATGTCTTGTACTTAAGACACTAAGAATCAGGGATTATTTAATACTGCAGCCCTAGCGAAGCAATAACGGAAGCAAAAACAAAGTGACATCTGGGGAAAATGCCTTGGGATAGGGCACTCCCAAAGACGAAGGCTCGGGGCTTACGAAGAGCAGGAACTAGAGCAGTTGGAGTACCATGAGCAGGGACGTGGGCACCGAGATCAGAGCTGAGTGCAGATTGTGCAACAGCATACAGAGCCTCAGCCTGCACCCTGGGCGACACAGAGCAGGAAAGGCTTGGAGGACAAGAGCACTGAGATCGGGCCCACAGCCTAAATAAACAAAGCCGCTAAGGAGCCATGGCAGCCACCACATCACACCACACCACACGTGGTCCTGTCTGTGTGCTGTCCCCGCTCCTAAACCAGCAACAATTTGACGGTAGTCTCCATCTCTCTCTCTCTCTCCCTCTCCTTCCTGCTCTCCCTCCCAAAACTAATAATCAAAAAGCTTCTACAAATTAACAAGAAAAAGGAAAAGAATAAAAGGCAAGCAAAAAAAGAAACTCAAGAGTTTAGCAACTATGAAAAGAGGGCTGGTTCTACTGCAGTCTTCGAGAAACTGTGTCCCAAGACAAATGAAGGCCATGTTCACAGAGAGACCTACACAGGAAGGAGCTTCATCATAAACAAAAATTTGGCAGCCTGGGTACTCATCCACAAGGGAGTGGATGGACAGCCTGCATATCCAGGCACTGGACCAGTATTCAACAATGAAAACTAACTATTGCAATGATGTGGATAAATATCACAGAGCCAGACACAAACATGTACAAACCATGTGATCATTGAAAGATGCTGCAAAATAATCAAAGTGAATTTATGGCTTGAGGGGACAGAGATCTGCCAGGCAGGAGCAGAGGCAATGCTCTGTTTTATAGCAGAGGACTCGATTCCATAGGTGTACATATTTGTCATGACTAGTCAAGTGGTCCACTAAAGATGGTTGCATCGTCATAGGTTGATTTTATTAAGAAGGGGACAAAAAGGAAACATAAATAAATATTGAACTCTAGTTAACGACATGTACTGTTTAACAGTGAAATGTGTTGATGGTTGTAACTTACTTTGAAATGAATAAAAACATATGAAGTAATAGATACTTGCTAAAGAAAACTAAAGGATGGGAGACGATGTTTATTGTGTTGACTCTTTCTACTCTGCTGGTTGAAAGGAAGTTCAATCAAGGGTATGGCAGTAGAAATGCTACCTTCTGCCAGGCGTGGTGGCACATGCCTTTAATCCCAGCACTCAGGAGGCAGAGAGTTCAAGGATCTCTGTGAGTTCAAGGCCAGCCTGGTCTACATAGGGAGTTCCAGGCCAGCTGCGCTACAGGGAGACCCTGTTTCAAAAAGACTGAAATTATTTAAAAAATAAATAAATAAAGACACTTGTGCAGAGTTGTGCAGAGTTACCAGAACAGTAGACTGGGGCTGTCTAGTATATCCAGAGCTAGGGACAGTCCTGTAGGTGATAGGACCATGGTGATATCAGTGCTTCCTTCCTGTCCCCTGCCCTGAGATCTCATCCTTTACGCGTGCAATGTATACAGTTTCATATCCTGTTTTCCTCACAGCAGTCTATCAGCTCTTCCTCACTCATTAAGGAGCCCATGCTAAACACTGTTCTTTAAAAATCCAGTGTTAGAGGATTTGGGTGGTTTTTAGTTGTTGTTGTTTTGTTTTGTTTTAATGATTACAAATTCTACTGTAGGAAAAAAAAAAAAAAAAAACAGAAAACACAGAACAGCACAATGAAAAAGCTAAGTCCCCAGCGACCTTGCTGTGTTATTCTTTTGTGGCCCCGACCGTCTTTCCGTGTGTTTGCGGGTTCACACGCTCATGCATTCACACTGGTGCACACACATGTTCAAATGCATTTATGCTTTCACTGATTGTGTGTGTGTTCTCACATATCACCGTACACATGTGGAGGTCAAAAGATAACTTGCAGGAATCTGTTCTTTTCGTCTGTTATTGGGTCCCGGGGATCCAACTCTGCTTGTCCAGCTTGATGGCAGCCACCTTTACCCACTGAGCCAGCTCTCGCCTGCCCTCAGGCACATTTTTTTAACACTATAGGACAATGGGGTTTGCTAGCTTTTCTTATTTAATATGATTCTTCTTGGCCATGCATTTTCAGGCTGCCCGGTTCTCTAATGAGGGGGCCACGTCTTGTGTCCTTTGTTGGGGTAGACATAGGGTCAGCCAGGTCTTATATCACTCCCTGGGGAGCCCAGGATGAGATATTAAAGGTGTGTGAGCTGACAGAAGTAACCAGGGATCCTGGAGAGGGCTATCTTGTTCCCTGGCCCAGCCTGCCTGCCCCAGCAGCTCCAACCCCTGCCTGGTGCCAACCAGGAGCCGACTCACCATCCCCTAGCTCATCTACTGCCTGTCCTGAGCTGCCCTCAGATGAGGTTGGGCCCTAAGTGTTCCTGCAGACTGTGAGAAGAGCAAGGGTCTGTGGCCAGCAATCAGTCTTGCTTCAGCAGGGGAAGCTCTTGTATCCTCAGACCAGTCCTGGGCCTGGAGGAAGCCCCTGAGCACCAGACCTCATTGTGTTTCAGGATTTCCCGTTTCCTGACCGCCTAACCTATTTATGGGCCACAATGGTTCCTTCCCCAGGGAGCTCTACTGTACTGGGCTGAGTGGATGGAGCTTCCGAACTCGGCCCTCACAGGACAGGTCCAGCCTGGGCTTGGCCCCAGGGCAGGGAAAATAAATGGCTATCATTTTACATGCTACATGACGGAGCCTTCCAGGATGCAGGTTTGATGATTCTAAGGCTGTGTCTGAGTACAACAGTCCATTAGGGACCCTGTGTGCAAAATAGAGGCATGCACGCCCAGCCCCTGACTCACAGCATCACCATAGGCACTCTGCTAAGATACTGACTTCTTTCCTTCCTCTATTCCCCACCCCTACCCTCCCGTCGTAGGCCCACTAATTTCTTGGAACCTGCCTGTCTTTTCCTGCCCTAAGACTTTTGCTTGTGACATTCTAGGGTTATGCCTAATATGTCCTTCCTCCCACCCTCAGCAAAGTCCAACAGTCCACTGGTACCCTTAGCATAGTGTGGATTGGTTGTTAAGGGTTGAATAGGGAAAAACTGTTGAGAGGCTGTGTGCGTTGGGCAAGTATATACTATTGGCTAACACATTGCTTCTTGTATCTTCACTATGTTCATTTTTAGTCATGTCATAAAATTCAGAAATATGATACCACAGAATAGGGACAAAACAACCGATTTGCTCTTTGTGAACTATGAAGAAGCCTCAACATCCCTGCCCAGACTTAACACTCAGGGGATGATTGACAGGTGTGTAGAAGCATGGAAGGATGAATGGATGGATGGATGATAGGTGGATGAGTGGATGAATAGATGATTTGTGGGTGGATGATGGATAGGTAGATTGATAGATGATGGTTGGATGGATGGATTAATGGGTAGATGAACAAATGGGTGACGAGATGAGAGAGTAGATAATTGAATAGATTGAAGGACAATAAATAACTAGATGGAAGGATTAGTGAGTAGCTAGATGGATGAATGAATGGATGGATGTGAGTGGGTAAGAGCTTGTTTCATAAATGGAGAAACTTAGGTTCTAGAGGCAGTGGTCACAAGCAAGCTTGTGCAAGGTAAAAATTCTGTGGCAGGGCCAGGTGTGATGGTGCATGCCTTTAATCCTAGCACTCGGGAGGCAGAGGCGGGTGGATCTCTGTGAGTTCAAGGCTAGACTGATCTTCACGGTGAGTTCCAGGCCAGCTCGGGCTATAGAGAGATCCTGTCTCAAAAAGAAAAAAAAAATCAGTGGCATCCAGCATTCCAGTTTATTGACCTCAGAGCTGAAACGCATAAACAAGAACCAATGGAATCAGACCCTGCCTTGTTCTTATACTACCTGGATACCTCAAGATAAATAAATCCTAAACTGTGGGGCATATCCCATAGGAGAGGAGAGGGGAAGTTCACTAGAGAAGGGACGGGTGGCAGGAGCTCAGAGAAAGGTGCCATTGGAGAAGAGGTCCTGCTTTTGCTGCCTCCTGGCCCCTGATGGCCCTGGGAGTGGGGTCTTCAGTCTGACCAACAAGGGCCTGGGTCATCTAGACGCCAAGCAGGTGTTTACACAGAGAGGAAGCGGTCAGGAGCAGAGATGGGTTGGAGACAGGCCATGTCCCTTTGACCAAACTTGGGTGGAGGTGACCATACCTAGGGACGAGATACACATGGAGGAAGTGCCAGTGTTCCTATGCTGAACTCTTCTCCGAGGAAGGCAGAGGAATTGTGATGGAGTTTGGGGCCAGTAGAAGAGAGAAAGGGAGGGTGGTTACTTGACAGTGCCCACTGCCTGGACCGCCAGGCAGGAAACTGTCTCCCCAGCTCTGCCTATGTGCACTGTAACCTTAAATCCTGTGCTGGGGCCCCAGATACCCCCACAAATGTCAAGAATCTATCCAGGAACTGGTGGGGGATGCTTTGGCTTGGCATAAAGTTCAGAACGTGTCAGTTAGGAAAAAGTCTCAGTTCTCACAGGCTCAGAGAGACAGCTCCTCAGAGGCCAGGAGCCTTGGAGGGTGGAGGGTGTCAGAGGCTCCTCATTGTCCCCGTGGGCTCCTGTGTGACCCTGAGTTGTCCTAACTCTTAAGTCAGTCAGATCTGGGTTTCGGCCTCACATCGGCCCCTTGCCAACTGTGGGCTGATTGACCTTCTCAAGCCTCAGGTTCCGCCCGGCAGCAGCCTCAGGGACCCAGGGCAACAGCCTCAGGGACCCAGGGCATGCACCCGCCCTTCCTGTCCTGCTTCTCTGTGACATTAACATCAGCCTTCAGGAAGCAGGATAAGCGTTGTCCTTGGATCTCAGGTGACAAAGCAGAGACTCATGGCTCTAAGTCCTAGGTATTTAGGAGGCTGAGGTAAGAGGGTAGCTAAAACCCAGAAGTTTAAAAGCCAACCTGAGCCACATAGTAAGACTCTGTCTCAAAAACAATAACAATAACCACATAAACCTGTTTCCCCCCATGAAACCTGCTTCAGTACCAACTTTGGCACTGACGATCATGGCCAGGCAGCCTCCGTTTTTAACAAGCCCGGGCACTGTCAGCTGTCGAAGTGTGTGTGCTCCACTCACCACACACCAACACTCTCTTGCATGTACACCTGCGCTCCCTCTTTC
Organism: Eospalax fontanierii; assembly: GCA_035773235.1. Classification (NCBI taxonomy): domain Eukaryota; kingdom Metazoa; phylum Chordata; class Mammalia; order Rodentia; family Spalacidae; genus Eospalax; species Eospalax fontanierii. Next base: position 16,790,575 of record CM069552.1, read on the forward strand.
ACAATTCTATCACATGCGTATATGTGTATAACTCACACTCACACAGAGGTGTACATGTACACTTGGTCTCGCATTCTCACACGCACGATACTCCTGCACTTCTACGCACACTTGCATACCTGCTCCACCTGCTGGTACCCAGGGCCCAGTGCTCAGAGTGGGAGCTGGAGGGGAGACCAGTGTTTGTCTAGCTGCTAATTTCCTTTGGAGGGGGGTCCACTTCCTGGATGGTGGGCCTGGATTTCTCACCCCCTGGACCAAGTCACTCATGGCAGCTGCAAATTCTGACCCGGCAGACTTGCCTTTAGAGGAGGTGGACAGGAAATGGGGAGCACAAAGGGGTCCATGCAAAGGCTCGGGGGCTCTTGCCCAGGAAGTGATGTGAAAACCCCTTGTTGGTGGGGTGCACTGAGCAAGGTAGTATCGCGGCTCCTGGCAACATTTCATCAAGGGGAGGGGAGGGTTTGTGAGGCCCCACCCGTCTCTGAGGAGGTGGTGCCAGGTAACGGAGCCTTGGGGAGGGAGAGTTATTTTTAGTGGTGTAGGCACTGGTAAGTTGCAGCAAATAGCCCCATGCTCGCTAATTATACTTAGTGCCTCATACATACAAAAAAAAAAAAAAATAGACATTAACGTCAGAGGGAAGCCGGTGAAGAAGGGTTTTAACAGGAGAGAGAGGGACGAGAGCAGTCATGGATAGAAATGACCAAAAATTCGTTGTATCAAAATTGTCAATAATAGTAATAATAATAATAATAATGTGATATGGTTGCCGTTACCTTCAGGGAGAGGGTGTATAGAGTGGGGACAACTGGTGGTCCTCCGCGCAGAGGGGCGGGACATCTGCAAAGGCCCTGGGGGCGAGGTACCTGCAGGTAGATGGAGCTTTGCAAAGGTGGGTGGGTTGCAGGTCCCACCCCAAATCAGAGACTGCATCAGGAGCCAGTGGCCCTCCCCAAGGGTTCAGAGCGCACCCACAGGAAGGGGCAGGAGGGGAACTGGGGGCCGGGAGGGAGTTGAGGATCAGGAGTAGTGGCACTGATGGGGACCAAGTCGGGACACACCTGCTTTCTAACATCAGCCAAGGTGGGGCTGCAGGAGCCAGCAGTGAGACTGAGCACTTTAGAAGGATGTCTGAGGAGCTGGGCAAGGGACAGGAAGAAAGAAGGGGAGTCAGATGCCGAGAGAGGGAGAGAGAAGCGAGGGAGAGGGAGAGGAAGGAGATGGGGAGACAGAGAGGCCGGAGGTGAGTGGACGAGGATGGTTTAAGCAGGAGCCACAGATGGAAATCAGAGCCTTGTCCTCAGCTAGCCACCCATAGGCTCTGCTGACAAGGGAAGACTCAAAGGAGACTGGTGCTGGTGGGTTTAGAGGATGGGGAGGAGCCACACTAGAGGACCAGCGCCCGCCTCAGACCGGATGTGGAGTAAGCCTGCAGGAAGGTCTCCAGTACAGGAGCCCAACCCCTCCTCCAGGCAAGAGACTAGCTACCATGACCCCTTGAAAGATGTGGACCGCACGTGTGGGTTGACAGCACCCAGTGAGGCAGAAGCTTCCCCTGCCTCAGTTTCCCTGTGGTTAGTGAGCACGGTGGGCAGGGTAAGGGTTCTTCAGCCCAAGATAAGCTGGCTGGTGAGGTCAGTGTGTGCCATGTTCAGGTGAAACGCCCCCCCACACCTCCCCACTCCCCCACTCCCCCCTCCCTCCCCCTTGTCCCCTCCTCCCCTCCTTTGTTCCAGGAAAATGAGTAAAAGGCCGCTGGAGAAGAAGGGTGGATGGTGGGAGCTGGCTGAGTGTCCAGGGAAACTCTGATCCTTCCGTGGAACAGGCAGCCAGCGGCAGCCCCGCCACGCCTCACGCCCACCAGGGGGCGTGCTTCCAGGACAGACGTGCCAGAGAGGTCTCTGAAACTGCAAACTTGACCCCCTTCTCTCCGGTGCTTAGGAGTCACTGCTCCGGGGCTGGGGTTTGCTCTAGACGGGCACCCCACACCCTGGTGCCAGGCTCTTTGCCTATAAGACTCCCTGCTCTGAAGGCTGCCACCCCGTAGCCACCCAGACCCACGCGCTGTAAATCACTGCTGTTGTCCGGCAGGGCCCCATCTGCACATACTTTGGAAGGGTAGTACGGAATCTCGCTGCCCTCAGTCACTGCCCCCGCCAGCCCACAGCTGGTGCAACAGGAGAGAAAGGGGGTCTTTATGCCCACGGTCAGTAGGGCACCCCATCTCCTGTCAGTTCCCATACAACGCCCTCTGGTGAAAGGGCTTTTTGTGATGTTCTGGACATTAGCCAGGGCAGACTTAGAGTCCTCCCCACTTAGGAGGCGGTGGCTGCCAGCGCAGGGGCCCTGCCCCAGGTTGGGGGAGGTCACAGGCCACAGTAGGAGAAGACTGGGACCCAAGAACTAGAGGAAAAGGCCAGCTGAGGGCCGGAAATGAGGAAAGACCAAACGGCAGCTGGGGTGGGGGTGGACTACAGTCTCTGCTCCGATGTCAGTACCATCTGTGTTCCCTACAGCCGTTCTAAGCCACTTCCTGATGGAACTGTCACTGAGTTGGTCACCCCGGTGTGACACTTGACCTCCTTCTCTACACTACCCCCTTTTACCTGCACATGCCACGCCAGGATGCTCAAGAACTGGTCCTTCGACCCAGGATGCTTGAGCCTAAGATGCAGAGCTGTGTGTCACCACAGCCCACTGGATATCTCTCACTACCCGCAGCCTCCATCCCATAACTGCAGCTGTAGATTTGTGTCGGTGGTTTCCTCAGCTGGGATGGAAGTTCAACACAGGAACTTTTACATCCATGTACTTCATGGCACAGTGCCTGACACGTAGTAGGTGTACAGTGACTATTTGTGCAAGCAAACAGATGGTCTTTATTTAGTTTTTCTCCTACCCTGAGAAGAGGCATGGTGATCTCGTTTATAGATGAAGGCTCTGGGAACTCGGAGAGCTGTTTCCCAAGCTATGTGAAGAAGAAGAGGTAGAACTGAGATTCAGCCTTTGCCAGCCTGTTCCCTTGGTGTCAGCCTCCCAACACATCCTAGCTGGGCTGGCCCTTCAGACATGTTCCTCAGGATGTCCTACAGGGCCAGCGCTGATGTTCGGGGTAATACGTCTTTGAATACTGGAGGGGCCCTCATACCATGTCCTCACACAGCCAGCCAGCAGGCCCCGTCACCCCAAAACTTCACCCCTGCAAGGATGACCCTGCTGAGCTGTGTGCTATCTGTCACGCCAGGCTTTTAATACCCCCAAATGCAGTGCCCCAGCAGTGGCATAGGGCAGTCACCCCTGTCTAGCAGATGTACTTGTGGGGACTGTGCAGGGACGGGCTCCTGGGACCTGATCCACAAAGCTACTCATATAAATGGGGCCTCCAACCCTCTGCAAAGGGACAGAGGGTCACAGAGCCTGGCTTAGTCTGTCCCCCATTCCCTTGCTAGAGGAAAGGCTGAGGGAGAGTGATTCATCCTTCCCAAAGCCAGAGAGGGAGCAAGGGACCAGAAGTTAGGTTCATCTTCATGGGGGGAGGGTCTCTTCAAGGGACCAAGTAGAATCCATCTCTTCAGAGCCTAATGGAAGGACTTGGATGTTGGCAGTTTGGTCTGGACTGTGCTAGAGCCTGGGAAAGAGGTTTCCTTATAAAAGCCAAACTCGGCGTCTTCCTCAGGGACACTGGGACTTCCTGGGACTGCTTGTCAGACCCCACTCCATCCTGCCACCTGGCCCTCTTGTGATTGGATGGGGCCTTTCTAGAACAGCAGGCTAGCCCCTCCTGGTGCAGACAGGGCAGTGGAACGGGAACAGCAGGGGCCTCTCTCTGAGACTTGCGCTTTGCTCTGCTTTACCAGCAACTCCTCCGGGGGCAGCTGTGAACTGTGGGTGCCCGTTAGGGCCTCTGGTTAGGGCAAGCTTGGGATGGGGACCCCTCCAGTGTCCCCCTAACCCTTCCCTCACTAGCCCTGTGCTCTAGTATCCCTGCACACTGACCAGGGCCTGTCCAGCCTTGCTCATGCTGTACCTCTTGCCGGGAGTCCCTCTCTTGGCCCAAGTAAATTTTCGGCACACGTGGTCCACCACTGGACCCCCTCTCTGGACTCTGGCCGCTACAGAGGCCACTCGGTAGAGCCTGCCTGAACCTGCTTTGCACCATGGCTGGTGCACAGCCAAGGCTCTCTGGCTGCTCAGGGAAAGGCCGTCACAGGTGTGAGCTCCTCACACGCCCGGGAGCACTCCCTTCCTCTCTCTCCCACTTTCCAGGCAGCAGAAGTGGGAAGAGGATGGAGAGCAGAGAATTGCCGCTGTCCTCAGAGGTGACCTCCCTCCGCTCTGTGGGTCCTCAGATCCTCCTCCTTCCCAAGTCAAAACTCCAGAAAGAAACCAGATGACTGCATCCTGCCCACTGCCCAGCCCAGAACTTCACCAGCAGCGAGGACTAGGTCCGCTGTAGGTGAGACATCATTCATGCATTCACGCATTCATTCCATCTGTCCATCAGATTCACTCTGTGTGAGGCACAGATCAGGTGCTTGTCCTGCCCTCTCTGGATTCATGGTCCAGTGTGTTCCTCTCAGTCTCCTGTGTCTTTCTAGGGTCCCCAAACTTCCTCTTGGGTAGGGATATTGTTATTCTCTTTACTACAAAGCCCCTCAAGGCATTTTCCTATGAGAGCAATCAAGGTGTAAGAGGAAAGCCAGCCACAATGCCCCCGGGGGCAGCTGCGGTCCCCACAGCACACCACAATTCTGCGTGTTGTATCCATTCTCTTGGGGGATGGCCACCTGTCCTTAGGAGGTGCATATGGCTCTGACAAGTCCCATTCTATACATCCATTTCTACAAGAGAAGACTCAGTCAGGTGACTCGTGGGTCCTGCAGTCACACAGCTGTAAGCAAGACTCAGAATTCAAGTCCAAGTCGGCATGCCCCAAGGGATAGGCTTGATCACTGAGACACTGGTTTTGCCAGGCCCAGGAGGGCATGTTCAGTTGGCTCCCCGACTGGAAGGTAGGACGGACACTCGTGGAGGTGTGAAGTCCTCAGCAAGCTTGCCTTTTGATAAGCAGTGCTGGGGAGGCTTGCCTGGAGATGGGGACTATCACCTCAGCAGCCCAGAAGCCCAGATCCTTCAAGGAAAGACAACCCCTTGACTCTAGTCTTGGCTACTGAAACTTCCTTTCCATCTCCACTGCTCTTAGGATCACAGGGACCAAGATAGGGAGGCTGAGGCCACCTTTTCCTCCACCCCAGTCAACTCAGATCACACTCAGCTCCAGATCCATCCTCTAAAGTCCTGTTCTGGCCTGTTTCCCTCCTGACCCATAGTCCCCATGATGCAGCCTGGGCCACCTACCTCTGAGCCTGGCTCTGGTCCTGTTTGCCCACCCCATTGCCAATCCTGACTCAGCCATTCATTGGTAGGAAGCCAGGGGCCCACTCAAAATAACTAGTCCCTTCCCTTATGACACAACTGTCTTCCCTGGAGGCAGAGAACAGCTGCAAGGGATTAGGGTGGGAACTGGAACAAGAGAACCCCCACCCACAGCCCCACACCCACGGAGCAGGTGGCAGGGGCCTGGGGTGAGGAGGCTCTCCCAGCCCCGAATTCAGGACAGCCTTGTTCCTAGAGCAAGGCCTTCACCCACAGGGTTAGAGAGAATGGGAGGGAAATCTCCCACCCCCCCATCCTCCCACCCTTCGCACCCAAACCTGCCTACCTGTGGCCAGACCTGCGTTGCTATATGCCTGGGGCTCCAGCTTGGAAATCAGATGTCAAAGGACACTGTATTCTGCCAAACAAGCGGCATCTCCACACTTCTGACCTCTGCTCCAGCTGTTCCCTCTGCTGCTTTTCCCCGCAGCCTAGAGTCCACGTTTTCTAGGCCTGCAAATGCTTCCTCCACAAAGCCTTTCACGTCACAAGGACTTGCAGGACCGCACTTACAGACACCGCAAGCAGGTCTGAGGAGAGCAGGCATGTCCACAGACCCCATACGGCCAGTGGTACCCGGCCTCTTTAGCGTTTTCCTTGCCTTTACTGAGCTTTGAAGATAACCTTACATGATGGTTCTCTTTTGCTGCCACATATCTCTCTTGAAACAGATGTTAATATGTAGTAGTATTTTGTATGTAGTATCATGGGCTTTTCTCCTCATGAGGCCCCCAGACCAGCAGTGCTTGCTTGTCCTGTGAGCTTATAGAAATGCAGAATCCAGGCCGGACTCCCTGACCATCCCGATCAACTTGCACTCTAACAAAATCCCCCATGCATGGTGAGACGCAAGCTCAGATCAGCTTAATGAAGGCACAATTATGTGGTGGTAGACATTTTTTTTGATGATGACAGTTTCACTTTGTTCAATGCAAGCTTTTAAAACAGAACTGGAAAGGGGGCTGGAGAGATGGTTCAAGTGGATAAGTCCACTGGCTATTCTTGCAGAAGACCTCGGTTCAGTTCCCAGCATCCTCATGGTGGCTAACAACCTTCCTTAATGCCTGTTCCAAGGAATCCAGTGCCTTCTTCTGACTTGCGCAGGCATTACCTGCATGTGGCGCACTTACGTGCCTGGACGCAAAACACCCATGTACATAAAATAAAATTTAAAAAAATATTAAAACAGCACTGCCAACTTGGGCATTGTGGCTCATGCCTTTAATCCCAGCATTTGGAAGGCAGAAGCAAACAGATCTCTGTGAGATCAAGGCCAGCCTGACCTACATAGTGAGTTCCAGGCCAGCTGGGGCTAGAGAGAGACCCTGTCTTTTAAAAAAAAAAAAAGTACCACCCAGTGGAACTATCCTATATCTACCCTGGCCAGTATGGCACCCTGAACCCTGAGCCTCATGTAGCTACAGAGTAAGTAGACTAGTAGCTTTGCCCATTGCACTCACTGAATGCCAATCACTGATATTACCGGGTTTGCAAAGCAAGAGAACCATGTGTGCAATGAAGAACACAACTCAGATCCACTCCTGAGGACAGCTACCGTGGGAAAGGCAACTGGGGATTAGAAGGCAATCTGTGGTCTGCACATACGTAACAAAGCTTTCCAGTCCACATCACAGCCTACACTTCGTGGGTGTCAGCTCTACTCCTAATACTAGTGATTGGATTTGATTTTCTAAATTTTTTTATTTTATGAGTGTTTTGTTTGCATGTATGTATGATGTATGTGCACCACATGTATACCTAGTGCTAGAGGTGAGGGCTTCGGATCTCCTAGAACTAGAGTTATAGATGGTTGTGAGCTGCCACGTGGGTGCTGGGAACTGAACCCGAGTCCTCTGCAAGAGCAACAAGTGCTCTTAACTGCTGAGCCATCTCTGAAGCCCCTTATCTTATTTTTATTGTTTTTATTTTATGTGATGAGGGTATTGCCTATATGTATGTAAGTGCACCTGTGTCAGGTCATGCAATGCCTGTGGAGGTCAGAAGAGGACGTTGGCTCCCCCAGAACTGAAGTTATTGATGGTTGTTAGCTGCCATGTGGGTGCTGGGATTCAAACCTGGGTCCTTTGCAAGAACTGTCAGTGCTCTTAACTGCTGAGCCATCTCTCCAGCCTTTATCTTATTTTTAAAGAGAGGTTCTCATGTGGTCCAGGCTGACCTTGAACTTGCTGTGTAGTTAAGGATGACTTTGAATTTCTGACTTCCTACTCCCCCGTCCCGAGTGCTGGGATTATAGGTGTGTACCACCATGTGGGGCTCAAGACCTTTGACTCTAAATTTAACTCAAGACAAGTAGCTAAGAGCAGGCGAAGCAGGTTTGTCTAGATTAGCGCTTGATTCCCACAGTTTAAAGAACCCTTGGAATTTCACTAGATGGAATTGAAAATTTAATTTTATTTCTTTCTAACTAATACATTTTAATAAAAATCACTGTTACTGTATACCATACTGGACAGTGCTTTCTAATGGCCACAAATCTACAAGATTGTCACCAGTCAGGTCCCCTCTGTCTCCAGGGACATTTGCCTGGGCCTTGGTTTGCTTCTTAGGCATGATTTTGTAGAGAGGACCATAGACACCCTCGCTAAAGAGGAGGGTGCCAGTTTGGGTTCCCACAGGGTGACCTGGACAATAGGTGATGTCTTGGAGCTCATAGGTCTCAACAGTGAGTACATGGAGAACAGCCAGGTGAGCATGGTACCAGGGACACAGCCAGGCTAGTGTGCTGTGGGGGCATAGCTAATGCCAATTCCACAGGGGAGGCCAGCTCATGCAGGGCTCCTGGGAAGTCCCGATTCTTCACCTACCTCCCTGGAGGTTGAGTGTGTGGAAAAACAGGGGAGGGGCTTCGGGTTGTAGGCGCCCCTCTCCTGCCGATGACTCTTGTGTGGCCTTGAATGACAGGTGGTGCTGAGCTATCCTGCACACTCACCAGGGATTTCCACTGTGGTCTCAGCTTGGCCTCCACGTAGCATGGTGCCTGGCAGCCAGTTTTGGGGGAAGGACTCCAGCCCGCCCCTGTTTAGGGAGACTCAGAGAGGCTTCCAACAGCAAGAAGAAAGGTCCCAGGCTCAAAGGATGCTTTGGGTTCAAGTGGACACCAGGCAGCTTAGGAGGACAAGAGGAGATTCTGGAGCGAGCCTTGGAAGCTGAAGGTTGGTGTATTTATGGAGTGAGTCTTCCATCTCTTGAGGCAGGGTCTTACTGTATAGTCCAGGCTGACCTCTAATTTGTGATCCCCCTGCCTCAGTTTGAGTGGCCCCTCTCATCATCCATGCCGGCTTAGGGACTGATTCTAGAGTAGCTGCCGTCACTGTATTCGCTCCCAATACCAGGAAGAGTCACTGTTTTGTGACTTTGTGGAAGCAAGAGTCGGAGAAACCCAGGTGACAATGGGAGCTCGGGGAGGCTTATGTTAGTTACTCTGGTGCAGTAAAACAGTGTGACATTTTACAAGGGATTCTGTCCAGTCTGCTCCACACCCCACCCCTCCCACTGTTTCGCTTTGCTTCAGACACCCTGGATACCAAGAGGCATGATTTTTCCAAGGCTCGTGCACCATCCAGATGTTCAGCGCCTCATGGATTTACAATCTCAAGCCTCCATTATAGCGCAGAGAGGCAAGCTGGCTGCCTCATAGCTCGCCTGCCTATAGGTTATAGAAAAGATACAGATTACTATGGAGGAAGGTTAGAGGTGTGTGTTTTATGCATCTCTTCTCTCTGGGCAGCATCTGGTTCTTCCTCTACTTGAACCCACTCATTCCAGGCAAGAGCAGTGCATATGGCTGAACCCCCCCACCAAAAAAAAAAACCCACCAGGAGGCAGGAACATGTAGGATTCTGGGCTGGATTGAGAACAGAGGGGAGAAAGGAAAGTGTAGAAACTTGGGGGAATTGAGGGTGGAAGGATATGCATCTTTGGGCATAGGAACAGTTACTCATTTGAACTAGTTGGACCCCAGGAATCTACATTTTAATAGACCAGGGTCAAGGAATATGAATTAGATACTTAATCATTTGTGTGTATATGGTACACACACAGATGTATTCAGTTGTGTGTGTAGTACATGCACATGTATTTTCAGTTGTGTATGTGCAGTGTACACACACATATGTAGGTATACTCAAAAGTCAGAGGAACATGTGGGTGTCCTGATGTCCCACTCTTCACCTAATTCTCTTGAGACAGGGCCTCTCACTGAACCTGGAGCTAGCTTGGTGTCAGGACCTGGTGATCCTCCTATAAGTTAGATAACTAAGCAGTGTCCCCCTGTGAAACACTTCTCAGGATGTGGGTATCTGCTGATGCTTGCTACCCCGGCAGTCACTCGCCTGGGCTTGTGACCGCTCCTTTACCACACCTCCAGGTAAAGTGCTTTCTTGAGTTTTAACATGCCCGGTACCCTGGCTGCATCCGCTATTGTTTTGCCTGCTTTTATAATCGTATAGATGGAGTTGTCCATGCTGTAGCATACCTTTTGTTTTTCATACTTTGCCTAGGAGGCGCCCCATTGTTGTTGAAGCAAGCTTTCCTCTTCTTTTTCATAGCTGTGTAGTTTTCTACTTCATGCAGATAGTGCACTTGATGTAATTGATTTTTCATGGCGATTTCGCCCAGTTTCATACAAGTTATAGGAGAGGCTAAGTTTGAGGACAGTTTCATATGATTTATCAGTAGGCTAAGGTTGAGGACAGAACATGTCAAAACTGAGTGACTTAGATGCCCATCACTGGGGTTAAACAGCTTGAATTTGAAACTTGCTTGCAACACTAGGGGATCTATGTGTGGCCCGTTTCCTTGTGTATAAAATGGGAATAATAATTCCTATTTCATTATGACAATTCAGCGAAATATGTATGTAAAGTCAGTAACACGTTGCCTGGCTCATTGGCAGCTCCTGGTGTGTTAGCTGTTTGTGTTGTTATGCCCAATGCTTACACTCCAAATCTCCATTTCTCTTCTAAGAACTGACCCCTTGGGGTGACTGCCTGTGCGTATCTAACCATCAACGAAGACCGGGGTGCTAAGGAAACTTACTTAGGAGGCTTGGGAAGCTTAGAAAGTGAAGGCGTTTGAAAGGTTCCTTCCCAGGGTGATGTAAACAATACACAACGGCTGGGGTAAATGTTAGCCCCCTCTGCAGAGCTGCCTGTAGGCTGGAGGTGGGAGAATGTCCCGTGATACAGCTTTCTTGAGTTGGTCATGTTCCTGTAAGTGAACCCAGTAAAATAATTGATTCACCAAGCTAGCTGGATGGAATCTGGCCTGTCATTGGTGGCATGTCTGGGGTGAATAGATACATGTTCACATCTCCCCATGTAACAGTCGGTGCCTGAAAAGGGACTGATGGACCCACAGCTGAATTGGGGGCATTTGTGTGGCCCTTGGTTTCTGCAACAAGTCAAATCCCCGAAGCAGATCTGCCTGAGGGTGAAGCATCCTCCGGGCTATCTCAGCATGGCTATCTTTCTCTGTGTGGTGTGGAATGCTGTGCCTCCTGACTGCAGAGGTACCTGCGTACTCCCCAAGATGGCAGATGGATACAACCGAGGTCAGCAGTCTGAGCATGGAGTCTGGGGTGGGTGCCTTCCTCTACAGGGTGTGCAGTGGAGTTTGCCATGATGAACAGGAGCCATAGGACACTTGGTTCCTGTTGACCGAGGTCCCCATTACTAAGGAACTGGACACCCAAGAGGAAGTGTTTGAAGCTTGGTTCATGAGGCTGTATAGGACTGGGTTTGCAGGAAATTAAAAAAAAAAAAAAAAAAAAAAGATGTTGGGACTGGAGAGATGACTCAGCAGTCGAGCGCTGAGGGCTCTTACTGAAGACCTGGCACCCGCACTGCAGTTAACAACCACCTGGTCTGCAACTCACATTCCAGGGGATCCTGCACCCTCTTCTGGTCTTTGCAGGTATTGAATGCATGGGTAAACCTAACCGTGCAGGCAAAACTCGCACACACATAAAATAAAAATAAAAATTTAAAATTAAAAAGCATCAATTCAACAGGGACCTCAGGACTGGTATGAGGCTCTTGCAGCTTTGCTGAGCCAGTGAATGATGGGTTTTCTCTTTCTCATGATGGGACATGATCTTTACAAGGTAGAGACTCAGGAGGATCTGAGTGATTTGGACTAGCGTGTAAAGAGTTCATAATGTGCTAAAACATTTGTAGGGAGATGACAAAGAGAGAGTTAGCTGGGCGTGGTGGCACATGCGTGTAGTCCTAGCACTTGGGAGGCAGAGGCAGGCAGATGTCTCTGAGCTCTAGGCCAGCTGGGGCTACAGGAAGACCCTGTCTCAAGGACAGAGAGAGAGATAGATGAGAGAGAGAGAGAGAGAGAGAGAGAGAGAGAGAGAGAGAGAGAGAGAGAGAGAGAGAGAGAGAGAGAGAAACAGTTAGTGAGGTCTGTTCAGGTCTGACCGAAAAGAAAATGTGACAAGATTTAGGTCAAGCTGCAGTACTAGGGAAAAAAAATGGACAGAAAGCCAAATGCTGTCTAGTGAGATGTGCAAACTGGTAAATGAGACAGTATTTATCCTAGTGGTGGGCAGTCATCCCCCTAGACTGTGCTGTGTATGTTTCTCCCATCCAAGAAATGTATGCTGAAGGTAGAGATTGTCCACCCAGGCTGGAGCCCTTTCAGCGGCCAGATGTGGCCAATGGCAAGGCAGCACATGGCCCTGCTGCCGGCCCAAAGCCCGTGAGACCTGGGGAGCTGGCATGGGGCAGCAGGTGAGAGCGTGGCCTAGCTCCCCTATGGCCCAGGTCCCGCTGAGCAGAGCCGCCCGACTCCAGGAAGCCCACTGCGGGCAGGGGAGACAGTGGCCCGGGATGAAGAGGCTGGGTGCTTTATGGAGAATGACTGGATGAGGCTGGGCTGGTGTCCCACAGCCATGCTGCTGGATCCTACACTGCTCTTCTGACATAATCGTTCCTTCAGCAATGGGATCTTTTCAGACCATTTTGGACTTTGCTGATGTTTTCAACATCCACTTAGCTGCTGAATCCCAAGACCAACTGGCCCCTGTTTGGAATGGACAGGGTCTCTAGAAGTCCTGTTCACCCTCTCTGAAAAGGTTTTATTACATGGATGCTTTAAGGATAAACCTCGAGTGTCTTACGGAATTAAAAATCATCTGAAAGAATAGAAAAATAACAGTTAAAGATGTTAAAAGAAGGTATCCTGGGGCTGGGGAGACAGCTCGGTTGGTAAACTGTATACCTTGCAAACACAAGGAACTGAGTTTGAGCACCTGAATCCACACAAAAACAAACCGACAACTGGCTGTGGTGGCATACACTTGTAACCCCAGCAGTGGAAAGGTAGAGGCAGGCAGATCCCTGGGGCTTCCTGACCAGCCACCTAGCCTCCTTAGCAAGTTCCAGGTCAGTGAGAGACTTTGACTCAAAAAGAAGTGGATGGTTTCTGAGGAACAACACCCAAAATTGTGCTTTGCCTTCTGCACATGTGGGCACACACACACACACACACACACACACGCACAAAGTGCCCTGCCTAAGAGAAAAAAGGCATTCCCAGGAGTCATACAAATAGATTTAAACTCCCAGTGCCAGAGGTTCTGAGGCCCTACAAGTTGTGGGCCAGTGAAGCCTCTGAAGCCCCACAAATCTTATGGCTGCTGTTGGTTGCATGCCATAACTCGATGGTAAGATTCCATTGTTGAAGACACTAAACACTGAATGCAGAACATGAAGTCTGGCTGGGGACACGCCCTCTCTATTGGCTAGCTTTTGCAGTAGTGGAACGTGTTATGCAGAATGGTGGGGTAAGAAAGACTACATGCATACAACCAGCATGCTAGGCAAGATGTGCCTGCTGGTCCACTAGTGGCCCAATTGGTAGGAGACAGCCAGCTGCTTTCTGACTGTATTTAAGACCTGCTCCATAGGAGGGAACTCATGCCTGGCACTGTAAGCCAGGACAACAGCCCATAGGCTGTGCTGCTGTTGGCCTTCCGCATGGAAGGAAACTTCTTTAGGCAGAGACCACGAACATACACAGTTCAGTTGCCAAGAATGTGGCTTGCTGTGGCTTAGTGAACCAATGCTCAGCTCTAAATGGGGGGCGGGGGGAAAAGAGACATGTGTGTCACTCCACCCAAGGTTCAGAAAGCATTGTGGAAGACAGGGTGGAAAGACCGTAAGAGCTGGAGGAAAGAGCTTCAGGAAGGTGTGGAGTGTACGTAGTAACTTCTGCTGAAGAGAAGAAAGAAGCCAGTAAGACCTAGGAAGGTTACAAAACAGGTGGGTCAGGACGCTCACCCAAGTTACAAGGTTCAAAGGCTGTTCACCAAGGTTATACAAACAATTGCCAGGAGAGGAGTCTTCCGTGAAGCTCCTGTACCAGGAGCTCCAACGATACAGCTTTTGTGAGTTGTCACCATGTCTGGTGAGTTGCCTTGAGTCATCCAGGCTTATACAACCTCTCACCAATACTTCTGTAAATAACCCCAGTAAACTCACTGGTTCACCAGACTAAATCGCAGTGGAATTCTTTAGTCCGTTGTCAGTGAGATAAATAGACATTTGTTTCATGTCTCCCCAGAAAGCCACACAACACAGGGGTACTTCACTATACAATGTCCAGGGGCACAATACAGCGACAGACTCCAAAAATGTGGATTAAGACTCAGAAGGTTCGTCTTCCTGTAGGGAAGACATGAGAACTTCCTACTGTGGTCAAGACCATTCTAGATGCTTTGTGAGCAGGTTTGTCGTAAGCGGTTGACGGTGTGGTAAGCCCTGGAGCCTGACCAGGGCTTCCAGGAGGAAGCCCGTCTTTATCCCCACCCTGGCTTGGGAACTTTGTGAGCCTTCCTACTTCTGTATGGTGTCTGTGGGTCAGGGTAGCCCCAATCTGACCTTCCAGCATGTTCCTGAAGGTGCCTCATGGAAGAGCTATGAAAGCAAGCTGCACCGTGGCAGGCAGTCCCAAGGCACTCTATCTGTGCTGCCGTTGTGGGTCATTTTGTTCTGTGTTGCTTTGTATCCTAGGATGGCCTCAAACACACTACACAGCTGGGAATGACCTCATGTCTCTACCTCCAGAGTGCTGGGATTACAGGCATGCACTACCACGTTCTGTTTTATGTGGTACTGGAAGTCAAACCCCAGGCTTTTGTGTATGCTAGTCAAGTACTCTACCAGCTGAGCTACATCCCCAGCCCACTACATCTCCTTGCTGATGCTCCCAGCTCTAAGCCACCCAGACTTCCGTAAGAACAAACTGTCCACAGAGTAGGGATGTGAACAGACTGTTCCTACTGGCAGGCCAGGAGCAGAAGTCAACTCATGTGTGTAGAGACATTCATTCAGGAGTGGGGACTAAGCCTGCATCCTACTTCATATTCTGGGTTTGAATTTGCCGAGCATACGTTGCCTTTATGATCCATCAATGAAACACAAACCTCTATGCCTCGCTTTCTGTCCTCAGCCTCAGGGAGTTTAGGTGACATGTGACTACGTGGGACTGGCGCATGGCCTTCACTGCCAAGGCCAAACCGACTCGAGTCTTTGAGGCAGGGGTTGCCAACACAAGACAGCACAGGACTCTCATCAGGTGAGCTGGGTTCTTGTTTCTCCCTGTCACTACCAGAGCGGCCCCAGGATCATCAGTAAAATAAGAATGCAGGGCTGGCGACAAGCACTCCCAGACTTTGCTGTGACTCCCATGACACCTAGAGCTTTTGGCTAAAGCCACTGCAAGACTAGAGAGGTTGCTCACGTCCTTGGAAACCGCTGCAGGAAGTCTGGTCTGGTGCCAGCTAGTCTTACAGGCTGGCTACAGGTAAAGCAGTCTCTGGGCTAGTGGCTAGTAAGGACCACGATTGATCTCCAATCCCCATGTAAGCCAATGGGATCAGCTGCATGTCAGTTCTTTCAGTGGCTTAACAAACAGTAGTTTAGAAGGCAGTTCCTTGTGGACTACATCATGGCTTCTGACTCCCATAACCAGGAGTCAGCATCATCCGGGCTCTGCGGAGGCCTCTGCCCAGCAGCCTGCCCTTTTCCAGCCTTCCCTCGGCTTGATTAATGGTCTATCATCCTCCTGAGCTACAAACCAAGGCCACAGAAAGTGTCCTGGTTGATGCCACTGTTCCGCTGGTCTGGCTCCAGCTTAGATAATACCCGTTACCCTCAGTGCCCCACTTCCTCTCAGATGGGTATGCAAGGCATTGGGGAGCCTGCAGCTGTCGCCTGCCACTCTTTAGAGGCTGGTGAGGTAATCCCCAGCGAAGAGCCTCAGGGTGAAAGGGGCTCTGTGTGGAGGAGCGTTTTACTGTTTCTCCGTTTCCAGGAGCATTTCACTGTTGCCCCAGCACGAAGAGCAGAAGAAAAGCTAGCCAGGACTTCCTTGCCGCCACAAAAGCATCTTTCATCCCACAGCAGACGCCAGATTGCCAGGAAGATTTCAGCATGGCAAAGACAAGTGGCTCTGTTGCAGTCACTGGCCACCCCACCCCACCCCCACCTACTCCAGGAACTCTGTGTCCCAGAAAGCCAGAGAGGCAGGCACACGACATCTAACACGCTAAAGGAAAGGAGGACATCACTGGGAGCACCGAGATCTATTCGCTGTCACCTGGGTGGAGGAGGGCTGGAGATGAAGGGCTGCTGGGGGTTCTCGGGACAGGGCAACATCTGTGGAAGGGGATGGTGGCTTGTCTGACAGCAGCAGGAGGGAGCACTGTCTTAGCTGGAGCACAGTGAGGAGAAATGAACGCACAGTGAGAATCCTGTAAGGGAGCGGCACAGCATCCCTTGTCCCCGCGCCCGTGTTCCTCAGAGATTTGGTCCTGTTTGCTCGGAGCACTTTGGAGACCACAGACGCTGGAGAAGGGTGTTCCTTGCCTTGTCATTTTTCAGAACAAACAGCAGTGAGATATTGTAGAACTTGTGTTTTCACTTTGACAAAAGTCAAAATGGCTGGTGGAGCGAAGCCAAATCCAGAGACGTACAGAGAACAGTCTGGAATGGCATTTTGCTTTTTAGACCTGGACATTCACTTTTCGGATGGCTCAGTGGGTAAAAGAATTTGACATGAATGTCTGATGACCTGAGCTGATCCCCAGAGCCCACACTGGAAGGGAAGAACCAACTCTTGAAGGCTGTTCTCTGACCTCCACATGCATGCTGTGGCACTCACACACGTCTCACACACTCCTTTTTTTTTAAAGTTCTTTTGCAAACTTACCTATTTGTGCTTGGCCAAGCATACTTTTTTTTTTGAGATAGGGTCTCACTATGTAAACTTAGTTGGCCTGGAACATGCTCTGAAGACCAGGTTCGTCTCAATCTCAGAGATCCACCTGCCTGTGCCTCCCCAGTGCTAAGATTAAAGGTGTGCACCAACACACCTACAGCCCTAGAAACAAAAACCAAAGTGACAGGGTCATTCCACTGCAGCAGAGGGCGAGAAGCAGTGTAAGAGTCCCCTAATTTCAGTGCTGAAGAGCCTGATTACTTTGAGAACCATGCAGGGCTCTGACAGGGCACCCTCAAAGGGGTTTAAGAACAATCTAGGCTAGATGGCATTTTGCGTTATACTCAACCTGCAACCCAAACCTCTAGTAAGGTGATTCTGCCGGGGACATTCCGGTTGTAATTTTTTCCCCTTTAGCTTCTCTGCAAGTGCTCCATGCAGGATGCTACACAGCATGAGACATATGGTGTGTTCACTGGGGACAGTTCTATCATCATACCAAAAAGAAAAGAGAAATACACCACTAAAAAAGGAAAGCAGAAACAAACCTACAAACCAAGAATATATAATTATATTCATTTCCAGATTATGAGTATTACACAGCATATACATATACTTGGATAATATATAAAACAAAGAATAAACTGTAGGAAGAAATATTGGTCTGGAGCTGCCTTGTTAGGACATCTTTAATTCTGTGTTTGTGGTAAAAGTATCTCTCACACGCTGGGCAGGCAGCAGAGGAAACCCAGCAGTTGTGTGTCACTCAAAGCACTACTTTGCCCACTGAACTTACAATGCAATTAACATGTGGCATGGTCCCCGGTATCCACGACGAGGGGCACCAGGTAGTAAACGAACCACAGCGCAGCAGGTTAAGATACATGTGCTTTGCATTGTCTCCATACAGTCTCCCTTTTAAACTAAGGTCATGTCCAGGGTCCATCTCCCTTAGCTGAAGTCCAGTTATTGCTGAAGGAAAGAAACAAAACAAAACAGAAAAGAGGCATCAGTTTAAACTATGAGAGAACCGACAGCCAGAATCACCAGTTCCACTTTCTGGTCCCATGATGGGCTGTGGGACCAAAGTGTGTCGCAGCAGGCAGGCGTGCAAGAGCCACCACTGTGTGCTGGGGTTCGGCCTTCTCACTGGTGTCTGAGGCTGACAGAGGGTGAGACAAAGGCGCTCCCGGGGCGGAGCAGGAGCACCGCACGGAGGAGGCAGAGCAGGAGCACCGCGCTCCCGGGGGCGGAGCAGGAGCACCGCACGGAGGAGGCAGAGCAGGAGCACCGCACGGAGGCGGCACCGACAGAGTGCCCGCTCAGCACTGACTTGGCACCGCTGTGCTGGAGGAGGACTGAGGGCCGGCATAAGGGCGCCTTAGCGCCAGTCCAGCCAGGTCAGGGCTCAAGTCCTAGACAAAAGATGACCTGACCACAGCCCCACAACCCCAGCCCTGCTTCCTCTGGGAGGGCTGCCTCACCTTGGCCTTGTTCTGAACTGGGAGATAGAGTTTGAACTCTGCCGGCAGCTCATCCTCTGAGTAGAGTCTGTCCGAGAAGTAAACCCGTCGGATGCGACAGTTTGCGTGGATCTGTAGAGGCAAGACTCATTTGGACAAGCTAAACACAACGGTTTCCTCGTCCCTGGTTTTCCCAGAAGCCCTCTCATGGTACTTTCAAAACTTCACCTCCACCAGAAACTTGGCCTGGCTTTGGAGTGGATTCCAACAAGAGGGGCTCTCGCGTGCTGAGTTCACCTACGTCTGAGCAGACTTCTGAATATTTTCTGGACCTTTTTGAGGCTAAAGCCCCCTGAGCAGTACCTGGGGAACTTTAGCCAGAACCCCCCACTGCTCTGCCACATGGGCCACAGGCCTGTCACACGGAACACACTCCTGAGTCCTCAATGTGGGCTCCACATGTGGAAGGCACAGTACCTGCACTCTCAGGGTCTCAATGTAGTTTGTGCCATATGCCCGCCGGGTGAAGTCGGACAAGTTGAACTGTATCTGGTTCCAGCCGTCATCCAGCCGCATGGGCATGGTGCAGATGAACGGCTTGACTCGGGTGGTGCTCTGGTAGTTACTTGCTCGAAACCGCCGCCGAACGTTCTTGTCATCAAGTACCTATGCATTCATAGAAGGATCATGTTAACCCCATGGCTGCATGGCTCAGACCTCATTAAGACAAGAACCAGAACTCCCACAGTCTGATTCCCAAGGCCAAACCCTGGGGGAAAATAAACAGGCCCAAGACAGGTCACAACTGGTCACAGATGGCCTGGAAGTAGCAAGTTTATCTTTTTGTTGCCAAGACAACAGCAGCTGCTAAGACATCTGACAGACCCACAGGCTCAGATCACAGGATTTCCGATGTCATCCCTAAAAAAATTCTAAAATAGAAACAACTCAGTATTAATTACTCCCCAAATGGACACGATGCTAATCTTTTAGGTTTGAAATCTTGCAGTCATTGATTAGATTTTCTAGGTGCTGTTACTTTAAAAAACTCATGTTACCTGATTATAAACACCAAATTTACACCAGAAGAACAAGGGCTGCACTGAGCCCATAGTAAAGGCAGGAAAGAGCTCATGCAAGAGGCTAACAGTCCAGCACCGTGCTCTCCTACAGTGGACAAGGTATCTGGCACAGCCAAGAGTGGGTGTGATCGTGTGCACGCTTACCTGCACTTCAAAGGTGAAATATTTCTTCAGGTTTTTGATGATCATAACGAGGAAAGGCAGTTTAATTCCCAGTGTCTTCTTAGGGTCTGCAGGACATGTGATATATGTGGTGCTGTTGAGAGGAACACCAACAGTTTTTTTCACTCCTTGTTGTGCACAACATATAGTTCAAGAGGAAGAACGGAAAAACGGACCTAAATGACTCAGATTCATCAGCCAATGGATCGCTGAACTGTTAAACCAGGGAACATTTTTTAAAATGGCAAGATGGACCAGAAGGTAAAGGCAAGCTTAACAGTCCGATTGGACCCACACAATAGAAAGGAGAGAACTGACTCCTACAAGTTGTCCTCTGACCTCCACACGCACACCATGGCATGCACACCTGCCCCCATGTATGCACACAAAATACAATTCAAAGTTAAAAAAGAATTTTTAAAATGTCAGGTGTAGTGACCCTATCTTGAAAAGCCAGCCCCCAACCAAAAAATTTTGGATTCAAAGAAAAGCTTGATACCAACAATGAAATATCTGAAAAACAAAGCTAAACCAGTAGCACTTGGGAAGTTCTTCCAGTAAAAGAAGACTTCAATTCTTGTCTAAGGAAGTGGGAAATGACAGAAAACAAAAACAAACACAGAAATACTGAAAGCCACACTGGCCAACATCTGAGTGATCACATCAGCTGCCCGCACACACTCAAGCTGAGCAGTAACCGTACAGCTACCTACTTGCTATGCCGAGCATGCTCTAAGGGCCTTAGACACAGTCACTTATTTAATCTCCACAATCACCCTACACAGAAAATGCTACCATTCAGCAGATGGGAAGACTAAAGTTGCGGAGAAAGTGACCTGCCCAAGGAAAGCTGAGAGCAGTGCAGTGCATGGCAGGAGCCCCTCTGCAGCCTGCTAGCCCAGACGTACATTGCCTCTTGGTGTAACACGTCTGGGAAAACAGAGTCGGCAACCTACCTGACATTTGTCCCTTCAATCTCTAGCACCAGGGACTGGATATCATTGTCGGTGATTCTTTTGATATGGCCATTCCTCACCTACAAGGAAGAAAATTAGTACTGAAATATTTGGCAACACCTTTGTAAAGATTTTGAAGGCTGAATGAGACCATTTAAGAAAAACAACAGTAGCCCAGGAAGGCGCACAAACTCACAAATTAGTAATGCAGCATGTTAAAGTCCATATGCAAGGAAGCATACTATTCCCTCTACAGGGTCCCATTAGCATCACAGAAATCCAATGAACTTTTTTTTTTTGGTCTTTTTTTTGAGAAAGGGTCTCCCTGTAGCCCCAGCTGGCCTGGAACTCACAAGCAGACCAGGCTGACCTTGAACTCACAGAGATCCACCTGCTTTTGCCTCCCAAGTGCTGGGATTTACACCATGCCTGGTTGGAATTTTTACTTTAAAAAAATTATTTATTTTTATTTTATGTGTATGAGTGTATTGCCTGCATATATGTACATGTACCTATGCTGAGCAATTCCTTGAGTTGGTCAGAAGAGAGTATAGGATCATCAGGAACTATAGACAGTTGTTAGCCTCCATGTGGATGCTGGCAATCAAACTTGGGTCTTCTGCAAGAGCAGCCAGTGCTCTTAACTGCTGATCCACCTCTCCAGCCCCAACATTCTGGGCTTAAAAAAATTTTTTTTTTATTTATTTTGGGGTTGGGTGTGGTGACATATATCTTTAATCCCAGGACTAAGAAGGCAAAGGGAGGTGGATCGAGGCCAGCCTGGTCTACCCAGTGAATTTCAGTCCAGCTGATACTACAGGGAGATCCTGTCTCAACACAATAACAAAAAACTCACAAAGATTTAATTTTATTTTTTATGTGTATGAGTGTTTTGCCTGAATGCATGAATGTATCTGGTGCCCAAGGGCACTAGAAGAGGGCTCTGGATCTCCTGACACTAGAGTTACAGATGGTTGTTAGCTGCCCTGCAGGTTCTAGGAACCAAACTTTGCAAGACAAGCCAGTGCTCTTAGCGACCGAGTCATTTCTCCAGCCCCTCATATACATTTTTATTCAACCCCTACAGCACCAACAAACTGTAAGGTTAAGTGATCTAACTTCATTTCACAGATGTGAACATAGCACCCAAGGACTGTGAATTGAATGACAGATCCTAAGTAGGAGGCTGGATTTACCAGACCATCTACTAACAGAGCTTTGTGGTCCATAAAGGTCAACAAAATACTGTTTCTGAGAAGGAAGGTGGCAGCCAAAGAATGCAAGTATTCCCAGCTGGGCATCAGCACACACCTGTAATTCCAGCTTCTAGGAAGCTAGGGCAGGGCTATGAGCTGGAGGCCAGCCTGGGCTACATATAGACCTTATCTAATAAAAAAAAAAAAAAATGTGTGTCTGTGTGTGTGTGTGTGTTTCCCTAGAGTTTATTCCTACTTTATGCTTCCCTTTTTACCTTCTTTTCTCTTGATTTCAAGTATGAAATCAAGTCCTTTGTGTGCCATGTACAGATACCTTCATTTCCAGGTAAGTGATCTCTCTTTTCTGTTTCCTGGCTCATGTTGTCTAGACCACAGAATTTAGCACTTCATATATATTATCCATTATATATATATATGCACACTTTATATAGTGTACATATTTAATACACACTAAATATGCATTCTCTCTCTCAAAATATTTAGGAATAGACAAGCACTAAACCCTTAAGCACCTGTTTTGGTTGGGGAGACACACAAAGCTACTTTCGAGACAGCGCTGGATGCTCTTAACACAGGAAAGATCAACCCGGAGTAGAGGACATATGGGAAAGGAGACATGTCTTTTCTGGGTGTGACAAAAATGGCTGTGCTGGCTGCCATAATCAACAACTCAACCATGCTGACTAAATTAGCTCGCTTGTTCATTAATCAGCTTCTGATTACAGTTTCATCTCCCATTAGATCTCACAGGAGAGGGTGTCGCAGTTTTTACCACAGAGTCAATGACATGGCACTGTGCTTTACACGTAAATCTCCGAGAGCTCTGTCACTGAGTCCAATCCACTTGCAGTGCTTGGTGTTCTGGCGTTGACCTTGGGTATCACCGCCCACCTGTTCTACAACTGCAACTGGGTCTTTTCTTTCCCCCAAAGTATGAAGCCCAACCAAGAGTAGGGATTAAGCATCACATATCCTCGGCTCTGCTAGGCATAAGCTAAGTGTTCAGATATGTGCTGACTCTGGAATCTGTCACTTCAGAACTGGCATATCTGAGTAGGTTCAAAAAGGGTTTTAAACATTCCTGGATAACATATCCATCATGGACTATTATAGGAAGCTGGAGATCATGCGGAGCTTCACAAAGCCCATGACGCTGATAGCGTGAAAAATACCTTCCCACAAAACACCCTTTGGTGCCATTTTCAGAGACAGAATGCAGAGTGCTAGGCTAGATGGGCCTCTCATCTCTGCTAGTGGAGCGGTTCTGAGTTCTCAAGACACAAACGTCACATTGAAATGCTTTTCAAACAAAGCTGGCTGCATTCAATGCCCTCCTGCTTTGAATTCTGGGCCTCCTTCCAAGAGCGATTAAGAGCACAAAGGCTCAAGTCTGTGTAAAGTGCCAACACTGCCCACCTCATTCCCCAATGCTCCCGACCAAAGTGCCAATATTTCTTCTGTATTTTCTGTGGAAAATCAGGCAGACTTGTTAAAGAAGGAAGCAGTCAAGAAATTATTTCCAAATAATATGATGCAGCTCCATTGATCAGAACTAACAGTAGTCCAGCAAGACACAAACACTAATTTTATAACATGCCACTTATTATTCCCATTACCATAAACATTCTTTCTTAAAAAGGTAGTTACAGATATGGCTCAGTGATAGAGTAATAATCTAGTATGGGAAAGGCTCTGGGTTCGATCCCCAGTACAAAAAAAAAAAAGGAAAAAAAGTAGCTACAAAGGTAGTAGTTAAACTGAATGGACCAGAGGTAATTAGGCCTGAGGGCTACCATCGCTACAGGGCAACTGTGTGCTATTTGCCCAGCATTATTTCAAAGCATGGCCTAACACTCCTGAAAGGCTCCCAGGCCAGAGTCAACAATAGGTCTCCCCCAGCTGCAGAAAGACCAGCCCAGATCTCAGAGGGAGGAAATGTTAGGGAATTTGTTCTCTGTCCACCTCCAAGTTTAGAGTTTGCAATTCTCACCCATTCAAGTCTTTGCAAAGGAAAGAATGCCTTCCACCTCATGAAGAGCCAGCCAGAATGGACTCTGATATTGCTAGGTTTCTTATACCACAGGCAAGATAAAATGACTGGTTAGTGAGTGATGGTTTTCCAATTTATAAAGTCCTTTTCAGAAGGCTGCAATACAAAGTTCCTGGAAGGATAGTGGGGAGCAGATGATGACCAGGGAAATGGGCATTCAAGGAGACTTCCCAGCACCTCTGCTCCAAGGCTCTGAAACAAGGGGAGTGGTTCTTGGAACAAGGCTTCCAAACCCTCACTGCTAAATTACTAAATCACATGGGCTGAGCCCGGGACGCCGGTAACTCTAGTGCTTTTGAGGCAAGAGTATCTCTGTGAATTTTAGGCTAGCCAAGGCTAGACACCTTGTCTCAAACAAAAACAAAACAAAGGCATAGGCTGTGACCGCCTTCAATTGTACAGGCCTCCCAGGAAGCAACCCCTCCTCTGAGCAGCTTCTCACAAGAACACACACAGCAAGATGCTATCCCCAGAAAGCGGCAACTTCCTTTCCTTAGCTTCTTCCGGTTCAGAGTTCACTAGGCAGGCCAGGCTTTGGGATGAGGATAACGTCTACTTGTTGGCATTCAGTGCTCAAGCAGGTTTTATTTAACTCCTCTTCTAAATCAGAACAAGCACACTGCTTCTGCTTTTTAAATCTTTTACACTCATGATACACTGTCACTATCAGAATGTGGCTATGAATATTTTCTTTCTTTTTTTTTTTTGCCTTTCTTTTATTAATGTTTAAAATTACAGGGCTGAAGAAACGGCTCAACAGTTAAAGGTACTTGTTGTTCTTGCAGAGGAACAGGGTTCAGGTCTCAGTACCCACATGGCAGCCCACAACTGCAGGAACTCCAATTCCAGGGGATCCAATGCCCTCTTCTGCTGACCTCCATGGGCACCTACAGGCATGTGGTGCACATTAATTCACACATTTTATGCATACATATATGCGTAAAATATAAAACCCTTAAAATTACTGTGATGGTGTACCTTCTGTCAACCTGCCTGCGTCTGGCATCACCTAGGAGCTCTCCCTCTGGATGTGTGTCTGTGAGGGAAGTCCTGCTGTGAAGGTGGGTGGCACCAACCCGCCCTTTGTTCCCTCCCTCTGCTTCCCAGTCTGCTCAGATGTGGAGTCCCAATGGTGTGCAACTGCCATGAGCCGCCCTGCCTCCTCCCTTGTACTGCTTCCTCAGTGCTGGTCACACCAACAAGAAAGCCAATAGTCAGCATACAAAGCTTAAGCCAGGCACAGCGGCTAAAGCCTGTAATCCCAGCACATGGGAGACTGAGGTAGGCGGACTGCTGCAACTTTGTAGCCACCTTTGGCTACATAGCAAGCTCTGAGGTAGCCTGGGCTACACTGTAATATCTTGTCTCAAAAAAACAAAGAAGGTGTGGGGTGGTTCAGTGGGTAAAGCGCTTGCTGTGTAAACATGAAGAACTACTGGACGCCCAGCACCCACAGAAAAGCCAAGTGTGGCAGTTACCCTGCAACCCTGGTGCTGGGAGGCGAGTGCGGCAAGGTGAGCGGGGTGGAGATGAGTGGACCCCTGGGGCTCACTGACTAACCAACTAGAAGACCCTCAGTGTCCACCTTTGGCTCCTACACACGTATGTATACACCATACACACAGCATGCATACAAACATACAATATGCACACACGTTTTAAAAGACAAAGGAAAAAGGCTGGGTGTGGTGGCACACACTTTTAATCCCAGCACTCGGGAGGGGCAGGCTAATTGTGAATTCATCCACCTGGTCTACATGGCGAGTTCCAGGCCAGCTGGGGCAGTAGGGAGACCCTTTCTCAAAAAGACCAAAAAAAAAAAAAAAAAGCATTTTCATACCTAGTCTTACACTTTTTTATTCATCCCTATGAACCCAGCACCACTGTCCCACCCATGAGCTAGAGGTATGTAGGAGTTTTTGGACCCCAGTTACTGGCAATTACCCCCAAGAAAGGTCCTTGGTTCTACAGGTGCAAAGGGAGCAAACCCTCAGCCCATCCCACCGTCACTCTCACAGGCTTTCCACAGTTACTGAGCAACTAATAAAGAACACTGATTTTCCCCTCAGTGTAAGCCCGGGAGAAGAGGGTCACATTGGGGGGAAAAATAATACAACTGGGAGAGGAAGCTGGCCGATCTCCACACTTCTACAGAGATTTAAAATAGCACACGAGATGTGCCATTCCCGCCCCTCCCTCCACTTTCATTTTTCTGGATCCAGCCACTCACCCTGGCAAGCAGCTGAACCCTCAGCCATCTGGCATGTCCTCTTCATGACACATGCTCCAATTTACATTAAGCCATTAGAACTGTCCACTGCAGCAGGCAAGAACTAGGGCCCCTCCACGTCAGAAAACAGGCAGCGAGAGCCCTCTGTGGGGAGATGTGGGCATAGCTCTGACCCCAGGGACCTGGCTTCTCTTCTTGTGCCACACTTTATGCGACTCCCCAGACAGCAGAAAGGCTACTCCAGGCATGTCCAAATGATCCCTTCAGTTAACTCAGGGACAATAATGACCCTTGAAAGAGCACAAGCAGCCAGAACTTGCTGTGCTTTCCTCCAATTACAATAAAAGCTATTAGAGTAATAAAGACTATCAGTGGACTGACCTTGAGAAAGTGAAAATCAGTTTACTCTTCTCTCCAAAGGCACCCAATTCTATTCATGGAAAGTGCATCCATTTAATATACATCAACATGTTTGTTAATTAAACCAGGGCCGCATGGTGGCTCATCAGCCAAATCTGACGACCTGGGTTAGATCACCTACTCTTGTAAGTTGTTCTTTGACCTCCACACCACACTCATCACTCATGCACACACAATTTTGTTTTGTTTTGTACTTTTGTGTGTGGGGTTTTTTTTTTTTTGGTCCTTTTAAGACAGGGTCTCCCTGTAGCCTCAGCTGGCCTGGAACTCACAGATTTCTGCCTGATCCGCCTGACTCTGTCTCCAGAGTGCTGGCGCGCGCACACACACACACACACACACACACACACATTAATGTAATAAAGTATTTTATTTATTATTTTTTATTTTATGTGTATAAGTGTATTGCTTGCATGTATGTAAGTGCATCCATGTCATGCAATGCCCATAGAAGTCAGAAGAGGGCATCAGATTCCCCTGGAGTTATAGTCGATTGTTAGCCTCCATGTGGGTGCTAGGAATCAAATCCTGGTCCTCTGCAAGAGCAACCAGTGCTCTTAACTGCTGACCCATCTCTCTAGCCCCCAATAACTTAATAATTTTAAAAAGTTCTGGAGAGAGATTTTGTGCATCGTTAAAATAAGGAACAGGTACCCATTCATTAAAGACCATTCAGCAACAACATCAAACGGCTCTGGTAAAATGATATTCCACTTGAAGAGGAGCAGCCGCACCTGTAAGCAAGACGGGGTGGGTGGAAAGGGAGAAAGAGCAGCATCTTAGGATCTCGTCTCCCAAGACAGAACCAAACTGAAGATTATGCACCATTCGCACAGGTCTGAGAGGGAACAGACAAGAAGCCATGCTTACATTAAACCTAACAGTCTTTTAATAAGAAAAAGATCTGGCTCTAGAAGTTAAGGCATCCATTAAGTCCTTCTAAACTCTTGGTTTGAAAACTTACAAGGTTGTCTATCAGAAAACTTGGTGTAGCCAGACCTTAAGCTACATTCAAGGCTAGCTAGCCTCTGAGGCCCTGTCTCCTTTGAACTGTGACGCCAAGACTAATGAGGAAGTGGGGTGATACTAAATTAACTTAGCCTGCAGGATCAAGGAAAGCTGCTGGGGCCCTACCTCCTCTGAACTGTGACCCCAACACTAGTCAGGAGGTGGAGAACTGGGGGTGAAGGCCACTGACCAGTCAGTGCAGAAGGGCTAGGTCATGAGAACGGGAGTTGGTGAAGCAGGAGGCATTGCTAAGAGGGGCGGAAACCTGAAGTCCCAGCCTGGAGGACCAGCAAAGGGTGGGAGGGTGGAGGGGCTCCAAACCTCTAGATGATGCACGAGGGGATCTGGAGTGGGAAAGCCATAGGCCAGTGATTACACTGTTCAGATATAATGTAACAATGTAACCTTCCTGAAGCTAAGCAGAAGCCAGATAAACCTTTCAAGATTACTTTTCATAGAAACCAAATAGCCTTTCTTTCTCCACAAACTGAAAAGTCAGCACAGTCAAGATCTGTGCAATCAGAATGACTCAAAATAGGCACCACAATCAATTGGCACTACCTACTGGCAAAGGGCCAAGGCACATCTAGGTAAACAGAGATAGCCAGATCTGTCTCCAGCTCACAGTCAGACTCTGCCTTTCACAGAACAAGCGTAACTCTCCCCCAACTCCACATCTCCCCAAGTCTCCACAATGCCCATCACTTAGACACTGCTCAACAAGCACTGATGAGCACAGTACTTTCCAGTATTTCCTTTTCTTGATTCCCAGTTCCTTTCTGAGAACTTTATAATGTAACTGAGGAGAAGCACTGGAACAACAAAGCTAAGAGATGGCCCCAAACTTTCTCTCCCCACCGTCTTCCTCGTGCCTAAACATTCTTCAGTCTAGTCTAAATAAGAGTGGGAAACACATAATTAACTTATTTGGTATTGTGAGGATTTGGCTTAACAGGAGTATTCACTTAAGAGTTTTCTTGGAACTGTGAGGATCTGTCTGAAAAGGAGTATAGAGTTTTCTTGGCCAGAGTATCTGTTTAACTTGCTCCATGTGACCCTGCCCGGAGATCGAACAATGTTTCATATGTGTTTATGTCATCAGGTACCAACCAACCTCTAGTGGCATTGTTAAGGGACAAAGTGCACTATGGTTACTCTCCTTTCATAGTCCATGTGTAAACATGTTGACTAATCAAAAAGCTGTGTTTGAAAAATAAACCACACCAGAGATCAAGACTGTGAGGGTTAAATGGATACCTTCAATAAAGCTTCATCTCGGGCGAAGGGACCGGCCTCCTATTGCAATTCACGTTCTCTGACCTGTCCTGAAAACCTTGATTACTGACACTTCAAATGGTTCCACATGCTGGTGGCACACACGCTGCTCTCTCCATGTCCCAACTGCCCATAACAAGCAGGTGACCAAAGATTGTGAGCCACCATCCTCACAAAGTTCCCGGAGAGACACTGTGAGTTCTCTGTGTAGAAGTGTCATTCCAGAGCTTATGACACTCCATCTCAAAGCGAACAAATCCACAGAACTGTAAAGCTAGGAGTCTGGAAAAAGGTTAAGGGACTGCTTTCCTCTGTAACACTGGACATCAACTGGGGTTTATCCACAGAACCACCTGAAAGTCAAGTGCTGCTCAGACTGCAGATCTCTCAAGTGTCTGACCTAAATGACACCACAGACAAGATTCCCTGAGGCTGACCTCAGAACACATAACTACCTAGGGGTGACAAGTAGGTGGTGGTCCAGAGCTCTCCCAAACTCTGGGTCTCAAAGTCCTCATCTGCAGGTAAGAGATGACGCAGAAGTGTTCTACTCAGCACACTCCATTCTCCCCTGGGGAGGGCAGAAGTGAATTTAGACAGTCCTTAAATCATCTGACTTCCACCGAGAGTGCCCACCCTAATTTATATTCAAAAAATGATACAGGAACTGAAGAGAAAGCTCAGCAGTTAAGAGCAGAGGACCCGGGTTCAATTCCCAGCACCTACAAGGCACCTAATAACAATCTACAATTCCAGCTCCGGTGGGACTATGCCCCCTTCTGGCCTCCATGGGCATTGCACACATGGGTGTACTTCCATACATGCAGGCAAAACACTCACATTCATAAAATGAAGATAAGTTAAAAAAAAAAAAAAGGTACCGCTGACTGGGCATGAAATGAAACGCCAAGGTAAAAATGGCACAGCAACTCAGACAGCTGGATGCTAACATCTCCAAGTGGCCAGGGAGAAACATCATCTCGAGGGGTAGCTATCACCCATTCTAGAGGATGCTCGAATAATACGGAGGCTGGATCTTGGCTCCGATTTTATGGGTCCAGACAATCTCCATTTTGCAACTTTCCCCACAGAGAAGCCCAGCTTCTGGGAAAACAGCACCGACTCCAAGTCACAGTGCACGCCGAGCAGGTGCCAAAGCTTGGTTTGTTTGGAGCCAGCGAAAGAAAGCGAGCTAATGAATGAAACCTAACGTCTCTGGCTTGGCCCGCGGAGCTCCGGCTGTGCCTGGGGAAGGGCGCCTGGCACAAAGGCGCCAGTCCAGTGCCTGGCACAAAACAGGGCACCGGTGTGCATGTGTCGGGAGCCAGCAGCTCCTCTCATGGCACCGCGATGCGTTCGTTCCCCGCTTCGCACTCTCAACCCTGCTCTACGCGGGGGAGCCGAGGCTCCCGACCACAGGCAGCACCGCCCCCGCCACGCAGCCCCGCCGGCGGCCCCGAGTCCCAGCTCGCGCCGCAGTGGCGCCAGGCGGGCACCGAGCGGCCTCCCGCCCCCGCCGCTCACCTTCTTGTCCCAGATCTGCAGGGGCTTGCTGCCGATGCTGTAGAGGATGGAGAGGAAGCCGCTCTGGAAGGTGTTTTTGAACATCTCGCCCGCCGCGGCCCCGCAGCCGCCGCAGGCCCCGGAGCGAGTGGACGTCCGCACCGAGGAACGAGGGAGAGCGGGCACGGCGGTGCGAAGGGAGGACGCCGAGCTGCAGCCACGGACGGCGGGACGCGGGTCCGCAAGCCCCGGCGCGCCCCGAGCCACCTCAGCTCGGAAACCACAGCAACTGCCGCCCGCGCCGCTAGCCTGCCAGCGAGGAGGCGGAGCGCCGCTGCGGCCGCGCCCGAATCCCTCCGCTCGCCTCGGCCCGCCCCCCGCGGCCGCGCTGCCCAGTCCCGCGGCAGACGCGCGGCTTCCGGTTCCTTCCGCCCGTAAGCCCCGCCCCGCCCCGCCCCGCCTTCCCAGGAGCGGAACTCGGTTGCCGGAGGACTATTTTCCTCCCTTCGACAGCTCAGACTTGCTTCCTGAGAGCGGAAGGAGACACAGGGTGATCGCACGTGTTGACAGCGGCGCGCAGGCGGGGTGTCATGGGAACCGGGAGGGCGTGGAGAGGGGGGGATAGGGTCACGACAGGCCCCGCCCCCACGGAGGGCGGAGGGATAGGTGAGCTGCCTGCAAAGTGGCCTTGCTGCAGAATTGTTTGACTGTATTCCTCGAAGGACACAGGCTCGGTGTCAGAGGACAAGATAAAGTGTAAGTGTGTCAACCAATATTGAGCACCAGCTGTGCCATGTGCCTTACATATATCATGGTCTTTAATTAGCGGGGTCTCTGAATGAGATGCAGTCATAGCAATAGTCTGAGGAAAATGTATTGCCTTAATGCTTTAAGTAGAAAAGAAGAAAGTCGGGGCTGGAGAGATGGCTCAGTGGTTAAGAGCACTGGCTGCTCTTGCAGAGGACCCGCGTTCGGTTCCCAGGACCCACATGGCGGCAAACAACCGTTTTTAATTCCAGTTTCAGGAGATCCGACACCCTCTTCAGAGCTCCGAGGGGATTGCAGGACGGGGTGCACTTACATACATGCTGGTGATACACTCAAGCATATAAAATAAAGATAATAAGTATTTCTTAAGTGGCTATGCAGTAAGTATGCATAGAGTCAGTGAACTTGGCTTGCACTTAGGCTCTTGACCACAGTAGGACCATCACTGTCTGTTTTTGCCTGCTCTCAGCAGCTCCAAATTCACCTAGCTAATAAGACTTCCTGCCTGAATCAGCAGTGGTCTGTCCCATTCACCTGTCCGCAAAAGCTCTGCCAGCCTAGCAGCAAGCCCCAGCTCTCCTCCTACCCATCCTCCCACAGTGCTGGGATTACAGGTGTCCTCAGCCATGACTGGCCTTTATATGGGTGCTGGGAATTTGAACTTAGGTCCTCATGCTCATGCAGCAAGCACTCTTACCCAGAGTCATCTCCACAACCTTCTGCAAAGCCTCTTATTGCAGTTGCCTCAGTCGAAATGAAAACACCATCAGCACGTGTGACTTTAAGAGATTTAACAATCAATAAACACGGGGACAGAGGGAAGTTTCGCTTCTCTGAAGTTCTCATTTTCAGAAAATGCCTATGTGGACTGTGTTCAGTCTTCCTTGCTCTGGAGCTAGAGATTTATTGTGAGCACAGTCTTGGGTACAGTAAAGACTACATGATGAGGCAGCCAGATCTAAATGAATAGGCTTGCTCCTTCCAAGTATGGACTACGCTTTGCTCTCTTCGTGTATCCCAGGATCTACCATGGTGCTCACTGCTGTGGTAGGCAGAAATTAATGGATGGAGAGAGCCAAGTGGTTACCTCAGCCATTTCATTCGTTTCAAAGGTAATATGGGCCAAATTTACATAGAATACAGGTATCTCACAGACAGAAGCATTAAGACATTCTTTCTTGTTTTCCTGCTGCCTTTCAACAATATAGTTCTTATATATTGCATAGCCTTCAACAGGAAGGTACCCAGTGTAAGAAGCCTTGCTAACAAGTGGCTGCTGTCAATGACAGCAGTGACTTATACAATTTGAATGCAGTCAGACCAAGTGACAATCAACAGCCAGGCATGGTGGTTCAGGCCAGTAATCCCAACTATGTGAGAGATTGAGGCAGGAGGATCAAAAGTTCAAGAGCAGTCTGGAGTACAGAGTGAGTTCAAGGCCAGACTGAGCAATTCAGCAAGGTCCTGTCTCAAAAAAAGGAGAAGGCTGGGGATATAGCTTAGTGGTAGAGCACCTGTCTAGCACTTACCTAGCACACGGAGGCGGGTTCTGCCCCTAGCACCGCAAAAAAGGAAGGCAATCAGTGAGAAGATTACAATGAGGAGGTACGTCACTGCAGCCTAGGCAGCAGGGACCAAAGCTCCATTGATGAGAAGCAGGCCATTAAAACTTGCTCAGGAGGTGAAGCATCTCTTGCTGTGCAATGGATGAGCCTGCCTGGGAATACCATCCTGACCACAGGGACTTGGCTGGTGAGCTTGCATTTCTGTCTGGCCTGGAATCTCTGACCATTATCCTATAGTGGTTGTGAGCTGAAGCTCAGGTGGAATGTCCAGACAGACGTTGTATGGATCTCAGCAATCTATCAGTGAGGAATGAGCTTCTGATTACATGATGTGTTATCTAAGATACGTAGAATGTTTAAGGAAAGCATTGGCTGCTCTTGCAGAGGACCTGGGTTCAGTTTCCAGCACCACATGTCAGCTAACAACTGTCCATACCTCCACTTCCAGGGGATCCACATCCTCCTTTGTTCTCCATGGGCACTGCACTACACAAGTGTATTTACATCCATGCAGGCAATACACTCATACATATAAAATAAAAATTAAAAATATGTTTTTGAAAAAGAATACCTAATAAATTATAGGATCTGATGCTTTGGACTTAAAACAACATAGCTAAAAGAAATTAAAATTGGATGCTGGTTTAAATTTGTAATGTCTTAAGTAAATTTGTGAACAGTGAATGCTTAAAAGATTGCAACTTGAGAGCCGGGGTGGTGGTTCTTACCTTTAATCCTGGCACTCAGGAGCCAGAGGCAGGTGGATCTCTGTGAGTTTAAGGCCGGCCTGGTCTACTTAGGAAGTTCCAGGACTGCTGGAGCTACAGAGACCCTGTCTCAAAAAGACGCACCCCTGCCCCCAAAAAAGAGAGATGGTTTAGAAGATTTGGGCCAGATTTTAGGTGTTTCATTTCAGTAACTGTCAATGTTGGTGACATAAAACAGATTATATGACAAGTTTGAAATGTCCAACATTAACTAGATTAAGTGTATAAGCAGCATTTATTGTTTAACCACCATTTACTGATTAACCCATTAAAAGTTTGTTGTTTGTTTCTTAGAATGGGGTCTCACTATGTACTCTAGGCTGACCTCAAACTCTCAGTCTTCTTGCATCAGCCTCTGGAGTGCTATGTGTGTGTCCCCCATCACCAATTCTGTTTTTAATTAATTCACCAGTGAAGGATTAAGCAGTGGTGTTAGCATTTATAAACAAGATCAGCTCATTTGTAGCTATAAAAAAACAAGACTTGTAAACTGATCATAAAGACACAAATTAGAGGACCTTGGACATAATTCAATTAGTAAAGTGCTTTCCACATGTGTGAGGACCTGACTTTGATCTCCCCCATAACCCAGGAAAAAAATGACTGGGTATGAGGAAGCACATACCTCTGGCACCAGGGAGGTGGAGACAGAAGGATACCCTGCCTCAAAAAACTAAGGCGGAGAGCCAGAGAGAGGGCTCAGTAGTCAGGAGCACTTGCTGCTCTTCCAGAACACCTGAGTTCAGTTCCCAGCACCCGTGTTGGGTAGCTCACAACTGCTGGTAATGCCAGCTCCAAGGGATCTCATACCCTCTTCAGGTCTCCCTGACACCATCATGCATGTGACACACACACATGCACACACACACACAAACAAAAAATTTTAAATTAAAAGAAAATAAGGTAGGACTGGAGAGATGTCTCAGCAGTTAAGAGCACTTGTTGCTCTTGCAGAGGACCCAGCTTTGAATCCCAGCACCTACCTGGCAGCTAACAATCTATAACTCCAGTTCCAGGGGATCTAATACCCTCTTCTGACTGCCACACGGACATTGCATGACACAAGTGCACTTACATACATGCAGGCAATACACTCATACAATTAAAAATAAATTTTTAAAAAATTTAAATTACATTAAAAAAGGTGATGTCAACCTCTGGCCTACACACACACACACACACACACACACACACACACACCTCAAAATGGATTATTTTATTATGTATTATTATTATTGTTATTATTTTGAGATAGGGTCTTACTATGTAGGTGTGGCTGCCTAAAGCTTGCTACGCAGACTAAGCTGGCCTCAAACTCAGAGATGTGCCTGCCTGCCTGCTTCTGCCTCCTGATTGCTGGGATTAAAAGTGTTCACAGTCAGCATAAATTGGCACAAATTGGATTTTTAAATGTACAGCTTTAGTAACTAAGATTCTATTTTTATTTATTTGATGTTTTGAACAGGGTTCAAACATTAAGGCTGACCGAGCACTCCCTATGTAAACCCGGCTGGTCTTGAACTCAGTGATCTGCCTGCCTCTGCCTCCTGAGTGCTGGGATTAAAGGTATGTGCCACCACACACAGCACTAAGACATTATTTAAACATCAGTAAGGGTAAGTGTTCCTTTCAGTACACAAAGACCTGGTCAGATGCTAACACTCAGGAGACAAAGCCTTTAGGCCGATCTAGAGCACCTTTTCTTGGGACCTGTGGGGATGGACCACACAGTGGAAGGCAGAGGGCCTTCTGCACTTCTCTCTGCTGCTTGGACAGGGGTCTGGTATGGCATTATAAGTGAGCAGGTGTGCTCCTTGGTCAGAGCCTAACCAGGAAGAGCCCTCAACACCCAGTCTTCAGCTGGCAAAAGAAAGGCAGAGATCTGGGGCCCTGCAGACAGGGATCTGGCTAATCCATGGCTGAAGTCCCAGGAGGACTCCACTGGGCGCCTGCATGTGGTAGTTTCAAAAAACCCTTCTACCAGGAAGATGTACTCTTTTGGGTGGATAATTTTGACAAAGGCATCAAGTCACATACAACCTCACATTTATCGCAAAGCACCCCAAAAGGCCATGACACTGACTCTTTGAAACCATCCTTCATCCAGGAGACCATGACCTGTTTTCCTCCTTGCTCTGCCCATTCGAGACTGTCACTCAAATGGAGCTCGACAGTAAGCAGCCTTTGAGCATGGCTTCTTAGCACAGTGCCTCCAAGAGGCATGTTATTTTAACAGCCTGACCAGTAACATTCTGAGAAGGTCATCCATCTTATTCTGATCCCCTGGCCATAGCTATTTGAAATCTCTGACCCTCAGTGAGTCGCCTTTTGAAGATTCACCCATGGCGTTCCCAACATATTAAAATGCAACACTTTTCATATTTATATTTTCTTATAGTTTTTGAAATTGATTCTATAATTGTAACTTCAGTAATTGAAAGAAAAAAGTTTTAAAGAGCTATATTTATTCAATTTTATGTGTATGAGTACTTTGCTGGCATGCATGTAAGTACCTATGCTATACAATGTCCACGGAGGCCAGAATAGGGGTGTTGGATCCCCTGGAACTGAAGTAATGGACAATTGTTAGCTGCCATGTGGTGCTGGGAACCAAACTCAGGTTCTCAGCACTCTTAACCACTGAGTCATCTCTCCAGCCCCTATTTTTAAATTGTGTGTGTATCTGTGTGTGTGTCTGTGTGTGTCTGCGTGTGTCTGTGTGTGTGTCTGTGTGTATCTGTGTGTCTGTGTGCGTGTATCTGTGTGTGTCTGTGTGTGTGTGTCTGTGTGTGTGTCTGTGTGTGTAAGCACCTGAGTACAGGTGCCCGCACAGGATCACCCTAGGGCTAGAGTACAGGTGATTATGAATCATCCAACATGGTGGGAAGAGAGAACCAACTCCATGAAGTTGTCCTCTGACTTCCATATGCATGCCTTGATATGCGTGCTCATACACACTTACCATGCACACACACAAACACATACATAATAAATATGAAAGGGAAGTTAGAGCCCTTTAAAAATAATGAATTTTTTTTCTTTTGGTCTTTTTGAGACAGGGTTTCCCTGTAGCCCCAGCTGGCCTGGAACTCTCTGTGTAAACCAGGCTGGCCTTGAACTCACAGAGAACTGCCTGCCTCTGCCTCCCAAGTTCGTGCACCACCATGCCTGGCAAAAATAATAAAATTTTATCCTCATCTACCCATCTGCAAATGTAGAGCAGATTATGCTTGTTGCAGGAACTCTGAAAACCTAACGATATAGAAGTTTATTAAGTAGGAACTGCTTCAACATGTGGCACATCACATGACAGAATACCATACAGCCAGGAAAAGGGGTGTAGATATAAACATGCTGATCCAGAGTTTCACAATCAAGTGAAAACACAAGTTATAGAAAAAGATGTATCATTGTATTACATTTCCATTACCATTAAAACAATCACTGTAATTTTCAGATAGTAGTAAAGGCATATGGAAACAAATGAGAGGCTACGTACCAAATTTAATAGTGATTATCTTCAAGGGAAGCAAGAGCTCTTGTGTATGTTATACATGGCTGGGAGGGGTTTGCATTATTAACTTTTTTGGTAACATTTGAATTCTTTTGCCACAAGCATATGTAACTTTACTCATCAGGAAAATGCAATAAGTAATAAATTAGCAGCATTAACGGTACTCTCGGAAGATGTGAAGGATTCTCTGACCCTTCAATTGTGCTGTAAAGGGGCCTAGATGGCTCTTAAATTAGCAGGCTCTTTGTCACCTTCAAAGAGTCAAAACAATCTAAGTGCTGGGGTATACATCTTTGACCCCAGCACTGGAGAGGCAGAGGTAGGTGGATCTCTGAGTTTGAATCCAAGTTCCAAGCTAGTCAGGGCTACATAGTTAATTAAGACCTGTTTCAAAACAAAAACTACAAAACAAACAAAACAAATTAGGTAAAAAACTCCTTCCCCTTCCTGTGCAACATTTACAAAACCCAAGTGTCTAATATTCTACAGAGGTTTCTCAAAAATAAGACTCCCATGCCTGGAAGTGGAGAGCTGGCTCTTAACTGATTAAGCTACAGTTCTGAGTTCTTCATGAGCTCTGAAGACTTCCTAAACTTATTCCTGTGGATCTGTCTAGCCAAGATGCTCCACATCTGCAAAGGCCCTTAACTGCTCAGAGAGCATGACTCATTGTGTGTAACAGCATACATATGAACTAGCATGCACATGTGAACCAGTCTGTGCATGTGACCAGCCTGCATATGGGAATGAGCAATTCTGACGCTGTCCTAGAGATTTGGGAGACCAACAGAGATTGGTTGAGTTTTGCCTCTAGACGGGTTTCATGAGAAAACCAGGCCAGTAGTGGAACTAAAAACAAGCCAAGTCATTTGTAGCCCAAAAGTCTGAGGCCAGTGGGCTGGGGGTCACTTGCAGGCATCCTCGGGCACTTTCAAGCTCTTACTCTTGGGGAACTGATTGGATAAGACAGAAGTGGGTCCAAAGGACACTATGACACCATAGTGGCTCAGGGGCCTGTTAGCCTCCTCAATAATTGCTTTACCTACTCTATTTGGATTCACACAGCTATTCAAAACAAGTGGCAAAAGAGAGTGTGGCCCAAAGGGCCCGGCCAGCCCCAAGCTCCTGCCTGTTTCGAATCCGCCTATGCCTCTGCTCTCTACAGGCAGTGTGAGGACAGGGAAGTGAGGCTAGCAGGGCCAGGCGGGGGCCAGCACCTGTGTTTACTTGCTGGGCACAGCTGTGATCATGGTCTAGCAGGGCAGCGCATTGTTCTTGGTTTTGTTTTCTGTTAACACCTGCTGCTCCCACTGTAACCTCTTCCTGTGTGCAGGCTTTCTCTCCAGCTCTTGGGAGCCCTAGAGTGGGATGAGAGGCATCCTTGGGCCTGATCCCTCTCTTCCCATTGGACAGTAGACATAAACAGCCTCCAGCCCTAAGGTGTTTCTTCAGAAGGGAATAGGCATGACTGGGGCATGGAATAAAACACTGGAGCATAGGCAAAGAGACAGCATGGCCACGGCGTCTTCCTGAGTTCATCAGGGGCATTCATCCCCCTCTGAGCCATGCTGTGTGGAAGAGAAGGTGGGCACCAGTGATGGGAATACGAACAAGGCCCAGTTCTCCCAGCTCACAGCACACCAGGCCAGTTAACTCTACTCTGCCTGACATGCCAGTCTGGCCCTACCTCTCTCTGGTTAGAGCCTGGCATAAGGGCCCTTCTATTATTTAGTCCTCTTCTGGCCACAGGTCTTGGTTAATGGCCCCTTCCAAACTGAAAACTGTCCATCCATTTCTTTTAAAACCTTTTATTCAATAATATATACTTTTAAAATAATAATATGTAACTGCCCATCATGCCATACACTGCCCCTGTCCCGACTGGAGTCTGTGGTCAGCTCGTGCCCAGGGTTAGCTGGAGCAACAGGCGGCCAAGGGATGAGTCCAGAGGCGTTAGGAGCAACAGTAACCAACAACCATTTTGCATACCCTTCACATTTCCCATGCTTTCTGGGTCGGGAGAAGTCAACAGGAAGCCAAAGGCATGTGAACCTTTTACATTCGGAAGTGAGGTCTGATTTACGGTGGTGGGCTGCCCTTCAGGTGGTCCGCCAAGCCTGCCACCGTTTTGTGTCTGCTCTTGGAACGTGGTCACGCTACACACGTTAAGACGTTTGGTTTGGTTCTTGTTCTGCTTATGGAAAAGTGGGAGGAACCGCAACAGACCTGGGGAGAGATGGGAGGAGGGAGAGATGGCATTAATCAACCTGAGCCAGAGGCGGCCACCTGGGGCTCCTTCTCTGAAGAGGGCTGGGGACGGGGCTCAAGCTTGTCTTCTCCATGCCACTCCATGGGACATTTGCTGCATGGGCCCAGGCTTCAGACAGTGTCCTCTTCCTGCTGTCTGACCCCAACAGAAGCAGCCATTCGTCCAGCCTTCGAGACGGGAAGGGAAGAGCTTGGGGAACACCATGTCACAACTCTCCAGCTCTGTCCCTTAAGTACAGATACTAATGCATGTTTTGTGACCACCCTGCAAGCTACGGGTCAAACCCTATATCTCCCTCAGACCTGACCCAATTTCTTGAGGATGTCTTTGGTTTAGGAAGCAGATAACTTGGTCTCTACTCAAGGAAGAGGACTGAGTTCACTGCAAACAGGTGCCTGGCACAGTTCAAACACCTCAATTTTCCATTCATATTCCAGTTAGATGGGTGAGAAGCCAGCAGCCAGATTCTAGATTCTCCCAGGACACTATCAGTGTGGAGACAAAGCACTGGCAGCTAGTAAGCTGCCTCAGTCACTTCCTGAAAACTTCCTTTGGGTAAAGGAAAGGTTCCAGTGCTTTATGTTGGAGAAAGGCTGACTCATGGTAAGAGACTTGCCTTTAAGTACTCCAGCCAGTTTCCAAGGATTCAACTCAGAGGGATCAGTGAGTAAAAGCAGCACATCTGCCGAACAGTGGCGTAGGCCCACATCTGCATGCATGTGCTGCAAGGATGGGGTGGGAGAGACTTCCACAAGTGCTCAAGACGGGGTTCCAAGGTTCAAGTCATGCAACAAACAAGTCAGCCCAAGGAGTCTTAGGTGGTACCAGAAACAAGTAAAATCCTACCACACTCCAGGCCTGCTTCTAAAGAAGTCTTCACACCAAGTTGACCTCAGCCATCACACTGGTCTTCAAAGTTCCACATTTATGCTCCTCCCCCTCCCCCCAAGAGACAGGCAACGAAAACTAAGGTCCTCACAGGCATGGTTGGTTTGTTTCCCACTGGCGAAGGCTGGGTGTTGTCAACATTTTTATTTAGAAAAAAACAGGATCTGACATGGTGCCACACAGGGCTTCAAGGCAGGAACCGCGTCTGCAGTAAATCAACTCGGAAAGGATCACAACCCAGACAATGGTGCAAACAGAAGACTCCACGGTTCTTGAAGATTATGCCACTGGATGTCAAGGTTTCTGTCCCAAACACTTAGTCACCACGTACAGCAAGAAGAGCCAGCAAGTGAAAAACTGTTCATTTATTGATTCAAAGTTAAAAAAATTCCCCAATACATGCAGGTCAGGGTTAAGTATCACATTTGTAGCACATTGTTGAATCTTGACACAAAGGTATGCAGCAGCTGCATAATCCCACCATGCTTCCAGCTTCCATGATGCCTGACTGGGGGTTTCCACGAACATGGAGCCCCGCCACGCACAAGCACCCACTACTAGTTCCCTTGCCATCTCCCCTCCCCGCCATCCTCACCCTGGGGTTAGTTTTTAAGGGTGGGACACACTTCAGTTTTAATTTGTTAATAAACTCTCTGACAAACTCAGGTTCTTGTGAGCTGAGAACTGTTTGCTTTCCCTTTCAGAAGGGCTGGCATGAAGCAGCGGCCTCGCTTCAGTTCTTACCCATTCACTTATGTGCAGGAGGAAACTGCTCTCCCCTGTGGGTATCAGTGCAGGTTTCCAACCTTGTCATTTACTCCGAACTGGCATTAAGTTAACTGGACTCCTAGATTCATCCTGATGCATATATATGACTCTTCCCATTGTTCATATCCCGAAGTAATTCTGCTTCCATCACATCAACCTCTGGAGAACCTAAGCTGTTTCCCTGAGTAGGCACAGGTCCTGTGGCCTTTGGCACCTGTTCTCAAGGGCCACTGGACCCAAGCCAGCAGCAGTGTCCTTTCCAGGCACATTCAGGA
Source organism: Eospalax fontanierii (assembly GCA_035773235.1). NCBI lineage: Eukaryota > Metazoa > Chordata > Mammalia > Rodentia > Spalacidae > Eospalax > Eospalax fontanierii. The sequence continues at coordinate 16,831,444 of CM069552.1, forward strand.
CAGAAGCTTAGTGTCCCCTAGTTCCAGCCTCCAAGTGTCTCCTCAAGATCTACCTTAAGACACTTTTCCTTACTGGTTTTTCTTTCACCTGACCCTCCCTAGCTGCTCTCTTTAAGGCCCCAGATTCTAAGCTCTTTTGTCTCCTCTGAGCAGTTGTCTGAGGATACCTTCATCTCTGCCAGGAGACCCATGCATCCTAAGCCAGGAGGGCACAGACATGAAAACGGAAGGTCCATGAGAAGGCCTGGCTGGGTACCTCACTGGTTCAACCTGGGCGTTCCTGCTTTTTCAGGACAAGCCCCAGCAACCCCTGCTCTCAGTTTGCAGCCAATGGCTTCTCCTGCCCAGCTCCTGCTCTCAACCTTCCTACCACAGGGACAGGACAGGAAGAAGGCCAGCTGACAGGAGCCAGCAGACTGAACTGCCACCAGCATACTTGCCAGCAATGTTCTTGGCATGGCTTTCTCAACCAGGCAGCCTTATGGCCACCAAGCAGAGACACTGATCTGGATTCAGCTCAGAGCCTTTTCTCAATGCAGTAGAGGCAAGTTCTCGAACACAGGCAGTACCTGAGATGACAGTGCAACACTACCCTGTTCCCATGTTTTTTTGCTTTTCATTAGGAAATAATTAAGTCCTTGTCATAGGCACTTTTAACCTGTTGTAAGGTAATGAAACGAACAAGTGAAAATTACTGAGATGAGTTTAAAAAAATATGCTAACTGAAAAGGTGGGTAAATCTACCAGTTTAGTCTGAAAACAGGACTAGACTCCCACACCTGCTCATACACTCACACACACCCTTTACTCTCCAAACCAAGGTAAACACGAAAACCCAGGTCCACTTGGACCCAAAGTAGATTTGGAGACAGGTAAAAGAGGTCTACAAACTTCCGTTTGGGAAAGACAAGCCTAAGCATCAAGTTCAGACCCAGAAGGGAGCGTTTCAAAGCCAGGTCTGCTCCACATGGAAGGCAGGGAGAGGTAAAGTGCTGTTTACAGAGGAAGAGTTCCTGCTGAGCCAAAGCTGCAGCTCCAGGCTTGAGGACGGCAGGTCAGCTGGGCTGCCTCTCCACAGCACGCCACAGCAGAGGGGACAGAGGCACACGGCCAGACCTTGCTCCCAGATGCTTTTACTGTTTCTGGAGGACCCAGGACAATGTAGTGGGGTTACTGCTCGACCGGCAGGCCCTCGGTGCCTGGTCCACATGACCGACTCAAGAGGGAGGAAGGAGATAGAGAGGATGAAGAGAGAGGCATGAGTGATCAAGGTGAAGATGGAGTTTTGGGAGAAGATGGAATTTAGAGAGGAGATGATATACAGTGGCACATCTCCCTGACAACCAAGGGCCCAGGCCACCTATAAGGGCACATGAGATAGGATAAATTCCACGTTAGGATAAATTCAATCATGAGCTCAAGCCTTGTTTCCAATTTTCAGGTAGAACAAATGTATTCATCAATACACAGAATGTGCAATGCAGGTAGGCAAGATTTGTATAAGAACTTAACTGAATGTATTTCCTGGATCTAGGGTCTTTAGAAAAAGTTTTTGTTTTCTGACTTAATTTTGTGTGTGTGTGTGTATGCACCACAGCACACAAGTGGTAAGAGGTCGACTTGTGGATCAACTCTCCCTTCCACCATGTGGGTTCCAGGTGTTTAACTCAGGTCATCAGTGTTGGCAGCAAGTGCCTTTACCTGCTGAGCAATGTCACTAGCCCAAGATCTTAGTTTTTAACCTATAAACTCAACTCCATAATATCAAGAGAAGAGCTCACTTGCATTTTAAGTTCCCAAAGACCAAACGACAAAAATAGAATCTACATTTAGAGATAGAACCTGCTACCAATACCAATACAATTTTATTGGAATTTGGAATGTAAACAGATGTTTCAAACAAACAATCTAACCTTATAAAAATGTATGGCATTATTAAATAGTTAATAAAGAAATCCTAAGTGTGATGTGTGGTAGATACCTCTAGCTCTACCCTAGGCATATGAGGTCCCTAGAGCTGAGGCAGGGCTCTGCAGCCAGGGGAGGGAGCCCAGCTAGCAAATCATGTCAGAGACGAGTCCCCCAAATTAAATCAGCCCTATTGGAAAAACAACAACAACAACACAAAATCTAGCTCTTGCTAATGTGAAGGTTAGCACAATGGATCTAAAGCCTTGACACTTGCTCCAGGAGCTCTACTTCCTTCTCCCAGCCCATCCCTTCCTGTCTTGCCAGCTGCTGCAGTCACAGGACAGCCTTGCCCACATACCAGTGCCTACATGTGACGGAGACTTCTTTGCCACCACGTTCATATATGACGTATCAAACTTCAAATGCAAATGTTACCCTGACTACAGTCAGAAATTGCTTGTACAGGGATAAAAAGAAGGAAGCAGGGTGGGTGTGCCTTTTCACTTTGGGGAGGTCTTTTCTGAATAAATCCTAATAGGACATTTTCTCCCTCCTGGCTTGCCTGAAAACTGACTTTCCAGCTTTAGTTACGGTTGTGAACAAAAATGGTGTTTGTTTTAGAGAGGTGCATTAAAATATATGCACACACAGGGATGTGCTGGTAAATAGTGAGGTTTTCCTCACAAGGGCAGGGAAAAAAAAGCTTAAAAAAAAAAAAAAAAAAGAGAGAGCAACAAGATTCAATGGTTAGGCAAATCAACAAAGGTGAGCCCCAAGTTATGCACGTAGCATGGAACTTCTGATGCGTCTGTGAACCTGTTCATGGCAGCTGTACATTCACAGTGACGCCTTTTGACATCAAAGAGGACTGGTTGAAAGTGACTACAGTTTGCTCCCAAATGAACACACTTAGAGGAGAACTGCAGGAATGAGGTACATTTCCTGGAGAGCTCATGTCATAAAAAAATACATAACACATGAATTTGTAAAAGAGCTTACTTAAAAAAAATACTGTCACTGTTTTCATCTTTTTTTTCTTTTTCTTTTTTGTAAATGAGGCTGGTGTGTCAGAATAGACTGCTGACTTTTGCTAAAACTTGAGCCTGAATTCTCATAAAAGAAAACCAGACCACAATGGAATAGATAGGAAGTCAGATATTCAGAGCTTGTTGAGCAAACGGGTTAATTCAACAGTGGTATCCTGTTAAACGCAGGTAAGTGGACAACAACTCCGAGCTTCTCATCTCCCATGCATTCCAAAGGGAGAGTCCCTCAGATCCTGAACTACGCGATCGCCACGCTGTACAGCGCAGCTCCCTGCAGACTAGTACTGGGGAGTTTCTTGCTTTTGACAGACTTTTAGGTCTTTACTCTTCTTTGCCTTTAGAAGGAATGATTAGAATTTCTTTTTATCACACTGTAGTTTCCTTCAAGTTTGTGTTTGGTTGGTTGGTTTTATTGGCAAGCATCAGAGCCGCATTACCGTCGCTTCCCAGGCTTCATCGCGCTGCGCTGAGACCACTAGAAAGCACGGTGTTCTCTGCACAAGGCTGGGACTGCTCCTTCACCACCGGGTCTGTAAGAGAGGAACACAGGTCCTCACGTTAGCCACAGCTGCAAGTGCAGTGGGAATGCCAAAGTCCACCTGCCTTTCCTCTTCCACAGAGACACAGACATGTGGAACTCAGGTGACACAAAAACTAGGCACCAAGATAGGCTCAGAAAATGCTCCCTTTTTTATTTTGGGGCAGGGTCTCAATAAGCTGTCCAGACTGGTCTGAACACTGCTTCAGCCTCAGCCTCCAGCCCACCTGAGATTACAGGCCATCAAACATACTCAGGAATTTCCTCAGGGGCAACTTTTCTACCTCCTAGGAATACAGACCTAGAATGCTGAGAGGCACAAAAACTATGCATAATTTGCCACTGTTCAAAATTCTCACTAATTTTATGTGTTGTTTTCTCTGAAAAACCAACATCATATTCAACTTCTAATTTCTTTAAATTTTTACTTTTATTTTATGTATATGAGTGTATATGTATGTTAAGTGCAGCTGTGTCATACAATGCCCAAGGAGGTCAGAAGAGTGTGTCTGATCCCCTGGAACAGATAGTTGTTAGCCACCATGTGGGTGCTGGGAATAGAACCTGGGTCCTCTGCAAGAGTAGCCAGTGTTCTGGACTACTAAGCCAACACTCCAACTCCTCAACTCCTCATTTCTTTAAAGCATATATTACAAGCACATCACAAAAAAAAAGGTGAACAAAGAGTCAACAGAAGTCCATAAAAATCAAAGTCTATTTAAAAAAGTAGTCAGATCATGAATTACATTAAGAAACATCGATCAGGTTTTTGAGTTTTTTTTGAAAAAGGGTCTCACTATGTAGCCTAGGGTGGCCTCGAACTTGCAATTTCTCATGCATCTGATGAGTCTATACCAGTTTTTAAAAAATATTTTATTATTTTTATTTTATGTGTATGAGTGTAGGTGGACCTGTGTTGTGCAATGCCTGTGGAGGACAAAAGAAGGCATCAGATTCCCCAGGGACTGGAGTTACGGATGGTTGTTAGCAGCCACGTGGGTGCTGGGAATCGAACCCAGATCCTCTGCAAGAGCAGGCACTGCCATCTCTCCAGTCCCTACACCAGTAATTTTTTTTCAAGATTTATAATTATGTGCACGTGTGGGTATGTGCACGTGAGCACAGGTGCACAGAGGCATCAGACCCCTCGAGCTGGGGTTATAATCAGTGGTGAGCTGCCTGATATCGGTTCTCCGCCGAGAGCAGAATGCACTTTTACCACTGAGCCATCTCGATAGACTTACAGTGGTATTCTTACAGTGATCTTTTAAGGTAGATCACCTTAAAAGGCAAGAACAGCTTTATGTGATGGGAATTAGAAAGCAGACATCAGAGTGCCTCCTGTCTGGGGTCCAGAAGGCAGAAGGGGAAGACCTCTAAATCTATTGTCTCCTTATACTTCTGCCCTAAGTTCAAGACAATAGTAATATATCCTTACAAACGGACCCAGTTAAATTCCAAGGGAAAAAAGGAGAGGCAAAGCTAGCACAACGGTCGAACAACAGACAAAACCTTAAGGAATGAGTGCTCATCTCGATTCAGAGGGTGAAATGGGTCAAGTCACTACAGAACCTCATTTCCCAGTCTTCTCCCTGATTGGACAAAGCTATCTCTTATAGCCAATGACACAAGGGAAGTGCACTTAAACTTACAGTAGGAAGAACTATGTATACTCAACAAGCAAGGATACAGACTGAATGTACACAAGCTCTAGGCCATAGCCTGGCCTTGGAAGAACTACCATTTGTGAGAAACACCTTTGGGAACTAAGAAAGTCACCTGTAAAGGCATCTTGGTTATATAGAATGAATGAAATTTGAAGCCAAATTCCCAGGAGGATCAATCCAAATACATAGAATTCTCCTGATTGATCTCAAAAGTAAAGGTGACATTTTTGTGTCTTTTAACAAGTCCCTGCACTCACAGAAGTATGGATGCTCCATGGCCTCTTTGGCAGTCAGTCTCTGTTGATGGTCGTACCGCAGGAGCTTGTCAAGAAGATCTAGAGCCTCAGGACTGACAAGATGTCTGTTCTCACTATGGATAAAATTTTCCCAGCGTTTCCGTGAATGTCTGAGAAAAAAAAAAAAAAAGGCATTAGTATTCTAAGATGAAACACAAAAATGTCCCCTGTGAGAGCCAAAGCCAATGAAGCCTTAGAACATGGCCTGAGTACCAATTAGCCAAAGTTCCTTCTTACTGGACCTGTTTCACATAGGTGGGCATAGTCATACCCTATCTTCTCCCATAGTTATGCAACAGCATCCTAAGACAAAACTGCTGAATCATTAGCCAAACAGAATTGGTTAAAACATCTACATTTGACTGAGAACTTGTGGAATCTTTCTGGATGATTTGAATGCTCATTCTTCGCATCAATTGTAAGTAAGGCATGGTGGTGACTGAGTAACGTTACTGGTCAGCACATCTCCTTGGAGGGCAGGCTTCAGAAACAGGTGTTTCATGAAACGTCTAAAACCATCAGCCAACATTTATATAACATATTGCACTGAAGCTGGGTGTGGGGAGCACACCTGTAATCCTAGCACTCAGGAAGCTGAGGCAGGAGGATTTTGGGGAGCTTGAGATCAGCCAGGGCAACACACTCTGAAAAAGAAAAAAGAAAAAAAAGATCCTTAAACAAACCCTGAAAACAGCACTGCACCTAAAACGTCAATGTGCCTTACTTAATACTTTTCACAAAACTTAATACCTGTTATAAAACCTACTTCAGCAAATAAGCTATTTCTTACTCAATCAGTTTTCCAAGTTTGCCATTAACATAAGCACATACTTTACCCAGGAAACTTGTTTTTGTTTCCTTCCACAAGCTCTTGTGATTTAGCCCAGGCTGACTTTGAATTCAATGATCCTCCTGCCTCAGTTAGAATTAGAGGCCAGTACCTCCACACAGGGCTTATTTTTCATTTTCTGCTGATGAACAAATGATCTTACAGATAAGTAAAATGATTAGAAGACTTAGTAAATAAGGCAGTATCTCAAGTTAAAGAAAATGTAAGCTTAAAAAAAGGATAATTCAATTTTGATATTAGAAAAGGAAAAGAAAGTGATTTTGTCTAGCTTTTCGACTTCTGAAACAGGCAAGTATGTTCTTGTGCCACCCCCACCCCAAACTTACTGTCCCAGGATGTCATTGAAGTGAGGGTCTAGGTCTATGTGGTACTTCTTCAGATACCCGTACAGCTCATCCGTCCCCAGAACCTTGGCAATGCGAACAAGCTGAAACACAAAACAAACTGACCAAATCATGGAGCACAGAGTTTCCTGTGAGCCTGTGAGACCTGGGAAACAGGTGATTCCATACCATTCAAATCTCTGGGGACTCAACCTGTATCTGAGACAAGCAAAAGAGACTTAAGGACACATGAATGCAAATTTCCAAACAGATAATAATTTAGGAGCCAACATCTATAGGGACATCTCAATATAATGACTAGAATCTAGTCTCATTACACAAGGAGGGGCTGACTTCTTAGATTCACTTTGGAAGTTTAGCACAGATATCACTGGATATTTAGGGACCTTGTGAATAAGACAAAATTCTAAGCAACTCTTCAGCTTACAGAAGATCATGTGCAGACGGTAAGTAACATTTCACGGCTCATGGAGAGTATTCCTTTGTTGGATACTGTTTTCTTGGCATTCATGCATAAATAAACACAAGCCACACTTGCTTACCTGGTCATAGTTGTCCTGTCCGTGGAAGAAGGGCTCCTTTCGAAAGATCATGCTTGCTAACATACAGCCCAAGCTCCACATGTCCAAGCTGTAATCATACATCTGAGGATAGAAGGACAGTCAATCCGTCAGTTAAGGATGTTAGAAACCCTTTTTACTGATCTGAGTTTGTCTTCATCAGACTTTTAATGATTCTTATTATTTCTAAGGTACAGGGGATTGAACCTTGGGCCTTGTACAAGCTAGGTAAGTGGTCTGCTGCAGGTATTGTAGAATTAAGAGCCATTCCCTTCCCTTAAAAAAAAAAAAAGGCTCAGCTAGTAAGGCAAGAGTCACCAAGCCTGACAGCCTGAGTTCAGTCCCTGGAACCCAAATGGTGGAAGAAAACTGATTCTTGCAATTGTTTTCTGACCTCTACACATGGGCTATGGCACATGCTTGCTGATACGACACTAACACACACACACACATACACCCCACAAATATTTTTTTAAAATATCGGTGAAGTATGGTGTGGTGGCACCTTCTTTAGTCCCAGAACTCAGGAAGCAGAGGCAGGCAGATCTCTGTGAGATGAAGGCCAATCTGGTCTACATAGCCAGTTCCCAGACTGGGTGGGGCTACAGGGAGATGCTGTCTCAAAAAAAAAGTTGAGAAAATCCACAATTAGTCTTTGGTGTGGAATAATGACTGGGTTTCAAGTGCATTCAAATTACACAGCAAGCCAGGAAAAGCCCCAAGGAAATAAACAACCCAGAGGAGCTTCATTAACAAGTTCACCTGATAGTCCACAAGGAGCTCTGGTCCCTTGAAGTATCTCGAGGCCACTCGAACGTTGTACTCCTGAGCAGGATGATAGAACTCCGCCAGACCCCAATCAATCAGTCGGAGCTACAAAGACAAGACAAAACATGAAAGGAGCACTACTAGATGCCTATACCTAGGACAAGACCACACCACATGGACAAGATGTACCACACGTCTTAACAATATCTGGTCACACACAGAGTGTGAGCAGTTGTACCCACTGAAAAAACTATAAAACTGCCCAGGAAGTCATTTCTGGGGCAGAGTACTTGGTGTGCGTTCTTTCCCTTTTCATTTTAATTTGTCCTGTTTCTCTTTCTAGATTGAAAGCTCAACCTTTTTTCAGCCTTCATGCTATTTATATACAGAACACATTCATTCACAGCTCTTAATGTAACCTCTAGCCACAACTGAAGAGACTAGGGGCATATGTGCCATTCCAGGGCTGAAGCACTGCTCTAGCATGTCACTAAGGGAATGCTCGCCGATCCATGTACTCACCATCAGGGACAACCAGAGCTGGATATCAAAATCAGGAGAGACCCAAGCAGACTTCTAAGACCATTCAGATTGGTCTGAGGGTCATTAAGAAGTGAAACAAAATTATTGCTGCAGTTTCTTTCTGAGGTTCTTTGAAAACTAAGACCAATAGAAAGCCAGTGACAACAGTCAGGGTCACCTGCCCACTTTCCTGGTAGAAACCAATACTGAAGACTGGAGAAGTCACAGTAACCTAAGTCTGCCAAAGGAATAGGCATAGTGTATAGACGCCATATTGGTAAAGGGCAGTGTTTAGGTCTGCCCTAAGCCTTCAGCAAAGGTCTGGTGCTGCCTGGCTGGATTGGTACCTTTTTTTGTTGGTGATCTATCATGACATTGTGAGGTTTCACATCCCTGTGCATGATTCCCTTGCTGTGGCAGTAATCCAGAGCCTAGTAGGTAAGAAAGCACAGAGAAAAGTAAGCACACCCTCTGACACCCACAAAGCAAACACATTCTTATATTTGTGACACCCTAACTGGAATATAGTCTCCAAAAAGGGGCAGCCTGTAAGGAGGAGAAAAAACATGCTTCAGAAGGTGCCCGTCTCTCTGTGCACACTACACTGGCAGCTGGCAGAGAGGGGCTATAGTCGGACATGCCGAAGGTGCTGTAAAAAGGGAGAATGATAAACCAAGTGTGGGACCTCACCAGAGTCATCTCTCATAGAGGTTCAAATGATATGTCAGAATCCATGTGGGCATGAAGAATGACGTCCAAACATATCTTTCAACATGGAGGAAGGACTCTTAGACATGTGAGCCATGGGAGTTTTCTAGATTAAGAAGCATTCATATTTTCCTTCAATTTGAAGCCTGAGTCAGGTGGCTTTTAGGAATTATTTTTATTACTGTAAGGGAGAAAATTACTTCTTGTACTACAATCAATATAAAATCTCTAATCCAAACTATTCCCAACCACTGATCTGCTACCAGTTGCTAGAGATTTGCTTTTTCTGGCTGGACACTCTACTTTATCACCTTCCTCCACTGAGCATGTTTCTAATGAATGTATTGGTTTACGAGCACTTCGGTTATTTCCATTCTGGGGCTGTTCAGAACAACGCTGTAACAAACGCTCATGAGTAGTGTTTGAAGGGCACATGCTTTCATTTCTCTTGGGCAGATTCCTCAGGATAGAGATGCTGAGCTGTCAATTTTACATTTAACTTTTTACTTATTTATTACTTTTAGAAAACATTACTTTTATTTTATGTGTATGAATATATTGCCTGCATGTAAGTGTACCCGCGTTGTGCAATGCCCACATAAATCCACAAAGGTGGCACTGGATCTTATGGAACTGGAGTTATGGACCTATGTTAGCTGCCATGTAGGTGCTGGCAACAAAACTCAGGTCGTCTGCAAGAACGGCCAGTACTCTTAACCACTGAGCCATCATCTCTGTAGCCCCCTACATTTCTCAAACTGTCAATTTTCTCAACTCCAACACAGGATGGTTCCAGTTTATCTGTATTCTTTCCAACACTTGTCACTACTTTATTTCTTGTTTTTAAAATATTATAGCTATTCTAGAGGGTTAAAGTGTATCTCATTGTGGCTGTGATTTCTATTTCCTTATTACTGATGAAAATGAGCAACTGTCATAGGTGTTTACTGGCCAGTCTATATTTATATTGCTTTTGAAGAAATGTTGATTCAAATATTCCATTTTAGAATTTGGATCGAAAAGCCTTTTTCTTGTTATGCAGCTCAGGCTAAGCCTGCTATTTTCTCTGTACTCCAGACTGGCCTCAAGGTTTCAGCCCTCCTGCCTCAGCTTTCTACGTGTTGGGATTACAGGCATGCTTACCATACTCAGCTTGTTTAAAAAAAAAAACAAACCCAATGCTGTTAGGTTTTTTTTTTTTTTTTTTTGAGACAGGGTCTCCTTAGAGTCCCAGGTGGCCTAGAACTTGCTATACAGAACAAGCTGACCTCATCTCAAGAGATCTACCTGCCTCTGCCTCCCCAGTGCTGGGATTAAATGGGTATGCCACACACCCAGTAAGCCTTTTCTTAATGCAATGGACCACCTCCATGAACTCCGAAGTTACGACGTTTGGTTTGTCTTTAAGGCACTGGTAGGGATGGAGAGACGACTCAGAAATTAAGAGCACTGGCTATTCTGGCATCAGCCAGGGGAAGGGAGTCAGTTCCCAGCATCCACATGGCAGCTAACACAGCTAACCACCATTCAAAAACTCCAGTTCCAGGGGAATCCAACACCCTCTTCTGACCTCTGTAGGCACTGCATGAAATAAGCACACTTACATACATGTAGGCAATACACTCATACACACACACACACACACACACACACACAAATTTCAAAAAGGGCCACTTCCCAAGCAATGACCACAAGGGCCCAGGACGCTATTGCACACAGCACTGAGTGTTCTTGGAGTTTTCCATGGGGCTGCTCACAACCTTGATGCCAGCTAGCATTTTGGATTAGATGATTCTTTGCTGTGTGCGCATGGGGGCAGAGGGGTATTATTTATTAAAGGATGTTTAACAAAATGCCTGTCTTCTAACCACTAGGTGCCAGCTGTACCCCTCCAGCTAGAACAACCAGAAGTGGTACTAGATACCAAGTACTAGATACCAGGTACTAGATACCAGCAAAACTTGAGGCAGATTGAGAAGGCCTCCTTACTAGGCGCCTTTATACTGGAATAATACATAAGTAAGAAAATGATGCCCAGGATTAGCATGGCAGGATATGCTTCCCTGGCCTGTACCAAACTTTGTTTTCCTCAGACACAACAGTATGCAATATATAATGCTTTTATTCTGAGCTTGATAAGCTTCAAAGGGGAAAAACTCAAGTGAAGGTGCAGAAGAGTCTTCCGGGTGGCTCTTCATTTTCTTTGCCGGCCCTGAATGATACAATTTTCTGCCGCTAAGGGAAACAATCTGTAGCTTCACTGTACAGCACAGGAGTCACTAGCTACACAAAACCATTTGAGCATGTGGAATGTGACTAGTATTCCTTGTCTAGAGTACTGAATTCTTAGCTCTGCTTAATTTAAATGGCTACCATAGCTCCAGGGATATCTGCCCAAAGGCTGTACATATATAAAATCTATAATTACACTTAATTTTTATTAAGTATACTAAGATTTATTTCACTTCCATTTTTCTTTTGCTTCCAGCAATTGTAGCAAGATTCCAATGTGTTTCATAATGTGCCTTATGAAACCAGAGTCCGTGAGAACACATCTCCTTGAGGCTGAATCAGATCAGACAAAGCCTGAGGGGTCACTGAGTAGTCACATGCAGCCCTCAGCCTCAGGTCTTCTACATTTTCAGTGAAGTTAAACATTTCCTATTTATTCTTTTCCAAACAAGAAAATTTAGCAATGTTGATTTCTGTCATTTTACTTAGTCTTTGCCAAAGAAATAAGGCAGTGAGGATCACAATACCTGGGATGTGAAAAATACCTGATAAAAGCAAAAGCTGAACAAATACTGTAAGACATTTCGTCTTTTGGCAGGGTTCACTAGTCAGAGCCCCCATGCAGTTACTGAGAAAACTCCTTGAGAAATTATTTCAGTTTTCAACTCTGGCACTGTTTTTGATCATGTAGCATGAAGGATATTTCTCAAATTTCAAATGGGATCCATGCTTCGTTAGCAGGAAGCTCACTGGGCATTGACAGTTGCCAGGACCAGCCCTTCACAATTCTGTGAAGACCTCCAAAATTGATATGAGGACAAATGTGCTAGGTTATGCTGGTGCTAGTTAAAAACTTCAAATCTCAATCCTGGACTTAATCACTGTGAGAATGGACTGTAGCTCTCATGGGGTGCATGCATGGGACACCCCATGAGAAAGGGACAGCCTGATGGTCACAGGAACTGGCACTACAAATATCTTGCACACCAGTATTCTATTCTTGTCTAGAGAAGACACGGAAAAGGTGGGCCATGCAAACCTACTCCTCCAGCCTTATCAGCAAAGAGAAGGCTCAGGAGAAGTGGGAGAATCCTAGGTCCACTACCTTGGCCCTAATTGACAGGTGGCTTATATAAGTATAATCATAAGAGAAGTCATTCATTCCACAGAGCCAGCTCTTCAAACTTCCATTCCCTAAAGTATAGCCTTGGTTCAACTTAGCATTTTGTTCCAGCAGTGTTTCATAGTTCCCACCCAAATCCCACCTTAGCATTTTTCTTAATTGAGATTATCACTGTCCCCTCAACTTTATGCAATACCCCATTTATTTATACATGCACTTCTAGGGGGAGTTCACAGTTCTTATGAAGTTCTTAGGGACCCATTACCCTAAAAGCTACATGCAATCCTTTGCTAAAGTGTTTATCCAGACAAACTAAAAAGATCATTCCTCTGTCAATTGATAATCCTTCAAAATGTTATAATACTGGTATTTTTAGGTCACTCATCATTTCTCACTGGATTAAAAAGAGCTGCCATTCCTGTTGAACACATCCCTCTATGTGACTTTTCCATCAAGAAATAATAACTGGAAGCTGGAGAGATGGCTCAGAGGTTAAGAGCTGCTCTTCCAGAAGACTCAGATTTGATTCCCAAACACCTACATGGCTACTAACAAGCATCAGTAATTCCTGTTCCAAGGAATCAAATGCCATCTTCTGGCCTCTGTGGGCACTGCATGTACTTGGTGCACTCATATACATGTAGGCAGAACACTCATACACATAAAAATACAAAAAAAGTTTTCTACTCCTTGACAGTCTGGCCACATGACCACTGTGACTTTGGCCAAGATGGTACTGACAAAACCAACACAGGCTGGGTTGAAAAGTGACTACACACCAAGGCTTAGCCCTGTTTTGCTGCTGGAAACCTAGAAACCCCGATGGAAAGCATCTTGGATTCCTATCCTGGAAGATGGGACTCAACCTATTCCAGTAGTCCCTGCTGAGGTCCCAGATATCACTACTAAGGCCACCCCAGATAATCTCATCCCAGTCAAGTTAACCTGGACCTAAAAAAAGTAATCAGGATAACTACGGGAGTTATGAGAAATGAAAAATCACTTTAAAAAGCCCCTTAGTCTGAGATGATTCATTACCTCAGAGAAAATGAGCAGGATCAATTAAAGGGCAAAGAGAAAGTCTAAAGGCCAACAAGAACCATGAGAGGTTATAATGTATAATGATCCCATTCCTCTTGGTTGGCCACTGTTATCAGTTTCATGGGACATCTTCTGTGAGGTCCCATACCTGAGGCCTCAACAGAAGTTAAGCCCCACTAAATGCTCTGGGCATCAAGAAACATTCTACTGGAGTTCTCTGTCCTTTCAAAACATTCTTCTTTAAGGAATGAGCCTGAAAGAAATGCACTGTCCATGAATGCTACTTACTTTAAGTAGTTCATACATATAAAACCGGATATCAAAGTCTGTCAGGATCTGGTAGAGTTGCTGAAACAGATTTCAGAAAACAGAAAGTTAATTTAGACTGACTGTATTTTGCTATCCTAAGCGTTGGCTTTTCTCTGCAAACTTAGTGCTTAGGTTACTAAGGAATCCTATGACTTCACTACCTGATCTGCAATGGTAAACATAAAGAAACTAAGAGTTCCATCTTCAGAAGAGAGAAGAAAAAAGAAAGGAATTCCAAGAAAGGAAAACATTAAAGGTGATTAAGGTGATTTGGATATTTCACGTTCCATGATTCTAGTAAGCACAACTACACTGCTATGAAGTCCAAGTTATTCAGCTGTCCAATATTCTTACTGCATACCAAAGAACCAAGCCCACCTAGCACCACAGCTCTGGGGAAACTCCACAGATGATATGGCCCAAGACTGTTATGAGAATGAGACTGTTTGCAAAAGAAACACAAGGAAAGCGGGGGCCAGCGTTGGGAGACGCAAGCGAGTTTCCCAAAATCTATGCTCTCTCCACTCTCCTAATAACTTCAGGCTGAAAAAAGTTTTCTCAGGCAATGATATTTTAAGAGTTTAAAAACAGGGGTAGGGCTGGAGAGATGGCTCAGCCGTTAACAACACTGACTATTCTTGCAGAGGACCTAGGTTCGATTCCCAGAACCCACATGGCAGCTAACAACTGTCCATAACTCCATTTCCATGGGATCTGATGCCCTCTTCTGACCTCTATGGGCACTGCACAACATGGGTAAACACACACATGCAGGCATCACATGCTCACATAAAAAATAATAAAAATTTTAAAATTACATATATATACAAAAACAGGAGCAAGGGAGTGAGGCATTAAAAACAAAACAAGTAAACATAACCATAAATCAAACTGACAAACATGTGGAAACTTTCATTACTGATAATCTGGAAACCTACCCAATGGGAGGTTTCTGAAAGAAATTTTAATTTCTTTTAAAAAAAACTTTTCTTATTTTATGTGTATGAATATAATGTCTGCATGTATGTAGGTACACCCATGTAGTGCAATGCCTGTGGAGGTCAGAAGAGGGCGTGGGATTCCCTGGAACCGGAGTTAAAGACAGTTGTTAGCCATCACGTGGGTGCTGGGAATTGAACCCAGGTCCTCTCCAAGAGCAGTCAGTGCTCTTAACAGCTGAGCCAACTCTCCAGCCCAGAAATTTTCATTTCTAGGTGTTAGAGTATAAAGTTCAGGAATCACAAGGGCTGCCAGACACTACACACTGCCTTTGATAGTCAATTCCAAGTAAATCTCTTCCCCCATCAACCTCAATATTACTTTCTATCAAATTAATGCAATAGCTTTATTAAAGAGAAAAAAGATTCATGTAGTACAGAGACTCTCCAAGGAGCACAGAATGATGCACATGTCTGTGTAAAGGGAAAAAAAACAAAACCACGTATCTGTGGCTTTTTATATCTGCAAAAATGACAAAGAAATTAATAAAAAGTGTTTTAGGTCCACAGGGAATTAAAATGCACAAACTACTCTGGTGGTGGGGGCTGACCTGGTGCTAGGTGCTGAAGGGGTGACAGAGGCTGGCCTAGTGCTGGGTGTTGATGGGGCGACAGGCTTGGCACATTGCTAGAGGCTGGCCTAGTGCCAGGGACTGGCCCAGTGCTGGGTGCTGATGGGGTGATGGGCCTGGTGCAGTGCTGGAGGCTGCCCGAGGCACTGAGCTGCACCTTCACTCATCATTTCTGCCGTTCAGTCTCCTAACAACCAAAGCCCAAGTTTTCTGTCCTCTCAGCCTTGTGCTGTAAGGCAGGCTTTTTGGCCAGCACGGGGTTCTGGTTGGCAACTGGAATGTGTAGGCCCAGGCTTCAGACACTATCTTGGGTGTGAGATTACTTGCAGAGGCTATGTTAAACTGAATGTCAGGTCAACAAATAGCCCAGGAAAGAGAAAAATTAAATTCTTGAACCCTCAAAGAGAGCTGGAATATTTATTTCCAGAAAAACCAATACGGGCTATTTTACTGGAACTTTTACCTCTCATGTCACGTGCTACCAGCTATAGCACACATTTGTGTTAAGGACTCTAAGGTCTAAAAATAAATGTCCTTAGGCTGTCAACATAGTATTTCTAGCTATTCCAATCGGTATTCCAGTACTGATTTTTCTGACTATGAAAAACACCACCTGCCTAAAAGTACTTGGATGACCAATCCCTTCCCAGGAGTTCTAGGTGGGAGAAGATCAAACTACATCTGGACCATGGAGCTTGCTGGGCTATAATTCAGGCCTCTTTAAGGTCCTACCAGGCTTCCTCTACCTGTAGCTCCAACGTCCACTGCAGCCTCCGGGAGTCACCCTCTCTGACACTTCCTCCATTCTCCTTCTCCAGTGCTGCTCTCCCAACCCATCCCATCAGCTTTCCACACTGCAGACAGGGGTTTCTCTCATTTTTGAAGCCTTAGGCCACATGCCTTCCATCTGAAATGTGCACAGGACAATAAGAAGTGTTCCTAGAATTAACACCAGGCACTGGCAGTGACCTAGACTTCTAGTTCTTATTCAGTTATAAACATGAACCATCTACACTTCTAGAGGCCCACACTAATACTTCCCCAAGTACCTGACTATGTACATGATGGGATTAACAGTATCCCCAGCAGACGGATGGCCACTACTGTGATGATTCAGAATCTCTGAACTCTCCCTACCTTCCCAAGCATATCACGAGTCCTTTACACAACTGAGCACTATACTCATTTTCTCCACACTGAACTGTAAAGCCATATTCTAAGTCTTCATATGGCAGGACAGCACAAGTCTAGCTCCTCCACACTGGGTGCCTGCATCCTTGCTATTATAATGCTCACCAGTAAGTGGAACAAAAGAGAACCTACCTTCTAATAAAGAGCAGAGTCCATGACAAATTAGCATAAGAAACTTCACAAGAACCATGCTTTCCCTCCAGCTAAATGAGGAATATTATTAACCAACCAACTGCAAAATGTTGGCAGGAAGTAAACTGTGCTTACATCTGCATAAAGCAAGTGAGTAACAAAAAGCAAAACAAGCTTATGTTTCTTGGAAGATTAGGGGCTGAAGAGACGGTCAGCAAGTAAAGGCACTTGCTACCAAGCCTGGCAACCCAAGCTTCATGACCCAGGACCCATATAGTGGAAGGGACCCCTGCAAGGTGTCCCCCGACACTCTGTCTGTCTGTCTGTTTCTCTCACACACACACAGTGGCACATGTGCTCAAACAGATACACACACAAAGAGATTGTGAAGGTTATGAGAAGAACTGTTTACCAGTTCCAGTTCAGCAGCAAAGCCTCAAACACACTGGTGTTTCCCTAGAAAACAGCTCTACTACAAGACTACTCTAAGAAACACAAGGTGGACATGTCTTGGGCCTTTTAGCAAATTCAAAAGTCTGAAGTGGAGAGTGGCAGACAATGCAACCTGATAACCAGGCTCTAGACCTTCTGTGTAAAGCCACAGACACCACGGAATGGCCCCAGTATGCCTCACTCCTGCTGCATGCATGCAGAGATGCTGGGGCAGTGCAGTGCCTCACAGCCAGGCAGAGGACTCCATGCTTTATGAACTCTGACCAGCACACAGGAACATACACAGCACATGCACACAGAGCATGAGGTTCAGTCTATGTTCAGAAATCCCAGGGTTCCCAAGGAGGGAGACCAAAAATGGGGGGAAAAAATATAAATGAAAGACAAAGGGTAGTTATGCCATGGTCACCAATTTAGATTCTGCTAACATGCAACCTCCAAAATATAGAACAGAAGAGACCAACATTTTTAGAAATTTAAGGGAACTAGGACAACTCTTTAAACAAGGATAACTGTTACATCACCTGAAAATGTTACTTCTAAGTCTTAGATAAGGAAATATCAAAATGTTAGTGACTCATAAGTACAATCTATTTGTTTCTCTTAGGAGAATAATTTAATCTTCAAACTCAAACCTAACAGAGAGAACAGCGTCCTAATAAAGGGCTACCACTTTATGAGTGACTAGAAGCTTTTCTTGTTTGTTTATGAAACCTGCTCTCCCTACATAGCCCAAGTTGGCCTTGAACTCACAATTCTACTCAGCTTCTTAAACACTGGGATTACAGGTGTGTGCCACCATACCAGACTCTTCCTTGAGATACTTTGAGTTGAAGAGTATGTTCTAAGTAATCACTCTAACTCTTAGAGACTGACTTTCCCATTTGTTTTAACATTTTGTCTTTTGTTTTAAGGGCCACTATGTTTCTTTTATTGTAGCTTTGACACATGTGAAACAAAAACTGGTTTCAAGAAGAAACTAATCCAAGCCAATACCTCTAGCATAAAATGATGTATGAAGGAACAAGTTAACAAGCCACAGAGGACTTGAAGTAAATTAACAACCACAGTTTAAAACATGACCCATACTACAATCACCAGGCCAACAGAAAAGGTTCTAAATATTCAGCATTATATTTCCTTATCTGAAATGTTTGGGCCAGAAGTGTTTTTAGTATCCAGTACTTAACAGTTTAAAAATATTTGCATATGCATAATGAGGTATTTTGATGATGGGATCCAAGTATAAGCACGGAATTAATTTATGGTAGGTTTTTGGTTTGGGGTATTTTTTGATTGATTTTTAAGACAAGGTCTCATGTAGCCCAGGCTGGCCTTGAACTCCTGGTTTTCCTGACTCTGCTTCCTGAATAAAGGGATTACAGGCCTCTGCCACCACATCTGGCCAAAATGCATTTGTGCTTCATATACACAGAGTCTGAAGCCTATTTATGTATTTATTGGAGAAAAGAGTCTGACTATGTAGTCCTTGCTTGCCCTGGATGGAACTTCTATCTAGACCAGGCCGTCTTCAAACTCAGAGATCTGTCTGCTTCTGCCACACGAGCACTGGGATTACGCAATATTTTAAACAATTCTAGGCACGATACAAACTTTCATGGGTGTGGTTTCCGTTTTCCACTAGTGGGGTGAATTTGATACTGTGAAGTATTTCAGATTTTAGATTGCACAATCTGGATAGATCATATTCTCTGGACATAAGTGCAATCGTAAAAGCCCAACTGGATACTGGATCATATATTCACATACATAACAGTTATAAAAGACATTACCAAGACAATAATTACTGGGAAAATTTTGAGTAAGGACTCGCTATTAGATGGCATTACAGTATAAATGCTAAATTTCTTGTATAGTGTATTTATACAGGAAAATGATCAGGTTCGAATAATATAGTACATTCAAGAGTCAAGTATGATAATGTGCAACTAACTTTATGAGGACTCAGCAAGAGGGCAGCTAGAGATGGGAGAGAAGGAGATAAAGTAAGAACAGCAAACGTGGCAAAGTAACTGGTTGATCAAGGTTTCCCCAAACCCACAGGTTCAGAATTCGCATTTATTTCTCTTTTTAAAAATTTTAAGTATTTTATTTTGTTTTGAGTCAGTGGCTCCCTGTAGCCCAAGGCTATGCAGGCAGACCAGGCTGGCCTTGGAACTCACAGAGCTCTACCTAGGTGCGTCTGCCTCCTGTGTGCTGGGATTAAAGGTATTTGTCAACAGTCCAGTGGAATTTGCATTTCTAATTTGAAAACTATCTAGAAGCAAAATCTATAACCATTCAGTTAAGACAGTGTTTAGGGCATAGATCCGAAGCATGTATGTTATCTATCAATCAAGAACAGAAACAAATCCTAACAAGGAACAATCAAGCTAGGAGGAAAACAGTGAAAGTTCAAGAAAGTTGAAGATGAAGCCAGAAGTCAATGAAACAGAAAAAAATGACAGAGCTACAGCTGAACCCAAAGCTGGGTCTTTGAAAGAATGAGTAAGAGACCGCCAACAAGGCTGGCTTCAAGCTTTTAAAAGGACAATATAGGTACAGGTGATGTTTAAACTGTAAAGGAGAACGTAAGTACAGATCTTCTCCTTTTTAAATCCTAAGAAAATTCTACTAACAATTTTTGTTTTGAGACTGGTAGATCCTCCTGCCTCAGCCTCTTGGGTGCTAGGATTCTAGGCATGCACCAGATTGCCAAGCTCTGTTGATTTTCTGCCAACAGAAACTGAAAATGAATGAACTTGAGAAATCTGTCAGTTACTATCCAAAGACTCAAGAAGAGAAACAATGCCTGGGAAAAACCTTTAACCTGCAGTATGTTCTTAAAAAAAAAAAAAAAAAAAAAGACTTATTTTGATTCATGTGTATGTGTGTCTATGTGAGAGTCTGCTACCTGTACATGGATGCCTAGGAAAGCCAGAAGACTGTGTTGGATTCCCTGGAGCTGGAGCTGGAGTTACAGCTTGTTGTGAGTCACATGATATAGGTGCTTAAGCTCATACACTGACAGAACTGAGTATGCTGTGACCTACACAGCCCTGCTCAACTGGAGACTCAGATATCTAGAGCTGAGTGTGTCCTCAAGACTGTAACACTCTGCAGCTTTACTCCAAAACTCAAACAAAAACCACCAGAGACAAACACAAATGACAGACTTGAAGGAGAGAAAGGGATAGACATAATCATCTCAATGAGAAAACAGAAGGCATTACATAAAGCATAAAAGAACAGGACACTATTTTTAAAAATTCAGAGACTGAAACGGACTTCTAAGATACCAAGTCTAACATGTGGATGTGTTCTAGAAAGTGAGAAAAGAAAGGGGAGAGAAATCAAAGAACATTAAAAATATTTTCCCAAAATGGGAGGACATGGGTTTTCAGATGGAAAAAGCCCAGCAAGCATCCAGAACAAATGATGAAAGGGGCCGCAGGAAGCTGTGAACTTTTAGAAGACTGGGAATGAAGAGAAAATCCTAAAAGAGTCCAGAAAAAGAAGAAAAATTCTGTTAAGATCAAACAGGTACGGCTTTAATATTAATACCGGAACAAGCTCTTCAAAACTGAGAAAATTACGAATTTTAACCTAAAATTCTATACTCTATGGAAATATAAGTTAGGAAGATATAAATATGCAAGTCTCAAAAATCACTGATTTCCCCAGTTCCTTTAAAGGTGGACACTAAAGAGTGCGGGTCTTCAGAGCACCCCTTTAAGAGTTAAGATCCCAGGGGAACACAGACTTCCCAGGGCATGCAAATTCTTGTCAACTCCCCTACAGTGTGCTGTGACAGCAGGAACCTGTCAGCTACCACCGTGAGAAACACAAAATGCTAAGTGAAACCAGAGATATCCCCTGTAAAGAGCTATATTAACAGCATTTGTTACATAAAGGAAATGCTATAACAGGTACAGAACTTGCTACTTACTAGAAATATATATTTCTCTTTTGCTTAGTTTTCACTAAATACTCTTAAAAGATTATCTAAGAAAATTAAATATCGAAGTAAAGTTCTTTTATTTTTCCCAAAGAATGACACCTGCTGGACACCAGCACCTGTAACTGCCAAGATGGTTTTAGCTCTAGCTTCTATCTCAGCCAAATGACAACAGTCTGATTCATTGCCAGACAGTTATAATCACCTAAAAGTTCTTTCATACCCCTGAAAAATCAACATCACTATTTGACTTTTATACTGGTTTTCAAATTGTGTTCTTAAAAAAAAAGGTGTCTTCTAGTATGTCTAACACTGAAAACCTCATTAGGTTTCAGGGTTTAAACAAGGTTTAAACGTTTAAAAACAAAGGTAGGCAGGGTGGTTCATGTCTGTAATCCTGGCACTTGAGAGACTGAGACAAAAGACCATGATGAGTTTCAGGCCAGAATGAGACAGAAAGTTAGATTTTGTCTCAAAAAACAGTTTAAAATCATGCCTTTAAAAGAATATTTCAGCTGGGCACAGTAACACACACTTGTAATCTCAGCACTCAGCAGGCTAAGGTAGGACAGAGTCTGAAGCCAGCCTGGGATGAATGAAACACTCTCAAAAAAACACTACAGTCTAAAGTAATATCCTCTCCTGATCAATACAAGGTGATAGAAATACCCCAGGACAGGGTTCCTGGAAATCAGTGACTCAGTTAGGCTTTTGGCATTTGCTTTGTGCATGGTGTGCATGAACATAGTTCAGCAGCTTCAATCCAATGTCCTCCTCTCACAAAAGTTCTCTTTTCCTACCAGCAATGGATGATCTTTCATAAAAACCAACACATCCACTAAAACCGTGCCATCTAAAACAGGAGCATTACACACCAGTCAAGACCCCATAGTGCAGCTAGAATAAGCAAATGCAAGAACCGCAACCAATGTCTGCACCCTGCACTCGGGACATAAGGAATTCCATCTGTGCTTTCCACTCTCACCTGTGCCCCACTGTTTTGATTTGGAGTTCCAATAGCTCCGGAGTTACCCCCTTCCCTACCCTCCACTAACCCCACAGCAGAAAGAAGTAAGTACACGTACCTTAAAATCTGTATTATTGATATATTCAAATACCAAAGCTGGTGTCTTTGACTGAAAGAGAAAACAGTAACTCTGTTTAGATACTCACATAGTAACAGATATAATTTGCTTCTGCCAGAACAGTTCACCCTCAAATCTACTTAGAAAGGGGATTCCCCGAGTCGGGGCAGCTGCCCCCACTTTCTTTTCAAAGTATTTTCCTTAAATTGTCTGTCTGGGGGCTGGAGAGATGGCTCAGTGGTTAAGAGAACTGGCTGTTCTTGCAGAGGACACAGGTTCAATGTCCAGCATCTACATGGTGGCTCACAACTGTCTGCAACTACAGGTTCAGGGGATCTAATGCCCTCTTCTGGCCTCTGATGGTGGATTTACATACAGACAGGCAGAACATTCAGACACATAAAATAAAAATAACTTTTTTAAATTTTAAATTTCATGATGTCTGGATTGCTTAGAAATAATGGGACGGGGAATAAGAGGAGGGAGAGGTGTGGATGGAAGTAAGAGGAGGGACAGGTGTGGATGGAAGTAAGAGGAGGGACAGGTGTGGATGGAAGTAAGAGGAGGGACAGGTGTGGATGGAAGTAAGAGGAGGGAGAGGTGTGGATGGAAGTAAGAGGAGGGACAGGTGTGGATGGAAGTAAGAGGAGGGACAGGTGTGGATGGAAGTAAGAGGAGGGACAGGTGTGGATGGAAGTAAGAGGAGGGACAGGTGTGGATGGAAGTAAGAGGAGGGACAGGTGTGGATGGAAGTAAGAGGAGGGACAGGTGTGGATGGAAAGAGCCGACAGCAAGGCACTCACTCAAGCTCAGTGATGCCACAGAAGGTTCAGTACAACGTTGACTTTTCTAAACACCTGAAATTTTCTGTAATAAAGTTTTTAAAAAAGGAGATATTCTTTGAATAACCCATCAGTGGTCTTGAGCAACCTGTTAGTGGTGGTTACATGAAGATTTATAAGCAGCAGTATTCTAAATTGCCAGTTATAAAAGGAGTGTCACATTTTCATCTTTGTTTAGCAAGCAAAATGTACCTGACAAATTTTTCATAGGTCCTGAGAATCTATCATAGTCTTTTCAAGGCCCCCAAGAAAACACAGTCATCTGCACTGGGTGGTACACATCTGTAATCCCAGGAATGGGAGGCTGAGGCAGGAGGATCACAAGTTTGAAGTCAGCTTGGGTTATATAATGAGAAGCTATCACAAACAATAATTTAAACAAAAGAAAACCAACAACTAAAAAAACAACTCTCACTATGTGTATGCACATGTGTATACAATTCTCTGTGGAACTATCAAAAAGCTTTCTTGTAAAATCATCGCTTTAGTAGACTTAAAAAATATCTCATCAGACATTACCCGCCCCCCCAAATACTCAAACCTTTTAAAAGTCCCATAGCTGGGAGATGGTCTCATGGGTAAGAGCAACTACTGTAAAAGCAAGAGGAGCTGAATTCAAATCCAGTCGGGGGGCTGTGGGAGAGACAGGTGGATCCCAGAAGCTCACTCACTGGGGAGCCAGCCTGCTAAAAAGGTAAACTTCAGGTTTAGTGAGAGACCCAGTTTCAAGGCAATAAGGAGAGCACAGTCATACACATCTATACATAGACTATACTGCACACACACTACACAAGATTTTTTTTTAGTTTAAAATTAACTATAGTTTTTAATGTAATCACTATAAAGTATTCAAAACTTCCTTGTAGAAATCTAGACCTATATATATGTAAGTGCACTGTGTCCTGCAATGTCCATGGAGGCCAGACAGTGTTGGATACCCTGGAACTAGAGTTATGGATAGTTGTTAGGCGCCATATGGGTGCTGGGAACCAAACCTGGATCCTCTGCAAGAGTGACCAGTGCTCTTCACTACTGAGTCATCTTTCTAGCCCCACCTACTTCACTTTAAAAAAAAATATAACTCACATATCATACAGGCACACAAAGTTCTTTTTCTTTTGAGACAGGGTATCTAGCCCAGGTTGTTCTTGAACTCCCTATGTAGCTGAAGATGATGAACTTCTAATCCTCCTGCTCCCACATCCTGGGTACTGGGATTACAGGCATGTGTAGCCTTGCCTAATTTATGCAGTTCTGGGGATCAAACTCAGGGCCCATTCATGCTAGGTTGGCACTCTACCAGCTGAGCTTACATCCCCAGCCCAGAAATCCTCCTGGATTGCTATGAGGATGAAACTGTGTGATAGAGCTAAATACTGAGTATAGTTCCTGGCCTGTGGCAGGCAATCAGGCTAGCCCTTATAGCATGAGGATGTCTGAAACAGAGAGACAGAAGCAATCACCTACTTCTTAACTAAACCTCAATAAAACTTTCAGAGAGAACAGGGAATGAGAGAACTGAAACACGACAGAAGTGGCAGCAGAGTGGGTGCTCTAAGGACTGAAGCCAAGTCAATCAAACTACTTTAGGTTGTTTTTTCCCTAGGGAAAAGAAACCAAAGTAAACAGTATCTCCAGGATAGCTCAAAAGTAAGTATATCATTTTATTACTACTTTAAAATTACTAATTATTGCATGTATTTATGTGTATGCGTGTACTTGCAGACATGCCACAGTGCATATGTGGAGGTCAGAGGACAACTCTATGGAACTGATTCTCTCCTTCCACCTTTATGTGGTTTCAGGGATTGAATTCAGGCTGCCAGGCCTGTGTGGCAAGCTCCATTACCTACTGAGCCATCTTGCTAACCCAAATTAAACATTTCAATTAAAATATTTTAGTTGTAAAAAAATTACTTATACCTATGTATATATATATATTTAGTTATAGTTTACAGCACTTGTGGTAGATATGGAATTACAGCATGAGAAACAGCAAGGCTTCTGCCTCAAAGGGTTGGTGGTCTGAGATCTGTTCCGCTCTTTGTGCCAGTGTCCACATGGAGATGCACAGGGTTTCCTTGTGTGAAACCAGACTTTCAAATAGTAGGCTTACTAGAGTGAGGAAAATGATGAGAACTGGCAGTAGCTTTCAAAAATGGGACAAAAGTGGTGCTTAAGGAAGGGACAGAGCAAACATCTGTGGGTTAAATCAAAGCAGCAGACAAACCTGAGGAAGGGTTAGTCTATGCACATTTGGATTCCACAAAAGTGGTGGTAGGTAGCTCATCTTTGGGCCACCATGATTTCTGTCTGGCTTTTAAAACCATTCAGTGGTAAATCTCAAAGCCATCAACCCACTAGGCAGCAAGCACCATGTAAGGCCCTGGGTGTTAAACAGTACCCTACCCCAGTCCACTAGTACACTCCCTAGCCACCAGGCACCTACCACAGGGTCCTTTACAGTGTCGATCAGCTTAATGATATTTGTTCCACCACGAAGATTCTCCAGAATCTTAACCTCTCGTTTTATCTTCTTTTTCTTCACTGGCTTAAATACACAAGAGCAATCAGAAGTGAGACTCTTTTTGAAGTTAATATCGTAAATACAACTTTAAAGAATATGAAGGCAACCACATACATCCTTCCCTATCATGTGTACTATGTGGTATTAACAACCATGTTTAAATTAGAAGAGAAAAGTGGACAAAAATGGGCCTTATCCACAAGAATTTATAGTTTATAGCTTATATGGTAAGATTTAGAACTAGTTACATCTAGGGCAGTTAAAAATCTGAACATCCATGTCATACTTTAAAAATAAAATGGTGCTCACTAGATTACTGCCAAATGTGTTATAGCTCTGAACAGCTGTACATCATGGACAAATGGAAAAACTGAAGCAAAATGGTGAGACAACTGCTCTAGCAATGAGTTACACTTCCAGGGCAAAGGCCAGTTCACTGACATCAAGTTACAAACTTGTTTCCCAGCTGTTGGCTCCATTTCCTGTTGCCACTCCCATTTCCTTAATGTCTACTAGAATCAAATCAGCTGAGAGCCAGTAATGTTTCCCAATAAATCCCATTCCTAGAGAGAGCGCTGTAGGATCAGCAAAGAAGAAAACTGATCTCATCCAGCAATGGCTGCAAACTTCTGCTCTCCAATCTGCAGGATGGAAAATTAAGTCATTCCCGTTACACGTTTCATTTCCTGTTGAAACAGGCTACAAATTCAGAGTAAAAGCAGTTCTGAAGGTAAGTGTGTTACAATCAAGTATGCATTGTAAGTCATTCAGAACAGCACACAGAGAGCATACAATATACATCAGCCCTATTTCCTCCATATTTTTACTTAGTAAGAAGTCAGCTTAACCCTCACCAGAACAGAAAGAGTCCAAAGCGAAGGAGCTATCTGCCCAGGATCACAGCTCACAGTAGAACAGCATCCAGCAAGTGAGGTTGGGCAACCTGACGGCCCAGCGCCCTCTTCACCTCTGTACTTTTGTTCCCAAATGGGGCTCGAGACACAGAAGTACGGAGAAGAACTAGTCAACGCTCAAACACTGTTATAACAGCAAAGGCAGAGAGGCCAATGGGCTTGCTATGAAACAACAGTATGAGTTCTAAAAGGTCTGTGGGATGGCTCAGCAGGTAAGCGTACTTGCTGCCAAGACTGACAACCTAAGTTTAATCCCTGGAACCCACATGGTAAAAGGGGAGACTGATTCCTACAATTTGTCCTCTGATCTCCCCACAAAGTGTACCCCGCAACCCCAACAAAACACATAAATGTTAAAAATTTTATGGTAAGAGATAATAATGTAAATAAACAAATATAGTATCTTGGTCACTGTGATACACCTTTGAACAAGAACTAGGAGGGTTGGGGGAATAGCTCAATGTGTTAAGAGATGTGCAAGTATGAGGACCTGGGTTCAGATCCCCAGCATCCACATCAAAGGCCAGGCCTAGCTGCACACGTTCCTGTAACACCAGAGCTGTAGTAGGTGGAGATGGGAAGACAGCTGGAGCTTGTCATCCAGACAGTCTAGCAGAAAAAGACAGCAAGCTCTAGGTTCAATGAGAGATTTTATCTTTTTAATTTTTTTTGGTCTTTTTGAAACAGGATCTCCCTTTGGCCCCATCTGGCCTGGATCTCACAAAGATCTACCCGTCTCTGCCTCCTGAGTACTGGGATTAACATGGAGAATAACAGAAAAGAATCTGAGGTAGTCCTCTGGCCTCCAGAAGGATGCACACTTAGCACACACACACAAGACAGGAAGGGAAAGAGAGCAGAGCACCGGCATCATCGGGACACTATGCTTGACTGGGGAGCACACGTAGCTGTGTGCTTACCAGCCAGCTGCCAATAACCCTCTCTACTCTGCCAGGATTCCCAGCAAAGACCTGGCCACTGGGCCTGTTCCTCATCTCTTCTAGGAGCCTTATGTCCCTTAATCTCTATTTTGTAATTAGGAAGCTCAGTGCTTTGGAAAAATCAAGCACTGTACAATTTGATTTAAAAACAATCAGGGAAGGGAGCTGGAGGATGGCTCAGCAGTTAAAAACACTGGCTGCTCAGGACCTGAGTTTGGTTCCTAGCACCCACATAGTGGCTAATAACTGTCTATAACTTCAGTTCCGGGGGATGTGGCACCCTCTTCTTACCGCTGCCAGCACCATGGGTGCACTTATACACACAGACAATACTTATATACACGCAAAATAACAATAATATGAAAAAAACCCAACCCTGTCAAGAAAGGACACATACATAATAACCTGCAAGACTCAAAAAAGCTGTCACGACATGCTGATTCTGACTTCTGGATGTGACATTACAGAACTAAATGAGAAATTGTCATTTTAAAGGAAATACTAAGGCACTTAGGGATGACTGCAACTCCTCATACGTATGCCTTGTGTGTGGATATATGTGGTACATATACAAGAGAAAAACTAGGAGGGACAGCTAAAGCAAATGCTAACATTTGAAGAATCTGGGGGAATGATGTATGAAGGATCTTGCAGTTCTGGAATTCTGCAATTATGTCAAGAAAGACAAAAGCTATCTTCTATGTATAAAGTCAGCTACTGCCACCAGTGTGTCCGTGGCTTTCAGTATAAGAAAACTCTGGAGCTACCGAACATCCTGCAGAGCACCTATAGAGCTGTGAGAACGATTCAGAAGGAAAGAGTTGTAGCTAGAACCCTGTACAACCAAGAAAGCCACGTTCCTGACAACACCCCAACCCTTACAGCGAAAGCCAGTAAACAAGCTGCTTTTATGCCACTGCGACTTTCTGGAGCCTTGTGTTGCTCTCCTGCTCCCCAGCAACAGGTGAGGTAGAGGTGAGGCTCCTGGATAACCCAGGGACTGAGCTGCCTTTTGGCACGTCTAAATGGAATTTTCAGAGCAACTGAAACACTTTCTGACGCCAACAGCAACCCAGACCAGAGCCCGGGAAAAGCTGGGCAATTATAAAGTGCCACAGTGGAGCCCAGCGGCAGCCAGAGTCCTTGGATGTTGAGAGAAACCAAGATGCTCTCAAAAAGGAAAAGTGACCCAAGGCCAGGGAACACATCTCAAGGCACCAGACACCAGACTGCAAGCAGTTCTGTCAGCTTCAGTGTACTACTCTGTGCCTGCAGAGTGAAAAAGATCACTTTAATTCTGCAAATGGAACTGGTAAAACAAGAACACTGCAATAGAGGATCACTAAATCGTAAAGGAAAAGATGAGTTTTACAGAAATAAGCCTGCTTTGACTCTCTTGTGCAGAGCTGGTTCTCAGTCACCACCAGTTACACAAAATGCAGACATCACCTCCAGTGTGCTAACGTCTTTCACCCAGGGTCTGTGTATTTATTCATTAAATATTTATTTTTTTATGTGTATAAGTGTACTGTCTGCATGTATGTAAGTGTACCCACATTGTGCAGTGTCCTTGGAGGTCAGAATAGAGTGTCAAATTCCCCCTGGAACTGGAGTTACAGACAGTTGTTAGCCACTAAATGAGTGCTGGAACTTGAACCCGGGTCCTCTGCAAGAGCAGCCAGTGCTCTTAACTGCTGAGCCCAGGTCTGTGTATTTAATTCATTTGGTTCCAAGAGCAAACTTGTTTAGCTGTTTGCTTGCCAAACAGCCCCCGCCAAAAGTTTTATTCAAAGTCTAATAGTACAGTAGCAAAAAGGTTAAACTGGCCATCCTCCTGCCTCAGTCCCCAGAGTGTCGGAGTTACAGACAATGTGCCATCACATAGAGTAAGAGAACCACTTAAAAAATGTTTTGACTATAAGAACTTATTTAACATTTAAAATTTTCTATGTATAAGCTCAGAAAACAAAAGGAAGGGAAAGCATTTGTTTAGAAGGCTTCTACCTCCATGATGGTCAGTTCTAGTTATCTGGGAGACCCTTGTTCAGAGCAGCCCAAGAGCAATGTGATTTCTCCTCTTCCCTACTTACTAACATCTAAAAATGTAAAATAAACATAAATTTAGTGACAGATCACAGAGAAAGAAAAAAAAGCTGGCAAAATCAGTAATCTTCCCTATTTATCCAGAGCGCCCCCAACCCCCAGGACTTCAATTACTAGCATTTAACTGTAATTTAATTTGCAAACTTTTGCCTGCCCAAGGGCATAAGAACCAGGACCTCAATACATTCCAGCAAATAGCAATGGACAAAACCCACTTTAAATTTCTTTCCAAGTACAAGTGGACTGATCAATTAAAAACCAAGAGGAATATAGCCCTTAACTTCCAAATTTGGGGTTACTTTTGTTCTATTATCCAATCAATGACTGACTTCATTAAGATACTAATTTCATAACTTGCAATGAAGAATCATAGTCAACAATGAGTGCCGGGAATGTGAGTGATGAGGAGAGAAGGAAGCTTAGCCTGGCTGACATTTATTATTTTACTCTCCTGCACATCTGAAACCCACTGTACTTAACCTAAATGTAAATATTACCTGAGCAGTGTGATTCACAGCAACCTTTTCTCTCATCTTTCAAACCTCCTCATTCTAATTACACTATCAATTCCTTTAGGGGAATTATGCTTAGGACTAAAGAAAAAAATTTTAATGTAAAAAGCAAAGTATAAAATCAAAAAGACAACAAGATTCCATCTCATACCCATCAGGCTAGCTATTTTAAACAAAAAGAGAAAGAAAACAAGCTACTGTGGTGGTACAAACCTATAACCCTAGCTAGCACTTGGGAAGCTGAGGCAGGGGAATTACAAGTTCAAGGCCAGCCTCAGGTAGCTGATGAGAATCTGTCTCAGAAATGAAACAGAGGAGCTGGAGAAATGGCTCAGTGATTAACAACACCGACTGTTCTTACAGGAGACGCAGGTTTGAAGCCCAGCACCCACATGTCTGCTAACCACCACCTGTAATTCCAGTTCCAGGGGATCTGATGCCCTCTCTATCCTCTTCGAGCAATCCATGACACAGCTGCACTTACATGTAGGCAATACATTCATACAAATAAGATAAAAATAAAAAAACTAACACCCATGTCAGTGGTTCACAACTCCCTGTACCCCAGCTCCTGGGGGGTCCAAGGGCCCTGCACTCATGTACACATAATTTATTTAAAAAGTAAGCAAACAAGAAATATAAGAACAAACGAGGACGTAGAGAAACAAGAACCCTCATACACTGCTATTGTAAAACAGGATAGTCACTGTGTAAAATTTCTCAAAAAAAAAAAGACAACCAACCAAACATGGTGACATAGGCTTACAATTCTAGCACTCAGGAGGCTAATGTAAGAGATTCATGAGACTGAGGTTGGCTGGGTAATGTATGGAGATGCCATCTATATATAAATAGATCAATTACCAGATGAACCACCAATTGCATTTCTGAATATACACCCAAGAAAGGCAGGGTCTCAAAGAAGTCTTTACACATTCATGTTCAAAGCAGCTCTAATCATGATTCTAACATGGGCGATCCATGTCTGCTATGGATGAATGGACAGACAAAATGTGACATATATATATACAACAGAATAAAACTTATCCTTAAAAAGAAAGGAAATTCTTTCCTCTTTTTTAAGTTTTTGAAATAGGGTCTCACTCTGCAACTCAAGTTTGTCTTGAACTCAAGGTAATCTTCCTGTCACAGGCCCTAGAGTACCAGGATTGATTACAGGCCCCAGTAAAAAGGAAACCGTTGCATATGTATGGGTGAATTTGTAGATATTCTGTTAAGTCAGATAAGCCAGTCACAAAACAAACACTTTGTGATTTCACTTCTATGAGACACTTGGACTAGTCAAAGCCATGAATGGTGGTTGCCAGGAGCTGGGGAGAGGGAGGATTGGGGAGCTATTATTTAATGGGTATAGTTTCAGTTTTACAAGATGAAAAGAGCTATTTAGATGGATGGTGGTAATGGTTCCACAGCATTATGAATGTATTTAATACCACAAAACTAAATGTGTAAAAATAGTGATGATGGTAAGCTCTATATATTATACACAATAAAATGGGGAAAAGGCAAAGTGCAGAGCCAGAGCCTTTTGCTCTCACCAAGTAACTGTTACAGCCTTGACTATTCGTTCTGCTTCCTAAATCGCTCAATTAGGTCCACTGCAGCAGTGTTATTATAAGTATCTTGTATTGCTCTCTCAATGCTAGGTTTATTAAACACGCTTAATTCTCTGAAGTCAATTCTCCGCCTACATTTTTATCCAAGACACAGAGAACTTAAATAACCATTCAATATCATAGAGCTAAGTATTAGACGTGACATCTGAAATCAGGCAGGTGCTTCTTGGGCATACTCTGGAAAGAAAAGCACTATGGATTATGAAAATACTATCAGCTACCTACCAATTTATATTTCATATGATCCTATTTTACAGATAAGAAAACAGAGTCAAAGGTTATGAATGAAGACTCTAGAACTAAAACTCAAGTCTTCTGCCCTCTTTAAGCACATCCTGCAGCATGTCACTTAGATTACAAAGTGGCAGACCTGGAAATTAGGTTCTAAATGCCTCATGGTGCCTTGTTCCCCACACAAGAATAGATACTCTTTACCAAGATATTCCTTTCACATATGGTTCAATATCATATTAACTCTATGTTAAAGGAATAAAACCATACACACCAGCCTGGAGAGATGGCTCAGTGGTTAAGAGCACTGGCTATTCTTACACAGGACCCACATGGCAACTAAAAACTGCCTGCAATTCCAGTTCCAGGGGATTCAATGCCTTCTTCTGATCTCCATGGGCATTGTACAACATGGGTGCACTTACACACAGGCAGACAATACACTCATACACATAAAATAAAAATATTTTTCAAAAATTTCAGTATTAAAAAAAGCCATACACCCCAAATCTAGCAAGTGATTATGATGAGACTTGGGGGCATCATATGGGTTAAAAGGATCTAAAAATACCACCAAGGAGTGCCAGCAAGATGATTCAGTGGGTAAAGGCACTTACCATCAAGACTGAAGACTTGAGTTTGATCCCCGGAATACACATGGAGGAAGGGAAGAACCCACACCCACCTTTCATCCTTGAACTCCACATGTGTACCATGGCATATGTCCCTCTTCCACCAATATAAACAAATGTAATAATAAAATAAACAAAACAAAACTATGGAACAGTGCTAAGACTTCAAAGCAAGAGAGTAAAGCAGAGTATCCCATTTGTAATAAACTGGCTAATAGAGGCACTAAGAGAAAACCCTACCTCAAATCCTCTGGCTCTGTATCTCTCCCAACTCTACCTGCAACCACCAAAATCAAGGTCTTCCCTTCAGAAAATAACTCCAAATATTATCTGAAGTAATTTCCAATTTCCAGCGAGTGTTCTTTAATTCTTCCAGTACAATTCAGTATATCAAGAAGCCAATGAACTGGAGAAATGGCTCAGCAGCTAAGAGCAATGGCTGCTCTTGTAGAGGATCCAAGAAGCTACATGGCGACTAAACTAATAAGCATCCATAAAGTCCAGTCCCAGGGGAATCTGATGCCTCTTCTGACCTCAGTGGGCTGATACAGGTGCACTTATACATAGGCTGACAATACACTCAAACACACAAAAACAAAAATAAATAATAAATTCTCTGGGTGCTTCTTCACCTACAGAAAGGCCTGGGTTCTAATGGATTCTGAGCAACCACATTCTGTGATTCTATTTGACACAGGGTAACTATGTATCTTCATATGTAAGGATATAACATTACAAATAGCACCAGCTAGTTCACACGGAATTTCTAAAATCTATATTATTGTTAATGTTACTGATACACTAATATTGTTTTAACTACCCTTATATCAAGAGACATTTGTGAAAACTTGAATTCACAAAAAACGTAATGAACTCTACTGTGCTAACTTAGAGGCCTAGGTACACATGCCTTATCAAAGGGTTAAGAAGTCTACCCTCAGAGAGCAGAAAGCACTTCCTCAACAGGAAGAACCACCATTTTGTATAGCACAAAGACCATTGGCTGACCAGGAATTAACTAATAAAGAGCTAACCAAGGCTAATCTTCCTTAGGGCTGCCTCCCGAGAACCCAAATTTTGTTTTCTACAGGAGAGGAGTACTGAGGACAAGACCTAGGACCTCACACTTGCCAGGAAAATGTTCTACCACTCAGTAACAACCCCCGCCAACAATATGACATTAAAGAACCAAAAACCTACAAATGTGCTAATATGTTACAAACAAATTTTAACAGCACCATTGTTTAACTCAAGAATTAATTTCAAAAGGAAGGAGGAATGTGGTAGCCAAGCTGTTAATACATAAAGAAAGTAATACTATTAGCCGGAAGTTTTCTATGAGAATTCCTAACTCACTATAGCACTAGTTCAAAACACTGGTTGTTTTTAAAGAACAGTATTGCTCTTGACAACTACTCAAGAAATAGCATTTTAATTGGGAAGCTCTCAAGGACCTCAGGAAGTGCTGAAGAGCTATACTCACTGTGTTCTTGCTTCTCTGTACCGTTCTAAAAAGAACGATGAAGGATCCGAGGATCTGACTGCTCAGGACCAAAAGATGAAACTTTTGACACTGAAGTAGCATTCTGTCCTTTTTACCATTTTCTTTTCCTCAAAATAATTTCTGACTAAAAGAAAATATAAGCTCTCTATTGATTAGGAAATTTTAAGATCTGAATTCAGAACATCACCTCAGGCCAAGACATAAAAATTTTCCTATCAGCTTTTAAATTTGTAAAGCCTCAAGAGTCTCAATATATTCTGACCAATAAAATATTTAGAAATTTCTAGTTATTGTGGCAAAACAGAAAAGACTGATATGAAATGTCACCGAGTACATGTGCCTTGTGTCTCAGTCACCACATGAACATTAATATATTAAGCTCCAAATGAAATACAGTACACTTATATGAAAAGGAGGCCTTCCCTAGATTCCTCCACACGGAGCAGCTGGTACTCTTAATGGCTTAATTTCTCATGATCAAATACCATAATAGTAGGTATTAATTTTCAACTTTTAACTTATTTGAATAAAAGAACATAACTTTGGATAAAGATCCTGCTCTTTTTGAAGAATAATACTTTTAATCCATTATACAACAAAACCACAATAATATCATTAGTGGTTTCTTACTGTATCCTTTCAATGGAATAAAACCTGCACAGAACTGCCACAGTGCTTTGAAAAACAAAGGAGTGTGGTTTGCACCAGTTGAAGCATGGTGGTTCAGTCTGCTCTGTGAAAAGAAACCATGTCAAAAAGAAACAAACACTCCATTAACTAGAGTATCAAAGGGCCTCCCAAGTCTCATGCCAGAAACCTAGAACTTACTGTGTTCAATCCTGCACTTTTCTTTGTGCCTAAGACTACCATTTATAAAAATCATCTGTAGCAGCTTCCATAGAGGGATCAATATATATATGTTGAGACTCTTTAGAGAAGTGAAAAAACTATCAGGCAGCTAACCCTATGAAATTTTTCCAACAATGCCTGAAGAGCAACCCAATGTTTCCTAAATGAAAACACTGGTATTCACACACACATACACCTGAGACCTGCTGTGTTCAAAAAACATACCACAGGAAACTGTACATATTCTAAAAATTTGATTGCACAAAATTTAGACATTTTTCTGGAACTACTTTAGACCTGGCAATCCATTCCTCTGAATGTACAGCAATGGAAAGTGGATATTCCCAGCTACAGCTTATGCTTTACTTAAGACCTAAAGCTTTTATTAAAAGCATTTATGTTCATCTCATGTACATAAAAGAATTGTACGTCCTGTCCCGTCCCCCCCGCCCCCGCCAGCAACTTCCTTAAGGAAACATGTTTTTGCTTAAAAAACACATAGCTCCAGAGCTTCCAGGCACTAATATTTAGTGCAGCTCCATCTTCAACATCGTTCCTTACGTCTCATCCCAGCAGCTGGAATGGACAGCAGAGGTTAAGATTACCCGTCCCTCTCCACTGCAAATGCTGCTCCTTTATCACTAGGCTAGGACAGTAATGAGCAATAGCACCGGTCATTTTTCTGAAGGATTTAGAGGGCTAAGTCTGTCACCACATATTAAACAGGGACTATTCATACAGCTGTCCTAACACACAAGGATAGCTTTTTCATCCCATGTTCTTATTCCGTAGTCCCTTCATTAGGCCACAGAGAAAAGTCACATACATCTCAAAGTTACTGTTACACTCCAGTGTTCACAGTCTGTCACTATATGACACGTACAAACACTGAATGATCTAACAATACGAGGAACCACTCAGATACCAAAGAATACTTGGTAATACACCCTAAAAGACATCATTAAAACTACAATCACCTGAAGGGAAACTTAGCCAACTCTTCAGGCTTATTAAAATTGCGTCTTCATGTGAGTGATAACAAAACCCAGGCCATTATCAAACTGAGAGGGCTAGACCAGACAGTTCTGTTGCAGTTATTATTTCAGTGAGTAGAAACATACTCTTCTATTGCTCCACATTTCACTTTTACTACCTGATAAAAAATAAGGGCTTCCCAGCACGAATGGCACCATATCCATCCCACCTGAAATGTTACTGCCAAACGAAAAGTGATTATCCACTGGAGGAGTTTCCCTGCATTCTATTCTATCTCTGAAGTGATTCCAGTTTTTGACAACTGTCTACCTAGAATAATTCAGAGCAGGGGGTAACAAGCACAATGCTGAAGGAGCCCTGTACTGACAGAATCTCCATTCAGATTTTTCTCCCTTCTGCATATCTATTAAGTCTGTACCACATAGAGCCCTTTCAGAAGTTTTGTTTGGAAAGCACAGACTTTAAATAAATAGTCCTGATCTACCAAAGGCAGGTTTGAGACGTGTCTGCACATTTCCTACAAAGTTCACAGGAAAAGAGGGTAGGAGAAGTGGAGGGCCTCCCTCCAGGACACACATAAACTGAGAGCTTATGTCCTTTTGATCCTGTGGGGGAAAATGTTAGATGCCATTCATAGGACACTCACCTTGAGAATTTTTACAACCACCCTCTCATTGTTGGTGATGTTAATGGCCTCAAATACTTCACTATACTTGCCCCGACCAAGTTTTCGAACCAGTTGGTAATCATCTTGATTACTGTGAAAGGCAAGAAACACACATAAGTGCCAGGATTTGGGATTAAGCAAGACTATGTCCACTACACCCGCGCAGTCGCTTCCATTAATCAAGCACTTGAAATTGTCCATACATCACGCCTCAACTCATTCCCTAAATGAAAGCCACAACACTCCGCAGAGCTTCTAACCTAATGGATCCCTTCTAACCTGGGGAGATGGGGCAGCTAGCGGCCCTCTGGACCAATGCAGCATCCACCCCGGCAGGACCAGGGTACCCCCCCTGCCCGCAGCTCCACAGCATCTGCCTCCCATTTCACACGTTTCAGAGAGCCAGAGTCTTTTCAGAATCTGGACGTCTTCAAAAAAATGTTCCCCCCACCCAGCCTCATTTCAGAAAACTAAGAAGCCGGAGAATTTTAATAGCTCAGAAGGACAGCTGTTGACTTCCCACCCCGATGGAAATCCCAAAGTGAGAGGAGGAAGGGCAGCTAGCTCCCGACTTGCCCAGTCTCTGGTCACCCGACCCTACACTTCTCCCCAGGGTGCAACGCTGGGGTCCCGGCCGGCTCGGCCGGGGAAGGAGAGGCCGGCGACACGTGCGGCAAGGGCCGGGCCTCCCCGCCGGCCCCGAGGCCGAGCGGCTGGCCGGGTGCGGTTCGCGCGGGGGGCGGCCGGCGGCGGCTTTACCCCCAACTCGGGACGTGGGCCTCGTAGTCCCAGTACTCGCGGCTCCTCAGGCTGTTCACCTCGGCGTAGACCCGGGCCCGACTGCCCGCGGCCGGGCCGGGCATGGCGGGCGGGACCGGGGGGCGCCGCGGGGCGCCGAGGGCGGCGGCGGCGCGGCGCGGGGCACGGGGCGGCGGGCGCGGTAGGCTGCGGGCCGCGGGCCGCCGGAGCAGGAGGAGGAGCGCGGCAGCGGCCAGGCCGGGCCCGCGGGGGCGGGCGGGCGCTCGGGCCGGGGGGCGCAGGGGGCTCCGGCCGAGCCGGCCCGGGGCCTGTGGCGGCCGGCGGGGCGACGGGACTCGCGCTCAGCGGCGGCCTCCGCTCGGCTCGCGGCCCCCGGAGGCGGCGGCGGCGGCGACACCGACGGCGGCAGCCACCGGCCGGGAAAGGGGCAGCGGCAGCGGCGGCGAAGGAGGAGGAGGAGAAGGAGGAGGAGGAGGAAGAGGAGGAGAAGGAGGAGGAGGAGAAGGAGGAGGGTGAGGAAACCCGGAAAAGGGGCCGCATTCGCCAGGAGCGGCCGCCGCCCAGCCCGGAGTCGCCGAGGCCCACAGCGCCCCCTGCAGCGCTGGGGGACCGCGGCCGCCGTCCGCCGGGCGGAGTGGCCGGCCTAGGCTCCCCACCTGCTGGCCGCCTCCCTCGCTTTTCCCTCTCGACTGATGCCCCTTTTAGGTCTGCCGGAGTCCAGCCACCCGGTGTCCACCCACCGAGACCTCCCAGGCAGACCCTGGCCTGACCCTCCGGCCAGCCAGCTTTTCCCAAATCCTTTCCACCTCCCCACCCCCACCTCCATCTCTCTCCCTCTCTTCACTTTCTCTTCCCCCTCTGCCCTCCACATACCGCCTCAACCCCAAGACCTATTTTCTCTGCATCCTGCCTACATCTGCACCTCTCCCCAGATTCCTTTCCAAGGCCTTCTCTGAGAGTTCCCCGAGTTGCTTCTTGGAGTGACTTGCTTAAAGTAGAGTCGGCCAGGTGGTCCTGTGAGGTTTACTGTTTTCCCCTTTGTATCTAATTTGTGAGAGATGCTTTGCGACTGTAAATATCTGGGTTTTGTTTGAGAGCAGGGAGAATTGGGAATGGAGAGTTCTGGGTCTTTTTTTTTTTTTTTTTTTTTTTTGAGACAGGTCTCCCTGTGGCCCCAGCTGGCCTGGAACTTGCTATGTAGACCAGGCTGCCCTCTATCTCACAGAGATCCACCTGCTTCTGCTGGGATTAAAGGTGTGTGCCACCTCACTAGGCTCCCTACACGTATTCTTTATCAACAGAATCTTCTTTCCCAGCCCAGGTTATTCTGACTGCAATATTTTTCACATTGTTTTCTAGATGAGACTTTGTTCCCCCCTCTTTCAAAGTTAACTTAGGCTCTGTAGTGTGTTTCAGAACTGTATGGACCACCCTGTCTCAAAAAAAAAAAAAAAAAAAAAAAAAAAAGGTAGGAAGGAATAGTGTGTGCATGTGTGTACAATACAACTAATAGAAGCATTTTGCCGGGAGAATTTGAATAATGGGATGTATACTACATAATACTATTATATCAATGTAAGTTTGCAGACTATGATCTGTATATTGTGGTAATTCGGGAGAAGCCCTTGATCTTAAGAATTTCATGCCAAGTGTTACAGAGATGCATTATAATTTCTGCAATTTATTCTCAAGTGATTTTGCAGAAGAGAAAAAATAGGTTCCCAAGAGAGTGGATATACATGGCAGATGGTGCCCCTGGTTGACAATCAGTGAAGTACGTAAACTACCTGAAAGTGTGGGTGGCAGGACATGTCCATAATTCCAGCACTCGGGAGGCTGAGAGGTGCGAGGGTCAAGAACTCGAAGAGTGCCTGGATTGCAGAGCAAGACCTTATCACAAAACAAAGAAAGCCCATGAGTTTGCAACTCTTGGCAAATTCGAACATTTTCAAAATAAAGTTGGAAGAAAAGAAAGTATTTGGAGAATGAGGACTTTGACATTTAATTCCCAAACCTACTAGCCTCCCTCAGTCTCTGACTTGACGTTCTTAAGATCTTAATACTGTCTTAAATTTTTTTTTTCTCAAAACATCACTGTGAACTAGTACAGACCACAGTCTTAATCCTAACCTTGGGTGAGCCTTCTCGGTTTCAGAAACCCCCTGACACTGTAGAATTTATAGATAGTGCACAGGAGTGTGTATGCTTGTGGGTGCATCAAATTCTCAAAGGAGGCTATGTCCTAAAAAGGATTTTTACACCATTGCTATAGACCTGAAGACCATGTCCAAGCCCAGTCAGGGCCCATTCTTCGTCTCTACCCTTGCCCACCTCTCTGACCCTGTCTACCCTCCCTGCTCTTGCCTCTCATCCTTCACCACCTAACCTACACCCATATCTCGTAACCCAATCCCACACCTGTAAACGCCTGAGGATTCACCCACACACTGTTCTGGTGCAACACACTCCGGATCTGGCAGATATTTCATTGGCTCTGTCCTGAAACCTGCAGTCAGCCCTCCCACAGCCAAATGGAAGGTGTTTTTATGGCTTGTTGTGAGGTAGGCTAGGCACCCCACAGAACTGGCAGAGACCCCACTGCCTTTTCTTTATGCAGCTGGCTTGGCAGGAGTTGATGTGGTACCAGGAGGTGGTACCCTCGCAGCCTAAGTCGAAAGAATCTGGCTTGAGAATGTGAAGGGCCAAATAAGTGGCTCAACACAGGTAGGTGGCGGGACAGGAGAACCTAGTATTGACCGAGCCTAGTATTGATTTCTCCTGTTTACTGTGTGCCATCTAAAGTGTGATCAGGGTTATATAAATGGCAAGGCAAGAAGGCACCTTGACTCAAGCCAGTGTTTTCCTACCAACTTCCCCATTAGTCCCCAGTCTAGCCAAACACCAAGTCTTCCCAACAAAACATTTTAGAGCATTTTGTCCTTTTTTCTGGTGCTGGGGATCAAACCTAGAGCCCTTCCCACCCCCAATATCAACAGGAAAACCAGACAAAACAAAAACCTAACCTAAGAAAATTATGAAAACTACGAACAAGGCTAAAATCATTTAATTTATACTTTAAATGAGTGGACTGTATGATAGGTGGATTGTATCTCAATGAAGCTGTTAAAAATCTATTTTTTTAAAAAAAATATTGTTTAGAGATTCAGACAAATACATTTTTCTCTCATAGGCAGAAACTAAAATATATGTATGTTCATAGGTCACAGAAATAGAAAGGGGATCATGAGAGGACAGAAAGTTTTTTTTTTCATTTTTATTTATTTATTGGGGGATGGGGAATGGCGTATGCCACAATACTCATGTTGAAGGTCAAAGACAACTTGCAGAGTCATTTCTTTTCCACTTGTGAGTTCTGGGAACCAGACTCAGGTCATCAGGCGTGGAGATAAGTTCTCTTACCCCTTGAACCATCTCCACAGCTGGAGAGAAAGAGATCTTAAGTGGCAGTGAGAAATAGAGGGTGATGAAATACATGCAACAGGAAAATGGGAACTAACTGAAGGTCGAAAAGGAACCAGCTAGAGGGGACCTGTTTGGGAGCAGAGTAGGGGAGGGGAGCGATTGAGGACAAAGTCTAATGACATGTACGTGTGGAGATGCCGTGATGAAGCCCAATACTTTGTATTCTAGTCTAAACAAATAAATAAGCACAAATGAAAGGCTGGGAGATGGTCCACTGGAACAAAGTGCTTGCTGTGCAAGCGTGAAGACCTGAGTTCAAATCCCCAGCAGATATCTACATAGTCTGGAGAGCCTGTAACCCCAGTGCTGGGTGAAATGGGAGGATCACTGGGGCTTTCTTGCCATCAGCTTAGCTCCAGGTTCAGTGACTGACTCTGTCTCAAGGTAATAAGGTAGAGAGTGATAGAAAAGGACATCTGACATCCTCTTCAGATCTCCACACATACATATACACAGGCACTATACACTTATACCACGCACATTCACACATATACATACACAATAAAAAACCCCACAAGTTGAAGGTAAGGAAGGACTTCCTTTTTCTCAGATGAGGAAACCATGACTCCATTGTCAAGGAGAACTTGAGGCGGTCTGCCTTCCTGTAGTGAAATATTAGACACCATTAAGAATAATTATAAGGAATTTTCAGTGATAAGTTGTTTTTGTTGTTACAGAAAGTTGTACGATAAATCATGGTAAAAAACTAATGAGGGTGAGCTAGCCCAGCAGGTAAAGTGTTTGCCTCGTAAAGCCTTGTGAGCTGAGTTCTATCCTGGAACCACATAAAGTTGGAAGGAGAGAACTCCACAAAATTGTTCTCTGACCCCCACACTCATTCAGTGGTATGTACATGCCTGCATACGCACATCATACTCAGATCCACATACAATAATAATAGAGTTTTAAATAATAAAATGAGCCAGATGTGGTGGCACATTCCTACTAAGTTTTTAAGAAGAATGAAAAATGACTCCCCTTTGTCCAGATGTCACCCACTTCCTATTTTCCGGCACCTGTAAACATGTTACCTGACATGGAAAAAAGGGGCCTTGCAGGTGGCTGAATTAAGGACTTTGGGATAGAGAGATTGTAGTGGGTCAGCCAGGTGGGCTCAGTGTAATCACAAGTCCCATTATAAGTGAGAGGGAGGCAGAACAGTCAGAGAAGCAGCTGTGCTGATGGAAGCATCAATCAGAGTGATAGAATGCTGGCTCTGAGGACAGATGAGGGCCACATGCCCAACAGGTCGATGGCCTGCTGAAGCTGGAAAAGCCAAGGAAACAGATTCTCCCCTCAAGTTTCCAAAGTCAAAATGCAGCCCTGGGGCTGGAGAGATGACTCAGCTGTGAAGAGCATTAGCTGGTCTTGCAGAGGATCTGGGTTCTTAGCACCTACATGGTAGCTAACAACTACCTGGTACTCCAGTTCTGGGGAATCCAACAACCTCTTCTGGCCTCTGAGAGCACCAGGCATGCACATGGTGCTCAT
Source organism: Eospalax fontanierii (assembly GCA_035773235.1). NCBI lineage: Eukaryota > Metazoa > Chordata > Mammalia > Rodentia > Spalacidae > Eospalax > Eospalax fontanierii. Next base: position 16,873,836 of record CM069552.1, read on the forward strand.
ATATACATGCAGGCAAACACTTGTAAAATAAATAAAATCTTTTTTAAAAACAGTGTGGTCCTGCCAACATCTTAGTTACCAAAGAGACCATTTCAAATCAAATGGTTATTTTAAGCCATGAAATCTGTGGTCGTTTGTTGCAGCAGCAATAGAAACTCTGACCAAAACTTCAGCCAGGCTCCAAGCCCTTTGTTTTTAAAAAATGATGTATTTATTTTTATTTCTGTGTATGAGGGCTTTGTTTGCATGTATGTCTGTGTACCACATACATGCCTGGTGCCTTCAGAGGCCAGAAGAGGGTGTTGGATGCTCGGGGACTGGAGTTACAGAGGATTGTTAGCCACCATATGGGTGATGGGCATCAAACCCGGGTCCTCTGCAAGAGTAACCAATGTTCTTAATAACTTCTCCATCTCTCCATACCCTCCAAGTTCTTTCTGAGTAGCCCAGTCATGAACCTCCCTCTCTGCCCTTGCAGAATTCAGTTTGTCCAAAAATCCTGCCAAGTTCCTGGTTGCTGGGAAGAGGAGTCGTCATTTTCACTAGTGATGCAGCCGCTGGTAAGTTGCTCCTGCCCTGGTAAATGACCCCCTAGTTATGCAAGCAATCCTTCTTCAGTTCAGCGGGTCACGACAAAACAAACAATAATTGACAGGCTAGTAGGAGGGGACTCGTTGGGTGGGAAATGACGGGGGGGGGGTATGAGCCAGTGAAGAGAGAGGGTCAGAGAGTAATGCAGACAGAAGATGACCAAATATATTATATAGGTGTATGAAATGGTCAAAGAAGAAAAAAACAATTCTGCCAAGGCAGCTTAGCACAGATTCCCCACTGTGACACTTTTCTCCCCCTTGGCATCTTCTCATCTTCATCTGCATCAGTTGAGAGAAGAAACAGCATAAGAATTTGGGGCCTTGAGTTCTGTCTTTCCTGCAAGGAGTCTGCAGCATTGCCAGGCTCTCACCTAAGGGTGTCTTTGGGCTCTAGATAGGTAGATAAAATTTATGTTAAGTAGGGTCCAACTGGCTGCCCTCCACCTGTCCCAGGCACACACATTCCTTGGACATCCCTATTTGATTCCTTTTTGTACTCATCATTCTTAGAGTGGGACCCAGTATCTCTCAACCGGAGAGTGCCTTGAAGAAGGGCAGGATATAGAACAGCTCAGTCTAGGCAAGAGAGGCATAGAAAGAGAAATTTTCTGCTGGTTTATCAGTGGGAACCTCTTTCATTCAGTCCATCTGGCTCGATTGAACTGTCTTGATACTCTCAAGGAAGTATGGATAAAATATCATTCAGACTAAAATGTAAATAAAAAGTTGAACATCCATCAATCCAAAAATCTGAAAGCCTAAATTCTCTGAAATCCAATTTTGTGTGTTTATTTTGAGACAGGGTCTGTCTCCCTATAGCCCCAGCTGGTCTGGACCTCACTATGTAGATCAAACTGGCCTCAGTCTCACAGAGATCCACTTGCCTCTGCCTCCCAAGTGCCAGGATTAAAGGTGTGTGCCGCCATGCCTGACCTTAATATCCAGTTTTGTGAGTGTGTACGTATGTGTTCCTCTGCGTGTGTGTGTGTGTGTGCATGTGCACATGAGTGTGCATACGTATGAAGGCCAGAGGTTGACATCAGGTGTTGTTCCTCAATTCCTCTCTACCTCGTTTTGATGCAGAATCTCACTGAACCTGGAACTCATCAGTTGACTAAGCTTACTGGCCAGTAAGCCCCAGGCATCCTCTTGGCTCTTCTTCCTCTGCACTGGGATCACAGGTGTGTACCACTGCCCTTGTTATTTATTTGTGTATGTGGGTGGTATATTGTGTGTGTATGGTATGTGCTTGTTAGTGTGGGTGTGTGCACATGTGTATCCTGGTGCAGGTACATATGTATGTTCATGATCATGGTTCAAGGTCAGGTGTCTTTCCTCAGTTGCTCTCCACTATGAATACTTTTTATTTGTATGAGTGTATTGCCTGCCTGTATGTAAGTGCACATATGTCATGCAATGCCAGAGGAGGTCAGAAGAGGGCGTCAGATCCCCTAGAACTGGAGTTATGGACAGTTGTTAGCTGCCATGTGGGTGCTGGGAATCGAATCCAGGTCCTCTCCAAGAGCAGTCAGTGCTCTTTACCACTGAACCATGTCTCCAGCTCCAGTGTGAATTTAAAAAAATCTTTATTATTTTTATTTTATGTGTATGAGTGTATTGTCTACATGTATGTAAGTACATTCAAGTTGTGCAATGCCCATAGAGGTCAGAAGAGGGCAATGGATCCCCTAGAACTGGAGTTACAGATGGGTGTTTGCTGCCATGTGGGTGCTGGGAACCAAACTTGGGTTCTCTGCAAGAGCAGCCAGTGCTCTTAATCCTGAGTCATGTCTTCTGCCCCCATTATGAATTTTTGAGGGACAAGGTCTCTTGCTAAACCTGACACTCATCAATTTGCCTAGGTTGACTGACCAGTGAGTTCTAGGGATCTGCCTATCTCCTCCCCTGACCAGTTCTGGGGTTACAGGTGCAGGCCAGTATGCCTGGCTTTTATATGGGTTCTGGAGATCCAAACTCAGGTCTTCATGCTTTCACAGCAAGCACTCTACTGGTTGAGCTGTCTCTCCAGCCCTAAATACAAAACCATTCAAGCATCAACATGACATCACTAGTGGAAAATCCCATGCCTAGTTGAGTCCCAGTCAAAGAGCAAGCTAACTAAAAACATAGTACAGAATCACTTCTAGGCTATGTGCATAAGACACAGGTGAGACATAAGTGAATTTTGTGTTTAGGCTTAGGACCCACTCCAAACACATTTCATTATACATATGGAGATATTCCAAAATACGACAAAATCCAAAATATTTCCGGTCTTAAACATTTTGGAGAAGGGATTCTCAACTTGTCAATGCTATCTCAAAGGGATTTGCATTTTTAAATGGGATCATGACGACAACGACGATGGCTAGTAGATTCATTCTCAGTCCTGGCATTTCAAATGAAAGGTAAAGGGGCAATTTCAGTCTTTCCTAGGGCTACTCCCACTGCATGTGATTGGGGGGCACTTGGAGTGGAGTGAGCTGAATTCCATAGGAGAAACGCCGCATTCCCTTATAAAGCCATCAGCCCTCTCCCACATGCATCGGCTTCCACATCCCCTCTTGTCCCATCCCCCACAGCATCCAGCTTGGCTTTCCCTTAGATAACTGTTCATGTCCACTTATTTGCTAAAGTTACATTGGGACTACCGACAACCTTACCCCAAGTTAAGCCTGCATCACCTCTGCTCATGGGTTTTCTGTAAGGGTCCTTTCAGAGCAGTCTCTGGGCTTTCATTCTGGTCACATGCCAGCCCAGGTTGATGCATGAATTTGGCTCCCCCCAGTCACATCTTTATTCACTAGCTTCTATGTAACTTTTAATATTTCCTTTCATTCTAGATGAAGGAAGAAAGTATAGAAGGGGGGAGGGGAGGGATTGCAGTAGCATTAGTGTTATCCATGGCCTGGACACAGGACTGGTCACATTTCAGTTGGTGTGACTATTGAGTAAGGCACTTCTCTAGAAAGGCCAACTGCTCTGGTTGGTATTCGAAGTGTGTGGAGGCATCCTCCTGAGTCTGGGCTTTCTCCTCAGTCTACCCCTCTCTCTTCTTCATCTTAGGGCATCTTTTAGCCTGAGATTGGACAGTCTTTGTTTTGCTCTATAGACATTAGCTATTGCACCCCTAAGAAAAGCAAAAGCGAAGCACAGTGCAAATCAAGCTTTGCTTTTTGTATAAGTAAGTTCATTGCCGCATGCTTGCAGGCCTTCATAACTGGCTGGAGGATGGCATGAAAGCCCAGATGGTAGGGACAGCCCTAGGCTGTCCACCAGAGCACAGTATAACACAAGTTCTTGGGAATGCTCCATCAACTCTAGAAGCCACAATCCAGGTCCCAGAAGAAATTCCAAATGACACACACCTGAGGGATCAACAGTCCCTCCACTGAGTCAGAGGAAAAGGTGGTGGGCAGAGGTTGGCACTGTGGCAGCCACAGCAGACGGTGGTGTCATCACTGGAACCATCACTGAGTCAAGCAGAGACCCACCCAAAGTCTCCAGCCTACCGAGCACTATGCCCCTCTCCTCCTGCCTCTACATCATGACTGGAGAGTCCTAATTCTAATGGACTTTTCCATTTAGTAACATTTCCACTGGAATGTTACTCTTTTTACCCTGAAACTGTGTATGTGTGGAATTTATTCATTTTTATTATATATGTATTAGTGTTTTGTGTGGTCAGAAGAGGGTGTTGGATCCCCTGGAACTGGAGTTACAGGCTGTTGTGAGTTGCTGTGTGAATTCTGGGAATCAAACCTGGATTCTCTGTAAGAGCAGCAAGTGCTCTTAACTACCGAGCCATCTCTCCAGTCATGTCCCTTAGAGCAGAGGGATTCCTTCCAGGAACACTTGCAACTTTAGTTGCCAAGTTTCTTTTAGCTCTTTCAGTTGACAAAAGTTTCTCTGTATTGTTTGGAAGATTGAAGACAAGTTACTTTGCAGAATATTCACATGAGGTTATCTGACAACTCTTCATGACTTGATTCAGGTTATGTGTAATGGACAGAAACAATCCCAGAAATAAAAGTTGGGCTCTTCTGCTTCCATCTCACCATGTGCCATACAGTTTCCTGTCTCCCATCACTGGAAATAGTGTCTTCAGTAACTTCATTATGAGGGTGGTACCTCCTGGATTTCCACTGGAATGTTACTCTTTTTACCCTTAAAACCTGTGTATGTGTGGAATTTATTCATTTTTATTATATATGTATTAGTGTTTTGTGCAGTCAGAAGAGGGTGTTGGATCCCCTGGAACTGGAGTTACAGGCTGTTGTGAGCTGCAGTGTGAATTCTGGGAATCAAACCTGGATTCTGTGTAAGAGCAGCAAGTGCTCTTAACTTGCTCTCCAGCCCTTCTTTTTTTTAACCTTTTAAATGAATACTATTTTGGGGCGGAGTGGTTTTTTGGAAACTGAAGAATTACCTTTTTCTCATTAAACATTGTATTTATGAGCTCATAGATTCCTATTTTATTCAGTGAGTCACAGTCATATGTTATGACGTTAAGTGTAGTGCTACACACTTGTCATCCCAACATTTGGGAGGCTGTGGAATGAAGAAGGTGAGATCATGGCCAGCCTAGATTACATGGCAAGATCTTGTCTCAAATAAACAAGCATTATTATGAGTTTTAAAGGATTAAATTGTATTTATTATTATTTAAAGATTTTATATATATTTATTTATTTGTTTATTGAGACAGGGTCTTCCAGTAGTCCCAGCTGGCCTGGAACTTGCTGTGTAGACCAGATTGGCCTCAAACTCTCAGAATACTGGGATTAAGAGCATGAGCCCACCCCCAGTTTATATTATTATGTGTTTATATTTTGTGAGGGCATGTGCATGCTGTGGAGTTCAGAGGACAACTTTTGGAGTTAGTTCTCTCATTCCACTCCAGGCTCAGGGATCAAATTCAGGTTATAAGGCTTACATGGCAAGTACCTTTACCCACTGAACCAGCTTGTCAGTCCATGAGTTATTTTAATGTTTGAACTGTCCTCTATTTTTCTAGCGGGAGCCTCTTCCAACTGGTTCCTGAGTGAATTCCTTTTTTTTTTTTTTTTTTTGGACGAAGCTCTTCACTAGGAAGCCCAGGCTGGCCTCAAACTCCCATCCTCCCGAGTGCTGGAGTTACAGGTGTGCATCACTAGTTCCAGCTATGTTTTAGTATAAAAGAAGCGCCAGGCTCATGCTGTATTTTTGTTGCCCCAGCTCTGGAGTCAATTACTACTTCAAGGAGCCCTATTCCTTTTTAGTAGAGAAGTCAAGATCTGGGTATAAAGTTGTTCATTGTTACTACACTGTGTCTGCCTCCAGGCTTCATAATTATACCGAGTTTTACACATACACACACACACACTCACACACACACACACACACACGCACATCTATTTCTACATTTATCTATATACGGAAAACTGTGAGATCAGTCTGAAGCTTCAATTCCAACCTAACCCCATAGCACTCAGTCTAGCTTCCTCCTTGCTATATTTATGGCCATCTTTTCTGACAGCAAGCAATCCGAAGCAATCCGGCCATGTAGGGCTCTTTTAGGTGGAAGAGGAGACATGAAAGAAGTGAGAACATCTGCCATGCAGATTCAGGCACAAGAGTGTTGTAGACACAACACAACCTCATCTGCAGTGGTCTGAGCAGAAACATGCTGCTGTGTGGGAGGATCAGTGGTGATCCCACAGCTGAGTCAGCAGCCAAATAAAAGCAGCCACCGGACAGGGAATAATGGCTGGGGCTGGAGTGATGACTCAGTGGTTAAGAGCACTGGCTGCTCCTGCAGAGGACCTGGGTTCAGTTCCCAGCACCCACATAGTGGCTCACAATCACCTGTAACTCCAGTTCCAGGGGATCAGATGCCCTCTTCAGCCCTCCAAAGGAACTGCACACACATGGTGCACATATATACATGAAGGCAAACACTCATACACATAAGATTAAAATAAAATAAAATAAAAACAGAGACTAGTGGAGGTAGCAAAATTATGAAACATTTTAGGGGCTCTTATTTTTCTTTTTTCTTTTGTCTTTTCGAGACAGGATCTTCCTGTAGCCACAGCTGGCCTGGAACTCAACTATGTAAAACAGGTTGCCCTCGATCTCAAAGAGATCCACCTGCCTCTGTCTTCTGAGTGCAGGAATTAAAGGTGTGTGTCATCACATCCCACTAGGACTTGGATTTTTCTAAAATGACCCTAATAGGAAGCCATGTGAATAGGGGAGAGACAACAGTTTAAAGACTCTGACTGCAAATGTGAAAGCAAGGAGACCCAGCATGAACTAGGTAAATGTGGAGGATGGGCCACAGGTGTGAGAAGCACTCAGCTCTGGGGATGTGTTTTGGGGGCTAGTTAACTCTCTGGGCCCTGTGGACTGAGAGACAAATGTTGATACGCAGTATCATGCAAGTGTCTCTGAAAAATAAGCAGACAGATAAATACCATTGAAAACCTGGATGCAAGCACTCACACATGTGACTTGTTGCCCCAGTCTGTCCACTAGTAAATGGTGAAAACTTCTTGTTCCCACCAACCTGATTCTGGCATCTTTGCTGTGTCCTGGAATGTGACCTCTTCAACAGAGCAACCAGCTTTCGACCTGACTCTCTCATATGCCTCCCCACCCTTTTCCATGAGTCAAAACTCCCACTTCTTCTGAACCCTGTCCCCACTGGGTGTGGGTTGGCATCTGATAAGCTAATTAACAATACTGTATTGACTTCTCATAAGATGCCTACCCCTCCCTAAAGGATTCTTTTTTTTTTTTTTTTTTAGGCGGCAACTTATTTACTTCTGGGAATGTGCCAGTGGCAAAGGAGGTCATTTTGTTTTGGGCAGCTCTCAAATGACACCTTACAGAAGCCTGAGATCTTGAATCGGCCTAACCCAGAGCCAGGCTGCATTCTTCCCCCTCCTGTCTCAGACAGCAATCCTTAGCATGTACCTCGTCTACTTCCCACAAGAACTTGACCTCTCTGTGGCCCAAGGATCATGGGCAGGAGGTAGGCAGCTGTGCCATCCCATATGAGCCCCCACATGTGGGATGGCTCTTCCATCAGAGTCAATCCATCAATAAATTTGTAGCCATGGCTCTGAGAGGCTATGACTGTGTCCCAAATTGGTTCTTGTGCAGAACTTGTTTAAGAAGCAAGATCATGGAGGCTGGAGAGATGACTCAGGCTTGAGAGTCACTGGATGCTCTTGCAGAGGACCTGGGTTTGGTTCCCAGCACCCACATGCCTGTCACATCTATCTGTAATGACAGTTCCAGGGGATCCAACACCCTCTTCAGGTATTTCATGCATGCGGTACACTTACATACATTCAAACAGAACACTCATACACATAAAATAAAAATAAATCTTGAACAAAAAAGAAGCAAGGTCATACGACCATGGTGAGATACCATTCCTTGTCTGTTAGGATGGCTGTAGATACAGAGATAATGACAATGTCGATAAGGATGTAGAGAAGTTAGAAGCCCACACCTCACTGATGGAATTGTAGCAGGGCCCAGAGTTCTGGAAAACAGCTCAGAAGCTCTCAAAGGGCCAGATGTAGGGTTACTGTAAGGCTAGAAATTCCACTGCTAGGTGTATACCCAAGTGAAATTGAAACCAGCTGAGCATGGTGGTACATGCCTGTAATTCCAGCATTCAGGAGGCTGAGGCAGGAGGATTATGAATTTTAAACCAGCTAGACTACATAGCAAGACTCTGTCTCAAAATATTGTAGTTAGGCGTAGTAGAGCATGTCTGTCATCCCAGCAGTTGGGAGGTGGAGGTAGGAGGTATAGAGATTCAAGGTCAGCCTCTACAAGACAGTGCATTTGAGGACAGCCTGAACTACATGAGACCCTATCTCAAAAAGAAAACAAACTTATAACAAGTGTTTACACTAGCATTTTTCATAATAGTCCAAAGGTCAAAGTAATTAATGTATTCACTGACTGATTAATGGGAGAGCACAATGTCATATATCTGTCAGATGAAATATTATTTAGTAATAAAAAGAATGAACTCCTGACACATACGACAGCATGAATGAACTGTGAAAACATTATGCCAAGTGAAAGAAACCAGACACAAAAGAGACCCACATATTGTGTGGTTCTATTTATAGAAATTTCTAGAATAGGCAAATCCATAGAGACAGAGATTACTGGTTGCTAGGAGGTAGGAGGAAATGAGGAATGACTGCTAATCAGTAAAGGGTTTCATTTTCGGTTGATGGGAGTGTTCTAAAACCTATGCACAACTGTGTGAATATGTTAAAAGTCACTGAATGATGTAATTTAAATGGATATATGGTATATGAATCATATCTCAATAAAATAGTTATATTTTTTAAAATGCAAGGAAGGAATGGAGTCCTAGGGAAGAAGGAGGGAGTGAAGGAAGGAAGAAGGGAGGGAGGGCAGAACCAAGTATGGGAGAGGGAGGGAGGGCAGAACCAAGTGGGGAGGGGGAGCTGGAGGTCCAAGCCATGTGGAAGAGAAAGCTTGGTCAGATGCAGTGACTAACTGAAACGACCCAGGTTTCTGGGCACTGATCTCACTTTCTGGGAGTGTGGGTAGAGAGGCGGGAAGTGAGAGATGTCAAAGGACCACAAAAACCTTGTCTACTTTCCCTTAGGAAAATACTGAGCAGTGTTAGAATGTGGATTCCCCACATTCTATGGAGAATGTCAAAAAAAAAAAATCCCCAAATTGAAAAAACAAAAATAGCACTGCATATCTTTTAGCACACACCGTAGCATCCTCCGACAGACTACTCAACACTGTTTCATTTTTTATGGGATGTATCTTTGTTTGTCTTGTACTTGACTGTTCACTGGGATCCAGATTCTATAAAGTTAATTTGTTTGTTTTGGGGGTTCTGGGTATTGAATTTAGGACTGTGTACATGGTGGACAAACATTAAACCACTGAGCTGAACTGCCAACCCTTGATTCTATAAAGTTATATGCTAGCTGATAGAAAAAATAATTAGTGAAGCAAGAGATTTTTGTCTGGTAGAAAGAATAATCCCCACACCTGTAATCTCAACACTCAGGAGACTGAGGCCAGCAAGGGCAACATAGTGAGACCTTGTTCAAAAAAAGAAGAAGAAAGCAAGATAACCCCAAGGGGATAGTTTGTTGTTCTATAGAATGTTGACCAGTTTTGTCCCTAGCCTGGCAAACTGGTTTTGGTACACCTTTACCCAATGGGCTACAGAACTCCTTTTCCCTAATGGGCTTAGCTGCCTTCTGCACCATCTAATTTTCTCATTAACAATCGAATTTTGGGTGCATGCTCATTTTAATAAGAGTTACATTTTGAATATTATTAAAGTTATACTTAGAGAATAGAACATGTTTTCTGTATTTCAAGAATGATATTGAGACGTGATGCCTTGAACAGTACAACCGTCTGAAATTTCCCTGGAAGGATCTTCCCTCGCCTTGCACAGATACAGAGACATCGCAAAGGACTCTGGGTGCTTAAAGCAAGCGGAGGCATTGCGATGTTACCATATGAAAGAGAGCTTTGGGGGCTGGCAGGATGGGCCAGTGGGTAGGAACGTTTGCTCTGCAAGTATAAGGACCCGAGTTTGAATCCCTAGAACCCACATAAAAAGCCAGGCATGCCTGCATGATCACGGGCCTACCCGAAAAGCTGAGCTTCCGGTTCCTTGCGAGAACCTGTCTCAAGGCAACAAAGCGGCCGAACCACAGAGAAAGAGGTCTCACTCTGGCCTCCACATGCAGGCACATAGGCAAACACACCACAAGCTCCCAGGAACCACACCCACCCTCCCACCGCCCTCCACCCGCACAAAGAGGGGTTTTGTATAAAATTCTTATAAACACATGTAAACAGGAAAAGGAAACAAAGTGTCTTTTTCCATTCTTGACTCTTCCCCCCACTTCTGAGGTCAGATTTGTGGGGCTTCCCCCTCCCACCACACCAAGTGAAGCTCCAGATTTGCTAAGAGCCACTAGCTGAGCGTCATGTAATTAGAACATCCGATAAAGAGTTCAACCTAGAGACAGTGTTGGAGCCCTCAGCCTGAGGGCCCAGTCCCCCACTGTAAATGCCAGTCTCGAGAAGGAAGTCCGGAGCTGTTTATTAGAAAGGGTGTAACAAAGGTTACAGAAACCAGGCAGACACAGATGCTGTCCAGGACCGGACAAAGTGGGGAGGAGCGTGTCCCCTGTCCTGCGTGACTGTCTCCTTCAGCCTCCATGTGTTCACCTGTCCTGAAGCTGGTTTTTGTGGACATTCTCATAGGTAGGCATGACTAAGACACTGACAATCGGCGTGTCACTTCCACCTTCAACCCCTTTCACCGTTTCACTCTCGGGATTTCAGAAGCTCTATCAGGAAATATCGTATGCTATGGTTTAAATGCCCCCCCCCCCCCGCTCCTGACAAAAATTAAAAATCTAATGAATCCTTCAAATGCCAACAGCACTCAAAGCCGAGAAACCCTGCTTCATAGAAATAATGCCACGAAGAGAAGGACAGAACTTGATGTGTCCATTCTATGATTATAATTACAGGAAAGTGGGCTACGATGCTGAAAGCTCCGTGTACCCCACTCCCCAGCCCCTGTCCCCCAAGTACTTGGCCCTGATGTCAGTCTCTCTCTCTAGGGGAAGGGAAAGGAAGTGATGGACAGGTGATTGTTTTCTGTTCTTTCTTCTAGAATCCCTGTCCCTAACCCTAAAAATTATGTGACTACAATAGTAAACAAGGAGGATTTATATACACAGACATTGAAGATGTCTAGAATGTATTAAGCGAAGAAAGAAAAATTGCTACACCATATGTATAACATGATCTATTTTATGAGAATACAACGGGGTATGAGCACCAGCTTAAGTGCACAATGAGGTGTCGTCACAGCAATAACATCAAGAAAAAAAAAAAAAGGAAAACATTTTCAGTTTATAATAGGCTGAGGAAATCCTCTGACCTGTTTTAAAGGCCAATCACAAAGTCATAATAAACAAGCCCCAAACGTGTAAACCCATAAAGATTGAAAAGGAAGCAGAGGAGACACTAGTGGATGAGAGATGCTAGCAGATTATCAGCAGGTGGAAAGCAACTGCCTTAGCAGAGCGGAAACTGTTTTCAGAGACGCCAGCAAACATCCAACTCTCTCCTAGCCTGTGCTGGGCCCGTCCCACCACTCACAGTCCATATGCATCCTGGGATAGCTAGGAATACACCCAGGGTATTATAGTTGACAGAATCAAATTGCCATGTCCAACGATGGACATCTGTGTGCAGTCTTTGTATCAAGAGGAAATAATAGCTTCCCGTCCTCTGAGTGCATGGCTTCCGGGGTGGGAACTGACATCGTTCGGGCACCTGACAGTGCCCTGATAACTGAGAAATGATTTCCACCACTGGGCCAGGCGGCAATATTTACATGGCAAGTGACACCCTAAGGTTTTGCTGTATACCCTCAGCCAGCATGCTCGTACACGGGAGGCCTCCCAAGAAGCAGGAATTGGGCCAGAGGGCCTGGAGCAGGAATGCACATGGAGGTGCAATGAAGACTCCAGGGCAAGAAGCCAAGACCGCCGTAGAGACGGCACTTTCCAAAATGGCTACTCCAGTGCTCCCATTTCATGTGCTAGTCCACTGTGGTACTCAGAGCTTCCTCCTATTGACGTATGGAGTCTGTGTCCCCGCTCCTTGAATGAAGGCTGCTGGCTCCATCTCGACGACTCACTTGTGACAGCAGAATATGGTAGAAGAGTCGCAGCATCTTTTCTGAGGCTGGTTCTTGGGCTGAAGCTTAAATCTCTACATCAGCAGTTTGGAAGGTCTTATGCCAGAACCTGGGGCTGAGCCCTTCCTTCCCCTCTTCATCCACATGAACCACGAGAGATTGCAGGACTGATTTCATTACTGCTGATTTCATTACTTTGAGGTGATTTTCTTTTTCATATAGCAGCTATTGTTGGAGTAACCACATGGAGCCCTTTTCAAATGTGGTGTGGTCACCTCTGGACTGGGGTTTTGGTTAGTTCTATAAACCAGGGAAGTTCCTGACTTAAAGACACAATGCAGGTCCAAAGGCAGAGAGGGAAGAGGTATTTGATATGAAAAACAGAGATGATGTGTGACAGTCCGTGTGACTCCCCGCCCTTCCAGTCACTTGGCTCCAAAGATTCTGCCACTCAGGAACAGATCCCCATACAGCAGGAAACCAGTCACCATCACAGGAAATCCAGGAAACTAACCTGCAGAAGTTACAAGCCAGGCTAAGTCTCCACATAGCAGCAGGAGTGAGCCTTTAAAGAAAACGTTAGGGAACTGGTGAGACAGCTTAGCAGGCAAAGGCATTTGCTGTGAAGTCTGATGACTTGAGTTCGGTCCCTGGGCCCCGCATGGTAGAAGGAGAGAAAAGATTCCTGCAAATTGTCCTCTGACCTCCACATGTGTGCTGTGGCCTATGCGTGTGCATGAGACACTCTTTCTCTCAATAAAAAAATAAATAAAATAAAATGGATAAATATACATGTGTATATATATACATATATATTTATTTATTTAATGTTATGGTTAGGCTGGACTTGGTGATGTAAGCCTTTAATTCCAGCACTCAGGAAGCAGAAGCAGGTGGGTTTCTGTGAGTTCAAGGCCAGCCTGGTCTACATAGTGAGTTTCAGGCCAGCTAGGACAACATAGTGAGACTCTGTCTACAAAAAATAAAGTTAAAGTTGTCATGTGGCTCAGTGGTAGAACATTTGCTTAGCACATACCAGGCCCTGGGTATGCTCAGCACCACAAAAAGTAAAGGCAGATGATCCCAGAAAATACTGCCTAAGGAGTGGTGATGTGAGACATGGAAAGAAAGACGCCACTAAAAAGGCGTGTTGTTAAGCCATTTACCACTGTGAACAACTGGAGCTTGATCTTGGTGTGGAACTCTGGGAGACTGTGCCCCCAGGCTATTCCAGCCAGTGGGCAAGGGTCCACCAACCACTTTCAAGTGACCATTGTTTCTTGCAGTCTTTCCTGAACTCAGGCTGAGCCTATGATCTGGAAGAAAAAAACCCTGTGAGGAGCTATAGATATTTACAGCAAGCAGCTATTGTATATAATTCTTTGGCCAGGCAATTGGAAAAATAATTTCTAAGTCTAGAAATCTAAACTAAGCAATTACCTCAGTCCATCACATTTGATGACAGAATGAACATATTTGGGATGTACAAGGTCCCCCCAAATAGATTTCTATGGACCCTTTCTCAGGAAGACACTACATTTCCCCTAAAAGAAGGGATTACTGAAAGATAGTGACAGGGGATCCAGGTTGTGGGGAATGTGGTACAGTTGAACAGAGAGCTGGGTGATGGCCACGCAGACCCAGCAGAGTGGAGCAACGTGGTGGGACCTCCAGAAGAATCTTGCTGTAAATGGAACCTACAGGTTACCTGTTGTTGTTGGCAGGGTAGATAGTAACTTTCAGAGGGGTTTAACAGTTCTCTTGGGGGGGAAGGAAGGAAAGGAAGGAAGGAAGGAAGGAAGGAAGGAAGGAAGGAAGGAAGGAAGGAAGGAAGGAAGGAAAGAAGGGAGGGAGGGAGGGAGGAAAGAAGGAAGGAAGGAAGGGAGGAAGGGAGGAAGGAAGGAAGGAAGGAAGAAAGGAAGGGAGGAAGGAAAAAGAAAAGAAAAAAGAATGAAATACTAAACAAGAAAAGGAATGTCATCATCATACTTGGCTTAGGAGCAGTGGTTCTTAACTGTTGGCTAACACTGGAAACACTTGGGAAGCATCAGAAGGCCCCACTGCCTGGTCTCCACCCTTAGATAGCCTGATGTAAGGGATCTGGGGTACCGGCTGGGTTATGTGATTAAAGTTCCCTGGGTAATCTGGTATGCAGTTAAACTGGAGAGCCATTGTCTAGAAGGAAAAAAAAATGCTTCTCTGATTACAATAATGTAAAGATGGACTATGATTTAACCAGAAATTGTCACATAACGTTCTATGGGAAGACCAGAGGAAGGACAGCATGAGTTTGGGCCTGGCAGTCAATCTTGTCCAGGGTCGATGGATCAAGGATTCACAGAGAAGCATCTTGTTCAGAAACATGGAGGTAGATACCAGAAGCAAGGGCTGAGAAAATAGCCTATTCTCAGAGAAGCAGAGCTCACAGATGGAAAGCGCGTGTGTAGGTGGGAGGTGGCAACATTACTGGTTTTGACTAGAAATGTTATTTGACTTATTAACACCACAAGCGTGTGTGAATTGGCTCAAAAAAAAACCTTAAAAAAAATGATTGTGATAAAGAACAAAAGAAAAAAAAATAGGAAGGAACCCAAATGTCCATTAATAGGAAATGATAAATAATAAGCTGTGATATATTTATCTAATAGAATGCCATGCTGCGCTTAGAACCAGGAATCTGAGTTGTTTAACATGGTGGGGGGTTGCCAAGATTTAGGATGAGTGTGATTGGCGGATGATAGGTGTGATATGTCAGTATTTATGCAAGCACAGGAACATGAAATAAAACTGCGTGATTCCCAGGCGGTTAGAGAAAAGTGAGGACCGGTTAAGGGGGACGAGTGGGCTCAGAAAGCAAGAGAGGGTTAGGACAGATTTTATACTATTTCATTATTTTTCTGAATTATGATTATTGTTTGTGTGTGTGTGTGTGTGTGTGTGTGTGTGTGTGTGTACACTGAGGCTCAAGCTCAGGGCCTTGTGTATATTAGGCAAGTGCTATATCACTGAGCCACATTCCCAGTTTGTACTAGATAACTTTAGTTGTCAAGTTGACACACCTGGGTAGAGAGAAACTCAGTTGAGAAATCGCCTCCATTGGATCGGCCTGTGGCCTTGTCGGTGACATTTTCTAGATTGTTGAGTGATGTGGGAGGGCCCAGTCCATTGTAGGAGGTGCCACCTTTGGGCAGGTGGTCCTGTGTAGTAGAAGAAAGAAGGCTGAGCATAGTTCAAGGGAACAAATCAGTGAGCAGCCTTCCTCCATGGTCTGTGCTCCAGGTTCCTGCCCTCAGCTCCTGCCTTGGCTTCCCTTGATGATAGACTGTGCTTGTAAGCCGTAAACCTTTTTCCTCCCTAAGTCGGTTGTAGTCAAAGTATTTTTTATCACAGTAAGAGAAAGAAACTAAAATATGAGCTCCTTTCTATTATTTGTAAAAATAAAAATTAATTAAAGAAATGAATACTCATAGATGACATCTAGACCATTCCACTCTAAGCTATTAATAATACTTTCCTTTGGATCATGGACTTGGAGAGAGAACAGGACCATTTTCTGTTTTCACTCTAGCTATCCAGTAATACTTCTTTTTCTTTTAAAATTTATTTATTTATTATTTTTTATTTTATGTGTATGCGTGTATTGTCTGAGCATGAGCACACTTGTGTCCTGCAATGTCCTCAGAGGTCACAAAAAGGCATCTGAATCAGACTCCCCTGCAATTGGAGTTACGGGCAATGGTTGTTAGCCACCATGTGGGCACTAAGAATCGAACCCAGGTCTTTTGCAAGAACAACCAGTGGCTAGTGGTCTTAACTGCTGAACCACTTCTCCAGGCCCATAGTTGTTTCTCTTTATAGAGACAGTGAGAGCCAGTGAGACTCTTGACTTGGGTCTGCAAATCCGGGTAGTTTTGCTCCGGCCTGTGTTCTGCTTCTGACTTAAGGGGAGGGCAGACGGCGAGGGTTCTGGCTTGGCAAGGGCAAGGGCAGGCCCCAGCTGCAGGGGGATCTGGTAGAACCAGCCGTGACGTGGGAAGGGCGCATCGACAGGGTGACTCACAGTTGAAGAGGGTGGAGACGGTTCGCTGCTCTCCTTTCCCCTTATCCAGTGCAACTTGAGCGCACACGGCACCCATTCCTACAATCCTAGTACTTTCCAAATCCACAGAAACAAGGGACCATCTTGACACGGTCTTGCATGACGGTCTCTTGGATCCAGCCCCGGGAGGTGGAGCCAAGTTCATTGATAATAACACACGTGACAGGAAGGCTGGGAAAGAGCCTTTCAGTCAGACCCTTGCGCAGGGCCGGTGTGTATGGAAGCTTTGGAGAGTCTTAATCACCGCCGAACTCCCTCAACTTTCGTATTCCAAGCAGGTCTATGTCCAGCCATTTTTCATTCAGTCCTCAGGAACCATTTGTGAAACAGATGGAGCATGTCTAAAACACCGAGGTTTTGGAACATTTATCATTTTGTTTATGTTTTTGTTTTCAGATAGGGTCTCAGGCTATGTCTGTGGCAATCCTGCTTCTGGCTCCCAAGTGCTAGATTACAGGCATGAGCCACCACACCTGGCTTTAAGCATTTATTTGAGAGACAAGTTAGTGACTGAGTCCAGTGTCTTTCCAGCCCAAAGTCTCTCTTTGCTTTTTTGTTTGTTTTTGAGACATAGTGCAGGCTGGTTTCCAACTCAAGATCCTCCTGCCTCAGTCTCCCAGTGCTATGATTACAGGTGTGCACCACCTTGCTCAGGAAATTCTACCTTTTTACCAGCCACAAGGATGACCTTGAGAAGGAGTAAGAGAGAAACCATTGTCCCAGACCACACTCTCCTTTCTTATCATCAAATATTAACTTCTAAACTGGTGCCAGCTGGCAAAAGCTGAGGGACCAGTGGCCCATGCTGGGTTCTCAGCCAATCACTGGTGGCTCCAGGTCAGCTGTTCTTATCAGTCTACCAGGATCTGCATCCATGGGCCCTGCATGGAATGCTAACAAACCTGACTTCATTTCAGTCTAGAAACAAGCGTCTAGTGGGGGTGATCTAGTCTCACTCATGGTGAAGCTGGCCATCCAGTTGACCATGGAAACCTCGTTTCACTTCTTCGTATTTATTTAGTTGGTTACTTATTTGTGTTTGTAGAGCTGGGGATAAAACTCTGAGCATTGTGCATGCTAGACTCTGTCACTGAGCTATATTCCCCACTCGTAGTTTTTTGAGACAAGGCCTTATGTAACCTAAGGTAGCCTCGAGCCTCTTGCTTCTGCCTCCCAAGTGCTAGGATTATAGGCCTGTGCCACGATGCCTAGCTTCATTTTGTATTTATTTGTATTTATTTAGAATCTCAGGTTGGAGGGATGGCTCAGTGATTAAGAATACTTGCTGCTCTGGCAGAGGACCTGCATTTGGTTCCTAGCATCCACATCTGATTGCTCACAATGACCTATAACTCCAGTTCCAGGGCCTCTGATACCCCCTTTTGGCCTCTGCACTCACATGCGCAACCACAGATGCACAACTCATATCAATCAATCAATCTTTAGCTAGAGTCTCCAGGCCAGTTCAAACTCCCTATGTAGCAGAGGGTGATCTTGAACTTCTGATCCTCCTGCTTCTACCTCTGGAGTGCTGGGCTCACAGGGTGTACCACCACACCCAGTTTATCGTTTCGTGTCTGACAACAGTAACTGAGGTATCGTTGGTTCCTTTACCCTCTCTCTTTCATTCAGTACCTGCTGCTTAAACACCCTGTCTGTGCCACTCCCTAGGAATAGGGACACTGTAGAGGACAGAGCACAAGGCTCCCTCTGTCTTGTGGGTCAGGAGGGAACAGGGGTCTCTTGAGCTTCATCACATGTGGGCAGTTTCAATCATCACCAAGTTCTGCAGAAATGGACTTGGTGGAAGATGAGGCTCTTCTGTCACCAACTGGAAACAAATGGAAAAGAGCAAGAAGGAAGGGGTGTCTGGGGTGCCCCAGGGTCCCACGGCATCAACACACAATGGATGGTGAACTCTGGGTGTCGGCAACTCTTCCTCATAGTCTTTTAATTTTTTTTTTTCAGCGAGCCAGGATCTCAGTATACAGCCCAGTTTGGCCTTGAACTCGCCATCTTCCTTCCTCTACCTCTGGAGAACAGGGATTATAATGTGCACCAGTATGCCTGACAGCCCTAACTGGGAAGGGCAGGACATAGTCTATATGTAACAGAGACTCAGAGGAACTGAGTAACATGCTTAGGCTGCACAGCTAAGCAGGAGACAGAGACAGAGGCGGCCTTTATGAAGCTCTTGCACGCACACATCCATCTTAGTTGCTCTGTCCTTTTGGTTTCTTCCTTTTTTGGTATAAATTCTGCATGAAAGGAACCAGAGCAGTTTGGAGAAATGGCTGAGCCCAGACTTTGGTAAGGGAAATGCCGGGAAGCAAACAGGTACATAAAAAATAATGGGATCCATCAGAAGGACACAGGCGCCAACTCAAAGGGTCTCCCACTGACCAAACTTGGGGCAATTCCAGCATTAAATAAGATAGCAATAGCTAGGTATTGTTAAAATATGAACCTCTCAGTCTATCCTGAAACAAGTAAACAAGGTAGAATATAAAGAAAAGTAAAAGGAGCAGTGGAATTAGGAAATCACCACTTGGTAGCTGTCATAGTAACAATATATTTGGGTAAGAATCACCAATGAGTGTTAAATCTGGTGGGCTGGGGATAGTGAGAAGCAGGATATTTCCATAAACTCAAAATGTCTTCCTACAAGATACTTATTAATCACAAAGAGATCAACTGCAGCTCCAAAAGTCAAACCAGGCAGGCACCATCTTAACCAAGGGACCCAAGTTCAAATCATCACAGAGCTAGTATTTCTTAATAAGGAAAACATCAGACAAACCCAAACTGAGGAGCACTGTAGACAAATGACTAGCGTCTACTCTTAAAGAATGTCAAAGTCCGGGCTGGAGAGATGGCTCAGCAGTTAAGAGCACTGGCTACTCTTGCAGAAGACCCAGGTTCAGTCCCCAACACCTGCATGACGGTTCACAACAGTCTGTAACTCCAGTTCCAGGGATCTGATTGATGCCCTGTTCTGGCCTCGGCAGGCACTAGGCCGTGCTTGAGGTACACATCCATCATACATGTAGGTAAAATGCTTATACATATAAAATAAAAATAAATCTTTCAAAAACAATGTCAAGGTCCCAGAAAACAAACAATAAGGCACTATTAGAGACCAAGTCATCCTAAAAATGTCGTGCATGTATTTGTCTTACTATGTAGTGTGGGAATAGGAGAACAATTATTATGATTTACATGAGGACTCTAAGTGGATAACAAATTACAACAACCTCAATCTCTTTACAATATTTTATTTCTTATTTTTAATTTATGTGTATGAGTGTATTGCCTACTTGTATGTAAATGCACCCGTGTTATGCAATGCCCATGGATGACAGAGATGGCGTTGGATCCCCTGGAATTGGAGTTATGTGTGGTTGTTAGCTACCATGCGGGTGCTGGGACGCCAAACCTAGGTCCTCTTCAAGAGCAGGCAGTGCTCTTAACCACTGAGCCATCTCTCCAGCCCTCAACCTTAATCTCTTGATTATTATAATTTATTAAATTTTATTACTCACTTATTTGAGGGGTCATGGGAATTAAATGTATGTAGTGCCTTGTGCATGCTAGGCAAGGACTCTACCAGAGAGCCACTTCTCAACTGCTTTTAAACGTTTTTCATTTTGAGATGGTCTCACCAACTTGCCTAGGCTGGTTTTGAAACTCACTTTGTAGCACAAGTTGATCTTGAAATTTCTTTTAAAAATTATCAATTTATTTTTATTTTATGTGTATAAACGTATTGCCTTTATGTGTGTAAGTGCACCTATGTAGCTAGGGCTACAGAGAGACCGTGTCTCAAAAAGACCCGCAAACAAGAGAAATAAACTTATCAAGAATAGCATAGGCATATTCTTAATGTATATGTTTTAAAATAAGCTAATTCTCTCTCTCTCTCTCTCTCTCTCTCTCTCTCTCTCTCTCTCTGTGTGTGTGTGTTTCTGTGCATCTTTGTGTGTGTGACACAGTGTACCTGAAGAGGCAGAGGACACCCTCAGGGGTTGACACTTGACACTTGCCCTCCACCTTTCGTGTGGCAGGGCCTCTGCTTCACAGCTGCATGCACTAGGCTAGCTGGCCTGCCAGCTTCCAGGGATTCTTTTTTCTTCACCTCCTGTTGGGCCAGAAGCATGGGATTACAGAATTATAGACATGCGCTATCACATCCATTGGGATTTGAACTCAGGTCCTTATGCTCACACAATATGCACTTTTCCTACTGAGCCATCTTCCCAGTCCTAATTGTTGTTTTTTAAAACCTGAAGGTTATGACTTGTTTTCAGTTTATTATTTATCTTAGATTAGTACGGCTGAAAAAGCTGAAGTGTGATATGCACACAGTGAAGGACAATCTTAAATTACATGTGCATCACGCATGCTTGCTGTTTCTTCAGCCTCACTGATGTTCACTCATTAGCTAATTCTCCCCGGTGGCGTCATCAGCTTCACCTCCCAGCAGAGGAAAAGGAGGAAAGTCACATGCTTACAACAGGCAGAGTTCAGAGTCAAATCACGGTCTTTTGAAATCCAAAGCCAGTGAGTTCAGGTCCTCCAGTACACTGATTACTGATGTTACTGATATCAACAAATATTGATTAGGCACCTAGGCCTTATCTCCTCATCCAGAGAATGGATCACAGTAACTCGTGGTTAGTGCGTTGACATGTCCATGCTTGAATCAAAGTCTGCACATAGTAAATGCTCACATCTCAGTTATGATTGCCTATTGTACACAAGACACAGGGAATAATATTATCAGGTCTAAGATGCCATTCTCCACTCCGGGGACCGCTCCCTAGGCAGGCAGACAGGGCATATTCCTAGGAAGGCACATAGCTACAGCAAGCAGCTCATGCTGCATGGTCTGTGGCTCTCTGGTCCATAGATAGGATAGAGGGGCATCTTGGAAGCAGCCTTGGCCAGCAGGATACTGAGGTGGACATTCCAACACTGCTCCTGGGTTAGGAAGAGCCACTGCCTTTATTTGGCAGCTGTCCTCTTGGTAAGTTCTCAAGCAACCCTGAGAGCCTCCCTTCCCCAACTCAGTGCAACTTTTCTGCCGCCATCAATGCACCAGCCTTGGTGAATGAGACTTGTCCTCTTGTCTGGAGATGTCTCCTCCTGGAGGTCTCAGCCAGGATCAGCTAGGCTCCATCAGCGAGCAGCAGCATGGCCTCTCTGGGATAATGCAGCCGCAGCCAGAAGTGCTGCTGGAACAGAAAGGAAGACTCCAAGCTTCTCCTTTTCTACCTGCTCCGCTCAGCCGATCCCAGGGTCTGGGAAATACAGCCAGCCTGAAGGACTCTGGACTACCTATCCCTGCCTCCCCAGAGGATAAGTGTGAGGAACAAATCTCAATCCACTTTGGCATTCTAATGCTTCATCCATGCTTGGCATAGATCCTGTCTTTATACATGTGTCTATACAAATAATTGCCTGGGCTTTATTGTTTGTTGTTTGTTTTGCTTGTGACAAGTTCTTACTACATAGCCTAGGCTAGCCTTGAACTTGTGGCAATTCTCCTGCCTTACTTTCCTGGATGATACAATGTACCACCATCAGCAGTTGAGGAAAGAGAACACAATGCCTGATGCTTCTGTTCTTATTTTTCTTTTAAAACACATTTTTTGTTGTTTTGTTTTTATTTTGAGACAAAGTCTCCCTATGTAGCCCAAGCTGGATTAACTACATAGTCTCAGGTGGCCTTGTGCTCACCATACATCTCAGGCTGGCCCATGACTTGTGATCCTCCTGCTTCATCCTCCCAAATACTGGGATTACAGATGCATGCCACCACATCTGACTTCACCTATGTTTTTAAAAAAGTAAACATCTGGTGAAATCACTCTGTGAAGGTATCTACTAAAGTTCTGTTCTGACCTAGCAGTTCTATTCCTGTGAACACTTTGCAGAAATGTGCACATATACTCACCAAAACATGTACTAAAATATTCAAAGCAGCACTTGACACAGCAGTTCCAAACTAGAAACATCCCATGTAATCACCAATGGTGGCCTGGATAATCACAGTGGGATATTGTGCAGCCACAGAAATAAGTGGACTGTGATTACTCACACCGGGGTGGGTACCTCTTACCAATATGCTGAGTGAAAGAATACAGACACAAGGGAGACTAGGCAGTGTGATCCATCTATCAGAAACAGAAAAGGCAACACTAACAAGTGACGTCCGCAATCAGGGTAGAGGTTACCCTTGGGGTAATGATAACATTTAAGTGATCATTGGGAGGCTGTGTCAGGGAGGATCTGTAGCCCATGAATCCCAAGAAATAACATTTTATTTCTTTAATCATCCTGATTGTGTAAGTCTGTTTCATCTTTGAGGTTGTGTCAAGCTGTAGGATTTGTGGACATTTTCTTGTTCATGAACCTTTAATAACAAGGGAATACCCTAATGGAGAGACTGTTTTCTTTTACTGCTTCCAGAGAGCTTCCCTGGAAACTGGATGAAGGAGGCGGCTAGACTTGAGTTCATGGCCAAAGGCAGAAAAGTATTAGGTATGAGGGACTGGGTGCTATCTGAGTAGAGTCCTGTGCTGAGGTGTCAGAAAGGTATCATGAAGCCTCCGTCGCACACATGGCCATACAACCCTAGGGGGCATCACTATCAGTGAGGTGTGCAACTAGTGAGTGGTGGGGCAGGATCTGAACCCAGAACACATTGACACCAGAGTCCAGGCTTACAATGCCTTCGTTCTCATCTGGCACCATTAGTGCAATGACCTTGATGAATGAGACTTGCTCATTTGCCTGGAAGTCTGCTCACTGGCCCTTAGCTACATCCTGGCTCTGACTTTTTAATCGGGAGCTAAACTGGCAGTGGACAGGTACTTGCTCTAACTTTCTGAGAGCTTTGTGCCTCTGTCTGCCTCTTGACCAGGACAAAGCAACTTCTAGACATCAAAGATGTCTGGTCATCTTCAGTGTCCCTCAGTGCTTCTGATGGGTTCAGAAGATTTTGCCTTGACCTGGAGATTAGGCCTACACAAGCCTGTGTGATACTGAAGAGAACCAAGTTCAGTATGGACCCGGGGAGACAGATCACAACAGCTCACACTGAAGGACAGGAAGGAAAGCCAAAGACTGAATATCAGGAAGGACCTCTGCTTTGTTCTTCTAAAGGGCTGGCACACAGACTGGCCATCCTTTGATGACACAATGTGTCATCTTTCTTCTCTGGGCCTTGCTTGACTTCTTCTTTTCTGGTTACCACTCTTTTCTTGGCGTTGGTTCGGGGGCTAACGTTGTGGTCAAGTTTGGGCCAAGAATCTGGCTCACCTGGATTCAAATTCTATCCATTCTTCACACTTCAGCTAAGACCTCATTTGTTCCAGGAAGCCTTGCCTGATGCCTTGAGTCTGAGGTACCCTGTGTTTCCCCTCTGGGCAGCTGTCGTTCTGAACTGTAGCTTAGTCAGACTAGAGGCTCCACGTGAGCGTGGATACCACTGGCCTTGCTGCTCACTGCTGCAGGCCCACGGCCAGGCACACAGAAGTTGCTCAGTGAACATCTGACAGGATGAAGCACCTGCTCTAAAGCTGTTAGGTGAGAACCCGCCTCATACAGCTGCTTCCGCTTCCATAACTTGCAAACAGTCACTTGTTCACTCATTTTTGAGCATCTTCCCTGTTGGAGAGGAAGAAGCTAGGCACTTGTAAGTCATGGTTGAAGCTTAATTCTTAGATGCATCTGACTCTATGGTTCAAAACACAGTGATGTAAGCAGGGGACAGAATCCACATGGAGAGACTGGAGGACAAGTCAAAGGAAGAGGTCCCAGAACAGCAGAGGCAGTGAGGAAGGCAGAGTAGCCTCTGGACACGGTCATGAGACAGCTACTAGATTAGTGACGGTACATGTGCCCTACTTCCAGGAAACAGAAGACAATCTGAAAAGACTTTCTCAGTCTCAGTGCCACTGGCTTCAGGGCCTGATAAGTCTTTCGGGGCTTGTCTTATCACACAGGGTGTTTGACAGCAAAATAATATGAATAGCTCCCTTCTCCCCAATTCATGCCCACCCGGCACCTCCATATGTGACCCTGAATTAGGATAAGGGTCTTTGAAGATGCAATTAGTTCAAGATCTGAGGATGAAATAATTCCAGATTTAGAGCTGGCTCTAAATCTAATGTCCTGTAATATTATTTTTTATTAAGAAATAAAATTAAGGGCCAGCAAGGTTGACTCAGTGGAGAAAGCCTGTCAATCTGAGTTCAGTCCCCAGGACCCACAAGGTGGAAGGAGAGAAACAACGTCTGCAAACTGTCCTCTGACCTCTGCTGGTACACAGTGGTACACATACACAATAAATAAATAAATAAATAAATAAATAAAGGAATGAATAATTAAAATGTAATTAAAATTTCTAATTATTTTTATTGTATGTGGATGAGTGTTTTGCCTGCATGTATGTATATGCACCCATGTTGTACAGTACCTGCAGAGGCCAGAAGAGGGTGTTAGATCCCCAGGACAGGGAGATATGGACAGTTGTTAGCCACCATGTGGGTGCTGGGAACTGAATTCTGGGTCCTTTGCAAGAGCAGCCAGAACTCTTAACTGCTTAGCCATCTCTCCAGCCCCATAAAATGTAATAAAAAACTTTAAATAAAATTTAAAAAAGAGTAAACGTGAGGACTTACAGAAAGAGTAGAGGACACGCAAAGACACAAGGAAAGAGGCCACATGGAGAGAAGATGGGGATTAGAGTGGTGGAGCCACAAGCCAAAGACACCAAAGATGGCTAGGAGCCACAGGGACCAGAGAGTTGGGGGAATCTTTCCTTAGCGTCTTCAGTAGCAGAGTTGCTGACATGTTGACTCTGGACTTCTTTCCTTCAGAATGGTGAGAGAACACATTTCTGACTCTTTGGGGATCACTTGTTATAAGAGCTCTAGGAAACAAACATGAGCAACAACTCTGGTGCATCATCAACATATCTGTCATTATGACAGACAAACATAGCTCAAGTACTTCCAGAAGTCCCCTGGGGGATAGAGGTCCCACCTACCTACCCACTGAGAATCACTGTGGTAACAGGGCAGGTAGATCAAAGGACAGAGCGGAATGAGATGAACCTAGATTTAAATTTCATCCCCACCTAGGATAGCTACGTGACGCTGGGCAAGTTGTTTGACTTCTCTGATCCTCAGTCTCATCTTGAGTAAAACAGGGACATACAGAGGTGCCTGTATCTCACAGAATCAGCAATGCTGATGAAACAAGATGATGCATAAACGTGCTTTGTACAGCATCGAACATACAGCCAGGGCTCAATAAATAGTGACCAAGACAATAATTGGTATAAGTGTATTTTATTAAGCAATAATAATATTGCCTAATAGGTAGTAATACATGAAGTAACAATGGCAATTGCTACTATTATTATTTAAATCCTGCAGGCTGAATCATTGAGTCATGCAATGATCTGCCCTGAGCTGCCTCCACATGGCAGTGCCCAACTTGGTGTCTTATTTTCCACATTGTCTTTCCTTACTCTGTCTCATTAGAGAACCATAGTAGTTTTGTAAGATGCATAGAGTAGTCACTGAAAGTGTGCTGTCCCCATTTTACAGTGGTGGGAACAGAGAGGCAAAAATGTTGGGAGGCTTACTGAAGTTTAAGCAGGCAGCCAAGCCAGAGATGGTACCCTGGATATCAGAACAATCTGCTTCTGGGACTAGGAGAAGACTGTGGGTAAGAGCGTTTGCTACAACCCTGAGTTCAGATCTCCAGTACCTATAAAAGAATGCTAGCCATGAGGCCTGGCATGGTGGCACATGCCTTTCATCCCAACACTTGTGAGGCAAAAACGGGCAGATATCTACGTGTTTGAGGCCAGCCTGGTTTACATAGTGAGTTCCAGGCTAGCCAAGGTTAGACACTGAGACCTACCTCAAAAAGAATTTTGAAAAGCTAGGTATGGTCAAAGATGACTGGGCTGAGGAGAGACGGGTGGGGGGGTGGGTAACAGAGACCTTCCAGCCAGCCAGCTTAGCCAAAAACCAGTGAGCATCAGGTTCAGTGAGAGGTTCATTCCCTGTCTCAAGGGAATAAGGCAGAGAATGGTAGAACAGGATCCCCCCTCCCCAAAATATCTGCTTCTGACTCCCTCACATTCTTCCCCCTTTCTTCTCGGTGCCACGCCATCCTTGTAAAGAGCCTGGCACTAAGAAAAGAACATGGTGTCCTATAGTTTAGTGACTTGCTCTCAACAGTTCTCTCTCCCAGGAGTACCTACGTGGTTGCAGGCTTGTCAAGTGTGCAGACGGTTTTGGAGCTGAGCTAAAATCCTCAGGTAGGAATGTATTGTTATAATCCTGCACGAAGTAGAATTCCAGTCACTGTGATAGAAGAGATCTTAGCAGAGGACTGTGTCTCCTCACACAGGCAGAGCAAAGTGAACCAGCACGAGGAGGGGAGGGGGATGTGGGCCAGTTGCCTTCTAGTCACGAAAGGAAACAGAGATAGTGACACTAGTGTCCACTCAGGGGCCATCAGGAAGCGGGGGTCACGGAGGGCTGTGCTCCTCTGCCAGGACTGTGGTGCCAAGGAGACAGAAGCAGGGAGAAAACAGCCCTGGTACTCTCTCTGTCACCTTCCCAGAGGTGGCTGTCACCTCCTGTTGGCTGAAACCAGCCAAAAGCCAGTCGGCAAGAAAGCTTGGGAAATCCTTCTGCGACCAGCCTTCTAGGATGTGCTCTGTTCTGTCAGCATAGCAAATGCCTTGGATAATCAGTGTGTGAAGAGAAAAGGGTTGATTTGGCCTTACAGTTTGGGAGGTTTCAGCCCATGACTTATTGTCCCTGTGGGGAGGCAGCTCATCCTGGAAGACGTGTGTAGTGGAGCAAAGCTGCTGGCCTCAAGGCAAGAGAAAGAGGGAGAGAAGAAAAGGCAGGCCTGCTATCCCTCCTCATGGCTGCATAAGACCTCTACTCAGCTCCCACCTGCTAAAGGTTCCATCACTCCCCAGAAGCCCCACTCTGCAGACAAACCTTTAACACACAAGCCTTTTGTGGGGGAGGCCTTTAACATGCAAATCTTTGGGGAATAGGCCTTTAATATGCAGGTCTTTCGGGGCAGTCCAGATCCAAACCATGGAACAGAGAGTGGAACAGGGACAAAGTTTAGGAGATGGGATTGAACGAGAGACCTAGCAGTTGGGAGGAGGAGACAAGGATCACAAGTTTAAGGCCATCTTTAGCTAGTTAGGGAGTTCAAGGTCAACCTGGGCTACATGAGATCCTGCCTCATAAAAAACAACAACAACAGCAAAGCAAAAATAGAAAAGATGGATTGGAGGTTGATTTGAGGGGACAAGAGAGAATCAGTTGGCTGGGAGTTGCTGTAGCACTGGGCTGTATCTACGCAAACTCTTTAAGGGCAGTGACTTGGCTCTTAATATTCCAGGTGCTACTTTTTAAATTAACCAACCTGCCTGCTGGGTGTTCTGAACTGAGAAAGGAGCAGAAAGGAAGAGACAGTCTGGAAAGGGAATTCAGTCTGAAGAAGGCAAAGGAATGAACCATGTGGGTGTCTGGGGGAAGAGTGCCCAGACGGGGGAACTTGCCAGAGTAAATACCCAGACGCAGGGCCTGGCTTGTTTGAGAAACAGCCAGGAGACCAGTGTAACCAAAAGAGCTAAGTCAAGGAGTCTAGGTAGGAACTGAGGTCAGAGAGGAAACAGCAGGGTTGACACAGAGAGTATTTTATCAGAGGGAGTCTGGATCTTATTCTGAGCCAGACAGGAAGTCATGAAGGGCTCTGTGCCAAGGAGGTACGATCCATTTCATATGTAACATGCCCCTTTGCTGTGTGGTGAGTACCCTGCAGGCTACAGAGGAGAGAACGAAAGGGGATCAGGGTTCCAGAGCTGGCAGGTTCTCGCCCTCCCTTGTTTCTTTCTTTCGTCTCTTCCTTTCACATTTCTCCTTTCACTCTCTTCCTCCTTTTCTTCCTCCTCCTTTCCCTCCCCTTTCCCCTTGATCTTCTCTCCCTCCTTCCCTTCCTCCCCTCTGACCTTCCTCCTTCCCATCTTCCTGTCCCTCCCCTCCTTTCCCATCCAGTTTTATTGACACATAGCAAAGCACACCGTGAGATGTTAACTTCAGTCATTTAGGCAAAAGATAATGGTGACTTAGACCGTGGTGGCTGGAGTGATAGGCAAAAAGAGGTCACGTTCTGGACTTATTTTGGAAGCAGAGCCAGTAAGGTCAGATGCGGAGCTGAGGCGCACGAGGGACTCAGGGACTGTTCCAGGATGACTCCCAGGACTCCTGACCTGAGCTCATGGAAGGATGGAGTAGGCTACTGAGACGGGAGAGACTGTGTGAAGAGCGAGCTTGGAGGGAGAGGAAAAAAATCAGGCCTTAGTAGGAACATGCGAAGTTCAACATGCCTGCTACACATCCACGAGCAGATGTTAGGCAGGGGTGGGGTGTGCAAGACTGGAGTAGAGGGGATAGTATGCTTACTCTGTAGTTTTGTTTATTTATAATTTATATACAACAAACTGCACATACTAAAAAGTCTACAGTGTCCAACCTGGTAAGTTCGGGTGTATGTGTATTGCCATGGAAAGTTACCTTGTTTCCTGTGTGGTCCTCTCCACAAATCCCACATAAGTGCCACATCCAAGGCAGCCCGACCCGTTTCCATCCCCGCAGAGAGTGTCGTTCTCTAGAACTTCATCCCTTCATAAAAAAAATCTTCTGCTGTCTGAGTTCTCTCACTTGACATATTTTCAGGTTTGTAGAGGTTGTTCCCTGAATCAGCAGTTCATCTTCCCTGCATACTGGATGGATGGATCTCATTGTATAGAGCAATTTCTTTATTCTTTCATTTGTAGGTGGACATCTGGATTATTTCTAACTTGGAACTATTAAAAAATAAAGCTGCTTGGGGCTGGAAAGATGGCTCAATGAGTGAGTGTGACTATACTTTCAAAGGACCAGACTTCGGTTTCCACAACCCACATCATGTGAGTCACAACCACTTGTAACTCCAGCTCCAGAGGGATTCAATGTCTCTGACCTCTGTGGACACCTGTACTCATGTGCACAAACCCACACAGACATACATAATTAAAATAAGATAAATCTTTTAAAGAAATTTCCACAAGTGTTCCTGTCTTTGGAGGTGACATCTTCAGATGGACCTAGTTTCTCCTTTTTCTTGGATGAATATCTCAAAGTGGTCTGACTGGGTCATATGGTACAAACATTTTAGATTTTTGAGAAATTGTCAAACAAGCTGGGCATGGTGGCACATGCCTTTAATCCCAGCATTTGGGAGACAATGGCAGGCAAATCTCTGTGAGTTTGAGGCCAGCCTGATCTAAAGAGTGAGTTCCAGGCCAGTCAGGGCTACATAGTAAGACCTTGCCTCAAACAAAACAAAACAAAACAACACCCCACAAAAAAGAAAAAGAAACTGTTGAACAGTTTTCCAAAGAGATTACACCATTTTACATTTGATCAGCAATGGGAATTGTCATCTACTTCTTGGTCTGATGAGAATTCTGGGCATGCTAGCAGACATTTATTGGCAAATTGTGGCTTAGATGCTCATTTCTGTAAGTTCTGACAATGTTGAGCTTCTGCTGCTTTGTTCACACACAGCCATGTATGTGCTGCGTGGTGGCGGTCTGATTAACAATAGACTAACTGCATGATGCTGGTTCCATAGGTTTTAATGAGCTGACCTACATTATCCTAGCCATTCCAGGACAGTGCAATGCATTACTGGCATACCTGGGGTGGTGCTCCTGGTGTAACCACACCTAATGTGCCATGGTCGGTGCATAAAGGGACAGCAAGTACAGCACACACAATCGAGTTTTGCACATTTTTTTTTTTTTTTGTCTTTTTGAGACAGGATCTCCCTGTAGCCCCAGTTGGCCTAGAACTCACTATATAGACAAGTCTTACCTTGAAGTCACAGAGATCTGCCTGCCTCTGCCTCCAAGTGCTGGGATCAAAGGTGTGTGCCATCATGCCCAGCACTGTACGTATTTGAAAAAAGATTTAATTTATTCTTTTTATTGTATGTGGCTGAGTGCATTGCCTGCATGTGTATAAGTACATCCATGTTGTGTAATGCCCATGGAGGTCAGAAGAAGGTGTCAGAGCCCCTGGAAATGGTTGTTAGCTGCCATGTGGATGCTGGGAACTAAACCTGGGTCCACTGCAAGAGAAGACAGTGCTCCTAACTGCTGAGCCATCTCTCCAACCCTGTTGCACATATTTTTTAAAGATTTGTTTTTATTTTATGCGTGTACTTTGCCTGCATGCATGTATGTGTATGATACGCATGCAGTGCCTGTGGAGGTCAGAAGAGGGTGTTGGATCCTTTAGAGTTGGTGTTACAGACGGTTTTGAGCTGCCATGTGTACGCTGGCAACTGAACCCAAGTCCTCTGCAGGAGCAAGTGCGCTTAACTGCTGAGCCATCTCTCTAGCCACCAAGTTCTGCATATATATTCAATGATGAGAATAAATCACTATGTTGCTGGTTTAAGTAAATGTCTTTTTCATTGTTTCAGAATACAGTCTTTCTACTTATATAGAAAGGTTCACGGGGAAGCAGAGTGCTATGTTATGCGCTCTCCAACTTCCTGTGTTTTATGTTTACCACATCTCTGGGTTGCATCACTCTCTCCTGTGCTTGATTTAATCTTGGGTTGTTTTGTTCATCATGGCCCTAGGACAGGTAGGCTGAACTGTGAATATGTATGCCCTATAGTCCAAGAATGTAAACCATACCACCAAGGCTTGTGGGAGCACACTCTATGTTTGCACAATCATGCAATAACCTAATACCCATTGTTCAGAATGTTTCCTTTGTGCCTATGTCTTCCTCTCTCCCTCCCTCTCTCACTGTCTCTTCCTTCCCTTCCTGCCTTTATTCCTTCCTTCCTTCATTTTTGAGACAGGATCTCAGGTAGTCCAGACTGACCAATCACTTACAGTGTACGGAGGATGACCTTGAACTCCTGAACCTCTTGCCCCCTCCCCCAGAGCTGGTATTATATACACACCCAGCTTGATCATGGTTAGTGTGTGTGCGTATGTGTGTGTAGGCCAGAGGTTGAAGCTGGATAGCTTCCTCTGTCACTAAACCTGGAGCTCTCTGACAGCTAGACCTCTTTCTGTCTGCCCAGTGCTGGGATTACAGATGCACTCCACAACACCCAGCTTTTAAAAAATATTTTATTTATTGTTTTATATGTATGAGTGTATTGCCTGCATCTCTATAAGTGCACCTATATCATGCAATGCCCACAAAGGTCTGAGAAGGGCGTCAGATCCCCTGGAACTACAGTTATAGACAGTTGTTAGCCTCTGTGTGGGAGCTGGAAATAGAACCCAAGTCCTTTACTAGAGCAGCCAGTGCTCTTGACTACTGAGCCATCTCTCCAGCCCCCCACACTCAGATTTTTATGTGGGTGCTAGGATCCAAACTCAGGTTTTCATACTTGTGCAGCAAGCACTTTACTAACTAAGCCATCTCCCTAGCTCCTATAAGTTTTAATTTAAAACTTACAAATAGGGGCTGGAGAGATGACTCAGCACTTAATAGCACTGGCTGCTTTTGCAGAGGACCCAAGTTCGGTTCGCAGAAGCAATGTAACTCCAGTTCCAGGGGATCTGACTCCCTCTTCTGGCCTCTGTGCACATTGGATACATGGATGCACTTACATATATGCAGGCAAAACACTTATATACATACAATAAAAAAATTTATCAGAAACATATTCATTAAAATATATTTGTATACATGTCAAGATCATCATACATTTTTTTTCGGTCTGTCTGTTAATGTGGTGAATTATGCCAATTAACTTGTGACTGTCAAAACAATCTTGTATTTTTGAGATATATCACCTGTGGTCATGATATCTCATCTTTTAAAAAAAACATTGTTGGGTCCTATTTGATAAATCTTTGATAATACTTATATCTGTTTATTATATTTTTTGTAATGCTTTTATTGTTGGTATCAGAATAATGCACATCTATTAGAATGAGTTGAAAAGTATTCTTTCTACTTAAGGTTTTCTTAATATTATCTATTATTATTTTAACTGCCTGTAGAATCTGTAGTTACTGATCTCATTCCTATTAGGAGTTTTCTCTCTTTCCTCTCTCTCTTGATCTCTCATTGATCATCTTGGCTAAAGTAGTTGTAAAGAACCACCGTTGGCCTTCCTTCATTTTTTTTCCCCTGTGATTTAAAAAGATTTCATTGACTTCCACTCTGCTCTTTACTGTTTCTCTGTCTACTTTGATTTCCGTTTGTCCTTCTTTTTTCTCATTTCTAGTAGTATAATTTAAATTTTATTAATTATCTTTATTTTATGTGTATGAGTGTGTTGCCTCCATGTATGTAAGTTCACCCTCATCATGCAATGCCCACAGAGGTCAGAAGAGGGCATCAGATCCCCTGGAACTGGAGTTAGAGGTGGCCGTTAGCTGCCATCTGGGTGCTGGGAATGTAACCTGGGTCCTTTGCAAGAGCAGCCAGTGCTCCTAACTGCTGAGCCATCTCTCCATTTCTTACTTTCTTTTTTTCCCTCCCTCCCTTTCTTCCTTCTTTCTTTCCTTCCTTCCTTCCTTCTTTTGACAGTGTTTTCTTGTAGCCTCAGCTGGTCCAGAACTCACTCTGTAGACCAGATTGGTCTCAATGCCTCAGGGATTCGTCTGCAGTCTGCCTCTGCCTTCCAAGTGCTGGGATTTAAAGGCTTGTGGCACTATGCTTGGCAAATTGATTTATTTTTATTTTTATGTGTATGATTGTTTCGCCTGCACGTGTGCACTGCCCTTGAGGCCAGACTGCGGTGATGGATCCCTGGAACTTGAATTATGTGAGATGGAGGCCAGCATGGTCTACGTAGCGAGTTTCAGGATAATTGGGGTTGATGAAAGAAAAGAAAAGAAAGAATTTTGCAAACAAAATTATACCTTGAAACTCACACTGTTTTATATTTTCATTTTTCTTAAATTTTGTCCTTTGAATGGCCCAAGCGGTCTTTCCCGTACATTCTCTCAGGATACGAAGGACATGGTAATCAGTCTCTATTTAAGCATGCCTTGAATTCATACCTATTTTATAACAAACAACTTTTCTCCCGTTTTTATAAAAGACATTGCAATATGCAAGAAACTGCAGCTAGCACGTGTGAGGCTGGAGATGGTGAACAGAAAAGGATCGCCACCAAGCGACTGGGGAAAGAAGACCCTCCCACAAATCTTGCTAGGTGTCTGGGCCTTGGGTTTCTGGCTGGCAGAACGAATAGAACAGTAGTAGTATTGCAGGATCATTGCAAGGATTTGCATAAAATAGGCTTAATACTATGCGGAGGACAGAGAAGGCACTGTGCAAACCGGATCTGCTATTATTACTACTAATTTAAGTGTGACTCTTAAGTGAAACTGATCGCTTTTCTGGGGGAGGGGAGGACGGCACTCTAGTTAGTTTACGACTCACAGCCATAGGACAGGGCGGGACCACCGGAAGCTCCGCCCCCTCCAGAGGCGTCCGGTTGTCAAGGCAACGCGCGGCAGGGGGTTCGCAGCCGGAGTGTCGCGGGCGGCCTAGCAGAAGGTGATCCGGGCTCACCAGGCTGAGAGATGTCGGAGGACGACTCGGACAGCGCTGTCACCGACTCCCAGGCAGAGGACGATAACGAGCTTCCGGTCATCCAGCTGTGCGGGCTGGTGGAGGAGCTCAGGTACTCGCTGGAGGCTTCTCAGCCCGCCGCCCACCGTCGACCCCCCCCCCCCGCCCTGCAGCGTGCAGACCATCCAGACTCAGCTGAGCACAGGGGCGCTGGAGTTCGTCTTTGCCTCTCCTCTGTCCCTGGGCCACCAAGCCGATGGAGTCAGGACTGGTGGAGGGGCAAGGGGGCTGGTGTGAAGGCGGAAAGTTCGGAGAGGATTTGCTGAAGCTTTAGCCTGGTGTCTTCTTGGTGTTGGGCCATGTGCAAAGCTCTGCATCGCGCGGTCTCCTAAGTCCCTTTCCAATGTTACATTTTTAAAATTATTTTTATTTTCCGAGTATGAGTATACTACCTGCATGTATGTAAGTACACCCGTGTTGTGGAATGTCCGTGGAGGTCAGAAGGAGGACGTCAGAGTCCCTTGAACCAGAGTTAGGACCGTGGTTAGCTGCCATATGGGTGCTGGGATTCGAAACTGGGTCCTCTGCAAGAACAGCCAGTGCCCTTAACTGCTAAGCTATCTCAACAGACCCCCAATGGCACATCTTAGGATAAAATTAATGTGGCAGCCGGGTGGAAACTAAGCTATTGAAATGACTTGGCTGAGGCTTTGTGGGCTAACAGAGGAGTTAAACATGGAGATGGGCAGTAAAGAATGACTGTTTCAGGGTTCTGTATTTTCCGTAGTCTGTTTTATATCTATGGTAGCAAGTAAACGGGATAAGAAGATTGTGTGATGTAGTTGAGGTTCCTTGTACAATATATTGATCTTCCACAGAATATCCTGGTTCTGACAGTTGAATAGATGCTTCTATACATCTGTAAGTAGTTTACAACAGGATTGAGGGATTATTACTAAGAGCTACTGTTCTGAGTATCTACTCCAGGGCACAGGCTTATATATAAAATACAGCAATTGTAGGAGGTACACATTTTCCCTGAGTTTTCTTGACACAGGACCAAATCCACAGGCTACACCAAGAATATGATAGATGCTGAAAAGGCAAGCCTTCTGTGTTAATCTTAAAATCTCCTCAAACAGGAATTAGTACAATAGTACATGAAAACATCAAAGCTATTCTCTCTTCTGTATATATATGTATTTATGTGTGCACACAGATAAAGCAGACACCGTTTTATGTAGGAGAAGTAGTTAGGTCCTAATCTTGGCGTATATAAGATAAGCTAGATATGTCATCTCTAGTTGTTTAAAAACCATTGTTCAAAGCTTTCCTCATTTATAATAAACTTCCAGTGAACTTTTTCATCTGTTGTATGCTGGATATAAAAGAGCCGAGAAACACAAACCAAAGCAAACACCCTGAAGATGGAGGGTGAGTGTAGTTTAAAGAAAGTATTCAGAAAGAATTTTACTCAAGAGTTAGATAATGTCCAAAGATAAGCCAGCAGCAATGTTCAATGTGAGACCAGCACTCTGAATCTTGTGTCGTTATACATAATTATCAAGAGATCAAATACTTAAGTAACTCTACATGGCTAGGAACTGCTCTAAGGCCTTTTGCATTCCTTGTTTTCCTTGTTGCAGCCCTTAAAGAAAAGTGTTGTTATTATGCCCATTTTATAGGTCA
The DNA here is from genome assembly GCA_035773235.1 of Eospalax fontanierii. Classification (NCBI taxonomy): domain Eukaryota; kingdom Metazoa; phylum Chordata; class Mammalia; order Rodentia; family Spalacidae; genus Eospalax; species Eospalax fontanierii. Next base: position 16,909,623 of record CM069552.1, read on the forward strand.
AGAAAGCAAGGCACTAAGATATTACATGTCTTAGACAAGGCCACCTGCAGCAAATACTGAGCTGAGTACTGATTATTTGGGGTGTAAGCTCTTATTCTCAGAACTCACATAGGTGCCTTGTATCCTACAGCTATGGAAACGCTGCTCTCAAAACAGAAACAGAGATGTTTGAGAAATATTACTCTAAACTGGAACCCAGGGACCGCAGACCTCCACGGTTATCAGAAATGAAAACATCGGCAGAATTTTCGCAGGTACACAATGGAGAGTTGAAAATGACTTCACCCTGTTTGTCCCTCAAATGCATGCAGTATTTGTGTATTTGCCTTTGATGTGCCCTCTTTGGTCAAGTGGCCACAGGACTTCTTCCCTGTCCTATTTCATTCTTCTTTCCTCTCCAGGGTTTCCTTTTTGCTTTCTGACAGGGTCTCCTTAGTCCCAGTCTGCCTAGAAGTCACTACATGGACCAGGCTGACCTCCATCTCACAGAGATTCATCTGCCTCTGCCTTCTGAGGGCTAGAATTTAAGGTGCACGCCACCACGCCCAGCCAGAGTTTCTTTTTAAGTGAGGAAACCCAGTGCAGTTAGTAGTGAGTTGACTCTTCTAGAATATCTTAGTTTATGTGACAGAATTTCTTTAAGGCTGGGATGGTAGTGCACCCCTGAGATCTCAGCATTTGAGAGGCTGAGGAAGGAAGAACACAGAGTTTGAGGTCAGCCTGGGTTATGAAATAAATAAACCACAAGGGCTGGGAATGTAGCTTAGTGTAGAGTACTTACCTAAAAGGAACAAGGCTGTGGGTTCAAATCCCAATATTGAAAAGAAAATTCTCTTAAATGGGAAACTTAGTTTACAAGGTCTGTCTAGGCACATAAATGAGAGAAGTGACTCTTCTGTTGAACTTATCTCGAAGCATCAACTTATGTAATTTTATTCTTTGAGGACCAAACAAATCTACTTTGAGGACCACATATTCCCTGGATCACTCTCTGTGACCATTGCCTTAAATGTCCAGAAAGCCCAAGATTTTTGTCTGTTTGCCTAACACTGTACCCACATGTGCATTTCTCCTCTTTGTCCATTTCTGGAAGACCCATGCTCTGGGCTTTCCTTGACCTTTCCTTGAATGCTGGTGTGTAGCCCATTGTTGCTAAAATGCCTTCCCTGCAGGAGATGTGAACAGCATCTACCTCCTCCTCCTAAGGTCACAACAACAAACCAAAGTACCAATCCATCACAGTTCCCCCTGGGGAACCAAGACGTTTATTGGGTTTACTGACACATCATGGATGAGGGGTTACCGATGGGGGTGTGGGGGTCCCCAAAGCAGCTGCACTGGAAAGATGATGTCCAGCATTCTTTCACCATGTATTCTCCTTGTTCCATTCAGGGAATCTTCCAGAAGGTCTTAGAGCCCTTTTTGATGACCACTAGGGCTGCTATATAATCAGTTCCTCTTTGACCACGATTTTGTTTTTCTTGGGTTACAGTTCCGAGGTAGGCGTAGGTCAAAGAGCCGTGCAGGTCTGGACCATTTACCGGGCCTCAGTGTAGACCAAAAACTCAACCTTGTACAAAAGGAGCTGGAAGACACGAAGGAGGAAATAAGGCACATGCGGGCTAACGCTGAACGAGACCTGCAGCACCATGAGGTAGCCCTTCCTCTCGGTGTCCCCTTGCTCCCTGACTCCATCTCTGCTTCATTAGGGGTGCCTGTGGGATGTCCATGTTATTGTTTGTACTTTGGAAGAACACAGGGAGGATGAGACAAATTGAGATCTTATCTCTACAGAATTTATCACTGGCTTGAGGAGACAATTTTTAAACTTGTTTGCATGTAAAATGACAAAAACAACCAAAGACCACTCAGGTTTCATTGATGACCCAACCAACTTTCCTCTCTTCTTCAGGCAGGTAAAAAAGTGAACTCTAGAGGATGGAGAGACGGCTGAGTGTTAAGAGCACTGGCTGCTCTTGCAGAGGACCCCAGGTTCGATTCCCGACACCCACATGGCAGCTAACAACTGTCTGTAACTCCAGTTCCTGGGGATCTGATACCCTCTTCTGATCTCCATGAGAACTGCATGCGATGAATACACTTACATACATGCAGGCAATACTTTCATACACATAGAAATAATAATAATAAAAATCTCATTAAAAAAGCATAACCACCATAATCATGCATGCCCTCAAAATTTTATAATAATTCTGTAATAACCACAAGGATTTTGAGGTCTAAGTGAGTGAATTGGGTGCAAATCCCCAAGTCAGCCTTTATGTTACAGCATGCACAATCATAGGCATATCCTGCTGGATTCCAACGCAGCCTCTTCTGAAGAACCCAACAAAGTCACCTCCAGTGAGATAATAACCCTGTTTGCCTCATAAGATGAAGTGATTGGCTTGTCTTTGATAGCCATGTTGTATGAAAAACAGGCTCCTTAGCATAAGACTTGGCATGACCTTGAAGAAGGATATTCATTGTTTCAGGAAAGGTAGGTGACAGGAGAAAGAGGTTGAGCCTCGGATGAGCTTGACAAGCTTGTGGCATTGAGGAGTCTGGTTTGATTAGAGAACAGGGAATCAGGTTAAGTGGATCCACGAGACCTGAGATCGAGGCAGAAGAGTTCCTTGTCTTCTGTGTCTTGGAAAGCTGGGTCCCACTGAGGATAACTGAGCAAAAGAGAGGCTCACTGAAAACAGCGTGTGAGGGGACTGAGGCTCCCACACCGAAATGTGGAGGGCTGGGAAGACCCTGGAGTCTGGGGAGGTCCTGAGAAGGCACTCATTTCTTGGCATACCAGGAAAGCCTGGGCTAGAATGAGTCACCCTGTGGCATAAATGTCTTCACAATTTATCTTTCAAAGATGTGTGCGTGTTTATTTCAGTGTAATCTGTATTTGTTCTAGAACATGTTTAAATGCAGGTAAGCTAAAGGAACATTTGAAAACATCCACAATGCTGGTGCCTTGGCAGAAGGAATTACTGCTCACACCTGGATTTGTCTCCTTCTAGAGTTTAGATACGTTTCTATACATAAATGAATTTCTTTTTAAGTGGTATCATGTTATTTCATGAAGTCTAATTTTTGCTTAACACTGATTTTCCATGTCAACACACAGCTTTCCTTTATCTGCAGAGGACATGTGCCAAGAAGTCCAGTGGATCCTGAAACCTCAGATAGGAACAAACCCTATCCTGCCTTTTCTTCTACATACATACTTATAATAAAGTTTAACTCATAAATCTGGCACAGCATGAGACTAAAAATAACTAATATAAAATGGATAATTTTAACAATAAACTTTAATAAAATTGCCAGCTTCATTTCTCTTATACTTTGGAGCCATTATTCAGTAAAATAAGAGTTATTTTAAACACAGACACTGCAATCTCCCACCAATTAATTGATAACCTAGGTAGCTAATAACTGACCAAGGGGAGGCTAGTACATACAACAGGGTACTCGGGATAAAGAATGACTCCTGCCCCAGCTGGGACAGCATAAATTTTATCATGCTCCTCAGGATGATGCACAAATTAAAACACAAATCGCTTATTTCTTGAATTTCTCATTCAATATTTTCAGATGGCAGTTCTGCAGAAAGTGAAATTCAGATAAAAGGGATTTCTACACACATATACTCATTTATAACATCTTTTTTCAAGTTAAATAATGTATAAGAAGAGTTCTTTACCTCCTCAATAATCCATCACCTCTCTAGACTTAACCGAGACTCATGTTTTACATTACATTCTTCTGGATTTTTGGAGGCATTGTGTTGTTTTGAAATAGAGTCTCACTCTGGCCTCAAACTCATGACAGTCCTCCCTCCTCAGCCTCCCAAGTGCTGGAATGCACCACAACATTCAGATTTTCCCATATATCTTATATAGATTTACATTTAATGGAGAAATAATATTTCCAATATGTAAATACATATTGATGGAGATAACTGATCTTGTTTTGTTTGTTTGCTGTCTTTTATGGTTGTTCCAACTTCTCTGAGGCATGTTTTAAAATTTTTTTAATATATTTTTATTCTATGTTTATTCATGTTTTGCCTGAGTGTATGTAAGTGCACCATGTGCGTGAAAAGCCCACAGAGGCCAGAAGAGAGCATAGGATCCCCTAGAAATGGAGTTCCAGATGGTTGTTAGCCACCATGTGGGTGCTGGGAACCACGTGGTTTCTCTGCAAGAGGAGCCCGTGCTCTGGGCCATCTCTCCAGCCCTCTGAGGCATATTTTTGAATAATAGCATTCATATAATCAGGTTTGTACTTAAGGATATCTTTCTCAGCTTAAGAGTCACCCCATATTGAGATGTAGGTGATGGGGGACTGAGTTGCCCTTAGAGGGAGTGCCCTTTGAGGGTCTTCTGAAACTGTCTTTGCTCTTGGACTGACCCTCCCAGGCTATCATCGAGGAGGCAGAAATTCGATGGAATGAAGTGCAGAAAGCAGTCCATGACTTTGAAAAGGATATCCTAAAAAGTATATCCAAGAAGAAAGGGAGCATTCTGGCCACTCAGAAAGTGATGAAATACATCGAGGACATGAACCGCCGGAGGGTGAGTTGCAGGCAGCAGAAGCTCTGAAAGGAAGGGTGGGGCTCTTAGGATAAAGATGCAGAAGTTACCGTAATGCTTCCCCTGTACACAGATTTGCTTATACCCACAAAACGTGTGTTTTAAAATGAATGTTTATTAAGGCAAAACAATCAACCAGGCAGGATGAATATTTGTGGTATTTCAGATTGATGGCCTCTTGTTTGTTTGTTTCAGTATCTGCGTATTATCTTGAGCTCTGGAGCTGGGCTGCTGCAGAGAGTGAGACTGGTCACTCAAGCTCTTTGAGTTTCCTCACTCTCAAGAGACCAAGGCAGACTGCTATGAGAGAAGAAGGGGAGTGGTCAGAGGCACTGAATGCTTCAATTTCAGGGGGTTTATAGCATGTTAACCTCTGACCCCCAGCGTCAGTTAAGCAGAGTCTTTATCCCAACACGAGAAGTGATATCAGTTCTGTTGGCTATGATGGGAGCAGAAGACCGAAGAGTCCTAAAATCATTTTGTCAGTAAAATCTCCAGAAGTAGCACCACACCCAACTGCTGCTGAGTAGAGGCAGTGTGAAATCGGCACTGGTGAAATGCTGTCTCTGCACCAGTTTGGGCAGAAGTTAAGAGGGCTGAAAAGAAATGACTGAACAGTAGGGCTCAAGGTCTGGTTCATAGCCCTGGGTCTACCTTTCAAATCAAAAGGGAAAAAGATGAGAAATTGATTAAAATGTGCTTTTATTTTTCTTAGGATAATATGAAGGACAAATTATGTTTGAAAAATGTTTCTCTCAAAGTTCAGAGGAAAAAAATGCTTTTACAATTGAGGCAGGTATGTGTTTTCTCTCTCTCTCTTTCTCTCTCTCTCTCTCTTTAAAGGTAGCCTGAATAACACCCCCGTTCCCATCCCACCCACTACCCCGCAGATACTCCCGTCCAGATCCTTGTAATCTGTGAACAGCTTTCCTGTCACTGCAGAAGAACTTTGCAAATGTTAGTCATTTAAAGGTCTCGAGGTGGGGAGAGGTTCTCATGTCCTTTCTGCGGCTATGATAAAATATCCTGACAAAAAAGGCAACTTAAGGGAGAAAGGGATTCATTCCAGGTTACAGCCCTTCGTCGTGGGGAAAGTCAGGGTGTCAAGAACTTCAGTGGTATCACAGCCGCAGTCAAGAACAGAGAGAACTGAATGTGCACATGCTTGCTTGAGCTCAGCTCAAGTTCTCCACTCCTGCATGGTCCAGGAACCCCTGCCGAGGGAATGGTGCCACTCCTTGTGGGATAAGTCTTCCCACATCAATTAATTAATCAAGACAATCCTCCACAGTCATGCCCATGGACCAACCCAATGTAGACAATTCCTCCGTTTCGTCAATTTGACAACGAACGTGAACCATCGTAGGGGATGAACTTGGATTCCCTGACTGCACCCGATGTCACCTCCCTCCTCGTGAAATGGATCAAGGATAGTGAGAGGACATATAATAAGCACAGGTCCAAGTGATGATGATTATGATATTGAATGAAGTCGTGAGCCAAAGAATACTGGCAGCGTCTAGAAGCTGGAAATAACAAGGAAACGATTATTCCCTAGAGCCTCCAGAAGGAATAACATTAAGATTTAGCCCCTAAGCCCATTCAGGCCTTCAGCCTCCAGAATGGGGAGATTATAATTCATCTGCATGATTTTAAGAGATTAGGTTTGTAGTAATTTGTTATAGCAGCTAGAAGAAACCAATACAGCTCCTGGCAGGCAATCCAAAGGCCTTCCATAGACAGAATTGGCTTAAATTTGAGGTTCCTATGACATACTTGTGATCTTTATAGAGGAATGTGACTGAGTGGTACTGTTATACTGGTGAGTGTTTCAACAGCTGACTTCAAGGGCTCCTGATTAAACACAGGAGGGATGATGTGGTCCTAGGATTCTGGAACATGGTCTGTGGCTCCACCCTTTTCTTGCTCAGTGTTTTTATCTTTATATCAAATATGGGTCCTAATGACATGTGCATCAGAGGTGGCTTTGGATGTGACATAGGACTGGGTGGAACAATGTTCATGTCAGGCAACTATGATTTGGTTGGCTCAGGATCCAGAAAGACCTCAACAAGCTGGGACAGTTTTAACATGACTAGGGAGAAATGCAAGACTCCCAAAATACTAGTGCAGGTACAAGCCAGCTTAGATGTAGAGTATCTGATAACGAGTTCACAATGCTGGGGTCCAGGCTATCCTAGAAACACACCATCCAGACCCAGGAAGAACTGGTTCTGCTCTACCCTGCCTCATGTAGCCCTGATCTGGAGTTTTGTGTGCCAGTGGGAGCTCCGCACTTGAAAGAATCAGACTGGAAGGTAATGACAGAGGAAAGAAGATAGCTAGCTGACTGTGCTCAGGGCTGCTGTGGAAAGGGAGCTCAAGCCCACGGACCGGGAGACACCCAGGACAGGAAGCGTGAGGACTGGGAGACAGGCAAGAAGGAACACCACCCAAGGGCACCCTGCAAATGGTGAGCTCCTGGGCCCCAGAGCTTCATACAGGCTCCATGATGAGGAGTTTCAAGTGGGGAGTATGCAAATGACCTTTAACCAACATGCCAATGCTGCACAGAGGTGACACAGATGTGAGCCCTGCCCTGGAGCTCACAGACTAATGGGTGGGCACAACAGCTCTGTACAGAGGGAACGGAGGAACTGAGGCTGAGAACCACTGCTGTCAGAGGTTTATTGGAGACAGGAGTTGCTCTGGGCATAGCGAATGGGATATGCAGTGTAGCTGGAGGGTGGGTGGCTGGTATCTGGGCTTAAAGAAATTGTGGTGTTTGGGAAGAAGCAGTGCCCCAGTAGAGGGCAGGGGTGGGTACCACAGCAGTCCCGGAGCTGGCTATGGCTCCCTCAAACAAGAGGGCCTGGGCTTGGCTGGTCAGGCCACGGGGTCAGACACAGGTCAGAGAGTAGACCACCCCCCCACCCCTCCCACCCCCTCACGGCCATCCTCCCACTCCTCAACCCCCCCCCCACTAACATACCTCCTCTACAGAAATGTGGGGCTACGGGAGGGGAATTTACGGGGAGCCTTTTCTGAAATTCTGATTTTAAAAGTTGCATTTTTGTTGGTTTGTTTATTTTGAGACAAAGTCTCAACACCCACCCCATGTTGGCCTTGAACTCACTCAAAGTCCTCCGGCCTCAGCCTCCCAAGTGCTGGAATTACTGGCATGTGAACTCAGAGCTAGCCTAGTTTACATAGTGAGACTGTCCTAAAAAAATTTTTTTTTTTTTAAATTATGAGTGTGTCTGTGAGGGAAAGTGGGTGGATGCACATGAGTGCAGTGACCGTGGAGTCCAGAAGAGGGCGACAGATCCCCTGAGTAGGAGTTACAGACACTTGTGAGCTGCCCACCTTGGGGTCTGGGAATCAAACCCAGGTCCCCTGGAAGAATATCTCATGCTCTTAGCCACTGAGGCATCTCTCCAGCCCTTTGAACTTTTTAAATGACCTGCTTTATAGACTTCCTTCAGCGCCTTGTCTAAGCATCATTTTCCCAGTGGAAGTGTTGTGGCCTGGCCCTGGGACTTCAGTGTTCCCTTGTCCTTCCTCATTGAACCACACTGTCAAGTTTCCACCTTCAGCCCGTGCTCCCTCATGCATGCTTCTTGAGGCCAGGGGGCACTGTGTTAAATAATAGCTAGCCCCAGTGTCGAGCACCATGTTGGTGTCCAGAATGTTCACTGACTGAATGATAGCAGCCCTCTAAAGCCTCAGCATAGTGGGAGCCTAAGCCAGCGATCACACCTGACCCTGGCCTCTTTTCTTCTCTCTGAACCACAGAAGGAAGAGGTAGGCGAGGCCCTGCATGATGTTGACTTTCAGCAGCTCAAGATTGAGAACGCTCAGTTTTTAGAGACGATTGAGGCGAGGAATCAAGAACTGATCCAGCTGAAAATGGCCTCTGGGAACACCCTGCAGGTCCTCAACGCCTACAAAGTAAGGCCCACCCCAGGCAGGCACCTCAACCCACCGACCTGCTAACCAGCCGTCTTATTGCACCTACCTGCCCCTCCTCAGGGAGGTTCCTACAGTCGCCGCTGCTTCACTCAGTCCTTAGGTGTCTCCTGTCCCCTGACCTCTCTTGACTTGGCAAAACGGGGTCTCCTACAATCCCCAGAATCCTCCCACAGTTCTTGGCTGTTCACAAGACCCACCTGGGAGCCTTTTCCTTTTTAAAGCCTATGTCTGTGCTCTAGTCCCATCCTAATTGAATTAGGGGGTGAAGGCCATGCATCTTGCTTTGGTTTTAAATTCCCTGAGTGATTGTTAGGCAGCGTGTTTGAAAGCTAAGCACATCTAGGGCCCCGTTTAATTGAGGTATATCTTCAGTGCTTCACTTAAAGCCCTGTAAAAGAAACCAGTCCCAGCTTTAAATCAGAAAACCACTACATTATTTATCACCTGAATGCAAAGCTTTGGGGAGAAAAAAGAGGCACTATTAATAATTAAGCATGAACAGGGCCTATCCCCAGCAGACCAGGCCATCTGGTCACCCTGCGAGCACTGATGTAGTGCAGTGGCCTGCAAGATGGGTGAGTGTTTCCTACCCCCAGCCTGCATGCTAAAAATGACTTTCACAGAGGAACATGTGCACAGAATTGGATGATAGAGAACACTAACTGTGACACCCAACACAGCAAGACTGGGGTCTCCTGTCGAAAGACCATTCTTCGCTTTGGTAGACCTGTATTGCCAATTTTTTTTTTTAACCTCATTTTATTATTTTTACTGTGTGTGTGGTGGGGGGATATGGACCATGTCACACATATAGAAGTCAGAGGACAACTTTCAAGAGATGGTTCTCTCCTTCACCTTGTAGATCCCAGGGATCAATCTCAGGTCGTCAGGCTGGGTGGCTGGCCCTATTCCAAAATATTATACCTCAATACTATGCTTTAAATTACATCAATCAAACATTTGTAGGAGTTGGGGGCCTTTTCTCTTGTGAGAATAAGTAACCCCATAATATGAAACATTTGTCTCTGGTCATGCCAAGCTGAACATGTTTTCCATCTGTTCCTTCACAGATAACTTGCCAGCCCTCGGCCTCACGCCAGGTGGCATTGACAGCTCTGGCCTACATGATTTGCATATGGGCTTCATCTGGTCCACCAAAATATGATTAAGCATATTGGCAGCGCATGTCTCTAACCACAGCAGTCTGCAGAGGCAGCAGCCTGGGCAACCTAGGGCAAGTTTGGGGCCAGCCTGGGAAACATAAAGAGACCCAGTCTCAAAGAAACAAACAGCAGAAAAATCCCCCAAACCCAAAACAAAGTGAATTTGAATATATAGAGACCAAATTTAGGTTTCCTCAACATTTTTCTTCACAAATGAAAAAACCTGAGGCTCAAAGAGGCAGCGATTAGTCAGAGTCAGGCCACAAACGAGAGACAGCTGGGAGACCCTGCCCAGCGGATGTCCCACACAGAGTACAGAGGTGCAAGCAGTCAGACCTTATTGTGGCAAATGAACAGATCATATACTTTTGGCTTACGTCTTTCGATCAGTTGCTTTCAGATGCGAGCAGTCCCTGTGGCTCCTAGACCCTTGATGCCTGGAGAGCTGCGTAGGATGTAGCTAGCTCCTGTTGGACCTTGTGGAGACAGTAAAGCCGCACAGGGCCTGCCTGTACCTATGGGGTTGGGAAGTGGAGTTATTGGCGTCCACAGTAAAGTTTATAATCGGGCCCTGAGGACTATAAGATAGTGGAAATTCATTGTACAGACTGCAGGCAGTGCTCGAGCAGCTGGACACAGGCCACAGGGGCCATTCTGGTCAGAATCCCTGTGGTCATCTTGCCAATATGCCTGTTGCATGTGAAGGTGGACCCAAGTAAGGGGCTAGGGAGAAGTGGGCTCATTTCTCCCATGTTCCAGCTCTCCTAGGGGAAACTGAGGCATAACTGTGACTCTGGTGGTTCTACTTGGGGTCATATGCCTCAGTTGCCAGAGACAAGGTTTTGCATCTAACCTTTCTGTGGTTTATGCTGTGTGCCCAGCAGAGGACAGGACCGAGGAAGAGCACATGCTCCGTGAATAGCAGGTAACTGCCAGCAGTTTGGGTTTGTATTTGGTGGCCATGCGAGCGTGATAGAGGGAGCCCTTTGGCACAAACATGAAACACCCAAGTATAAGATCTTGTTGAAAACATGCAGATCGACTCCTCTATATTGGTAAAAGTACCAATCCTATGGCATGCCAGGCACAGGGCCAGGTGCTTGAAGCCCAGCTCTGAGACTACACAAGCAGGCACGCTCTCCTCTGTGACTCTTCTGAGTGAGTCCGAGTGTGAATGGCACCTTTTCTCTGACTGCCTGCCCTTGGGCCTGCATGGTGGGTCTGGCAGAGCATAAGCACGTGACTATAGCTACTGTGAGTCACTCCTGACTCACGTGATTGGTGCCTTGAGGAAGATAGAATTCTAAGACAGCCCTAGCCCTCTGGCTCGAAGGTTCATACACCCTGTATGATCCCAGCCAGGACTGCAAATGTGACCACTTCTGGCACTGGGTTGTTTCTGTGATGTGACTAGTTACATGACATGGCAAAGTGGACCGTACCCTAAGATGGGAGGTGTCCAGACAGGCCTGACTTAATCACACTAGCCCATAGAAAGCAGAGTTTCTTTGCAAAAGGAAGTCAGAGATGTGAAGCACAGATGGAAATTTCTAGGCCAGAAGTTCTCCATCACACTGCTAAAAGACAGAGGAGGCCCCCGGAGCCATCTTAGGTGCCCTCTAGGAGCCAAGGGACCTGCTGCCAGCCAGGAAGAAACTCCTCCATGCTATGAATTCAAGGAAATACATTCTGCAAACAACCACTGGGCTTGGGTGAAGACCCCGAGCTCCAGATGAGAACCACAGTTCGTTTCAGCCGCACCAGGCCCAGACTTCTGCCCTAGAGAAACAGAGATAAGGAGTGGCTGTTGTATAAGCCAGAGTCTGAGGTGGTTTGTTATACTGGTAGAAAGCTCTGCCTGTCTTTTCAGAAGTGGCCTCTTCAAGTGACCGACATCTCTATTAAGCATCACTTGTGCGGTTTACACCCCTCAGTCCGACAGAGCACAGTTCCGTTCTGTCCTGTTCTGCCTCTCAAAGGTTTAGGGGCAAATGTCTTCCTTGGCCTTTCTTTGTGCCCACCTGAATCTGGTTCGCAGTGAAACCCTGCCCTGCCTGCCCTGCCTCCCCTGCCTCAGCCCCAAGTAGCTGACCCCTCTGTCCGGTCTCTTATTCTCACAGGGATGTGGAATAGCAAATGCGGCTTCAAGAAGCAAGAACTGGAGAGACAGGGAGATGCTGGCACCTAGATGCCTAGGTCCCCAGGAGGGCGGCTCCTGGCTGTTTTCTCTACCTTTGATATCCTGGGATAATGTCCTTGCAACATCCTCTTTCTCCGCTTCCCCTTTGTGCCCTCTGACCTCCTCTTCCGGCTCCTTTGGGCCCTCCTCCCCCAGACTCTTTTCTTGACCTCAAAGGTCCCTCTCTTTCCTCTTCACAGAGCTGAGTGTGACTCTCTCTCGGTCCTCATTCCTGCTGCAGGGCACCCTCACCCCCTGCCATAGGCACATTGGCACAGTTGCAGTATTGGGATTCTTGCAATGATTTGTGACCTTCCTCACTTCGCTGTGAGTGACCTTCCTGGAAGCGAGGCCTAGACTATTTCACCAACCAGTGCCTGGTACAGGGTGGGTTAGTTCTCAGAGTGTGCTGAGAGAGACCTCTAAAAATCACTGGCTCCTTTCTACAGGCAAAATACATCCCAGTATCAATGGAGACTTCCCTTAAGGGTAGAGCTCTGGGAGAGGGGTCCCCAGGAGGTAAGTCAGGAATCTGAGGGAAGCTGAAAGGCCAATGATGTGATAGGAATCAGTAAGATGGCTTGTGCAGGATTCTCTGGACACCAGAAGGCCCAGCCTCTTTAGGTAGGGGTGTGTGGTAGAGCTGAACTCTACACTCATTCAAATCCTGGCCTCACCGTCTGTGATCACCTGTGCTCGGCCTCTGTAAAGATCAGTTAGCAGGGATGGGGTCAGACCTAGCACCTGTGGGGAGCGCCTCCTTCTGTACCCTCGTGAGGGCTGAGTTATCGCACAGTGCTGTGCCCTCAACCAGGATGTCAGCCCTGCGAGGTGACCACACGAACATTGGAGAAGTTCAGAGACTTCCTAAAGTCTGTCTTAAGCGGTGGGGCAGGATTTGGATCCTGCTCTTGGATTACTCTTCCTTCCCCATTAAGGCCACGACACCAAGATCCTTCCCTCTCTCCCACCAGGCCTCAGACCCCAGATCTGGGCTCCTGGGGGAAGGGTAGTCCCCAGTTCCTGTGGAACTGCGTAGATGGGACCGATGGCCCGCAGCCTCTTGTCCACATTCCACCACTCTGAGTACCCCTCTCAACTGACACTTGTCATGTTGGTATGTTTCAGAACAAGCTTCATCGGGCCTTGGAAATCTATAATAACCTTGACAAGGAGATCTTGCTGAGAAACGAGCTACTGGGAAAAATTGAAAAAGAAACCATACAGGCAGAGGAGGTAGGAGGCGAATCATGCCATTTCTGATGTCTGGTCTCCTGTCCCAAAGGGTCAATGTCCTTGGTTGTTAATCTAGAGAGGAAGCCCAGACCACAAAAATCAAAATAGCTCTGAGCCACACAAGTAGACCAGACTTACGGCTCAATGCTGTTACATTTACTTCTGGGTGAGGTCCCAGAGTCCACATGACATGCCAGAATTCAAGTGATCCACAGACTACTGCTTTCAAGTTTTAGTGTTCATAGCCTCAGAACAATATATAATGCATATGGCCATTACCTAATATGAGACAAAGTATACAGTTTGGTATAAAAGGAAGACACATACACATACATGAACACATGCATGTACACACACAAAGAAAGAGAGAGAGAAAGAAAGGGAGAGAGAGAGAGAGAGAGAGAGGGAGAGAGAGAAGAGAGATCTGTAAAATGTAACTATCCCTTGGTGATGCTCACAGTGTGAGCAGATTGCAGCTGCTGAAGGACTGCTGTGACCTGTGCCAAGGCCTGTGGCCACTGTGTGGAAGGGTGGGTAGAGCCTGCAAAGCTGCCTACATGTCTACTTTGAATGCTACTTCCCTGGGCATATGTAGTCAAATGTCTGTAGCTGTATGGACTTGGGTGTTCTCCACAGGGGATCCTTTTGTGAGACATAGAGGAGAGACAGTTGGCCTCTGAGGTAGAAGGCTGGCCTCAGTTCAGCACATCCAGCTTCCAGCCTTGATACCTTTAATGAGACAGGACTGTTTTCACACATGTAAAATAGGGGCCACAGCCCTTGTGGCAGTGACTAGATAGGTTTACCTATAATGATGCTTTGTCGACCTCCAACACTATAAGTACAGTTATTAGTGATATTCTTTTGAGTGGGTTGAAGTGTCCCCATCAGAGTGTATGGTCCAAACTTGCCACAGTGACCAGAATGCCACAGGATCGCCACATCTGACTGTGATATCAACCACCTCCTGTCCTTGATGGAGATTCAACTTCTGAAAATAGCCCAGAGCATATAGAGTGACAGGTAGCAACACTTTTCTTGGACTGATAGTGATTAGATTAGAAATAAAATTTAAACCCATTTTTAAAGGCCCGCTATTCACTGTTTAGTATTTTTTGTTTGCCTGTTTGGTTTGTGTGTGTGTGTGTGTGTGTGTGTGTGTGTGTTTTGAGACAGGGTTTTAACTATGTAGCCCTAGCTGGCATGGAACTCACTATGTAGAACAGGCTGCCCTAACTCACAAAGATCTACATGCCTCTGCCTCCCGAGTGCTGGGGGATACTCCACCACATCCATCCTACTTGTTAGTTTTCTTGTTATCCTTTTCTTCCCAGTACCAGGGATTGAACTCAGGGCTTTGCACATGTTAGACAAAGGTTACATCCCTATCTCATTGTTAACATTTAAAACGAAACTTGGGATATAATTCACCTACTATATAACTTACTCTTTTAAAATATACAGCTTAACAGCTTGTGGCATATTCGTAGAGTTATATAATCATTAGCACAACAGTTTTAGAACCTCTGCATCTCGAAGGAAGAAGCCCCCTCTTCTCCATTCCCATCTTACCTTCCTTCCCTCCTCCAGCCTAGGCAATCACAAATCGACTCTCTACCTCTGTGTATTTTTAAAATATATTTTTATGTGTATGAGTGTATTGCCTACACATATGTAAGTACATCCGTGTGGTGTAATGCCCATGGAGGTCAGAAGAGGGGGTTGTATTCCCTGGACCTGCAGTTATGGATTGTTGTTAGTTGCCCTGTGGGTGTTGGGAATTGAACCCAGATCCTCTGCAAGAGCAACCAGTGCTCTTAACAGTTGAACCATCTCTCTAAGCCCTGTTTTTTTTTTTTCTTTTTTTAATAAAAATAATGTTCTGTTGATTCTTTGAGACTTTCGTACAATGTGTTTTGCTCATGTTGATCCCCTATTCCTCTCCTCTAACTCCTCCCAGATCCACCCTCCACCTCCCCACGCCCCTAGCTTCATCTCCTCTTTTTTTTTTTTTAGTAACCCACCAAGTTCGGTTTGTGTTGACTATGTAATAGATGTGAGGCCATCCACTGGAGTCCAGTTGAACTTCCAGGGGCCACACCCTTAAACTGTGCTCCCCCCCAAGAAGCCATCAACTGCCACTAGCCCCTCAGTTAAGGGTGGGGGTTTATGAGCCCCGCCCTCCCCACTCCATGCCAGAATGTCAACTGCCTTGTCTTGTGCAGATCTTGTGCTGTGAGTTCACAAGTGCAGTGGCCCTTTCATGTCCTTTCTGACATCTGGCTCGCACTTTCTATGCCCTCTTCCATGGTGGTCCCTGAGTCTTGGGGTGGGGTGATGGTGTAGATGTCCCATTTGTCAGATTTGTGTGGAAAAGCACTTTTATCCACTGAGACATCTCACTGACCCCTTCTGTATGTTCTTGCCAAAACTTAGTTATTTTTTAAATGACCATCTAGGTTCGTATGTAGTGTTTTGTTATGGTTTTGATATAAATTACTCTAATGACCAATAACACTAAGCACCTTGGTGTGTGCTTAGTGCCCACGTGCCTGTCATTTTGAAGAAACAGCCACTCATATCCTTTGCTTTGTTTTTAATTAGTTTTTTTAATGGAGTTATAAGAATTATTTGTATATTCTAGATTCAATACCTTATCAGATATGTTATTTTCAGATTTTTCTCTAATTTTGTGGAGTTTCATTTTCTTAATGGTAATATTCACAGCACAAAAAATTTAAATTTTGGTGAAGCCCCATTTACGTTTTTGTTTTTCACTTATGCTCTGAGGTCAAAAGTGTTAAGCTTTTGACTAACCAGATATCATGAAGATTCGCTCCTATGTCTTTTATTTTTTCAAGGCTTACAGATTTAGCTCTGACATTTAAGTTTTGAGGCAATTTTTTAAATGACCCAAGGGAGGGATTCAAAAGCTGCAAGAAAAAGGAAAGATAAAATTTGATCATAAAACTCATGACAATAACCTTATTCACCATTTGTGGTTTTTACTGTTACTTCCTGTGGATTTGAGCTGCCATCTGGTGTTGCTTCTTACTCAAATATGGCTTTACTTCTGCCCCTGTCCTTTGTACTGTCCACTGTTCAAACATATTACATTTTTATAGGATATAGGCCCCCAGACACAATTATATATGTATTTTCTATGTATTTCCTTTTTAGCCAGTTGAGAGATATGTAATTAGACTAGTATTGATAATTACATCATTAATTTTGTTTTTAATGAAGACTCCAAGTTTCTCTTTGTTGTCATTTGTTTTCAGCCTGAAGCATGTCCTTCAACATTTCGTAGAAGGCACATGTCCTAGGTTTTTCTAGATTTTTGTTGATGGGGAATCTCTTTTCTATGCCTTCATTTTTTAAAAATTGTCTTTTAGTTTATAAATTTTATACTTACAGAAAAATTAAGATGGTATAAATTCCTTATGCCATATCGTTTCTCCTTTTTTAACATTAGTATGATGTTGTTACAATCAGTGAGGTGATATTGCTTCATTATTATTGACTAGAATTCATGTCTTTTTACATACTTCCCTTTTGCCTAGTGTCTCTGTCTCCTCCAGACCTCATCCAGGATATCCTTACTGGCGGTACTTGTCCAGGACTTCCTGGCACTAGAAGATCCTCTATACTCATCTTGGATGATTTCTGTTCCATCTGAGAATCAGCCATTTCCTCAAGGAATCATGATTCCTTTTGTTTGATATTGGCATAAGAAATCAAGATTTGATGGGCTGGAGAGATAGCTCAGTTGGTAAAGTGCTGGCCATGCAAGCATGAGGACCTCAGTTCTATCCCCAGAACCCACATAAAAATCCAGGTGTGGTGACTTGTCTCTGTAATCCCAGTGCAGAGAGAGATGGATTCCTGGGGCTCAGTAGCCAGTCAGCCTAAGCTAACTGGTGAGCAATGAGAGAGACCCTGAGAGACCCTATGTCAGAAAACAAAGTGGACAGAGCCTGAAGAACAGCACCTGAGGTTGTCCTCTGGCTTCCACACATAGACCCACATGTGCACAAATACACATGTGCACCTGCACCCATGTGAATACACACATACAAGAAACCAAGTTATGTATGTGCTCCCTTTATTTTTGAAAGATCATTTTGCTGCATATAAATTCAATGGTTGGGCTGAGGAGATGACTCCATCAGTCAAGTGCCTGCTATATGACCTTGAGAACTTGAGTTTAGATCCCTGGCACCCATGTAAAAGCCAGGTGAAGTGGTCCATATCTGCAACCCAGTGGTGGTGGGGACAAGGGGTTTGGAGACAAAAAGATATCTAGAGCTCATTTATCAGCCAGTCTGGCCAAACTGTCCAGGTCCAGGGAAGAGACTCTGTCTCGAAAAATAGAGTGGGAAGCCATCACAGTAGACAACCAGTGTTGACCTCTGCCTCCACACACACTCAAACACACACGTGGACACACCCATGCAAACACATGTATAGAACACACACAGAGTTCTTTTTGTGACCGTTTTTCTTCTTTCTATATGTCATCCTCTTTAATGTATGTCATTCCATCGCCCTCCGGCCTCCATTGTTTCTGATGAGCAGTCAGCTGATGTGCTCATAAAGCTGTTATACACGATACACTGTTTTCTCTTGCGGCTCTCAGGCTCCTCTTTGCCTTGTCATCCTGCATTCTGAGTGTACTGTTTGGATTGGATTTCCTTGGATTTATCCTATCTGGAGTTTGTTGATTTAGGTGTTTAGCTGAATGTTTTAAAAATAAAAACTGGAAAGTTCTTAGCCAACGAGTCTTTGAGTAGGTTTTCTGTTCCTCTCTCCTTCTCCTCTCCTGTCACTCCCATTGCATGCGTGTTGGCACATTTAGTGCTATCCACATTTCTTTGAAACTGTTCGTTTTTCTTTGTTCTTCCCCTTCCTCCTGCTCTTCATATTGCATAATTTCTACCAATCTATGTTTAGATTTACTGATCACTTCTTCTAATGGCTTAAACCTACTAATGCTTCCCCACAAAAATGGAAAATTTCCTTTCCATTATTGTTTTTAAAGGGGTCCCAGTGTCAGGCATGGTTGTGTACACCTTTAATCCCAGTGCTCAGAAGGCAGAGGTACGTGGATCTCTGTGAGACTGAGGCCAGCTTGGTCTACATAGCGAATTTCAGACCAGCTGAGACTATGGGGAAACACTGTCTAAAAAAAGGAGGTCCCAAATTCCTCATTTAAAAAAACAATTTTTAGTGATAGTCTCTACTTGATGAGAGATTATCATTCCTGTAGTGATTAAAATCTTTTAAAAATCCTTTTGAGACTGAGTATCTATGTATCTATCATCTGTGGCCCAGAGTGGTCTCAATCTGTTGATCCTCCTGCTTCAGCTTTCTGAGTGCTGGAATTTGAGGAACACACCACCGTGCCCAGCTTTCCTTTAAGTCTTTATGATTTACTGTGGTCTTTGGATAGCTGCTTTGAAAACTGTGTGCTTAGCTTGCCTGCTTTTTGTGTTTTGTTTTCTGAGTGGGTTGCACTTTGCTGCTTCTTTGCCCATCTCATAATCTGAGTTGTTAATTTTTAGCAATTTGGCTGGACTAGGTCAGTAGATTCTGCTTTCTCCTACTAGTATCCTCAGAGGGGTAGCCTTGTCACGCATGCCGTTTGACAGCCAGGGATGACTGCTGTTTCAGCTGAGATGATTACTATTCCAGTGAGTTCTCTTGATTTTTCATCTTCCTGCTAAACTCCAGCTGCCCACACTGGACTCAAACTCGGCCTGTATTAATTACCCCTTAGTTTCTCTGTTACTGTCCACAGTACTCTAAGACATAGTCTTACATGCTGATCCAATTCTAATTCAGGCTTCTTTTCAGGTAGCAAGGTGTTATCAATCTTTAAGGCTTTCTCCAAACCCAGTGAGGCACTTCTTGGCCTATTTGTCTGGTTCTGTTAAACATCTCGCTGGTCTATCTAGCATTTTGTTGCTTCTTGTAGTAGTGAACCAAAAAGCTGGCTTGTTCCAAAGACTTCCCTTGTTTTCTGCAAAATCCTTAGGTATGAACTCTTTACAATTTTTCTTCCAAATAAGATCAGTCGCTTAGGCAGCCATGCAAAGTTCTGGGGCTGACAGTCTTTTCCTCTAGGCAAAACTCCTGCCATGGACATGGGACTTGGAACAGTGGACCACATTTCCTGTGGTGACATCCCTGCTGTACAAGTGGAGTGCTCTGAGGGGGTTGTAGTTCCCGGTCTTCATAACATGACTGTCAGGGCTATAGTACATGTTTTGTGCTTCACGATATCATCTTCTTCTTCTTCTTCTTCTCCTCCTCCTCCTCCTCCTCCCCCCCCCCTCCTCCTCCTCCTCTTCTTCTTTTCCTTTTCCTTTTCCTTTTCCTTTTCCTTTTCTTCCTTCTTCTCCAAGATAAGGTCAGCTCAAACTGACCTTAAACTCTCAACCCACCTGCCTCAACCAGTCTTCTATATTCTGGGATTACAGGAAATGCTGTCATGAGAGAATATCTTGGATATTCTCTAATCTTTATCCTGACAAAAACTAGTATGCACTATGGTTCTGGGCACATCCTTAAGTCTAACCACAGCTTCTCTGTGCTAATCAGTTTATAGTGCCTTACGAAGACTAGTTAACAGTAATTTATTTTCTTAATTTGTACCACAGTGAATAAAAGCCGTGATTTGATTCAAATTTTAAACCAATCATATGGGGATGTTATTAAAGTCCAGACTGACAGGATGGTCTCCATTTCTAACCCATTCCCAGGTGCTGCCAGAGATGCAAGGAATTCAAAGGCAATCCCCAGTGAGGAAGATTCCATACTGCAGGCCGACCTATGAAATACTGGCATTCCAATTAAAATACCAAGTAGTAGTTTTCTTTTTCTTTTCTGTTTTTCTTCCTTCCTTCATTTCTATTTCTCTTTCTCTTTCTTCTCTCTCTCTCTCTCTCTCTCTCTCTCTCGCTTTCTTTTTCCTCTGCAATATCTCATGTAGTTCAGGTTGTTCTCAAACTTGAATATAACTAAGAATAAACTTGAATTCTTACTCTTCTTGCTTCTATCACTTGAAGACCGCGTTTATATATGTCCTTAAGCCATTGAAATTTGTGCTTAAAGTGGTAATTTTATGTTATGTCATTTTATAAAGAAAAGATGGCAAGAAAGTAGATTGAAATGGATGAAAACAAAGTATACGTGAATATACAAGTTTTAGCAGAAAAACATAACCAAAATAAGGAAAGCCTAGTCCTTAGTAAGGAGAGAAAGAAAGGAGAAAATGAGGAAGGGACGGAGTGGTAGGACAAGAAAAGTCTGGTCACTAATCGTTTCTGAACTAGATGAAAACATTGCAATCTGTTAGGAAAAAACAATCAGAATCTTCTGAGGGCCCCACCCTTCGTGAAGGCAACCTTCAATTTTGGAAGCACTTTGAGTCTGTGGGATAGTGAGGCACTTTCAGCATTCTGTGGGCTAATGAGTCCTTCCCAACCCAGGACAGGGCCAAGGCCTACGCCTTGAACAAGAAGTTACGGAAACAGCTGGCTGAGTTCAGGGCGCCACAGGTGATGGTGTACGTCAAGGAGAAGATCTTGAATGGGGAGCTGGAGAAGACCATCAAGATGTGGGAGAGGAAGGTAGAGATTGCTGAGGTGAGCCTACAGTCTTCAGGCTGGATTGAGTCCTGTTGACTCAGGCTTGTCTGTGGGATCACCAAGTCTCTCAAGCCCTCAAGCTCTTTAGGATTTCTTAGGATGAAATTATAGAGATGTTAGACATGTTATATCTGTGAGAAATCTTTACAGTTGCTTCAACTGTTAAATGAATGATGCTTTTTTAAAGCTCCTGCTTCATTGTTAGGGATGATATGTTTTAGGGATTAGAAGAGACTCTCAATAGTGTATTCTTAGTTGCTTATTTCTATAATGAATTCTAGAAGTTTCTGGATCTCCTCAAAACATGGTTAATTTAGTAACTGGTGCTTTTCTTTTACATGAAGAAGTCAGTTTTGGGGAAAATAGAAGATTTTCAATAGCATGAGAATCTGACTCCATGAGTTTACATAGTTGCCATGAGACTCAGTGTTTATAACTAAGCCCCTTTGAAGTGGGCTGCAAGGAAGCCACTGGAGTTGGTGTCCGCAGCTAGAACCCCTGGACCTCCCCGCTGCCTGCATACTTAGGGGACCATTAGTGTAGCTTAAAAGCCCAGTCGGCTGCTGGGGAAACCGGGAGCTTTCCCCAGATCTCTGCTCAGTTTCCTTTACAGGGTCACCTGGTGAGAGGGAGGACCTTAGGGTCCTGACTGTGTCCACCATAACTGGAACCGAAACACAGAAATGCCAGCAGAGGCCTGCAATGCCTCACTTTCCTAGACAGACACTTTTTAAGAGTCTCTTTGGGTTTTATTGTTTTGGTCTTTTTCTGAGACAGGGTCTCATACATCCCAGGCTAGCCTCAAGTTACTATACAGCTGAGGAGATCTTGAATTTCTGATTCTCCTGCCCCAACAGCCCAAATTTACCTCCACTCCTGGTTTATGCGGTGCTGAGAATCAAACCCAGGGCTTCACGTGTAGTAAGAGCTATATCACCTGAGCTACATCCCCAACCCTAATGGGTCTTTTGGATAGACGTTGCGCAAAGATGATGTCTATGAGCCGGTACACAGCAGGACCCTGACCCCCACAGGCTCATCTGTACCATGAGCAGGGTGTGGACAACCCTCGATTTTAGAACAGGCACACTCAGTTTTTCCCAAGTGACCTTCTCCCCTTCCTCCTTTTTCTGTTTTGCAGATGTCCTTAAAAGGCTACCGAAAGGCTTGGAATAAAATGAAAACATCTGATGAGCAGCTGCAGACAATCCGGCCCCCTGGGAAATAGCCTGGGGCAGCCCACAGCTTGCACACCAAGAAGTGATCCATTAAAGTACTCTAGTATTTTCCAGTCATGCAGTTCTGTGTGTTCCCTGTACCCGGCTAGTGCCCTCCATGGGCAGGCAAGGTTGATGGTTACCTGAAGGGCCACATCAGTCCATGGGAATGCCTTCCCGGTCTGGACCCTGGAACCCTTACCACTGAAAGAACCACAGGGCACTCTGACGCTTTGACACTTGTTAGCCCACATTTAGTTCACAAGCACAAATGGAAGTGACCTTGCCACATATGGGAGTGGGATGGAGGAGGGAGAGCCAGCCCGGTGCTGCTGTGGGCCTGCCCATGGCAGCCCAGGCGGCACCCATCAAGAACAGACACCAGAACAGCGCGGCACATGCCGAGCACCGTATGCTCTGAGCTTCCTCAGTGTGCTGGGAGGTTGGCCCCTAGCTAGACACCGCTGCCCAAGAAAACAAGCACCAGGGACATCAGGAGCCTTTCCTGGGGCCGACGCAGCCTGTCCTGGCCAGCCACAGCCCCACCCTCTCCTGCCTCCCCACCATAGTAGTCATAGTACATGGGCTCAATGGCCTCCTTCGAAGGCCAGCCTGTTTCCTGAAAACTGTTTACCTTCATGTCGCTAGAGTCATCTTTTGACTCCTGGTACACAGTGGACACTTTTTGTACTTGAGAGTAGGATCGGGGCCATTCAGCATGACCCTGTTCAGGATATATGCTCTCTGTCACAGCAGGATGTGACTGGTCATAGGAGTTAGGGATCAGCTCCTCCCAGGGGCGGACTGAACTTAGGAGAGGGCCAGTTTTCCTAGCCTTGGCCAGGATCCAGTCGCTGTAGTCTTCCACGTTAGAGTACAGAAACAGGCCAGGACACGAGTCGCCTCCGTAGGTCAGGATTCCTCTGAGGACCCAGAGCTCCAGCTGCTTCACCTGACACATCATGGGGCTTCCTGGTTCCCCCTGTGACAAAGGACAGAGGTCTTTAGGTCTCAGAAAAACTTTAACAGCAGATCCTTTCGCTACTGTCTGTAGAATTGTCTGTTCTAGGTTTTTGCACTGTTTCTCCCTGAAAATAGAAATGGGGCAAATTATAGGATACTGTTTCAAATCTAGACAGCCACCACCAAGTCTCTGTTTCTCTCCCTTTGTTTGTGACAAGGCCTCATGTAGCTGAAGATGATGTTTAACTCTTGATCCTCATGACTTCACCACCTTCTGGGTGCTGGGATTACAGGACTCTGTTACCACATCTGGTTTTCTTTAGGCAGAGCTGAGGATCAAAGAACCCGGAGCTTCACAGACGCTACGCTACGCAAGTACCCTCTGGCTGAGTTACTTCCCTAGCCCAACCTTTCCATTTATTTATTTTTAATTTTACATATATATATGAGTGTTTTGCCTGCATGGATGTATGTCAGTGCATATCTGTATGCAAATACACAGAGGCCAAAAGAGGATGTTGGATTCCCTGGAGTTATAGACAGTTAGTTGTTAGTCACCATGTGGATGCTGGGAATCAAACCCAGGTCCTTTGGAAGAACAGCCAGTGCTCTTCTCCACTGAGCCATCTCTCCAGCCCTCCAACCTTTCCTTTTAATGTGCAAATGACTTGTGGCTGTGGTCCCTGGATCGCCTGAAGCTTCCAGTTCATTTTTCACGGTTTTGCCTCTTTCTAGCACTTTGACTGAATCCTCCCTCTCTTTTGGCTACTTGTTCCTCAAATATCAGTATTTATTTGCCTTCTGGAAATCGTCCCACTTCTGAGCGCTTTTCTCTTTCTTGCTTCCTGAGGGAGAGCTGCATGGAGGACAGAGGTCCTGGCAGCACTCTCCAGGGTGGACTCACAGTTTTCCCACCCCAGGCTGCAGCTGCCATACTGTGGCTTTCCCCTGGGTCTCAGAGATGCTGCCCTCCGCACACTGTATCTCACTAAGATCACTAGGCAGAAGCTTAGCTCCTTATGTGACCCTGGGCAGCTGGTGAACGAAGGGACATGGTTAGCACCTGTGAGCAGGCCAGTGCTGGGCATGCAGTATGCACTCTGTGAAGTATTAGTTGTGATCACCTTGGGGGTCTATAAAAGACCATCAGTTTTGTGCAGAAAGTTGAGGAAAATGGGAACGTAACAAGGTGACAAATGGGTGGCGTTTACCCTACCTGTTCCCCTCCGTCCCCTTCCCAGGCCTCCTCTCTGGGTGTGCCCCACACCCACTCCTATCATAGACCCTTGTGGTCTGAGATAGAAGAAGGACTAGTCACCCTCCTTGACCTGTGTGGCCCCTCGACTGAAGAAGCAGGCGGGCTGTGTGGAACGAGACAACCAGACAGCAGGTAGCAGCTGACAACGGCACACAACTTGAAAAGACTCAAGGGTGAGAAGCATGGGCATACCAGCCCCTCCCCATCTGAGGCCCGAGTACTGTCTGCCAGGGTGTGCCCTTCCAGTATGCCTCCCCTTGCTTCAGAAGTAGAGCAGAGCTGAGGGTGAATGGCGGCAGAAGGAGCGATTGCAAGCAGGCTGTAGGGAAATGCACTGCTCTGCATGCGCCATCCCGCCTGAGTAACCTTGAGGCTGCCTGGAGCACGGAGCTCCCTGGTGAAGAATGGTATGGTCTCCATCTTTTCACCAGTCCTATCCCCAACTCGTCCTGACTGTGCTTGAGGAAGGAAACAAATGCAATTGAGGACACACAGCTTGATAGCTCTGGCTATCGAATGGTTTTACAGGTTGCTATTAAACCTGGACACTGAATGAGCTAGGCTTTTGTTCTTGTTCTGAATCTTTTCCCCATAACCTAGCAGAGCTCTGATTTCCGAAGTAAAAGCAACTGAGGCCACCTGTACCAGTGCCCCTTTGAGCAGCTCTCTCATCCCCAGGGGTCAGCTACCACACAGAAGGGCTCCTTCATTGAGTGATTCTCTCCCATGACATCCCACAAAACCTGTAATAACGGCAAAACATTTTTATAAAGGCTGAGAAGTGATCTCAGAGTAGTTCTGTTTCTGGCTTTGTAGGGAAACCTACTAAGCAGATTCTGAACTTGGAAGTTTATTCTGCCTGTGAGGATTGTGGTGTTCAGGATCTCTAGACACTAGATCACATTTCTAAGAATGGAAAAATTTCAAAATATTTAAGTCACCATTAAATGATTTGCGAGCACAATTCAGTTCAAGAGCAGAAGACTGGGGGCTGGAGAGTTGGCTCAGTGGATGAAGTCCTTGCCATGCAAGTATGAGGACTGGATCCCCAGAACCCACATAAATGCTGGGCACGAAAGGAATCCCTGGGACAAGCTGGCTAGCTGGACTAGCTGTGACAGCCCACCAAGCACCAAGCTCTGGGTTCAATTGAGAGACCTTGCCTCAAAGTATAAAATGGAGAGTGATTAAGGAAGACTTCTGGTTTTAGCCTGGGGCTTATACACACACACACACACACATACGCGCAAGGTTCTTTTCTTTGCTCTAACATTATTCACTTGTCTTGGAAAGCCATACTTTCTGTGGGTTTAGATACCATGAGACCTGAACCAGATGATGGTGAATTCTACACTTTCCTCAGACAATAGGACAATCAATCATAACTGTACAGAACTTATTTGTGTAGAAGACAGGGATTCTTATGGAAGAAATCCTTAATTTCTGGAAGAGGAGCAGCAGAAGAGAGCCAAGAGTCCATAGATGCAGTGACTCTACACTGCAGACATGTGGAGGTTGGACTCACCTTAATTTTACCTCACTAATAAACATCAGTGACTTCGATATGCTTAATCGCATTACACTGAAAACAGTAACTCCCTAGTTCTTTCAGCAGACTTTTTGGTTTTTGTGACGGGATCTCACTATGTAGCCCAGGCTGAACTCAAAAGTCGTGATCATGGCTGGAGAAATGGTTCAGTGGTTTAGAACACTAGCTGCTCTTGCAGAGGACCCAGGTTCAGTTCCCAGCACCAACAGCGGCTAACAAACATCAGTAACTCCAGTTCCAGGGAATCAGACGCCCTCTGTTGCTTTCTGCAGGCATTGTGCAACTCAGGTGCATGTACACACAGGCTTAACACTCGTGCACATAAAAAAAAAAAAAAAAAAAAAAAAAGCCACGATTCTTCAGTCTCTGCCTCCTGAACACTGGGGTTACAGCCATTCAGCCATTCAGTAGGCTTTTTATTAAGCCCTTGTTCCGGAGACAGCCAGAGTCCCAAGTCATTGTCGCTGCCTCCAGAGAATTCCCTGTCTAGCAGGAAGAAGCTCCCGGAACCCCTTGATGCAGCCAATGATTATTCTTGGGTGTCAAATTCTTACCAAGCAGACATCATTTGTTTCCGGATCAATGTGACTGCCGCATTCTGTTTTTCGTATTCTTTGTATAGGACACACGTCAACATCTTTCACGGAGATTCTCCTCAGAATACTCATTGTCATGTGATTTCCTGTCTGGACCATGCAACAGAGAGCCCAGGAATTACTAACAAGAAGACAATCTCTTAAGTCAACACAACCATATCCAAACATATCCAAACAGGAATAAAAAGAAAACCTTCCTTCCTATATGACTCCTTTCTCCATAGAAATCAGAATCTGTGTCTGAGTGTTTACTGAAAACTATCTTGGCTTTGAACTTGAATCTGTAAACAGGCAGAAAACAAGTCACCCCTCCTCCTTGCCTAAAGAATATCTATTTCCTTGTTTCATTTTACCCAAGAATGACAGAAAATGGGTAGGTAGTCTGGACAAGAGTACAGTCAGCTCTAGCTCAGTAAATGATGTCCCCTCACTGCTCCACCACCCTGTGATGCAGTCTGTTGCCTGTTCACTTCAGGCTTGGGTATAGAGCTAGAAGAAAAAGACTCTGTGCTCTGTAGTATAAGAAAGCCCCAAAGAGCAAGCACTGAGACTCTAAACCCTAGAAGCTCAAGCGACCTGAATTACTAAGAACAGCCTTAAAAGTGTTCATCCAAGTCACCCCCCGACTGCCAACACACACACAGCTTCCTCTAGGAGAAGGATTGCATTAACTGCAGACGTGGGATTCCATCCTGACACCCAACAGTTCTTCAAGGATGGTGGCTTATGTAGCTTTTTGCCCAGGAAGCAGACTGCCTGGACCAGGTCGTTGAAATGTATGGCAGATTCTGTCTTCAAGAGGGCTATGTTATTGATCATTGAGTTGTTATTGAAGTCCTCGTGGAGGATGATGGTATTGACTCGGTACTCTGTGTGCTTGTTCCTTCGAGGATCCATGTTAGCTATCCCAACCATGGCAATGACGTCCTTCCTGCAAAGACAGGAAAGGAATCTTGAGACATCAAGGCAGCGAGAAAGCTTCGCATACTGCACTTTCCCAGTCTAGCCTGTTTTATTCAACTTAGCATGCACATCCAATTCATCACCTTCCCTGAGTTAGGTGTTGGTTTGTGTGTGGGGTGTGGGGGGGGGGGGTGTGCATGCATCACATGGGTACCAGTGCCTGTGGAGGCCAACTGAGGACATAAGATCCTGTGGATCTGGACAGTTGTGAGCCACCCAACATGGATGCCTAAGAACTGAACTCTTTGCAAGAGCAGAAAGCTCTTTTTAAAAAATCTTTTTAAAGTTATTTATTATTTTTATTTCATGTGTATGAATGTATTGCCTGCATAGGTGCAAGTGCACCCGTGTTATGTGTTGGTCAGAGGTCAGAACAGCACATCATATCCCTTGGAATTGGAGTTATAGATGGTTGTTAGCCACTATGTCGGTGCTGGGAACCAAATCTGGGTCCTCTGCAAGAGCAGCCATTGCTTTTAACCACTGAGCCATCTCTCTAGGCCCCTAGGTTAGTTCTCACTCTATTCAGTCTTTGGAAAAATCTCTTCTGAAGCCCTACGCTTGTGCCCTCCCTTGTGAGCCCAAGGCCTGTTGGGGATTCCCTGTCCTAATGCCATCTATCTTACTGTCCAAAGATCATCCGTTAACACATTATTACCATTCACCTCTTTCCTATGAATTGTATTTATTGATTTTTATTTTATATGTATGAGAATTTTGCCTGCATGTACGTGAGTGTACCAGGTGCATGCCATGCCCACAGAGGCCAGAAGAGGATATCAGATCCCTTGGAAATGGAGTTATGAATGGTTGTTAGCCACTATATAGGTTCTAGAAACCAAATCAGGGCACTCTGCTAAAGCAGACAGTGCTCTTAATTGCTGAGCCACCTCTAGGTCCAGTGAATAGCTTTCTGCTGAGCCACATCTAGGCCTGGTGAATAGCTTTTACACATAGTTATGATCATGTCTCTCTCCTCATCTTGGCACTTCACACTTTAACAACGGTTCTTATCTACCTGCGAGCATACTCAGGGAAGGCCTAATGGTGATGGCGTTAAGTTGAATGTTCTCCACTTCTTCTCTTGGGAATCATCCAAGGAATGATGGAATGAGAAGCAAATGCAAACACCATCAAACCAAGAGGCAGGAGAGAATCCAACCTGCAGAATGGGAGGAGGGCCTGGCAAAGTCAATCAAGGACAGCGGGGATCTATAGACCACAACTGCTGCCACAGATCTCTGAAGAAACCGGTCAAGATGGTCCTCAGCAAAAGCAGAGATAGAAAAGAAAACCATCTCCCATCCCTGAAGTGAAGGCCAGGTTGGAAGCAGCATTAAATAACATGGAGCATAGAAAACACAAAGACATGGGAAGTGGACTGAGAAAGTGACCTAAAGAAGTAGAAATTGTGTATGTGTGTGTGCATGTTTACATATGTGTGGGCACATGCGAAATTGATCTTGGGAATCATCCTTGATTGCTCTTCTACCTTATTCATTGAGGCAAGGTCTCTTAATCAAACCCAGAGCTTGCCAATATGTCTAGTCTTGCTAGTTAGTTTGCGCTGGGGGTCCCCTGCCTCTACCGTCTGAAGATAGAATTAAAGGCAGGCTGCAGTACCCACCCAGCCGTTTACCTGGGTTCTGGGGATCAGAACTCCATTCTCAAGCTTGCCTAGCAAGTGCTTTAACTACTAAGCAATCTCTCCAACCCAAAAATTAGTAAAGATTTTTAAAGGCTACAGAGGAAAACAACAGAGAAGACAGTATATGGAGAGCCAGCAGACATCAGGAAGGTAATCAAAATAATGACACAGAAGAAATAGAAAGCTTCAGCTGAACATGGTGGTGCATGCCTTTAATGCCAGCACTCGGAAGGCAGGAGCAAGCAGATCTCTGTGAGATCAAGGTCAGCCTGCTATACATAGCAAGCTGTGGCTACAGAGATACAGAGAGACCCTGTCTCAAAAAGACAAAAAAAAAAAAAAAGCTTTCCAGAAGTGAGATTTGAATGACCAGTTTGGAAGAGTATTCTACCCCAGGAGAAACATGATGGAGAATAATGTACACTGAAGCTTATCCTGGTCCAGCTCAGGAAACAGATGGCACACTCAAATGAGGTAGATTTAGACAAATTCAATAAAGGACTCAGGAAAAGTACCGTATTGTAGCAGAGGCTGAGATCACAAAGGTGTATTGATACTACTTTAGCTGTAGATGAAGACAAGGGGTAGTCAGGTAGAGTTGTATGGAGCAATGAGTCACGTGGCTGGAGGAAGCAGCCAATCTGCAGTATACCTCAGGCGAATAAAGACCCTGACTTAACTCTCCCCGCTTTCTCTAATATTTTGTCAGTGTATCCACTGGTGAACCCCAGCTAGAACCAGGATGTAAGGGAAACCATGCTGTAATCCACACAGGTTAACTTTCTGGGGACCAGAAAAGCAGAGAGAGAATCTGAGGTGACAGATGGGAGAGACTTGGCACAGCTGGACATCTAGACTGACAAAGATGAAATCATCCGAAGTTTGAGCACACAATGTGTTGTCTAACCCACGGAACTCGTGAAAATGAAAGGCGGTGATAACGACGGAGGCCGAGATCACAGGGGCATTCCAGGCATCTCCTGGGTATATAAACATTTGTGGTCACCCTATAGAGCTAAACTCAGAATGACCTCAGACTTCAACCCAGGTGCCTGAGGCCAGGGCAGGAATGGATGGGGTAGAGTGTTGTCTAAAAAGTCCTCAACAGGAAAAGAAGTGTGAGCCATGAATAGGACATGAATCTGAGGTTGTGTTGGGGTCTAAGGCACAATGTTCCCGAATGAATCATGACCTCTCAAAATGGGACCATATTTGGAAACAGGAATTTTATTTCCATATTTGGAAAGCACCTAAGGTTAAATGAAGCCACAACGGTGGGGCCTAATCCATAGGACTAGTGTCTTTTTGTTGTTGTTGTTGTTCTTTTCTTCCTTTTATGTGTATATGTGCTTGGTGTGTGTGTGTGCACATGTGTACATATGCATGTGGAAGCTTGAGGTTGATGTCAAGAGTCTTCCGAAATCTCTCCTCCATCTTATTCTTTGAGGCAGAGTCTCTCAGTCAAGCCCAGAGCTCGCCATGCAGCTGATCTCCCTAGCCAGCTTGATCTGAGATCTCTTTTCTCCACCTTCCCAGGCAGGAATTACAGACAGGTTGGTCACGCCAGCCTGGCATGTAGGTAAAGATCTAAATTCTTGCTTATGCAGGAAGCACTTTAACCACTGAGTCATCTCCAAGCCCCAGTAGGACTAGGGTCCTTTTAAGAGGAGGAGGAGACCCTAGGAGTGCCGACAGAGAAGGCCACTGCCTGTGAGATCAGAGAGGAAACAAGTGTGCCGACGCATTGATCTTGGACTTTTTCTTGGTTAAGCCACCCACCCAGTCAATGATATTTTGTTATGGAAATATGAGCTGAGTGGGGTTGGGGACTCTCTCTGTCAAAAAACGTTAAGAATCAATATAACTAGAACTATGGGCATATAGACGTCCACAGATACACTGAGTATTTAAGGAAACACTCAAGAAGTTGATGACAAGACATGACACAAGGCAATGAAATGAGCGCCTGAAGGGCAGACAAGGGAAGGAGATATCTCCACTGCATATCTCTGCTTCCTCATGGATATTTATCTTTATACCTGGATTTTCAATTAAAAATACTGATTCTGACTGATGGGGAGGCTGACAGTAGAAAAAGGGAGGGTAATGAGTGGGGTGAGCATGGGCAAAGTATGACGAGAGACATGTTGAAAATGCTACTGTGAAACCCAGAGCTTGTATTCTAACTATTAATGAATTAAAAAGCACACAAAGCATGTTAAAAATTCCACAAAAACTACAGAATAGTTCTATCAGTACTCTGTATTATAATTTCTTTAGACAACTAAACTAATTATACTTTCAGGCTGGGGAGATAGCTCAGTAGAGAAAGCACTGGCCATGCAAGTGTGAAGACCAGAGTTTGGATCTGTAGCGTCCACATAAAAGCTGGGTGGATGCGGTAACCCACCTATCATCTCAGCCCTCAGGAGGCAGAGATGGAGGATTCCCTGGGCCATCTGGCCAGCTAAACTAGCGGAATCAGTGAGCTCCAGGTTCAGCGAGAGACTCTGCCTCAGGAAATATAGTGCAGGCAGATACCTGATGTCAGCCTCTGGCCTCCACATGCACCTGCACATGTGAGCCTACACACATGTGAACACACACACACATGCATGAACATCACTTGCACACACATTCAAATTCTATTTTCTCCTTCCGTGATATATAATATAGGCTATTTATATAGTACATATTGCACTCCATTAATATACTATGCATAATAAGAGATTGTGCAGTAATTTATTATCTATGATATTGGACATTTGTTTGTGTTTTGTTTTGTTTTAAGATGAGTATCATGTAGTCCCGGCTGGTCTCAAACTCAATACATAGTTAAGGATGACCTTGAACTCCTGATCCTCCTGCAGACACCTTCCAAGTGCTGGGATCACGAGCTTGTGCCACCATGCCCAGCCTTGGACATTTACTTTCTGACATTCTGTGTATAATTAATCATCCTGTGAATAACTTTGTGTGTAAAACTTTTCCAGTGGTTAAGATTATTTCCTTACTGCTGATTCTCACTGGGAAACTTATTAGGTCTGAAGTGAGGCATTTTACAGATATTTATGAAAACATTTAGAAATGGTTGCCAGACCATTTCCTTTAATAATGTCTATGATTTTCCTTGTTTATAGGAGTGCCTGCTTATGGTGTATAATGTGGTGAATTCAGAAAAATTCAGTTAGAGAATAGAGATCATGTGTGTTTTGAACTCCACCCAAAAAAAGCATTCAAAAGATGTCTGTATTTCCTTCCTCTTTTCTCTGTGTACTTCTATCTGAAGCCATCACATTTGTGAGGCTCAAGGTAAGAGTTTTAGGGAAAGGGTTCTGGCTGACTTCCTTAACTTATTCCTGAAGGGCCTGGAAGAAAGAGTGGGCGTCTCTGTGACTATGACAAAAAATCACGTGTCCCTCCTAAATATGACAAAATGGCATCTCACTTTTTATTCCCCCCTCCCTGGGTCCTCTGAGCCAAGGACCCTGAGCCACTGGTGACTACAGGACTACAGAGGACTGAGCACTGTCTGCCCTACAAATCCCACCTGTCCCCAAGCCCGCAAGACACCCCACCCTCCCCGCCCGCTGGGGAGCGCGGGTGTGGACAGGAGCACTGGCCTGTGCTGGAGGGCGGAGGCGATGCTGAGGATCCAGAACTCGCTGAGGATGCAGCCGAACGCCAGGTGAGTGTACTGTGTGTCCTGCAGCGACACCACCCAGGGGAACTCTGCGTTTCCGACCAGGTTCTCCTCGGACTGGTCCACAAGATTGACTTTCTGGACGCCGCAACCTGCCGAGGGGGCACGGGCCTCACTGCAGGGCTAAGAGCTGAGCCCCTGGGCACCACCCCCCACTCCCAGCCTTTGGAACCCTCTTCTTCTGGCCGTCTTTTGTCTGTGGCTGATTCTGCCGCCCTGCTACCTTGATCATCCTAGGGGATCTTCTACATAAAACATGTGGTGTGTCCAGTCCTCAAATGGACGACTGTAACACAACAGGGAGCGTCTAGGAGAAGGGGCCCAAAAGACACTGAGATCCCGAAGACCGGTGGGCCCTGTGTGCTGTGGGTGCTGCGTGACAGGGAAGTGACTCCTGGGAACTCTCAACAATACGGTTACCTGCGCAAAACCTGCAAAGACCACGCCAGTGGACAGGCCCACAGGCCGCTCACAGAACCAGTTTTTTGTTCTCTGTTTTTGTCTTCAGGGACAAAACAATCTTAAGCAGTGAGCGGTAGGCACATGCAAATAAGGGCCGCACTAATTAGACGCAGTAACAAAAATAAACATAGAAGAAGAGATCATGAATTCAGGAGGAGATAACTGGGGAAGCAGACATGGAAGGGGAGTAGAAGTGATGCAAATACTGTGTTCTCATGTATGAAATCCTCAAAAAAAAAATTTAAGGTGCTCAGTGGCATCTTGGAACCTGAGAGTTATAAACTATTAGACTATTGCTATTGATGCGTCTCTGTTGAGCACAGCACCACATGCTAGGACAAGTCTGGCATCTTTTTTTTTTTTATAAAAGCAGGTGGCAAGGTGTCCTCTGAGGCCCAAGGGCACCCTCAAGGCAACTCTCCTCTCACAACCGCATGATGTAGTTTTCAAGATTTGTCACATAATCACTCTGACAGCCAACTCTACGTGTGAATGTGTGTGTTCTTGGGTTTGAACTTTTTCTCATTTAATTTCTACTGTGGTAAGTATGAAAGAGAAAGCCTGTGCTGGTTAGTTTTAACTGCCAACTCGACACAACCTGGAATCACTTGGGAAGAGAGTCTTTTGGGAGAAATTGTCAAAATCAGGTAGGCTTGTGGGCTGTTAATTGATGTAGGATGACTCAGCCCACTTTGGGTGACACCATTCCCTAGACAGGGCGGTCTGAACTGTATATGAATGAAGTAAGCACTAGGCACTGTGGCACAGGCCTTTAATCCCACCAGTCAGGAGGCAGAGTCGGGTGGATCTCTGTGAGTTGAGGGTAGCCTGATCTACATAGTGAGTTCCAGGCCAGGCAGGGGTACTTAGTGAGACCCTGTCAAAAAAGGTGTGTGTAGGGGGATGAAGAAAGCCAGCTGAGTGAACAGACAACATGATTGCGTTTACTCCTCTGTGGATGTTATATGACTACCTGCTTGACATCCTGCCTTGACTTCCCTTCAATGGTGCCTATAAATTGGGATTGTGAACCAAATAAACCTTTGCTCCTCTGTGTTGCTTTTGGTCTGGGTGCTTTCTCACAGGAACAGAAATGAAACTAGGACAAAGCCCCTGAAGTGAAAACTGTTTGGGGGCCCC
This sequence comes from Eospalax fontanierii, assembly GCA_035773235.1. Taxonomy (NCBI): domain Eukaryota; kingdom Metazoa; phylum Chordata; class Mammalia; order Rodentia; family Spalacidae; genus Eospalax; species Eospalax fontanierii. The sequence goes on from CM069552.1 coordinate 16,943,919, forward strand.
CAAGAACTTTTTTTTAGACAGGGCCTCACTGTGTGGCCCTGGCTGGCCTGGAACTTTCTATGTAGACCAGGATGGCCCCAAACTCACAGAGATTTGCCTATTTCTGTTTCCCAAGTGCCGGCACAGGAATGAGAACAGTTTTATGTGGCAATTAAAAAACTTAAAAATAAAACATACTTGGCAAAGGTGGGAGAGAAGGAAGAAGGGAGGGCGAGGAGCGGAAGAGGAAGGAAGGAAGGATGAAGGACGGAAGGGTAGACAGAGCCGAGACAAGCAATTGACGTCTTCAAAGTTCTGGGTGGAGTGAGCCAAGCCCCCACCCTGCAGGGATCATTCATGACAAGACGGCAACTCCATGAGCAACTTTGCTCCCACAAGTTGCGGACTCTCTCTGCTGCCCTCCGCTGGTTGATGTGGCCTGTTCTTTTGGGTTCCTGGGCCTGCACTATGCATTCCTGGCTCCTTATAGAGGTGTCTGTCTCCTGCTCACCACCAAGCAAAGTCAAGGGCAGAGATTCTCTACCCTGAAGGTACATTGCATCTACCAGAATCTCTGGACATTGCATTTGCTAAAAGTTCCCCAGGGTGGACCTGAATGTGCATTTGAGAAGAGCCTGAATGCGGCATGGGGAAGCCAGGTTGCCTCGTAGTATGCTGTGAGACCTCAAGCAAGCTCCTACATCCCTCTGGGCCTGTTTCTTCTTTTGAAATGTGGAGGCATAGTCCTGGACCTGCACATCTCTTGAGGTTATGTTAAGATCACAGAGTAAGATTATGGGAAATGCTTTGCAAACTATATCCATGTAAATGACAGTGCTAAGCCCTGGCTGGGGGGGGGAGGGGCAAAATAGGCAATTCCGTTTTCCGAAAAGGAAAACCACGGCTCTGCCTGTTCTTACAAATACCAAATTGCAAGCACTCAATGTCTTACTTCTGAGCCGGTGGCCTTGGGTCTCGGGTGACCTGTGATAGGCACCACAGGAGATGGTACACATTGGGTTGCTGGTGAACACTGGTACAGCCATTCAGCCACCGCCATTCCGCCCTGCCAAGCGCTGGGCTGGGGACTGAATTTTAGGGATGGACTTTGGGAGTCTGTCACAGTGACATGCAAATGACTAACGGCCACACAGATGCTATGACCCGCCAGATATGCCTTCAGAAGAGGAATCATGAAGTCTAGAAGGGCTTCCTCTGATGCTGAGCTTGCATGGCAGCAGTGAAGACAGTTTCCAAACCATGATACCAGAGTCTGTGCCATCACTAAAGAACCCAGAGGAGCTCTCCACCACAGGGCATCCTCAGACCAAATCTCCATCCACAGCCCCTTACAGATTTGCTAGAAAGGTGATAAGGCCTGTAATTGCTTCAAAACACTGGTGACTGTCTACGGTCTGATTTTTCTCTGGGGACACCTGTAGAATATGAAGCATTAGACAATCCCACCCGACCCACATGCACGTGGACACTGCTTTTTCCAAGGCTCCACTTGGGACCGTAGTGAAGTACCTCAGTGGGAGTGCTGTGTAGAGTCCCTACCTCATGCCTGTTCCATCCTCAGTGCCACAGTGAGGAACTCTGGCCCAGAGATGCAGTGCTTTCTTTGGGTCTCAGCCTTGTCTGTGGAGGAGGCTGAGGAAGGTTTGGGGTTTTGGCACACTGTTTGTATGTGTTTATGTGTGCATGTGTGTCGGTGTGTTCTAAGCACCAGAACGGCAGCAAGGCAGACGGAGTCTGTTTGAGTCAGCTAGCCCCTCTTCACCCACCTTTTCTTAGCAGCCTAGAAGCCAGGGTGGACAGGACCACAGCAGCCACTACTACCACTTGAGAAGACTACCCTTGGATCAGGGTCACAGTTTGCAGAGCGAAGATGTACCCAGTCTCACATTGGCACCACTGCCCGGCAGGCCATTGTGTGGCCCGAGGCTGATTTTCCTAACTGCCTCCTACCTGAGAATTAGCCCTGACATCAGGTGTCAGTGTCCCATATCCATGCCCCTACACTCCCTCTGTCGCCTGGCTCCGTCCAACGTGTCTCCCAGAGCAAAGTGTTGGGAATCATCTGCCTTCCTAAGTCCCTCTCTTGACACTAAGGGCCACTTCATTTTCCTCGATGACTCCCCTGACTCCCGAGCTGCACATGCCCCTGAAAGGCCCAGAGAAGGAACCCCACACTCACTGGTGGAAGATGAGTGCGACACGCACAGCAGCACCAGCAGCATCCCTCTCAGCTCCGCCATCACCAGAGAGAAGCACAGCGAGCACCATGGGCAGCTGGGAAGACAGAAGGCCCAAGATTCCTTCCTGCTCCTCCAGCTCCAGAGGGCTGATTCCCAGCACGGCAGCCTGCACCTTGACCGTCATCAAGGTTCCCAGATATGGGACACTGACCTGTCACATCCCCAGTTCTGTGCAGAAACAGGCAGGAAGCAGCTGTCTGGTTCCAGTGCTTGGTTAGCAGTTTGTGAGATGGCCCAAGGACAGAAGGTAGCACACTTTTTCCAGTTTTCTTCTCAAAGCAGCCCGGGGCCCTGAATGTTCTAACAGTAGGTTTTCTAAAAAGGGTTGTTTTTTAATTCGTGGAACTCAACCATTGCTTTAACTCTATAGCCATAAAACACTGCTAAAAGAAAAGACAGTGTTTCGGTGGGAGTGTCCCCAGGGTTTGGGGTCTCTACTGTGAGACCGCCCCTCTTCTTAAAACTCAGCTGGACTAAGGAGCTGGAGAGATGACTAAGTGGTTAATACCATGGATTGGTCTTGCCGAAGACCTGAGTTCTGTTCCCAATACCCACTTCTGGTGGTTCAGAATCACCTGTCTCTCCAGCTCCCAGGGGAGTCTCTGGCCTCCATGGGCATCTGCATTCATACGCATATCTGTCACCCCCACCCCCACACACGTATAAATTAAAAAAATAAAACCGGAAACTAGACTGGATTAAATCATGCGGAAATGTCCTTTCACCAGCAACAGCCCATTCCTATAACTGCCCTAGGACACAGCTACTTTCATAATCCCCATTTTTCAAACTCAGAAACTGACACTCAGAGACTCAAGGTCACCCAGCAACTAAGTGGTGAAGATAGAATGTGAGCTCAAAACTCTCTGAGACTCCATGTCCATGAGACTCCACCCCACATGATACCTAACCAGGCCAACATCCTGGCCGTTAAACCATGCATCATGACCTAAGGAACTCATGTGCACAGTTCTAAGGCACCATGTTGCCCTCATGACATCAGATTTTTTGTTCATGTTCCCACATGGTCCTCAGCGTTCTTCTGTGAACTGCTCCCACTAAAGGAGAAATGAACTCACTGTGGCCTTATGCAGCAGAGATTTACAGCGGAGTTTCTTCTACGCCTTGAGAAGAATGTTCCATTGTGGTGTCATGGTTACTATGGCATCTCTCAGCAGACATCTGGACATGGATGAAAGCTACGGTGAAACACCTGCTTTTATCTGACCTTGCTGGGGCTCTTCTGGAAGGTGTCTCCTGGTCTGACTAAGAGGATATCCCTTATTGCTAGATGATAGAGTTCTTTTGGTTGTGATGTGGTGGTCTCCAGTTCAGCACCCACCTTGCAAGTTGCCTGACAGAATGAGCTTGGGATGTACAGTCCCTGTCAGCGCTCCCACTCTGGCTGCTTTGAGGCTGAGCTTGGTTTCCTTTCCCGATGCCCCAGCTTATGGTTTCAAGCTAAACTGCTGGACAGGTTCTAGAAAACCACAGGGCCAGGGAAGAATCTGCTCTCCAGGAGCTGAGAACAGCTTTGGCTTTGGCACAAATACTAGGACTGGAGGAGCGAGTTGACAATGTTGTGGTAAGATGTAACTGTGGAACTGGAGAGGTCTCCCAGGCTCCTGACGTGTGTTTCCAGAAGAGATTTACTTGGTGGATAGCGGTGACCAGAGGGAAGCAGTTTGGTGGGATGGGAGATGGCCTAAGAAAGGGGTGACTGTCTTCTGTGTCCCCTGATGTCCTCTGGGAAACAAAGAGAATGGGTTGGGGCAGTAGGACTTGATCAGTACCCTGTCCCGTGTTGAAGGTCCATCACAAGGACTTTCCTGTGCATTTTCTCATCCCTGATCTGTAACCTCACTGGAAGGACAAAGAACCAGAGAGGACACAGTGGTTCAGAGTAGGAGTCACCCCCCAGGAAGTGGCAGGGGCAGGATGAACCCAAATCCTTCCAACCTGCTGAGCCATTCACCAGACCTATGTTCTGTAGTTTGGACCATGGCCAGATTTTATAAGGGACAGGAGCAGAAATGGGGACTGGAACAAAGCAATAGCCACTCTCAAGGGGGTGGGGCTGATGTTGAGTGACCCTTTCCTAGGGAGTCCATTTCCATTCACCCAAGATAGGGAGGACAGTGACAGACCAAAAGGATGATTTCACCCAAGTCTAACTTGGTGAACCAATGGGTTTATTAGGGTCACCTACAGGAGTGTGGGTGCTTCGGTCAGCTGCATGGCCAGAAAGCCATAGGCCAGTCTGGGTGAGTATCCAAGAAAGCTGCCTCACTGGAGTCCCTGCCCTAGCCAGCCTTCTACTTTCTGCCCTTCTATACCTGGAGACCAGGTGCAGCTGGAGCACAATTACATGTACCTGGGCGGTGGGGGCAGAAGGGAGGGAGTGACTGGAATGTCAGGTGAGAGTCTGATAACCCTCGGCCCCATCTTGTGAGAGTCTCTTGTGGGTAATCCCAGCTGCTCTGATTTCAAGACAACAACTACCATATCACAGCTGGAGGACAGAATTCTATAAGGATGCTGAGGTCAACAGAGTAGACCCTGAATCTCTACAGATTCCTCTTGGAATTCCCCCATAAAAAGAAGTCTCCAGCAGCCAGTGAAAAAGCTTGTTCTTATAGGAATGATCCAGAATCACATAAGGTAAAGAAGGCTTAGAATTACATAGTGACCCTCCAGACCTTGCAAACAGCAGCCCACAAATTTTCAGCCTCTTTGGACCACTTAATAGAAACCACTGACTTCATATAAAAATTTTAAAAGATTTCATTTTACTTTTATTTTAGGTGTATGAGTGTTTTGCCTGCATGCGTGTAAGTATACACATGCATGCCTGGTGCCTGCAAAGGCCAGAAGAGGGCATTGGATTCCCTGGAACTAGAGTTAAAGATAGGTGCTATCTGCTATGTGGGTGCTTAGAACTGAACCCAGGTTCTCTGCTAGAGTAACCAGTGCTCTTAACTGATGAGGCATCTTTTCAGCCACACATATAATATTTTTAATGTTCCTAATCACTTAAAAAATAACGATTTCACTCTTTAAGATTAATGACAGTAACAGTAATAATTTTATTTCACCAAGAGGAAAGTCATTTGCAATCTAACATCAAGTATCACCGGAGTTGTCAGGGTACAAGACAGCCTTAACAGCCCCTGGCAGCCCCGACAAGCTAGGCTCCCCAGTATACCAATTAAAGAGACAAATAATAGAGAAAAGCGATTCATTCAATGTGCTCATGTTGGCAAAAGGAATAAAGGGGTCCTGTGACCCCTAAACCCATCTTTAAATAGAGGGCAAGAAGTATTCATCATAAAGCAGTCTTGGTCACAGTGTGATCATACCCATCACCGACCCATCATTGCCTTGGGTCCAGTCTGTCCTACGAGGTGAGACCAATGTGCAATCAGAACTCTGTGTCTTCCTTCCTGTGTGTCAAGTTCTTCCTCTGCCTGGTATCTGGGCTTTAGCCTTTCCTTCTCCGAGTATGGGATTCCTGGGGAAATTTTAATTCTGTGGGACCCATTGTTTGAACAGCCTGTTAACTGAAGGGAGGGACATCCAGAACTCTTTAAAATAGCACCCTGACAAGGCAGTTACAATTGCCCTCTGTTTTTATACCTCAGTCCTGAGGGATTTGGGCTGCTATGCTGGATTTGGTGTGAAAATTCCTGATATATGCCTTAGTCTGAAACAAGTATCATGGTTAGAATACAGTAGAAACCAAGGTTAGAAGACATCAGTTAGTGTCAGGAAATCACATTGGGAACCATTTTCCCATTAACCTCTTTGCTTTCACTACTCTTGAAAGGGCAGGCACAAGTGACTCCATTTTTGTTGTTGACTTTGAGAGAACGATGTCTTGCTGTGAAACCCAGACTAGCTTCAGATTTACAATCCTCCTGCTTCCGTCTTCCCCATGTTTCAGATTACAGCCCAGTGTGACTTCGTTTCAATTCTGAGGACTTCCCCCTTACCTCTGAATGGTTTTCTCTGAACACATTGCTAATTAATAATCTGGTGATTTAGTCTCTTCTGTCCTGGATGACATCTGTCCAGGTTGGTCAGACCTGATCTCATTTGCAGAGGGTGGGAGGCGTAAGTGGCAGATGTTAAAGAGTTAGTGCCAATAGAATCCTTTATAGATCCCAGGCATGGTGGCACCTGCCTTTAATACCAGCACTCAGAAAGCAGAAGCAGGCAGATCTGAGATGGAAGCCAATCTGGTCCACAAAGTGAGTTCCAAGCTAGCTGGGACTACAGGGAGACCCTGTGTCAAAAGAAATAAGGTTTAAGAATAGTGACTTGGGGGCTAGAGAGATGGTTCAATGGTTAAGAGCACTGACTGCTCTTCTGAAGGACACGGGTTCAGTTCCCAGAACCCACATGGCAAGGAATCAACACCTTCTTCTGGTCTTTACAGACATTGATTGCACAGGTACACTTAAATGCATGTAGGCAAAACACTCAATACACTTAAAATAAATTTAAAAAGAAAAAGAGAATAGTGACTCAACATTGTGTGGTGGTACATGCCTTTAATCTCAGCACTCTAGAGACAGAGGCAGGTGGATCTCTGTGAGTTCTAGGCCAATGAAGTTTTCTAGTTAAACCGTGTCTTAAAAACAAATGGACTCCCAGCTGGAGTCCATTCTTGACTTTAATTCTGTCCCGTCGGTGATGGCCCAACAACTCAAAAATATTATGCTTGTCTTATTATGAGCAGGATGTTGGCAGATAATAGTTCCGAAGTTTTACAAGGAAAATACAGAATACGATTAACATGAAGGAAAACAAGTGCTTGTTAGAGGCACTTTCCATGAGTCTGGTTATAAATTTTTAGAGATGATCAAAACTATGGATGAGGTAAGACACAAAAGAGCAGAATTCTGCAGAAGGTCTGGCTACTGGAAAAAAAAACAATCCAGGTCCTTTAATCACATACAGCATTTTAGGATAATAATCGTGATTGACAGCATTATGTTCCGATCATCAAGGGGTACTGACCTCTTCTCAGAAACATGTTTAAATTTTTCAGTGTAAATACTGGCATAATTTGTCAACAGTACACTACACTTACATACAAATCTTTACGTCTTTTAAAGATAAACTAAAAAGTTTTCTAAGTAAAGTAGAATGCAATTGTTTGCCGATGTGGTTCTTAGGTGTCCGGTGTTTGATACCTTTTGGTTTTTAGAAGGCTTAGTATGCAGTGTTGGGTCATGTCTGGTATTTTTGTCATGATACAATTAGGAACATATTCTAGTTTGGGGAACAGCAGCTTGTGTTCCAAGTTTTGCATTTCTGAAGCCTTATGTGAATGCAGGGGGTACATAAATACATTTAACATATAAAGGGGCCAGCAACAGTTAACACACAGCCACAAAGTTCTTTGTGTTAATTAGCCTCTGCTTTGAAAGCAAAATTTAGAATTCTTGACTTGGTAAAATAATAGATCTACAACACTAGCAAAAATAAAAACTTTGTATCACTGAAAAATTTAGAGAAAAAGGCCAGCAAAATGGCTCAGCTTCTAAAGGTGCTCGCTGCCAAGCTTGACAACCTGAGTTCAGGCTCCAGAATTCACAAGGTAGAAGGAGAGAACTCTGACTTGCATATGCACATGTGAGCACATGTATGTGAGCACACACATACACACACACACAGTGTAAAAATTTAAGTTTAGGGAATAGTGCTAATGACCACAAATAGATTGTTTTGGATATCTACCTTCTACTTACAAGAGCAAAACTCTCATTTAATAAAGGCAAATGATGCAGTCCAGGGTTTCAAATAGGATTACCACACAGCAGGTGCTTTTGTTGATGTTTGTTTATTTGTGACAGAGACTCCTGTAGCCCAGACTGGTCTTAAACCCCTGATCTTAGCTCCCAAGTGATAGAATTACAGGCAAGCACCACCATACCTGGTTCCAAAAAAAATCTGAATAGTACTGATTAAATAATAAAGCAATAAAATTCCATTTTCTATATGAACAGTTCAAATATAATGTGTGTTGTAGAAAAGAGTGCTTGTTCGTCACTTTGTGTATATTAAACTTGCATGCCTTTAACTGTCAAACTTTTGCATAATATATAGGTGGTTTAGACACATGACTGCAAATTTCTAGTCGCAGATAAACAAGATATTAAATGTACTAAAATAATCTTCAAATAATAATTGTTTATCAAATGGTCATTTAAAAGATACATTTGGGGCTGGAGAGATGACTCAGCAGTTAAGAGCACCTTGCAGAGGATGGGGGTTCAGTTCCCAGCACCTTAATGCGGCTAACAGCTATCTCTTAACTCCAGTTCCAGGGGATCTGATGCCCTCTTCTGACCTCCATGGGCGTTGTACAATATGGGTGCACTTACTCAGGCGATATAGTCATACACATAAAAAATAAAAATAATAAAAAATATTTTTAAAAAGATATGTTTAACAGATACTTGAACAAATCTTGTCTTTATTAAGAGTCAGTTTCCTAATTAGTAAAAAGCCCAATCAATCAGCAGAAAACTTAAGCAATTACATTTATTTTCAAGCAAAAATGAGGTAGTTTACTTTTTGACCTTGAAACATCCGATGTCAGCTTAGAGAAAAGGCAAAAATGACGGGCACGCCTATTTGGAAGAAAGTCCTGGTTTCTATAATCCCTTTTTGAGGTTCCATGAATTCCTCGCTGGCTGAGGTCTTCAGGGAAGTGCAGTCCTCCCAGTGTCTAGTACCGCCCCCTCCCCAAATTCCCCACCTTTTTGGTTCAGGATGCAAAGCCTTTTTAATGTATGTCCTGGGGCTGGAAGTTCCCTCCTTGACTGATGTGTGTGCTCAGTCACACAGCAGACTGCCTATAACTTTTCAACCCTAAGATGACTGTGATCACCAGACAAGTAGGTGCCAGCTGCCAGCTAAGGGAAGATGGGGTCTAGTGCCCTCTGCTTACCTGTGATTCTCTGATAAGCTCCAAACACGACTCATACCGCACTGGACCTTGCTGAGTTATTTTTATACCACTGAGCCATCTCTCCAGGCCCCTGTCCCTCCCACACCCATCTACACAATGAAGTTTTATTTGGATATAAAGAAAAATAAAATCATGGCATTTTCAGGAAAATAGATGGAACTGTAGATCTTTTTTTTTTTTTAAGCTAGACTCAAAAACTCAGAAAGACAAATATGTTTTCTCTCATAACAGAATCTAGGTTTAATTATATATGTGTATGCAAAAACAGGCACACACATATGTATGTAATGCCTGTATATATGACACGAAAGTAGAGTAAGGACAGAGAGTAGGGGACGGTGTTGTGGGGAGGGGAGAAAGCAAAGGAATATATTTGACATAAAAACAGAAGGTACAAATTGACGGGAAGAAAGGGACCACCAAGAAAGGGGACGGGGGAGAGGGCAGAAAGGGTCAATAAGAGCCAAGTATAATGATATATGTAATAGTCATATTTTAGCCTTATTTCTTTGTATGATAACAAAAATTATTTTAAAATATTTTGCTAAATACTGAGTTCAGATACATATAATAAGTTAAAAAAAAAGAATTCAACATTCCAGCCTGTTTCTTGTTTAAAATCCACTTCAGGACAACTTTCAGGAATGAGTCCTCTCCATCCACAATATTCCTACCATTCAATAGATGTAGGCTCCCTCAGAGAGACCTACACTTGATCACACAAAGTCCTTGGGCCACATAGTTTGGAAAAATAATTTCCCAGATTTTAAAATACATAGGCGATCATATCCTTGATATCACTGGGGTCTTCGCTGGTCCTTTTTAGTCATATAGATAAATATTTCTGTGGTGTACAGTGCATATCTAAGTAGAATAAAGATTACAAATATGTTTACATAATTTCATGTCATTAATAACTTAGGTCAGATTGTGCTGCCACAAGCTAGAGTTTTCTTTTTTGAAAAAAGGGGAGGTGGGCTGGAGAGATGGCTCAGAGGTTAAGAGCACTGGCTGCTCTTGCATAGGACCCAAGTTCACTTCCCAGTATCCACATGGCGACTCACAACCAGCCATAATTTCCAGTTCCAAAGGATGCAACACCCCTTTCTGGCCTCCTTGGGCATTGCACACATCTAGTACACTTCCATATATGCAAGCAAAACATTCATCTACATAAAGTAAAAATAAATTTTTGAAATACGTATTTACTTTACGTGTGTGTATGTGTGTGCCTGTATGCATGCCATGTGTGGACTGGTGCCCATGGAGGCCAAAAGAGGGCAATGGATCCCCAGAACTGGAGTTAAGACATGGTTCTTAGTTGCCATGTGGGTGCATGGACTGAACCTGGGTCTTCTGCAAGAGCTGAACCATCTTTCTGGCCCCTCCTTTTCTAAATAAAATACAAAATCTAATCCTCTAAACCAGTTCCTTTTCTTGCTAATCTTAAATGTTCTCTAAGAGCAGAATATTTTTAAGAAAGCCCTGTTGCTTTAGACATAGAATGAAGTTCTAATTTTATATTGGCACATTAAACATACACACACACACACACACACACATAGTGGGTGTGGGTGTCAGGCAAACATCTTTGCTTGCTGAGCCATCTCACCCAGCGCTGATGCATTAAATTTTGACATTAAAAAATCTCTTAGAAAAATTAACATTTTAGGGAACTGGAGAGATGGCTCAATGGTTAGGAAAACTTGTTATTCCAAAGGACCTGGGTCAGTTTCCCAGCACCCACATGGAGGCTAATGACCATCTGTAATTCCAGTTCCAGGGGATCCAAAACCCTCTTCTGACCTCTGTGGGGCATTGCATACAGGAAGTGCACTTACATACATGCAGACAAAATACTCATACACATAAGCTAGAAATAATTTTAAAATATTTTAAAAAGAAAAGAAAAATTAATGTTTCGGGTGGTGGTGATATATGGAAGTTCGTATGTATGGGTGTGCACATGCTTGTTGTAGGTACATGAACACACATGGAGACAAGAAGTCAATGTTGAATGTCTACCTTGTTTTTTGAGACACAGCCTCTTTACTGAACCTGGAACTCACCAGTTGTCTGGACCAATAAGCTCCAGGCACCTGTCAGTGCCCCATCAGCACTGTAGTTACAGATGCCTACCACCACTCCCAGCTCTTTATGTGGTGCTGGGAGTCTGAAATCTCCTGTGTGCACTGCAAGCACTTTACCCACTGAGCCATCTCTCCAGGCAATTAAATTACATCTTGAAACAACTTTTGCAAAACGTATTTGAACAATGCATCAGTAACCATAAATAGACTTATTATCTGGGGCATATAAAGTGATTATTAAAAGATTTCATCCTGGGGGCTGGAGAGATGGCTCAGTGGTTAAGAGCACTGACTGCCCTTGCAGAGGACCTGGGTTCAGTTCCCAGCACCCACATGGCAGCTAACATTCCAGTTCCACGGAATCTGACACCCTTTTCTGACCTTTGACATTCATACACGTAAAATTCATCCTGGAGCTGGAGAGATCGCTGGTTAAGAGCCCTGGCTGCTCTTGCAGAATCCCACATTGTAGTGCAGTATACCCATACACATAAAATAAAAAAATATAAAAAACTGAAAAAAAATCTCATTTAGCTCTTTGAATATATTTAAAATGGCTTTTGGGCTGGGGGATGCATCCCAGCGGCAGAGCACTTGCCTACCATACGCTGGCCAGGAGTTCATGTCCAGCACTGGGTGCAGCCCTCTCATGTGCAGGCCATCCTTTCTTGGTTCTTCATATGTCCCATCATTTTTTATTGAAGGCAGGGAGGAATGAGGGTCGTCAGTTAAGACACTGCAGAGCTCGCTGTGGTTCCTATGGGCAGGCTGGTTTTCTTTCTTTTTAAAAAAAAATTAACACAAAAAAATTTTATGTGTATGAATGTTTTGTCCACATGTGTGTATGTACATTATGTGCATATCTGATGTCCCAGGAGCCAGAAGATGGCATCAGATCCCTTGGAACTGGAACGGGAGTTACAGATGGTTGTGAGCTGCCTTGTCAGTGATGGGATCTCTGGGGTTTGCTGAACAATCAGTCTAGCCAAATCAGTGAGCTCCAGGTTCAGTAAGACATCCTGTCCCAAAAAATAAAGGTGTCGAGCACTTGAGGAAGACACCTGGTATCAGCCTCTGGTCTTTACATGCATGCACACACATGTGTACATGCATTTATACATTTGAATGCACACATGAATATGTACATACAGAGATGAAAAATCGGCAACAACAAACTATGTGAACAAAGTAATCTTACAGTAGCACAAAAATAGGAATAAATTTAACTAAGAAGATAAAAAGTTTATTAATCAAAAAACCACTGAACATTAATGAAAGAAGACACAAATGACTGGAAAGATATTCTCTGTTCATGGCCTGGAAGAGGTAATATTGTTAAACTGTTCGTAGCCTCGATCTACAGATTCTGTGCAATCTGTATCAAAGTTTCATGGCATTTTTTTTTTAAAGAAATAGAAGAAAAAAAATCCTAAACTTCAAATGGAACCACAGGAACCCTTGAATAAAAAAAGTATTCTCGGGAAACAAAACAAAGCCAGAGGCCTTTCATTATTTGATTTCAAAGTGTGCTACAAAGCTATAGTAACCAGCATGCTACTGACATAAAAAATAGATATACAGGCCAATAGAATAGGATAGAGCCCAGAAGTCAACACATGGATTTAAGGTCAATTGGTCTTCAGCAAAGGTGCCAAGAAAATACAATGAGAAAATGGTCTCTTTGGTACATAGTGCTGGGAGACGTGTATATCCACATGCAGAAGAATGAAATTGGACTTCAAATGGATGGAAGACTTAAACGTAAGGCCTGAAACAATAAACCTTTTAGAGGAAGACATAACGGAAGGTTGACATTGGTCTGGCAATAACTTTTTGGATGACTGCAAAGCACACACAAAAAAAGCAAAAATAGATCAATAGACTTTGAGCTTTACACAGCACCAGCCTGTGCAAAGGAGAACTACAAACAGGTTTGCAAAGCAAAAGAATACAAAGACTGAGAATCCTCTCTGGTTCAGGCACGGAGTATGCATTTGCAAACATCCATCCGGTAAGGGATTAACATCCAAAACACCTAACGGTCTCAACTCAATAGCCAGAAAACAACAACGGTGTTTAAAACAAATGGACAAGGATCTGGGGGCCACTGGTGTGGGCTTCTAATCCCACCCAGCATCCAGGAGGCCGATGCCTTAACCGTAATGCAGAAATTTACAACTGCTCAAAGCATAAAGATTAAGTGTCTGTGGAGTGCTTAGCTACAAACGGCGCATCTGTATCACAACCTTCCCCCTAAGGTTCAGGGGCAGTCTCAAAAGAGGAGGGAGAAAGACACTCCTAGAGGTTGGAGAGGACCAAAATGGTGACTTCTGGACTTGATGCGACCACTGCGCTCGAATTTCCAGCAGCTGTGTATGGTTGGTTGCACACTCTCCAGCACAGAGTAGGGAGAAGCTCATGAGTCCCCATCCCTGAGGAGCCATTGATTAATGGCAGCAGGGGGTAAGGAAAGTCAGTTTAAGAGTATGGTCCTTGGTGGGTCAGCCACATCCCAATGGATGGCCACATGCCCAGGAATGTACGGACAATACAAACGGACAAATTCAGTTCATGGGTTAGTGAAAAAAATTAAAAGACACCAAGTTGGGAGGGGAGCTAGAGAGAGGGTCTGGGAGAAGTGGGGGGGTGTGAATATGATCAAATTACATTGTATACATGTGTGAAGTTCTCAAAGAATTAATAACAATGTATTTTAAAGTTATAATAATATTTTCAAATTTGTTAAATGCCCAAAGGACTTGGATAGATATTTCTCAAGAAAAGACATACAAGGGGCTGGCAGGTGTACAGAAAATATGTTCAACATCACTAACCATCTGTCGGAATGGCTGCTTTCAAAAAGACAAGCATTGGCGAGGATGTGCGGAACAGGAAACCCCTGCACAGAGATGGGAGGAATTTAAAATAGTGGCACTATTATGGAAAGCAGTATGTAGGTTCACCAGAAAAGACTTAGAAGCAGAGCTATATATAATCCAGCAGCCCCATTTCTGGATACATAAAAAGCGAAACCAGCATATCAAAGAGGTAAATGCACTCTCTTGTTTCTTTCAGCCTTATCCAAAACAGTTACAATACAGAACCAACCTAAGTGTCCATTAACAGATGAATGGGTAATGAGAACATGGTATTTATACATGCTGGAATACTATTCAGCCTTAAAGAAGGACATCTTACCATTTGTGACATTGGTGAACTTGTAGGACATTATCCTCAGAGAAATGAGTCGAGTATAGAATGACAGTTACTACACAACTTCACTTATGTGTGGAATATGAAGACCACAAGGAAGCAAGGAATAGAATGGCAGGTGCCAAGGGCTGGCAGGGAGATGTGAAGCGATGGGGAGATATGGCACAGAGAACAAAGTTCCTGTTGGGCAGGATGAATGAGTCCTGGAGCCCTGCTGTATAGCGTGGTGGCTGTGGTTAGTCATGAGGCCTGCACTTGAAAACTGCTGAGAGCAGATGTTAAAAGTTCCAGCACATGGGGCGGGGTGGGGGGGGGCGGGATGATGATGATAGCTATGTGAAGTCATGAATATGTTAATAAGACTGTGGTAATCAGGTCCAATAGATATGTATATCAAACCATCACGCTGAGCTGAGGAGATGGCTCAGTAGATAAAGTGCCTGATGCACACATATGAAGACCTAAGTCTGGATCCCCAACACCAATGTGAAGCAAGACATAGTGGCACATGTCTGTAACCCTAGCTCGGGAAGGTAGAGGCAGGTGGATTCCAGGGGCTTGCTGGCCAGCTAGCCTAGCCAAAACAGTTCAGTGAGAGACCCTGTCTCAATAAGGTGGAGTAGGATACAGAGAGACACCCAGTGATGAGCTCTGGCCTCCACACATGCACACACACATAAGTGTGCCTATATATACACATATACATGTGCATACACCACACACATACACTAAAAAGAAGCATATTGTATTCTATCATCTATAGCTAAAATTTTGTCCATTATACCTTAAGGCTGAGTGAAAAGCAGAAGAGAAAGAGATGACTCTTCTTTCCTCTGAATCATCAGTGCCATGACTAGTGACTCGACTAGTAATTACAAGGGTCTAACCACTTAAACAGGAACGCTTGCCAATTGGCGTCTAAACTGTTACTGATTTTGAACATATTAATAAGTAGTCCTGCAGTAAATGCCCTCGCACAGGTCTCCACGTACACGAGCCAAGGATTCCCTTCACATTCCATGCAATGACACAGCTCACTAAAGACACACCCTTGACAGTCTACATGGAGAGCATGCCTCCACCATCCGTCTTTTTGGGGAGTACTTTTCCTGGACATAAATCAACTTGCGTTACATTTCTCAGTGTTAACAACCAGAGCGCTGGAGGAAGTGGAAAATACATCTAACTACATTTTGTCTGGACTCTTGGGATCTGCAGCTAGACACCAACCTAGTGGCAACCCTTCTCCAGGTCTCTGGGGCTGGCCATTGCCCAGTACTGCTTGGGACAGCCTTGTTCCCTGAGGAGGTTTGGAGTTTCCTTAAGTGAGAAGGGCGTGGCATGCAGCCACTAGCAGGCACAAAAATTGCCCTTTGTCCCCAAGGATCCTTTTGCAAATTAAGTTAGTGGCTTTGAGGCCCACTTATTTTTTGAGGGGTGGGGGTTGAGACAAGTTCTCCCTAATGCCCAAGCTGGCCTAAAACTCAATATATAGACCAAGCTGGTCTTGATCTCACAGAGATACGCTTGCCTCTGCTTCCTGAGTGCTGGGATTAAAGTTGCATGTCACAGGACTGAGGCCAGTTTTTTATACTAAAGATGGCCAGACTGAAAGACTACAATTCCTGTGCGGCCTTGTAAGTGCTCACAGGGGGACCCTGTGGCCAAAACACAGAATGCAGTGCAGTTCAATGCCTAGACCTTCAAAAGGCCATCTGTTGCAGAGACAAGTTATGAAACAGGAAGGAGAGCTTGCTGCTGTTTTTTGTTGTTAAATGCATTATGAAAAGCTACACTTAGAAAATGTCTGACGGCTTAGAACAGCCGCACCTCTCATGGGAGCACGTTGAGGACGTGGGAGAGGTGTGCAGGAGAAAGGCTTTATTTTTGGCTTCATTCAATTTTGTACTTTTCTTTAATAAGCTCGTGTTGCATTTATGTAGTAAGGGACACTTGGAGGATGCAGGCTGTCATCCTGTCAGCCTCTCTATGGGACTCAAAACAGTCCAGATAATTTAAGAAGATTTTAGTATAAATAGCAACAAAGATTATTGTGCTTCAGAAAATCCATGACGTCTTTAACATTGATCAGCCAACAGCACTTATTGGAAAGAGAGGCTGAGACAGCATTTGAGGGAAATCAAGGGTTGCTAAACCAATCAACCTTCTGTGGAAGCCCGGGTCCCCCCACAGGTCCCTTGCTGTAGAATAAAGTAATTTAATAGACCAAAGACCATCTGTGAGACTAGCTGTTGAGATATTCTGTCTTGTTGCAGAAAGAGACGCCCTGAATAGCCTACATTCCCTTACTTTGAACAATAGGGACGATGGGAAGTTAGAAGGCCAGAAACCTTAACTGACAGCTTGAAGCGCATGGAAAGGCAATTGAGTGTTGTACTGAAGACCGCTTGGCGTGGACTGTAGGTTTCTTCCCTGGCCCCTTTGCCTGCCACTTGTACCTCTGCCCCAGGCCACCGCAGAAGATTCTGCAGGTCCTGCTCCCTCTCTGTCCCCTGCTTCCTCCAGCCACCCTCCTCCCTGTTGCCAGGCACCTGACCTGGGCAGGATGCTCTAGGTTTCTGCTCCCTACCCCCAGGCAAGCACCCAGCACTCCAGTATCCTCATCAAGTCAGCAGCCATCCAGCTCAGCACATTATAGTCAAGATGCCAAACAACAAAACAAAATAGTATTAAAAGCTATACAAGAGGCCTAGAGAAATGGCTCCGTGGTTAAGAACATCCAGGTTCAGTCCTCAGCAGCCGTATGGCAGCTCACAGTTACAGCCGTCTGTAACTCCGGTTCCAGGCGATCCAATGTCCTCTTCTATCCTCCATGGGCGTTGCACTCATATGGTGCACTTACATACGTGCAGGCAAAAAACTCCTACACTTAAAATTTTTTAAAAATGTTTTCTCATGTTGTACGGGAAAAATCACCAGCTCTCCTACAAAAAGGCAAAAGCATCAAAATAACATCAGATCTCTCCTCAGCCAACACTCAAGGACAAGAAAGCAAAGCTATCAGAAATGAGGCCATTTGAAGAGAAACACAAATGAAGGCCGTTTGTGTTCATCTATCCAGCACCACAGAAGATGCTTAAAGGAATACTTACTATACACAGAGGAGGAAGAAGGACACGACCAGGATGCCATGACTTATGAAGCTGCTACACTTCTTAAATCACACGTTTCCATCTGGGTATGGATGGCCCACACTGTAATACCTGTACTCAGGAGGCTGAGTCTGGACGATCGAGGCCAGCCTGCACTAACAGCAAATCGCTACCTCAAAAGTAAACAATAGAATCTATTTTCCAGAGCACATATTAAACAGAACAATGCTATGTTAAGGAAGGTAAGACATAGGGTGCACGTACAACCATTACTATATTCACTCGCTGCTTTTGTCACTGAGGGGAAGACGCTAGCAGAGTGGGGGTAGAGGTCACTGAGAAGGACGTGGGCCGTCTTAGTCCTGGGATCTTCTTTCTGGGGTGAAGGCAGGGTGCAGAGAAGATTTTGTTTTGGCCTGTGCAGATTTAGAAACTGTCATTCAGAGACGCCCAGTGTGTGTTCCAGGGCGGTTCCAGAAAATAAGTTTTAATGACGAGGAAAGAAGGAAATGATTGTCAAAATACCAGTTCATTAGGCATGGTCTCTGGGGGCCTGTTTTGGCTGGGAAGATAATGAAGCTTCCGTTTTAAAGGTCAGTTTTAACCAGCCGATGAGGCAAATGGCAACAGTCATATCAGCCTCATCTTCTGTGTCTATGGCAACAGAATTTCTAATTAAACATGATGCTAGGCCCTACTGCACTAGTCCCAGCACCTACAGTAAATAAACAGACTTGAGGGCAAAGCAGCAAACTACACACCCCCCTCAGGAACCCTTTGAGGGAGAAAAGCCATTTGAAGCTGCTGTTAAACCTGTCTACCGAAAGGGTTGAGGCCACAGGCCCTCATCAACTCTAGGAACTTGTGTAACAGGAAGAGGGAGCCCCAGTTGGACCGCTCTTCATGTTATGCCCAGAGAACGGCTCCTCAAGAACCACCACGGAGTCCAGAGTGTGTGCAAAAAACAAAGAGCCTTTATTCAAGCTTAAGCTTGGTCCCCCAGACCTCACCAACACAGTGGATCTGTTCTGGGAGCCCCAAGCAGAGAGATTAGGAGCCTTTTATAAGTTTGAGATAAAGGAAGGTGGGGAATAACAGTGTTACATTCTGTTTGGTTATAGGAGCCCGCGCGCCAAGCATATTTTAAATTAATTGGTTGTAGTGAACTATATGCCAAAATTGGTTAATAGAGGTTTGGAGGTTTCTTATTGGTGGGTGCTGCCTGCAGGGCAAAGGAATGTGTTGATTATTATTCAAACCTTTTGCTAGTTTTTGCTTTAGTCTTATTTAATCTTGTGGCCTTGTGACTGCTTAGAAGGAACAAAGAATAAGATGGAGTTATATTTATCCATTTTCTGACGTTCTAGAGCCAAGCATTTTTTACAGAAGCGAAGAGAGCAGTTGTTGGGTTGAAAAGGGGTTCCAGGGGTCCCACACTTCACTCACCTGATGCTTGTGAATTAGCGAGCAGGGCAGCAGAAGGAAGCCGCACAGGCATCAGAATGGTCTTTTATTATTTTATTTATTTAGGTGTGACTGTGTGTGCATGCATGTGAGTGTGTTAGTGGTGTGCCCGTGCGTGTGTGTGTGTGTGTGTGTGTGTGTGTGGAGGTCATAGGATAACTTTCTGAGTTAGTTTTTGCCTTCCACTTTGTTGAGACGGAGTCACTCTTGTTTCTGACTCCGTCTCGCTGGTGATGGAGCTTCTGAGAGTCTGCTGCTTCTGCCTCTTATCTCACCACAGGCATGCTGGGATTACAAATGCGGGCCACCACATCCAGACTTTACATTTCAAAAATTTATTTATGGAGGTGGCAGATAGGTACTCCAACACCATGGCGTGGTCATGGAGGCCAGAGGACAAAGTGCAGGAGTCAGTTCTCTCCTTCTACCGTGTGTGTTCCAAGGATCAAACTTAGGTTGTCAAGATTGGAGACAAGTGGCATTACCCGCTAAGCCGTCTTGCTGGTCCCGCATCTGGCTTTTTACATGGCTTCTGGGGACTGAACTCAGATCATCAGGCTTGTGTGTCAAGAACTTTTACATGTTGAGTCATCTCCCTGGCCTGTGACTATCTTTATTTTTAAAATATTTTATTTTATTTTTATTTTATGTGTATGAGTGTTTTGCTTGCATGTATGTAAGTGCACCCATGTTGTGCAATGCCCATGGAGGTCAGAAGAGGGTGTTGGGTCCCCTGGAACTAGAGTTATAGACAGTTGTTAGATGCCATGTGGGTGCTGGGAACCAAACCCAGGTCCTCTTTAAGAGCAACCAGTGCTTTTAACTGCTGAGTCATCTCTCCAGTCCCCATAATTATCTTTAAGTAGAAAAGTAATGATTTAATTTTTTTAGAAATTAGAAAATTTCTAAATTTCAGGGCTAGGAGGAGGATGGCTTAGTCAATCAAATGCTTGCTTTGCAAGTAAAGGGACTTGAGTTGAATCCTTAGAATTCACACAACAGTGCTGGGTGTGGTACGGGGGCTTGTGGGCTGGGGAAGTAGAGACAGAGGGATCTCTAAGACTCCCTGGCCAGTCAGTCTAGCCTACATGGAGAGCTCCAGGCCAATGAAAGACTCCATCTTAAAGGAGGTGGGGTATATTCCAGAGAAAGACACCTGAGCTTGTCCTCTGGCCTCCACATGTGGTCATGTATATGTACAGACACAAACATGTACTCACCCATATGTACCTGCACATACATATACAAAAAAAATGAAAAAATCTGAAATTCAGATAAATATGAAAGAGAGAGAGAGAGAGAGGAGAGAGAGAGAGAGAGAGAGAGAGAGAGAGAGAGGTTTCTGAACTCCTACCTGGAGTTTTTTGCTATGTTTTTTCCTGTATATATATTTATTGTATAACATTAGATTTAACCTTATAATTTCATGCACTTCTCTTAATAATCTGCTGTGATCTTTATCCCTTACCATTCTTCAAAAATATAACTTTTAACGATGTGAATCTGCTCTGTTATTCTCACACTTTAATCTCATTATGTGATGCTAATTATAAACTTGTCCTTTAAAACTGTTTTATAAATTAATTCCTTTTTATTTTATGTATATGAGCATTTTGCCTGCATGTTTTTAAGTGCACTGCATATGTGCAATGCCTGCAGAGGCCAGAAGAGGGCATCAGATCCCTTAGAACTGGAGTTAAGGATGGTTGTTGGGTGCCATGTGGGTGCTGGGAACCAAACCTGGGTCCTCTGCAAGAGCAGCCAGTGCTCTTAGCCACTGAGTCATCTCTCCAGCCCACATTTCAATTTTTTATTTATTGATATGGTTTGAGTGCTGGGCATGGAGCCCTGGGTTTTGTGCCTGCTAAGCACATGCTCTACCACTGAACTACACTCCCAGCCCCAAGGTTGGTCACTTTTTGCTTTCTGGGTTACATTGCTACTCCTGGAAGGATGTAAACAAATGCCAGTTCCCCCAGATGAGGCCCTGTATTAGTCACTTTTCTGTTGCTCCGATAGAAACATTGACCAAGGGAATTTATAAAAAGTTTATTTAACTTATGGGTCCAAAGGGACAAGAGTTCATCACGGTAGAGAGAGATGGTGACAGAGGTGGCTAGAGGGGATGTAGAAGCTAAGCTCACATCTTCAAGCAGGCACAGGAAGCAGAGTGACTGGAGATCCGGCAAGGCCTAGGAACTCTCCAAGCCCCGCCCCCCAGTGCTTCCTCCAGAAAGGCCACACCTGAGACCTCCCAAAACAAAGCCACCAACTATAGGGACAAAATGTCAGAATACTTAGAGCCTGTGGGGGACATTCTCATTCAAACCACCGCAGGCCCCAACAGCAGACCAAAGAAATTGTTTCACAGAAGTCTAGCTTGTTGAGCCCATGAGTTTACTGAGTTTACATCTCAGCAGGTGAGGGCTTACTTATAGAAGCATGTGTGACTCCAAAGAGTCACATCACTGGAAAGCCCACCCCGCATGGGTGCCAACCACCCAGAAGCTACACTGCCTGAGTCTCTCCTTTGGTTAGCCTTCCACCGACTACTTAGGTAGCAAGTCCCCAAACCACCCGCAGCTGAGGAAGAATTACACGTGGGTGGGAGGAAGTAGCCAGATGAAGGAGGGGAGGGCAGAAGGAAGGGACTGGGATCTCAGGTATCTCCCATCTCGTAAGAGGGAATGCCAACTGGCCCTGTCTCCTGAGGGTCTCCTGGGGGGGTAACAGCTGCTCTAATTAAATGGGAAGAGCCAGCAACTCAGAAAGCATTCCAAGGCTGCTTCTTATCGTGTCCTATATATAAAGCC
This sequence comes from Eospalax fontanierii, assembly GCA_035773235.1. Classification (NCBI taxonomy): domain Eukaryota; kingdom Metazoa; phylum Chordata; class Mammalia; order Rodentia; family Spalacidae; genus Eospalax; species Eospalax fontanierii. The sequence continues at coordinate 16,965,834 of CM069552.1, forward strand.
ATTTATTTTTGGCTCCCAACTTTAGGAGGAGGGGCTCTTGGCATCTGTGGCATTGAACTTGCCCCATTTGGGGCCTCAGCTAAAGCCCAATGAGAGTCGGCCTTCTATTGCCCTTTATATGTGTAAAGAGACTGATATGCTGCAGAGAGTAACTAAGAGAAGGCTCTGGAAACAGCACTGTGCTAGTTCAGTTTTTTATTTGGTTTATTTCAGTCCTTTTTAGGCCACTAGGTAGAAAAAGACAGGAAGCTACTAGAGACAAGGAAATTCTAATTGCTACATATTCTGACTCTTCTAGAAAGGGTAGGCAGCTTTTCAGGTGTAAATGTTGTAAGTGGATGAACAGGCAAACACAATGTGATCGTGCCTACCAGAAGCAATCATTCAGCTTTTTAAAAAGAAAGAGAGCTTGCCGTAGGCGGCAACATGGATGAATCTGGAAGTCAGTAAACAAAATAAGACAATCCTAGCTGGGTGTGTGGCTCCTGCCTGCAATCCCAGCACTCAGGAGGCAGAGGCAGGAGGAACACCTCAAGTTCAAGGCCACCCTGAGCTGCAGAATGAGATCCTGTCTAAAAAAACCCAAAATAACAAAATAACACAAGAACAACAACAACAACAAAGAAACAACCCTGAAGGACCAGTACTGCCTGCCTCTCTCTCTGTTCAGATGAGGTCTCTGAACAGTCACACTCACTAAAACAAAGACCAGAAGGATAGTTGCCCAAGGCTGGATGGAGGAGGGATGGAAATTGCTAATCAACAGGTAGGAAACTTCAGTTATGCAAGTTGAAAACATTCCAGAGACCCGCTATTTAACAGTGTGCAGGTAGACCACAATGCTTTATTATATACTTAAAAACCTTAGAGAGCTGGGGCTGGAGAGATGACCCAGTGATTAAGAGCACCGGCTGTTCTTGCCCAAGACCTGAATTTGGTTGTCAACACCCTCATGGCAGTGCACAACTGTCTATAATTCCACTTCCAGGGGATCTAACACCCTCTTCCAGCCTCTTCGGGCACCAGGTATGCATGTGGTATACATGCAGGCAAAATACACACATAAAAATAAATGTCTTGGGGTTGGAGAGATGGCTCAGTGGTTAAGATTACTCCTGCAGAGGACCGGGGTTCAGTTCCCAACACCCACATGGCAGTTAACAACTGTCCGTAACTCCAGTTCCAGGGGATCTTACACCCTCTTCTGAGCTCTGAGGGCATTGTGCAACACAGTGCACTTGCATACATGCAGGTGTCATACTCATTCACATAAAAATAATAAATGTCTTATTTTTTAAAAATCTCAGAGAATAGCTCTTGTACTATTATCACAATGAGATAAACTGAAATAAAAATAAATCGTGTGCAGTACAATGGAATTGGTATAAATCATACTCTGATAACACAATAAATCTAGAAATAGATTAAAAAGTAAATGGAGAATCAGCCATTTAAGAATATCAAGGCTTTTAAACTACTTGTGGATAAAAAAAAATTAATTATAGCATATGCTATTTTGTTTGAGACCAAAGTCCATATATTAATGGTCTTTGTGGAACAGGCTTTGAGGAGCATGGGGAGCCATGAGTCAGAGCCTCTGTGATTTACAGGAGGAGGAAGCAAGGTCTGAGTTAGTACATCCCTTTCACCATGGGACACCCCCTGCCAGCACAAGGCTCTCACCAGGCTAAGTGGACAACAGAGTCTCCAGAACCATAAACCAAACTCTTATTTTTTATAAATTATCCAGTTTCAGGGTTTTTGTCATAACAGACAAAGACTAAGTTTATCCTAGGACCAAATACTTTAGGCCAAGTATCACAGCATTTACCTGTGATCCCACCCCTTGAGAGTGGAGCAGGAAGACCAAGAGTTCAAGAGCATATCCCATTGGAAGGCAGCCTGGGCTATGTGAGACCCAACCAAAAAGAAAAATCTTGAGAATAATGCTAAACAGACCACAATATGCCAAAACCCATGGACAGAGCTGTACTCAGAGGAAAATGCTTAGTCTTCAGACATTTGTATATAAGGAAGAAAGATAAACATAGCTATTCACCTAATTACCCAGGAAGCAGGATAAAGAACATTATTTTTTAAAAATATTTTATTTTAATTTTATGTGTATGAGTGTGTTGTCTGCATGAATGCGAGTGCAGCTGTGGCTGGAACTGGAATTACAAACAGTTGTTAGCTGCCATGTGGGTGCTGGGAACCAAACCTGGGTTCTCTGCAAGAGCAGCCAGTGCTCTTAATCACTGGGCCACCTCTCCAGTTCCAAAATGTTACTTTTCTTTAGGAGCTCCCTGGGGTGAGGGGCCAATTTTATCAAACTCAAAAATAAACCGTTTAGTGAGGTGAAACACTAAAAGGTGCAAATCAATAAATATCACAACTCTTGGGTTTATTCAGAGCTCAGTAACTAAGACATTATGCGGTTAAAAAAAAAAAAAAAAAAAGTTCATGGTGGAGAGATACCACAGTCCACTGGGCCTGAACAAAACCAGTGTGACCTTGGTGTCCTTGAGAATCAAGTATGAGCCAGATGTTCTAAGAACTCATTCCTTCTGATTTCTCTTGGAACTGTTCTCTCAAACAAAGGATTTGGTTTCTATTTATTGACACAATACATCCAGCATGGAATGGAGAAAAGAAGTAGAAAGTGTCTTACAGGATTTTCCTTGTCTGATGCCTACTGACCCAGAACAGCATACAAAACCACAAAAGACCTTATCAGTCTTATCCCACTCATTGTTTGCAACTTAAACAGCTTAATTCATTGTTTTCAATGATATTTCTATCTTTCGGATCTTGATATTTATCACACACACATACAGACACACACACACACATGTTATGCTGGGTCAAGGACAAGGACTGATCATGAGAGATTAAAGCTATAAATCTAGTTAAAAAGGGAGCCCAAGGCCTAATAAGCTTACAGTGTAAACAAGTTGAGATAGTATTAAATGCTTTCAAAACTTAAGATTAACTTTGGTTACAAGTTTGGGTAAAAATCTTACCATTTGTGACATAAAGAATCCCTCCTTCCTATCAAAGTATAATTCACATGTCAAAAAATCCACTCATGTAAGATGTAAGTCTCACAGGTTTATGCACATATTATCATAATTTTAGAAAATTTTTGCTACTGATCCTAGGGCTACACTAAATAGTGCTGATGGCTGCACAACGTTATAACTGTATTTGACACAATCGAATTGTCCACTTTAGAATGGCTGAAATGGGGGCCAGAGAGATGGCTCAGCTGTTAAGAACACTGGCTACTCTTGCAGAAGACCTCTTCTAATCTCTGTGAGCATGGTATGCATGCAGAGTGCTCTTTACATATATGCAGGCAATACACTCATACACATAAACATAAAAATAAATTGCTAAAAAATCGTTGGAATGATCAATTTTATGAGTATTTTACCATAAAAAAACTTAATATCCAAACTAAGGGAAACCATAATTTGTGAAATCATTGGGCAGGAACCATATCTAATTTAAGAATTTGTCATGAATATTTAAGTAAATAAGTTTTCTCACATTGTAATTACAGGAAACAATAAACATTACTGGCAAAATGACATCCAATACAACAAATAATTAAGCTTATTTAATGAAAACAAAATCAGGCATTTTGTTTTTTTCAATAGCAAAGTACAATATTACAAAACATATGGAGTAAAAGATGATTTGGCTATAAATACAAAACGTGGGGTTGGGTTTTAATAGACTTATCTGGGTGTCCAGGAAAGGCATGAAATGGAAACTCATGAGACTAGCTTGTCTCTTTCTGATCATTTACAGACAAGTCTCCAGCTTTTCAAGTCCCTAAAACATCTCACTTCCGGGGTACTACTACTTAGACTGTTGTACAAGGAAAGTTTCTGGGGCATCTGTTACGGTAGTTCTAAACATCATTGCATTTCCAAGCGAGGAAACATGCATGGGCCTGCTTCGGAATAGTTTGTCACTTTTACAAATCAATGATTCAAGAATATGGCACAGAAGCTTTAAGGCGGTGCTTTGTAATCTCGGCTGCACTCTCAAATCACCTGGGGCTTCTTGCGTCAAGACCAATTCAATCAGACCAGACACTGAGTGTCGGGTGGGCATATGGCTTCAAAGCTCTGCAGGGTGACTCCAGCATGCAAAGGCCCCAGGTGATGGCGACAGAAGTTGGACTACTGGGAGGTTGGAACCACCGTCCATCTGCCAGCTGTGAAGCTACTCACCTTTGAAAAAAATGACACAAGAAGCGGAATCAAAGTCCTCCCCGGCTCCCCACCCCCAAAACCCTACATAAGCAGTTATGAAGGCCCTGGGCAAGCAATAAGGATGGAGGAAAGGCCTCCGAGGAAAGATGAACCTCATTCACCCACTCACCAATGGAGTCCTTTGAATCCTGTGGTCAATGCTTGCTCGTTCATTCATTCATTCTTTCTTTCATTCGTTCACTCACTCCAAATGCTACACTGGAGCTTACTGCAATGGTTGTTTTTGGCCAGTAGGTGGCGATGCTGTCTGCAACATTCCACACTCCAGGGCAGCCTGCCTGGTCACAGCACTCAGATAAGAGGTTTCTACCTTGATTAAGTCTTCCTCAGAGCAGCTGCTATTTGCAATTAGCAAGAGAGAAGGTGCTCAAAAGCAAACCTGTTTTCTTTCCTTAGCTCCTGTTCCCTTTTTAAAGAGGAATCTTGAGGACTGGAGAGACGGTTCACAGTTAAGAGCACTGGCTGCTCTTGCAGAGGACCTGGGTTTGGGTTCCGTAAGTTCCAACACCCTCGTCTGGTCTCTGCGGGCATTGCATGCTTGGGTGCACTTACATATACTCAGGCAAAACACCCAGACACCCAAAATTGAATGCATGAATGAACAAACGAGCAAACGAATAAATGAACAGAAAATTTAACTCTCTCATTTCCAGTGAGGTTGTAGCAGCCTCCCCTGTGGAGTGAGCGCTCAAAGCAGACTGATCTTGGAACAAAATGTCTGCTGGAGCTGTGACCATCCCTGGATAGTAAAGCCTAGAACGTTGTTTCTGCTGGAACTTGGCTTCCAACTGTGCCCGACTTCTCTCACACCATCCTGTAGACCCAGGAAAACTTGAGTCTGAGCAGAGCCTTCTTGGTCCCAGCACCTGCTTTTGTACTGAGCTCAAAGTTAAGATTTCCTTTGGTGGGAATTCTCTGTTGCAATAAAAACAAATAAAACCTACAAAAATTAGATGCTCAAGGATATCAAGCAACCCAGATAGGCAGCTGAGGACAAGCGGCCAAGTTCCAGAGAAATGTTAAGTTGGCAAAGAGAAAGCCCTTGACAGACGTGGTATTTAAATGTAGCTCTGATTAACTTGAACATGTTCTCAAAAATTAGTGCTTGTCAGCTTTGATTGAAAATGGAATTTCAAGACATTTAAGTTTCAGAGTATAAAACTACAGTTGCAGTGATTTTTGAAAGATGGCCAGTACACAGCCTTGTCCATTTTCCTCAGGTGAAAATGATGCCTAGTTTTTAATTTCCTTTCGTTGGGAGGTGAAAATAAATTGGGACCACTGCACACCAGAAAGCGGGGGAAGTAGACTTCCACCCTGGCCTAACTGGTGGTGGACTCCACAGCTTGTGGGCAGTTACCTTTCCTTTCTCAGATGCTGCCATTTTTCTGTCTCATGGAAAACCATGGTGACTGCTTGTGGTCTAGCCCTGGCAGCAGCCAGGAAGGAAGCAGCAAGCAGCACCTGGAAGTCAGAAAGAACAGTGCTCGACTGGACTTTCATTTTCCAGAAGACAGGCCTGCGGCAGCACAGCTGGAGCTAAAGGCTACTGGTCTGATGTATAATTAGGAGTTTTGGCCAATGGATACCACGTGACTGAGGCCAACCTAGTGGTACTCTGGACACAGGAAACTGTCTTGCAATGCATGGCCCGGTTCCCAGAGAACTGTTTGTTAGCACTGACAGAACTTACTTAGTTCTTGTGATCAGAAAACCAAAAGCAGATCAGGCTAGCCTCCCTCCAACTTATAGAGATCTGCCTGACTCTGTCTCCCGAATGCTAGGCCTAAAAGTGTGCATCACCATGCCCAGTGATGTCTTATTTTTCAGTAGGAACACTTTATTATATAAATTCTTTAACATGGGTCTTGATGGCCAATGACATGGATAATCTTATAAAAATAGTTTGATTCCTGGATCCAAATGGTGGAAAGAAAGAACTAACTCCTGAAAGTTGTCTCCGTAAACGTCCTGGGGCATGTGTGTACCTGCACTCATGTCCATACAGACTCATCACACCCACACCCACAAAATAATAAAAATTAAAAAAATAAAACTGGATCATTAGGGCTGGAGAGATAGCCCAGTGGTTAAGAATGCCTACTGCCTTAGCAGAGGACCCAAGTTCAGTTCCTAGCATCCACGTCGGACACCTCCCAAAAAAAGATGGCTCATGAGCTGGAGTCATCTGTAATTCCACCTACTCTAAGAGCTGAAGGGGAGGCTTCTGAGTTCAGTACCAACATGGGCGACATAGTGGGATTCTATCTTAATTTAAAAAAAAAGATCATAAGCCTGGCCTTGGTGGTACATGCCTTTAATTGCAGGCATGTGGATCTTTTGTGAGATAGAGTCCAGTCTGCTCTACATATCGAGTTCCAGGCCAGCTGGGGCTACAGGGACACCCTGTTTCAAAAAAAGATCACTCAGTACTTTTACTAATTTATGATTTTTTAAAAAGTACCGTTCTAACCATTATATAGTAATATTTATCAGTCTTTTTTTTTCTTTAAAGTTCCTTCATTTCCTGTCCAGCTCAGAAAAAAAAAATCTTCCACACTGCAAGATTTGAAAATATCATTTAAGTGGCTGGGAATGTAGGTTACTATAGAGTGAATATGTTGCATATGTAAAGCCTGGAGTCAAATCCCCACCAATGCAAAAACAAATATAAAGTGTCTTTTTACTATAATTTTACAAGTAGTTTGGTGACTTTTAATTTTAATCTTTGATCCATTTGGAATATATTAAGGTACAAAAAGTAAATAAGAATATTCCTCTCTTAGAGTCCCCCTTCCACTCTTGGGGTTTCTTCCTTACTTTTCTTTAGTCTACATTCATTCTGGAAAGAATAAAAAGGAAATTAAGAGTCAGATGTGATGGCACACCACCATAACCCCAGCACTCAAGAGGCTGAGTCAGGAAGATCTTTAAATTTGAGGCCAGCCTGGGCTAAGAGAGTAATAACCTGTCTAAAAGACAAATTAAATAAATAAAATTAGAATTCAATATAATTTCTCTATATTAAAAATCTACCTTTCTTTTTTATGTTTCTCTGAAATTCCACTACATTTTTACCTAAAAAACAATTTGTCACATATGTTTTGGAAAAATAAGAAAAAAAATTATCTCTGGGTTTTCTGTGCTCTCTATTATGTCCCAATGGTTTATATGTTTAAATGTGTGCCAATGTTTATGTTTAAACTCCTCTTGAAATTCTTTTAAACTTTATTTTTATGTGTATCAGTGTTTGCCTGCATGCGTGTATATGCACCATGTATGTACCTGGTGCCTCAGGAGACTAGAAGGGTGGGTCAGATCCCCTGGAACTGGAGTTATGCATGGGTGTTAGCTCCCATGTGGGTGCTGGGAACCAAACCAGGGTCCTCTGAGCCATCTCTCTGCCCCTTTCTTGATTATTTTTAATTGTGTTTTCAACTTTCTGCCTTCCATTCTCATTCTTTGTATGCATGCCATAATTTATTAAATTAGAAGCTAAGGGTAGAGAAAGTCTTATTCATTTTTGTGAATTCTGCCATCCTTTCCTAAAAGATGACATTCAGCCAGTATTTGTTATTTGAATAAACCTGAAATACATTGAAGGCTGGATTCATACATTCACAGCAATGTTACGGTTGGTCAAACCTCTCATTTTTGCCACACATGAATGCACACACACACACACACACACACACACACTGTACAGATATGATGCCACTCTTTCATTTTTAAAATTGAGATGAATAAATGTGTTGTGATGATTGGAAATGTCTGATTGTTATCTTTATGCCATGCACTGATGAATAATCAGAGCGTTCAGGCCACCAGTTACATTCTTCTAGAAGATGGAGACTATCTACACATCATATTTTCACTCCCAGGTGAGCCTCTCAGAGTAGTTCACGGGGGGGCAGGAGAAGGCAGGTGGACACCTATAGCTGTAATTAATTTTAAAAATAAGTCGGGTAAGGCCATTTTAGAAAAGATCATTGTTCTTGGAACAAAAGGCTAGATGGTATAAATTTTATCCTAAAGACATACATATGACAGCAATTAGAATACAATTTATACTTCAGAAAACAAAGAAGAATTCAGTGCCCAGGTAACTATAATCACAGGATAGTGCGGGGAGGCCAGAAGCACATTCTGCTGGCAACTCTGTGCTTAGCCTTCTATCACAGCCATCAAAAACCGAGTGTAGGGGCTGGTAAGATGGCTCAGTGGGTAAAGGCGCTTGCTGCCAAGCCTGATAGCCTGACTTTGATCCTGAGAACACACACGATAAGAGAAGAAGGCCAGTTCCTACGAGCTGTCCTCTGATCTCCACTCCTGATCTGGGGCATGTGCACTCACACATAAACACACACGATGAACAAATAATAAATGTAATTTTCAGGTAAAACCTTCAAATATGATTTCCAGAACATTCTGCTTAACCCAAGAGTATCTATTTTTGTTACCTTATCTTTGTTATTCTCTGTGATTTAAAAATTTGAAAACAACACTTTTCTGTTTTGTGGGTTCAAGTGAACATGTTGAGCTTCTACCAACACAAAAACTTAAAATACATACACAATCTCAAATCACCAAAAAACATTTGAAGGCCCAAAACACATTTTATCATATATTGATTTGCAATTCTTAAACTATGAAAATCATAAATTAAAAGATGATTTCACCCTTTTCTTTTTTTTTACCTTTTCTCTTACAAACTTCATTTGTAAGTTTTAAGAAACATCTTATTTATTATTTTTATGTGTATGAGTGTACTGCCTGCATGTGTGTGTCAGTGCACCCATGTCATGCAATGCCCATGGAGGTCAGAAGAGTACCTCAGATTCCCTGGAACTTGAGTTATGGATGGCTGCTAGCCACCATGTAGGTGCTGGGAATTGAACCCCAGTTCTCTGTAAGAGCAGCCAGTGCTCTTAACCACTGAGCCATCTCCAGCCCCAATTTCACTCTTTACAAACAAACATTTTACAGATATAGAACAGATATTGTAATAAAACTTATGCCAGGACTGGCACGATGACTCTCACTGGGTAAAAGGTACCTACTACCAAGCCTGTAGGCCGAGTTCCATCCCCAGGACCCACATTGTGGAGACATAACACCTGCAAATTTTCCTTTGACCTCCACACATGTGCTATAGCACACACACACAAACAGACAGACATACACACACACACACACACACACACACACACACCATGTAAATAACAACAATAACAAAAACTAGCCAGGCATGATGGTACACACCTTTAATCGCAACACTCAGGAAGCAGAGGCAGGCAGATCTCTGAGAGATGATGCCAGCCTGGTCTATATAGCTAGACCAGCTGGAGCTACAGAGAGACCCTGTCTCAAAAAACCCAAACCAAAACAAACCAAAAAAAACGAATGTCCACTATACAAAAAGCCATATTAGCGGAGAGTTCTGAGAAAATAGCAACAACAGCAGCAACATTTAGAGTTACTACTTGTTAGGTTGACGATGAAGATGATTATAAATTTTTCCTCTTCTGTTGCAATAGAGCAAGAAAAAAATAGATGTAATATATTTTCGACCTCTAGGCGGCAATATTTTTAACAAACTGCATCATCATTCAAATATTTTTCAGATTTATCATGCAAAAATTATGAAACTCTATTACAGAGAATTCCTTACAGAAGTAAGGAGAAGCACAAGGGACCACACCGTCCCCAGCAGACTCCTCACAGGAAGGTTTATGTCATTAACTCATGTACCCATCTCCCCCATCTGGGTTATTTGGAAACAAATCTGCAACTATCACAAAATTAAAACAAAAATTCATAGTGACACTTGTAAAATGCCTCCAAAAATTCTACTGGCACCCATGGGTCTCTGACAAGGAAATAATTGGACAAATAAGAAACAAATTTGACGCGGCTCCTAGCTATGATGGAAACCACTGAAAGCCTATTACTTGATAAAAGCCAATGTGTCGGAGGGTTATATAGGTAGAGGGCATGCAGGTAATAGAAAAGGTGCTAATTTCTTTAAGTGACTGAAAAGTTACAGAGGCGACAGGATAATAGACGGCAGAAGGGAGGACATGTGCATCCGTCCTTGGGGTTCAAAGAGTAAGACAAGTCTGAAGTTTCTGCAGAGTGACTAAAGGGAATGGGAATAATAGAGGATGGAAAATTACCAACTTGTTTGAACAAAGCCGTGACAGCTGCTGGCTCTAAAATTAGGAACAGAGGCGAATTTTCAGAGCACCACCAAACAACTGACAAAGGCTCAGCTCACCCAGCACCTTCCAGAGAGAAGTTAACCCCAAAGAGTGTGCAGTGAGCAGCTGCCGGAGCAGACACTCAACAGTACCCGACTTGCCCAAGACCTGCGCTCCGTGAGTGCGGGACTGTATCTCTTCTGGGATGGCCGCCTTTGAATGACGCTCTCATGAAAGCCAAGGGCAGTGCACTTGCATGTCTTAAAAGACTTTTGTCTTTTCTGTGCTTTATGAGGCTTTCCGTTTTCACAATCCAAAAGGCCAGTAACATTACTTACATTTACATTTCATTCTACTCATAGCTGCACCACAAAGTTTAGGCAGCACAGTAGTTTCTTTCTTTTCTTTCCTTCTTTCTTTCTATTTGAAGCAGAAATTCAGCCAGCTTAAAAAAATATAAAAGAGAAAGAGAAAGAAATAAAAAAAAAATAAGATACCCCACAAATGATCCCTACCCAGAGCAGATCTGTCCTTGTGATGAAGCCAGGGCAAGCCCTGATCTCTAGACAGGGCTCTGCCTCAGCTCTGGGCTGCTTGGTTATGTCAACACACCCCTGTTTCCAGCAAGCCACTTGAGTCTAGGTATTCTGAAACAGGAAAACAAGAATTGACACTGATAAGACCCTTAGTATCTTGGCTTAAGGTACTTAGCATCACATGGAGAAAGTTAACTACATCACAAGCACCCAACTTTAACTCAGGGATTCACTTGTTACTGACTAGTTTATAGATTCTTGATTCCTTCAAAGTTAGAATTCTTAATGTTGAGCAATCCTACTTCCCCTCCTCCTCTGGAAAACCGAAGTAATGCCATTAAAGATGCTCCTCAGCAGGAGCTAGGAAGATGGCTCAACAATTAAGAGGACTGGTTGTTCTTGTGGAAGACCCAAGTTCAAATCCCAGTATCCACGTTGCAACAAACAATCATCTGTAACTCCAGTTCCAGGGGATCTGATGCCCTCTTTTGTACTTCATGGGCATTGCATGACATGGGTGCACTTACATGTAGGCTTAACACTCGTATACATAAAATTAACAACAGTTTAGTGGACTCAACATCTCCTGAACTGTACGCTTAAAATGACTCTGACGGTGAACTGGCCTCATTTGGGAGAGGGTGGACAGTCTCCAGACATTTAACTACGCAGGTCAATAACCCCAGAGAAGGGTTTTGAACCCAGCTGTACCTGGAGCAATCAGACGTCAACAGAATGGAGCCTGTAAGTGCCAGCTCTCATTCCAATCACATGGCAGGTGTGGACAGAGAAGCATATTCCAGAGCAATGAAGGGGAGGAAGAGGCCAACAGAACAACGGCACCAAGCCAACATTCAGTCACCGCAAATATGATCTAGTGTTTTGTCTTCACTGACCCTTGTTATCACCGTCACCTAGTGGAAACTGAGCTGGGTACATCCCCCGCCCCAGGACTTTGGAATCCATCTGCACAGTCATATGAAGTTTACTTCTGCAAAGGCAACTGATGATTTATAAAAGCTAAGCCTATTCTGAGTAAGAGCTTGCACTGCATGAGCCCGGGAGGGGGCTGGGGCCAAGCAGCTGACTTTGTTCATCGCCCTATCAATGATGGCATTAAACATTGAAGTGCCATGGGCAGAGCCACACTCCCACGGGCTTTGCAACAACTGAGCCTGGGTTCGCAGCTCAGCCTCACTGGTTCCTAGGGTCATCTCACCTCTGAGAGCCTCAGGTCCTTGTGAAAATTGCAAAATTCAGCACCTGTGTCTAGTAGAGAAACAAAGACACAGGTCAATTCTCCCTCTCCCTCCCTCCCTCCCTCCTTCTCTCCCTTCCTCTCTCTCTTTGTCCCACTTATTGAGACAGGGTTTCACTGTGCAGCCTAGGCTGGCCTCAAATTTGTAACTTTTCTGCCTTGGCCTCCTGAATGCTGTTAGGTAGGTTTATCGCCACACCTGGCCTTGTATATGTTCATGTGTGTGTACATGATTGTTCATGTGAACATAGGTGCATGTGTACACATGCATACGGAAGCTACAGGTCAATCCTGGGTGTCACTCCTCAGGAGCCATCTACCTTATTTTTTGCCACAGGGTCTCCCATTTGACCAGTTTGGCTAGGCTGGCAGGCTAGCTGGGAGTATTCACTCATTTTCATCCAATTCCCAGCACTGGGATTACAAGCACACACCACCACACATAGCTTTTTATGTGGGGTGCTGGGGATTGAACTCAGATCCTGATGCTTGCAAGGCAAGTACTTTACCAACTGAGGTAACTCCCCGTCTCCCTCCCTGCCTTTGCTTTTTAATCAGGGGTTGTCATGGCATCTGTGACAGGCCAAGAGGGCTTACCCAGGCAGCTATACCTGTGAGATTTTATAGAAAGCCACAGGCTGAGCCTGCTGGAGACCCAGAGAGTGAGAAGAATGCTGTTAGTCCCTGAAATGGGATTATCCTGTTATCCTCCATGGTGGATGTTCCTTCTCCTCAGCATCTCTGGCTCCTCTGCTCCGGTCTTCCTGGGTTCACTTCCTCTCAGCCTGTGGCCATCATGTGTCTTTTCCCCACTCCATTGTTACTGGTGCCATTTGCAGTGCTTGATGGTCCCTTGCCATAATCTTCCAGCTTCTGTCTTTGCTACTGAGTTGCCTTTGAACTTCCCAGCCACGTGCCCAGGAGAGAATCTGGGGTTACTAGTCACCACCACGCCTGCTTAGGTGGGTTCTGGTTTTTAGTGGGTTCCTTCTCAGGCTGCTGGCCCTCTGTGGGTAGGCTGGTCTCCAGTCCGCTCTTCCACACAATTTAGGCTACCCCATGGCTGCTGCCTCTGCATGACCAGGGCAGAGATGTCTTCCAAAAGGGTCAGGAGATCTGGACCTGTGGTCCCAGCTACATGGAAGGTAGGCAGTAGGCGGGGAAGATTGCTTGAGCCTATGAAAAATGTCGTATCCTTAGAACATCTTTGTGGTGTGTTGGACACTGCAGAGACACAGATGGGAAAGATTCAGTCCCTGCCTCCCGGAGCCCACTATGAGCCGGAGAAGCCCACGACGTCCCAAACAGGTTTCAGGAAGGGTAGGAGGGAATGATCCCAAGGGCTGTCAGAGTGGCACATGGGCTAAAGAAAGCAGAACAAGGTTAGAGAGAACCTTGGACACCAGAGGGCTTTCAAGGAGTGACAGTTTAGCCTAACAAAGACATCATGGGTCCAGATTCCAGTCATTATGGCGGTGGGATTTGCAAGTGTGCAGCTTACTTGCAAAGACCAAAAGAATAGCGGTAGAGAGAAAACAGAGAGAAGTTCAGAGCTCCTGCAGAGAGGTGGGGAGGGGAGTTACAGCGACCAGAAAGGTATAAAGATATTTTAAAATAGATTTGACTCCCCCACTGGTTTCTCTGAAAAGCCATCTTTGCCTTGTTGTCTGGTCTATCCCCTACTAGCGACAGTACCACCACCCCTAGCTGCCTCCTGCAGCAGCTTTCCCACCGGAGTCCTTGAGCTTGTCTTCATCCACTGATCACAGCTGTGAACACCAGCCCCGAGATCATCACCAAAGACCTGAAGGAGAAGGAAGTCTCAGGGGAGGCAGAGAATGGGGATGCTAATGAGGAAACCGGACAGCAGGAGACTGACAAGGAAGTAGATGAAAAGGAGGAGCATAAAGATGATGGGGAGGAAGAGGAGGAAGAAGAGGATGGAGTTGGGGATGAGGATGAGGATGAGGATACTGATGAGGAAGACTAGACAGAAGAAAAGGTCACTGTGCCCTATTCACCCTCCACTTCCTGTCTCTGAATCTAAACATGGTCGCCTTCAAGGGGAGAGGCAGGCCCACCCATCCATAGTGGCTAGTGAAGATGACACACCGTTGCTATAATTCCATAATTCTTTTGTGGGGGAGAGTTAAACTAGGCCCATCCCTCCTCCCGTGGTCCCAAAGATAAACCAAGGTACAATTCCACCAAAGTTCCCTGGGGAAGCAATGAGTTTGCTGGGCTTCTTTACAGAGCAGTGGGTGAGGGCTTACTTACAGGAGTGTGGGTGATCCCCTGAAGGCCACGCTGGAAAGGCCCTACCCATTCAGCAGGTGTACGTGATGACTTCCCCACAGCTGCGTACATGGAGCTCCTCTCCCTCAGTCTCCCATAGCTTACATAACCAGCCCTTCTCAGAGGCCACCTGACTGAGAGGTGTGGCTGGATCCTCAGGTGAAGGTCCTATGACCCTCCCCTGCCCCTTCTTTACTGAATGATGGTCAGTAGTCAGCAGGCCCTGCTGTGCTATTGTTTGTAAGCAGGCACAGCTGAACTCAAGAAGATGGTGTCTGTCTGACTCGGAGGATGGTCTTATACAACACACACACTCCATCACCCACCCAAACCACCGCATGAATTTCAACAAAGGAGGGGGAAAAAATACAAACTTTAAAGGCTAAGGCTCTGTTTTAGGAGGTGTTTTTTTTTTTTTCTTCCAGGCATGGCGTCTCATCCCATTAATCCCAGAACTCAAGAGGCAGAGGCAGGTGGATTTCTGTGAGATTGAGGCCAGCCTGGTCTACACAGCAAGTTTCAGGCCAGCTGGGACTACAGGGAGACCCTGTCTCAGAATAAAAAACAAGTAAGCAAACAAAAAGAACTATAAAAGGAAATCTGTTCGTATTGATTATATTTTCTATTTTTATATGTATTGTTAGGGGTCAGTTATTAAGGATAACAGTGACCAAACCTAGCCTTGGGCACCTTCTCTGTCTTACTGCTGTGTTAACTGCAATCGCAAAGTAAATCCCTCTCAAAATAAAAGCAAAACAACAAAACCAATCTTATTCTGAACATCCCGTAGCTTTTAAACAAAGATTTACTTTTATTATTTTTAATTAGGTGTATGTGGACCTCCACGAGTGCCGAGGAGGTCAGAGGTGTTACATCACTACCTGACATAGGTGCAGGGAACCGAACTCCACCCTCTGCAAGAACAGTCCACATTCTTAATCTTTGAGCCATCTCCCCAGCCCCCAGTAACTTCGTGTGTGTACCTACTGTACTCTAAATAGTAGATTTGTATGAGATGGTTAAAAAGGCCAAGAAAACCCAAGATTTCTTTTTCCTTTTTTTGTCTATGAAGTTGCTGTTTATTTATTGGCCTGTTTGATGTATGTGTGAAATAATGTTCAACAATAAACTGGACTTCTCTTTTGCTGAGTTGTTCTAACAAGAAAATAGATTTTTAAAGTTTGCATTTCATGGCAAGATTGAGTGGAAAGCTCAGGTATTTCCTATACACTGCTTCTTCATATGCAAACAGCAGTTATCAAAACCTCACATTAGAGTGACACACTTCTTCCGTATGGTGACGCTACATTACCACACTATTAATGATTATTGGCAGAATCAGATTTTTCATATAGATAATTATGTCATCTATAAATAAACATAATGTTTCTCAGTTGGTATGCTTTAAATTTATTTATTTTTATTTTATGTTTATAAGTATTTTGCCTACATGCATATAAGTGTACCCATGCATGCAATGCCTGAAGAGGCCAGAAGAGGGTATTGGATCCCCTGGAACTGGAGTAACATGATTGTTAGCTGCCATGTGAGTGCTGGGAACTGAACCTGGGTCTTCTTCAAGAGCAGCCGCCACTCTTAGCCATTGAGCCATCTCTCAATTAGTA
This sequence comes from Eospalax fontanierii, assembly GCA_035773235.1. Taxonomy (NCBI): domain Eukaryota; kingdom Metazoa; phylum Chordata; class Mammalia; order Rodentia; family Spalacidae; genus Eospalax; species Eospalax fontanierii. The sequence goes on from CM069552.1 coordinate 16,982,034, forward strand.
TACTTTTTATTTACTTTCAAAAATTGCTTTAGCTGGGATTTCCAGTGTAATATTGAAGAGGGTCTATGAGAGGTGTATTAGAGTTCTCAAAGGAAACAGAACTGATAAAAAGAATATATGTATGAATTTATTAGATTAGCTTACAGGATAGAGTCTGAGTCCAAGTAGTCCAACCACAGCTGCACCACACTGGAGTGGCGTAGACTCCAGGAGTTGCTCAGTCCACGAGACTGGATGTCTGAGCAGTTCCAGTCTGGTGGAGAAGGCCTGAAGGATTCCTGGAGGTTTGCTAGTCTTTTGTCTACACTGGAATCTGAAGAAGTTGGTTCTACTATCAGCAGAGGAATGCCACAGCAGCAAGATGAACTTGCCAGTGAGGGAGAAGGCAAGCGGGCAAAAAGAGAAAGCCCCCTTCTGCCACGGCCTTTTATATGGGCTGCCACCAGAAGATAACGCCCACATTTAAGGTGAATCCTCCAGCTTCAAATATTCCAATCAAGAAAATCTCTCTCCAGGCTAGAGAGAGGTTTCAACCGTTAAGAGCACTGGCTGCTCTTGCAGAGGACCCAGGTTCAAATCCCAGCACCCACGTGGCAGCTGACTCCAGTTCCAGGGGATCTGAGGCCTTCTTCTGTCCTCTGTGGGCATTGCACAACATGGGTGCACTTACATACATGCAGGCATAAGACTTATCCACATAAAAGTAAAAATAAATAGTTAATAATTAAAAAAAAAAGTCTCAGACAGGCATAGTACAGCACACACCTTTAATCCCAGCACTCAGGAGGCAGAGGCAGGCAGATCTCAGTGAGGTCAAGGCCAGTCTGGTCTACATAGAGTTCCAGGCCAGTTGGGACTACAGGGAGACCCTGTCTCAAAAAATACAAAAAAAAAAAAATCTGTCTCATTTCAGTTAATTCCAGATCTTGACAACCAAGATTATCCATCACAGATACATCAGGCCTTTTTCCTGATCTTCATGGTAGAGCTCCTGTTTTCTTAGAGTTCTGTGTGTGTGTATGTGTGTGTGTGTGTGTGTGTGTGTGTGTGTGTACCTCTGTGTGTGCACTCACCTATGTACGGATATCTAGAGATCAGAAAGGTTGTCTTTAGGGATGTTCATCTATCACTCTCCTCTTTATTTTTTGAGGCAGGGTTCTCACTGAATCTGGAGCCCTACATTTCAGCTACACTGGATGGCCATTAAGCTCTTGAAATCCACCTGTTTCTGGTCCCCCTCCTGCCAGGGCTGGGATTACAGACATGTGCCATTATGCCCAGATTTTATATGAGTATTTGGAATCTCATCTCCCCAGTCCTTCTTGGGAAGTTTTTTTTTTTTAGTTAAAATGGCCCATAGGGTTGGCAAGATGGCTCAGCAGGTAGAGGCTCTTGGCACCAAACCTGATGATGATCTCAGTTCAGTCCTGCAAGATGTCCTCTGACCTCTTCACGTGCACTGTGGCAAGTGCACGTGTGCACACACACACACACATACACACACACACACACACAGAGGCACATGCCCTCACCCTTCTAGTTCTCTAACCTTTCTCCCTTCTTCCCTGTGGCTGGGTCACCATTATTAACGGTTTTGTGTATTTGGCATTGACTCTATATACACTCACATGTACTTTTTGTAAAACAGAAATGAGGGCTATATCTTTGTGTGATTCTTCATGGAGTGGGGGTTGTTTTGCTTTTATTTAAGAATATACCAACTATCTTAGCTTCCTAGGCCTGAACATATAATAAACTCATCCTACCCTTTTGAAAAAGTTCTTTAAAACTGGGCCTGGAGAGGATGCTCAGTGGTTAAACACCAACTGCTCTTGCAGAAGACCCAAGTTTAGTTGCTAGCACCTACATGGCAGCTAACAATCATCTGAAACTCCAGTTCCAGGGGATCAGATGCCCTCTTCTGGCCTCCACAAGCATTTCATGACATAGGTGCACTTAGATACATGCAGGCAAACCCACTCATACACACAAAATAAAAATAAATAAATCAAAAAGTTATTTTAATTTTTTAAAAGACTGCATAAGAAGGACAGAGGATTTGGGAAGGCAATATCCTCATCACTGGAAGTGTTTCAATTCTTCCATCATTGAGGTATGCATCTTTGAAAGCTAAAACTACTCTGAGATGGGTACTGGGAATCCTAGGATTTGTTCATTACATTTACATTAGAGCAACCCCCCAACACAATGAAATACAGGATAGACTCTTGGAAAGTAAGACAGATGGTGAGTGCAATTAAGGATTTTTATGGGGTGGAGAAATGGAGAAATGGCTCAGCAGTTAAAAACACTGTCTGCTCTTACAGAGGACCTGGGTTCCCAGCACCTATGGGATGTCTAAAAACCACCTATAACTCCAGTACCAGGGGACCTGGTGCCCTCTTCTGGCCTCCTCAGGGCCTGGTGATGGGTTGCATGTGGAGGATGAAGAGTGGAATGCTCGGAAGTAGCCCTTAGTTTGTGTTGGAAGATGGTTCTACACACAGAGACAATGATAAGGAATGGTGATGAACTCACTTCTGACACCTAGTAGGGTTCCAAGTAAGTCAATGGCCATGCATGACCTCACAGCTTCTAGCAGAGCAGCAATGCTTCTTGGGAGCCTGGAACTTGGGTGTGAACTCAGTGAGCATCAAGTTGGGGGGATCACTAGCATGCAAAACCTGTTGGAGACCATGATGATGGACAGGGCCACCCACGGATGCTGTGCAAACCCTAACGGGAAAGGAGAAGCAAGGACAACAGGGAGAGAGAAGTGGAGAAAACTGGTCAACAAGAATCTAAAACTTAATGGCAAAAGACAAAAGAAGGATGGAGGGAGAATATTCTAGAACTCAAAAGAGAGACAGTATCAAGAAAAAAGTGCTGACAAACAGCATCAAAGGCTGCAGACAAGCCAACCCAGGTTAGATCCGCAGAGGCTGGAGAGATCATGGGCAATGTTAGTGACACTGAGGAGTGAGGTCAGAGAGCACACTGCAGGGGACAGATGTGAGCGTGGTCAGGGCAGGCTCACTTCTGAGCTGTTTGACTCACGGTGAAAGGCAGGGGAGAGCAGGCAATGGTAAAGGCTGTGTGGAGTCACGGGAATAATTTTTAACTATCATCGTTATATATAGAGATGAAAAACTCCAAGTTCAGAGTGTCCTCTTCAGTTTTATAGCATCAAACTTGTCAAGTTAATGGAGCTTCTACAAATGAGTCACCCTGTTAGAGCATATGTCATTTGGCTCTTATAGTCACCCGGCCATGACTCAGAAATGCCGACAAAGAGCCACGTGGGTCCCGTGTATTATTAATAAACAGTGCCTATGCATTATCAAACAGTGATTTAAGAGACTGTACAGCTGGCGGAACAGCCTAGTATTATGGAAGTTACATTGCCCTTTGTGGAACTTTGGGAACCTGTATTTAATTTCAAAATGCCTTGAGATTTTTAATGTAAACCAAAAGATACAAAAACGCTCTTCCTTCCTTTATACTGAAGCTTAGGTAGGAAAAAAACCTCACTCAGAAAATATTGATTCAGTTATACACATAGACAATTTCTCAAGTAACTGATTTTTCTAAAAACAGATGGCAATATGGCATAATGATAAAGAGGAGAAACGATGGAGATGGCAAGATGGCTCAGCAGGCAAAAGCTCTTACCACACAACCCTGATGACCTGAGTTCAGTCCTGGGAACTTACAGTGGAAGGTGAGAACTGACTTCCAAAAGTTATCCTCTGACTTCCATACATGGGCTGAGGCATACATATTCTCTCTCTCTCTCTCTCTCTCTCTCTCTCTCTCTCTCTCTCTCTCACACACACACACACACACACCCCACATAAAGTTAAAATTTTTAAAAGAGTAGAGACAATGGAGCTGGAGTATAGCTTGACGGTGGAGCACTTACCTAGTATACTTGGCTTGGTCCCCAGCACTAGAAAGGGAGCAGAGACAATGAAACAGAATAAGCTTGGGTTTGAATGCTATGTCAACCTCTTATGAGCTGAGAAATCTCAGATGAATCACTTATTCACAAATGAGAATCAGTAGTACCAACCACAGAGGATGCTTATGCAGATACAGCAAGGTCACACATGTGCAGTACTTGAGTACTTGACTCGGCATAAGAAAGTTTGTGGGAGGTTCCGTGAGCATGAGCTGGATTTGGTTCACCGGGGCCAACAGGTGGACCCTGGCAGGAAAGGAACCACAGGCTCAAAGGGCTGAAGGCAGTGGTGACTGAGATTCTGCCAGACTGCAGAGGATGCAACAGGGAGTTGGGTGGCAAGTGTGGGAGCAACAACGATAAAGTAAAGCTCCAAATTGTATCAGCATTTTATCTCTACACATGTATAGATAAAAGATTCCTTAAGAGACATATGTACATATACAGATAGACTCCATGTTTCCATGGAGTCTTTCCTGTGCTTTGCTAAACCTATGATAGAGGTATGATCTGAGACACTGAGTCTGTCAGTATCAAGTGACAACAACTCAGCTTCAGTGACTTAAACCACAATTGGAAAGCACTGGCTCACCTGGATGAAAACTGAAGGAGCAGTTTGGGCACGGCTCGGGTGAGGGTCCTCAAGCTCATTCATGTCCCATGTGTCAGAATGTTCTGGAAAGCATAATAATGTTGCACACTTTATTTATTTGTTTTTCTTTATAAATATTTTATTGTTTTATTTTACATGTATGAGTGTACTGCCTACATGTATGTAAGTGCAATGCCTGTGGAGGTCAGAAGAAGGTGTCAGATGCCCTGGAACTGAAGTTAGGATGGTTGTTAGCTGCCATGTGGGTGCTGGGAATCGAACCTGGGTCCTCTGCAAGAGCAATCAGTGCTCTTAACCACTGAGCCATCTCTCCAGTCCCTATTTGCTTTTCTATGGATACTGCAGTTGATTTTACCTTTTGGCTATTAAGAATGGAACAGACTCATTTTAACACTAAAATTCTGCACCTTAAGGAATCCCTTAGTCCCGGGCAAACCAGGACAGTTGGTCACCCTACACATATACACAGCTAGTGCATCAGAAGATAGGACAGCAGTACGAGAGGGCAAAGATGCCCATCAGGAGAGCCCCATCTGCGCAGAACATGATCATGCTGCTCCGTGAAAGGTGGCCCTTTCAGCAGAGCCCCTGAGGACAGGAGGAGCTTGTCAGAGATCCCCAGTAGAGCACCCAGTATCCAGTTCCGTGAAAGAATGGCAGAATCTATTGCCTAAGTGGGGTGCCACAGATAATGTTGAATCAATCTCTTTCTGACTCCTTCGCTCTTTCTTGCACACACACACACACACACACACACACACACACACACAATTTGCCACAGGATTCACTTTTGCTTAAGACTGGACTGATTCATAAATACCGAAGTATATCAAAGATCAGTTCCTACAACGTGGAAGAACTTTTGTTCACAGGAAACTTTATAAAAGCTGCGTGTATTCACTAAATCTGAACTGTTTCTTCTCCCTCGTTGTGCATTATCCTTCAACATACTCACTGCCAGCAGTTCTCCTTTTTTAATGAATTTTTTTTTTACACTGCATTCCTTGCAAGGAAACAAGCCTCAGTTTCGGCCTTCAGTGGGGGATTTTGGTAACACCGTTGGTCTAACAGGCTGGGCCAGGTCTCTGCTTCATAGCAGAGCTTGTTGTGCAGTAAGATCAGGAACAGTGGGTTTTGGGGAGGTGTAATGTGCTATTTGCATTGGTTTTCCAACTGCTACTGCTGACAGATTTGAACATCTTTCAGGTCTGAAATAGTTTAGGTTTGGGTGGTATCAGGGATAGGATGACGGAAGGGGAATTTTTCAAGACTTCCTTGATCTGTTTATATTTTTTGTTCTTTAAGTCTGATTTTAGATTTCAACTGTGAGATACTGTCTTTGCTTTACTGGAGGATGCTGGATTTTTTTTTTTTTTCTCTTTGGTCTTTTTGAGACAGGGTCTCCTTGTAGGCCCAGCTGGCCTAGAACTCACTATGTAGACCAGACTGGCCTTAATTAAACTCACAGAGATTCATCCGTTTCTGCCTCCCAAGTGCTGGGATTAAAGGTGTGCACCACCATGCCCTGCAAGGATGCAGAATTTTTAAAAAGTCTATCTTTATAGGAACCTAGGTTAATTTTTGTTTGTTTGTTTTCATTGTATTTATTTATTTATTTTAAAAAGCTTCAGGACTGGAGAGTTAGCTCGGCAGTTAAGACCACTGGCTGCTCTTGCAGAAGATTCCCAGCACCAGCACTCACATGGGCACCTAACAACTGTCTGTAACTCCAGCTCCAGGGGAATCCGACACCTTCTGACCTCCTCAGGCACTGCACGACATGGGTGCACTTACATGCATGCAGGCAATACACTCATACACATAAAATAAAAATAATAAATAAAAATTTAAAATAAAAAAGCTTTATCTTCTACAGAGGTTTCACCAACAAATATTAGATGGGTGGGATGAGGCAGAAGGATGTAGATCTCAGTGGTGATTTTGTAACAGTGACGGCTGCCAAAAGCAGCGGGGTCCACGTTTCTAAACACCCAACAGTTGCAGGGAGCTACCTTTACTTCAAGACTTAAAATTGTCAAACGGGAGTCCTTGGTTCCTTCTGGAAGCATGGGTTTACTCTGCCTTCAGCACACTTTCCAACTCAGCATGTTAATACATAGGAACGCCTACGTGGTTGGGCTGATGAGTGATTTTAAAAGTTCAAATTATGTGTAATGTGTGTAATGATATTTTAGAGGATAAAAGCTCCCTTGGGGCTGAACCACCTGGGGAGCTTGAGGTGGAGTCACTGGGCTGTGTACATATCAGCAGCTGAAGGTTGGCAAGCGGTACCTTATCAGTTCATAGGGTGCAGTGATTCCAAAATGCACAGGGAACTTATAAATTAGAGGACTCAAGTGGTCAGTTCTTTTCTTTTCTTTCTTTCTTTTTTTTGAGACAGGGTCTTGCTTTATAGCTCAGGCTGTCCTTGAACCATGATCCTCCTGCCTCAGTTTGGAATAACAGGAGCTCATCACCATAACCAGTGCTCAGGTGGCCTTCTGAGGGTTGTACATGAGACTGGAGCTTGCTCAGATCCATTCCCTTCCCCACAGCTAAAGCTCTAATTTGCCCCAAGGAAAAGATCATAGTCTTATGGTACATAAATAAACCGATGACTTGTAAAAAAAAATCTTCAAATTTCATATTTGCTTTATTTTTTAATTTCTTATGATTTTTGAAGTAAAATCCATAGAGGCACAATTAAAACTTCAAACCATGCAAAAAGATATATGGAGGAGCCAGGCATGGTGGCACATGCCTTTAATCCTAGCACTCTAGAGGCAGAGACAGGTGGATCTCTGTGAGTTCAAGGCCAGGTCTACATGGCGAGTTCTAGGCTAGTCAGGGCTACATAGTGAGACCCTGTCTCAGAAGAAACAAACAAAAAAGATATATTGTGAAAAGTAAGTCTCCCTCCTCCCTTGACCATCACCCACCCATCCTCTCCAGACAAAACTAGAGCTTCTACTTTTGTTACTATCTTTCCACAAGTATTTTGTGAAAATACAAGCATATATGTAAATATATAACTGCCATTTTTACAGTCACCGTCCTCTACCATGCTTTTAAAAACTAATTATTTTTTATGTATATGAGTGTTTGCCTGCATGTATGTATGTGGGTGGCCATGTGGGTCCTGGGACCTGAACCCTTTTTGAAAAGGTTCACAAACAATTACAAGAAATAATATAGATAGTGTTCTACCACTTAGATATATCCTTCCTTTTACTTTTTATTTTGAGACAGGGTCTCATTAATTTGCCCAGGCTGTTATTGAACTCAGGTTGTAATCCAGATGGGTCTTGATCTTACAGTCTTCCTGCCTCAGCCTCCAGAGTAGATAGAATTACAGGCCTGCACCACTAGGCTCAGTATAACATCTTTCAAAACTTTACACAGTTTCACAGGCAGTAACACTGATACAATTCATTCTCCTTGTTATGAATATCCATTTACACATTTTCCCATGGATGTGTATTTGGGTCACTGTTTGAAGCAATTTTCAATAGTGTTTACAAATACATTTTATTTTTGATAGCTCTAGCTTATTCCCTCCCCAAAGAGCAAATGCAGTCAAATGAAGTGACTCATGAGCTTTTGTCTTCATTACAAAATCCACTTAGAACTGTCTCACTTGACTCTATCTCTTAACACCTTCCAGTTCACTATGCTCAACCCTCTTCACAGTCAGCATTCTCTTAGATTGGAGGTTGGCATCGGCACACTCAAGCCTCAGCACAATCTTCTTTGTAGTTTTAGCCTTTTGCAGAAAATAGGCTTAGTCTGCCCACCAGAGACACTGTTTCCTGTCATCATGCCACTTTCCCTGGGCATACAGTGAATCCTTGCCTTTCTTGTACTGTGTCACTTTGTGGGGCTGGTGCTTGCCACATTTCCTGCAGAGTCAAGCTGATTTTAGGAACACTGAGCCTGTAAGCACTAAAGGATGGTCCAGCCACATGGACTGGGTGGACCAGCATAGCGCACTCTTTTGAGCCATAAAGAAGAAAAAGACTTAATAACCTGACCCACTGTGAATCATTGCTGAAGCCCATAGCCTGGTTCCCTCCATGACTCTCGCTTTCGGCAACACTGGGTTTCCCAAGCACACCAGGGCCATCCATGCAGGAGCAGTACTGTCCCAGCAGGGTGGCAAGGATTAAGCTGGATGCTATGAGCCCTAACACAGGATCCTACTACGCTTCTTTTTTAGACAGGGTCTCCCTGTAGCCCAAGCTGGCCTAGAATGCGCTGTGTAGACCAGGCTGGCTTTGAACTCATAGAGATCCAGCTGCCTCTGCCTCCAGAGTGCTGGGACTTAAAGGCGTGGCCATCACACCCAGTTACAAATATCTTTAGTTGAATATATAGCTGAACTGCTTGGGGAAGAGAAACTGCTGAGTTACGGGGTGGGTGTGTCGGCTTTGGTAGATATCCCACGTGGTGTCACGCTCTCACCAGCGGCCTATGAGGGAGCTCCATTTGTTCCACAGCTCTGCGAGCCCCTTCCTGACCTCCCTGTTTAACCATCTGGTGGATGGTTTTGCTCGTTTTCTCTTTTGTTTTTCAGTGCTGGTAGTCCAACCCAGATCCTCACACATGCAAAGCAAGCTCCCTGAGATAACATCTCCCACCAAGTACTTTGGTTTTAATTTGCATTTTTCTTGATAATTAATGATGTTAAAAATCTTTTTAGATGTTTATTTTCCCTGATCTTTTATTCTAGGCTTTTTACTGTGAACATTTTCACATAACAAAAAATTGAAAAAAATTTATATAGTGAGCACCCATCTGCCCAGAACTAGATTCAAATAATTATTAAGGCTTTTTTTGCTATCTCATATTTTCTCATATATTCTCTTTCTCTCTCTCTCTCTCTTCCTCCCTCCCTCTCTCTCTCTCTTTCTGTATGTGTGACTGTTCTGCTGGATCACTGTTCAGTAAATTTCAATCAAAACCACACTCGATTGATAATTATGCCATGGAGTATCTTCCACAAAGAAACTTTATCCTTCATAACTACAAAATCATGATCGTATCTAAGAAAATAAGTAATAATTTCCTTAAAACATCACCTAATAGTCTCTGTTCAAATCTCCCTAAGTTCTCAAACTATTGATAATCATCACTTTTTTTCCAGAAGCAAAGAGAGCTGGCTCACTGTGCTTGACTGTTATATCTCTTTTAACAGACCCTTACTCATGGCATTGATGTTTTGAAGAGTCAAACTATATCTAGTTTTCTACAGAAGGATTGTTTTTTGGAGACAGTATCTTACTCTGTAGCTCAAGCTAGCCTCAAACTCAAACTTGCAGTCCTCCTACCTTAGACTCCCAAGTGCTATACCACTAAGCCTGGCTTAGGAAATTTTTTAAATATTCCAGAACTTTAGTGGCTTAAAAGAAAGTCTTTTATTTCACAATTTGGGGGATCACAGATTCTGGCAGGGCACAGATGAGGCATTTTTCTGTTTCACGTGATATCAACCAAGGTCACTGGCAAGATTCATTTGTCAGAGGGACAGGTTTAGAGGGTACAAGATGGCAGCACTCTCCTGTCTGACACCGAGTTGGTATGGCACAAAGACCGGGGTCAGCATGACCTGATCAGAATATATCTCTGTGGCCTCTCTAACATGTGGCATCTTATATGATGGCTCATGACTCCAGGGATGAGCCATCCCGTCTCTCCTGGGTCCTCTTCTGAGAAGCTACTACATGAGCACATACGTAGGAGTCTTGAGAACATTGTTGTCTAGCTGAGAAGAGCTGAGGTATGCCCATGTCCCAGGGATGGTACTTATGGCTTATGCATCCTGGGAACACTCTCTACCCCTGAGTACAGATGCACTCACACTGTGCCACAGAGCACACATGGAGTTCAGAGGACAACTTGCAGGAACCTGTTCTCTCCTTTCACCATATGTGTTCTGGGAGTCAAATTCAGGTCATCAGGCTTGACAGCAAGTGCTTCTTCCTGATGACATCTAACCAGTCCTGATGATCCTTCCTTAAAGCCTCTGTCAACACGTCTATTCCAGGTTAGAATTCACGGCGCCTTCTGAGCTTCCCTCTCGTGCCCAGGTTAGAAGTGGCTGTGCCTCCGGAGCTTCCACACCATTGTGGACTTGGCTCTCATTGCTTTCATCACCTCGTGTTACTATTTTCTACTGAGTACTGGCAGATTTCCTTAACGGTTCACACCCATCTTTGTGCCCACGTCTTCAGCCTCAGGGCATCCAACAGGCAACTGAACATCTTGAGGAGTGAAAGGCAGGCTCCCCTTTTTTCAAATTAATAAATCTGCTCACCATCCTTCCCCTTTCAACTGAGGAACTCTGGCTATCAGACCATGGATTAAATTATACAGTATATTACCACCAAAAGATGAAAATACAGGAGGAGTAGGAGAAGGTGCTTTTGGGGACTACAAACACGGAAAAAGAAAAGTTTGATTAACAAGTACCTCTGTTATAATGATGCCAAGTTAGGAGGGTGACACACAGAGTCTCTCTGAATAAATAAGATGGGATTACAATTTCGTTAGTACTGTTGAAGACTGTAGGAAGAATCTAAAAGCAGCTCTGCCCACATGTAAGGTCGCATCATGCCCATCAATTTATTTTGATCTCACGGAAGGCGTTTTGGAGCAGGGCTCAAGAAATAGCTCAACCAAAAGAACATTCAAATTATGTAAAAATGAGCCCCATTGATTTCAGTCCATTAACCTTACATAATGAGATTTCAAACATAGCACTGTGGTTTCACAATACAAAAAAACTGAATACAGTAATTTGTTCTAAGAGGTGATAAATTTCACCTGCTATTTTGCAAGGAAAAGTTGGATCGGAGAACAGTAACTTCCCTCCTTCGGTTCATTTAGAAACTTGAATTGCGGAGGAAAGAAGAGTAGCCAAGTCTAGACCAAAGATAATAATGAATGATGGTGGTTACTCAACAAGAGTTCAGTGAATGCTTGCTATATGCCAGATGTTTTTTTGCGGTATTGAGGATGCAGGGGTGAACGGATACGGATAACAATTATTTATTGAGCACTTATTGTGCAAATTGAGAACTCTGTGTAAATTGGCTCACTTGTTCCAACCTCATCGCAGCTCTATGAACTACGATTGTTGCCCCATCTTACAGACACCAAAGCTTCTACATATAACTTCTTGGAGATCACAAAGGTATTTCAGGTGGTAGAAGGTGAACACCAGCTGGTGCTGATGGATTCAGGAGTGGCAAGGTAATTCCTCTCTAGAAATGGCTGCTGCAAACACATCCATTTCTACATGTATTCCCTGTGCTGAAGCTCTCTGTTCCCACAGTTGCTGTGAAGATAACATTCAGCATGGTTGTACAAAAGTTTCAACAAAGTAGAAATTAGTGGAACCCAATCAATGTACTTTCATGGCTTAAGCTTGTGGTTCCAGAGACGTACATGAGACTTAGTCTGGACCCTGGCAAACTGCTTTTAATCCCTGAATTCAGCAGTTTTCAGGGTTTCCCTGTGGCGTTTTGCAACCAATATAATATTATAATATTGCAACCATTATAATGCCACCTGGATTGTTATTTACTTAAAACTGATTTCTTTTACTTGATGTGTTAAAGGAAATTTAATATTACTGTTGTATAGACCCACTAATATTAAGTGCCAAATACACACTAAGGATATAGCAAAGGGAATTTGACTCAAAAGTCTCCCCACTCTCATAGAGCTCATATTCTGGTACGGGTGTAAATACTATAAACTATATATTATATTATGGAGTAATCAGTGCTGAGTGGAAAATGAGAGGCGTGTCAGTTTACTTTGTGGTGCTGTAGCAGAATACCACAGACTAGGTTATTTATTTATTTATAAAAGATTCATTTATTTTATTTTATGTATACTAAGTCTTGCCTGAATGTATGTTATGTGCACCATGTGCATGCAGTGTCTGTAGAGACCAGACAAGGGCTCAGATCCTTGAAACTGGAATTACAGAGGGTTGTGGGTGCTGGCAATTGAACTAGGTCTTCTGCAAGAATAGTAAGTGCTTTAGGTACTGAGCCATCTCTCCAGCTTCCAAGCTGGATAATTTTAAAAGAGCAGATATTTATTCTTTCAAAGCTCTGGATTCTGGGGGGTCTGGTTCAAGGTCCCAGCGTCTGTTAGGGGCCTTCTCACTGTACCCTCACGGGATTCATTCATGACTCCATTTGTGACCTGCATATCTCTCAGTGCTGTTCCACTGGGCGTTAACTTTCCAACCCATGCATTTTGAGACACACACTTAAACCATAGCAGGTGAATATCAAGTATAAATAATGAATAATTACAATTTTAGATAGAGAAGGCCTCACTGAGGCAGTGACAAAGAAAGGCAATCCCGATCGTGGAATGGGCGCTGCGAAGTCCTGAGGACTCCGAGGAACAAAGAGGAGGTTACAGGCAGAAGCAAGATGAGACAGGCATCTAGTGCAAAGATCCAAGGAACAGTGGTGGCGGCTTGTACCAGACTTGCATCCTGTCCGACCTGCCACCTGAGGGCCCTGTGCAGCTACCACGATAGATAGAAAAGCGGCCCAACACAAAACCAAACATTTGCCTAAAACATTATAAGATTGTGGAGGGTTGGGACCATTGATTTTGTGATGCAATTGTGGGGTTCTTGAGTGTAAATGTTGTAGCTTCTATCAGGTTGCATTGTCAAAAGTCAGACATGCCTGCTAGAATGGTGAGAAATTATCAGATTCTGGAACTTCTTCGAAGGTAAAGCCAGTCTTTGGGGATGGGCCAGTTATTGGGAGTAGGAGTTGAGGAGCAAGGAAACTCTTGGTATTAACAGTGCTGTTTACACTGAGAGCCAGTATTCTGGTTTCTGTGCAAAATGTTCGATGTTGTTAATGCATTGGGCATTTGTATTTTTTTCTGTATAAAAGTAACTTACTGTCCTCAGCAATGCATGATCTATATTTCTTTTATAAGAAAGTTATTATTTCTATACCAAATTATATCTACTACCATATATCCATTTCAGCAGAAAAAGTATACATTGTCACTATGGGTTACGTTTCCTTTTAATTTTCTAAACTACATTCATCTATTGTGTGCAGTATTGTATGCATATGTGTGCATGTGGTATGTGCGAATGTGTTAGAGTATGTGCCTGTGTGTATGTGTGTATGTGTATGTGAATATGTGTGTTAATGTGTATGTGTGTGAATGTGTGTGAGAATGTGTATGTGTGTGAATGTGTACCTGTCTATGTAAGTGTGTGAACATATATATATGTGTGTGTATATGTGTACGTGTGTGAGGGTATGTGTATGCATGTGTATATGTGCATGTAAATATGTGTGTTAATAATGTGTATGTGTCTGTGTGTATGCATGTGTTTGTGTATGTATTGTATGTGATTCATGTGTTTATACGTGTGTGTAAATGTGTGTGAATGTATATGTGTGCATGTGTATGTGGTTATGTGTATGTATACTGTCTTATGTGTGTGAATGTATGTATATGTGTGTCTATGGATTTGTGTACATGTGTGTGAAAGTGTGTGTGTGCGTGCATGCATGTGAATGTGTGTATGTGTGAATGTGTATGTGTATGTATGCGTGTGTATGTGTGTATGTGTGTGCAGATGCTGGGAAACTTTGACTTGGTGTGTGCGTTAGGTAAAGGAACTGGTTTGAGACGTGGACTTGGACTGGCTGATTTCTATGCTAAAGGCTATTCACAGGCACATTGTCTGCCATCTCTAGGACTTTGGAGGGGCAATTCCTCCCATGTCCCCAAGGACCAAGTTAACAAAGCATCACAAAATACTGCCAAGATGGCAGAGGCATCTTAAAGCAGGTTCAGCATGCTGGCAAGGATTGGAACGTGTAAGACGCTTGTGCTGGGCTTGCCTTTCCCCCCTAAGTTAGGGTGACACCAGCCACCCCTTGTCTCCCCCAAGCAAACTCAGTGTCTTCTGGAGGATAGACGTGTAGGAAAGGAGAGTACCGTGGTTTGCAGATGACAGCTTTGGTCTTCCAAAACTAAGACTGCCCAGCACCAAAATGTATTATGTAAATGATACAACTGGACAAGAATGGCTTTTGCCAATGTACTAGAGAGCCAATTGCAGCTGTATTTTTAAATGAAATTATCATAGAAGAGATGCTTTCAACAGGAGAGAACTGGAAAGCTCCGACAGCTCACCTAATATTGCAGTTGTCGAAGCAGGAAATAAATGTGCTCCTACTGTGTAAGAGGAGCTCAAGGGAGGCTAAGGATGCTAATCCCATTCACACAGCTAATCCTAGCACACACAAAAAAGAAATTTAAATGAATTCTTTATGAGAAATTAGTCGAAGAATTCTATCTACCGACACCAGCCAGCCATTTGGCAGTAGAGGCCTCCAATTCTGAGGAACCACACTTCCAGACAATGCTAAGCTGCTGTGGGTGAGGACTTTCAGACTTGACAACAGAGTAGGTAGTCCTGCAGGTGCACATGAGGCTGGGCTTCCTGCTGCCAGCTTTCATTGAGTGCATCTTGAGTCTTCTTCCTATGAAAAGGACCCACAGAGACTGACCGGCTCTGCTCTTTGAAGACTGCGGTGATGCTACTCCAGGCTTAGACTTCGGCTATGAAAGAATCTCTGGTGTATAGACAGCCTGCATAATCATGGTCTTGCTAAAGAGAAGCAGATATAATTGTATGACTGATAAGATTAAAGCGCTGAAAATTTTTGTTTGTTTGTTTGTTTTTCAGACAGGGTCTCCTGTGGCCCATGTTGGCCTCCAACTAGCTATGTAGCTGAAGATGACCTTAAACTGCTAGTCCTCTTTACTCCACCTGCTGATTGCTGAGATTTCAGGCTTGTGTCAACACACCCAGTTTCGTGCAGTGTTGGGAACTGAACGCTGTGCGTGCTAGGCAAACATGCTATCGATTAAGCCACATTCTTAGCTCTGTGCAGTTCTATAATTGGATTTTTGGTGACATCTGTAAAGGGAAAATTAGTGTTTTCATGGTTCTCTTGGGGGTAGGGAGGGTAAGAACAGTATCTTGTGAGATAATGATTTCCTTGGTTTCTCATCACCTTCATTCCTGGGAATAGTATTATTTTATTTTATAAATAGTATTTATTTTAAATATGGTAGTCATAATGACATTCTCCTATAACCCCAGTACTTGGGAAGAACTCCTGAGGCAGGAGGCTCATGAGTTTGGTACAAGCCTGGGCTGCATAATAATAAATTGGAAAAAAGTGGTAGGATATTGTAAGGCAAAAGAGAGAGAGAGAGAGCAAGTATTACTTGAAGCTAAAGTGATTTATTTGTAGGACTGATGGCAATTTTATCTTTGAAATCTCTAACACATTTTCATTAAATACAGATGTTACTCAATTTACAGTGGTGTAACTTCCCAGTAAACCCATCACAGATTGAAACTATCAAGTCAAAATGCATTTAATCCACTTACCTACCAGATATCAGAGCTTATCCTAGCCTACCTCAAATGTCCTCAGAACACATTAGCCTATAATTGGGAAAAATCAGTTAACACAAAACCTGTTTCATAATAAAGCATGGAGTAGATCATATCACTTATTGAATAATGTACTGAAAATAGAAAACAGAATGGTTTTACGGATAAGCTTCTGTACCATGTAAAGTGAAAAATTGTAAGTGCCAGTATAAATTGGGAAATAACCATATATAATCCTTGGACATGTGCAGGAGACTGACAGAGTTATAGCAGGTGCCTAGCTCACCCTGGGTTTGCTTTTGTCTCTGTCATGTTGGCAATCATGTTTTTCATCATTTGTTTTTTTTTTTTCCAAAGTCTTTCTGGGTAATCCAGGCTGACCTTAGACCTGAGGTCCTTTTGCCTCAGTTTCCTCAGTGCTGGCATTATAGGCTTGTACCACCATGTCTGGCATTATTGGTACCTTTAAAAAAAGCCACCTAGAATAAATTGAGCTGTGTATGTCTTCAGTCAACTAGTAAATGGTTGTTAGAGGTGAACAAGGAAGAAGAGAAAGTAAAGAGAATAGTGTAAATACGTCAGTCATTTATTTAACACAAGTATTTTGGTGAATTGCTGGCAAGGTGGAGATAGACAAATCGACAGGGTCATTGGTCAGCCAGGATCCCCTAACCAGTAAGTCCCAAGCCAGTGAGAGAATTTGTCTTAAAAAAAGCAAGGTGGAAGTTGCCTGAAGTGGAATGATGACCAAGGTTGTTCCCTGACTCCCACACATGTGCACACACGTGCGTGTATACCCACACCAGCACCGAAAATAAAAACTCAAAACTTCACATTTAGATTGAGCTGACTCTGAAAGACTGTAACACAAATCCTCATTTTTATGTTACTGTTTGTTGCTGTCAGAATTTTCAGGTGCTGCTTGGGGTGTGCAGTATCAGAACTGCATTATGGGTATGACTGATAAAAGACAAAGTTAAGTCCATTTAACAGACCTAAAGCCTCAGCCTTAAAACAAAGATCAAGGCTTGTGCATATATTCATATTAAGCTGTAATGAAGATCATCAGATTTGTAAGAATAATTTTATATGCTTAGAAACTTTATTTTTAAATGTCAAAAATAATTTCTGGTGAGGAAAAACAAGTACCTGTTCTTTATCATATGTGAAGTTGTAGTTCATATTTATAAGACCATGGCTTAAATGTAGTAAGTTATGTAAATACATTAGTAAATTGTTTCATTCGAAAAGCACGGGTAGTGGTATGGGCCTTCAATCCCAGCAGTCAGTGGGCAGAGGCAGGCAGATTTCTGTGAGTTTGAGGTCAGCCTGTTCTATATACTGAGTTGTAGACCAGCCATAGCTACATAACGAGACTCTGTCTCAACAAAACGAATCTGAAAACAAAGAACACAAAAGATAAAAGTCTTGCACATCTCTCCTGTGCACCTATTTAGCAGCCCAGGAATGCTCCTCCACAGAAGGTCAATGCTGCAGTACATCTCTCAACAACGTGTCTCCACCCATAGCGCTGAGTAATGCCACCAAATCCCGTACCATGCAACCATGATCTCTCCTCAGTCCCATTCTCCCCAGGTACTGGACCTGTGATGATACTTGAAACAGGTACCTCCGCTTAAAAGGTAGTTATCAAAAGATTAACTAGACCAGTCCAATCATCTCTTTTAGTAACTTAAAGAGCCACTGAAGGAAACTTGCCAGTAGTAAAGCAAGTTTGCAGGCTCCGCACAATCACCGGCTTTTTCAGCCTTGTGTAATCTAGAATTCCATCTGTCTTCCCACCCCACCTGATCCCATACTCCACCAAAATAGTATAGTTTACAACCTAGCACATAAAGAACATTTAGGCTAATGTTTGGGTTTCCTTTAATGTTTCTTTCAAAGACCAAAATTACCAGAGATGCAGTAAAAATAGTCTAATAAAGAATCAGATTTAATCGTGTCTGCAATGGATGGTATATTATGCTTTTACTTGAAGCCCCTCCACAGAAGACGTTTTCAAATTTCATCTATCTACTTAAAGGACCGTATAAACATTATTGAGTGCAAACGCATACTGTAGCTTCTTTCGTTAAAGCTGCTAGGTAACTTTTCCAGCCCTGGCTACAGAATGCAGAAAGAGAACTTCCGGCCGACTAACCTCAGGGCTGGGAGGTGGCTCGGGATCAGAGTCGGGACTGCATCGATTGCTTTTGCCTGGGTAGCCGCAGGCCCTCCCGGATCGACTGCTCGGGTCTGACAGGTCCCAGAGCGCGGGAAAGCCAGTTTGAAGACGGCCGGGCGGCTGCCGGTCCGCGGCCCTCTCAGCCCGGGGAACCGGCGCCCTCCGCCATGTCGGAGGCCTACTTCCCGGTGGAGTCCGGAGCGCTGGGAGCCGAGGAGAACTTCCTGTCCTTGGACGACATCCTCCTGTCTCAGGAGAAGCTGCGGGTCCGCACCGAGACGGCCCTGCTGCGCCTGGGCGCCTTCTTCCCGGAGCGGGACGCCGCCGACCCCGGCAACGCGCTGCCGCAGGTGGGTCGGGCCTGGGGGGACCCCGAGGAATCCGGGGTTCGGGGGACCCCGGAGAGGGGAGTGTCCGGGGAGGCCGGGGGATCGGGGGACCCCGGAGAGGGGAGTGTCCGGGGAGGCCGGGGGTTCGGGAGATCCGGTGTCGATGGTGCCTGGGGAAGCCTCGGGAGTCTGAAACCGGTGGTCCAGGGAAGCTTCCGGTTAGGAAGCCTCCGCTGTTTTCCCTCCACCGCTGATTTCATCCTTGAAGCGGTCCAAAGTGGCTTTCTGAAGATTGGCTCCAACTAAATACCTCTGGCTCCGGGTTCAAGTTGGGTTTCCTTTAAAACTACTTTCAAGCCTGTAAGAACCTGTAAGTGTGGGGACTGCAAAGTGCCGTCTTCAGTCGGCAAAATGGATGTATCTGCAGCCTTTTAGGGAGGATTGAGTTAGGACATGGGACTCTTGTGCAGGGGTCCACATTGCTGACTTAACGCAATCAGACCTCAGTAAAAGGTTGCCGGTACTATTAACATTGTGCAGAATGAATTGTGAAATTTCGTTTGGATCTGTGAGCCCTGTTATCCTTCCATAACCTAATGAAGGTTGGTTAACGTGGCCAGGGTTCCACAGTAAATGGTGAACTGGGATTTGAACCTAGAGCCCTGTGGCTTCAAATAAAAATGTGTCCAAAGACCATGATTTGTGATGATTATTTTCATTTCCTGTTAAAGTTTTGTTTAGAAGGATGTTTTTTGTTTTGCCTGCTTCTAAGTAATTTTTTTTTTAATCAAAGTAACATACCACATTTTGAAAGTCAAATAATACCAAGAGATTTTTTGTTTTTATTTTTATGGGTATGTGTGTATTTGTTTGCCCTTGTCAAATCCTCCAGTGTTGGAGTTACAGACAGTTGTGAACTATCCCATGGGGGTGCTGGGAACTGAATGCTCGTCCTCTACATGAGTAGCAGGTGCTTTTAATAGCTGAGCCATCTCTCCAGTCCAATACCAAAAGATTTACAACAAAAACTCTTAGGCCTATTTTGCTTCTCCATCCTTTTTTATAGGAGAGTCTTCAGATTTTACCTGTTCTAGTTTGCTTCTCCATTACTGTGAAAAAACACTCTGACCAGTAGTACCAGGTTGGGGAGGAAAGGGTTTATTTTGCTTACATCTCTCGGTCATAGTTCATCACTAAGGTAGCCCAAGGTAGGAACTCAGGGCAGGAACCTGCAGGAGCTGAAGCACAGATCATGAGGGAAGGCTGCTTATTGGCCTGCTCCCCTGGCCCATGCTCAGCCTGCTCTCATATAATACAGACAACCTACCCTGGGATGGCACTGCCCACAGTGGACTGGGCCCTCCTACATCACTCAGTAATCAAGAAAATACACCGCAGACATGGCCAAAGATCAGTTCAATAGAGGCAGTTCCCCAATTCCCTCCCTCATCCAAGGTGTGTCAAGTTGATGACTAAACTGTTCAGTACATTACCTCCGTATTTTTGAATAATACTCTCTTAAATATTAAACATAAAATGTAGACTTTTTTCTTTCCCATTATTGTACTGCAAACTGCTATGCTCCAGGGAATTTAGTTCTCATATGCACTGCTAAATATAGGTACCCTGCCAGATTTTATTCATATTTCCCTGGTTTTTACCTAATGGTCTTTTTCTATTTCAGCATCATTGTTTTTAGTGGTCATGTCTCAGTAGGTTCTTCTTGCCTATTGTAAGGCTTTCTTTGTTCCCAGAGACAGTTTTGTGGTTAAGTATTTTGCACTCTTTCTCAGATGGGGTTTGTCTGTTTTTATGTGTATGAGTTGCCTGTGTGTATGTAAGTGCATCCACGCTTGCAGTGTCCACAGGGACCAGAAGAAGGCATTAGAGTCCCCTGGAACTGGAGTTATGGACAGCCATTAGCTACCATGTCAGTGCTTGGAACCACATTCTGGTCTTCTGCAAGAGCAGCCAGTGCTTTTTTAAAATTTATTTATTTATTTGTATTTATTTATTTATTTTTTTGTGATCTTTTTGAGACAGGTCTCCCTGTAGCTCCAGCTGGCCTGGAACTCACTATGAAGACCAAACTGGCCTTGAACTCACAGAGATCCGCCTGCCTCTGCCTCTGCCTCTCATGTGTTGGGATTAAAGGCATGTTCTGCCATGCCCCCACTGAGCTCTGCTACTGAGCTTCATCCCTTGCCTAATTTCAGTCTTTAGAAAATTCTTAAGGCTTGGCTTGTGTTGCAGCATAAGATAATTTAACTATTCTATGCTAACTTGGAAAGGTATATATTGTGAAATCATGAGGTATAATAAACAATTGATGTACATAAATTAGGTTGTTAGTTATTTGCTTTGCTGGGATTTCCTCTCTACTGGTTTTTAGTTTGCTGCTTTTCACTAATTGAAGAGATATGTGGAAGTCTCCCATTGTAGTTATGCATCTGTTCTTTTACTTCTCCAAGTACAAACTAGAGAATAGAATGACCCTTTTATCATTGTCAGCCATTCTTAAGCTCTAATGATGTTTCTTCTTTTTTTCTATGTAGTCTAATGTAGCCTTGCTGGACTGTAGACCAAGCTAGCCTCCAGCTCACAGCAAACCTTCTGCCTCTGCCTCCTGGGTGTGCATTTTTCCTTTGATTAGTGTTTGCATATTTTTGCTAGCTCTCTATTTTCAGCATTTATGTGTCTTTAAGATATATATAAGCAGCATATATTTGGTTTAGTAACAATATATTACCTTAGTGACTATGTTATTTTTGACTAATTAGAATGCTATTTAGGCCGTTTTACCATTTCATAGACAGTAAATACTAGGATCATAAAACGCATTAGTACCATTTTCTCCCCCCCCTTTGTATTCCTTTCATATAATTGGACTCATTTAAAACCCTATACAACAGATTTCTTGTGTATTTTGTCTGTTGCCCCCTCCTTTTTTTTCTTCTGCATTTTCAAACTTCTTTCCAGAAGTTTCCCTGCCTCTAAGTCTTCTGGAGATTAAATTCAAGGGTCCCCAAGACCATCCCCAGGTTTGATGAATGGCCAGAGGATTCATAGGACTCAGCAGAACCTTACTCATGGTTAAGATTTACTGCAGCAATAGGATGCAAAGCAAAATCAGCAGAAGGAAAGAGTTCCTGTGGTGAAGTCCTGAGGAGACCAGACACAAGCTTGCGGAGTCTTCCACACAACCAGGTCACACAGGACACACTTAAATTCTCCTATGAGTTCTGACAGTGTAAAATGTTATGTACCAGGAAAGCTGGTTAAAGTGTCAGTGCCCAAAGTTTTGTTAATGAGCTGATCAGATAGACACTCTGTACCTACCACAAACCAAAACTACTAGGAAATCTGCAAGAAAGTTGGTATTCAATCTGAACCACATTATTTCTGTAATTAGACATAGTGAGAAGTTCGTCAGACTTGGGATCCTCTTGAGTTCCAAGTTCCCAGATTTACCCCAGCAAGCAGGCCCTGCTGTCTTTTTTCTTTATACTTTTTTCTTTGAAATGTCTTCATTTCAGCTTCTAAAGAACATCTTCAGTGGATACAGAATTTTACATTAATAGTTATTTTCTTTTAGCATTAAAAAAAGTGATGCTGGGTATGGAGGCACACGCCCTTAATCCCAGCACTTTGGAGACAGAAGCAGACAGATCTCTACAGGCTCAAGGCCCCCTGGTCTACATAGCACGTTGTAAGCCAGCTGTGGCTTCGGGGAGACCCTGTCTCAAAAAGACAAAAAACAAAAGTTATGGGGGGGCTAGAGAAGATGAGTCAGTGGTTAAGAGCACTGGCTGCTCTTGCAGAGGACCTAGGTTCAAATCCGAGCACATACATAGTGGCTAACAACCACCAACTACCTGTAACTCCAGTTCCAGGGGATCTCATACCCTCTTCTGGCCTCCAGGGTCGTTGCATGACAGAGGTACACTTACATACATGCAGACATAACACTCATACATATAAAATAAAAACAATAAAAAATTTTTAGAGTTATGGGCTGAAAAGATGGCTTAGCAGTTAAGAGCACTGGCTATTCTTGCAGAGGACCCAGGTTCAAATCCCAGCAGCTAATAACTATCTGTAACTCTAGTTCCAGGGAATACAATCCCCTCTTCTGACCTCTGCAGGCATTGCATGTACACTTAAATACATGTAGGCAAAACACACATAAAATAAAAATTTAAAGTTATTGTATTTCTGTTGTTGGGTGGCTTCCATAGTTTTTGTAGAGAAGTTGGCTTTTTTGCTTGTTTGTTTATTTATGTTAGACAAAGTCTTCCTATATAGCCCAGGCTACCTGCCTCTACCTTCAGAATGCTGGGATTGCAGGTGTGTGCCACCATACCTGCCTTATTCCTTCTTTAAAAGCAGAGTCACCTGGACCTGGTGGTATAGTCCTGTTATCCTAGTTACTTGAGAGACTGAGGCAGGAGGATTGCAAGTTCAAGACCTGCTTGGGCTACAGAACAGTGAGTTCAAAGCTGTCATGGACAACTTAGGAAGAATCTATATCAAAATGAAAAGAAGGCTAGAATGTAGCTCAGCTGTAGAGTGCATGTCTCTTAAGCTGTACAAAAACCAAACTGTTTCTTGACTTCAATTATATTTTTCAGTTTGGGAATTTCTATTTAATGTTTGAAATTTAAAGTGAAGTCTTTAGTACTCTGCTACTTATCGTAAATGCTGGGCTTACTTTATTCCTTCCTTCTTGGACCTTAGCCACTCAAGTCCTGCCTGCTTGGCAGCCTTGGACTGGGTATCTGTCTCCAGGCCTAGGAGGTTTGTCAGAGCTCTGCTTCTACCGCTCCACCCCCAGAGCGGCTCCCTCCATCTGCAGCCATTCTCTGTAGTGAGAGAGATTTGTTTTCATGGCTTCCTTTAATTGGTTATTTTTGTGCTTTTTTATTTGTTTAAGATTTCTTTTAATTTGGTGCTAGAGAGATGTCTCAGCAGTTAGGCACACTTGCTGCTCTTGCAGAGGTTCTGAGTTCATTCCTAGCACCCATATAGTGACTCACAACCATCATAGCTCCAGTTCTGGGGGATCTGATGCTCTCTTCTGGCCCCAGCAATGCATGTGATATACATACATACATGCAGGCAAAAAACTCATATACATAAAATCTATAATTTTTTTTCTTTTAATTTCTAGTCTATCATTACCACCTCGTTTGTCATCTTTTTTATTTTGAGAAAGTAACTCATTCTGCAGCCCAGGCTGGCCGTGAACTCACAAAGATCCACCTGCCTCCTAAGTACTGGTGTTTCCCAGTTCTTTTAAGACTTTGAAAATATAGACATTTACCCTTTCTGTCATCCCTGAAGCTCTGGGGTGGTATGGGGCAGGGCTGCCCTCTGACCAGACTGATCCCTTTTTTCTTCTGTTCCACTGCTATCCAGAGTGGTACTTAGTAGACACTTAGTGAATGAAAAGGATTTATTTTAGAAAACTTCCCCTTTATACTATATTTTTGTTCTTTGCCGTAGTTCTGTCATTGCTGCTATCCAGTCTGTTTTCTCTCTCTACCACATTGTGCCATAAGCTTTAGCTTAGGCTGATCTCATAGACTGAGAGTAGGATAGTGATTGCGCCGAGAGAGGGAGCACAGGAAGAGCTTGATTACTAGATCCTAGGTTGTCGTTAGATAAGATTGAGGAGTCCTGATGTGCTACTGCAAAATGGAGTGACTGTAGATAACAGTGAGGCATTTGATGCTTTTAAAAGCTGGAAGAAAGGATTTTGAATGGTTTCATCCTAAAGAAATGATATTGAGGAATGGGTCTTTAACCTGATCTAGACATTTTATAATATGAAAGTTTTGGAACATCATATAGTAGCTCTTAAATATGTTCCATTTTAATATATCTGTTAAGAATGCATGAATAAGGACTGGAGAGATGACCCAGTGGGTAAATTTCTTGCTGTATAAGCATGAGAACCTGAGTCTGGATCCTCCCCACCCAGGCATGACTGTGTACTCCAGCACTCAGATGCAAGTCAGGGATGAGAAGTGACAAGTGGACCCCTGGAGCTCACTGGCTAGTTCGTTTAGCAGAAACAGTATCAGGTTTAGCAAGAATGCCTGTCTCAGAAAATAAGGTAGAGAAGTGAATTAAGAAATCTTGACATCAACCTCTAGTAGACACACACACACACACACACACACACATACAAGTTGCCCACTTATATGTATATTCACATATATACAGCATACATACACACAAATCTAAATAAAATTTAAGTCTTTGTAGTTCATTTCTTCAGGTCACAGCTAGGTCTTCTGTGTTTGACAGTCAACTCCCCCCCTGCCCCCGCGCCATTAGAAGAAGCAGTATTTCCCAGTTTTCACACATACACTTAGGCCTTTTGTTTTTAAATTTCTACATTCTTGTCTGGTGCAGGGTACAAAGCTTGAACTTCCCTTGTGGCTGACTAAAGGACTCTTTGACAACAAGCGGCGCATCCTTTCTGTGGAACTTCCCAAGATGTACCAAGAAGGATGGAGAACTGTGTTCAGTGCAGATGCCAATGTGGTGGACCTCCACAAAATGGGGCCCCATTTCTATGGGTTTGGCTCCCAGCTCCTGCATTTTGACAGTCCAGAGAATGCAGATATTTCCCAGTCTTTGCTGCAGGTAATTAGTGGGAAGTATTGGGCTATATATGTCTCAAGAACCAACTGTGACAGCTACTAGACATCACTCATATGCCACATATTAGAGTGCTCTAAAGGAACAGAACTAACAGACTAGGGGAGAAAAAAAAATGTGTGTGTGTGTGTGTGTGTCCAACAGAGACGGTCTCTTACTGGAGAGGCTGAAAATCCAGTATTGCTTGGTCCATGAGGGTAGATATCTCAGTAATCCCAATATGGCACTGAAGCCCAAGAGGATTCCTGGAGAGCTGCTGGTCTTCAGTCTGTGTTGGAAACCTGAAGAAGCTGGTTCTGATATTAGCTAAGGACTACCACAGCAGCAGTAAGAGTAAAAGCACACACACAAAAAGCAATTTTCTTTCCTCAAGTGTCCTTTTAGCTGGGCTGCCATCAGCAGGCGCTGCCTACATTTAAGGTAGGTCTTCCTGCTTCAGATAACCTAATTAAGAAGACCCCTCACCACAATGCCCAGTGGCTTGCACCTTAGTGTATTTCAGATTGAGTAAAGTTGACAACCAAGATTAACCATCACACCAAAGGAAATACATGATTCAAAACTTGGTTTGTTATTATTCTAGGTTGGCCTACATTTATACTGTGTGCCAATTATATTTTTAACTTAAATTTATTTTTCATTAATACTTAAAAACAAAAGTTACTGTGTAAAAATTGAGCCAGGGATATAGATCAATGGTGGAGTGCATGCCTATGGAGTGT
Organism: Eospalax fontanierii; assembly: GCA_035773235.1. Taxonomy (NCBI): domain Eukaryota; kingdom Metazoa; phylum Chordata; class Mammalia; order Rodentia; family Spalacidae; genus Eospalax; species Eospalax fontanierii. The sequence goes on from CM069552.1 coordinate 17,007,989, forward strand.
GGGGTGCCCTAGCACCATAAAAATAAAACCCACGGAAGTTTTACACACTAGTATATTGGGGGGCCAGGTGTAGTGGTGGACACCTTTAATCCTAGCACTCGGGGGGCAGAGGCAGGTAGATCTCTGAAATCAAAACCAGTGTGGTCTACATAGCAAGGTCTAGCGGGGGAATGAGAGAGGAGTTGGGGGTGGATATGCTCAAGCAAGATACATTGTTTGTATGTATGAAACAAAGACTAAATAAAAGCTATTGCATTTTTTCAAAACGCTAATCTAGTTGGCCATAGCTCCAAGCTGATCCACCTGCAGACATGCTAAGGAGAGGACTAATTATCCCCTTGATGAGATGATGTACTTATCCTTTGTTAGAGTCCCTTCCTGGGTGCAGATGCTTGCAGGGCTTCCGTCAGGCTGCAGAGTCTGGCTGCTTTTCTGAGCCTTAACTCAAAACAGCATAACTTTTTGTTTGCCTTTTCTTCTAGCTCTTTCTTTTGGGTACTGGCCAAAAAGCCTAAGCATGCTCTCCTTGGCACTCTAGGCTTTACTTTCCCACTCTTTCTGAAGCCCTCCCCACCGCTTCTTCTGCCATGTGGCTGCTTGCAAAAGGCATGGCTTTATTCTCTGCTCCCTCTCTTAGGCAACTGCCAGAATTTACAGCTTGCCTGCCCTCTTGTTTTTCTTTCCATATTAAAAAAAAGTCATTCTCAAACTTCAAAAAAAGAGAAATTTTTGCCATTAATGGAGTCTTATGTGATGTTTTAATATATGTATACACATTGTACAATATTTGTCAGGTTAAATATCTCTAAAGTATTAATGATTTCTTGTGTGTAGTGTGTTTATGTGCATGTTCATATGTATGAGTGCAGGGGCATACTTGTCATGGCACAAATGCAGCCATCTGTAGCCACTCAATTGTACAGTGGCACACCTACCTCTTTGTTCTGATCTATGTTTTTAAAACATGCCCTGTCCTGTTCATATTTGCTTCCTAAAAATTGGAACCACCAAGAAATTGAAGAACTGAGCCAAAAGTGAGGGATTATAGGTGACGGACACATTGTTACTCCTGGTCCAGTCACAGATCTGGCCTGGGGCTCCTGTTAGAAATACTTGAGTTATTTGGTTATCTGTAACCTTCTCTTCTGGAGATGATACATGGCTCGCCCAGTAACTGTATGTATGATTTACTTGGGCCACATGGCCCATGTGAGCATGTTTTTCATCTGTAAAACTGAAATAATAATAGCATCAAAAATCAGAGCTATGGTAAAAGCCATGTGGAATCATGTCAGTTAATACATTCAATGAGCAGTAACTATTTTTTCACAGACAAAACAATTTTATGCATATATTATCATCCCTTATGGTGTGTCCTAATCTAACCCTCCATAATTATTTTATTCTTTTAATAGTAGAAAAAACTATCCTTTATGTCTCTTGAGTCATAAACAGTCAAAAAGGCTTTAGTTCTTTTTTAGTTGTATAAGAACTGTTGGCTCGAGGACTTGAGAGGTAACCGTTAAGAGAGTTCGCTGCTCTTGCAGAGGAGCCGAGTTTGGTCCCTAGCACCCATACCAGGTCACGATAGCCTGGAACTCCAGTTCCAGATGCCCTGTTCTGGACTCCGTGGATGCCTGTACAGGTGCACACACACACAGACACAAAAGGACATAATTAAAAATAAACTATGACTCCAGACAGTTTGCTCCCAGTGCTTACATCCCGTCAGGCTTAAGGGTTCTATGGGCTCCTGTATTACTAGTGCTGCTTTTGATGTAGGTTGTAGAAAAACATTACTATCCATTCAGAAGTTCCCACATAAACTATAGACTAGAATGTTGAACTCAGACTTGTGAAACTCTGAGTAGCAAGTTTAAATTGAGAAAAGTCTTAACATGACTCTAGGACTTGGACTTGCTTTGTTGTTGTGTTTGTTTGTACAGTTTAGGAAACTAGTAGATTTTATTGTTTGTGCTCAGAGCCCACTGACAGAATTGAACCCCTCAGCCTTAAATATTTTCATCTTGCTTTTAGACTGAAAAAAATAGAAATTACACTTGACTATAGTTTCTATAAGCCTCTGTTACCAGTAACAGCAATAATGGATGATGCTTTTCCAGGAGCTTATTGTATGCTAGTCACTTGCTATGTGCTTTACACGTTTCTTCACTGCTTTTCCTAATAACCCACTAGATTTCCATAACAATCTATTTCAGTCAGAGAAACCAAGGCTTATTAATGTGCCACAGTTTATGTGGTAGCAGGCCTCCTGGCTGAATCCTGAGACCAAATTCTTTGGAACCATTTAAATGTTCCAGTATAGGGGTTAGATTAGGGTTAATATCTGTGCTTTCGATCTTTTTGAGAGGATCTAAGTCCAGTTCCCAGTACTCAGGCAGACTAGCTCCAGAGATCCAATAGCCTTTTCTGGCCTCTGTGGGCACCTGCGTCTTTACACATAAGTTTAAAATACCAAAAACAAGTCTTTAAATATTCCTGCATAAAAATGGAGGTCAACAAGATGGTTCAGTATCATAAAGGCATTTGCAGCTGAGCCTAATGACCTGTGAGAGATTTCTGGGACCCACATGGAAGGAGAGAACTGATTCGCATCCTTTGAGTTCTACACAGGTGTCATGGCACACCCCCGACTCTGCTCAAAGAATGTAATTTTTAATGCATCTGGCTTTATGGGATGTGATGAACTCTGATTTTTCTTACTCTCTTCCTCAGACTTTTATTGGACGGTTTCGTCGCATCATGGACTCCTCCCAGAATGCTTACAATGAAGACACTTCAGCACTGGTAGCCAGGCTTGATGAGATGGAGAGGGGCTTATTTCAGGTGGGGCAGAAAGGACTGAATGACTTCCAGAGTTGGGAGAAGGGTCAGGCTTCTCAGATCACAGCTTCCAACCTCGTTCAGAATTATAAGAAAAGAAAATTCACCAATATGGAAGACTGAAAGCAAAGCACAGAATTGTTCCTTGTGGATTTATCTGTGTGTCCTTGTTAATTTCATATAAGACCCCGTTATGCTCTGCTTCAGAGCTTACAGTAGTCCCAGAGCTTGGGACCATCTGATTAGGGACGAGTATCATGAATGCCCCTGACCTTGTTCTTTCTGGACTTCCCTTTCTGGTCGTTCCACAGCCAAGACCTTTCCCGAGCTAAGAAGTCAGAGTCCATCCTAAGTAAGGATTGGGGACACATACTTGGCAGTAATTGGAGCTGGGATTCCTTGTGTCTGGAAGTATTGGACAGCCTCATGTCTGTTTTTACTGACTGCAAAGGACAGGTACAAAGTGGGTCATCTCTGCCTGTTCACAAAGTTCTCTTGAGTTCGTTTGCCCCGTCTTCCTCACTGAACAAAGGACATCATCCACATGATGCTGCCCGCCTGCAGGGAGTTACCCCAATTTCCAAAACAGGAAATTGGGAGAAAAGAGGAAAGTCAGAGTTTTTGAACTAGAATCACATTCCTGCAGTCAGTCCCAGATAGCCGTGGCTAAACTGTGCTTGTGTTTGTGTCAGTGATCTGAGTGTGCTCACACACACACTTGTTCCATTCCCTGTCTAGAAAGGCTGTCAGGGAGTGTTAGGAATTGCAAAGTAGCTATTAAAGGGTGTTAGCAGCCTTTGTTAATGCAGACTACCCTAGCTGAGAAGCTTAGCATGCATGGAAAGTGTTAGTGGGAAAGATGCCTTGATTATATTTTTTCCTTCAGGAAATTTTGCAACATTAATACAAAAACCGCTTGCAAGCACGAAACTCCTCCCAGGAGGTCAAGAAGGAACCCTCAGGTTGAGTGAGAAACATTTCCTGGACAGTCCATACCACTGTCCTCCCTCATCTCCTATATCTAGTGGACATTATCGTCGTTGTAGTATGGAGAAATTTGGGTGTCCAGGTCATGCAGGTGACTTCATATAAACTTAGAATGACAAATACACATATAAATGCCCATTTTAAGATGAAACTGGTTTTTTTTATTTGATTTTGGTTCTAAATAAATGATGGTCTTTGCCTATGAATATGTTCTGTACAAGGCTATTTCTGTAATTCTAGTGCTGCAGATGATCAGCAAACCATCAGAACTTTTTCTTTGTGTGTGACAATAATATTTGAATCTGTTTTAGCAACTGCTCTTTTGTTTGTACAGTATGCATAAATACAAGGCACATTTTCTGTCAGAATGTGCTGTGCCCTAGGAAGATGACACCCCATCACTAGCACAGCTTCCATACATAGTCAGAGCCTGGGAATATTCAGAGTGAGAAAAACGTATTATTTTAATTTTCATCAGTTCTGTTTTCATAGATAGCTTTGTTTTTACAGTCAATAAGACTTTAAAAAATTTTTCCTTAAAAAAGCAGAAACAGGACTAGAGAGATTGCTTAATGATTAAGAGTATAGAGGACCCAGTTTTGGTTCCCACCATCCTCATGGCAGCTGACAGCCATCCGTAACTCCAGTTCCAGAGGATGCAACACCCTCTTGTGTCTGTGGGCACTGTACACTCTTGGTATACCTTCATAGATGCAGGTAGAACACTCATACACATAAAGTAAATCTTCAAGATATATGTATTGAATATATATATTGAAGATAGGTATATACAGAATTTTTTAAATGTTTGAACAGATGATGTCACATGGAGTTTTTGAACCCATTTTTGATTATACATGTGCAAGCCTGTCAAACTGTCCCTCTCCCCTACAGTCCACTCCAGTCAGGTTTTATATTACTGTTTGTTTCATTCAAAAGTTTCAATTTTTCTAAAAGGATCCAATATTGTTGCCAAAGTCCAGAGATCTTAGCAGGGTCAGTTTCTCAACCCTAATTACTGACAAGAGCCCTCATTCTGAAGACTTCTTCTACGGACAGTTTGGGCTGCAGTGAGGGGTGGGGCAGGCTGTATCCTCGGGGTTCCTTTTGCCATCTCTGACTTAAACGGCTCCAGGCTTAGGTTGTGGGTCTTTGTCTACATGCTGATGACTCCCACGTTCAGATCTCCAGCTCCTCAGCTTTGTCCCTCTGGTCCTAGACTTCTGTCCAGGCCTGCTCGATGTTTCCACTTGGTCATCTGATGCTAAGACTCAGCTCCCAGGCTCACCTCTAGTCTAGTCCTTTGGACTTTCATATCTCTGTTGATGATGATACATCTTTCTTTGTTGCTCACTACAAAAACCTTAGTGTCCTTGACCATTCCTGTTTTTCCATCTCCTTTGAGCCTACCTTCCGGAATCTGTTGCCAGAACATCTCTTTCCTACCTCCAGTGTTGTCATATGGCTTCTGCTCCTACCCTTTCTCTCCTGGATTGTGGCTGTCACCTGCCTCCCCACATTCACTCTCCACCTTAAGACTTACTCTTGCCATACCAGCTTAAGGGGTCTGATTCAAAAATCAGATCTTGTCTATTATTGACTCAGTGTAAAAGGCCACCTAGTCATCCCAGAACAAGTCTGTCTTTAACCCAGTATTCTAGTTTGCTTTCTGTGGCTTTGCTAAAAAATAAAAACCTGACCAAAAGCTACTTGGGGAGGAAAGGTTTTATTTAGCTTACACTTATTTCCAAGTTACAGTTCATCACCAAGCAGGAGCTTGAAGCAAAAGCCATAGAGAAACACTGCTTACTGCCTTTTTTCCTCTTGTTCAGCCAGCTTTCTTACATAACCCTGGCCCACCTGTCCAGGGGTGGCAACACCCACAGTGGGCTAGACCACCCTGTATCATTTAGCAATCCAGAAAATGCACAGACAGGCACACAGGCCAATCTAGTGGAGGAAATTCCTCAGTTGAGGTTTCACTCGTCTTAGGAGTGTTGACAACCAAGGTTAACTGTCAAATTCAGTGATCCAGTATTCACTTTTCACTGTTTATACAGCAAGAATAATTTGTTTCTTATTTTAAACAAAGATTCCACCTTCTCCCTAAGGATTCTGAACACCTTACAGAGTTTCCTTAGAAACTCAGCATCCTTGAACGGAGTGGACTAGTGTGTCAAGTTGTCAAGCAAGAATGTAGAAGTATTGAGTTCTGCAAACTTAGTTCCAGAAGTGGGGTGTAATTCAGGCACGTAGGTCATGCCTGTAGTCATAATGCCCTCCTCTGTGGGCACTGTACACATGTGGTATACTTATAGGCAAAACACTCATAAAATAAGAATAGTTAAAAAATAAAATTAAGTATAGAAATCAAACAAAAAAGATTAAAGTGTGAGGCATGGTGACTTGCACACGTATAATCCCAATGTTGGTGAGGGCAAAGACAGGCAGATCCCTCAGGCTTACTAGCCAGATAACCTAGTCTACTTGACTAACTCTAGACCAGTGAGAAATACTGTCTTGAAAATAAAAGATAGACAAGCTGGACTTAGTGATGCATACCTTTGATCCCAGCACTTGGGAAGCAGGTGGATCTCTTGAGATCCAGGCCAGCCTAGTCTACATAGCAATTCCAGACCAGCTTGGGGTTGTGGGGAGACCCTGTCTCAACAAAACAACAAAATAGTGCCTAAGGAAGGTTAGCCTGTGGCTTACACACATGTACATATACATAATAGTGTACCTATATACATACATGACTACACATTAAATGTCCTAAACCTAAAGAAAGGTCTCTAAAAGTTGGAATTCTATTGTCTTGACATTATTCAAGTGAACAACAGTAAATCTTCCATTATTTTTAAATTTGTATTTGTATGTGTCTGAGTGTTTTGCATGTGTGAACCTATGCATGCAATGCCCACGGAGGCCAGAAGAGGTCATTGGATCCTCTGGTACTGGAGTTACAGATGGTTCTTAGCCACCGTGTGGGTGCTAGGAACTGAACTTGGGTCCTTTACAAGAGCAGCCACTGCTCTAATCCACTGAGCCATCTCTCCAGCCTAAGCAACACTGTCTTACTGAAAGCAAGTGACTAATGCAGCCCACAGGCCCAGTCTACTTTGGTCTGAGCACGTCCCATGGATTTTTCCAGCGTTCGGCTTCTCTGCCTAGTAAATTAAGCAGGCATGGAACAACCAAACAGTTTGCTTGGCAAGTAACCTTTCTCTAGTATATCGGTATCCTCCTTGGCTCAGAGGCAGGATAGAAAGAGGGGAAGTTAAGGGATGTGAGGAGAGAAAGGAGACCCTCATCCTGGAGTTTGGTTGACATCCCTCATCCACTGAAAGGCAAGAATTTTGACACAACAAATCTGCTATGAAAATTTCCTACAGAGGGCTGATGGGATGGCACAGTGGGAAAAGATGCTTGCTGCCACGCCTGATGATCTGAGTTCAATCCCTTGGAATCATATGATGGAAGGAGAGAACCAATTCCCACAGGGTAGTCTCTGACCTCCACACATGTGCCATGGCACAGACAGAGACAATAAATGTGTTCCTTTTAAATACTAAGGTCACCTACAGAGACAATACTCCCTTCTTAAGAGATAACCTCAGATAAGGATGTTAAAAACAATAAATGAGCTCTTTCCTTTTGGCCACTGCTGTGCTGTCCAGACTAAGGAAGACCAGGAAACTCCCGGGCCACATGAGCCACAGCCATGGCTGCATCTGGGAAAGACTGGAAGCACCCAGGTGGCAGGAACAATGCTGGCAGCATGCATAACTATAGAATCAACTTTGACAAATATCATTCAGGTTACTTTGCGAAAGTTAGTATGAGGCATTATCACTTAAGGAGGAACCAGAGCCTCTTCCCAACTGTCAGTCTAGTCAGTGAACAGACACTGTAAATGCTGCCAGAAACAAGATTGGGCCAGGTGTGGTGGTAAACACTTAATCTCAGCACTCAGGAGGCAGATGCAGGCAGATCTCTGTGATTTCAAGGCCAGCATGGTTTACATGGCAAGTTCCAGGCCAGCTGGGGCTACAGGGAGACCAAAACCAACCAAACAAAAAAACAACAAATGAAATAAAACAATAACAAAAATGCTCGCTTAGAATGTTGTGATTTTATAGTTTAACTATATTGACACTCCTCTCTCACCTTTAAACCCAAGCAACATGCCTTATAAAACTACCTTGCAATTTCATTTACAAAAAGGAAAAACCGTTCATAAAGAGTTAATGTGTCTGTGACTTGATGTCTTGTGGCATACTTCCAGGGTTAATGTTCAACGAAAGGACAAAAGAATTACATGATCACTGTAAACCATGTACCCAGAAGGCAAACCTCTGGGGCAAAACGTGGTCCTGAAAAACAGTCTGTGGGCTAAAGCTATTCCACGAAGCAGATGTTTCTGATGAACATATAAGTTTAGTTTAAAGGTCACTAAAAACATCTATACATTGTATTCCTTGACTTGTTATTGTATGTCTTACGTGTTCTTGGCACAATATTTCCTGTAAACTCAACTCATCCATTATTTTAGTACTACAAAAAAACTCAGGACCGAGAAGGATCTGCATCTGTGGATCATGAGGCTCAGGGCCTTCACTTAAAGCTTCATCTGTGCCTTACTGTCCTTTTGAGTCTCCATCCACTAAACTACACTACTAACACACACACATACACACATATTTGAGACAGGATCTCCCTGTATAACTCTGGACAGACTGGAACTCACTATGTAGACCAGACTGAGCTCAAACTCACAGAGATTCACCTACTTCGGCCTGAGATTAAAGGTATGTGACACCATGCCTAACCCAGAAAATTCCTTAAGATACAAAAAACAAGTATACCAGCTTGTGTTTTTGTATTTAAGTTTCAAACGCTGCCTAATCTTTAAATCTTGTTTAAATTATTACACATCCTTTGAGCAATATAACTTCAAAAACCTCAGAACTGTGTTGGAGAGATGACTTAAGAGCTAAGAGTGCTTACTGTTCTTCCAGTGGGCCTGAGTGTGAATCCCAGCACCCACATCAGGTAACTCACAACTATGTAACTCCAGGGGATCCAACATCCTCTTCTGGCCTTGTGCACATATCCACACACAGACATACACATATACATTGTGTGTGTGTGTGTGTGTGTGTGTGTGTGTGTGTGTGTGTGTGTATGTGTGTATTTGAGATAGTCTCCTATAGCCCCAACTGAGACCTGGAACTCACTATGTAGACCAGGCTGGCCTTGATCTCACAGATATCCACCTGCCTTTGCCTCCTAAGTGCTGGGTATTAAAGGCATTTACCACCATGCCAAATCTTGTTTCTGGCAGCTGGGATTAAAGGCATGCTCACCACGTTCAGCGACGTAATTTTTGAAGATACAAAATAAATCTTTCACATAGACCCCTAGGCATGACTTTCTTAAGAAGTTTTTACCCACGTATGGGAGTGCACTGCCCTCTCCGAGGAGAGTCCCAATCTTCAGGAAGCTGCACTGTGTCTGCGGTGCATACTAATGTTCTGTTCCTAGGCGTTGGCCTCTGACCACCCACACTTAAATTTAGCACTTAATAAACTTAATAAACTTGCTAACTTGGCTTCACTCCAACCCCTCCTGAAATTCTTTTCTGTGGGTTGCATTCAAGGCTCCAGCTTTGCTTGGGTGGTGGTCCTTGGTAGGAAACTCCACAGACTGCTGACACAGTGCGGGCTGTCTCCCTACTGCTGCTGGTCGCTCTGCTGCCTGTCTTGTCTGGAGAAAGGTACATGGTACTGTCCCCAGAAGCTGAAGTCTCTCCTCTGCCTGCTTTTCCCAAATTACAGTCGAGTCAACTAAAGGCTCACTGTTTCACTAAACTACTTTGAAATAATTTTAGGCATAAAGAACACTTGTAGACATAGGACAAGAGTCTCCCCACATTTCTCCCTCCCAGCCTCTCCTAACATCTGTCATCATGGTACATGTATCACAACAAAGATGGTAAACTTGTAAAACACGTTAAGCCATAGGCTTTGTGCCTGTTTCACCAGAGTTTCCACAAATATCCTTTCCTTTTGCAGAATCCGATCCATGCCACTTTAAAAGCTAACCAGCATCAACGCGGTTGAAGCTCATTCAGACGTTCAGCATACTAGAGCATGGAATGGGAAAGGTAGCCAGGGTCAACTAAGCCTGTTAGCCTTCATGGGAGCACACAGCTAGTAAACTCACCTCAAAGGAGAATACTACCTTTACCTACATGTTTCACTTTTTCCCCTAGTGCTTAACATCTGACTGAAAAGGGCACCTTTGAGTCTCCTTAACTCTTAACATTTTCTCTGACAATCAGTAACTTAATTGCGCCTTCCTTTCTCTCCTGGCTCCCTCTCCCTAATTGTCCTTGCGTCTAAATGAGTTTAAAACAAGCACGACTTTATACACCAACATTATTAACAAGTGTCAGCACAGCTCTGAAAATAGTGCTGGGGAGTCGCTGGTGTTTCAGAATTCATAATAGATCACAGAGAAGCCACTCCCTCCAACTCCCACCGTGGCTAATTACAAAAAACTAGAGTTCCAAACTCATCTGACTTTTTCTGCCCCAGTTTCATCCTTGAGAGAAGAGTTGACTTGATTGCCACATGATTAGCATGGACAACTAAAACTGCTTTGGGGACATTTTCTTTTGTTTGATCACAAGCAAGGGAATCAGGATGGAGGGGGCGGTGGGTCCTTGTGATACACAAAGGTGATGAGATGGTGGTGTGAGGGAGAAAGAAGAGTGCCCTGGGGACTTGCTTTGGGGTTTAAATTGAGCCTGAAGTCAGAGGCACTGCGGGAGAGAAAGGACAAGCATTGTTGCAGAGAGTGGCCTTATCTTAATGGGAACAAGAGAGCCTGGCACTCCACTATCTGCTACTCAAGAGCAGAACATTTTCAAAACCTTTCAAAGAACACTGACTTTTTAAATTTAGCACTTCATGTTTGTTATTGCTGGAGACTGAACTGAGCGGAGCCGGGGAGGGGGGAGCGCCCACCAACAAGCCTTAGCTCCAGATCCTCTATGTCTCCCTTTGTCTTTTAAAAAGTGTGTATATGTGTATGTATAGATCAGACAACAGTTCTGTGGAGTCAGTTTTCTCCTTCCACCTTTACCAGGGCTCTAGAGATCAAGCTCAGGCTTGTACGGCAGCGCTTTACTCACTGAGCCATCCCACCGTCCCTCTACCCATATTTCTCAATCTAGTATCCCAGGTAAATATTAAGTAATATGCTTCTTTTCAAATAATAGACCAGTCCAGGAACTATTTTCTCAGGTTTGAGGCTAGCGCAAACCTTGATATTTCAGAGGTTACTACCAGCTGGATTTCCATGTGATTGCAAAGATTTTTAGTGGGGAAAAGAGTCACATACCATGATACATGGTGTTGGTGTATAATCAGCTGTGAAAGTAAGGTCCTCTGATTTTTAAAGCCCTTTAAAAAATTGCTAAAAATTGAAAACCTCACTTTGAAATGCTGCTGCTTTCATAGATCATTGTGATTTTAAAAGGTCTTCTGCTAACTTAAAAAAAAACAACAACAATATATATATATATATATATATAAATCATGTGCCTCGGGTTATTGTATGTGTATCTGTAGAGAGAGCAAAATGTTCTGCTGAGCTAAATGGGGAAGAACGAGTAACTGTGTAATTACAGCTCATGCATGCCCACCTCCTCCATGGCATCTGAGTGGCATGGCAAGGTCCCTCCCAGACCCACACTGAAGGTAAGAACCATCCATGACTCCAGTTCCAGGAGATCCAACAGTCTGTTTTGGCCTCTGCATTTGCATGCACATGGCACATTTATATACATGCAGGTAAAATATAATTAGATCAGAAAAATTGAAAAGAAATCTTCCTAAACTGGGAACTGAAGAGCGCATGAGGAACTAGACTGTTAAACATAATCTTAACTAGCTGAGTGGGGTCAGCTGGAATCCCAGCATCTCAGGAGCTGAGACAGAGGATCGTAAGATCAGCCCTGGCTACACAGAGAGAACCTGCCGGAACCCAGGGGAACCATTATCCTAGATTTTATATGTAGTTCCTTGATTTTTTTTTTTTTTTTTTTTTTTTGGTCTTTTTGAGACAGGGTCTTCTGTGGCCCTAGCAAGCCTAGAACTCACTATGTAGACTAGGCTGGCCTTGAACTCATAGAGATCAGCCTACCTCTGCCTCCCCAGCTCAAGGCGTGCACTCTTTGATTTTTATATGTAATGAATATATTGTTTCGGAAGTCTATAAATATAATACGCTCCCAGGTGTGTCACAAATGGCCAACCAGGGGCTCCTTTGCTCTACCAGCAGAGAGGGGAAAGCTAAGTGAGGCGCCGACCACTTTTTGTTAATGTCTCTGAGTTCCAGAGCCTCTTTAAGAGCTGGGCTTTTACACCCAGAAGCTGTAAATCTTGAGAAAAAGTGGTTTGGGTCAGCAAGATGACTCAGATGGTAAAAGCACTCACCACCAAGCCTGATGATCAGAGTTCGATCCGTGGAATGCACATGGTGCAAAGAGGGACCTGATTCCTGCAGGTTGTCTCCAAACCTCACATGTACACACATGCAAATAGATAAAATGTAATCTAATCTAAAGAGCAAGAGAGAGAGAGAGAGAGAGAGAGAGAGAGAGAGAAATGTGGCCAAGCTTCGAAAGCTGGGGGTTTCTCTCTTTAGAAGGCAGAGGCGTACCATCACCCTGAGGGTCGCCTCGCTGCTCCCAGTCTTCAATGCTGAAACCCACAGCTCTCTCTAAGGCAGCCCCTCACTCCATCCAATAGGCCTGCTGTCTGAGTCTCAGCTCCCACTTTTCAGACTTTTCTTCCACAGTCTCAGCTTCTTGCAGATTCATCCTGGCTTACTCTCTGGACCCCCTTCCGTCACCTCCCAGTGTGACACCTCGGAGTTTTGGGTATTGTGCCCCTTAGCGCACGTGGACTCTCTGGAACCCGTAGCTGCCCCTTGGTGCTGACAGCTCTGAGCTTTGGATATTGTGGCCCTCAGGTGCTAGTGACTCTCCAGCGCTCTTCAGCCATCTCTCTGCTTCTCTAATTGCCAGGACTGGAAGCTCCAGGCTTTTGTCTGATCGTGCAACAGGCTCAGCCGGCTCTGCCCATGACTAGTCTCTTCCATGACTAGGGCAAGGCCTCCTTCAGCAGCAGGAGTGGCATTTCCGAGTGATCCTGGAGTGCTCATTTTGTCAGAAAAAGGGAATACTTAGCCAGCAGTTTCCTGCTCAAGGCTGAAGATACAGGGGCGGGGGTTGTCAGGTGATATTCCAGAAAGAGGCTGGAGTTTCCAAGAGTTCTGTTCCCCAGAAAGCTTTGCTCATTTAAAACATCAAAATGTGCTTATTGAGGAGGGTGAGTGCTTGCCTAGCATACATGAAACCATGAGTTTGATCCCCAGCACTGCACAAGAACAGGCATGGTGGTGAACAACTGTAATCCCAGAACTTGAGAGGTGGCGGCAGGATGACCAACAATTCAAGGTCATCTTCGGCCACGTAGCAAGTTAGATGCCAGCCTGGGCTACAAAAACAAAACAGAACAAATAAACAATGGGTGCTTACTATAAAGACCCTAGTGCAAAATTAACAGTCTTTGTTTTGCTCCTGTCTTTCTTGAGACAGGATCTCATGACGTAACCCAAGCTGGCCTTGAACTTGGTGTCTTCCTGCCTCAGCCTCCCAAGTCACTGAGATTCTATACCTGTACCAACAGCCCTGGCTTGTAGCTTGTCTTTTCATTTTTTTTGTCATATCTACAGGGTCTCCCTGTAACCCCCACTTGCCTGGAACTCCCTATGTAGACCAGGCTGGCCTCAAACTCAGAGATCTATCTGCCTGCTTCTCCCCCTGGAGCTGGGATTAAAGGTGTGTGCCACAATACCTGGGAGAATGGAAGTTTCTTTTCTGGTCTTTTTGAGACAGGGACTCCCTGTAGCCCCAGGCTGGCCTTGAACTCACAGAGATGCCCAGTCTCTGCCTCTGCCTCCTGAGTGCTGGATTAAAGGTGTGCACCACCACGCCCAGCTGAGAATAGAAGTTTCTTAAAGAACTACTTCATGGAGGAGGAGGAAAAAGAGGAAGAGGAGGAGGAAGAGATAGATACAGAGATTTTAAAGTGACTTTCTCTGTAGATCAGTGTTACTGATAATAGCTACTGTTTACTGAGTTTGTCCTGTGCCAGGCACCATGATAACTGCTTCATATATGTTATCTTATTAAATATTTACACCAACCGTAAGAGCTGAATCATTGTTTAAAGAGAGATGGCAAGGTTAAATAATGTTCAAGGTTATACAGCAAGTAGAGTTGGGCTCGGCTAGTAATTAGATGGGTTGATGTACTGGACAGTTAGCTGTGGGGCCGGGCCAGGGCAGCCATTTCTCATGACACCACCAGACATCTCTTGCTGGACTCTTGGTCCTTCCAATACAGCTTCTACAGGAATCACCAATTTCTCATGACACCACCAGACATCTCTTGCTGGACTCTTGGTCCTTCCAATACAGCTTCTACAGGAATCACCAATTTCTCATGACACCACCAGACATCTCTTGCTGGACTCTTGGTCCTTCCAATACAGCTTCTACAGGAATCACCATACCACCATTCCCAAGTGTTTCTTTTGGCAGTCTTGGTCCAGACTACACCCATGTCCTATAACCGTTATCTGCAGTATAAATAGGACTCCGCTTTCTGTTGTAAACACTGGTCATGCCATTGACAATTCAAGCTCATTCCTGAGATTGCAAGTTGCTATTTTTGAAAAGTTATTCTGCATGGCATTGTGCCTCCAGGGTCTGTGGACTGTTTAATCTGGGTATCTCAATTGGCGGAACACCAAGCGGTCTCTGAATTTGATTGTATGTGTCTAATCTTCAACTCTGGCTGTTACCGGAACTGCCCCGCCTTCCTCTGCCCCACCCCCTCACCCTTGCCCCAAACACAATGCAGTCCTGGCTGGTTTCTGGTCTTTTCTGTGAATTCCACTGGGAACAGACCCTATTCACCCTCCACCCCTCCATCCCTCTGAGGCGGGTCTTCTGCACTGCGCCAGTGCTGGGCGTGGGTCCGCGGGGCAGGGAGGAAGTGGAGGAAGCAGTGGCTGGCCATCCCTCCGGCCGCTGTGCGGTTTGCGTTCTCCATGGTGAAAAAGGCAGTAAAGCAGATTGCAGTTGAGATACATGAAGTGACTTGAAGGCATGCGAAGGGAGACATCTGGGGACATGCTTCGCTTGATGAATTCAAGGAAGTGTTCTCTGAGGAAGGCTGCAAAGCTCGTCCTGCTCCAAGTCCAGGGAAGGATATTTCAAGCAGTGAGGGTAGCAAGTACCAGCCTGGAACAAGAAAATGTGAGAGTCTGTGGCATGTGTGGCCTGTTCTAAGGGGCAAAGGCAGACCTGGGTGGCAGGAGCCAGACCAGGAGCATGGATTAGAGTGACAGGTGAGGTGGTGGAAAGGCAGCAGCGACCAGATCCCTGAGGGTCAAATGGAAGAGTCAGGATCCTTGGTCTTTAGCGGTCAGTGGCGGAGATGGGAGTGTTATGGTGTCAGAAACAGGCACCCAGCAGCACGGATGGCCTTGAGCACCTCTGGCCAGGGCACTTTTCCAAACCAGAGTGTGTGTTTCAGAAAGAGTCCAGGGAGGGGCGTAACATTTAAGCAAAAACCTATAGGCACAGTTCTCAAAGTGACCAGCACCACCTGTGACAGTGTTGGAACTACCTACAAATTGATGACGCATCCCAGGGTACAAAGCACGCAGCCTTGCATGGGACAATGCACCATTAACAGCAGAATCGTAAACTGTGCAGATCCAGAACGTTCCTCTCTGTCAAGACGCAGAGTGATGTAGAAGAGAGCCAGGCCACCCTGGCATGGAATGAGGACAGGGCCTGGCTCACATGGGGTGAGCTGATCTCATGGTGTCAAAGTAGAGACACAACGCTTCTCTGCAGCTCTGGCGAAACTTCACACTTGGCCTCTGAGTGCCTGTGTGCCTGGCAAGGTGTGAAAGAGATTTACATTCCCCACAGCAGGTAGAAGCTTCAAACCAATTTTTAGTTAATTAAGCAAAACAGAAAGACTGGGAGAAGGGCACTTGATTTATTTTCAATCACAGTTACCTCCAGACCAGCTGCAAATGGTGTTAGCAAATTATCTGCTAAGAAAACCCACCTTGGGACTGAGTCTGATCCCCCACGGGGCTGGGGGGAGTCTTTTGAAAAGAAAGTTCTCTGCTTGACAGTCACTCACAATGCAGCCCTCCTCCACAGCCTCCAGAACAGCAGGCCTTGACACCTTAATTGCTCTGATAGAAACAAGTTAATGGGGTTTTAATAAAAATAGAACCCAAATAGGCGTCAAGTCCCTGTTTTTGTATCCAGAGGCGCTGGCTAGAGTTTCATTTCTCCAGTACAGCATGGTCTTCGAGCAGCCAGCCCTGTTGGAGTGACATAGGTGATCATGCTTAAGGATTCAGTATTTGAGGACACCAACAAAAAGCAGGAGATGATCAACTACAGCATAGTCTGTCACAGACCCTGTGGCAAACATCTCCAGCTGCAACTCCCAAATCATCGTCATGGGCAGTGAAGGTTCAGAGTGAGGCATCCCGTGGGTCCTGCTCCCCTACACTGGTAGATTGATGGCGTCCATCCACTGCCCTTCAAGCCAATTTGAAGCTTCAAAAAGTAATGAGTGTCAGTTTTAATGTTTGTAGTTTCAGGAAGAATCATCTCATAATTAAGGGACCTAGGTCTGGGATGAGAGCATCTGGGTTCAAATCCCAGCTTTGCCATCTTAGAGGTACATGATTTGGGGGTGATCCATTGTACCTCATTTTCCTCATCTGTAAAGTGGGAGTCATAGTCACACTTTTTTTTTGTAGTGCTCTGAAGAGCTCTGGGGCTTTAGAATGAATGACAGAAGTCCCAGGAAGAAACAGGTCTAGCCCAGGGTTAGACCATCCACCTGACTGGCAAAGCCTCTGGCCTCTGCCACCTTTGTCTTGGCACTCTGATCTGCCTAGAAGCAAGGATCAGTTTCCCACTTGACTTTTTTTTTGACCCTGGAAGCAGAATTGATGCTCAAAGGTTATATATAACATTTAGATGGTTGCTACCAAACCATTTTCGCAAAGGGCTGCCGTTTTCTACTAAAAAACAAAATGAAACAGCAACCCCCCCCCCAAACCACCTCCCTTAATTACAAAAGCAATTCGCCTTCTTTTTTTATATTTTATTATTTTTATTTTATGTATACAAGTGTTTTGCCTGCATGTAAGTGGACCACATGCGTGCAATGCCCTGCAGAGGCCAGAAAAGGGTGACAGATCACTTGGAATTGGAGTTACAGACAGTAGTCAGCTGCCACATGGGTGCTGGGAATTGAACTTGGGTCCTCTGAAAGAACACCCAGTGCTCTTAACTGTTGAGCCATCTCTCCAGCCCCTGTAATTCACCTTCTTAGAAATGAGTAAAGAACACAAAGACCAGGAGTTTTAAAACATCCATAATTTCAAGCCAGACCAGATATGGTGGTGCACATATGTAATGCCAGCAGGTAGAGAGACAACAGAATCGGGAGCTCAAGGTCATCATCCACTACATAAGAAGTTCAATGCCAGTAACCACCTATAAGTTCATCACCCAGCAATGACAGCTACTAACATATAGTATATCTGAATCCTTAAAGATAGTCATTTATAATGTAATTCTCTTTAGTAAGCTGCTTTTTCCAGTTACTAAATCACAAAGATTTTTCCAAATCAATAAAGATTCTTCTGTCATAACAATCTAGGCTATCACCATAATTTGGAACAAAGAGAGGAAAGTTTATGTGGAAAGAAGGAAGATTTTAAAAATTATTTGTAAAGACTATGCAGAAGAGCCATTGAATCCCTTCTTGGCTAACTGACATCAATTGAGGGCAACACTACCAATTCATGAATTTGAGTGTATGGAAAATTCAGCAATCCTGGTTCCTGGATGTCTTTGGAACTCTGAGAATGCTGACTTCCCCCAGCCATATATATATCAACATTACATATATACATATACATACATAAACACACACACACACACACATACACACACACACACACACACACACACACACACACACACATATATATATATATATATATATATATCTGAGAGAGAGAATCTCAGGGTACACCTTCATGTTTAGAGGGAGACTTTCTTGTCTATGCATCACTTAAATCATTGCATTGAAAACCTCCACAGGGCTGAAGCACAGTATACTTAACCCACAGAGCAGTAAAGAGTCTGTGTTTGTTTGAATCGTGTGTGTGTGTGTGTGTCTATTTGGTTTTTGGATTTTTGAGACACAGCCTCCCTATGTAGCCCATGCTGACTTTGAATCCTCAGCTGTCTGCTAGTGCTGGGATTACAGGTATAAGCCACCACAGCCAGTGAGCCTGCGCTTGACTCAAACCGAAGACTTCAGTTCTGGCTCTAACGTTGGCTCCAGTCCCTCTGCCTGTTCCCCCATTTGCAAAACCCAGACATTAATTAGCAGGTTTCAGGGTTGTTGAGAGATTAAATGCATTCATAAGCATGAAATGTTTGGAAATGGGTCTGGCATGGGGTAAGTGGTCATTAAATGTCGGTTCTCATTTCCAGCATTTTGCCTTTGTGACATTTCTAACCCACATCTGAGTACTTCTAGGGGATACATTCCTAGAGGCAGAGCAACAGGGTTAAATGTTAGCACGTTTATAAAGTTTTGTAGACATATTGTAAAATGCCTCTCTGAAGATTCAGATTCAATAATGTCCTACGTCTGAGTTCGCAGAGATAACAAACTAAGTAAAACTCACAGCCCTTTAAATTATTTTTGCTTATATGTATGTATAAGTCTGTATGAATAAATGCCATGCCCACGGAATCCAGAAGAGGGCATTGGATCCCTTAGAGTTGGAGCTACAGGTGTTCGTGAGCCACCTGACATGGTGCTAGGAACTGAACTTGGGTTCTCGAGAAGAGCAGTAGGTGCTCTTGACCACTGAGCCATCTCTCCAGCCCCTCAGCCTTGTTTTAATTTAATTTATTTTCCAGTACTGAAGATGGATGCCAGGGCCTTACCGTGTCGGTGAGGTGCTCTACCACTAAGTCCTGTCCCAGTCCCCTAGGAGCTCTCACTAGAAAAAGAAGACTGAAAACAAAGTAAATAAGTGATCCATGAGGACAGGACCAATCAGTAGGGAACAAGAAAGCTGGGTGGGGGTTGGGCTGGCTGACAGTCTGGGGGCCTCCCTGAGAAGGTGCCTTTGGAGCAAAGCTCTCAATAGAGTGTGGAGGGAGTGTAGGGTGCAGTCACTTAGGGGAGAAGTGTGCCAAGTGGAGGAAATAGCATGTGCAAGGGGTTGGGGGCAGTATGTGCTTGTGTGTGAGGGGCAGTGGGAGGACAGGCACACAGAGCGATAGGGGAGTAGGATCAGCCCATGGAGAGTGCGGATGGCTGACTCAAACTGCTGTGGGAGCAGTTTCCTAACTTCCGGTCTAGGAAAGACACAGTAAGTACTTAAAGATATACAATTAGAACAATTCTGTCTTCTGTGTTTAATCTACACTCTCAAGAGCCCTAAAAGGAAGTGACATCTTTCACTATTCTTCAAGAAGACCTAGAGCTCCTTGTTTTCTCAATAAAACAAAACTATTTCAAATCCTTACATTGGCTCCCCCCCCCCCCAGACAACCAGGGCAGGGTAAACTGAGAAGACACAGCTTGTCTGCTTAGTTCCTGGGCTGTGTTACCAGACAGTTTTGACACAGTGATTTTTGGAGGCACTTAGGTCCGAGATGACAGTGTCTAGATGGGGAGCAGTTCCTGAGCCTCCAGGTTTCTTCCTGCACCTCTCAGACACATGGCCTCAGCCCCAGAGATCTGTGAAGACAGACAAGCGTCTCAGAGCAGCTGGGCAGGCTCAATGGCAGCAGAGGCCAATGCCTGGGGACTGCCAGGGTTAGATAACTGGCCTGGAATCTCCATCCCACCTGCAGACCCTGTACCTTCAATAAACGAGGACATGCCAGGGGCCCGGGAAGGATGAGATGTTGAATTGAAATGGTTAAAATGAGGGGAGGCGGGTGGATATACCTGCTGACTCAGAGTCAGAGCCCAACCCTGGCATGGCGAAGCGTCATCTACACTCAGCCCAGCACTCTTATCTGTGGCTTATCTTGTCAGAAACATATTGCCAATCACCTACTGCATATAGGAATGGGGCCAGGTGCCCAAAGGGAGGGTGCAGAGAAACCTGTCAGTAGTTGCTGCCAGTTTCTGAAGGAGAGGGACAGACATTTGGCACCACAGGAGCCTGGCTGAGTGTCCAAAGCCTCTAGCTTCTTGCCCGTGTAGGACTTCTGACCTCCAGAGCTGTAAGACTGTATTGTTTTAAGCCACACAATTTGTGGTAATTTGTTATAGCAGCAACAGGAAATGAATACACGAGGGAAAAAACAAAACAAAACACTTCTAGATGAATCAGACTCAGGTCACTCAGGCTGTGATAGCAAGACACTGACATCTTGTAAACCACAGAAATTTACTTCTTACCTCTGGATACTGAGAAGTCCAAGATCCAGGGGCCCATAGATTCGTTGTCCGGCGAGGGCCTCTTCTTGCTGCCTCCTCACCTGCTGGGAAGGGTTAGTTAACTCAGCTTCTTGTACTTTCAGTGGGAAGTGTGCCCAAAGGTGTCTCTGTTTGAACACTTGGTCCCCAGCTAATGGTGCAGTTTTGGAATACTGGGGAACTTTTAGGGGTTGGAGCCTCGCTGGAGAAAATGGGTCAGTGGGAGTGGACCTGAGGTTTGATAGCCCCATCTCACTTCCTACCTGCGCTTCCTGATCGCAGATGCTATGTGACCAGCACTCATCCATTGCCACTCTCACCACTGTGACGGACTGTGTTCCTTGAACTGTAAGCCTAAATAAATCCCTCCCTACTTGAGTAGTGTCTTGTCAGGTATTTGGTCATAACAATAAAGAAAGTAGCTAATATGTATTTTATAAGTGTGTTAACCCCAATCATGGGGGCTCCCCCTCATAGGCCCCACTTTTAAAACCATTCCCTTGGGGCTGGAGAGATGGCTCAGTGATTAAGAACACTGGATGCTCTTGCAGAAGGCCCAGATTTGGTTCCCAGCACCCACATAGTGGATAACAACCATCCTTAACGCCAGATCCCGGGGATCCAATGCCCTCCTCTGGCCTCCACAAACATTGCACACACGTGGTGCACTTACATACATGCAGGCAAAACACTCTTACACATAAAATAAAAACAAATTAAAAGTATATAATTTAAATTATCCCCTCGGTGAGCAGGTTTCACCATATGTGTGGGGCAGGGTGTAGTGCTAGCTGAGGGGAAACTCCTTTCTCAGTTCAGCAACGGTCTCCTATTCACACGGTTTCCTCCCAGAAACCCCCTCCCAGCTCCGCCGATCCATGCAGAGGAAGCATTTTGTTGATCAGTGAGTCTGGGGACCTCATAGTAACCTAGGCTCACTTGGTCGGAAATGAATGGAACATCTTCAGCCAGACTCAGCTGTCCTGCTCTGACATCGTTGGCTCATTTTTGATATTGTGGCTGGACTTGACTTTTATCCCTCCGGAATTTCATTGTCTGAGTAAAAGTGAGAGAGGTTAGAACCTTCAGCATCAAACTAGTTCTTTGTCTCCATTTCCAGTTCGTGGTGCTTTTGGAGGATGGAACGAGATGGCAGATATGAGCTTTTGGATCCCATAGAGAAAGACAGCTGATAGAGCAACATCATGAATAGTGTAGCAGGTAAAAGCCTCTGAATCGGAAATGGCTCCACTTCAAGGCTTGTAATGCCTGAGTGAGGCCCTCTTAGTGACCTACACACAGAAATGCTGACTCAGCGCAAGACTGACTGGATTTATGGTAGGAATGTTCTCTTATTAGCGAGGAGATGCTCAAGCCACTGACAGATCAGCCTGGATGCTGCTGGAGGAGATGTCCTAGGAGCCCACAGGCTGCATAGCCTTGGAACAGACATCTCTGGTCCCTGCCTAGCACAAGGAGAGCAAGCTACCAAGGATTGATGATTCCTTGACTCTTTATTACTCTACAAAGCTGAGGAATGCAGGGCTTAGAAAGAGTGAATTTATCCAGTTCATCCTTTTAAGACAGAGGACCAAGGCTGGACATCAGAGAGTTCAGAGTTCTAGAAACTGTGGTCTGTGGTGTTTGTGCATGGAAAGGCTCTGTGGGCATTTTTAAAAAATACTTTTTTTGTTTTTTGTATTTGTTCTTTGTTTCTGAGACAAGGTTTTAGTATGCAGTCCTGGATGGCCTGGAGCTCACTACATAGACCAGACTGGCCTTGAATTTACAGAGATCCACCTGCCTCTGCTTCCCAAGTGCTGGGATTAAAGGCACGCTCCACTGCCTTCAAAGAGATTTAGTTCATTTTCTGTTATGTGTAGTATGTACACTTGTGAGTGCAGATGCACTTGGATTCCTTGGAGCTGGAGTTACAGGTGGTTGTGAGCCACTTGATGCAGGTGCCGGGAACTGAACTCAGATCCTCTGTAAGAACAGCAAATGGGGCCAGAAAGATGAGCCAGCAGTTTAGAGCACTGACTGCTGCTCTTCCAGAGGACCAAGATTTGGTTCCCAGAACCCACACAGTGGCTAAAAACCATAACCCCAGTTCCAGAGGGTCCAACGCTGTCTTCTGACTTCTGTGAGCACTGCACGCATGTGGCACACTTACATGTAGGACAGGCACTCGTACATGTAAATTTATCTGTTAAAAGTAATAAGTATTTTTTCAAAAAGCAGCAAATGTTCTTAAACACTAAGCCATCTCTCCAGCCCCTCTGTGGGCATTTTAAAAACTTAGACCAATGATGAGTGCACTGGACCAGGCTGAAAACCACTTCCAGGCTCCCATACACACTGGAGGTAGTAGGCTAGGTCCTGTGGTGGCCGAAACACAGCACCACAAACTAGTGATTTGAAACAACAGGAAGGTCTTCCCTGCAGTCCCCTGAGCGCCTCTGTGATCAGGGCGATCAGGTGGGTCGTGCCTCCTCTGAAGGCATCAGGGGAAAAAGCCCGGTGCCTTCTAGCTTCTGAGGCCCGTGGCTGACCTTGGCAGTCTTCCACTTCTAGGTGCGTCACTCCACTCTCTGCCTCTGCATTCACAGGGCTCACTCTTCCCTTTTCCTCAGCCTCAGCTTCCAACTCGCAGGTCAGTGGTCACATTTCCCCCTTAGAAGGACACCAGTCGTGCCGCATTAGAATCTGCCCTAACAACTTTGGTTTAACTTCACTACATCTACAAAGATCCTTTTTGTGAATAAAGTCACACGTACAGGTACCAAAGATTTCAATGGCAAGTGAACAGAAGATTCATAAAGGAAAATCTCGGAGGCCTGGATGTGATGGCGCATGCTTTTGATCCCAGCACTCAGGAGACAGAGGCAGGTGGATCTCTGTGAGTTCAAGTCTAGCCTGGTCTAGATAGTAAGTTCCAGGCCAGCTGGGGCTATAGGGAGACCCTGTCTCAAAAAGATAAAAAGAAAAGAAAGAAAAATAAAAAGAAAAGAAAACAAAAATAAAATCTTGGAATGACTAGACAGACAAGTTGCTGTCATGGGAGAACTGCACATTCAAACTATAATAAAACATTGCTATATCTTATCAGATCGGCTGAACCAAGGACTGAGAAGAGCCAAGCGTGGTGGCACATGCCTGAAATCCCAGTACTCCAGAGGCTGCAACAGGAGGATTAGGAGTTTGGGGCCAGCTTGGGCTACATAATAGGACCCTCCCTCAAAAGACTAAGACAGACCGTCTAAAACCCTCAGTCTTGGGAGGATAAGGGGAGAGGATCTTAAATTTGAGATTGAACTGGACTACACAGTAAGTTCCAAGCCAGCTTGGATTAGAAAGCGAGACCCTGTTGAAAGAATGAGGGTAGCGAGGGAGGGAGGGAGAAGGAGGGAGGGAAGGAAGGGGGGAGGGGGAAGGGAAAATGTAGAGATGCTGGTACTCTCCTAACTTGTTTGCAGGAATAGAAAATGGCCCAAGCACTTAGGAGAAAAGAGAGGCAACACCTTTGTGAATGAACTTAAAAATCAAAGGACTCATGAGAGTGGGGTACCCCAAAAGGATGAGGTTGAGAGTACATGACAGACTGGACACTGCTCACATCTGCCTTAGAACGTCTGACCCTTCATAGGTCTGTGTTCCTCTCCTAACATTCTGAAGCCTTGCCAGGCCCCAACTCACTGCACCCCGTCCTTTACATGGGAGAACTGCAGTTTTTGCTAGAACCGTTGCTATCCTATAGAGAGCCTGTCACGTGTCTGTCTGTGTGACAGCATGCTGTCTCCCTTGGGGTGTGAGTGCTCCATCCGCCTTCCTCCTGGATCTCGTGAGCCTAAAGCAGCTGGACACCTGCCAGAGCTCAGTCCATATTTGCTCAATGAAAAACATACAAAGCTTGTCTGTCCTGCAGTCCTCGTGGAGATTTAAGTCAAAGCAGATTAGCAAAAGTGACATTTAAGAGTTAACAAACCACAAAGCCAACATTTTCTAAAACTTCAGTTCTGTTTCATTTAATATATATAATTATTTTATGCAAACAGCTTGTAGGGTAAATTTACATGGAGTTTCCCTTTGGCTCAATGGAAAAGCCCATGAAGGCACCTGCACTGGATCCAAATGCAACTGCAAGCGACATGCCTCTAAGTATTTGATTGGTGAAAATGGAGCCAATGGAGAGTCAACCACTTTCCAATCAACCAGTGACTTGAGGGGGAGGGCCTAGGGGAAAAGCAGTGAATGCTGGGTAAGAGGCTCCGCAGGTCCCCATCTTGGCAGAGGGCACCAGAGGTCCACAGCGGTTCTGATCAAAATGTAGACCTCAATATGAGATGTCACACCTTCTCCTTGATAAATTCTTTGTAAGTAACCAAAAAAAATCTGAATTTTTTAATTGGAGGGCGTAGTTCCATTTTCTTGCTTAGTCCTCCAAACCCAGAGGGGCGGGGCTGAATGCCGTGCCTCGTGGGTGGGTGGGGGGGGGTTATGATCTTAAGACACAGCTATTAGCTCAACACATTTTTTCTCCTTTCCAGATGAGTTCTGTTCATTTTCAGGGGAGCCTGCTTCTGTGAATGCAGTTAACAAGATTATAAAAGTTCATTTAACAAGTTCATAAAAACCAGATTTGCCTAAAGGATTAGATTCCTCTTTTTTAATTAACTTTATTTTTAATTACAATTATAATAACTTTATTCATACTATTAAAATATACATCTTTTTTTCGTGCCAGGGAGTGGACACATGGCTTGTGCATACTAGGAAAGTGCTCCTACATTCTTTGCCTTTTATACATTGTTTGTAAATTTAAAACATTTGAAAATAAAAGAGTTAAGTACAAGGAAAAAAATTAAATATCCCTTAGAGTCCAACACCTGGGTAGAGTTACTGTCAGCATTTGGGGACCAAAATGTCCCAGTCAAATCAAGTTGCCTTTAAAACATTCATTTTTATCCTTCCTGTCACATCGGCCACTGGAGAGCGGCAGTCATGGCTCTGCGATATCCCATTGCCGTGGACCTCAACAAGAGCCACAAGGTGATGAAGAACTGAGAGATCTGAGGCATAGCCAGGGGCGAGGCCTCACCAAGTACACCAGGCTTGTGCCAGACATGATCAAGGAGGTGTGGAGCTCTGAGCCCTAGGACTGGTGTGCCATGGAGTTGTTCAAGGCGTCCAAGGACAAGCGGGCGCTCAAGTTCATTAAGAAAAGGGTGGGGACACACATCTTTGCCAGGAGGAAGAGGGAGGTGCTAAGCTGGTGGCCCTGAGGAAAGCTGCGGCCAAGGACTGAGCCCAGAGCCTCTCCTGTTCCCTCAATAAATCTTTTATAAAACTCAAAATAAATTTCATTTTTATTTGTGTGTAAATGTGTGTGCCTCCATGTTCTTGTGTGTACCGTGTGTGCACAGGTCCTGCAGAGGCCAGAAGGGGCATCAGATCCTCTGGAACTGGAGGTTCAGGCAGTTGTGAGTCACCTGGTAATTGGTGCTAGGAACTAAACTCGGGTCCTCTGGAGGAGCAATATCTGCGCTTAACTACTGAGCCATCTTTCCAGCCCCTTTCTTTCCTTTCCTTCTCTCCTTCCTTCCTTTCCTTTCTTCTTTTCTTTCTTTCCTGAGTCTTGTGAAACCCAGGCTGAACCGGAACGTAGTATGTAGTGGCCTCTATCTCCTGAGGACTGGGATTACATTCATATATCACCACATCCGATTTGTGAAGTACTTGGAATTGAACCCAAGGCTTCATGCATGCTAGGCAAGCTCTCGAAAAACTGAGTCACATTCCCAGTCCCTCATTTTTTCTAAGTCTTTTTGAGTCAGAGTTTCCCTGTAGCCCCAACTGGCCTGGAACTTGCTATGTAGACCAAGCTAGTCTTGATCTCACAGAGATCCACCTGCCTCTGCCTCTGGAGTGCTGGGATTAAAGGCGTGTACCACCATACCTGGTGCATCTCTCTTCTTTAAAAAAGACTCTCTCTCTGTTTATCTCTCTCTCTCTCTGGATGTGGGTGTGCGTGCATGTGTGTGAGTGCCCACAGAGAACAGAAGAGAACATCAGATCCTCTGGAGTCGGATTTACCAGCAGTTGTGAGTTGCCTGCTCCTCAAGCGTCCCCTTCTTGCAGTGATCTGATACACTGAATCTCCCAGAGTTTCCGACTGGCCTGTGTCCCACCTGGCTGCTGAACCCAGACTCAAATATAGCCAAGGCCGTGTGCTCGATGACCAGAGCTGCTACTCTACACCACAGCTCGGAGCTCTGAAATCCACAGGCTGGTGTGAGCAGCATGCAGTTCAAAGAAGAAAAGAAGGCTGGACAAAGCTACACACAGATCATCAGTCTAGCAGACAAGTCTCCAAAGCATATTCATTTTTAAAAACAAAGCTATTAAATTAGCAAAAAGGAGCATGTCAGACGCAGCAGAGCAGAGCCGAGTGCCAAATGTCATTTTTGAAATAATTAGCTCGGGCAGCAGAGACCAAGTACATTCCCCATAAGCAGGGAGTGGTGCAGGCTGCAAACTGGAGGGTGGCCCTAGCGCACATAAGAGGGCTTGAGGAGCCAGGCTTGGTGACACACATCTGTAATCCCAGCACTTAGGAGGTGGAGGCAAGTTTGTGAGTTCAAGGCCACCCTGGGCTACATAGCCAGATCCTGTATCCAAATAAAAACCAAACAAGCTGGGGGTATAGCTTAGTGGCAGAATGCTTGCCTAGCATGTGCAAGGCCCTGGATTCGATTTCCAGCACTAGGAGGGTGAGGAGGAGGGGGAGGCAGCAGCAGTGTCCCGTGGAATCATGAGTGGGCTCTTTAGTAGTGTCAAATGTGCGGAGTCGGACCTCGAGCTTATCTTTGCTCCATTACAGGCCTACTGGGATACTACTGGAATCTTCCTTTACTGGGTTTCTGTCTATAAAATGGAGGCAGCAGCTCTGAGCCTGTACAATATGAGTATCATAGTCCATGAGGTTTATCTGAGGTGCAGATTCTTACTAATTAAAATGAGGACAAACTAATAACTGCTTCATGGGATTGTGCTAACAAACATATAAAACATTTAAGCTGATTAGCAGTTCACGTGAGCTCGTGGTGACTGTTGTGGCTGTTCCTAGGAAGAATGGGATGGAAGGGGCTAATGAGATGGCTCAGGAGATAAAGATGTCCGAGTTCGATCCCTAGGACCCGTGTGGTAGGAAAGAACCAACTCCAGAAAGTTAGTCGTCCAACCTCCACACCCATACCATGGCACGCATACAATAAATAAATAAAGTTTAATACAAATTTGAATGGGGTAGAAGCCAGGCAAGTGTGTGTTTGTGGCAGCACAGCTGATTTTGGAATAAGATGGCACTAAGTACTGTCACTAAAATATGATTCGGGACCTTAGAACCAGACTCAGATGTAGCAGACAACGAAACAAGCAAACAAAGCCAGCTTTGTTTGAGCAACATGGTTGCTTCTGGTCAGCTAGTCAGCTGCTGCAATAGTGCTGCCTGACCCCTCCCCACCGCCAACATTCACCCAGTGCCCACTGGTACCAGGTACTGACTCCAGTGATGAGGAGGCCGATGGGGCTCACGTGTCCTGCACACTCATCACCCAAGGCCTCCTCAGTCGCCTCATGGCCAACAGGGTTGGACCCTGAGGTGTGTGTGGAAAAATCTCCTGGGTCCAAGGAATGGTTATAGTGACTGGAATCGATCAAAACCCAGAGAGCAATGAGGCTAAGTCAGAAATGTGAGAAACGGTGCAGTTGGAGAGCTCGTTTTGAGTTCTGTGATTTCTTCCATTTTCCAGACATAACTGCTAAATTCAGGAACAGGCCACTTTAGA
This sequence comes from Eospalax fontanierii, assembly GCA_035773235.1. NCBI lineage: Eukaryota > Metazoa > Chordata > Mammalia > Rodentia > Spalacidae > Eospalax > Eospalax fontanierii. The sequence goes on from CM069552.1 coordinate 17,036,315, forward strand.
AATACAGAAATGGAGATGGTGGAAACCCGGTTACTTAGCGCAGACCCAGGGGCCAGCCATCCAGCCCTGGGCTTCTCCTCCCCTTTGGTGCCATTCTTGTTGAGAGCTGAGGTCTAACTGTGGGTTTTTCAGGATCTTCTATCCCTTTGGCTGTGTGCTGATTGCACCAGGCATAGCTATCTAATGCTCATGACGACTCAATGAGTTGATTTTAGAAAGAAACTAACACAGAATCTAGATTCAGCAACTTGCTCTGGGTCACGTGGCTCCAAAGCTGTGGGTTCCCGGAGTAACTAGATCCGAACACCTTTTCCCATTTACCTGAGAGAAGAAAATGATCCTCACTGATTACACAGCCAGCTGCGAGACCCATAAAAGGCAACACAAATGTGCTCAACACTCCAACATGCCCCCCACATATGACATGCACACTCCTTCCTAATACACACACACACACACACACACAGGGGAGCTGGAGAGAGGAAAGGGAGGAAGGGGACACTGGCAGGGAAGGAACTGTCCTCACCAGAGGACACAGGGAGGTCAGAGCTCTGGCAGGCAGCATCTGTTGATGGCAGGAGGCAAATAATGGGCCATAAATAATGCACCAGGGTAAACAGGGCTCTGGTGGAGAAGCATCCTGGGCTTGGGGACAGGAGACCCCTTAAGGGAGTTCCACTTTTCCTTGGAGGTGGCGTGCCTCCACATGACAGCCAGGGGCATTTATACTCGTTACCAGCCACGGTGAGGTGGACTTGTAAAGGAAAATTCCTTTTCTCTGCCCTCTTTAGTTCTCTGCCTGCGGTCCTGTGGATTCCACTGAACAAAGACAGATGAGACTGGACCACGGGAGGTCTCACGAACTCGGCTGGGTGGACTCAGCGTCGCAGAGCATCGGGCCCGCTTTTAGAGAGGCAATGGGACTAAAGGACTGATGGGACTCTGTCTGTCTGGAGTCAGACAGTGGGAAGGCGGATGCATGGGCATACTAACAGAATACAGGGCCGGGGAGTAGGGGCCCTGCTGGCCCCGCAGTGCTCCAGCTGTCTCAATTCCTATCTCTTGTCCCTCCCGGGAGAAGGGTGTGAGAGGCACCTTTACAAATGCATGTGCGTGCTGGCTGTGGTGGCACACACCTGTGATCCCAGCACTCAGGAGACTGGCGCAATAGGATCTCAAGTTCCAGGCCAACCTGGCTCTACGTACTGAGACCCGCAGAAAACAAACCAGAGAGCTTTTCCTGTATCTGATTCTTCTCAGTTGTTAACCAACACTAAGAGAGCAAGATGCTAAAGTGCGTGTTCAAGTGTGGTATGTTTTGGCATTGTTGTGATATCGTGCTATAATGAATATACCATCTACAGAGGCAACAGAGGTAGAAGTTACGAACAGAGACTCCGGGTCCAGGGAGATGACTCATTTGGATCAATACTTGTGCAAGTGTGAGGACCTGAGTTTGGACCTACACAGCGCCTTCACAGAAAGGCAGACATGGCAGCACACACTTGTAATCCCAGCACTGGGAGGTAGAGACAGGACCCCTGGGATTCAATGACCAGCCAATCTAGTGGAATCAGTGAGTCCCAAGCTCACTGAGAGGACTTGCCTTAAAAAATAAGGTAGGGGCTGGAGGGATGGCTCAGTGTGCTAAGAGCACTAGCTGCTCTTGCAGAGGACCTGGGTTCAGTTCTTAGCACCTACATGGGTGGCTCATAACCACTTATAATTCCAGTTCCAGGGGATCAAACATCCTTCTCTGGCTTCTGCAGGCATTGCATGTATGTGGTGCACTTACATACATGCAGTAAAAAGCAAACATAAAATCAAAAGAAATGTTTTTACTTATTTAAAGAAAAAAAAAAAAAAAAAAAAGGTAAAGTCAGGAAGGAAAGGCAGGATTTCAGTGAGGTCCAGGCCAGCCAGAGCTACATAGAGAATAGAGAAGACTCTTTCCAAAAAAAAATAAAAGGAAAAAAATGACAGAGACATCTGGTGTTGACCTTTGGCCTCCACATGCACACACATCTGCAGAGAGATGGAGACTGAGCCAGAGGCAGGGAGAAGGGGAGAGAGAAGAGAGAGAGGAGAAAGAAGAGAAGAGAAGAGAAGAGAAGAGAAGAGAAGAGAAGAGAAGAGAAGAGAAGAGAAGAGAAGAGAAGAGAAGAGAAGAGGAGGAGAGGAGACACTGACTCTGCTACTGCTCCCATTCAGTCCCTCCCTGTGTGAGTGGGCAAGTGACTTTACCTTTCTGGACCTCAGTTTCATAGTGTGTAAAATGGGTACAATGGTAGAACCTACCACATGGTGCTGCTCTAGGACTGAATGGGTTATGTGTGCTCAGCTCAATGCCTGGCATGGTGTTTCAAGGGTCAGCTTGTCCCTCCCCTGGCTCTTGGGCATCGTCATGACTCTTGGACAAACAGACTGTGGGGCTGGGTTTGGGGGATGCTGAAGACTCAGTGCATGCAGGCTGTTAACCATCATGAAAGTAGCAGGTCCAGAGATAGCACACAAGCCTGAGACCACCAGAGGTGCCCAGATGCTGGCGTCTACCTGCTAGTCTCACTGCTTGCTCGCCAGCTGGTGGCTCCCTTCTCTCGAAATTGCCTCCTTTCCATGTCCTTTGTAACCACCCACACCCCAACCTGCTGGGTCAACGGGTTGGTATCAGGACAAAACTCTGACCCTCCTTGAAACCTCCCAGTCAGGCCCTTGGTATAAAAATGAAAGATTTAAAAAAATCATTTTTTCTCATGTCTCCTTCCTGCTGGCAATAACTGAATTCAAACAAACCATTATATAATAAATGGCCATCAAGTGTGAACTGTGGTCCTTAGCGTTAGAGATGGGACATTATACTAATTTTTATTGTGGCTGTAAAAAAAATATCATCTAAGAGGACTGGAAAAATGGCTTAATGGTTAAGAATAATTGCTGCTCTTCCAACGGACCTGCCAGAACCCCCATCAGGTTGCTTACAACCTCCTGTAACTCTAGTTCCAGGGGATCGAGAGCCCTCTTCTGGACTCTGTGGGAACTGCATGCATGTTCACATAACCACACAGACACACACAAAAACATAATTTTTAAAAAGTTACCACCTAAGTAGCTTAAAACATCATAAATTAAAAAAAAATAGTTTTGGAGGTTCCAAGTCTGAGGCATCACATCTCCTGGGTTGCTTTTGAGACACTAAGGAAGAATTCACACTTGTGTCTTCTCATCCTCCAGAGGCTGCCCCCTGCCTTGTGCATGGCCTTGTCCTCTACCTCCAAAGCCAGCAACATCATCAAGCTAAGTCTTCCTCAGCTTCCCTCTTGACCCACTCTTGACTCCTTCCACTTTTAAGGACCTTTGTGATTGCATGGGCCACCCAGAAAATCCGGGATAATCTCCCTATTTTAAATTCTTTTTGTGTGGTGAGGTGGGAGGGGACGCTGCAGTGCAGGCGTGGGGGTCGGAGGACAACTTACCAAAGTTGGCTTTTCCTTCTATCATGTGAGTCCTGGGTTTTGAACACAGGTCATCAGTTTTGACAATCACCTTTATCTGCTATGCTGTCTCACCAGCTCCTACTCTCCCTGTTCAAACTCCAGCTGAATGGGGAATGTACCTCAGTTGGTTGAGTACTTGCCCAGCATGCACAAAGCCCTTGGTTCTACCCCAGCACTATGGAAATCTGGTATGGTGGTTCACATCTGTAATCCCAGCACAGGAGGATCAGAAGTTTAAGGTCATCCTCAGCTACCCAGGGTTTAAGGCCAGCCTAGAATACCTGAGACTCTGTCTCAAAAAAAAAAAAAAAAGAAAAAGAAAAACATAAGCCAGGTGATTGGCAATATTCTTTTCTTCTAGAACTTTCATTCCCTGCTGCCACGTAACAACACAGGCAGAATTCCAGAGATCAGGCATGGAGCGGCAGACACTATTCTGCCTCATACAAGTATCAGTATTTGCTTACTGCCATGGTATGCCAAGCCTGTATGGGCTCTTCACAAATACTCATTTGTTAATTTAGTCAGCTAACAGTGGAGAGCTCCCATCTGCGGAGTTCACCCCAAGTACCAGACCTAGTGCTGGATGCTCAGGCTGTACAGTGAACAAATGCAAGCCTTGTTCTTCTTTTTTTTTTTTTTTAAATGTGTCTGAGTGTATCACTTGCATGTATGTAAGTATACTCATGTCCTGAAATGCTCTTGGAGTTCAGAAGAAAGCATTAGATCTCCTGGAACTGGAGTTAGGGCAGTTGTTGGCTGTCATGTGGGTACTGAGAACCAAACCTTCATCCTCTGGAAGAGCAGCCAGTGCTCTTAACCAATGAGCCATCTTTCCCTGTTTTTAGGAAGCTATTAGTCTTGGGTAGAGATGGCCCATGCCCAGGTACCACCATACAGGGTACAGGGAGAGGAGTCATTTACCTTCTGCGCATCTGAATCTTCATCTGTAAAACCAGAAAAGTAAAGCCGCAGCCTGCTCTCTAAACGTTGAGTTGAAGGCGATAACAAATGTAGGTCATACTTGGCAGGCCACGTGACTAAATGGTAAAGTGTGATTATCATGTTGTTTGATGGGAGGATACAGAAAATCAAGGATGCTGGTGAGGTCTAAGCCAACAGTCAAGACATCAGAAGAATCCACTGGCGGATGTGTGGGAGTAGATGAAGAGGACCCCCATAGGCACAGAAGGCATATTCAAAGGCCTTGCACTGAGCGACCCCCCCTCAGCCCTCATGGTACCCCAGAGTCCCACCCAGTCTCTTACTGCACTGTGCATGGCCTATGTTCCTTCCTCTAAGATCTAGAAACCACAGTGTCCTGCTGACATCACCCTGTGAACTCAGAACCAGGCACCCTTTTTCCCCTACACTGTGCGCCTGGACCCATGTAGAATTGGCCTAGAATTCACTCATCAATGGGTTATATTATTATTGTTATTATTATTATATTTTTGTCTTTTCAAGACAGGGTCTCCTGGTAACCCTGGCTGGCCTGAAACTTACTATACAGACCAGGCTGGCTTCGAACTTACAGAGATCCACCTGTCTCTGCCTCCCAAGTGCTGGGATTAAAGGTATGCACCACCATGCCCAGTCTATCAATGGGCTCTAATCAGTGCTAGGCCCAGGCTATGGGATCCTCAGCTTTATCATTAGGCCCATTTGAGAGACAAGGAGATTCTGCAAGGTTTGAAGGCTTACATAAGACCATGCGAACAGCGGGTGGTGGAGCCCAGGGCTCTTAGACTCTATGCTATGAAGCCTGATCTGGCTGTTGAAGGCTCAGCCATTTGCATGCAGGCTCAGCAATGATGAAGACAGATTTTGAGGGACCTTTGAACAGCTAAGCTGCCCTACAGTCAGCTTAGGAGAAGTGCTTGGGGGATGGGGAAGGACAGGGGCCAGAGCACCTGTTAGGCTGCAATAACAGCAAGGCCCAAGAAATGAAACTATACTTTGCCTTAGAGGAGGATCCCAAACCATGTCTTCTCACCTTTCCCAGGGCCTGTCTTTCCCAGGGACGCTTGAGCCAGGGGTGCTGCAGGGGCCAGAGGGACCTCGCAGCTGGTGTGTTCTCGACTGGAGCTCGTGGTGTACCCTGGCGGCTTCCAGCCCTCCACAGTTAGCAAGGTCACGCTGTTTGTCCTGTCACGGTGTCCAGCTTACTTTCTTGGCATTCCTCCTTCTTCCTTCCATGAAATCATGACATATGCCTGGAGCAAAATAAATAACTGACATCTGAACAGTACAGGATTAACTCAGCAGGCTTGAGTTGCTGCTCTAACTCCGCACAACTCAGGGATAGGTCAGGTCTGTGACTCTTCCTTGAGATCCCCTCTGTGTCCTTGAACATGCTCTCTGATAACTGCTTTTGTATAATGGAGGTCTTCGGTCGCAGCGATAGCTAATCTTGGTTGTCAACTTGATACATCTGGGAGACAGAATCTCTCTGAAAAACTGCCATCAGGTTGGCCTCGGGGCCTGTCTGTGGGTCATTTTCTTGATCGTTAATTGATGTAGGAGGGCAAAGCCCACTGTGGGCAGTACCTTCCCTGGGCAGGAGGGTCTGGGCTGTATAAGAAATACAGCAGACAGACAGAAGCCTGGGAGCCAGTTACTAAGAGGACTTCCCTGAATGGTTTCTGCTTCAGTTCCTGCTTGACCCCGCCCTGGCTTCCCTCCACAGACCTGGAAATGTAAGCCAAACAAACTCTTTCCTTCCCTAAGTTGCTTCTGGTCAGAGAGTTTTATCACAGCAACAGAAGAGCAAGCTAGAACATCCAGTTTATATGAACAGTGTGGCAGATGGTGGAAGCCTGCTTTAATGTGACTGAGACCCAGAGTCCCAGAAAATCAGTTGGACTTGGGGGAGGGGCTGCAGACTGTGTAGCTAAGACTAGTCACATGGGTACTGCATACCTGAACTACTGACCCCCATAAAACCCTAGATGCCAGGGCCCCAGCAGGTTCCCTGATAATGCTTTGTTTAAGTTGCTATACCTGTTTGTTGGAAGAATTGTGTATGACAACTGTGAGTCTGTGCCTGTTGTCGCCCCAGTGCGATGGTGACGTGTATCCATTCACTATAGTAAATAGTAATGACGACTATGATGGCATTTCTGAGCTCTGCGTCCGTACAGTGTACGGCGCAGCCTGAGAGTGGTCTTGCAGACTTGGCACAGCAGTCAAATCAGTTCTTCAGGTTCTATCAAAGCTGTTCCGTGACTCAGATGGGGCTATGTCCCAAGAGACCCGGAAGTTGAAAATACCATTGTTCCAGTTTACTTCTCTGTTGCTGTGACAAAAACTATGACCAGAGCAACTTGGGGAGGAATGAGTTTATTTCATCTTAGAGGTTACAGTTTATTGTTGAGGGATGTCAGAAGAGGAATTCAACAGGGGTGGGAACTCAGCAGTGCAGAAACTTGGAGCAGAATGGAGGAATGCTGCTTACTGGTTTGCTCCCAGACCCAAGTTCAGAGACCTTTCTTATACAGCCCAGATCCACCTGCCTAGGGATGGCTGGGCCCTTCTATATCCATTAGCAATCTGGAAAATGCCTCCAGACATGCTACAGATCAGTCTGATGGAGGGAATTCCACAATTGAGGTTCTCTCTTCTCAGAGCACTCTGGTTTGTGTCAAGCTGACAATAAGAACTAAGCAGTTATAATCATACATAAGTGGAAAATCATTGAATCTGTCACTGAAGTCAGCAACACGACACACTGGAGAGCATCTGCATTTCCCTTGTGATTACGAGGCTGCCTGGGGGTGGCTGCCAGGTCCTCAGGAGAGTTTCTAGCTGCCTACTTCCCCCAACCCCAGGAAAATACCAAAATCCAAACCACAGTGTCTACTGAACATTCTTTCTTTCTCATCACTGTAACGCCAAATAATAATAATAATCCCAAGTCAGACTACAGTCAGCTGAGGAATCTGTATCTGTGGAACTCGATGGAGACCTGATTCCATCCAAGTCTGCTGTCCACGTACTGAGGACACTGAGGGAACACAGTAGCCCTAAGAAGAGAAGGTGCCCTTGGCTGATCCGACCACAGGCCTGAATGGGTCCCAAGTCTGAGGAGTGGCACTTGGCCTTAGCTCAGACCAGGGTGGGGTTGGGACAATGTCAGCCCAAAAAGTCTGAGCCGGTGGAAAGGCGAACCAGCTTCCAGCACTTCCGGTCAGGGACTCTGCTAGGTATGTGCTTTCACCTTAGGAAGGAGAATGGCTTTCTTCTGCTCCAGAGTGGCTCTCCTTTTTATCTGCTTTCTGTCAGGTTCTCATCTGCTGGGCACACCTGTCTCCTCTGGCTCATAGGGAGGCCAGGGAAGCCATGCTTCTTCTGGTCAGCCCCATAAGCTCACACTCCAGCCAATGGGGCAACAGGGCAAGGCCACCAACCACGAGGGGTACCTTTTCCTCAACCACGGCCTGCCTTCCAAGGACTAAGGCAAGGAAACCTTAGCTTTGCTCCTTATGACAAAGTACAGAATTGAAAACAATTTATGTAACTAAGCTAAATAATTCATTTGCAGGTCTGCCTGTTTTGTTTTTAACATCTATTTGAAATTATTAAGAAGTTGTTGCAATCATGGAAGAGGAGCCTGGTGTAACCTTCATTCAACCTTCTCCATGGAAATATTTTACAGGATATAGTACAGGACCAAAGGCCAAAGCTTTAACACGACGTTTGCAGATGTGGGAAGGAAGGGGCTGAGGACAACCCCTCTTTTTACTGAATTCTCCCCAGAACCACATTAGTCTCTGAAGAGGAGATTAGCAGGCATTGCTAAGTGGTCAGACAAGCAAGGGAGGCTGCAGAGTGGCTTTGTGATATCAGTCCAGAAATGTGTGCAAAGGCTTGTGGGGGATGCTTGTAATACTGCCTCCAATTATGAAAAACAGACACATCCTAAATATCCAAGTAATGCAGGGTTGGCTAAGAAAATTAGGATGTACCCACAGAAAAAAAGATATCGCAACTATTCTAATTATATCAGGGGAGAATAATTTTTGTTGTTATTGAGCCAGATTTTCATTTTACAGCCCAGGCTGTCCCAGAAGCTACTATATAGACCAGGTTGGCCTTAAATGTACAGTATCCTCCTGTCTTAACTTTCACAAAGAATAAATTTTATCAAGTGGTAAAGGTCATACCCCAAAATACTAATATTAGCTTTTTTTTTGGTAAGGTCTTGCTATATAACCCAGGTAGTCCTTGAACTCATGATCCTCTTGCCTCCACCTTCCAAGTGCTTAGATTACAGATATATATCACAATACCTGGCTAAATTATAACTGATTTTTATTTCTGTATCTTACAAACTTTGTCCATTGAATATATATCTATTTTAATTTTAAAAACATATTATTGGTCATACATGGGCAGTGAAAGCCTTTGGGAGGCAGAGGTAGGTGGATCTCTGAGATTTTAGGTCAGCCTAGTCTACCTAGCAAGTTCTAGGCCAGCCAGAGCTACATAGTGAGATCCTGTCTCAAAGTATTATCAAACTGATCTCTTTCTTTGACCCAGCACCATCTTGGACTACCTGGATATGCACGTTTTCAGGGGAGATGGACCAGCATTTGTAAAAGGCATGGTATCTGCTGTCCTTGGGGACAGGAGACGAGATGGTGGAGTATCTGAAATTCCCTTGAGAGCAGAGGCTGTCTCTGAGGAAAGAAGGGTCCTTCTATGTCATGAGAGAAAGGGGTGAAAATACAGTCAGACAGTCATCTCATCATCTTCAGAGACCCAAGATCAGTGAGTTGGTGGCTGGTGAAATTCCAGAGCCAGGCTAAGGCCAGGCTTGGCACAGCATCTTCACCATCTGTTCACACACACTCAGTCTTCTCTACCTTAGTCCAGGAGCTCCTGCTGGGGGCCAGGACGGCAACATGCTCATCTCCCTAACATAGCACAGGGCCCTAGTTGGTCCATTATAGGACAGATGGATACATAGATGGACAGATGTAAGAGTGGACAGAACTCTGCCCCATCGCCATGTCCCATTCCCATTTGCTGACCTTCCAGTTCTCTGTAGGTTCAGCTGCCTCTTCCTCCAAGAAGTCCTTTTTAGTGCTCCCCCTACAACCACACTGCACTTCATGGCAACCTTATGTATCTTGGCAGACTGTCTGGTACCAGACTGTGGGCTTTCAGCTGGTTTCTGCTATCAGTGCATCAAGTTTAAAGTGCAGATCAATGTCAGGTCAACTCTGGTTTCCCAGCAGCCCTATAGCACAGGGCTCTGCAATAAGGGGCAAGGAACCAGTGCCGGGAAAGGTGAGAGGGCTCCTCTCATCTCCCCATCTGCTCTCTTGCTCTTGACCAGTGAGTGGGACGGGGAGGCGAAGGCAGCTCCTGCCTTGCCTCTACCAGCTAAGAGATAAAGTTTCCATGGCCCCAGGCTCATCTGCTCACCCGAACCCCATCAGTTAGCGCTTCCATTTACTCCCCATCACAGTCACAGTCACAAGGGGACTGGAGAGGAACGGTGACTCAGCCCAATTCATCACCACAATGGAAAAACCCAGTCACCTGTCCTGGCAGCAGGCCGGGGCTGCTTCTGCATCTGGAAGGGCAGCAAGCCACTCTGCTCTCAAGGTCCTTTTGCCTTTTACCTGCTAGAAAAAAAAGTCAAGGTTGAGAAAGCATGAGGGAGTGCCTCTGGTGGACACTCAGGGCTCACGATGTGGTACAAGTCTCAGTGGCCAGGGACAGTATGTTCTTCAGCACCAGGATCCTAGTTAAGCGTTCATGTGCGTCATCTCCTAACAGTGCCACAAGCCCATGGTTATCTGAAGTGGCTCTGGGCACTTGTTTGGCTTCTAGCATCCTCTCCAACCCCTCCACGAGGCAGAGCCCACCTCCCCTGGAGATTCTGAAAATAAATCTTCCCAGCCTCCCTTGCAGCTTTGTCAGATGTGGGCCCCTCCAACTGGGTGTTGTCCTCTAGACTATGAATTAGAGAGGCCAACGCAACAGCACCCACCTGCCTGGTGAGGACAATAGCAGTCGGAGCAGCCCTTCTGCATCAGAGGCAGCTGAAGTCCAGATGGAAGTAGGAAGTGTCCATGGGTGCCAGTTACAGCACCCAGGCCTGGGGATGGCACTGGCAGTTGTAATACTAGACCAAGGTTACCAGGTTAAGCCTGACTCCTGCCATCCTGAGAGCTGCCTGTGCTTTTATCTAAGTCTCCTTGGGCATAGTTAGCCAGAGTTGATTGTTTCTTGAAGCTAATACTCTGCCTGACATACTAGTTTGTTCTCAGCTGGGGAAATGAAGACTCTCTTCTCTAGCCTAGGCACAACGCAGCCAGTTTTCTGCTTATTGTGCACATGGCAGTGAGTGATGAAGCATCTTGCAAGGAACTAGGAACAAGGTCAAGGGCACTTCTTAGGGGCACCCTGTCCCAGCACAAGCTTGACTCTCTACTGTGCTCTGCTCGCCTATGTGAAACCCCCACTATCCAGCTTCCCACCCCCCAACAGTATGTTTCCTTCATCGGGAAATGAGGATGAAGGAAACCCCATAGGAAACTTCTCTTCTGTTGGCTCAGCAGTGACCCTTTGGCCAGGCATATCGGACTCCTCCAGATTCCGCCACATGTGCTTGATACAACAGCCCCCAGGGACGTCTATTATCACCCTCTTCCATTACCTAGAAAGGTTCCACATCCAGGGGTTCAGAATTGAATCCTAACCAAACAGAACACTCACTAGGAGTTCAGGAATCATCTGAGGCCAGCAAATTATGTCTATCAGTTCAAGGCCCTTACAGACGCTATGCCTCATACATGGACATACCATTTTGTCAAAGTTCTTACTAGGCAGCCTTTTACACCCTTTGAGCCCTGATTTCCTCTAAGGAATTCACAATAGGTGAGGCTTTATAAATTATCGTATTAAAGAGTATCAGCAGTTAATTTTCTCCCGTAACTAGTTCTGAAATGAAGGGATAGAAGACTAGAAAGCATGACTCTCCAAAGCAATAATGACAATTTCATCATCGGTAACAGTAGCAACCACTTATTGAATACGTAAACCGGGTGCCTGACACTATGCTTAACATTTTCTTCATGGTCCATTGTTTACTTTTTACCTTTGGGTATGGTGTGTGTATTCACCGTGTGCTCCTCTGGCTCTCTCTGCGCAGGGCCAGCTCCCCTTCCTCGAAAGGAAGGGTCAGGGGCCCTGGATGGAGCCTCACTCTAGGAATTATATGGGGACCAGAAGCCCCCCAAAAAATTGGGCAAGCTGAGAACTTTGGAGAATCCATTTGTGCTCAGGATCCCTGGGTTCCAGCCTATTTAGTGCTAAACTAGGTATGTGTGTGGGTGCATGTATGTGTTCCTGAAGTTGACATCAACATCTTCTACCATCCCTATGTATTGAGGCAGTCTCTCACTGAAGCTGGAGCATGCCATCCCGCCAGTCTAGCTAGCCAGCATGCCCCTGGGATGCACTCTCTGCCTCGAGTGCCTGCACTCCTGGAGACCATCATACCTGCCCAGCTCTTTCTGACATGGGTTTCAGGGCAAAATGCTTTATCCACTGTGCCTTCTGCCCAACACCCCTCATTTGGTTCTTACAAGAATCCTTTGAGGTCAGCCCCAATCCAGTTTCACCCAGTAGGACCAGGAGGCTGAAAGGGTAAGTTGCCAGACGTCACCCAGCACAAACTGGAGAGTCATCCTGTGCTCTTCAGTGCTGGCTCCAACTTCTATCTATAAACCCCCAACCCAGGGGAAGGAAGGAATTTCTGAGATGATGGTTCATTCTGGCACCATCCACTGATCCAACCCAACTCCTTCAACAAAGGACACTGAGAGGCAGGGATTCCCCAAACTGGAGACTTGTTGCCTCAGTCTCTATGCCCGAACCCCAGTCAGTCCAAGCTGTAATCTAAGCAGGAATGTGTGCCCTTCCAGTGGTCACTAAAATCTTAGCGGCTTCCTTAGTGGGAAGTGAGCGGGGTTAACTCAATACCACCACATTCAAAACCACCTGGAGTTAGGACTTAACCACAAAGCAGCTCTGAGAGGTGTCTGACTGCAGTGGAGGTGGGCTGGCTCCTCCTGACATACTCCCCCTCCTTTGTCCACCTCCTCCCCCAATTTTGGACCTTTGAGAATACCTAGTTTACACTAAATAGGCTGGAACCCAGGGATCCTGAGCACAACTCGATTCTCCAAAGTTCTCAGCTTGCCCAGTTTTTTTCGGGGCTTCTGGTGTCCATACTTCCTAGAGTGAGGCTCCATCCAGGGCCTCTGACCCTTCCTTTCGAGGAAGGGGAGCTGGCCCTGCGCAGAGAGAGCCAGAGGAGCACACGGTAAGGTGAATTACGCAGAACAGGTCCTGGCCACAGTCTGAGCAGGAATGGGGAGGGGGGAAAGGTTCGGGACGGGGGGCGAAGGGGACGGGGACAGAACATCTTTGATCAGAGTTCCTCCAGGAAACCTTAAACCTCTGCAAACTGGGGGACGCTGGTTCCATGTTCCCTGGGAACCAGATTCTCTTTGAACCCCAAGGGCGTTTCCCCTGCGGTTCCCAGGCACGGCGGGTGGGGCCAGGCAGCAGGGCTGGAGAGGGAGAGGGCAAGGCGACCGAGTGGATCGAGATTCCCCAGGGAAGCCCAAACAAAGACCCAGTCCAGGACCTTCCACCCCAAGAGCCCGAGGCCAGGCGGCCACCGAGCAAGGGCCCTCTCCGGCCGGCGCAGGACCTGAACAGCGGGCCGGGGCTGCCGATCGCCTGGGTCTCCGGCCAGGCTTGCGGAGCGCGGCGACCCCTTCCGCCCGCTCCCGCAGCGCACCGCAGCGTGCGTCCAGACACCAGGCCCAGCCCCGCGCGCAGACCCCACGCCCACCCGCGCACGTGGGCACGCCCCCGCGGCGCGCCGCCCCCGCGACCCGGCTCTCAGGGGGTTCTCCCGCGCCCCGCACCTGCTCCGCGCGTGGGCGGCGGCGCCCGGGCCCGGCTCCCGCCTGCGCGTCCGTGTCGCTCGCAGCCTCGGTGAGTCGCCGCGCCCGCGTCCTTGCGGTTCGGTCGCCCCCCGCGCTCCCCTCGCCCCGCGTCTTCCCGAGGCCACCTCCCGCCCACGCGAGGGAGACGCCCCGTCTCCGCCGCCCCTCGCCCCGCGGCCGGGATCCCCGGGGATCGCAGCCCACGCGGGTCCTCCGCCACGGCCGGGGGTGGGTGGTCTTTGTCGCGCCCCTCCCGCGCTGCCACGTTGCCCCCGCCTCCCCAGCTCTCCCGGGCCAGGTGGCAGCGGGCGCCTTTTGGGGGTGCGCGGCCGCGCCATTGGTGGATTTTTTTACACCGTGCTGGAGGGGGCGGCGAGCGCTCCGGGCTGCCGGCTGCTGCTTCCGCGCCTCCCGCTGTCCCGCCGCTCGTCTCTGTGCGCCTCGTCCCGGCGTGGCCCATTGCTCCGCCGACGCCGAGCCCGAGCCGCGCAGCCCGGGGCCGCCGAGATGAAGGTGCTGGGACACCGGCTGGAACTGCTGACAGGTACCGCGGCCCGCCGCCCTCCGATTTGGAGCCGTGGCCGGCGTTGGACCGGGCGCTCCCTGCTCCCGGGCGGGCGCACTTCCCCGGCTCTGCTCAGTCCCAGGCACCCGCGTCCGGGAAGGTGGAGTGCCTGCGCTGGTTTCTGGGTTGTGGGTTCTGGGAGCGGCCTCCTGCCAGAGAAGCTCGTGGTCTCAGCTCTCCAATTGGTGTCTCGTGTCCTTCGAGAACCCTGCTTCTTGGGGCTCCCCGGGAACCCTTTTGTCTTGGCCTCTTCCTGCTCCCTTGGGGTGGAAGCCACCCTTCTCTCGGGTGGGTAGCGGGAGAAGTTTCTTGCTGGAAGTAGAGGCCCAGTGGTGTGTCTGGGAATAGGAAAGATAGATTGGACCGTGATGACTGGAGGGCATCGGCCTTGGGGCCCCTCTGAAGAGGGACGCTCATCCAGGGGCCAGGGGCTGGAATGCCTTGGGAAAGCTGAATGCCTAGAGGAGAAAATGGGAAAGGTAGAAGGACCGGGGCCAGGACATTTGAACCGGAGATGCTCTCCCAGGCACGAAGCCCAGTAGTGCTGGTGGCTTCTGTGTTCCCAGGGTGGAGATGGAGACCTAGGCTGGAAGTGACAGCCCCAGTCCAGACCCTACCAGGCCCAACTGGGCCTTGCAAGTGCTCAGCCTATCTACTGGGTGAACATGTTCCAGGACATGCCTTCTGGCACTTGGAGCCCTGGCTGAACACAGGACCCTTGCTGTAAGGTGGGGAGTGGGCAGCCATCCTTGCGTGTTACCCAGAAAACATGTTGGGGTCTGGGGTGGGGAACGGAAGGGATGCGGAGAGGTTAGAGCAGGTGTTGCTCTAGTTTAAAGACACTAAAATTTAGAATTTTCTGTTTATGAAAAGGGAGGTTGAATTCCAGACTAAAGGACCAAAGGGTGGTCTGTGCGCTGGGTGTGAGGGTCTTGATCTGAAAGTGGTACAGCACCGGAGGGCCTGAGCGAGTGCCTGTGTGGGAGGTGGTTCAGGAGAGAATTAGGCCAGGTGAAGGTTTGGGCTGCGAGTGTGTGAATGTGTGTGAGCATGTGTGTGAGTGTGCATATGTGTGGTGGGGTGTTACAGGAAGGAAAAGTAGGCCAGATGAAGCTGTATGTTAAATCACAGTGGGCCAGGCTGAGCTCACAGAGAAGGGCAGGTGGAGACGACTCCTGGGGCTCTGGACTGCTCCCTGCAACTTCTCTTCCGCTTTTCCTTATTGCACTCACTTGACCGTGGCCTGGCCACCCACCTTGAAGAATGCTGCAGCCTGTGTGGGTTATAAAGTCCTGCCTGGCAGAACCAGGTCCTCTCTCAGTCTTATTCTGCCCCCAGAGAGGTTTGGAAGACAAATGATCGGGCCTCTAGTAGAACTCTCTAGACTTTAGCTCCCCCATGCAGTCTATCCCCCAGGCTCAGGGACCCTCTTCTATGGTCACATAGGCTCATGGATTGTGGCAGGCATCCTAAGCCCCAGCCAGACTTCCGCAGGACTCCCATTACTCACTGCCACTCGAAGGTTCCCTGTGCACTCCGACCCAACTCTGGGCCAGGTGTGGTGAGGCATCCCTGTCATCACAGCCCTTAGGGGGCTGAAGCAGAAAGATGGCAAATTTAAGGCCAGCCTGAGCTACATAATGGGTTTCACATCCCTTCTTGCTTGCTCTCAGTTTTCCTTGCTCCACAGATCTGGAATCAAACTCCAGCCACAGCGGTGTGATTTCAGACAGGGTGCCTAACCTCAGACGTGCTTTCTCATCATAAAGACATCTAAGAGATGGTGTGAGGTCTTCCTAGACACCTCAGGGGACACATAATAGGGACATATGCTTTGGTGGACACCTGTCAGTCCATCACCCCTCTGGCTCCTTGATCTCCTTGTCCTGGTAATGAAGGACTCCTTGACTATTTGGCCAGTAGGATTTGGGATCTCTCCCCAACCCCAACACACACATACACATTCCACTCTCTCCTTCCTGATAAGCAGCTAGGATATTTTGACTCATCTTCCTGTTTGGATAGTCATAGTGTAGGTGGTGGGTTTATTGTGGTATACAGCAAGTGCTCAATATTTCTTGGCTGAGTCCAAACTCATATACCTCACTCAGCAGCTGTGCCTCTAGGATGATGTTGCAGAGGCCCTCAGTCTCTACCCTCAGCCCAGCCTTAGGAAATTATTTTTCTGAACCTTGTTTAAAAAGGTTGGTCACTTAACATTTGTACAGATGAGAAAAAGTGATGCTGGATCCACCCTGAGGGCCGAGCAAAGTGGTCCCATGGCCTCCTGCCTGCCCAACTCTGGGCCAGTCTCTAAGCCATTTCCCATTTCATCTCCCTCTCTGCAAAATGGGATTGCGAAGCACCTTCCTAAATTGGATGCTGTTGTGCATGTCAGATGGTGTGGTGTCTTGCAGGTGATCTACTTCAGCCTCTTAAGCTAGCTTCTCGGTGCCCTGTTCCCTCTGATCCAGTATTCAGTCCTCTCCAGGGTGTCCCAGTCTTCTTGTTGTGGTCTCTGCAAAGTAGGCCTCTCTGAGCTGTGTCTAGGGGACCCTGTTTAGGTCTTAGGTTCCTGTCACATGGGACTGAACAGGCATAGCATCTGACACTGGCCTCTGTTGGCCACACTCTGATACCAGGTGCAGAAGCCAGGTGTCCCTCCTATGGGATTCAAAAGGATACCCTTGAGTTGTCAGCCCTGGGCTTGGTATTCTGGAGAGAAGAAGCAGTGCTGGGACCATTGGAGGCTCCCCGCTAGCTAGTGCTTATTGTAGCTGTGTCTTCTTGGCTCCCTGGGGGACTTTCCACAGATCAGGAAACCCATGGTTTTGAGCCCAGAGCACATGAATCTCAGGCAGAGGACTCAAACCTCCTGCACACTGTGAGGAAGAGTGAGCCCCAGTGAAGGGTGGTCCAGTATAAATCCACATACAAGTGCCTCCCAGTCTGCCTCCCAGTCCTCAGAGCCAGGCTCCGTGCCGTTGAGGACTTTTGTTTTCCCATGTCTGTTTGCAGACAGGCCAGCAATTGTTCTGGTGTATTTGTACCCAAACAGTATGTTTTGAAGATGGTTTCAGAGTGCTCTAATGTGGCAGATTGGGGCTCTGAAATGATCTCTTAGGAGCCCAAGTATTGGACTCTAGCTTTTTTATTTTTTTAAGACAAAAGTCTTACTCTATAATCCTGGCTGGCCTGGAACTCGATATGTAGACCAGGCTGGCCTCAAACTCACAGAGATATTCTGGCCTCTGCCTCCATAGTGCTGGGGTTAAAGGTGTGTACCATGACACCTGGCTTTTTTTCTTTTACTTTTTTAGATAAGGTCTCTGTAGCCCAGGCTGGCCTTGTATTCCTTGTGTATCCAAGGATAACTTGGAATTTCTGATCCTCCTGCCTCCACCTCTGGAGTGTTGAGATTATAGGTGTATGCTACCACACCCAGTTTTTTAAAAAATATTTTTATTCATTCTAGAATTTCATACAGTTTGTTTTGATCATATTCAGACCCCCTCCCCTCTCTATCCCTACCTTATACCACTCCCTGACTTCATAGCTGCTGTTATTATGCCTTGTAAAATATTTTTATTATTTTTATTTTATGTGTATGAGTGTATTGCCTGTATGTATGTAAGTGTACCTGTGTCATGTGGTGCCAGCAGAGGTCAGAAGAGGGCTTTGGATTCCCCTGGAGCTGGAGTTACAGATAGATGGTTGTTAGCTGCCATGTGGGTGCTGGGAATTGAACCTGGGTCTTCTACAAGAACAGCCACTGCTCTTAACTGCTGAGCCACCTCTTCAGCCCTTATTTGTCTTTTAAACAAACATTTTAAGGACTACTAAAGTCTAATCTGTGTTTCCCACATGCTCTCTTGGGTGTGGATCTGTCCCTTGGAGTCTGGTCAGACTACCAGGCATCACGCCAGTAATGAACACTGACTCCCCCTCACAGCATCTCTCATTTGCCAGTAGGTCCTCGGCTGGGGCTGGGGCGTCTGTGCTGGGCCCCTGTCTGACTTGGGTTTGCGCAGGTCTTGCGCGTGTTGTCATTAATTGCTGTGGGTTCATATGTGCAGCTGTCTTGTGGCGTCCAGACTATAGTTTTCTTGTATTTAGCTACCACCTCTGGTGTCACACCCAGTTTTATGTGGTGCTGGCAATTGAATACAGGGCCATAGTAGGCAAGCCTCTACCAACTGGCCACTTCAGCAGCCCATGGACCTGGGAATTAAGAAAAAAAGTTTGTCGCATAATTAAAAAGCAAAGCTCTGGCAGTTCTGTGTAGAATTTTGGTTTAAGTCATGTCAAAAAATATCTCCTCCAGTTTTACAGGCAACATTTGAATGGTGTTTGATTATTGATGGGTGTGTTGACTTGCATTTTATGTGAGGCATAGATTTGCCCTCAGGGGCTAGAAGCAGGACCCTGAATTCTCATTTCTAGGTCATGCATCTGAACACACTTAACTGCTTCACTGGGGTGTGGGACTGTAGCTGTGAGGGGCCCAGATAGTCAAGAGAGCATGGTAACCAGGTCCTCAAATGTGGAGAGTGGGCACCCCGCCCCACGGTTTGGGAGAGAAGCTGGTACTGCTCTCATGAAGGGCAAGTTAGAGTGATGTGTCAGACCTTAAAAAGTGTGACCTGTGACTCAGCAGTTGAATTTTTAGGAACAAACAAAGATGCGCCCAGAGGTGTCTACTCAGGGTTGCTTGTCCCATTATTGTTTATAGAAGAGGAAAAACAACAACAGCCACTTGTCTCATGGCAGAAGAATGCGTTCAGGAACCCCATATGCAAGGGCAGCTGCAAATTTCACTGCCAAAGGTCACTACTCCAGTGAACAGATGTGCACTTACAAATGTGTAACAAAATGGCGGTGACAACTCACTGGTATATGGCGTTTGTCATGTGCCAGACACAGTCCCAGGTGCCTTCTGTACATTAACATGAGGGACATGTTCCTCCTTTTATGACATGGAAACTGAGGTACACAGACCACTTAAAGTCACTTGCCAGAGGTAACACAGGTGGCCAGAGACCGGCTGGAATTTCAACCAGGAGAACTGGCTCTAGAGGCTTGAAGATGTTTAGAACAATGTTTTTGCTTAAAAAAATAGCATTTTCAGGGTTATGTGATAGGACACTTATTTAGCCTGCACGAAGCTTTGGGCCAGCCTCCTAGCATAATGCATGCCTCAGTTTCCCTCTCACGCACTAAAGGTATACTGGCCAGAAGAATGACCCCTGAGAATAGACTCTGTCCTTGGTGTTTAGAATGTGGAATGGTACCATGTATGGCTAGGGCGACTTGTGGATGGAATTAAAGAGAGTTCCCGGATCGCAGGCAGGCCCTTTGTGCATTCATTTTTCCTCCTGTAAGAGGGAGGCAGAGGCTCTTCCATCACAGCAGCAGAGGCCATGTGGAGGACCAGAGCAAGACGGCTCTGATGTGTTGGCCGGGGAGGGGAGAGTCCCCTTGACTTGGGCCCGGCAGTGCTGGCTGTGGACTTCTGTCCTCCAGAACTGTAAAAGAGTTATTAAGTCCGCCTCACTCTAAGCCACCAAGTCAGTGACAGTTCCTCAGAGCTGGCCCTGGAAAGTGACCTTCTGCAGAGGAGGTGGGCAGGCCATTCAGAGTTGGGGTCTGCATGCTTGGCTCCCATCAGCCCTGGCGTGAGGGACAGCAGAGTACATGAGTTTACACACACACACCCTTCCTAGCGCTCCAAGCCTTTAGAGTCCAGTCTACAGATGAAATGTATGCCCCTGCTTAGAACCCGCTCAGAGGGTTTCTCCACATCAGTCTGGCCTCAAACTTTTCTGTGTAGCTGAGGATGATCTTGAACTTCCTCCCAGGTGCTGGAATTACAGATATGTACTACCACACGACTCTTCCTTGGTTTCTCTATCAGCCTTCAGGGCTGAAAGTGATGTGCCCACCCAGCTCCAGCTGACTTGCCCTTGAGTTCCATCCTAGGTGCTCTTCCCAGACCCCCAGGCTCCTTGCTGTCTCCCTGCCAGTCTTTTCTCAAACCACTTCCTCAAAGGGGGCACCTTACCACCTTGGTTTAGATTGCAACTCCCAGATTCCACTGTCTCTCTAGTTATGTGGTACCACTTCCACACAATTAAACAGATCCGTTGGTTGTTCGTCCTGACCCAGCCCCACACCAGTTGGAATCTGTAATGATCAATGTCTTCTTCCTAGTGCCTGGAACAGGGCAGGAAGCCCACGGACTCAATGTGTCTTACAGGCTTGGGACCAGAAGAAGAGATTCAGGCTTCAAAGTTTTTGAAGTCGGGGATGTTTGACTTTTATTCCCCAAGCATCCCTGATCTAAAAGCTGAGAATCTGAAATGTACCTATCAGTGTTCCAAAACCTTCAAATTGCAAATGATGCTCTAAATGTTTAAGTGGACATGGTTGCGCACACCTGTGACCACCACTGGCCAGCAGAGGCTGGATTGAGAGGTCAAGGTCAGATCTGGGAGCACTGCAGATCAGTAATGTTCTACGTTTGATCCCTGCCTGGACCAATAGAGATCACCCATCTCTACCAGATGAGTGAATGGCTTGGGTCACCTGGCCGTGCTGGAGTGCCATCATCCCTGGACGAAACCTGTGGATGGAAGATTGACAGCATTCAAAGGGAAGCATGGTTGGTGTAGGATGGAGTGCAGCAGGTAGCCTCTCCCACAGACAGGGCGCTGGAGGCAGAAGGCTGGCAGGTAGTTAGTGCTGTGAGTCCTCTGCAGGTGACCTTGGTTTTTATAGTGTTAATAAACAAGTGGTTCTGAGAGCTTCAGTGAGGGAAATGCCCTGGGACGGATGCGCCTCTGTCCTGAGGACCCCGTTGCAGACTCTGGACTAGGGAAGGCATGCTGCCTCGGCGTACCTCTTTGAATCTTACACCGGGATCCAGGACAAGCGTGTCTTTGTTTCTGGGAAATCGGCCAGATTGTGCAGAGAGAGACATCTGAATTGAGTGGGATGCCTGTGCTAAAGAACTTTGAGAATTGTGATGAAAGTGCCAACAGAAGCTTCTAACTTGCACAGGTCATAGTTCTCCATGCAGATAAAGCTGTGGGTCAGAGAGACTGATACACCTGCTTAAGACTTCCAGGAAGAATGCCATTGAGGGTTCTGCTGCCCACTTCAGGGAGGAAGCTTCGGGGTCCAGGAAGGGTGAGCATTTCCTGTTCGTTGTGGGAGATCCTCAGCTCTTCTCTTCCCCAGGACTTGTTTTTAGTGTGTTAGGGTGAGTCTCCCAGAGAAATGTCTTGAACATCCATTAGTGTAAACTGCATGTGACAGAAAACTAATGACAATCACAGATTAAATAAGATGAAATTGTGTTCCCCTCTTCCGCAAACCATGCTCCCCGATTCCTGAACCTTGTGGTGTTCAGGTCGCTCCATATATGCTATTTCTAGTGTTCTGCCTCAGCATCCAAAATGGTTGTTCAAACCCCTGTCATCATGTCTGTGTTCTAGCCAACTAGCAGAAGAAAGAGCCAAAGAACAGCCTAAGGTGAGTGAGATGGCTCAATAGAGAGAGGTGTCGTCAAGCCTGACAACCCAATTTCCATCTCTAGAAACCCGCATGGTGGTGGAAGGAGAAAACTGACTCCCAAAGGTTGACCTCTGACCCTCATAAGCATGCCGTAGCACATGCACACACCAAACAAAACCAAATGGCATATCTCATCTTTTAAGATTACTACTGCAGAGTCATCTGCTACACAACTCACATTACATCTATCATAAGGAGGCTTTATTCCCATCTGTAATCTGGAATCTCTTCGGAAGAAAGGAGGAAAGAGTTGCTGGGACCAGGCATCATCTTCACCACAAGAACACTCTTCACTTCTCTGTCTGTGGGAATCTTCTCTGGGATTCCAGTCTCCTTTACACTTGCCCTTGGTCTGGGGATTATAAGTTTACTGTGCTCGTGTTTAATGCCTGAAGCTGTGTTGTGTAGAGGAATGGAGTTCACATGATGGTGCTATGCCTCAGCCTGTAACATTGGAGAGAGCCTGTTTTGGCCAGTCCACATGTAAACTTTGAGTCCTTGACTGTTTCTAAAGTTGGATGCATCCCTCAATCCATGCAAGGGGGCAGCATGATTCTGCTGGCCCAGGAACCTCAAGACTGCAGGCGGATGTCAGCAGCTTGGAAGGAAATCTTGGCAACAGTGTGATGTGCTCTGGAGATGTGCTGGTTGCCAGCCTTCTGACTGCTGGGAAGCCGGGATGGCTTACAGGGTGTGAGCACCAGCAGCAGCTCTGGGGGTCAGAGGCTGGGATTTGAGTGCAAGGAAGCTTTGGGAAGACTTTCCTTTCCTTTTTAAGGATTCCCACGAGGGAGCTATTTTTAAGAGTCTAAATCTTAAAAGTCTAAAACAGTTCTCTGAGTAAGTACCAAACCAAACCAAACAAAAACTCTGAATGAGGACTCATTGTGGGACTGGGGAGATAGCTCAGTGGTTAAAGTGCTTGCCCTGCAAGTGTGAGTACCAGAGTTCAAAGCCCACATAAATGCGGGGTGGGTGTGACTTCTGCCTGTAACCCAGGCACTTAGGAGGCAGAGACAGAGATCTGGGAACAAACTGCCTAGACTAACTGAAGTGGCTGTGCGCCGGGTTCAGCAGAAGACCCTGCCTCCATGTATAGAGTGAAACCTAAACAATGAAGATGGGCCATACTTTGAACACAGGATTTGGCACAGTGGAGCTGGAACTGACCTGGAAGCCATCTCCCCCAAAAGCTAGCTCTCACAACCTTGGAGAGCACTGTGCAAGGTGCTAAGGGAGAACATGAATTGGTGGTCCAACCCCAGCTTTCAGGACTATTAACCACATCAGTGACCAACATAGCAAAAGGCATTGGTGCAGTAGTGGCACTTCTATCTTGAGGGTAATCAACAGCTACCTAATTGGACTTAAAGCCCACTCAGTGGCAGAAAACTCACGTGTAGTACTGTAAACATAGCCACATGGACATGGCTAGAGAGATCATAGATCTTAGAGAAAACCCCAAGGCTGTCACATCTCTAGACAAATGTAGTTTCTTACTATGTGAAAAATACAGACAAGTATCCCAGTCACCACTCATCAAAGAAGCTTCTTTTGCAACAGAGACTATTACAGAGTTCTGCAACTGGTCATACCCAGAGATGGTCTGTGAGTTACCTGAGCCTAAGCGGCACATCTACAATGCAACCTCTATACCTAAGGCTCACAGAACATAGAACAAGGGGTAAAGAGAACACTAATGCATCTCTCAGTTCTTATCAGTGAAGCTCCCTCATGCAACAGAGGGCCAAGAACACAAAAGGTCACAAACGGCCAAAACAGAGAATAAGAGTCTGCAGAATGTGGGTCCTTGGATAGGACTCCTGTATTAAACTCCACTCACCCCGGGCTCAGGGACTATTGTAGAAGAGAGGGTGGAAAGACTGTAAGAGCCAAGGAGGAGGTGCATGACCATATGGAAATAGAGTCCTACATGCTCCTGGGATCTTGTTCATATGAACCTACAGCAATGATGTCAGTGTGCATAAGGCCCATGCAAACTCAAGCAGACAAAAACCCAGTGCAGAACTGTGGAAATAGACAGCAAGTTGCAATCTTAGTTGAAGAATTATTGGCAGCTGATACTGCTCGGTGAATAGGGGCTGATCTTCTTAAAGGACCTTCTTAAAGGGAAGGTTCTGGTGGGCTGACTAGACCTCAGTGGATGAACTTGCACTGGGGGGTGTCTCAACAAAAATGACAATATGTGAATCCCAGTGGGGATGGGATACTATGGGAAGGTGCCAGTTGGAAAGGAGGTCTAAAGATGATTAAGAATTTCTGGATGAAATACATAAAAATTCCGTAAAAAAATTACCAAAAAAAAAAAAAAGATGGATTAGTTTTGAAAGGACAAAGAGCCAACTTGAGGGGCTCCAGTTGCCAAATATGACACATTTTGAACAGTGAGATAACAACAGAATTTAGGGCATAGAATAAATACCCATGAGTCTGTAGTGGTACAGTGAAATAATGGGAGGAAGGATAGCTCTTAGAACAGAATTCCTGTGGACAGGATGACAGAAATAGAAAATTATCATTAGACAAATGCCACAGTAAGAACTGTGGGCAAGACTCATTAAGGGTTGCTAAAATTAGCATGGGAAAGGATGGAGAGAAAGGGGATGTTTGCAAAGTATCTTCCTACAAAGTAACCAGTTACAAAGGAAAGAGCCACTTTGAGAAGTGCTCGTGAGTTCTGTTGTGTCCTTGCCCCAGATGCCTAAAGTTCAGTGCGACAGCAGCAAGCAACACTCAAGCCCAAACTAAGGGAGCTGTTCAAGTTCCCTGACTGACTCTCTTCCAGAGTGTGAAGATTATGGAAAACAAGGACTGAGGAATTATACCAGCTGGAGAGGGGCGAGCCTTGACAGCCAGTGCTATTAGGAATCTGAAATCAGTAGCATCGGTTAAGCTGGTGCGGCTCACATGGGGTCTGCAGCCTAATGGTGTGGCACCCACAGTTTATTTCCTGGTTTCTCCAAATATATCTTTGTTTCTATAGCATGAGAGAGCTGGCCCTAATTGGTGTATTTTTAACCCTACTTAATCTAGAAGGGCCCATGGCACAGTCTCAACATGGCCACAGAGGCCAGCAGCAAAAATGATGTTGGTACACAGCTCTTCCTTCCACTGCTGGAGCCCAGTGTCTTCACCAGCAGGTTTAAGTCTTCCCTGAAACACACCAGGAAACAAGTGTTTGAGCGACATAGAGGGTGAGAAAGCACACAAGTTTTAACGCGCCCAGTCTCATCTGATCTTGGAAGTTAGGTAGGCTTGGGCCTGGTTAGCACTTGGGTGGGAGACAAAAGAAAATAAAGATTTCATTTTCTCTCTTTTGTGGTGCTTGAAACGGAATAAGTCTTGTCTTAGGGCAGACGCTGAGCTGCTGAGCCGCAGCTGAGTCCTGCCCAGCCAGCCTTCTTATGACTGCTGTCTCTGCTGATCCTCCAAGCTTACCCAGGCGGGATAGGAGGGCCGAGGCCCTTCTTCTGCATATCAGCCTGCCTCCCTGTGATTTGCTCGCGAGGAGAGTGATGGCAAACGTTGCTTGCCACTGTGGGGACTCTAGCCGTGTCCTAACCACCAGGGAGTGGGAGGGTTGGAGGTCACCCTAGGCCCCTTTGGATTTTAGACTCACGTGCTCTTAAGGGAATGAGTGATCCAGAGGAGGAGAAAGCAGAGGGGAAAGCGTTTCACAGGCCCCAGCCTGCCCCTCGCCCACGTGTTGTTTCACTCCCAGACCTCAGCCAGGCTCCGCCAGGAAGGCCAGCAGCAGGCTCTCCCCATAGCACTCACTGTTGTGAAACAACCCGTAACTTTCTCAGGAAGAATGTTTTCTGTCACCCTGGGAGCAGCGTCACTGTGGCCTGTGCCCTGGAGCCCCGGAACAGGCTGGACTGCCCATTTTCCAAGGACAGAGATGCGCTGGTCTCTCTGGGGTCACAGTCTCTCAACCCCTTCCCTGCCGTTCCCTCTTGTCACAGGCCATCTGTCCCTGCACTGCCCACTCTTAGCCCTTTTAATACCGTGTCCCTGGGGAGGACTGTCTCTAGGTGGTTTCAGAGCAGGGAGTGGGGAGGGCACCCCAGTGCATTGAATTGAAGTATTGAAGTGGGTACCAGGGAGCAGGTGGCCAGGAAAGTCCTAAAAGGAGGCGGTTTCCCAAGGTGGGGGCCCGCTGAGCTCCCATAAGGGTGGATGGTTGAGTGTACACACAGCAGAGGAGGTGAGGGGAAAGGGTGCAGGGGGAGGGGAGAGGATGCCGTTCTAAAAACACAACCCATCTGCATTGCCGTAGCTAGTTTCCTCGGAGACCGCTGGAACGGAGGGCTTAGTTGGGTGGCAGGGTGTGGTGGTGGAGGGATATGGTGCTTGGATGGCAGAGCCTCCTCCTGCTTCTTGGGCTGATGCTCAAGACTCCATGGCTGTCCTTGGGGTCCGCATAGGACTGGGTGGCCAGCAGCCCCCTGTCAGTCAGACTCCAGAGCTGAGGGGAATCCTACACGTCCACCAGGCACAGCTGTGGGAGCCCTGTGGAGAGCCTGAGCTTCCTGCTGTGCATGAGAGGGACAGAAACCTAGGGAGGACACAGCTACCTGGCCAGACTTGCTTGTAGCCGCAGACGTAGGTTCCATCCCAGTTCTGGGTCCTTGGACTGTCTTCTGTGACTGGTTTTCGGTAGAGAGGAGCCAACAAGACAGAATTGGGAAGAGTACTCTTCTGACCAGCGTATCTGCCGGGGGCCATGTGTCTACAGGGACGAGTTTGAGGGCTTCAGTGTGAAGAAATGATAGAGACAGGATTAGGAAAGGAAACTAGGCTTCCAGGAATCACTCCTTTGTTCTCTATATAAGGAAGCTGTGGTGTTACAGTGTGAACACTGGGCACTAGTCTAGCTTGGGCTTCTTTTAGAATGGCACAAGTAAGCACTTTGAGCTGTGAAATGCTTTTAAGAATAAGGAACTTTTCCTAATCTTCAAAAGTCTTTTAAAAACATTTGTTTGGGGGCTGGAGAGACGACTCAGTGGTTAGAGTGCTTGCTGTTCTTCTAGAGGACCAGAGTTCAATTATCAGCACTCAGGTTGGGTGACTTACAACCACCTGTAACTCTGGCTCCAAGGGATCTGATGCCCTCTTCTGGTTTCCACAGGCACCTACACTCACTCATGTGCACATACTAACACACAGACATACACACACATGTAAGTAAAAATAAAATCTAAAAAGATGATCTTTTATCCCTGATTTCAGACTGTACACCTCTTTACCTGCTAAGCTATCTCACTGACCTGTGTCTGCTTTTTTTCTTAAAAATTGTTACACAGCACTTGCCCCATGTTAAATAATCTTAGTCCTAAGTTACTGAAATAACATAGAAATCTAGTGGTCTGCAATGGCTTTCAGTTTCTCCTAGTTTTTCTGCACAGATGCTACTCTGGTGAACATTCCTAGAGTTCAGCCACTCTCTGGCTTTCTTTAGGAAGCTTCTCCTTGTCTAGGGGATTGCTGAGTCTGACAGTATTGGATCTACCACTGAGCTATATCTCCAGCCCATGGTTTGAGCCTTTTAAATAATTTAGCTCATTGTTGCAAAACTTCCCTCCAGAAAAAAACAATCTATTAATGCAAAATAAAGTGCCAGCCTTGTGCTCCTTTTCCTAGTTTTTGCAAAGCGTGCTTTGATTTTTAGAAGAGTAAATATAATATAATGATTCCTTTGAGTTAAGCAAGCAGGTCTTGGGGAAGGATCGGTGGGACCTGGAGGGGCTGGAGGGCGTTTGGCCTGTAGTGTCATCTCTGGGCAGCTTCCAAGCAAGCCTCAATGTACTGCTCTCTCTCCTCTAGGGCTCCTGCTCCACGACATGACCATGGCAGGGCTACAGGAGCTGCGATTCCCAGAGGAGAAGCCCCTGCTACGGGGCCAAGATGCCGCGGAGCTGGTGAGTCAGCCCTTCCTGGTCTTGGGACCAAGCACACCACCTGGTGGTGGAGAGAGAATTTGCATGGATCCCTAAAATCTTGCTTGTAATGAGAAGAACCTCTATGTGGGGAGGAGCCATCCTGAGCCGACTTGTCCCACCCTTGAGAGAGTTCCTGGGTCAGCAAGAGTGCCTAGCAAGCTTCCGTGAGACTTTGTCTTCGAGGATCTGGAAGTTCAGAAGAGATAACTCCATCTGAATGATGTGAAAACACACACAGACCACTAGACCGAAGTCACATGGCTAGAGCAGGAGGGCCCTGCTCAGCACCGGTTGTGGGCTGCTGGAGGGTTGGCAGCTGGTGTTGCCTCCAGCAGAAGCCTAGGCTGCCCCATGTGGGATCTAAATGTAGCCTCCTCCTTCTTTTTTGTCTTGGGGCCCCCTAAGCATGCCACTAGGGGCGGTGGGACTAAGGCACTCAAGGTTAGGATTTGTCCCAGAGGCCCCTCGATCAGGGACCAGGTGCTAGATTCAGTTTGTTCTCTCTCCCGTTGCTTGCTGTGACACCCCATCTCCTCTTGCCATCTCCCAGTGCCACACTGCCATTGACTGATAAAACACCACTGTACCAAGGAGAAGCCACGAGTCCTCTGCTGTTAGCTCAGGGCCACCAGCACTGAGATTCCAACTCAGATCCCCTTGCTTTCCAGATGAGGAAGCCAGGCGCTCAGTCCCTCCCATCTTCAGCCCCGTGTTGTTTCCATCCTGTCTGCCCCAGCCTCCTGCCAGGAGACCTTCCACGAGCTGCAGAACGGCAGGCATTGGGACCAGGACGCTAGCTAGGGCTCTGGGAGTCCAACCGCAGGAGAACACGCAGCCCTACCCTGGAAGAGGGCATGCCCTCCCTTAAACACAGAACCTGTGGTGAAGTGCTGAGTCCTGGGTTACATAAGGGTGGCCGTGGGGGGCCGCAGTGAGCCGCATTCTTGGCAAGCTCTTTATCCCAGTCTTTGTTGCCCTGCTCCACACCCACCCTCCCTACTAGGAAACCTGCAGGTCTCCTAGCTGTACTCTCTGTTTCTATCCTTGCCCAGTACTGCCCTTCTAACACACACGATACTTCTCTGCTTAAAGCTTCCCAGTGGCTGCCATCTTGCTCCAGGACTGCCGTGGTCACCCTGGGGCTAAGGGTATGGCCCAAACCTGTGCCACCCCTCTCTTCTCTTCCCACTGCCTTCTTCCTTCCCAGCCTCCTTGAACTTTGAGTGGGCCTGTCGTAGTCCCAGCTGTTCCCTCTGCTGGGAGGCACTGGCCCAGGAACCCAGGGCTGACTCGTCATTTTATTATGGCTTCTGCTCAGGTGTTCCCAGGAACACTTTGCTGCCCCTAGGTTGACACTGATACCCCCACAGTGCTCTGTCCCCACGCCTAGCATGTAGCACTCTTACACTCTGTCCCGCTGCACGGTCTAGTCTGTCTCACACACGCACCCTCTCGTCAGTCCAGTGCAGCATCTGGCCGTGGTCAGCTCTCAGTAAAGACTTGTGCTGTGTGGGAGATACGGTATGGCAGTGAAGAAGAAATAAGGTTTTAAGAATTTTCTGGAGTCTCTCTTTCCCCACATTAGCCTCTTTCCAGACATGTGCATAGAGAACTCTTGTGAGGTTTTGTGTGAATAGTGACCCTCAGGAACCCCTACCATCCCCATCACAGGTGCTGAAGCGGGCAGATTACATAATACTGCTGAGGTTATGGGCCATGAGTCTGTGGCCCTGGTTAGCACCTTGGCTTGGTGCTGAGGCTGAAAACATCTTGGCTTGTGTCATACACGCCCCACTCAGCAGGGCACTCTGAAATGGCTCAGATATTCTGAGAAGGGCCAGACATCCAAAGAAGGGCTGGACATCAGACAATGCTGGACACTTTGAGAGAGACTGGACACCCTGAGAGGGTCCAGACATCTAGAAAAGGGTTGGGGATCTAGAGACGAAACAGGCATCCTGAGAGGAGCCTGGGCATCCAGAGAGAGGCTGGGTATCCCGTGTGGAGTCATGGCATCCCGAGAGAGGCCAGGTACCCTGGGAGATAGCTGTGCCTGACCACCCCTCTCCTCCTGTCTGACGGGCTGTCCCTGCCTGCTGGTGGAAGCCTGTTTCTTCCTTTCACTATGCCTGGCCTCTCACTTTATCACATGGACCACTGTGACCATACCCGTGTGAGGGATCTGTGTTTTGATCTGTCATGGAGGCTTCATTCCTTCTCGAGCCAGCACAAGCTCCTGGCCGAGAACCTGGTCACATCTGCTTTTTCAAAGCAGCATTGAAAGCCTAGCACAAGCTCCTTGCAAGGTTCTTCTGGGTGTCAGCTCGCTGCGCCCTTTGCTGTCAGGAGCAGCTTGCTCCGGTGGATGCTGACATGTCGTCTCGCCTTTCTCAGCACAGCACGTACAGTGCCTGTCGGCTCTTTTCACTTTCTAAATGGCCAGGTGTACACTCTCAGCAGTCAGGGAGAACTGAATACATCGAGTCTATATGGACTTTCTTCTTGTCCTTATTCCCTTTACATCAGAGTATGGCAACTATTCTGTGACATATGCCTTCGATAAGATGTGATATCAGTGATCTAGAGCCGACTTAAACTGTGTGAGAGAAGATGTATGGATTCTAGGCAAATGTGCCTTTTAGAGAAGGGACTTGGACTTTGGTTCTCACAGAGGGTTCTGGAACCAGCACAGGTACCTACTTCGTCACACCTTCAAGCCACTTCTCACTGGCTTGCCCTGAAGACTGCAGGTCCTGGCGGATCCTGGGCTCTGTGGGTCACTGGCTGCTTCCTCTCTGAACCCCCACTTGGTCTCCCGGCCCTCCTGGGCCTTCTTGCCCCTTTTGTCCTCCTGCCAGCCACGCACCTCCCATGACCCCAGGCCCCTTTTTCCTACTTTTTATTGCCTTAGGGGCCTGCCCTCCCACACTCCCATCTCCGGGCCCCCCCCCACCCCCCCCCCCGCATCCTGAGAGCACACAGCACACCCTGCCATTATCTGCCTCATCCTTTCTGTCAGATTTTTTTTTTAACAAAACTGCCTCCACCTTCCTTTCCGAGGTAATTACCCTCCCACACTTTTCCAGCCCGCTCGCTCAAGGCCCTGGGTGAGATGATCCACAAGTGACCAGCCCCACTCCCTTGCCTATAGCAGCCCCTTTCCTAAAAGGTTTCAGAAGCAGCTGCCCTGATTCCCCCCATGAAGTACCCAAGATGGAAGAATCCATAGATCTGACTGCGTAGCTGAGGCTAACTCCAGACTCGAAATCCTGCTGCCTTCACCTCCTTAGTGCTGGAATTACTGGCGTATGCCACCGTGCCCGTCATTTGTGAAGTTTCATGCTGCATCCAGATCAGCCAGTGTTTGGGAGCCCATTGTACGCAGGCTTCACTGAGAGCATGGTCGCATGTGGTCCTGCCGTCAAGGCACCCGAGTCCAGAGGCAGAGAAAAGGAATTAATCAAAGGTGTCACTAAAGAGTGTCCTCCGGACCTGAGAGGTTTGGGAGAGTGAAGTGAAGGCACCCAGCTGTGCACTGGGTGTGGCCTTGGCTAGTCTTCCCTGCCCTTGGGGTGACTGTCATGGCCCCCCTCCTTCCTTGCCTCTGTCTTTGTGCCTTGATGGTCAGCCCATGAGAAATGGCTTTGAGGGCAGAAGGGCAAAGTGGCCCAAAGCCAGGATGTGTGAATCCCACCGCTTCTGGCCTGCCCTCTGAACCTCTCTGCTTACTTTTAAGAATCTCTGTGTGGTTAGTTGATGAGCTTGTACTGAAACCCGGCACTGGCTCAGCCTGAGCCACTTCCTCTAGCCTCAACATAGACTGGGGGTCAGAAGGCCAGCCTGCTCACCAGAATCCCCATGGTCCTCTGGCCAGCCGGGGCTAACTTGTCCTCCTCTGTTTGCTCTTCTTAGGAGAACCCTGACCCCTTCCTCTCAGTTGTGGATACAGATTGGAAGGTAGGTCGGGACTCAGTCTCTTATGGGACCCCCAGCTGTTGGAATCTTTTCCTATTGGTCATAGCCCTTCTGTGTATCCCAGTCCCTAGTGGCCAGGGAGGGGGCGCCTCGCAGCCTCATGACTACCCCACTGCTCACAGCAACTCCCTGATTCTGCTGCAGGTACTCCCCTGCCGAGGGAGGGGTTGGACCCTGGGTAAACAGGACAGCTGGGAAGAGAGCAGATGTCTGAGGCAGTGAGGGTACAAGAAGGCAGCAAGAGACGCTGTCATCTGAATCAGCGTTTTCCTCCAGCGAAGGCTAGGCTGAGTCTGAAATACCTCCTGTTTCCATAGCAGCGGCTGCCTAGACAACCATGTCCTCTTTCGTTTGATGCCAGAGTCTCCACGAAAACTGAACCTGCTCTTTGTTTTCATCCCTCCCTGTGATGGCTTTGCTCACTTGGCTAGCCGTTTCTCCCCTCTGAGTATCACAGTGACCGTGTATTACCGGGTCTCAGGATATGACTAACAGCAGAATGGGCTGAGAGGGGAACAGGCTTTTTGGATTCCCAGACTTCCCTGGCCATCCAAACAGACGCCAGTTCAGACGCCCTCTTCCAGGTGGATGGAAGTCACCCCCAGGCCACTGCTCTTGTTTCCACCTGACCTTGATTTGGGTCAGTCCCCATGCCCTGTGATGGGAACAGTCTTAGGGTCTAGTTGACGGGGTGACTGTGCTGTGCAAGAGGTGGGACTGCCTTGTGGCTCCTCCCCCCACAAGCAGCTGGCCAGCAAGAGTGAAGATCTGAGCCTGTGATGTTGGTCCCTTGGTCATGTGCCTGAAATTTTCAAGGACAAGAAGGAAGGCTGTAGGCAGCTCATGTGTCCATGCCCAGATTCCCTGAGATCGCAGGCCTTTGAGCTGAGAGAAAAGGATAGGACTTGGCTGTGGGGGGAGGCTGATTGGGAACCCTTGAGGAGGAATCAGAGAGATGTGGCCCAGAGGTGGACCAGCCTGTTTAGAAGGGACAGCCAGAAATCAGAGCAGGCATGCTAGAGAATTCTGTTCTGTGTCCCAAATGAGACTAGGGATGTGTGAGCAGGCTGGCCCCAGGGCACCCATGCATGGCTGAAACTGGTTCTCAAGACCCTCTGGTGAGGGGCAGCATGCTCTAAAGGTACCTTCCTGTCACTCCGGAACACTGTATGGACGCAGCTTTTTTTTTTTTTTTTTTTTTTAAAGAAAAGCAGCCACAAAGATGGCTGGTATCTGGGCCACTGCCAGGCAGGGACGTCACCCCGAGCCTCAGAGTAGCAGGCGGTGACCCTGGCCCTTCACGGTCATCTGCAAGTGAGGAAGCAAGGCAGAGAGACCAGAAAATGCAAGAGGCGCTGCTCCAGGTCCCGCCCTGCCATGTGACGGCCACTGGGAGCCGTCCCTGAGCTGCCTCATTTTGTACAGTGATAAGAGCAAATCGGAGTGCTTGTGAAGGGGTGGTGTCCGGGGCCCAGTGTTCAGACCCTTCAGGGGCTGTGACAGGGAGCCAAAGCAGAGGATGGGGTCAGAGTAGACTGCCTGGATGTGGCTTCTGGTTCTGTGCCTTCTAGCTGTGTGATGTTGGGCAGCTTGCCACACATCCGAAACATGGGTACTAAATAGGATAACGTGTGTGAATAGGGTCTGATCTGTGGGGGGACATTCTGACAAGTGTTTGCTCCCCTTAATGATGGCCTAGTGTGCTGAGATGCAGGTAAACCCCACAGCCCCTTACCTGGCTGGGAAACTAACCTCTGTGCCTCAGGTTCATCGTCCTCTCTCCCAGGCTTCAGAGGCAGAGGGAGTTAGAAACCTCACCCCAGGACCCAGCAAGGCAAAGAAATGGGCAGACTTGGCCCTAGGTCTGTCTGTTCACAGCTAGCGACCTAAGCAGAAATGGTGGCTTGGAGGGGGCAGGGTTGGATCAGTGAGTCACTTGGGGTCTGGAGAGGAAAGGAGCCCTCAGTGGGTAGAGGCAGGAATGGGCATGGATTAGCCAAGGCCCACATGGAGCAGGAGGTGGTGGCAGGACATCTGGTCCCTTAGAAAGGACCCACAGGAGGACTTTGAGGGCCTGGCTGGCATCTGCATGTGCCTCAGTTGTTCGAGCTTCTCCGTGCCACATACTTGGGGAAATGAGGCGTATGTATGAAGTACGGGAGGGCACTGTTCCGCATCCCTGCTGGGGGCAGCCCTGGAGAAGGGTCGGAGGTGGGCGGGGGAAGCTGTGGTATCCCAGGCAGAGGCTGTCATTAGGCATAGTGCTCATGGCTGGTGCAGAGCAGGTCACCAGGCACCTTCCCCCGGGGCCCACAGCAAGGCTGTCAGCACAGACAGGGACCCGCAGTGACTTCCTCCACCAAGGAGACAGAATGGGGCGTAGGCGCCCAGTCCCCCGCCACTCCCTGTCACTCTTCTCTCAGCCCGGGGCTCCGAACTCTGCCACCTCCCTGGCCTACTTCTCTTCTGCTTTCCTTGGCTCCCAGATCCTTCATCAGCTCTGAGTGCCTTGGGCCAGCTTGCCACCCTGAGCCTTGCTGCCCAGGAGGATGGGTTGTGGAGCCTCGGGTGGCTTGTGTGTCCTGCTCTCTAGAGAGCTAGGAGCTGAGCCCTATTCTGACTGGACAAGGCTGGGTGCTTGTGCAGGAGGCAAGTCACTTGGACAGGGCTGTCCCTCATCCGCCCCCTGGTGGCCTAGCTCTGCTCCTGCAAGGCCCCCAAACCCCACTTGCAGTGCCGTGGTCAGCCCTGAGCATCTGTGTAAAGCAGAGTTGGAGTGTGCAAGGGGAGAAGGACCCCAGCAGATGGAGAAGTAGCTGACCCTGAAGTAAGTAAGGATTCTTTTTGCTCCAAAAAGCAGCGGCATCTTCCCTCACCTGAAATTGTCCTCAGGAGAGCTGGACCTGGCGCTCAGGTCCTTCAGGATGCTGGGACTAGAGCTCTGTCAGGCCCTTCATGTTCCCAGGTGATGGGGCCAAGGACTCTGCCAGTCTGGGACAGTTCTGTATGTCCCGTGCCTCCAACCTGAACGCTGAGTTGATGTGTGTATCTTGAGGGGCTTCTGTGTATGTGTGATGGAGGGGAGCCTGTGTGTGGCTCCAGTTGCTGTCTTCCCCAGAGCTGTGGCTGATGGAAGGTGCCTGAGTGCTAAGCGCCAGTGAGCTGCAGAGGCCGGGATCATCAGGATGCTGTGTTGCTGAGGTGGGAGGAGCAGCAGTGAGGCAGGGTGAGGGAGGACCTCAGAAACCAATTGGAGCCAAGTTTGTCTCCATAACAGCCAATCTGGAAGGGAGGGCTCGGGGTGAGCTAGTGGCTGCTCAGAAACCCTGTGGGGAGGAGGGGCCAGCCTGGGCAGGGCCAGGATCTGTGTATAAATGGCCTGGGAGCTGTGCCCCATCACAGAGCTGAAGTCTCCCACCCAAGCTGCCCCCTCCCTCCAGACCGAGAGACTCAGGCCTTTGTTTGCCCTTCCTGGTTCGGCGAACTCCCTCCCTCGGCAAGATGCCGGAGTGCTGGGATGGGGTGAGTGAGGGGCAGCGGTGAGTGGGGCCCGGGGGATGGGTGGGCAGAGACCACGGGGCATCTTTGTGATCTACAGAGGACAGGGTGTCCTTCTGCCCCGTCGGGTGGCAGCTTTGCCTAGGTGCCTGTCTCTCTGGTGACCCTCATCTGCAGGGATAGTTGGGGGCGGCTGCTATTCAGGTCCTGCGTGGAGGGCAGGGTGAGGGAGTGTCACAGTGCAAGAGTGTACTGTGACCTGTGTAGACCCGGACACCAGGGCGAGCATGTGTCCTTTGTCTGATATGTGGACACTGTGTTTGCTTGGCTCCCTGGCATGTTCCGTGTGTGTGTGTGTGTGTGTGTGTGTGTGTGTGTTGTGCCTGCAGGGTCTGTCCCACCGGGGTTGTCTAGGTGCTCCATGGCCGCAGCCGAGCGCCTTGGGAAGGGCAGGCAGCTGGCTTCTTTCTGAGGAGTTGTGTTTCCCTAGATACCGCAGTGCCGGGCAGAGGGTGGGAAGTCTGGGCCTCCGGGCAGGGGTCCCTAAGGGGAGGGGACAAGGACTGGCTACCCTGCCTTATTTTGCAAGTTGGGGAAGGCACCCCCGGAACCCTGAGCTGGCAGGGTGTGGGGGAGCCCCAGGACACCTCTGTGGGGGGAGGGGCCAGGCTACCCCAGCCCTGTGCTGTTTTTCAAGGAGAGAGAGACAAGGGCAGACCTGCCCTGCCTGCATCCTGTGCCTTGCATCCTGTTGCTCTCATCCCGACCCTTCCCTGCTGGTCCTGATACCAGTACCTACCCACCCATGCAGACCCCACTCCCTGAATTATCCACGCAGCTGACCAAAAAGGATCAAACCACAACTGCCACCGGTGATGCGTCAGAACCCAGCCCCGACCCCTTCCTCCCAGCATTCAAGGTCACTGGAGAAGGGAGACAGACTGAGGGGACGTCGGAGCCCCCTCCTTCGCTGCCTGCCGCAGTGCATCTCTCCAGCACCCACCTGGAGGTGGGGGCTGGGCTCTGACGTCATTCAGAACCAATGGGAGCACTCTACCTTGGGAGTTGAGGGGCTGACAGCCTGCTGGGTTGTGGTCCTTGAGGCATTTCCCCCAACTTTGGGCAGCCCCAAACTGAGGATTCTCAGTTTCTGTCAGGCCAGCTGAGTCTGAGTTGCTGGCATTCAGTCAAGGTCACTAGGCCTTAGGACAGGCCAACCTGGCCAGCGTCCCCCCGCCCCCAAGCCTCAGCTGGCATGCTCAAAGCCAGTCAGTCTCCATCTAGGAAGTGACCCTTAGCAAGCCAGTGCTGTGACTGGTGACAGCTGCCCAGGGATGCCGTAACAGGACTGGCAAGGGACTGCAGGCCACCTCGGTAGCGGAGGGCGGACACTCCCTCACACACACCCAGAGGGTGGAGGTCTGAGTTTGGAGAGTCCCTGGATTCTGATGTCCTTGCAGAGCAAGAACTGGCCCCGTCCCAGAGGACTGCCCCTTTACTGTCACTCAAGCCCATCTCCGCCGTTCACAGTCGCCTCATCTCTCCCTCTGTAGAGTGAGGAGACGATGGGGTGACTGGCAGGGCCCCCAGCAGGGGAAGAGCTAGCCGGGGTGGGACTGTCTGCTCAGGAGGTCTTTTGGGTAGAATTTAGTCACCTTCTCAGAAGATCCTGGACTCGACCTTGGGCAGGTCGCTTATCCTTTCTGGGCCTGTCTTTTCCCATAGAGCAAGTAAAGAGGACGTGGGTCCAGTGAGGAATAAAGGTGTCACATGAAAAGTGTCCAGTCAGGCGCCAGTGAGCTGGAAGCGTTCCTTGGTCAGATGCGTCCTGAGGGAGGACAGGCCTGGGAGGGTGTGTTAGGCCTGGGCCTGACTGAGAACCACAGTTCTCTCAAAACAGAGTATGAATCCCAGGGTGTGGCTTTTGGTTATGGTGTTATTATCATGTCCTTCGCTTCTGGAAAACCAGCCCTAAACAGTGAGCTTCTGAGACCAGACCTTAGAAGGTCAGTCTGTGAAAAGCTGCCTCCTGCCACACTTGTCTCTCCCCTTTCTGAAACCAGTGTCCCTCTGAAAAACGGAGTCCGGTTCCCCTCTCCCTGAGAGGCAGACAGGAAGCCTTGGTGCACAGCTTGTGCTCAGTCTCTTGCAGGGTCCGTCCTGCTGCGGCCCCAGCTCTGCTTCCAGCTCTGAGATACTGGTGGAGGTCCCAGGACTCCCACAGTGCGGAGCAGGAGGTTTATTCTGTTTTGACTGGCCTGTCAGAGATTCCTGATTGCGTGTGCAGGAATGGCTAGTTTGCAAAGGGAGCAGTTAGCAGGGCCTTCCCACAAGGCTTAAGGGTGCCAGGCACGACAGCCCCTTCTCTGGGCCCTGCCCAGATGCTAATGCTGTAACTCTTACACAAAACCCCCTATGAGATGGCATGAGAAATGCCTGGCCCTGTTCAAAGTCACACAGAGCTAGGTCCCCTGAAGGACTAAGGACCTGAGGAGCAAGGCCAAAGCAAAGCATGAACTCAGGAGGACCTGGGAGCAAGCACTGCCGAAGGCCTTGGGGGAATGTCTAAACCAGTCCTGCCTGACAGAGACCGCAAGGGTGACTACCACCCTGCCTGATGGAAACCACAGGGCTATCTGTCACACAGAAGGGCATTCAAGGGGCCAGAATGAGGACTCCATGAGGGAGCATCCAGAGTCAGGAACCAGTGGACAGGTGTGGCTGGCACAGAGGTGTTTGTTGCAGATTCTGGGCAGGAATGCTGAGGTCATTCTCCTGCAGGAGTTTGGAAACCCTGTGGGTTCAGAGTGGAGGAGGAGCTCAGACTGGGGTGGCATGGTGCTCTTGGAAGGGCTGCATGAAACGGAGAAGAGTGGCTGTCTGGGACTTCAGCAGATGGAGTGCGGTGTGGGCACAGGGCAGTGACTGGTTGGTTTGTAGAGGCAGCCAGGACTTTCCCTGCAGTTCACATTGTCTCTAGGCTGAATACCTCTGAGGAGGAGGCTCTATCATTCTGTGGTGACAAGAACAGGACATACCTGGCTGGGGCCCCCACTACCTCATTGCCCCAAAGAACCAGTGTTCAGCACTGTCTGTCCCTTCCAGGAACATGACATTGAGACGCCTTATGGCCTTCTGCATGTGGTGATCCGGGGATCCCCCAAGGGGAACCGCCCAGCCATCCTCACCTACCATGATGTAGGCCTCAACCGTAAGTGCATCTATGTCCTGCTCCACCCGGCCCAGCCTTGCCTTGAACCACCACAGCAGTGAGGCTTCCTCTCCTCCCTGCAGAACACTGGAGATCCCAGCTCACCCATCCCTCTGTGGCTTAGCCTTTGACCTGGGCTTCTGCAGCAGGCCCTGGGGCCCATGAGCCCGCCTCACCTGCCTGCCGACCCACAGGGCCCCCTGACCTTCCTCTCAGTACCTGTCCTCTCTTCACTCACTGAGAGGTGTGTCTTTGCAGACAAGCTGTGCTTCAACACCTTCTTCAACTTTGAGGACATGCAGGAGATCACCAAACACTTTGTGGTGTGCCACGTGGATGCCCCTGGGCAGCAGGTGGGGGCGTCCCAGTTCCCTCAGGGGTAGGTACCCCAGTCCCGATTCACTGTCTACCCCGTGCCCTAGCTGTACCCAGGCCCTGAGCACCTGCTCTGCCTGCAGGTACCAGTTCCCGTCCATGGAGCAGCTGGCTGCTATGCTCCCCAGTGTGGTACAGCACTTTGGGTAAGTCCTTCCCATTCCCTGACTCTGGGCTGGGGGACAGGAAGTGCCCACACCATGGCAGTCCCCTTGGCTCCAACTAATGGCTCCTGGTGAGACCTGCTCTGCTTAGTTTCATGGAAAATGACACCCATCCCTAGAGTGACCATCCCACTCCACACCAGGTTCAAGTATGTGATTGGCATCGGAGTGGGAGCTGGAGCCTATGTGCTGGCCAAATTTGCGGTGAGTTTCCCCACATCCACCCAGAATCCTGGTTCAGCCCAAGGGGGTGACCCTGGGCCCCATGAGGCTTTCCCTGCTCTCTCTCCATCCTCTCCCTTCCACTTCCTCTTTGCTGAGAAAAGCTCTTTTCCCTCTAAGGAAATAAACTTTGAAAAAAGAAGAGGAGGGTGGGCTGGAAAGGTGGCTCAGGGGATAAGAGCACTTGCTGTTCTTCCAGAGGACCCAGGTTCGACTCCCAGCACCCACATGGCGGCTCTGTCATCCTACTATGGTCTTTTGACTTTTGCAGGCACTACGCGCGCACACACACACACACACACACACACACCAATAAATATACCTGCAGTCAAAACACTTATACAAATAAATAAATCATTTTTTAAAAAAGGGTTAAGGGTTTGACTCAGTGGTGAAGTTGTTGCCCAGCCATGTGGAGGCTCTGGGTCTCATCTCTAACATCATAAAAATAAAATAGATGGACCAGTGTGGTGGCTCAGCAGGTAAAGTACTTGCTATGCAAGTCTGGAGACCCGAGTTCAAACCCTGGAAACCCACATAAAGGAGGAAAGAGAGGACTGACACTCTTACTTCCACACACAGGTCGTGGCATGCGTCACACATGCACGTAGTAGTAAGTAAATAAATAAGTTTTAAAAAGAAATTCCTTTCCCCTTCTGCCTCTTCAAAAGACTGTAAACTTCAACTTCCTTAACCATCATCCAAAGCCAGAGTTTCTGTTAGCAACAAACTCTGCACCTGATTGCTCCGTCCACTAATAAAGGTTGACATTCACTGATTACGATGCCATATGAGCCTCAATAGTCTTTTAACAAAAATGACACTCACATTAGGGTTCTGAGGTTTAAAAGGAACCATGTTTCAGAACATCAGGTCAGACAGGGGAGTTTTTCATCTCTAAAACTAGAAACTTGTTTTTTAGGGTTCAAATGTTTGTTTCTTGAAAAAGATAATAACCCAGAATTTTCAGCTCCAGTATCAGTTTTAGTACTTAACCCTTGTGTTAGCTGCAGATGATTCCAGACCCTGCAGACAGACTGAAGGACTACAGTTACATCCGGCCTGTTCTCCTTAGATATAGGTCAACAGTTGAACAGAAAATACAGGTCTCTGTCTCAGTTAACACAAAACTGGCTTTGAAAAGTTAGCTTCTTTTGGGGGAGGTGTCTTTTTGAGACAGGATCTCCCTGTAGCCCCAGCTGGCCTTGTACTTGTTCTGTAGACCAGGCTGGCCTCAAACTCACAGAGATTTGCCTGCCTCTGCCTCTTGAGTGTTGGGACTAAAGACCCAAGTGCATTACAAGGTGTGCTTTGCTGTCAAACCAACGAAAGAGCATGTTTAAGATGAGGCCAATGAGATGGCTCGTCTGATAAAGATACTTGCTGCCAAGCCTGATCACCTAAATTTGATTCCCAGAACCCACATGGTAGAAGGAGAGAACTGACTCCCATAAGTTGTCATACCTCCATGTGTACCGTGGTGTGTGTGTGTGTGCGCGCTTATGTGTGTACACACAAAGTTTTTATAAAAAGTCTTTTAAGATGTTCAGTACTCAGGTTTACAACACCTTCAAAGTATATTCAAGGAGGTTTGGAGTGTATCTCCATAATACAATGCTTGCCTAGCACATGTGAGGCTCTGGGCCCCATTCCTAGAACCACATTCACATACACAAACATACATGTTTTAGAAGGTTCATGAAGAAGCTGAAGAGATGGCTTAGCAGTTAAGAGCATAAGACCCAGGTTTGGTTCCCAGCACAATCATGGTGGCTAATAGCTACCTGTTACTCCAGTCCCAGGGGATCTCATACTCTCTTCTGGCCCCTGAGGGCATGGCATGCATGGGTACACTTACAGAAATGCAAGCAAAACACTCATACACATTAAAAATAAAAACAAATCTAGGCAGGAGAGATGGCTCAGCGGTTAAGAGCGCTCGTTGCTCTTGCAGAGGACACGGATATGATTCCCAGCACCTACATGGTGACTAACAACCATCTGTAACTCCAGTTCCGGGGGATCTGACACCCTCTTCTGACCTCCATGGGCATTGCACGACACGGCTGCAACTACGCACATGCAGGCGATTTACTCATACACAGTAAATACATAACAAATCAAAAAACTGAAAGGGTGAAAAGCTGCTATCATCCTAGATTCTAGATGAATCAGTGAATTTTTAGGGTTAGGATAGGGAGGAGGATTAGCAGAGCCCCCAACAGTGGGAGCCTCAATGCAAAACCAGCTACAGCCAGTTGGCCCACTGTACTAAGGACCACACAGCCTGTTTCCTGGATGTAAAGCGGGGAGTCCACCCTCCCATCCCCGCTCCCCACCCAGCCCATTCTCCCCTTGCCCTGCAGCTCATTTTCCCCGACTTGGTAGAGGGGCTGGTGCTGATGAACATCGACCCCAATGGCAAAGGCTGGATCGACTGGGCTGCCACCAAGGTAAGCACTGAGCCCACGTCTCCCAACTCGGTCCGCCCCGGATACCGCGGTGGCCTGTGCTGGGTCTCACACTGGCTTTGCCTCGTTCCCGCAGCTCTCTGGCCTCACCAGCACTTTACCAGACACGGTGCTTTCCCACCTCTTCAGCCAGGTAAGGTAGGAGGCTCTGCAGATGGGGCATCCTCAGGAGTAGAGGCTGGGACTCGGGGGCCAGCATGGGCAGCTGCCGCAGGTTGGGCGGGGCTGGGTCAGAGCGGCTGTCCCAGCCGTGCAGGAGGTGGTTCTGTGCCCCTGACCTGTGCCATTCCACAGTTAGTGGTGGTGTAGCATTGGAGTTGGGAGGTGGGAAGTTTCCTGCCTCCTCTGGAGGCCTCTCCCCTGCCTAGCCCCTCCCACCTCCTCCCTGCTGGATGGGGTCAGGGCTGCTCTGGAGGTGACACTCACATGACTTCTTAGAGCCCCGAGACCCCATCCCTCAGCATCCTTATGCTCCCCCACTCGATCCCCCCATCTCTCAATCCCCCGTCGTCCTCCCGTGACCAGGAGGAACTGGTGAACAACACAGAGCTGGTGCAAAGCTTCCGGCAGCAGATCTCCAATGTGGTAAACCAGGCCAACCTGCAGCTCTTCTGGAACATGTACAACAGGTGTGGGCACCCTCCTCCTGTTCCTCAGAGGGTGGGTGCAAGGCCCGCAGTGCCTTCCCCAGTTCTAAATGAACGGGTTTTGCAGTTTGGGCAAGGGCAGCTTCTTGCCCAGCCTCTGAGGGGTGGGGAAGGAACAGGGCCTTGGGCTTTGGGCCTTGGGCTCTTGCTTCTCTCTCTCCCCTCGCTGGGAGGAATATTAGCAGCACCCTAGACCCCCAGCTACGTGCCTTAGTGCTCACCTCTGTAAAACGAGAGGTGGTTGGATGAGGCTGAGACTTTACAACAGTGCCTTTTGGAGCCCTCCTGAGAGGGTAACCCAACTCTCCCGATCTTTGCTTCTGCAAACATTTGAACGTCTGCTGGAAAGACTAGGTAAGAGGCCTAGATGCAGATATTTAGTAAGGGTCTGTTGTGTGCATGGTCCTGGAGCTTCCAGGATGAACATGTGCAGATGTTCTCAGGGGCAGTAAGGGAGCTGGAGAGAAAACTGAGCACCTACCTGAGGGTTCTGAAAAGAACACATGGATGAGGAAAAGCCCAAAGGCCCCTGTGGATGCAGAGCAAGTCCACGGCTCCCTGTTCTACAGGTTGGCGGGGGTGGGCTTAGGGCCTCCTTCATCTGGCCCTTTGCCTCTGCCCCTCTCCTACAGCCGCAGAGACCTCGATATTAACCGGCCTGGGACGGTGCCCAATGCCAAGACACTCCGGTGAGTGACCCCTACCCTCCAGCTCCAGCCAGTCCCTGCATTTACCCCTATGACCAAATGACCCTTTTCCTCGGTGTCTACAGCTGCCCAGTGATGCTGGTGGTCGGAGATAATGCACCTGCTGAGGACGGGGTGGTGAGTGTGCGTTGTGCTGGGTGGGGTGGGAAGACAGAGACTGGGAGAGGCCCCGAACCGTGGGCTTCCCAGGCACTTCACTGCCACCTGGCCATACACCAGTACCTGGCCACCCCCATCCTGCAGGTGAAGAGGCCTGGAGAGGGCAAGGAGCTTAGGCTCAGGGCCAGGCTGGCTGGTAGCCCGTCCTTTCTCCCCTGCCTTATGGTCCACCATCATCTCCATACACTGAAGGTTCAGAAGCTAAGACCTTTCTTCCTCTCAAATCTGACTGACCCATGACTCAAACACATCAGCACTTAACCCTGGGGCCACCCTGAGTCCTGATATGGGGCAACATGTGCTAACTTATCTCGTTGGAATTCTGGCAGCAGGCAGCCTCAGGATGGGTGCCCGTCAGCACAGAGCTATCTATGGACTTGAGTGCCTAGAAGATGCCAGATCTTCCAGGGCCCATGAGGAAGGCTGCGAGAGCCAGGGTGTGGCCTGCTTTTGACCCAGGCAGGGCCTCAGAGTTCCCTGCTGCCCTTTGGCCGCCCCTCACCCCACTGTACAGCTCCTTTGGCTGATCCTGCCAGAGTGACCCTGGTACTCCCGCTCTGGGCGCAGAATCTGAGCAATGGGGCAGAGGAACAGGGGTGTTGATGCAGCTGACTCCTTGTCCCCAGGTTGAGTGCAACTCCAAACTGGACCCAACCACCACAACCTTCCTGAAGGTGAGACAGAGCCCTCCAACTCCTGTCCCACCAGACCCCCATGGCTCAGCTGTAGGGAGGGGCTTGCGGGAAAGGTGGCAGCTAGATGGCATATCTGGACAGCAGTCTGACTAGATGTCAGGGAGGGGGCTCCTCAGTCAACTCTTGCTCTCTCCCCTGCAGATGGCAGATTCTGGGGGGCTCCCCCAAGTGACACAGGTGAGACCCTTGGCCTTTCTGCCTTCATTTCACCCAGCCTGGTGGGAGGTGGGAAATGGGGGCTCCCCGTTGTACCTACTAGTCTGGGCATCCAATCAAAGCATGTCCATCCTCCTGCAGCCAGGG
Organism: Eospalax fontanierii; assembly: GCA_035773235.1. Taxonomy (NCBI): domain Eukaryota; kingdom Metazoa; phylum Chordata; class Mammalia; order Rodentia; family Spalacidae; genus Eospalax; species Eospalax fontanierii. Next base: position 17,080,316 of record CM069552.1, read on the forward strand.
AAGCTGACCGAAGCCTTCAAATACTTCCTACAAGGCATGGGCTACAGTAAGTACACCACCCACCCCAGGCAAGGGATGGGAGACATGGTGCCCACAGGCTGGGGAGCCAGTAGGTGAGTGTACGCTGGCTCACCTGGGCCCCAGATAACTAGGTCACTCTCCTTAGACTCCACATATAAGGTGTGTGGCCCACACCTGACAAGCTTCCTGTGCCTGGGTGGCCTCAGGCACTACTCTGAGCCCAGTGTTAGGGCCTCTTTGGAGAGGACTCTTCTTCCATCACTTGAGGGTCCAGAACTGAGGCGGAGTCCTGTTAGGGAAGCCTGTTTGAGGTGAGTCACCCACCCGCATTGGGCCTAGGGCACCTCAAAGACCCTTTGCCACAAGTGGCAAAAAATATGTATCACAGGAGTGGGCTTGAAGTCTGGGGCCCCGGGGGAAGAAGTGGGACCGTGTGGGTATTAGCACAGGCAGCCTGGGGAAGGTCAGCCTGAGGGTCCTAGGACATGGGGAGCGCTAGTGTGTGGCCAGCTTTCTGTCCCCCATCCTTCCTCAAACTTAACCTCAGGTAAGAGTAGTGAGATTCAGCTTGTACCCATGAATACCCCAACACACACACACACACACACACACACACACACACACACACACACACACAGGTGGCTCCTTTGTGCCTTCTGGACCCCTGGTCTCTTCTTCCCAACACACAACTGCCAGGAGATGAACTGCTCTCCCCAAATTTGGTATCCTTCCCTCCAAGACTTCAGCCTCTAAAACATGCACCTCTGTGGAAGGGCAAGTTGGGGTGTCTCTTCACCTTTTCAGCCTCTTTGGGGAGAAGTAGGACAAAGAGAGGCCAAGGTGGACAGAGAGGCCCAGCCAGACTCGTGAGTCTGGTCCCCATGCACCCATGGAGCCTGGCGGACGTCTGTGAGGTGACTAGGGTACAACATTGGGTGCTGGAGTGTGGCCATGAGGGTTAGTACACCAGGCAGTTCAGGAGTCACGAGAGGCTTTGGAAGTTGCACTGGCCTCCCCCACTTTATGCGGGAGACTGAGGCCTGCTGGAATGGTCTAATGAACACTAAGCCATAGCTGGAGGAGAAGCGGGAGCCTGAGACGGCAGTCAGCCCCTGCTGTGCATCATCCATGAGCTGCAACTTAGGTGGGCGGCAGGAGTGGGCTTTCTGAGGCTCAGCCTGCCCCGGCCCTCTGTGTGCATCCGTTTGTCTCATCTTGGCCCATCTTGATGCTCTTGGCCTGGCCCAATCTTCACCGTGTTCTGTCTCCCCTGCCCCTCTCTGGCTGTCTTCTCTCTTAGTTGCATACTTGAAGGACCGAAGGCTGAGTGGAGGAGCAGGTAGCCCCATGGCCTCTCTCCCGATGCATGGACACCCCCCCCCCGCCCCGCCCCTGCGTGCCTTCTCCTGTGCGGCAAGGCTGCATCTTCCTGTGGTTTGGAATCTTCTTGTGTCCTGCTCAACTCAGAGTCCCAGAGGATCCCTGCTCTTCTACAGACCCTGGTCTGCTGAGGGCCTTGGCCCATGTGGGGACCTTACACTCACTGGTCTGAGAGCAGTAGTCTTGTTTCCAGGTTGCTGTGGGCAGTGGAGCTTCTTAGCTCTGGGTGTTACAAGCAGAACCTCGAACGCAGCACCAGGCTGGCCTTGTGGGCACTGTGCCTGGCCCTCACCCAGCCTCCAGGCAGGCGGGTCTCATCTATGAAACTAAACAAAGCAAAAGCAGGATTCAGGGCAGCTTGTGGCCATGACCTTGTCCTTCACAGAAGCAGTCCTACTTCCCACTCTGCCATCCTCTTGATGCAGGCCACACGGTGCCTTCGTGTACCAGCTCGGGGTGCCTGGTCAGCACCTGGCCTGTCTAGGCCGTAGCACTGGCCTGTCTTGGGACCCAGGATCCTGCCGGCTGCAGCCCCTCTGGCCTGCTCACTGTGGCTGGCCCTGCATGCCTCGGGCCTGATGATGCCAGGGCCCTGGCTTGGGATGGGCCTCTGTGTTGTGCAGACTGGGTCTCGCTGGCTGCTTTGCTTGCATTGCCCTTTCCCACCTGCTGGTACCCACCCTGCCCCTCTTCAGGCCCCTTCTGTTTCTGTCCACAGTGCCCTCAGCCAGCATGACCCGCCTCGCTCGCTCTCGGACCGCATCTCTCACCAGCGCCAGCTCTGTGGATGGCAATCGCCCACAGCCCTGCACCCACTCAGAGAGCAGTGAGGCGCTGGGCCAGGTCAACCACACCATGGAGGTGTCCTGCTGAAGTCCTTGGTTCTGCCTAAGTCACCCGTTCTACCCCAGGCCCCACTGCCATCTCTGCGCCAGCTCATCTTCCCTTTAGTTTATTTTTGTGAGGGCGAAGGGAAGGAAATGGTGTTACTTCTCTTTTATTTAAAAAAATGAGGGACTCCATCTGAAATGACACAGAGGAACAGACTTAGATGCTATGAGGGACTCACCCTGTATACGCCCCCCCGTCTCACCCAGAGTATTCACTGGTTGACGTGACCTCTCTAATTTGACCCTCACGACCCTGGGGTGCAGACTGGCCAAGGAAAGAGGTGAAGTCTTTCTGTGGCCAGGATCCAGGATCATTTCTATATTGAAGAAAAGGCCTGATCCACTCTTGGGCAGGCTTATTTCAAGACAGCAATGTAACTAAAAGTAGTGGGTGTTGAACCCAGATGTGGATAGGAGCCAGGAGAAACCTTAGTGGGGAGCTCTGAACCTCAGAGGGCCCCTTCCGCTCAACCCCTGCACCAAGCACAGCAATTCTAACTGATGGTGCAGTTACGTGACAGTCATGGGAGAGAAGCCACAAGAGGGTCCTCTGACCAGGCAGCCATTTTCCTGGTGCTCTCTGGGCAAGGAAGGTGCTTTTAGGGCCTGGCAGGGCCTAAAGACAGAACATGGAGAGCCCTGAGGGCAGAAACCCCCACACGGCCACCGCATGACTTTGTCCCATCCTGGGCCAGAAGTCACTTGGCTCCCTCTCACTGGTGGTTGAGGGATGAGGCTGGGAGTGCTTGTGTGATGTGTGTGTGGCCCCTGACAACTTTGTGATGACCCCTGTGGGAGGTGGCATGCAGCTGAAAGTTCGGGAGCCACCTCTGCTGCCACAGATCTTCCACTGGTGTGTGGCCGACAGCCCTGTCAAGCTGGGCCACTGTGTCTCACCGGCAACGCTGCAGAAGTGAGCTGCTTGGAGAGAACAAGTCCAAGGTGACAAGATGTCACCACCTCTGCCTGCTAGAGGGGCTGGGGTGGGTACTGGGGCTTGCTAGGGCCCAGAGTGGGAGATGGATGGTCCTTAAGGTGAGCAAAGGTAGGAGAAAGGCTCCCTACACACCGCAGCCCCTCCTGCAGCTCAGAAGTCTACCCACCTCACCAGGTACTTTCCCAGTCCAGAACCAGGGCTGTTGTCTCAGCCTAACCAGAGGGGAGAGAGAGAGCACTAAACAAATGAAGGGCTGTGGGAGGGTGTTCTGAGCAGAGGACACCTGTATCCTTATTTCCTTGACGTGTGCCCTCTTCTGTAACTGGAAGCCATTTCTAGACTGCTCTAGAGCCCTGTGGAGTGTTAATCTGTTCCCCTTTCTGTTCACTCATGCTTCCTTGAATATCGAATGTGACTGTTTAAAGCTGGTAGAATTAATCCCTTATTGTAGATAGCACTGCAAGTATTGGATTTTTTTTTTGTTTTTTTGCTGTGTTCTTCAGATATCTATAAATACCTATAACTATATATACATATATGTATATCAGGTCCTTCTGTGTGTGGTTCTCCACTGGAGGTTGTCTCTTTGGTCAAGGTCAACTTTTAATGGAATTTATTACTTTCCTCTCTGTACAAAATGAAAAGCCTAATTTTGTGTATTCCGGTGGCTGATGTCATGAGATTTTGAGATGAGAAAATGTAAAACAAAACTCTTATTCATGTAGAAAGTTAATTGTGCAGAAAAACTAATAAAGAAATTAAGACTTAGTGAGTGTGGTACCTTCCCATCACACAGAAGTGTTCCAGACTGTCCAGGTCACCCGGCCCTCCACTTGGGTTCAGGCCTGAGAAGTCAGAAACTGTTTACTTCCATCTCTGTGCCTTCAGTGCCTGTTACACACGGTTTTAAAGATTGGAGGGCCTGGAACAGTCTGTCTCTGCAGTCCAGGTTGGACTTAAAAACTCTGAGCAATTCTGCTTCAGCCTCCTGAGTGTCAGAATAATGTGAGCCACCTGCCCAGCTTTTTCTTTCTTGTCTTTTGGGGTAATACGGTGGAACCAGGGCCATACCACATGCTGGGCAAGTGATCTACCCCAGGTCTGTATTCCCAGACTGATGAGTAGTTCACCAATCCTAAGGTAATCCTACAGGATAGGTAGGGCGGCTTCACAGCCGAAGGAACTGAGTCTAATTAATCTTCACGTCTTCAATGCTGTATTCCAATGAATTCCATGCCACTTTAGTGTTTGTTCTGGAACAGTTTCATTCTATAGCATAGGCTGGCCTGGAACTCACTAGGTAGATCCAGCTGACCATGAACTCACAGTAATCCTCGGGCATGAGTCTTGCTAGTACTGGAATTACAACGTGAGCCGCCATTGCCAACGACTCTGTGTTTGACCATTTGTTCTAGCCTTCATTCGCGTGCTACAGACTCCTTCCTGTGTGTCAGCTAAAAAGAAGTGCGTCCTACCATATGCTATGCAAAAGATGAAAGAAAAACAAGGCTCTAAGGGCAACGGTGGGGGGTGGGGTTTATTAGATGAGGGGGCCCTGCAGGTCACTCTAAACCTCCATGCAGACTGCTCTAATTCAACAAACGACACGCTAGCGAGCGGTCGGTGGAGACCTACAGGTCGCAGGGATCCCGGGAACGCTCACAGCACAGCAGCTGAGCTCCCCAGGAAGAAATTAGATTTTGTTCTTGCCCCCAGACTTCCACCCAGGGAAGCCTCGGGGACAGCCCCAGAACAAGGGTGGAGACGGCACAGGAGCTCCACGGTTTGCACTCGGATAAAGCGCGTTCTCGCACGCCCCCAGCCGGGACTCGCACTCTGGCATAAGCTCCGCCCCGTCCGCTCGTGTCCCGCCCGGGGCGGGGCTAGACGAGCGGCGCCGGAAGCGCTCGCCGCCGGACAGCCGCGCCTCTCCGCCATGGCGACCCCCGCCAAGCGCCCGCGGGTGAGTGGAGGGCGGCCTCGCCGCACCCCGCGAGTTGCCCCCGCGTGCCCGCCCGCGCCCCTCCAAGCCCCGCCCCCGGCCCCCGCGTCACCCCCCTTCTCACCCAGGCGGCGGGGCCCGGCGGTGGCGAGTCCGACGGCGACGCGGTGGCCGGCTTCCTGCGCTGGTGCGCGCGGGTGGGGCTGCAGCTGAGTCCCAAGGTGAGTGCGGCCGGGGCGGGGGCGGCGAGGCGCGGGCCGCGCGGTCCTGACCGTCTGTCCTGCGCAGGTGGCGGTGAGCCGGCAGGGCACGGTGGCCGGCTACGGCATGCTGGCCCGGGAGAGCGTGCAGCCGGGCGAGCTGCTGTTCGCGGTGCCGCGGGCCGCGCTCCTGTCGCCGCACACCTGCGCCGTCGCCGGCCTGCTGGAGCGAGGTGAGTGCGGGGACCTGCGGCTTGCGGGGCACGGGGAGCGAGGCGGCTCTCGGAGTCGCGCCGAGCTCTCGCCGTGTCTTCCCCAGAGCGAGGCGCACTGCAGAGCCAGTCGGGCTGGGTGCCGCTGCTGCTGGCCCTGCTCCACGAGCTGCAGGCCCCAGCTTCACTCTGGAGTCCTTACTTCGCGCTCTGGCCGGAGCTGGGCCGTTTGGAGCATCCCATGTTCTGGTGAGAGGGGAGGCGAAGGAATGGGGAGCCCCTGAAGCGGTAGGATCTGTGAAGGAAGCTGGGTGGGCTGTCCCTGCAGGCCGGAGGAGGAGAGGCGGCGCCTCCTACAGGGTACCGGTGTCCCCGAGGCCGTGGAGAAGGACTTGGCGAACATCCGAAGCGAGTACCATTCCATCGTCCTGCCCTTCATGGAGGCCCACCCCGATCTCTTCAGCCCCAGTGTTCGTTCCCTGGAACTCTATCACCAGCTGGTGGCCGTCGTGATGGCCTATAGGTGAGTACAGCCACGGAGCATCAAACCCTCAACTTTAGAACGCTACTGAGGTGAAAGGTGGGGAGGAAGAATTAACTCTTAAGTTCTCACCTTAGGCAAATTCTCTTTGTGGCAGCTTTCAAGAACCACTGGAGGAAGAAGAGGAAGAAAAGGAGCCAAATTCCCCTTTGATGGTGCCTGCTGCAGACATACTAAACCACTTAGCCAAACACAATGCCAATCTAGAGTACTCTGCAGTGAGTGGAAGTACTCTTCGTTTTATGTGCATTGAGTCAAATCATTAGGCTCCATTTTCTTATCCTGAAAATGAGATTAGCAACTGTCTTGTGTGTACTTTTGATGTACAGTGATTGTGTGAACATAGTTTAAAGCCCTCACACACAAAAAAGGTGGCTGCTCTGTCCTGTCAGTTGGCCCTGTGGACAACATTCTAGAACAGCAACAGTTTAGCACTTTTCTAGAGGAAGGGGCAAAATGTTCAAAGGCCAGAGGCCTAATATGATCCTGCTTTAGAATGGTATCTCTTCTACACGGAAAGTTGTGAGGAAAAGACATGAGATTATGTACTTGGAAATTAGCAAATGATATGGACCTAATGGCTTACACCTGTAGGTGGTTAGGCAGGATTGAAGGTTCAAAGCCTGGGCTACAATAATGAGTCACAGGCTGGTTTGACCTAGAGTGAAACTGTCTCAACCAAAGGGAGGCACAAGCAGGATTTTAAGTTCCAAGCCAGTTTTAGTCTACATTTTAAAACCTAGTTTCAAAAAATTAGCAGATGTAATTTTTACTCCTTAATCTTTGCCTCCAATTCTTTACTACTGGGGTGTGGGTTAAACTCTTATTTTTAAAAGCTAGTAACTTCTAAGTGTAGATACCTAATAACATCAAGTTGGACTTTTTAAAAATCCAGCCTGTTCTACAAGATAGAGTCTAACAGCCTAAAGTAGACAGGTAGTAGATGCTGCCTTAGCTTCAGCCAGATGCACCTGTAGGCTCTTAAGGAGCTCTTCCCAAGAGGTAAGTATCTTCATAGGGATGGCCAGGGTAGAGTGTACCTGGCCCCAGCTCCTCCCTTCTATCCCAGGATTATCTTCGGATGGTGGCTACTCAGCCCATTCCTAAAGGCCACGAGATTTTCAACACATATGGGCAAATGGCAAATTGGCAACTGATTCATATGTATGGTTTTGTTGAACCATATCCTGACAACACAGACGACTCAGCTGACATTCAAATGGTGACAGTTCGTGATGCAGCATTGCAGGGTGCGTCTCAAGTGTTTGACAGTCTTTGTCCATCCCAGGCTACGTGACCTTTTGCCTAAATAGCAGTTGGCTTTTTGAAATTGTTGGCTGTGATTTTCATCCTGTTGTTTCATAGGAACAAAAGATGAAGCTGAAAGGATCCTCTTGTGTGAACGCTGGAACTTCTTATGCAAACTGGAGATGGTAGGAGAAGAGGGAGCATTTGTGATTGGGCGAGAGGAGGTGCTAACTCCGGAGGAGCTGGTCACCACACTCAAGGTAAAGGGTTACTTATGGTCATGACTTGAGTGCTTGTTCTCATCTACGTGTGACGAGTGTTTTGCCTGCCCGTGTGCATGTCCACTCACGTCATCAATGTCCATGGAGGCTGGAAAAGGGCATCCGATTCCCTGGACCTGGAGTTACTATTGTCAGCTGCCACACTGGTGCTCAGAACTGAACATGGATCCTCTGCTCCCAACTGCTAAACTCCCTCTCCAACCCCAGAAAGACTATTGTACAGTGTTTTTTTTATTGTTCCTATGCATACTGGTATGTGTAATGCCAAAAAAGGGTGACAGAGTCTGTGTAGGTGCTGGGAATTAGCCCTGGCTCTGTGAAGTACTCTTCACCCCAGCTACCTCTCCAGCCCCAACTTAAGTACTGAGAGTAAAACAGCTGAAGAGGAGCAGAGGGGTGTGATCAATGTTCCCAAGGTAGTGTTTCTGGCCTTGAAGTTCAAAGATAGACTAGCACATCGTAATTAAAGGGCTCCACGGCTATTTCTAGGTGCTATGTATGCCTGCTGAGGCGTTCCAAGAATATAAAGACCAGGATGGATGGGAAGAGGATGAAAAGGAAGACAACCTGATGGTCAAAAATATCCCCAAGCTCAACATATCATGGAAACGGCTTCTTCGAGACAGTGTTCTGTTGACACTACAGACCTATGCCACGGACCTTAAAACCGAACAAGACTTACTTAGTAATAAGGAGGTCTTCGACAAACTGAGCTGGAGGGAACAGCAAGCCTTACAAGTTCGCTACGGTCAGAAGATGATCTTACATCATTTGTTGGAACTCACAAGTTAGCAGGTTCCTTGTTGCCTGAAGAACCAGCCACAAAAACTTTGGAGTCAAGAGTCTCCCTGTAGACCAAGCTGGCCTAAAACTCAAGAGATCTGCCTGCCTTGGCCTCCCAAATGCTGAGGATTAAAGGTATGCACCACCACACCCAGCTTACGAGGACTTTTTTTAAGCTCATGTTTTGCTACTTGAAAAGGAGGGAAATTTGGTTTGCTTTTCTTATTGAATAACCAAAGGAAAAGAAGCTTTGTTTTGCTAGGACTAACTTGTTTTTAGATTTCAGATCTGCAGACTTGGGAATTGTTACTTAAAAATACATTGTTTTAACCAAAGCCAGCAGGAAAGGTGGTTAATAGTGCTCACAAACAGGAGTTTAAAATTTTTGTGTTGGTCTGTACATAAATGAAGGCACTTGTGGAGGCCACAGGAATCAGATTTCCCTGGAGCTTAAGTTACAGGTAGTTGTGAGCTGCCATGTGGATGCTGAGAACTGAACTTGGGTCCTCTGGAAGAACAGTAGTACATGCTCTCAACACCTGAGCCACCTCTCAAGCCCAGGTGAAGTCCAACCTTTTTGAAGCCTGTTTCCTGTAGAAAACTTAAGCTGCAGTTCTGGTCAGAAGTATATATTTATATCAGAACACCTAAGAGTTTTGGAATTTAGTCTTAACCACAGATTTTCATGCTCCAACAGCTTTTGTCCTGTTGAAACAGAATACAAAAATTTCCTTGCTGGGGCACGGTGATGGTACACCAGCAATCTCAGCACTGAGAAAGCTAAGGCAGGAAATAATTGATAATTTGGTATGGCATGATTTTAATTTAGTTCACAGTCTGCAAGTAAGTTTGAGAAGCTAGGGCCCAGGAACTAGAAAGGCTTTGGTCCCCTTTTCTAGTTTGGAAGCCCTAGACCTGGAACCGTTTCCCTCATGTGTCATCCCCTTAGCCAACTTTTGGGATGGCTTTTGGGGAAAGGCAATCTACCACCTCACATACCCATATACGATCTCAACTGTCAGCCTTCCCATGTTCCTAAAGCATATCAGATTCTAGCATGTCCACATTTTTAGCAAGTGATTTTTCAAGCTCTCCTAACTACATTTTTAAAAAATGAATTTAACATTTTTCTGTTCTTTTGGACACCAGGAATGTCAGAAGACATGGAGCTATGCTCACACAAGAACATGGCATCAACTGCCTCTATTAAAAGGCACCAGTTTATCTACTTGCCTTAGACACATTTTACACAAACCCAAGAAGTTCCAGACAAAAATTTTCTCTTTCATATATTTACACAAGTTCAAAATGATATTCACAGCATCTTCTAAATTTTGGCCAAGAGTCAAAAAAAAAATGCATTTAAACTTTGGAACGTGCCCACATAGACAGGAGGCCAACCCCGAAGTCAACAGGGCAGACATCCAAAACCAAAGGGCTGGGAAAGTCAGGAGGAGCTGAGAGAATTCTTCAGTTTATGAACTTGGTGCAGTAGAACCAAGGCCTTTGCAACGGATATGCAGTTCATCTAACTGGCACCTGTCCCTTCCATCACTTGCTGAGCCTGCTTCTGTCCCATGCAGCACTGTGCAACAGACTGGAATAACCTGCGAAGTGGAGATAAATTCAATTAAGACAAAATTTAGGTCCAAGGTTGTCTAACTTGCTTTAGCTAAAATTAGATATTTTCTGTCTCATTGCTAGGTAATTAAATTACTTTTAACTCACTTTTCAATTTCTGGGGCACAGTGTACAAACTCATGGTTCCAGAACTTAAACGCTGGATTTTTAATCAGCTCAATGAAGGTAATAAGAAGACCCCAAGGATGTGGCCTATTTACAATCAACCGTTCCAAGAGAACCCTAAAGAGGGGGGAAAAGTGTTAGTTAATGCATAAATACAAATTTATGACCACGCTTTAGTGCCTCTTCCTAATTCTCCTTATTAACACACTTAAAAAAAAACACAAAAACCTAACATTATGTGCACGTGTACATTAGTGAGATTTTTCCTAAACTGGCACGAACACTGGCCTAAATTTTCCTATCTTTGACCTGCTACTCAAAGTTCTAACTCTGGCCCTTAGGAAAGAATGAAACATAAGATTAAGGACATGAAGCCTTTGCTATGGCTTTATACATTATCAGTTGTACAATGCCATCTAAGCATCCAATACAATCAGGTTTTGGTGTACATAAGGAAGCACAGGTACTATTTAGATGAATAGACAGGTCTTAAAATTTTTTTTTAAAGTTTATGTGCATCTGAACTACCTATGCTCTAGTTTCTAATCCAAATAACAGAAAATAGACCCTGTTATCTCATCTACCCTAAAAATAGTTTAAAATCATTAAAATTTATATAGGTCTACATTCAAGATTCTGGATAAAAATGACATTGCCATTGTCACACCAAGAAACTGAAAAAAAAGTTGTTTTGCAATGCAAATTTACAGTAGAGACTACTTTTCAACACTTTAAAAATCCTTATTGTGACTAAACAATCTTAGATGTGGTTTAATATATCCCAACCTGGAATGCATAGGACTCAATTCAAAACACAGGGGAGGGATCTGTGCTACTGCCCCTCAACAATAAGCTCCTTTCACCTTGTGATCTGTTCCTGGATTGCTTCAGTGTTGGCTTCAGCAAAAAGGTACAGCATGGTGCAGCTGAAGTAGTGAGTGTGGCTGTTTGGGTACCGCAGCTGATTTGCAATTGCATTTAGAAAGAGATACCGGCCTAGAAATTAAGGAAAGAAACTAGATTTAGGGATGGGTTTGAAAGGCCAACATGGGAGATAACAGTTCCATCTAGGTTTTGGGTTTCTGAAAGAGAAAAGGTCACTTTGATTTTTTGGTGGTTCTCTGGAGCCCAAAGTTTTTGCTTCTGTGGGTTTCATTAACAAAATCTTTGCATGTTGGGAAATTAGACAGTTAGCAGAAGTATATGTAAATAAAAATATTTTGCCCAAAAACTGAATAGTCAGTAGTACCCCGTCAGATCTCATTTTAATGTCACCCTAGTAGAGAGCTGGTTTTGAATTCTGTCAACATTCAATCGGCTAAAATATTTCCTTTGTATACTTGTGAAAGAATGAGTGCAATAAAAGCAAATATCTTGCTATTATGAAAGTACTCTTTCATATGGAGGCCTTTATCCTAAAAGGTCTTGAACTGGATGCCCTAGAAGATCCTCAGACCATACTTTGAGAACTAATGATACATACTACAGTAAGTGTTGGAGGGAAGGAATCAAACCCAGAATCTTGCCTCAGCTTCCCAAACTGCTGCTGAGATTATGTAGGTGTTACCACTGTGCTTGGTTTATGATAATCTCAGCTGAGTTTGGCTGAATGCTTCTATTTGATAATTACTTATGCAGTAAAGCTATCTAGTGGCTCTTAAACACTTCCCTAAATGCTGCCTTTCTTTTATTGCTGAGATCTGGATCTAATGATACTCAATTTTGTTAAATCTTGATTTTAAGCTCAAATACCATTTGAAAATAGGCAAGCAGTTTGAGTTTCAAGATTAGCGTTTCAAGATCTACAGCAAATTCAGGGCTGGAAAGGTGGTTCAGTGGTTAAGAGCACTAGCTGCTCTTACAGAGGTCCCGGGTTCAATTTTCGGCACCCAGGTCTAGGTAATCTGAAACCCTCTTCTGACATACGCAGGCATTGCATGACATGGTGCACTTACATCCACGCAGGCAACACAGACACACATGAAATATTTAAGGAACACCTTTAAAAGATCTATAGCAAACTATAGTTAACAGTCCTAAAGTATATTGCAAAAATGAGCCTCTAACTGGGATAATGAATACCAAAAGAAATGTAGTTCGACCAGGAAAGAGACAACACTGAATTATATTGCGCGCTTCCTGCAATAAAAGCAAAGTTCTAGCCATTAACCTTTGTAAACCTCACCATATGTTCTGTTGCCTGGGAAGGAGACACTAATAAATGATGGAAGGGGCAGGCTTATAATGCATAATATATAGTTAAAGCAATGTATTATGCACCTATATTGTGCATATTGAGTTTGTAGGTTACAAAAAGGAACACTTTCACACTAAAATATTGCAACCAGGTATGCTGAAATAGTAACTGGCACGGCCTGATTTGACAATTCTTTCACACTTGTCATAAACAGAATTTTGCAGACTGGCCAGCTTCACTCACCCTCAGTGTCTAAGTCCACAGCCAGGTTCTGGAAGATGTCCATGTGTGCTGAGTGGGTGATGGTGCTCATTGAAGGTGTGCTGCCCTTGTTGTGGATGTGTGCGATAGCCTGAGTCCCTACATAGAGCACCAGTGCATTGATGAGCTGGAGGTTGTAGCGATTGCCAGGCTCGTTGGACACCTAAATAAGTAAGAGAAGACTTATTCCCATGGAGCTGACTAGTAATATTTTTCTACATTTTTCCTAAGTCTTTCTAGAAGGCTAAAAAACTGTTCTTGATGTTCTTTGTGATTTAAGTTACCAGAAATTTGCTGAAGATAGTCAGCTGCACAATGTACAGCTGCCCTAAGAATGTTCTATCCAGAACATGAGTTTCCTTGGGAAACCAAATACTACCACTTTGCATGTGACATACCTGAATGTTTCAAGTTAAAATATGGTCAATCCTAATTACACAAATTTGGAAAGTTGATGCAGTGTGGTAAGACTGGAAAGATGGTTTCACTTGAAAGCATTCCATAAAGCAACCTTAATTTAATTAAATCTCGTTAGTAATGTTAGCAGTCTATTCTTACAGGAATTCAGTCTTTTCACTAATTGTCTCGTCTACAGCTGTGTCAATAACGAAATATACTAATAGCATAAACCATCCAGTGAGCTCACCCAACTAACACACAGGACAATATTCTGGCATGTAAACTGGGGGAGGGGTATTTTTTTGACACAAGGTCTTGCTGTTGTAGCTCAGGGAGCCTCAAACTTGTGATCCTTCTGCCTCAGCCTCTTGAGTGCTAAGACAGCAGGTGTGCACTGCCACAGTTGGCTTCTATAATGTTTTTAAATCTATAAAATCAGGTTGAAAATATTCCTGAAATGAGGCACACACTGAACAATGCATGCACAGTCCTCTATACAGAAGACACAGCAGAGAATCTAAGTCAATTAACCTGTAGGTTACTGCGTAGATCAGACAGAAAAGTGACTGGCGATCGAGTTTTAAGATAGGAATCCAAATCCTTTTTGAATTGAGGTGGCATCACACCAGTGAAATTGGTGAGGATCCGGGGTGCAATGTTAATTTCACTCAGCATGTCCACCTGCCACAAATACCAAGAATCAGAATCAATTATAGAAGTTAGCAGATTATACCTATGCAAGAAAACTGTTGGGATTGCTTTCTAAAACTACATACATTATAAATATCTTAAAGAGTGTGCCACAACCTTTTATCAATCAGTATTTCTTAATTAGAATACATATACCCCAATACACATAATGACATTTTTCATTCAGTAAAATTAGTTTTTCTAAAATGGGTAACAAATGCTGTTTGTGGAGATCTATTAACCACTTTTTCCAAACTTAAGATTTCAAAATCAAGTGCAAGAAAGGATTCCACTTTTAATCACCAAGAAAGAAGCCCAAGCAGAAGAAAAGGACATCATTCCTTTTGTAAAATGCAATGAAAGAAGGTTTAAAAACCCAAGTAGAGAATACATAAAAAGTCAAGTATTCATGTTCAGGGTGGCATAACTTTAAGTGGTCCATTTTTCTCCTTAAATGATTTAAATATACATCAAGAACCTGTGAAATATGAATATTACAAAGGTTTGTAGAATCTGTAATTTTGTTGTGTGGGGCTAGTTACTGCCCAACTTTAGACTGAGGTTCTATAATTATAGCTAAATTTAATGTAAAAAATATAAAATAATAGCAGCCAGACATATTCTATGAACCAAAATTCAGCAGCAATATTACACCAATCAGGATTAATAGCATAATTAGTCCCCTAACAGTACCATTCATTACCTAATACAACATGTGTGTTAGAAACGGGGGTGGTCATTAAAAAACAGACTGCTAGGGGCTGGCAAGATAGCTCAGTGGTTAAAAGCACTTGGCTGCTCTGGCAGAGGACCTAGGTTCAAATCCCAGCACCCACATGGCGATTAACAGCTGTACATCCAGTTCCAGGGGTCCTCTTCTGACCTGCACGTGCATTACACAATATGCGATACACTATACACATTAAATAAAAACAGTAAAATATAACAAATAAGACTGCTTGTTAGAGAAAGGACTAAAATATTAAGATTTAAAACTTTTCCTCTGTTAGAACTTCACCTTCAGATTAGGAGTGAATGGGTCTGGGAGCCTCATGTTTCTTGGGAAGGCACTCAGGATCAAATTTCTTAACTGGATACAATTAGGTGGTATCACATCACAGAACCCATAATGATAGTCACAAAGGAACTCCGGAAAATCATGCAAAAGAACTAGCAGCACTCTTAGAGTACCCTGTTTAAAAAAAGAAATGCTTTTATACTAAAAGGAACAATTTTTTCCAGTTATGAATCTAACTCAGGTCAAAAAGTACATTTCAGTAACAAAAAAATTTCTATAGGTTTAGATTATAAAAATAAAAACATGCAGAAATCATGAAAAACTGGTATTAGGAGTTTACAGCCTTAAATGAAAATGAAACACCTATGCTCTTAAGGTAACAAAAGCAGAGGACAGCACACATCAACTGCAACACTTTAGATACTGAAAGTGGGGATGAGATCAAAGCTAAAAGCTAGTTCTTAATAAGGTTTACAAATCTGACTCTTTCATACACATGTGAAATACAAATCACCTTAGCAAGTTGAGATAGGTTTGTTCTAAGTCACAAATGGGCACATTTAGTTTAAGATTGTAATTTTGACAATAGTAAACTTTAAGAGTTTTCTCAAATGACACCTTCCTTTATAAAGAGTGAAAATGCAACCTATGAGAATGGGAGATACTCGGATACATTAACAAAGGGCTTGTGAAGAAGGGCTGGGGATATGGTTCAGTTGTAGAATATTTGCCTAGTATGTTTAAAGCCCTGGTTTCAAATCCTAGCACTGGGGGTAGAGGTCTGGAGGGTGGGATGGGGAAGGGGTATGAATACCATTTACTTGCCTAGTATGTGTGAGGCCCTGGATTTGATTGCCCATGCCACAGAAAAATGAATTAAAATTAAAAATTAAGACATAAAAATATGATTAAGAAGTCATTAAGAAAATGTAAAATCAGGTTTGGCAAGACGGAGAAAACTTGACTTGCTACTGGAACTGGTACTGGCACTATATAAAACTAGAGTGCCTGCAGCAGTGGGCCCAGGCAGTAAGAACAATAGGCCGTCCTAACCTCTGGCAAAGAAGTATCTTTAGCTCCTTTCAAGTTATTTTTAAGTACAAATGAATTACCTTGTAGAGGATTTGCATAGGTTTGGTGAGTTCCACATTCCTAAGGAAAGGCGCTAAATATTTGAATAAATCAATCAATAGCTGTGCATACATAGGCCACCCCTAAAAGAAAGAAAGGTATATGAGTTAAAATTATATATTTAGATGTTTGGCCTCCAAAAATGTTGCCAAGCAACTACACTGTGACCTACCCATCTTAATGTGAGTAGAGAATTCTGATGTACCTCTCCCAGACCAGTTGCTAGATTTGTCTTAGAGAAGACATACATCCTAGCACACAGAAGGCTGAGAAGAAAACCTGAATCCCAAGCCAGTCTAAGGTACAGAGCCTCCCTGTCTCAAAAACCAAAACAGAACAGAACAGGCAGGTGTGGTGGCGCAAGCCTTAACCTTAGTACTTTTGGGAAGCAGAGGCCAGTCTGCTCTACATAGTAGCACCTTGTCTCAAAACAACAACACATACAAAACAATCCAAACCAAATCAAACAACAAAAACCAAACCAAAATTTTAAAAGACCAAGTGTTAAGGTAGTGAAAAATTTATCTCAAACAAGCAGACTCCAGAGATTTCAGGAGATGGTCTCTATCGCCTTTAAGAAATTTAACAGAAGAGAGGAATCCGCCTTGAAGAAATTTCAGATTACAACATTCAGCCAACTGCAGGCTGGCTTCCTTAATTCCTTGTTTGAATTAAGTTCTAGATCGCAACCATTTCTTTTCCTACCACCAAATACTAGCAAATAACCTGAGTTTATAACATGAATTGTACTTTCAGCTAAAACTGGCCCGCTTACCATATATACACACCCACCAACCATACCAATTAGATTTCATTCTTCTTTTTAAAAAACTGTTAATTCTAGAAATTTTGTGTGTTGTGTGTGTGTGCATGTGCATACACCACAGAAGTCAGAGGATAATCTTTCCTTCTACCATGTGAGACCTGGACTCAGGCTGGTAGACTTGGCAGCAAGCACCTTGAACCATAAGCCATCTTTATCAGCCAGTGTTTCATTCTTTTTTTTGTGGTTGTATGTGTTTCTTTTTTCTTTTGTTTCTGAGACAGGGTCTCCCTGTAGTCCTGGCTGGAACTATAACTCACTGAGATCTGCCTGCCTCTGCCTCCTGAGTGCCAGGACTAAAGGCAGGTGCTACCAGGTCTGACTAATTTCTCAGAATTTTATTCAGTATGTTTATTCCTCGTGGAGAAGAGAATACCAAGTTCATTAAAGGACAATTTCACTTTCTTGCCAAGTTCACATCAACATAAAGTATCACGTTAGTTACATTTTCGTCTGGCCTGAAGGACCAAACAAGGGTACTTTATGTAGTACTCCTTTGCCATTTAATTTTAAATTGAAAGAAACTTACCATATTTAATATTCTTAAATATTAAGAGTATTAAGTTACCGGCACAGACAGCCCATCCCCAAACGGGAAAGCAGCACCTAGTCACTCAAGAAAGCCTTTTAGGCAAGGTAGTCAAGTACTTGATAAGCCTCTCTGAATCATGTAATTCAACAAAAATAGAATCCTTTCCAAATAATATGCTTAGAAAAAGTACAACTACCACTAAGTGACCAATAGAAATTTACAGTAAACAGTGCTACGAAGCCCCAAGTATAGTCTTCATCTGAGGAGATAAACTGCAGCCACACCTTCTGCTGTGGGGTATGTGCCAGCATTCTTGCAATAAATATCCGATGGGAAATCAATTCAAGCCAAGCATATACAAAGCCAGGAGCTTTGGTAGGCCTCAAGATATGGAATGTGTTGCTGCAAGGAAATAAAAACAAAAACTCAAAACTTACAGTGAATAAGACATGAATGTAGAGAACATGCATGTTACTTTACAGATCCAAACAATCAATATGCATTGAAACACAAAGTTTTATCTCTTTTTTACTGTATTAAGCCCAGCAGCCCTCAAAGAAATACCAGCAAGACATGCTGACACCTGCCTATGATCCCAGCACTCAGGAGACTGAGATAGGGGGGCAAAACTTACTAGTTCCAGACTAGCCTGGGCTACCTACCAAGACATGTCATCCAAAAACAAACAAATCAGCAAGCTAGGTATGAGGGTGCATGCCTCTAATCCCAGCAAGTGAGAAGATTGGGAATTCAAGATCAGTCTCAGCAACATAATTGACTTTGAGATCAACCTGAGCTATGCTATGAGACCCCATGTCAAACAATAAGAATGAATGGAAATCTCTAACAAACCCAACAATACTCACCAGAAAGCTGTAAGGGTTTGGAAATTAATAGTTTCCAATACATGTTCAGGTGCATTGAGTTCCAACAGCAGCATGATAAAAATCCGATGGTAGGGAAGCTGCTGAAATTCACTTTGCCGGACATCATGGTCCTGTAGGAGAACTCCCACTACTATTCCAAGAACCTATAAAGAACATATAGATTACAGCCTGTAAATCAGACAATCCACTTGCCACTTTTAAGTCATGCTTCTTTTATCGTTCATCCTTGGATTAGACCAAGGACTTCACATATGCTAGGCAAGCACTCTACTACTGAGTTCTAGCCTCATGCTTATTTGGTCACTTTAAGACAGGGTCTCACTAAGTTGCCCCAAAGATGGTTTCAACTTGCAACTTTCCACGTAGTATTTCTGCTTCAGTCTCCTAAATAGATGAGATTAGATTACAGGCCTACATCAATGTATGCACAGCACATGTGTGTCTAGTGCCCGTGGTGGATAGCAGAGAGCACTGGATTCCCTGGAATCGGAGTTAGAGAAGACTGTGTGTGTATGTGCCATGTGGGTGCTGGGAACAAACCCAGGTCAACTGTGCAAGTGTTCTTAAGTGCTGAACCATTTCTCCAGCCCCCATAACTTGCTCTCTTAAACCTTACCACATTAAAGGGAAGGATACATATACCATTTAAACACAAATTTATATGCAGGTAGCCAAAGGGACATTTACTTATTTGACTCAGCCTGCAGTATTTGTTTTCTTTGAATTTTAGTATCACGGGACCAAATTCTCCACAAATGCCACTAACTTTTTCTAAAGCTTCAGAATCAGGATGTTGCTTTTGTTTGCCACATTGAAATGCAACAATGTAATTCCTGAAGTTAACAAGTAGCAAACAGTTTGACATTTAGTACAACTGCAGAACTATCATTTAAAGAAATGTCTTGACAGCCTATTTCATTTGCTCTGATTAGTGAGGGGCATGAAGGACCCACTTGCATTTCTCCAAGAGGAAAATCTAGAGTCAATGTTCATTCATTCTTGAACTATTTTAATATTTAAATTTCTAAGAATCCTACTGTGTAAATTAGGTCAATAAAAGCGACTCCCAGTATTACTGGTCTACACAGCAATACACAATAATCTCTGGTAAGGGGAGACACAGTAGCTAGTATACTGTAGTGATCATTAACACACTGAAATACATTACAACTCTTTTGGTAATGGCACTATGATGTTCTTTTTCTCAAAACTTGATGGATTATTGCTAAATTTAAGGATAGAAAAAGTCTATTACAAAACATTTTGGGGAAGGGCTGGGCACAAAAGAGTTGAAAAACAGACTTCAAGTGTACAAAGACCTTTAAGTCAAGACAGGATTCCAACCTTGTTCAGCAGGTTAATCTTTGTGACAGTGTTGGTGGCCTCCCCTGAGTGCTTCACTAACAGTGCAATGAGCCGGACAAAGGCATCCAGGTTGTGATAGCACTTGGCTCGTATCATGGTGGGATTAGCGGCAGGATTGTGTTGCTGTTCAGCCTGAGCACGATAACTGATTTCAACACACATTTCAGTGCAAAGACGAAAAAACCTTGTTATGAGGTCATCAGTCTTCAGTATTCCTTGTTGGTGCATCTACCATGGGAACACACACACAAAAGTCGACACAATGAGATAACACTCAAGCTTTATATACCTTAACTTTCAAAGAAACATACTTTCATTTATTCTGGTTTTGAATTCTTTCAAAAATTATCAGGAGATAATTTCCCTATTAAAAAACCAAGCAGAATTCCTCTAATTTTTAATTGGGGAAGAATGGAAGATTGAAATCAACAGCTTAACATTATGGCAATTTGAACAAGAAAGTATCTCCAAATAATGTGGAAAACTATGTACATAACCTTTTAGAAAGACTTTTTAAAGTCTTAAGACATTCTGTACAAGAGATAGTCTCTCAAGGAGACTGAATTCCCTGTATTTTACTTCCCATAAATAAATATACCCATAAAATTAAAGATAATTTCCTTGATTTAACGAATGACAAAACTATTGAACTTCAAACAGCTACTCCCAGAAAAGTCAATAGTTAATTTCAAAAATTAAAAACTCAAGACTATATCTATTTAAATGTAATGACTTGTTACACTGTTACAATAAATGGAAAAGGCAAGTTCCAGGTCAGGCACCTTCTAAAGACTGCAGAGGGAAGGGGTCAGTGCTTACTAAGCAAAGTTCAATGGGAAAAACCTGCAAGATTATATTGGAAACTTAAGAACAAACCAAACAGAAGAGCTCAGAAGCACTGAGATGGGTCACATCCATACCCATGAAATAGCAATGACCACACCACCAGCGGGCATAAATTTCTTCCAATCAAAACAGAAATCAAACTATGAATATGGACAATAGCTTCTCAAGTTATATTTTACAACTTCTAGATTTTTTTAGCAGAAAAATTGACCAAGTACGTTTTACTAGGTATCATTTATGCTGAAAAGTAAATAACCACTTGAGAATTCACCAAGTTCTTCCACACTCAGCCATCATGTATTTAAACAGACCTAACTTATCTTTCTTTGGCAATACCCGAAGTTTTGTTTTCAATCTGAATAAAATAGTTTATCTGTTATGGCTCATCTGAACAAATATTGAAGTTTTACTAGAGAAATTCTAAGGTCAGTTCCTTTTAATTCCTTGCACCCTTAAAAGCAGCCAGTGAGATGATCAACCAGAATGCTAAATGGGACCATGGCTTTCTTCCTGTATTTTTTTCTAGTTCATCCAGTTCATCTATAACTCTTGATGCTTGATAAGCTTAGACAGCTTGGTTCCCAACACTTAAACCCTAATTTGTATAAAATTCAACAAACAGCCGTATTGGAGAAAATATAATAAAACACTATTTAAGTATTTTTTGGTGTTGTATCATGCTTTAAAAACATAATTTTGTAAAATCTTAATTATCTATTAGCTCATATATACTCCAGCACTAACAATTATTATTAGCAAATTTTTTATTTTGTAGCTTCATTAGTCATTTTCTAATCTTTTATACATTGTAGGTATGACAACTGGAATGGGGTAAATAGGACTAGAGGAGGAGGGGAAATGCTGAATTTACTGTGGCTGTGATCAATAATGAGGAAATGCCCAGGCCACACCAATTTAAGAGTGATAGTGACATTTTTAGTTTGCATGAGTATGGAGGTAACTCTGACCATATGAAGACAAGATTAAACTTTAATATCGGAGTTATCACACCCTACTTATGTTGAATAAAAAGCACCTTTCTTTCCAAAAGCTCTACCTGTCCAACAAACGCAGAGAAAGCTTTGGTACTGTCACGGCCAGCTGCGGCTGAATGGTATAGATTCACCCATTCCCTCAGAAGATACTCTGCCTTCTCCCTCAGGCCTGGAGGGTCATCATACTCTGAGGCTTGAGAGATCCCAGAATGCATCATAAAGTTAGGGCCTCCATGAGCACGATCAATCATTGCTTCATAGTTGGATCGTACCACTTCCATCAGCTGTGGCAATCTAGTATGATAAATCCAGAGTGAAAATCAGTTTGTCCACAGTTGTAATTTCACAGATTGACAATCGGAACATTTAATAAAACCAGTGATTATCTCATTTTAGCACTTCCATATTTAAACAGAACTTTTTTTTTCCTGTTTGTTTGACACAGGGTCTTCCCGTAGCCCCAGCTGACCTTGATCTTGCAGGAGATCTACCTGCCTCTGCCTCTGGGATTAAAGACATGCACCACCATATCCAGCAATAAAACTATTCTTTGTGACTTTTTATCTGCTTGCTTACAAAGCTGTAATACAGCTGGGTATAGAGGCAAACTCCTTTAATTCCAGCACACAAGAAGAAGCAGGTAATCGGTGTGTATGTCTGAGGTCAGCCCAGTCTACACAGTGAAACCCTGTCTCAAAAAAAAAAAAAAAAAGGAAAAAAACCCACAAAAGATTATAATATACAAATGAATGACTCTGATTAAGCAATTAATACTACAAAGGTGCCCACTGAAAGGGAGCTGGTTCTCAGTGTCAGCAAGTAATCTGGTCATCGTTTGTCTACTATGTGTGCCATTTTATTTAGGAAACAGGCCTATGAAAAGTCTACTTGCTTAAAAATCAGAGAGATCCCAAGATCTTTCTGTCTCTGTCTACCCAATGATTAAATAATAAGTGTACATATGTACGTGTCACATGCATGTGGAGACCACAGGACAGTCTTGGATGTTGTTCCTCAAGAGCTGTCCACCTTGTTTTTTGAGACATTCTCACTGGGACCTGCGGCTTGTTGATTAGGCTAGCCTGTCCATGCCTCCCCCAGCACTGGGATTACAAATGTGAAAACATGCCTGGCTTTCCAAAAAAAAAAAAAAAAAAAAAAAAGACAAAAACCAAAAAACTACCACCACCAAAACACAGCCCTGGGATCAGGGCTGGATCAAACCCAGGTACTCTTGCAAGCCCTTTAGTTATTGAGCTTTATTTTCACCCCAAATATAACACTTTTAAATGTGAGAGCCAGTGCTCAAAACACGTTTCTGGTACCAGCAAACTTTATTGAACGAACAGCTCTCTACCAAGAAAGCAGTTAGCTAAGCTTTCACACTTGCAGGGATAATTAGGCCCAACTAACATTATGGTTTAAGTAAAGGAATTACAAAAACTGTTAGTGAATATGTACATTAATTTCTAAAGCTTCTAGATCACTAAGTATATAAGAAAACAAAGTATTTCACTGCTTACCCTTCTGGAGCATTGCCTCTAGAATGAGCATTAATCCTCATGAGGGTTTCAATGGTATGGAACAGATCTGCCTCAGTAACATGGGCAACACTCCTTTCATCCACCAGCAGAATTTTGACCAACTGCATAGCAAATGCTACAGCCATGTAGTTTAAACCATTCTCCATTGACTGGCAATAGAGCAAAATATCAGACAATTAGAACAAAAGCACTTCCTAAATCCTTTAGAAATTCAACTCAAGTTAAATTTCCTCTATACCTGAGCTAGATGAAGATCATACTGCTGCATGTTAACCAAATGATTACGAATTAACAATTCCACAGCCTCCACATTATATTTATATTCATCTCGACATTCAATTAGGCACCTAGAAAAAGTCAGTATTTTAACCACATTGTTAAACAAAAACTTACTTTATTCAATAGACATCTGTTCTAAACAAGGATGCCTTAAGAGACAACAGCAGAGGCTGGAGAGATGGCCCAGCAGTTAAGAGTACTGGCTGCTCTTGCAAAAGACCCAGGTTCGAATCCCAGTACCCACATGACAGCTTAGAACCGTCCATAACTCCAGTTTGAGGGATCTGATACCCTCTTAAAATAGTCTAGAATATAAAGGTAAAACAGACCTAGCATATACGAGGGCCTCATCACTCAAACAAAAATCACACAAAAAAAGCCTCAGCTAGTAATGAAGTAAAACAGGTAACCTCAAGTTAGCCCAGACTTTGATTTCGAATAGAAAGTAAGGATTCAATTCAAAATTCTAAAAGTTACCAGTGACTGCTACTGCTGTGAAATCATGGAAACAAATGGACTACGCTTTATTCCTCAAAGGCATGTGCTAAAATCATTCAACAACTCTTATTTCTTAGAATTAGGAGATCCAAATGTCCCATTTACCTTCTGGGCAAAAGAAAAATTTCTAGATAGAAACAGGCTATGTATATCAAAACTGGCACAATAACAACTCGTTTTCTAAGGTTACCCACCTTGTGATCTGTTTGTTGCACCATGGAGATCCATATGCTCTGCCATCCTGTAGTGCTTTTAGAACCAAGAGATGGCACTCCCTGTAGCGCAGCAACAGGTCAGCATCAGCACCACTTGTAGCATCTAATAAACCCTCTACAGCCTATAGACAAAAGAAAGCATTCAAAACCATGAGAAATACAGTATTCAGTCCAACTACCAGAGCTAGAAATTAAAGGTCATGCAAACTACTGCATAATTTCTGAAGCCTCTAAACTTATCTACACTCAAACTTCTACCTAGTTTAAACACTGTGTTGTCTCAAGTCTCTACCTAGCCAAAATTCAGGGATCCCCACCTAACCTGCCCATTTCCCCAATACATGGATCAATCTGTCACTTAAAATCTAAAGAGAACTAGGCTGGTGGTGCACACCTAATCCTAGTGCTCGGGAAGCAGAGGCACATGGGTCTCCGAATATGAGACCAGCCTCATCTACTTAACAAGTTCTAGGTCAGCTAGGTCTACATGATGAGAAGCTGTCTAAAAATAACCTCAGGGCTGTAAAAAAGGTTCAGCAGTTAGGAGCACTGGCTGCTCTCAAAGAGGACCCAGGTTCAATTCCCAGGACCCACATGGATGCTAAAAACCGTCCGTAACTCCAGTTCCAGAAGATCCAATGCCTCTTCTGATTTCCAAGGGCCTTGTACAACAGGGATAGATACTCTTACATATGTGCAGGCAACACACTCATACACATAAAATAAAAATAGATTAACAATAATTTTTTAAAAAAACCACAATAAATAAGTCTAAAGAGTTTTAATAGTTTTTCTTTATTCGTATTTCCTTATGGAAAAGGATTTCCAACTTTACTACTCCTAACCGCCATGACTACATTCTACTGAAGAAAAATCATCTACTTATTCACAGAACTTGTGTTAATTTTTAAAACTCACTTTAAAAATATTTTATTTATTATTTTTATTTTATGTGTATGAGTGCACTGCCTTCATGTATGCTAAGTGCAGCAGTGTTCTGAGGTAACCACAGAGATCAGAAGATTCCCTGGAACTGGAGTTACAGACAATTGTTTTAGCTGCCTGTGGGTGCTGGGAATCTAACCTGGGTCATCTCTAAGAGCAGCAGGTGCTCTTAACCCCGAGCCATTTCTCCAGTCCCCTTTTAAACTAATTTTTACATAGGTAGATGATTATAGGTCGTAAACTCTATAAACCTAGTTCCTTTTTTCTACAAGTAGCAACTTAAGAACCAACCTTCTGGAGTAATCCAAGAGCAGCTATCGCATCCCGAGAGTTTCGAGATAACACTACCACCTCCAAGAGACTTCGAAGAGCCTGGGCTTGAGGGTTCATGGCCAACGTTGGAGGAATGGCATGTAGGTGCTGCTCCAGTTCTGTAATGCACTTATCATAAATCTGAGCTACATCATCTGTTGCCCAAGCCTGCTATTTTAGCAAAAGAAAAGAACCAGAAAGATACACACAAACATATTAATATCTTTCACTGGCAGATATACCAGTGAAATAGAAGTCAGCTCCCAGTTTATTTTTTCATTTAATATATGAAGGCTTCTTCTATGCTCCTTTCTTGAACTATTCAGTCTTATACTCTTAGGTAGAGTATAGTGCAAGGAAGGGGCACAGGGGCTTCAAAGTGTAAAATATGGCCGATACCAACAGAATCAAGTGATCAGAGAACATAGCACAACGACATCTATAACATCCAACAGTACAAATTAATAAAGTGTTCCAAATCATAAAATACACAGTACTCAAACCAAATGTTAAGGCATGATTGGACAGAGAAAAGAATACTGCATGACTTCTGTGCTTTTCCTCTCAAAAATATACTGCTGGGCTACAGAGACAGTTCAGGGGTCAAGAGCTTACTCTTTAAGAACTCTGACAACTTGAAGTTTAAGAATTCTATGAAGGTGTTAATGTTTAATTTCTTGTTTTTAATGCTTATACTCTATGGTTACACAGGATGCTTTTTAAGATATATGAACAACCAGATCATCATAGTACATAGTAAAATACCAAGTGCTCAGGAGATTTGAGTTAAGAAGTAAGGATTGCTAACAAGGTTAGCAGGGCAATATAACAGAACTTGCCCAAAGTTAAAATAAATATGGGGGAGGAGAATGATTAACCCAAAGCATATAGGAAAAAAACTATGGAAACCCTCTACTTTGTAAGCTAATTAAAAAATATAATTAAGTGGCAAGCAGTAGAGAATGAAAAAATAGTAAATGCTGGGGATGTGGCTCACTGAGTAGAATACCTGCCTAGCTTGCACAAGGCCCTGACCAACCCCACTTCCAAGAGTAGTGGTGCATATCTAACCCCAGCACTCAGGTAGGGAGCAGTAAAATAAGAGGTATATGGTCACCCTTAGCTACGCTTAGTTTGAAGCCAGCCTGGGGTACAGGAAACTCTCATACACACACATACACATAAATAAAAAACGAAGAATTTGAACGGAGCTCCTGTGCATGGGCAGATAATCCTTCTCCCCAAAGCCAAAAGTTATCAAATGAAAATCCCAATGCCAGGCATGGGATACCTCCCTACAAGCTCTTGCTCAGGGAGGCCTCTGAGATTCTCAAAACAAAACAAAAATTTAAAAACTAAAAGCCAGGCACATGCCTTTAGTCACAGCACTCAAGAGCAGAGGCCAGATCTAAGTTCAAGGCCAGTCTGTTCTAAATAACAAGAACCAGACCAGTAAGGGTTACAGGGAAACCCTGTACTAAAACGACCAAAAATCAAATAATAAAACAAAAAGACACTGCCATTGTTCTTGGTTGCCTACTAGAACTAGATGATTAAGACCCTACTGCTGAAAACACCACAAACTTTGGTTACAGGAGGACACAGAGAAATCAAGGTGAGAAGTTCTATGTATACAGGCTGCTGGGGAAGGAGGATAGGGGAGCCATCAACAGTTCTACCCACCTGTGAACCCTGCAAGCTACAATATACACCTGCCAGGCAAGAAGTACCCCCTGGGGGCAATAGAGGCATGGTATAGAGCTAACTAACCACTTTCCAATTGTATCTGAGCACAACTCAACAAGAGGGAATCCATACCTAGTCTGAGGTTATCATAGGTCCTAGGGAGGAACCTACTACTACTGTTTTGCTAAATGGACATGTTGTCAAACTATCTTCTAAATATTTATCTTTATATCCATACATTAGTGTTCCTCTCAACCCTGGTAAGAATTTTTTGTTTGCCCAGTGTGTAGCAGTCAACAGAGAAACTCAACAGGTCAATAAGTGAAAGCTGAGTGCTCAGCCTTGAACAGGACATCTGTATCACTCCCTCCGAAACTTAGGGAATAACATGAAATAAAAGCAGAAATAATTTAAGTGCCAGATAGGAAGGTATAATGCAAAAAGTTTTCTCCTGGAAATCACACAGCTAGTGCACTAATGAACTCAGAGTAGCTATGGTCACCTGCACAAGATGAAGCTCACCAACATTCTACTATGGATGGGGGAGACAGAGATGAGGCCCTACCGCAACTGAGGAGCTACTGGTAGTTAATGGCTGCTAAGGGGTTGTAATGATAGCTAAGTTGTCCTTGAGCTACTAAATAACCCCACTTTCATGCAGATGCAAGCAACCCTAACTAAACTCAGTGGGTCTTTTACTTATGTGTATGAGTATGTTGGTATATGTGAGAAGGTCAGAGGACAATTTTTGGGAGTCGGTTCTCTCCTACCACATGGGTCCCGGGGACTGAACGCAGGTCTTTGTGTTTGAGGGCAAACACCTTAACGTGCCAGGGCCCATCTTGCTGGTCCATCAGTAGGTTTTAAAAAAAGTGTGTGTGTATATGTGTGTGGTATTTCTGAAAAGAAATGGGGTTTCAGAGGAACTGGGAGGGAGAATGAGAAAAATGGGAGAGTGATTAATAAAAATACACAAAATTATCAAATAATAAATTGAATTTTTTAAAAAGAGCACCTTCAGAAAATGCATATTTAATAAAGATGGTCTATACATACATGCATACAAAGATACATAC
The DNA here is from genome assembly GCA_035773235.1 of Eospalax fontanierii. Taxonomy (NCBI): domain Eukaryota; kingdom Metazoa; phylum Chordata; class Mammalia; order Rodentia; family Spalacidae; genus Eospalax; species Eospalax fontanierii. The sequence continues at coordinate 17,108,196 of CM069552.1, forward strand.
ACATACTTCCCCACTACCCCTTATAAGTTCCCAAGAAGAAAGTGATGTGTTTATCAAAGTATACTTTGTAAAACAATTTAATACAAGTGAGGTTATTTACCTTCATGGGCTGAGCTAAAAATCCTGTGGGTTGACTTAAGTCATTTGTCGGTAAGAAGCCAGGTACATTTCGTGCAAACTCTTCATAAACAGCTAGTTGTTTTGGGTCCACACCACCAACCTTAAAAGAAGAAAAATCTTTTTTGACAGAATTCATTTATTTTAAAGGTAGAAAGTTTGCACAGGGTAGGAACTTGGAACTCTGACAGTCATTGTGCAACACACATCAGCATGAGTAAGTATGCATGCTCATGCTCACAGACATACAATATAGAAGGGGCGGGGTCTCATTTTCCTGTTAGAGTAACCCCTCACTTAAAGTCATGCCTTATGTACAGGCACACGTGTAATTTCAGTACTTGGTAGGCAGAGGCAGGATGATTACAAATTTGAGGTCTGGGCTATATATGGAAACCATATACCAATAATCCAGATAATTTTTCAGCAGAAAATGCCTCAGTTAGTAACTGTACCAGTGATATTCTCCCTTAATGCTGGTAAACAGTATCAGATTCCTCACCCTCTTATTGAGACCAATAAGTAAGTGTCAAAAAAAAAAAAAGTTCACGTTTCAGAAAACGTGAAAAGCCAAGCTTAGTGGAAAACAAAAGCTAATGAGCATACGAACTCTTTTTCATACCAACATTTTAACAACTTAGGGGTGTGAAGGAATCAATTCCCAGAGCTGCTCCAGGGCAGTTTTAAAGTGAAATGCTACTAGAAATGCATTCTTCAGAAGCAATAAGTAGACACACTCCTCTAGTCTCAGTGAAGCATTCGGGCAACAATAACAAACACAGAAAAGGTGAATGAGATGGGGAGCCTGGATTCTCACTTTCAGCCTGATTTGCTCTGGCATCCGCTCCGCTTGGTATGTTAGCACGACAGGATCACAGTATCTGCGCCCTTCTTGCCTAGCATGTTTTCTCAGCTCAAATTCCTGCAAATGATAAAAGTCACTGAGGTTCTTGTTACAAGACATTTCCTCAATATAAATGAAGCTACAACTTTAAAGATAAATGCTAAACACTTACAGTTGCTAATCTCTTGTCCATCTCAGGGCCTGCTTTTTCTACTGCAGTTTTCTGAATAAAACAACAAGCTAACTCACAATTGTCCTGAGCTAACTGAGCAGCTGCCTGGTCCATCATTTCCCTTTGTTGTGGGGATGCAGTCTATTGAGAACACAAAAAGACAAAAGAAGAAAAAAAAATTGTAAAGGACAGTAGAAGATGCAATATATTCAAACAAAGCCATTTTAAGTCCTGGGACTACTTATGAATTGGCCAGGATCTGAAGCAGTCAGCTCCCTCACCTGTACGATGAAAACCCCCTCAACACTTATCAGTTTGCTCTAAATGTAATGCACAATGAGAGCTGTAAAGTACAAAATAAAAATTCTGACATCTGAGACCCAAAAATAAGTTAACTCAGAGAATGTGCTCTGACTGAATAAAAAAAAAAAAAAAAAAAAACCTTAACAGTGTGGACTAACTTTAATAGTCCACAGTGCTCTATTCCAACAAGTTTAATCTAAATTCACCACAATCCTTCATTGCTTTAAGCAAGTATCTGGCTACTTAAGTATCTGCTAATCACTGCTAAGGATACAACAATGAGAAAGAACTCAATATGACATTCTGCCTCATAGAATTAATACTAACAAGTGGAGGTTCAATTGAGTGGGACAGAGCTTGCCCTAACCTGAGAGGTCCTGGATTTGATCAAGAGGGAGAGGAGAAAAGTTATTTTAACATAAAGCAGTAATGTCCATTGCCACAGGCAAAGACAGACTCTGGCAGACAATAATTTTATTGTACATAAAATAACCAACTTACACGAAGGGCTGAGGCAAAACTGTTTTTGAGGTTTGTAGATATGCTCATCAATAAAGGCTCCCTGCAAGTTATCATGGCCATTCCAGCTGTCAAGTTCCGCATCATGTGATGAGCAGCTATTCGCATTCTAGATTCTTCTGAATCTAGGGCAAAATCCTTCCTAACTATTTGTTCACATGTAGTCATGGCAATCTTAATTGACCGATCCACTACAGGATGGACTAGCTCCTGGACAGCCCGTTCAATAGCTTGCCGCACACACTGCTTCAACTGTGGATGAGCCTGAAACAAAGGAATCTAGAGGGAGAAAGAGAGGCACAAATTAAGTCATCTCCTTGTTTAAATAGGTCAATCCAATTTCCATCAGTGACTTTAGTATTACTTCAAGGTTACAGAAATAACCTTCCACTTAATATTAACCAATAAAACCTCAGAAAACAGAAGCTGGGGAAAAGCAGCCCATATACCCTAATCATGGTAATAGGTTGTTTTTTTCCCCCATCAACTGAATTTTCACAGGCAAACTATTCATTACAGATGCATTTAGTAGCTTATTAACATATGACTTGCTAAGTTAAATTATGGCTAAAATCTTGCTAAAAAGGCAATTTCTAAGATGCTGGAAAAATAGCTCAGCAGTTAAATAGTACTTGCTGCTCTTGCAAGTGGACCAGGGTTCAGTTCCCAGCACTCCCATGGCAGCTCACAACTCCAGTTCCAGGGGCACCAACAACCTCTTCTGGCCTCCACAGGCACCAGACATACACATTATACACATACACACATGCAGGCAAACACTAATATACATGAAATAAAAATCTCTTAAGAAAATGCAACTTTTAAGTTTACAGAAATGTATCTTTGCTCAGCAGTGGCATATGTCTTTAATCTCAGCACTTAGGAAAGCAAAGGTAGGTAGATCTCTGTGAGACTGAAAAAGAAAATCTGTTTTATTTTGTTTTGAGATAGGGTTTCAGACTAAGTGAACCAGGCAGGCCTGGCTCTCAGAGATCTGCTGCCTATAGAATGCTGGGATTAAAGATGAAGACCACCATGCTTGGCTAAAACAAAACTTTTAGTCACAAATAACTGCTCAGAATAATAGATTTTATGGTGCCCAAGTAGGTCTCTTGCTTCATTGAAAGACCGTTTCTGGTCTTTTATCTTCATCTAGTGCATTAACAAAAACCTTGAATCTGCAAACATTATTTCTGAAAAGCCAATGACAACACTGCTTCTGAATTTTAAAGTGTTAACAGAGCATGACGGCACAAGCATACACATAATCCTAATACCCAGTAAACTGAGGTAAAAGGATAGAAAAGTTCAAGGCTATATACGAACTTAACAAAACTAAACAAAAAATACTATGTCAAGTAAGCTGGTTAAGAATAAGGTGCTGGGGAGTAGATGGCTCAGCGGACCAGAGTGGAATTCTTAAAAACCAGGTGGGTGTGGTAGCCTGCTTAATCCCAGTACAAAAGAGACAGAGACAGAATCACCAAAGCAAGCTGGCCAGACAGAACTAAAAGACAGCAAGCTCTAGATTCAGAAAGAGACTATCTCATTGTATAAAGTCAAGAGCAATTATGGAAGACAAGTCACATCAAACTTGGGCTTCCACATGCACTGTAGAATGGGCATACATGCAGAGACACACACACACACACACGAACAGACCAAGGATAATAAGCAGTAAATTACTGCAGATACATAGAATAAATACCATCTTTCAGTATAGAAGACATTATCTTTAATGACTGTAGCTCAGACAGCACACTGAAACAATATAACTGAAAAGTACTGACTCTTACATCAAGATGTACCTAGAAAAAGATCAGCCAACAGCTTTACCTTGCCACCAAAATGACTTAATATAAGGCATGGGTATGAAAGTAAAAAAAATACACTGATATACATTAAAGGTCTTCTGATCTCTGTAAGAATTGATTTTACTACTGAAATAATTTAATCATCAAGGGTTGGGATAAGAAGGAAACCAATAAAAATCCTAATCACTAAAGAATAATTTTTAAAAGAGGAGAGGAAGTCTACTTATACTACACATAGTTACAGATTCCTACTAAGAATAAAAGGAAGAGTTAGGGTAAGGGGGAAAAAAGGAAGGAAAGGTAACCTAAGTATTCATTTTGCCACAAACCAGAGCTAAAAGAATGGAATGATATTTACTTACTGTAGGGTTTAGAGTAATGTGAGGTGCCAGGCCTGCAAGAGAATATACATTGATATCGTGGTAGCTGTACTGTGGCTGTGGTGGAACTGTTGCTGTACACGTAGTGCTGGTAGCTGGTGTTGTAGAAGTTGCTAAATGTAAAGTAAGAGACAAAACAGGACATCTGTTGACTGTACACTAAAATTAGGTGGCTATCAAGTGCCCTCATCTACATAAACTATCTGAATTAAATTCTAAGAAAAAGAGGGTCATGTTAGGTTCCATTTTTCCCATTCAGAAAAAGAAATTCCGTTATTATATGAAATGTGAGCAAGATACACAAATATCTGCCAGAGGTAATATCCCACAGCACAGAAATCAGTAAGGGTCAATTTACATTAGCCAGTCCAAGCTTTGAGTGTTTGGTCTGTATTATGGGCACCTATTTTCAATTTAGCCTTCCCTGAGCTCACTCACTTGAAAGGAAGAGGAGGGGAGTGCTAGTTGGCATATGGCATGCTCTACCAATACCCCACTGTTTAACACCCCTACATCCTAGCTATGAGCCAACATCCACACTGACACACACTTGGCTGCTTGATTTTTTTTTTTTTCTGGACAGGGTCTTACTACACAGGCCAGGCTGGGCTAGAGCTCACTATGCAGCCCAAGCTGTCCTCTGAACGCACAATCCCACTGCTTTATAGTCTCTCAAGTGCTAGGATTATACGCCAGTACCACTATGCCTGCCCCAATCTTCCTAGTGCAGATAAAAATAATGTTCTCCTGGCAGTTATTCCTGGTCTGGCAAACCTTGGATTTAAACACAGACTATTCTGCTATTCAAGTATTTCTCAGACTTTGCACGAAGAGATAAACTAGCCTGATTGGGATATGAAGACAATGGATTAAATCATATTTGGTTAAGATTATCTTATAAAATGGCAAAACAATCTAGTAAATTACGACTGTGCTTGACATTACTTTCACTTGATAATTTAGAAGACAAACCAAAAATTTACACAGCATATAGAGGAGTGTATAGCCTGCTTCTCTATGTGGAGCTGTACCACCAGAATATTCTTGATTAATAAAGGCTAGACTGTCACACTCACTTGTTGTTGTGATGGGAGGAAGTTCTTCTGGCTGCTTGACATCTTTCTTTGGAGCAGAGAGCTGTTCATCTAAGTTCTTTAGGCGATCTTTATCCTTTAGTAAGTTTCCAGGTTTGAGCTCATTGATGTCTAATGCAAGATTCTTACAGAGCACTTCAATCTCAAACTTCAAGTTTAACTGCACAATCAGGATTTGATTAAAATTAAGAAAATTTAGCTTTATTTATAATATATATTACAGTCATCATCCCCGTCCCCATAGTCTTGTCTTTACTATAAAGTTTAATCATGTGAGGGGAGAGAATACTCCAAAGGATAAAGAAGCAAGAAATTTACCTTTAAGTCATGTTCCTGGTGCAGCTCAGCTAATACATTCATAATTGCCATTGTCCAGGGGTTTGGAGGCCTAAAAACCTAAAGAAGAGCTATGCATTAAGCTAGCTCCAAATTCAACCTTTAATTTCTATTATTTCCAACACTTAAACCTAGGTGACCATGATAAAACCCAGAGCCTTCCCACCTATAACACATGCCAGAAAAACAGACAGACTCAGTCTTATAACTTCACCTGACTTTACAAACTGGATTATCTAAAATCATGAAAAAAATGACTGAATGAGCTATGTTCATAAAATCTCTTAGAAATATAAGTTATGAATAAAGTCTACTCACCACACTACGAATGCTGGACTCTAAAACTTTGGCGACAAAGGGTACTACATAAAGCAACTCCTGTTGTCCTTTAACATAAGCCTCTAGCAGCAAAGATTTCACATCCAAGTCCTAAAATTTAAAAAGGATTTTTTTTCAAAAGCTGAACATATATCAGAAGTTTTCACACACTCAAGAGAGGTTTTCTCTAAGGTAACCCCCCAAATACAATTGACATATCTGGCCATTGCTTTAGTAAAAGAAAGAGGGGGCAGTCGCACCTTGCTGGCTTTTTCTATTATACAAGCTATTCTAAGAGACCATGGGCAAAGAATTAAGTAAGAATTCAAACACAGACCAAAATCTTTCAAAAACTCAGTAAGAAAACATTCCACCCAATGAACTTCCAGATATGAATATTAAGCTTAAACTCACAGTGTGTAAGATGGGTTTATTTTTAGCTAATGTGATCATTCCTAGCCAATGTCCCAAGTTCTTCAGCAAAGAACGATCCGAGAAATTGGCCGCAGCTTTATCAGAGGTTAGCAGCACCTGCAACAGTGTCAGAATAAGAAAAGTAAGACGTAAGACAATCCCCAATGTTTGAGAATTCCATTAGGCTTTCTAAAAATAAGCCATTGATGCTGAGAATATGTCCAAAGTAAACCTATTCTATACATCATTGATATTATTTTACTCTGTTCATCATCAAACCGTGAAATTACCTTTAAAAACATCTTGCTTAATAGGCAGAGTACTAGTATGTGCAAAATCCTGGGTTTTATCCGAGCACAACAGAATGAATGAACCAACTAATGAATAGAAAATAAAATTTCCTCAGAGTATGTGGGGACTTCCAAGGATGGTAACAGTCCATGATCAGATAATAAAAGCTGAAGACAGTCATGTTCCTTAACTCCATAAAGCAACAGCAAAACGGCACAAGTCAGCTGTGCGAAAAAGAGTCAGGAATTCTTTTGCACTACAGCGTAACCAAGAATGGGGAAAATTCCCATCCACAGGTTTAAATATAGTGCTAGTTTCTATGTTAGTCCCAGATTACTTGGCAAAGAATGATCACAATAGTATATTGGCTCATACACTGTTTCACTTTCCTACTCAAAAATAGTGGTTTAGAAAGTAGTTTAATTTTATGGAATGAGTATTAAGAGTTTGACCTTAAGCTGCAAAAAATTCCAGATAAAAAATATTCTACAAATAGGCCTTGAATCTTAGAGAGATCTGTCACTTACTAAAATGGCCGTTTCTCTTTTTAAAAAACATTGTGTTTTGCCTCTGTGGGTGTATTACATTTGTGCCTGGTACACTTGGAGGACAGAAGAGCTAGAACAGGAGTAACAGGAGGCTGTGAACTGAACCTAGGTCCTCTTTAAGAGCACCAAGTGTGATTAGCTACTGAGCCATTTTTCCAGCCCCAACAGAATAATTTTCCGTAAGAATGTTTCTTAAAAACAAGGTAGAGAATTAAGAGTATACTGCAAATAAAATCCAAAGAGGAGGTGTTAGGGAGAGGACAAATTAAAAAGATGTAAAACCACAGAAAATATACTAAATAACACTATTTTGATATGTATAATAGAGGAAAAATCTAAAGTCATACATGGAAAGGTAAAAACAAATTTGAAACGGGTTACACATTGGAAGTTGACAATACACAGGGTAATGCCTAAAAGATTTAAATTCTTGGGGCCAGTGACATGGCTCAGCTGGTAAAGACACCTGACACCAAGCCTAAAGACCTAAGGTTTTATCCCTGGGATCTACATGTGTGGAGAGAACGAACTTATTCCCACAAGTTGTCCTCTGACCACCATACACATGCATAAGAATATATGCGCACATGTGCAGATGCACACACACAAATGTTATTTTAAATGTTTTTTAAAAATAAATTATTCACAAAACTCAGTAGTTTACATAAATATCCAATATAGACAATAAAGAGAACTGGGCCAAATTCTACATATTTAGGTTAACAATTCCCCAATTCAAAACAATAAGTAAAGGAAACACAAGACCCCTTACTTTAATGTTTCTGTAGGTCTCATTCAGAACCATCTTGTTAAACTCAGGATTCTTCAATGTGTCCAGGAAGTTTGAATACAGGCTATGAAAGTTTGGCTCAATACTGACTCTCTTCATAACTAGATACTGTGACACCCAAGGCATAAATTCTTCCTTTACAGTTTCTTTCAGCTCTTCAACCTAACCAATCAACACAGGACAGGCAGCAGAGAATCAGTAGGCAGATAGAAAAGAAAACTTAAAAGTCTGGTTTCTGCGAACCACGCCACACAGTAAGTTGCTTCTTACAAAATTAACAGAACCCTAAAACACAGAGCTTAGTTTTTCTCTGTGGAAAATTTTCAGCAACAAATAATGTTAGCTTTGGAAAGTGGCCCCCTAATTTTTTTCTTTTTTGAGGCAGTGTCTCCCTATGTAGCTCAGGTTAACATCAAACTCATGATCTTTCTTCCCCAGCCTCCCAAGTGTGTGGATTTCAAGCTTGTACACCACAATGCTCAGCTGGTATTTACACATTACACCCATTTCTTTATGATAACCTTAACAGTTATCATTATTATAGAAGTATTACTCTTTATTCTTCATAGCTCTACCTCAGTACTTAAGTGTCTGATACTCTGGTTTCTAAGAGCAGATGAATTATGACTAAATTACAACAACAACAAAAAACTATCAGGAAAAAAGGAAAAAAAACCATCATGAGGGCATCACGTTATTTCAAAGAGGCACTCACTGCAAAACAATATACCTGAAATTGTATATGATACTTACAAAAATCATACCTTTTAAAATTTGTCTGTTTGCTTTTCTTTTTAGACAAGGTCTCTATCACTGTGTGATAGACCAGGCTAGTCTCAAACTCCTGTATTCAATGGTCTGTTCTACCTCAGCCTCTTCAGTAGCTTAGATTACAGATTCACATGTCACCTGGCTTATTGCATTAAAAAGGGTAAAATAAATCACTCTACTCATCACAGAAACAGAGAGGCCATTTATAAGCTATGATATCACACTCACCTTCTGTGTCATATTTGACTGGGAGAGATTGTTGAAGATAAAAGCAATTTTCTCTTGGATATTTTCTGGGGGCTCCACAATTCTCTCAGTTTGATCTGTGGCCACAAGCAATGTATCGATATTTGTTGTATTTATAGAAGGCTAAAAATAATAAAGTACATTAGGTTAAATAAGTTGAGATGCTTACATGAAAAATCCCAGAAAAAACTGCAGAGAATAGGTATGGTAAGATGATTCAGTGGGTAAAGGAAGTTCAATCCCCAGGACCCACACAGCAGGAGAGAACCAACACTCACAGGTTGTCCTCTGATCTCCAAACACAAGTCATGGCATGTGTGCATCCACACAGATACACACAAAATAAACCTAATTGTAGGGGCTGAAGAGTGAGTAGCTCAGCAGTTAAGAGCACTTGCTATTCTTCTAAAGGACCTGGGTTTGAGTAATTCCCAACACCCACACAGCGGCTGAGTTCCAGGGGTGATCTAATGCCCTCTTCTGGCCTCCGCTGGATTTGGGTGCACTTATAAACACGAAGACAATATACCCATACACATAAAAATAGTATTTTTAAAAATAAAATAAATATAAAAAAAATTTAAAGCTGTAGAGGAATTCCATCTGTATGAAAACTACAGTATGACTGAGCACTGTTAATATAGGCAAACACATCACTGAACTATCGAACAGTGGCTGTCCATGGGAACTATAGGGAGAGAATACACAAAGGGAAAAAGGATGATCTTCACACTTAACAATAATAAAATCACAGTAAACGCTCGCTACTAGATAACACATTAAAAACAATCCCTGGGAAGAAGACCTACTTACTGGCACATCTTTCTTAAAGCTGACTCCAGTTGGCCTGGTGACTGTAACCGTTTTAGCGACAGTGGTGGTGGTTGAGGTGGTTACCATTGTGTTAACCTGACCTGCAAGAGGAGCTTTGGCTGGAACCTGGGCCTGGGCCTGGGCCTGAGCCAATGCAATACTTCCAGGAGTTGTGATAGAGCCCTGCATTTTCACAGGAGGATCTCTAGACTGCTGTCCGTACTCGATATACTATATGGGTAGGGAGAGAAAACACATTTACAATTCTTATTAGAAATGAATCCTTGCCCCATCCGGCAAGGTGGGTATTATGTTAAAATAGTTTAGAGAATTAGTCTGGCAAAAGCTTAGAAAGTAGTCCCAAATACCTGCGAACAAAATTCTGTAAGCCCCTAATAAACTTCAAAAATCTCTAAAATTTATGTCAAATGACTACTTTTATAGAATCCTGATGAGTATAACAGAAAACCACCAAACTAAACAGTCAACTCAAAGGTAACTAACACCATAATGGATTATTTTTTTCTTATTTTGAAGCTCAGATAATCTTTCTCCCAACACTCCTTCAATAGTCTTTAGCTGGTGAAACTGATATTGACTGGTGGGGAGAATTTTATTAACTTACATATGTTTAAACTCAGGAGTGACTTGAAAATAAACACATTTTCTATCTGTTTCATGGAGGATGTGTGCACTCATGAGACATTCTGCATAGTGAAGTGGCAGGAACCATTTCTGAATTCCATAGGAGCCCAGTAAGTGTTGTGTTCCTTTTGGGCATTGTAAGAGTAAAGCTTCTTCACTGAATCCATTAAGTGCAGTGGTAACTGGACATGCCTGGACCCTGAATGCCTGGACAATGCATGTTTTGGATTGTCCTACTTGGAAAAAGTCGTTTTTTTCTGTTAAACTGGTTTTACAACCTGAATTTTCCCCTCTTTTGCTTTTCTGTGAAATTACTGGCAAGTAGTTCTTACTATAGTGTTTAATAAAATCACTCTTAAAAATAATAAAACTTATTTTTTGTGTTTTGCCTGCATGTATGTAAATGCACCCATATGTACAATGCCAATGGAGGCCAGAAGAGGGTGTCATATCCCCTGAAACCAGAGTTATAGATGGGTTTTAGCCACCATGGGAGTGCTGGAAACCAAATGCAGGTCCTCTGCAAAAGCAACCAGTGCTCTTAGGGGCTGACTCATCATCTCCCTAGCCTCATAATGAAATCACTTTTTAAAAAGATATTTTCAGGATGGGGAGTGTGACTTAGTGTCTCCCACAATACCAACAGGAAGGCAGGATTTTAAATATAATCTTTCTTATTTCTTACAGGATGGACATAATTTATCTAGTGTATGTAAAATTTAAAAATTGGGGCAAGTGGGTGGCACACATCTTTAACCCCAGCACCCCGAAGGCAAGGGCAGATAGATCTTTGAGTTCCAGGACAGCTAGGGAGGGCTACAGGGAGACCCCTCTCTCAAAAGTGCACGTGCGCACACACACAAAATTAGCTATAATAATCTTTTACTTCAAGCTGATTGACCAAATGTAACTAAAGGCATGTTTATCAACTCAAAACCAATCACTAAAAATGGTTCTCAAGGGGCCAAAGAGTTGGCTCAGCAGTTAAGAACACTGGTTGATCTTGCAGAGGACCTAGGTTTGATTCCCAGACACCCACATGGTATCTAACAACCACATATAACTCCAGTTCCAGGGAAATCAGACACCCTCTTCTGACCTCTGTGTGTTACACAGCATGGGTGCACTTACATGCATGCACTATACTCATATACATAAAACTAATTTAAAAAATGGTTCTCATGTTTTAAGATTATAAAAGATATGAATTATTCACTAAGTTCATTTTTGTAGAGACTAAAACATGTCTACCTCCCCCCCCCCAATCTAAGTCAGTAGCTCAAAACATCTTTTTTTTTGGTCTTTTTGAGACAGTCTCTCTGTAGCCCAGCTGGCCTGGAACTCAAGAGATCAGCCTGCCTCTGCTTCAGAGTGCTGGGATTAAAGGCATGTAACACCACAGCCCTCCTAAAGATCTATTTTTAAGAAACACTAAGTGATACATACATATACAAAACAACTTGAAACTATATTAACACTTAAAGAAGATATATGTCCATAAGCTCAGTTCCGTTTTAAAATCAGGTAGATTATTCACAAATATTACCAAAACGACTCACTAAGTGAAAGATTTATATTCAAAAGTATCATCAGGCTAAAAGGACTAGTAAAAACCTATGAATACCGACACATGCTTCAATCCCAGCACTTGGGAGGCAGAAGCAAGCAGAACTGTGAGATACAGGCAGGCTTGGTCTATACACCTGGGGCTATAATAGTGAGACCCTTTCTCAATGCCCCCAAACAAACAAACTTACTCTGACTAAAACAGGAAAATCAGTGCTTAAAACAGTTAAACCAAGAATGACTTTTTAATGTGGTTTATTATTAGGTTACAAAATAAGCAACAGGTACTTCCAGTGTGACTGTAACGATACCACCAACCCCTCACAGCTCCTGCCTCTAGAGCTTGTGGACAAGGGTATAGGACCATAGACTCATATTGAGATGAAGAGTGATATAGAAATCGCTGGTACACTTTTAGGATTTGATGACTGTCAATACGGTGCTGGAAGATGTCACAGAGCTTGAAATTACTCAAGAACGAAGGAGGATTACTAAATTAGATCAGATTTTGCTAAGTGGAAATAAAATAACAATGCAGATGGGTCTGAATTATAAATGGATTTCCTTGATTCTGTTTCTTTTACCGTTAATGTTTAGATTCAGTAAAGCTAAGTTTTTGGTTAAAGAAAAGCAAGTAATACATACACTGAGATTATTAAAAGAATCTTAATCTGGGCATGGTGGTGCATGCCTTTACTCCCTGCTCTGGGGGAGACAGAGACAGAAGGATCTCTTTGAGTTACAGGCTAGTCCGGTCTACAAAGTCAAGTTTTATGCCAGTCAGAGCTATAAAAGTGAGAGACCCTGTGTCCAAAGAGAGAAACAGACAGACCCACCAAGTATGAGGTCAGCCAAGTGGTAAAAAAGCATTTGCCTCAAAAGTGTGATGAACCAGACTGGAGTCCCATAATCCATGTAAAGGTAGAAGGACAGAACAGATCACAACGTAGTCTTCTGACCTCCACAGAAACATGAGAGCACCAAGTACATGTCCCCCTCCCCTACACACTAAAAATTAACCACCTGCAAGTCCAGTCCCAGGCTTTCTTCTGACCTCCGTGAACATTACATACATGTGCTACATTTATATACATGTAAGCAAAATATTCATACACAAAAACAAAAATAAATTTTAAAAAAGGAGTCTTAACCTTAGTATCAAGAGTGATGAACCCTCCAATCACCAGAGAGGTGTTATAGAGAACACTTACCTCCTGTAAATGATGTGGAAACTGCATAAAGTGACTAATAGAAGCCAAGTGCTGACAATACTGGGGATAGTCCTTCAATCTGCCAACAACAAGGAGATTTGATTTTCCATGTACTTAAGAACAAAAGCTTACATAAACAACTATGTCAGGTTCGTTTTCCACACTCTATACTTATTCTGAAGTAAATGTCAAAGGGAAAAACAATAGCCAGGCACGCACAGTAGCACATACACTTAGTCCCAACACTGAAGAAAGAGTGGGGTCAGAAGTTCAAGACTAGCCTGGGCAAAACAGACTTTATCTCAAAAAGCCAAAAAAGAATTAAAATATCCACCAGAGAATATAAAAATGGGGGGAGATGCGAGATACTCATGAACCTCACTGCACATGAGAAAATGAAACATTACTCAGGTATGTTAGCACAGGTCTGTAATCTTAGCACTTGGTACACTGAGGCAGGAATATTATAAACTCCAGGCTAGCCTGGGCAATACAGAGATCCAATAAAAAAATAAAACCATTACCTTTGCTTTTAAGAGATCATATTTTACTTAAATCAGAACATGGGACTGGGAGTATAGCTTAGTGTATACTTAATGTGAAAGGATTGGGCATGTGTTATAAATGATAATTATTGCTCTTTATGTTTAAAAAAGAACAACAACAAAAAAACGGCATTCCCCAGAACTAGAGAGGCTGAGGCAGGAAATAAGAAGTTACCTTTTTGAGAGATGGGTTGGAGGAAGAGGAGGCGAAGGAAGAGGAAGTATACTGTAAGAAATCTATTTACTCACCTATTTTTAAATCTATCAAGTGCAGCAATACCAAAATAATACATTTTGGATCCAAAAGGCTTTCGTAAGGCTTCAAGAACATATCGCAGGGCCAGACCCAATGCCATGTAAGTGACCAGTCCTTTTTCAATTATGCCACCAAACAGGCAGGCTGTTATATGCAGTTCTTTATCCGGGTACTGGGGGAAAAATCGATATTCTTCAAACAAGTTCCTTAGCATACAGTTAAATACTTCTCGTTCCCTTTTTATAGTAGAGTCTTTAAATCTCTGCAACATTTCTAATACCTAGAAAAGCAAGACAAAACATCATATACAAGAAACTTTACCAAGACTCTTCTCACATACCTTAATAGTATACTTGCTAAGGATAACATTATCAATAAACGAAGCTTGAGACAAATACAAAGATTTCAAAAATTGATAGAAATACTAAAACACTTTGAGTCAAAGTTCTAAAAACTCCGAAAGGTATTCACAGAGTTTCAAAATTCAGATTTATATAAATCTGAAACACTCACCTCATCAACAGACATGGTTGGATGTGGTGGGTGATTATATATTCGCTGGAAATAGCTGTTTGCTTCATCATCTATCTCTTTACTAAAGTGCTGATTTGCCTCTGGCCACACCTGAGACAAGTCCGCTGTGGAAACAAAAGGCAATTGGTATACATGTTTAAGTCATTCTCCCTGAAAATCTCCCAGAGACTAATTAATATGGCTGTAATTTCATAGGCAGTGGGGGAGATAAAAGAAACTGAATCCAAGTATTAAATGATCAATTTTAATACTAAAGTTGTCCAGGAAGATAAAAAGATTTTTTAAATAAATTGTCTTACTTCGTTCTACTACATTTTCCTCAGGTCTTACTGCAATAACAGAGATTACTTGGTCCAAATTCCTACCACATTTACTATTAATACAATCCACTAAAGTTAGCATGTCTTTACTGCTTTGTAATAAAAATAAGGCTTAACATATTGCATGGCACAGATATAAACACAAAGCATGCTACAAAACGGAACATTCAAACAAATCTTTCACACTAGCATTTTCAAATCAGTTTGTGTACTTTTAATCCTTTTGGCTTGCTTTGTTTTTGAGAAAGGGTCTTGCTTAAAGTAGCCCAAGGTAGTTAGAATTTGCAATCACCCTGTTTCTTTTTCCAGGTACTAGAATTACATGCATCAAAATGTTTAGCTTTTTCAATCCTTGTATCATAATATTTAGTACAGTAATAACAAAGACATGAGTCAATTAATTATGACTATGTTCCCATTAAAATGACTTGTCTTCTAGGTAATATGCAAACCTTAAAAATTGGTCTTAAACTGTATCCTACATATTATATGGCAATATTCATGAGCCATACACTAAGAAGCTAATACGTATTTACTTCATAACCTTGACCAGCTGAAACAGAAAGTTGAAATTTTCTTGGCTGCTCCTGACATTTTTTCATACATGTGGTATATTTTTATCATAGTCACCCTCCTGTATTTTTGCTATGAAGACCAAGCTGGCCTTGAATAGAGAACAATCTACCTTGCAAGTGCCATGTGCCTACATGCCTGATGTTTCTGATTTTTAAAAACTGATACCAACGAATTTGTATGTTAAGATAGAAAACTGAACTCTGTGTCTTTTCCCTTTCCTGTACCTACTACTTCTTTAAGATCTTAAAAGTTAGAGCATCTTATTAACCATCATTTTGTTCTGGCAATCCAAATGAAAAGTGGAGTGATGGCTCTAGCTTTTATTAATTAAAAATTTTAAGCTTATGTGCATTGGTCTAGGACACACAGTAACATGGCTCTATTAACAATATATTAAGGTAAGTCAATGTTGTTGTCTACATAACTCTAAGGACAACACAGTAAGATGTTTTTATATATGTCAGTCACACTTCACAATCACAGACAACACTACCACTTACAAGGTTTCATCTTACTCTGCTGGAATGTAGGCTGGTTGAGTCCAGAGGTGCCCAGTTTCCTCTGTACAAAAGGGTCGTTATTCACTGCAGGAAGTCCAAGGGCCCCAGTTCCTATACCAGTCAAGCTGCCTGTGCCAAGACCACCTACTAGAAAGAATGAAGGAATCCAGAAGTTCTATGATTACTCATATTCTTCGCTTTAAAAAAATGCATTGTGTATGTGTGTGTGCGCATGATATATGTGTGGGTATGTATGCCACTGCACAAGTGTGGAGATCAGAGGACAACTTGTGGAGTCATTTCTTTCCTTCCACCATTATGTGGGCTCCAGGGATTAAAAGCAGGTCTCCAGGCTTACAGTGAGCCAACTCAGTGGAATCATCAGTTATTTACTGAATACATAAAGTATACACTCTCAAAAGGAAAAACATACTCAAGATTACAATGACTGAAACTGGAGTGATGGCTCAGCGGTTAAAAGCCCTTGCTGCTCTTGCAGAAAACCCCAGTTCAGCTTCTAGCACCCACGTTGAGGCAAACAACCATCTGTAACTCTAATTCCAGGGGACCAGTTGCCCTCTTCTGGCCTCTGCAGGCAGTGCACAGACATGGTGCACTTACAAACATGCAGGCGAAATGTACACATGAAGTAAAATGAAAAAATTTTTAAGTTTTTTAAAGATTACAATAATTAAAATTAAGAGAAATTCAGGCTACCATTATATAGCTATCCTGAATCAGGATTTCTATTATTCATCTCTAGTAAAAAATAGAAACCAAAAACCCCAATCCCTTTAATAGTTAGGAGTTGCATTAGGAAGGTTTTAATAAGCTCAATATTTTTGTTTATGTGAGTAAATCTTCAGGTCTAGGACCACATAGCAGGGGCTGGAGAGATGATCAGTGGTTAAAAGCACTGGCTGCTCCTGGAAGATTTGGTTCCCAGCATCTACACGGTAGCTAACAACCATTCATAACTCCAGTTCCAGCAGATGTGACCTCTTCTTCTGGTCTCTGCAGGCACTGCATGCATGTGCTGCACTTTCATATACATTCATGCAAAACACTCATACACATATAAAATTAGAGCCATGTAGCAACAGTAACTAGGTTACTGCACCATGACACTGTAGTCCTTAGGTTTCAGTGCCCTAAACTATAGCCTATGCAAGGCTCAATAGAATTAAATGTTTATAAGCTAAGAATATTGGGAGGTAAATGGTGGGGGGCTAAAAAAGTTTTAGATATACCACTATTTTCAAGGTGGGGTGAGTAGACGGCAGGCAGAACATAAGCCCAAATTTGATGTGTACAGTATTTCCTTTGTGATTCATAAAACTGAATTCTAGATCTTAGGCCTCTTAAGTACGTGATCAGATAAAGCTAGGGAAATGTATTTCAGTGGTAGCATGAGAGACCCTGGACTAAATGCCCAGCACCAAAACAATATAAAATGAAAAAAAAATGTGGCCAGCATGTTACACATAACCATTTGGTAAAACAGAATCTCTACTGAACTAACTCAAATAACTTTACAACCATAAATATACTAATGGTTTACTTCCAGTAAGTCAAACCAAACTAACAATATTTTACTCTCCCCAACTTGGACGTTGACACAGCTTTCACAATTTTGCTGAAGTAGCTTTCTTTTATCAGTCACTCCAAACTCTTACCACATACTAGGGGCACAATGAAATTTACAAATAATTCATGCCCTCAACGTCGGATCCTTACCTGGAAGCTGTGATGATAGTCCTCCAATACCAGTGAATGCAGTTGTTTGATTTGGGGTTGAAAGAGGTGGAAATGCTTTTGCTGGTGACTGAGGGGTACTGAATGCAGAACCCAAATTTGGAGGAAAACCCTGCATACTCTGGGTGTGAGGGGCAGCTGAACCACCTATACTAAGAGATGCCATTCCAGCAAGAGGGTCAATCTAAAGAAAAAGATTATAAAAATGCATTATATGACACAGGTAAAGCAATATTCACCAATACCTCTTTATGATCTTAACTCAAAAACCCACACAATTAAAACAGTATCAAGTATGCTAGTCATTTTTCATACTATTTAAGGAATAGCTTTAAAGAGTTAGGCCCTGCCATGAAGTACCAGAGTCACAGAAGGAAGGGCTCAAAACTTGGAGGGAAAAAATTAAAAAATAAATATAAATTAAAAAATCACAAGATAAGCCTTTTCTTCTATTAATGAGCATTTAGTAATGTTATGGGGCAAATCTGAGCCTGTAGTTTTACTTCCAAAACAGGAAAAGTAATAGAAATTAGAACCTAATCCTTCACTTAAAACACATTGTCAAATTCTAGAATTTTTAGGGGTGGAAAAGATTACTTCTAATTTTAGAAGACACTTAACAAAACAAGATGTGCTATTTGCAAAGATTTTTAAAAATATCTAGTAACTGTAGTCCAGATATCTTTAAAGCACTCCGTCACACCTTCCTCAAGTATGGGAAATGACAAGCAAATGTCTTTTTTTGTAAAGTAGACAATAAAGATCACTAAGTGCCCTTTCTTTCCTTAAACCCCAATCTGCCATTCAGTGCAACTGGAAACTGAAGTGGAATATGTTGCTCCCAAAGAGAATGGGGTGGTCGATGTCAGGGAGTAACTTAAATGTACCTTGTTTTTAAAAGAGCAGTTCAGTTGCGAGCTGAAGAGCCCCAGTTATAACAAGTCGTTATGCTCTAGAACTGTTGCTTGGCCCGTGAAGCTACAAACAAGACACATCAGATTCAAAGGCAGTGCTTATTTCTCAAGAGTGTAGTTCTAATTTTAAAAAGAAACTCTCTTCATTTACCTAAATAAGTGGTTTTATATCTTTCCTCTCAGAGTCATACTCTATTTGATGATTAAAATCTATTCTTGTTTATAATACCTATGGATGGACCACCTTTAAAATATGATACACATGCAAATATCCAAAATAAAATAAACAAGTATTAATGATGGTGTAGAAGATTGGTCTATTCTGAATTTATGAGCAAACAAAGACAAGTTTCAGCATTCAGTTACCTGAACAGGAGAAATGGCATCCAAACTGCTAGCACTAGGAGGGCGACCTTTTGGCATTACTCCAGGTGGTGGCTGTCTGGCCTTATTCATAACATTACTGCAATTGGCTACCATGGTGAGGATGGTCTCTGATAACTCCTGAGAAACACTCCTAAAATGAAGAGGAAAGTTAAGTATATATTTGCTATTTCCCAGAATTCCTAAAGACATCAATCTGACTTTCTAATCAAGAAAACTTTCTGGGATACAGGGCTAAATTTATTCTATCACAGTCCTTTGCATTTGTCATTTACCACTAGGAATTTCTGAACACTGGTGTATCTTCAAACACTGCTAAAAGTTATACTTGAACAAAGACACTGCATTAAAAAAAGGAAACAATTTCAATACAAATGGAATACAGTCCAAGAGAACATACTTATTAAATTCTCTAGAAAAAAACATACTTAGAAACTGTATTTAGCAAACACAAAACAAAGTGACAAACATCTAGGACAAAATTGAGATGTAAACCTACCCTGCTATCTTATGAAACTATAACAACTCCCATATTAAGATAGTCTATGCAATACAGATACCTTATTTTGTAGTGACATTAGGGAGTAGGGATGAACGTACAGTGGGACAAGCCTATAATCTCAGGTAGGCAGCAATATTGCTTAAACCTAGAGTAGTTTGGGGTTAGCGCAACTGAAATTAACTAGACCCTGCTTCTTTTTGCTTCTTTGAAAGAAGGCTTCATGTGGCCCAGGCTGTCCTTTAACTCCACTACGTACAGACTCAAGAGCTGAGCTACGATGCAGTTTATATGGTTCTGAGATTGAACCTGGGGCTTCATACATGCTAGACAAACACTCTATCCACTGAGCCACATCTCCAGCCCCCCGCCCTTTTTTTTTTTTTTTTTTTGAGACAGGGTATCCTTGTAATCCCAGTTGGCCTACAACTCACTGTAAACCAGGCAGGCAATTGAACTCACAGAAATCTACCTATCTAGGTGCTGGAATTAAAGGTATGTGCCACCACACCTGGTCAAAGGCAGTTTCTTTAAAACAATAATGATAATAAACAACAATACTGCTCACAAAACTTAGGAATACAGTATACTTATCAATCCTAAGTAGTCAATGGTACCCCAATATTACAAATAGACAAATGCAGCAAAAACAACAAAACAGTACTGCTTAGGAAAACAGACCTCAAATGCCTCAGTAAAGTACTAACAAATGAAATTTAGCAGCATGCTGAAAAACATACACACAGAATGATGTGAGATTTAGTAATAAGATGTGAGGTTGAACATCCAAACCCTCCTAACGTAATAGATCACATACCAGGAATATTAAAAACAAACAAACAAATAAAAAAAACATGAAAATTTCACCAAATGTCATAAAAGTCTTTGACAAAACGTTTTCATTATAACCACCTACTCAAACTAGAACTGGAAGCTGGGTTCACACCTGGAATCCCCAAGCTGAGGCAGGAGAATTACCCTGTCAGTTTTGAGGCCAGCCTAGTCTATATGATGAGTTCCAGGCCAGTCTGGGCAACAGTGAAATCCTAACTGAAATGCCAAAAATCAAACAAACAAAAACCAGGGCATTGAAGCTCAACCTAAAAGGAGGTAGGTATCTAGGAAAAAAAAAAAAACACAAGTATCAACATGATAAAACATGATGGACAAGAATGTTCCATTCTCACCATTCAGGACAAGAAATGAAAAACATCCAGAGTAGAAATTCAAAAAAGTCATTTATATTCATTGACCACATGACCTCATATACCAATAAATTTAACAAAAATTACATCAAGACAGCTCAGTGGGGAGAAACTCCCTGCTGTCGAGCCTGACAACTTGAGTCCAGAACCCAAATGATAGAAGGAAAGGACTCCTGCAAGTTGTCTCCTAACCTCCACTACACACTGTGTTCTGTGTGCTCATGGCAGACACATATGAAAACACAGGTGCTCTTCTTTTAATTAACAAAGATGTGCAAGACTTGTACACTGAAAATATCACACTGAAGACCTAAATAAATGTAAAGGCACCTAGATTCGTGGACTAGAGGCTTAATTGGGATGGCAATATATTCCAAATCATCAAAAGACTAAACACAAGAACTGTTAACATCCCAAAGCTTCTTTGTAATTCTTTTGCAGAAATGAATGCACAATGTACAAACTGACTTTGAAAGTCATATGGAAATTCAAGCATCCATGAACAACTGCAATGATCTTCAATAAGAATAAAAAACTTTTAATCCTCCAAATTTCAACATTTACTAACAAGATGGTACAATTAAGACAGTGTGGTATCAGAGTAAGGAAACTTTATATATGTGTATTTGTATGTGCCTCAAGATGGACTTAAGCTTTTTTAAAAAGACAATTAGAAAAAAGCATTCTCATTGAACAGTGTTGCTGGGCTAGCTCCAAATACACATATCAAAAAATAAATGGGAAAAATTAACACAAATGGATCTATTACACATTGTTAATATTATGGTAACTTGAACTAAAATATCAATAGGTTTTTTTGGGGGGGGCCTACATGACGAGAGTCTTACAATGTATCACTGGCGGATCTAAACTCTCTATGCCATTCAGGCTAGCCTTGATCTCACAGAGACCTGCCAGCCTCTGCCTTCAGAGTGCTGGGATTAAAGGTGTGTACAACCATACCTGGACCAATGAATTCTCTTAAACTGCTATCATTTTCATTTAAACCTCACTTTTCCCAAATCAGTAGACATCAATATAACCCAATTATGTATTATAGTCTCCCGACTGTTTTTCAGGCAGGGTCTTGCCATGCTGTCCTGAACTAAGTAGACCAAGTTGACCTCAAACTCCTGATGATCCTCCTGCCTCTGCTTGCTAAGTGCTGGGATCACAGGCATGTACTACCAAGCCCTGTCCAATATAGTCATTTTGAAGCACATTCTTCTTACCCTGCACAAGCCTGTAGACAAGCCAACATTGTGGCTAGAGTTTCAGCAGGAAGTTGAGCACTTTTGGGCTGATCTTTCTCTGGGGCAAGTCCACCCAAAATAGAAGGGCACCTTCTCTTTAAAAAAGTCATGCATGCTTGTATAAAAGGCTCCTGAAAAAGAAAATGTTTCGTGGTAAATTTTAAATTCACCTTAAATGCTTTTAGATTGAAGGTGTGAACTAAGTACTGAGATTACAAGCTATGAGACTAGAGAGATGACTCAATGGTTAAGAGCACTGCCTGCTCTTGCGCAAGACCCAGGTTTGAATTCCAACACCCACATGGTGGCTAACAATCATCTGTAATTCCAGTTCCAGGGAATCCAACAAACTCTTCTGACCTCCAAATTCATTCCATGACACAGGTACACTTACATACATGCAGGCAATACATATAAATAAATTTTTAAAAAAGATTACAATCTACAGTAAGTGATGCTTTCGATGCCACTTTAAGAAGGTGTTTTTTGGAGGGTGCAGAGATGGCTCAGCAGTTAAGAGCACTTGCTACTCTTGCAAAGGACCCAGGTTCAGTTACCAGAACTCACATAGCAGATAACAACCTCGTGTAACTTCGGTTTCAGGGGTTTCAATGCCTTCTGGCCTTAATGGACAACAAGTACACCTACGGTACACATACACAGAGGGAAGCAAAACACTCATACACATTTTTTAAAAAGAAAAAAAGGTGATTTGGGGGATAGGAATATGGCTCAGAGGTAAAGCAAGCAACCATGCACCAGGCCCTAAATTCAATCCTCAGAAATATCTTTTAAAAAATATTTGTTTACTTAATTTTTACAGAGTATGAGTATTTTGCCTCGAGTACATTGAGTCCATCTGTTGTGTGCAATACCAGTGAAAGGGAGAAGAATGTGTCAGATCCCCTGGAGTTACATACAGCTCGTTGTTAGCTGCCTTATGGGTGCTAGAGATCCAACCTGAGTTCTCTGCAAGATCAACCAGTGCTCTTAACTGCTGAGACATCCCCTCTCAGCCCATTGAGGAACATCTTCAAAAAAATGTTTCCTTAAGACATTTTAGGCACCAAACTTTTAAAGGAGAGTGGAAAAATCCTGCAGACAGCTTACCCCATGTTCTCTTATTTTATCTGTGAGCCACTTGTCAAGTTTGAGGTATTCACGACGTGAAGCAAGTGCAGCAAGGTCAATAACAAAGGCAAATGGAGTGCCATTTAGCAGCATTGACAGAGCCTAAAGCAAAAGATGATTTAAAACATCAAGTCAAGTAATGACTACTTCTTTGTGCTACTTTCTATTTCCTGTTTTTTGCAGACAAGTCTATTAAATAAAAATATATTGACTGCTACTATTTCTTTGGTCGTAATTTTTTTTTTGAAGGAAGGCTCACAACATTTAAACAATTTAAGACATTCAGTGTTAATATTATGCCTAGTCAGATTCTAACCAATTTGTTACAGGGTTGAAATGTAACCTATCTTCTATAAAACTGTATCTCAGATTACTCACGACCAAAAGTGAATCATCACTTGCTTTAAAACAGTCTTGACAGGGCTGGGGATACATCTTAATGGCAGAATGCTTTCCTAGCAGTTCTAAGTCCCTGATGTACAATTCTGAGCAACACACACACACACACACACACACACACAAATCCCCCAACAACAAAAAAACTTAAGCCTTATAAAACACAGACCAATAAAATGGAACTGTTATGTTTATTTAAGACCATTCTCTTTGCTCTTCCGATGTACAAAGCAAAAATTCTACACCTTAACTCCAATGAGTTAGTTGCATGTAAATTATTACCAATACATACACATTACATTAAAAATCTGTTAACCACTAATAAACCAGTGTTATTATGTCCCTGTGAAGTCACCTTCAAGTCCTGAGCCACATCAAGTATTCGAGACAATTTGGCCTGGTCATACTGCTCCCCTCTCATGTACCATTCTGCCATTGCATGCATGATAAGTTGGCGAATTGATGGAGACTGTCCCTAAGAAAAGAGAAGGGAAGGTTAAATGGTAATACCACTAACCATTTGATAGGTGGCATTACAATACAAATAAATGCTCAGCTAATTTTTATTATACTTAAGAAAAAAATTCCATTAGTACACATGGAACTCAAGCCTCAAGGACTATGCAATTACAATAACATTCTTTGTATCTTCCAAAAGGCTTCTAAACCTAAGCAAGAGTCAAGCATTCAAAAGAAACGACTTGTTTTATCAGCATGTAAATCTGCCTATTCATTTTTTTAAACACAAAATCAGGATGTAATAAGCCAAGTGTGTTGTGTGTCTAACTCTGGAAGCGAAGGAAGAAAGGTAGCCACCCTGAGCTACACAGCAAGACCCTGCCATTCCCACACCCTCCCCCTTGTGCCTCATGAGAAATTTTATGCAAAATTGCTTGCTGGGGAGATAGTTCCAGAATGCTGGTACTCCCCTAATTTCTTAGGAGACACTTTGATCTCCCAAGAAGGCATACTATGATGATACTGTTATCCTGCTCGTTATATTTTAATAAATTGCTACATTCTAGCCTCTTTATTATTGTTCATTATTCTGTAAACTTTCAGTTGAAGCTCTAATGAGTATGAGTACTTAAGCAGAGTTGCCTGTGCTTTGGGCACTCATGCATGAGTGAAAAAATAAACGCAAAAAACCGCACGAGTCCCCTGGTCTTTTCTCAGTTCCATGATAATCCATTTCAGGTCCCATGGCTGCCCCCTGGTGGCCACACATACCCACAACAAAAACAAAACTGGTTAAACACTGAAGGCTTTTGAAAGGCATTTTACTACAAACTCTAAAAATTAAAAAGTAAGTTCAAGGTCATCATGAGCTACACAGAGAATTCTAGGCCAGCCTGGGACACGTGAGACAATGCCTCAAAGCAAGCAAAAAATTTTTCAAAAACAAATATAAAACCTATGGCCAAACTCATTTATGATCTTTCTCAATACTACTGAAAGCAACTTCAAGACCTTTTGCTTTGCTTTTGTTTTGTTTTCTGAGACAGGGTCTCCCTATGCAGACCATCTCAGGATAGGCTTCATCTCACAGTGATCTGCCTGCCTCTGCTAGAGTGCTGGGGTAAAGACATGCGCCACCACACCCAGCTCCTTCTGCTTTTCATAATAAACACTGAAGCTCTTCATTGCTGTCAAAAAGAGGAAGTCCTAGCAAATTTTTAGAATGCTGGTTAAAGAATAATTATCTTACTTCCTTGCTCTTTGGTATTTTTTTCATAGGATCCTAAAATATAAAACATGTTGGATGACAGCAGGTTTGTCTACTAGAGCACCAAATTTCAGAAGACGTCAAGATTACTGAAATGAAGAACTGATAAAGCAAATAGGTCTTACCTGCCCATGCCATGCATAGTGCAAAATAATGGCAGAGTTAGGATGGTTTCCAAGGAAAATTGGCATCAAAGTAGAGATGAGTTCATGGCGTAAGGTGTGCCAGGAGGTGTTGATTTGTAGTAAGGCCAATACCAACATGTCTGGACAATGTTTGATGGGGAAGCTGAAGAGTTGTTTTACTTGCTCATACTGCCCAACCTCTGCAAGCCTCAACAGAGATTCAATCAAATCCAAGCTCTTCCTAACAAGAATGAGAGAAGGATGCTCTATCACTGAAAATATAACCATACAAAAGAGGGGGAGGTGTTGCTGGGCACTGAACCCATGATCTTCCAAGTACTTTACAATGAGCTATGCCCCTGACGTCCAAACTGACTTTCAAAACAAGTGACATCAACTATAGAACTGAACCACATTTCTGTCGTGCTTTGGTGTTAATATTTTAAATGGCTGCTATCTGGGTGCTGGGTGCTACAGCTTGGCAGGAAAGCATTTGCTGAACATGTGTAATACAGCTTTGGTTTCATGACCACGTTTGGGGAGAGCAGAAGAACCATGCTGTTATGCTTACAGACTAATTAAGATGAAACTACCAAACATTTATATAACCATGGTTCTTCATTACTAAAGAAGGATTTTTGACTGGGATGAAAAGACAAGAGTATAGAGCAGTCAAAAAACCAAAGTAGGTGACAAGCATGATGGCACCCACCTTTAATCCCAGTACTTGGTAGTGAAAGGCTGGTAGATCTTTATAAGAGCAAAGTTAGCCTGATCTACGAATCGAGTTCCAGGACAACTGGGGTTTACAGGGAGACCCTATCTTTAAAAGGGGGAAACAAAACGCCAATACACACATATAGATATAATTTATATACAAAAAAATTTCTATTAAAAATGTGGCCTTAACATTTACTATGGTAATAGTAAACAGTTTTCTTCTGGTGTAGTGCAAGTTTGACCTCTACAGTATTTATTTATTAATTACTCTTGACCAAAGAAGCAGAATCTAGTTGGCTTTAATGAAATCTAAAGAGCTACCTCCACATTTAGGTCATGATGAACATGGGGAGAGAAGACAAGCTAAAGACCAATAAGGAAATGGAGAAGCCGACAACAGAGTAGTCTAGAAAACAACTGATCCATCAGTGGCCAAAAAAAAAAAAAAGTTTAGAGAGACCACAAAATTAAAGAAAGTGTGTGACCCCTCTATATGGATTGTGTCCCAGAAATGGTCAAAGACATTTTGAAACCAGAGACCTAAATCTATACATCTAGCTATATAGTAAGGAATTGTTACTTGTTAAATATAATATTTCAGTTTTATAAAATGGGAAGAAAACACCTGTTAAATGAAAATGAACACTGCTATACACATTAGTCTTGACAGGGAACTGGGGGAGGGAGGAGGGAAATCAACTAGTTTAGAAATCTAATGTTACAGGCTAACAGTTACTAAAGAAATAAGGTTCAGAACAAACAACTGTTTGGGCTAATCTTTCAGAACAGGTAACAGCAAAATATCCAAAAGCTAAATAAACTGCTCCTACTTGCCTATTTTTGTGAATTAATATTTTAGGGACATCAATATTGTTTATTGTACTACCAGAGCTGAGTAGTTGCTATTGAGACTATCTAACCAACAAAAACTAGGATGGTAACCCTTTAATTGATAAAAGTTTAGCATCTTTAATTTTAGAAAAATCTAGCAATATTCAAAGTGCATTTAATTATCCTAATCTGCTAAATGTCCTTTTCTAGTAGGGGACAAGAGGACAGTTGTTTCTTATTCACGGAGGAATGATACTCAGGACGCCCTGAATAAAATTACAAAAGAACATTCAAGCTCCAAATATAAAATGGCATGAAATCTACCCTTATCATTCTGACATTTAGAACACCCCCAGGTTACTTATGCTGTCTGATAGTGCAAATGCCATACACATAAAGGGAGAATTTTCTTTCTGGATGTTTCTGACCTGCAATTGGTTGAATCTATGGATATAGAACCTACAGATTAATTATAAGAGTGACTACAGTTACAAATAAAGTGAAAAAACATTATAAAGTAATGTTCCAAGATGTCATACAAGCCATGTCATATCCTAGGTGTGACTTCAGCACCCTTATCTCACAATCCCAAAGGGATAACTGGAAAAGAGTTCCTGAAGAAAACCAATCTAGATACTAAGCCACCAGTGTCAGAGATTTGAAAATGGTACTCAAAAAAGCCAAGTAATTTAGATGAAGTAAATTTCATGAACTGACAGTCTTGGAACAACTTAACAGAAGCAAGCAAGCAAGTGTACAGAGGATCAAGAATCTTCTCACTAACAAGGAAAGCACAAACCTCTTCTGAATAGTAATTTCACATTTTTGATGCTTTAGAAAATAACAAACGAAACATGAGACCTTACAAAAACAAAGTGTTAACTATTGAGTTTAGTGACATAGGATTTTATTCACCAACATCCTCTATAAAAACCTAAGTTCACTAAAAACAAGATGTCCTTTAAATACGTTAATGTGAGTTTTAAACTTCAAAAGGTCAGAGTGACCCTTTTCAAGAAAAACGAACAGTGTTTACCATGTGGCAATTTCTCGATTGTCATCCTCTGGTGGAGCTTTCAGAATATCAGTGGCAACAGTATGACAGGGGTAGTCAGCAAAACAGAAGATCTCTGGGTTTATAAGGGAATGTTGAATGAAGGAGAGCTGGAACAAAAAACAAAGTCCTTACTGCCACAAATGATTACGAATGCTGTAAAAATTTCAAACACTTTCATGAGGCTCACCTCAGGGTTATTAGAGAATCGCCCTTTTTAAAAAAAAATCAGAATTATTTGCCCTTTGAAAACCAGATAATTCAGAAAAATGAAAGCTGGTAATGAGGTGATCCTAGAGACAAATATCATCAGACTTGGGGAAAGAATTTAACTGCTATAGCTCAGATTAGAACTAAAACCATGAAAATATAGATACAAATTTGACTATAATCCCTTCTTTCTTGAGCTATGCAAAATAAGTTCACCTTTGTAGTATTTCAATCAATGGTAGACTGCACTATATAAAGAGTAATTTGTAGAATTCTTTTCCTTCTATAGCTAAATAGTACTCTTACCTGGCCTTCTGCATGTTTCCAAGGTCTGTATATGAAGTCTACGGGAAACACTTCCATACCCAAACCCCTCTGAATGCCATAAACCACATTATGAAGACCTTTGCTGTCACGGATTTGAAATCCAGGATGGTCCAGTTCATAAGTTACTTCCTTGAAATTCAAACTTGGGTTCTAATAAAGACAAAAGCATTTCAAAGTTAAGGGAACAAATATGGGCTAATGTTGATGCTTTAGCCAGAGTTAAGCTAAACCTGAAATTCAATCAGGATAGTCTATCTTAATAGCACACAATACAGTATGAAGAGTCTAGATTTAACCCTGAGGAAAACGCCCATACAACAGTCAAGATTTTAGATCTCAGGAGAATTTAGCTATTTAAGGTTTGAAAGCATGACTGCCAACACACAAAATTTCTATTTTCTAACAAAGCAAAATATTAATATTGTCTGCTTTCAAGCAAATATACAATGAAAAAAGAAGCAAAACACTGTACACACTGTATTTCTACTAAGACTGTCAATTCCTCAAGAATATTCCCAAAAGATTTTCAAGTATGTGTCTCTGCATTATATATCTATTTTAAATCCAATGATTACAAGTATCTAAAAATAATAAAAATAAATTTGAAGTATTAAAAAATTATCTAGGTATGGTGGTATGGGTCTCAAATCCCAGCATTCAGGAGGCTGATACAGGTATATCAGGAGTTCATACTCAGACCCTGTTATAACGAGACCCTGTCTCAAAAATAACACATTTAGCCTAAAAAAGTTGAATACAAGTTAAAAAAATTTTGATGTACTAAAACTGTAGTGGAGCTAGAAATTAAACATAGGACCTTGCACATACTAGGCATTTACTCTATCACTGAAATATATAATCTTTTAAAATGAATTTAATATGGCCTAAGTGTATGCTGTTTTTATGAAGTCTCTGGCAATATACACTCATATTCTAGGCCTTCACAATCAAACATCCAGTCCCACATGCTCTACTACATTAATTATCCTATCTAGATATACCTTTTTCTTTTTTTATTTTTTCTTTTTTGCAATGTTGGGGATCCAACCATAGGCCCTGCTTCGGCTAGATAACATTCAACTACAAAGGCACATCCACAGTCATGTTTTTTAGCGTTTATATTGTAATTTTACTAGCCTTTTCTATAATCAAGTAAATAAATATGTACCTCTGTATTACAACAGCCTACAATACTCAATTCAATGCCACAGTGCACAAGTTTGCTGGGGTAAGAGCACAGGTGTTTAGTAATAGGCTATTCCACCCAGATTAGTATAAGTATATTCTATTCTAATTGCATAATGACAAAACTACCTAGCAACACATTTCTCAAACTAACTCCTTGTTAAGCAGCACACACTGCCCTATGAAGAAAAATAGTAAAGGCCCAGGAGGATTTTCAAGTTGCTGCCTAATCTTGGGCAACTTACAAAACTATCTCAAAATGAAAGTTTAAAGAAAAAACAAGCTATGTAAGACATCGTTGCAAAAAACAAAACACTATCACAACTGCAACAAAAGCCCACCAGGTCTAGAAGATAGCTTAGGTGCAAGTACAAGAACCTCAGTTCAGATCCCCAGAAACCACAGCAAAAACCAGCAAGTGTCACGCATCTATAATCTCATTGCTGAGGGGCAGAGATAGATTCCTAGAGCTCACTCACCAGACATCCAGTTGATGAGCTGCAGGTTTACTGAGATCTGTTCTCAAAAAAATAAGGTGAAAGCCTGAAGAGAAGGCTTAGAAGGTAAAGTAGTTGCATAAATAAGGTCCTGAGTTTGAACCCCACAGAAGCCGTATTAAAACCTGAATGGGTCCTGTAATCCCAGTGGCTCCTTCAGCAAGATGAGAGGCAGAGACAGAAGAAACCCTAGAAGTATGTGAGCTATATAGCCTAAAGCCAGTAGCAGCTATCAACAGCAAAAAAAGATATTCTGAATCAAACACAATGTTAGGCTAGGACCCACACATGAGGTTGTACCCTGATTTCCACATGCGCGCGCACGCGCGCACACACACACACACACACACACAGGGCTGAGGCACTGGCTTCAATTACCAATATTATCAGAAAATAAATTAACAAGAAAGCCTACTAATTCTGACATTATCAGAGAACAGAATAGTTCCCTGTAAGTACATTTTCCTTGTAGGCTGTAAACATGGAAAACTGAAGCTGAGACATGGTAGATACATAACTGGGTACCTGATAAGCATTGAGATGGGTATAATATAGCTCAGGAAGAATGTCTAACTAATGTATGAAGCCTTAGACTCAATTCCCAGTACTCTACAAAAATTCTATTCAAGCCAGGTATGGTGGTGCATGACTTTAATGCTAGCATCTGGGAGATAGAGGCAGGCGGATCTCTGTGAAATTGAGGCCAGCCTAGTCTACATATCAAGGTCTATGCTAACTGGGGCTACAGGGAGACCCTGTCTCAAAAAATTTCACAAAGGGATTGGAGAGATGGCTCAGCAGTTAACAGCAATAGCAGCTCTTGCAGACTACCTGGTTTTGGTGGCAGCTAACACTGTCCATAACTCCAGTTCCAGGGGGCCAGATCCCTTATTCTGTCCTCTGAAGGCACTGAATGACATGCAGATATAAATTCATACACATAAAAAAAAAAAAAAAAAAAAAACCACACCCCCATTTAAAAAAAAAGTCTAGTCAAATTTTGCACATGCCTCTGATCCAAGCACTCGGCGGAGGCAAGAGGATTAAGCTACACAGGTAGCTCCGAGCCAGAGGGGTTTGAGTTTGTTATTTCTGCTGTGCTGAGATTGAACCCAGAGCTCCCAGCATGATAGGCAGCCATTCTATCACTAAGCTACATTTCCAACTATATGAACTAATTTTTTTCAAATATTGTTGCTTGTTTTTTCTCAGACAAAATCTCATGATGTAGCTTGGCTGGTCTGGAACTTGATGCCTTCCAACTTGTGACAACAGTCCTGCCTCTGCCTTCCAGGTATGCACCACCAATCCAGCCTGTGTTAATACTTTAATGTCATATTTTGTTCTTTTGACATTTTCTAAGTATACCGTTCTCCTGTTGAATAAATTTTTTTAATCCCTCATATACCTAAGTTTTGCTTTAAGTTTTATTTAAGTACTTTGGTATTTTGGTCCATAATCTGAAAATAAAGTAAGATCAGTATGCAATTTTTTTATCCCTTGCCACCATAAGCAAGGGTGTAATTTTTGCTGTACATATCAGGAAACTGGCCTCCCTTCTCAATAATTCTTCAACCATTACTTTGTAATAAGTTAGCATAGCCCAGCCCCCACTCAAATTCTCACACCTTAACAATTCGCCACCTTGACTCAGAACTGCAAGGAGTTAGAGAGAGAGATTGCTCAGTCATGTCTGTCACACTAGCATGAAGGCCTGACTTCAATCTCCAGTACCTCCATGAAATCTGGGCATGGTGGCATATACCTGTAATCTGGGCGGACATGAGGAGATAAAAAAGACCTGACAACAGGTGGAGGTCCACCTGTGGCCTTCACATGTGTGCATAACCAAACATGCATTCAACACAGGTACACACAACTGCACACAGTCTTTAATGGAAAAAACCCTTGAATTTGACCATGTACTATTTAAAATATAACTATCTTGGCTGTGTCCTTACTTTTTGAGTAAATGAAGTTGGGGATTACAAACACTGTTGCTCCTATTCAGCTGGGCATATTACTCATGAAAAACCTTCTTTCGGGTACATCATACTAATATCATGAGAAGCAAGAACCACAAATTCATGCACTCACCAGTTCTTTAAGAACATCAATCAAAACTTCTACATTCCATGTGTGTGCCTGTGCTCCATCACTTTTATCTTTTCCATCACTCCAGATCCCACTGCCAGGAGCAGAGATACTCTGGAGAGGTAAAACTAGAATTAAATAAATCTAACTACTTAAATGTTTTCATCTGATCACTAGATCAATCATACCATAATTTAATAAACAGAATAAAAAGGACAGGACATAACTCTCCTGATGTAATGGTTAAATTGGACAAACCTGTAGTGGAATGCCATCTGTTAGTCCTGAATGAGTTCGAGCCATCATTCCCAAAACCCTTGCAACCTGGGCAGCTGTGACCTCCCGAACACCAAACTGCATGATTATATTTCGACATTCTTCAATACTGAAACAGAAACGTAACTTTAAAAATATGCCACCACCTCACACATGAATGAAGTGCTGTTAGCAAATAAGCAGTTGTGTGAAATCCTTGACAAACTAACAAATTTTTATGTAACTAAAAACACAAAAATCACCCACTTAGTCTCTTCAATCTTTAGTATGAATCCACTTCATTTTTAAAATTACGTTTATTTATTAAGAGGGAGCACAGACATATACTATAACACTCACGCAGAGGTTAGAGAACAGCTTGTAAGACTCAACTCTCTCCTTTCAGCATGTAGGTCATCAACCTCGGTGACAAGGGCCTTTAGGGTCTGAATCCTCTCAATGGCCCCAGAATCAAGTCAATCTTACACTCAAATATATGAATGATTGTCCCAATTTGTAGAAGGCCTTGAAAATATATCCTAACCGTTTCGCTTTGCCTTTGATTCAACAAAATCAAATTAAGTATATATTTGAGGAACTCAACAATGTATTTTTTTAAACCAAAGTGCATATGTGGTTTATATGAGGGTTTCTGAAACAGAAGTTTCACTAAAATACAAAGCAAAGCCTAATAATAAAGTAAGTTTCCTCTGGCGTTCTTAACAGATGAAAATATGCAAGAAGCAAACATAAAAAGAAAAGGAAGGTGACAGGAAACAAAGGCATAGTGAAGAAACTGAGGAGTAGGGGAGGAGAAAATTAGTAAATGTGAAGAACACTTACCTAAAGCTCTTTCTTCCTCCCCAAAAGCTCAATTATGACTAATCCTAGTAACTAGACTGAGAACTTGATTCTTAAATGTGGGAAACTGGTCGGGATAAGTCAGAGATGTAACCCCTAGAATGTTTGTAGCTAATGTGTAGAAAACTAAATTCAGAAGCAAAAATTCTGAAGTAGCTAACTTAAATGTCAGGCGTTGTTTTTTTGGTGTTGTTTTTTGATCTTTTAACTGGTGTCCAAGCCTTGCACTCAGAGAGGGCTGGGATTAAAGGCACGAGTCACACCACACAGGGCTTTAGGTGCTTCTTTTAAAAACAATATGTTTAGGACAAGAGCCAGCAGAACTCTGCCCTGTCCTACTACCAACCTTGCACAAAAGCCATAGCCTACTTCTTGCATGAAATCAGCCAAGGAGCTCTCCATCATGGTTTTAGCTACCCCTCCAGAATCAGGCAAGATCCTGTCCATTAGAATGTCCCGTTTTCCAGGGTATAAAAGTGGTGCAAGCACCACAGGACAACGCTCTTGGGGAAAATCTGAAGAAAGAAAAGGAAAACAACTGCTGTAACAATTAAAACAACCCCGTGACCAAAGGTGCAGTACTCTTGAGTTTTGCTGGTATGCGTGAGGACCAGGTTCAATGCCCAGCGACACCCACACGCTTATGCACATGCATACCTCCTTTAACCATCTCTCTAAAAGTCCCCCAAACCCAGTTCTTCAAGTTCATATTCAAAACCAAGTAGTTTATTCGTATATCCCAACCTGCTGGCCCATATTATACCTCAAGCCAATCCTATATTTTGAATCTTTTGCTGTTCAAAATTATTACTTAGCATTATTAGTAATTTATCTTGACAGCACAAAGACAGCTGTCAAGAAGTAATGCTGCTGCTATCAAAACTAGCCAAACTAAAGAACAGCCTGTCACCATAATAAACTCTCCCCTAAAAGGGAGAAAAGACAGCAAGGAACTGTTGAATCCTATCGGTGATTTATATAACAAAAATCACTGATGAAATAAGGCTTATTCTATACTTTTAACAAAGCTCTATTAGCAGTTTTATATTTAAAATTATAAACTAGTTCACTCATTGTCAGATTAACAACATAAGGAAAAGTATTCTAATAAGCTTTTATCATATTCTGTGGTCATATGTGGTAGGTTAAGAAGAATCCCTTACCTCTGCGCAGGGTCTTAAGAAAAGCGTCTATCTGTTCCTGTCCAACCCCAAAGGCTCCCTTCTGCCCGAAGAGGAGATGGGAGAGGAGGAGGTGTAGGACCTCTATTGCTATATCTTGGAAGCCACCTTCTTGATTTCCACTGACGTCTGCGTCAATGTAAGAACGCAGAAGATCCGGAAGCTTCTGTTTAATAAACTGGGCAGCTAGAAGCCAAGGAAACCAAGTTATTTTTGCAATGTAATAGGTAAAAAGTTACATGTCCTTAAAATATGGATGTTTGTCCTTCGTATTCACCAAAACACACTTTACCTCTCCAATGCTTTCACATAACTATGTGAGAGATATATTCAATCAGTAGTTGATTAAAGGTGAGATTTTTAAAATCTGAGACAGGGTCTCACTATGTAGCCCTAGCTGGCATGGAACTCTTCATGT
The DNA here is from genome assembly GCA_035773235.1 of Eospalax fontanierii. Lineage (NCBI taxonomy): Eukaryota > Metazoa > Chordata > Mammalia > Rodentia > Spalacidae > Eospalax > Eospalax fontanierii. Next base: position 17,143,140 of record CM069552.1, read on the forward strand.
AATCCAGACTGGCCTTAACCTCAGAGATTTTCAGGCCTCTGCCTCCCAAGTGCTGTGATTAAAGACACGTACCACCACCCTCTACAGAAGGGGAGTTTAATGAGATGAAAAGATTCTGAAACTGGTTATATAACAATATAAACATAGCTAACACTATAGAATTGCATGCTAAAAAGTAGGGTTCAGTTAACTATATGCTAAAAGACAAGTTTCAGTCAAGCAACTGAACTATAATCCCAGCAATCAGGAGGCTAAGGCAGAAGGACAGTAAGTTTGAAACCAGCCTGGTCTATAAATAACAAAATAAAAACCAAAAAACCCATAAGAACTGGGCATGGAGTTCAAAGATAGAGCTTGTCATCCAAGGCCCTGGATTTGATTCCTAACATCACAAAAATATTAATTAAAAAATCAGCTAAGAAAGAAAACCTCATCTTACACTTGGTATAAAAAAAAAAAAAAACTTACCAAAACTTCTGAGATCTGAGCTGGAAGAATTCAAGAGGGCAAGACCAAAAATCACCTGAAACAAGACAGGATTATATTAACCAAATAGTCAAATGGCTATTTTTAACTTTCATTTCCAGCTACATTTGTTTTCTTAAATCACTTACCTCTTGTACTTTGCTTAACTTGAGAACTTTACTCAGCTGGGCAAATAAGTGGGGTGCAGGCTTTAAACTCTGAAACATATCCAAAAAAATTTTGAAGGACTTGATTAAAAAGAATTCTAAGAAATCAGTTTACCTAATTATGGCATTATACCTAAGTGACAATCATATCTTGCTATACCACACTATACCCTAGAACCAAACAAACTTAACCCTTAGCCCAATCTGGTTTGGTAAGATTCTATTTACCATCAAACAACCGGCTTGATTCTTTTAGAAAGCTCCAAAAGAATGTAAGTTCTTCACATTTTAAAATTAAAATATGATGCTATTTTAAAACTCTAAAACTTCAGAGTCTTTTTAAGAACCTAGTATCAGAGAGCATGTTGGAATTGGGTGTGGTATTCCAAGTCTATAATGGAAGGCCCAGCACTGAGGAGACAGGCAGGATAGTCTGGGCTATAAAAGAAAACTTTGCCTCTAAAACCACAACCAGAGATGGAGATTATTACAATTTTACTACTAAAGATAAAAATATACTAACCTTCTGGTAGTGCAATGGATTATCAATGGCATATGACAATGTCGAGATAAAATTTGGCTTTGTAATCAGCGAGGCACACTCCTGAATCAGAAACTGTGTCTTAAAAAAATATAAAAAATAGTGAAATTCCATTAGTACTAACAAATAAAGCAGAGGACCCCTGAACACTGAAGCAATTTGATGTTATATACTGTTTTTGTCAAAATCAGCTCTTTAAAAATCCCATTTAACTACTTAAAGCCTATTAGCTGTGTGGAAACCAAAACTACCACAATAGACACAAACAATCACACAATTAACTCAAGATAGTGAATCACGCCAGAGAGATTCAATTCAAAACACGAGCCTCATGGTCTTGATGGTCTGCCTCATGAGAAGCAGGCCATCCCTCCTATTCCTGCTTCGCTCAGGCAGACCCATAAACACCTCTCTAATCCTAGTTTAATTACAATAAGCCAAATAGGAACAGGGAAGTGCAGAAAAGAGAGAATCTCAGTATCTTTCACCTACCCTCCGAAGATTATTTTCTGGATGCTATTTTGGATGTATTGTCACATATATTACACTCTAAACTGCAATTCACTGAATGATTGGGGCTAAGTACATATAAACTCTGTAATCCCCAAATACCTGATGGAAATCTTTGCCACTGCTTTTACCATCGCCACTAAAATCCACATGAGAAAATAGGCAGCGTAATAAATGCCTGTCTGCCTCAGGACCGTGCCGATTCACAATCTGAAAAGAACAAGTTTAAGTTTAGAGAAGGGTTTGGAAAACAAAGGGGAAGGGAGCACTAAGGCCAGAGCTCAAAGGTAGCATTTGCCTAGCAAAAAATGATATCCTGTGCCTGATTCTCCAGTAAATAATACAGCTTTAAGAAAGATACTCAGCCTCAGCCAGGCATGGTGGTGCATACCTTTAATCCCCAGCACTCAGGAGGCAGAGAGGCAGGCAGGTCTCTGTGAGTTCAAGGCCAGCCTGGTCTACATAGTGAGTTCCAGGCTAGCTAGGGCTGCAGTGAGACCCTGTCTCAAAAAGACGCTCCCCACAAAAAAATCAGCCTCTAGGGTAAAATTCGCTTTGGAGCAACAATTATAGGAATTACTGTCAAGCCTAGTAGTAGCACAGGCCTACTGTAAACCCAGCACTTGAGATTCATAGGCAACAGGGTCAAGATCAAGTGTTCAGTGAGTGTTAGCTATTCAGCAAGTGAGTCAGCAAGGGCTACAGGAGGCCCTGTCTAAAACAAAGTTATAGGAACCATTGAAGTAGAAGTATCTATATTTAATGACTACTTTTTAAATATTTCTTATCATCAGTGGTAAGAACAAAAAAATTTCTAATCATTAACCCACATAATTGCATTTTGGCCAACATCAAAATAAAAAATAAGTAGTACTTGGTAACATTTAGTAGGCAAATATATAGGGTTTTTTGAAAGAAAGTTTTAGGGCAAAAGATTTATAACCCAAGTTTCCTCTACTAACAAAACTCTTGACAAAGACCTTACATGACGGATCTAAATCAAGCTGCTGCCAGCTACATCTAGCTTCAGTGATTTAAGTGTTGGCCTTGAGCTTTGTTAGTTTCTTGTTCCTCAAACTTAATTAACAGTGCCTGTACCTATTATCTCCTCTAACTGGAAAGCTCAGATGCCAATAATCAGTTTGTTCTCTCACTTCCTTGAAGCTCTACTCTAAAGTCACCAAAAAGGCAACATGTCCCTTGCCTTACTCTGTTTTACTTTTCCCACAGCATTCACTACCACCTGACAATTTCTGTATATGCCTTTTCTAAACTGCATGAAAACAGAAAATTGATATCATCTACAAGAGCCCAGCAAATTTTGTGATAATATGTTAAATGTCACCAATAACATGCTAAAAATTTCCAAGAAAGGAGCTATTAGCAGTTGATGACTGCTAAAGAAGAAAGAGTCACTCTCCTTTGGGAAAGTAGCCCCTCCTGGCCTAGTGGATGACCATATAGGCAACACTAACTGGACTCTATGGGTCACTCATAAAAATTTTTAAAAAGAGAGAACATGGGAGCTGGATGGTTCAGGGGTTAAAATCACTTACTATTCTTCCAGAGGACCCAGGTTTGGTTCCTAGCATCCAAATGGTGGCTAACAACTATCTATAAATCCAATTATAGGAAATCAGATATCCTCTTTTGGTCTCTGAGGGAACTGTATACATGTGGTACAGGCAAAAAACTCATACACACAAAATAAACATAAGTAATTTTTAAGAAGAAAGAACATGAATGTTGGGGCAGGGGACACTAAAGGGAACTGGAGAAAGGTAGTAGTGAATGAATACAATCAATATACATTGTATAAATGCATGAAACTGTCAAATAAAAAGTTTATTTTGAAATTTATAAAATTTATATATAAATTATGTTTAAAAATATAAAAATTTATAAAAATAAATTTTATTTTTAAAAATAAGCCAGACACAGTGGCACATGCTTGCAATCCCAGCACCAGGAAGACGGAGGTAGAAGGAATGGAAATTCAAAGCTATCCACAGGTATACAGTGAGTTTGAGGCCAATATCAGCTATGAGACTCTCAAAAAATAAAAAAGAAAGAAAAATTAGAAATAGCTGGACATAGTTGCACATGCTTATAATGCCAGCACTAGAGGTCAGGCCTTTCCAACATACCAATTACAGAGATGAGTAAAGCAGAAAAGCAGAGAAAGTTTTTATCAATGCACGGAAAGAGTAATAAAGCCAAGGCAGGAGGACTCCAAGTTCCATGCAGCCTTGGCTACATAGTGAGACCCTAACTCAAATTTAAATGAAAAAAGCAGGCATGGTAGTACATGCCTTTAATCCCCATACTCTGTCCACATGTCAAAGAACTTTTTTAATCGTTTTTTTTTTTTTTCTTTACTTTTTTGAGACAGGGTCTCCCTGTGGCCCCAGCTGGCCTGTGACCAGACTGGCCTCTATTTCACAAGGGAGGCAGAAGCAGGAAGATCTCTGTGAGATCAAGTAAGCCTAGTCTATGTAGCAAGTTCAAAGTCAGTTGGACATATAGGGAGACCCTGTCTCAAAAAAACCAAAAGAAAAAACAAAAAAGAGTAAAGTACCTATACTTTGGATTGGGAATTATATTGACCTTTTGGGTTAATTATACTAAGCTTCCTTAATTATCTAAAAAACTCTGCCAAAATGTAGTTATAGATGAGTCAGGTACTTAAAACAAACTACCAGAACTTGAAACCCAGGATCTGTAAAAACAATCTAAGTTTATAAACCAGCTTTTCCACGTCTGTTATCTTCTTGTGTATCTTATTAAATGTGCCAGCTAGCTAAGTTGGCCTTATTTTAGTTTCAATTTTCCATGTTCAGAAAATACAGGCATTAAGAAAGATTGTCCTTCTGTTGGCCCTGAGTTTCTATCCAGTCCTATCAAGCCCTCCTCACCCTACTTTGACTTCCTTCTGGTCTCTGTGAGGCAGGTCTGGCATTACCTCCGGAAAGGCTGCTGGTTCTCCAACACAGGGATACTTACAGTGACAGAAGAGGAAGCAAAAACCCTGACTCTGAAATCACTGAACTGAAATTTCTGTCACTAAATCACAACTGATCTGTTAACAGTTGATTCTTCAAAGAAAGCCTACAATTATGAAAGTTTACAAATTATGATTTTTCACTCTGACACTGTCTTTAAATTATGCTTTTATTAAGGGGGAAAGATACTTGGAAAACTTTGTCACTTGCATGTCCTGTCATTTATATCGGCTCCTGTGACACGTTGCCTGTTGCATGACCCTTTGCAGTTTGCGAGTTTCTGAAATGGGAAGTTGGGCTCTAGATGGGAAGTGAGGACAGCCAGCAGCTGGTAGAGGGCCATCAACCACCTTGTATCTTGTATCACTTCCCTGGGGTATCTAGACCTTTCCAGTATACAGCAGGAACACTTGAGAATCAAAGCCAGGTTCCAGTGTGGTAGCTGTAGGTGTTACCACCTGGAGCAGTGAAGCCACAGCTGAAGCTTCAGCTGAGTTGTAGGAACTCTTGATGCCAGCTGTGGCTGGTCCTCACCATCCAGAGGGACACTCAGTTCAATGTCACCTCAAACAAGTGTGTCTGATGTGGTTTAAAAACCCGGGCCTCTGGGTAGTCTTCCTATTCCTGGGGCTGGGATCACTCATTGCTTCAAGTGGTCACTTAGAAAGAAAGATAGCTCTCTGAAACCCTGTTGTATATTGACTTGAGGGTACTTTTTTCTTCCAGTTGAAATGCAATTCTAAACGTCATTTTCTTAATGTGACAGCAGAGAGCATGGCAGTATGCAGTATGCCCACACTCTTCTGGCTGCCAGTGTATACTCTTAATAAATACTGAAGACCATTAAAACAAAACAAGATTGTCCTGGGTCAGTGAGATAGCTCAGTGGCTCAAACCAGTTGACCCACTTCAGTTTGATCCCCAGGACCCACACAGTGAAAGGAGAATGATTCTCAAGTTACTCTCTGACTACACAGGGTGCCATAGTTCAAACCTACCTCCTCAACACACAAATACACACACAAAAAAACGAATATGACAAAGAGAAACTTTAAAAGACAGCAAAAAAGTTGAGATCAATGCCAGGGGGTCTCTGTCTATCGGGGAGGCAGTGATTGTCCAGCTCACTGACTGTCTAGGCTAGCTTGCCACTGAGCTCTAGGGATCTATTTGTCTCTAGCTTCCCAGTTAAGGGATTACAGGTACACATCAAAACATGAGCCAAGTCTGACTTTTTAAATTTTTTACATGAATGTTTTGCCTGCATGTACATAAGTGCATTATATAGAGAGAAGGAAAGGGGAGGAAAGAAAACTGAAAAATGTTAAACTGTAATAATGATAAAATTCTATGACAGAGCACTTTCCTAACAAGCTCTGGGCTTCAGATTTAAAAGTACTGGGAAGATAGGGCTGGAGAGATGGCTGAGCAGTTAAGAGCATGGTTGCTCTTGAACAGGGATCTGGATTTGGTTCTCAGCACCCACTTGACAGCCAAATAACCATCTGTAACTCTACACACGTGGTACACTTACATATAGGCAAAATACTCATATAGGTAAAATAAAAATAAATAAAAAATTTAAGTATAGGAAAGAAAAAAAGCTGAGTAGGAAAAATTAGTTGGTTTCAATTTTCTTACTCTCATAATTTCATACTTTTTCCCCTAATTTCTTTCATAACAGCAACCGGGTATTTTTATCTCTGGGTGCAAGTGGTCAAACCCAGGGCTGGAGAGATGGCTCAGTGGTTAAGAGCACTATCTGCTCTTGTAGAGGACCTGAGTTCTATTCCCAGCACCCACATGGCAGCTAACAACTATCTATAACTCCAGTTTCAGGGGATCCAATGCCCTCTTCTGACTTCTGTGGGCACTGCATAACAAGGGTGCACTTACAAACATGCAGGCAATACACTCATACACATAAAATAAACAAAAATATTTCAAAAATAATAAATGACTAATTTATTCCTTCCTTCATTCCAGATTTATATGACTACTTACTGTGAGGCACAAGAGACATATAAAAATATCCTCAGACTTCAAGAACTTATAAGCACGAAAAATGAACAAACCAACTCTAGTACAAGACTATGCAGGGCACTGTGGGTATAAACTAAGATATATCACTAGAATCTGTCTTTCAAACAATTTCTGGTTGCCAAAGTAATCAGTTCCTCCAGGACTTGCCTCAAATGCAGAATCTTACCTAAAGTTACATTCCACCTGGGGAAGTCTTCATTCAGCAAAGATATTAAAAAAGGTCTAGCCATTAAATCCCACTGTGGCACACATTTGATATTTGACCTAGAACTTATCAGTGAGCCACAGTTCTTCACCAAAATTGCATATTTCCGGTCTCCCTGTCCTTAGCACACAGCACTGACATTAGATATACCTTACATTCCAAATTATCTCATCCTGGCTTCCAGAGAATATAAAACTGCATCATAGGCTCAGCAAACATTTTGAGTGGTTAAGAGACCCATAAAAGATTTTTAGAGCAGGCATGATGGGTATACACCCATAATCCCAGGACTCCAGAATTCAAAGCAGGAGAACTGATAATCTGAGGCCAGGACAATGTTGATATGATGCATGTCTTTTGAAAAATGTGAAGTATACACCTAGAATTGGAAAATGTGCCATGTTCAGTAACTGAAAGGGAACCTAACAGACATTAGATTATCACTGCTTGATAAGCATGAATACATGTTCATTTAATGAAAATTCTTTTGCATACATGATTTGTGAATTACTCTGTATATACCATTTTACTTTGGTTAGCCAGGCTTGGGTACAAACACACATAATCCCAGCACTTAGGAAACTGAGGTCAGACTTCAAATCCAACATGAACAAAGTAAAACCCCTATTTAAAAAAAAAAAAAAGTTTAAGTAAAAGAACTTTAAGTTTAAAAAGGTAAAGGTTAAGCCAGGCATGGTGGCACATGCCTTTAATCCTATAACTCAGGAAGCAGAGGCAGATCATTCTAAGAGGCTAGTCTGGGATGGTCTACATATATTAAGAACCCTGCCTCAAAAAAAAAAAAGCAAACAACAACAAAGAAAGTGCCAAGAGTTGGGACCAACAAATAGCTCAGTGGTTAAAGGTATATGTTGCCAATCCCAACAACCTAAATTTGGTCCCCAGGATCTACATGGTGGAAGAACTAACTACACAGATGTCCTCTGACTTCCACATGTGAAGCTGGGCCCCTACCCACCACCAAATAAAAAAAATAAAGAGGAAAAAAGGTTAATGTGTAAGATAAGGCAGGTGATGGACTGGGGATACAGCTCGACAGTAGAAGGCTTTCATGTAAGGGGCTCAAAGATATTTAGTAGATCAGATTCTAGCTAACAGAACTTTCAAAATTAATCCAAACCAAAGAAACTAGGGATACATCTTTTCTGGATAGGTGTTATCAGACTTAGTTGCTGGAAGAGGAAAATTCACCATGAGATTTTACAGTCAGCTTAACTAGATTTGGAATCACCATACAAACACCCTATGAGGGTGCTTCCATGGTTGGAGAAGACCCAATCATGAATGTGGGCACACCATCCCATGGCCTGGGCTCCTGGACTGAGCAAGGAGAAAGCAGTCCAAGCAGCAGTGTTCATCACTCCCTGCTTTCAGGCTGTAGATGTAGTATTACCAGCAGCCACATCGTTCTGCTACCATGTCTTCCTTGCCAAGACGGACTGTACTCTCAAGTCATAAAACAAAATAAACCCTTCCTTAAGTTGCTTTTATTAGGTATTTTGTCAAAGCAACCATAAAAATAACAAATACATCCAGGAAAAGCATTTAAGACTAGACCTGAGGGGCTGGAGAGATGGCTCAGTGGTTAAGAGCACTGGCTATTCTTTCAGAAGGCTTGGGTTGAAATACCAGCACCCACATGGCACTTAACAACCATCCAGGATCTAACACCCTCTTCTGTCCTCCATGAGCACTGTACAACACAGGTGCAGGTGTAACACTCATACACATAAAAAAAATAATTAAAAAAAAAAAAAAGACTAGACTTGAAATTCAGAATGAGGAGTTTTGACTTTGTTCTGCATTACAGACAGTAATAGAATAATGAACTTCAATACAGTAACTACATAGGCATATAATCCTGCTAACATTCCAAATTACAAGAAATAGTATTATTACATGTAATGTAAGAAGTCATGTAAAAACTACAGAATTATTACACTTAGGATTCTCTGAGAGCTGTGGGTGCTGTTGTTCACTGATGGAACAACTGCCAAGCCTGGGTGGCCTCCTGGATTCCATCCTCAGTACTGCAAAGAGGGAGTAGGAAGGGGGAGTCCTGAGTTTAATCTCCATTTTACTGAGGCAAGGTTTCTGGTTGAAGGTTGCCAATGATAGCTAATCCAGCTAGTCTAGCTAGCCAGTTTGCCCTGAGGATACCCTGTCTCTGCCTCTAGAGTGCTGGGATTATAAGCAGGTTGCCATTCCTTCTAAGCTTTATATATATGCAGGATATTTTATCTCAGGGTCTTCACACTCGCACATCAAGTACTTTATCCACTGAGCCATTTCATCTTAACGTTGAAAAAAGAAGGCAGAACTGGACTAAATCAAATCAGATTATGTTTTGTTTTCAAGACTGAAAAATAAAGGGTTATGAGAAATCTAAGATCTCTTTGATGTGTTATACTAAAGAGAAATCACACAAAGCAAAAATGAGTGTCACACAACATACCCACACAAATTTCCAACTTAGCATCTAATGGGTTATAGCATTTGTTTTCTGAATATAGTACTTACATGCTGTATTTCCTGCTGGCTGGCTCGGTAGTTTTTCTTGGTTAAATTGTCCACCAGGTAGCTGATTTGAGACAAGGCCAGCGAGAGCGAGTCAAGATTCATTGCTGATTGGGGCGGAAGCAGGCGGCCGAGCCCGGCGCAAAATCACCATTATTCCCCTTTAGTCACCTCAGAGGCAGGTTAATGCTTTCTTTGTAATTAGGCTATATCTGATATCTGTAAAATGTCTTCAGTTCTTCTTTACCAGATGTCTTACTCTGTTCTGAAACATGGCACCTGTTTAAAAATAAAATTCCAGAATTCTCATTTAGGTAAAAGAGGGTTAAATATCTTTAATCTCTCTCAGTACTTAAAATGTTACTGAGACTTTAAAAAAAAAATAAGACATCCCAACCACTGTTGATAAAAAATGTCAAGCTTCTAAATTAGATTAAAAAAAAAAACAACAGAAAAAGACAAGCTCTACCAGGAGTTTAAATTTAAGAAAAGAATGTGAAATTCTTAAGATTTGTATTTTATCAATTTCAAATTAACAATTTCTACCATAGCCTTCAGAACTGGAACACAATTTGAGTTTGATATTGTTTTTCACTCAGCCTTTAAGAGATGTGGCATAAAGTTAGGGTCTAAGCAAACTTACCTCACTGTCAGTTCCCCTTTCCACAGTACCTGCTACTTCACAAAACTTCATTTTATTCCCTTTACTTCTATGCTACTGCTTCAGAATCAGATCAAACTGATCTTTAAACTGTACCTTAGGATGTATATTTTAGGTATTTAAATGACTGATTCAAAAGGAAGGACTCTAAAATCCAAAGTACTTCTGTACTGTTCAAAGTACTCCTAAGAATAAATTTAGCCAGGAAAGCCTAAGCTAAACTGCAGAATGCTCATCAGTTTATCTCCAACCACCTGCTGAGTCAGAAAACAAAAAAAAGACAAACATACCAAAAATCCCTCCTTTTCCCCTACAAACTCAAAGCTTATCATGTAAGGCATAAATTTATGGAATTAAAAAAAAATATTTATGTATGTGTGTACACGCTCACATGTGTACAACTGCCTGCAGAGGCCACAGGAAGTTGTTAGATCCCTTGTGGCTGGAATTACAGGTAGTTGTAAGCTGCCCTATGTGGGTACTGGGAACCAAATTCCAGACCCCTGCAAGAGCACCAAGTCCTCTTGAATCACTGAATCATCTCTCCAGCCCCAAATTTATGAAGATTAGATCTGTATCTTTTAGTTTCTTAGTAGTAATGTAGTGTTTATCACACTAGTGACCTTGAACCTGAAATTCCATTAGACTATATTCCTGGCTAGGCATGGGGGCATATGCCTGTAATCCTGAGGCAGGAGAATCAAGATTTCAAAGTCATCCTGAGGTATATAACTAAGTTCAAGGTTTGCCTGGCCTACATGAGACCTTGTCTCAAAAGAAACAAAGACTATTTCTTTAGACATACTGTCTCCCAAACTAAAAGAAAATAGAAAGTTTCACAGATTTTTATCAGTAAAAATAATCTTAAAAGCAGCTCACTGATAGATGCTTGCCTAGTATGCACAAGGCCCTAGGTTGGATTCCCAGGACAGACACATATACAAAACCACTAAAACAGAGTATAAACAAACAATATGGCAATTAAAACGAAGTGAGGCAGAGCATGGTGGCTAAAGTCTGTAATTCCTGCATTTGAAAATTGGAGGCAGGAGGATCAGAAGTTCAAAGTTATCCTGAGCTGCTATGTAGTGAATTCAAGTCCAATCAGAGCCAGCCTTGTCTTTAAAAAAAAAAAAAAAATTGAGAAGCACATGGGATACAAGGCTATATCGAAGCATTCTGGGGGAGGGGGATAGCAAGTTGGGGTCAGTCTGAGCAACTGAGCAATGCCGTCTCAAAATAAAACTTAGAAAAGGCTGGGTTCTGGTTTAGTGGCACAAGGTTTACTCTTTATCATGTGTAAGACCCTGGGTTCAATAACCAGTACCTCCTCTGCAAGAGAATGAAAAGGGACACAATGTCTATTTGTATGTCAGATGTTTAAATGTTAAAACGTAAAGCTACAAAATAATTTTCCAACAAGTTCTCCACTAAAATGCTTAATATCTTCTTTGTGAGGAGAGTACCAATGTTTGTTTTTTGTTTGTTAGGAGACAAAAATTTCCCAGTGTAATTCAGGCTGGCTTGAATTCTCTCTTGCACCTACTTGTTGAACCCCAAGTGCTAAGACCATAGGTATATATCACCATTGCCTAAATTATTTCAAGATTACTAAACATTCAGCCCAATTGTGGTAGTACACGTCTATAACCTCAGGAAGCTTAGGCAGAAGGATCAAAAGCCAGTATGAGCCACAAAACAAGACCCTCTTTTAAAAAAAAAGAAAAAAAAAAAAGTCAGGTGTGGTGACACATGCCTTTAATCCCAGCACTTACGAGGCAGAGGTGAATCTCTGTAAAATCAAGGCCAGCCTGGTCTATAAAGCAAGTCCCCAGGACAGCTGAGGCTACAGGAAAACATTACCTCAAAAAAAACAAAACCAAGCCCCCCCCCCATTAAGATGGCTAAATTTAATTTTCTGAGATATTAACTTTATGCAATTGGTGAACCAGGATCATTCTGTTTTTATACCCAGTATCTAATGTACACACAAATGACTAAACTATTTTAGCAACTTTATTTTAAAACAAAAGCTTTAGGCTGGTGTGATGGTCCAACAGGTAAACACACTTGCTGCTGACAACTTAAGCTGAATCCCTGCAACAGAGGATGGAAAAACAGAACAGACTTCTGAAGGTTGTCCTCCAACTTCCACAAGTGCACCATGGCACACACCCACACACACAAATTTTAAAAATAAAAAATGGAAAACCAAAGCCTTAAAAATAAAGCCAAAACTGTAAAGAACATCAAAAAATGTCTTCAACTAAATAGGTCTCTCTCTCTCCCTTAAAAACACATTTATAAAGCTGTAGAGCTGACTTAGCAGTAAAGGGTACATACTGCTCTTCCAGAAGACCCAGGTTCACTTCCAGGGACCACATGGCAGTCAACACCAACCTTAACTCCTCCAGTTCCAGACATCCCTATTCTGGTCTTGGTGAGCACCAGGCATATACATGGTGCACTTACATACATGCAAACAAAAAACTCAGAGACATAAATATTTTAAAATTAGAAATAGATTAACATAAAAATGCATATAGCCTTCCAAAATCCCATGGGACTGGCTGTGACCAGGACACTTAGATTAGCTGTGGTGAAAAGAATTACCCCTAAGGAAACCTAGCAACAACTCCTGGAAGTCAATCCAAGTCCTTGCAGCACTTCCTCCACTGTATTTTCTCCAGCATTTCTCAATTTAACAATAGTGACCAGGCAAAATGAAAGGACATTGGCAACTTGACATGGCAGCCCATGTCTACAATTCCGGCATTCTGGAGGCTAAGGATTGATTGAGTTTGAAGTCATCCTAGGCTACAACGCAGACCTTGTCTTGAAATATGCATACCCACAATATTTCACACTAATATTTCACAGCTGTATACTACAAATCAACTATTACTTGAACGCTATTTTTGAAATTTATCAAAAATATGACTACTGGGGCTGGAGAGATGGCTCAGCAGTTAGGAGCACACACTGCGCTTTCAAAGGACCAGAGTTTGGTTCCTAGCACTCACATTAGGTGGCTCATCACAACTGCCTATAACTCCGGCTCCAGAGAGAGCTGTAAGGCCTCAGGCCTCTGGGAGCACCACCATTCACGTGCATATACAAATACAAATAATTTTTCTAAAAAGGAAATGAAAACAAAAAAAATAAGAATTAAAAAAAATTTTAAATGATAATCTTTCCTATACTCTTCTATTAAATATATGACTGAAAAACCTACATTTTAATTTGTATCATAATAACGAAATCTAAAGTAAACAAACACTCCTAGGCTGGAGTATACTCTAGTCTCAGTTGTATAGTTCTTGCTTAGCATGCACAAACCCTGGGTTCAATACCCAGCACAATATTAAACCCAGTTCAATAACCCTAAGAAAACATCTAGATCACAAAAGATATTTACTTGCAATAAACTGGAGGGCACTATCTCCAAAAGGATCTTAAAATGTGTGGGAGTAACGAGAGCTAGCAATAGGGAGAAGTCAGGACACGATACCTTGGGCTGGTGGCTCAGACAGGTAATCCCAGCAAACAGGGAGGTGGAGGCAGGAAAAAAGCAGAGGATGTAGCTCAGCAGTAAATGTTTGTATAGCTTGTGGAGGCCTAGGTTCACTCCCCAGTATCCTCCCGCCAATCCTGGTTTAGGGATATGGGTCAACTGGTACAACACATACTAGAGGACTGTGTTGCAATTGGTGCAATTTGTTTGTTGGGAAACAAAAATCTCCCAGTGTAACTCAGACTAGCTTGAATTCCCAGCAGCAGCATCTTACAACTGTGCTGTCCAAATAGAAACAGTGTCTTTGCTGAAAGAAAAAATGTATTTTACATTCACCTTCTGGGAGGTAAATCCTAGCAGCAAATACTTCAAGCAAATACTTCAAGATTGCCTTTCCAGGAGCTCTGCCCAAGTCAACTTGAGTCTGACCCCTGGAAGCCATGGAAAGATGCAAAGAACGAAGACTGTAAGTTATCCTTTAACTTCCACATGCATGCCATTGGATGTATAGGATATGTTTGTTCTCTCACATACGTGCACATGCGCATGCACACACACATACACAGACATGCCCACAAAATAACAGAATTGCAAAAATATAAAAAGACTGACTTGCCCAAGTAAATAAAGTGGAGCACAACTCAACTCCTCAGATAAGCCTCAGTCTCTCTCTCTCTCTCTCTCTCTCTCTCTCTCACACACACACACACACACACACACACACACACACACACACACAATGAATTTGAGGGTCAGCAAGATGGCTCCACTATGTCAATCCTGAGAGTTTGAGCTTGATCCTTGGGACTCTACACTATAGAATTTGAGAAGTGATGACTCAAGTTGTCCTGAACTCCACATGTGAGCCTAGGCCTGAGTGTCCACACAAATACATATGCATACAAATGTCCTTACACATAATAAATGTGTTAAAAAAAAAACAACTAAACACTGCGTAAATCTGCCTATCGTACAACATACTAATATACTACCATAGACAGGGAAGGAGGGAAACAACACCGTTCAAACAGAAGGTATTTGAAGGACTTTTGAACAGAGGTAGGATATTTTCAAAGCAGTGATTCAAGAGCCATTGTAGGCCATAATGTATAAAACTAACTGTACAGCTGAAGATGTAGCTCAGTGATACAGGGTTGCCTAGCATACAAAATGCCCTGGTTTAGGCCATAGGTGTAATACCAGGCATCAAAACAAAAGATAAATTTAAAATAAAAAGAAACCTATTCCTAGAATATTTTACTATTACAATGTACTCCCATGTTATCTGTGCAATAAAGAAATCTAGTAACCACAAGTTGGAGAGAGAAATGGCTCAGTGTTAACTGTGACTGCTGCTCTTCCAGAGGATTGCAATTTGGTTCCCAGCATCCATGTTGGACTGCTCACTGCTACCTGTAACTTCAGCTCTAAAGGATGTGAAGCACTCTTCTGGCTTCTGAAGGCAACTGCATGCATGTAACAAGACGGACCGAGATACATACACGTAAATAAATCTTAAAAATAAAAATTGTTTAAAAACATAATAACCAAATAGTGAGTAAAAGATCACAGACATTAGTTATAGTTATTGCAAAGGAAGAGACTGAAACTAGACTAAAAGTTAATTTCTCCCCAGTAACAGCAATCATACCCTGATTATGCTAGGCAAGTACTCTACCACTAAGCTACACATGCTCCCAGCTCCAGGACACTGACTTGTTTTTTTGAGAAAGGAAGGGTTTGAACTCTTGATCTTCTTGCATCCATCTCCCAAGTTTAGGGATTAGAGACGTGCACCACCATACATACCCAGCCTCTGACTATTCTATTATGACAGAAAAACTAGTAATATTATTTGCTCAATCTCAGAAATATATACCATCAAAAATAAATCCCAAGGGCTTGTAGATGGTTCCACAGGTAAAATGTTTGCCACTGAGCCTGACAACTGAGTTTGATCTGCAGGATCCACATGACAGAAAGAGAATAACTCCTCCTCCAAGTTGTCCCTCTGACCTCCATACTTGCACATCTCTCCAAATAAAGTAAGCATGGTAAACTGAGCACGGTAGCACATGCCTTTAATCCCAACACTCAGGAGACAGAGGTAAATGGATCTCTGTGAGACTGGGGCCAACCTGGTCTCCACAGCAAGTTCCAGTCCAGCTGGGGCTACAGGTAAATTCTATCTCAACAACAAACAACAAAATGCTTGCCTAGCATTCACAACCCAATCCCTAACACCACATAAAACTGGGCATGGGTGGGTTGGAGTGATGTTTCAGTGGTTAAGAGCTCTTACTGCAGAGGACCTAGTTTCAGTACCCAGCATCTACATAGGAGCTTACAACTATCAGTGACTCTAGTTCTAGAAGATCTAACTGGTAGCAGGTGTCTGTAATCCCAGTGCTCCTAAAGCAAGAAGGG
This sequence comes from Eospalax fontanierii, assembly GCA_035773235.1. Classification (NCBI taxonomy): domain Eukaryota; kingdom Metazoa; phylum Chordata; class Mammalia; order Rodentia; family Spalacidae; genus Eospalax; species Eospalax fontanierii. The sequence goes on from CM069552.1 coordinate 17,159,213, forward strand.
AGGCAGAGACAAGAGAATCCCCTGCAGATCTTCTGGCCTCCAAAGGCACAGGTACTCCCACAAACATATATGCAGGCAAAACACTAACATACATAAAATTTAATCTTTAAAAAACAATGGGCACAATGGCACATTCCTATAATCTAAGCACTTACTATGTAAGGCAGGAGGTTCAGGAGTTCAAGGCCAGTCTGAGCTCAAAACAAACAAGGGCGCTAAGAAGATATAGCTCAGCAGGTATTGTCTACCACACATGCCTAGTTACCCAAGTTCCATCAGGGAACCACATAAAGGCAGGAAGAGAATCAACGCTTCAAAGCTATCCTCTAATATTTATGTCACCACATGCATACTCACATACATATATCGCCTACACACATCATAAGAAATAAATCTAGCTGGGCGTGGTAGTGCACACCTTTAATCCCAGCACTTTAGAGGAAGAGGCAGATGGATCTCTCTGAGTTCAAGGCCAGCCTGGTCTACACAGTGAGCTCCAGGCCAGCTGGGGCAAGATCCTGGCTCAAAAAGACCAAAAAATGAATTATTTAAAAAAAAAAAAAAAAAAAAAAAAACCAGGGCTAGGAAAATGGCTCTGTGAGTAAACCACTTGCCCTGAAAGAGGACCTGAGTTTGAACTCACCTAAAGCTGGACTGAGTAATGAGTGTCTACAATCCCAGTGCTCCTAAAGTTAGATGGGCAGCAGAGACAGGAGAAGCCCCTGCAGCTCCAGAGTCAGTTAGCCTGGCATGACAATAAAGAGAGCCAATCTCAAAAAGAGTGAAAGGCGAGGACCAAAACTCATATCCTCTAACCTCCCTAAGTGTTCCTGTGCATACGCACATGTACCACACAAAGATTTTTAAAAAACATAAAATGATTTCCATATGCGTGCCTGCACACAAGCGTGTGTACATGTACACATACACAAAGATCCAAAAGATTTTTTAAAAACACAAAAAAGTGGTGGGAAGATGGCAGTCACTTAGTTCAAGAACGCTTATCAAAAGCAGCGTCATGATCTGTCAAAACCAGAAGCTCTTGCTGGGAGAACAGGCAAAGAGAAGCACCCTAGACCAAACACTGGTCTAGGCTGCTAGATGGCCAAAGATGCCCTCAGGGAGCACCTACACAGACAAGAAATAACCCTTCTCTGATATGACATCCAGCTGAAGCCAGATCCTGTATCAGGTGGGATAAACAAGATGAAGATGCAGAGGACCACTGTCACCCACCAGAACTATCTTTACCACATCCAAAAGCACAACCATTTTAAGAAGCACCACAAGAACAAGTCACTGCACCTGTCCCCACTCCACATGTTGCCCCCTTCAGAGACACACAGATAGGTGACTTTGTTACCTTGGGCAAATGTAGGCCCCTGAGCAAGATGGTGGACTTTCAACTCACCAAGGCTGCTGGTAGTAAGAAGCATTTCCAGAAGTTCTGAGGACTATGTATGGCCAACTCCTCCAGACACAATAAAGTTATTTTTAGCTTTTAAAAATAAACCACAGGGTACTCCTCCTTTGAGCACTTTCTCACCTTCCCTTAATACATGTTCAAGTTGCTTTAAATTCAAACAAACAAAACAATAAAACATCAAAAAACAGTGTTCTGTTTTTGTAATCCCAGCACTTGAGAAACTAAAGGCAGAGACACTGCCAGCCTAGGTTACAGAATAAGACGAGTCTGGGCTATGTGAGACCTGACCTCAAAGAACAAGCCTTCCCCTCCCACCAAAAAAACCTTAGAAACTATAAAACCAAAGTGACAAGCCTTCAAAATATTATTCAAGAACTAGACAGATGGTTCAGCAGTTTAGAGCACTTGCTGCTGACCTGAGTACAGTTTCCAACACCCATGTAGGACATTCATCCTCTTCTAGTCTCTGTGAATAGTATGCTTGCACACACATACAAACACATAGGTATAAACTTTAAACAGAAACCAAAAAATTTATGCAAAAAGGCAAATAATGAGCTCTTAAACTTAAAAATATTTAGATGGGGGGCTGGAGAGATAGTTCAGTGGTTAAAAGCATTGGCTGCTCTTGCAGAGGACCTGGATTCAATTCCTAGCACCCATGTGGCTACTAATAGCTGTCCTTAATTCCAGTTTCAGGGGATCCAGCACCCTCCTCTGACCTACTTGGGCACGGCACAACATGGGTGTACTTACATGCAGGCAATATATTCATACACATAAAATAAAACCAACAAAAATTTTTTAAAAATTTAGATGGGCTGATCACGGTAGGATAGGCCTTTAAGCTCTGCACTTGGGAGGCAGAGGCAGGCAGATCTCTTAAGTTCAAAACTAACCTGTTGTATGAGACCCTGTCTCAAAAAAATTTCTTTGTTGCTTTAGATAGAAACATGGAAGTGCAGGCCTGTAATTTCAACACTCAGTTCTAGCTCCACACCAGCATGAGTTATATCACAGCAAGACTATCTCAGAACCAGTAAAAAAAAGAAAAAACGTGGAGTGTAAATGCGGGTGGCACATACCTATCATCCCAGCACCTGGGAGGCAGAGGCAGAAAGATCACTGCAACTTGAGGTCAGCCTAGGCTACACAGCCAATTTCAGGCTAGTCGAAGCTATACAACAAGGTCATCTCAAAAGACAAACAGGGCTAGAAAGATGGCTGAGCACTGGCTGCTCTTGCAGAGGATCCAGGTTCAGTTCTCAGTATCCACAAGGCCACTAGCAACCATTTGTCATGCACATGATGGTAAAGTACTCATACACATAAAAATAAAATTTTAAGACAAAATTGCTGGGCACAGTAGTGCATGCCTTTAGTCTCAGCACTCAAGGTGCAGAGGCAGGTGAATTGATGTAAGATCAAGACCAGCTTGGTCTACAGAGCAAGTTCCAGACAGCTGGGGCTACAAGGAGACTCTGTCTTAAAAAAAAAAAAAAAGACAAGATGTAGTTGGGCTGTGGAGATGGTTCAGTGGCTCAAAGCCCTTGCTCAATAACCCTGACTCCCCAAAACCGTCAGGATTATCCTGGATAATCCCAGGAGCTTAAGGACCAACTAGCCTTGCATATGCACCGGAAAATAACAGAGACTAGGTGGAAGGTGAGGACCAACACTTGAAGTTGTCTTCAATAAGCACTGTGAGCCATGCACATGTTCATTCATTCTCTCTCACACACAAACATACACATACTATAAGACAGTATCTGTCTTTCAAACTATACTCCATCCTTTCTCAAGTAAGTGATTTCAACCAAAAAAACTTCTACATGTTTTTGAGACAGGCTCTCAGCATCTACCCAGGCTGGCCTACAATTTAAGATACTCCTGGTCTCAGCTTCCCTGATGACAGGATTACAGGCATACCACCACCACAACTAGCATTTTCATACAGTCTATCTCAGTTATTCAACACTTTTGGAATCTCATTCTAACAAGGATAACAAAATTAGTCAAGATATATCCTGGAAGTTAATTCAGCTTCCCAGAAGGAAAGACTGAATGCTTTTTTGTTTTTTGAGATAGGATATCTCAATATGTAGACCAAGCTGGCCTTGAACTCATGATTCTCCTGCCTCAGTCTGGAATGTATTTATATTATTATTACTATCACTATGCTGTGTGTGTGATGTGTGAGGGCACGAATGCCACAGTATGTGTGAAGATGAGAGGACAACTCTGTATATACAGTCTGTTCACTCTCCTTCCTTTACATGGGTTCCAGAGATTAGGTGAGGCCCTCAAGCTTGCAACATCTGGCAGCAAGCACCTTTACCCTCTAAGCTGAACATCTCACCAACCTTCTTTTATCCTTCCAAAGGCTGCATTTCCAAATCTTAACACAGGGATTCAAATTAATTACTGCTTTCTCAAATACTTTTCAATGAATGACTTGTTTTATTTGCTTGCTACATTCTTACAAATCTACAAAAAGTAACACTTAAAAGACAGTATGTGAACACAGGGCAATATCAGTGGCCCAGGCCTTGAAGGCAGAGGCAGAAGATCTCTGTGAGAACAGCCTAGTCTACACAGTATGTTCCATACCATCTAGGGTAACAGAGACCGGATCTCAAAACAAAACAAAAAAAAAAAACAAACAAAAGAGGACTTTGAGACCACATTTTGGCTCTGCTTCTTAAGAATTGCCAGCCATGGGTCAGTGAGACGGTAAGCCTGATAACTTGAGCTCAATCTCCTGGACACATAAGGTAAAAGGAGAGAAATGACTTTTGCCAAGTTGTCCACTGACCTCCACACAGAAGCAGGTACATGCATACATACTTATTAAAAAATTTCAGAAAGACTGTACTATTAGACCTTCTAAATATAAAATATTAAAATACTCATTGAGAGTTTGGTGGCAGATTGCTTGCTTAGGAGTACTACATGCAAGATCCCAGGTACTATAACCAGAACCAAAAAAAAAAAAAAAAAAAAAAAAAAACCTCATTGGAATGTCACTTTGAAACTTCCTCCAATAAAAAGTTAGTTTATTTGGGGGCCATTTAAGAATTGTTTAGGAGTGGGCATGGTGGTGCATACCTTTAACCCCAGCACTTGGGAGGCAGAGGCAGACAGATCTCTGTGAATTCAAGGCCAGTCTCTCGTGTACATAGCAAGCTCTAGACCAACAGGGGCTTCATAGTAGAAGCCTGTCTCACCCTACCCCCTAAAAGTGTTTCAGCTTTTTTTTTTTTTTTTTTTAAGACAGGAAATCATGTAACCTAGGCTGACTTTGTATTATGTTTTTGAGGCTGGTCTTAAGTTCCTGATCCTCCTGCCTGAGCCTCAGTGCTACGGTTACAAACCTGAGCCAGGAGGCCCAGCTTTTCAGCTAATATTTTTGTGTAAGTTCAAAGTTTTGTTTTTTTATAAATGAATACACCAAGACAGAAGTGGTGGCACACACCTATTCCAGTACTTGGGAAGCTGATGCAGAAGGATGACAAGTCTAAGGCTAGTCTATGCTTCATAGTGAGAACCTGCCTTAACAGGACAAAACAAAGGCTAAGAGGTGTAGTTCAGGGGCAAAGTACTTGCCCAGCTGTCCAAGGCCTGGTATCACACATGGACACACACACACACACACACACACACACACACACAGACACATAGACAGACAGACAGACAGACACACACACACAAGATATACATGGGTGTCACAAAACAAAGCATTTTAAATAAAGCAGATACTGTTTTTGTTCATTCAAGAAACCTAACAGGGTTAGGTGTAACAATGAATCTCTATGAATTCCTATAATCCAGAACTCTTGTAATCCCCATCAATAGGAAGTTCAGGAAGGAGGATAGTTTGAGGCTAGTCTGGACCACAAGAACAATATCCTGCTGCCTCAAAACAAAGTCAACCTCTAAAATTATAATCTTAGGGCCTTGAGATGGTTCAGCAGGTAAACCTGAGCTCCATCAGAATCAACTCCTGAAAGCAGACCTCTGACTTCCATGGAAGTGGTGGCACATGAGCACCACATACATATACAATAAGTAGCTTTTTTAAAGATTATAAACTCGGGTAAGATAAGGAAATACTTTCAGATATTAAAAGTCAGGGGTGATAGCACATGCCTTTGATCTCAGCACTCACGAGGCAGACAGGTGGATCTATGTAAGATCAAGGCCAGCCTGGTCTACATAGTAAGGTCCAGGCCAGATGAAGCTACAGGAAGACTCTGTCTCAAAAAGACCCACCTCCCCCAACAAAATAAAGGAGTCAGAGGGTATTAGTTTCAGGTTTTTCCTGGTTTTGATTTCTGAATCTGACTGGTCTGGGCCTGGATATATAGTCCAGGCTGGTGACCGACAAAATTCCTGGGATCCTCATGCCTCTGCCTCCCAAATGCTGGGATTACAGGCCTGTGGAGCCACCACACCCGGCTAAAGGTCAGGTTTTCCTTCCCAGTTTCTAGGCTCACTTCCACTAAAGACTTACGATCCATACATACTAGGTGAAAAAGAACCAAGTCGACTAGTGCAGCCTCCCCACACCCCAAAGGGCCTTTATCTACACACTACCGTTCAGGAGAAAGCACAGCCTGCTACTCCCTGCCAAAGGGGTAACAATTCTTAGTGTCCGCAAACATTCTTATTTAAGCTGATACAGCATCTATCTTCACTTCCCCCGACCTCTTCCATCCATGTTTCCCTAATTCCCTTCTAAACGGGACGTCCGGAGGGAAATGCTCAGTAATTTTCAAAAAAGGTACATTTATTCACTTAATAAACTGTTAAAAACTAAACTCCAAGTAGTCACAGGGAATAGAAGTGCAACAGAATAGGCAGGAAGATCTAAGCACCGTTACTCAGATTTTAAGGGAGGGGGGAAAAAAAGGTTCTTTTCCTTACTAAGGTCCTAAGAAACGCGGCATCTGGGGCTGGCAGTCACTGGTATAGGGCTCGTCTCACAGGGGCGAGGACCTGGAATGGGTGCCCACAGAAGGGGGGAGTGGGACATTTGCTGAGATTACACGGGGGAGGGGGAAGCGCGACTTGACAAAGTTTACTTAAAAACACTTTCAAAAGCATGCCCCCCCCAACCTACAAAGCAGCCTCCTCCTGCAGATCCCGTCTGTGGGCACAGGTGGGTAAAGCCTGGAGCGAGGATGGCACGGTCCTGCCAAGAGACACAAAGTGTGTTTGGCCTTAGGTAAACCTCTCCCGGCCCTGCATCGGCCTCGGGGCCTGCCAGGGCTCAAGCTCGCTGGGGAAGGGGTCACTTCCCCGGGGGAGGGGGGTCAGATCCGCCACTACTGGCCGCACAGACACCGAGCGCACAGGGTGGGGGCCGACAGAGAGAAAGTGCGAGCGCTGGGGCGCGCGAGTGGAACAAAAACCTGTGGCGAGAAGTAACACGGAAGTGCTCGCTCCCGCCCGCCCGCCCCTCCCACCGCCCGCCGCCCGCCGCCCGCCAGCGAGGGTCTTGACACAACGTGCTGGGGGCGCAGGAGGGGGGCTGACTTCCCCGGACCCCGAAGAGCGTTGGGAGCCGGCAGCAACTCCCAACCCGGGGCCCCGAGGACCCAGGTAGGCCTCGGCCGCTGCCCACGGCCCCGACCCGGGAGCCCCCCACACCCACCCCCGGGAAAGGAGCAGTTGAGGCGCTCGAACCTTCAAAGGAGGACGCAGCCCGCGCGCGCCGAGGCCCCGGGACGCGAACCGCCGCCGCCGCCATCCTCCAGGCCCCGCCACCCCGGCTCCCCCGCGCCGGCCTCTCTACTCCGAGCGCCAAGGCCCCGCGAGCCGCCAGGACGCCGGCCGCCTCCTCCCGCCGCACTCCACGTCTCGGTCCCGGCCGCCCCTCAGCGGCCGCAGCTCCGGGAAACGCTCCCAATGGCCCCGGGTCCACCCCCGGGCTGGTTGCCCCCACTGCACAGGCGTCCCGAGCCTGTCACCGCCAGCCTCCGCCGGCCCGGACCCCAGCCCATCTCACCTCAGGCGGCTCCGGCGGCGCTGGACACAGGAAACTCCTGGGTCCTCGACTCCGTCTCTCCACGACCCCCCTCTTCGGTTAACTCCGCTTGTTTCTCGACAAAATGGCGCCCGAGGTCGCGCGCTCACGTCGCGGCCTTTCCCCTCCCCGTTCCCATTTCATCATTCGCTGCCCGCCGGAGGAGGGATGGCCCCGGGACCAGCCAATGGATGCACGCCGCCCGCAACTCCCGCCCAATCACCGACAGGGGCCCGCGGACTAGCACTCGCAGAAGTCAAGGAAGAAACCAGGCTCCTGCTAACGACGACCAATCCGGACTCCGAGTTGGCGGGCTTAGGCCAATTGCTGCTCAGCAGCCCCAAGGGACGGAGTCCGAGACCAGGCGCCTGCGCACGGGTTGCGGGCCAATGGGTAGACGCTGGGAACTTCGACTTGGGGCTCCACCAGCATCCCACCTGCCCTCGAGCTTTTCCACCAATGAGGACTGGCTGGTAACTGCCTCCGAAAAACAAATACAAAGGGGAGCTTCTCACGCCTTGCCATTCTGCGCACAAACTACTTTTAGGGTGATTGCAGCCTTCCTCTACTTTCCTTCGTCCTTCCAAATGCCACGGTTCAGAAGAATACGCGAGTTCCCAGTGGAAACACTGCCCTCCCCTCGGGTCCCTTTAGCAAGCAGCACCAGCCATCAGAAAGCAAGCCAAGCGCGGGATAAAGTTGAGGCTCTTAGCATCCTGGGATATGTAGTCGCGCGCCCCGCCTATTCCTGTCGCAAAAGCAACGCGATATCTTTCATCAGTATCCTAGCCCTCGATAAGCAGTGCATGTTGGGGAATGTAGTCTCCCAGGCTCCCACCTATTCCTAGATCTCTGAAATCCAAGGAAGTTTCTTTTCCACTTGAGTCTGTTAAAGAAGGGACGCTTGCAGAGAGGTCGAAACTGAAGTTGTTGTGTTCTTGGCTAAACTCAAGGATGCCAATGCTCCTTGCTCCTAGGATATGATTATGTTCTCTATAGTATACTGTCTTGTAGGATTTTTGTTTTGTTTTTAGAGACAAGGTTGCTTTCTCTATCCAAACTAGACGCCAAGCTAGCTTGGAACTCACTGAGTAGTTTAGGCTGACCTTGAGCTGTTTGCAGTCTTCTCAGCTGCTGAGATGATAGACAGGACCTCTCACTCCAGAATTATTTTAACTTTTGGGGTTTTTAGATTTATTTCATCTTATGTGTGTGTTTGCATATATATGTATGTGCACCACCTCAGTGCCTGATGCCTGCAGACGCGAGAAGAGGCCTTCATATCCCCTGCAACTGGAGTTACAAACTGTTATTAGCTGCCACGTGGGTGCTGGGAACCAAACTTAAGTCCTTTGCTAGAAGAAGAAGTGCTGTTGTTAACCACTGAACCATCTCTCCAACCCCCATTTGAACTTTTTACATAGAGTATCCATGTTTTAGCTGTGTGACTTAGCAGGATTTTTTTCTTTGTTGTGGGGGTAATTTTTTGTTTTGTTAATTTTTATTTTATGTATGTGTTTTGCCTGCATCTAAGTGCTCTACGTGCATGCATTGTCTTCAGGGGCCAGAAGAGGGTATTGGATCCCCTGAAACTGGAGTTAAGGCCAGTTGTGAGTTGCCATGTAAGTGCTGGAAACCAAACCTCTGTCCTCTGCAAGAATAGCCAGTCCTCTTAGCTGCTGAGCCATCTCTCCAGCCTGCCCTATGCCTTTTTTGTATTTGTTTTCTTTTTTAAAAAAGAAAATGCTACCCATCAAGTTATATGCATATTATCACAGTACTCAAGAGGCTGAAAAGAGTTCCAGGCCATCATGGATTATATAGTGAGCTCCTGTCCAAAGGGGAGTGGGAAGAAGGAACAGAGGGTGGAGGACAGAGAAAGAGTCAACTAGGGTCAACTCTGTAAATTCTACACCCAGTTTTAATTTTAACCATAGATCCAAAAAAATAAAGATAAGTACAGAATAAAGCTGAGTGGATTTCCCTGCTTCAGCTGGTCTTTGCCAGGAAGATAGTTTGCTGATTTAACTGAGGCTCCCACGAGAGACTCTTGAGCTCACTACCAGCCCCTCCTCTGAGGTTATACCAACATCATTCCTAAAATCTGACATGCCGATTTTACCTGCAAGGTTTTCAGAATGGCCTGGAGATCAAAGTCTCTAACCCTGTGTCAAGGCTAGGTGGCTCCTATCTTCACTGGAAAGCTGAGAGAGACTCAGTATTTACACTGGAAGAGGCAGTAGAGATCCCCTGTGTGCCTTTCCATTTTACTGAAAGACATTGGAAACCATGCCCAAACAATTATATTAGGAATTTTCTCATAAAGGATTCGCTGGGTCACCTTCTGTTTGGGTTCAAATGTATTTAGAAACAGGATGTTTTAACCAATGGTTAGTTGCTCAGCTGGCTCCTTCTCTGCTGCCTTCTAGCCCTTCCAGCCCCAATTAGCTCTGCATCTCAGGCCCTGGAAGAATTTTACATAATTTTCACAAAATATCCTGGAGATAAAGTAAAATATACCCAAATACTTTGTGTTAAAAGTAAATGTTAAACTTTCTTATAGTAAATTAGAAATGGAGTAGATGTAGAAGTCAGGGCAATGTCTTCATAAGGCAATTTGTATTGTGGTAAGAATGCTGTAATTTGTATTGTGGAGAGGAATACATCATTGTCAGCAAACTTTTGTTGTTTTATTGGTTTGCCGGGTGGTGTGGAGACAAAAACATACCTAGAAGACTTGAGATCTTACTTTGAAATCTATACAAACTACGACAGAATTATGCAAGTGCTTGAAAAATACAGAGCAGAAATCAATGACTTTATTTCTCTGTGATCATATTCTTGGTCCCACTTTTCAGATATCCATGGAACTTCCATGTGTAGTAGTTTTGACTCCTTGGGACTCTGTCCTATCCATAGCTGTTAATTCCCTGGGCCAAAGGCTTTGGAAAGACTCTGGTGGCTCCAATTAGAAGGATGTCTAAGAGGCATACTACAAAAAGCCCAGTGAGAGCGCAGAAAGGGAGGAGATGGGGAGCCCTCACTCCCAGCTGAGGAGCTACGGAGAGTGGATGGCCCTGGAAGAGAGTGAATCAGTTTTCTGGTCTGACCCCTGGTAGGTTGACCATGCTCCAAAGGATGGTTCCACAGCCATGAATGTGTGGGCAGCACAAATTGGATTCAGCAGATTAGGGAGGAGATGGGGACATGACAATGGGAGGGAGAGCTGGGGAATGAAAGGTTGATTTGGGAGGAGTTAGGAGGAGAAATAGGGAGTGAATATGACCAAAGTACATTGCAAATATATATGAAATTCTCAAGAAATGAGTAAAAATTCTGTATTTTTAAAGCCCACTAAGACATGCAGAAACCTACTTCCTAACTGAGCTATGCCACTAACTTCCTGTGTTATACAGGGTAAGTTACTTCCTCTCCCCAAAGGAGATTCAATCCACAGTCTCATGTGTTCTAAGCAAGTGCTCCAGCCCTGCCCCTAAGCTAAACCATAGTCCATGTTTCTCTGCTTTTTGTATATTCATGTTGCTCAAGCTGAACTCAAACTGTGTTTCTGCCTCAACTTCCCAAGTACTGGGGTTACAAGCACAAAGCACCACACCGAGCGTGTTTGTTTTTTTTTAAATGGTGCTCGGATTGGATGTTATATATGCTAGGTAAGATCTGTGTCACTGAGCTCCATCCCTAACCCTGTTTTTTGTTTTTAATCCACCAACATATTCTAAAAGTACAATTTTGCTTAATCTCATCCATATTGGGACTGAAGGAGATAGGGATGGGTTGTTCTTCCCATTTTACAGAACATAAAAACTGAGGTTTGTGGTAGACCTTGTGCTTAGTATGCAAACAAACTGAAACTTGATTTTTTATTTTATGTATATTTTTAAGATTTCTTTTTATTTTATGTGTGAGTCTTTTGTGCCCATGGAGGCCAAAACTACAGACTGTCAGATCCCCTGGAACTGGAGTTATAGATGATTGTTGACCACCATGTGGGAGCTGGAAACCAAATTTGGATTCTCTGCAAGAGCAGCAAGTGCTGAGCCATCTCTCCAGCCCAGTTTTATTTTTTTGAGACAGGTCTCATTAGCCTTAACTAATCGTGTAACTAAAACTGGCCTTGAACTCCTAATCTTTCTTTGCTTCCCAAATGCTGGAATTATAGGCTTGTTCCACTGTACCAGGCGGTGAACTGAAACTTAAAGAGGTTGAATCACTTGTCCAAAATCACTTAGTCAATGGCAAAAAGAGGAGTAGGAACTCCAGTTGTGGGTTTGGGTTTTTTGCAATGTCTCTGAATCATTCTACCACTGGGCAGCAACCCCAGCCCTAAGTCATAATTTGGAAGCCTTCCAGACTAGGTGACTCCAGGGGACTAGCTGTAATATGCAATGATGGTCCATAGCACGTAAGTGCACAAATAGTTCCCAAACTGGGAAAATGGGAGGGGGTGGGCATGTACCCAGCAGCAGAGCACTTGCTCAGCCTGTGTGGGGCCTGGAGTTTGATCCTCAACAGAGAGACAGAGACTGTAACAGAGTATTGTAAGTTAGTGAGACAGATTTCGTTTTTGTTTTTGTTTTGAGGACAGTGTTACTGGCGGCTGGTGTGGCTGCTGGGTTGGGAAAACTTGTGAAGAGCAAAGTCAGGTCCTGAGAAGAGTTCCTCTTGCACACCAGGCTAAGACTGGGGAGGAGCAGCCTAGCCTGAGGGGCCCAGAACTCCTGGAAACTGTTTTGAGGAGCAGTCTAGCAAGAAAGTACCTGATAAAGCCCTTGGGCTGTCATAGTGACCTTGAAGAAAGCTATCTCTGTAGTATGAAGGGATGGCAACCAGATCCACGTGGATTGTGAGTACAGGAAAGGGGAAGAGAGAGCATTAGCTGGAGGGAAGATGAGTTCCAGTGAGAGTGGAACAGGTTTGAATGCTCTTGAGTTCTGTGGGAAAGAAGTTATCTGTAGGATGGGGATGTAGCTGAGTGTAGAGGCCTTTCATAGCATGCATGAGGACCTGAGTTTAATTCCCCACAGCTTTTCTATAAGCTCTCGGAGGGTTCAGGCAGGGGACCCAAGCTCCTCTGGTTTGGAGATTTTGTTTTTTGTTTTGTTTTGCTTTGCTTTAAAACCGAGGTGTCCCTGGCTGCTTATGTTACTTTTGAACTTCTGAGCTCAGCTTCTGTGCTGAAGTTGCCCGAGGTTGAGGTAGAGTGGGTGAGAGTAGAAGTAGGAGAGGAACATGGTGCAGATGTGATCAGGGCGGCTGGGACATGCAGGACGCCAGAGGCCAGACTGACAACTTCAGCCCTTCAGTCCAGTAGAGAAACGAGATGACTTTGAACTGAGGCTGATACAACTTGACCTTGGCGCTTTATGGGTTTGTTTGAGTTTTTCTTTCTCTGATTTTTGGGGTTTCTGGTTGGTTGGTTGGTTGGTTGGTTTTGGGTTTTTGTTTGTTTGGTCTTTTCAAGTCAAAGTTTCCTGTAGTCCCAGCTGGCCTGGAACTCTCTTTGTAGACCAGGTTGGCCTTGAACTCACAGAGATCTGCCTGCTCTGCCTCCCAAGTGTTGGATAATAAGGTATGTGCCACCACACCCAGCTTTCTTGTTTTAAATTGTTTTTTCATATATATATATATATATATATATATATATATATATATATATACATATGTATATATACATATGTATATATATATATACATATATATGTGTATATATATATATATATATATATATATATATATACATACACATAGCCTGCATGTAGGTAGGTGCACCGATGTCATGCTGTGCCCTTGGAGGTCAGAGGGTGCCAGAGTACCCTGGAACTGGAGTTACAGATAGTTGTTAGCTACCATGTGGGTGCTGGGAATCAAACCTGGGTCCTCTGCAAGAGCAGCCAGTGCTCTGAACTGCTCATCCCCCTTCTGTAAGTTTTTTAATTAGCATACCAAGAAAGTTGTATTGCCATTGCTTTCCATGTATGTCATTATACTTATTTTTTTTTTCTGAATACTTTTTGCTTATTCTCTGACAGTTTCATGCCTCTATAGCATGTCTCTTGATCATAGCCCTACCATCAATCATTGGAATTGCTTTTTATTCCCTTTCACTACCTTCCCAACCCCTGCCTCCACCTCTTGCTGGTCCCCTTCTCCCCCAAATAGTCCCCCTTCTGATTTCGTGGCATATATATTCCATTACCCTTTCTTTCTCCCTGCTCCTTTAGACCTCTTCAGCCCCTCTCATAGTTTATTTATTTGCATGCGTAATATGTGCATGTGCACGCATTTGTGTATGTCCAGATAGAAGCCAGGGTTGATATCAAGTGTTTCCTCTATCACTCTCTGTCTTGTTTTTGAGATAGGGTCTTTCACTGACCACAGAGCTCACCGATTGGCTAGACTGGCTGGCTAGCTAACTCTTAGGATTTGCCTGTCTCAATCACCTCCCCTCCTCTGCTGCACCAGCACCAGGTTACAGACACACACTGTGACACACGTGAAAGTTTTTATGGGCTTTTTGGTGGTTTGCTGGGGATCTGAACTCAGGTCTTCATGCTTGCTTGGCAGGTGCTTTAGCAACTGAGGCATCTTCCCAGTTCCCCTCCTAGTCTCCTTTCTAGGTTCATGTGTTTTATACACACACATGCGTGCACACACACGCTAACACTTAAATCCAGTTTTCACATATGAGAAAAAACATGATAAATGTCTTTCTGAGTTTGGCTTGGTTCACTTAATATAATGATCTCCAATTCCACGCTTTTCCCTCTAAATGTCATAATTTCATTCTTACCTGTAGAATAGAATTCCATTGTATAAAAACAAAAACAAAAATTCCACATATATAGTATATGTATGTACTATATTTTCTGTTCTTTATCCACGCATCTGTTGATGGACATCTAGGTCCAGTTCCATATCTTGGCGACTATGAATGGTAGTACAGCAATAAACATGGATATGCAAGTATCTCTTTGTTGTACTGACTTAGAATCCTTGGGCCTTTAATCCCAGCATTCTTGAGGCAAAAGCAGGCAGATCTCTGTGAGTTTGAGGCCAACCAGGACTGCAAAGTGAGTCAGGACTAAGAAGCTAGCGAGGAGAGAAGAAGCATATAGCTCAGTTCTAGCTTCATTTCTCACTATCCTGCAACCAAAGTTTTTGGTGTCTTGAGCAGTAAGGTCTTACCATCCAGTTATGGCAGGCAATCAACAGCAGTAGCAATAGCCTGTATTGTTTTGGGGACCTCAGAAACCTCCCGACCAACAACTCATAGGGACATAGCATGACATAAATGAAAATCCCATGGCACTGGGATTTTCATTTAATAACCTTATGGATTCCCTGTGCCCACATCTTGCAGAGTTTTACCTGTCCTTTCCTTCTGCAGTTTTAGGCCTTACATTAAGGTCTTTAGTGCATTTTGAATGGATTTTTGTGCATGAGAGATATGGATCTAGTTTCAGTCTTCCGCAGGTGGATATGCAATTTCCCCAGAACTATTTGTCACAGAAGCTGTCTTTTCTCCAATAAATATATCGGACACCTTTGTGAAAGATTAGGTGGCAGTAGTTGTGTGCGTTTATTTATTTCTGAGTCTTCTATTATTCCACTGGTATATATGCCTGGCCTCTGTGTGTGTGTGTGTGTGTGTGTGTGTGTGTGTGTGTGTGTATTTATTTCTGAGTCTTCTATTATTCCACTGGTATAAATGCCTGGCCTGTGTGTATGTGTGTGTGTGTGTGTGTGTGTGTGTGTGTGTGTGTGTGTGTGCGTGTAGCATTCTGGCTCTGTGCTATCACTTCAGATTGTATATTATACAATTTCCAACATTGGCCTTTTTGCTTAGGATTACTTTGGCTATTGGAGTCTTCCTTATGGATTTAAAGGTTGTCTTTTCTAGTTCTGTAAAGAATGTCATTGGAATTTTGATGGGAATTATGTTGAATCTGTTGGTCATTTTGTCATTTTCAGCAATATGATAATTTCTTTATCCAGTGCCTTAAAGTCTTCCCTGTAAAGTCTTTCATCTTCTTTCTTTCTTTTTCTTTCTTTTTTTTTTTTTTTTGGTCTTTTTGAGACTGGGTTTCCCTGCAGCCCCAACTGACCTGGAACTTACTGGGTAGACCTTGAGCTCACTGAGATCCACTTGCCTCTGTCTCTCAAGTGCTTGAATTAAAGGTGTGAGTCACCATGCCTGGCTGTATGTTGATTTTGTGTCCTTCCATTTTTGCAGAAAATGTTTACCAGGTCTAAGAGTTTTACGCTGGAACTGATCATTAAATCTTTAAAAGCTTGCTGCGTACGGGCATGTATCTGGCCCTCGCTTGAATCCCTGGCACTGCTGGAGGGAGAAGAGATGTAGAGGGGCAAGGATGAGTCTGCAAACTAGAAGTGTGAATTCAAACGAGTTTTATGGATACTGGAGACGTAGTTCAGTGGCAGAGTACTTGCCCAGCCCGTGCAAGGCCCTGAGACAGTCCCCAGACTGGAAAAAAGACAGAATTATGGGAGACCATTGCTGAGCTCCATCCTGAGTAGGTCCCAATGGACTAAACCAAGCCAAAGCAGAATCACTCAGGCTAAACTCCACATAATCAACCTAAAGCTTTAAGGAGGCAGGAAAGTCTCAACCAGACCTTTTTGTGGTTTGGTTTGATTTGCTTTGGTTAGGTTTTTGTTTTTCCTAAACACAGGAGATTCCTGTCTACCTGGGTCAGGGCAAATAAAGATGTCCTCTTTGCTTATACAAAAAGGTAACCTGAATTTAACCAGTCACTCCTTTTTCTGTTTTCCTTAACTTGGCTTACTTCGCTAGTGCAAGGAGGAAATTCTGTCGCTATTGTAGAACCAGGCTGGTGACGTAGCTCAGTGATAGGACACTTGCCTAGTATATGTGAGCCCCTGGATTCAAGCTCCAGTACTACATACACAAAAGAAAGACGTATTTCTGGGGCTACAAAAATGACTCAGCAGTTAAGGGCACTTGCTGTATAATTGTGAGGAGCAGAATTCAGATCCTAGGACCTGTGTGGCAAGCAAGACATCTAGTACATGCCTGTAACACCAGTTTGGGGAGGTTACAGAGTAGGGAAAGCAGAGACAGAAAGATCGCAGGAGCTTGCTGGTTTCCAGCCTAGCTGAGGGGAAAATGCAAACTCCAATCCAGGGAGAGAGCTTGCTTCAGAAGAATAAAAAGAACAGAAAGTGGAGAAGAACTTCTGATACCTTGTTCTGGCTTCTACATACACACACGCA
Organism: Eospalax fontanierii; assembly: GCA_035773235.1. NCBI lineage: Eukaryota > Metazoa > Chordata > Mammalia > Rodentia > Spalacidae > Eospalax > Eospalax fontanierii. The sequence goes on from CM069552.1 coordinate 17,175,943, forward strand.
CACACACGCACACGCACACACACACAATTTATTCACAAATATGCCTGTACAGATAAGTGAGTAAACAAATATTTTTTAAAATTAAAAAATACACATTCTATTTTGTAAGCCAGAAGCTGCTCAGGTTCACATATCACAAAAAGCCAATTTAATTCATAACTAAATTTGTTGCAGTTTTGTTTTGCTTTGGAATTAAGCAGGCCTATGTATACTAAACATGCTCTGTACCACTGGGGTAAACCCCTAGTCGGTTGTAATTTATTTCTATTTTTAGAGACAAGTTTTCCTTATGTTACCCAGGCTACTTTTGAACTCCTGGCTCAAGCCATCTTCCCATCTCAGCATCCTGAGTAGCTGAGACTCCAAGTGCTGGCACTGAACTCTGGTTTTATTTCGTTCGTTGTTGGATCTCGGGATCAAACTCAGGGCCTTGCATGTGCTAGAAAGAAATCTCCCACTGAGCTGCATCTAATTTGGTAGTCCTAATTCTTTTCTATTTTATTTTTAACAGTGTGCTTGTCCTGGCAAGAGATTATGCTGGATTAGATTTGTTCCAAGGGTAGAGAGAAGCTTTCCTAATAATGATTATAAGGACACATTCCATATCCCACTACTGGGGTGTGACCACACTAGACTGTTAAAACTTTTTAAAAAGAGCCACTGATTCGTGAAAAGGAGCTGACATGATCTTTCCCTTCAGAACAGCTTTATTAGGTGATGGGGCCCTGAAGGTGGCGAGCAGGCCCTCAGGCCAAGGAGAAGCTGCATTAGGAGAAACTCAGTGTCACAGTCATAGGGAGCATGGTAAAGCCTCGAAACAGAGATAGGCATGACCGTAAACTTACCTTGTGCTACGGGGAAAGAACGAAAAGCTTCAACATAGCATCTTTTCTTATCAACTCCCAGCCCTAGAGAGAGATAGAGACAGACAAGAGAGACAGAGAGAAAGCTGCAGCCAATTCCAGAGAAAGAGACAACTAGAGGGTCTGTGATCTGCCGGTGTCTTCGGAAGGCACTGCTCCTAACAGTAGCACAATGCCCCCAGTGACTATGGGCCTGGCCACCCCCAGAGTGACTAAAGGTTGCCCTAGATCATGCCATAAGCTGCCAAGACCTTCAGAGAAGAACCAGTCCAAAGTTTTTCCAGGCTTCAGGGTGAAACACAACTTGCTATACTTCTGGACCCAGGTCCGCAATGACTTTGATGGAGCTGCCAGCCAAGATTATAAGATCCGTGTTTGTGTCCTCTGGCTTTTGGAAGGAGGAGGGAGAAATAACTGTTCTTCAAGAGGTTATAGCTATAAAATCAATCAGCCGAAAGAAGAATTTGAATTAAAAGATAACAAATTATTTCAAATCCTCCAAAGATAACCAAAGACTTCATGGAGTTCAAATAACCATAGACAGAAAAATCTATTTTTAAAAAATATGATTTGGGGTTAAAAGATCTCTTTCCATCATCTATTACCTTTTCTTTTTTCCTCTTTTGTGAGACAATGTCTCACTATCTAGCCCCAGCTGGCCTGGAACTCACTAAGTAGAAAAGGCTGGCCTCAGACTCACAGAGATCAGCCTGCCTCTGCCTCTAGAGTGCTAGGACTAGAAGTGTGTGCCCCACATCTGGCCCTGCTATCACTTCTTTACATTGTACCGTGTTCTTGATTATTTTAACTGTAGGTAGAATACTCCTACTGTATGTTACATATAAATATTATCTCAGAAGCAAAGAGTGAAAAAGAAAAACACAAAACCCAGATCACGATGGCTAGTAGATCTGATAATAGGCTCCGGGAATGTCTTCCTTAATGACTTCACCAACTCTGCTGCCTACTTAGCCCTGTCTAGCTATGATCCTAGGAATGAGACTTTCTAGCACTGCGGGCATGAAGCAATATTTTGTTTCCAGAAAAATGAACAAAGTATGATGCTTGGCCATCAGGGACTGAAGGTTCCAGAAAAGAAGCCATCCATCTGTTAAACATTCTACAATGCTGACTGTGGAAATCTAGAATGTTACAGGTTGGGAGTCAAAAGTACCTTGGGCTATCTTGACGGGCTGTAGCCATTTACTGCCCACCTCTGTGTGTGACCTAATATCCTTGTGACTAACGTGGAAATCCTTTTGGAATGTGCAAACAGACCCCTAGCTTCCGTCAAGCCAAAGGCTAAGAATGTCATCAGATAATGTCTGATGACGATAGTAGAGATTTCTCCCTGCTTTTCTGAAATCTGCCTCCCATTGGTTTCCACCAATGTATTTTAAAAGTACCTTGGTTTATAATTCTCATAAATCTTTTTTTTTTTAATTTCAAAAGCTAGAGAGATGACTCAGTGGTTAAGGGTGCTTGCTGTTTGTGCAGAAGACTGGAGTTCAGTTCCCAGCACCCACATCGGGTAGCTCACAGTGCCTGTAACTCCAGCTCCGGGGAATCTGATGCCTTCTCCTAGCCTCTGTGATGCCCGAACTCATGTACACACACACACACACACACACACACACACACACACACACACAGACTTGAAAACAAAATAAATATTTTTATTTTAAAAATCTCGGCTCAAAGAGAAAAAGAGATAGTTTAGGGACTGGAGAGATGACTCAGTGATTAAGAGCACTGACTGTTCTTGCAGAGGACCTGGGTTTGATTCCCAGCACCACATGGTGACTAAGAACCATCTGTAACTCCAGTTCCAGGGGAATTTGATGCCTTCTGACTCTGCAGGCATTGCACAGCATGGGTACATTTACACACAATGCACGTAATACATTCATACACAAAAAATAAAAACAGTAAATATTTTTTAAAATGAGAGATAGTTTATTCTGGAGCCAAATATGAGTGACTACATTCAAGAATGGTCCCAGAAAGAGACTCAGGTTACCCTAAGCAAGATGTTCCTGTGTAGTAATAGTTTTATGAAGAGGACATTGATCTCCCTGAAACTGGAGTTACAAGTGGCTTTGAGCCACCTGATGCGGGTGCTGGGACCTGAACCCCGATCTCTACAGAGCCACCTGATGGGGGTGCTGCGATCTCTACAGAGTACGGATGCTCTTAACCACTGAGCCATCTCTCAAGCTCCACTGGGAGTCGTTTCTAATTAATTAATTAATTTAAAACTTTTTTTGAAACATGATCCTGCTATGTAGCCAAGGCTGGCCCACACTTGTGATTGTCCTGCCTCCGTCTCTTGAATGCCTGGATGAAAGGCAAGTGTCACAACACTTGACTTCCTTTTATTTCCAATATATGCAGTCATGTTTATTTTACTTCATAAATGTATCAGTTCAACCACAGAGATAGATAAGTTACATTACAATTTTTTTTCCAAATTATCTATTTAATGATGCTGGGGATCAAATCCAAGGCCTTGTACACATTAGGTAAGTTTCCTACCACTCAGCTATATCCCCCATACAAATCGTTACAGTAGAAAATTCAAACCAATATGAGTCTTTTAAAGACATCTATGATTCAGTCATTCAAAAGCATTACTGGTTTTGTTTGGAAAACTCACTATCTACTTGGAAATGGTGGGAAAAGTCAAGTGTGTCATATCTTAGTGTCATATTGACAAATTCTGACTTCAAAGGCTTCTGGAAAAGTCTCTGGTTTAGTGTTTTTGTAGGGTACTATGATTGAACACAGGGCCTCTGAGATACACCCTTAACACATAGTACCTGCCCGTGTCCTGTGATTCCTTGAATTCCTTGTCAGTTTCAATGGGCACTTGGTGAGGAGTATACTGTCGCATCATCAGTTAAGGTGTTAATCTAAAGTGACATGAACATTTGTATTTCTAGGCAATTCTCACATGATTCCAAAGGCCTTAATACTAGAAGAGCAGCCTTTTCTGCTTAAACAGTCACCCTTGCCCCCTGCCCACTCACACTGCCCCTGGCCCCTCCTGTACTGGATATCCTTCTGCTTCAGCCTGATAACAGACATGCATCATGCCTGCTAGGTTTGAGGCCAACCTTGTCTATGTGAGACCTTGACTCAAAGAAAAAAAATCAAAATAATACACTGGGTTTCTTAGTCCATACATTTAATCCCAGCACTCTGGAGGCAGAGGCAGTAAGCTCTCTGTGACTTAGAGGTCATCCTGGTCTACATAGCAAATTCCAGGCAGGCCAAGGCTACATAGTGAGACCCTGTCTCAAGAAGATCAAATAATAATAATTATACACAAATAAAAGAGGAAACATAGTTGTGGTGGCACGTGTCTGTAATCCCAACACTAGGGCTATGAGTTCCAGGCAAAGCTGAGCTACATAGTGAGACTATGTCTCAGAAAGTCAATAAATAAGTCTGGGGATGTAGCTTAGGAAGAAGAGTGCTTGTCTAGCATACATGATCAAAATGGATGAGGTGGTATACTCCTATAATCCCAACACTTGGGATGTGGAAGCAGGAGGATCAGAAGTTCAAGGTCGTCTTCTGTTAAAGAGCAAGTTCAAGACCAACCTGTTTCAAGAGACCCTGTCTCAAAAACAAACGGGATAGAGAGATGGCTCGCTAGGTAAGAGATCTTGCTGTGTAAGAATGAAGTTCAGATCTCAGCTTCACCTGTAAGGATGGGGTGGCTGTGTGTTCCTGCAAGTCCAGTGTTGCGGAGGGCTGAGACAGGAGGCTTGCTAGAGCTTGCTGACTGGCAAAGTAGCTCCAAGCTCAGTGAGAGACCCTGCTCTATATCTTCCTCTGGCTTCTGATGGCACATGTACCTGCATACACATGTGCACATACACACCACACATATACATGATACACACACAATAAGTAGTAAGTACAGGCAGAGGAACGAAGGAACGAAGGAAGGGAGGGAAAGATAAGAAAGGCTAGTGAGAATGGGTCAGTGGTAAAGACACTCACTGCCAAACCTTCCAGAACCCACATGATGGAAGGAGAGAACTGACTCCTGCAACTTGTTCTCTGACCTCCATATATGCACTATGGTGCACACACATGCTCATGTGCACACACACATATAATAAATAAGTGAACAAATAAAAACATGTTTAAAATTTTTTTTAAGAACTGGAAAGATGGTTCAGAGGTTAAGAGCACTGGCTGCTCTTGCAAAAGACCCAGGTCTGAATACCAGCACCCACATGGTGGCTGAAAACCATCCACAACTCCAGTCCCAGAGAATCTGACACCCTCTTCTGGCCTCCTTGGGCACCGCATGACATGGATACATGCAGATGTAACACTCATACACATAAAATAAAAATAAATAAAGTTTTCATAAAAAGAAGACCAGGTATTGTGGCACTTGTCTATAATCTCAGCACTCAGGAGATGAGGCAGGAAGATCAAATGTGAAGGTTATCCCTCTAATACGTAGCAAGTTCAAGGCTAGGCTGGGCTACATGAGACCCTGTATTAAAAACTAAAAGCACCAAAAAGAAAATAAAAAAGACAATCACTATACCAATTCTACCTCTACTAAATGAAAGACCCCAAATCAAGTATAAGTTCAATGGCTCCTGGCCTCTCCCTGTTAAGAGTTATTTTGTATCATGAGTAAATTCATAGTGAAATAGGGACCAGCAGTAGCCTTTCTTCCACTGCTCGAGATTCTCAACCTTTGAACAAGGGCTAGCAGAGTAAGCATCTAGTCCTGTGGTCAGGAAACGGCCAGCCTCTTGAGACTGAGCCTTTCCTGTGTAGACGAGGAGAGGTTGGCTTTATTTTCTGGAGTCTTCACACAGCCCCAGTCCTTGCATCTGACTTCTTGTCTGCTTTCAGTCAATGTGATGGGGTGGGGGTGTAGGTATCTGCAGGATCATTAGTGGAGGACTTCAACTAGAGCCACACAGCTGAGTAGTCACCTGCTGTGCCTTCCCACTGTAGAAGAAGAGTACCTGAGGCCCCGAGAAAGAAAGAGACCAGCATGAGGTTGCACAGTAAGCAGGTGTTTAGGTTCTTTCCTGACCTCCTGCCCCCTGCTAAAGACAGGCAAGACGAAAAAAAGGAAAGCTCACATAGTATTGGGCTTGACCTTGGGAAACTTCTATCTTTATCACCAAACCGTGTGAAGTTATGTGTAGCAGCTGACAAGCAGAGGCCTTGAAGCCCTGCCTGAATTCAATAAAGTAGCAAGGTCAGCAAACCAGACAATAATTCCTTTTAAAATGAAAGGGTGATGGGGACTGGAGATGTAGACCAGTGATGTAGAGATTGCCTAGCAGGTGCCAGGTCCTGTGTTCAAGCCCCAGCACCACAAAACAAATAAAAACAAAGAAGGAAATTTGGGTGATGAGAGTTTATTTCAGTGGTAAAGTACTTGCATAGCAATCATGAGGTTCTGGGTTTGGTCCCTATCAGGAAAGAGTGTGTGTGTGTGTGTGTGTGTGTGTGTGTGTGTGTGTGTGTGAAAGAGTGTGAAAAAGCAAAAGAGTGCACAGAGACCTGATTATCCAGCAGAGCCAGTTGGTATGCTGCTTTTGGTAGGGTGGTGTGTTCTGGTAGACACACCTGCTACATGCACACCCTGGGCCAGGCCCAGTGCCCAGGGCTTTCTAACACTGAGTTCACTTAATCTCCCCAACCAACCTGTCAGCTGCTTCTGTTGATTTCTACTTTGCAGATGTAGAAATTTAGATCAGGGAGGTAAGGTGCTTTGCATGGAACATGTACAATGCTTTCAGAGCTGGGTGATCGAGCTCCATGGTGCCGAGATGAGATGTGTTCCACAGTGCCAGCCGTATAGTCAGTGCCTCAGAAGGGCCAGTTATATAAGATGCCACAGACCAGAAGTGACAAAAACCAAGATTCATATCCAAACCTATCTAATTCACATTCTCTGCTTTATTCTAATTGTCAGTAGTTTCCTAGTATTCAAGCTTCAGTTAAACCTCAAGTCAATTGACCTTGCGTATTTTATATTATAACAGTGATTTTTTTTTTATGGAACATTCAGTCTTCAAGACAGAAGAAAGCTGGGACAGTGAGATGGCTCAGCAGGTAAAAGGCACTTGATGCCAAGCCTGACAACCTAATTTTGATCTCTGGGACCCACATGATGGAAGGAGATATGCAACTTCCACAAGTTGAGCTCTGCTCTCCATACATGCACTGTGGCATGTACACACACACACACACACACACACACACACACTCACACACTAAATAAATAAAGAAATGTTAACAAAATTAAAAAACAGGAGCTGGAGAGATGACTCAGCCGTTAAGAGAACTGCCTGCTCTTGCAGAAGACACAGGTTCGAATCCCAGCACCCACATGGTGGCTAACAATTGTGTGTCCAGGGGATCTGACACTTCTTCTGATTTCCACGGGTATTGCACGACACAAGTGCACTTACACACATGCAAGCAATACACTCATGACATAAAATAAAAATAAGAAATAAAATAGTTTTTAAAAATTAAGATGCAAAAAAATTTAAGCAACTACTCAAGAAACTAATGAAGCTGAGCACAGCACAGTGACACATGTATGGTCTGAAGAATAATCTGTGATAACTGTGCTTTTGGTTTTGAATGAGTCAGTTTATTACATATATAGCAAGCAAAAGCAAAAGAATAGCTAGCAAGTAGCAGGTAGAAACAGCAGACAGAGAAACATCATCAATGGATTCAGAGAAATCATTCAGCAGTTAAGAACACTGACTGATCTTGCAGAGGACCCAGGTTTGGTTCCCAGCACCTATATGGTAGCTAACAACTATCTATAACCCCAGTTCCAGAGGATCTGATGCCCTCTTCTGATCTCTGCAAGTATCGAATACACGTTGTATGCTTAACATAAATATAGGCAAAATACTTCTACATATAAAATAAAAATAATAAAACATCAAAGCAGGAGTTTACAACATCCAGTAGGGACAGCTGGAGCAGCCTGACTGAGAGAACACCAAAGGGAATATCATCAAATCAGGGTTTATGAACATCTAGTAGAAATTGCTGGAGAAATTGAGACAGTCAGCTGGATTTCTTGATTGAGCTTTCTCTCTATGGATGAGCTTCTCATGGTTGAACTTCTAGCTTCCCAGTCCCACCGCAGACAAATTTTTATATTGCAGGATAAGCAATAGTAACGTCTGTTGGAAATGGTTGACCTTCTGGGCCTTTTCACGAGCACGTTTCACTCTTGAACTGTTTTGCTGTTCTCCTGTTCTCTTTCTTCTCTGTCTTTTCCTGTCTCATCCCTGGACAACAGAAGTCAAGCCTGTTTCCAGAACCAGCTTTTCAGGGAGCTCAAACAGCACATGACAATTTACCAATATGATGCATATTGCAGCCTATTATTGCAGCACTCAGGAAGATCACTGAGTTGGTGGCCAGCCTGGGTTACACAATGAGTTGGAGGCTAGCAGAGGGCCTCCTAGTGAGACCTTAGACTGTGAGGCAATTTCTTAAGTATCTTCTTACTCCAGCCCACTGCTTACACTGTGTCTGTTCTCAAGCCTAGACAGAGGTAGTTATGGAGGAAAGAAAGAAAACAAAGGAGAAAAGGAGGGAAGAAAGAAGACGTAAAGCTGAAAAAAGGGAAAGAAAGTCCTACGCAGAAGGTAGAACTTTGCAGGACCTTAAGTCAGTTATATTCATGAAATGTTTTTTTCTTCAAGAAGAAAAGATTTCTAACATATTTTAGAATTATTTATTTTAGGGCTAGAGATGTAGCTTAGTTGGTCAAGTTTTTGTCCTGCATCCATGAAGCCTTGGAGTCAATCCCTAACACTGTGTAAACCAGGCATGGTGGTGAACATCTGTAATCCTATCACTCGGGCGGTAGAGGCAGCACAATCAGGAGTTCAAAGTCATCCTTAGCTACATAACAAATCTGAGGCAAGCCAGCATGGGATATGTGAGATGCTGTTTAAAAAACAGAACAAAACAAAAACTCATTAATTTAGCCGGGTGTGGCGGTGTACCCCTTTAATCCCGGTACTCAGGAGGCAGTGGCAGGCAGAACTCTGTGTTCAAGGCCAAGTCTGGTCTACATAATGAGTTCCAGTCCAGTCAAGGATATGTAGTGAGACCCCGTCTCAAAACAACAATAAAAATCATTAATTTAAAACCTGATATATCTTCCATATGGAAATATTAGTGTTACCAGGACAAATCTAGGTTACTCCTTGGTCAAAAACCGGTATTAGAGGCCCAGGAGTTTGTAAGAAGAAATCAGATTTATTCAGGGGCTCACAGAAGATGGAGCATCTATTAAATTCAAAGACCCATCATGGGAGCTCAGAGCAGCAAAGGATGTTTGCGGGAAGAGGGCTGCAGAGCAGACACTTGCCATTCTAGATGGCAGCTCTTTTCTGCTTTTTCCTTTTTCTTCTCTTTTCTGTTCCCTTCTATTTCTTTCTTTCTTTATTTAGAGTAAATTTTTCTTTCTTTTAAAGCATACTTTCATTGATTCAAGAATTTCATACAATTTATTTTGATCATACTCAGACCCACTCTGCCCTCTCTGCCTTTCCGCTCCTTACAACTTTATTGTCTCAATTATTATGTCTTTTAAAAATATTTATTTATTATTTTAGTTTTCTGTGTATGAGTGTGTTGCTTTCTAGTATATAAGTGCACCTGTATCGTGCAGTGCCTGTAGAAATCAGAAGAGGGTGTCAGACTGGAGTTATGGATGGTTAACCACTGTGTGGGTGCTGAAAACCAACCTCGGTCTTCTTCAAGAACAGCCATTGCTCTTAACTGCTGAGTCATCTCTCCCACCCCTATTTGTCTTTTTATTTAAAGGTCTATTAAGTTTAATCTGTGTTTCCAAAATGTTCCTAGGTCTGAGTCTATCACTTGGAGTCTGATCAATCTACCAGGCAATATACCAATAAAGAAAACTGGCTCTCCCTCTTTCACCAGCTATAAATTGCCAATAAATCCTCAGCTAGAGCTAGGGCTTCTTGCCCACTTCCTCCATCCATGTTAGGATTTTGTCTGGCTTGGGTTTGCACAGGTCTTGTGCATGCAGTCACAAGTGCTGTGCGTTCATATGTGCAACTACCCTGTGGTGTCCAGGTAACATTTTCCTTGTATTCATTTACCACATCTGGCTCTTACAATCTTTCTGTTCCCCTCTTTGAAGTGATATCTGAGCCTTGGAAGAAGAGAAAATGATATAGGTGTCCCATTTTGGGCTAAGCATTCCACAGTCTCTTATTCTCTGCACATTGACCAGTTGTGAGTTTCTGTGTTAATCGCACTGGGAAGCGGGATTCCAGGCAGGAAAATTTCACTGCCTCATTAACACACTTGGCATTCTGCCCATCTATTTAGTATAGCTTGAGGTGAATCCACCTTCCTAAAGGTGGTCCTATGATCAGGTGATTGACCAGTGAAACTGGAAATGTGTGTCTTTCAACAGATAAACGAGAGGATTTATAGTCTATCCCAGCTAGATAGCTATTTGCTCTCTAACATATTGGTATAACAGTAAGTCATTAGTAATCAGTTTAATACTATGCCTTTTTAGCAGAATAATAGTAATGGGTTCTCCTCTCTGGCTTGTGACCTGTCTAACCACAGGTTCTTGGCCCTGATAACAGTGTCAGGTATGGAATCCATCTTATGAAGCAGGCCTCAAAGACAAGCAGAAGTTGTTGGTTGCTTCCATAGCATGAATGCCACTGTTGCACCAGTGGGTGTATTTTGCCAAGCCAGTTGTTAGTGTAGGTCACAGGTTTTGGAATACAAATGTTTAACACTTATTTACATATCTATTTGTGTGGGAGGCTGGAGGACAACCTGTGGCAACTGGTTCTCTCCCTCTACCATCTGGGTTCCCAGGACCAAGTTCAAGTCACCAGGTTTGGTGGCAAGTGCCTTTACCCATGGAGCCATCTTGCCAGTCCCTATTTACTTATTTTGGGATAAGATCTTACTGATGATTCCAGGCTGCTCCTGAACTCACTATGTAGTATGTGGTGATAGGCACTCACCATCCCATCAACTCTCCTGTGGTTCTTATTAGACAGAGTTATCCATAAAACTAAAGAGTAAAGAAAAATGTTATGGCCTGAACCTAAAATGTCACCCACAGACTCAGGTTTTGGGCACAGGATCCCCATTCTGTGGCATTATTTTGAAGGCTTTGGAGCTTTAGGACGTAGAGCCTGGCTGACAGAGGTTGGTCACTAGGGGTGGGCCTTTGTAGGTTCTGTCTAGCCCTTACTCTGACCTGTTTGCTTCTTCCTGTGTATTGTCATGTAAACAAGCCACAGCCCCATACTCTGGCTACCACAAATGGAGCTACCCCTGCTGTCATGCCTTCCCTGTCATGCTGCACTGAAAAACCTTCTAAAACTTTGAGCCAGATTGGCAAGATGGCTCAGTGGGGAAAGCACTTGCTGTGCAAGCCCCACAACATGAATTTGACCCCAGGAACTCAACGGTGGAAAGGTGGAAAGAAAGGGGCCTGGAACTTGCTATGTAGACCAGGCTGGCCTCAAACTCACAGAGATTCACTTGCCTCTGCCTCCAAGTGTGCTGGAATTAAAAGCATGCACCACCACACCCAGTTGACAACTGATTATCTTCTGGCCTCCACACAAGAGCTGTGGTATGCTCTGTGCATAGGTGTGTTAACGATAAATTTAAAAATTAGCTAGGCGTGGTGGCACATGCCTTCAATCCCAGCAGGAAGCAGAGGCAGGTAGATCTCTGTGAATTCAAGGCCAGCATGGTCTACATATTGAGTTCCAGGTCAGTTGGGGCTACAAGGACACCTTGTTTCAAAAAGACCAGTTAATCAATTAAATTAAAAAATTCATGAACCTAAATAAAAATGTCCTTCTTTACAGTGTTTCTGTCAGGTATTTTATCATAGCACAGAGAAATTTAATTAATAGAAGGGGCATTACAAAGGTCATCAGATTGTGTCAGACTGTGTGAGCTGTGGTTCTTGGGATCTAACTCAGGACCTTGCACATGCTAAGCAAGCGCTCTACCATTCAACTACATCCCCACTCTGTGTTTCATACATCTAAAGAAAGATTACTTAGAGCCATTTAGGTGGAGTTTCTCTTAACAATTTAGAATGTCAGGCAAAGGCAAGGAAAATAAACCTTGCAAAAGGATTAGGCAAGGGTAGAAGGACAAAGAGAGAGGACCGGAAGGACAGCTCTGAAGGAAACAGCCTGTACATCTGCATATCTACAACTCGATCTCTTGAGGACTGGCACCCATGCCTAAACATGAAATCTACTTGGGGCTGGAGACATAGCTCAGCAGTTAAGAGCTCTCATTGTTCTTGCAGAAGTTCAGTTTTCAGCATCCACACTGGGGATCCAGCACCCGTTTTTAACCTCCGAGGACACCCACATACATGTGGGCATATACACACAGATACACACACAAGCACATTTTTATAAAAGACTTACTTGTGTATCAATATATCTTCTACAGATAGCCTGAAGGAAATTTAGGCAACATCTTTAGTGCATCCCAGGTTTTATTATTACTGTACTATTATTTTCATATCTGGGGGTCAGCTTAGAGCCTCACACATACTAAGCAAGCATTCTAACACTTACTGAACTCTACCGCAGTGCTGCCCCTGAGTCTGGACTGCAACCTGTCACAGGAGGTGAGGTGAGAGACTTGCCACTTGCGTTTTCACGTGTGTTCAAGTTTCTGATTTTGAAGCATGTCCCTCATAGGCTCAAGTATTTGAGCATTTGGTTCCCAGTCAATGGCGCTGTTTGGAGGAGGTCGTGGAACCTTTAGGAGGTGCAACATTGCCAGAGGAAGCATGTCAGTAGGGTGGGGTTTAAGAGTTCATAACCTCACCGGCATGGGCATAGCAGAGCATGGCATCAATTTTAGCACTCAGGAGGCAGAAGCAGGTGAATCTCTAAATTCAAGGCCAGTCTGGTCTACAAAGTGAGTTCCAGGTCAGCTGGTCCTGCAGGGAGACCCTGTCTCAAAAAAAAGAGTTCATAGCCTCACTTTCAGCTCATTTTTTCTGTTGTGTTTGGGTCAAACATGTAACTCCTGGCACCATGCCTGCTGCTTGCTGCCATGCCCCTCTGCCATTATGGATTCTTATCCTTCCGGAACCCTAAGTCAAAATAAATCTTTTCTTCCACAAACTGCTTTTAGTCGTGGTGTTTTATCATAGTAACAGAAAAGTAGCTAATACAGAGAGTTTCAGATTTTCAGATTGGGAATACTCAAACTGACCTTGGTCATCCTTCCTGTTTCCTGGCCTACAACTCCTAAATCCTTGGCATCTCTAAAGCATTAAGCACCTTTTTGTATACTAATGAATTGACCAAAGACTGGTAGTCCCAAGACGTTTTAGAAGAGAGGTTAGTCACCAGAAAGACCAGGACCAGGTGATCAGAGGTTTGGAATTTCAGCCCATTGCTCCACCTCTGGGAACGAGGAGGGGATGATGGGTAATCCGATTATCAGTGGACAATGATATTTTTAATTGCAGTTATTTATTTTTACATTTCTCTCCCCTGCCCGTGTGTGTGTGTGTGTGTGTGTGTGTGTGTGTGTGTGTGTGCCACAGCATGCAGGTAGGAGTCAGAGAACAACTTTTGAGACTTTGTACTCTCCTTTTTACCTTGTAGGTCCTGGGGACCGAACTCGGGTCAAGAGGCTTGGTGGCAAGGACCTACACTTACTGGCCCCAATGAACAATGACTTAATCTCTTGTGCCTATATAAGGAAGCCCCCCTAAAAATCTCAAATCCAAAAGAATAGGGTTTGCATGTGTTATGGTACATGACTTTAATTCCAGTATTGGGGAATTTTGTGAGTTCGAGGCAAGCCTGGACTATGTCAAGTTCCAGGCCAGTCAGTGATACATAGTGCGACCCTGTGAAAAAAAAAAAAGCAAACAAATACCACACATACACACACACACACACAACAATGGGATGGGGTTTGTATTGTCAAACATCTACAGATTTCTGGAAGGTAGTGCATCCAAAGAAGGCATGGGGTCTGTGCATTCTTTCACAGAAGAATGTCCTGCCCTAGGTTCTATCTATTTATCTATCTATCTATCTATCCATCCATCTATCATCTATCTATCCATCCACCCATCCATCTGTCTATCTACCTACCTTTCTTTTTGTTGTTGCTATTGCTTTTGAAATATGGTTTCACTGTGTAGCCCTGGCTGACCTGGAACTTGCTGTGTAGACCAGGCCAGGCTTGAACTCACAGAGATCCGTCTGCCTCTGTTTCTGGAGGCAATATTTTCTGTATCTTTTGTATCATGTTTTATTTGCTGGTTGATACCAGCAACTGCAAGTAAAATGTATTTGAGTTCTCTGAACTACACTGTAGCAAATTACCTGAACCCAAGGAAGAAATCTTCAATTTATAGCTGGTCCATTCAGAAGCACAGATAAAGCAACCAAGGGTTTCTACTTGCCATTAGAAGTCGGGGCGAGGGTGAAATCTGACTGGACAGAACTCTCCTCATGTGGAATATGATGTTACTACCTCCACATCCACAGGGTTAGACTTGAACCTAACTGAAGTACACCCAACTGATGTTCACTGTAGGACTGATGGCTTATTCAATGTGTGTGGAAAGACTCCTATACATCTGGTTCAGAAGGAACATAATAGGAAGAAACCCTTTCTTCCTACAGTCTCAGAACAGGTTAGGAGTTTAACTCATCTTAGTTGGGAATGCAGTTAGGCAGAACAGTAACTTGATTACGGTTATTTGAAGTTCAGATTCAAGCATTAACCATTAACATAAGCAGCAAGAAGAAAGTCTTTCACTAATATTGGTGCCCCAGGGGCTGAGCCCAAGAGAAGGCCAAATTGGCTTCTCCTGGGACCCTAGTTAGCCCTGAGCAATGAAAAAACCAGGAAGGATATTGGAGTTCCCGAACTGCCAAAGTTCATGCTGAGGCTGAGAGGCCCGTTTCTCTCCCTGGTGCCTGTCCCTGGCCAGTCCTCTCCTCTTTCTTGACCTAAGCTCTGGACCGGGACTGGTGGGACAGCTGGCTCTGACACTTGCCTCTGCTCATCTCTTGGCATTGCCAAGGAAGATGTTCAGTTGCAGAAGAGGAAGGGACCAGATGAATTGACTAATTTGGGCTAAGTTTAAAATTCCAGGTTTCTAAAATTCCAATATTCTCAGAAACCAGATAGGGAAAACTCCTGGAAAAGCTTCCAGGTTGGAATTATAGTGACCTGGATAGCCAGAGTCCATCCAACTCTAGCTAGTGATTTCCACTCAGGAATGAGGACCGGATGCTAGGAATCCAAATTTCCCAAAGAAGCCAGATATCCAGGTTTCTATGTAATCATTCTTGTTTCTTTTTTTTTGTTTGTGTTTTTAAATTTTATTTTTACTATTTTAAATTACACGCATGTGTGTCTATGTGAGTATGTATATGTGAGTACAGGTGCTCATGGAAGCTAGGTAAGGGCATTGGAGCCCCTGGAGCTGGAGTTACAGGTGATGGTGAACTGTACCTAGTCCTCTCCAATAGCAGTGCACACTCTTAACCTCTGACCCGTTTCTGTAGAACAGGTGTTTTTCTGTTTTGTTCTGTTTGTTTTTTGGACAGGGTCTCATTATGTAGCCCTCATTACGTAGACTAGGCTGACCTCGAACTCAGAGATCCATCTGCGTCTGCCTCTGCCTCCTGAGTGCTGGGATCAAAGGTGTGTGCCACCACACCTGACTTTTGTCTGATGTTTTTTTAAGACAAAGTTTGCTATATAGTCTAGGCTGGCCTTGAGCTTATGATTCTCTTGCTTCAATTTCCGAAGTGCTGGAATTACTGGTATGTGCCACCCGATTTTTTTTGTCTTTACTCATTGCTTTCTTCAGACAAGTTCTCACTCTTTTGCCCAGGCTGATCTCAAACTCCTGACTCAAGGGACTTCCCTATTCAGCTGGGCAATAGAATGGTAATGGCTTTTCATTTTAAATGCTTCCCAGCATTCCCCTCCTCCTCTTCTTCCTTCTTGGTTGTTTTTACTTTTTGCCTTTTCCTTTTTAAAATCTGAGTGTGGGAGGACTGGTACTTACAAGCCCTGGGGCCGAGAACACTGGGGACAACATAATCTGTCAGAACTAGGAAAGTGATACAAGGTTCAGCTTGCTGACACCCAGTGGAGTCAACAAATGAAAAAGCCAAGAGACAAAGAAAGAGCTTCAGTAACAACATACTGGCTTTCCAGAAGATGTTAGGCATTTGCCTTAAGTGACTGTCTTAACCTGTGCCCTGATTGTCTCTTTCATCCAATTTTTCAAGGGAAGTTCTGTAGGTTCCAAGTTGATAGGTGCCTCAGCTGTCCAGTGTCTTTCTGAAATGTGGGCTGTGTGCATCTTATCTTTCTCTTGGGCTGGCAAGAGTTGTAGCTCAGTTGCTCTAAAGAAGACACAGATGATCAAAGTGTCCGCCTTGATTAATGGGACTTGTGTCTGGTTTTTGTTTTGATCAGCGTTTCTGGCGAGCTCCCTTCCAGGTGTGACCTTGTCCTATAACTTGGGACCAGGGAGTGCTCAGAAAGGGAGGGTTTGTGCATTCCTAGCTAACCACCACATGCAGTTAATCTCTAAAAGATAGACTTCAGGGGACAACTAATCCTTGAGAGATAGAGCAGGGAGAAAATTCTAAGGACTGGGTCTTCCCGGAGTGGGAGAATTCTGTGCATTTTCAGAAGGAACTACAGAATCTCACCAGCTCATTTCACTAATGAGGGAGGAGAAAACAGGGGGGACTTTCCCAAGGCCTTGGAAGGGTTGGTGCTGGAGTCAGCACTGGGAGTTAGGGCTCTGTCCAGAAAGAACTTTGGTCCCAGACAGTAAATTAGAGGAAGATTTGTTGCAAGATTGGAGTTCTGAGGTTGGAGAGATGGCTCAGCCGTTAAGAGCACTGGCTACTCTTGCAGAGGACCTGGGTTCAGTTCCCAGCACCTACATGACAGCTAACAATCATTCATAACTCTACTTCCAGAGGACTGAACCTCCTTTTCTGGCCTCTATAGGCATCACATGCACATGGTGTACTTACATACATGCAGGCAAGACACTCACACACACAAAATAAAAATAATTTTTGTTTAATTTTTAAAAGATTGGAGTTCCTTTTGAAGAAGTTTCCTGGGGATAGGGGTGTAGAACTGCTTCCTTTCAGCCTTCCTTCACGGAATCACCATCCTGCCTTGCCCATAGCTAGGGAACTCAGGTACTCCAGCAGAACGCCACACACCTGGCCTGCTGCCTGTACTCCACCTGTCTACTCTGTATGACACTGGCTCAGTTCTTAGGGTGTTCCTAGTATGCTTTGGGAATTTGCTTTGGAGGAATCTGGCTGTGTGTGTGTGTATGCGTGTTGCTAGGGTTTGAACTCAAGACATGGTATATACTAAGTGCCTCATCCCTGAGCAAAAATCTCCAGGCCCTTCTCTCTCTCTCTCTCTCTCTCTCTCTCTCTCTCTCTCTCTCTCCTCTCTTTCTCTCTCTCTTTTTAAATAATGGATCTTGTGCCCAGTTGGGCATGTCTCTCAGAGCAAGGAGAGCCTGACACAAGGTTCAGAGTGAAGAGCTTGGCTTCTTGGTGAATGGCTGTGTCAGCACAGTGAGAAGGAGACGCTATCATTTGACTACACCTAGGAGCTGTGGTCCTCAGAGATACGGTGAGCCTCTCTGACAGGAGCCACTTCTGGCTGCAGAGGGCCTCTAAGCTAAGGTCCCCAGAATGTCTCATCACCTGTCATCATCTCCTTGAGTCCTTGTCCCATGACCACAGTTCTAGTTGGGAGAGAGGGCTGGAGTATAGGAATGGGATAGATTTTGCAATGGGTTGTATGCTGTTTGTGAAAACTGTTCCCTGTCCAATCTCTGTTCTTCTGAGGTAAAAGGACAAAGGAGGGTCTGAGGATATCTTCTGTTTATTCCCCTCCTTCTACCTCCTGGAATAAGCACTGGGAACAGATGAGGAGACACAGGCTCAAAAGTGAGTGTCAAGGTCAGAGGTGAGCATGCATCGCGTCACCTGCTAGGCTGCCGTTAATTGTTGGTGACCTTGGTAAGTCATCTACTCTTTCCCAGCCTCAGTTTCCTTTCACTTTAACAAGAATTTTGGATGAAATCAGGTTCTCAGATATGTTTTATCATAAAGGAAGAGAAATGGTAAATAAAGAAAGAAAACAAAACAATAGGAAGAAATGGTAACTGTGTGAGGGGATAGATATGATGAACACAACTGAGATATCACACAAAGATGTATGTGCTGGAATTTCATATGGAGAGCCAACATAGTGGAATATACCAGACCAACACTCAGGAGACTGAGACAGGAGGATCACCAGTCCCAGGACAGCCTGTGTTACATACAGAGATCCTGTCTTAAAGGAAAAAAAAAAAACATAAAGAAGCACGTAGCATTTTATTATGCTGTACAATTTTGGGATTATGATTTATTTTGATTTTTGAAGAAGAGTTTCACTATGTAGATCAGGCTGGCCTCGGTCTTCCCAGAGGCTAGGATTAAAGGTGTGTGCCACCATGCCTGGCCCACACATTTTTGTTTTTAAAAAAGATGTACTTTTTTTTTTCGCTTTTTGGTCTTTTTTTGAGACAGGGTCTCCCTGTAGCCCCAGATGGCCTGGAACTCACTATGTAGAGCAGGCTGGACTTCAACTCACAGAGATCTACCTGCCTTTGCCTCCTGAGTGCTGGAATCGACGGCATGTTACCACCACACCAGGCACTTATTTTTATTTGTGTGTATGTGTGTATGAATGTATGCTGTGTGTATAGAAACCCACAGAGGCCAAACGAGTGCATCAGATCCCTTGGGTGGAGTTATAGGCAGTTGTCAGCCACCTAAGATGAGTGCTGGGAACAGAATTCAGGTCTTCTGAAAGAGCAGCGAGTGTTCTCAACCACTGAGCTCTCTTTCCAGATCTTGGGCTTTTTTAGTGTATCAGTTGACAAAAAACAAATAAAGAGGACTGCCAAGATGACTGAGCAGAAAAAGGTGCTTGCTGCCAAGCCTGATGACTTGAGTCTGGCTCTGAACTGCCACACATACACCATGGCATTATGCACAAGTCTGGACACATACATGTACACACACATAATAAATAAAAAAACGTTTTAAGCAGAATGATGAAACCCACACAGACATAGAGTCTGGAGGTATACAGCTCCATGTCAGACCACCTACCTAGCATGCATTGATCCCCAGATCCATAAAAATTAATAAACTTAATAAAAGATAACATGCTACTGGGCTGGGGATATAATTTAGCGGTGGAATGCTCGCCTTGGTTCAATTCTCAATACCACAAAGAAGCGGGGAGGAAAAAGAAAAAAAAGATGTTGAGTGTGGTGACACCCAGCTATAATCCTAGCACCGGGAAGGTAAAGGCAGAAGGATCTAGTTCAAGGTCACCCTTGGCTACCTAGTAAATTCAAGGCATGAGATCCTATCTTAAAGAAAAAAAAAAAAAGAGCACATACTGTCCATCCATGTCTGTCCTTCCCTCCCCTCAGTTTCCTCAGCCCAGCTAGGTCCAGCCTGGTTTTGGTTATAGAGATACCGAAGCTCATATGCACAGAAGAGTGTTTGAGAAGCACTGTTTGAGAAACTCCTCACCAGGTCTCTGTGATGGTAGAAAAGGCTCCCACAGCTCAGATAGGATTCCTGGCCTTTGATCTCACAGTTGGTCTATTCTATTTCTTTTAAAATTATTATTGTGTATGTATAATGTGGCTGCATGGGCATGTGTATGTGGAGGTCAGCTGACAACCGTGTGATGTTGATTCTCCCCTTCTCCATTTATATGGGTTCTGGGGATCGAACTCAGGTCATCGGGCTTGTGCGGAACTTTACTGGTTGAATTATCTTGCCTGCTCTGATTTCTACTATTTGTTCCAGACGTGAGTTCGTCTCTGAGCTGCCTTGTTTTTCCTTGTCAACAATTTCATTCCACCCACCACTGCCATTGTGAGTCAGCTGTAACAGGAACACTACGAAGACTTCTGCCTGTACATTGCCTACAGCGATGAAGTTGTGTACTGTCTGTGAAACCCCCGGATGTGGGAGCTATGCTCTGCTCCTTCCTTGGCCTCTACTTCCTCCTTCAGTCTCAAACAGCATCCCCCTCTTCAGGACATTATCATTATTATTATTATTATTATTATTATTATTATTCTGAGTATGAGTGTTTTGCCTGGATGTATATGTCATGCAATGCCTGCGGTAGCTAGGGTGTCAGATCCCCTGGTACTGGAGTTATGAACAGTTGTTAGCTGGGTGCTGGGAACCGAACCTGGGTCCTCTGCAAGAGCAGCTAGTGCTCTTAACAGCTGAGCCATCCTCCATCCCTCTTGACTGTCATTTTAATTTGGGGTGCTAGTTCTTATTTTGTTCACTTTCGGGTATCTTTGTTTTACGATTGCAATCAACACCTCTCTGTGTGTTGATGATAGGTTTTCCGCTCTTTCCATCTATATGGAGGCTGTCTCTTCTTTTTCTCAGACTGCTCCTTTCATCTTCTGTGCTGGAAACTTTCCTCTATGCTCTCGGCAGATCTGGTGTTGTTCAGCCTTAGCCACGAGTCTGCTGACTGGAAATTCCATACTTACTTTCAATTTATTTGTCAGATGAGGCCATCACTTGGTGGGATGTCGGGTGGTAACACAGCCTTTTTTTTTTTTTTTTGTCTTTTTTGAGACAGGGATTCCTTGTGGTCTCAACTGGCCTAGAACTCGCTATGTAGCCCAGGCTGGCCTTGAACTCATAGAAGTCCACCTGCCTCTGCCTCCTGAGTGTTGGGATCAAAGATGTGTGCCACCATCCCCGGCTAGTCTTTCTAATGAGCCAAATTTTTGATTTATTCATTTTTTGCATTTGAAGTATTGACATCCTTGGCCTGGCAGTCTTTGCCATGGTCCTTAACCACTATACAACTGCTGCTAATTACGTTACGGGATTTTCCCTCTTAATCAATTTTGCAGAGGCCTACCCATTCCTTTAGCTTCTTATCATCAGCCTGAATTATGTTGATTTGTGCTCAACACAAAGGACTTCTGCCAACTTGACATACATAGGCTCATTACAATGGAATGCAAGGCCACATAGATGGGTTTGGTGCTGGGTGAGTTCCACATGCTAGACCAGAGTGGATAAGGGCAGTCTTCAGTACCTCATGTAAGGCAGTTAACTGTTCATTATACCTCAGGTAGCAATGCCTCAGTCGTGGTGGTGGATTATGTGTGAGGCCAAATCTTGAAAGCACCTGAGCCTCTGCCTCCACGTGACTCGGTGGCAGCAGGGTAATAAAAGGAACCCAGTCTTTGTACCAGGCTATCCTGAGGTCTTTTTCTGGGGTCATTCAGCTTCTGTATCTGTTATCTTCCACCTAGGGCTATAAACCTAGCTTGCTAGCCTTTGAGAGCATCAGGGGAAAGAGAGAGAGAGAGAGAGAGAGAGAGAGAGAGAGAGAGAGAGAGAGAGAGAGAGAGAGAGAGATATCAAGCCCTCACCAGTTCACATTAGACTCCACATAACTGTCCTGGTTTAAGTTCTCACCTTTCTGCATCCTCTACCAAACCACAGGAGCCACCGTGTTCTGTTGCTCCAGGGAACACACTTATTTCCTGGACTGTCCCAGGAATAAGAGAAGGGAGGGGACTTAGGGCCTGGGTGCACTCAAGATGAGGATTTTGGCCTGCTTGACTTACTGGGGAAAACAGGGCAAGGCAGGTAAAGAAAGTTCAGCAACAATGTGTGCTTAACAGGCTCAGTGGTTCATGACTGTAATCTCAGTATTTGGAAGGCTGAGACAGAAGGACTGCCACGAGTTCAGGGTCAGCCTGGGCTGCATACAAATGCCAGGCCAGGTTTGGCTACTGTGTGAGACTCTGTCTCAGGACTCCAGACCCAACCCAACCCAACCCAAACAACAAAAGCATGGTCTCAACTGGCTACAGACGTGCATGGGGGCACATGAAGTTAGTCTTGCTTTGAGACCAGGTCTAGGATGGTATCACAGGTGGCTCAGCCTCTGTCCTCCTGAGATGAAACTAAGAAACCACATCTATACCTACACAATTAGTTTCTGTGATTGTTGGATTTGTCTGATTTCCACATCAGATATGAAGGTGGTGGCTCGGAGGTGGCCCTGCCCTGGTATAAGACTATTACTCAAGTGAACCAGACAGTAACTAGCCAAGCCACCAGGTAGGCTAGTGACTCAGAGCCCTTGGAGTCTGCGCTCCCAGAACTTCATGAGTAGAAATTGTGCAAGGGCGACCTCTTTCGACCAAAAGAGAAACTGCAGGCGCATGTTTTTTTCTGGTGCAGAGAAATAGGCAACAGTGTCTGCTAGGCACTCTGCATGCATTAGTACACCTTAGATTTCAAATATCTTTGTTTCGTTTTGCTTTTGTCTTGAGACAGGGTCTCCCTTTAGCATACTGGCCTGGAACTTGACCAGACTGGCCTCGATCTTACAAAGATCTGCCTGCCTCGGCCTCCAGAATGCTGAGATTAAAGGCATGTGACACCAAACCCAGTGCAGATTTCAAATATCTTACCTATAAGGTGGCATCATTGTCGCCATTTTATAGTTGAGTAAAAGGAGGCTCTGAGAATGATGTTTTGGGTTCCTGTGGTGTAAGGGGCATATTTGCGACCCAACCCAGGTCTGTCTAAGGCCAAAGATTGCTCTGACCACCATACAGAACCCCTGCTGCTCAGAGTCGTGAAGGAAATATCACTTCATGTCAGCGCTGGACATAGGCCACACCCTAGACCTACTGAATCAGAACCATATAGCTGGGAGGTTCCCGGTGATTTGTGACGTGAGGCATATTGGAGATGCACTCTGAGTTCAGGAAGCAGTGAGGACACTCTAGCCTGTGTCTTTCTGAGATGAAAAGGCAAAAGAAATGTAAAACAATGTTGAAAAGCACTTGTTCTTTTTAAGACCTGGGGATGCAACCCAGAGTTCTTCCATGTGCTTGACAAGCACCCTACTACTGCACAACAGCCCCAGCCATCTTTCTATACACTGGCTCTCCTTTGCCCCATGAGTTACACAATGAAGGCAGTGGCTTTTGTTCCTGTTCTAGATAAACAGAGACCTGGACAGGTAAAGACACCAGCCAGCAGGCACTCACTTGGTATAGGTTGACTGGGGAAGGATCCAAGATCTGCTATTGGAGCCTGCATGGTGGTAGGGGTCTGTGAGTTCCGGGGTTTGTCCTGAGGTTAGGGGTCAGGACAGGTTGCCTGCTCTTTGCTCCTTTGCTTACTCAAACATAGTAGGAATGCTGTCTGGCTGGACGTGTGCAATCCCAGCTCACTGTTTAGCTTCTTTTACTTAGCCTTGGCTTCTTCAAAGTTGTGAAGACCAGACAAGGGTGATACAATAAAGCATTAGCGAAGCGTAGGTGTTGTGTCCTCCTTGCAGGCTGAGTCTCCTCCCTGACCCTCATTTGAGCATGTCTGAAGAGGACGAGGGTGTAGTGAGAGGCAACTGCTGCTCCCCCACATCCAAGCAAAGCTCACTGATGCTGGCCACTTCTCAGTTCTTAGGGCCATATTCCTGCCACCTCAGTTCTCCTTGCTAGGAAAGATCTCTCTGCCTTTCTCCACTTAGCTAATTCCTACTCATCATTCAGGGGCCAGCTCAAATGTTGCCTCCTCCAGTAAGCCTTCTCCAACTCCCAGACATGCTCTAAGGCCTTTGCTGTAATTTGCATCTAGAATGTTCCCCAAAGACCCATTAGCTAAAGGCTTGTTCTCCCATCGTTTGGTGCTCAAGATAGGTCCTTTAGGAGCTGAGGCCTAGTGGGGGGCAGTTTGGTCAATAGAGGAATGCTCTCAAAGATGCTGGGACCTTTTTTTTTTCTTTTTGAATGTAGTCCTTTCTCTATGTAGTCAGGTGGTGATCTTCCTGCCCTGGGATCCTGAGTGCTAAGATTATAGGCATGTGCCATGACCACCTTGAAATCTCCTCAGTCACATGCTCCTGCCATGATGTACTATGCTACCTCAGGCCCAGGTGATCATGAACTGAAACCTCTGAACCTGGAAACAAAAATAAACCTTTCCTCTTTTTAAGTTGATGATCTCAGGTATTTTGCTCTAGTGACAAAGTTCACATTGCCACATTCAAACACTGCTTTTTCCCTTCTTGGGACTTACCACAGATTTCCAGTATAGACTTGTGCATGGGCTCAGCATTAGTCTGCCCAGCTGGCCTGGGCAGCTCCCAGGGCAGACTGCTGAAATTTTCCTGCTGTTGCTGAGCACAGTGTGTGGTGTTACACCCAAGCCAGGCAGAAGCTGCTCAACACATGTCCCTTAGAGACCCAACAAAAGCTGAAGAATTTGATGCTTTCTCTAAGATCTGAGGTCAGAGGGGGATGTGCAACTTGGGAGCCAGTCTGGGGCCACAGAAGTGCAGGAGATGGATGAGCACTTGAGTCAGGACAGGAGCAGTGGGGAGAGCCTCCAGTTAGTGGGAAAAGACTGGTAGAAAAAAGAAGAAAAAGGTGTACAGAGCCTCCAGCAGGTTCTTGCTCGGTAAGGGAGCCTGGTGGTGCCAGTCCCGGGCAGAGGTCACAGATGGCCAAGTGGCATCTATAATTCCCACACCAGCCCCTCTTCCTCCTGTTCATGGCCCAGATCTTGTCCCTAGCACAAGACACAGGAGCCACACTTCAGCAGCACAAGTTCCCTTTATTAACCATCCCGACTGAGTAGAAAAGAATCAATGAGACCCGATGAAGAGGGCGGGAAGGGTCCTGTGGTCAGCTGAAGCCAGGTTCTGGTCTCGTCTCTGCTGGCCTGTCTCTTTGCAGTACCCCAAACTTATGGTTGGTCACCAGTGAAAGACAGCACTTGGAGGCTGTGTAAGAGGCGGAGGGCAGCCAGCACAGTGGGACTGCGGAGAACGGGCACCAGGAATGGATGGGTGGACGGGGAAAGAGGGGCTCATCCAGTATGGACACTGAGCAGAGGCCTCACTGGCCTCCACCCAGCCTCTGCCTCTTAGGCTGGACCGACCTGAGTTGGAGGGCTGCTGGACAGAGGTCTCTCTCACTTCTAGAGTAGGGGTTTTAGGCAGGAGGAACCAAGAAAATGCTGTGGAGGAAGCCCACTCTGCACCTGGAATTACCAGGGTGAGCAGGGGCAGGTGAGGGACTGAGGTGGTCAAAAATAGGAATAGTGTCCTGCCTCACCCTACTTGGAGCAACAATGCAGGTATGATCTCCGTGGGAGTGTCAGGCACTGAGGCAAGGGTCCAGCGCCACACCCTCCACCATCAAAACAAGAAGACAAAAACCATCCAGTATGAATGGGAGAGACTGGAGCTAAAGAGGAAGAGGTGGGGCAGTGTGCAGACGGGTGGGGTGCAGGGATGGAAGAATCGTCAATATGGAGACAGGAAGGGAAACTTCCAGGGCCCTCAGTCTATACTCTTCCCCTCCGGGTTCTCAGGCGAGGCTTGGCTGGGAAAGAGGACAGGCTGGGAGGAATGAAGCAATGTTGTTGGAGTTTCACCTGGATCCTGGTCAACCTGGCCTGCAGGGAGGTTTCCAAAGGTTCTCAGTCTCTCCTGTGACCCACCCTTGAGTCTCTGAAAAGATGGGCCCATTTGGAATCAGAGAGACAAACAGACCCTTTGCCCATGGGGAAAGCTAACGGAGGAGTGCTCACAGCACCGTGGCATGGCGGCCCCCAGCTCCAGAGCCAGGCTGGCACCGTGTGTAAACATTAGACTTGGTGATGTCTGGGGGTGCAGGAGGAGGGTATCCAACCTGGGCTACCAAGTTTGGAGGAAGTCAGAGTGGGATTCCTAAAGATACAGGAGGATACCAGACTCAGAGCAGCCCTATAGTGGAATGGACATTGTGTGATGACAGCAGTTTCTCTGCAAGTTGCCAGGGTCCAGGAGAAACCAGCCCCTGGCTTCTGAGAGACACGGGCAGACACTGAGCCCTGAGGTTCTGAGCACAGTCCTGTCACGCTCTGGGGAGGATGCCAGCCCTGTGCAAATGGTCTTTCTTGAGGGAAGTCAGACTCACTGATCCTCTCCATCCACAGGTTCCAGCGGCTTGGAGAAGTGGAGAGCTGGGAGAAGAGGAAGCTTGTCTGCGATGTGGGACCACTAGTCCCCACCTGTGACAAGGCCAGGGCTAGGGAGCAGGAAGGCAGCTGGGTCCGAGCTGTCTGCAGGTGCGTGGCAGATTCTGCCCCGTAACTGTCCGTGGAAAAAGGTGTCCAGGTGTCATCCCACTGGCTGGAATGGGATGCGGGAGATGGGGTGGCCCACAGTGCTCTGAGATGGCTCCTGGGCCCAATGGGCACATGTTTTCTGGGAGGCAGTAGTCATGCCAAAAGGTCCACGAAGATGGCATTGGCTGTGGTCTGGCCGAAGATGAAGGCTCCCAGGGTGACCAAGAGGACTCCGTAACTGACCAGTGCCCACCAGCTGTAGGGCAGAGGGCAAGAGGAGGTCAATCAGTTATTTCATTCATGTCCCTGCAGACTCCTGTCTACAGCAGTTAAAATACATGATTTGTATAGATGGAACTCTCTTGACTTCATACAGATTTTTCCATGCAAAAATCTGTGACCCCACCAGTAAGGAGACCAAGACGTAAAGGGACTAATGCCAGGGCCAGGACCAGGGGAAAACGCAGGTCTCCTGACGGGAAAATGCTCAGGAAAATACAGGTGGCAGGGAATGAAATAGCTTCACTAAAGAGCAAATAGGAGATAAGACACCTGCAACCACAGGTGTCAAAAACTGCCTCAGGGCGGTCACCTGGCATTGAGGGGAAGGGTGAGCTTTATCTTCTTTTTAGCTGTCTTTTTAAAGTTTATAATGAAAAACTTTGTTTCGTGTTAGTGCTTATAGACAAGGTCTTATATAATCTTGGCTGGCCTGGAACTTGCTATTTTACTTGTCTAGCCTCTCAAGTATTGGGACACAAGCATTATAAGTATTGTTACATTATTCTGGAATTAATTTTTCCTTTCTTCTTTTTTTTTTTTGTGGTGGTGGGGTTTGAACTCAGGGCCCTTGTTTTCGGTAGGCTGGCACTATACCACTGACTTATATTCTCAATCCTGGAATAATTTTTCTTAAAGCATGCAACTTTTCTTCAACTATTATTCAAGAAATGTGCATCTATGAAAGAAATATGCTTTTCCTTCGCCAGACTATTCTTTTCTTTCTTTCTTTTTTTTAAGACAAGATCACATTGTGAACCCAAGACTGGTCTTGAATTTATGGCAATCCTCCTGCCTCAAACAACAAAATCATATACAAATCCCTATGTCTATGTGTACTGTATGGCTCTGTGTACTCAGATGCATACATACAGAGAAGCAGTTCAGAAAGGCCACAGGACCATAAGGGAAACACAGAGACGTCTTGGGAGAGGGTGGGAGTGGTTGTTTGAGACAACATTCTATAGTCCAGGCTAGCTTGGAACTCATTACATAGCCCAGGCTGCCTTGAACTCTAGCAATCTTCCTGTCCTAGCCTTCTAAGTGCTGGGATTATGAGCCTGACATGGGACTCCCACTATTTTTTTTCTGTAATCCTTTAGTAGTATACAAATTGTTACAAGTAGTTCAGGTTACCCATTACAAAAATATACATTAAAGTCCCATAATTTGGGGGGAGAGTGGTATTGGAGAACTGAACCCAGGGTCTCACATATGCCAAGCTCTACCATTGAGTCACACTTTCAGCCCCAGAACTTTTTGTGTGTGTGCGTGTGTGTGTAGATGTGTGCAGAGGCCAAAGGACTTCACTGGATCCTTCAGGACTGGAGTTATAGGTGTTTATGGGATGCCCAGCTTGTTACAAGGGTGCTGGGATCTGAACTCTGGTCCTCCTCTTTAGCACCGAGAAGTCTTTCCAGTTCCTTTCCCCAGTTTCTGAGACAAGGTCTTGCTATGTAGCTCTGACTGGCCGGGACTCACTACGTCGCCGTGATGGTCCACCTTCACTGTCTACTGGACTGGTTTGGAATCACCTAGGAGACTGCCTGTGAGGGCACTTCCAGAGAGGGTTAACTGCACAAGGACGACTCGCCCTGAACGTGGGAAATGCAATCCCAAGAGCTGAGACCCTAAAGCAACATCACTCCCTCTTTGCTGCCCATGGACACCAGTGACCAGACAGACCCCTCACACTCTTGCCACCAGGATGGACTGCACCCTCAAACCATTAATCAAAATAAGCCTTTCCTCCCTTAAGTTGATTCTTTTCAGATATTTAGTTTGAGTGACAAGAAAAGTAACTGATTCAGTAGCGCAGGAGAGTCTCAGACTGGGGGCAATCCTACTGTAGCCCCCAGGGCTGTGGGGTTATGGCAGTGGCCACCACCCCAGCTAAGCCTCATCATTTTAACAGTACACAGATTTCTTGGCCCTGCCTATTTAAGGTCCCCTCCTTACCTCCTTATCCCACTCCCTAAGAGGCTTCCCTGCTTTACCTGGCTGGCTTGACCTCCTCCATCTCTGACAGTTTGGCTTGAATGAGGCACAGCCCTGGAAGGGAAGAGGTAACTCTTAGGTCTGGAGGAGGCGCCCAGCCTCCCCCCTTACCAAGAGGTGGTGATGATGGTAGAGAAAGACTGTTTATTCTCCAGAGGCTCTGAAATCCATGCCCCAAGCCCTACTCCGCACCAGGCTGGAGACTTGGCCTCTACCTTCCTGAGACAAGCCAGCACCTGACAAGAGCCCTTGGGCTGCATGCAAGGCTCACAGTTAAAAGGACACACTGAAGAGTGACTTGGGTTCAATGAACCCTTGGGCTAGAAACAATATGGGTGTAGGTAGAACTCAAGGTCAGGCAGATAGGACGACTTCCTGGGGACCTGACCTTTCTATAGACCCAAGGTCTCATGACTTTAGCCTCAGGGTGCCACCACCTGGGTTTTTCTGGGCTGGGACAGAGGAGGGGCATACACTTGAATGATAGGTAAGAGCCTAGGTCCTGGACCAAGGCAACCAGGCTGTGAAAAGCTTGTTACTTGTTAGTTGAGCTTGTTGGCCAGTGGGCAGGTTTGCACTCGCTGAGCTTTACATCTCATCGGTAAAAAAGAGATCATAACCTTCTCTCCAGGAATCAATGCTGTCAGGTCAGCACACCGCTGAGCCATGTCCGTGAGCGCCAGGGGAGGGTAATTACTCTCCCTTGCAGGTTTTGAGTCCTTTGGGAGCTGAGACTAGGAGACCTGTTGTATCGTAGAGATGGGAGTGTCTAGGGTGTGTGTGTACCTGGGAAGACAAAGATGAAGCAGGCGGCCAGGCCTCCGATGACTGAGATGACCTTGCCGATGTCGGGGATGAAGAGCGCCAGCAGCAGGGTGAGCAGGAACCACACCAGTGTCTGCAGGACACGGCGCCTCCGCTCCCGCCCCACATCCTCCTCCACCGGCATCCCCTTGTAGCGCAGCCACAGGCCTTCCACCACCGCCCTGTCCACACGGGGAGGGGCTCAGGGGCACTGTGACTAGTGCCCCCGCCCCCCACATCTGATACATGGGAGCCAGATCCCAAATGGGTAGGTTGTGGGTAAGGCCCTGATCCCTGAGCCTGGGATCATAGCCTGGAGATGAAGAGTATGTAAAGGACTTCGTCTCTTTACATGGTCACTGACACTATTATTCTCTTTAAAAGGAATGGTTTGGTGCTGGAGAGATGGCTTAGTAGATAAGAGCACTGGCTGCTCTTGCAGAGGACCTGGATTCAGTTCCCAGCATCCACATGGCAGCTGACAACTAGTTTGTAACTCTAGTTCTATGGTATCTGACACCATCTTCTGGCCTCCGTGGGAACTGCAGGCACTGGTGTATTTACATACATGCAGGCAAAACACACACGTACAATTGAAAAAAAAAAGAATTAAAAAAAGTTACTGGTATGGGATATCCAAAAGGCTGGGTGTGTGCATGAAAGTTCAGGAAAGGATCTAGACTAGAGATCCTTTAGGACTCACAGAATGTTCTGGAACTTCTAACCTGGCATCGAGTACTTGGGTAGGGGGAGCATTCCAAAGATGTGGGCTCTTTTGTATAGACTTTCATTTCTCTTGCCACAGAATGCATTTCACATAAAGCCATGTGCCGTGCCGACTGCCAGGGGCTCCGGGCAGGTGGGGAAGGAGCTCACCGCCCGCAGAAGTGCAGGATGGGGTAGGAGGTGAGCACGCTCAGGATGATGAAGGCTCTGGCAACAGCAACAGCCACGTCCTCTGAAGGGTAGGACAGGAGCACATCAGGATCCACAGTAGCTCCAAAAGTCAGGAAGCCGCAGATGCCTGTGGGCAGGGACAAAAGGCAAGGTCAGGGCAGCCCTGGGGGGCTGGGATGGACCGACCACTCCTGCCACGTGTAACACCTGCTGGGAAGATGCTGCAGCTCAGGAAGTGTGCACTGAGCCTCAAAAAGGAAGTCAAGGGAGAGCAGATGCCGCCTTCCCCGTCTTCTCAGCTGCCCCTTGCTGGAGGCCCTCTACCTTCCACACTGCTGCTTTTCTGAATTTGAACTTGCTCGGACTAGTCTCAGACCTTCATACAGCCGTCTTATTACTCGGGTCTTAGTTCAGAGTCCTTTCCTCAGAGAGTGCTGCTCTACCCATCCACAGGCACCCGACCCCACCCAGGCACCAGCTGTGACCTGTTTTACTTTCTTCATAGCACCCTCTCCTCTCTCTCTGAATTTGGCTGTCAATAGGGACTTGGCCTGTTTGCCTCTTGTGTTCCTGGTTGTTGCTTCGGAGGCTGGAACGTTACCATACACAGCAGCAGTTTTCTTCACTCAGCCACTTCCCACCCATGAACAGGGGAGCATACATTTCCTTTGCCACTGGCTGCCTGGCCTCACAGGCACCTGCCTCCAACTCCCTGCACTCCAGGTACACAGACCTCCTGCCCTCCTCCTTATCCCTGACCCAGAGGCTCGGAATTCTACAGTTTCTCTCCGAAATGATCCTCCTCGCTCAGCTCATCATAGTCTGGCTTCTTCAAGTGCCACCTCCTCAGAGAGGAACCTTCTGTGAGGACCACCCTGACCCAGTCCCATCTCCTCCTTCCTGGTTTCAGAGTTATGATGTCATTAGCTCTCGTCTAGACTTCCTTTTTCATTTACTTGCACGTGACAGTGTCCCCAAGAATGTCAACCCCACAAGGGCGGGGCCAGCTTCTGTCCTTGCAGCATCCCCCACTGGAAACATCTTCTGGTACTCACTAGGCGTCAGCTTAGAACTGGTAAGTGGATGGAACACATCTCTCTCTCTCATCTTGGCAGGAGGCAATCCTTGGGCAGCTCAAGTTCAATTCAATGTTTATATAAGTGTTCATTAAGCTAAGAGTGCTGCGCTGAAGAAGGCTGGGCCAGAGGACATGGCAGGAAGGAGCAGGAGTACTCTAAGCCTAGTCTTTGGAGGGGAACACTCACCTGTGCCCATGTAGACAGCCAGGGCTATGACCATGGCTGCCGTCACCACCCCACCCCAGATCTTCACCTCCGGCTGCTGCATGCTGTTGAAGACCGGCACACTGCTCACGTGGCACTGTCCAGGTGAAAGGCATGGTCATGGTGGGGAGGTGACCTCACCCCCAGGTTCCAAAGGGATGTAGCTTGGAGGCAAAGACCCCAAGGATAAAGGGCAAGTCCTGGGGACTGTGCTTCATCCTTCCTCCCAGGAATCCCACCATCCTCCCTATAATATGGGGTCCCTCCCAGTGTGTGTGGGATGAGGTAACAGGACAGCAGGAACCCAGTATCTGGCACCTGAAATCCAAAGCAAATGGTGGGCATGGCGTTGAACACGGCCATCCAGGAAGCTGGTCTGTGGGGAAACACAATGTGCACCTGCCTGTGAATCCCACAAAGCCACCAATGTCCCCACCTCTCTTGTTCTTCCTTCACCCCATCATGGCCTCCAGCAACCAGCACTCTACACATGAACACACCCTGGGAGAGGAGACATAGCTGAGTCACAGTTCAGGACATGGGCTCTGGAAGGCCATCTGGTACCAGAATCTACGACTACAACTCTTGGCTCCTGAAGCATTTCTTTTCTGTTTTTCCCCTTTAAAAAACTTACGGGGAGAACGAACAGCTAGGCACACACAGTGAGGCACACCTGTGACCCTAGAACTTGGGAAGTGGAAGCAGGAGGATCAGAAGTCCAATCTCCCCATGCTGGGGTCTTGCCCAGAATCACTGCATGTGCTAATGTTAGTGGCAGAGTCTCCTCCCACCTCTGGCTATTATTCTTCCCTCCAGGTAAAAAGAGACCAGGTTCTCTCACTGCCTTCCTACAATGATGGGTGAGTCAGTGCTGATGCACTAATGGGCCCTGGGAGAGATACGCGCGTGTGTGTGATCTTTTGATGTCTGGTCTAGGCAGCAGCGTCTACCGACGCATTTCCCCAGGGACTCTCACCCACCTGGTCAGAATATCCCCTGGGGTCATTTCTTTATCAGGCCAGATGTATTTGATGATTACGATGGCAGTGACATACCAGGTTCCCACGACACTCAGGAAGCTGCCAAGAAGGAGAGACTGACCTGCTCACCAGCTCCAGCTGTCCCTTGTCTCATGCCACCCCAGGGATGCCCACCCTTCACTCTAGGGACCAAACCATATCACATAAAGACTCAGAAGTAAGGTCCAAAGAGACCTGCCACAGGGAGGGAACTCCTCAGAGTTTCAGCCACAGGGACACGCACTGGTTCCGTTCTATGGCTCGAAAAACACAGCAAGGAACTGGGCTTCAAAGCACAGCTTCAAGTTTAGCTTGAACAGCCTGGACTTGGTAAGGGCTGCCAGCTGGCTGTCCACGGGCCTGGCCTTTGACAACTAGGAGATGCTGAGGATGAAGTGTTAGAGCGTGGATGCTGGGCTGCTGATATCTAAGGGAACTCTGGAAACAGCTGAGTGTGAAACAGCCCAGACTCCTACAGTTTTTTAGATACTGGGTCCGGAAGCCACTCTGAGCTCCATGGAAGATGCTGCCAGTTTGACAATCTCAGGATCACTAACCTGAGCCTCCAGACCCCCAGCTGCTCTTACCCTCCCAGCCATCACCAATCTCTTCTTTGACAAGGACATTTAGAACAGAACTCCTCACTGACACAAAGGATCACTGTCTCTCTTTCTTGATGGTAACGGAAAAGGAAGGTTATGGGTCTAAAATCCTGCAAGCTCTGGTCTGCCCTGCCTGCCCTGTTCTGGTTACCCAGAAACTGAGGTGTCATGGAGAAGGGCTCCCCGCCAGAAATGGTTCTCCAGTGGCCCATGACCTGAGCCTCAGTCTGGGAACTACAAACCTGGCATATTTCTGGAAGCCAATCTCCCTGGGGATGGACAGGGGCAGGATGAAGAGGAAGGCAGTGAGGCTGATGGTGAACTTGCGGTCGGTGTACCAGGGGCCGCTGCTGGCCCCTTCAGTCTCCTTTGTCATCACAGCTATAACTGAACAGGAAGGAGAGAATATCATGCCAGGCCACCCAGGGAGCTACTCTCCTGCTCTGCTGAGTCCTAGGACTTCCTTCTAATGGGCCAGTAGTTGCAGGACCTGCAGGGAGGACAAGGCCTAGTGGGTGTAGTGTACTCTTTCTCTGGACCCCGGACCTACAGGGCTGAGGGGAAGAGATGAGGTAGGCACCGGGGGAGAGCCTCACTCTTGTCCTGCTGGTCCCCGATGATGATGAGGAAGGCAATGCAGGTGCCGAAGGTATAGACTGCGATGGCCACCTCACACAGCACGCCCGTCAGCTTGCCACACACGGCCCACACCACCTCCTGGTAGGTCCTCTCATTGCTGGCTTGGGAGCAGTAGGCCAGAATGACCAGGCCACTAATGATGAAAACCAGCATGCCCTGAAGGTAGGAACAGACAAGAAGGTTTGGGGAAGGCACCATGAGCTCATTCAGCATTTACTGGACCAGTGTCCAAAGCAGCTTGGAAATGGGTTCTTGGTCTGCAGGACAATTTTAATAGATTGCTAGAGGTGGGCAAGTTGAGATTTTCAGTAAAACAAGTTTTGCTTAAAAATTCAAACATGTGAATGTATTGAGGCTAGAATGGGCCCTAAGTAGTCACCATTCTCTACTTCACATCAACCTGGAAATCAATATGTAGACCAGGCTGGCCCTGAACTTAGAGACATTGGCCTGCTTCTGTCTCAAGTGCTGGGGTAAAAGGTGTGTGCTACCAGGCTTGGCTCTTTGTTCTGTTTTGTTCTTTTGAGACAGTTTCACTCTGTAGCTACTTGAGTGCCTGAGTGCTGAGTACAGACATGCACCCACCACACTGGCTCTTATGGGAAGCCTGTTTCCTTTCATTTTATTACCTTTTCATTGAAATTTGAAACAAATACAAACATATGTTTAAAAAATTATTTGTGGGGTTGGAGAGACAGCTTAGCAGTTAAGAGCACTGACTTTCTTGCAGGAGACCTGGGTTTGAATGCCAGCACCCACACGGGGCTAACAACTGTCCGTAACTCTAGTCGCAGGGCATCCCATGCCTTCTGCTGTCTTCCACAGGCACTGCACAACATGTGTGTACTTACATCCGTACAGGCAAAAACACTCACACACATAAAATAAATAAATAAATAATTTATTTGCCAGGTGTACACGCCTTTAATCCTAGCTTCAAAAGGCAAAGGCAGGGAGATTTCTGTGAGATTGAGACCGACCTGGTCAACATAACCAGTTTCAGAGCAGCTGGGGCTACAGGGAGAACCTGTCTCAAAAAAAAAAAAAGGAGCGGGGGAGCTGGAGAGCTGACTCAGTGGTTAAGAGCACTGGCTGCTCTTGTAGAGTGTGTTGGGTACCCTAGAGCTGGAGTTAAGAACAGTTGTTAGACACCATGTGGGTGCTAGGAACCAAACCCAGGTCCTCTGAAAGAGTGGTCAGTGCTCGTAACCGCTGAGCCATCTCTCCACGTATCTTTTATTTCATCAGTAAACATTTCGGTAGTTCTAAAAAAAAAATAAGGGCCTTCTTTCCTTGAAACATAACCATATAAATCAATATAACACAGAAAAATTAAATATGCCTGGGTTGGGTTGGGTCGGGTTGGGGAAGTGCAGTGGCTCAGGCGGTTGAGTGCCCGTCTAACAGGCAGTCCTGGGTTTGATCCCCTGCCTCGAATAAAACTGGGTGTGGTGGAGAACATCTGTAATCCCAGCACTCCGGTGGTGGAAACAAGAGGCTCAGAAGTTCAAGGTCATTCTCAACTATATAGAGAATTTGAGGTCATCTGAGCAGATGATGTTCAAACTTCTCTGTTGGGAAGGTTTTCAAAATCTCACCTGGGCTCAGAGCGAAGAGTTCTGGAGTAGGCATAACTGATGTCTAACTTAGAATTTATTCTCTTTCTTTCTTCTACTTCTTCTTTTCTTTCTTTTCATATTCTTGTATTAGTTTTGTTTTTAGGGTTTTTTGTTTGTTTTTTTGTCTTTTTGAGATAGTCTCCCTGTAGCCCCAGCTGGCCTGGGACTCACCAGGCTGGTCTCCATCTCACAGAGATCTGCTTGCCTCTGCCTCTTGAGTGCTGGGAATAAAGACATGTGCCTCACTTCCTGTACAGGTTCTGAATGGTTGCTTTAAAAGACAGTTCTGGAAAGGACTGTGTCCCCTACTGCCCATCTTTGATCCCAAGCCTCTCTTGCAAAGCCGAGACCCCAGACACTGCACACCTCTGCTGCCAATGTACTCACCATTTGCAGTGCGACGCCAGCAGCCACGCCCCCAGCGGTGCTGAAGGCTGCTGGGAAGTTAAGCAGTCCGGCACCCAGGCAGGCATTGACAACGATGAAGATGGCGCCAAGTGTAGAAGTGGTACCTCTATCTGAATCTCCAGGAGTCACCTCTCCCTCACTCTTGGGGGCCATGTCCACACAGGGACTCTGCAGCAAACGGGCCCTCTCGCCAGCATCAGCGCTGGAGCCCCACTCGCTATAGTCACTGTTGATGCAGACCTGAGCCATGGCCCTGAGAGTCTTCTTTCTCCAAAAGCAATGGGGACTGCCTCACGACCACATTCCTGTGGTGAATGAGAGAATACCTGCCTCTTCTGGGCTGTTATCCTGTGAAGACTCTTGTCAACCTAGATGGGGCAAAGGCAAGCATTATTTTTGCCTCGAATCAGAGAGTCTGGGGTACAAAAAAGTGAAGCAACTGTTCCAAGATTACATGGTTAGGTTCCATATAAGTACCACGTGCTAATCAACTGTATAGCTGGAGCTCCTGTGGCTAAGATTCAAATCTGGGTGCACCTCTGTGCAGAACACTGCATTGGTGACACAGTGTGAGTGGCAGACACAGAAACACGTCAGTTTTACATCCCACTTGTTTCACTCTTACAGGCCAACAAAGGGTATAAACTCAGTGGTAGAGTGCTTGTCTGTCACAGGCAAGACCCTGGGTTCAATCTACAGTATTTTTTTTTTTTTTTGAGACACAGTCTCATTATGTATCCCTGGCTGGCCTGGGATCAGCCTAGTCTTGAACTCACAGAGATCTGCCCGCCATGCCTGGCTTAATCATTAGTGTTGAAAAAGGAATAAAGAACAATAAAAGGGAGGAATACTGATGTCTCCGCACCAAGAAAGGGGCCCCCAGTGGTCAGGTGTGTCATGGATGTGTCACATGTCTTATCTCATTTGATCCTGTGATAGCCTGGTCTTCAGAAGGTTCAGAGAAATCACAGCACTGACCAGGATGGCCCATGAGCAAGCTTCATGCAGCTGAGGTTCTGGCCCCAGACCTGTCTGGCTTCCCAGCTTGTCTGCACACCACAAGATCCCAAGAGGAATTCCTACCAAGAACTGTGGGTGTTTCCGCATATCACAGGCCAGCATGCCTCCCTGCAACCCAGACATTAAACTGTGGCTTTCAAGACCCTTCAAAATTCAGGCCAATTCTTTCTTCTCCCACATGACAAGTCCTGCCACAGCAGTCACACTGTGTCCTTAGGAAAATAATTTTTAAGTTACATTTTATTTATTTTGTGGGTATGCATGCAAGGTACATATACATGCAGTACAGAAGACAATTTCTGGCAGGCAGTTTTCTCCTTCTACCACGTGAGGCCTAGGGATCAAACTCAGGTCATCGAGCTTGGCAGCAGATGCCTTTACCCGCTGAGCTATCTCACTGGCTCAGGAAAATAAACCTTAACTCTGTGTTTGGAATGTTCCCAGCCCCTTTGCCATCCAGACTCTCAGGTCTCATTCTCATTTCTTTAGATGCTCCTTGAGTCCTTTTTAGTGCCTCGGCACCAGACACTGCTCAGGCCCATTTTCTTGCAATTTCTGCCCCTGAGCTGGCGTTGTATGGGCTCTAGGCCTGTTCTCCACATCCAGACTACAACGCTCCCAGGACAGATGTGTGGTGTTTATTTTAACTATGAGCCAGGACTGAGGAATGCATTGTGTCACTCAATCTTTACTATAGCTCTAAAAGTTAGACAGGACTGTTATCATCACCATCACTGAGGCTACTGACTCCCAGGCACTGTACACTCTACCCTGAGTCATATAGCGGTCACTGGTGGAGCTGGGATTCCAAACCAGGCCTGCTGAGATGGATCAGCAGGTGAAGGAGCTATCACCAAACCTTGATGACACAGAAGAGGAGAACTGACTCCTGCAAGTTGTCACACACTCATATAATGAATGAATGGGTAATGTAAAACAGCAACAACAAAACCCAACCCAACCCAAACCAAACCCAAACAACACAAAACCAGGCCTGTTGGTCTAGAACATCCGTCCGCTTGTCTCTAACCCCACCAGCACCACACTCTCGCTCCAGGTAAACACAACTAATTGCAGGTTTTCCACTGGCTTTGGCTGTTTTTTGAAAACCAGATTTTTTTTTTTAATTTTAATTTTTTTATGAGAGAGACCTGGAACTCATTATTTAGACCAGGCAGATTGGCCTCAAACACATAGAGATTTGCCTGCCTCTGCCTCGTGGCTTCTGAGAGTAAAGACACAGGCTATCATGGTGGCAATTCTACAAATCATGAAGTGCTTTGAGGAGCCCAGCTCTGCAAACTGACCTTCAGTGCTCTTGAAGTTCAGCTCAGGGCTTGAAATCCTCAAAAGAAATGTTTCTTTCTTTTTTTAAAAAAAAATTAGTTTTGGTTGGAGAAATGGCTCAGCAGTGAAGAATACTTGGTATTCTTTCAGAGGACCTGGTTTTGATTTCCAGCACCTACATGGTAGTTAACAGCCATCCATAACTCCAGTTTCAAGGGATTTGACACTCTCTTCTGGCCTCTGGGGCATTGCATGCACATGGGGCACTTACACGCAAGCAAAACACTCATATACGTAAAAATAATTAAAAAGAAATCATTTGCTTTTATTTTATGTGTATGAATGTTTAGCTCATATGTATGTAAGTGCTGGTGGAGGCTTGAAGGGGGCATCAGATCCCCTAGAACTGGAGTTATGGATG
Source organism: Eospalax fontanierii (assembly GCA_035773235.1). Lineage (NCBI taxonomy): Eukaryota > Metazoa > Chordata > Mammalia > Rodentia > Spalacidae > Eospalax > Eospalax fontanierii. The sequence continues at coordinate 17,214,395 of CM069552.1, forward strand.
GTTGTTAGCTGTCATGTGGGTGCTGGGAACTGAACCTGGGTCCCCTGGAAAAACAGCCAATGTTCTTCACTGCTGAGGTGTCTCTCCAGCAGTAAGAAAATCAACCTCCTTCCTTCCTTTGTTTTCCTTTTGGTCTTTTTTTGAGACAGCATCTCCCTATAGCCCACTGGCCTGAAACTCACTATGTACAGCAGGTTGACCTTGAACTCACAGAGATCCCTCCTGCGTGGGGTGGGGTTAAAGGTGTGTGCCACCACCCCTGGCAAGAAAATGTTTCTTACAAAACCAAGTCCAAGCCCAGATCAAGAACACCGTAAGCTGAACATGGTGGCTCTTGCCTGTAATCCCAGCACTTGGGAGGCTGAGGCAGAAGGAGTGTTGTGGGTTACATAGCTAGTACACAACATAACCCTGTCTTGAAAAATGAAGCAAAAACAAACAAACAAAACCAAACCTAAAAAAGCATCCCTGAGCTGGAAGGGCCTGTGTGATCTTCTGAGATCTGAGTCTGAAAGCTAACCTCTTCTTTTCCTAAGTGTGTAACCTTGGGCAAGCCACTCTACCCCTCTAAGGCTTCTCATGGTATAAGTTCCTGTGAGGAGTATGTCAACATTAGTAAAGAGTTATTGGGCTAGGGTTGGTAAAGTGTGTGCTTACTATAAATGAGGCTTGAGAGTCCATTCCTAACAATTCCATTCTCAAATCTGGTAAGGTGGTTCAGTGGGTTAGCTTGCAGTCAAGCCTGCCAACCTGAGTTCGATCTCTGGGCCTCATATGATAGAAAAAAAGAATGGAATCCTGAAAGCTGTCCTCTGACTGTAAGATGTGGCTGAAACCCCCAACAGTTGCAGACTCAATAAGATGGAAGGAAACCTGGAGCTGGAGTTTACAAAACATGCATGAGGAAAGACTGACTTTTACAACTTCTCCTCAGAAATCCAGGCCCTGCAAATAGCTCAGATAAGACTCCAGACCCCAAATTCACAAAGGACATGGGGCTTCCTTAACAGACAAGGTTCCGGACTCAAAAAAATGCACAAACAGCTGTAAAAAAGGGACTACTTCCTGGCCAGAAGCTTGCCTTAAACATCAATCAGGTGTCATGGCAACCCCCTCCCCTAAAAGCCAGGAGGGGGCTGAGGGTTTTTTAAGGCTTTGAGGACTACGACTAGGATGGGCTTTGAGACTTGGATTTGGACTGGGACTGGAACTGGGACTTGGGCTTTGGGGCTGAGCTAGCTCCCCCGGGGAGTTTGCCTCTCACACTCTCCCTGAGGGAGCTCCTCCATCCTGATCTGGAGCCTGGCACGCCAGCCCGGTTCCCCGGAGCCCCAGCCCCAAGATGGGGGTGAGGGGCTAGCATTTCTCCACTCGTGGGTGCGGAGGAGCTAGTCCCATCTGGTCGTCTCTCAATAAAGCCGGGTCCTGTTAGCTACCAGCAGAGTCTCCAGTCCCTTCTTGTCTGCTGCGTCTCTCAAACCCAGAACCTTACACTGATCTCCACAATAAGAAATTAAGAACAATGAACAACCAGAATTTCCTTCCCCTAATGGTCACTGCTTGTGTTCTGTTTGCACATGCCCATTTTACCCACCTCTACCACACCAAACAATCTTTGTCTCTAAGTAATCGGAGAGCAACGGCCCTGGTAACACTGGTCGGGCAACAGGGGGAACAAAGGTACTGGGGTAGCTAACTGGAGAAAAAAACAAAACAAAGGCCAGATCAAAGGGCAGGGGCTGGGCTGGGGACTTAGCTCAGTAGTGGAAGGTGTGCTAGGGGGTGTGAGGCCCTGGGTTAAATCTATACCCCCTCCTTTCAAAATCCTAAAGGGAAGGGGTAGTGAGGAGTCAAGAGGGGCCTTCCCAAGAGGATGCCTCTGGCTGCCAGGTTCTTTTCTCCAGTCAGCATAATGCAAGGTGGGCCTAGCCAGGCAACCTGCTAGGAGGCATAGAGGAATGGCTCCTGTGGGTGTGGCGTTCTGCTCTGACCAGTTGTGAGACCAGCACCTGGAAAGTACCTGCCTACCTGGGGACAAACTTACTATTGGCTGTGTTTGGGACCCCACCCCATAAGGTCATTATAGGCTATCCAGGCCTATAAGAGCTTACACACCTATTCAATAAATGAGTTTGCACTGCCACACGAGTTAGCAGTAACACGCGCTTGGCCTGCTTCTCATCCAACTCCTAGAGTCTGCGGCTTGACTCTGCGTCTACTCACCCCCAACCCCTTGGACTGGTCCCCCAGAGTCCACTCAGGCTGGCCCCGAGTGGTGAGACACGACGGTAATTGACATGACTATAGGTTGCCTCTTGAGTTCTGATCCCAGGTATTCCTGTGACACCTCATCCCACTCTCCACTCATCCTTCTGCTTGCCTCCTTACAGCAGGGATGGAAGAGAAGGGAACTGACCACATTCAACCATAATCACTGTCCATCCTGAGCATCTCTCTGATGCCATCAGTCCACTGGGGGTCTAGAATGACTACCCAGGCCACTGGGATGCTTCTGGGTCAATCCTCCTGACAATGGACAAAGTTGGGGACATCACCCCAAGGAGAGGGAAAGGTGCAGGTGCTCTGGGACATCTGCCATCAAGCACATAACCAAGGGACCCACTGCCACTGGACATATCCTTTTGCTGGGGCCAGATTCAGAAAGATCACACATCAGAGAACCTTTTCCTTGTATGCAATCTTCCCTCCAGCCAGCAACTCAGCAAAAACCCAAAGCTTCAAGTAGTGAAGGCACTCTGGGAACTCCAGAAAGATCTAAGGCCACAGTTCCACCTTGCTCTCTACGGACACGGACATCAAGGTCCCATGGCCTAGTGCCTCTCTTAGGAAGCAGGTTTCCCTTTGGGACCACTGCCCTAGTCCCAGGCCACTGCCGCGCCCCTCCTGCCACCACACAAAAGCTCAGCTAGCGTCCTCAGGAACTCAAAGGCGGAGCGGTCCCACCTCTTTTCATCCTTACTGCTCCAAGATCCCCTACTCCACTGCTCCCGACTTACCTGCTCTTTCCGCCTGCTTGACTTCAGTGGAGGGGGCTGTTCCTCCTCCCACAGATGTGGGATCTGATTCTCCTCACGTTGTTCTCTAGCCTCCAGGTCTTCTAAAGACTACCAAAAAAATCTGCAGTCAGCAGAGAGAAGTTCGGTCGTTTCTGGCTGGAGCGAACACCAAGGTGGACGGAACTGAGTGTTTCTAACGCATGGTATGCAGTACCAGATCAGGGAGGGGAAAGGCCCACGGAGGGAAAGGGATGACGCTAAGCCAGATGCACACGTGTTTGGGTCGGAGATGGACCCAGTGATCTCACAGGCTCCCCAGTCCAGTCTGGGGCGCAGCCCTGACATACTAGGTTTGGCTAGCACCGGGAGGTGGGCGGGGGAGCACCGGGTCAGGACGGCTGAGCATCGGCCCGAGGTCTGGGGCAAGACCGGTGCGCTGAGAGTGGGAGGGGATCTGGGGACTCGATCCTGGCCTAGGGCTGAGCGGGGAGCCGCCTGGCTAAGGCACGGCTGTCCACAAAGGACGGGCGTGAGAGAGGATGGCTCTAGAGCCCCTCAGGGAAGAGGGCTCAGCGCGGCGACGATGGGGACACCGGAGGACCCGGGGACCTGGCAGCCCCACCTTCCACCGCCCGAACCTCCCACCACCTACCTAGGACGCTACACCCGGGAGCCGGCTCCAGGGACACGTGAGTATGGATCACATGACTGCCCGGCGGGCACGGGCCGCGGGACACCCTGGGACTTGTAGTTTTTAGCAGATGTCAACATTCGACTGCAGCAGCTCCTGGCGTCTGGGCCACACAACCCTGTCGCGAGCCAACTTGGCCCCCAGCCAACTCATTTAGCCAGCTATTTTTAGGTCTGGTTTCTTGGCCAAGCCAAACTCTGCTCCTTCTTCCTGGGAAGAGCGTTAAGAGGTTTGGTATCTTTGTCGTCAGGGGCAGTGGGCCAAAGCTATTTGGCCTCATTATCCTTACTGGTCTCTGTTTCTGTATTCATGTCCATGGCAAGTGACCCTGGAGTTTCTTTTACTGGAGTGTGGGGGAACTGTTGAACAAGAGAGAGAAATAGCCTAAGCATTCATCCAGCCCTGGCTCCAACCCCAGGACTAGATTCTAAAAGAGCTTGAGTCATTGTAGGCCCTGGGTTTATTAAATGAAAGGATAGATGTCCAGAGCCTTGGCTTCTGTTCTTGGCATTATGCCATTCATAACCGAAGTCTTCCTCTCCTCTTTCTTTGTGGTACTAGGACTTGAACCTGAGACTCTAGGCAAGAGCTTTATCACTCAGTTTCATCCCCAGCCCAGTCTCATTAAAATTTTTTCTTTACATTTACCAGTTTATTGTGTATATACATGTGACACAATGTTCATATGGAAGTCAAAAGACAACTTTCAGGAGTTGATTCCTTCCATCTCCCTTGTGGGTTCTAAGGGCTGAACTTAGGGTGTGGTCTTAGTGGCAAGCACCTTCACTCACTGAGTTATCGTCAGTCTCAATTTTAAAAATAGAAAATTAAGTTGAGTGCAGTGAGACATTCCTATAATTCTAGCATTCAAAAGGCTGACGCTGCTGGGTCTGGTGGTGCATGCCTTTAGGGAGGCAGAGGCAGGCCAAAAATTTCTGTGAAATCTAGGCCATCCTGGTCTACATAGGTCAGTTCCAGGCCAGCTCCCAGTACAGGGAGAAAAAAAAAGGAAGGCTGATGCAGGAGGACCAAGTTTGAAGCCAGCTCTACATAGCAAGACCCTGTCTCCAAATAAACAAACACAATAACCAAAACTTTAAAAAAAATAAAGAGGGAAGCCAGGTGTGGTGGCAAATACTTTTGGTTGCAGCACTTGGTAGGCAGAGGCAGGTGGATTTCTGTGAGTTCAAGGCTAGCCTGGCCTACATAGTGAGTTCCAGAACACCTGGAACACCTGTCTCAAAAAGACCAAAACAACAACAAAAATTAAAAAAAAAATAGGAAAAAGGCAATGTTATTGAGATCATTATAGAGTCAAATGCAAATGTGAGAAATAGATCCTGTATGCCAGTTTCCCTCAGCAAAGATGTGCTGCAAAGTGTAATATATTTCATACACCCGGGATACTGGCATTGAACAATTGGCTGGTGTTCTTGAAATCTCCCATTTTACTTGGTATGTACTTGTTCTATAAAATTTCATCCCATTTGGGGATGGAGAGCGTCTCACTATGTAGCTCTGGCTGGCTGTGATAATCAGGCTGACCTTGACTTTGGACCTATTTTCCTGCTTCTGCCTCCCAAATGCTGAGATACAGACATGTGCCACTGAGTTCAGCTAGGTACCTCCGTTTTCTTTTTATTCCCCAAACCCACTACCTCTGAGCACCTGACAGCCAGTCTCGTGCTGTCACCCTGGCATGGTATCTGTGGTGTGTTTTCATTTATTTTCTAAGCTCTGCCAGCTCATGTCTTTTACTCAAAATATCCTAAAGTTTTTTAATTAGCATACAAGTAACAAGTTTCCTTATGACACTTTCATACATACTTGATTTTGGTTAACCCCTTGCCTACCTGCTCTTCCTAGCTCTTGGCCCCTCCCCCAGCTTGTTTCCTTCCACCCCCAGTATTTATCTTTCTCATTTCCCCTGTGTTTTATTATCCTCATTCTCCCATTCATCTGCTGGTGGACATCTAAACTGCTTCCATTTCCTTGCTGTTGTGACAGAGCATCACTAAACGTGGATGTGCAAGGATCTCTGTCATAAGATATAGAGTCCTTTAACGTATATGCAGAGGAGCTGGGCATATAGCTGGGACTTACAATTGTTCTATTTTCAGGTTCTTGAGGAACGTCTACACTGATTTTATATTGCCCAAACCATTTTACACTCGTTTTCCTACACTCCTGTTTTCCTACATCCTTGTCAGCATTTGTTGTCATCTGTTTTTGTTTTCCGGGGTTATTTGATGATAAACATTCTGATTGTGGAGGGATGGAATCTCAATGTAGTTTTAATTTGCATTTCCCAATTGTTGGGAGTACGGAGATCATAGGTCAACTTGTGGGAGCTTGTCTTTTTTTATTAGGTAGGTCCTGGGGATGGAACTCAGGTCATCAGGCTTGGTGGTATGTGCCTTTACCTGATGAGCCATCTCAGAACTGCCAATCCAGCAGTTCTTCTTATATTCAAGCTATTAATCTTCTGTCTAAAGTGTGGCTAGCCAAGAAATTTCTCCCATCTATGGGCTGTCTGTTCACCCTGGTAATAGTTTCCTTTACTGTGCAGAAACTTTTTAGTGTCCTGTTTTGTGTGAACTTTTCCTGAGGAGATGTAAACAAACATCTGGTCCCTACAGACAGGGCTCCAACAACAGACCAAAGTACAAGTCCACTAAAGTCCAACTTGGTAAACCAACAAGTGTATTGATCTTACAGTACACGGGTGAGGGGTTACTTATAGGAATATGAGTGACCCCCCAACAGTTGCACTACCAAAGCCTCACCCTGACATGGGGTGTGCATGACTTTCCCCATAGCTGCATAGATGGGAGTTATCCCCTCAATTAATCTCTGGCGCCTTTGCAATTAGGGTAGAATTACACACGGCAGGTATGGAAGGGCGGGGTGCAGGAGGGAGTGGCTATGACTTCAGGTGAGAGTCTGATGACTCTCCAACCTTTCCTGCTAAGAATGAACATGAGCAATTTTGAGGGGCCCTCATGAGTAGTTACAGCTGCTTCTGATGATGGTAATGGCTGTTCTGTTCAGACGCAACACATGTAATCCTATCTGTCAATTCTTGGGGCTATCCATTCAAAAACCTATACCTATGTCTTGAATATTTTCCATTTCTCTCAGTGTTTCAGGTTTTAAATTAAGGTCTTTGGTCCACCATAAATTGATTTTTGGCTGTGAGTCTGGGCCTTTACAGGCTGTGTCAGCTCTCCAGCCCTGAACTAAGTTTTGTGTAGAGAGAAAGCTAATGATCTAATTTCCTTCTTCTGCAGGTAGATATCAAGTTTTGTCAGCACCATTTATTGCATATGTTGTCTTCTCAGTGATGCATGTATATATTTGTGTGTACATGCCAAGGCATACATGTGGAAATTAGAGGCTACTTTGCAGGAATCAGTCCTTTCCTTCTACCATGTGGGTACTGTGGATAGAACTGAGGTTGTCAGGCTTGTTGGCAGATGCCTTTGCATCTTGAACCATCTTGCTAGCCTCCAGTATATATATTTTTCATATCTTTCTTAAAAAATCAATATCTATAGCTGTGTGGATTTATTTCTGGGTTCACTATTATGTTCCATTGGTCTGTTTGTGTGTGTACGTGCCAATTTCACGCTGTCTTTGTTAATGACTTTGTAGTATAGTTTGAGATTAGGTATTATAATACCTGTGTTATTCTTTTGCTTAGAATTGCTTTGGCTATCCATGGTCTTTTGTTTCATATAAATCTTAGTGGTTTTTTTTTTCTAGTTCTGGGAAGAATGTCACTGGCATTTTTTGTCTTGTTTTCCTTCTCTTTTTTAAAAAAAGTTACTTTTATTTAGTGTGTGTGCAAGGCACGAGTATGGGACAGAGCACATGTTGGAGGTCAGAGGACAACTATCAGGGGTTAGTCTCTCCTTCCACCATTTTGGTACCGGGGATTAAATTCAAGTTTGGTGGCAAGTACCTTTACCATTAACTGAGACATCTAATTTTTTTTTTTTTTTTTTCTTAAAGACATGGTCTCACTTAGCCCAGTAGCCCAGGCTGATACATAGCTGAGGATGACCTTGAGCACCTCATTCTCCAGCTTGTACCTCCCAAATGCTGGGACTACAAGTGTGCATCTCTATGCTTGTTTAAAAATATTATTATTTGTGTGATGTGTGTATGGGTGCCTATGTGCTATGGCACAAATATGGAGGATGACTTTGTGGAGTTCTCCCCTTCCATCTTTATGTGGGTCCCGGGATTGAATTGAGGTCATCAGGCTTGAAGGCAAGTGCTGGCCCTTAGTTTTTTAGCATTGGAATTTGATGGGGAATGCATTGAACTTATGGGTTGCTTTTGGCATTAATTTTGCGACCCAGGTATGTAGGTCTTTCCATCATCTAGTGTCTTTATAAAGTTTCTTTGTAGACAGGCCTTTTACCTCCTTAGTTAGTGTGGCTAGGGGTTTGTCAATCTTGTTAATCTAGGTTTATTTCTATTTTTTTAAGCTGTTGTGAATGGATATTTTCCCTAATTTCTTTCTCAGAAATTCATTATTGGTATATAAAAGTGACTGAATTTTGCATGTTGATTTGGTATCCTGAAGCTTTATTGAAAGTGTTTATCAGTTCTAAACTGGTAAAGTAGCCTGTGAGGTCTTATTTTAAGTATGGAACTGCGTTGTCTTCAAGTAGGAGTCTGACTTCTTCCTTTCCAGTTCTTATTCCTTTTACATCTTTCTCTTGTCTTACTGCTGTAGATAAGACTTTGACCACTGTATTGAGTAAGAGTGGAATGGGCACTGTCTCATTTCAGAGTTTAGAGGAAATGAGTTGTTCTCCACTTAGTATAATGTAGGCTATGCTTGTTGTACATGGCCTTTGTTATGTTATGTTCTGTCTTTTCCTGAAGCTGTGTTGACCTTCTTAAATGCTTCTTCTGCATCTATCAAGATGATCATGTGACTTGTCTTTAAGTCTACTAATATTTATTGATTTGCCAATTTTTATTTTTTTGCTGTTGTCCTTTATTTTCAGTCTTTTTGAGAAAGGGTTACCGGGAGTCAAAGCTGGTCTACAACTTGCTATGGAGACCAGGCTCTCACAGAGCTCTGCCTCTGCCTCCCAAGTGAGGGAATCAAAGGTGTGTACCATCATGCCTGCCTCTTTAATTTTATGTGTATGTGTGTAAGTGTGCCCATGTTGTGCAGTGCTCACGGAGGTCAGAAGACGGCATCTGATCCCCTGGAACTGGAGTTACAGACCATTGTTAGCCACCTCGTGAGTGCTGAGAACCAAACTTAGGTCCTCGGCAAGCAGCCAGTGCTCCCAACCAGCCATCTCCCCAGCCCTATTGTCACTTTTTTGGGACACGGGTATTCCTTTACCTCAGCATTCAGAGTTCAAGGTCAGCCTGGTATACAGAGTTGAGTTCCAGGCTACCCAGGACTACTTGTCTCAAAACAAACAAAAACTAAAAACAAAGTTTTTGAAAACATCTAGTGAAGCAGTCATCCCTTTATTCTTTCTGTGCCTTGGTATATCAGTTAGATGGGAAGAGCAGAGGGTCAGGAGTGACCCCTACCTACCTACCACTGGTCCTCAGGAGAAAGCAGCAGCGAGGGAGAGAACATGCAGAGCCTCCTGACAAGCCTAACACCTGAGTTTGGATCCCAGAATTCACGCAGCACTGTGATCCCAGTAATCCCAGTACTTGTAGGTGGAAGGTGGATGCAGGAGGATCCTGGGAAGTGTAGATGCCAGCTAGCCTGGTCCGAGTAGAAGCTGCCGGCCAGAGGGCTCTGTGTCACATGAGAGGTAAATGGTATGAGGACTGACACCCAAGGCTGTCTTCTGACTGCTGCATGAGCTCCACGCTCATGTGCATCGCACTCACAGCAGACCGCGTACCCCGACATGAGTCTACATGAAGCCGTAGAGGAGGTTGCTAGGAATCTGAGTAATAACAATTTAAAAGTTAGGGGGTGGGTGTTTAAGGTGTGACCCTCATATTGCAGGATAAAGTTCTCAAGTTCCTTGCTCACCTTTCCCCTAAATTAGGATTTCTACTTTTTCTTCTAAAACTTATGGCCTGCAACCTTGGGCTTTTTAGGTCACAGGGCCAGCCACTTCCTTACTGCTCTTCCACACTGAGGATGAGAGGTGTGACCAATGATCAGCCTAGGTCCAGTTTATTTAACTACTGGCTCTATAGCCATCTGGAGTCACCTCTGCCCCCATCCCTCCCACCGCTTGCCTATCCATAGGTTTTGGGGAAATCCTCTGGTTTCTTGAGGTCTGAGAAATCCCACCTGCACTGTCAACACCTTTGGACCGGAGCAGCTGAATGGCAAGAGGAAGAACGAGATCTACCTTGAGTCAGGACTCGAACAGCTACTGGTCAGCTGGAAGTGACTCTAGACTCGGAGAGTATGTTCCTCCCCTCCCTCTCATTAAAGTAGAAGGGTAGGCAGTAGTTGGATCTACATAATTTTATTGTAACAGAGAAACCAGGTGGTAAGTCTACATGATTAGAGCAGATGGTGGTTATCTTTCCAAAGGTGGAGTCTGAGCCAAGCTGGCAGCATACAGACCCCAGAATATCTCTTTCTTATCCTGCCCTGTTCTGCCTGACTCACTCGAGACAGGTAGCACGACCAGGATGAATGAAGAGGTCCAGTCGGGCAGAGGCCCCGTCACAGGAGGAATCAACCAATCACTGAAGAGGACACTGAAATAAAGTGCAGGTACCCACTCTGAGGATCTTTGCTGATAAAGGAGGTTATGGCATAAGCAGAAAACGGGGTTCTCCATTCTTAAATAAATCCTGGTAGGGTGGGGTTGATGGTCAATCAAGCAGCAGAATGGGATGAAAATCTAGGCTATAGAACAGCAATGACAAGAGACAGCCTTCTTTTGTTAACCAAGACAGGACACAACATCTATTGTTTTCCTTGCCACAGTGGCAACAGACTTGTTGGGTTTTGTAAAGCATGATTTCTGTAATGTCTGTTGATACAGTTGTTCCATACTGGGAGGGTAAACACGAGGACGACTGTTAATGACAGAAGCAGGTTGTTCCTCTCAGAGCTGCTAACACCTTTGTCTCAGCTGAATCCGGAGGAGTCCCTGACACCGTGCGATGCTTCAGTTAAAGCTTCTGAAATATTGCAATGTCATGACTGACAGGGTTTGTTTTTGGTGCTGTGACTTTCTTGCACATGTAAACTCTTTCGGAAATTTGGAGATGAAAGGATGAGGGAGAGTTCAGTTTAAAGCCAACAAAGTTCCAGATGCCAGCAAGGAAGCCTCTGCACTACTTGACCCTGTGTTCTGTGAGGAACACGTTCAGATCTCTGACTGTTATGCACTGTGGTTGAAACGATCCACTCACCACCATCTACCCTCCCTCATCCTGCCCGTGAATCTCACGAGAACAAAGGCTGAGGGAAAGGTTGTCTCTGGCTCCTCGTAACTGGAAATTACTTGGTGACCTGGTGAATGGCATGGGCAAGGTAGCTCACGTTGCCAGAGGTGACCCCGGCCACCGAGATGCGACCATCCTTTGTCATGTAGATAGAGAACTCCTTGGTCAGCCGCTCCACCTGCAGGGAAGGAAGAACTTGAAGACTTTTTCCAGTGGGAATTTCCCCAGCCCTGGCCCTATAGCTAACTTTTAAAAATAAAGAAATAGCAGAAGCTCTCTTTTCTCACATAGGGCCAGAATTGGTGTGTCTGGTTAGAGTAAAAGAACAGAATGTTATTTTAAAGTAGGAAAATGGGAGCTGGGTGTGGTGGTACACGCCCTTAATCCCAGCACTTGGGAGGCAGAGACCAGTGAGTCTGAAGTCACCCTGGTTTACATAGTGAATTCCAGGCCAGTCAGGGCCACATAAAGAGGTCCTGTCTTGAGAAGGGAGTTGGGGTAGGGAGCGGGGGTGGGGGAAGAGAGTAAGTTAGGCTACATTGCCTGCCGTCCCAGCTACAGGCTGAGGTGGAAGGAACACTTGAGCCCAGGAGTGACCATTCTGGGCAATATGAGACCCCATCTTATGATAACAAAACCCAAACAACAGGAACCCCACACGGCACCTTTAACTAAAAGAGCTCTAACTTAACTGTTGTTAGGGAAACCTTGACTAGGTGGACAGGTCTACTGGTTGTCCATGGAGAGTCAGAGCCTACTCACCTGCTCAGGCTTTAGGCCAGTGAAACAGAACATGCCGATCTGGTCAGTGATATGCTGCCAGTTGTGGGAGGAGCCCTCCTTCTTGAGATTGGAGACCAGCTGGGTCCGCATGCCAATGATGCGGTCGGCCATGCCTTTCACTTCCTGCAACCTGGAAGGAACCAGAGGGGTGTCTTATCCCGGCCAAGAGCACATAAGCCAGAGTTGACAGCATTTTACTTCTTGGGAATGATTTGTATTCTCTGTTCTTAACTGGGTCACACAATGTCAGTGGCTGGTGGAACGGCTATTTTTTTTTTTTTGGTATTCTTGATATTTTCGTAAGGCAAGAGTACTTTGATAAACAACTATTGTAAATGTATTTGAGTACTGAGGAAAGCGACGTGTTCATCTGAAAACTTAGAAACATGAAGGCTGTGGATTTGTTTAACTGTAGAACATGAGCTTATTCTTTAACATGGCAGAATAAACATTCCTGCCTTCACAATGAAGACAGTATATTGTGAGCCAGTGTATGGCCAGCGCCATATGTGAGGTGCTGGGGACTGAGACACCATCGTTGCCTTTAAAAAGCTGGAGGTCAAAACTGTAAACAACCAACCATGAGCTCAGGCAGCACAATGTAAAACAGAACAGTACTGGGCTGAGAGTGCCAGGGAGAAGACAGAGTCAGTGTTGTCTGGAGCCTGGAAAAGGCAATCCTGTGAGCATTCGGCTCAGCTAGCTCCATTCAGAACAGTCTTCCCCTTTCTCAGAACCAACCCTTACAATTCATTCCCACCGTCCTGTGGGAAATTTACTTCGTTGACTCTCACCAACTGGACCGCTGTAATGACACTGGCAGTTTATCTTCCTGGTGTTGAGTGTTCACTCTCCGCAATCATCTCCATGACAGTGATATGCAGCGCTCTATCAGAGGTTATAACTGTCAACTAAAGGCTAAGTGACATCTTAATTTGATCCAGTAAAACATGTTAAAAGTGGGTATAGTGGCAAATATTTATAATTATAATTTTACCACTCAGGCAGCTGAGGCAAGTGGATTGTTGAGTCTGAGATCAGCTTGGGCTACAGTGTGAGACCTTATTAGAAGAAGAGGAGGAAGAAGAGGAGGAAGAGGAGCAGCAGCACTCCAATAACAGGGCCACTCCTGGCTGAAGTCGAGTTGTTCCTGGTCTTTGAGTCACATTGATTTTCTTTTCTTTTTTTTTTTGCACTGTGAGCCATGTACTTTCATTCACTCTGGAGGCCGGGGCCCTAAAGGCCCAGAACATGTGACCTGTGCATCCTACATACACTGCTAAGCAAAACCCTGCCACCCTTCATGTGACCAGAGAATCAAGTTCTGATTTTCTACAATATCAACCAAGGTGCTTTCTGACAGACCACACCTGCTTAGTTTTATTGCTTTTTGCAATTCTCTGAACACTCAGTTTTGTTTTTTTGTTTGTTTGTTTTTGAGGCAGGGTCTCATGTAGCCCAGGATGGCCTCAAACTCACTTTGTAGACAAGGCTAGTCTTCCTGTCTCCACCTCCCAAGTGCTGGGCTTGCACCTGGCTCTACATTCGATATTTTCATCACTTGGTATTTTCTACACTCTGTACAAAAGGCATGGTCTAGTTTGTGCCTTTTCTCAAGCAGATCTCTCTGACAGTTTAGTTTCTTTGAGAAAAACAGCCCTTTTCTCTTATACTATGGTCCACCCTATACTGTTCCCAGCTCTGTGCACTAGAGACTCTCAATGTGTACTGAAGAATACACATTAAGAAAGAAATCTTCACAACTACCAGGGAATACGAAATAAAAACAACCACCCTTGAAAAGTTTAAAATGAGCTAGGTCTGTAGAACAGCGACTTGGAGAGGTTGAGGCAGGAAGCCTGGAAGGCCTGTCTGGGCTACAGAGTAAGTTCAAGGTCAATCAGGGCAACTGGGTGAAACTGTGCTCAAAATAAAAGGTAGGGATGGAGAGATGGCTCAGAGGCTGTTCTTCCAGAGAACCGGGATTCAGTTCCCAGTACCCCAGGAGATCTGCTGCCCTCTTCTGGCCTCTGCAGGCACCAAGCACATGTGGTACGCTTATATACATGCAGGCAAAACACTTATACACAAAAAATAAAGATCTCAAAATCAAAAATGAAAAAAGGCTTGGGGTATAACTTGGCAGAGCACTTGCCTAGGATGTGCAAGGCTCTAGGTTAGTCCCCAGCAATGCAACAAAAAATTTGGAATAATAATAATAATAATTTTGAGAGAGAATCCTGATATGTAACCCTGGATGGCCTGGATCATACTCTAGCTCAGGAGAGGCTTAAATGTGGTAGCCTTTCTGCTTTAGCCTGAGTGCTGGGATTATGGAAATGTGTCACCATTCCTGGTTTTGGTTTTTCACCTACTGCCCTGCCGCCCCTCCCCACGTCACCACCTGCATTGATAGCTTTGCTCAGGTGAGGTGAGCATTCTCCCATTGAGCTACATTCCAGCAGCTTAGTACAATCTTAAGTAACAAAACCCTAATCACTCCTGCGCACACACATACAATATGTACTTTGATATCTCTCTCTCTCTCTCTCTCTCTCTCTCTCTCTCTCTCTCCTTTCTCTTCCTGTGAGACAGGGTCTTGTCTGACTCCAGCTTACAATCCTTTTGTCTTAGTCTCGCTAGCACTAGGATTACCGGTGTTTGCTACTTCTTCTAAAGCCCCACCACCAGGAAGTATTGAGTTTCAGGTGTGGTAGCATATGACTGTTATCCAGCACTTAGGAGGCTGAAGCAGGAGGATCACAAGTTCAAGGGCATCTAGGCTACTGAGCCAGACCTTGTTTCAAGAAACCAAAAGTTTTCATTTATATATACATATGATTTGAAATATATTATTGTTGTTATTTTGAAACAGGGTCCCTGGCTTGCCTGGAATTCGCAGAGATCTGCTTGCCTCTGCCTCCCAAATGCTGGGATTAGAGATGTGTGCTACCATGCCTGGCTGAAATATATTTTTTATGTGGAATATAGTCAAAAACATGGAGTAATACTAGAGGGCATGTACTGAAATTCAGAAGTACAGATAGTAAAAACCTAAGTATACAGAAATACTAATTTAATGCTAATTACTATTGGGGCAAAACAAACTAAAAAATATATATACACACACACATACACAGGGGCTGGAGATACAGCACAGTGGCAGAGTGCTTGTCTAGTATGAATGGAACCATGGGTCTGATCTCTAGCACCACAAAACAACATTATGATGTTCTGGAGGAAGTCTCCTTATGTATAGGAATCAATTTGTACTTGATTTCAAGGGAAGGGAGGCCTTACCAAATATGGAGATGACAGAAGAGAGGCTGCCATTTCTGAATTATGTGTTATTAATGGGGACTACCAACTTATTTGTGCCAACAAAGTGCACACCCCTCCCTTCCTCCCTTTTCTACACGGGGAACTACATAGTACTAGATTGCGTGGGTGCGTCGAACAGTCCTTACCACTGCTTTCGAAGATCAGGGGAGGTCAGGATGGTAGAAGCAATTCGGGCCCCATAGAGAGGAGGGTTGGAATACATGGGACGGATGAGGATCTTCAGCTGTGACTCCACCCTTTTGGCCTCATCTGCATCTTTGCAGATCATGGAGAAGGCTCCCACACGCTCACCTGAAAAGACAGCAGATTTTATCTTCTAACAGACAAAACAAGTCATGATTCAATTTGTTATACATTATACACATTATTCCTATCAGAAAGACCACAACAGTAACTCCTGTTTTGAGATGGAGTATTCCTTTGTAGCCCAGGCTGGCCTGGAACTGGAGATGATTCTTCTGTCTCAGCCTCCAGAGTGATGGGATTACAGGCATGAGTTACCACACCTGGCCTGTTATAAAGTGTTCTTAATGATCAGAATGGGGCTCTGATATGAGACAAAGGAAGTGCTCAAGAGCATTCGGAGACCTCTTTTTAAATTTATTTATTATTTTATTGCATTTGAGTTTTAGGGAGTGAGGGGCACCCTGCCACCTACACATGAAGGTCAGAGAACAACTCAGGGGTTCTGGTTCGCTCCTTCTACTGGAGACTGAACTCAGGTCATCAGATTTGGCAGCAACTACCTTTACCTGCTGAGCCATCTTGCAAGCTCCAGATCTTTTCTTAATGTCCCTTAATGTCCGTCCGTCTGTCCGTCCGTTCCTCCCTCCCTCTCTTCTGATATAGGGTCTCACTTATATAGCCCTGGCTGGCCTGGAACTTGCTATGTAGACCAGGCTGTATCTTTTCCCTCTGGGTAAGAGGTGGAGTGCACAGGCGAGCACCCAGGCACACACACATATTGGGGGGGGGGTCCTCCTCCCTCCAAATTCTCTGCTTTGCGTCGTTCTCCCTTTTCTTCTTCTTCTGGCTCATCAGAACTTGTCTCACTGTGGGTCCTCCAACTTACCGTACAGGCCCATGTTCTTGGCGTATGACTGGCAGAGGCCAACGTTAATGCCCTGTTCGATGAAGTGGCGTACAGCCCAGGCATCCTTGTCACCATCACCGCTGGCAAAGCCTTGGTAGGCCATGTCAAAGAATGCAAAGAGGTTCCTTTTCTGGGAAGGAATAAGATCACAGTTTGAGGCAGGTGGCTTCCAGGTGCCCTAGGCTGTCACTATACATATGTATGAGGGACCATGCCTGTTTCATCCAGACACAGCCAGCACTTTCTCCCCAGATGACAGTAGGGAAGATGTCTGAATTCCAGAGTTATCAACAAATGTAAACAGTTTTTACTTTGATGGATACAGTTCCTCAAAAGACATTAAGAAGCCTTTAGTCCCAGCACTTGGGAGGTTGGAGGCAGGAAGATCTCTGGGGGATCAAGGTCAGCCTGGTCTATATGTTGAGTATCAGGCCAGCTGGGGCTATAGAGACCTTGTCTCAAAAAAAGATTGAAAAAAAAAAAACAAAAACAAAAAAAGACACCAAGAAAAGAGAATCTCATCTCCATATACCACCACACTGCTTGGTGGAGGCACAGGTCACTCTGAGGCCTAGACAGTGTTGTGGTTTAGTGACCATGGGACCAGTATTAGTATTTCTTCATGAAGCAGTCCTAGACGGGGACTCATAGGATGACCCTATGAGAACCACCTCATCCTAAAAGTGCTCTCTGCACACTGCTTCTCTGTCTCATTCTGTTTGCAGCTGATCTGACAGAAGCAGTAAAAACGGAGACAGGACTAATATTCTGCTCCCTAGGAATTCTAGCTGTCTTCTCTCAGTCATCTCCTCTGAAAGAAAAGCCAATGCCCAGTGTGATGGCTACTCTTGGTTGTCAACTTGACACACCTGAGAATAAGGAACCTCAAAGGAGGATCTTCCTCCATCAGGCTGGCCTGTGGCCAAGCCTGTGGGTCATTTTCCTGATTGCTGACAGTTCAGAGCACTGTAGGTGGTAGGCCTGGGCTGTAGAAAAAAGCTAGCTGAGCAAGCCAGTACTCAGCGCTCCTCCACAGCCTCTGCTTTAGATCCTGTTTCCCGTTCCTCCTTGAATTCCTGCCCTGGCTGCCCTTGACGATGGACAGTAACCTATAAGTCTAACACTTTCCTTCCCCAAATTGCTTCTGGTCAACGGTTTATCCACAGCAACAGAAAAGCAAACTAGGGCACAAAGGAAAGTAGCAATAAAAGGAGAGGACATGGAAAAGTGTTTAGAAAGATGAGTGTGTAGCCAGCCACTAACCAACCAATGCAGGAGCCACAGCGAAACCCCCCCCCCCCGCCCCGCAAGGGCGGCTGCTGTGCTAATGACAAGATTTGGTAAGTTTTATCAAAGTTACATCCCGGTTGAACAATGAAAATTATTTTCAAACGGTTCATGTATCATCAATTACAGAATGGCTAGGTTTGCAAACTGGAGCCCTTCCTGGCAGCTTATCTATGCACAGATTTGGGGAAGGCTCAAGGTTAATCAACTGTCACTGTTATTAAGCCCAGGGACTAGCCATAGCTGTCGCCGATTTAGTCTCCTCACCTTCACCACCGTCGCTATTTCCTTCCACTGCTCTGGCCTCGGGTCCACTCCTGTGGGGTTGTGGGCACAGGCATGCAGGAGGAGAACACTTTGCTCTGGGATTTTCTAAAGAGAAAAACAACGCAGAAGACTTGGCTTTGCAGTGTTACAAGTGAGAAGTTATAGAGAGACTGGGGAACTGCCCCTCCCCCCATTTTAAGTCAGATAGTGAGCCAGCCAGGAGCCGATCAAGGCGCATGTTCCTTGCCCCTCCCCCTGGAAAGCACTTACTGAGATGTCCTCTAAGGCGCCCGTGAAGTCAAACCCGCAGGTCTTGGGGTCATAGTACCGATAGCCTTGTAGCTGCATGCCGGCATCTCTGAAGATGGGCGTGTGATTTCCCCAGGACGGTTTGGGAAGATACACATCTCTGCTGAACTTAAAAAATCTTTGCTAAAAGGTGGGATGAAAGGGAATGGAAAAATGAGGAAAGGAGAGGGCAAAAATGTTAGTGTTTTCCCGAGAGGACATTTTTTCCTACTGACAGCTGGCTTTTCTTTGTGGTTGACAGTACTGAACGTAAGCAGCAAGATGGTCTGGGGTGGACGCTAGGCTCTAACAGTTATCCTGGCTGTGTTGCAGAGGACCTATGTGGGCCTCACGTCTTTCATTTGTAAAAATGGGTTACCTGAACTTCTCTTATAGGGACTGAGTAAAATACAAATGCTCCCTAGTATAATATGGGCTTAATACACTGAATTTATTATCACTATATCTTTCTTATAATTTCTCCATAATGCTTTCTTTCTTTCACCAGGCAACAGGAAACTTGCCAGCTCTGTGCAAAGAGGAAGCCTATTGTTGGGTCAGTTGCCATACATAGAACAGGAAGTCTTGTTACCCTTAACTTAAAGCTTTGTCCTGAAGGAGTTCCACTCACCAGAAAACTGGCTCCAATCCTTAAGGCTCCAGTTCCAGAAATGGTCTGCACAGTGACAAACTGCAGGAGAGATACCCAGAGTCAGTCTGCTCTGTCCAAATGGTGCCTTTGCACTTTAGAAGTGAATGCCCTCTCCCTTTCTTATGCACGTGTGTGAGGACTGGTGAGTATGTGCCATGGCACACATGTGGAGGGCAGAGAACAACTGTATCACGTCAGCTTTCTCCTTAACCTTTATATGGGTTCCAAGGATTGAACTCTGGTCATCAAGGTTATGCAACAACCACTTTCCCACTGAGCCAGTCAGCCCCTAAAGGTAAATTCTTTATAGCTTGTTAGTATCATTCATGTTACATGGAAATTTTTTTCAAAAAATATTTAATTTTATGTGTACGAGTGTATCACCTGCATGTGTGTAAGTGCACCTGTGTTGTCCAATGCCCAAGGGCATCAAATTCTCCTGGAACTGGAATCATGGATGGTTGCTAGCTGCCATGTGGGTGCTGGGAATCGAACCTGGGTCCTTTGAAAGAGCAGTAAGTGCTCTTAAACGCTGAGCTGTCTCTCTAGTCCCTCCTCCTCCCATTGCATGGAAAATTTAGGATACAAAAATTCCTTCCCGATATCAAAAGGAGTTGACACTTGCTGCCATCCCTGATGAACTGAATTCAGTCTCCAGGATCTGCATGGGGAGGGTGAAACCCGACTCCTAGAAGTTGTTCTCTGACTTCCACACACATGCTGTAGAATTCACACACACACACGACACTAAGAATTGTCACCATTAAAACATTACTCTAGAATTGTGTAAAATGGAACACCCCTCTGATCACCAAAGTTCCTTAAAGAACAAGTGAATAAGTATATAGCAGTAATCCAGCATGTTCTATTTTGCGGTGCTGGGCATTGTGCACACCAGGCCAGCACTTTACCACCGAGCTATCAGTACACTCTAGCTTGTATGTTTTTTACATCTTAAGCTTAGGTAGAAAATTAAATATGCAAGTGTAGTCATTAAAAGACAACATTTTTCCTTTTTTTCTTACAGAGGCCAGTAAACAATGTGTGAATCTATACACTGGGATCATGGTCATCTCTCTTTCAACACGCACATGGGCTGTGACAGGGCAGCAGAGGACAGACAACCAGCTTCGCCCCCACAGTCTCCTCATGCCTGGCTTCCTGCTGTTTCTTCCAACCAAGCTGGAAGCTTCACACATGATCTGGGAACTAATGATAGGCTTAAAACTAGGTACAGCAAGGCATTTCTAAGCCACATTAATGTAAAATATATAAAACGATATATGTGGATGCTAATAGCAAATGAGGCTAAAGCTATCAGTTACATTCTGTCAAATTTTCATGTTAACTGACAAAGTTTTAGAACTGGTGTTAATCTGAAATCTTTTAATGACTGCAATGTACTATCTAAAAGTAATGACTGGTAAGTATAGCCACCTGAGCATGACACCCACAAACTGAGTTGTCTTCCATTGTGTTTAAAATCGTTTAAACTATTTCAGATTTGCTTTAAATTGTTACAAATGAAAACAGACTGTACAAGGCCAGAGTCTGGCCGCCTTACCCTGCCACTTTTCAGCACTTCGTGGTTCTCACCCAGGGCCAGTTCTGCCGATGCCTTACAAAATTCAGCCAGTCCCCCAATGGGCAGGTATTCTTTGTCCAAATTTTTTGCAGCAATCTGAGCCTCTGCCTAGACAAGAGAAAATGTACTTTAGTTTCTCCTCCCTATTTCAATCTACTGTGACAACAGTACGTAGTAAGTTAAATGCAGAAGGCTTGCTTTTTCTCAGCCCCTTTTCTGAGATGCTGTCTCTGCTATTTGGGCAAACCGGCTATGTACTCCTGGGCTTGTGTGAGCCTCCTGCCTCAGCTGGGACTTCAGCTGTGTGCTATCCTAATCGCAGCTAAGGAAGACAGTAGCTTGGAAAACCAGAGTAATTCAGAAGCCCGTTCCAGAACAGCACTTGGGGCCCTGAGTCCAGGAGCATCATTCTTCCTCCTCAGAGGGCCCCCTCAGGTTGCTCATCCTGACCCAGGAGGAGATGGGTAGCAAGCTCACCTTGCGGACACTAGGAAGCACGTAAGGTTTTCCGTTGTCATCCCGGTATGCACCAACTCCCAGGTTCATCTTTTTGCTGTTAGTGTCTCTCTTGTAGGCTTCAGTGACTCCCAGAATAGGGTCTGGGGGTCCCATTTCTACATGGGCCCACCAGGAGCTGAAATGAGAAATACTTTAACTCAGTCACATGAGTCCTATGGCTGGAAACATTTCTGATCTACCAAAGATCCATGTGAGCAAATATGTGTTACTCATGGGTCACAAAAGACTTCAGATCGCCATGCTGAAGAGTGCAGATCAAGTCCTTCAATACAGATACTAGAGATGCAGAAAGGAAGCACCCAATTATTTTGGGGAGACAGGGTGCATGTATAGGCTTTTACAAAAACATTTTTTGGTTAATTTATTTATTTGTATGTGCATGTATGGGGGTCAGCGGATAACTTGTGGGAATCAGTTCTCTTCCACTATGTGTCTCAGAGATCAAAGTCAGATTATCAGGCTTGGTGGCAAGAGCCTTTACCTGCTGAGCCATCTTGCCAGCCCATGTGTTATATAGGCTTTTAAAGTAGTCTAAACTTGCCCTGAATTTCCAGGTAAAGAAAACTTTGGGTAACTTGGCAGCGAGGGCCCAGAGTAGTAAAAGATCTGATTGGAAAAGCAAGGACTGTGTAAGCCTAATATTCAATCCCCTGGGCTTAATCTTGTTCTCAAACTTGTAGAGAACATAATTTGGGCAGCTTGTTGAATACACAGATTCCTGGGCCACTTTGGCTATAGTGACACACGGGGAATCACTTTAAAATATGGCAGAGGAGTGTGGGGAGACAGTGATCAGGTGATGGGAGTGATGGAACAATTAAGACTTGCATTCTTTGGGTTCATCTGGTTGCAGAAAACATCACTGGGTAATACAGTTACCCAGAAGACAAAGATGAGAACGTGAGGCAGGTCAGGCAGTAGCGGAGGGAGACAATGTCAGGTACCTACGAATTAAAACTCAGGAACTGTCTGGTGGCACACACCTTTGATGCCACACTCAGGAGGCAGAGGTAGATGGATCTCTGTGAGGTCACGGCCAGCCTGGTCTACATGGCAGTTCTAGGCCAGTTGGGGCTACAGGGAGACCTTGTTTTAAAAACAAACAAATCTCAGCAAGAAGAACTGGTTGGAACATACTATAAGCTCACTTACACTTTTTCTTTGTATGTTTGTGTGGTGCTCATGTGAATGTTGTACACAATGTGCGTGCAGATTGTGCAGGCCAGAGGCTGAGGTCAGGTGAATTCTTCAATTGTTTTCCACCTCACTTTTTGAGAAAAGGTCTTTCCCTGAGCCTGGAGCCCATTAATTCAACTAGACTAGCTAGCTGGCCGATCCGCTCCAGGAATTGTCCTGTCTCCTCCCATCCCACAGATGCATCCTGCAGCAGCTTTTATGTGGGTGCCAGGGATCTGAATACAGATCCTCATGCTTGGGCAGTAGGCATTTACTGACTGCGCTCTCTGAAGCCTGAGTTCCCTTACACTCAGTGAGCTGAAATGCTTGTATACAGTCACTATATAATGATTATAGGTTTTTTTTGTTGTTTTGAAGGTAAAAATTCTAAAAGTCTTGTGTGTATGTGTATAGGCCAGAAGAATGCCAGGTATCCCTATCACTATCTCTCTAAATCTGGGGTTCATGTTTTCTCAGCTTGGGTGAAACTAGCAGGCCCCAATGAACCTTCCATCTCCAAGCACTTGGGGGTAGTGTCATAGGCATTGTGGGATGCCTGGATTCTTACATGGGTATTGGGATCCAAACTCAAGTCCTCACAGTTGTGCAGTAAGTGATCTAAACTGCTGAGCCTCACTCACCTCAAAGATTTAATTATTCTCTATTTTTGAGATAAGGTCTTGCTGTGTAGCCCTGGCTGTCCTGGAGCTACGTAGACCAGGCTAGCCTCAAACTCAGATCCTCCCACTTCTGCCTCCTGAATCTGGAATTAAATGTATGTGCCACCACGCTCAGCAAGATTTTTTTAAGTTATGTGTATGTATTTATCTCTGTATGTGTGTGCATGTGAGCAGAGGTGGCTGTGGAAGAAGGCAGAAGATCCCCTGGAACTGGAGTTCTAGGTGGCTATGAGTGACCAGACATGGGTGCTGGGAATTGAACTCTGGTACTCCGCAAAAGCAAGTGCTCTTAACTGCTGAGCCCTCTCTCCAATCCTTCCTCAGCAGTCTTGGATGTCATTTAATGATAACTAATAGAGTCACAGGTGATGTGTACTGCTGGGACAATGCCTCCTTACCTTTCCTCAACTCCCAGTGAATCCCAAGATAGAACAGAACTTTTAATGACCATTTCCTGAATTTCTTCTAGTTCTTTTCCTGATTTTGAGTTTTGTTTCTGGTTCACATGTGGCTAATAAACTAATGGCAGCAAGTTTGGTTGTTTGTGCTAATGGCATTCAATAAGTTATGCAGCTAAGAATAATCTTGAAATTTGGATCCTCCTGCCTTTATCTCTTGTATGCTAGGACTGTAGGCATGTATCACCATGCCTGGTTTATGTGGTGTTGGGGATGGAACCCAAGTCTTGTGCAGGCCAAGTAAGTACTCTACCAACTGGGAGTTATACCCTCAGCTCCCTGATGGTTAGTTCATGTTGAGTCTGGACCTCTGGGAGAAGGTATGGATTCAAAAAGCCATAACTTCACCACGTATGTCAGCAATTTGGAAAGAATGAAGTGCCTGAATGTGAACGTGACATGTTTTCTACCTCTGGATAATGATGATTAAATTACAAAAATCTAAAATAAAAGGCTTCTGAGTAGTTCTGAGTATCGTAATCAAGTAGTCACAAATTTCCTGGCAGCTGGGAAACCAAATTTTTAGTACTTTGAATGTGTTAACTTTTAAATTAGTTTTCAGCTTATTTCATCATAAGCCAGTGTAAGTTTATGAAAAGCAAACTCAGCAGAAAATGCATTCTGCATTATATTAATGCTTAACATGGATGAAGGGGAAAGCTGTTTTATTAAATAAAAATTAAATTAGTCTTATTTACTCAAGATTTACTTAAGTGAACTTGAATACCTAAAAGGATTCTAAGTTAAATTAAGAAAAACAATGTTTAAAATTAGTAAGAGTTAAATTCATATTAAGTGAAATTGATTTGGGCAAACTTTAATTACATATTTCTACTTTTGTATTAACAGATTTTATTTTTATTTTTTCGTGGTGTTGGGGTTTAAACCTACGGTCTTGAGCATGATAGCCTATACCCCAGTTAAGTTTTAAAAAAATTATTTTTATTTATGTATCCATGTGTCTATATGCACAAGTGTGTGGGTGCCAGTTGGGGCTAGCAGGGGGTGTTGGATCCCCTGGAGTTGGAGTTACAGGTGGTTGTGAGCTGCTTGATGTGGGTGCTGGGAACCAAATCTGGGTCCCCTGGAAGAGCAGCAAGTGTTCTTAATTGCTAAGCCATTTTTCCAGCCTCCTGTATTTTATTTTTTAGGACAAGTTTAGATTACAAGAAATCAAGCCAGCAGTTTATTTTCCACCCACCCAAGCTTCTTTCATTATTAACATTGTACATTAGTAATGCACAGCTATTACAGTTAAGGAACAGTTAAGGAACCAGTAGGAACCAGGAGAGCCCATAGTCCATCAATCATTCAGATTTTAACCTCTCTCTAGGACACATTACACGTAGTAGTCTTTCTCCTTAGGTTTCTCTTGGCTATGTTTTGGGTGACACTGGCACTTTTGGAGAATACAAGGCCAAGTAAGCTATAGGATGTCCCTCAACTGGAATCTGTTGCCTGCGTTCTCATGATTAGGCTGGGGTAATGCGTTTTAGGGGGAAGAGCAATATATTTTATAACATGTCATTGAAGACAATTTTTAGGACAATGAATTAATTAATGGATTAGTTACTCAGCGGATCTAATTTCTGTGACAGAGCAGACACTGATTACTACACACAATATAGCTTATAAACTTTGCCTCTTCCTGTGACATGCTCTAGGGAGAGCAGAGTTATGAGTCATTGTTATAGGCGCAGCACCACTTTACGAGGGGCCGAAGGTAGTCGTGTAGCTGTGGAAGCTGTGTGTTCCATCATGAATTGTACTTAAGGCATCTGTGTGGGGACTCAACATCACTACCTCTCTTCCTAGTTTTCTCTGTGAAACAGAAGTCGCTTTGGTGAAAATATATTAATGAATGGTTGTGACAATATTGTTCTAAGAAAAATAAAACTGTTTTTTGTTTGTCAAGGAAAAAAAAAAAGAGTAGGTTGTCCCAAACGTTTTAATTTTCTGATTCTATTTTACTCTGAAAACTTAGAGGAATCAAAAGAGCTTTCTGTTAATTTTCTCCCCTTGCCCTAAGTTTATTTATGCTCACTATATAGACCACGCTGGCCTCAATCTCTCAGAGATCCACCTGCTCCTGCCTCTCGAATGCTGGGATTAAAGGGGTGCCCATTACACTCAGCTTCTTTTTCTAAAATTAAAAAAAAACAAACCTTTTATTTACCTTATTTTACATGTAGGACGGTTTTGTCTCCATTTTGTAAGAGCACCAGGTGCTTGCAATGCCTGTGTAAACTGATCATTATAAACTTGTGTGCTAATGTGCTAAGAGTTGGGACAGTAAAGAATAAAACACTAATCCCTTCCCACCAGATTAGTCCAGTGTGGTAACCAGCAAGGAGGAACAAACAATGTAGTCTGGCTGTGTGTGTGTGTGTGTGTGTGAGAGAGAGAGAGAGAGAGAGAGAGAGAGAGAGATCAAGTAACTTAGGTAAAACACTCAAGCTCTTTTCATAATCGCTCATTCTAGTCTCTGCCAAAACTTTCATGAGGGCACAGTGAACAACGCCCACCAAACAGAAGCCTGCCAGTTATTCACTAGAATTGCCTGCCCAGCAATGGTTCCCATTGGACCCGCAGCCAGTCAGTACTCGCCAGGCTCTCTCCATGAGTAATGCTGGGAGCAGGCTCAGCATGGCAATCTGGGGCTGCCAAAAGAACCACAGCCTTGATAGCTGTGACTGGTGGACTGTCTGGGTTTACTACTTTCAATAGTCTCTCTTAACAGCCTGCACTGGGCAAAGTGCAGGGCAGTTTGTGAGGGCAGAGGTAAGAAAATGACTCCAAATTTCACTGTTACATCTCGTTTAACAGATCTGTTAAACGAGATGTAACAGCATCTATTGCACAGAGTTGGTATAAGGATGGAAAAACACTTATAACAGAGCCAGGCACAGATTGAGTACCTGATGTTGACTGCTACTGGTTTCCAAATCACCACTACTTTTATTTGTAATCACCCAGCCACTAGTATTGTGTGAGATTAATATGTAGAACTCAAGCTGCATATGGCCACAGGGATTTATGACAAATGTGTGTCTTTCTGGTTTAAAAAAAATTTTTTTTCCCTACAGTTTCATCCTTTTCCATCCTAAGCTCTAGGGCCAGAAATCAAATTCTTCACATCCCTCTTTTTATTTGTTGGTCTAGGTTGTGAGGAAAAAGCACACATATCTTGAAAGAAAGCAAATGGGCCAGAAAAAACAGTTGTGGTTATTTCTCTTCCCCAGTCCAGACAAGAGTTCACAGAGCCACCTGCCTATCACATCACTGCCATTAGCTGCTGAGTGAAAGGAACACTCTGAATGTCAAGGACATTCAAACGTCAACGTTCATTTTTAAAAAGGTCCTTAAACAATGATGACAGAGCTGTCCCAAACCACAAGGTCAGAAGGTATCATTCTTGTTAAAAGTGTGAAAACACCTATCTTTCCAGTAAATAAAAACATTTAGCATAGAAATTCTCTGAGAAACCATAGCCATGAATCTTCTGGCCTATCTCTTAAAAAGAACGCCAAACCAATTTAAAAATATTGAATTGTAAACAACCTAAGCAATGGAACATTACTACTTTGATTAGCCCAGCACAAGCGATCAAGTTTCAAGCTCTCTATGTCCTTCATTGTTCCTCTCTAAAATGGTGAAGATTGGGGGCTGGAGAGATGGCTCAATGGTTAAGAGCACTGGCTGCTCTTGCAGAGGACCTGGGTTCCAATTCCATCACCCGCATGGTGGTTAACAACCATCTGTAACTGCAGTTCCAGGGATCCGATATCCTCCTTTGATCTCTGAGGGCTTTGCATAACATGGGTGCACTTACATGCATGCAGGCAATACACTCATACACATAAAAATAAAACAAAACTAATAAAAATGGTGCAAATTACACACATGTAAGAGATGATTTTTAAAAAAATTATTATACTACATAAGAACAAAAGTTTGGGGTAGGGGGAATGGCCAGTAACCTGTGGCTTACATAGTGATTCCTAACAATGCCCTTTGGACAGAAGCACAGTTTCAAAAATTGAGCAATAGTGACCACCAACCAGAAGTGTTAGGTACAAAGTATTCAGATAAGCATTTCTAGTTCAAATGTTTTTTTCCCCCAGGGGCTTAAGCCTACCTAGTGCTCCTAGTGCTCCACAGTTTGTAAATCGCTTTCTCCCACATTCTTATCTACTTAGACAGGGTCTCACTATAGCCTAGGCTGGTCTTGGAACTCACTATATAGCCCAGGAAACTGGCCTTGAACTCAGTTCTTTGGCCTCAGCCACCTTAAATGCTGGGATTTCAGGAATGTGCCATTCCAGTCTAAGACTTTTGTTTTTTTGGTACATATTTTGCAGCCAACAGTTCCCTTTATGTTTAGATTTTGATCTAAAAATGCAATATTAGTTATTTTAAAAGTAAAGGTTTGAAATAAAAATATTTAATGTGAAAGATATACCAGGACTGGGGGAAGCTGGGCAAAGTAACACTTAGGAGGCTCAGGCAGGTCAACTGCAGCAACTCTAGGCCAGTGCACAAGGCAAGTTTCAGGCCAGGTAGGGCTACATAATGTGACTGTCTAAAAAAACCAAAACAGACAAACAAAAGCCATGCCAGGCACTGATGTAAGTAGTGAAATACAACACTAAACAAAGTAAGCAAGGGCTCTGATCTCCTATAACTTAGGGTCTAACCAGAAAAGACAGAACAGGAACATTAATCAGCTCTTAAACTGAAAGAATGACATTACAGTTATACCCAAAGGAAATTTCACCATGCACTGTCAATAAAACTCTGCACTTCCAGTTACATCCACAAAACAAAATACTTTAAGGTCAACATTATCGGTAAACAGATTTTCTTTTGCCTAGAGAATTACTCATTTTTAAAACAACTTCCCAATTTCTCATCAGGTGGGTAGGCTTCAAAGGGCACACATTGGCAGCCAGCCAAAAATGGGCTCAGAAAGGACAGACTGTTCTGGCTTGAAGACCTCCATCAGACGTTCAAAGGAAAGGCTAAGGAAGCATAAAAGGTCAAGCAGGCTCTGCTCCTGGTAGTATGTGCTCTAGAGTGCTTTGGCAGTCTCAGGGATTGTCTCAAATCGGCTTCCTGGGTGAACTAGTTACCTACTACAGAGAATTAGGAATTATCAGCTCAGTTTAGGCCCCGAACTTTCCCTCAGGACTGTCAATCACAGTTTAGGGGTGATGCATTGGTCATTTTTAAAAGCGAAGTCTGTCCTCTCGTGTTCTACGCTGTAACACTAGCAACTGGTCCAGTGCTGGCGTGGAGAAACTGCGTTACGAAATATTTACGGGACGACAGAGCAGAGCGAGATGGAGAAGACTGATGGTTTCCAGAAGACAGAACCGCCTGAAAGCTTAAAACAAAACCCTTTCCCATCTAAAGACCAGATGGGTCCCTCAGGGGTGGGTGCCGCCGGAGACTTGGGCGGTGACACCGATAGGAGGATGCCGCACTCCAAGGTCATATATGAAGTGAGGAACGCGGGCTCTGGACACCCCGAGAACCTCCTTCCACCCAGTTTTAATTCCCTAGGGTGTACAAGCCTCTGCAGCTTCCTCTGCGGCCACATCAAACCCGCGGGGTCCGGAGGGACCTGTGCCCCGGCCCTCCACCCCAGGGCAGGCGGTCAAGGGCACGCGGGTCCCCCGGCGCCGCAGCCAATCGGTCCCGAGCAGACCCGGCGCCGCAGCCAATCAGCACGAGGCTGGCCGGGCGCCTCCGCGGCCCGCGTGCTCTCCCCTCGCCCCGCACCCCATCACGCCGACAGAGCATCTCAGACCCCCAGCCCTCGCTGGAATGGGAGTCCGGTGTCGCCGAGGGCCACAATGGCCGTCCCCAGGGGGTGGAGTCCTGCGGTTCAGGGCAAGGATGAGCGGACCTGAGGGTCACTGCTAGACGCGGCCGCTCCACCCTCAGGCCCCAGGGCAGGGAAGGCTAGGGGATGCTGCTGGAGGATGTGCATGTGTGCGCGTGTCTGGATGCGGCCCTGGGGCAGGATCTGCAACACCCACAGCTCGGCTGGGCAGGGCAGGCCCGGCCCGAGGTCCACTCTCCATCTCCGTATCCCTCATTTACCTGGCTCTGGCAGAGGCTGCGGCGGCGAGGCCTGGCTGGAAGGCGGCAGCCACCCCGGAGAGGACGCGGCCAGAGTGCAGCAGGGCCATGGTGGGCAGCAGGAGGGCAGTGGGCAGCTGCGAGACCGAGCACACGGAAAGCGGCTGCAGGCACCGAGGCGCGGGCTGCTATAAAGGTGAGGACAGTGACTTCCCTGCGCGATGCTAGAGCGGCCGCGCCGGGCGCCACCCGAGTTACAGCGGCACCTGGCGGCCGGGGGCGGCGAGGTCTCCGCAGAGGTCTGGGAAACCCAAGACACGATAGGAAGTCTAGGGTGTGTGAGGACTCCCTGAAGTGCAGCATCACTTAATCATCCAGAACGCAGAGGCAGCTGCTAGTGTGCAATTTAAAAAATAAATTATTTTGCGTGTTGTGTGAAAGGAGAAAAGTTGAGCACTTCCCTCGACAAGGTTGGAAGAGACCCTTGGGCCTAACAACACGCATACCTACTTCATGGCATCTAACCACTGTTTTTTTCTTTTTTTTTTTTTTTTTTTTTGAACACAGATGAAAAGAATGTTTGGATTCCAGTTGGGGGCGTTTATAGGGGTGCCAGTGGGGAAAGGCTTATAAAGATGATTAAGATTGATTGAGATGTTCTGTATGAAACACACAATGATTCAATAAAATTAAAAAAAAATTTTTTATTTTTATTTTGTGTGTATGAGTGTATTGGCTGCTTGTAGGTAAGTGCACCCATGTCATGCAATGCCCGTGGAGGTCAGAAAAAGAGTGTCAAATTCTTTGGAACTCGAGTTACAGATGGTTGTAAGCCACCGTGTGTGTGTGTGTGTGTGTGTGTGTGTGTGTGTGTGTGTGTGCACGCTGGGATTCAAACCTGGATCCTCCGCAAGAGCAGCCAGTGCTCTTAACCACTGTGCCATCTCTCCAGCCCATAGCTAGGGACTATTTTGAAACATGAGAAGATGTAGGCTGATCCTGAGGAAGTTCTTTTCGAAATGCCCCACAGCCTTGAAGACCAAGGTAGCCTTATTTTGAACCCTCTACCCATCTGTGGGACTGTTTCCTAAGTGCTCCCTTATCTCTGTTACAGAGAGATGATAACAGGCATGTTTGGTGGGGCAGTTGTGAGGATTAACTGAGATGAGAAGATTATGTCTAAAAACAGGGCCAGGGTTAGTAAGCACCAAATTACCCACAGTTAATGACAAATGTGCATGTTAGATTCTCATAATTATGTTAGAAGAAGCAAATATATTTTAAAGAAAAAAAGTCACATTTTGGGACAAATTCACATGCTGAACAATTCCACTCCGCGAGTAGACTATTTCTCACTCTTCTGAAATCCATATAGAACTGGACTACTTGCCAACTTAATTTATCCTCTGCCACTCCAAGCTACCTGTGTAATGTTTACCCTACGTGGGGTCACATGGTAGATCCTTCCAGTCCAGTCCCGACTTACTGTCTCAGTCATCCCCTGTCTTACTGACCTTGACCTTCGTCCACATAGACAGTGACTTGGGGTTCCACTATTGTGGTAACATGCTTGATCTTTTTATTTTTGAGATAGGATCTCCCTGTAGCCCCAGCTGGCCTGTATGTAGGCCAGGCTGGCCTTGAACTCACAGGGATCCACCTGCCTCTGGCTCCTGAGTGCTGGGATTAAAGGCATGTATGACCATGTCCAGCTATGCCTTCTTTCATAACATGATTGTTCTGTGACCAGCTTGGAGTAGGAATGGCTTTGGCTCAGTTGCCATGACAACTAATAAGTCAACCAATGTGGTAATGATAATAGAGCTGTAAATCCTTGGTAGTAGAAAGTAGCCTGGGAGAGAAGGGTCACCAGACCTTCACCTGGGATTCTAACCTTGCTCCTCACCCCTTAACTGAAAATGTTCTAGGGAGATGCTAGAGTATATGGAAAGTGGAAGGTTAAAACAGAGATTTCATGATGCAACTTCTGAGACAGAAGGCCATGATGGGATGGGAGTTCACAGTTTTGTTGCTGCTTTTGGGTCACCTGTGCTTTTGTAAGTAACCCCTCAGCCATGCTGCTATAAATAAGCCCAGTAATCTCACTGGTTCACCAAGGTGGACTTTAATGGAATCCTTACTTTGGTCTGCTCATAGTGCCCTATCTGGTATAAATAGATATTTACACACGTCTTCCCGCAAAAAGTTAACACAACAGCCACTAGTTTGCTTGGGTGGCTGTGACAAATCACCACATTCTTAGGTAGTTGAAAATAACGGAAATTTATTCCTTTCCATTTCTGGAGGAAGTTCTAGAAGGTGAGGGTAGGGTCTGTGTCCTTTGTCATCTGATTCTTCTGTCCT
The DNA here is from genome assembly GCA_035773235.1 of Eospalax fontanierii. Taxonomy (NCBI): domain Eukaryota; kingdom Metazoa; phylum Chordata; class Mammalia; order Rodentia; family Spalacidae; genus Eospalax; species Eospalax fontanierii. Next base: position 17,246,097 of record CM069552.1, read on the forward strand.
GCTTCTACATTTGCCTGTAACTATTGGCTTTCCTTGGTTTATAGATGTATCACTATCATCTCTGCCTCTGTCACTGTAAAGGTGTTTTTGTTGCTTCAGTAGATACCAGTCATAAACTGGGTGTGGTGTAATCCCAGCACTTGGAAGGCTGAGGCAGGAGGATTCAAGTTTTGTAAATGAAGGAACAGAGTTTGTGCTGCCTATAGCCATCAAGGCCACTACGCAGAGACATGAACTGAGTCTTTAAGATGTACTTTATTCACAGCTGGCAGTCAGGGAAGACAGGATTAACATCCCCCAGATCTGCCTCCCCCCAGGTTAATCAGTCTTCCTCCCTCATCTCTAAACTATAATTTACAGGGAATGGAAGCAAAGTTAACCAGTCATTCCAGAGGTTAGCCTTGTCTGTCTGGTCAGGGGGTCAGCCTTGTCTCTGAGATTCATGGTATTTGTGCTTTCCTCCTGTCTCCTGTATTTCCCCTCATTATTGTCTTACCATGTGTAGCGAGATTTCAATACTCCCAAGGCTGCTGAGCAGAGAAGCCATTAGCAATGCATACATGCAGATTCCTTTCTCCAATACAGAGTACAAATGTGCCACTATTATAAAGAATATATACATGTACCAATCCACCCCTGTCTCTAGCAGTTTGAGGCCAGTGCGTACCATGTAGGACCCTGTCTCAAAAAAACATTTGTTATCATTGGAGGAATTGGTATTTGTTATACTGGCCTGGTATGGTGTTTTGACTCACAAAGCCCTCAGGAATTGAAATCCTTCAAACTCTACACACACACACACACACACACACACCTGCTCTAAGTGTGACCATTCAAGATGGCTCCAATTTTCTCATCATTTCTGGCAGCAGAAGTGCAAAGAGCACACACCAGCTATCATTCAAGAATGTTAGGAGGAGGCAGAGTGCGGTAAAACTCAAAGAACACACCGGAAGTGTACCAGGCAGGGCGGGCTCAGTGCCTGCTGGGTAAATTAGAAATGCCTGTGTGAGAAAGGTGGCATTGGAGCTGAACTTTACAGGTACAGTACTGCGACAGAGGCTACGGGGCAGGTAGAGGCCTGAAGCTTGGTGCAGAGCGTCTAGAAGGAAGGAACTCTGCCTTCTTGGTCTGATTCATCTTCCCTTTCTGGCTACTTCCCCGGGGTTTTCACCCACTCACCTATACTGTTTTTATTTTTTTAAATGACACAAGCCTTTTAATTCTTTCTTTGTCCTTTCACAATTTCATCCATATATAATGTACTTTGATCGCATTCTCCCCGTTATCCTCTCTTATTCCCCTTCCTCCCCACTGAACCCATATTTCTTCCTAAGTAGTCCCCCTACTTCATGTCATTTGTTTTGCATGCCTTACTGCATTTAATTAGCGTTGCTTGCATGAGAATGCGTGGGAGTTACTTACTTGAGCAAGGGGAACTTACCAGTGGCTACACCTCTGAAGAAAATGATACCCCACTCCCAGCACTGGCTTAGGTGCTGGCCACTGGCCTTAGGATCCCTCCTCGAGTCTTCAGAGTCTCTGGCTTCAGTCTCCATTCTACTGCCAGAGGAAGTCTCTGTAACTCCTGTATTATTTTACGTCTTCTTTGCTTTCAATGAGACAGTGACTTAGCAGTCACACAGACAAGGACTGAAACTTGTAGACATTAAAGCATTCTATCACCCTGCAAAATTTTCTACATTTCATTAAGACTATAGATCCAGGGCTGAAGAGATGGCTCAGTGGTTAAGATCACTGGCTTTCTTGCAGAAGACCTGGGTTTGGTTCACAGAATCCACATTGTGGCTCACAATGGTAATTTCAGTTTAGGGGGAGCTGATACCTTCTACCTTCCATGAGCTGAACGACGTGGTTGCATTTATATACATGTAGGCAAAACACTCACATACATAAAATTAAAACAATAGACAAAAAAGATCATAGACTTTCAGATTAAAAAAATTGATGAACCCTAGACAAATTTAATAAAAAAACCTTATAGGCAAGTTCAAGTTGTGAGTTCAAGTTCAACCTGGTCTACATAGTGAGTTCCAGGCTAACTGGAACTATAAGGAGACCCTGTCTCAAAAAGACCAAAAAAAAAACCATGTAAAACAAATCACTATATTTTCTATGAGTAGATATACATTTGATAAAAAAAAAAAAATGAAGAGTCTGGAAAGGTGACTCAGTGGTTAAGAGAAACGGCTGCTTTTCCAGAGGACCTGGGTTTGATTCCCAGCACCCACACGGCAGCTAACAACTGTCTGTAACTCTAGTTCTAGGGGAATCTGACACCTCCTTCTGACCTCTGTGGGCATTGCATGACATGCAAGCAATACACATACACATAACATAAATAAAATATTAAAAAATGAATAGCAAAGGCAAGATTTTGCAACATTCAAGATAGTGGTTATGTCTGGGGAGGATGAAAGTCTCAAATGTGTTATTAGTAAGTTCTTTTATGAAAGTGACCTATGAGCTAAACAAGTATTTAATATTTTTAAAATTGTGTATGCGTGTTTGCATATATGATAGATATCACAAGAAATACAAGATCAACACCCTAAATTCACCAATTCTTCAGTAATTTTTTGTAATAAAGTTATTTCCTTTCCAACTCACTATCCTCCTGCCTCCATCTCCTGAGTGCCAGGAGCATCACAGTTGTGTAACTGTACATGGCTAACAAGCCATTTCTGATAATATCCTTTCTCCATTAGTCTCCACCAGGACCGGAAGCTCTTTTAGACACCACTGTTCACTCTGATCCTCTCCACACCCGCTCTTTGGCAAGTGGTGGGCCACCAACCAGACCTCTCATCTTGTTTAGTTTTTGTTAGCTTGACACAAACTAGTGACACCTGGGAAGAAGGAACCTCCATTAAGGAATTACCTCCACTAGATTAGCCTGTGGGTTGGTCTATGAGGCATTTTCTTGATTGTTGAGTGATGTGGGAGGGCCCAGCTCCCCATTGGCGGTCCTGGTGGTCCCACTCTTGGGTCCTGGGTTGTGTAAGAAAGCAGGTTGAACAGAGGCCAGAGAAGCAAGCCAGTAAGCAGGCTTCTTCTGAGGTCTGTGCTTCAGCTCCTACCTCCAGTTTCCTGTCCTGAGTTCCTGATCTGACTTCCCTCAATTATGGACTGTGATTGGAACATGCAAGCAAAATAAACCCTTTCCTCTCCAAGTTACCTTTGGTCAGTGTTTTATCACAGCAAGAATAACCAAACTAGAACAGAATTTGGTACCAGAGAGTGGGATATTGCCATTGTGAACCTAACCATGCTGTTTTTGGGGGAGGATTGAGGAAACATTTGGAACTTTGGGTTGGAAAAGCCATTGCATGCTCAGAGCTTAATGAGCTTTAATGAGCTGTTGTGGGAGCTTGGAAGACAAGGATGTTTTGAAAAATTTAGATGATAGAGGCCTGGCTTGTGAGTTTCAGAGGGAAGTTTGAGAGTCCCTCAAAACTCTAATTATAGTGAAAGAGATGTATACCACAGAATTATGAGGGAATATTATAAAGGCATGATGAAGATTGTAAGAAGACTGGTAATTTTGTTATCTTATTCTCTGATTCTTCTTCCAATAAGATGAAGAGAAATAGATTTGAACATATTTTCTCTTGAGAAGCCTTAATAAGATAAATATAAAATTAATGTACTTAATAAGCAGTGAGCTTAGAAGACTTTAGGAAGCAGAAAACTAAGGTAAAATATCACTGTTTTTGTTTTAAGAATGTGATTCTAATAGCAAGAAGGTACTGTGGTGTTTGAATGAGAATGACCCCTATAGGCTCTAAGTATTTGGACATTTTGTCCTTGTTGGTAGAGCTGTTTTGGGAGATCTTAGAAGGCGTGACCTTACTGGAGGAAGCATGTCATGGGGAGCAGGCTTTGAGTGTTCTTAAGTCTTGCTGGGTTTCCAGTCACCATCTGTTTCCTGTGCCTGCTTCCAGATGTGAGCACTCTGCTTTCTGCTCTGGCTTCCTCCTGCTTCCATGGCTGACAGATTCCTCTGGAACCTGGAGCTGTAAGTTCAAATAAACTCTTCCTTTTATAAGTTCCCTTAGTCATGTTGTTTTTTCAGAGTAACAGAAAAGTAACTAATACAGGTTCCTACTTACATATTTTGAGTTGTGCTCACAAAAACCACATGACAGTTTTAGGCAATTAATCTTGCAGTTGTATCCTGAGAACCAAAATGATCTTCCACTGGCAACTGTATTTTCTGTATACACACTCTCTGGCCTTGCTTGTCTGAGTCCTGAACACCGACTCACAGAGGCTCAGTCATACTGACCAGTAAGTTTTTATTCCGTTAGGTAACTAAGGAACTTTAAAAACTAGCATGGTGTTAGACGGCAGGTATTGGTTACACTGGGAAGCAAGAAGAAGGTAGTGATAAAGGGAGAGAGAGAGAGAAAGAGAGAGAGAGAATACATGATGGGCATTTCTTGGTCTAGTAATAGTCCAATTTGTCAGCTGAGAAGTGATTACACCAATATATTAATTTTGTAGTTGCACTATGATTCATAATTTGTAAATTTTTTTCTGTGTACCATGGTGTTTCAAATAAAATGAAACAAATATGAAGAAAGACAAAAGAAAACTTGATCACAGCCATTTGTATCATATTTTGAACAAAGAATATTCAGAAGCGAAATCTTTTGTCTTTTATAGGAACAATGGATACCAATGTCAGATGGGGCTGAAAAATCAGCTGTGATTGATAAGACACCAGTATAGTTGAGGTGAAATCTTCTGGGAAGTATTTCCTCTGGGTCAGTACACAGAGAGGTGATCCAGAGGGTGCCAAGGATGCATGTTAGACTGTAAGCCAAACTTGGCAACGTGAAAGAATCTCCCATACGATACTGATTTTTGTGACTTGAAAACTGCAGAATTGAAGGGGTTGTGGAGAGAAGTTGAGACTTTGCATCCTGAAAAGCAAGGAGAGGCCATTGGTGAAGATGCAGCCTCAGCTGGAGACCCCAGCTCATTGGAGATGCCAGAACTGTGGACGATTACCAAGGACAGTGTGGAGTGGAGCTGGTCTGAACCTCTGAGACAAGCTATGTGTGCTGTGGACGGCAGAGCTGGGGAAATGGGACTTCCCAAGCGTTTTGGAGCCTAGATTGTGAATGAAATCTAGATGTTGGACACTGAGCTACACTACTGAACTTTGGCTTTGCTTAAGTGTGCCTGGTTTTTCCCTTTTGTAATAAGAAACTATAACTATATAATTTAGTTTTTATTTTACAGGAGTCCACAGTTAAGATACTGGACTTTTAGAGACACATTGAGCTTGTAAAGTATTGAAATTAAAATTTTTGACTTACTTATTTTTATTTATGTGCATGAGTGTTTTGCCTGCCTGTATATAAGTGCATCTTTGTCATACAGTGTTCGCAGACGCCAGAAGAGAGCATTGGATCGTCTGGAATGGGAGTTATAGATAATTGTTAACTGTTGCAGCTGCCATGTGGGTGCTGAGAACTGAACTCAGATCCTCTGCAAGAGAAACCAGTGCTCTTAAACACTGCACCATCTCTCCAGTCTTACACTGGACGTTTAAAAAAAGACTGTGAAATTTTAAAGTTGTTCTGTGTTTTACATTATTATATGAGATCTTGGGGATGAAAAAGAAAGGAAAAGCTATGGTTTAATAGTGATGTGTTTGTGTGTCAAGTTGACAGGGGACTCACTGTGCTGGTTAGTTTTTGTTAATTTGACACAAGCTAGACATATATGGGAGGAAGGAACCACAACTGAGGTTAGCTCATGGGCATCTTTCTGGGGCATTTTCTTGATTACTGGTAGATGTGGGTGGGCCTAGCCCAGCCCACTGTGGGTGATATCATCTATGAGCAGGTGGCTCTGGCCTGTATAAGCAAAGTAGTTGAACAAGCCAGGGGAAGCAAGCCAGTAAGTAGCATTCCTCCATGGTCTATGTTTCAGCTCCTGCCTCCAGGCTCCTGCCTTGAGTTCCTACTATGGTTTCCCTAAATTATGGACCGTAACTTTTATGATGAAATGAATCCTTGTCTCTCCAGGTTGCTTTTGGTCATGGTATATATTTCAGTAACATAAAAGGAAACAAGAACACATTCTAACACGTTCCAATACATTCCATGTTCTGGCCTGCTGGCCCTTCCCCACAGCTGGGCATGAGCCAGGTGGAACAGAAGATGGAGATTAGTCCTAGCTCATTGAATGGTGATTTTTTTTTTTTTTTACTTGGACCACCCTCTAGCTGAGGCTGGTCTTAAACTCTGGACCTTCCTCTCTCAGCTGAGATTATAGGTGTGTACCTGGGAGGATTGAAGTTTTCACAAGATCCATAAAAACAAAATAATTTGGTTTCTAGTTTGTGTTGTGTCTCTGCAATGACATTTCAGATCTATAAAGACAAATCCCATTGCCTTCTTTTCCTGACTGACAATTTCCTCTTGGTGAGCTCCTATATTTATCAGACAGGCCTTCATGAGTTTTTTCTTTGCTGGCAGTCAGTCAATATTTATTGATCATCTCCCAAACTGAATGCATCGGGAGACACAGTTAGATATGATCCATATACTGCTGTGGCTTTTTAAAAGATTTATGTGTATCTGTGTGTGCCTGCATGAATTTATGTGTACTAGCCTACATAAACAGGAATCTGAAGAGGCCAGAAGAGGGCTTTGAAGTTTTAGGTGGTTGTGAGTCACCTTATGTGGAACCCAACTCAGGCCCTCTGCTAGAGTAGTATGTGCTGAGCCAGTGAGTAGTAACCACTGAGCCATGTCTCCAGCCCCTTGACTGCACGATTCTCCTACTGCACCTTTCCCTAATAGTGTGCCCACAATTTTTTCCTTTCTTTCTGTGTGTGATTAGGAAACAACTTGTGGTTATCAGTTATCTCTTTCCAGCATGTAGTTTCTGAGGATCAAACTCAGGGTATCAGGCTTGGTGGCAAGAACTTTACGCACTGGACCCTCTCTCTGGCTCAGTCCCTGATCTTTTACTGCCAACCCTATGACCTTCTCCACATAGGTCACCTGCAGAAATTTATCTCTTTCTTCTAAGACAAGTTCTCACCAAGTTTCCCAGGCTGGCCTTGAACTTACCATGTAGCCCAGGCTGACCTTGAACTTAATCGCATTACCTAGACTGGCTTTGAAACTGTGATCCCCCTGCCTCAGCTTCTTTGAGTGCTGGGATTATAGACCTGTGTTACCATGTCCAGCCCTACTCATGTCTGAAGATTAAGCTCAGTCTCCATTCTTCTCTGGAATGCCTCCATTTTTCTTCTGGTTTAAGTTCTCCCAACAAAAATATAGTCACAATAATGTAGCTCTTCCCATCAAAAGGAAGAGTGTTTCCCTTGACTTGCTTCCTTGTTCCTTGAGTCCGAATGGACCTTACTTAGGACTGAGTCTGATCAGCACCGTGTGACAGACATGATGGTACCTGAGTGCTGGGGTCGGGGCTCCACCCACTTCCCTGGCAGTGTCTTCCTTCACTCTCTGATGCAGTACTGCCCTGAGCTGAGTCCACTGTTGAAAGTTTCTCTGCCTGGCCTTCCAGAGGGTGAGGGGATGTGGAGGAGAACCAGTGTGCCCCTGGAATGTAAATGAGCAAGGCCATTGGTTCAGCACATTCCAGGGGCGCTAGTAGAGGGCCACAGCCCCCAGGGAGCCAGGTTGCCAGAGCTGTTCCTAGGTGAGCCCAACTCCAATGAAGGGTCTTGATTGTGAGTTACAAAATATTGGGGAGTTCATTATGCAGTAATAGACAGCTAGTAGTAACAGAGTGTGATTGTTCTTGGTGTTCATGAAGGATGTGTGTCTGAAGGACAAGAAACATGCTTGAGAAGGAACAGTAATCTTGGAAAATTCTTCCCTTTCTCTTGTTTTGTTTATTCAATTAACTTCCATTCCCTCCTTAGGTTTCAGATTGGGAACCCTCTCTCTGAGAAGCCTCTGACTACCTGAGATGAGGGTAGGTGCCATTTTGAAGGACTCCTTCACTGACTGTTAAGGTTTGGATACAAAGAGTCCCCCTCAAAGGCTCATGAATACAAGTTTTACCCCTAGTACAGTGTTCAGAGTTTGGGCTTTTGAGAAGTGGTCATAAAAATGTAGTTTCAGAAGTCATCAAAAAAAAAAAAATCCAACAAAAAACCAGTGTATGTGGCCACTGACTATTGGTAGATTCATAGTTTGATGACATTATTGGGAGGTGCTGGATACTAGGACATAGGGCCTAACTGCAGGAAGAAGATTGTGGGGACATGATTCTGAAGGATTCACCTTGTCTCTAGCATATTCCTCTCTGTGTGTCTCTCTGCCAGCCACCCGGTGAGCAGCTTTCCTCCATATACATGTTCACAGTGATCAACCTCAAAGCAGTTGAAACGGCAGAAAAAAAGATTATGGGAACATTGGGAGAAAAGGAGCCCCTCACACTAGGGTCTGGTTGGAGCCCCTCACCAGTAGAGAAGCAAGAATGCCAGCACAGTTAACATTTGCTGTGAAGGTTACTGATCATGGAACAATATTCATTTTATGTGTAGATATTTTATATTAAAATAACAATGACCCACATCAAAGGTTTAACCCCATATAACCTTTAAGTATGGCCTTTCTTCTTCCCTATTTACTGATGAGATCAGGAGATAGAAACTGGTTGGGGAGTTTAGAGACAGGACCTGGCCAGAAGCTAGAAATGATGTCTGGAGGCTAGAAATTCCAAAAGTACTTTGGGGTTCCAGTTTCTTGTCTGTCTGGTTTCTTTTTGTCTTTCTTCTCCTTTTACACAGTGCCTGGAAGCTAAACATGAGGATGTGACAGAAACTTCAGTCCAGGCACCTGGGATGGAGAGGCACATGGACACACCTCATGGGCAGGCCAACTAGACAGACCAGCTCACTCCCATACCTCAACCCAGTTTCTACCATAAATCCTTTAAAAGCCTCTAGATCAGCAGCTCGAGGACACCCATCTCTGGAACCTGCTCCAGCCGTCCAGGGCCTCGGCCTGCTTGCTTTCTAAGTTCTCACCTATGAATTTACAATCCATTCTTTTCTAAAAACTCAACTTCCCCAGGGTTTGTGAAATTTATTTTTGAATTCGTGATAAGAATCCGATTCAGTAGAATGTTGTTGTTGTTGGTGTGTGTGTGTGTGACTGAGCTTCCAGTACTCTAACTCCTGAGCTTAAGTCCACTTGAGGCTAGAAAACCTCTGTCATACACAAGGATTCTGCTTTTCCCTGTTTTAATATTATCTGGGTGTCCCACAGATAAGACTAAACCTTTTACAATAAAAACATCTCAACTTGCCTTGCCTCCCTGTGACTTAGGGTTTTACTGTATCAGCTGTCCCCTTATCCAGTGCATGGGAACCACCCCGTGATCTCTCTTAGGTTCCTTAATAACTCCACAGCTGTAATATCAGACAGTGTATATGGAAACTTGCATGTGGAGGTCAGAGGACACCTTGCAGGAGTCTGTTCTCTCCTACCAGGTGTGTTCTGGGGATTGCATTCAGGTTGTCAAGCTTGGTGGTAAATACCTTTCCCTGATGAGACATCTCAGGACCCCTGGTTAAAAAAGACCCTTAATTTGAGAAGACCCTTCTTTGAGAAGTCCATGCTCATGTTGTTGGGTGTGTTCTATTCTTTCCCTGAGCCTTTCTTTTTCTTTTCTTGTGTGCGTGTGAGTGCGCATGTGTGTGCACATGTGTGGGTGCATGTTCCTATAAGTGCGCGTGGACATGCCAGAGGCTAACGTTATGCATCTTTTCTCTTGCTCTTCACCTTATTTTTTTGAGACAGAGTCTCGCTAAACTGAAGCTCACTAATTTAACTAGACTGGTTGGCCAGCATGCTTGTCGGATCCATCCGTCCCTGCGCTCCCAGCACTGGGTTATAAGCATGCAGCTGTGCCTGGCTTTTACATCGGTGTTAGGGAACTGAACTCAGGTTCTCATGCTTGCACAGCAAATACTTAACCCCAGCACTCCCTGAGTGCCTTTCTATCTTTAATAAATGCCAACTCTGTCTCATACTGGCTCATTCTGACTTTTCTGTATCGAAGCCAAGGATTTGGCTTTATCTGTGTTGAGGTCCTTAAGGGATTAAGTGAACTTCTCAGGCTGCCACAGGCGACAAAGTGAAGCTGTGCTTCCTCTGTTCCTGCTGTTGCTGTTGCTGTTGCTGCTGCTGCTGCCACTGCCTCAGTGGGTTCAAGTGACCATGCACTGAAACTTCGGAAACTATGAGCCAAAATAAATTCTTCCTTCTGTAAGCTGTTTCTCTTAGATATTTTGCCACAGTGATGGAACACTGACTAATACAGTCTTCTTATAATACATTTCATACTTTATAATACAAATTCCTGTTTTCCTGATCTACTTTCCCTTGTGAAGTCCTGTGGAGGCAGAGACAGAGCCCATACTCAGAAATATTTACCAGATGCTCGGAATCTGGTATAGCGCAGCAAGTCTCTTGCAAGAATCAAGATTTTTTCTTGTGACTCTTATCATGTGATCAAGTATTCAGTAATGGTCTCACCAGACCATTGATTTCATTGTGGGAAAATGCTGGGCATGGCAGTGGTTTTCCTCATGATGAGACTAATCTCTGTCTGTGAACAGCCCATTCATAGGCTTACCTTGGGTCACTAGAGCCAGAAAGAAAAATGGCCTGTATACTTGGGGCCGGATGCTATATATTTTGTAAGTTGTCTGTCCTTTAGCTCATGGCATGGGAGATGGCTGAGGACCCTGGGCCTGTCTGACCTGGATCCCTGATCATCCTGATTTCTTTTTCACTGGTTAACAAAACCTACCTTAAAATGTCCCAAGAAACCAAGTGTGTGGCTGTACATGACTGTAATTCCAGCTACTCTGGAGGCTGAAGCAGTAAGACTGAAGTTCAAGGCTTGCCTGGGCAACTTTGTGAGAGACTCTCAAAGTTAAAAAAAAGAAGAAAAGAAAAGGAAAGGGGCTGAGGATGTAGCTCAGTGGTAGAGCTCTTCCTAGCAAAAGCAGGGCCTGGGTTTAATCCCATGCCCTGGGGCAAAAAACAAACAAACAAACAAAAAAAAACCATAATAAGAATCTCACACTGTCAGGATGTTTGACAAAGGCAGAGTGTGGGAGATGATCACTTTTGTTGTTTGAACTTTCTTATTTTTAATTTTCATTTCATGTGTGTGTGCCTGCATGTATGTGTATGCATCACGGAGGCCAGCAGAGAGCTGACGCTACAGGAGGTTGTGAACCACCTGATATAGGTGCTGGGAACCAAATCTGGTCCATTGCAAGAAGAGCGACTGCTCTTAATGCCTGAACCATCTCTCTAGCCTCTGAACTCTATTCTGTTGTTCATGTAACTTAGGCACAAATTGATTCACTGATGATAAAGGCCCAGAGGCCAGCAGTAGCATACGCAAAGGAAGAATTCTTAGTCAGGGTTCCTTCAAACTAAGAATGTACTGTTCGTTTGTTTAGGACTTGATTCTTTTATTAATGCGGTGTAGGTTCATATTGACTTGTCACATATATCAAAAAGAAATCTAAGCCAGGAGTTGTGGTGCATGCCTTTAATCCTAACACTCGGGAGGTAGAGGCAGATGAATCTACACAATGAGAACTTGTCTCTACATGAAACAAAACAAACAGAAAAGGAAATCTAGGCCAGAGTTTAAGAACATGAAATTCATTTTATCCATTAACCTGTTTGAGAACTTGAGAAATGTCTGTGGTGTGAGGCATTTGAAAAGCTGCAGGGCTGAGTGGCAACTGCCTGTGAGGCAGACACTGAGAGACACCTGTCACCCAGAATGTCACATTCCATTCCATTTGAACTACACTTGTCTTTGGTGGAAAATGTCTGCTTGACACTTGGCATAGCTCTTTGTTTAGTGCAACTGTGTTAGGTTACAGACCCTCCAGCTGCCTTTCTCTTGCTCAGAAATTAGTCCATGCGCCCCTGCAGCTCTGTGGGACAGAGCACTAAGAAGCCCTGCTGTGCTGTGACCTTGCAGGCCTTCCCTATCAAAGCTGAGAGATCAATTTATGGACCCACCCTGTACACCAGGTAGCACACAGGCTGAGCTAGACTAAATCATGTCATGTGGAGCTTCCTGCTACCCCAGAAAACCTAGAAAAGTCAGACAACTCCCTTTGTTCGGGGGATTTGAAGGCTGTCCCTTCAGGACGCCCATTATGCTGTCCACGGAGGCTCTTTGTCCCTCCTTTCCGACTTGAAGCTCTCTCCTAATGAAGTACCACAACGGGGTTTGAAAGGAAGGCTTTCTCTCTCTTTAAAGCCCCCTCACGCTGCCTCTGGTATAATGATGCTTTGTCTCTCCTGATGTTCTCGTAAGACTCTCCCATTTCAAGGCCTGATCACTGTCCCTCCCTGGTCACAAGACTCTCTCTCCAAATAGAGCCGATTCACCTGAGGGTAATGCCAAACAAACTTGCACTTCTCATTGGATGTATTACAAACCGTGTCTTATTTGTGAAAGGGAAGAAACTGTTAGAAATAAGAGAGTGGCAGTGGTTGATTCAGGAAAGGAGCTGACCCCAAATTATCCTTTGGAACTGAGCTTTATAAAAGGGAAGACCTCATGACCATGGGAACCATGACTGAGCCTCAATGTTGTAGGACATTAAAAAGGGACAGTACTTCCATATGCCTTCCAAGGCTCAGGGATTATTGTGGAGGAAGGGGCAGAACAATTGTAAGAGCCGGAAGAGGTGGACGACCACAAGGCTGTTCATTTACTCATACGAACTCACAGCAATGGTAGCAGTATGCACAATTCCCGTGAAAACTCAAACCAGACAAGATTCCCGCATAGGCATGGAGTAGATAAGAAGTCCCAACCCAACCCAAGGAACTTTTGGCAACTGATGGCTGCTGGAGTTTGGAGACACAGTCTCTTACAGGGATGGGACACTTGGTAGGCTAACCAGGCTCCAGTGAAGGGACCCACACAGGACATTTGGGGGTACAAATCAGACTCAATAGGCCATGCTATATATTTGTATAATAGAGTACACTAAATTGGACAGGAACAGTAAAGGGAGGAGAAGGAAGGGGAGGTAATCTAAATACCTTCAAAATTATATTGTGTGAAAATCACATTCAATAAAAATTCAATTTCATTGATTAAAAAAAGAATTATTAAAATATAAGTACACAAGTTCCCTTAAAAAAAAAAAGGCACAGTATACATGTCAGAGACAGTGTGATAAGCCTTAAAGGTAAAGAGATGGCTTCTCTCTTAAACCTGGGGATAAGCTTCATTAAGTGAAATAGCTGAAGGGGCCAAAGAGGTGGCTCAGTGGTTAAGGGGTTGCAGAGGATCTGGATTCAGTTCCCAATACCTACATGGTGGCTAATAACCATCTGTAACTCCAGTTCCAGGGGATCTACTGCCCTCTTCTGACCTCCATAGGCATTGCATAACATGGGTGCACTTACACACAAACAGGTAATACACTCAAACACATAAAATAAAAAATGATAATAAAAAAGAGAACTAGCTTAAAGTAAAGCAGAGAGAGACAGGCAGCATCAACAGGAAGCTGGAGGCCCAGAGGAGAAGGAGCATCCTGAGAAATCCCTGAACAAAGGAAAATATATGATTTTTCTATCATTTCAGGGGGTGGCAAGAAATTCCCCAATTTGTCGTTTGGTCTGGGACAGTGTAAGGAAGCAGAGCATGGAGGAGCCAGATACTGGGTAGGACTTTAAATTAAGGGCTGTTCCACAGCACGGCTTTTCTAGCACCTGACGTGACAAGGACCGTGAGGAAGCGGCACTGACCAGAAAGGAGTAGAGTCAGGGTAGCCGTGGGCATGGAGAGTCTCAGTGAGCACTAGCTCTGCGTTTGCCGTGCTTTCTTCCTGGTGCTGGGTATGTGGGCTGCAACCTGTCCCCCGCACTCCGGTTGACACAGGGTGGACAGTCCTGTCACTGAAACTGTGACTTAAAGTGAAGCATTCTCCCCGACTTTTTCCTTTTTTGCGGAACTTGGTACTGAGCTCAGGCCTCATGCATGGTTGGCCAGCACCCCACCACTGAACTACCACCCGCTGCCTGTTTTCAAATTTTGAGGCAGTGTCTCACTGAGTTGTCAGGCTGGTTGTGAACTCTATCTGTAGCCCAAGCAGAACTTGAATATGTGATCCTCCTGCCTCAGCCTCTTAGAGTGGCTGGGATTACAGGTGTGTGCCATCACACCTGGTGACTTCTATGTTTAAAAAGTAAGTAAGCGGGCTGGAGAGATGGCTCAGCAGTTAAGAGCACTGGCCACTCTTCCAGAGGACTTGGGTTCAGTTCTCAGTACCCATGTGGTGACTAACAACTGTCTGTAACTCCAGTTCCAGGGGACCTGATGTCATCTTCTGGCCTCAGTGGGCATTGCACCTACAGGTACACTTCCATTACGTGCATGCAGGCAAAGCATTCATCACATAAAATTAAAATAAAGACATTTTTCAAAAAAGGAAGTAAGTAACAGAGGCAGGATTATTCTGAACCTGGGGTTTTGGTAGTGCTCTGGCCTTTTCTCAGCTTGGACAGCTTGTGCTTGTGCGTGTGTGTGTGTGTGTGTGTGTGTGTTTGAAACACTAACACTTGGAACTGAGGTTGTAGCTCAATGGTAGAGCAGTTGCTAAGCATGCTTGAAACTCTGGGTTGGATCCCAGCCAAAGAAGAAAAGAAGGAGGAGCGGGAAGGGGAGGGTCCACACTTGCATACCTGTGTAGAAGGTATCATAGGGACTTGGGAGAGGACTCAGTGCCTCAGAGTGCTTGATCCTTTTACAGAAGACCCAAATTCAGTTTCCAGCATCCACATTTGGTAGCTCTCAACTGCCTGTAACTCCAGTTCCAGGGGAATCCTACAATCTGCTCTTCTTCACAAGCACATACTCATACCATGCACCCGCCCCCCCATGCACGCGCGCGCGCACACACACACACACGCACACTTTAAATAATAAGAAAGAATGAGTAGGATTTCTAAGTGAATGAGGGTGGGAATGTGTTACCTGTAGCTGTGGAGAGGTCTAGTTCCCACCAAGAAACTCTCAGCCCCCAATACCACCTCTCTCCCCAGGTAGTGAATCTTTAGGGGTGCTCTAGCTGTCCTTAAACTCATTCTCAGGCGCCCGTGACTGGTTGCAGCATCTGTAGGCAGAGGCTGCCATCTCGTGGTCGAGTTTCAAGTTGCACCCTCTAGAACACTTGCAGGCGATGCTGAGCTGTCCATCTGCTTCTCAGCAGGCGATGACAGACTGCCCTCCTCAGCCTCCAATGCTCGATGTCTAAAATTGTCTGTGGTGATAGTTGTATACATCTGTGACTAAGACAAGTGCCTTTGGATTATATTGCTATAATTGTTTTTATAATTATTTGTGGTACTGGGAATTGAAAGCAGGGCCTCACACATGCTAGCTGAGTGCCCTAATACTGAGCTACATGCCCAGCTTGAACTGTGACCTTTAAATGAGTAAACTGTGTGTAGCATTTGGATCATATCTCAGTAAAGCTGTTATCAAGTAAAATAGGAAAGATGACTTCAAAATCTTCTATGTATTTTGTTTTGCAATCTACTAAGTTTATATACAGAGACTCTTTACAAACTTTTTTTGGTTTATTTTAACTAGTACCTTGAAAACATTAACATTTGCCTATTTAAGGGGTACTATGTAATAGTAATTTTAATTACTCACTTTTATTTTATGTGAATGAGCGTTTTACCTGCTGACATGTAAGTGCTCCACATATGTGTAATGTCTGCAGAGGCCAGAAGAGAGCGTCAGAGCCCCTGGAACTGAAATTATGTGGGTGTTGGGAAGAGAACTCAGGTTCTTTGCAAGAGGAGCCAATGCCCTCAGCCCCTGAGCTGTCTCTCCAACCCCTTGTTTGATTTTTGAGACAGAGTCTTGTGTGAATCAGGCTGGCGGTGAACTCACATCTTCCTGCTTTAGACCCGAGTGCTGGGATTTCAAGCATGTGCACATCTATGAGATGTTTTTGCTATGAGTGTACATTACGCAATTATTTAAACCAGGAAAAAATATTAATCTCCTCTGTTGCCGTCCCTCTGCTCCGGGTCAGCCTGTGAGGGACGCAGGGTCTCTGCCGAGTGAGGGTGAGAGGGGTAGGATCAGAACACAGACACCGGGAGCTGGGTGGAAGCAGGCAGAGGGCGAGTTTGCAGCCAAGCTCGTTTATTCAAGGAAGTGCAAGGGGTTTTATGGGTTAAGTTGGCCAATGGCCCTATGGGGTGGTTCCTGACTGGGGCCAATGGTGTTCTGTCTCTGGGTAGACTATCTTGGTGTAGGTTCTCTCCAGACGCAGTCGGAAGCTGGTGTCACACCTGCCTGGAGTAGAGCGGATCACCACACCCACAGAAGCCATTTCTTTGTTCTTCATGGCAGGCGACCTAACTAAGGCCCATCCTGTATTACACTATACACTCTTCAAATATTTATCATTTCTGTGTGGAGATAACAGTAACTTGTTTCTTCCAACTTTCTGAGATAGGTATTACTGGTAGCACATTGACATTTCTTACTCTTGTACTTAGTACCCCTAGGGACAGTCTTCCTCTCTGACCCGCTTACTCTCTCCAGCCTCTGGCAACTGCCATTCTATTCTCCGCTTTCGTAAGATTGCCTTTCTTAGAGTCCACATGAATGAGATCGGCCGGTACCCGTCTCTCTGCCTGGATAATTTCATTTAACATATTGATCTCTAGCTCCATTCATGTGGTTGCAAATGACAGAACTTCATTGTTTTTCTGGCTGAATAGTGTTCCACTATGTATATCCACCACGGTTCATTCCTTCATCAGTTGGTAGACATCTTGGCTACTGTGAATAGTGCTGCATGGAACATGGAATGTCTCTTTGACATCTGATTTCATCCGATGCCATTTAACTGTATACTCAGCAGTAGAATGGCTGGATCATACAGTCTTTCTATTTTTAATTGTCTCAGGAGTTTCTATAATGTTTTCTATAACGGGGATATTAACTTTTATTCCTATTGATGATGTGCAAAGGTTTCCTTTTCTGCATTCTCTACAATGGCTACCTTTGGTCCCTGTATTAGAAACACAGACTAAGGGAACCTATAGAAGGAAGAGCTTATTTAGTATATGGTTCCAAAGGGGCAGAGTTCATCACGGCCAGGAGGCATGGAGGAGGGGTGCCTAGGATAGATGAAGAAACTAAGTGCTCACATCTTCAAGCAGTCACAGGAAGAAGAGAGTGACTAGAGATCTAGCAAGGCTTGACTTGCTTCCTCCAGCATGGCCACCCCTTCTAAGACCTCCTGAAACAGAGACCACTGGGGACAAAAAGTCCAAATATTTAGAGCCTGTGGGGGACATTCTCATTCAAATCACCACAGTCCTTTTTTTGAAATTTTTTTGAGACAAGAGCGCACTATGTAACCCCAGCTGGTCTGGAACTTGCTGTGTAGACCATCTCAGGCTGGCTTCCATCTCACAGTGTCTGTCTCTACCTCTTGGATACTGGAATTAAAGGTGTGCATTATCACACCTGGCCTTCTTTTGACTTTTTTTTTTTTTGGTCTTTTTGAGATAGAGTCTCTGTAACTCCAGCTGGTCTAGAACTCGCTATGTAGACCAGGCTGGCCTTAAACTCACAGGGATCTCACTGCCTCTGAATCCCAGGTGCTGGGCTCTTTTGACTCTTTGACAATAGCTATTCTTACTGTAGTGAGGTGACATCTCCACTGTGGTTTTGATTGTAGTACTCTGATAACTGGTGGTGGTGTGCTTTTTCATATACTTACTGGTTTGGGTTCTTCTTTTGGGGAATGTCTGTTTAGGTATATTGCCTATTCTTCATTCAATTATTATTATTATTTTTTGCTGTTTGAGTTTCTCATGTATTATGGATATCGAATATTTGTCAGAGATATAGTTTGCAGACACTTTCTCCCAGTCTAGGCTGTCTTTTCAACTCTCTTGTCTGTTTCTTTTACTGTGCATAAGCTTTTTAGTTTAATGTCATTCCATTAGTCTATTTTTGTTGCCTGGGCTTTTGAGAATTGAATGAGAACATCGTGCCCATTTCAATGTCCTGAAGCATTTCTCTTTGCTTTTTTTTCCTAGTAGTTTTCAGGACTTACATTTCAGTCTTTGATCCATCTTGAATTGGTTTTTATGACCATTGAGAGATAGAGGTCTAGTTCATCCTTTTGCATGTGGATATCCAAATTTCTCAGCCTAAGTGTGAAAGGACTGTCTTTTCTCCAGTGTCTGCTCTTAACACCTGTGAAGCTGTTTTAACTGCAATTTCAGTTCCTTTTATAACCATGGCTTTTTAGGTAATTTAGCTGTTCTTTAGTGAGCTTTGGTAATCTATGTCTTATAAGAATTTCTTTCATTTCATCTAAGTTTTTCCATTATTAGCATAAAGTTGTTCATTACGTTTTCTTTTTATCTTCAATATCTGTAGGCATTTGAATGACAGAACTCTAATTCTTGATATTAATAAATCGGTTTTGTCATTCCAGACCAGGATTTTATTTTTACTGATTTTTCTCTAAAAACTCCTCTTGACTTTCTGCTTTTCTCTACTTTCTTCTTTCTTTTATGTTTCATTGATTTATACTTTGATTTTTATTATTTATTTTCCTTTGTTTAATTGGGATTTAATTTTTTCTTGTTATTTCTAGGTTCTATGGTAGAAGCAGAGGTTATCGAGCTGAGGTTTTTCTTATTCTATTACAGACATTTTCATTAGCCTGGCTTAGTGACGCTCCTCAAACTGAGGGGTGTTTTGCTTCCATTTTCATCTTGCTCAAGATTCTAATTTCCCTTTTGATTTGGATTTTCCATCCAGAGGCTATCAGGATGAGTATGATTTCATTTCTGAGTATTTGGGGATTTTTCTAGAGTTCATTCTGTTATTGATTTCTAATTTAATTTCTTTCTAGTCTGAGACTTGTATGAATTAAATCCTTCTAAAACAATTGAGATTTGATTTATTGCCAAAAGTTTTGTTCTGTATGAATTTAAGAACGTCATCTGGCCGTTGCTGGGTTGAATGTTTTTTTTAAAAAATTATTTTCTGTTTTGATTTTAAACTTTTGTTTATCTTATGTGTATGAGTGTTTTGTCTGCATGTAAGCGCACCCATGTTGGGCAATGCCTGTGGAGGCCAAAAGCAGATGCTGGATCCCCTGGAACTGGAGTACGCGATAGTTGTTAACTACCATGTGGGTGCTGGGAACCGAACCTAGGTCCTCTGGAAGAGTGCTAAATGCCCTTAACCACCAAACCGTCTCTCCAGCATTGGGTTGAATGTCTGATGATGGTCTATTAGGTCAGGTTAGTCAGTGGTTGCTCAAGTTCGTCATATTTTTGATTATTTCCCATCTAGTCATTTTATCAGTTATTGGGAGCGAGAGAGAAATTTCTAATCACTATCGTGGATTTGTATGTTTTCACCATCACATCTTGACTCAAAGATCTAGAGCTGCTTGTGTTTTCCTCAACTGTGAGGCAGTGTTTGACTTCTCACCTCAGTCCAAAAGTAAGTGCTGAACAGCACACCCCACCATTCCTATAGTTGCACTCAACACAATGTTAACTGCCTGTTAGCTTTTCTGTCTCTGCCCTAGGGCATCAGGTCCCAGATAACAGTAACTGGGGTTTGTTACAGTCATATATTAAAGGCCTAGAAAATAATCAATGATGTAAGGAAGATATTTAAGACTCCATACAAGAACAGGTGTCATAATTAAAAGAGGAACAACAGACTAGAGAGAAGTCTCAGTGGTTAAGAGCCTCTTGTAGACGATCTGAGTTCGGTTCCCGGTTCCCATGTCAGGGGGCTCACAACTGTCTGCAACTCCACCTCTAGGGGATCTGTTGCCCCCTGGCCTCTGTGGGCGCCTGCACTCACATGTACATACCCACACAGACACACACACAGACACAGACACAGACACACACACACACATAGATTAAGAACAGTAAAAAGAATGTATACAAATAAAACAATCTCAACAACCAGGAACAAGAACTGAGTGGAGTCAGAGAAGTACAGCACGGAGTGGTGTAGGAATAGAAAGACCTTGGAAACCAACACAAATCACTAGGGAGGATATGACTTTGATGAAAACCGGCAGGGTGAATATTGAGAAGCACATCGACGTTGGGTTTCATTAGGATCTGTTCAAATTAGGTGTGTGTGTGTGGTCAAATCGCTGATGCTTTCTGTTCCTCCTATCCCATTTCAAAGGCTCTGATACAATGTTCACCAACAAATGGCATGTGGGTCTCATTTGGGCTCCCATAGGTATACCAAGGGATAGGACCTAATGTTGACTCTTATGTCTAGGCTGTAATGAATGAGTGTTTCACTGGAAGTAGTAAAGTTCAAGGGAAACCAAAGTGGCCGAGTTGGTGAAGAGAGCTTAGAGGTGGACTCATTGGAACCTATCAGTCAGGAGACTGAGAACAGACGCACAAGATTCTAGAAAGAAGAGATGTGCAGAATCAAGGTAGGAGGGATTAAGATGGTCTGGGACAGTGCTTGAGAATGAAGACGGGTGGCAGAGATGTTTTCTCTTTGGTCTTTGTGATGTGAAGATGGACCACCAAACTTAAAGGGACCAAGCTTGGTGCTAATGGCTAAAGCATATTCTTAAGAGGTGGTACATTTGGTGTCAATCTGCTGTGGTGACATAAGGAGGTCCTTCAGATGCTTAGAGACCCAGCTTTTCAGAGCCAAGGCAGATGGTGAGCAGCGCTAACCGATGGACTGGCAGAAAGATGCGAACTCCATGAAGCACTTTATCACCCATCTGTTTCCCTCTGCAACGTCAACTTGGTCCAAGTTCTCCACTTTCCTTTTTCAGGCTACTCAGGTTGTCCCTGTCTTAGAAGCTGACAGGCAGCCTGAATATTTTGGGAGTGTGACAAGTTCAAGATGTTAAGTTTAGATTTTCAAAGATGGGGTCCCTTTGCTTATGTTGTTGGATTATATGAATGTTTTCTTGCACTGGGCTTTAAGTTTGCTTGTACAGTATCCTCATAAAGAGAACGGAGAGTTTGTTCAATAGCTTTGCTTTAAATGTTTTGCCCACTCACTTACTCTACTGGTGCACTGATATAGAAGTTTATTCAGATCTCTGTCTAGGTTTAGCAATATAATAATTTGATATTATCTTTGTACTTAAGGAGATCATGGTCTTATAAGAAAGAAAGTAGATATTAATTATTTATACAACAATTTATGATTTCCCATAGATCCATTGGCTAACCATGAGTTTTTTTAAGGATTAGTGGAGAGGTTCTTCTGTCTGTCTTATGTGGTATCTCGCTGTCTCTGTCATTCTCTCTTTCTCTCCCTCTCTTCATTTCCTTATTTTTTTTGACAGGGTCTCCCCAGTCCTGCCTGGAGACCAGGCTGGCTTTGATCTCACAGAGATCCACCTCCCTGTGCCCCACAAGATCTGGGATCAAAGGTGCATGCCAACAAGCCTGGGCTTATTTCCCTGTTTTTGAGATAGTCTCTTTTATTCCAGGCTGGCCTTGAACTCACTATATAGCTGAGGATTACCCTGAACTCCTGGCCTTCCTGCTTCTCTCTCCTGAGCACTCGGATTATAGACATGTACCACTACACGCAGTTTATACAATATTAGAGGTTGAACCAAGGGCCTTGTAAATCCTGGGCAAGTACTCTGCCAACTGAGCTCTATCTCTGCCCATCCATGATGGTCTCTTAAACAGATATGTTCAGCTGGCAGTTACACTCAGTTGGAAGATGGATATGGCTTCAGCCATGTGTCTGGTCGGCTGTGTTGCCCCATATGGTCTCTTTGTCAGTGTCTCATCATTTTACTAGTGTGGTACATCTTCTTGTTGCTGAGACAGAAATACCTGACGGAAGTGGTAAAGGGCGGAGAGGTTTACCTGACTGATAGTATCGGAGGCTATCACTCTATCATGACAGGGAAAGCCTGGGCCTCAGGAGGCTCTGACAGTGGCAGTGGGAGCTTGCGGCACCACTTGTCCACATCTTGGCAGACCAGGAAATGAAGGCTGGGCTATAGAGCCTTCAAAGACCTGCCCTCAGTGACCCACCTCCACCAGTCAAATCATCCCTCACCAAAGATATCACAACTTTCTAAAACAGTGCTACCAACTGGGGACCAAGTGTTCAAACACACGAGCCTGTGGAGATTTCAGATTCAAAACGTAACAAGTTGTCTAAATTTCTTTTTTCATTTTTAGATTTTCTTTTGCAACAAGGTCTCGTGTAGTCCAGGTTGGCCTGGAACTCACTATGTAACTGATGCTGTTCTTTTTTTTTTTTTTTTTTTTTGGTCTTTTGGGACAGGGTAGCTGTAACCCTAGCTGACCTGGAACTCACTATATAGACCAGGCTGGTCTTGAAGTAACAGAGAACCACCTCCTCTGCCTCCTGAGTGCTGGGATTAGAGGTGTGTGCCTCCACATCCAGTCTGATGCTATTCTTCTTTTGATTGATTGATTTCTTTTATTCAATATATATATATATTTTATTGAACTTTTGTGCATTTCATACAATATATCTTAATCATATTTAGACCCCTCCCATCAGCACTTCATAGCCCTCCACTGTATTTCATGTATTCTGTCATATATGTTAAAGCCTTTTGAATCAAGTTTGCATATCTAGATGTCTCTCCACAAGAGTTCATTAATTGGAGCTTGGTCAGCCTATTAGCATCACTCTCTTAAAGAAGACCAGCTCTCCCTCACCCAGCAGTGATCAGCTGTCAATTGTTCCTCAGCTAAAGATGGAGCCTCCTGCCCATTTTTCCCAGTTCTATGCTGGGCTTTGTTTGATTGAGTTCGCATGGGTCTTGTGCATGCTGTCACCATTCATATGAACAAATTCATATGAACAAATTCTAAGAAGCCTGGAAAACTCCATTTCCTTGTGGCCATCTACCTCCCCTGGCTCTTATAATCTTTCTGCCTCCTTTTCTGCAATAGCCCCCGAGCCCTAGGTGAGTAAGATTTAATATGAGAGTCCTATCCAGGGACACCTACTCTGCAGTCTCTTATTTTGGACAGTTGTTAGCTGTCATGTGAGTTCTGGGAACCAAACCAGGGTCTTCTGCAAGAACAGCAAGTGCTCCTAACTGCTTGAGCCACCTCTCTCTGAGGATGGTCTTAATCCTTCTACCCCCACCTGCTTCTTTTTGGGTGTTTGAGGCAGTGTTTCACTCTGCAGCCCGGGCTGTCTGCCACAACCATTAGTCCAATATTCCTTACAGCAAACTGAGCAGTTTCAGTAGGGAGAAAGTGGGAGCTGTCAAGACTCTCATGGGAAAGGACCAGAAATGGAGTCGATCCTGCTGCATCTTATTGATCAAGGAAACTCACAATGCCAGTCTGAACTCAAGAGGAGAGGAAGGGCACTTAACAAGTGAGTGACATGCTCTTATGTGGAGGAGGGACTTAAAGGTGACCTTTTTTGAAGACTATTCACCACAGCTGCAACTATAAGAACCATAGCTGAAATTTAGTGAGCACTTTCAGAGTCTGTCTTCAGAGAAAACAGTGAGTGAGCCCAGGGTGTCAGGGCAAGTACGCTTAGGATTTTGACTGCTATTCAAAGAGGGGTGAGGAAAAACTAGGACTTTAGAATCAGAACTCAGAAAAGCAGGCAGGCATAGCCATGAAGAGCTGCGGGCCACTGCTGAGGAAGGGTTTCTTGATGGTGGAAAACATCGTGAATTGTGGGGAACAGGCTAGGGTGACTCTGTTTTAAGTTGGACTCCATCTTAAGGCTAGAGGCTAACTTCTCCATTTTGCCCACTTTAAGCTGTTGCAAACCTCTGGCCGCAAGCACTGAGGGAAAGGAGAAGAAGTCCAGGCATGTTAGGAAAAGCAGGACCCTGCAGTGAGCTTGACCGAGCACCCATCAATGAAAAACCCCGGGGCCTTGGCCTTTGTAACCAATCAGTTGGTGAGCACGGGTTTCCCTGGCCAGCCAGAGTGTAGCACCACAGTTCCCCTCCTCCCTTTGTCTAAAACCTATAAGAAGCCCCTCCTACCTCTCCTTGTGGCCACTCTCCCTCCGCCCACTGTGTTGGTGCGTTGGGACTGAGCTCGAGCTTGCAAATAAAGACCTTTTGTGCCTTGCATCGGATTTGACCTCCCTGGTGGTCTTTTGAGAGGATTCTATAACCTGAGCACAGCAGAATGTGTTTGAGAGGAAGCAGGACTACACACTGAGGCCAACATTCATTTTAGCTTGGGTGTGGCTCTAGCATTCCCTGAAGGAGAGAGTGCAGGAGCTGGAGGCAGGAACTTTGGGACCAGGTGGTGAAAATATCTGAACAACAGACTGAGATATTTAGGAATTTATTTAGTGGAAACAGGGGAGATACGCCGTGTTTGGAATAAGAGGTTTTTTTCCCTAAGTTTTATTTTTTTGAGACAAGATTTAACATTGTAGCCCAGGCTGGCCTCATAGTTTTTTTTTTTTTTTTTTTAATTTTAAAACAGAGTCTCACTATGTAGCTCTGGTTGGCCTGGAATTCACTATATAGATCAGGCTGGCCTGGACTGCCTCCCAAATGATGAGATTAAAGACATACACCATGATACCCAGCCATAAACATTTTTTTGAGACAGCGTCTCACTACATCGCCCTAGCTGGCTTGGAACTTGCTATGTAGGCCACTCTGGCTTCAAACACCCAGAGATTCCCTTGCCTCTGCCTCTTGAGTGCTGGGATTAAAAGCATATGCCATCACACCTGGCATGGCCTGAAACTCTTGATCCTCCTGCCTCAGCTTTTTGAGTGTTGAAATTAAAGGAGTACACCATTATTCCTTTAAAAATTAAAAAAATAACTTTCTTGTGGTGCTCAGGGCCTTGCACATGCTAGGTACACTCCATTACTGAGCTACTGTGGGGAACTCGCTAGAGTGGCTCCGTTTTAAGTTGGATTCCATCTTAAGGCTATAGGCAGTAAGACTTAGATAAGCTCTGGCTCCAGGTTTCTTCCAGAGTCTGAAACTGTTGGGGGGTTTCATTCACACCTTACATAGGCTAACTTTCCCATTTTGTTCTTTCTAACAAGGCTTCAGTCATGGGACCTGAAAAAGGGAACAAGCCCAGGCAAATTTAGCAAGTCTCTGCAAGTATTATAAGAGGACCAGACCTAGGCAATGCTCAGCACATTCCTTTGCCAAATCCCCTCATCCCTTTGTCTCAAATCTATAAAAAGCTCCCAGCCCCTCCCCTCGAGGCTCTCAGCGTGGATCCACTGCTGGTGAGGTCTGAGAGTCCAAGCTTAAGCTTGAATAAAGGCTCTTTGTTTTTGCAAACACTCCGGACTCCTTGGTGGTTTTTGGGGAGACCGTTCTCTGGGCATAACACTACCACCCCAGCTCTAAGAGATTTATGTATTTCTTAAAAAATATTTTATTTTGTATGTATGAGTATATTTCCTGCATGTGTGTAAGTGCACCTATGTTGTGCGATGCCCATGGAGGTCAGAAGAGGGTATTTGGTTCCCCTGGAATTGGAGTTACAGATGGTTGTTAGCTGCCATGTAGGTGCTAGGAACTGATCCTGGGTCCTCTGCAAGAGCAGCCTGTGCTCTTAACTGCTGAGCCAAACCTACAGCCCCTGAGATTTACTTATTTTTTAATATAAAGACTCACTATATAGCCATGCTGGCCTCAAACTCAGTATCATCCTGCCTCAGTATCCTCAGTGTTGCAATTACAGGTGTGTACCACACCATACCTGGCTTTATACTTTAGTTTGAGACTGGTCCTATTATGTCCTGAAGTCATGATTCTCCCACTTCATCTTCCCAAGTTCTGGAATCCCAGGTGTGCACCACTGTGCTTAGCTTAGAGCTTTATTGGTAAAGGTTAACTCCTAGGGGTGGACGTGATCCACTGAAATGGAAATACCAAAATACTACACAATCATGATGCTTTCTCATGGACCAGCTGGGAGAGGATACAGACCTGAATTTTTGTTTTTTTTAACAACTGACCTAGAGAAGAGGAATCAAAGAAGTAGTGGATGCACAGGAAAAAGAGAGTGGTAGAGTAGCTAACCTGAGTAACCAAGCGCATAGAGATGGAGGATGTGTTAATTACCTTTCTCATTGCTGTGACCAAACACATGACAAGAGGCGACTTAAGGGAGGAAGCGTTTATTTTGGCTCTCAGTTCAAGGGGACACAGCCAGCCATGGAGAGGCAGCAGGAGCAGAAGGCTGGTCACAGTCAGGAAACAGAGACAGATGCCTCTGATGCTCAGTCCACCTTCTTCTTTTTATGCAGTCTAGGACCAGTTCTTGGACTGAAGCTGTCCACCTTAATAGAGATGGGTAACCCTGTCTCTATTAGTCTAATTTAGATATTCCTTTATGGACATTTCTAGAGGCTTGTCTCTTTGATGATTCTAGATCCCATTAAATTGACAGTACTCACCACCACAAGGCACTATACAATTATTTAAATTATGGTTTCCAGATGTAATGATCTATGCCTGTAATCTTGCGGGGCAGAAACAGGAAGATTGTTACAAGTCTGAGGCTAGGCTGGATGAAGTAGATGAGTTTGGGCTACAGTGTGAGACCCTGTCTCCTCCCATAACTTTCAGGTTGCCAAAGTAACGTCAAATGATGTTGTCCATCTGACAAGGGGGTAAGGTCGACTTTAGCAATCATCCCAAAGATTAGAGTAGCTTACAATAAAAGAACATGACAATTTTCCTTTCAAAGAAGTTCAGAAGATTCTGTAGATCAGTAGCCTGGTTTTCTCCTTTCTGTTATACTCAGCTGAATCCCCAAGGAGCCCAAACTCTTCTTTTCTGGCCTGCTCCATGAGAGTTATCATCTACCATCCACGACACCTTGACCCCTTCATGTGAACCTCCTACAAGCTGGGTCTGTGTCAAGCATTAAGTGCTGATGGATGCCATACCTCCAGCAACTTCTTTTCAAAAGGAAAATGAGATAGGAAGAGTCACATGACCAGCACAACACAGGTCCAGGAAGTGTGTGCTGACCTAAGTTGGAGCAAGAGGGAGGACATTTATAACCTTAGGCCACAGGGCATGCAGGGATGTAGAGAGCCCAGTCACAGATGAGACAGATGAACAGAGAGATGCAGGCTCTGGGCCTGGCAACACCAGGAGCAGAACTGTGACTATGACTCAGCTTCCTTTGTAGAGTCCAGCAAACACAAGGTACTTGCTTGTGAGAGCCTTAGTAGGCTCAAGGTAGGTGCTTTGTAGGGTGCTGTGATTAAGACTTTGCGTTGCAGTCATTGTAAAATTACACCCTGGCAAATGATTGGGAACCATCAGAATTTAAGTAGCTGTTCAAGAGAATGTGGTCATTTCCAAAATGAGTTGTTAACTCACAACTTGCTTTTTTGGCTTCTCTTTTGCTTTGGATCTGGGGATATGGATTCTGGGGCCTGGGGAGCGGCAGCTGGGATTTCTACCACATGGTCTCATTACTGACTCTTGTCTCTGTTGTTCATCTAACGATTAGTAGCCTCCAAAGAGTGGGGAGCCTATGTCTTCACCTTCATGCTGTGTCAAGTCCTGTGTAAAATGTCTGCACATGGCCCCATGCTGAGAGAAAACACCCATGCAGGTACTGTCTTCTAAGATGGCAAACAATTAATTAAGGCTGTCTCAGGTGAATGGTCCACCTCTGAGCATACGCTAAAGGGCACTAAACTGTTACCACTCACATTGACAAGAACAACAGCGAAGATAAGACTATCATTTGGTTCACGATTTTTCATTTGTTGTTCAATGGGCTGGGCAAGTTATAGTTGCTTTGGATCCCTATGACAGCATATGAGCAGTTCTACCCACTGAGGTCCTGAATAGACACAAAGTTTATGTTTTGTCTTCTGTGGTGAACACTGAAATTTCTGTGATACATGGTAGAGAATAGATAGGCCTTTGAATATGCATATAGTCTCCAATGCCATCTTTCGTTTATTTCAGTTGAATGTAGGCATAAAGTGCATATGGTTCCCAGCACAGTTCTCATTCTCTAGCATCACAGTATATTTGGGTTAGGATGCCCAAGGGAGAAATTGAGACTTGGGCATCAAGAAAGACTGATCCAGACACAAAATAGACCATATGACTGTATAGAGGAAGTGGTTTCATTTGGAACCGTCTCCCCTTCCGCAGCTGGGCTGGCCTCTGCCAAGGAGAAGGGAACATTTTAACGCTATACTTGAACTGATGTTTCGCAGGCTTAGTTTGAGGCAGTCTTGATTAGATGAAAATTCCATTGCATGGGCGACAGACTAAGCAGGCAGCTGAGTGCAACTAAAGAACAGACTGCAGTCTGACAGACACTTGTTATCTGCAGAAGCAACCTTGTGACTCTGAGCATTTTTTGACCACTCTGAACCTCAGTTTCCTTGTGTATAAAATGTGCCCAGCTCACAGGGTGTGTGTGTGTGTGTGTGTGTGTGTGTGTGTGTAGGTCAGAGGATGACCTCAGGTGTCAGTCCTCACCTTCCACCTTACTTAGGAGAGGCTCTCTTTCTTATTTGTCTGCTGCTAGGCCAGGTTAGCTCCTGTAAGCTTCTGGAGATTCCCCCATCTCTGCCTTCCACCTCTCCACAGGGACGCTGGGATTGCAGATGTTCATGTTATAGTGTCTGGCTTTGACCTGGGTTCTGGAGAATTTGAACCCAGGTCTTCATCCTTGTTACAAACGCTTTTCCTCACTGAATCATCTCTCCAGCCTCGCCTCTGTTACATGTCTTTATGGAAGAAAAGAAAAGACTCCAAATAGGAAGGAAATGCAGAGGGGGTGTCTAGGCCTGTGAGAAACCCCAGAGGAACCTTATTCTCAAGCTGACCTTGAAGTCTTGGTGTGCTGAGTTTAGTAAAGGCTGCTAATCCTTTTAAGCCTTTGTCACTTCTGATTCTACAACACTTAGTTCAGAGTTAGTACATGATAGATACTTAGTTTTTCTTTCTTTTTTCCTATTTTTACATTTAGTTATTTATGTTTTTGTGTGTATGTGTTTGGGTACGCACCTATGCAAGCACCTTCACTCACTAAGCCATCTCATTGGCCCATATTTTTTCTTTCTCTTTTATTTGTTGTTGTTCCTTTTGATCTAGGAAGAAAGTTTTTAAAAAGCTCTTTTGATTTATTTATCTTTAATTTATGTGTATGAGTGTTTTGCCTATGTGTATATAAGTGCATGCAATGCCTGTGTCAGCCAGAAGAAGGCATTGCATCTCCTGGAACTGGAGTTACAGGCAGTTGTTGGTTGCCACATGGGTGCTGGGAACCGAACCTGGGTCCTCTGTGAGAACAGCTGGTGCTTTTAACGGCTGAACCATCTGTCCAGCCCTGGGAGGAAGGTTTAAAGCAGGGACTTATTTCAGTTACTCTCCACAATATCTTATGAAGTAGCTATTCACATAGATTCAGTTGAATGAATACTACAGCTTACATTTTGTCCAAAGCTAGAATCTAGGTAGACAAAGAAAAATAAACAGAGTTCCTAGTCTTGAAAATCTCCTAGTTTGGTGTATGAAACAATCACAGAATAGTTCATCGTCAAATGCTGGGTGAGACGTGAAGAAAGCAGGACTGGAGGACGAAGACACAGAGGAAATTATCTAGGGTTTTAAGGAAAGCCTTCCAACATGGCACTTGTGTTGGTATAAATAGATAGAATCTTCAGGAAGCAAAGGAAGGCAGGGCAACCATGTTAAGAAGACATCAACAGAGTGAGAAGAAGGGAGGTAACAGACGAGTGGAAATTTGGTCTTTGACCAGAGTCTGTGTGAAGCAGTTTGGAGTTATCATACTAAGTAAAAGTAAGGACAAAGTAAAGTATTTTGCAGGTAGAGAAAGGGAAGTGAGCAGGGCCTAGACCAGAACTGGAGTTCTTACTCTGGGCTCTAACAGATCTTATATGGGATACATGGCATGTGGGTGCAGTTCAAATAAAGTAGTTTCCCTTTATCTGAAGGACATATATCCTAACACCCCTGTGGGATCTTACCTGAAAGTGCAAATGGTTCTGAACCCTATATATGCTATGATTTCCATCCATTCATCCATCCATCCATCCATCCATCACCCACCATCCACCATCTTTTTCATTTGAAAGAAGAACTTTTTGGCTTCTCATTGGAAAATCTGAATTTCCAGCATCACTGCTTCTGTGCTTTGGGACCCTTAGTAAGCTAAACGAAGGCTACTTGAACACAAGAACTGTGATACTGTTTTAGTTATTCTGATAACTGAGGCTGCTACTAAGTTACTAATGGGAGAATAATATATATAATGCAGATACTCTGGATAAAAGGATGATTCAAATCCTGGCCAGGATAGTGTGAAATTTTATTATATGTCTAAAAAAATTCATGAATGGCTTATTTCTGAATGTTTCTATTGAATGTTTTGGACCTACAAACAACTACAGTGAACTGAAACCACAGGAAGCGAAATGTCAGATAAAGAGGTCCTACTGTATATTTTGTTAAAAGTTATATTTATAAAGTGACAGAATTTTTAGTTAGGTTAATGTAGTTATTGGGTGCAGAATGAATTTACAATTTGCAGTAACAGAGATGTGGAAACAGAAGTTCTTTGAAACAGTCTGAGTGTGAGACATTAAGGGTCTAATTTAGTACAAAGAGGATGATAGTGATGACCACAAATACAGTTAGTGCTATTACTGTGATAGCAGCAGCATTTAGATAATCTTCACTAATTAGTTACAGTGCCTGCTTAAAGATTTTCACATGTATTAATTCATTTGATTGTCACACTGACCCTATGAAGTTGATATGAATATTTTCCTAATTTTACAGATGAAGATACTAGTAAAGGGTTGAATGATGGCCTGTGAGTCACTAATGGGACGTAGCCAGACCTGAGTTCAGACTGGACAGTCTGAATTAAACCCTTCCACTCTATGCTGATCACTGTGGTCAACAGTATTTTGCTATGTATCCCAGGATAGCTTTGGTCTAGTCATTTGCTAGGCCCAGCCTTCTAAGTGCTGTGATTATAATCATGTGTCACCACACCTATCTCTTGGCCTTGAAACAATAGGTATACTATTCTGTTTCTATTTTTGTCAGATGTTCCTTAGTTAAGTTTCATAGTTAATAAATAACTTTCTAATCTCAGTGCCAGGTATGGGACACCATGCTTTTGGTTGTTGGGCAGGGAGGCCCCAGAGGCCCCCCAAACAACACAGGAGGTTGCCATTGCTCTTGGTTGCCCACCATAACTAAAGAGTAAGAACTTGTTGCTGAATACACCACCCATTTTGGTTTTAGGATACAGAGAAATCCTGCTGGAACTGAGTTGAAAGCTTCTTTGGATGGTGCTATGCAGGTTGCTGGGGAAGAAAAGTCATCAGTAGTCTTATCCAGTTGTGAACCCTTTCATTTCACTAAGATGGCTTGAATGAGAATGTTCCCCACAGGCTCCAAGTATTTGGACATTTTGTCCCCAGTTGATGGTACTGTTTGGGGGAGGTTTTAGGAGGTACAGCCTCGCTGGAGGAAACATGTTACTGGAGACAGCCTTTGAGAGTTCTTAAGCCTTGCGAGATTTCCAGTTTTTCTCCATTTCCTGTGCCTGCTTGAAGATGTGATTGCTTGGCTTTCTGCTCTAGCCACCTCCATCTACCGTATCTCCCTTGTCATTATGGACTCTCTCCTGCGACTGTAAACCAAACAAACTCTTCTTTCTTTTGTGGTGTTTTATTACAAGAACTGAAAAGTAACTAATACAGATGGTAATCGGCTAGGCGAGATGGTCCCACTAGTGCAATAGTGGCACGGCTGTTATGTAGGTAACCAACCTCTTTGTGATGGGATTTGAGTATCATTCATTGGAGGGAAGTCTTGCCTAGTTCTATAAATCTGGTCCAAAGACCATGACTAGGGGGGAAGGGAGCACATAGGCCCTGGGGCCGGGGAGAACCCACTTTTTTTTTTTCTTTTGACAAATGGCCATGGTGTCAACAGTTTCTAAGTCTTTGTGTTTATACGCATAGATCAGTGCTGCCATCAGCCTTGGTCAGAGAAGCTTCTGGCTGAATGGGCGACAGTTAATGCACACAATCATGCCTGGCCAAAATGCTAAGAAAGAGTGATGCTGTGTGCTCAGACTAAAAGGGACAGGGCATGTATATCACTCCCTCCAAAGCTCAGGGAGTATCAAGGATGAGGGAGAGAAGAAATGTAAGAGTCAGAAGTTGGGAAGGAGTGCTGTGAAACACTGTCTTCTGGATATGATGTAGTTGCTGCACATCAACTGTGGTTACTGGCACAAGACCTGCACGATCTAGGTCCACCAATATTCCTCACTGGATGGGGGAGGGCCTCATAAGGGCTCTCCCCTCCCTGAGGAGCTACCGACAGTTGCTGATTGCTGGGGGAGAAGTGTTGTTTTCTTCATGGTAAGTTGTTCATGCTCCAGTAAATCACCACTTCCACTCCATATTGATGCGAGCAACCCAATTAGACTCACGCACAAAAGATGTGGAAGCAGGAGGAAGGCTTGTTGGGGAGAAGGAGGGGTTCAGCTGAATGGGAGGGAAGGAGTGAGGGTAATGAGGTGTGAAGATGACCAAAATGCATGGTATACACATGTGAGATTGTCAAAAACATAAAAAAAATTAACTTTCTTGTTTGTTCAATACACTTCACAGAAAATTTAGTCAGTACTGATAAGCAAAGAGAGAGAAATAAAAACACCTCCAATCCTAACCTTCTTTAGGTAACCATGAAAAGTGGTCTGGGTTTTCTCTCTGTTGCCATCTCTCCTTATATCTCTGTTATGGTTTGGAGTGCTCCCTACCCCTGGGCTGCTATGTCTAATGACTTGGTTCTCAGATGGTGTTTGTGGAGGCCGTGGAATCTTTAGGAGGTGGGACCTGACTAGAAGAGGTAGGTCCTTGGGAGAGGGCCTTGAGGATTATGTCCTGGTCCCACTTCCAGCAGGTGTTCTCTCTACTTCCTGGTCTGCTGAGATGCGAGCAAGCTCTCTCATACTCCCAGCAGCAAGGTTTTCCCTGCCATGATGGAAGGTGTCATTTTAAACTGTGAGCCAAAGCAAACCTCTCCTCCCTTAAATGGCTTTTATCAGATATTTCATCACAGTGGGGGAAAAGTTAATATAGGCTCCCTCACTATATTTTGCATTTGTGTGCACATGCACACTTTTAGGGCATTAAGGTATTAGAATTAATTAATTAATTTTTATTTTATGTGCATGAGTGGTTTGCCTACATCTATGTAAGTGTACCACATGTGTGCAGTGCCTACGGAGGCCAGAAGAGGGTATTGGATCCCATAGAGCTGCAGTAACTGATGGGTATTAGCTTCCATGTGAGTGAGGGGACTGGACCTGGGTCCAGTGCTCTTACCTGCAGAGCCATCTCCAGGTTATTAGAACCTGCAGTCTCATTTTGTGATTTATGTGTGCAGAGCCAGAGGAGGAGTTTGGGTGTCCTGCTCTGTCACTCTCTGCCTTATTCCCTGGAGCAAGGTCTCTCGCTGAATCAGAAGCTCACTGCTTAGGTTAGGGTGGCTGGCCAGCAAGCTCCTGGGATCTGCCTGTTTCTGCACTCCAGTGCTGGGATCACAGCATATGTGGCCATACCCAGCTCTTACACAGATGCTGGGGATTTGAACTAAGGTCCTCACACTTGCTCAGCAAGTGCTCTTACCCACTGAGATATCTCCATAGCCCTGTAGTCTGATTTAATAGTTATATAATATTCATTTTCAGGCCAGTCAAAATATTTTAAATCTTAATTTCAATTTTTGGTCTTTTAAATTCTTTGTAATCACATTCCAGCTAATTACTATATTCGTCACTTCTAAGCAGCTACTGTTTCGTACCTTTTTGACTGTTCACTCTTCTAGTTTGCCTCTAATTGCTGTGACAAAACACTCTCACCAATACCAACTTGGGGAGGAAAGGGTTTATTTTATCTTACATCTCCTAGGTCACAGTTCATCACTGAGGGAGCCAAGGAACAGTTCATCACTCAGGGCAGGAACCTGGAGGCAGAAGCTGAAGCACAGGCCATGGCGGAATGCTGCTTACTGACTTGCTACCCTAGCCCAAGCTCAGCTTGCTTTCTTATACAATACAGAACCACCTGCTCAGGGGTGGCAAGCTCTCACATCATTTTCACACCAAGAAAATACACTGCAGACATGGCCACAGGCCAGTTCAATGGAGTCAATTTCCCAACTGAGGCTCTCTCTCCTCAGATGTGTCAAGTTGTCAGCTAAAGCTATCCAATACCTTATGTCCCTCTCAGCCCCTGGCCATCACTGACCTATTCTTTACTTCTGTGAGTTTGTCTATTTTGTATTTCACATAAAAGTGAGATCTTGCAGTGTTTATCTTTCTGATAACATTCTTTTTTTGACTGGATCAGTGTGGGTGGAGAAGAAGATGAATGACCCCTTTAGAATGATCTCAGATTTGTGGCTGTTGGTATACCGATCTAACAAAGAATAGATAAGTGTGGAAGATGTGTAAGCTTATAGAAAGAGAGGGAGAGAGAAAGAGAGAGAGAGAGAGAGAGATAGGAGAGAGGAGAAAGAGAGAATGGTTTTAGATAGACTGTAGGATTTCTGAGTCACTGAAGGAACAAAGCCCTTAAGTCCTAGAATATGTACCTCTGAAGACCAGAGAAAGGTTAGCTTACGTTTCACAGTTGAGACTCAGAAGATAAGTCACTTTCCTCTCTCACTGGTGGTTGTATATTCATCAGTCATTATGTTTATCTTTTTATGGGTGAAGAGATTAACGAAAAATTCATCAGTGAGGTAAAACAGTCCTTTTGATTATACTGTATTCAATTCTCATTCTGGTTGCCCTCCACTCTCACTTTATTCTTCAACAAATACACCATTGATCTTGCTGCAAGAAAGCATTGAAGTCATATTTGTTTAAGAGACTATTAATCTCCCCTTTTTATGGTGCTAGAAATTGAACCCAGGGCTTGTATTCTTATACCCCCAGTCCTAAGGCAATATGATTTCAAATACCCAGCACCCTTCGACTGTTTATCATCCTTTAAAAGCTATTTTGTTTGCAACTTGATTTATATGTATCCCAGGCCAGCCTCAAATTGGCTATGTAGTCAAGGATGATCTTAAACTTCCAATTCTCCTGCTTTTACCTCCTGAGTTGGGATTACAGGTATGAGTCACTACGCCTGGTTTTATGTGGCGTTGGGGCACAAACCTAGGGCTTTGTGTATGCTAAGCATGCACTCAACTGAGTTATATCCCTAACCCCCTTTCTTACTTTTTGAACAAGATGACTTAAAATGAGAACAAAACAAATTATAATATTATAATGAATATTAAAACAAAAAAAGTAAAAACCATCAAAACCCCAATATACCTGTTAAGATACAGAAATGGAAGAGAGACACACTGCCAGTACATGTATGCTTTTCAAAGATGTGGCTAAGCCTTGTGTGTAATGGCCTAGGAGAATGGGATAAAGACTTTCATTTTGCGATTTGTCCAGACTTCAGAGTCTGCTGGTTGCTTGACCTTTGCTCAACCCCTCCTAGTGGCACACCCAGAAAGGAGTGACCTTGAGAGTTCCAAAACAGGCCCGACCACACCCCACGTGATGTTCTGATCTGGGAGGGACATGCGCAAATAGATAACTGCCTGGTCTGTTTTTGTTAGGAATGTGCACACCGGAAACTTTGTGAAATGCTTAATTCTTATTGGATGTTGTAAACTGTAACCAGTCCCTGCTGCCGAGACTCTATAAAAGCTTCTTTCTAAGTATGATTAGGGTTTACTACATGCAGCCCCAGCCGGTCGGAAGTAAAATACCTTGCTATTCCATCCATGTGGTGTTAGTTTTTTATCTCAACCCGTTACATTGTGTGTTGGCACATGTACATAAAACCTGCACTTGGGGGTCTAGTGAGATGGTTTAGCAGTTGAGAGCACTAGCTGTTCTTGCAGAAGACCCGAATTCGAATCCCAGCACTCACGTGGTGGCCAACAACCATCTGTAACTCCAGTTCCAGGGGATCTGATGCCATTTTTTTTCTGTTCTCCTCAAGTACTGCATGACATGGTGCACTTACATACATGCAGGCATAATACTTATACACATATAAAAAAACATCAACACTTGGGAAGTGAAAGCAGGAGGATCATGAGCTCAAGACCAGCCTCTGCTATGTAGTAAATTTGATGTCAGCCTGGGCTATAAGAAACTCTCTCTCAAAACAGCAGCAACAAACCAAAAGAACCAAAATAAAACAGGAACAGCCAACGAGGGCTGGGTAGATGGCTCAATGGATAAAGCTTGCCGTTCAAGAATGAGCATCAAGGTTCAGATCCCCACAAAACATGTAACAGCTGGGTAACATGGCAGCTGCTTATAATCCCAGTTCTCAGGAGGCAGAGATGGGATCATGGGGCAAGCTGGCAAGGTAGACCAGCTGCAATTAGAGGGCTTCAGGTTCAGTGAGAAACCCTGCCTCAATCAGTAAAGTGGAGAGCCATCACAGAAGACATTCAGGGTCAACATTGGCCTCTACACACATCCACACATAACTGTAACATGCATACACACTTGCACACTGCGTGCATATAACACACACAAACCCCAACAAGCAAGCAAGTAAGCAGATGAAACCCCACATCCAAGCAGCCAAGCAATGCACTCTTCCCAGCCCTGTTTGGGAATCTTCTGCTCCTTGCCTGCTTTATGAGGTCCATTTGTCTAGTAATCATTGAGCTGGTTTAGAGCTTTATTCCTGTGAAGCCAAGTGAACTCACCTGTCACATGAAGGAAACTCCAGGGGACCAGGAAGCATCTCTCAAATGGAAGGAGACGAAGGGAAGAATGAGCCAGTAAGGTGTTGTTTGCTTTGGGGACCACTGTGGTGTGTGGACCTTTGGCTTGGGCTATTTGGGGAAAACATCTTGAAGTTCACTCTAGATGATTCTCTTTTACAGATTGTGTTAATTATTTCTCTGTTTCTGTGATAAAAAGCCATGACCAAGGCAATTTATAGGCGGAAGAGTTTATTTGGCTTCTGGTGAGGAGGTGTGGCAGGAAGCAGCCAGAACAGGGAGCTGAGGGCTCACATCTTCAAGAAGGCACAGGAATCAGAGAGAGCCAGACCAAAAGTGGGCAAGCTATATACTCTCAAAGCTCACTCCCAGTGCTGTGCTTCCTTCAGCATGACCACACCTCCTAAAGGTTTCATGACCCTTTCCAAACAGCACCACAAACTAGGGGCCAAGTGTTCACACACATGCTCATTAAACACAGAGCACTTCACTGTGAAAGGTTGGACCACATACAGTTGCCCTTTTGGGACCTAGTTTTTCCTTTTGGAGGTGCTCAGAATGTGCCCCATGACATTTCATTAAAGAAACTTAAGTATCACAATTTCCATATCGTTCTTCAGTCTCCTCAAATACCTTAAATTCCTTCAATTGTCTCTTTGTTGTCTGTTTTGCAACAACTTTCCAGAATGTTGGTGTGCTCAGAATATATTCATCCATCCATCCATCCATCCATCATCCATCCACTTGTATTGGGGATTGAACACAGGGTCTTGCACATGCTAGGTAAATGCTCTACCATTGGGCTATATCCTCAGGCTTGTACTTAGAGTTAAAGAGTCTGTGATGGAATCTTAATATATTAGCATAGAATGCAATCTTGGTCAAACATATTGGAAGTCAAGAGGGCTTAATTTGTCTCTGCCACTTGCTGTGTGGAAACCTGAGAATGCCAACTGACTGGTCTGAGCTTCAGGCTTTTTTTCCATCTATCTAGCTAATAGAAAAGATTGGATTAAAAGATCTCTGTAGCCCCTTATGGCTCTGAACGGATCCAGTGAGAATGGAGAATGAACATTATTAAAAATTATAATGCTTCAATACAGAGGATTATGAGAATGAATGCAAAGGACCTTAACTCCAGCGCTCAGCTATCTCTTGCTAACTTAAAAATGTTTTACATGTAAGAAGAGAGAAGCTTTCAAAAGGCACTGTAAAATGTAAAGTAAAAAAAAAAAGTAAAAGCTTCCTTTCTGGTCCCCACTTCTGGCCCATCTCCTAAAGGTTTCAGCCACACTACTTTCCTTTCCATCAGAAAACCAAAGAGAATATTAACCCTTTTTCTTTTTTTCTCCAGGGCTGTGTATGGAACCCCAGACCCGTACATATGACAGGCAAGCCCTCTACTATTGATCTACACTCCAGCACTTGACTTTTTGAAGCAGGGTCTTATATAGTCCAGGCTATCCCCGAACTCCTCCTCCTCCTGACTCTGCCTCCTGAGTGCCGGGATAACTTGTGGGTTCCACCATGCCCAGTTTGGGAATATTAGTTTTAAAAACAAGAACATCCAATTTCAAAATGTCTGTTTCTTCTTTATGGACTTGGAGAAGAGTTGCCTGGATCCATACCATTGCCACCCCAACATTAGTGGTACCCACAGTTAAAGAGCTGGCCGCCAAAAAGCCTCAGTCAGGGAATTATTGGTGATTGTGGTTTGTTTTCCAAACCTTACTGCTAAAAAGGCAGCCTTGGAGCATCGAAAGATGATTGGAATGGATCATAGGCGAGTTCACTGGGCTGGAGGTGGGTTACTTTGTTGCTAGGATAAAACACCATGACATGGACTTTCCTCCACCAACCTAGAAAAGCTTTACTTGTAAAGAGTTAAAAAAAAGCATAATATGTTTTCTTTATGTTGGATTTTAATTTTCTTTTCATTGCTGGGGACTGAATCAAGTGCTCTACGCTGTACTATACTCTTTGCTCCATATTGGATTTTTATTTATTTTCCATATTGGAATTTTAGACTGATATTTTATAGGAACTGAAAAATTCTACTTCCTCTAAAATATTTCATCTTAATATCTCAGACAAGATGCCCATGACTTTAACTTTCTTTTTCTTTTTTTTTTTTTTTTTCAGAGTTTCATGCATTACAGACTGGCCCCAGACTTACTGTGTAGCTGAGGATGACTTCATATTTTAATTTTGAACACATTTGTTTACTTTTATATGTACGAGTGTTGCATGCATGCATGTACATGCACCCATGGTGTGCAGTGCCTATTGAGGCTAGAAGAGTGCATTGGATCCCCTAGAACTTGAGTTAATGGACAGTTGTTAACTGCCATGTAGGTGCTGGGAATCAAGCCTGAGCCATCTCTTCAGCCCCAACCTTGAGCTTTTGACCTTCCTGTTTCTAACTCTCAAGTGCTGAGATTACAGGCATGTGTTACTATGGCAGGTTTTATGTGGTGCTGGAGATCTAACCCAGGATTTTGTGTATTTTAGGCAAGCACCC
This sequence comes from Eospalax fontanierii, assembly GCA_035773235.1. Lineage (NCBI taxonomy): Eukaryota > Metazoa > Chordata > Mammalia > Rodentia > Spalacidae > Eospalax > Eospalax fontanierii. The sequence goes on from CM069552.1 coordinate 17,285,528, forward strand.
CACCAACTGAGCTACATCTCCAGCCCTAAACAACTGATAAATTCTTTTAAATGTATACTGTTTTGGGTAGTGCTGAGAATTGAACCCAGAGCTACTGGCTTACTAGGTAAGAGCTCTACTATGAGCCATATCCCAACTCTTCCGTGAAGCAGACATTTTTTGAATTTGTTAATGTATATTTTAATGATTTTGATTATAAAATAATGTATAACTGATGAGATGACTCAGCAAGTAAAAGTGCTTGCCGCCAAGCCTGATGAATGAGTTCAGTTCCTGGAAGCCACATGCTAGAAGGAGAGAACCATTTCTTGCAAGTTGTCCTTTGACCTCCAGGGTGGGGCACACACACACACACACACACACACCCCAAATAAATGTAAAAATACATGTCTCTATTTTTGATGAGGCAAAATGGACATATATGTTTGATACAGAAAATAAGCAATTTAATAAATATAAAAATCATTTTTTAACCTAACATATTTTCACTCAGTTTTATTGTCTTTCTACCTGAAAGACTTGATGGTAACTTTGTTTCCAAAAACCTTTTGTATTTTCTGAACATGTTTTTATTTCTTTAAAGAACTTATATTTATTTGTTTGCATGTGTGTATGTGTGTATGTGGGGAGTGTGCTTGTGTGGAGATGAGAGGACAACCTGCAGGAGTCAGTTCTCTTCTTCTATTTTGTGGTTCCTGGGAATCAAATTCAGGTTTTCTGACTTGGTAGCATATGCCTTTGGCCAGTCCTTTACTTCTTCAATTAAAAAAAAACATCGATATTGAGGGGCTGGAGAGATGATACAGTGGTTAGGAGCTTCTTTAATCTTTCCTGGACCAGGTACTTTCCTGACACACTGCACTGATGAGTTCTTATTCAACTCCCTGCGATGACTCTCTGAGTCATCTCTCTGCGCTTTCCCCTCACAGGTGTGTGACCTCTAGTCCCCGGGTCTCATTGCACCCTTAGGTTTTTCTTTTCAATGTGGGGAATTTGGAAGATCCTGTTACATTTCCCCTTCCTTGCAGAGGTCTGGAACCTCCCTCTCTCCCTCCTCCCCTTCCATCCCATTTTTTTGTAGCCCTGGCTGGCCTCAAACTCACGATCCTTCTGCTTCTGTCTCCTGAGTGCTAGGATCACAGCATGGTCCACTGTGCCTGACTTTAGCCTGGATTTTCTTCTTTGAAACATAGGGAGGCGGTTCCAGATGCTGAGCCACCTTGCATGTGCGTTCATGTGATGTTATGCCCGGAAACCAAAGGCACCCTTTCTGCCTGACCTCTCCATGTGGGTAGGCCACTCAGATGGCAGCTGCATCCAGGCCGGCACCAGAAGCTCAGCTCTCAGCAGCAGCCCCACCAACAGCGTTGGCTCTGATTCTGCTGCACCCTAACAGCCAGGCCTGGTGGCTCAATGGTGAGTTTGCAGTAGGTGTGACCATCGGCTATCATTGGGCACACAGTGGGACATGCCTCACAGGGGACGTAGGTGGAGGCAGCACTGATGAGTCCTGCAGGCTTATCACCTCTGTGCCCTGGGAACCCAGCTTTCACACCAGAAGCAGTTTGGCCCTTGCTTTTGTGGGAGAAAACACTTTTCTATATAGACTGTGCCCAGTCAACATGGTGAGCTCTGTGGCGGTTCCAGTGAGGAGCTGAAACAGATGGATTCCTCTAATCAAGAAGGATGAATTGAAGAAATGAAAAACTGGCTCAGGTGACCAAGTTACTTTGGCATAGACATATAATTGACAGTGAAAATATGAAGTGTAAACCGTCAGTTAAACTTCCTGTCTGCAGTTACTGCCATCCTCCCTTCGTAGTGGCGAGGGGTGGCCGTGATGCACCTGTCCAGTTCATTGAGATGGCATAAGATTTGGGGTTGGACACGTTTGTGTGCGACTGTTGTGATGCCATTTGTAAGGTAATTAGAACAAGTAATTTTCTTCTAAAATCAAAATAATGCAGAGGAATGATCCTTATGCCAAGGGCTGCTGTAAAGACTAAATTGAAAGCTTTTGTAAAATATCAAGTACAGGGCCAGGTACATGAAGAATGGCTGAGTGGATAGTAAACTGCTTATAGATTAGGGAAGAAACAAGCCAGAGGCCTGGAAAGATGACTCCGAGGTTAAGAGCACTGACTGCTCTTACAGAAGACCCAGGTTTGTTTCCCAGCACCCACTTGGTGGCTAACAACTGTCTGTAACTCCAGTTCCAGGGGATCTGGCAGCCTCTGCTGGCATTGGCAGGTAGTTCCTGCATGGGTGCACTTACATACATGCAGATAAAATACTCATGTGCATAAAACAACAACAACAAAACAGAAGCAGGCCTGGTTGCACATGCCTGTTATCCCAGCAGTTGGAGACAGAGGCGGGAGGATTGTAATTTTGAGGCCAGCCTGGGTTACATAATGAGAAAAAGTCTTAAAACAAAAGTAGAAACAACCCACACCAAATTGAACAAAGTGAAACCAAACCAAAAAACAAGATACAACATAATAAAACAAACATCCCCAAACAAAGGCAGAGAGAAGCAGATCTGATCATAAAGACAGCAATTTTGTGCATCTGGAGAAAAATACCTCAAACCATTATAGTGCAAACACGGCAATAGCAGCTTTTGGCATTAGATTTGGTGGTAATTCAGACAGATGTGAGATGTGTAGTAGCTTGCATGGGAAATACAGCTGGGTGGAGAACCCAGGAATGTGCACTGAGATGTGGAGGAACAGGTATCAGTGTGGCATAGTTACAACTGTCATAGAAAAGGAAGATCAGGGACTGGGGGGATGGCTCAGTGGTCAAATGCTTGCTGCCCAAGCATGAGGACCTGGGTTTGGGTCCCCAGCACCTATGTAAAAGCCTGGTGTGGTGGCTGTGTCTCTGTCACTCCATTGTTGAGGGGTATAGATAGGCAGATCCCAGGGTCGCACTGGCCAGCCACTCTAGCTAAAACAGTGAGCTCCCGGTTGAGTGAGAGACTCTATCTTTAAAAAAAAGTGAAGAGTGATAGAGGAAGATACTCTTTGTCCTCAACATGTGTACACTACACACACACACACACACACACACACATACACACACATCACACATATACACACACACACAAAGAAAGAACAGAAAAATCAGAGCTGTAAAGTTTCGGGAGATGACTCAAGGGTTCACCCATGCAGCTTTAAAATAAAACCCATTCCGTTTTACACACAGGTAAAAACAAGCCCATCTGGATATCTGAGCTCCAGTGGACCCGTTCTTTGGTTCTGGGGGAATTGCTTGTTCTCTGGACAGAAGGGAAAGTGAATGGTTGACTTTAGTATAAAAAGCAGAAGGCAAAATGAAGCTTCTTTTAAAAGGAGACCTATGAATAATATGTTCTCATGTATTTTTAAAGGTTTATGTTCTTTTAAATTATGTGCATATTTGTGTGTATATGTGCACATGTAAGTGCAGTGCCTGAGGATTCCAAAAGAGGGTGTTAGAGTCCCCCCAGAGCTGGACTTACAGGTAGTTGTAAGCCACCCAATGTGGGATCTAGAAACCAAACTCAGGTCCTCTGGAAGAGCAGTAGGAAATTGTCCAGTCGTCTCTCTAGCCCTGATCTTACTTTTTTACTATCCTTGATGGGCTTCTTTGATTCATCAAAGCATCATTTGCTGTTACTGCGAGCGACATCTTTAACTCCCTATCTTGCTTGGGCCAGACCTGGCGTGGAAGGTGACTCAAGGTCAGTCATTTGGTCTGTGGCTGACTCGTCACTGCATTGTCTTTCTTCAGTACATCAAAGGAGCCCATGAACACTGTATCTGTTGAGTGACTTTCATTTATAACTTTAAAAGGAGGTTGTTGGAAGGCTTAAAAATTTCCCAAGGTGGAAGTTTTAATATTCAGAGATGCAGCCTACTTTTGGAAGCCAAATTCTTTTGTTGCCGATAAAAATCATAAAAGCTTCGGAGTTAGGCAGAAAAAGATCCCTGTTTCAAAATTGCTTTTGAAATCATGGGTTATTGTCAGAAAAATGTTCACGTGGTGGATAATGCAGACATAATTTGCATCCCCCAACCTGCCCTGTCCCCAGGGGCTCAGTACTTCATGCTGCCACCAGTTATGGGATCTTTGTGTTGTCTGAGCTGGAGTTAGACATATCCAAATCTCTCTTTTGATTCAACACAGTTATCTCGTGATGTATCTTTTCAAGTAATCTGAGGATCACCCAAACCCCTTTTCCCTAAAGTATAAAAATCAGACACATGGTGGCCTCAGGCTCTTGTCTTTAATATCAGGAAAAGCGTGCCACCAGGACCAAGACTATGTTCTATGGGAAGAAACGCCCATTGGAACAAAAGGGGGCCTAATCTTGAAGCTATTCTTCCACACCTCCCATACACATGCATCATGCAGGCATCAAGCTTGGCGACTATAACATTTTACACTGGAAAATTCTTTCTCGTAGAGGCCACACTGCCTGTTGATAGGTATTTGGCCTCATCTCTGGTTTCCATTCACTAGATATCAATTGTACCACTTCCCCCTCCTCAGTTGTGATGGACAAAAATGCCTTCAGGAAGTACCCAATGTCTACTGACTGGATGTGCAAAATCAGCCTTGGTTGAGCTCTTGGCCTCGTGATTAAAAGCCCGAACTTTGGAATCATGCAGAGCTTGAGAAAATGTGACGTTGTTTATCAGCTTTGGGATTGTTAACTGACCTCCTAGGTCTCAGCAGCTTTATCTAGCAATGCTTACAAAAGCATGATGCCTATTTAGGCCTTTCTCTTACTGCTTCTCTTCCTCCCTGGATTGCTAGCGTCTTCTATTGACTTCTACTAGCCTTGCTCTTAGAGCACTCAGAAGGTTCAGATTTGTTTACTGAGATCTTTTTTTTTTCTTTTGGCTTTCAGAAACAGGATCTTTCTATGTTAACCTAGCCTGTCCTTGAACTGTGATCCTACTGCTTTACCTTGAGCAGGATTACTGGCATGTACCACTATGCTCAGCCTAATGTTGTCTTGTTAGGCATGGTTTCTGATCTATAACAACTCTACTGATTGCTCTGTTAGTCTAGTGATAGGCTTTGGAGAGGAGAAGGTCTGGGTAACATTTGTGGGGTCCTGATTTAGTTTTTTAAGCTGCCCTCTCAATGTCTTATAGTCCCCTTGACCTCAAAGAACCAGGCACACACACATGAACAACATCAGAAAGATTTCAGGAAACCCAACAGAAAATGTTAGGTATATATTATGGTTAGAACCTATTGTAGGAGACGATTGAAAGGAAATAGGACTCATTTTTCTTAGAAATGGATTATAAAGTGAATAAATGGCTCCTGCTTCAGCTTGTTTAGAAACAGTCTCTGTTTGTGTGGTGTTTTGAATGAAAATGTCCCCCGTTGGCACCAAGTAATTGGACATTTTGTCCCCACTTGGTAGTGTTGTTTTGGGAGGTCTTAGAAGGTGTGGCCATGCTGGAGGAAGCACGTCACGGTGGGGGGGGTGGGCTTAGAGAGTTCTTGAACCTTGATGGATCTCTAATCATGCTCTGCTTCCTGTGTCTGTTTGAAGAGGTGAGTGCTTACCTTCTGCATCTGCTCAAGCCACGACTGCCACCATGCCTCCCCGCCGTGATGGACTCTTGCCCCTTTGGAACCATAAACTAAATAAACTATTCGCTTTATAAGTTCCCTTGGTCAGTGTTTCTATCATAGCAACAGAAAGGTAACTAATACGGTTTGTAAGAATAAAAATTGAATTCCTCTTCCAATATGACTAAGAGAAAAACCCGTCTAGAGTGTGTTTTGAAAAGCAGCAGTGACCTGCACTCCAAAAACAATAGCATTAGAACCCTGTATAGGGGTCCCCACAAAGAACAATGAAGGAAGCCTTCAAAGATAAATTTGGCCAGGCATGGTGGTGCAACCCTTTAATACCAGAGGCAGAGGCAGGTGAATCTCTGCGAGTTTGAGACTGGGTCTACACAGAGAGTTACAGGCCAGTCAGGGTGATACAGTGAGGCCCTGTCAAGTTCCAGGACGGTTGGGGCTATATAATGAAACTCTGTCTCAACAAACAACTAAAAAACAAGCAAGCAACCAACCAAATATAAAAGAGATAAATTTAAAGTCATCTGGCTGTATCTCCAAAACATGGGCATCCTCTACGGCATCCCTGATCTGCATTCATTCATTTTCTTCTTGAACACCTTAATAGATGAGGCCATCATCATGTCCTCAGGCCAGTTCATTTCATATTGAATGCAACAAGTGCAACCTGGGACCAAGACTGACTTCTTCAAAATCACCACCCATGCGTTGCTTTGTTCTCTGAAGCTGCATTAGAGTTGAAGTCTCAGAGGCGGCCATCTGTGGATGACTTCTTTTCAACAAATGAAATCTTTCTTTAACTCTTTTCTACAGCAGTCAGCATTCTTAGGACATACTTTGCCCAGATGTGCAGATCACATTCCAGCTGTCTGAACAGCTGAGAGCTCCTTCATTAATCTAGCCCGTTATCCAATTTATTGTCTTGCAGACCAAGTATAAGACTGCATTAAAATGACATCATTTGTTTAGCTGGTCCCTAGCTGAGGGACACTGGGATTGCTTTCAGTTTGGGGTAGGATGACGGAAACTGCTGTAAATGTTTGTGTTCTTGGTGTGTGGGAACATAGGTTTACATTTCATTTGGATAAATACATATAAGCGGGTTTGCTATACCACCTGAAAGTATATGATTAAATTTATAAGAAGCTAGTAAATTCCTTTCCAAAATTCCAGTGCCATTTTACATTTCTACTGACAAGTGTACAAGGATTCTATGGGCTCCACATTCCCCTTAGATCTGTATTAGTCTTTTTTTCTTTTCTTTATAGATATTCCAAGAAGGAGAGTGTTTCATTGTAGCTTTGATGTGTATGTATTGATCAATAATGCTGTGAACATTTCATTTGTGGTTTACTCAGCCTATGTATCTTCTGTGGTTAAGTGTCTGATATATATATATATATATATATGTGTGTGTGTGTGTGTGTGTGTGTGTGTAATATATACATAACATATAAATATATATTATATATATATTTTTTGAACCAGGTGACCTGTTCCTCACTATGTAGACCAGTTCCTCAGCTGGCTTGGAACTTGCTATGTAGACCACTCTGGCCTTGATCTTCCAGAGATCTGTCTGCCTCAGCATCCCTAGAGGGATGTACCACCATGCCTGCTCAAATATTTTCGGATTAATTTGATTGTGTTCTTTCGGAACAGAATAGCATAGACTGGATCACTATATTAGCTTTCTGTTGCTGTGGCAAAATACGAAAGAAAAACAACTTAAAGGAGGAAAGGTTTGTTGTGACTCATTTGGTTTGAATTTCATTTCATGGTCATTTGGCTCTGTTGAGCTGTGGGTGGAAGGACACAGTGGGACAAAAGTGCTTCACAAAGTCATGAAGAGAGAGCGAGAGTGAGTGAGCAAGAAGACAGAGAGAGGAAGAAAAAGCAGGAGGAGGAGGAGGAAGAGGAAGAGGAGGAGGAGGAGGAGGGAAGGGTGAATGAAAGAATTAATGAGAACATGAATACGGCATTAGGAACAAAACAGACCCATGCAGGCATGCGTCCCGCTTTCTCCAGCTAGACTCCATTGCCCCCAAATTTCCACCATGTCTGAGAGTCTTTTATTTTTAAAAATATTTTTTATTTAGTATTTTTAATTTTATGTGTATGAGTGTATTGCTTCCTTGTATGTAAGGGCACCCGTGTCGTGCAGTGCCCATGGAGGTCAGAAGAGGATATCTGATTCCTTTGGAACTGGAGTTCCCGATGGTTGTTAGCTGCCATGTAGGTGCTGGGAATTGAACCCGGGTCCTATACAAGAGCAGTGAGTGCTCTTAACCATTATGCCATCTCTTCAGTCCCCCAAGCACCTTTTAAATTCGGAATTCATCAATGATTAATCCATTCATGAAGTCAGAGCCCTTGTTATTTACTCACCTTCCACCTCATATGCGAACACGTGAGCTTCTGGGGGATGTTTCAATTACACACCATAACAACGGCTTATGAGTGAACAATGACAATTTAATTGGTGAAGTTGCTTTCCTGTTTATTGTGTCTTACAGCCGTGTCCTTACAGAGTGAAAAGGGCATGGTATGGGCCCCTGTTATATTTATTTATTTCTTTGAGACCAGGCAGGTCTTCCTATATAGTCCAGGCTGGTCTCCAATTCACAATTATCTTGTCTCAACCACCCAAGTCCAGGAACATGCATAGACTGTTTTATTTTTATTTATTGAGTTACTTTTACTTGAGTTTTATTATATGGCCTAGGCTGGCCTCCCAGATGCTAAGATTACAAGTGTGTGCCACTGTACTCAATTTCTGATGTTAATTTATCTTTCAGTTAAATTTTGATTGATAAAATACTTTATATAAATTTATTTATATGCTGTTAGCACTTGCTTTGTGACGCAGAATATGATCTATATTGATGGATGTTATATATGAACTTATAAAGATTGTGCATACGCTGTTTTTAGGTAGAATATTTTATAAATGCAATTACCTCATGTTGGCTGATAGCACAGTCAGGTCTCCTATATCTTTATGAATTTTCTATTCGTTTCATCAGCTGCTAAGAGAGGAGGTAAAGTCTATAACTGCTCACTGAAGAGTTTTCTCCCTTTCTTCTTGGTTCTATCATTTTTTCCTCCTGTATTTGAAACTCTGTGGTTAGTGACATTTAACACTGTGATGTCTTCCTGGAGCATGGAGTCCTTTAATTGTTCTGTAGTGCTCTCTTGACTTCTAGCAAAGTCCCTTTATCTTGAAGTGTGTTCAGTATGATATTTATACAGTATTTTAACTCTCTTGTGATTATGGCTTTTATAATACATCTTTTTTTTTATAACATATCAGAGAACAACTTATGGAGGTTGGTTTTCTTTTTCTACCATGTGGGTTCTGGGGATCAGACTCAGGTTGTCAGGCTTGGCAGCAGGCACCCTAACCCCACTGAACTATCTCATTGACCCATAAAGTCAGTTTTTTAAATGACAATATATTGGTCTTGATTTTAAGTCCTGTATTACTTCTGTTCTCTAATTGTTTAGACTTTTTGCATTGATATAATTTTTCTTTCTCCTTCTTTCTTTTGTGTATGACACATGCACATGTATGTGTGTGTGTGTGTGTGTGTGTGTGTGTGTGTGTGTGTATTTATGTATGCTTGCAAAGACATGGGCATCCCACAGAATGTGTGTGGAAGTTAGAGGACAACCTTGGGTGTTGGTCTTTGCCTTCTACCTTGTTTGAGATCTGGGCTCTTTGCTGTTCATCCCTGCTCTTGCTAGGCCAGCTGGCCTTCAAGCTTCATGAGATTTTCCCATTTTGCCATAGGAGCGCTGGGATTACAGACAGACATCACTGTGACAGACTGTTCATGGATTTTGGGGATTCTCACTCAGGCCCTCACACTCATATGGCAAACGCTTTATTCACTCGTCCATGTCCCCATCTTGTGTGGATGTAATTATTATTATGGTTAGATTAAAATCTAACATATTGTTAGTTTTCTTTTTATTCCATTTATTCTTTGTTTTTTTCTTTTTCTTGTTTATGTTTAATTAATTTTTTTGTTTCTTATTCTCTAAGCTATTGGCATATTATTTATATATTTAAAAATAATTTTAAGTGATTTTCCTAGAGCTGTAGAGCCTATTTTTCTTTTGAGACAGAGTCTCACATAACCCCAGCTGACCTTGAACTTGCTTTGTGGTGCTGAGAATTAAACTCAGGGCTTTGTGCATGTTAGGCAAGCACTCTATCAACTGAGATAAAACCCTAGATTCTATTATGGACTTAAATGTTCTGTGTCCTCCTAAAATGTATATGTTGAAAGCCCAGAATGTGGTGATATTTGGAATGGGACATTTGATGCTTGTGATAGTTACTTGTGCTTTGATGTGGCAAAATATCTAATGGACTTATGGGAGGAAAGATTTATTTTGGCTCATGACTTCATCCCTTGGGGGGGCGGGGAGCATGGTGAAGTGGCTTGGTTTAGAGCAGTAGCAGTGAATGTGAAGCTGTTCACATGCTGGGGGACAAGGAAGCAGAGAGCAAGACCGGAACTAGGTCCAGGCTCTAGACGCCAAAGGTCTGACCTGGTGACCTCTGCCTGTCAGTGCGGCCTTACCCCCTAGTGATTTCAGAGACCCTTCAAATAGTACTGACTGGGGAGCAAATAATCAAAACATGAACTTTTGCAGACCATTTAGGGTTAGTATCATTACATGAAGGGACATCAGTGATCCAGAGACTTCACATGCTTTCTTTCTAATATGTAAGTACGTAGCAAGAAGGTAGATGTTTACAAGCCTGGAGATAATCTTGCAGCCCGAATTGCCAGGCACATTGGTCTTGGCCTTTCCAGTCTTTAGAGCTGTTGTTTGTTTCATCCATGAATCTGTTGTATTTAGGCTACATTAGTCAGATTAGACTAACAGATTTTAGACTAATCAGAATATAGTGTGTGTGTGTGTGTGTGTGTGTGTGTATGTGTTCATGTGTATGCGTGTGCTTGCATGTATGTGGAGTCTAGAGTTTAGGTGCCTTCCTCAATCACTTGCCATCTTTTTTTTTTTTCTTGAGACAGGGTCTCCCTCTAGCCTCAGCTGTCCTGGAACTCACTATATAGACTAAGCTGGCCTCCATCTCAGAGATCTGCCTGCCTCTGCCTCTTGAGTGCTGGGATTAAAGGTATATGTCATCATGCCCAGATATCTTAGTATTAGTTCTTTGAGTATTTCATCCAATCTGTTTTGATTATATTCAGCTCCATCCCCATCTCCTCTCAGATCCACCCCCACTTCCCTTCTCCATTTCCTGTCCTCTACTTTTTAAAGGTCCAAATAGTTCAATTTGTGTTCCCTTAATACTGCTGGGTGTTGGTCTATCCCCTGGAATGTGTTCAACTTACCCAGCATCATACTGTTAAAGAAAGATGGATCTTGGGGTTGGAGAGATGGCTCAGCATGTAACAGTACTGGATGCTCTTCCAGAAGACCCAGGTTTTGTTCTTAGCACCCACACAGCAGCTAACAACCATCTCTAACTCCAGTTCTACGGGATCTGACACCTTCTTTTTATCTCCATGGTTATGGCATTTGCATAGTACATGTGCATACATGCAGGCATATACTCATACACATTAAAAAAACCTAACTCTTTCTCCCTCAGCAGCTATCAGTTGCCAATAGTTTCTTAGCTAACATTGGGGCTTCCTGCCTATCTCGGCCTTTCAGCTTGGGCTTATACAGGCCTTATGTATGTTGTCACAAATGCTGTGGGTTCATATGTGCAACTGCTCTATTGTATCTAGAAGATGCTATTCAGCACCTCTGTCTGTTATAATCTTCCTGTCCCCTCTTCTGAAATGATCCTTGAGCCTTGGGGAGGCTGTGACGTTGACGTCCCATTTAGGACTGAATACTCTGCAGTCTCTTATTCTCTGCACGTCATTGTCTATGTTAATTGCTATCTGTTGCAAGAAGAAGTTTTTCTGGTGAGAGTTGAGAATACATTCCATTCATCTTTGGATATAACTATGAGTCATTAAGAGTCAGTTTTAATATTATGTCCATTTACCAGAATTATAGTGTAGGTTCTCCCTTATGGTCTGTGATCTGTCTAGCCGCAGGTTCTTGACCCTGATAACAGTGCCAGGTATGAGTCAATCTTGTGGAGCAAGCCTTCAATCCAATAAGAAAGTGGCTGGTTACTTTTATAACATTCCTGCCACTATCGCACCAGTGGGTATCTCTTGCCAGGCCAGTTATTATTGTAGCTCACAGGGTTCACAGCTGGGTAAGACTGATGATTACCTTTCTCTTCAGGTAGCATGCAAAGTATCTTCCAGTACTATAAAAGCTAGCCTGTAGGGATGAAGCTTTTTGGTCAGTACCACCTTGATTGCTCCATGTTCTATGCCTCATGTGTCTAGTATCTTCCACAACAGGGTCTTATCATCAAGTGTGGAAGGCAATCAAAAACAATGAAAATATCCAGTTGTTTGAAGATCTATGGAACTTCCCTGGTAATAACTCCGAAATAGGGACTCCATTCTGTAGATGGAGCTCAATCATTTTGAGTGAAGTAATCCAGTCCAAAAAAAAAAAAAAATGTCACATGTTCCCTCTCATGTGGAAGTTAGTTAGGAATCTTTAGATATGTGTGTTTCATTTGGAAAATCCATAGGGGTCAGGAAACTAGTCAGGAGCCATGGGGAGTTATGGGAGGGAATAGAATGCAGTGATATAAAGGAGGAAAGAGGAATAATGGGAGAGGAAAGGATAAATGGGGTGTGGGATGAGAGGACAGAGTAGAGGAGGTGGTACGGGAAGGGATAACTAACATTAAAGGCCTTCTGAAAAAGTTACTTGGAAGCTTCCTAAAACATACACATATATGGAAATAAAAAAAGTTTACATGGAGTTACCCTATAACGGGGCACAATGCCAGGCTAGCAAAAAAAAAATTCCGTCTTTTTTTTTTTTTGAGTTAGGGTTCCCACTGAACCTGGAGCTCTCCAATTTGGCTAGACTAGTTGGCCAGCATGCCCCAGGCATTCTTCTGTTTCTGCCTTTCCAAGGTCCAGCTTTTTATGTGGGTGCTGGGCTCTGAACTCATGTTTGTATGGCAAGCACTTTACTGACTGAACCATCTCTCCAGCCCTCAGAACACGCTGTTTGATAATATAATGTTGTCTCATGTGTAAATGTCTTATAAAACTATACTCCAATCTCTTCTTCCCATCCTTTACTGTTAAGCGTTTTTCTCTGGTATATACTATTATATAATATTATTTTTACTTTAGGCAATCAGCATTCAGTTAGACAATAAAAATAAAACATCATTATATATCTATACCTTTTCCATTTTGGTATGGTATCATATTTCTTCTACCTGAACAACTTTCTTTCAAAATTCTTCCATTGTGGGGCTGGAGAGGTAGTTCAGTGGTTAAGAGCACTGGCTGCTTTTGCACAGGACCTGAGTTTGGTTCACAGCAACTACATGATGGCTAATAACCATCTCTAACTTCTGTTACAGGAAATCTGATGCCCTCTTCTGACCTTTGCAGGTATTGCAGGACATAGGTGAACTTACATACATGCAGGCAATACACTGATACACATTAAATACAAAACATAAATAAAAATATTTAAAAAAGTTAAAAAAAATTTTCTGGTGCAAGTCTACTGATCTTCATATTTTGAAAAGTTTTTTCATGGATTATAGAATTGGGTAGTTATTCATCCCACAATCCCCTTAAAAATCATTATATTACTGTCTTCTAGCTTGTATGGTTTCTGTCAGGAAGTTGACTGGAGTTCTTATTTTGGTTCCTCCCTATGTAATATGCATTCTTTCACCAACTGTCTTCTTGCATCTCCTCTTTGTACTTTCTAGCGATTTGTGTATGGTACACATAGATTTTCTGTGGTTGGTGTTTGTTTTGCCAAACAGGTGCTGTCATTGATTTTGTAATATCCTATAGTAGTATTTTTCGGAATATTTATATTTTTAAAAAGTTTATTTTATTTTTAATGGTTAGTTTTCCTGTCTATATACTCTAGCCATTTCTCTAGGCCACATTCAATTAGGGATGAATTTCTCACTAAGGGTTGGAAGGAGTGGTGAGCTACTCCAGTGAGGTCCTGTGAGTCTTCCTGCTCCTTCTTCTATGTGGGAGTGTCACCAGTCAATGAGCCCAGCTGTGATGATCTTTGGTAAGGAGACAAAGCTAAACTCAGGAGAGCGGTGTCTGTCTGGCTTGGAGCACAGCTCTGTATGACAGTGTGTCTGTGTGTGGGAATGCGCATGGATGAGTACAGGTGCCCTCGGAAGCCAGAAGAGGGTGTAGGATCTCCTGGTGCTGGAGTTACAGTCAGTTGAGCCACCCAATGTGAGTGTTGGGAACTAAAGTCAGGTCTTCTGGACAAACAGTATGAGCTTCTAACCAGCCTCATTTTGAATATTTTTCTACCTCATTCTCTCTTCTCTAGGAAAAGAGCTGGAATCACTTTCATGGATTATGTACATATTAGACCATTTGAAGCTTACATCTCTTGAATGCTTCATTCTCTTTCACAGTTTTCTCTTTACATTTGTTCCGTTTGGGTAATTCCTGCTGACTGTATTCAAGTTCACTGCTTCCTTTTTCCAGCTATATTGACCAACATATTGACCAGTATGTTAAAGCCAACCTCTATCTTTATTTCTATGTTTTTTCTCTTTCTTACTTCTTAATTTTTAATTATAATTTCTATCTTGTTGCTGAAATAACTCATCTAATCTTGCATGGTGGCCACTTTTTTCCTGTTATTCATTAGTGTAATTATTTAAAATTTCCTTTCAGTTCCCACATCCGAGTCACATGAGTCCGATTTTGTTGATCACCTTGTATCTTGATGATGTTTCTATTTCTTGCCTTAAAAAAATGTCCATTAATTTTTGATTGAAAGTCAGACAGCTTTAGACTATAGAGACTGAAGTAAATTGTTTGGCATGTGTATATGTGTGTGTGCATGTGCATGCATACATGTGTGGACAGGTGCACATGCATGTATATGTATGTCCATGTGGAAGCTAGAGGACAGCCTCAGGGGTCATTCCTCAGGAACTGCTGTCTACCTTGGTTTTTGAGCCAAGGTCTTTTACTGGCCTGGAGCTTGTCAAAAATTATGAGGCTGGCTGGCCAGGCATGGGATCACAAGCATGGACCATTACACCCAGCTTGTTTTCCTGTTTTTTTTGCACATAGATTCTGAGGATCCAACTCAGGTCTTTGTGCTTATAAGGCAAATACCACATTAACTGAGCTATGTCCTCAGCCCACCTTTTATTTTTGTTTTGCTTTTGAGACAGAATCACTATATATCTCAGGTTGGTTTCAAACTTCTAGTTCTCTGGTATCAGCCATCTTAGTTCTGGGATTATGGGCATGCTGTAAATAAGTGGTCTTAATTTTAGAAATGAGTATGCCTTTATTTCTGCTGGTTTTTCACTATAGTGGTTAGGTTAATCTAGTGGGGATCTCAGAGGGTTCAGGATTTATTTTTTCCTGTGTTTACACTCTGTTCTAGTTTTCTAGGGTTGCTACAGCACAGTATCACAAAGCAAGTAACCAGCCCTGGGCAAGTTATTCTATATTGTATAAGAAAGCAGACTGAGCACAGGTCAAGGAGCAAGCGGATAAGTAGCTGACCTCCATGGCCTGTGCCTCAGCTCCTACCTCCATGTTCCTGCCCTGAGTTCTTATCTTGGGCTCCCTAGTGATGAACTGTGACCTGGGAGATACAAGCTGAATAAATCATTTCCTCCCCAAGTTGGTATTGGTCAGAGTATTTTGTCACAGCATTTGAAGACAACTAGAACAGTCTGTTTCCTGTGCCTGCTTAAAGACATGCATGCTTAGCTTCCGGTTCTGGCCGCCTCTGCTCCCATGCTTCCCTGCCATGTGAGACTCTAATCCTTCTCTTTCTATAAGTTGTCTTGGTCATGGTGTTTTTATCACAGCAACAAAGAAGTAACTAATACCAAAGTTCATACCAGAGAGTGAACTGTTGTTGGGAAGAATTTGAACATGTGTGTCTTTGTAAGAATGTGGAAGACTTCGGAAGTTTGGACTAGAAAGCAGATCAATGCTGTAAGCAGAGCTTATTGGGCTGTCCTAGTAGGAGCTTGGAAGAAAGCAGTGCTGACAGCAAGATAATTCCAGAGGGAAATAAGGACTTAAACAGCAACTGGGATATTTTGGCAAAGCATATGGCTGCCATCTGCCCACAGTCTAAGAACTTGCCTGAGGCTAAGTTGAAAAATAATGGACTAATTTATTTGGCAGAGGAAATTTCAAGACAGCCTAAGTTGAAGTGTGATTATTAGTGGTGAATATTATGAAAAGCTATAATGAAAAAGAATAAGTGGGCAAAAAGAAATACAGAATACACAGTTTGGAGAGAAAGAGGGCCCTAGAAAGCTTAATAAAGCAGGAGCCAAGGTGTGTGCTGACAGAGAGACTCTCTTTGATAAGGAAATTAGTGCCATTAGGAGAGGCCTCCAGATTTGCACTTGGACAGTGAAGTACCTTCAGAGCAAGACCCTACCTGACCTAGCTTCCATGTGAAAGGAGATGGCCTAAGGAGTTTTTTGCTCTTAGAAAACCACAACATAGAAAAGCTTCTAATGTGGATGAAGCGGGCAGAGGTCCATCCCAAGCTGGCAGCTGAACTTGGCAGTGCCATTTACCTTCTTGTGGTTCTGGCTTTAGAGGGATAAAAGATGCAAGAGTGAGGAGGTTATTGGCAGGTCCTCCAAGGTTTCAGAATGCCGCAGAGTCCAGGCAGCATGCAGCAGGGGAGTCCCTGCATAAAGAAGGCCCTGACAGGCCACTGTGAGAAACTGTGAAGGTGAAGCCTGGCTGGCAGTGGAGACCACAGTCAGTGCAGTGAGACGTTTGCCAAGGAGAGTTGTATACAGGGAGTGGTATTAGCCTGAGAGAGTGATGAATACTGAAGAAGCAGAGCTGGAGGGGTGGAGCCATCTAAGACCTTTAGAAGTAAAGTTCCAGATGTCAGGTATAGCCCCGCAGGATCTGGTGTTTGCACTGATGGTTTCTGTCTTGTTTTGGTTCAGCATTTCTCACTGTCTCTCCATTCCTCGCTTTTGGAATGTGAATGTGTGTTCGGTTCCATTGTATATTGGAAATATATAATTTGTTTTTTGATTTTATAGGGGTTTATAATTAAGAGAATGCTTTGAGTCTCAGAAGAGACATTGGACTTTTGAACAGTGTTGAGGACTTTGAGGACTTTTAAGGTTGGAATAAATGTGTTTTGCATTATGATATGGTCTTGAGCCTACGGGGGCCAGGAACTGGAATGTGGTGGTTTGAATGGAGAATGTCTTCCATAGGCTCCAGGTATTTGGACACTTGGTCCCCAGTTTGTGGCACTGTTTGGAGAGAGTCATCAAACCTTTAGGAGATGTGGCCAGGCTGGAGGAAGCAGGTCATTGGTGGTGGGCTTTGAGAGTTCTTAAGCCTTGTCAGATTTCCAGTTTTACTGTTTCCCATGCCTGCTTGAAGACGTGAACACTCATCTTTCTTCTCTGACCCCCTCTGGTGCCATTCCTCCCTGTCATGCTAGACGCTTACCCTCTGCAACCATATTCCAAATAAACTCTTACTCCTATCAGTTGTCTTGGGTCATGGTGTTTTAGTGCAGTAACCGAAAAGTAGGTAACACATAGGAGGAATGGGAGTTAAGATCCAACATATCTTTCTTTCGGGGCGGGAAAGTCAACTGTAACACTATCAGTGTACCATAGGATTCAAATTCTTCTAGGTTTCCTTTATTTTTTTTCTCCTCTGTTCCCTTCTGTGATAGTTAATCTTCATTGTAAGTTTGACTGGACTTAAAATCACCTAACAGACACATCTCTGGGCATGTCTGTGAGGTTTAAGTGAGGAGAGAAGACTCACCTGAATGTGGGCAGCACTACCCAATGGGCTGGGGTCTCAAACGGAATAAAAAGGAGAAAGTCATCTGAGTACAAGCATTCTTCTCTCTCTGCTTCTTGGCTACGTGCACAGTGCAACCATCTGTCTCTTGTTCCTGCCCACCATGCTTTCCCTTCATGATGGACTATATCTTCTCTAACTGTGGACCCAAACAAACCTTTCCTTCCTTAAGTTGCCTTTGTCAGGTACATTGTCATAGCAAAAGAAAAGTAACAAATGCACTTCCCTTAACTGTACTAGATTTCCAACTGTGATGAGTGGTAAGACCTAATCCTTCCTCTAGGAGACTGGAGTGTAATAACAGCACTGGTGCCTCTACATGGAAATCTTGTAATGAAATGGTATGATGTAATCACACAGCACTCTTCAGACTTGAGCGGACTGTTCTTGTTGCACGACATTTGATAGTTTTGTTCCTTTTCATTTTCATGTCATTTGTGAGGCTGAGTCCCTACTTTCACAGCTCCATCCAAGACACTACAGACCCTTACAAATAATTTCCTGTAAAAAGCGCGCAGAAATCATCTTTTCGAGTATCTTATTCTGTTGAAATACTCTTTAGCATTACATAATTTGGAGGGAGTGTTCCAGAAAGCCCTTCATGGTGGCAATTCCCAAGAACATTACTGGTTCTAGTGGGAAATTTATAAAGGAAGTGAGGATGGGAAAATCCAAGCTAGAGTTTAGAGGCCACACGTGGGAAGATGAATGGCGAGGCTGGAGGCTATTAAAATGAAGGCCCAATCACAGGTGACATAGATAGAAACATAGTGATATTAAAAAAGACGTGGGTAGTTTGATGACTCCATGACCAATGTAGTTGAAATGTGTGATTTTAGGTGATACAGAAAAGGGGTCATCTGATGGTGACCAAGAAGCATGTTATCTCCTGTGTGCCGTGCTTCGAAATTTTTTGTCCCACCATTTTAAGAACTTGAGCAAAAACCAAGGTTATTCCATTTCTGCCCAGAGTGCTAGACTGGTATACAGAATGGGGACCTGAAAAACAGCGAAGAGTGTGGCCCACAGGTAAGGAAGGGCAAGTCTTTCTGATATCTATGATGCTTAAAAGTATTAGGAAATTGTCTTAGTTTCTTTTCTCATTGCTGTGACAAAACACCCAAACAAAAGCAACTCCAGGAGAAAGTGTCCACTTCAGCCTATGGCACAGTGCATCATGGCAGGGAAACTGAGGAAGCAGGCGCTCGAAGTGTATCAACAACCAGGAAACTGGGAGCACTGGCTCCAGTCTGCTGCAAGTTCTGTCTTTCCATTTTAGACAGTCTTGGATCCTGCGCCCAGGAAATGATGCCCCTCCCGTCCCCCCCCCCCCGCCAGTGAACAGGTTCCTTTCACCTCAATTAACCCAAGATAATCCCCCACAGGGATGCCCAGAGGCCAATCTCCCAGGTGGTTCTTGAATCTGTCAAGGTGACAGTCAATGTTAACCATCACAGAGATCTGCCTCTTGATCCCATAATTCCCTACTGGAAAAGGAGATTAATCATTTTTTAGGTAATTACTGGGAGCACTGAACCTTTTGTTCACATGTATACACGTCATTAACAGAGCAAGGTACCACCTGAAGACAGGTGATTTTTCTTTTTCTAACTCCTCCAGAGGACTCTGTGGATGTGAATAATTCTCAGAATTTCAAGCCTAACTGTTACTAATAAAGGGAGGTGAATTTTAATGCGTGTGCTTAGCTACCTCTGGAGTTATACTAGTGTCTTGGCAGGACATCCTAAGTGATGTCTTTCATGGATTATATGAGCTTACTCAGTCTTCAGGCCATTTTAGTTCTTTTATAATTTTTTATATTGTTATTACTACTACTACTATTATTATTACTGGTCTTTTTGAGACAGGGTCTCCTTGTAGCCCCAGATGGCCTGGAACTTGCCAAGTAGAGCAGACTGGCCTTGAACCCACAGAGATCTGCCTGCTTCTGCCTCCCAAGTGCTGGGATTAAAGGCATGTGCCAGCACACCAGGCTTTAGTTCATTTTTTAAAATGTTCGTTTTTATTTTTTAATTATGTGTATATGTGTGTGTCTGTGTGCAAGCATGTGCACCTGTGAATACATGTGCAGTTGCCTATAGAGTCCAGAAGAGGGCATCAGAGCCCCTGGAGCTGAAATTACAGGTGAGCCACCCCATTGGGTGCTGGGAACTGAACCCCAGTCCTCTGCATGAGCGGTACATTCCCCTGAACTGTGGAGCCGTCTCTCCATTCCTGCCATTTCAGTCCTTTACCTGCTCTGTCTACTTCAGCATTCAGTTTTCCCTCTCTGCTGTGCTTCTCAAGACACTGCAGGATGGCCAGCCAGCTCAGTGCCTTCATATTTTCCCATAGCAAATTCAGTTTGCTGGAAACGATATCATCCCCTGGGAACAAATGTCGTTGACCCAGACTAATGGTCCTCTTTTCTTTCACAGGTGTTGATGCTGGTCTTCAGGTCTGGTTTGGCTGAGAGAAACTGATGGACACTTCTGTTTATTAACACTTAATATACAGATACTAAGATGATATGTAAAGCATTATTTCTATAGATTACAACTTGGGGATGAAGATTTACACACTATATATGACATCTGGATAGATCTCTCCATGAAATTGTGACCAGAATTATGTAAATAACTGTTCTGGATGATGTCCCCTCCATGGTAAGGTGAAATTCAGCCTCTCTTTGGTGGTTGATAAAATGTAACCATTCCTCCAACGGTGCCCTAGTAAATGCACTTGATCATAAGTGGGTCACCATCTATAAAACTCAAGTGGCATAAAACTTTCCTTCCAAATTATTCTTCTGTTGTTCCTTGATAAATAGTCTAGATTCTCATCATCCTACCAATGCTTATTAGAGGTAGACATAAATCATTCCTCTGTACCTTTGTTACTTTTACCAACAATGTAAAGTACTGGAAATTCATCATATTTTTGTCTATTGAAAATCTCCACCCCCTTTTCTTTTGAGACAGGGTGTTATATAGCCCAGGCTGGCTTCAACTCACTACATAGCCTAAAATGACTTTGAACTTCTGGTCTTCCTGCCTCTTCCATCTCCAAGTGCTTGTATTACAGGAGTATATCACCACTTTAGATATATGTGGTGCTGGCTGGAGATTGAACCCAGGGCTTCATGCACAGTAACCAAACACTCTTCAAATTGAGCTACATCCCCAGTGTGCTGGCAGCTTTAGTGTTCACGTGACACATGGGATGAGGGAGCTTCAGCTGGGGAATTGCCATCATTAGACTGGCCTGTGGCCATGTCCATGGGATATTTTCTTGATGAGTGATGTAGGAAGGCCCCGCCCACTGTGGGCGGTGCCATCCCTGGGCCAGTTCTGTACTGTATAAGAAAGCAGGCTGAGCAAGGCCCTGAGGAGCAAGCCGGTAAGCAGTTCCTCCATGGCCTATACTCCTGTGGCAGGGGGTGGGGGTGGGTGGGGGGGGTGGGGGTGGGTGGGGGGGGTGGGGGTGGGTGGGGGGGGTGGGGGTGGGGTGGGTCTGGGGATTGAGCAAGGCAAGCAACCCCTGATACCCTGAAGGTACAGCAGGTGTCTGATGTGATAACCTGGCCCCAGGAAATCACCGTAGATATGAATCTTCTTTTCCCCCACCCCAGACCAGAACCAAGTTTTTGGGTTTCGTTTCCTCGTTCCTGAATTTCCACGTCAGCCCTGCAACCTTCCTGCCTTTACCCCAAAACCCCCACCTTTAACTTTCCCGCCTTCTGTAACGGTCAGAAAGGCCTCCCTATATAAACGCCTGCCTTGGTTTTGATAACCAAACTATCCACAGACGTATCCGGGAGGGAACTCCTCCCACCCCACTCTGAGCCCCCTGAGGGGAACGTTAGATCGTCCTCCATTCTCTGGCATGGCTGGAGCACAACAGCCGTGCTGGAGTTGGAGACCCACCCACACACTCCTGCCTCCACGTTCTTGCTCTGAGTGTCTACCTTGGGCTCCCTTAATGATGAATTATGTGACCTGGAAATGTAAGTGAAATAAACCCTTTCCTTCCCAAGTTGGTATTGGTCAGAGTGTTTTGTCAAAGCAATAGAGAAGCTAACTGGAACAGAAATTGCTAACAAAATCACAGGGTATTGCGTTGACAGACCTGACCTTGGTGTTTTCGGGAGGATTGTGGAAGCATTTGGAACTTTGAGCTAGAAAAGTCATTGAGTACTTAGAGTTTGCTGCTGTGGAGCTTGGAATAGTTATGCTGAAGGAGTTGTGGGCCTGGCTTGGGAAGCTTCAAAGGGAAGCAGAGACTATCAGGGATGTTTGTATGATATTTTGAATTGAGAATCTGTGGTTTATGGTTGACTGGGGCTGAAGAATCAGCTGTGATTAAGAAGAGACCAGAACCACTGAACTGAAACCTTTTTTTTTTTTTTTTTTTTACTGGGACAATTGATGTTGGTTAGCTGGGGCTGAAAAATCAGCTGTGAGTAACAAGAGACCAGCATCATCGAGGCAAAATCTTCTGGGAATTATTTCCTCAGGGTCAGTACGCAGAAGCTGTGGTCCAAAGGGGGCCTGAGCCCCCATCTCAAGCTGGAAGTAGGATTTGGTGGTGTGTAAGAGTCTCCTGCACGGTTTTGGTGTTGAAAGCGTGAGGGGTCAGAGAGAGCAGCTGAAGCTTGGTGTTGTGGGAGGCCAGGAAAGGCCGTTGGGGAAAGGAAAGTACAGCCTCAGTTGCAGTAAAGACCCCGGGATTGCAGGGGTCACGGAGAGAATCTGAGGTTTTACACCAGTTTTTTTTTTTTTTTTGCCAGAAGAGCCCACTGGGGAAGGTGCAGCCTCAGTTTCAGTGGAGACCTTGGGTTTTGGGGGGATACCAGACCATGGGATGACCACCAAGGGCAGCAGCAGGTGTGGAATGGAGCCGGCCTGGGCCTGGCTAGTGAGATGAGCTGTGTGTGCTGTGGACTGTGGAGCCAGAGAAGTGGAGCTGCTGAAACCCTTTGGAGCCCAGAAGATCCTCCTGAGTGAATCCCAGGTGTCCAGCCGTGAGTCTGTTTTTGGACTTAAGTTTCCTTAGGTGTGCCTGATTCTTCCCTTTGAAATAAAACAGTACTTGTTTTGGGTTTTACAGGAGCCCACAATTTAGAGACTTTTAAAAGAGACTGAACTTTTAAGTGTTTGGATTTTTTTTTTAAAGGATTGTGGGGCTTTTAAGGTTGTACTGTCTTATGTTGTGATATTAATATTAACGTTATACCTTGGGGACAAGAAATGGAAAGCTTATGGTTTAATAGTGATGTGTTTATGTGTCAAGTTGACAAGGGGTCAGTTGTGCTAGATAGCTTTAGTTGCTAACTTGACATACCTGTGTTCAGGGAGTCTCAACTAGGAATTGCTTCCATTGAACTGGCCTGTGGCCATGTCTGTGGAGTGTTTTCTTGATTGTTGAGTGATGTGGGAGGGACCAGCCCACTGTGGGCAGTGCTAACCCTGGGCAGGTTGTTCTGTATTGTATAAGAAAGCAGGTTGAGCATGGGTGGGTGAGTTGGGACAAGCCAGTAAGCAGTGTTCTCCCATGGCCTGTGCTTCAGCTCCTCCCTCCAGGTTCCTGCCCTGAGTTCCTTCCTACCTTGGTCTCCCTCAGCGATGAACCTGGGGCATGTAAGTGAAATAAACTCTTTCATTCCCAGGTTGATATTAGTCAGAGTATTTTGTCACAGCAACGATGAAGCAAACTAGAACACGCAGGCTCTGATCTTTTAATTCAACTTTATCCCTAAGACATTTCTTCATGAGTTTTGCACTGCTCCAGCAGAATCCTATAGACTGGATGATTTCCAAAGAGCATGAACTTACTGCTTGCAGTCAGGAAGATCGGAAATCCAAGCTCATGGCCCTGGCAGATTTGGAGTCTGCTGAGGGCCTGGTCTCTGCCCCCCCAGATGGTTGTGTGGAGTGCCTTATCTGACATTGGAGAGGAGCAACGTTACTCATACAATGGAAGATCAGTGCCAAGGGACCAAAGAGGCTCAACTCACCCCTTTATAACAGCAGTAATACCACCAATGAAGATAGAGCCCTTGTAAACTAGTCATCACTCAAAGGTCCCACCTCTCAACACTGTTATAAATGGCAACTAAATTTCCACCTGTGTCTTGGGGAGGGGAGGAATTAAAACCATAGCAAAATCTACCCAAGAGACTTTTGTAGTATATCGTTTTCTTTGCTCTGAAAAAGCTGAGTTTTCTAGTTCCTTCTTTTCTTCTACCAGCACTTATTACAGTCTACTACATGCCACAGGAATGCGAACATGAGTTTGTTTCTTTCCTAAAGGACCCTTCTGTCTTCTAGTAAGACACACCACATGTTGTTACAATTAGGGGCATTTGGTATTATCTTCTGTTAAAGCATAAGGATGGCTGATATCATAATTCATATTTTAATTACCTTTGAGTCCTTTCTCAACAGTAAATGCATCAATCACTTTATAGTAGGTGCTTAAGTAATCAATAGCTGGATGAATATAGTAGCTAATACTGTCTATGTATGACATGAATGTTACTAAGTTAAGTAAGGGGTGGCAGCTACAAAAAAAGATGTCACCTTTAGTATTAAGTAATCACCTGCTTTGTGCTGGTGCAAATTGCTAAAAAGTACATTAGACTTCACATTTCACTGGGGAGGCAGAGAGAGGCAGATTTCTAGCCAGCCTGGTTTACTTAATGAATTTCAGTTCAGTCAGGGACACATATGAGATTCTGTCTCAAAGAAAAATCCAAAGCTGTATTGTTCCCTAAACGCATGTATGGGCATGGGCTTTCGAAGTGGACTGTGAAACTTTGCAAGGTGCCTACTTTCCAAGCAGCAAGGCTCATTTAGATGTCAGTTCTGCCCTACTGCATTTCCAATGGTGGAGTGCCGTGGCTTTAAAGCATTTGTATGGTTCAGGATAGGGGTTAGCTGGGAACGATATTTATACAAATGATGACTATCCCTTACTTAAGAAAACAGTGCTAAACAGTCTGAGAAACAAAGCAGAATCATAGAATAAGGTGAGTACAGAACTTGAAGTGAGGTCAGAGCTCAGTAGTTTGGTAGGAAGGAAGATGCAGGCCAAGACAAAAACAGCTACTGTGTGTCTGAAGAAGCTATGAAGTAGGAGCAAGATCAAAATGGAGTGTGTAAGTGTGAACCAGAATTGGGACCAGAGAGGCAGATGAGATACTGTTCTTATAATCACTATCTTATTAACAATACTATAACAACTTAATGTGTTTTTCTCCTTGCATTAGGCACCTCACATATATTAGCACATTTATTATTTAGAAGGGTACTTAATTATAGCTCCCATTATTATTACTTTATGCATGAGAAAATCAGGGTTTGGTGGGAAAAGTTTGGCAAAAGTCACCAGCTAGCAAACAGCAAATGCTGTTACCCCGTCCTTCACAGAGTAAAGCTTCCCCAAATTATTCAGAGTGAGAATGTCTGTGGAAGTCACAAACACATGTCACGTCGGGACCACATCCCCTGGGCACACCTTTTCAGCTCATCTGAGATGGACTTTAGGCATCTCTACCATGGTTTATTTGTGGTTCTCCATCTCCAGACCTTTCTAAAGCCACAGAGGACCATCAACTGCTTCTTAGATCCATTTCACTTTTTTTCTTGTGTTTTGAGATGGGTCATCTATCTTGCTGGGTACCCCAGGCTGGCCTGGAACTCAACTCTGTGCTGCAAGTTGGCCTCCAGCCTGGGATTCTCCTATCTCTGCCTTCCCAGTGCTGGGATTGCAGGGGTGCCCCACCTGTTCACACACCTGCTTTCTGACATCACCTACATTTAACCTGTTGTCTCAGGTTCTGCTGTCAGTGGAGCCTACATAAAGATGTTGCCTATTATCTCTGTATGTAACCAAAAGATCACACTCCCTTGGGGCCCAAGGAACGTCAGGTATGTGAATCTGGTAAGCTGCCAACTGGATAAGGAAGAGTTGTGTCCCCCGACCCAGATTTATCAGGAAGAACTTATTTTTATTAAAAATGTATGATACCAACCTGGAAAAATAGCATTTTGGTATTAGTGATGCTGTGCATAAAAGCCAAAACCAACCCAAACAAACAGAGACAAAACAAACACATGAACAAAAATTAAGCAATTAAAGAAAAACCTCTTTGAGACACGGCTCACTGTATAGCACAGGCTGGCCTCGAAGACTTGATCCGCCTGCTTCAGCCTTCTTAGGTAGGTGAGATCACAGCGGCATGCCATCCCAGCTGTGA
This sequence comes from Eospalax fontanierii, assembly GCA_035773235.1. Classification (NCBI taxonomy): domain Eukaryota; kingdom Metazoa; phylum Chordata; class Mammalia; order Rodentia; family Spalacidae; genus Eospalax; species Eospalax fontanierii. The sequence continues at coordinate 17,311,364 of CM069552.1, forward strand.
AGCTTGTTTTTAAAAAGCCTATTTTTGGGGGGGGGGGCTGAAGAGATGGCTAAGTAGTTAAGAGCACTTGCAATATCTGCAGAGAACCCAGGTTCAGTTCCCCGCACCCACAGCCATATGTAATTGAGTTTCAGGGGATCTAGCGCGCTCTTCTGGCCTCCACGAGCACCAGGCACACATGTGGTGCACATACATACATGAAGGCAAAACACGCGGACACAAAATAAAAATAAATGTTTTTTTAAAAAAAAAAGTGTGGGTGTGTGCGCGCGTGTGTTAAAGTTATCTGGAACGTTCTCATTTCTCGATGTTCCTGTAATGGGAACCCGTGGGATTGATTTCTGGAAAACTGTTCTTACTCGAGAAGAAAGTTAGGAGGAAATAGGCCGCGGTATGCCGCAGCTTCACAAATTGCTTTTCAATCGGCGCTCGGGTCGTAGACGGCGGAGGACGCGAGGGGGCAGCCTCGCCCCAGGCTGGGATCCGCCGCGTTCCGGTCCAGAGCGCACGGAAACAGTGTGCGAGCGGCCGATGTTGTCTTTTTCTTTGTGAAGGACCAGTGCTCACTGTGCCGCACATCACAGGAAGATGCGCCGTTGCATCTCGCCTCCGAGGGTCTTTTGATTTTAGGAAAGACGCTGCAACTCCGAACGCTGCTCACAAGCACGGCGGAGAGCTGCCGGGCCGCGTTTGTTATTTCGAACACTGCAAAGAACCCCTGCGTTTGAGCGAGAGCAGAGCTCCTCCAGGGGACTGCTCTTCGCAAAAGCACTCGCGTTTGCCTGGCCCCTTCATCCGGTCCCGGGCGTTAACAGCTCTAAAGGCGCAGCTCCCAGCTGGAGGAGAATCTCGGGTTTGAATATTTCTGCATCTGTCTGACTGGTTGATATTTCACATGGATATCCTCCCTCCCTGCTACAGAGCTCAGGCTGACCTTGAATTTAGGATCCTCTTTCTTTAGGCTCCCTGAGATTAAAGCTTTGTGTCACTATACAGAAAGAGAGTGCTAGAGACACATAGAGAGACAGAGAGACAGAGACACACAGAGAGAAGAGACAGACACACAAACCTACAAAGAAAGAAGAGAGTCAGAAAGATGGAGAGACAGAGAGAAACAGACATACACAGAGACAGAGACACAAATAAACAGAGAGATAGAGAGAGTACCAGAGACACAGAGAGACACACTTCCTGCCCAGTCCACTTCTTTCCGTTCCCATGCATTTTCCAGGATGACCTTTTTTTTCAAAATGTATCTTTATTTCGAACTGACACATAGTAATTGTACATATTTATGAGGCACTTTTTGGTATTTTAATACATGTATGCAAGGCATACCAATGAGATCAGGGGGATTGTCTTATCTGTCACCGCAGGCAGTTATCATTTCCTTGTGTTGAGAATATTTAGTCTTTTCTACTAGCTATTGAAATATTCAGTTAATTACTGTCGAACGTGGTTATCCCACTCTGCTGGAGAATGTTGAAAGTTATTTCTTTTGTCCAACTGCACACCTGGCTTCATTAACTGCCTCCTCCATCCTGCCTCCACACACTTTGCAAGTTCCAGAAAACACGATTCTGTTCTTCACTTCTTGGAACTCAACTGCTTAGCTTTCACTTTTAAGTGAGAATTTGCTGCTTGTTTCTGGGCCTGGCTTGTTTCACTTAATGTAATGTCCTCTGGGTGCATTCCTATTCTTACAAATGACAGAGTTTCATTGTTTTAATGGCCGAATAACATTCCATTATGCATAATTGCTACATTTCTTTTTCAGTCTGTAGGATGATCTTTTGTACCCCCCCTCCCTTTTTGAGACAATCTTATTGTGTTGCCTAGGCTAGTCTTAAACTTGTGATCCTCCTGCCTCAACCCCCCAAGACCTGGGATTCCAGGAGTGTACCACCACGCCTGGCAACAATACACATGTCAGAGGACAGCCCTCCAAAGTCAGTTTTCTCCTTTCTCCTCTTGAGACAGGATCTCTCCTGCTGTTTCTGTCGCACTGCATATTCCAGGCTGGCTGACCCCTGAGCGCAATTCTCCTGTTTCTATTCCACCACAGAAATTACAGTTGTGCTACCACATCCAGTTTTTTTGCGTGGGTTCCAGGGATTGAATTCAACAGGTCAGATGTGCTTAGCTAGTGCTTTTACCCCTGAGTCATCTCATTTGCCACAGAATGATCTTTTTTATTTTGAATTAAGTTAGTCTTTTCACAATTCTCACACATGGTTACTAGCTCCCCCAACTCTCTCTTATTGCTCTTTTACCCCTGCAAGTCCCCCCATCCTTCCTCTAGATCTGTGACTTTGGTTTTATTTTGTGACTCATTTGGTTTAACCAGGTCTGTCTCTGTGATCACTGAACTGGGACTAGGCTGGTGGGGTCATCCGTGGATACACAATTGGAGGCAATGATGCCCCTCTTTTCTTGAATCTGTCAGTAGGAGATAGTTAAGCAGTGAAGGGTGGGCCTTCCTGGATCCCTCCTTCATTCATGGCTGTGGATGGACCCACTGTTGTACAGACCCTTTAATCCCAGCACTTGGGGTGGCAGAAACAGCAGATCTCTGCAAGATCAAGACCAGCCTGGTCTACAGAGTGAGTTATAGGCCAGCATATAGTGAGATCCTGTCTTAAAAGACATTGGGACTGGAGAGATGGCTCAGCAGTTAACACTTGTTCTTCCAGAGGCCCCAGGTTCCATTTCTGGCACCCACATGGTGACTAATGACCATCTGTAACTCCAGTTCCAGGGGATGTGACCCTCTCTTCTGTCCTCTGTGGGTACTGTACATCATGGGTGCACTTACATACATGCTGGAAAAACACTCATATACATAAAATAAAAATAACAAATAAAATTGAAAATCCTTTTTTTTTAGGGTTGACTACTCAGGTGTCATTTATTCTTAGGAAGTTGTGAAGCTATAAATCTCTGCATTTACTGCAGTTCATCAGAAAGAGAGGCTTCTCTGATTAAGGCTGAGAGTAGTAGTTGTTTATGGGTTTAAACATGCATATTTAGAGACTATGTCAATACAGCTGAGCAACAGAACTAAGTTCCTCCTTAGAGCCTATGACTTTCCTGCCAGGGGATTTTGTGCAGTTTTACATACTAGGTATGGGTACCCTTCTGTGGAGTGGACCTCAAATCCAACCAGAGAGCAACTGGTTACTCCTATACCAGTCTCACCACTATTGCTTGGCAGGTCAGCATCATAGTTCATAGGGTTCACAGCCAGATAAGACTCCTGATCGTTGTTTTCTTCTCAGCAGCCTGAACAGTACTCTCTGGCACCGTGAAAGCTAGCTGGCAAAGAGAAAACTTCTAGCTCTGTTTCAGCTTAGTTTCTCTGTATTGTGTATCCAAGGTATGTGATATCTTAATAACAGGGTCTAATCATCTGGTTCTGGTGGGCAACCAAGAGGAATGGGAAGAGCCTGTATTGTTTTGAGGACCTTTGGGGCCTCCCTGATGAACAACTCATAAGGACATATTCCACTCCTGTCACTGTTTTTTGTTTGTTTAATAACAGATCCATAGCTTCTGGCAAGACCTTTATCCAGCTACGCAGGGTCTCTCTTTTCCAATTTACTTTGGTTATGAGGTAGGTGTAGAGAGCTGCGGACTGCCCCGCCTTAAAGATGGCATCCGCTTCCGCCTTCCACCATCCCGAGGGTGAGTGCTCTTTAGGAGTAAACAACTCCTTATTTGGCTGCTTCCGTATGTGTGTGCCTATCTACTGTTGCTACGTAGCAGTTCGGGATTGGCTAGCAGGAGAGTACCTAAGTTGTGGGCGGGCTTTCCCCGAAGTCAGAAGTCAGAAGGTTGTTGTTCAGGGTTCCTGAATAAACTGTACAAAGAAGAGTCTGGTGTTGCGTCTTCCTTGCTGGTCGAGGCGGTCGTGACAGGTAGGTTTTCATATGGCTTTTCCATACCCCTTGCATTTTGGTTAACTCCCTTCCGAACCCCTTCTCTCCCCTTCCCCACCCCTCCCGCTTAACCTTTCTGCCCTCAGCATTTTCCCTTTGTACTTTCATATTGCGTACATCTCTGTTATTTCCTCCTCCCTAAAGGCCTTGTCCTCTCAGGAGCCTCTTTTTAGATTTCTGCCATTTACAGAAACTCTGAGTTGAACAAAGAGAATTAGAAATTTGAAGTTGGGGTCCACACTCAGGAAAGCACACAGGGAGATGGTTTTTCTGTTGGGCTTGCTGGATGTTATCGTGACTGTTTTATTTCCTAAGTTCGGTTTTTTTAAAAGCTGGATAAATTCCATCACATTACTCATTCATTAGTGAATGGACATCTAGGCTGATTCGGTTTCCTGGCTAACGTGAATGAACAGCAAACACGAGTGAACGTCTGGAATCTGCTGGGCATACGCTCAGGAGTGGAATAGCTAGGTCATGGGGTAGTTCTAATCTTAGTCTTTGGAGGAACTTCCACACCGATTTCCATAGTGAACGCACCAGTTTTCACTTCCACCAACAGTGAATAAAGGCTCCTGTTTGCCCACATCCTCCGCAGGCAGCCTTTGTTGTCATTTGATTTCTTGACAATAGCCATTCTGATTGAGGTGAAAGAGCATCTTAAAGTAGTTTTAGTTTGCATTTCCCTGGTGGTGTATGATGTGGAACACCCTGTACAGTGTTTAATTAGCTGTTTGTATTTCTTCTTTTGAGAAGTCTCTGGTCAGAATTATAGTTTGACTTTTTTGAATAGTTTTATTGATTATTTGAGAATTCCATGCAGTGATCTTGATCATATTCAGATCCCTTTCCCCAGCTCCATTCCCACTTTACTACCCTCCCCCAACTTCATTTCATTTATTATTATTATTGTTATTATTATTATTAAACAGGGTCTCATTATGTAGTGCTGGCTGGTCTGGAACTTGCTATGTAGACCATCCCTGGATGGTCTCAGTCTCACAGAGATCCGCCTGCCTCTGCCTCCTGAGTGGTGGAATTAAAGGCCTATGCCACCACTTTTGGCTATTATTATTTTTTAAAGACCTCTTAAGTCTAGTTTGTGTTCTCCAAATGCTTTTGTCTGTGGGTCTATACCCTGGAACTTGGTCAACCTACCCAGCATTAGACCCTTAGAGAAAATGGACTCTCTTTCACTCAGCAGCTATGAGTTTTCAGTAGTTCATCATCTAGGGCTAGGGCTTTTTGCCCATCTCCCTGTCAGGGCTGGGCTTTTGACTGGCTTGAGCTTAACTAGGTCTTGTGATGCTGTCACAAGCACTGTGGGCTGATGTGTGCAACTGCCTTGTTCTGTCCAGAAAATGCAGTTTCCTTGTGTTCATCTATCACCTCTGGCTCTCTCCTTCCATCACGTGGGTTCTGGAGATGAAACATAGGTTGTCAGGTTTGGCAGTAAGTGCCATCTCACCAGCCTTTCTTATTTTTCCCTCCCTCCCTCCCTCCGTCCCCTCCCTCCCTTCCTTCCTCCCTCCGTCCCTCCCTCTATTCCTTCCTTCCTTTCTCTTTTCTCCTCCTCCTCCTTTTTTTTTCTTGTGAGAGTGGGTCTCACTATGTAGCCCTGGACTTACTGTGTAGACCAGACCAGCCTGGAACACACAGAGAAACACCTACCTCTGCCTCCCAAGTGCTTGGATTGAAGGCATGTGCTACCATAACCAGCCAAGGGTGGTCTGTGTTCTTGGTTTGTTTTTTGAGTTCTTTGTATAGTGCAAATATTAACGCCTGGTTGAATGTATAGCAGAGATTTTCTCCCACTCTGTAGCTCACCTCTTCACTTAATTCCTTTGCTGTCCAGAAACTTATTCATTTCAGGTCATTATTCAAAGAAATAGAAAAAAATCTTAAAAACTCATATGGAAACATGAAAGATCCCAGATAGCCAAAGTCATCCTGAGCAAACAGAATGATGTTGGAGGCTTTACCATACCTAATCTCAAGTTAGACTACAGAGCCGTGGTAAAAAACTGGCAAGATACTGCCACAAAAACAGACACGTAGCTCAGTGGAATAGACTAGAAGACCTAGATTTAAGCTTATACAATTTCAGCCACTTGTTCTTTTTTTCTTTTATAAAGGTGCTAAAAACACACACCACAAGAAAGAGAGCATTTAAAAGAATTGAATTGCTATGTGTGGAAGAATGGAACTTGAGCTTTATCTCCCCTCTCTAAGCAAAACAACTCTGAATGAATCGAAGACCTCAAAGTAAAAACCTGAAACTCTGAAACTGCTAGAAGAAAGAGTAAGGAGTTTGCTATAACATAGCTTAGAACTTTCTAAATAGAATGCTGGGTGCTTAAGAAATAAGACAAACAATTGACAAATTGGATCTCATGAAACCAGAATCATCTTTTGTTTTTTAAAAAGATTTATTTTGCTGATGACACAGACTCATGGGAGGCAGAAGCAGGAGGATCTCTGTGAGTTCCAAACTAGCCTGGTCTATACTGTGATTTCTAGGCCAGTCAGGGATACATAGTGAGACCCTGTCTCAAAATAAAATAAAATAATGTACTTATTTTATTTTAAATTACATATATATGTGTCTGTGTGTGGGTATGTGTATGTGAGTGGGGATGCCCATGGAGGTCAGAAGAGTATGTTGGATCCCCTGTTGCTGTAGTTACAGGTGGTTGTGAACCATACAACCTGGATGCTGGGAAATGAACTCAGATAATTTACAAAAGCGGTATGTGCTCTTAACTGCTAAGCCACCTCTCCAGCCCCAAGAAGAATCTTTTAAAGGAACTTTAGATAGCTCCTCTGGTTAAAGATCCCCAGTGGATTCTGTCTCATGTGTGATAAAATGCATATGTTCTTCCATCCATGTGCAAAGTTCTCTGCTTGGTCTAATGTGACACACCTGTCCTCCCACCTCCTTCTCCGAAGACACCGTTACCTTGTTTGAAACAGATGTGGGTCTTTTCACCAACAACACCTTCTGCTTTTTTACTCTACCCTTTGGGTTTCTTTTGGCTTACATTCTGTGCCATTCAATTCTCAGTTGAAATGTTTTCACTCAGGGAGAGTTCCCTGGGTCACACCAGCCCTAACAACCTCCCCGTCACAATCGTATCTGTGTTACTCAGCTTTTAGCCCTGTTACAAATACCAAACACAATCAACTCATAAAGAAAATAATTCACTTTGGCTCAGTTTTGGAGATTCTAGTCTATGGTAAGTGGGCCCCATTGATTTTAGGCTTGTGGCAATGCAGTGTCTCATTCTGGGGATGTAAGGCAGGGCAAAACAGCTAGCCTCATGTCAAACCAGGGAATAAAGAATGAGAGGAAGAAGGCGGGACTAACCGTCCACAGCCTTCTTCAAAGGCATGCTTTCTATGATCTAAAGATCTCTTAAGTCTCACCTTCTCACAATAGAGCCAATCCCATACCACAAGGATCCTCAGGGGAACAGTCCAGATCCCAAATGCAGCATCATCCTTTCATTTTAATTGTCTGTATACAATGATACCTGTTGCATGTTTTGCTTATTTATGAATTGTTTTATTATCTTCTTTCTTCTAATACACTAGGTGCTCTCTGTGTGAGGACTAGGGTCATGTGTAGTCTGGATGCTCAGTTACAGCCTGAAGACTAAATAAGGCTCAACACATGCAAGGTGTTCAATAGAAATTTATTGAACAAATAAATGATTAAATAGATGGAAATGCAAACCCAGACTCTGCTAAGGGAGGACTGCATGTTCTCTTTGACTTTAAGTGAGCCATTTTGAACCTTTGGATTTGTTTCCTCTTTCAAATTAGTACTATTCTATGATATATTCATTCTAATTAAAACTTCTTTTGATTTATTTATTTTTATTTTATGTGTATGAGTGTTATACTTACATGTGTGTAAGTGGACCTGTTTCATGCAGTGTCCGTGGAGGACAGAAAAGGGCGTTGCAGCCCTTGGAACTGGAGTTATGTTGAGTTGTTGGCCTCCATATGCGTGCTGGGATTTGAACATGGGTCTTCTGCAAGAACGGCCAGTGCTCTTAACCACTGAGCCATCTCTCCAGGCCCTTCATTCTGTTTCTTGAGCAGGGTTTTTACCTTGTTCATGTGCATTCTGCTAGGAACTTCTGAAGAAGTTTTTGAGACATTATGAGTGGAAAAGCCTCTTGCTGACTTAAAGTTCTGAACACCCTTGAAACTGGCGGGAAACACTAATTTAATGTCTCCCGTCATTCTATCCACTCACTTTCATGTAACAAATCAAAATGTGAATTTCCCAGAGTTTTTGAAGTCCCCTGTGAAATTGATCCTAGGTCATGGAATGGTGAAACGGGCCCTTCCAAGATGACAGCTCCCTGAGTGGATGAGGGCCAGGCTGTGTTTTCACTAAGCCTTTAGTTGGTTGATAACCTTGTTTGAAATCCTGGACCTATTATTTCAGAAACAATTTAAACGCAGCATATCCATTCTGCGTGCTTGTCCTTTAGGTTTTTATCTAAATGAGGCAACAATTACAGACCCAGACTCTTCAGGATGTTAAAGTGCTATTCAGAACTAGCCAGGAAAGGTCACCAAACAAATACTTTGATGTCTGCTGAGAAGGAAGATTAGTGTGAGTCTTGTTTCTTCATTCACCCAGATCCCAGGATGTGGGAGCATTTTTATTCCCTCTCAGTTTCTTTGTGGTTCTGAGATTCAGATGTGCAACTAAGCTTTCATTTCTTGAAACACCCTTTTATCAACCCTGTTGACTACACTCTAAGATCCCTTCCTCCTTCCTCCTCTACATTTGGGTCAGCCTGTACCAAAGGAGAAGGTTATTTGGGCTGTTAAACCTTTGACTTGGTGTCTTTTGAAGAGTGCATTTTGCATTTTTGTTATGTCAGAATTGTAATTAGATCTGTTAATTAAGGGAAGAATGAACTTTCCTAAACTCTGCACCTCTTTGAATTTTTGATAAGTTTGCTTAGGTTGCTGCTGACCTTTGCTAAGGGGCACACCACTGCTCATTAATTGGCAAATTTTAATGAGGAGAGTTGATGAATGTGCTGGCCTTGACAATAAATAAAACTGGCCACCAGGCCTCACCTCCTTCAGTTGCTTTAAAATATCTAGTGTTTCTTGACCAGTGACTATTAAATTTGGGACACTCAATCCACATTTTACTGTATGACTGAGGCAGAACCTCCTTACCCAGACATTGGCCTGGATGACTCTTCATCCTTGGTCTCATTTTAGTCTTATAATAATCTCATTGTACCTGTTTTATGGAATGATAAACTCAAGCCTACAGAAAGTAGTAACTTGAAGAGACACATGTAATTAGTTGCTAATGATGGTGATGACAATAATAATATTGAATAGCATTCTAATTATGTGCTGGGCATCACAAAATTGCCTTATAAGATAAGCACTAGTTTTTTTTTTTTTTTTTTTTGATTTGTAATAAGGTACTAGCAACAGAGAGGAGTAATTGTTCAAAATCATGTGGCTCGTAAATTGTAGAATCAGTATTTAAACCTGGGCAATAGGTTGCTTCTTACAGTGGACCTGAAATAGCCCCAAAGGTCGTGTGTAAATAATGGCTTGGCTGTCTGTGGTGCTCTTTGGAAGTGGTGCAACCTCTAGGAGGCATGGAGGACACAGGGCATTGTGGGTTTGTCTTTGAAGAATGTATTTGAAGCCCTGCTCCTTTCTCTCTCTCTCTGCTTCCTGGTCTTTATGAGATGAACAGCTTCGCTTCACCATGGCCTTCCCTGTGAAGCTTTATCTCACCACAGGCCCAGAAATAATGGAACCAAGTGACCACAGACGGAATCCCCTGAAGCTGTGAGCAAAAGAAAACTTTCCTTTTATTTGTTTCCTCGAGTATAATTTTTGTCATAGTGATGAAATGCTAGAAACAAGACTGTCAGCCATCCTAAGACGGTGGCAGGCCAGAGTTCCACCCAAGATCTGATTCTGGTAAAGTTTGGTTAGGCATCTCCACTCTGCCCATTTGCATTAATGTAGATTTAATTTATTTTTATTAATTTTTTTTGTGAACATCATACACGAGGGTAGTCTTTGTACCATTTCCGGCCTCCCCAACGTCCCTCTAACTCCTCCCATGTCTCCTCCGACTCCCTAATTTCCTGTTCCCTTCCTTGATTATTATTGCTACATATACATGCATCTATGTTTACACACACACACACACACACACACACACATAAACACACACATCTCGCACTGAGTCCATTTTGTGGTGTTCCTGGGCACCTGTGTTTAGAGCTGCCCACTTGGAGTTAGATAACGTCTTAGGGAGCTAGTCCCTGGAGAAAACTGATTCTCTCTCCGTCTCTCAGCATCCATTGATTGCCCGTAGCTCTTTATCTTGAGGTGGAACCCTTAAGCTTTCCCTTATCCACTTGGTATGTCAACTGGTTTTGTTCTTATGTAGATCTTATTAGACCACCATCCAGTGGAGATTTCATGGGTGCAACTTCCCCTAACATATGTAGAATGTGTTAAGGAGCAGCAGCAGCAGCAGCAGCAACAGCAGCAGGTGTCTTGTCCCTTTGGCTCTTGCATTCTTTCTGCCCTCTCTTCTGGTATGTTCCCTGAGTCTTAAGTGTAGAGGTTGCATTGTAGATGTGTCATTTAGGGCTGGGCACCTCACAGACACTTATTCATTTCATTTAACCAGTTGTGGAACTCTGTAATAGTCTCCATCTGTTGCAAAAAGAAGCTTCTTTGATGACTGGTCAGGCTGATCAGGAGCTCTCCAGCAGAGCTTCCCAGCCTAAACACAGAGTGGGAAGATGGCGACTGAGTGGGCCCTATGTAGATGTATACAACTGAGGTTATTCAATATGTGTGATTATACTTGGATTTCTTTCTTTAAAAATTTTTGTTTCAATTGATTGACTTTTATTTTCTGTGTATAAGTGTATGAGTGTTTTGCCTACATGTATGTAAGTGTACCTGCATCAGGCAATTCTGTGGAGACGAGAAGAGGGTGTTGGATCCCCTGACACTGGAGTTACAGATGATTGTTAGCTGCCATGTGGGTACTGAGAATTGAACCCAGGTCCTCTGTGGAAAGGCAACCAGTACCTCTACTTGGATTTCTTTAATTTCCTGGATATAACAAGTTCTTCTGGAGTTATAATAATATCTAGAATAGCCTTTGGTGATTCCAAGCGTTTGAAGAATAAAATACGGACTCACTTCGCACATACACTCACAGATTTGTCTCTTTAAATATAAGACATTCCATTGGACCTTGGCTGGTCAGCCACACTCACTGTGACTTCTTGGATTGTAATGAGTGAGAATGTGTGTTCTTTGTGAATCAACATGAAGTATAGCCAGCTTGAGGGGCAGCTGTAGGTGGCATTCTTCTGTGTTCCCTGTAAAGGTTCCAAACGCCTAAAATTTTAGTAATTATAAACTTTAGAGCTGACATCATTTTGCCTTTGCTTCTCCCTTGCACCCCGAATAGTAGCTACTCCACAGTTTAAAACAAGCACCAGTAGTCATAGTTGCCAGAAACAGAAGCAGATACTTTCCTTCTTCTTCTTCTTCTTCTTCTTCTTCTTTTTTTTATTTTGGCTAAAGACATCCTCTCTTGCAAAATGTCACCAGTTTTAGAATTTCTGTTTTTGAACATTGCCCTAAGTGACTTCTTAGAAATTTCTTCAACTGTTGGCGAAGATAGTCTGACATCATCAGGCAGCTGGTTCATTTGGGGCAACGCTGTTCACATTTCCTCCTCATCGTGGTCTGTTATGTGTCTTTACAAATGGGAGAGAATGAAGCAGAGAGAAATGTGGGTGTCTTGCCTAGGCTGTGACTTAGAAGATGTTTTTTAAAGTGTACCGTGTATCCCAGAATTAACCTAGGTATTTAAGCATGTGCCGTATTAGCTATAAGGATGTTGAAAGCCCCTGTTACTCTTAACGTCATGTACATAGACTGTTAGATCCACAAAGGGACTATATCATATCATACACTGACAGAGGAAGAACTTGCTTGATAACACACTTTAAGTTACTGCCAAGGATGTATCTGGAACGCAGGCCTCGGAGTCTCAGGATGTAGCATTTCTGATTAAAATATGTTCCAGGCTCATGGATAAAGAATTTATAAACTGCGGTTAGAAATGAAATCCAATTTCTCTTTTACTAGGCATGCCCTGCTTTTGAGGGGAGGGAGTGAGGAAAGAGTGGTGGGGTGTCAGAGAATGGGGAAGGGGGTGGAGAGGAATCCTAGCAAGCTTTACGGGGAGGGCAGTGTCTGCAAGAAGCCTCACAGCCATTTGTTTCCTTCATGATGGTCATTTTGGCTGGGCTGAGATGAAATCTAAAAGCACATCTAAGTTTGCATTTTCCTGTGGCTAAGAATGTTGAAAACTTTTTCAAATATTTCTTGGTCACTTGTATTTCTTCTTTCTTTGAGTATTTTTCTTAGAATATTTTATGTATTTCATAGACATTTTCATACATGCGTAGAACGCGTTTTTGTTAGATTCACTCCCATCGTGTTCTCGTGTCTCCTTCCCATCCTCCTGCTCATCCTCTTCCTTTTCTCACTCGGTGTCCCTTCTACTTTTATGTCCTTTTTCCAAATCACTCAGTTAGGGCTGTTTACAGGAACATAGAGAAGGAATTTATTGTAGGAGCAAGGGCACCTTTTTGTGTTTGTCAACTTGACTGCATCTGGAATTAACTAAGATGAAAGACACTGGACTCTCCTATGAGGGCTCTCCCTGGTCAGATTATTTGAAGAAGGAAGACCCAGCCTAAATGTGGGTGACACTTTCTGGTAGAAGCCCAAAAAGACGTGGAAGAGGCTGGAGAGATGGCTCAGTGGTCAAGAACACTTGCTGCTCTTGCAGAAGACTTGGGCTTGGTTCCCAGCACCCACAGGATGGCTAAAAATCATCCATAACTCCAGTTCCAGGGGATTTGATACCCTCTTCTGATCTCCTTGGGCAATTCATGACATGGGTACACTTATATGCTAACAAGCATTATTCTCATACACATAAAATAAAATAAAAATAAAAATGTAAAAAAAAAAAAAAGACAAGAAAGAAGGAAACTGCTTTTTGCCTGCTTGTGGTTGCTCTTGCAGGCAAGTTCATCTACTCTGTTGTTGTGGCATTCCTTCACCAGTGGTAGAACTAACATCTTCAGGTTTCTGGTGTATTCTGAAGACCAGCAGCTCTCCAGGAATCCTGAAGGCCCTAAGTGCCTTATAAGCCCTTTGGAAGTAAAGTCTGAGACATTGGACATGGAACTACAAGGTTTAGTGTTTGTTCTGCTGGTTCTGGTCTTGTTTTGGTCCAGTATTTTCCATGCACTTTTTTTTTCCCTCTTTGGAATAGGGATGTATATTATGTGCCATTGTATGCTGGAAATACGTAGTTTCCTTTTTGACTTTGCAGAGGGTTGCAATTAAGAGATTGCCTTCAGGGGCTAGAGAGATGGCTCAGTTGTTAAGAGCACTGGCTGCTCTTGAAGAGGACCCAGGTTTGGTTCCCAGCACCCATATGGCAGCTAACAACCATCCATAACTTCAGTTCTAGGAGAATCCAGTGTCCTCTTCTGACCTTCTCAGTCACTGTACCACATAGGTGCATTTACATACATGTAGACAATACATGCATACATATAGAATTAAAAAAAAGAGTTTGCCTCGAGTCTCAGTAGAGACTTTGGTCTTTTGAATAGTATTGAGACTGTTAAAGACTATGAGTGCTTTTAAAATAGAAATAAATGCATTTTTGCATTATGATATGGTCAGGAACCTATGCAAACCAGAGAGTAGAATGTGGTGATTTGAATGAGAATGTCCCCCATAGACTCCAAGTATCTGAACACTTGGTCAGTTAGTGGCGTTGTTTGGGGAGGGTCATAGAACCTTGAGGAGGCGAGTCTCTGGGGTCGTGCTTTGAGAGTGCACAACTTTGTTCCACTTCCAGTTTTGTTCTTTCTGTTTCCTGTTTGCTTTTGAAAAAGGCTTTGGCTTTCACTGCCATGCCTCTCCTACGTGATGGACTCTTATTCCTCTCGAGCTGTGTACCAAAATAAACTATTGCTTCCATAAGTTGCCTCGGCCATCCTGTTTTATACAGTAACAGAAAAGTAACTAATACAGTTGGCAATTTTTTCTTCCTTTCTAGGCTGTCTCTAGTCAGTGTAATGACGCTGACTGTATCATTTACTGGGCAAAAGCTTTTAAATATTACATCATCCCATTTTTCAATTCGTGTGATTATTTCCTGTGCTACTGAGTTCTTTTCAGAAAACCCTCGCTTATGCCTCTGTCGTAAAACACTTTACTTATGTTTCCCTGCAGCCGTTTCAGAGCTTTTGGTCTTACATTAATATCTTTGACCTGTTTTGAAAGATTATTTTATGTCAGGTGAGAGATATGAATTTAGTTTCATGTGGTTATCCAATCTTCCCAGTATAATGCTTGAAGAAGCTATCAATTTTTCAATGTACGTTTTTGATACGGTCTTAGTTTGCCTTCAGTTACTGTGATTAAAAACACCGGTTGTGTTGGATAGATTTTGTTTTCTATTTGACACACCTGGATTGAGGGAGCCTCAACTGGGGAACTGCCTCTATTGGACCTACCTGTGGCCATGTCTGTGGGGCGTTTTCTTGATTGTTGAGTGATGTGGAAGGGCCCAGCCCACTGTGGGTGGTGTCACCCCTGGGCAGATGGTCCTGGATTATATATGAAAGCACATTGCATACAGGCCAGGAGAGCAAGCCAGTAAGCAGCATTCCTCCATGGCCTGTGCTTCAGCTCCTGCCTCCAGGCTCCTGCCCCGAGTTCCTACCTTGGGCTCCCTCAGTGAAAAACTGTGACCTGGGAGATGCAAGCCAAATGAACCAGTTTCTCTCCAAGCTGATATTGGTCAGAATGTTTTGTCACAGCAAACATGATTCCTGGATTAGACGTGTACATCACCACACCCAGCTTAAATAAAAGAAATATTGTTTGAGAGTTTCATCTCCAGTGGATGACACTATATCCTTGCATAGACAGGCAGCACTAAGTGAACTCAGTGGGTCTAACAAATTTTTATCTGAGTATCATGTAAAGCCCTCTCATGGCTCAGGAAGTAAACTTGTTGTTCTGTTTTTAAACAATAGATGGCTAAGTGGATGGGTGGATAAACAGGTGCATGAATGAGTGGGTGAGCAGATGGGTAGATGGATGAATGGACAGACAGGTGACTGGACAGGTGGATGGATATGTATCTATAGATGACAGCTAGATCAAGTAAATTTGTTCTGTTAAAGACATAGACAGTGACAGAGTGTGCATCAGGCCATTCATCCATGCCATAAAGCACTGAGTGGGACTTCCAGATACATGAAACAGCACAGCGTTTACACTGAAAAACTCAAGGGCAAGATTTTTCTTTAAAGACTATTTTCTTAATTGTTATGTGTACGTGTGTGTGTGTGGGCCCAAGTGAATGCACATACCTTCTGAGGTCAGTGGTGTGAGCAGTGAATCCTCTGGGCTGGAGGTCCAGGTAGTTGTGAGCTGTCCAACATTGATTTTGGAAACTGAACTTGAGTCTACTGGAAGAAGAACACATGCTTTTAACTGATGAGCCATATCTCTGGCCCCGAGAATAAGGTTTTTGTTGTTTGTTTGTTTGTTTGTTTGTTTGTTTGTTTTAGCAAAGTAATGCACAGTATAACTGGAGGCCATTTATTTTTAACCAAAACAAAAAGAAATATACTTCCTTTGTTAAGGCACTTGTGCTGATGAGATAGTTTGCATTGCTTGTTGCTAAGTGAAACCTGCAGAAACACCAACATGGTGCCTGAATCAGTTTAACACTCTGTCTGTGTAGCAGAATATTAGCAGTAGGTTCTTCCCTGAAGTCTATGACGTACGTAACTATGGACACTTGTGGCCAATTTAAGGGTGCTAGGTAGGAGTTCCTTCTTATGGAGTGGGCCTTAAATCCAATCAGAAAATGGCTGGTTATTCCAATAACATTGTGCCTTCATTGTACCAGTTGGCGTATTATGCCAGGCTGGACATTATTGTAGCTGGCAGCGGGCACAGCTGGGTAAAACTGATGATTACTTTTTCCCCTTGGAAGCATGCACATTACCTTTCAGTACTATCAAAGCTAGCCAGTAGGGATGAAGCTTTCAGATCAGTACAAGCTTGATTTCTCTAGTTCCACAATGTTCATTTCTTTATCAATTTCCAAAGATGGCTTGGTTGCCGTTATTTACTTTCAGACCTTGAAATCTATCATTCCATGCTCTCCTGGTTTTTAGAGTTGCTAATGAGAGATTTGATGTTATTTTCATACATTTGCCCTTGTTGATCTTTTTCCCTTAGAACTTTTAATTTTGTTTCTTTGCTTTGAATTTTTGGCATCTTGACTATAATATGTCATGGAGAGGTTCTTTGGTTATGTGTACTTGGGATTCTAATGGCTTTTGAGCTTGGATGACCATTTCTTTCTCTAGATTTGGGAATTTTCTGCTACTATTTCATTGAATAGATTCTCTATGCCTTTAGTTTTTTAAGAAAAATCTCAGTTCCTCCTTCTACCCTGTAGATTATTAGATTTGTTCTCTTGATTGCATTCTGCAGTTCTTGGGCTTTGTGGTCATATTCATTACTTTTTTTTCTTTATTGATTTTTAAATTATGTTTATTATTTTTATTTTATGTGTATGAGTGTATATTGCCTGCATGTATGTAAGTTACACCCATGTTGTGCAGTGCCCACAGATAGCAAAGGAGGGTATTGGATACCCTGGAACTGGAGTTATGGGCAATTGTTAACCACCATGTGGGTGCTGGGAACAGAAACCAGGTCCTCTGCAGGAGCAGCGAGTGCTCTTAATACCTGAGCCATCTCTCCAACCCATGTTTATTGATGTTTTGAATGTATTTATTTTCTTGACTTTGTCCTTTGTTACTAAACCACATTACAGTTATACCTGATAAAGAATCAACCTAACTCTTAACGTTATTTTAAGGCCAAGAGTGAACCTGAACTCTGAGAATAACTTGTTCCTTCAGATGGCTAATGGAACTGTGCTCTCAAGACAAGCTTCACTCATATTTTTATTGAAGCAATATTTCACCAAATCACACGAAATGTCTTCTAATTCACCATCTGGAAGCCCTAAATTTCTATTTTAAGATCTATGTTTCCTACCATATCCAAGGCCTAGTTCCTTTCTTGCTAATACAATAGTGAAGAAAAAACAAAACCTTCTTGAGAGATCAAGGTTTTCATCTGAGTTCACGCTGTAGAGGGAAGAAACAATATTTAAAAGTCATACATGTGTTAAAAATAAACTAAAACAATAGGCACTAGAAAGTCTGTGAATAGCTGTTAGTCTTCTTTTCATTACTTTAACAAATATATGAATTAATCAGCTTATAGAGAAGAGCTTTATTGTGTCTACTTTTGGAGGTTTATTCCATGGTCTGTTGCTTTTAATCCTGCCATGGGGTGTATATCACAGGAGAGTAGAACTGCTTATTTTATGGCTCAGAAGTGAAAAGACAATAGAGGAGGGGCTGGGGTCTTGTTAGCCCCATATAGATCCTTCCTCCAGTGGTATGAAGACCTCCCACTAGACCCCATTTCTTAAAGGTTTCATCAAGCCCTTATATGTGGGCCTTTGGGGTGCATTCCAGATCCAAATATAGCAAGCTCACTCTAATTTTGGATGCTGAATGAATCAGCAAATTGGTAATATTGGGCTG
The DNA here is from genome assembly GCA_035773235.1 of Eospalax fontanierii. NCBI lineage: Eukaryota > Metazoa > Chordata > Mammalia > Rodentia > Spalacidae > Eospalax > Eospalax fontanierii. The sequence continues at coordinate 17,329,083 of CM069552.1, forward strand.
CACAATGTTTGCAAAGAGGTGGACTGTTTTTCTAGGGCGATCTTGAGTTTAAACCCAGGAGAGTCATGAAGCCATGATGTTATTACAGTTGAAATAATCCTACCTTCCAGAACAAGAACCAAGACTTTTTTATGAACACAGAGTCAAGAGACCAACACTCATGTAGGGACACTTGTTAAAGTTTATTAAAAATGGAGAAATAAAAAGCCTGGTGTTTCCTTAAAGATTGTCTCCTTCATAGACTTTCTCTTTTCTCTTGAGCCATCATCTAGAGCTACAAATATATATATCAATATCAATATTAATCAAATGTTTGTCTAGGAAACATATATCTTAAAAATTTTTTATTTGTTATTTTTATTTTATGTGTATGAATGTTTTACCTGCATGTATGTAAGTGTACCACATTTGTGCAATGCCTGCAGGTGCCAAAAGAGGGTGTCAGATGGTTGTTAATCAAACTTGGGTCCTCTGGAAGAGCAACAAGTGTTCTTAACCATTGAGCAATTTCTCCTGCCCTGGAAATATATCTTAAAATAGAAAACCTTTTATCTTAACCAGTATTTCAATTGACTCAGTATGGTTGCAGTTTATATCACTGTTCTTTGGAAGCACGTGTTGATTCTTAGAACTGGGTCTGGCATTTGTCAGGGGCTATGTAGTTTGAATTCTTCCAAAAGAGGATTAGATGTGAACCATGAACCTGGGTGGGTAATTTATTTGGAAAGTAACACCAGTAGGCAGGAATAAAGAAGTGAGAAGTAAGACAAAGGAAATCGGGAAATTCTGATGCAAGTGTTATGAATGTGAAGATCAGTGCCGTGGGCAAGGGAGGTTCATTTCTACTAGGAACCCTGAGACGATAGAATGCCTCTCAGAAGTTTCCATCCGAAAGGAGGGATGCCACATTTGCCTTGGGAGCCAAGACAGGTCCCCTGGGTCTATCTCCAAAAACTGACTTGTGATGACATTGCCAAGGGCATGAGAACTCTAGTGGAACAAGTCACTCAGAACAGATAGACTACCTAGAACAAGTAGACCGCCTGGCACTCAGGACAGATAGCCATCTAGAACACAGATACACACACACACACACACACACACACACACACACACACACACACAGCATCTGGAATAGATACAGCATCTGGAACAGAAAGCTCAAACTGAGCTTTCTACCTCTGCCCTGGTCATCAAAACCCTCAGGAGACGCTGAGGATGTAGTTCAGTGGTAGAACTCTGGTACAGCTTGTTCAAGGTTTTGGGTTCATTTCCCAGCACTGCAAACAAACAGCACAACAGAAAGTCCTTATCAGTTAAGGAACACCAAACCCTCAAAAGCATATGCTCAAACCCCTAAACCCTTAAGGGAGCCTCCAAGAGATAGGATGAAACAGAACAAAAACCCCATGATACACAGTGTATATACATTTGATAAGAATATCAACATTGACAGATTCGGCACCTATCTTTAGCTGAAGACTGTCTAGAATCACTAAAAAATTCTGAGACTGCCTGGTCTTTTGGCTGCCTGGTGGATGGACACCACCCTTATGATTTCAGAGATGAAGTCCATGGTGAGACAACTGAACACCCAGCTCAGTAAGAACCACAAAGAAAGAAGGATCAGTTGACAACCGGAAAAGCAAAGCAAAACAAAATGAAATAAACAAATAAAAATGAATCAGAGATTGGCTGGAGACCAAGTTGGAGGTGGTGGAAAACTTAGAGTAGGATGGAAATGTTTATTATTTTGATGTCAGTAATCATTTTGTGAGTGTATATGTTAATACTAGTTAAATTGTACCTCTTAAGTTTGTGTAGTTTATTGTGCTAATTTTATCCCAAAATGTTATAAACGTAATCAACTGAATTGAAATAGCTGTTTTACAGAGGAACCTTAACAATTGAGCTATTCTAATAACTTCTGAACCAGAACTATGCATTAATTTTTCTGAATTATATTTAAGTTAGAATTTAAAAAAAGACTATTAAATTATACCAGTCTTTTCTGAGTACAATCAAGTGTCCATAGCTAAGCAAGGAGCACCGTGAATACACTATAAGTTTCATTGTGGTGTGTTGTTCTTTGGGAAGTTGATTATCATTTGTATCTGCCATTAACTGGAACTATAACTGAAAAACAAATCTATACTCAAACACGCTGGTGCTTAGTCCTGCATTACTCCAGCAGCTGAAACCCAGACCTTCCCTTAGTGCAGAAATGTGTACACTGTAGTCAAATAAAAAGCCAGTGTCTGTTCAATAGTTTGGCCAGTTCTTGAACACCAGAATGCCACTGTCCTAAAAGAAATAAGTCCAGTTTTCAGCTCCCCAAAAGGAGTCTAATATGTAATGAAAAGAAGTGGCAGATAAAATCAACCTGTGTGATCAGGAGTGCGTCAGCTCATCTCCCAAGCCTGAGTTTTGTAACCTAAACTATTGGTTCACTGGGCTAGATCATATTTGAGTGCTTCCTGTACTGTACTTCTGAAACTGGTCACTAGAAGCCATTCAGCATCTCACCATTAACTTACCAAATGCGGCTGTATTTTTGTTCCAAATGTTAAATATTTAATCAACTCTAAGGTGAAACCCAAATGTAATTCATTAAGCAGCTTGGTGTTGAGTCAGATGTAACGGACATGAAAAATGTCTTTTCATTAATGTCCATCGGCTTCATTGGTTCAAGAATTCTGGCTGATGGAATGAATACCAAAATTATTCTCTGTTCAAATAAACTGAGTGTGTCTGAGTAAAAATAAAATAAAATAAAAGCCAGGGGGCTTTCCAATTGCCTTTTACTAATTGTGATGTATTGATTTTCTATGCTACATTAAAGTCCACAAAGCTCTCCTTTGGCTAATCCAAAAGATGAATGAATTTAATGAGCATTTTTATTTCAAAGTGTGCACACAAGTAAAGGTTGGAGAAAGGCACATGGGAGCATACATATGCACACCCAGAAGTGCACTTAGAATACAGAGAAAAACAAATACATAGTGTGATTTTTATATAATCAGAGACCATCATCAAAGTACCCTCTGCATACCGACATTTTCTTTTTGAGACAGGGTCTCATATAACCCAGGCTGGCCTCCAACTCTTTATCAGCTGAGGTGACCTTGAACTTTGATCTTTGTGTCTCCACCCCTGAGTCTAGGATTACAGACATGTGCCTCTCTACTCCTGGTGTGGTGCCAGGGTTTGAACTCAGGTCCTGCTGCATATGACACAAGCGCTCTACAAACTGAGCTATATCCCAAGCCCCTGAATACTGGTATCTTATTTTTTGTCCTTTGTCTATGGTTTTTGAGAAAGTAGATTTCTTGAAATATAATAACTATTTAAAAAATAATTGTATGTTCTACATAGTAATTGGGGTTTTCTATTTTTTTTTTCAGGAGCCAGATTTAAGGAAAACCCCTGATGGTTCAGATCTGAAGTAAGCATTATCTCACTGAGTTTATAATCCTAAAAATCAGTAAATAGAAGGAAGGAAAAGGAAAGACTAAGCATCAACGGGGCATGTTCTGTGCACCAGGTATACCCCTGGTTTGTAGGTACGATATGGTTTTCAACAGTGTAGAAGACTTTCTTGCCCTTACATCCACGTGCTAAAATTCAGAGAATGTGGGCTTGATTAAGTTGGAGGAAAGTCTGAATTCCATGGGACATGACTGTTTTTTTGATGGTGACTGTTGTAGTCATTTTCCATTCTCAAGTTTTCAGAGAAGGGCAGAGGTCTTTCTCTTTCACTGCTTTTCTCTCAGGAAGACATGTCTTCCTCCTTAATTTCCTAGAGCAGAAGTTGGTAAACTCTGACCCATGGTTCCAGTCTGATAGCTGTCTGTTTTATTATGAGCCATAAGTTAAGCATGAATTTTATGTTTTAAATGGTTTAACAAAAGAAGAACATTTCATGTGAAAATTATGCCAACTCAAAATTTCAATGCATATAAATGAAGTTTTATTGGGACCTGGCTATATGCTTTTGCTTATATATCACAATGCCGGAACAGAGAGTATCACCACAAAATTATTTATAGAAAATTCACTTGCTGAACTCTGTCCTTGATCATAGCACAGGTTTTACTGAAGTTTAATAATAATGAAAAAAATTATAGCTTTGTTGCAACCTTACTCTTTCCTGCCAGATTGCCTTCTTGATTCTTTCTGAAACTTCCAATATCATCAATAGCCAACAGTAGATGAACTCCCTGGGCCCTTAGACTCAAGGACAGAAACGTAATTTCCCCTGTCTATGGGGCTCCCCTGAGTCCTTTCTTATTGCCACCCAAGGAACTCTCACCAGGATGGCTGACAGTGAAAATATTGGTTCAATTGAGGAGAACTCTAGTGTGTAGTCTGGACCTGAGAGTCTCCAAGACTAATTACATAATGACCTCATATCACTGCAGTCCCCTAAGTCTGATTCTCCAACTTTATGCTCTAGATTAAATGCAATGCATTCTAGCAGCGCATTTTAAAAAAATCTTTCTGAATAAAGGGGACCCAAAGTCCTGGCGTGTACTCACTTGCAGGGTTGCCTGACTCTACTGTGTTCATGTGAAAGTGGGGATCATGTTACTCACCTGAGTTTATTATAAGCACATGACGTGATGAAAACTTTGCCCAAGGTTATACCCAGCACAGTGACAAATCTGAGATGTGAAGCTGGGTCAGTTCCAAACTTTCATTCAGACATTTCTTCATGAGTAGATGTATGGTTTCTGCAAAGCGTTCTGGGTTCATAGATTTCCATGTAATGACGCATGTGAACTTTGGAGGGTAATTATGTGCTCATACTCTGATACCAGCTAAAACTGGATTTGAGTCATCATTTTTTTTATTTGTTAAATAAGGAATGTTTCTTTAGAATATCTATTAACATTTCTGGCTTCATGTACAAAATGACAATGATAATTGTATTTACAGGAACGCTACAAAAACTTATATAACAGCATGTTTATTGCCTTGCACACAGCAAGTGCTTAATCGCCATTAGCTGTTATTTCATTATAACTGGATAAAGGAAGAATTCCCAGACAGTGATGGTTAACTCTTCCCACCATTTCGCTAATATTATTTCAAGTTTAAAATTTTTTAAAGCGCAGATGTGCATTATTGAATTCCCCTTGAATTTTGCTGTGCTTTTGAACGCTGCCAAATACATTTCAAGGTTGCAGTGGGCAAGGGCCACATTGGGGAAGAATCACTGTGACAACCACTGGTGGCTTTTTTGACAAGGTCTTGGGAGTCGATGATGTTCGGGGAAAAGGAGGCTTCAAAATGCTCTTCATGATCCATTAGGCATGAGTCATTAGCCCAGCTGAGAAGCACAATGAGACATTTGTAGGAGTCGGTACTATCAGCAGCCTACAATAAGCCCATTCTTGTCACCACGGATTCTTAACATCTCAGTTCTAAGAACTGCAGAGATGGCTGACACTTTATTTCAAAGGACAGGCTGAGCACACTGCTCTCTATGCGAACATTAGCAAATGTACTTTTAAAGTCTTAAAATGTTTCCACGTGGGACAGTGATATTAAGAATGCGCTGTGGCATTGATGTGCTGGGAACAATATTAAACAGCAGGATAGATTCTGTTAATTTCCTAATAGTAACTTCTTATTTTCACAATGCTCTGACAAACATTTACATCCTTATGCAAAAATGCCTAATTTATCAGTAATGTATATTTAGGCCACACCCCATGGGATCACCAGCACATCTATAAACCCTGTCAGTGTATCCTGGACCACTTTTTCAGCTTTTTTCTCTTTATTGAGGTTGTTTTCATATAGTTATTTTCTTGTTGAACAATTACCTGTGATAGACTCTAGATGGGGTTATCATTCTATCTCAAGATATGTGTGAAGGCAAAGGTAAGAAAATGTAAGTAACTCTTTTCTCAAACTTTCCTAGCTAGAATAAAATGAGGTTCACAGCTATCGAAAGACATTTAAGTTATATAAATGTACATGTGGATGTCAAATAGTTAATTTGGTGTGAAATGCTGAGACTAGAGTGGAAAAGTCGTTACTTTCTGAATAGTTTTAGACATCAACCAGATTACTGAGCGGGGTAGAGGACAGGGTTTTTATTCTAGACAGGGTCTCACTCTAGGGCCCAGGCTAATGTGGAACTTGCTATGTAGCACAGGCTGACCTTGAATTAATGATCTTCTCACCTCAGTCTCCTGAATGAAGGTACTCCAGGTATGCTTTATCACATCTGGCTGGGTTACTATTTTTAAGAAGAAATCAACTTGGGGATGGAAAGATATCTCAGTTGGTAAAGTGCTCGCCACATAAGCATTAGGACCTGGGTTTGATCCCCAGAACCTATATAAAACAAAAAAGCCAGGCATATCGGCAGGTGCTTATAATCTCAACACTCGGGAGGTAGAGGCAGACAAATCCCTGACCTACCCTCTATGCTAGTGAGAGACCCTGTTTCAAAACAAAGAAACAACCCCCATCCCCCGCCACAAGGTATTCTGTGCCTAATAAGACACTTGAAGTTGAACACACGTCTCACACACACACCACACACACACACACACACACACACACACACACTCACACTCACACAGGGCCCAACTCCAAAACAAGCTAATTGTATCTTGTCTGTCAGATTGCCAAGAAGGAAATCAGTAAGTGTGTATAAAGAACATCCTTAAGTGAAAATTTTCTCCATTACCGGTCACAAATTTCATCACAGACAGAGACTCCAGTCTTGAAGACTCATCTTTGGCATATTTCTCCCCTTTATTCTTGTAATTTCTAGTTCCAAGTTATTTCTCTATCCCGCTATTATGTTTAGAATCTGAAAAGTCTCCCATAGGAGACACTTGAACTTGGCCTCAAGTTGGTGGCGCAGTTTTGGAAGGTAGTGGAAATTTTTGGACGAAGCTGGTCACTGGGAGCATGCCTTTCAGTGTCTGCTGTAATGTCGTCCACTCCCAATGCCATGATGCTCTGCCCAAGTACATGGGGCCGAATGACCATGGACTGGACTCTTGGAAACAGTGAGCCAGAATATATCCTTCTGCCCTTCAAGTTGATCTTCTCTGGTATTAGGTCACAGGGATGATAAAACTAACACTCACCATTTATTCTTTTTTTTACTGTATATTATTGTATTTTTGCATCTTTCTCAATACACTGTGATCATATTTGGATGCCTTCCCTTATCTGCACCTCCCAATAGTCTCCTCACTGGATTTCATGCATTCTGGCATGTATATTAAGACTAGTAACTTAAGTTTGTGTCCCCAGATGTCTCTCTATGTGAGTTCATTCACTGAAGCCTATCTAGCATTTCCCCCTTAAAGAAGACCAACTCTCCTTCACCCAGCAGTGATCAGTAGCCATGTTCCTCAGCTAAGGTAAGGGTTTCTTACCTATTTCTCCAGTTCTAGGTTGGGTTTTGTCTGGTTTGTGTTTGTATGGGTCTTGTGAGTGCTGTCACCATTGCTATGAATTCATATGAGCAAATTCCCAGCTGCCTCGAATGGTCTCCCATCACCCTGGGCTCTTACAAACTTTCCTCCCTGTCTTCACAATGCTCCCTGAGCCCTGGGTGGCTGAGATTTAATATACAAGTGCTCTTCAGGGGTGATTACTCTGCAGTCTCTTAGTCTCTACATTTTGGCCAGTTGGCACACATTCGTTATTGTCATCTTTTAAAAAATATTTTACTTACTATGTTTATTTTATGTCTATGAGTGTATTATTGCCTGCATGTGTGTAAGTGCACCTGTGTCATGCAATTCCCTCAGAAGTCAGAAAAGGGCATTAGATCCCCTGGAACTGGAGTTATGAATGGTTGTTAGTCACCATGTGGGTGCTGGGATTCGAACTCCAACCCTCTGTAAGAGCAGGCAGTACTCTCAACCATTAAGCCATCTCTCCAGCTCCATTATTGCCATCTTAACGATGAATGAGACCCTCATTCACGTTTTTCCTTGCCTCAATGGCCTCATCTCCCCAGCAGCTCTGTTTTTCCTTTCCCTGTCATTTACACACCTGAGCTACTTGGACCACGGTAATAGGCAGTTTTGGTCATGTCATCACATTCTTAGAAATCCTCACCTCGTTAGAACAAAACATCAAGTCCTTAACAAGACTTGGAAGGCCTGTATGGTGTGACCCCTCCACGCATTTCTACAGGCTCATTTGTCACCACCACCACCCTCTGAGGGGCCTTCTGTGTTTTATCTGCAACCTCACTTGGCAAGTAGGTTTTCCCCGTGTTACCTTTCTCATGATACCTGATATTTTTCTCCATTGGACCCCTTCTCCACAGCTGTGTATTTTTGAGGGTATCATTGTACGTCTTCTGACTCTCTAGAGCTCTGTGAGGAAAACAGCACTTTATTTTGTCCACTGTCATTTCTCCATTGTTTTGGGGAAAGCCTGGCACACTGTAGAACCTCAGTTCATGTCAACAGCACAGATTTTCAGACAGTTAAACAAAAAAAATAGACGAATGGGATTAATTTAAGCCCATCATGCCAAAGTTATGTAGGTGGGGAAACTCACTATTTTTGACTCCTACTGAACAGTTTATAAACCAGATGCCATCCCCCAGTCGTAGTGTTTATTATAGCACCAGAGAAGATAACTACAACGCTCTTTCTCTGAGGAAAAGTGACAGGTCTTTAAATTTCAGATACAACACTTTTTATTAGTTTAATTCTTTGGCAATTTCACATGTGTATTTAATGAATTCTGGGTATTTTGTCTCTCCACATCTTCTCATCTCCTTCCTACTATGTCCACCCCCTTTCTGTCCCAGATTCATGACTTTTGGTTTTGTTGTGTCACCCACTGGAACGTAGGCCTATAATCCCAGACACTCGGGGGGCCTAGGCAGGAGGATCATAAATTCAAAGCCCGCCTAGGCTACAGATTGAGCTCAAGGCCAGCATGGGCGATTTGGCAAGGGTCCATCTCAAACAATGAAAACAGAGATGTAAGTACAGCCCAGTGGCCAGGTACTTGCTTAGTAGATGTGAGGTCTTAGGTTCAGTTGCTAGTACTGTACAACAGACAAACAGCAGATCCTATAACTGGGAGTCTGTTCTAGGCGGCAGTATCAGCCATGACAATGCTCACTTTGTTACTGAGATTACTTAATCTAAGACTCATTTTAATAACTGAAAATATGGTTATACTATGTTATTAGAAATTAGCAATTCATGTTTATTTTTAGTCTGTAAATTTGTCATTGAAAGACAAATTAATTTCCCCAAGATTATGTAAATTTCTGACTGTCTTTGTTCAGCCCAAGTTAGCATGTAATTAAAAAAAAATCTTTGAAGACTTTTATTCCAAAATACATTTGAGTGATCCTTTATAGTATTTATTATCTAGAATATATTGTTTAGATGTAGTTTGCTATTAATGGCAATTCAAGTGATAACTCTCACTTAGAACTTTAATTTACAAACTTAACTAAATAGGCCTTAGCATATATAACAAAATGCATGAAGTCCAGTGTGTGGGGGGCTATGGAGAGTGTGGATGGGAGAAGGGTCTAAATATGATTACAATGCATTGTATGAAATGCACAAAATTCAATAAACTATACATTGAGAAAAAACCCTTTTCATTTAGGGCATAGTTAAGATTGACTGTAAGGATTACATGTGACACGGTACATATTGTGATGATGCCGTGATATCACTGCTTAAAGGAAGGTCTGGTTGGGGAGAGGCAAGGGGTAGCTGGTGCAAGTGTTCCCAGAACTTTGGAACTGGGAAGAACCAGGACTTCCTTTTCTTCTTGGAAACACCTGCACAGAGAAGAGCAGAGCATGCCAGTGTTTCTGCAGGAGTAGAGCTGGCATCTTACAGTCTGCTCTCTTTACTAGATGTACTTGGTATTTTCCTGGTTGTGAGTCTTTTGAGTCCATCTAACCCAAGAGTAGTTATATGCATGTCCTCCCCTTCCGCCCCCTGCTGGGAATCAAACACAGGGCCTTGCACATGAGCATGTTTTCTATCATGGAATCATACCCCTAGATCCCTTTTTATGATATATATTCGATGCACTGTGAGTTCTTATTTATACACCACTGAGGCACTGGGCAAGTAGCTCAGAGGTAAAGCCCTTGCCTAGCATGTTTCCTTCCTCAGCTCTGTGAATGTAAGCAAAGCAAAACAACTGCAAAGATTCAGGATGATTATCCTTACAATAGAAAATCTCAAACTAAATAAAAGCCACTCTGGGGTGCTGGATTAACCCTGTGATGAAAACGGCACTCTGTATCTCACAGATGAAGAAGCTGGGGACCAGTGAGGTCAAGTTCATTATTTACAGCCACACAGGCCCGAGGAGCAGGACTGGATGAAAAGGCTATACAAATTGTAAAGTCTAAACCTTTTTCTCTACAAAATTCCAACACCCCTTCTTCCTTCTTTCTTCATTTATAACCACCCGTTTTATTTCCTTGAAACAAAGGGAAGCAATGAGGAGAACATTGTTCCAGCTTCTCCGTGACAAACAGGACCAATGCCCGCATGCTTTGCGGTTGTGATTTTTAGAGACTAGGAAGCGTGATCTTCTCCCAGTCCCCTCCCTGCGTTCTCTGCACACCGGACGCCGCAGCTGTGCTCTGCTCAGGAAGTTCAGATAGCTTCTGTTGCTTTCTCTCCCGGTCATCCTTTCCGCTTCCTGCTGGATTATTCTCCTCAGTACAAACATGCTACCTGCTCCCTCTGACCTTCAGAAAGCCGTATTCCAGGTGCTCTCAGCCATGTGCATTTTTCTTCACGGCAGACTCCCTGGAAGTCCTGTCTGTGCTCTATGTCTATGCAGTTCACTCTGTTCATGTCTGCCCTCCCCAGGTCCTGAAACTGTACTTGCCACGGTCGCCAGTCCCATATTTGACGGATTCTGTTGTTGCTTCTCAATCCTCATCTCATGTGGCTTTTCAGTCACTTTGGAGCAGGTGATTACTCTTTTTATTGTTGATGAAATGTTTTCTTCCCTCAATGTTTATTTATTTATTCTTTTACAGGGTTTCTGTGTTACTTTCATGTAGCTGTGACTAAAAAGATCTGAGAAAACAACTTACGGGAGGCACAGTTTATTTTAGCTTATGGTTTCAGAGGATTCATTCTGTAGTTGCTCAGCTACGTGTGGATGGTGGGAATCGGTAGAGGAGAGTGTTTACTTCATGGCAGACAGGAAGCAGAGAGAAAGGAGCAGACTGGGAACCCATTATAACCTTCAAAAGCATATAGCCAGCGATCTGCTTTCTCTAATTAGGCTCCAACCTCCTCAAACAGGGCCATCAGCTGAAGGACAAAACAGGAGCCTATTGGGGCATTTTATATTCAAATCACAGCTATCTTTTTAAAGTAGCTCAGGTTGACCTAGAACTCATGATCTTCCTGACAATTGCTCCCAAATTCAGGGCTTACAAATCCAGGTTATCATGTCCAGCTACCTCACATAATTTTAAGATATTTAATACTCTTCTTTTCCCTCCTATGTCATAGGATGCTTTGTGTGTGTGTGTGTGTGTGTGTGTGTGTGTGTATAGGTATGCATGATCATGTGTACATAAACAGAATCTCAAGTGTCATCCTTTATTACTCTCCACCTGCTGTCTTGAGACAGGGTATCTCTGGCTGACCATCAAGCTCTCAGGATCTCTCTGTCTGCCTGCATTGCTGGAGTTACAGGCACATACAGCTTTTTACATGGGTGCTGGGGATTAGAACTCAGGACCTACTACTTGCAGAGCAAGTGCTCTTATCTCCCCAGTTCCATTGGGTACTTTTAAACAAGAGTCCCTTTCAACCTACTTTTCTTTTCTGCTCTAATTAGGGCTCAGACACCTCTTCTTTCATCCATATGATGTCATTTAACCCAAGGTTTTCATTCCTGTGTATATTCCAAAGGCTTCTCATTGTACACACCCTTTGAGTTCCAGGATGTGCCTATGAATGAGTGATAGATACAGTCCTCACTGTACTATCACAGAAGCCCAAACAAGAGGATTTGAAGGAATCTCACCTTAGCTTGGACTGTCTTTCACTGCTCTCATCACATTTCTTCCTTGTGGTTGGAAAAATGTCCTTTTTCTAGGACTCAAAGTCCACAGACTGTTTGGTTGATATGCAGACTGTATTTTACATATAAATGTTCCTCCCCAAAGGGTCCCTTATGAACTACATTGGAATGCCACTATGAGTGCCAAGACTTCAAACAATTTCATAAAGATTTGAATTAAAAGTTGGAAATGAAAACTGCTCATTGCAAATTGGCTTCTCTGCCTTCCCAGGAGTCAATTTCTACTTTCAAAAAGGAAAAATCAGGAGTATTACTTTTTGGTTATTAAACATATGAGTGACACCAGAATTTCAGGTTGTGTTTTACAGAGGTTTGTGATTTAAAGCCTCAGATACTTATTATGGTATGTATGGTTGTTTAAAATGAATAAAATATCTGAAGAATCATTTACCTCCTGGGAAAAGTAGATGAAATCAATTAGGATATATCAAAACACAATATGGCCAGGTTTTTGTGGATCATCTACAAGATTGATAGAGATGCTTCGTCTTTTATCATGTGGTAAATTTTTATAGGTGGTTAAGACCGCTTCTTTTCTAACTTTGGTGGTGATATTTGACGTACTTACTATATTAGTGGTTTATAAGGGGGCTAAAATTCAAGTGTAAAACAGGGCACGTTTGTCCAGTGTGCAGCCATCGGGGAGACTTAGATAATATTAAAACAGACATGGGCTAGAGAGATGGGTTAGTGCAGAAGCCTAGCAATCTGAGTTTGATCCTTGAAACCTACCTAAAAAACTGAATCCAGAGGCTTGCGTCTGTAATCCTGGCACTCCTATGGAATGATGAAGGAGAGACAGGAGAATCAGCTGGAAGCCCGTGGTGCAGACAAGGAGGCCCTGCCTCAAAACAAGGTGGAAGATGAGAACTGACTCTGGAAAGTTCTCTGAGCTCCACACCTCCACATATGTGCCATAGCATGTATGGACCTCTTTACATACATACATATACATACCATCGCCACCTCCACCAATAGTAACAATAAACCAGGCATAATCATATTATTAAGCATACCTTTACTGATATACAATACCTAAGGGAAATTTCATATTTGGGCTGACTATGTGTGATTTCTTTGATATTCCCCAGTTTAGGGATCGTGAAATTTGTCTTTCCAGACAGTGTTGCGTTGGGGAGAAGTCTGAACAGTACACATTCTCTGGGAGGGTCACATAAGTATCCTCATGTTTGTTTGATATTTTTGGATTGATGTGTAAGAGTTGTGTTTGTTAATGGGGTTTGGTGTGATAACCCAACATCTTCATGTATGATACACTGGTCGAATATGGGTTCTTACATTTATTTTCCTTATCATTTAAAATTTAATTTTAAGGCCAGCAGACAGAGTAACAGGCTTCACTGTGGCATTTTCATATGTTTATGTCAAACTTTGTTCTGATTTGTCTCCTCTCCTGCATGGTCCTTCCTGTGTCCCTTGTTCGGCTTTGACTGGTCCTTTCTCCTGTAGTCACCCTTTGGGATTTTTCCTCATCTTACCCTCTATTTTCTCTCTTCCCTAAGAGCTCTTCTTCTTCTTCTTCTCTCCTGATCTTCTTTCTAGTTTCATGATCCTTAGGATTTTTTATGTGTATTTGAAGCTTTTGAAGATTCTGTCCTCTAGAGCTTCATAAAACAATAAAACATAATAGATTATTGTGAACAGCAATCTTCTGACCTACTATGGGGCATTAGAACTTATTTCTCCTGTCTATGTTTTGGTACACATGACCCAGAATTCCCTTTATCTCTTCGCCTTATTCTTCCCAGTTTTAGTGATCACAAGTCTACGTTCTGATTGGCTCTTTTTGCTTCGACATATGAAAAGGACATATGTTTATGTTGCTGTGTCTGGATTATTTTGCATCATGTCCTCTAGTTTTATCTGTTTTGTTGCAGACCTAGTTATGTGAGAATTGGGCCTGAATAATATTCCGTTGGGCCTGAACAATATTCCATCGCAGATATATACATCATCTTTGTCCATTTATCTGTTTGTAGGCACCTAAGTTGATGCCATATTTTAGTTATTATGGACAGTGTTACAGTAAGTATGTACAGGTTTGTCTCTGTTGACTTCATTTCCTTTGACATTTACCCAGAAGTGGGATAGCAGTGCCATATGTCATGTTTATTTCTAACAAACTCCACGTCTGTTCAAAATAGGGACTAGATCTTCATTTATTTTGTAGCCTAGCAAGGTGCACATGGTTTGGCACATATCTAGACCTATAATAAAACTTGCTGACTGGAAGGGAACCAGACAGAATGTAGAAAATTTTACGAGTAACTTTTAAAAATGTTTTATTTCCAGGTGGTTCAAGAATCTTAACTTTTTGGATTTATTTATTTTGGTTTTGTGTGTATGAGTATTTTACATGTGTGTATATAAGTACACGTGTGTCATGTAATACCCGTGGAGGCCAGAAAAGGGTGTTGGATTCCTTGGAATTGGAGTTATGGACAGTTAGTGGTCACGAGGGTGCTGGGAACTGAACCCAGGTTCTCTGCAGGAGCAGTCAGTGCTCTTAACTGCTGAATCATCTCTCCAGCCTCCTCAAGAATAACTTTTAAAGCGACAACAAAAGGTCTCAAACATAGATGGGCCATATTGTTTCCAAGAAAAATGAATATCCTGATTCTCACCTAACTATGATTGGAACTAAGACATGGAATTTGGGAACTGTAGGTGAGGAACAGGTATGGTAAGGCAGTTCTGTGAGTATTTGTCAGAACATTCCAAGAGCATTACGAGAAACTTAAGGTACAATAATTTGACGGGCCATCCCAAGCATGATGAGCTACTTACAAATAACCAGGGAACTGCAAAAATAGAGAAACTGACAATTTGTGTTTACATAGTATCTTCACATTAGTAAGGGCAGTGAAAAACTACAGTTATAAAGAATATAGACGAAGCACATGAATTTGCTCACTCTGATTCTAGTTTTATACATTAAAAAAAAGACAAACCAGTGCACACTTTAAGAAGTCATAGAATGTCAGGTCAATCCAAAGAGGCTCGGAGGGGTTCTGGGGTGGCATTGATCAGCTGTTGGTTACGCAGAAATATTTAACTTATAAAGAGTTATCAATCTGAGCAATTATGGTTTGTGTACTTTTTTGTAGGCCTTTATTATCCGTTAATGAAAAAATGAAAAACAGCTAACCAAAATAAACTGTAATGCTGGGTTACTCAATGCCCTGAGTTGCTGGAGTCCACCAGAAAGTTCAAAGAGCATGCCAGGAGAGACTGAGGAGTGTGACCAAGATCTGTAGGCAAAACACTCTGGTTCTTTCAACTCACATACTTCTTAGACTCCTGAGTTTTCATCAAGCTTGAAGGATTCTGGGTATTAGGTGTGTAAGAAGGGCCAGGCTGTTAGAGGGACACATCGATGAGGAGGCTTTACAAGTAATTTGGACTTTCCAACCTGAAAAAGCAGCAGCACAGACTTATTTATCCTCCTTCCAGCTTTTTCAGCGAGAAGGGACAAAGCCCGGAGCTGACTTTGGGCTGCTCATTTTACTGCTTTCAGAGATTTCAGGACTTGCTGGAGCTGTTCTCAAAAGATTTTTCTGCTTTTATTTTATGTGAATGAGTGTTTCACCTACGTGTTTTTAAGTGCATCCCTGCTGTGCGATGCCTTCCTGAGGAGGCCAGACAAGGACATGTGACCCCTGGGACTGGAGTTAGGGATGGTTGTTAGCACCATGTGGGTACTGGGAACCGAACCTGGATCCTCAGCAAGAGTAACTGGCCCTCTTAACCACAGAATCAAATCTCTGTAAGTTACAGCAGACGGCAGAAAAAATAAAAACCAACGATGAAACCAAATATGGCTATCAGCTGGCTTCTTATCACGGTGCCTTAGAAATGTTATCGCATCTTCTCAAGTCTTTGTCCTACTGTATTCACAGCAGAAAAAGGAACAGGAAACTCAGACACCTAGTTAGAGGGTAGGATGATGTCCTCTGATGGATGAAGAGGTGAGCAGAGGTACTGGTCCCTGAGTGCAAAGGGGAAAAAATTTACTGGTGCTTATGAAACACTGGATACTTTTCATATGTTGCCTAATCTTAATTTTTGCATTGATATTATAAAGATGATTATTGTACTTGCTAATTTACAACAAGGAACCCATCCATCCCAACATTAATGAATGGCATTAATGGTTGCTTGTTTTGATTTGATTCTAGTCTATCTTTTTTACCTTCTGCCAGGCAGAGGTAGCTGTGGTAATATGACATACATTGTCCTTATAGTAGTTAACTTAGGCTAATTAGTAACTATTACACTACACAGTTATCAAGTGCTAGAAATAGGGCATGAAATTAGGTTATTAGAAATAAGCTACAAGCTCTTCCCAGATGCGAAGCTGTCTTTCCACAAAGGCTCACAAAACTGCACTAAAAGGAGATGTGGGATGTGGGAAGTCTTCCTTGCACAAGCAGTCCAAGTGTGGCTATGTATTACGATGTCTTCTTCCCAGAAGATGAAGATCTGTGTGTGTGTGTGTGTGTGTGTGTGTGTGTGTGTGTGTGTGTGATCAGTTCATGGAAACCCTTGAATTACTCACCTAAGAATTTGTTCTTAATTTGGTATACAATCAGGGGGCTTTGAAGAACCTTGATTGAAGGTGATCAGGGCTGTGCTTTTAGAAAAATCAATGCATACATTAGAAGGTGAAGCCCTGAGTGTAGGCACTCTCTCACACTACTAAAAGTGGAATGACTTTATTGCCTCTTTGCATTCCCTCGACCTTTTCTCAATATCAATTGGGAAACCTACTGTTATTGAACATTTAACACCAGGCATTCTTTTTCCTGAAAGATGTCTGAATAGTAAGGCTAAGATTCCAAACTTGTGCATACACTGTATGAAAGAAGATGTTTTAATACCGTGAAAATCAGCGAAATGATTCAGTGAAGGCTGAAACCTAAAAACCCCTACACACTATTAAGTGACTTTTTCCCTTAGGTGACTTTGAACCAGATAGAAATAAGAACTATGTTGCAATGAAATGATATATAAAATACAGATAATATACAGTAGAATTTTAAAAGAATTCCACACAATAAGCAGAATATATATATATTTCTTGTCACATTCTTCTTGCTAACGCTAGAGGTCACTCAGACCCTGTCTTTATCGGGTGTCCTATTCATCTTCATTTAAGTGACATCGGAGTTCCTGTTGTGGAATTCTGTTATATATATATATATATATATATATATATATATATATATATATATATGAATTATACAGCTTTCCTCTCTTAACCTGAGAATGTTAGTTTGTAACATTCTCTATTACACTGATAGTTTAATTGACAAATTAACTTGTGTTAGTTTGCCAGATACTGGCACAAAGGAGATTTTTCTTCATCACCTCAATGGTTGATGTCAGCAATACAGAAGGCAGGTTGATTGGATGCAGAATGATTCTAATTTCAGGAAAATCGATGTTATAACTCACAGTGTTCAGACTGCACTTTTTCAAGATGTTATATGTTCAGTCATATGAAGTTTACTCAATTTTTGCTTAGATTCAACATTTTTATTAGTCTTTTATATACATTCAACTATTAGATTATTTTTTGTATTAATTAGATTGTTCAGTCAATTATCACTTTTTTATTTTGGTGTTTTTGAGACAAGGTCTCAATACGTACTGCAGAGTGGATGGGAGCTTAATGTGTAGCCCAAAGTGGCCTTGAGCTCAAGATTCCTCTGCCTCAGCCCTCTGAATAATGGGATTACAGGTATGCATCACCACATTCAGTCCCATTAGCAGTATTTTATCAAATATACATGGCGTGAAATAAGTGAACAGAGAGGTGATTGATACTCCAACTGGCTGATGTTTTTCATATATGCCTATAACTCTACTATGAAACATTAGAAATGAGTTTACTTGGCTGGGTATGATGGTGCATGCCTGTAATTCCAGCATTCAGAAGACTGAGGCAGGAGGACCACAAATTCGAGGCCAACTTGTAGTGAGATCATGTCTCAGGGAAAAATCAAAAGAAAAGAAATGGATTTACTCAAGTTCTTTAGATAGTGAACTCTAAGAAAAGCCTGGTTTCTTAGTTTGCTTCTCTACTGCTGTGATAAAAACACTGACCAAAACCAACTTGGGGAGGAAAGGGTTTATTTTATGTTCTATCTCTCAGGTCACAGTTCATCACGGAGGGAAGTCAGGACAGGAAGCTGGAGGCAGGAGCTGAAGCACAGACTGTGGAGGAATGCTGCTCATTGGCTGGCTCCCCTGGCCTGTGCTCAGCCTGCTTTCTTATACAACACAGGATCACCTGCCCAGGCATAGTACTGCCCACAGTGGGCTGGGTCCGCCTACATCACTCAACAATCAATAAAATGCCCCATAGACATGGCAACAGTCCAATCCAATGGAGAAATTCTTCAGTTGAGGTCCCCTCTACCCAGGTGTGTCAAACTGAAAACGGAAGCATACAAGGTGCTGATTTTCTCCCACTTTTTATGATTTTCTTTCTCCTTCTAACTCCTGGTTTCCACGTAACTAGCACTTACATGGCATGGAGGTGAATGGTTTTTCTGGTCATACACTGGTGATGACCTCAAACTGCTTGCCAAAACAGAGCATTTTCATACAGTTTTCACAGAGTATTTCATTGATAAAGTTTGCTGTGAATGTAAATTCATAGCCAGCTTTCAGACTCTTCGGACTTTTTGATTTTCTTTTAGTTTCCTCCACAGTTAAGAGCCTCAAATCTCAGTATGATTCAGAATCAGCCAGAGGATTTCAAACCCACATTTCTGGACCAGGTCTTCAGAGCTTCTGACTCAGGAGTTTTGGGAAGAAGTATGCTGTATTAGTTACTTTCTACTGCTGTGATGGAACACTGTGACCAAGGAAACTTACAAAAAGAAGAGTTTATTTCGCTGATGGTTCCAGAGGGATGAGTCAGTCAGGGTCTGGGGACATGGGACATGGCTGCAGGAAGTGGCAGGAGCAGAAAGCTGAGCACTTACCTCTCCAGTCTCCAAAACAGGCACAGGAAGGAGGGAGGGAGGGAGAGAGGGAAAGAGAGAGAGAGAGAGAGAGAGAGAGAGAGAGAGGATGTGGAACTCTATGACCTCCAAACAATACCACCAACAGGGTCAATTGTTCAAATACTTTGAGCCTATTGGGGAGATTCTCATTTAAACCACCACATCTGGCAAAGTTTATTCCTAGTAATTTCTCATGCAATGGGAATGTTTAAGCCCTTCTTGTGTACTGCACTGCATTTGGAGTTGAGAGATTCAGCATTTGCTTTTAGTTCTGTCACAAGCTAGTCATGTGAAAATGGATCTGTGTTCTTCCATATGTAACATTCTTATTTTATAGGTTTGCTTATAACTCCATGATGGTCATTTCAAAATAATCGCAAACTGTTATTTCTGGTAGACACTCTTTTGATTTATTTTTATTTTTTGTGTATATGACTTTTTGTGTGCATGCATGTAAGTGCACCTGTGTGTGTAACGCCCATGGGGGAGCCAGAATATGGTGTTGGATCGCCTGGAACTGGAGTTACAGATGCTTGTTAGTTAACACATGGGTGCTGGGAACCAAATCAGCATCCTCTGCAAGAGCAGCCAGCGCTGTTAACTGCTGTTAACTTCTCCTGTCCCCTCTGACAGACTCTTTCATTCCCCAGTCTCTTGTCTTCTATGTAGTCTAACTTGGAATTCCAGGAAGACACTGTATTCTTGCTTTTGTATATGCTATGTTCCAGATCCTCTTTCCCTATGAATTAACTTGCCAACTCCTGTTCGTCCTTAAAGTATCAGTTTAACAGGCATCATTGAGAAGCTTTATCCAACCTGACCCTGTTCCAATACTTCTTAACAGAGCTGGTTGTTCCTTGTAAGGACTTTTCCTCTTACCTTGGACATACTGCTTTTCATTCCATTATAGGGCTCAGAGGAGATAGAATCTTCCTCATCAGTGCGTCCCTGCTATCTAGTACATTTTTAGCACAAAGCTAGAACACAGTAAATGCTTAATACATTATTAAGTTCACATATTTACATATGTTTTCCTTTCTATACTACGAGTTCTAAATGGATATCTTGGTCATTTTTGTTTTTTTTTGAAAAAATCAATTTTTATCACATTATCAATAAATTTTAATGAATATTAAATTGCACAAAGAATAAAAAAAAGATTAGGATAAGAAAAGCTTATATTTCTTCTGAAGTACTTCAAGGTTCTAAGTTCAATCCTTTGTGTTTTGTATTGTATGGTTTTTATAATTGGATGTGATTTCAATAACATTTAACATGTAGGAGCACTTTTATTCCAGGGACTATTCTAAAAACATTTCAGGGATTTCTTTTTGCAATTTTTACAGTGACTTATAGTATAAGTGTTATGTTATCTATGTTTTACAAAACAAAACCTCCAAGGTTTAACAAAGCAAGGTCATATATTTAGTGATGAAGCTGGGATTCACACATATTAGATTATTCTATTTAAAGCAATTTCACGAAGAGAAAAACCTTTAACCAATGGAATCAAGTTGCTTAACACAGTATGGAAAAGTCAATAAGAGCAGAAGACAATGAATGTCCTTGTCCCAGAAATAAGGTGGAAACAAGTTGTTTGGGATTGCTCTAGGATTGAGTGACTTTGTGAAGGATTGATAATGCACCACAGCTTTATGGTAGGATGAGCAGACATGTACATCACATGTTCTTGGTTCTGTGGAAGAGCTCAGTCCAACAGAATTCCTGTTCTGCTGTGAGATTAAAACTCAGGCTAAAAGGATAGTTCCTTCTGGGTGAAATGAGTCCTTCATGTACTTCATGTTCCTAGAACCCTGGATCTTTAAGGTCAAGACTTAAGAAGATTGGGTTTTGCCTGTAGGATGGTAGGAGCACTTGTCTCAGTGCCTGCGTAGTTCTGCATACCAATATCTCATCCAAATAGCAAGGAACGTTGCTCTAGTTTAATTTTATATGGAAGTGGCTTACAAGGCCAGTTTAATTTGGCCACCAGATTCCAGTAAATAGAATCTAGGCTCCATTCACTTATCATTAGTGACTTTATCAATAGTGACTTAATGAGTCATTAACCTAGGCATTTGTAATTAGGAGTCTTATACTAGGTCCAAACACCTGTTCCCCTACCACTTAAAGCTGACTTTGAGACAAAGGCTTGATATTGGGTACTATGGACTGAATGACTGAATGAGGGTTGAAATCCTAAACTCTAATCTTCATGTGATGGTATTTGGAAGTGGAGCATCTGTTGGGTAATTAGGATTAGATTTGTTGGGTAATTAATTAGGAGGCCCTCATGATGAGTTAAGTGGCTTTATAGAAAGAGGAAGAGTCAGGAGTTCATTCTCTTTCTGGCCCCGAGGAGACACCCAGAAGATGCTGTCAGTAAACCAGTAAGGGGGTCCACAAGAAGAACCAAACCAGGCTGACCTCAGACTTCAAGCCTCTGCAACTGTAAGAACAAATATTTATTGTTTAGGTCACAGTATCTTTAGTTATAGTAGCCTAAACTGACTAAGCTAGAGTGAGTTTATTTGCGAGGTAATCATGGAAAACAGTAGTGGAAGAATAAGGAGAGGGAAACAAGGAAGGAAGAAAACAACATGCGTCAACGGGCTGCTTACTGCTTAGAACTGTCCCACCGTGCAGGGGATAGATCCCAGGGGAGTGCTTGCCTGGGACTAAGAAATTGGGACATTCATGCAAAGATTTTCATCCTCTCTAGGATGAGAATTACCTTGGGGGCACGGAGTCCCCCTCATTTCTGTATTGAATCTTCTCCTGGTTGAGCTGCTTTTCCATTTTTATTCTTGTTTGAGAAAACAGTACAGAGAGGCACTATGTGGCACTGACCAAAACAATAACAAAAACCAAAAAAACCCTGTCCGGCACGGTAGTGCTGAAGTTAGTGTACGGCATCAGTAAAGTTCATCACATCGTCTGATACCCACCAGTAAAACGGTTCCACAAAAGGCAGCAAAAACCAAAATGATGAAATAAGTCATGTCCCAAGAATTCTTTTTACATTGTGATTATGCATTTGTGCTTTGGGAGAGATTACAACTACATCAAGTGAGAATCAGCTTAAGTTTGGTGCGAATGTCAACCTCTCCTCCCTAAGTATTTGCCAGAAAAGTATTTGTCCTGAAAGTTTTAAAAGGACCACAGAAATCAAAACCCTAGTTTTCATTGTTTGACAGGTCTTGTGTGGAATGTTGCCCCAAATAATATCAAGCTCAAATGATCTTGCTTCAGCTGGATTTCAGGTATGGGCTACCATGCCTGGCTAAAACCACAGCTAAAACTGCCATTTTCAAACTCAGTAACAAATTAATAGTACTGCAGTGACAACTGGATGGGGATTTGTGTGTATAAGGTAAAAATGATAGGCATTTCATGCGGTAGCAGAATATTTGATTTAGAATCATTTATTTATACTTAACGTGCATGCATTTGAAAAGCCTGAATAAAAATGCAAAGAAGGAAACTCTAGCTCAAAAGTAATTGTTGTTACTTTATTGATATAATTCTTCCCAGCCAAAAATACTTATTTTAGGACATAATGATCTCTTTTTGTTAATATATATCAGTTCCCCACTGAGTGGCAGGTGAGAAAACATGTCTTCTGAATGCTTTTTATTTGCTAGACTCTGAGTTAAATGTTATACATACCTTTCTTAATCCATCAGTCTCAGTGTTAGTGGCTTTTAGGAAGGCCCTCTCCCTGCCCCAGAGGTCAGTCTAGTGATTGGCTGCTGCCTAGAGCCTGTCTTCAGTTATTGAGAGAGTGCTTTGTCTTCCACAGGACCTAAGTGAGGAAGTCAGAAAGGTTAGAGGAGGCCCGGGAATGCTGAGCAGGGTTTTTTTCTAATGGAAATGAAAATGGAATAGACGGAGGCAGGAGGAAAGCAATGGAAGAGAAGTGGTCTCTAATTTTCCTCCCAGCACTATGTTATGTACGTCTGTTTTTAGGTCTGCTTGTTCAAATGACTAGGCAGATTTCCCCAATTAAACCATCACTTACAACCCTGTGCATCTCAAACATGTAAATAAGCTTCCTCTGGGTTTGTATGACAGGCATTTCCTTTGCATCATCATGGGTGTTTTGACAACATTACTGGAGATGAAAACAATTCTGCCATACTCTGAACTCCTTCAGAATATCTCTCCTTTTTGCTATCTTTCATTCATTTGGTGTAAATAAATAAAACTTGCCTACCTTTCCTGATTCTCTTCCTCCCTATTTTTGTCCAATTCAGGATTTTCATCATTTGAAAATTATTATTGTTAACATTGTTCTCAGCTGTGCCCGGCAGTGTGGCAGACCCAGAGGTGGCCCAAGAGAAAGACATAATTAAAATATAGGCAGAGGCCCAGTGCTGATGACACGCATGCCACAGATCACCCATAGATGTGTTTTGCCTGGTTTGCACAGCGCTTTAAACATATTTTTTATTTCTATTCAGTTACATTATTCAGTATTCAATTATGTATTTAACATGAGATGTCATATATATTTAATTCAATAGTACATATTAAAAGTCTAATTTATACACCATAAGTTAAAAACTGCTTTAAACTCTTCAAAAACATCAAGAAATTTTTTCTCATAGCAGCACTCTGAGCTAGGTTCCAAAATTGACCCTGTTTTTCAAATGTGACTATGAAGGGGCTAAATAACTTGAGAAATGTCATATTCTCTTCACACAATGTTA
Source organism: Eospalax fontanierii (assembly GCA_035773235.1). Lineage (NCBI taxonomy): Eukaryota > Metazoa > Chordata > Mammalia > Rodentia > Spalacidae > Eospalax > Eospalax fontanierii. Next base: position 17,352,925 of record CM069552.1, read on the forward strand.
AGATAATCTGAGTTTTATATATATATATATATATATATATATATATATATATTTAGGTGTATGAGTGTATTGTCTGCATGTATGTAAGCGCACTCACATCGTGCAATGCCTACAGAGGTCAGAAGAAGGCGTTGGATCCCCTGGAACTAGAGTTTAAGACAGTTGTTAGCTGCCATGTGAGTGCTGGGAATCAAACCTGCGTCCTTTGCAAGAGCAGCCCGTGCTCTTAATTGTTGAGCCATCTTTCCAGCCCCGGTAGTCAGATATTTTTACAAACAAAATGAAGGGTCAATATTTCTGATTTCTCTAGAATACCTGGAACTCATGATGAGTTGCATGCTCAGTCATTGGGGCAACATATATTCCTATCAGCTAGGATATACATGTCATGCGTTGTCAGATTATTCACAGAGCTTTATGATCTGTAATTGGTCCACTTAAAGCATTTCTGTTATTTTCCCTGTTCTTCTAGGGAACTGAGGAAATAGGACCTGGGATAAATCCATTGTTTTGAAGTCGAGGAGAGGCAAGAAGGGGATAAGTGGAGCCATGAGAAACTCTTTGGCTTACTCCAAATGCCCTGACACCTATTTGGGTTACACATGTAGTCATTTTTCTTTCAGCAACATGCAGCACATGACTAAAGCTGAGCTAAAACCTAAGGACATAATTCTAGAGGGAGAGAGAACAGAACTCGAGTCTTGTGGAAGAGGATGCTGGTAACCAATTGCGGCTCTTGATACATTGCAGTGGAAGGAATGTGGCACGTGGGCACGCTGGGCAATCAGCTTCAAGGAGATGCCTTCTGTTCTAAGATTGTGAGCAGAAGTTAAGCTGGTGGAGATCAGTTCACTTACAGTGATAGAGACTACAGATTCCCTGAGAAAGCACTGGGAATAAAGAGCTGCAGATGCAAATGTTGGAGAAGAAGAGCATGCAGAGGAAGTGGAGGGCGCACATGTTGCTAGCAAGACTGGACAGATTGAGGAAGACACTACTGCTTCTCTCTCTCTTTCTCTGCTGGGGACTACATTCAATGCGTGGGAATGCCTGGTACATACTAAGCACATGTTCTACAGCTGAGTTTACACCACCAGGTCCAAGGCTTTGGTGTCTGTATCTGCTTTCTTTGCTTTTAATCTGATCATGGAAAAAAATGTTTTACTTTAAAAATGACGGGCGGCAATACATCCGAAGTGTTTTCCAGAGAACGTGACACATATAAATGCTCATCAACTGGGTTATCACCATGAGTGCTTTATTTTGGGTGCTGGAAATCTAATACAGGGTCATGTACATTGTAGGCAAGTGCTCTATCACTGAGTTAGATTCTCAGCTCCTCCTTTTTATTTTGAAACAGATTCTCATTATGTAACTCAGGCTTGCTTCAAACTTGTGATCCTTTTGCCTCAGCCTCCTGAGCTGGGTATGATAAGCTTTTATTCTGTAGTGACTTGGTATTGATAACAACAATGATTAGGGTAAGGTAATGGTATGCATGATGTGTTAGTGGAGAGTCTACTTGTGCCAAGAGAAGAAAGGATGCACTGTTTCCATAAGTTCATGAAGATCCAATCCGCAGAGTCACGGTAGACTAATGTGCAGTGGAGACTAAGACAATGGCACACTGGGAAAGACCCAAGTAGAACAAAAATTTACTCTAAAAAGCTGTAATTTCCTGCTATGAAAAACACAGCAAAACATTTCTCTGTGTTTGTATGAGTTTGAATAGGTGATTAATATTTTCCTGTGTATCCACAGTCAAACTAGAAATTGAAGTCCAAATCTCACTTTAATCACTTCTAGAGCACTGAGAATTAAGATACAAATAAATTCTTTGTGCGGATAGCCCAGCTCTGCATCACTGCGATGCCAGTCCTCCAGTGCCAATAACTATAATCCAGAGCTGTTATTTTGCCTTCATGAGCATGCAACTTCATTGCTCTGAGAACACTCCAGTCCTGTCTCACCCTCATTTTCTCTTGGTTCTCTAGGGCACATAAAGAGGTTTTGTGCTAAAAAAAAAAAACAAGCCAAGGCTTGTCTATCTAAACTTTGGATTGGAGACCTTTTTGCTCTTTCTTTCAGATGATTTTAAGTTATAGGATCAGCAAGAATGACTTGTTCAAAGATGTGAACTAAGAAGAAATTTCTAGTTTGTGGTGCTCTTGTATGAGCATTTATCTGTTTTCCTGTCCATAATGGCTAGCTGGAGTCACTTGGGATATATACCTTCTCTTCAAACACTGAGATGACCTACCCTCAGCTCCAGGAGTGAGTGAGTGACCAGTGTGGACAATCAAAATCAATTTATCCAATCACCTGGTGTTTTATCTTCAGGGATGGGCACACACTAGTCAATCCAATCAGGATAAAGATTGGACATTTACTAGGGAGATGGGAAGAAAATTGTTCTTTTCTGGGCTTGTCTTGTTAAAAGTTAAGAGACTGGGGTGTTTCACATAGAGAGAGCCTCTCTGAACAGAAGCACACCGAGAAAGCAGGATAAAGTGTGGGAAAAGGAGAGAGGAAGGGAGATGGGACAACAAAGATATCAGAGAGTGGGAGAGACAGAGATAGATACTGATCTAAAACCAACTCTACTGCTAGTCTTTTTAGTTATACGACTGAAAAATTTCCCCTGGGCCAGAGAGATGGCTCAGCAGTTAAGAGCACTGGCTGCTCTTGCAGAAGACCTGAGTTCAAGTCTCAGCACACATGGCAACTAACAACTGTTTTTAACTCCAGTTCCAGAGGATCTGATGTCCTATTCTGGGCCCCATGGGCATTGCATGACACAGGTATACTTACATGCCTGCAGACATTACACTTATACACATAAAAAATAAAAATAATGAATGAAATATTAAAGTTTTCTTTATGTGTATGAGTGTTTTGCCTGCGTGTAGTTAGGTGCACCCATGTCATGTAATTCCCTTGGAGGTCACAAGATGATGTTGGATCCTCTGGAACTGGACTTACACATGGTTGTTAGCTGTCATGTGGGTACTGGCAATCGAACTCAGCAACTCTACAAGAGCAACCAGTGCTTCTAACGGTCACACCTTCTTATCTCTCCAGCCCCATAAAACTTCTTTTAAAGAAAAATTTCTCCCGGTGACTTGAGCCAGTTTGAGTTGAATCACCAATACTTTACAGTGGTCATACTAATAAATGTATGTTCACAGACACTGGGCTACAAGGCTCTGAGGTGAGTTTGTTAATGCAGAAAGAGGAAGACAAAGAGAGGGCCACAAACCTAAGTGACCCATAAATAGCATTGCAGGGACACACACAAATAGAGACATAAATGTACAAATGGAAAGACCGTGTTAATGTGGAGCTGGTTCTGAGCTGAACCATTGGGCCTGGCAAGTAGTATGATACATGCCATTAAGTGGAGAAGAGATTGAAAATCATGACAATGGCATTTTGAGTCTAGAAAGCCCCGGGCAAGTGGTCATATCTCCTGAGGATGTGTGAGTGATGAGCAACTTCAAATCTGACTTAATCAGGCTGTACGTCTTATTTTTTCAGTTACTATGTTCTTCTTTGTTATCAATAAAGGAATTAGTACTTTGTAAGAGCAAGCTTTTCTGTTTGCTTTTATTTTGCTTTGAATAGGGTTTTCCTTGATAGACTGACTGTACTTAAACTCATCATGTAGCTCAGGTTGGCCTCAGATTTGCTAGGTAGCCTAGATTGGCCTTGAGCTCTTGATTTCCTCCTTAGTGCTGAGATTATAGGTGTACATCATTACCCCTGGAAAGATGAGTTTTTAATGATTCTTGTTGGGAAGTGCAAACACATGGTTCCGTTATTGGTTTGGAAGAAGAGTAAGAAGACAGAGAAGTTGAATTTGCCTCTCAGAAGCGCTGTGAATTTAGGTGGCTTCAGGAGCTGACCTATGAGTCTCTCATTAGCAATGATGTTGCAGACGGTCAGCAAAGTGGGTGATAAATGGTGTAGAGTTTTGTAGATCCTTGTGAGGAGCTGGAGAAAGCTCGCTTTTATATTCCCACATATGTTTTAAGATAAAACTCATGTTACCTCTGTCACTTTCCTGTCTCAAGCTGAATAATGTCAGGTACTCCACATAATATGATTTTTATTTTTCCAAAGTTCTTGAACACATCCACCAGTCTCACTCAAAGGTGCACCCCCAGATTCTAGTGCATTTCCTGGCCCATTGTTGTGCTCAGTACCATTTTGGTGTTGGAATTAATTTCCTCATCGTGTCATCGTTGTCTGTATAGGCTGGGTATTCTTTAACTGTAAAGCTTGGGATTGGAAGTATTTCTGATTTTGAAATATTTATATATTCTGGGGATGGGTCTCAAGTCCAAATGTAAGGTTCAGTCATGTTTCATGTACATATAATACACACACATAACCTGAAAAGAATCTTGCATAATGTTTTTTAGCACACCTATGCTTTGACTGTGTGGAATTGTCTTCTTGGGCTGTCATGTGGGAGCTGGGAAAGTTTTGAATTTTGGAACATGGATTAGGAATGCTCAGTCTTATGTGTGTTTAGTGTTTTCTTCTTCTTTTAAAAGTAATTTATTATGTTTATTTTTATATGCATGAGGGTTTATTTTTACATGTATGACTGTTAATTTTTACATGTTTGAGCCTCTATATATGTAAGTGCACCTATGTCATGCAATGTTAAGTCAGAAGATAGTGTCAAATTCCCCCAGAACTGGAGTCACAGATGGTTGTTAGCTGCCAGGTGGGTGCTGGGAATCGAACCTGAGTCCTCTGCAGGAGCAGCCAGTGCTCTTAACTGCTGAGCCACCTCTCCATCCTCAATATTTCTTCTTTTTAAAAAAACTAACATATTATTTTTAAACATTTTAGAAACATTTTATTTGTTTGAGTACTGTTGTGTATGCCTGCATTCACATAAGTGCACCATATGTGTGCAATGCCAATGAAGGCCAGAAGAGGGCGTTGGATCCCCTGGGAGTGGAGTTACCAATAGTTGTTAGCTGCCATATGTTGCCATATGTGTGCTGGGAACTGAACCTGGGTCCTCTGCAAAAATAGCCAGTGCCCTTAACCACTAAGCCTTCTCTCCAGCCCCATGTTTTTCTCCTCTTCCCCCTCATTTTAAACAGAGAGAGGGGGGGGGGGGAGAGACAGAGAGAGGGAGGGAGAGAGAGAGAGAGAATATTCTGTTTTTCTATGGAGTCAGTCAGGTGACCAGAGCCAACTGATTCCTAATTAAACGGAGCATAGGCTTGAGCCCCGGTGCATTTGTTCTGATTCAAAGCCACCCCTCCTTCCTGCCTCATGGCTGTGTCTCTTTCAGTGTTAGCACAATGTGTGCAGGGAGGAACTCTGCTCCGTTCCGCTCCACACAGGGATAAAGGCACACGTGCGCCTAGAATGCTTTGTGATCCAGTGGAAGTCACTTGTTAGAATAAGGGGAGAATTGCCAGTAATGGATGACTGGCCAAATGGAAAGGCTGGGATCACAGGCAGCTGTTCTTTTAGTAACAGAAACTTTTCACTCCCCAAGAAGCAAGAAAGAAGCACACGGGGGTGATTAAGCCAGTGACTGCAAAGAAGAGCAGTCTGAGATACAGTCTGTGCAGAAACCACACAGCAGGCTCACCGGGCTGGGCGGGAACCCGCGGCTCAGTGAACCAACCTGCGCACTTGATCACCTGGAATGTGTACAGAACCAGAGCTTTAACTGATGCGTGGCAGGGGACACTGATTATCAGATATTTGGCTTGTAAGCACTATTTTGTTCCCGTGGCCGCCAGGCGTGCGAAGAGCTCTGTCCATGTGCCAGGCTGCAGTTAGGCAGTGGGACAAGTGATTAAGACAGTCTCTTTCACTGGAACACCCGGGTTTATTGGGGGAAAAGTGACAAATGGTATGAATTAAATCTTGCACGGCCAGTAACTATTATTTTCAGGTGCTGAGAACAAGTATTCCCTAAACTAGCACTCCTTAGGGGATATTTCATGGGACACCCCAGCAATCATATTCTCTTCTTCTCTCTGCTTTACAAATCGAAAGCAAGATGATTTACATGACCCCCTCAGCTGGCTCCAAAACTGGCGTTTGAACCCACAAGGTTAAGAAGTAACTAGAAAATACTGTAAGAACCTGGAGGTGATGGGTTCCTCCTTCCTGGGTGGCATTCAGGAAAGTGTCACCAAACGGGAGCCTTTTGATTTAGGACTTAAAGCAGTGTTCAGCTTTCAACTGACACCCAAAGGTGCTCAGAAGGCCTTGCCAGCATTGGACTACATGAGTGGCACTGTCTGTTAAGAAAAGTTATTGGATTCTACTTTTTCTTTTCTTTTTTATAATGGGGTCCTTCTGTAGCCCCAGCTGTCCTGGAACTCACTATGTAGACCAGGCTGGCTTCCATCCATCTGCCTCTGCCTCCTTAATACTGGGATTAAAGGCTTGCACCATCTCACTCAGCTGTTAATGGATTCTTTTGGGAAACTCTCTTTAAAAAACCCACTTTAAAAATGCTTATTTATTTATTTTAATTAGCTTACAAAGTAACGGGTTTTCTCATGGTGTTTTCACGCATAATTCATTTTGGTTGATCCCCTGTTTCTCCAACTAGGATCCACACAGGAGATGGGGCATATAATATTTGTCTTTTTGGAGCCTATGTTACCTCTCTTAAGTTTTCAGTCCCATCCTTTTTTTTCTTTTTTGTAAAGTTCATCATTTTAGTTTTCTTTAGTGTTAAATAAAATTTCAATGTGTAAATGTATCACATTTTCATTATCCATCAGTTGATGGACATCTGGGTTGACCGTCCTTTGGGTATCTGCTCAGGGATGCTGTAACTGAGTCGGACTGTAGTTCTATTTTTAGCTTTGTGAGGGTTCTCCATACTGATGTCCACAGTGGCTGCACCAGTTTGCACTCCCACCAGCAGTGAATAAGTGTTGCTTTTCCTCACATCCTGATTAAAAAAACTAGCATTTATTGTAATTTGTTTTCTTGATGGTGGCCATTTTTGCTTGGGGTGAGATAGACTCTCAAAGTACTTTTAAATTGCACCTCTCTGATGGCTAGGGAGTTGAGCATTTAAAAATTATTTACTGGGCATTGTATTTCTTCTTTTGAGAACTATTTGCTCAGTTAATTGGCCCATTTATTAACTGGTAGTCTTTTTGTGTGTGTTTAATTTTTTGCTTGAACAACTCATCTTGACAATCGAATTTAGATTTAGTTTTATGACATTAAGCAGTGATTCTGACTCCAGTCTGATGTTCTCATTTGACTACTTTTGTGTGTATGTGTGTGTGTGTGTGTGTGTGTGTGTGTGTGTGTGACAGGCTGTCTCTATAGCCCCAGCTGACCTGGAATTCACTATGTAGATCAGGCTGGCCTTGAACTTACAGAGACCTGCCTGCCTCTGCCTCCTGAGTGCTGGGATTAAAGGTATGGGCCACCACACCTAGCTTTGACTGCTTTTTGTAGTGCAAAGAGAAGGGTTAAGATAAGAGTAGATGAAGGATGGCTTTACAAAGAAATATGGGATCAAGTATCAGTATTAGACACAGTATTTAGACTAGGAGTAGAAAGCTACCACAGAGCTAAGTACATGGGATGACTGTGAATGAGATTATAGTGTGAGCACCTGGCTTTATCATCCACCTACTGGGGGGCTGTAGGTATCTCTACTTGTCTTGAAAGGCCTGGGCTCCAGAAGACAGACACGACATAAGATCCTTCCATTTCACCGGACCATATGATCCCGATAATGCCTTAGTATTGGTCATCTCATTTCTACCTAAATGATCCTCCTGGCTCCATTCTTGACTTCCTCAATCAATAGTCTCACTAGCAACCAAACTAAAATTTAAAAAATTTTGTTTTTCATGTCACTCCTTTGCTTAAACTTTCTAAAGTCTTGGAATGGGGTTGTCCTAAACTGGGAGAGTGAAACCCTGTGTTTGAGCTCCAGTATCATATAAATCAGGTGTGGTGGTAAACACCTGTAATTCCAGCATTTGGGAGACTGAGGCAGGAGAATTCAGAAGGTCATTCTCAGCTACAGGGTGAGTTCAGGGCCAGGCTGGGATATATGAAACTTTGCCTCAAAAACAACAAACAAACAAACAAACAAACTCCGCCCAAACCCAAACCAAAAACAGTAGAGATTTCTTGGGGTAAGAGAGCTTCACCAGCAGGTAAGAGTACTTGCTGCACTTGCAGAGGACCAGAGTTGGGTTCCCAGCACCCATGTCCAGCAGCTCTTCACCACCTGTAACTCCACATCTAGATGATCTGATGGCCTCTTCTGAGTTTCATATGCCTTTGCATTCATACGCACATGTTGAAAGAGCTGGGTGTGGCGGCATACACGTGTGATCTTAGCACTGGGGAGGAGGAAGCAGATGATCCTCGGTTCACTGGCCACATAGCCTAGTGTAGCTGGCAAATTCTAGGCCAAGTGAGAGAGTGTCTCACAAAGCAAAATGGACAGCACCTGAAGAATGACATTCGGCTTCCACACACATGTATACACATACCTAGACACACAGACACTCACACACACACACACACACCATATTAGTTTGTTTTCTGTTGCCATTGATAAAAACACCATGACCAAAAGCAACTTATGGAAGAGTTTACTTTGGTTTATGGTTCCAGAGACAGAGTCAGCAGTGTTAGGGCTGAGGGGAGGCACGGCAGCGGGAGCAGAAGCTGAGTGGTCACATCTTCAACTGCAAACACAGAGAAGAGAGAATGAACTGGAAGTGAGACAAGACTATAAATACTCAAAGCCTGCCCACTCGGTGACTCACATCCTCCAATGAAGCTGCACTCTCTAAACCTTCCCAAATAGTGTCACCAACTGGGGACTAAGTGTTCAAATACCTGAGTCTATGGGAGGGTATTTCTTATTCGAATCACACATATGCATGCGCACACATACACACACACACACACACACTGAAGTCTTCAAAATAAACTACTAAATCATCAGTGTGTTGTCAGCTTTCTATCATTGTGATAAAACACCTGATATGAACAACTTATTGCGTGTGATATGCATTTGTGTGTGTGTGTGTGTGTGCATGCGTGTGCACGTGCTCATATGCGCTATGGCATGCATATGGAGGTCAGAAGACAACCTCATGTTTTGTCCGCGCTGTCTACTCTGGTTGAGGCAGTCTCTTCGTTGTTTGCCACTGAGCTACACATCCAGGCTAGCTGGTCCACAAACTTTCCGACTTCCTGGGATTCTCCTGTCTCCACTTCCCATATGAACTCTGGAATCACAGACGCATGCTACTGTGCTTGGCTTTATGTGGGATCTGAGGATTTGAACTCAGGTCTTCAAGCTTGTGTGGCAAGTGCTTTTATGGACTGAGACATTTCCCAAGCCCCAGACATAAAGAACTTATAAAGAGAAAAGGTTTATTTTGGCTTATGATTTCAGAGATGTTAGTCCATGGTTGGCTGGCTGAATTGTAACATATCTTTGTGGGAGCCTATGGTGGAGCAAATTGCTTACCTCATCACAGGTGGGAGATGAAAAGAGAGAAGGGTCTAAGGTCTCAGTATCCTTCAAGGGCATGTTCCAGTAACCCAACTTCTCCCTACTATGTGTCTCCAACAGGCATCACTACCTCCCAATTGTACCACAGATGGTGGGCCAAGCCTTCAGTGAATGGGTTTGGGGAGAGACAGTTACTGGAGCTGCAGCAGTCAGTAAAGCATATAGGATTTTGTCTGATTCTCTAGTTTGAGTCTTCTTTCTTCCTTACTCAAAAATGCTTAATTCCAGAGTCATGTGTATATACATATCTTCTGCGTGTATTTTCTGTTCCTTGCTTTTACACACTCCACTCATCGGGCTAATTTCTTTTCTTGTGGATGTTGTATTAAGCATCCTCTGTTTAGGAAGGCTGCTCTGACTCCTGTGAGTTGCCTTTCCTCTGTGTCTCACAGCATATGGAAATGACTCTTTGTGTTTTTCTTTTCCTCAGAGGCTGAAAGCATCCTTGGTCATTTAAAATGGGCATGATTCAGTCAATATGCTGTGAGCAAATGAATCTGAACAACAAGATGCAAACAATTTTATTGAAAAAGTGATGGAAAAATTCGGCCAGATATAAAATGTAGTTCTGATTGTGTGGTTTACACAAGGCTGTTTGGTTTGCACTGAATCAGGATAGATTTTGCATTTCAATCATCCTTCCCAATGGAACAATTAAGAATGAAAAGAGTCACTGTAAAAGCAAATAAAATTATAAAGTTCTTTTGTTCTGTCTTTTATTATAGAATGGCCCCATTTTAACCCATTTTGAAAGAATTCCAAAATGACAGAAAGTTATTAGAACAATACAAAGAATTCTGATATTAGTCACTCAAAATGTTAACATGCAGTCTCATATTTGCTTCATTCTGCATGTTTCTTTCTTCTAAAACATTTGAAAATAATTAGATTACTAATTATTTGCTTTATACTTTAGTGCATAGTTTTGAAAATAAAATACTCTTTGCGCCAATCCTCTACAACGATCAGAGTCATGGAAGCGCTATTGATACAATCTTATCATCTAATTGCAGATCTTATTAGTCATTTCCCCTCAGCCTCCCCGCCCCCGGAAGTTTCAGCTCTCTAAAAAGCATTTGATTTGTCCTGTGGTTTATGTATTTTTAGTTTGGACGTCTTTGAATCAGAAACTTCCCAGTATGGAACTCAGAGTCCTTTCCGGAAATAAATGGACAAAGAGTTAGAGGAGAAGAAAGGATGGTGGGAGAGAAGAGAAGGTGGACAGGGGTGGGAGGGAGGGAGGGAGAGAGGCAGGAGTGGAAAATAAATGAGCGAAGAGGAAGAGGGGAGACAGGAACACAATGAAAGGAGAGTCTGGGTGTCCACATGAGGGTACACCCCCACTCTCCTCTGTTCAGCTTGCCAAGTCTCTGGTCTTATTTCCTGAACTCTGAGAAACGTCTGTAACATGAAAGACTAGGCTATCTTCACTGAATGAACAAGCGTGCCTTTCTGACCATTGTGGCTTGAAACACATACACGCACACGCACACATACACACGCACACACATACACATACACACTTTAAACAACATCCTCTTAGACCCTAAGCAAGATTGTACTTTCTCCTGTTAAACCAAATTGCCTTTACAGATAATTCTTCCTTCCATACTGGATAACTAGATGTGAATAAATCTATCAATCCTCCCCAATACAAGCTAACATTTCTTTCACAGAACACATGTATATAAAAGAAATAGGAAGTTGAAAACACCTGCTCCTTCCCACTAATGTTAGGAATAGCTGAAATTTAGCTGGTCAGGGACTGCTCAGCCCTGGTTATCTCCAGTTCTTCTTGTCCATCTCAGTGGTCATGCCATCTGCTTTTTGTCACTTGTTTTTATCAGACACGCCACCACAGGCCCCAAGGATGTGACAAGTGGCAGCATGTCTGATTTGACTCAGACATTCCCGGGAGCTGTATCCACCCATCCCTTGCCACATAAATGAAAGCTTTCTCTTTCTTTTGTTTTTCATCATTAGTTTTAGATATAGACTATGAGAACAGCACACTGGAAAAACTCAGGGATAGAGGGCCAAATCTGTGTCTTTGTCCAGACTCCATCATTTGCCTGTGCGTCCTGCTGTTTTTCACGAATCCTAGTTATGTGGTCAGAATCTATTTAGGAATGAATGCATTTAGCTATAACCTATATTTAAACATGTCTACCTTTCCTAAAATATGAGTATTTGTGATCTAAGCACATAAATTGGATCAGAACCAGCTCAATGATTCTACTTTTGGACCCACGTTTGCTTAGCACTGATTTAATCAAACAACTTGTAGCTTAAAAAAATCTTAGGGTTTGAGAGATGTCTGTGTGGAAACTGGGTGCAGTGGTGGATGTTTGTAATCCAGCAGTGGATGTAGATCAGAGACAGGTGGATCCTGGAGCTTATTGGCTGGCCAGTCAGTCTGACTATAGTGATCAGCTCAAAGTTGAGTGGGAGACCCTGTCTCAAAAAGTAAAGAGGAGAGTGACTTAGAAGGACAACTGATGTTGCCCTCTGGCCTCAACATATGCACACACATACAAACACATACATACACACCTGTCCACATACATACATGCATGCACCTGCATAAACACAACACACACACACACACACACACACACACACACACACACACATTGTAAAGGTGGCCTCCTTCGATTCTCTTAGTCTTTCCATGATTGTACGTCAGTTGACTTACTGGTGATGGCAGTCCCCTCAGGATTTAATGTGGCAGCATGTGGCCTGTGACTTGAATCTGAGAAGGAATTTGAAGTTCAATGGAAGGCATCCACTTTATCTTGCAAATAGGAATGATTGTTTTCCATGAACTTCCAACCACAAGAGGAGTCTTAAATACAGGATATCCTGCAATTCAGGCAGCAGAGACTGTTGGCAAAGACAGAGAACAGAAATGGATTGAGAAGTGGACCTCAAGCTGTGACCTTGAGTAGTTAGTTCTCTGTCTCTTTGACTGTAGAGGTCATTGCTGCAATGATAGAGATGCTGAAATTCTCCTTTGTTCTGAGTCTAAGACCACAAGGAGAGTTTTTATTGTAACTCCTCTCTTCTGGTAATAATGAAAATGAAATATTAAGAGCTCTTCATTACAGGCCTTCGGGAAATACGCAAATATGTTACAACTTTCTAAAATATGTCCTGATTAAATATCTCATTTCTCCACTTCCATAATCGGGAGATAATAGATCGACTGATTGTGCTAAATGGATTTCAGCAAGCCTTAGTGTCCTGCCTTGTGCTCCATCAGGATGGAATACTTATTTCTTCACCATGTTATCTTTCTCTACAAAGGGCAACTCATTCCTACCATCAGAAAGTACATTTCTTTCAAAAAATGAAAAGTCCTGACAAAGATTTATTTCTGAATTACATAAGGATATTTATATATTTATCCATAGATATAGAAACACATGAAGATTTTCATTGACCCATAATGTGAGGTTCTTTTCTTTTCTTTCACACTCTCTCTCTTTTTTTGGAGACAGTCTTGTGTAGCCCAGGCTTGGCTACCAATCTACCATGTAACTGAGGATGATCTTGAATTTCTGATTCTCCCACGTGCTAAGTACAGGCACGTGCTGTCATGCCAGATTTATGTGGTGTGGATTGAACCCTGGGCTTTGTGCATGCCATACAAGTCTTCTATCAACTGACATATGTTCCAAGTGTAGCCTATAGTCCCTCTCTCCCTCCCTCCCTCCCTCCCTCCCTCCCTCCCTCCCTCCCTCCCTCCCTCCCTCCCTCCCTCTCTCCCTTCTCTTTGTCCCTCCATTTCTTCCTTCCTCTCTTCCTTTCTTTCTTCCTTTGTCCTTTCCTTCTTTTTTCAGAAGGTCTGCCTATGAAACCTGGGCAGGCTTTGAACTTGTAATCTTCCTGCCTCAGTTTCCCAAGTGCTGGAATTGTAGGTGTGCATCCCTGTGTCTAGTGCAAGAAATCTTTTACGTCTTTCATAATGGCTTACTGTCTCTTTTTTTAATTAACAAAAATAAACAATGTAAAGCATTTGGTATGGATTCCCGAACTGCAAGCATAATGTTGTGATTTATTTTCAGTTTCCAACTACCTCCATTGTCATGTACATGTGAGGAAGATTCTAGTTAACATCAACAAATAAGGCTGGAACATACATAATATGCTGACTTGATGTTGAGGTCTATACCTTACCTGCATAACTCATCATCTTGCGCAGCAACAGTAATGGATATATTGACAAATGAAATTCTGGAGATGAAGTTATCTGTATTTAGAACAAGTGGTTAAGATCTGCCAGAATGTCCTGAGTAGGGTTTTGAAGATGAGTATAAATTTGTTTTCCAGAATTAGTGAAAGTGATTATTTTGGACAGTGGGGACAGTAAATGCCCAGGAAGGACACTCAGGACTACTTCATGTGTAAGGAAAAACAGAAGTCCTGTTGGGGATTGCTGGAGTCCAAAAGGACAAAAATCAGGGTGCAAAGACAAATATGACAGGTTATAAAGATCCATGAAGATGGGTGGAGGAATTCACCTTTCGTCTTATAGAAAGTAGGAGACTGAGGAAGGCGAGCAAGAAAGATAAAAGAAAACTGTAGCTAGTCACTCCTACGACCTTAACTTCATTCAGTCCTGTCCAGAGCTTTGCTACTTAGCCATGGAACACGTTGATCATACCTCAGAAGCAGTCTGCCGGCATTCATTAAGACCCAGACTTAATCTCAACTGACAACATCAATGTCAAAATCAGAGCTTGGAGCTGGCAGTATTTCAGCAGAGGAGTCTTTGGAGCTTCTATGAACTGGTTCAATAAACAATCTTGCTGTGAAACACAGGGCTTGATATTTAGAAGGGTTTTAGCTGGCATATCCACAAAGCCTCAGCGTCCTGTCCAGTGACTAATTCCACTGCGAAATGTTGAAATACAGCTCTTAGCTCCAAGAAAGCATGTAGGCTTCTATTTGCATGCAAATTGCTGCCATTCATGTGTGAACTACAGCAGGTAAAGGGCTCAGCCAGATGGAATAATCTGGGTAGGGCCATCCTCCTTGATAAAGGCCACAGGTATGCACACATGCTGTCCTACAGCTCAGTCCTGTTTTCCACATTGCCCCCTGGGGAATAATTATTTTAATAATGGTCCTCAAGGAACGGATAACCCATTCAACCTTGTCATCATCTAGTAAACAAAAGGGTGCTAATTAGTGTAATACTGAGCTACTGTAATATTTGATGCAATTAGTAAAATGAATCATAGGTATGAAGACAGATAACAGGGGACATGGAGAACTGATAGATCAAGAAAACGTCCTTGGATTTTGAACAGGTGCAGATTGCAGCAGTTTTTAAGAAGAGCCATGGTGTTCTCAGCTCAGGCAACAGTGCCTGGTACTGGTTAGGGGTATGTCTGTGTTTAGATCTAGAGTTCAACCAGAGCTCCACTTTTTACTAGCCAGCAGGCTTGGAGTGAGTCCATTTACTCCATTTACTCCTACTCGTCAGCTTTGCCATTCACAAAGTGAAGATAATAGCAGATGGCTGGATTTATTTCTTTCCTTATCACATGAGGTGAGTCTGATTTAAGTGGGTTAACAAACCTACCTGATACATACTAACACTTAATACAACCGCTACAGCTGGACTCTGAAGTGCCCCACGGGCTCATGTATAGTTCCTAGCTGGTGGTGCCATCTTGGGAACTCTGGAAAATTTGGAAGGTGGGCCTAGATGGTTGAAGTGGGTTACTAAGGGTGAGCCTTTACAAGTTACACATGGCCTCTGGTTCCTGTCAAGTTGTCTGCTTCCTGGTGATGTAAACAGCATCTACACACAGTCCTTTCATCATGAACTGAGCTGTTCTGCAATAGTCTGTCCTGCCGTGATGGACCAAGACGCCCTGAATGTGGGAACCAAAATAAATCTTTCCTCTCTGAAGATGTTTCTGTTAGGAACTGTGGTCTCAGTGATGTAAAAATGACCAGTATAAGGGCTGGAGAGACGGCTCAGTAGTTAAAAGCAACTGGTCTTGAAGAGGACCCAAGTTCAGTTCCCAGCACGCATGCTGGGCAGTTCACAATTGCCTGTAACTACAGTTCCAGGAGATCCTAAGCCCTCTGCTGGCACCTGCATACACACAGTGTACATAAACTCATGCAGGTATACACATACACATACATTAAAAAAAAAATCTTAAAAAGTAAGGAATGTAATACTGTAATAATGGATATTGCTGTTAGTAAAGTAGTCATAAGAGCTGGCTGAAGCATATTTATCTTCCATCCTCTTTCTAATGCTGGAACAGCTGAGTTCATGCTGAGGCCTCAGAGAACAATAATGCAGATCCCACGTGTCTTACCAGACTTCCTAACTGCTAGCTGGATCTTTTGGTTAAAGGCTCTTCAGACTTACTCTTCACCGTTTCCCAGCCCTGCCCTCTGGATTAAGTTTATGGACTTCATGGATCACTTTGCGTATCCTGTTGGATGAAGTCAGCGAGAATTCAGGAGAATGAGGGCGACAGCCTCTCTTCTGGGTCTAGCTGCCGTATTTTGCTTTTCTCTCCATGGTTACTTCTTCATCTAGGTAGAAGATTCAGCTTCTTCTTGGGTCTTAGTATCCGCTTCTTTCCAGCACTGGTATTTCTTATAACTCTGAACTCTTTTGAATGAAGCCCTTTCTATCCCATGAGGTTTACCATGAATGGCATGGCATTAGTTACCTGCGAGGAGCCTCACTGACACAGAGGTCCAGAGAGTATAAACCTGACCAATTTTATCCCAGGTCTGCATGATCTCTAGCTCTCTACTTGCCCCGGGGCAGGATCTTAGGAGACTCCTTTGGCTGCCTTTAGAGGGGTCACTAAATGTGGACCAAAAGCAGAGATATTTCATGTGAAATTGTCTTTCACTTTTCTTTCTTGAGACAGGGTCTTGCTGTATAGTCCAGGCTGCTCCGGCATTCACTTTGTAGCTGATCTTGAACTTATTTGTGGTCTTCCTTCCTCAGCCTCCCAAGTTCTGGTCTTTCAGGCCTCCCAAGTTCTGGTCTTTCAGGCATGCACTGTCACATCTGGCTTCAAGTGTAATATTTCTAGGATTCCTTATACCTGGTTGTTTGTGCCCAATTTATGACATCTGCCTCTAGATCCCTAATAAGCTGCTGGTACATTGCTTAGGCCACTCCTGAGGTGGTTACACTGGTTCCCTAAGCCAAGTCTTCTCAGGCATTGGCCTTGATATTGCTTGATGTTTTCAAACATCCACCTAATTTCCTGTGTTCACTTTTCTCCTTGATAGATCCTATTTTTGTGTGCAAATATTTCTTAGGGGGAGAAACACCCAGGACCTTTCTGTTCATGTTCCTTTCTATCAACCAGGCTCAGCCTTCTTACAAGGCACACCTTTCCAGCTCCTTCAGGTAGGTGAAATCAGGGTGAGCCCAGGAGCGCGGTCATTCCACCTGCCAGCACTTTCTTCAACACCTGCTCTGAGGATCAAGCTAGAACCTGTCCAGCTTATTACCTGTTGTTGTTATTTCTTTGGAGAGGGCTCATTCCTCTTACTGCCTTTGGGATACTCTGGGCTTCCTCTAGTTCAACAAATGTCTTATGCTTTCCCACACCAACATAGAAAGAGTCCAGTTTCTTTCCCAAGGAGGCTCCTAGGCTTCAGCTCAAGGAAAAACCACAGCTGACAGCTCTCCAAGTGTCCCTGAACATGCGCATCTAATTGCAATAAAGGCAGATTTAAATGATGATGACAACTCTCATTTCTTTTTCTTTTTTTTTCAGTGGGGGGAGGGTTTGAGACAGAGTCTCCCTGTAGCTCTACCTGGTCTGGAACTTGTTGTGTAGACCAGGCTGCCTTGATTTGACAGAGATCCCCCTGCCTTTGCCTCCTGAGCGCTGGGACTAAAGCCGTGAGCCACCATGCCCAACTCTCTCTCTCTCTCTCTCTCTCTCTCTCTCTCTCTCTCTCTCATTTCTTAAGGATTGTTTTCAAGCAAGAAACTCTGGTGGGAAGAGAAAGCATGGTGAGTATCTGGAGTAGGATATGCCCCCTTGTCCCATTCACCAAACCCAAACTCCTGGATAATTTAAGACGAACCCTCAGGACAGAGGGCTCTAGAGTGGTAGTTTGGAAAAGGTGTCAAGGACTTGTTTAGGAGATTATAAAACTGTGGACTTGGGCTTCGCATAAGGAGGTGGTGAGGAAGGGCAGGCAGAATTATTATTTATTTATTTTTATTTTATGTGTATGAGTGTTTTGCCCACATGTATCTAAGTGCACCATGTGCATGCAATGTCTGTGGAATAACTGGAGTTATAGACAGTTGTTAGCTGCCATGTGGGTGCTAGGTTCTTTGCAAGAGCAGCCATTGCTCTTAACAGCTGATCCATCTCTTCAGCTCCAGGACAGGCAAATTTTGAAACATGAAAAAAGGATCAGTTTAGAATGAATGATTTCTCACTTCTGACTGATAGATTCTGAGATGTTCTAAAGCTCATATACACTAACAGAAAAAATACAGGAAGTTAGTGAACAGAGGCACATGAAGGACCTTTCTGAAAGAAAAACAACATCTAATTCACCATCATCTGTTCTCCTAAATGTGCCCAGCACACACATGTCCTTGGATGGGATGATACTACCACTCATTTAGCCTGCTGCTTCAGGATTGTTCACCAGCACATTCCCGAATTAACTGCCATTCCTCTCACATGCTACATCGGCAAAATCTTCTGGCTCAGCCTCAAAATGGCATCTGGGTCTATACGCTGGTTTCATCCCTCTGGTCCTCCTTTCTAGCTTTCCTGGCTCAATATGCTGCTTCTATGTTTCCATTCTTTTGATTTCCTGCTACCTGCAACCAGTAAAATCTATTTTAGGAAGAGTATATATATATATATATATATATAATGGTATTTGATGCATGAATCAGATGCTTACCTTTTCCTGTGAATATTTCTTGAGGTTCTTGCTTATAATCTGCTAGTGATACAACCTTCAAAAGACCAGAAACATCTCACCTCAGATTCAGGAATGATTTTTCCAGTGTGAAGAACTTCATAACCGTATCTGAAAAGAGGGATTTATTTTGCAAAATATCATGGAAGTTGGATGAATGAAATGTGATATAATGTCCATGTTTGTGTAGCTATTTTCACTAAATTGAAACATCATCTTCTGGCTGAGGCTGGTAAGACTCAGGAAATAAATGAATGAAGCTCATGAACCTCATGAGAGTTACAAGATTCATAAGACTGCTCCCCGAGATTATGCAAGCAGTTGCTGGAGAAGAGGAGACGTTTCTGTGGAGGTTCCTCCAAGTCCCACGGGGAGTTCCATTGATACAGGTTTTTCGGTTGTTACACTTCCCATGGTGATACAACTACCTTTAAGTGACCCATTCTCCTGTAAATAACCCCTATCTACACTCTTGCAAGTAACTAATAAATTCATTGGTTTCCAAGCGTATTAGTTACTTTTCTGTTGCTATGATAAAACATGGCAATTTAGAGGAAAGTTTATTTTGGCTCAGGGTTCTAGAGGGATGAGTTCATCATGGTGGAGGGGCATGGCAACAAGCAGCAGATTTAGTGGCAGAAGCTGAAGGCTGGAAAGTCACATCTCCAACAGCAAACAGGAGGGAGAGAGAGAGAGAGAGAGAGAGAGAGAGAGAGAGAGAGAATTGGGTCCAGGCTATGAACTCTCAAAGTCTGCTCCTAGTGAAACACTTCCTCTATCAAGGTCACACCCCCTAAACCTCTGCAAACAGACCCACCAAGTGGGACCAAAAATTCAAATAGTCAAGCCTATGGGAGACATTTTCATTCAGACTACCACATTTCTACTTCTTGTCACCCATAATGCAAAATGCATTTAGTTCAACTTTAAACATTTCCACTGTCTTTAATAGTCACATCAAAGTGACTGTTAGTCCAAAGTGTTTTCTGTGACTCAAGGCAATCTTTACTGTAATCCCCCCTAAAATAAAAAAAATAAAACACAAATTGCATACTTCCAACACATCATGTCACAGTGTCGCATTCCAAAAAGGGAGGAATGAGGGCATCGTGAGGAAATACTGGATTACAACAAGAACAGGATCCCTCAGGGCAAATGCCAGATCCTGTATCTCTGTGTCCATTGTCTGGGATTTTAGTTCTAAAAGATTAGATGATTCAGTTCTACCACGTTTTTGCCTCCAGCATACATTTCTCACTTGGGATGGTTCCACTCTCTGTATGCAGTTCTCCTTGGTAGATGTTTCCTTCCTCTGGAACCATCTCCAACATCTTGCGGTCTCCACTGCAACCCAGGCTTTACCTTGAAAGCTTCATGGCATGGCCTGTCAGGGCCTTCTTTATGTAGGGACTCCCATGTTACATGCTACCTGACCTCGGCAGCCCTCTAAAACTGCAGACAGAGGAAGAATCGATGAGCTCCTCATGCTTGCATCTTTCATGCCTCTCAAGCCAGTACCATGCAAATGACATGACCAAGTTCAGCTGCCAGCATGGGATTGACCTTGGTTCTCCTCTGTCACATTAGAACCACCACTGTTTGCCTAAGCAATTGCTTCTTAGGAGCAGAAAGCCTCTTAGGCTCTTTTCCAGAAGTTGGAAGCTTCCCCGGGTGGGGGTCTAGCTCTGAGGGCACTCTCCTCATTGCTGCGGTGTAGAGCACTGATCTCAGTAATTACAGCGTCTCTTCATCCCGTACTTTGGTTGCAGCATTAAGCTTCTTGGTGCTCCTTTTCTTTTCACCCTGTACATTTTGTATTTCTTTTTACCCCATTTCCTCTTTTACATTGTAGAGCTGCATGAGTGTCACCATTAATAACTAGTCTACAGATTCAACGTTAAGTTATCTTGAAATTTCCTCCACCAAAGATATTAGCTCATTATTTTGTCATTTTGCCTCAGGCAAAATTTTAGGACATACGCAGAAGGCAGCTAGATTCTTTGCCAAAATATCAAAGAAATGGCCTCCAGGTTAGTTGCTTTCTAAGTCCTTGTTTCCTTTTCCAATCACCCGTTAAGCCCTGCTGACATCATTCAATGCTTTTCTAGTCCAAAATTCCAAGGTCTTCTATATTCCTCTAAAAAGACAGTATCAGGTTCTTCATAACAACAGCCCACTCTTTGGTACCAACTTCTGTGTTAGTTACTTTTCTGTTGTTGTGATAAAACACCTTGAGCAAGGCTACTTTAAAGAAGGATGAGTTTTATTTGGGCTTATAGTTCCAGAGAGACTAGAGTTCATAAAGGCGGGAGCAGGAGGCTGGGGACTGACATGTTCAAGCACATGCAGGAAGTAGAGAGAGGGACATTGGAAGTAGGGACAGGCTGTGAACTCTCAAAGGCTCCTCCTAGTGACACACTTTCTCCAGCAAGACTGCAACCCCTAAACCTCCACAAGTAGTACCACCAACTGGGACCGGTTCAAATATTTGAGCTTATGGGGAACAGTCTCATTCAAACCACCACACCAAGCTAGACTAGGATGGAATTATTTTTTTGGTCTGTTGTGGTGCCCTGTCTGGGGTGAATAGATGTCCACGTCTCCCCAGGAAAAGTCACTCACCATGTGTATGTAATCATGTGAAAAGTGAGACGCAGTCATATATACGGTAGCAGCAGATCCAGAAGTGTTTAGAAATAATTTATGGGAGCAAAAGACATTTAAATCTGTAAAACTTCCGTTCAATGACTTACTAGGGATTTTTTAGTGAGAATTTAAAGAAAAAGGTCAATTATTCTATTATAGTTTTAGAGCCTCTTAGACAGGTTTGAAACATGGCAGTGTGAGAATTATTATCAAAGGCATTAGAGCCCCAAGGAAGTCAGCAGGACTTTTTCCCCTCTAATGATAAACTTTTTGAACCATTGTCCAGTTAATTTGAAAGATTTTAAGAAATGAGTCTTACTCTTTCCCTGTATGAATATTCCGCTAATATCTAATTGATGTGTCAAGGAGTTGTCTTTTCCTGATCTAAAGCTTGCACTTTCCTTTTCTTAATTTCATCCATCACTCTGGCCTCTTGGCTGTGTTATAGCTTCCCATTTGCAGCCACTTGCATGTCAGCTGTGTTTCTGGAATTAGTGAACTGGATTAATTCTTTCTGGTCCTTTTCTCTAGACTGCCTCTGGGGATACAGCACATCCTGCTTCATTGTAGGTGCAGTCAGGATTTGCTGGACTTCCAGTCTGCCAGTTCCTTTTTATTTTTTTTAAACACACACTGCTTTGTCTCATCCCATAGCAACCAAATAAAGTGGGTAGTATTATCCTCATCTGAGTGGTGAAAGAATCGGATCTGATGGGAGATTTGAATCTCAGATCTACCTTGTTTATTCTAAATTCTGCTTTCTCTTACAGAAGTAAACTACAGAAGTTTTTCTTGGTTGCCATTTCACAAAATTAAGTTCCAGCTGACTTTTCAGTTCAACTACTAGTTCTCTTTTAGAAACAGTGCTTTGGAAGTCTTAATAGGTGACACCATGAAACCAATTTTCTTCCCTCAAACATCTTTTCCAAGGCCCCTCCCTCCCACACATCCTGTTTTCAATTCTCATTTTTCCATGTTGTATTTTAGGCTATTTGTTTGCATCTGGATTTCTTATCTCTGTGGGTTCCTTTGCTAACTTAGCAATCTTTAACAGTGTTTGCAATGCCCCACATATTAACATTTGTGAATTTCATTAAGAAGCTATTTGCTCCCTCTTTCGGATTATTAATGAAGATGCTAAATGGAACTCAATCCATCAATCCCTCTGCCACCCTGTTAGAAAACTGGGTACTCACAGGTTTATGATTAGTCCTTGTTCGTGACTCTTGAGCCAGTTCCCAAATCAACTGAGAGTACTCATAGCCAAGCCAATTTCAATTAATTCTGCAAGGAGAACTTAGGAGCAAAAGTAGCTCCAACTTCTTTAAAAGTGAATGGATCACTTGTATTCACTTAACCTACAAAAATTAAAATTGTGCCCAAGTAGCAATTATAGGACATTTCTCTGGTGAAATCTGATCCTTTTTGAATTTCTATCTACCTCATATTTTCCGTGATCAAGAGTTGTTTCCTAAATATGCCTAATTTTCAGTCCCACTCTTGAAAATCAGTCTGAATATATATTTTCTTTATTTTCATAAGTTAGAAGATGGCTTGTTTTGATTTTATTTACCTCCTTCTCTACAGCACCTAATTTTTTTTTTCTGCACACCGTGGATGCAGGACTGAAAAACAGAATTAGCATTAGACAGCAAAAGCCTTGTGTGTCAAAGTTTTGTGTGTGTGTGCATGTGTGAGTGTGCCTGTGCATTCAGGTATAGGCGCATACATGTGTGTTCATGCTCCTAGAGGTCAAAGGACAATCTCAAGTGTTCCTCAGGATATGAGAGGATCTCTCACTGCTGGGTGCTAACTGATTAGGCAAGACCCAGGGATCCATTTATCTCCCTTCCTCAACTCTGTGATTATCAGAGCATGCCACCACCCCTGGCTTTTTTAAAAAAAATGTGAGTTCTGGGGACTGAAGTCAGGTTCTTGTGCCTGTAAAGGTAGTACTTTACTAATTGATCTATCTTCCCAATCCCTCTTTCAAAGTCTGGAATCTCTGCTTGTTTACTTCTTAGGTGCCTGACTTTGGACAAGTAATAATATCGCCATGTTTATATACATGTCACAATGATATCTAGTATATAATAAAGATTATCACAGTAAAAAAGACACAGAACTAGCAATTTCCATTTTATGGCTCATCATAATTTTCATGAGAATTAGCATTGACAGGCTGGATGTACGTAGTACATGAAGGCCACCATAACTGAAGTTTTCTTCTTCATTTACAGAGACATTGGGAATGACTCCTATTTCATATAATTATCTTTCATGAATTAATTTAAAAGTAGTCAAAAGTACAATGAGAAAACACACAAGAAAAAAATGACCAACTTCAATAAGCTTGAGAGGACTCCGTGAGTTCAGGAGCTTGAGCAGCTGTCATAATAAAATGCCATCTCAAAAAAGAAAGGAATTAAAGCACAAAAAATACTCTTCAAAACCACCAAAAGAAAGCACAGCGATCCTAATTAATACCCGCTAGAGAAGCATTCCATTGTCCAGGACTTAATATGATCAAGGTTGGCAAAGATGTGTGGTTATGAGAGTTTACACACTGCTCATGGGAATGCAAATAATCTCTGCTTTTCTAGACATTTTGAGCTGCTTTTCATGGTGAAATAGTTATGTAATTTGGATCTTAGAAGTTTGCAAAGAGAGGTTCACATACCACGCTGCCATAGGTATCTGTAACCCTTTTCCTATGCCACACACACAATGGCTGCACTGCCAGGGTGAATAATATTTTCATTCTACACAGGGAAAGATAAAAAGAAAAGAAATGAGGAGGAACAGATAAGGCCAGAGCAATTCTAAGCAGAGTGTGTTTGTGTCTCAGCAGCTAGAACTGTGCCATAGAGCTAATTGTAACTGCAAAAGGCCTCGGAAATACTAATTTTGCACTGTACACAACTGCATTGAAAACATGTTATGCTTCTCTTAGAAAGAAAAACTGGTGGCTTGGTTTTGGGTGGGCGACTGGCACTGTCTGCCCGCTCTATAGAAGTTGAAAAGAATGAACTTCACATATAGTCATTAATGTGGATAAATCTTGAAAGCATTATCTTGATGAAAATCAAAGTGACAGAACAATATCCAGGGTGTGATACAATTTATATGATTTTTACAAAGCCACACACAAAGTAATCTGTCATTTATGAATACAGATGTATGTATTAAAAAGGCAAAGAATGTATTTGTGAAAGTTATATGACTTGGGAGAGCAAGAGGGGACAAATCAGAGCTGAATACAAAGGGAATTTCAACTGCTTTTCTAACCGATTGCTAAGCAAAAATTCCAAGATTAGTTAAAAGAGAAGAACAAATATATTTCATAAAGTGACACGTGAACAAATGCTGTAATGATTTTCTGTTTTTAGGATCTTTTTCTCCTCCAAATTTCTTAAATATAAAATAATGACCCTTGAGGTACAATCCAATTACATTCATATAATCATTTTCCAAGAATGAGACCTGTCATTTAAAATACAGAACAAAACATTTGGAAGAACAAAATAAGAAGAAAATATAAATAAGGGTTTGCTTTTGGCAGTCTATTAAAATATTTAATTTCAAGCAAAAATGAAATTGTTAGTTCCTGTGTTCTCTGGTGCCCCCTGAACTCTCAGATGCTTGTGGAGGAAATTACAAAGATTTGAAGTAAATGCCATTTGATACAAGGAGACAATTGCATATTTTTTAGTAATATGTGTTGTGTCATAAAACTGTTATGAAAGTACATTGTTGCCTAGAGGTGATGAAGTCCATAAAATTCTTTCCTAACATTCCTAAATCAAATTTAAAATCAAGTTTAAAGCTCAAACTATTTACTGGTGGCAATAATGCAATGATAAGAGGCAATGTAACTGAATAAAACATATTTATGCTGAGAATTACCGTTATAATTTCTACCATTTATTTACACATTTATTTAATAAACTCTTATTAAACACCTTCTATATGTGGAGGCTTTGCCAGGTATTGAGAACTCAAATGTACAATTATTGCTCTGGCATTTAAAACCATTGGAGAAACAGGCATGTAAATAAATATATAATAAAAATAAAAACAAAAATTAATAGAGTTGGGTGTGGCGTTTGAGATGGGATGACCGAAAGACTTAGTTTGGTGAATAAATCAGTGAAGGTCCCAAACGGAAATGGGCGGCACATCAAACAGAATCATTTGAGAATAAAGGGTTATTTGCTAAGTATTAGCTTTATGGGACAAAGGCATTAAGGCCAGCTCACAACTCCAGGCTCACGGTGGGAGAAATGGCAGACTCCTTCATCCTCAGACCTCTGGCCAAGACTCCTAGACAGTAGGATTGAACCGCAAGTCATAGGCTTGGTTGCTCATACAAGTTGATCTCATGGTTGGCTTATCCCTCTGGAACTGTAAGCCAAATGAACTCTTTCTTCTTTAACCTGCCTTGGTCACAGTGTTTTATCACAACAGAAAAGTAACCAGCACAGCTGCATTTTGAAGACTACCAAGAGAATGTTGCGGAGGTGAGGCTGGGGACTGAGCGGGAAGGTGCTGACTGTGCAGTCTGGGTCTGCACAAGGAATAGAGAATGAGGTGAACTTTTGTTTCTGGCTTTGATCCAGCTGGAGTTGAGAAAGTGTGTGACGGAAGAGGACCTGGCTCTTCTATTTTGGGTGAAATTCGTGGATGCTGAAATGACAAAATTTCCTGAGTAATTATAAAATTTACTTCCGCTTTATGGCATGACGTTGATCTCCATATGCTGTCTCTTTTTTGTCCTTCCCTCAGTATTTTG
Source organism: Eospalax fontanierii (assembly GCA_035773235.1). Lineage (NCBI taxonomy): Eukaryota > Metazoa > Chordata > Mammalia > Rodentia > Spalacidae > Eospalax > Eospalax fontanierii. The sequence goes on from CM069552.1 coordinate 17,378,880, forward strand.
TCTTCCTGTCTGTGTTTCTTTCTTGTTGGGGGAAAATGTATTCTGAACTCTACTCTTCCCATGGGGTTTTTATTTTTATGCATATGAATTGAACTCAGGGCCTTGTGAATGCTAGGCAAATACTCTACCACTGAGCTACGTCACCAGGCCCCTACATGGATATTTAACATTATGTGTGTGCATGCACACATGTGTACACATGCCTATGTGTGTGTAAGCGTTGGATTTATTTACTTATTTATCCACTTATGATGTGTATGGGTGTTCAAGCCACTGTGGTCGTTTGGAGGTCAGAAGAGAGAATTGTGAAAATTGGTTCTCTCTTTCCATCACGTGTATTTCAGGGATTAAACTCAGGTCCTCAGGCTTGGCAGCAAGCACTCTTACCTGCTGAGTTCTCTCACTGACCCAGCCCTGGACCTTTTCAACAGTTGAAGGCTAAACTTTCTTCAAAACAATCTTTTCAAATTTCTCACATTTAACGCATAAGATCACAGAGGAAATAATTATGTGGAACAAGTTATAATAAATCTGAAAGCTGGCATGTAGTGAAACATGAACATTTTTATTAATATGCTGTTTCATGTACTTGTGGTGAGTCTATTAGCTGTCATAATTTCTGCATAATACCACAGTGAACGTGGAAATGCGTATGCAATGCTAAATGACATCTGTAGTTTCCAACAATGGCAAACTGACAACTGATAAAAAAGTTACAATTCATATAGAGGACAGTGAAAAGCAAGTATTTTTTTTTTTTTTTTTTGGTTTGGAACTAAACAAAGTGTGTAGTCTCCTCATTTTCAATATTTATCATCTATCACCAGTTATCTATCTCCAATTTATCTTTATCATCTATCATCAATCATCTATCTATGTATCCATCATCTATCTATCTCCAATTGATCAATCAATCTAGCTAGCTAACTATATCTATCTATCTATTATGTATCAATCATCTATCTCTATCATAAAATCAATCAATGAATTTATCTATCATTTAGTTATATCTATCATCTATCTCTCAGTCATCTATCTGTCATTTATTTTTTATTTTATTTTTTGGAGACAGAGTCTTCCTGAAGCCTCAATTGGCCTGAAACTTACAATGCAGAACAGGTTGGCCTTGAACTCACAGAGATCTGCCTGCCTCTGCCTCTTGAGTGCTGGGATTAAAGGCCTGTGCCACCTATTTTTAAGCAAGTAAAAATTCTTCAGTGATTAAGACAATAGCATAGGCTGGATACCAACCACTGGAGATACATAGTAGGAAAAGATTTTAAAACATTAAAAAATCCTGTACAAAATGTAATAGTCCCTAAATGACTAGTCACAAAACATTAGGATGCAGTAACTGAGGATTTCATCTATTTCGTGGTGACAATTCATAGCACATAGTGCTATTCACAGTATAATATACCAAGTTTAATGTAATAAAAACCCTATGACTGCTGAATTGCTACAGTGGAAAATGTAACCTCTTTTTATGACAGAGCGTTAGCCAATTATAGTCACTGTTAATTCCCACAATTGCAGGCGAGTCATACTTCAGGCAAAGGCTGCAAAAACATCTTCTATTAAATGTCATGACAGATATACTACTTTACAAAACTTCTTATTGAAGTAAAATGTAAATAAGGACAAATCCCCATGTCATTAAATTAGTAGGGGTTCTCTGAGAACTGGATTGCCTCATGGAATCATATGAGTCATACAGATGGATAGATAGATTGATGGATGCTGATAAATTCTAAAGTCTTTAGGGAGGGGAGGGAGGGGACTGGTAGGCAGGAGATTCAGAGAGGAGCCAAGGCCATGCTTCAAGTCTCAAGGCTGTCTGCTGGAGAATTCCCTCATGGCTTTTTGGACTATTTAGGCCTTCAAGTAGTCAGGTGAGGTCCACCTAGATTATGGAGATCCATCTACTTTATGTAGTTTACTGTTTCTAATGTTAATTACATCCCCAAATACCTTCCTCCCTGCCCCATAGACACCCAGAATGATGTTGGGCCCAATATCCCAGCACTGTGGCCAGGCCAAGTTGATGAATCACAGTCATAAATGACCAGCTTGATTTCATTATCATCTGACTGTACCCTGGCACAGCACCTCAGTAGCCCCTCTTGTTCTCTCCCAGGCTGGGTGCCCTTTCCTTGTCATAGATGTTCGGCAGGGTATCTTGGCTCTATTCTTCTGTATTTCCTGTAGACGGAACCACACGGCATGCTCCGCTTACTTCTGCTTTCTTTCACACAGCATCATGCTCACGTGATCCATCTCTATTGCTATATAATCGCACACATTATTTTTCAGAGTTGCTGATATTTCATTGAGTGAATGTAACATCACTTATTGATTTGTCCTGGTACGGACAGACATTTGGAAATAGAAACAGTAAGGAACATCCTAATGCCTAGCTTAAAAAATATTTTATCAGCCTTGTTTTCTGTAGGAAGTAACTTGCTTACATAGAAAGACTTTGTATGATTTGGAGAATTTAGAAAGGGAATAAATAGCAAACTTACATTATAGGAACAGTGACAAGTTTCACATCATTGTTGAAGTCTGATAGTGTAGTTTTGTCAGTAAACAATATTAAAAAAATCATTGAAGATGTAAAGAACTTTGAATTTATAAGATATAATTACATATTTTAAGTTTGAGGATTACATCGATTTAGTTATTACAGTATTTTCTATTTCTTTCTTTCATTTTTTTTAGCTTCCTGGACTATTGTTTTTAATCTCTAGAAGTTCAGTTAAGGCATAGGTGAAGGCCTACTGGGACTGTAGAAGAGTAATAGAAAAATAATGGAAAATTTCTTGGTGCCTGATAATTGGAGAGGTCCAACATCAAGGCCTGGTTACCCAGGACCACATGTGGAGTGAGGACCACAGATGGACCTCAAGGGAGGTGGGGGAATCCATTCCAGAGAATTGGTCCTTCCAAGACCAGAATATTCAAGTAACAGAGACCTCCCCTGGCCCCAACATAAGAGGCAAAACCTCTGCCTTATACACTTTGATTCCAAATGAGTTCTCCTGGATCTGGATCCTAGTCTGGGCCCTCCATCATTTGTATTTTAGCTCTTTTAGTGTGTGTCTAGGGAGCAAATTGTTTTAACTTGATTTATTCTGATGACCCATGAAAGTTGATAATGTTTCCATATGTTTAGTTAACATTTGAACTTGCACACTACTTTGAATGATCTGTGTAAGAATTATGTCTGTTTTTCTAAGGTGTTTTATCACTTTTAAGTGTCATTGGTAGATATATGTATCTTGCCTTCTCTCATGCCATGCTTACAGTTTCATTCTGCTAATGGACTCCTTTTGACGGACAGATACTCTCAAATGTATTACAGTCCACTTAAAATTCTATTTAGTGCCTTAGGTAACAGCTTTGCTTATATGAAAACCAGTAAGATGCCCTCTACTTTTTTTTTTTAATAAAATTCTTGTCATTTAAAATTTTAATCTTTAGTTCTATAATCCACTTGGATTTTACCTTTATGTTTACTGTAAAGTGTTTATTAACCAGACATCACTTTTTCATTTGGATGTAACTGATCTGGAATCCAAGGAGAAAGCTTGACCTGTGTCTCCTGTGGCCATGTTGCTGTAGTCTTGGATTCCCTTTTTTGTCCCAGTTGTCATTCTGTCTACCTTCCTGGCCTAGCACCACTTTGTCTTAATTACTATATGCATTTGGCTTTCATAGGTGATGATATAAGTCCTCCAGTTTCGTTCATTTTATGTGCTATTTATTAGACAAACCACTTTTTACATCAGTTAAAATAAAAATTCAGTTTCAGAAGATGGTGCAGTCTAGATCAGACATGTTTATTTGAATGAAGAATTATATCACTGCCTAGAGAAATCATACTGTAAGAGAGAACCATTCCTGTTGTAATTTATAATTTGAATTGAGATTAATCATGTTATAGCAAAAGAAGCTCATAGAATTCTGAGTTCAAATCTAGTGGAAAATGCAATTCTGAACTGGATTCCTTGATTCGAGTTCAGTAAATATTTACTCAGCACCTGCTATTCACCCAGTGCTAATCTTGCTGCAGCAGATTATCAATGCCATTAGCTTCTGTGATCCTGCCTCCTCTTTTGTAGGATAAATCAGAGAGCTATATTGTAATATCTCACCAAACTACATCTTGTCTGAAAAACTGGTTCTTTGGCTTTAGACAACAGAAACCACCTGTGGCCCCCAAATGGAATTTTTGTGATACCAGATGACTCATAAAAATCAATGAAATAGCTGGACATGGTAGTGCATGCCTTTAGTCTCAGTACTCCACAGGCAGAGGCAGGTGGATCTCTGTGACTTCAAGGTCAGCCTGGTCTACACAGTGAGTTCCAGGCCAGCTGAGGCTACAGGGAGACCTTGTCTGAAAAAGATTTTTAAAAACTCAATGAAACATCGGGGAAAGGGATTGAAGATCGATAAGGATAGAGAGCTCTGAATAAGGGGCTCAGAGAGAATCCGAGGTACTCAAAGACAAGGTTTGGAGAACGATTTCAGTGATAATGGTTTATTGAAGTTCACATTTGAGGGCTGAGCTTGAGAGAAAGAGGTGAGACAGAAAAGCTTGGGTGAATGTGAAGTAACGTATCATTGTTTGTTAGTGTTCGGTGATAGACTGTGAAGACTTGCAGTCGCTTAGTAGGTGCATGCATTAAACCATGAATATGGAAGCTGGACCCACTGTGCATGATGATTAGGCTTCTGGCCAATGCAGTAACACACTGGGAGGAAACACAGCTGACAGCTCAGCTCCACTCTGTCTCCTAGCTGCTTTTGGTCAAGATTCATCCCAGAGTAGGACAGCTTCTCTGCTCTTCTTGATGGAGCACACAGTCAGCCATGATGCCACATGCCTGCAGTTCCAGACACTTGGAAGGTCGAGGCAGGAGGATCACTTGATCCTAGAAATTTGAGGCTAGCCTGGGAAACATAGTGAGATCCATCTCAAAAAATTTCCTTAGACTGGATCACTTCCCTTCAGTAGTCATCTTCCATGCCCTGGGAGATGTGCCTCTACTGGGACTGAAAAGGTCAGAATAAATCAGAGCACAAGGCAGTGGGACAGTGTGGTCATGCATGGAAGTAAAGTTTTTGCAAGCATTTGAAGGGGAACAAATTAGTTAATGGTTCAGAAGACGGGATCTAATGAAATAAATGAGATATGTCCCAGGCACATGAACTTGGGAAGCAGCAGTCCCTCAAAATGGGGTCACATATCCAGATAAATTACATTCTTTTTAAAGTGGGAGATGAGGATGTAGCTCAGTGGTGGAGCACTTACACAGATTGAAGATCAGTAAATTTTTCCAATGTCAAGGTCTGGAGTTCAATACCCAGCCCCCTCAAAAAACTGTGAGAGAAAGCAGCCATGATTATTTCTGTTTTTACTCCTGCTTTTGTATTTATCAGTAGTATTTGTTTTCTCCTAGGAACTCTCTTTATCTGAAAGTGTAATGTAGGGTAGAAGTGTGTTTGCTGGTGAAAGATAAGACGGGTGCAGGGAGACACCAAGTAAGAAGTGACATGTGTTGGAAGATCACACACAATAGAAAGGCGACATTAGACATTTGCAGTCACATAATTTATGGCAAATAAAATGGCCCAAATTCCTAAGAAAATAATTGTATAATATCAACCCCAAAATTGGTTTGCATAAGGATGGTCACGAATAAATTTAAAAATTATGTTTAGAGGCATCTGGTAAGGATGTTATCATTTGCTTCAGGAAAATCCTTTCCTAGATAGCTTCTGATAAGGCCTAGATCTAAAGAAAGAGAAGAAAACACCAAACAGAAGAGAAGAAACCTAAAATCTCTGAGAGTTGTTATCTGCACAAGAGCAGACAGGTCGCATGTGGGTGATCTACTCTGGGAAATCAAGTGAAGCAAATTTAAACGTGGATGTGCTTCTGAACCTGCCAATATTTCTTATTAAATTTTAGAAAACAGGATCTGTAATGGAACTTAAGATAGAAATGTCCCCAATGACTGAGAGTGATGTTTTTGGACAATTAAAAAGCATGATTGAGATTTTGCTAATGGGATCCTTAATTTTCATTTGTGAGATGTTAAATTATTAGAGATACCATGATGGTAATGACCATTAGATACAAATGTGGTACCAACCACTGGAATTAGGTGTAAAGTACATATTCTCACTTTTAATCATTGCCAAAGTCCTATTAAATATGCATTATTATAATTCCAACTCCACAAGTGAGGATACCCAGATTGAAGACCAGTAAATTTTTCTAGTATAAAGCAAAGAGTCAAGCCACAGGTTCAAGCTCAAAGAATGTGCTTTTAAACTTCAAATTCTACCTTTTAATTACTCCATAGATGCCTACTTTCTCTGGGTGCATGTGTTTTATGTTTTCATTGACATTTAATTTACTCCTTTATCTATAGTTATATGTTTGCTTTTAGAGTTACCCATAAACATTAATGACATCCTTTTCAATAATCTTGAACGATCTGTGCTAACCCAGTGACAGAAAGCATAGCTTGCTTTTTCCTCTGAGAAATATGGATATTCATAGTTGAGGTGGAGAGATTACTGCTGAAACATTTCACTTTGAGTCTTCAAACTATTTTTCTGAAGTTGTTCCCGTATAACACTTTAATCCCCAGAGAACATATTCTTTACTACGTGGTTGTGCACTTAACAATACTAGGGAGATTTTGAAAATAAAACACAAAGATTTGCTTATTTAATAAAGACTAAAACGTACACAACTTGACTGGTCATGTTGGTACACATCTATGATTCTAGCACTGAGAGTCAGAGGCAAGAGGACTACATATTTGAGGTAACTCAGGCTACAAAGTCAGACCCTGTTCTCCTAAAAAGTATATTTATGTATCCAACTTGATTTCAGCAGGGTTTGAAACACATGGATTAATATTAAGACTTGGCATTATTTCAAAGACTTTTCTGAAAACAGTTTAATTTTATATGTTTTCATTAAAAATATTTACGAAAACCACCCATTTGACAAACAGTTTGTGTTTCAAAAGAGGAACCAAAGTGACACGAACAGATGCCATGTTCAAAGAGATTCATCATTGCCTTGCAAAGCATCACCTGGTGGGCTTGTTCCAAATCATGGCCTCCTTTCTCCTACATTTCTCAAGTGCCAAGAAATATTCCAGGCTCTGCATTAAAACTGTGTCCACAACATGGCCACGGTCTGCTGCCTCTATCTCCAATACTGGTCCAGACGACCATCTTGCATTTGAACCATCACATAGTTAGTTCCTGTCCTTGAGATGTGGACCCCTCCTCTTCATTCTCTTTCTCCCTCTTCTCTTGCTTTTTCCTCCACTGCTAGGGATCAAATTCAGGTTTCTACATGCTAGGCAAGTGATCTACCACTGTTTGACATCCCCAACTCCAGACAGAAGTCAACACTCCTGCTCCAAGTCAAGCTGGAGTGACTATCAAAGCTCATAGGATTGTCTGCCATCTCCTATCGGGCATCTCCACAGTCCCATTTCCTAACGATCTCATTTTCTACAACTACTATCCCACTCTACTTTTGTCTCTGTGACAGTGGCTTTCCAGTTGATTCCATAGAGCGTGGGAAAACTCTTCTTGAGTGTATTGACAGGTAGTCTTCCAGTTGCCTGAATTACTCTTCTGTTGCACATTTTCCTGACATTATCTTTCTTCATATGTCACTCTGGGAAGTCCTTCCAATTTAAAGTGGAAACTGAGGCAATCCTTATTCCTCTTCCATGCTTTCTTTTCCTTTCTACCATTTCCATTTAACATTCTATATGCTTTGTATGTTTGTTGTACTGAATCATCTGACCTTGGTGTCAGTTATACAAGGGCATAGTCTACCATCCACCTCATTCACATCTGTGTCTTAGTGCTTAATGCACAGTCATTTTTCAAGAAATCATTTGCGGAATGAATGAGTGAATCAGTGTTGACAGTACATATGCACGTGTAATACAGCATCTGCACACGCTAGGTGTATTTTAATGGTGCTTACTGCCCCACTTAATTTTGTTTTAAAATGTTCATTGTAGAGATCTTTCACATCCTAGGTTAGGCTGATTCTTTGAAGGTATTAGAACAGGCTTGGCTTTCTGACTTCCTTCTCATCCTGTTCATTGTTGCTATGTAGAAAAACTGCTGATTTTTGTGTGCTGCCTTTGAAGATCATTTGTATCATTCAAAGAAAATGTTAAATCTAAAAATACTGTGCTTTGAACATTCAGGAACTCTGGGGCACTCTACAAAAATCCAAACATGAATTACAGGTACAGAAGAAGGAGAAGAAATCCAGGTCAGAGGCACAGAAAATATTTTCAACAAAACTATAGAAGAAAATTTCCAAAATCTAAAGGAAGAAAAGCCTATCAAGGTTCAAGAGGCATAGAGTACACAAAATAGACAGGCTCATAAAAGAAACTCTCTATATTACATAATTAGTAAAAACACTAATTTTTAGACTAAAGAAAGCATATTGAAAACTTTAAGAAAGACCAAGTCACACATAAAGGCAAGTCTTTCAGAAGAGCTGTTGATTTTTCAGTGGAGATTTTGAGAGCCAGAAGGGCATGGACTGATGTTCAACAAGTTATGAAAGACCACAGATGCCAGCCCAGACTTCTATAGTCAGTAAACTATTAGTCATAGCTAAAGGAACAAGAAAAGTTTTCCATGATAGAAACATATTTAAGGAATTTATTACTATTAAGTCAAATCTACCAAGGGTAGTGAAAGGAATACTGAGGTCTGAAGAGAAGCATACACAATACCCAGGAGAGTATAGGGGATTAATAAACAATCCCAGAGCATTTAATGAAAAGAGGCCAAGACAAACACTATAAAACAACAAAATGACAGAGATTAATATACATTGTTTAGTAACAACAAAATTAATGACCTCAGTTTCCCAATAATGAGACACAGATTATCAGATTGGACTAGAAAACATATTTTTTTTTGCTGCCTTCAAGAAACACATCTCACCATCAATGATTGGTCCCACCTTAGGGTAAAAGGATCGAAAAGGTAATACAAGAAAATGGAACTGAGAAATAAGAAAGCTGTTGCTGTTCTAATTCTGAAAAAAACAGACTTCAAAGTACAACCACTCAGAAGAGATAAGAAAAAACAACTTCATACTCATTAAAGGAAAAATCCATGTACTGGATAGCTTCAGCTGTCCATTTGACACACCTGAGTAGAGGGAACCTCATATAAGGAAATTTTTAATTTAATTTTAAATGTAACAATAATTTCTATTTTTGTGAATATCATACATAAGTATTGTTTTTGCATTATTTCCGTCCCGCCCAGTTCCCCCAACTCATCTCATGTATCTCCCACTCCCTCTCAATTTCTTGTCCTCTTTGACTAGTTTTGCATATATATCCATACGTTTATAAGTGTGCATACAAGTGCGCACACACTCACACACACACACACACACACATACACATATATACTAAGTCCTAAGTGCCTTTATTATATTGAGATATGTCCCCCATATTCCTATGCTCTCCTTGACTCTTATGAATGGATATTGGATTTTGTCAAAGGTCCTTTTGCATCTCATGAGATGATCATATGATTTCTTTCCTTGAGTCTGTTTACATTATGGATTACATTTATTGATTTAAGAATCTTGAACCAGCCTTGGATGAAACCAACTTCATCATGATCACTGATCTTTTTGATATGTTCTTGATTTGGTTTGTAAGTATTTTACTGAGAATTTTTGCATCTACATTCATTGGAGACATTGGCCTATAGTTATCTTTGGTTTTCCAGGGTAATATTGGTTACATAGAAACAATTTGGAAGTGTTCCTTTCTTTTCGATTTTATAGAATAATTTAAGGAGTAATAGTGTTAATTCTTCTTTGAAGGTCTGGTAGCATTCTGTGCTGTATCATTATGGTCCTGGGCTCCTTTCAGTTGGGAGATATTTAATTACTGCTTATTGGTGGTTTTAGATCTACCTAAATTGTTTACTTCATCTTGATTTAATTTTGGCAGGTCATACTCATTTAGAAATTCATCCATATCTTTTAGGGTCCCAGTTTAATGGAATCTGGACTTTGGAAGTCTACCCTTGATTCTCTGAATTGCCTCACTACCTCTTGCAATGTTTCCGTTTTTACTTCTGGTTTTATTAATTTGGATTTTCTCTTTTTTGATTAATTTGGCTAAAGGTTTGTCAATCTTGTTAATCTTTTTGAAGAGCCAACTCTTTATTTCACCGATTCTTTGTACTTTTGTTTTTCATTTCTATTTCATTAAGTTAGTCTTGATTTTGGTTTTCTCCTCCTGTTTTCTCTTTCGGGTGTTGTTTGTTCTTGTTTTTCCAAGACCTTCAGATACATTATTATGTTATTAATATGAGATCTTCTCGGACTTTTTAATTGAATGTTTGTAACTCTCATACAGTATAATTTGATGGAATTTAGATCCCCCATCCTCACATCCCTTTATTGCCATCTTGCTCAATTTAATGTGCTCTATTATATATGTAACAAGACCTGTGGAGTCTAATTTGTGTTCCCAAATGACCTTAAGTGTGGATCTATTCCCTGGAGCCTGGTTAACTTACCAAGAGTCCCATGCTTGAAAGAGACTGTTTCTGCCCCTCCCAGCAGTCATCTGTTGACACAATTGCCTTAGGTGGGGTTGGAGCTTCTTGTCTTGCTGAGACTATTTTTCTGGTTTGAGCTTATACAGGACTTATGCATGTTGTCACTGTTGTTGTAAGTTCATATAAGTAACTGATCAGCTGTATGGAAAACTCTGTTTCCTTTTGGTCATCTACCACCTCTGACTCTTACAGTCTTTCTACCCCTTCTTCTGCAATGATTCCCTAAACCTTGGGAGGCAGAAGTTTGAAATAAGTGTCCTATTTCTTTAGTTGTGGACTTGGAACTGTCAGACAAATAGACCCTTTCCTCCTCAGACTGGTTTTGGTCAGCGTTTTATCACAACAACAGAAAAGTAACTAGAGCAGAATTTGGTATCAGAGATTGTTGTAATGGATCTGACCATGTTTTTAGGGAGGATTGTGGAAAGATTTTGGAGCTTGGGGCTGGAAAACCCATTGAGTACTCAAAGCTTAATGGACTGGTTTGTGGGAACTTAGAAGAATGCTGTTATAAATGCAAAGGATGAAAGCCTGGCTTGTGAAGCGTCAGAGTTTGAGAGCCCTTCAAAGTTTCTACCAGGGCCATTTATGTGATATTTGTTATTAAGAATTTGTGGTTTCTGGTCAACTGAGGCTGAAGAATCAGCTGTGATTAACCAGAGGCAAACACCATTGAAGAGAAATCTTTGCTTTTCTGGGACAATCCATGCTGGTTAGCTGGGTTTGAAAAAAATCAGCTGTGATTAACTCGAGACAAACATTACTGAGGCGAAATCTTCTGGAGAGTATTTCCTTAAAGCCAGCACACGGAAGCTGTGGTTCAGAGGAGGCCAAGGCTGAATCTTAAGAACTTGGTAATGTGTAAGCATAGCCCACATGGTAGTGTTTTTGGTAGTATGAAATCTGCACCACTGAAGGGATCATGGAGGGAGACTGAGGTTTGCAAGAGGCCAGGAGAGACCATTGCTGAGTCTCTTAGACAGGCTGTGTGTATTGCAGTTGGCAGGGCCAGAGAAGTGGAGCTGTCTAAGCCTTTTGAAGCCCAGAAGATTGTGAGCAAATCCTAGATGCTGGATACTGAACTACATTTCTGAACTTCGGTTTTGCTTAAGTGTGCCCAGTTATTACCTTTGGAAATAATAGGAGAGTATATAACTGATTTTTTTATTTTTCAGGACCCCACAGCTGAGAGGCTTATTTTAAAGAGACATTGAACTTTCAAGTGATAGAGTTTTTGAGGACTCTGGAGTAAAACATAGTTGTACCCTGTTTTATATTGTGATATTAATTTTAACTTGAGATCTTAGGAATTAGAAATGAAAAGGTTATGGTTTAATACTGATTTGTTTATGTATCAAGTTGACAAGGGGGTCAGCTGTGTTGGTTAACTTCAAGCTGTCAACTTGACACACTTGGGAAGACGGAACCTCAACTGGGGAGATTCCTCTATCAGACTGGCCTGTGTGCATGTCTGTGAGGCATGCTTTTGATTGTTGAGTGATATGGGAGGGCCCAGCTCACTGTGGGTGGTGGTATTCCTGGGTAAATGTTCCTTGGTTATATAAGAAAGCAATCTGACCAGCCCAGGCCAGAGGAGCAAGCCAGTAAGCAATACTCCTCCATGGCGTCTACTTCAGCCTCCAGGTTCCTATCCTAAGCTCTTGCCCTGGCTTCCCTCAATGATAAACTATATGGGATGTTTAAAGCAATTAAACTCTTTCTTCCCCAAACTGATTTTGGTCAGAGTATTTTATCACAACAATAAAGAAGTGAACTAGAACAATTAGTCTATGTCTTTTGGTGGGGGGGGGGGCATGGTAGGGATTGAAACTGCTAATTCTGAGGGTGATTATTGACCAATGTTTATTAATTCCTGTTCTTTTGTTGTTATGGTGTCATTTTCTTAGACCTCTTTTGGTTAACTGTTCTGGAATTGTTTAATTATTCCTTGTGCCCTCTTGGGTGTGTTTAATCTCCTATTCAGGCTGAAGAATTACTTCTTGAAGTCTTATCTACTTCAAAAAGAAGCTTCTCTGATGAGGGATAAGAATGCACTAGTCTATGAATATAAAGATAAAAGCTTAAGGGGCAGCTTAATGCTGTTAGCAGAATAATAGTACTAGGTTCTCCCCCGAGGCCCATGACCTAATCATTCATGGGATTTTCATCCAGTAAACAATATCAAGTATGAGTTTCACCTGGTGGACCAGGCTTTAAAATCCAATTAGAAAGTGATTGGTAACTCTTACAACATTGGTGCCACAATTGCATCAGTTGGCATATATTGCCAGGTTATTTGTTATCAGAGATTGCAGAGTTCATAGCTGGGTAAAATAAAATTGTTGATGACTTTTCCTCTCCCGGTAGCATAAACAAACACTTTCAGCATTATGGAAACTAGCCAGTAGGGATGATTTTTCCCCAGGTTTTTGTGTATTGTTAATGAGTTTTAGCAGTTCTTTATATATTCTTTTTATTAATCTCTTATTAGAAACTATGAATTGCAAATATTTCCTCTCATCCCACATGATCCATTCTCACTGTGACTGAAATTAAGGCACATAGACTTTAAGTTCTGAGTAGCCCAATTCATCAGTTTTTACTTTGTTTCCTTTGTTTTGGGTCTCATATCTCAGAAGTCATGGGTAAATCCAGTGTCTAGACTTTTGCCCTATCTTGTCTCAGAAGAATATAGTTTTAGGTCTTGTGCTTAAGTCTTTGATTCGTCTTGAGTTTAATTTTTATATATGGTGTAAGGGTCCCTGTCATCCCTTTGCATGTGGATTTGTAGCTTTATCAGTACCATTTATTGAAAGGCCTTCCTTTACCCCTTTGAATCATCTTGGTGCTTTGTTAAAAATCACTTGATGACATATGTGAGGTTTCACTTCTGGGTTTGCCAAATATTTTGGTGTTTCAAAATAACTCAGAAATTTAGAACTTTACATATATCTTCAAGTATAAGGATGGAAATGGGAAAATAAAAATGAAAGCACTGCAGAACCAAGAAAACCAACATGTGAGCCAAATTTTAGCCCATTGAGTATAATGAACTTGCTCATTTGCTTTGAAGAGAACATAACTGAATGGGTATATATGTGTTTACGAAAAGGTTCTTCTCTACTGGGTTTGCAATGAAACACACTTTTGTTGAAAAGTGGAAACACACTTTTTCAGCATAGAAAATAGAGCATCTGGGTTTTGCTGGAGGGGTGAAACAAAAACAGGAAAAAGGGATTCTGAACCCATTTGTCCTTTGTATGGGTGGATGACTTTGAACATCATCTGCATGTAGCCCTAGGACTCATTTCTGATACCATGATGATAGAAGAAGAAGAAGAAAAAAAGTTGGTGACAAACCTATACAAATGTTATTTATCATCTAATAAAGATTTCTGTATGGTTTGGTTCTATTTCCCTAAAAATTTCCAAATGCTTTAGGTTAAGAGAAAGTAAGGGACCTAGTTTAGGTCATAAAGTAAACGAATGCCAGAATCAGAGTTTAGATACATTTCCATCATCATCCCAAACTTGCAAGATTATGTCACGACAATACATTATCTTTACATGACAGTCACCCAGGGACTGAGGTGGGCTGCTAGGTGACTGAGCGAAGGAAGAAAGAGCAGGCTTCTCCATTAGCCCATTTAAAACAATTAACGAGATCAAAAGAAAATAAAAAAAAATCAAGAGGAACCTAACCTTCCTGACTGTACACTGTGCAGCTACCAGAAATCCATCAATTTATGCAAATGTCTGCACCATGTAATTAGATTTTTTTCCCCTTTCAACGAAGTTCCTAAAGTGTGGGCACTTAGTAAGTGATGACAATTATTATTCTGCATAATAATAATGAAAAATTTGAATAACCATAATTACTGAAAGCAGCAGTTTTTCAACTACTACCTTTTGAGAATCTAAAGTGAGTTTCTGGATGCTTATACAGGAAGTTTTGAAACCTGCAAATCCCTTATGTCAACAAGTCATATATGCTTCTTTAAGGATGCCAATGGCAGGGTGTAGCCCATAGAGTCACACAATCTGAGCTGAAAAAAGACCCCAGAGAAAGTACCAATTCTCGGGTTTTATTTAGAGTGAAACTAAGGTTACAGATGTTATTCAAGTCCTGAGCCCAGACCAGAAGTGAGATCTCTTCACTTGTAGCCTAAAACTCTCTCTGAAGCATCTCTTGTTTTTGTTAGACTTAGTGTTGATACAAGAGGACCAGAGTCATAATGGCATCAGTTAGTGTCTGTAGACTAAGTATTCTGCATGTCTATGTTTCTTCTTCCCAAAGTGTCTGTAGGCAGTGCTATGATTGTAATGCTCACTGAACTATTTAGCAGGCTCTAGAGCCCTCCTTTGAATAAGGACTGTGCTAATTGCTTTAGATACACCAGGGAACAGAATGCCAAAACCTATGTCCTTATGAAGTTTATTGTGATGAAGAGACAGGCAAAAAGAGGCGAGACAAGGAAAGCTAAAGTGAATGTTTGGTAAGACATTCTGTGGAAAAAAAAGGTGGTGAGAGGAAGTGTGGGGAAGTGGGGTTTGCTCTTTTCTGTTGAAAAGTTTTGGAAAGGGCTCACTTCTCTGATGGGGGAGACTCTGGAGCAGGGGCCTTCGGAAGGGAGAGGAGCAGCTGTGTGGCTGGGTTGAAAGGGAAAGACATGACAAGTATGTTAATGTGCCCCCAAATTAGAATTCACATGGAGATTCTTATGGAGCAGGAGCGTGTGGCGGAGGAAGTCTTCATCTCTTCACCTGCAGGAAGTAGTGGCAAGGCATGTCCTTGTGACCTACTTCCTTCACCTGCCTTCACCTTAGAAATTTCTAGAACTTTCTACCACAGTACCACCAGACGGAGACCAAGCATTCAACATGTGAGCGAATGGATGATATTTAATAGTCAAACCGTAACAACTTTCACATATCGAAAAGCACTTTTCTCACGGAAGGAGATGAGTCACAGAATTTCGTGACCTTGAGCTATCATAACAGCTTTTTCCTTAGGAGTCTTTGTGTGTGAATGTAGCTACGGTAAACAATGAACTTAATACCTAGAGTAGGGTTGGTAGATGCAGGATGCTCAGGAGTGACCCTGAATAGCTACCTTGCTCTTACCTACCACCTGGTTCTCTCCCGAGACCCTGTTTTTGGAGTGTATCTTGTCATACAAATGGGTAAATACGAAGTACATAAACTTGAGAAATCATCCAGTCTCCTAAAATCCCAACCGATTCCATAATCTAGTGGGAACAGAATTGGATAAAACTGTGTTCAGCCACCTTATTCTAAGGTCCTGGCATGGCCTTGGGCCCTGTCCTTCCTTCTGTCACAATGTGTCAAAAAATTCTGGGGAGATTTCTCCTCCAAAGGTTTTTCAATAACAGACAGTTAAAAGATGAGTCAAATAATTAAGACAGCTCTATTTGACATAATCAAGAACCGCTGCTCTGGGAGCTGGGGAATGAGAGTGTAACTGGTCTCTTCTATAGCAGATCTATTGAATTTTAAATGAATGAAGGTTTGGCAAAGGGAGAATTCAGAACTTAATACCCAGTGCTGAGTCCATATGAGGCTTTTTGCTAGATGCTATAAGAAACATGGCAGCGAAATGGGATGTTATAATCTAGTGCATAGAAGAGACAATTACCAAAAATGAAAGAAGTGTGTATGGGGATGGAATGATTGATGTGGAGGCTGAAAATGGACGGGAAAGGCTGAGGGGACCAGGGGAACTTTCAGTGAGGAGCTGGCATGTAAAGTCTGTTTCCAGGAATGAGAACTTGCAAGTCTAGTGAGGCTCAAGGTGCTACCTGTGGGTTAGGAGTCAAAGTTGTGAAGTAGCAGTGGATTTTATTCTAACCAGACTCTATCAATGCTCTTGGCTGTCTGACCTTCAAATCTCAGTTTTCTTGCTTGTACCATAGAGGGGTATACAAGAAAAGGAGCTTGTGAAGGTTACATGGAGTCATATGCATAGGGAATTTGTAGTCTACAGACTCAGTAAGTGCTCAATAAATAAGAGTCATTATTGTTATTATTATAATCTCATGTAAATCTCAGAAAAGCAAGGTGGAATTTGCCTGATAAGGAGCTCAATATGGATTTGAGTGTGAAGATAATAAATTTCAGTAGGGAGCTTTCAGAGGCAGCAACTTCTTACTTCAAACACACCTCTCCAGATGCTGGGGACCTGGGCAGGCAGAGGTGCAGCCTTACTTCCGTGGAATTTGGCTCAGTGAGAAGCAGGACGGAACTCACATCATTGTCAATGCAAGAAAGGCTGTGATAAGGTTATGTAAAAGGGATAAAACATGTCACAAGACAGCAGAAGTAGCAATGGCCAGTTTCACTTAGAAATTCTAAAAAGAAGTGATATCACAAGGCATGTTCAAAAAATACTTATTAACAAAGTAGCAAAGCCTGTTTCTAGAAATATCACCACTTGCTATGACATCTGGGTGAATGACTTAACCTCTATAAGCCTTAGCGTTCTTATCTATTAAACAGGGATAATGTGGTACCTATTGCTTAGAGCTATAGTGGGGTTTACGGAAGATAATCCATGTAAACGGGCTTATCCAGCACAATGCCAGACAGCTGTCTCAACAAATCACTGCTATTTGCTATTATCATTTAAAGACTTATTTTATGCTATTATTATTGTTGTTGTTGAGACATGGTCTCAATATGTAGTATAGGCTGACTTTAAGCTTTTACTCCTTATGGTTGAACCTTCTAAGTGCTGGGATTGCAGGCATGTGACACATGTCTAGCTCAATCATTTTAAAGGACTGGTGAGATGGTTCAGTGAATAAAGGAATCTGCTGCTGAGACTGATGACCTGAGCTCAATCCCTGGGACCCACATGGTTGATGGAAAGAAACTCTGACCTTCGCAAGTATGCTATACACATACACATGTATTCACACTCATATGCACACAAAAATATGATTAAAAAATAAAAAGTCTATTTTGTAGAATACAAAGTATTTTGTTATGAATACTTCATTAAACCTATATGATATCCTTGTAACATTGACAAAGCAAATAACTATTGTATTTTGATTGAAGACTGAAGACATGGATTTCTCAAATCTCAAGCAACTGGTGTGGGCCTGAGTCAGGACTTAAACCGGGCTTCTTTAATTTCAGAGATTCTTTCATTCAAAAATGCATTTTCACAAGAGCCCCCTAACCAATGCAACAATAAGGAGAGATGCTCTGTTTAAAGCCTCCAGGATGGGGATTCTGTCCTTTCTTCTTGCCTTCTTGTCTCTCTGGAACACAAACTGAGGAAGAGTGAAGAGTCTAATGGAAAGATCTGGGATCTGGAGCCACAGCAACCTGTGTAAGGAAAGTTTTGGCAATCTGGAAGTACATGGCCTTTTCACAAGATTGAAGGGGTTTGCTGTTCCAGCCGTGGTTGAACCAGCTTGTAGGAGACAGAAGAGGTGCTGTGTGGGCCTGGGTCTGATGGAATGAGAGTGTTTACAAGGTTTGCTAACTGTGGCATTAAAAAAAAAAATTCTCTCAGGCTCATTCCCTTCACCCAGCACGTGCAGATAATGACATCATTTACCTACGGTTTGCTGTGAGATGTAAATTTGATAACAAGCAAAGCGTTTAAAAATGTGCTTGGCGTACCATAAGTGCTCGATAATCGTTCATTGTAAATAATTTCATCTTCCTGGGCCTTGCTCTTCTCTTCTATGGTATAAGAATCATAAGTTGCCGAGAGTTTTTGTCAGACTTGAATGGTATGATACATAGAGCATGGCTGACACATCACAGTGACTAAACAGAAGTAATGAAGACAGTGACAGTGATGACGATCATCATTGTGGTGAGTTCATTTTCTTTTCTAACCTGACCTTCTCCATAGAAGCAAGCCCTCTGCTGTGTTTCCAGTTTCTCCTTCCTCCCCACTGCCCCTGCTCACACACGAACAACCTTTCCTGTTTCTGACGTCAGTCCCCGGACCCCTTCCGCAGGGAAGGCGCATGTCCTCCAATTAGACTGGTACCAATTGACCTGGGCCCTTCAGCAATCTCGGTGCCTTCCACATTAATTTGACATCTGCACTTCACCTTGAAAATATGCTAATTGCAGCAGGGATCTGAAGGCTGCCCAAAACACGGGTTTGCAAGTCTATGGTATGCTAGGAATAATTGCAAATTTAATTCCCTTCGAGAAGATGTACAAAACCCTGACCACTCCCATTAGTCCAGAAGAAATTAGAATCTCTGAAATCAAGTGAAATGAACCAAATGAAAGGAGAGAAGAGTTCATTTTGAAGGGAAAAAGGCTCTCAACTTTATTATGTAAAATCTCCCCGAGAAAGTTTGGTTTCAGAAGCGGTGATTTTTTTCTCATTCATTTATGTCAGGTAATTAATCTTTCAGAATTAATATTCTGAAAAATAGCTGGTCCGGTTCTGTTTTTTAGAGACAAGAGTAAGTTAAAAAAAATAGAAGTAAATAAAAAGGAGAATGGTAGGTGAAAAAAAATCGTGTTTTATTATCATCAAAGGAGCACTAATTTAAGCCGAGCCTGTAGTACCATTACGTAAGAGAAAATTTAATCTTAAATTTGAAAAACAACTTTATTGAGGTACGTTTTATGTATCATAAAGTTCTCCTATTTCAAGAGTATAATTCAGTGATTTTTAGTAACTTTACTGTTGAGGACAACCATTGCCTTAAATCAGTTTTAGATTATTTTCATTCCTCTAGTGAAATCCCTTATGTTCACTTCAATGAATCCTCGTTCTAACCTTCAGCCCCTGGAGACCACTTTCTCTACAGGTTTTCCTTTCTGCATATGTCATATAAATGGGTTGACATGTAAGTGGTCTGTTGTGTATGGCTTCCATCACTTAGGGCAATGCTTTTAAAGCTCACGCATTGTGCTCATGATTCAGAAGTTAGTTTCTTGTTATTGCTGTGTGGCTCTCCATTGCATCGGGAGACTGCATTTTGGTTTATCTATGCACCTATAGTCATACAAATGCTGGCATTTAGGTTGCTCCTGGGGTTTAACGCTTGTTGTGATATAACCTTATTTTTATAAGACAAAATGTGCTGACAATCAAATTATCTCTTGGTTTCCTTCTTCTGAGCCCAAATGACATGGCAAGTTATAGAACTGAGAAGGGAGCACTGTGTTATAGGAGTGTGATGTCTTTCATACATACATACAGCATGCTCTGATTATGATCACCCCCTTGAAATCTCCATCTTCCTCAGATTCCTTTAACAACTCTAACACTCCAGATGAGCATTATTTTCTCCCTCGCTCTGGTCCATAACTAAAAGAGGACAGACATATTATTTTAACGGACACCGGGGAAGGGAGCCTCAAGAATGTTCACAGTGAGCATTAGAGAATTAAACTCTCAGCCCCCTCACCCGTACTATGTAAAAATTTCTCTTGCCAAAATTTCCATTTCAGCCCAGTTGAAGAATATGTCAAAAGTAAGTGCGTGAGGGGCACCTGGCTGATATCATTCATTCAATTCATTCTTGCCCACATTTTGAGTATAAGTGTGAAGCTATCTGGAAGTGTATTAAAAGCTGAGGTAATTGTTCACTCATGGCTTTTGCGTTGTTGAAGCATTATCCACCTTGCATACATCAGGTAAGAGCACTATTTACAACTCCCCCAAAAGCTCCTGAGCCTCTCAGGCAACAAAGTGAAGGAGAGATTGAGGGAGGAGAAAAAGAGAAAGACGGGAGGAAGAGAAGGCAGGAGAGAGTTTGAAAGGAAAAAGGAAAAGAAGTTGACTCAGCTCCAGATAGTTGTGGTTGTGCAGTGCAAGTGACAGAATCCATTTTTCCCCTGAGCAGTTGTCATCTATCAAGCAACTGTTGCATTCTGGGTACAGAATCCTTACCTGTTAGCCGGAGATGCAAAGATTAAACTTATCTTCATCCATGTGATCAAACAATATTTGCTAAGTAATAATTTGGAGCAAACATCCCAGGTACTAGGTTTTTAAAGTGGTGTTTGCTCTGGTGGAACCAACAGCCAATGGGAAGAGAGACAGAGACAGGGAAAGAGAGAGAGATAAAAAAACAAGGACACTCAGGAAAAAGGGAAAGGATGGAGCAATTTCTGCAGAGCAGGCATGCAGTGAGGGGGTATTTTAGACCCCCTGTCCCAAGAAGTGTCAGTTAAGCTGAATCATAAAGGAAAGGAGGGATGGGGGAACAAAAGATTAAGGAAAAGAATGTTCTAGGCAGAGGCAAAAGTAAGAGTCAGGGCCTAGGAAGAGAAGGACCATCTTGGTTCCCGCCTTCAGAGATGTCACATGCTACATGGCATCAGGTAGAAATGATCTGTTTTTGGAAGAACAGCACCCTGAATTTGCACAGATACTATGTGGATGAAAAGAAGTAGCTCAGGATGACCTTCTTCATGTAGTGGTAAAATAAGAGTTTCATAGCTGAACTGATGAATAGACTCCAGAATGGGCAGGTGGCTTGATGACTGACAGACTGGCAGGATGCACAAACGCATGAAAGGAAGGTGCCCTTTCTGATAGGTGAAGGGAGGTGGATTTATTGCACACATCTTTACAATCCAAGGACTGTGCAAGATTGAAGGCTCGCAGAGTGGATGAGAGCGAAGGGGGAGAAGGCTGAGAATAATTTCCAGCCTTCTGCTTTTTTTCCCCTTTAGGGGCCATTTCCGAGTGGCTTTTTGAATTCTAATTTGAAGAACACTTCCCTACACAATTTAGGCATAAAATGAGAGCATCCTCCACTTCTGTGACAGCTGCCTGGCGAGCAGAGGAAAATTAATTAACTGGCACGAATGGCCTGTAGGTCAGATTTTCCACATAAATGACGCATAAAGCAGTTGTATCATTTAAGATGGGCTTCATCTTGAAAAGGAGGGGAGGTAAGATATGTGAACCTAAAGTAATTCAATGAAAATCATCTTTAGCTACCAAGTCACTTATACCAGAACACACAAACACACAAATATATTTGTTGCTTTCCCCTTTGCATTAGAGCAAAACTTTCTCTTAGAAGATTAATGAGAGAGACAGTAGAATTTATCTGGATTTTATCCAGGTGGCCACACTCTCCTCTGTTATGTCATATGGCAGTCCTGACAGTGTAATATGCGTTATGTGACAGCCATCATGGGTCAAGGCCAAATAGACTGTCAGTATTTAAAAAAATGGCCATACTACTCACAACTGGCCAATTTCCAGCCTGATGGATTCTCTCTATGTCTAGAGAATAAACAAGGGTGGTCCTGGAAGCCTGAACTTTTCGATTTCCTTCTAGAATTATTTACTTTTGTTCCAGGAGGAAATGAATACATTCCATCAATGCAAGAACCCCAGAGAGCAAATACAATTTCCCATAGCACAAGCAGCAACTCCAGAAAAGGCCCTTAAGCTCCCCGCTCATGGCCAGTAAAAGCCTTTTTTGTCTGATAGCATTAATAAAAATGACACATGGAGCATTTGCTCAAATGGCAAAGTGGGACATTCCTGGTTCTAACCTTTGTTTAAATCATTCTCCCATTATACATTATACTTTCATTTCAGAGTGAAATTAACATACCCGGAGGCCTTAGGGAGGCAGTCTCCATAATAGGCCACAGCCCCAAATGGCTTTAATAAGTTCTCTGTGGGCACAGAGCAATTGCCTTCTACTGGGCAGAGGCTTCTGGGTAGCCCGTGCCGGAGCCTGGTTCTGACTGCAAAGAGGATCTGGAAATGTGAAGTGGAATCAGAACATGGCAATTAAGCTCTTGTTTCTCTGATTGGCCATCAACTTCTACATTTCGGTTTCACTTTTTTTTCTCTAGTGTAGTGGCCAAACACAGGAAACTTCTGAAAAGTCTCCCTGGCTCTTAACCTCCATGCTCAAAACCCCGGGGATCACTTTTTAAAAGAACATTTTGTACTTATTGCTATTGTTTTGCATGTTGAAAAAAATGTGTATATATTGAAATGATTGTGTTGACCTCTCATCTGGACTCTGTGATATACAACAATGATCTTATTTTGATGACTATCTTCCCTTTTATACTTGGTCATGATCTAGGCAGTTAGTAAAATGAATGAACGTTTAAGGACACGACAGAGTGTGTTGTCTTTTCCTTCTCCTTTGGTCTATATGATTTTCACTATGTATTTGTTATTTCCTGTGAAGTGCAGCAGATGAATATCCCTTAAGCCATTTGCTGCTTTAAATAAAAATCAAGGGCCCGTGACATGGCACAGATGCCAGCCACCAAGCTGATGACTTGAGTTCGATCCCCGTGACCTACTGGTGAAAAGAGTGGGTCATGCAATTTGTACCCTGACCTTCACATGTACACTGTGGTACATATGCACCCACACATATACACACAATAAATAAATAAGAATTAAAACAAAAACAAGATTAAACAAGTAGAAACAAATTTCTTTCAATGGTTGTGAGAAGAAAACTCAAGCTTCATAGATGGACAATGTGGAAGATGGGTCCAGTATCCCAACACCAAATGCAGGTCTTCTCTCTCCCTCTGCTTCCTGGCTCCATGATGTGAGCTGTACTACTTTGCCATATCCCTGCCACGATGGACTGAAAGGTCCAAAGCCATGAGCAAAGTGCACATTTCTTCCTTCACATTGTTTATCTCAGTCATCAGGTCAGAGAATGAGAAAGTCTGACAGAGAAAACTGGCATCAGAGGATTGTCATTGCTGCAACTCTGTGACCATGTGATTCAAAAGTCATTGGAACTGGTTTTCAGAAGGAATTTGGAGGAGTGTGGAGCTATAAGCTGGAGAATTCCTAAAAATGTTCTAAGCTGAGCATAATGGATGGGTGGGAGCTCAGAAGGCCAGCATGCCAGTAGAAATGTGGGCAGTCGAGGCAGCGGCTGTAGGGTTTCAAGGTCACTTTTAGGAGTGGAACTAGAGAGCATTCATTACATTCTGGCACAACATTTGTCTGCATTTTGTTCAAGTCCTGAGACTTTGTGGAAAGCTGAGTTTAAGGGTGACAGATCAATTAACCTGTTATAGGAAATTTCAGGGTCTTTCAGTTTTCAGTCTGTGG
Source organism: Eospalax fontanierii (assembly GCA_035773235.1). NCBI lineage: Eukaryota > Metazoa > Chordata > Mammalia > Rodentia > Spalacidae > Eospalax > Eospalax fontanierii. Next base: position 17,402,626 of record CM069552.1, read on the forward strand.
CATGTTTTTCCTAGCTACTTTTAGACAGGTTTACAGTGAGCAGCAGGAGCCAAAGGAAGAGTAGAAAGACCTGCAGTTCAGAAGACTGTACAAAGGATGCCTGGAGGTTACTTGAGGAATTGACCAGACCCTATGTGTTGCAGGCTCAGTGGTCTGTAATTATAAACTCATTTGATAGATTTTCTCCTGAGAAGAGAGTGCCTCTCAGGCACCCTCACCACATGGGACTGCGTTGGAAGCTGTTTTCTCAGGATTGTTTCACTGTAATCAACCACCCAGGTACTAAGAAAACAATGTGGCAGTAGTCCACCAGTGTGGCAGCTCCATCTGATGGCAAGCCTTGGCATTGTCTGCATGTTATTGATTTTATATGGAAGCCTTCCACCCGTATTTCAAAGGAAAGCCTGGGAGGCCAGGCAATGTGTAACAGAGTTGGAATCCCCATAGGCATTCCTCAAGACGCTGTGATACTCGATGCTGTGAGTATTGAGCCTAAGCTGCACTGGGGATCCAGGATGCTGGAGATGTTGAGAATGTCAGCCAAGGAAATCTGTGGGCAGAAAGTGGATCCAGTACAAAAGAGAAGTAATGTGGGCTGCAAATGGTAAGGTCATAGGAGAGGTTGGCTTAGCTTGCTGAAGCTCAGATCACAATACCATGTGCCCTGGAGGCTGGATTTGGAGCTACAGGATTTAATGTTCACCCTGCTGTTTTCATTCTTACTTTAGACCAGTCCTTCTTTTATATTCAAGTCCTCCCTTTTGAAATGGCAATGTGTATTTATACCACTGTATGTTTGAAGTATGTAGCTTGCTTTTGACTATACAGTGGCTCACAGTTAAGAGTTTGTCTTGAGTTTCAGAGGAGACTTTGAACTTGGAAAAAAATAAATCCTCAAAAAAAAAAAATCCCAGTGTTCCTTCAACTAAATTTATAATCCATTAGCTATAGGAAAAGCAGTTTAATTAATCTGAGTCTTAGTTTATCTATCACATAAATGGGAATAACACTAATAGTTTATTTGAGATTAAATGGGGTCATGCATGAAATATATAAATATATAAAGCTGAGTTCTTGACATTTCATAATAACATTCAGAGGTCTGTTGTCACAGACAGCTGCCCCGTGAGACCCTTTCCCAACTCTGTCCCTAGATGCAGAATGAATACATGTGGTATATGTTTCCCAGGACACCTTTAGTTTTTCTGTGGAACCACACTCCCACCTCCTCCCCCAAAACAGTAAAATCTTGATGGCATGGGCCACACGGATGATTATTTTTTTCCTTTTTCTTTTCTGAGATAGGGTCTAACTATGTAGCCCATGCTGGCTTTGATCTTGAGACCCTTGTGTTTCAGGCCCTTGAATGCTGGGATTACAGACATGCCCAATTCTTAGGTGATTTTAAAATTTTAATCTGTTTCCCCTCTCCGTTTACTCCCTTTCATGAAAGAACAAAGCATACGAACCGTGAAACGGAGTGTAATTACTGTGCACACATACCTTAAAAATGCACATTTTGGATGACTATGACAGAGGTCAACTTAATATGTACATTTGGTGGGGCATATCTGGTCTAGCAACTGTATTAGCTGTGGTCTTGGAGAATGGAAATGGTTAGGGATGGGAGGCGTATATTTGCAGGTGCATGTCTAATAAGGGCTTGGTGTGAATGTGTGGACACGTGTGTGTGTGCACAATACAGTGGACATCAGTATTTCTGTGTTCTATATTATGTGCACATTTCTGCCCTGTGTGTATACTTGTAGTAGGCAAGTGGGGCTGTGAATGTGGATATCCATGTGATGCCTTCACCCTCCCTTTTGCCTACTAGTTTCTCATCTTTCAACTGCAAAGCTCAAATACTCTATAGTTCAGCATAATTCTTACATACAAAAGGTTTTGGCCTCTGGGTTCTTCTGTATGGAAATCACATTATATTCCTGTTACCTTACCCATTGCTGGAGGTGAGGCTTTGGGGTCACCCACAACCATCTGGAGGATGCTGAGATTCTCACTTGGAGATCAGTAAGTACCCGAGATCTTATTGTTCCTTGTTAATCACAACCCCGTTTTTGCCTTTTGACTTTACTTTTTACCTAATAATGACAGAATTGCTATCTCATTTAATTTTTTGTTGACTCACAAGCCTCAACTTTCATAATTTTCAAGGAGAATTAGAGAGTTGGCAGCAATTAGGGACCCTTTTGAAATGCCTAAGCCAGCTGAAATGTATTTTCTCAGGAATAATATGTCATGTTAATTTGAGGGTCTGTTCCGCCCACAGCTTTGTACTTGGTGCACAATGAAATACTTCATGCCTCTGCAGGGAAGGAATCCAGTTAGGATGTTCTCATTAATCTCCTTGAGAAGGCTGCTTCCTACAGCATCACCATGCCCCACAATGATCAACTACAAGGTGTCAAAAGTAGCGCCCTCCTTGCCCACATTGGGGATGGTGGTGGAATCTCTACTCTATGAAGTCTGGGTACTTTACCCTAATAACCAGGCATGAGACACATCTACTCAAACTAGCAATGCAGCATGAAATCTCCTCCATCAGACTGAGGTATCTGAGGGCCAAGCCTAAGAACTCTTGTCTCTGGTTGCTAAGCAATGTGCATTCTCTGCCTGAGAAGAAGTACTGGACTCAGGGAAGGAGGAAGGAAAGAAAGGAATGCGTAGAAATTCCTTTAGCAGGTAGATTCAGTAGCAGGTATCATAAACATGTTCACTGTGCTACTAAGTGCTTCATGTTATAACCTTGATTCATTTCATGTTATAACCTCGATCCATTTACAACCGTTCCAAGTTGGCTCCATCACTCCCTACAGGTTATAGTGAGGAAGCAGGCATCAGAGGGTTACATGCCTTGGGGGCAGGCTGAGGCTGAGGACACAGGAAATCTACTCTGGATTTGAGGTATGATCACCTCCCTCTTGACACTCCAGACTGCATTCTGCTTCTACAGGTGTGTGTTTCTGTGTGACACAGGGAGAGGAGATTTCAAATTCAGTCCTGTTATTTTTCAGAATATATTTTATCTTCTATCAGTAAATATATTTTTAGTAACAAATGTTGAATATCAGATTATATCTTGATTAAAAGGAAATGTATTGGCTCATAAATAGCCTAGTCAAAGTGTAGGGCTAAATTTTCATGCATGAATGAAACTTCATAATCTTATCAGCAATCTGTCTTTTTCACCTTTACTTTCTTTCTTCTGTGAATAATTCATTTTCAGGTGGGCTTTGTATACAGTGGAGCAAAGATGATTTAAAATAGCTCTGTGGATAAATTCTTGGAGTAGATAGATTCCTGTGGTAAGCAGGAAGACTTCCCCTGATGGTTCCCAGCTGTGCTGGATAGCTTTAGTTGTCAACTTGACACACCTGGGTGGAGGGAGGCTTAACTGAGGAATTTTCTCCATTGGACTTGACTACGGCCATGTCTGTGGGGCATTTTCTTGACTGTTGAGTGATGTGGGAGGACCCAACCTATGGTGAGTGGTACCTCCCCTGGGCAGGTTGTCTTATGTCGTATAAGAAAGCAGGCTGCACATGGGCTAAAGGAGCAAATCAGTAAGCAGCGGTCCTCCATGGCCTGTGCTTCAACTCCTGCCTCTAGGTTCCTGCCCTGTGTTCCTACCTTGGGCTCCCTCAGTGATCAACTATGACCAGGGAGATGTAAGCCAAATAAACCCTTTCCTCCCCAAGCTGGTATTGGTCAGTGTTTTTGTCACTAGAGAATCAGATGTGATTAGGAAGAGACCAGAACCATTGAAGCTAAGCCCTTACGGGGACAATTGATGCTGGTTAACTGGGGCTGAAAAATCAGCTGTGAGTAACAAGAGACCAGCATTACTGAGGTGAAATTTTCTGGGGTCAACACACAGAAGCTGTGGTCCAGAAGAGGCCCAAGCCTCCATCTCAAGCTGGAAGCAGGACTTGGTAATGTGTGTTTCCTGCATGGTTCTGGTGTTGAAAGTGGGAAAGGTTCACAGAGAACAGCTGAGGCTTGGCACCCTATGAGGCCAGAAGAGCCCATAGGTTAAGGTGTAGCTTCCATTTCAGTGGAGACCCCAGCTTTTTGGAGATACCAAGACTAGGAGATACCACACGGAGCAGCTGGTGTGGCATGGGAGCCAGCCTGGGCCTGTGAGATGAACTGTGTGTGCTGTGGATGGCAGAATCAGAAAAGTGGAATTTCCCAAGCCCTTGGAATTAGAAGATTGTAAGTGAATCCCAGATGTCCAGTCTTGAGCTATTTTGCAGGACTTAGGTTTTTGCTTAGGTGTGCCTGGTTCTTCCCTTTTGTTTTGGATTTTGTAGGAGCCCACAGCTAAGAGACTTGTAAAAAAGACTTTGAGCATTTAAAGTGTTTGAATTTTGTAAAGACTGTGGGACTTTTAAGGCTGTAGTGTCTTATGTTGTGATATTAATATTAACATCATATCTTGGGGACGAGACATGGAAAGGTTGTAGTTTAAAGTGATGTGTTCATTTGTCAGGTTGACAATGGGTCAGTTGTGCTGGATAGCTTTAATTATCAACTTGACACAGCCGAGTAGAGGGATTCTCAGTTGAGGAATTGGCCCTATTGAACTGGCTTATGATCATGTTTGTGGGGCATTTCTTGATTGCTGAGTGATATGGCAGGACACAACCCACTGTGGGTAGTGCCATTCCTGGGCAGGTTGTTCTGTATTGTATAAGAAAGCAGGATGAGCATGAGTGGGATGGGGAAAGCCACTAAGTAGTGTTCTTTTCAGACCTGTGCTTCAGCTCTTGCCTCCAGATTCCTGTCCTGAGTTCCTACTTTGGGCTCCGTCAGTGATGAAGTGTGACCTGGGAGATTTAAGACAAATAAACCCTTTCCTCCCCAAGCTGCTATTGGTCAGAATGTTTTGTCACAGCAATTAAAATCCAGCTAAGGCACTAGCAAAGTCTTAAGTATGGTTCTCATGGGTTTGGCTTGATGCATGATGTGCATACTGAACTTACCACCGAGTGGGGTCAATGACATGTTCAACTTGGCAAGGCTAGCCTTATCTGTCTTTCATTGGACTGGCAGGTGAGGGGGTGCCCCTTAAGTTATAGGGGCTGAGACTGGGGAAAGGCGCTCCCTACAGACACACTGGGCATGGGTAACATGTATCTTGTCTCCTTGCCTTAGTATGCATAAGGGAGGATGGAAGTGCAGTTATTTTGAAATAAGTAGATCTACACCATTTTCAACACTCTAGGGTCTAGGACCCCACAGAAGAGAAAACAATACTTATCAATTCCAGAATTCTCATGTAACACCAGCCAGTGTCTCCCTCTGGGCCAGAGATGGATACATTCAATGCTATCTTTATGCTGTAAACAAAGGTTTATTTGAGCTTGTAATGAGAATTAAACTACAACCGTGGATACTGTCAGAGGAATAAAGAAGTCTTTAAGGCGGAGGGATTTTATTTTCAGCGTAATAAGAGATGACATAGTAGAAGTTTCTGCCAAGATGTTTAAGTTTCTTAAAGGAGAGATAAGTTATTTACAACGTAAGAGGACAGGAGAATGTAAAAACATCCAACATTTGAAAGTAATTATTTATGAAAGAAAACTGAAAATATGAACAGCGCTTTGGAAGCATCTTCTCCCATCTCTAGCATTTCACACACGCTCCTGAGAGAAGGTCTGATATTTCAGATTTAATCTCTCATTCTCTAGCTTCATGATTTCTCATTCCTTACCCGCTGAAATTCAAACAATCTTAGACATAACAAAAGAGTGAGGCTAAAACCTTCAGAGACTGTAAGCACTGAAAGTGTTATGGTATGTACTTCATATGTCATAAAAAAATGAAAACAATATTAAACTGAAAAAGTTATGATTTTCCCCATGATGACTACTTATGGATTTTGCTTGTGCTTGTAATGTCAGATTTTCTTTTTCTACATCGTTTCTCGAGTGCCAGAACATTTGCTGGGCCTGTGAAGATTGTCTGTTATGTCCCTGCTTCCAAAACTTTAATGTGCATATTAATCACATGGATCTCTTGCAAAATGTAGGTTCTGACTCAGGGGTGGAGCCTGGGAAAATTTAATTTCTAGTAGTGTTTAGGTGATGCCAAGGTGCTGTTGCAGTCTGTACACAGACCATTTAATTGTCCTACCTTTTTTCTTTTTTAAATCATCCTCTATCTCATGTCTTTCTTAGGACCTTGAATGTATGGAACCAGTTGGAAGACTCTCCTCAGAGCTGCTCTTCCTCTGGCATACTTCCTTTTTACCTGTCAGATTCCTCTGAGTACCTGAATAAATGGGGTTAGTCTGATCATTGGTCTCCAAACTTGGCTAGAGAGGAAAGCTTTCCAACCTGAAGTCCTGGAGGTTCTTAGTCACCAGGCATCCAGGAATCTACATTTTATAAATATTTCAGCTCAGGAATCCTAGGATTCCTCAGACATGGTAATCACATATGAGTGAGTGTGTTTGCTTTTCAATGCCAGCTGTATCAACAAATAGCTTCAGAGTCAAGTAGTTTACAATACCAAGTTTTATTTCTCACTTTGCATCCAGAGTGGGTTAGTGCAACCAGGAGAGAAGCTCTGCTCCGTGTAGTTGATCAGGTTTTGGTTTCTCCATGGTTCTGTCTACTGCTAAACTTCTGATACTGTGTATCAAGTTACAGAACAAAGAATGAGTGTGTGCATTGAGCCTGGCATGCTAGAGCTGGGATCATCACGAAATGCGTTTAAGAATTTTGTGAGTTGGTGTTTAAATGAAAACTAGATTATGAAAGCTCAATTATATAAACTTATAATTGAATAATCATTTAGAACCCAAATTGACCATTTCCTAATTATGTTACTTCATTTCACCGGGCTGTTATCTACACTTTTGAGGCTCTTTATGGAGGATCTGTCAGTTGGAAATACTGCCTACTACATCTCAACTCCAAGTTCAGTGACCTTCGGTTGGTACCTCAAAATCAGAAGGTGAACATATTTATACTACAGGAATTGGTAAGTGCTGCATAGAAGAACCTTGTTCCTGCTTTCCAAGAGCCAGTGTTAGTTTGGGGGTCTAGATATATCATGTCGATGACACATCTTTCACTGACCAGAGCTCAGTCACATGACATCACCTGCATTCATGCCTAGTTTAGCAGTTTAAGAACCACAGCATTTGCAGCCTTGTCAACAACAATAACTCAGTCATTGAAATGGCTCCTCTGAAGGGCATTGTTGTGAATAAATTCCTCTCTCTCTCTCTGTGTGTCTCTGTCTCTCTCTGTCTCTACCTGCTTATGAAAATTCCAAAGACTTTTGTACAAGGCTGCAGTTGGGGGGCCCTCTGAAGACAGGGCCATGGCAAAGATAGGCTTTAAAATGCTTGTTTAGTATTTCTATTTAATCATGCGCATTGCTCCTGCAAAATTTTCCCTTTCAAGACTTGCAATTTTCTATTGATCTTACATTTGTGAATCAGGGTATAGTATGTCAATGAGAACACCTGCCTCAGAGGATAAACATATTTAAATATCAACCTTTTACTCTGATTGGTTTTGAAAGTTATACTGATTAGATACAGATATTTTAAATCATAATTTCTAAAGAAGCAGCCATGAAAATAAGTTATATAATTAATTCTAAAATATCTCATTCATCAGAATGATCAGAGTTCTCAAATTGCAGTAACCTGTGTTTGAAATGACCTGTGTCTCAGATGGCCTGATACATATAATATCAAGTATTTAAAGTGGATTGTGATACTTATGCTGTATAAATAATCTCCGTGTTGTATTTGTAGATTATTTCTGTTTGAAGTTTTGGGGTGATATGATGCTCTAGTTTGATTAGTATTATAAAGTGGAATTAGATCTCCAGAGATCTCTTCCAGGTTCTTGCAGAAGACACGAACACAGTGATTATTATTCAGTGAAAACAGACTGCTAGTGTCTGTCTTGTACTTATGGCCTCAGTGAGACTGTCAGTTTCCCTCAACCCACATCTAGGTAAGGGATGATGAGGTCGTACCCCGGCTAGAATGGCTGCCACCATGAAAACAAAAACAACCAATGCTGGTAAGGAATCCGGGAAATAAAGAGGAATCTTATTCACAACTGGTGGGAATGTAAATTAGCCAGTATTGAAATCAGTATGGTGATTCCTCAGAAATAAATATAGAGTGTCTGGGGAGATGGCTCATTAGTTAAGAGTACTGGTTGCTCTCCCAGAGGACCTGGGTTCAGTGCCAGCACCCATGTGGCAGCTGACAACTGATTGTAACTTCAGGTCCAGGAGATCTAGCACCCTCTTCTGGCCTGTATGCATGTGGTGCTTATCCATAGGTGCAAACATACCACTCATAAACACAAAGTAAAAACAAATAACCCCCAAATCCTAAATATAGACATGCTATGTGATTCACCTATATCACTCCTGGTATATACTCAAAGGACCCTAAGTCAGCATACCACAGAGATAGATGTGGTTAGATCCATGCTTGTCACAGCACCAGTCACAATATCCAAGTTATAGAATCAGCCTTAGGTCCATACAGATGAGTGGGTAAAGAAAGCACCATTGAGAAAATGAATTTATGTCATTTACAGGAATGGATGGAATTGGGGTTCATTATGTTAAGTGAAATCAGCCAGAGTCAGGAAGAGAAATGTCCCATGTTTGCTCAGATGTGGGAGAGTAGCAGTGAAGATTGGGGAACAGGAAGAGAACAAGCTAGAAGGGGACAAGAATAAGTATAGAAATAGGGGTGGTCATGAATAGGATCAAATACCTCATAGGCTTCTATGGACATGCCAGAATGAAGTCCACTCGCTTATACATTTAATATACATTAAATAAATAAGTACACACAAGTATCATGAGGAAGGACTCTTGGAATAGCATCCCTTAGCCAAACTACCAACACAGTCCCACTCAGTAAGGAGATGAAGGTGGGGGTGAGTCACAGGCACGTGAGCTACTGTTTAATTCAATAGTCACCTTGCCTATTAATAAACATAGAACACCAATTTGTGTCTTGGACATTGACAAAATACTTTAATAGCTTTTTCTTTTGCAAAGGAGCTGGGCGAGAGATGAGAGAGGCTGTTTCACTCAATCACTATTGTTTCAAAGAACAGTGTCTTATCAAGTACGGTACCTGGAAATATGCACAAATGAGGGTGTTTTCTGCAGGTGGACTTATTAATTACTGTGGGATGACTTTTTGCATTAATTATCTCAATACAAAGGAAATTTCTTTTGACACATTGGAAGCTTGTATTTTATCCCTGGTGGCAGTCATGGTATGGGGTTGGCAGATCTGATGTAACTGACCAAGGGCATCTGCTGCTCACCCGGGTCCATGTCAGCTCTGTGTCCAGATGATGTTCCCCATCAGCTGCTCCATCCAGTGAGCAAGTGTGGCAGAGATACTGAGGCCAACCTGTTCCAGGGAGATGGGGCTTCTCGAAATGACTTTGGCTTTTGACTTTTGGCATTGCCCAATGTTGACATGAGTTCAGGTGGCCTGGAGCTGGCAGCCCTCTCCCCTTCGTTTGGGCAGACAGCTTAGTGCTCTGATCATTTTCTCAGGCACTCTGACTTCTCCATTTTCTCTCTTGGACATGTTCTTCCTTATACCATCCTTGAATGTCTAATCCTGTATTAACTCACTCTTTATCATACAAGTTAAATGTATTTTAAACAGATACATAAAATATGTGAAGCACACATATTTAACTTTAGTTTCAAAATTAAATACATTTCTCAATTGATACATTAACAACATAAAGAAGGTGGGTGTTTATGCACCAGCATGTAATGTTTCGATATATGTGTACATTATATAATGCTTCAGTCAGGTTAAACCCATCTACTTTCACAACATTTATCATGTCTATGAGGTGAAATCATTCAAAATCATTTTGCCTACCTTTTGAAATATATAGTACATTATCATTATCTATCATCGCTCTACAGTGCAGTCACACACCAAGATGTTTTATTCCTACTAACTATAATATATGCTGCTTTTCGTGTATAATACCTTTAACCTGAGAATTTAAGAAGGACTTGTAAAAAAGTCATTTTAATAATTTTATTTAAAAAATACATAATTTATAATGCCCTTAAGAAAGACTAATGAAAAATGTCTAAATTTCCTTATGGTGTTGCCTTATTATTTAGCTTTAATTTACCACATTAAGGAATCTGTTTTAGCCTAAATCTGTTAAGTTTAATGAGCTGCCTTCAAGGACTGTTCAGTTTAAGCTGTATTGATTGAAGGTACATTTTCTCAGAGGCCATGTTTTTTTTAAAGAAATTACACATTTGGTGTACACTAAAGAATGGAATTTTTCATATCATAGGTTAGAATCAAGTAACTAAAATTTTATCAGGTACAGTCAATCTACTTTTACTTCTCTCTTTTTTTATTAATTAATTTTTTATTTTTTAAAATTAATTAATTAATTATTTAATTTTTAAATTAATTTTAGACAGTTTCACACAACTGCACAATGCATACTGAACACTGTTTCTCCCACCCCTGACTACCCACCTTCTCCCCACAAGATTCTCTCTCAAGTTCGTGGCTTTTCATTTTGTTTTGTGACTGAGATTCACCAAGGGTGTCTGTGTGACAGTGCATTTGGAACTATCCTATGCAGCCTGATGGGTTCAGCAACGGGAATACAACTAAAGACAGTGACTCTACCTCTCCCAGAATTTATCAATAGCCAATAAATAGTTCAGAGATAAAGGGTAGGGCTACGTGAGCCCCTTCCCCTTCTGTGACTGATCGTTGATAGGACCTGTATGGGTCCTATGCAGGTTTGATTTATATAGTCTGGAAAATGTAGTAGCTTCAGTTGGTCATCTGACTTTGGGATGATATACAAGTTTGAGTACCTAAAGAATTCCACCTCCCAAGTGTTGGGATTACAGGCAAGTACTGTCACGTCCAGTGTATGGGGTGCTGGGCATCAATCCTAAGGCTTAGTGCATTCTAGAAAAACACTTTACCAACTGACCTATATCCCATTCTCTTCCACTGACTTATTTCAAGAAGGAAACCAATAGGATCATGGGAGTGGTTGCTACCATAATTACTTTCTGCAAAAAGTTGGTTAATAGTGAACGAGTTCTTGGCTGGGTGTGCTCTAGGTGTGCGCAGGTGGTTGGCTAGGCATGCTTGCCCAAATTCTAATGAAGCTTGAAATTAACATGGCTCTGTTGATTCTGTTGGAGTCTTAGCAACACAATATTAAATTAAAAGGGGCCAATTTATTTTGGGCAACATCTCTTGATGGAAATTTTGTAAGGAGAAAAAATACTAGCAGTATAGCTGTCTTCAGCTTGTAAATTTTTATTTGTATTAAAAACGTTTTATTTTATTTCTTTACGTGTGTGTCTGCCTGCATGTATGTGTACTATGTGCATGTCTGGTGCTCTCAGAGGCCAGAAGAGGGCATCAGATTCTCTGAAACCAGAGTTATAGACAATTGTGAGTTGCCATATGGGTGCTGGGAACAAAATCTGGATCCTCTGCAAGAGCAGCCAGTGCTCTTAACCTCTCATCCATTTCTCTAGACCCCAATGTGTACATTTCTGGTGAATGAATATTAATGTGTGTACGTACAATATTAAGTCAATGATAATGATAGTGTGCACGATGTTCAAGTTTATAAGCCTTGTCTACATGCATTGTATATTTCAATCCTAATTGTTATTCAGAAAGGCAGGTGGAATTATTTTTATTTTACAAATGAGAGGACTGATGACCATTGGTTAAACAAGGTAAAAGATCTTAAACTGGAAGCTGTGACTAGATTTCCATAAGCTCACCAGTACAAACGACCCTTCCTTGACACATTTTTATTGTATATTCAAACACAAAATATATTCAAGCCTAGCATGGTGGCACTTTAATCCCAACACTCAGGAGGCAGAGGCAGGTGAATCTCTTGGGGATCAAGGCCAGCCTGGTCTACATAGTGAGTTTCAGGCCAGCTGGGGCTACAGGGAAACCCTGTCTCAAAAATTCAAATAATTCTTTTATAATTTTGGTCAATAATTGTCATAAAGTTTGAAATGAGATAATTCTGTTTTTTTGATGTCTGTCTTTTTGATGTGTGTGCGTGTGTGTGTGTGTATGGTTTGTATGTGGGAGCATGTTTATGCACATATGGATGTCAGAAGACAATCTAGGTTGTCTGTTCTTGACATTCACCTTGCTTAAGCCAGGATCTATTGTTTCTCACTGTGTATGCCAGGTTATTTGGCCTTCAAGCTTCTGGGAATTCCATCTCTGCCTCCTATCTCCCGGTAAGGGCAGGCTGGAATATTGCACTTCTGTACCTGGCTTTTATGTGGGTTCTGGGGATCCGAACTCAGGTGATTAGGCTTGTGAGTCAAGTGCTCTACCCACTGAGCAATCCCCCTGCTCCTATTCTTTTTCTTAAGAGTGAAGAAGAACAATGTTTTTGTGTGTTTACAATATGCTAGGCAGTGGCTAGTCATTTTCACATAAATGATCTCACTTTCTGTGATAACAGTGTAAGAACAAATAATTTCCATTTTTACAAACAGTAGGAGGTTTTCTCTAGAAATAAACTTCCCTTTAATGCTTTCTAAGAGTGTTAAGAGGAAAGAACAGATTGCTGCAGAAGACTAACTTTATGTCAATTTGGGTAATATAGGTAATTTTATCTCTGATATGCCATTTGATCCTTTAATCCTGTATAGTAGGCAGTACAGGTCATAAGAGCTTTGATTTTAGAGACGGGGAAGGGAAATGTGAGAGGCCATGTCCTACTCAACTACTGGTCAGAGGCTACAGGAAGCAGCTTTGGCTGACTTAGGGAGAAATGATAGCTTATCATCAGGATAGTGAGTAGCTAAAATCCCACTGAATCTCACAAAGGAGAGGCTTCTCCAAATCAAAACGGCAATCAGTTCTCAATTTAGAAAATAGCTGACAGTCACAACAACTCTCTTGGTTATCATAGCTAGAGGTGGATTTCACATTCAACTCTTCCTTATATTTGAGAATGGTTTTGACTCCTAAACTCATGTTTATCCAGTTTCAAAATGGAAAGCTGTATACCTTTCTCTCTGTGGAAGGACCCCAGACATTAAGATATTCATGACCAAGTGTCTATGAATAATGACAATTTATGAAAAGTAGCTTTACATTTTGTGGTGAGTGCAAAGAAGTAAAAACCTCTGTGACTCTCCCCTCAGGGGACTCATGCTGGGCTCGGGGAAGGGCACTTGAGCCAGCCTGAGTCACAGTGGTGATGGCAGCTGGCCTTGAATGGCTGTCATGTTTTGGCAGTCAGTCGTACACTGTGGTGGGGACAAAAGTAAATGAATAGATAGAGTCAAACTACATAGAAAATGGTGCCGACCTCAGATGCTGTGTTTCAGAGATAGACCATAGAATCCGTGACTGACAGCCCGAGGATGAACAGGTTTATCCTGGAAGCTGTGCTTACTTTATAAAAAAATTCTGCAATAGTTTGCCTTCTGATATCACAAAATCCTTCTTCATTAATAATAGGCTTCATTATTTAAACTTACTGCTATAAATTTCAAATCTCAAATATTAAGTTGCTAATGAAGTATTAGCTAGTCTCTAAATAACAAGAACACATGTTTAGTAATATTTATTAATGAGGATTTAGGATAGGTAAAGTATGTAATTTCTTAGTTTAATTCAAATAAGAAATCCTATAGGACTATAGAACTTTGAGAATACTCTTTGTTTTGTGGTTTTTTTTTTTTTTTTTTAAGATGTGGTAGTCTCACATAACTCAGGCTGGCCTTGAACTTAATGTGTAGCCAAAGGATGACTTTGAACTGAGTTTCTTGCCTCCGTCTCCCAAGTGCTAGGATTCCAGCCATGTATTATCATACCTGGCTCTACTTTGATCACATTCCTGATTATTTTCTTTGCTTCCCTATACAGTCTGTCATATGACACACAATAAAACTGAAGGTGACCCTGTTGACCTGTAAAATGATTTTTTAAAATTTTTTCTAGCTGTTTTCCCTTCTTCCCTGTATCTTTCAACTCTGATGTCTTGAAAATAGAATACCATTCAGTGTGAAATTCAACCTAAAATTTACCATCTAGCTAAATATCTCACAAAGTAATAAGTGCGACACCACTTCTTTCCCATTCCTTGAAGAAATAGTTTATTTACCTGTGTAAAATAAGACGGTTAATACTTGAAGTTAAAAATTGGGCTGGCACAGGATTTGGAACAGTGGAGCTGGGGCTGACCTGGAAGCCTCCTCTCTGAAGACTAGCTCTCATAGCTCTAGAGGATACTATGCAAGCTGATAAGGGAGAAAATCAATCAATGGTCCAACCCCAGCTTCAAAGCCTAATAATCACAACAATGACTGGCACAATAAAGTACAGAGGTGCAATAGTGTCACTAGGGCTATCTAGTCAACAGCTATCTAGTTGGACTTAAAGTCCTCTCAATGGGTGGGAACTCATGGGTGGCACTTAAACATAGCAAAAGACACAGGGCTGGAGAGGTCATATAGCCTACAGCAAAGCCTACTTCTGTCATATCTCTAGACAAATGAAATTTCTTACTGTATACTAAATATGGGTCCTTATATTACAGACAAATATACTGTGTACCACTCATCAATGAAGCTTCTTTTTGCAAGAGATGGAGACTCATAGAGTTTCACAACTGATATACACACACAGAGAATATATGTCTGAGAGATGCCCAGCCCTAAGTGACCCATCTACTGTGGAACTGCTACAGCTAAGGCAGAGCTGGGAGTGGAGAGAATGCCAACACATTCCTCAACTCTCCAGCGAAGCTTGCTCATTCAGCAGAGTACAGTCTACACAGAAGGCCACAACTGGCAAAGTATAGAGAATCAAAGACTGCAGAGTGTTGTTCCTGGCCAGGACTCTTATATTAAACCTTACCCACCCATGGCTCAGGGACCATTGCTGAAGAGTGAGCGGAAAGATTGTAAGGGCTAAGGCTGGTCCATGAACATAAGGAAATAGAGATGTCCAGGCCTCTGGGAACTTGCTCATACGAACTTAAAACAATGCTGACAGTATGCACAAGACCCATGCTGACTCTATCAGACAAAAACCCAACATAGAACTGGAGAAATGGGCAGCAGAGCCCAATCTTAGCTGAGAAGCTATTGGCAACTGATTACTTCTGGGTGAGGGAGAAGTGATTTTTAAGGGAGTGACTCTAGACAGGCTGACTAGACACCAGCAGATGAACTTGCACCGAGAGACATCTGGGTACACATTATTGACCAGATAGGCATTAAAATACATGACAGAATGCCTGAAATCTGGAGCGGGCAGCAATCGGGGGATGCAGATGAGGGAGGGGAGGGGTCTAAATTTGATTAAGATCTGTTATACGTAATGCATAAAACAACAAAATATACATTAAAATTGGGCTATAAAATTGTCATTGAAATCAGAATTCAGTTTTTTTATATGAATAAATATTTTAAACATGTCAAAATGTGCACATCATTTGATTTCAACATTGTACTGTGTATCTGCTTCTAGCGTGGGGTTCATTTGTCCTGGAATGATGTTTTTGGCTTCTGTGGATCTATGAAAGAGTTTTGCTTCTGAGTAACACTGGTATCTATCTACTTAATGGGAGAATTCTAAAGTGCTTTCTCCAGAGGAACCACCCTTGGATGGAACAGGAGTGGGCTGCGGTAATTTATGCACACACGCCTGCCAATGACACAAATGTCCTCTTTTATTTTTTTGATGGAAACTCGCCCTGAGCAAAATTTGTTTCACATGATATTACATACTGTACTCAGATTTGCAGCCATAATCTTGTCAGAGTAGATTATCACATGATTGGAGCAGTAAAAAAAAAGTGAATTGGGGTTTAAACTTTTATGAAAAAGCACTTATATTGTGGAATAAGACTTTTTAATGGAGTATAGGCATTAAACAGACCTTGTATTAGGCTCTGAAATTAATGGGTCACTGTATAACTTTCTGGTTTTCATAGCTTGATAAGATTAATGCTTGCTTATATAGCAAATTCAATGGCTCATTTAATTTCATATGAATGTTTAAAGTCAAATTGCTTTTGGATTAAGTCTAAACTCATTATTCATTTTAATGTCTGAAAGAACTTTCATTTTTCTTTCATTTTATTTAATCAAGTGCATCGTCATTAAGTAAAGGGTAAGGACCCAGATAGCTAAAAATAATGCGAAAAGGAAATTTATTAATTTACAGTGAAAGGAGACTTATTTGTTATAAAATTTATTTAATCCTTTACCTTGCTTATGTGTGGTACTATTCAAGAGGAGAGAGATAATTATAGGCTTTTGGTGAAGCTTTAAAATGCCATATTGAAAGGCTGCCCATTTGGTTACCTGATATTCAAAGCCTAGTCCTTGAACAAAGATTACTATTGACTCCTATTTACACGTTTTTTATTTATTCTCTTAGTCTGCAAACATTTTAAGGCAGTGATCCAGCACTGTGGAGGATTCAACAGTGGAAAACATGACATGCCTGCCCTGAAAGAGCTAAGGAGTCTGACAGAAGGCCTGTGGGGTTCTCACCTGAACAACTGGGGTCTGTTCACTGATCTCTAAGATTACTTTTGAAGTCCCGTGATTCTATAGCTATGATATTAAAATTGGTTTATGGGTCAGAAAAGGGAAAAAAATATTTGAACCTTTGAATTTATACTGCAGGTCATTTTAATGTATTAATTATTTTAAAACATTTTATTATTTTTATTTTATGTGTACCATTGTATTGCCTGCGTGTGTATAGATGTACCCATGTTGTACAGTGCTTTCAGGGGTCAGAAGATGGTGATGGTGTCGGATCACCTGGAACTGGAGTTATGCATGGTTGTTAGTTGCCATATGGGTGCTGGGAGCTGAACTCAAGTCCTTTGCAAGAGCAGCCAATGCTCTTCACTACTGAGCCATTTCTTTAGTCCCATAATATGTTAATATAACCACAGAAGCAACTATACTAATTTGAGCACTCCTTGACTATACCAAATACATTGCCTTCTAGCCTATCAATTCTTATTTTATAAGTAACCATCATCATCTCCTGTTTGGGTACCAGTTATGGTAACCATTGATTAAACACACATTATGTTTCCAGACTTGGCCAGGGATGAATTGGACTATTCAGCTTTGACCAGGATTTTCATGGTCATTACTATAACAGTGCTTGGCATGTGGCAGGTGGTTAATAAACATTTGGTCAGTGAATTAACAAAATAATGAATGGAAGAATGAAGAATGACTGAATGGGTACTCTTATTTCAGTTATTCATGAGCAACTAAAAGAAATATTTTATCCTCATTTATGGATGCTAAAACAATTTGGAAAGGTTAATTAAATGATTTTCTCAATCTATACTAATACAGGTTGAGTTTCCCATATCCAAAATGCTTGAGAGAAGCAATCGTTCAGATTTTTAAAATATTTTGGAATATATGAATATGTGTAATGAAATATGTTGGGATGGGAACCAAGTTAAAAAAATTCATTTATTTCATGTGAACGTTATGATAGGCATTTCTGCCACTATGATGGTTGGTTTTTGTCAGCTTGACACAGCTGGAAACTCCTGGGACGAGGGAACCACAACTCAGGAACTTCTTCCATCAGACTGGCCTGTGGACATGTCTGTGGGGCATTTTCTTAATTGCTAATCCATGTAGACAGGCTCAGCACACTGTGGGTAGTCTCAGCCCTGCGCTGGTGTGCCTGGGCTGCACATCAAAGGTAGCTGAGCAAGCCAGAGGAAGCAAGCCAGTAAAGCAATATTTACCATGGCCTGTACTTCAGTTCCAGGTTCCTGCCTTGAGTTCCTGCCCCGGCGTTCCTTAGTGAAGGGCTGTAACCCGTGAACTAAATAAACTCTTTCCTCCACAAGTTGCCTTTGGCCAGTGTTTTATAAAATAGTCAATGGATAAAGAGAAAACTTTATCATAGTCATAGTTTTGGAGATTTCAGTCCATGTTCCCATGGCCCTGTTGCTTTGTACTGGCGATAAGGCAGCTTGCCAAGGCTAGAGCATGTGGAGAGCAGAAATATCCACCATGTGGTCAGCAAGCGAACAATGGGTCTGGGATCTCACAGTTCCCTGTAGACTTCTCACTAAGCCCTGTATTTTAAAGGTTCCCACCTCCCAATAGCACTATCCTGGGGTTAATCCTCTACTATACGAGCTTTGGGGGGTTGTCTATTCAAGGTCTGTACTATAGTGTATGTACCACATACACTTAGGCTGAACATGATTGATTATAATATTTGAAATACTGTTGTGCCTGGAATAAAGTTTCATGGTTTGGAATTTTCCACTTGTGGCCTCAAGTCAACACTCAAAAAGTTTTAGATTTTGTAGCATGTTGGAGTTTGGATTTTCAAGTGATGAACATCATGTGACTTCAGCCTATGCTGGTGAGACAATGATTGAGTCATTGTTCTTTCTGTGTTCCATGTTGACACAGAGATGATGATTTCTATTATAATTTAACATCATGACTGTCCTCAATTACATATTTTACTTACAATTCTTAAGATCACCAGTGCTTGTATCCCATCTGTATTAGTTACCTTTCTTGCTGCTGTAACAGAACATCTGGCGAAAAAAATTCAGGAAGGAAGAGTTTATTTTGGCTTGGAGTTTCAGGGTATTGAGGTGGAGTCATGGCAGCAGGTGTGTGCGGCAGCTGGTCACATTGTGTCTGCTCAGGAAGCAGAGAGAGATGAATGTTTTTTCTTCTTTGTGTTCAGTCCATGGGATGATGTCACCCATCTTTAGGGTGGGTCTTCTCAATGAATACATTATAGAATCTTCCTCATAGACATGCCCAGAGCTTTGTCTTCTAGGTGATTCTAGATCCTGTCAAACTGATAATCAGTATCAACATCACAGTATTCCAACCCAATTAAACCAGAACTACTATAAAGTTTAACCTGGGCTTTCTGCATTAAAAAATTCTCTGTCATTCTAGCATCAGTTAGGGTTTGGGTTCACAATGATTGTGGTCTCAGCAGTTATAGGAATGGAGACTGTACTATTTGCAAATTTCCTAGCCTTCAAACACCAGAATTTGAGGAGTCTGTACGAATGTGCCTGAGTTGGACAATGTCCCATTGTGGTGGAAAGCAAGTCAATCAGTGAAGGCCGTTCACTTCAGCCCACTGGCCCCATGACACATGTGTTATGGCAAATGAGTTGTTGAAGAGTATGAGCAGAGTATAATGATATATATGTGTGAAAGTATCATGTCGAAATCCATCATTTTGTCCTCTGACTAAAATAATCTAAATAAATAAAAAGCGATTTACTGGGAGTTTCCACAAAATTATTCTGTACTACTTTCCTCCATCCTTTTCCCACCTTTCCTTCTGTTAAAGAAAAACTATTCTACTATTCTGACACTTACTAAACAACAAGGAAGTCTTTATTCAAGACTATTGCATCAGGGGAGTAGTTGACTTCAAGGTTGACTTCAAGTACAAGAACGACTACGAGTAGGTTATAGCTGTTGAGTACAGCAAGGGATGGATGGAAAATTACTAAGAAGAAACCGCAAGGAAAAGTAGATTCTTGCTAGATGGGGCTAGCAGTGTTCTTGTGAAAGAAAGGTCAAGGACTTAGATATAAAGGGTAGAGGATGAAGAACCTCCATAGATACCAAGGATGAGGGTGCTTTCTAAATTGACTTAGCAGGATTCTTGCTAATGGCATGCTCAGGCCAAGAATAGTTAGAAGGGGGCTCAAAGGAATGTAACTGAAATTTGGTTAGGAAATGAGTTATGGATTGAACATAAAATGCACTGCCCAGGCTCATGTGTTTGAACACTTGGCTCCTCGAAAGTGGTTGTTGTTTTAGGAAGTTATGGGACCTTGGGATATAGCGGCTAACTGGTAGATATAGGCTATTTGGGTCAGGCTTTGAAGGTTATACCTGCCTCCTGATCTGGTTTAGAGCTCCTTGTATACAGATGGGACCATTTCTACTACTTGCCCTCCCTGCCATTACAAACCATATTCTTTGAAACTGTGCATAAGGTTAACATCTCCTCTAAGTTGTTAGGATATTTTGTCACAATGATGAAAAAAGCTAACACAGAAAGTATTTTTCTTTTGGTCCCCTCTCTCTTCTGCCCTTATCTTCTTCCTGCCACCTCTCCCTCCCTGCCAGTCTTCTGTTCCCTTCTTTTCTTCTCTCTGTTCTTTTGTTTCTGCTAGTAGTCCTTGCTAAGCAAGTCAGGGAGAGGACAGACATATTATCTTGCCCCAGAAAAACTTAGAATTTAGCATCTGGGGAGACAGCTCGGTCAGTAAAGTGCTTGTTGCTTAAACATGAGGATTACAGCTTGATAAGCCAGATTTGATGGCACAGTCCTGGGGAGGTAGAGACAGGATTATCCTTGGGTTGGTGATCAGCCAGTCTAGTCTAATCAGTGAATCCCAGGTTCCAGAGAACAAAGTGAATGGGTACTGAGGAGCAATGCTTGAGGTTGACCTCTGGTCTTCCTCCATATGCATACATGTGCACACAGGAACACATACACACACAGGAGCACATACAAACAAACGTGTAATTTAGTTCAATTCCTTCTGAGTAGCCAAATCCAAAAATAATAGAGCTGAGAATTCCAGTGATCTGTTATGGATAGTGTCCACCTGCATTAACCATTTCCCTCCAGTACTTTGTGTTCTTGAGGACCCCCAAACCTCAAGATGTCTATTTATGATAAACATGTAGAAAGCTTGTGAATACAAAGATTCAGTGAGTTTGGGCCTGGAGAGATGGATCAGCAGTTAAGAGCACTGGCTGTTCTTGCAGAAGACCTGGGTTCGAATCCCTGCACTCACATGGCTAACAATAATCTGTAACTCCAGTTCTAAGGGATCAGACACTGTCTTTTGACCTCTGTGGGCACTGCATGACACGGGTGCATTTGCACACATGCAGGCGGAATGCTTATAACACATAAAATGAAAAAATTAATCAAAAAATCCTTAAAAAATAGATTCAAGAGTCTAAGCCACAAGGAAAGGACCCTCAGCTCCTCCTTCTCTGAGGTACTTTTAGGTAAGGAACACTATAACTTGGGATTTCTTAAAAATGTGATCCCAGACTATCAGCCTCAGCATTACCTTGGCATTTGGTATAAATGCATATTTTCTTATCTCCTCCAGTGTTGCAGAATCAGAACCTCTAGAGTTGAGTCCAGCAATTGTATTTCTGCAAGTCATCTGGGTTGGCATCCTTACAAACCACTGATAGAAGGAAACAGTTTTTGGTGTGGGTCCTAGAAGGATAAGAGCCTCCCCTACCTCCACATTTTTCTGAGATCCAGATAGCTAAACGGAAAGAAACCCAGCATCCCAGTTGTCACTGGGGGAATTGAGAACCTAGGCAAGAACAGAGATGCTGACCCAGAAGGAGAGCCCTGGAACCTGACTGTCCTTTCTTGTCTGGCTCTGAGGACCATTTGTGGTCAGGAGCTGCCAAGCAAGTGTGTTCAAGCTGTGGCTAGTTTGGGTTCAGGAGAGGATGTTGACTTAGAAGTGTGTTGAAACTCATGGGGAGGATTATTCTTAGATGCAGGAGAAAGCCAGAGTATGGCTGTAGAAATCAGCAATAAAATTGGCTGTAAAGTGGCAAAACCACAGATTTTTTTTAAATGGGAAAAAAAAGAGAAAGGAATTTTGTGACATTTCTAATGAACATTCTTAAAGCCCTTCCTCATTTTCCACATGAAAAGAGGCGCAATGTGATTTTTTTTTTTTTTAACTGCAGGTAGATTGGTTTAGAGAAACATATTAGGTAATGAATTATTCAGGGTGATTTCCTAGGCTGGGGGAGACACGCACCTGTCTGAGATGCTTATAGACTTGATTAGATAACATTTGTCAGCTGCATCAGCCGCAGGTAACTCCTGACGAGAATTGTATTTCCCTGTAGATAGTGGAACCAAGTGATGTTCCGAATGTTTCATGGGGCTGTTGAAGAGGTTTCAGGAGTGTCAAGCCTAAGAGGCTGCATGGTGGCTGTCAAGATAATCAGACTGTTTGCAATCACTAGTTTTGACTCTTCCCCCGACTCCCAAAAGTTCCTAATGGGAATGTAAAATAGCTATGAAGAAATGACACATTTGTGTGCTATAAATAGACCACTTCCCGTCAAAGTGCAATAGATGTGTGGCTTGATAAATTGCTGAGTGCTTTATCTGCCCCTCCCCCACCTGGGTTTACCGTTGGGTTCAGCCCTTGAGTTGTGGGTACATAATGAGCCAAAATTTCCCTGCCAAAAATCTTGTCTTTCTGTACCAAGCTGCTTCTACACAGGTGATTTTCCATTTTTCTTAAAATGCTTTTTATTTTAGAAAACTGCCTCTTCTGTAGTGCCATCTTCTGGAACTGTTTTAACAATATATCTCACAGAAAGACACAACATTATTTGTCATGGGCTAAGAAGATCTGTGATTCTGCATTTAGCATAGTTAGTGAGAAGGCAGAGCTTAAACCCCAGTATATGGAAAAGTGCTTGAAAGAGAGTAATTGGGTTCAGACCCAGCTCTGGGTAACCTCAGATGGGTGCACCTCGTCTTCCTCAGGTGGAGCTAGGACCATCTCCAAAAAATTGTGGCACTAAATAGACAATAGGATTACAGAATAAGCTCTTCATTAAAGTTAGTCTAAATTAAAAAAAAAGATTTTAGGTGTGTGTGTGTGTGTGTGTGTGTGTGTGTGTGTGTGTGTGTGTATAGGTCCGCTCATGTGCCATGGTGTGCATTTAGGGGTCAGAGGACAACTTTCAGAATCAGTTCTGTCCTCTCATCACGGTTCAGGGACAGAACTCAAGCCAAGTTTTTGAGGCCAGCACTTTTGTCCACTGAGCCATCTCTCCAACCCAGCTAAAAAAAAGATTTTTTTTTTGAGGGGGGGCGGGATGTGGAATTCAGGAGAGCGGGCTCTGGAATGCATGCAACTTCCCTTTAGAACAGTTTTGCCATTCATGCTGGGAGGAACCATCAGAAGGAATCCAGATTAACTTTGAGGACAGAGAAGGGGATAGAACAAAGAGCTAGTTTTATCCTCCCTCCGACCCTTCTTTCTCTTTCCCTCCCTCCAGGTCTCTTGCAGCCTTTCTTTCTCTTCGTGCTGCTGCTTTAAGTCACTGTAGGTGATGCGGAGCTAGTCGGGATCATCTCTAAGTGCTGAGAACTTAAAGAAATGGTTGCTACACTATGCAACTTCAGCCTTGAAAAAGATGAGTAGAAATGTTTGCATTTATGACAAAGACTTGAATAAAAGCGATGCCAGAATCAGAGGTGCCGAGCTCACACTAGCTAACGGAGCATTTCTGTAGACAAATTTTGATAAAGGAGAAGCGGGACCCAATCTTCAGCCAGAAATTGCCGGGTGATGGAGCGGACTCCCTCTCCCTGCGCATCCTTGCTCAGCCTCCTAAGCCCACCCTTATTTCTCTTGGTGGGACCCCCAGTGGCAAAATGGCCAGCTCTGCTTTGAGCTTCGAGAGTGAGTGAGGAAGAAAATTAAGTAGCAATTCTGAGACATAAAAACATTAAGAATTATTGCCTCAGACTAAAAGATTGCCCCCAGATTTTTCTCAAGTGCCGAGAAAATGAAAGCAGAAAATTGTGCACTGCCATTTCTGGGGCTATTAGAGACAGATGATAAACCTCACCAAATTGGCACACCACGCAACCGGCCGGAGCAGATAGATAGCGCTTGCCCTTTTTAAAACAGAGCTAACATGGCAACAAGCTGATTGCAGCTAAATCGTACCCTCCCACAGTGCTCCCTTTCCGGAGGCTGCTGGTGGAAAAACATAACTATAAATATGTATGCGAACGTGACTCCGGTTCCTTTACTTAGAGCTCTCCAAAAAAGGGGCTGGAAGGACATAAGCGGCTTAAGTTGCTTCCTTCCAGTTCCGCTGGGATGTGAACTCAAATTGCCCTGATTCTTAGGCAGATTTGGGGTTTCAGACTCTCCTAGCAAGGCACAGTGTGTTCTTGGAATCAAACTCAAGTTTAAATCCGAGGCTCACTATTTATTAAAGTAACCTAAGCAGGTACCTCCTTCTTCGCTGGCCCTTAGTTTGAGGGATTAGATTGAACCGGGATAGGGGAGGGGGACCTAGAAGTGGGGGGGGGGTGGCAGAGGGCATGATGTGATTAGGGCGGAATGGTAAAGAGACAAAAGAGAAAGGAAAAGAGAAAGAAAGTGTAACAGAGACGTGGGAAGTTGAGAAAGCCCCATGGCGGAGTCTGGAGTGGTGTCAAGACTCTGAAGACCAGGACATGATGATGGGGAGTTTGAGAGAGGACCCCGAGTTATGAACACAAGCCTTAACACTTTTTAGTTTTATTAAGTGTTTGCAAATTACATGCAGTTTATTTTGATGCTTTGCTAGGAGTGGAGGAAGAATTCCAACACAATTAGCTATAGCCTGAGGATTTTCTCCCTTGCCCTATCATAGCCCAAGAGTTTTCCAGGAATCTTTAAAAATTTTTTTATTTATTTTTATTTTATGTGTATGAGTGTATTCCTGCAACTATATAAGTGTACCCATGTTGAGCAATGCCTGCAGAGGACAAAAGAAGGCACTGACTGGTTCCCCTGGAACTTGAGTTTCTGACTGTTTGCCACATGTGGGTACTGGGATTCAAACCTAGGTTTTCTGCGTGAGAAGCCAGTGCCCTTAACTGCTGAGTCATCTGTCCAGCCCCAGTTTTCTAGGAATCTTACCAGAGACCCCCATTCATGGGAAAGGACATGTACTAAACCCCTTGTACATCTTGAGTGGTTCTCACAGTTTTATCAGATTGTAATTCCACCTAAGGCATCTCTGGAGCCACCTAAGACAGCTCTCTTATCAAAAGAGAGAAGGGGCAAAGATGTCTTACCAAACTTTTGAAATGTAACTTGAGAATTTCTAAAGTGGAATTTATGTAAGACAACTGATTGCTCACTGTCTGAGAGGAGCCCACACCACACTTGGGGTATGACTTAGTTTCCCCTCCTCCTTGGGAAGCACATACCTCCACTTAGGGTTGTCTTTCTGAGCACCTCTCTTTTCCATTAAAAAATATTTTACTTATTATTTGTTTTATGTGTATCAGTGTATTACCTGGATGTATGTAGGTGCACCTGTGTCACGCAATGCCTGTGGAGGTCAGATAGGTTGTCAGATTCCCCTGGAACTGGAGTTACAGATGGTTGTTAGCTACTATGTGGGTCTGGGAACCGTACCCAGGTCCTCTGCAAGAGTAGACAGGAGTAGACAGTGCTCTTAACTGCTGAGTCATCTCTCCAGCTCCACCTCTCTTTCTTTTTTAAACTTTTGTGCTAAGCCTATTTGAAAATATCTTTGGGGGGCTGGAGCGTTGGCTCAGCAGTTAAGACTTGAGTTAAGACTATGCACTCTCATACATATAAAATAAAAATAATAAATAAAATATTTTTAAAAATCTTTAATAAAATAACCAACTCAGCCTTACTTTACTGGCTTGTCCCGAAATTATTTCCAGTGACAAGGCCATGAATGCCAATTTGGCCCTGTTGCAGGTCCGTAAGAGTCTAGGGGAACTCAGGCCACTGAGAGTGATAGCCTGGAACTCTGTCTCTGTCCCGTCACTGCTGACAGGTTTTGAAATTCTAAAACTGCAAAGAATAGTATATCAAGCTATACCTATATGTTCAAACCTTAATTCTAACATACTTAGTAATTCCACAAGGGAATTGTTATGTATACAACTGGGCTTTCCTAGGAGTAAAGGGGGCTGTTCCTACCGTGGGCACACTCTCCCACTTGGCATAAATCAAAATGTCTTAGATCCAATTTGTACTCCAATGGTACAATGGGATGATGGAAGGTAGGGAGCTCATTCTGCATTTTCTTTTCAAATATCAAGTTGTATTAAAGAAAACATTCTTCTCAATAACAGGTGCAGATGGGACGGACGAGTGACATCTTGATGTCCTTTCTTTGATAAGTCTTTTCCCTTGGCAGCTTCCAGTGTACTTTCAGGAACAAGCTTCAATTTATCGTTCACAGAGTGGAGCTGTGTCTCAGATCCTGCAGAGCTGTGGTTAAAAGTGGGCTTCTAGCCTGAGACTCTCACAGGAGCCGAAAAGCAGAGGTGGGAATGCCATATGTCTGGAGAGCTCAGATGGAGACTAAGCCTCTGAATGTCGTCGCTGTTGTCATCATGCTCTCTTTCATTGAAGTTTCCAAAATGTGTCTTATATTCACATATTTGTGTTCGTTCCAATTTGCTGGTCAATAGATGCTTAAGAGGTGAAACAGAATGCTAGAAATGAAGGCATATATACAAGTTAGCTGACTTAAAGTAATAAATGTAAAGTCCTTAATGACTTAGTGACTGATTCATGGCAGGTTCCTAAATTCTAATTCCTTCTCTATTGGCTACTATGTATATCTTTACTTGAGCTATCTTGAGCTATCACGAGTCAATATTTACAGGTCTTACTTTTCTCTTTGGTTTCTGTGATAATAACTTAAACAGCCTACTGACAGCTAATTGATTTATGATAGGGATATTTTGATAGGCATTCCTTCCTAAGACTTCAATATTTTCTCCTTTTCCTGTAGATAATTCCATGGGGGCAGTTCTTTAAAGGAACGAGTTCTTGGAAAACATAAAAGTTTTATCATAGAGAACACAGATGGGATTCCTGGCATGGCTACACTTCTCTAACATCTGGATCTTTGGGAATCATGATACTGGTTCTTGAAACACTGAAAATCCTGGAAACCTTTATGGAATCTGTACAGAATACATACAACATTGAAATCAGACAAGAAAACTTCAACTCTGTATGTAATCTTAAAAAGGATAGTTTAGCCAGTGGCACAATGCCTTTAATCCCAGCAGTCCAGAGGCAGAATCAGGAGCATCTCTGTGAGATTCGAGGTCAGCCTGGTCTACTTAGAGGGTTCCAGGCCAACTGGGGCTACAGAGAGACCCTGTCTCAAAAAAAAAAAAAAAAAAAAAGGATAGTTTAACCATACATAAAATCCGTAATTTCTTAGCAAACAAAATATGTTATTTAGAAATGGGGTTATTGGAACATAAAGTAGTTCTATTTTTAATTTACTTTTCCATATGGCTAAACTAATTTACATTTTCATCAGCAGTATGCAAACTTTCTCCTTTATCTATATTCTCACCGGTTCTTATCATGTTTTGTCTTTTTGATTGTAGCCACTCTTACTGGCCTGAGGTAACATCTCATTGTGGTTTTGATTTTTATTTCCTTAGTAATTAGAGATGTTGAACATTTCTTCATCAACCTGTTGGTTTTTTATGAAATGTCTAATCAGTTAATGTGTCCCATTTAGATAGTCAGGTTGTGTTCTTGCTATTAAGCTGGGTTCTTAAAAAAGGTGTTTTGCGTATTAAGCCTTTATCAGTTACAGATATTTTCTTCCGATCAGTCATTTTACTTGTTGATTATTTCCTTGACTGTGCAGAATATTTCTAATTTGATATAATTGCACATGTCTATTTTTTCTTTTGTTTCCTATGCCTCTGAGTAGTACACATCCAAAAATCATTGCCCAGACCAGAGCTGTTGAGCTTTCTTCTGCTTTTTTCTTTATTGTAGTCATGGCTGAAAAGGTCTTACACTTAAATCCTTAATCTATTTTGAGTTAATTGTGGTAGGCCTTGAGAAATAAGGGTCTAGTTTCATTTTTCTGTGTGTGGATATACAGGTGTCCTGTTTTTAAAATATTTACACTGAGGGAATTGTCCCAACAATGAAGAGTGGTTTAGTGATAACTGTAAGTGGCAGTCAAGACTGAGGTATCAGCTGCCTTGAGGCTATTCTGGGTTGCAGGTCAGTGGTGGAGACTTCAGGTGGCCTTGGTGGTATCTCACTGATAATGGGTCCTCTGTGATGAATTTAAAAAAATGGTCTCTGTCCATTTTCACAGCTTTGCTCTTCATTTCCTATTGATTTCCTGAGGGGTAGTCTGTCTTTCCAAGTTCTTTTTGCAATGTAACTTAAAATTGATTCCTGTTGTACGCAATCAGGAGAACTGACTGGTAAACAGAATAACACTCATGTTTGGTAGTTTTCTCTCTGTCTATCCTTACTTGACTAATTTCCATTCCTAATGGAGCTCTCCCAGGCTGATTTGTTTCTGCACTGATTTTTGTGCTCTCTGAGTATGTGTGGCCTTATGCTGCGTAACATTTTGCCATGTGATTTAAAAAACTGAATTAGATCAATTTATTTCAAATTCCTAACTCCACCCAAAGTTCCTCAAGGGATGAGACTGGAGAGATTATTCAGTGGTTAAGAGCTCTGACTGCTCTTGCAGAGGACCTGGGTTCAGCTCCCAGCACCCACATGGTTACTCACAACTATCTATAACTCTAGTCTAGGGAATCTGACACGTCTTCTGGCCTCCATGGGTATCACCCATGGCATAGGTATACTTATATACATGTAGGTAAAACACTCATACACATGCAATAAAAAAATAAATAAAATATTTCTCAAGGGCAAGTTCTCTCTGTCCGTTCTATTCTCATTTTTTCCTCTCTCCCTGTATTCAGTTGTGTGAGACTGAATACAGCAAAAATCAGGTCAGAATCTAAATATGACAAAAATATATCGTTTGACATTCACAGAATTCAATAAAAATAAAAACGATAAATGCATGAATTTCAAAAGGCAGAAGATGCTCTGTGTTGTAGTGCTTTGTTGATTAACAATCATGCCAAACTGATGTCACCTGGTGCTGGAAATGTCTATGTTTGGGTTTATAGTTGAGCAAGGACACTATAAGAAATAGATGGGCTTAGTCATGAACTTTTACAGCCAATAGACTTGGATTCAACCTTTCCTTTGCTATCTATATGATCAAGACCAGCTCACCATTCGCATTAGTCAATGAAAAAAACAAGTGAATCAAACAGAGCAATGGAAGAGTGTCCCGTCCATTTGTCCCGTCCAGCGGGCAGCGTGGACATGAGACTCTAGGGACCTGGAATGAGTGGAGACACACAGAGGGAACACGCAGGACAGTGGAGACAGACAGGACAGACACATGGGGGTGGACGGACCTGAGCTCTACAGGCCGCTCAGACACCCAAGACCAGACATATGAGGACAGACACACATGACGACCAGTGCTCTTCAGACAGGCCGCTCAGACACACAGACATACAACAGACACATGACGACCAGTGCTCTTCAGACAGGCCGCTGGCCGCGGACACACAAGACAGAGACATGAGGATTGACGGCCTAGGCTCTTCAGACCGCATGCTTTATTGTTTCAGGGGATACTTATAGTTTTGGGGAATCAGGAATGCAGATACATCCATACAGCAATGTGGTGATTAACAGAGAGGCATTATCCCACCAGGAAGTTGTCTGCATACCAGGAAGGTGGCACTAAGAGGGGGAAGGGGCTTTGAACCAGGAAATGCTAGAACCCTAGCACCATCAGAGCTTCCTTCTTAGCTCAGCTCAGGTGAGAAGGTGAGTCCTTTTGTCAGACCCCAGGACATTCCTGTGATACTTAGTTACAAAGATTAACTACAGGTGGTCTCAGGGGTGTGGAATTTCCCTAAAGCTGACTTCCTCTAAGATGAACTCAAACTACAAGCTGGCTGTTTTCTCTAACTCACGGCATACAGCAGAAGAGATTTTCCTATTCCAGTCTATTGTAAGCTAATTCATGCGGTGCGTTTCTTACAGCTGAGAGAGTCTGGGGGTGTCTAGAGCCAGGTTGGCATTGTAGAAGAGGTGAGGCTGATACTCTCTGAATTTTCATTATGAACCCAAGAGTTGGACAGATCCTTCCCTATGCCATTCCTGAGCACTGTCAAACTACACAAAAGTTCTTATGGGATGCCCAGTAAACACGGCCCCATGCTACACTTTGAAAATCCTTTGCTTTGTAAGCACAGCCGCTTTTCACTATTGTGTTATACCGTTTTCCATCACTGTGATAAAATACCTGAGATGATGATCTTAAAGGAGGAAGGGGTTATTTCGGTTTGTACTTTCAAAAGGTCTCAGTCATGGCTCTCTGATTCCACTGCTTTCAGGACTGTCATGAGATGGAGCTTTATGGTGTGGTGCATGGTGGAGGAACGTTGCTGATCTCATGATGACTGGGAAGGAGGGCATGTGAAGGAAGAGGAAAGGGGAAAACAGATCTTCAGGAATACTCCCTCAATGACCTACTTTCTCCAATTAGATCCTACCCAAAATTTCCATTACCTCTCAATGGTCCATTAAGCTATGAACTCATAAGTTGGATGATCCATTGATGAGATTTGAGCCCTCATTATCCAATCTCCTCCCAAATGTGCTGCCTGTGAACATTGCTGCACCGAAGACCGAGCTTTTATCCAATATTTGGGGGAACATTTGAGAGCCAAACCATAACATCTATGAAAACTGAAAATATCAGAATATTGTTTTAGATTTTCCTGATCTTGACTCAAGCAGTCACATCTGACTCGGATTTGAATTAAAAACCATGATGTTAAAAAGTAAATGAAAAAGCCAAGCCTGCACAGAATGTCTTCCTGTAACGAGTGTGGCATCTACTTTTCAGAGCCGACAGGGCTGTTTGTTTCAGAGGAGGCTTTTCAGCAGCGGGATTGAGGATATCAGTAGTTTTGATATTATTTTAACGAAGTTCCATTTACTGAACTTAGAAGTCTTTTGGTGCTTTACTGCAAACATTTTTGCTTTCTCCAAGACTTATTTCTCTTCCGCATTTTATTCTAGATGCTTTATTGTTCCATCCTTCACATTTAGGACTGCAGTTTACCTCAAATTAGCACTGTCTACAGTATGAGATGTGAACCAATATTCACTTTGTTCTTGTTTTCATGTGAAAATCGAAATGACCACATTCAAGGAACAGTTTTCCATGGACTGCATCTTAGCCCATGCATGTGTGGATTTGGTATTGTTAAATCTCTATTTTGTTACATTGATCTTTTTGTCTACAGTTTAATCAATGTCACCCTATTTGTTATAGGTCTTAATATCTGGTTGTATATGTTTTCAAGTTCAATGGATTCCCAAATACCCATAATATAATAAAACTAAGTTTGTGGCCATGCTGTATGAATTCATCTTATTGTGATGAACAATTGTAATATGGAATAGTACAGGGATTGAATCTCCTTTAATAAAAAACTGTACTTACTCATTAGCTCGAATTTAAGTAGTCTTTTGAAATGATCACTAGAAGCAGAGGAGCTAATATTCCTAAAAGGATTTAGTGAAGGATATTGTGGTTTCCAAGAAAGCTGGCAGGTCGTCACTGCAGGGTAAATAAAGTGTGTGTGTGTGCTTGCATGTGTGTATGTGTGGGCATGCCTGATTTCAAATCTACTTTATAACTTAATTTTTGAGACTTAGAGAAGTTACTCAGCATGATACAAGCCAGTTTTCCATGTGAGTGACAGCTACCATCTTCATTTAGATGGTGAAAGAGCTCATGTATTTAAGATACTCTCATAGAGTAAATGTTTGAAATGATCAATGAATACTTTTTCATTCATATTCACTTCTATGAACCCACGTATATGATGTAACACTGCAAAGTCATTCAAACTAGGGAATTAAGGCAGGGTGCAATAAAGGACAATAGTTTTGTTGGTTAAAAACAGGTGGAAATCTTTTCAGCCAGTTGAAACTGGCTACTCATTTGCAGATCCTGGCTACAGATGATAGAAAGTCAAATCTGTCAGGCACATTGGAGAAAGAGTTAAGCACTCAAAACATTTGTGTTCAAGATCAATGATTTTTAAAACATTCTAGAGAATTCTAGATTCTTTTGCAAGCCACAAGATGGTCAAAATGAGATTACTTGGATAGTAGGCTTGACTCTAACTCCATCAGACCTGGTCACCCCAAGATGAAACCTGAGCAGTGTTATTAAAATCACACACTTCCCATGACTAGTGGATTTGTTGTCCAAAGTCATTTTCCTTTCTTGCTCATTTGTGAAAATCAGGGCTTCTGTTCTTCCAAGTATTCATGAATGTATGCAAAAATAATTGTGATGGAGATAGCCACTGTTGATTTTATCATGGGCAGATTGAGACCCTCTCTGCGGCTCTGGTCTTTGTTGACTCACAAGGACACCCTGGTCCTTTCTCCCACTTTGGCCTTGCTGCCTTTCTCTTCAGAGCTGGAGGCTGATGACTCACAGGAGCTCAATGTGATTCTAGTACAGATAATCAGAGAGTCAAGAAAGCACTAATAGCTTAACCTTTGGTGAAATATGCTTTTTTTTTTTGTTTTCTGTATATAATTGTCTTTGCGTTTTCCACTTATCCCCATCTGACAGCATTTTAATTAAAAGTGAAAGTAAGAGAACATGAGAAATTCTAGGGAGGAGGATGCCTGCGTTTTGTTTAATCCTATCATGCCAAACAGTGCTTTAAGTCTTGTGGTTAACAAGAAGAGAATAAGAAATGAGAAAAAGCCAAAATGAAATGGGTTAATAGTTTCCTTATTCTTGTTATTGTAGAAAAGACTCAGAATTAAAATGTGGCCACTCTCCCCACTCTGTGTATCACTGCCCCAAGAAATGAACAAAATCTGGCCGGTGAGATGGCTCATTGGGTAAAGTAGCTTGATGTGCAAACCTGGCCATTTGAGTTTGATTTCTGGGGTCCATATGAAGGTAGAAGGGTTAAACGGACTCCACAAAGTTCTTCTGACCTCCACACGGGTACCAGGGCACTGCACACACAGCTATACACACACATAACATGCTCACACACACAATAATAAATGTATTAAAAAGTATTGTGAAAGGTGAAAAAAGGCAACAAATTCTTTCATTCTTGAGTCAAGTTGACATCGCAATCATATTAAGTTAGCATATATATATAGACCCATACATATATACACACATGTATGTTCTCACACACACGTATCTTCTCACACACATACACATGTGTATGCATGTATCATATATGTGTGCATAGGTTTCTCAGCTGCAGATTCAGTAGAGTCCCTGATCTAAATCAAATATGAATTCTGAATCTGAATGCAGTTGAGTAAGGACATAAAGAACTAATGAAAGCTCAGTGCCACTGAGCACTGACTCTGTCTTTCTCCAGAATTCACGCTCTGAACGCTGATTTCTCACTTTCCCAGGAGTATAGCTGCAGGGGGACGACCCACTTTAGTTTTCCATCTCATGGGCCTCTCTGTTCAGAGATGAAGACAGGTGGATACCCCTGGATAACTAGAGTGTTCCCTCCCTGTTACACATCGTGCGTTTCTAGTGTGGTGCTCTTCACATTTCCCCTGATCCTTCTTTACAAGGACAGGAAGAAACACTCAAAAGTCACGGGCTTTATTCTAGAAGCCCAACTGGTTGAGTGTTGTTACTGTCCTTTTTTCCTCCCTTTTTTATGCTACAGGGTCACAGAAACCTTTGTTTAGACCAAAGTTTATTTTCCAAGGTGCGGTCAGTTCAAAAATGACCTTTGACAATAAGCAGATGCAAGGCAGAATACATAAAGGTTCTTTAAAGGATCCCCTCCACGCTTTTCTAGCTACAGTGTTATTGAAGGCTTCCTGGGCTTGACCACTCTCGGTGTTGGACCGTATTATTTGCACGCGTCTTGCTTGTAGCATCTGCTCACTCTGGTTACAGTTCTGATACAAGAGAAGTTTATTTTTTTTCTGAGGAAACTTCAGTGGATAAAAGAAAAGAGGTAAGGTTTATGAATGACTTCTTTCCGGCCTTAGAAAAATCTAAATGCTCATAAACTGGCATATAAGCTTTATAGAAGTTCTTGTTGAACTTCTGTGTTGCCCAGGGATGTAGGATGTAGGCCATGTGGATTTCCTTTAGAATTAACCTTGCGGTTGGAGCAGAGATCTATGTCATAGTCACCAAAGGGTATTTTGAAGGAGAGGAGGATATAGAAAAGACTAGGCAGTAGTACACTTGAGAAGCGGAAGTTTGTCTTGGGTTCTTGGCATTTTATTTCTGGGTTGCACAGTACACTGGTTATTGGTCTGTTTGTCAGAGACTGGTTTCCTGACCAGGTCTACCCTGCTGTACATCCTGTTTAACTTCAGCTTTTCATGATTCTTTTGCTGTCCGCTTCCGGACAAGAGTTGCAAATGGAGGCATGGGTACAGAGCTGGGTTCCAGAGAGAGGGCAAAACCAAGACATGCTTTTTCCTCTCTCTGACTTAGGATTGGGCTCTGCCATCGGATCCAGAAGCCTCCTGGTCTATGCATCTGCTGATTGGGTTGCTGTGGTTACAGATTTAATCTGGGAACCTCAGCTCTTTGGCTTGCTTCACAGTCTTCTTTTTTTTTTTTTTTTTCAGCTCCTTCGTTGCTTATCCAAACAATTCCCTCTGCTTGACATAGTTACTTTCCACTTTCTGGCTGGACCTTGACATGAGAATCTCGCTTATTTTCAGTACTTTTCTTTCCCTGAGAACACCCAGTTTGTTTGCTGCAGTCTTCCCGCCGGCGTCAGCTCTTTTACCCATGTTGAAGCCTTTATTTAAGGGGCCGTCAGTGACTTCTAGAACACATTTATTCTCTGATATAAGACAAGTATCAAATACAAGATTTTGATTATAATTCTAGCCAGTGACTCCCAGATTTCTTAGTTGAAAAGTGTGAAATCCCCATGAAGAATCATATTAGTAAATTTTGAAAGTGACCAGCCAAAACCATGATTTTTTTTTTCTAGACTAGATGGTCAATACCCCAAGCTTATTCAGTGGCAATGTTTACCATCTTAGTCCAAACAGGTCATAATTAATTTTAGGCTGATATTTGGAATGGAGGAGTATGTACATATTTCAGTTCAATATATCAGTTGACCTTACATCAACTTTAATACTCTTTGAGTTGGGTACTTATGGGCTCACCCCCTATGACGATTAGACAGTCCTGCCTTGACCTTGGTGAGAGGTGCTTGAAAGAAATGAAGAAGAAGCACTTCCACCTTGAAGATTTCTCGGTAGCCATTGCTAGGGCTAAATCCTGGAAGTGTAAGATCCACCCCTTCATACCTTTTGGCCCCTAATCCCTAATTTTCCAATTTTAGTAACATCATTTTTTTTCCAAATTTTGTGAAAATTTCAGAATTCTGATCTCCAGTCACTGATCTGCAAGTTCTATGTGGGCTAAGGTGCGTCCAGTGTGCACACCTAACCATTCTGTTCAATAGAGTTTGTGTAACTTCCTAAAGAACATCTCTTAGTGAGGCCCAGACACTTGGGCTAATGGTTTTCTTTCAAAGTTTCTTTTAGAGCCTGACCAGCTTCCTGCTTTCTCAGCACCTCTTTTGTCTCCATGATATCAACCTCTTTTAAAGACTTTTTGTTTTTCAGCAGTGGCCATATAAAGGGCAATTGCTAAGGGAGTTAACATTATAATGATTTGCCCCTACCAGCTTTCATTATTTAAAGGATGGCATGATCTATTGAAAGAACTTAAGACAGAGTCTTTTGAAAGCATTTCACTAAGTACTAACTCTAAGAAAATTGATGAGATGTGTAAATATGTAAATGAAGGGTAAAATTATGATTGTCTGTAGATGATACAATTTACTGATAAAATAGAAGGGAATTAGTTGAAAATTCAGAATAAATGAGATGAGTAAGATGAACAATAAATATTTAAAACATTTCATGTGCGTTATTGCTAGACGTTGAACTGATGGGTTGCATGTATATTTTAGAATGATGTTTACTTTAATTATTGGCATTCACGATTAAAGCTTCTGACAGATTTAGAGTTTGGTGAGGACCCTTTCCAACCTCCCAACCTCCCTCCCTCCCTCCCTCCCTCCCTCCCTCCCTCCCTCCCTCCCTCCCTCCCTCCCTTCCTCCCCCTCTCTCTTTCTTTCTTTTTGGATTTTTTGAGGTAGTGTCTCCCTGTAGCCCCAGCTGGCTTGAACTTGCTATGTAGACCAGGCTGACCTGACTCTCACAGAGATCCACCTGCCTCTGCCTCCTGAGTGCTGGGATTAATGGTGTGAGTCACCGTGCTCAGACTTCAGTAATTTTTCCTAAATACTTATTTTACTGTTAATTATGAGCCTGTGTGTGTGTCTGTGTCTTGCATGAGGGAGTGAATATGAAGCTTTTTTTAAATGAAAATGTATTAAATATGATATATGATGCTTTTGGACATGATTTATCAGATTAAGAAAGTCAGCTCTATCTGTAAATTGTTTACAGTTTTGTTTAGAAATAATGAAAAGATTGACAAGTTTCATAAACTGCCACTTGTCTGTGCGTGCCCAAGGAGACCAGAGAAGGCTTCAGGTGCCCTGGAGCTGGAGTTCAAGGTAGTTGTGAGCTGCCCCACATGGGTACTGAACTTGGGTCCTCTGCTAGAGCAGTATGTACTGTTAACTGCTGAGCCATCTCACCAGTCTCAGGATAATTCTTAAATTACTAATAATTTTTTTTACCTATATGTATGAGTGTGCATGCCTTTTGTAAGCAGGTGTCCCTGGAAGCCAGAAGAGGGTATTATACCCAGTGGAGCTGGAGTTGCATGTGGCTGTGAGCCTCCTGATATGGGCACGAGAACTGAGCTCAGATCCTTTGCAAGAGCAGCAAGTGCTTTTAGCTTTTGAGTCACCTCTCTAGGCCTGGGACCCTCTTCTTATGGACCACATTTTCACTTGGTGAGCACATTTTCAGGTGTTGGAGGGAGCAAACAAGTTTCCTTTGGCTTCTTTTCCTTCCTTCCTTCCTTCCTTCTTTTTAAAAATTATTTTATTTTGTGTATATGAATGTTTTGCCTGTATGTATGTATGAGTGCTGCATGTATGCCTGACGCCCTTGGAGACCAGAAGAAAGTGTCTGATCCCTTGGAAATGGGATTATAGATGGTTGTTAGCCACCAAGTAGGTACTGGCAAGTAAATCTGTGCCGTCTGCAGGAGCAGCCAATGCTCCTAACTGCTGAGCCATTTCTCCAGCCCACTTCTGATGTCTTGTAGGGGCCCTAATGCTCTCCATGTGGGCTCTGCCCTCATGACTTGGTCATACCCAAAAGCCCATCTTTTAATATGATTGAATTGGAGACTAGGTTATAACACATACATTTTCAGGGGATACATTCAGACCACAGTGTTGGTATTGGGAAAACAAGTTGACCTTTCCTCATGAATATGAAGCATTTATTTTTAATTTTTTATTGAAATTTTGTGTATTTCACACAGAACATCTTAATCAACTTTATATCCCCTTCCCACTGGATTTCATAGTCTGTCATTTGTAATAAGTTCTATCATATCAAGTTAGTGTCCCCAGATGTCCCTCATCCACTAAGGTTTAGTCAGCATATCTAGAGTCTCTCCCTTTAAGAAGATCAGCTCTTCCTCACCAAGCAGTAATTAGCTGCCGATAATTCTTTGACTAAGATCGGGGCCTTCTGTGCTGGGTTTCTGCTTGAGTTTTCATGTGTCTTGTGCATGCTGACACCATTGCTGTAAGCTCATATGAGCAGGATCTTGAAGGACTCTATTTCCATATGGTCATGCACCTCCTCCGTGGCTCTTACAATCTTTCTGCCCCCTCTTCTGAATGGTCCCTGAGCCATGGGCCGGTGGATTTTAATATAGGAGTCCTGTCCAAGGACCCACACTCTGCAGACTCTTTATTCTCTATGTTTTGGCCATTTGAGACCTTTTGTTTTCCTGGTCCTCTGTTGCATGAGGGAGTGAATATGAAGCTTTTTTTTAATGAAAATGTATTAAATATGATATATGATGTTTTTGGGCATGATTTATCAGATTAAGAAAGTCAGCTCTATCTGTAAGTTGTTTAGAGTTTTGTTTAGAAATAATGAAAAGATTGACAAGTTTCACAAATGCATTTTTCCATCGATTAAAAAAATTATCATAGGGTTTGTCCCACATTTCATTTTCTTAATTTGGTAAATTATATTGGATTTCAGTGCTAAGTAAATATTGTTTGTTTAGAAGAAATGTTATTTGGTTGTAATATGTTTTCTTATATATTGACAAACTTCATAATTCTCAGGATTTTATGTCTGCACTTATAAAAAATAGATTTATTTATTTTCTTAAGTTTTGGTGCTAAGCTAATGTTGGCATAGTAGGATATTTTCCTGCTCTTTTCTATGAAAGATGCTATATAATATTAAGCCTCCTTTTTTTTTTTACTATTTCAAAGAATTTCAAAGGTTTTGTTGTTTTATTTAATAATGTTTTAAAGTTTAAAACAGGCTTCAGTTGTATCTCATTTTTTCATTTCATCAAAAATTTGAAATTAACATAAAGATGATAAGAATCTCTTTGTTCTAGTTTGCTATGACAAAACACTGACCAAAGCCAACTTGGGGAGAAAAGGGTTTGACCTACAACTCCCAGGTCACAGTTCATCACTGAGGGAGTCCAAACCAGGGAACTCTGGGCAGGACCTGGAGGCAGGAGCTGAAGCACAGGTCATGGAGGAAGGCTGCTTATTGGTTTGTTCCCCTGGCCCATGCTCAACCTGCTTTCTTATACAATACAAGACAACCTGCCCAGTGGTGGTACCTCCCACAGTGGTCTGGTCCCCCTCCACATCATTCAATAATCAAGAAAATACCCCACAGAACATTGCCATGGCCACAGGACAATCCAATGGAGAAAGTTCCTCAACTGAGGTTCCTTCTACCCAGGTGTGTCAAGTTGACAACTAAAACTATTCAGCACACTCTTAAAATAGTTTGAAAAACCTTTCATTAACATATATTAATTATACACAATGATGGGTTTAACTGTGACATTTTCATAAATGCATATAATGTACTATGATCACATTTATCTTTACCGTTGCCATATCTTCCCCTTTTACTTTCATGCTTTTCTGTTTTGAATGTAGACTCTGCATATGAAAGAGAACATGAGATTCTATCCTATTTTTCTGAGTCTGGCTTATTTCACTTAACATGTTTAACACGATGATCTTCAGTTCTAACTATTTTTCTGCAAATGACATTGTTCATTATTCTTTAAGATGGAATAATGCTCCATACCTTATTGTACATAAAGTAGCTTTATATATTTATATTATATATATCTATATATAAGAAGCTGTAGTATAATCAGTATACAAAAACTGTAATAACCTATGTGACTTGATGTATTTGGACATGTAGTCATCCCTGAGATCACTACCATAATCATAAAAATGACACACATAATATCTCCCAAAGTTTCCTTTGGGAGTTTCTTTTCTTTTTTTGGCTGGTTAATATCATCTTACTGTCATGATAATATCCGTAGGAATGGAATGATGTCATCTTGATTATTACTGAAATATATGGTTTACATCTTGTTTTCTCTCTTTTGACTGATCAATTTTGTTAAGAGTCTATCAATTGTGTTATCTTATTAAAGAAACAACTTTGGTAGCTAGAGAAATGGCTCAGTGGTTAAGAGCACTGGCTGTTCTTGCAGAGAATGTAGGTTCCATTCCCAGCACCCACGTGGCAACTGACAATCAGCTGTGATTCTGGTTCCAGGGAGATCTGGTGCCCTCTTCTGGCTTCTGCAGACACTGATCATACATGCTGCACTTATACACATGTAAGTCAAACATGCACATAAAAATAAAAATAAATAAAATAACAATTTTATAAAAAAGAAACAACTTTGATACTTGATGGCTTATTTTTTGGTATGTCTTCTGTGATAATTTGTGTTGGTTTCTAGCCTTGTTTTTATCTTTCTTCCAGTGTGTTCCTAGGGTTTGATTTTCAGTTCATTATTAAATTTTTTGTGATAGGCACTTACCAATTCCACTTGTCTAACACGGGTATTTGAGAACAGTTTTAGCTGTATCTGAATGTCGGTGGGCACAGTGCCCCATTAGTGCCCTGTTGTCTGTGTGTGTGTGTGTGTGTGTGTGTGTGTGTTACTTACTCCACTTACATTTCCTGTTGTATTAACTGATTTTCCGTTTGTTCTGTCACCCGTAATGTTCCTTTCCCTCTGATCTTTCTTGCCACCATTCTGATCAATCGCTTTAAAAATATTCCTTATTCTTTACTTATTTTACCGTTAACTTTATTCTTCTCTTACTGGTTCCTCTAAAAATTAAAACATGCTTTCTTAGTAGTGTGCTTTGCTGTCCCAGTGTGACCTAACATAGAACGTTTACCACCTTTTTGGTTTTCCAAATCTAGGACTTGAATTCAGAGCATCAGGGATATTAGGTAAAGTGTTCAGTTACTGAGTTTCACCCCCAGTCGACTTCTGCTACCAGTGTAGGGGTTTTGACCACTGTAGTTTATTTAGCTCCGTTCTGTTTGTTACTGTTGGCTTCAACTTTTAAAGCATATTAAACATTACACCATATATCTATTTTTGCTTTACACTACAAGCATTGCTTGAATTTGATTACTTAAAAAAATATTTTTGCTGGTAAGTCATTTTGTATTTGCACATTTTTTCATCTCATCTCCTTTCAAGCTAAAGCAACATTCCATGAAAAGATTTTTTACTATATATTTTACCAAAATTCTAACACTACACTTGGTCTTAGCCTAAAGACTGAGAAGCAATGGAAATTCTAATTCTTAAGGAGATTTTTTTTTTCAGGATAAACTAATACATTTCCCAAAAGTGAACATTAGATATTTCTTTTTATTGGAACTACTTTCTTTATTGTAGGTTCTGAGATTGAACTAGTGGTATATATATATTTTTTTAAATTCTGACATTGCTTTCTGTGAAAATTAATTATTTTTAATTAACAAGCTCAACAAAGCTTCACTTATTTTCTATAACTAGATTTTCATGCAGTGTTAATCCCTAAATTGATAGGGAATTTATTTTAAAATTGTTGGAAACACATGGCGGATCAAGGCTTACTAAAACAGGTTATGGTATAATATGCAACAACCTTAATTTCTCAATAAAATATAACATTTACATTTTTCTGTAGCTGTGTAGTTCTTTTCTTTTAATATCATATAATTGAATGTTTGTTTATGTACTATGCTGCCTCTTTTTTTATTGTGTTTCATATATACATTCTCTTATGGTGTGGGCTAGTGCTATTATTATATTATTATTAATTTCTTCTCAGATGATGTTACCTGATGAAAACCCATTTTGAGTCTGTAATAATGCTTATTCTGTTTCTTTCTGTGACAACACACATAGTGCTGTAGTATCAGAAGCAGATGTCCCTGATATTCATCTTTTAAATTTTATTTTGTTTTTGTTTATGAGTGTGTGTGTGTGTGTGTGTGTGTGTGTGTGTGTGTGTGTGTGTCTGGGTGTATGTGCATATGTGTGTAGGTGCCAGAAAAGGGCATTAGATCCATTGGGGCTAGAGTTACAGGTGTTGTGAGCAGCCTGACATGGGTTCTCATAACGGAACTCTGGTCCTCTGGAAGAGCAGGAAATACTCTTAAGCATCTCTGAGTCATTTCTCCAGCTTTCTCTGATATTCAAATCTTATCAGCAATCTCCCCTTTTCGTAACCATCATGAATTAACTTGATGCTTCTCCCATCAGGCTTCATTTGGCATGGGAAACTGATGAACCTTGCTCCTGTCTAGGTCCAGATATTGGACAATGAAATATGTTTGAAGAATGTGATAGACTCATCAAAGCTAAATTCCATTTCTATTACAAAGCAAGTGCTGCCTGTTTAGATTCATTATATACAATTAAGAGCTCACTGGAGACTAACGAAAGATACCTGAACACTACTGTTACTGCGAAAATGTATCTTTGTCGATCAATATTTGGTGTGTAGAATAGCATTTAATTTTGTGTGTTAGAGGTACGTTGGTATTCAGGGATTGTCAGTCCTTTGGTTTAAGGAAGTTTGATGGGGTTACTGTGGACTTCATTGTTCAAATGAAAAGTTCAGAATAGAGTGCATAATGGAATCTGGAATCTATTCTATCGGCTTCTGAATACAGTCTAGCTATTATA
The DNA here is from genome assembly GCA_035773235.1 of Eospalax fontanierii. NCBI lineage: Eukaryota > Metazoa > Chordata > Mammalia > Rodentia > Spalacidae > Eospalax > Eospalax fontanierii. The sequence continues at coordinate 17,444,668 of CM069552.1, forward strand.
TTAATACCAAGACAGACAGAATAGAGTTGGTGCTGTGTGCAATTTTTCTTACTTTGAAGTCAGCTACATGGAGAATTTTTATGTTTTGTTTTTGAAAAATAGGTAGATTATATTCTTGGTTCATCTTTGTTTTGCAGAGGTAAAATTAGAGGCCTCAGCCTCCTGCTGGCAGAACGAGCTCTCAATTTCTCACTGTCGAAATTCAATCTGATTTCTATCTTTTTCACTAAAAAGCTGTCAACAGCAAATAAGCATTTTACATCAAAGAGCCACATTTATTTTTGAGGTATACAAATTCCTCTCATGGGAAAGGATTCAAGGAATGTAAATTGTTTCTGACTTTTAATTTCTTTTCTGGGAAATGGGAAATGATATTAGCATGGGCTCTAACTACAGGCCAAAATGGACCAAGAAAAGACATGCATGATGCTGTTCAGTGGAACTTGCCAGGGACCTTTGAGCATGTTTACTGTGCATGGAACAGGACTTTGTCTACGTTTTTGTCTTCAGCTAGCAAGCTAATCAGAGCTATGGATGCCTGCTCTAAGGATGAACCAACATAAGAAAATTCCTTTGTAAAAGAAGTCTTGCAATAGGAATATATATGTTACCATAATAAAAAGAGGAACTGCCTTTGAAATGAAATATATTTTTCCATCTTAAAAATTTCTTTGAGTTTAGTTTGGGAAATGGCTTTTTCTTCAGAAAAAGATGAAATTATAGGAGTCGTGCTCTGCTACAAAAAAAAACCATTTAATATGGTAGTTTTTTCTTTCCTGTTTCATTTTAAATTTCCTGCGTTCGTTTGTTTAAGGGAAGGGTTTAACAGTGTGTATTGTTTTGTAGTTGTGCCATTATGATGAGCATATGTGTTGCTTGGTTTCAGAACCTCTTTAAATAGACTTGTAAAATTGTGAGGCTTTTGCTTTGAAACTGTAAATTGCATTATCTCTTATTCTCTCCTGCCAGTTCAGGCAAACATTCACAATCTCAAAATCTCAAGATTTGGATTAGAAATAGTTGGCATGGTGTACACATGCATATGAATAAGCCACCTATCGCTGTTAAAAACATCTTTGCTGTGCAAATGCATTTGACAGTGTTTAGAAAAAAGGCATTTGAGTAGAATTAGAGTCAGCTAGAAGTCTATCACAATAGCTGTCAGATGACTTCCAGGATTTTAAAGGTCCTTATTCGCTTCTTCATGGTACTCTGATTAGTCAAGATCCCCCCTTAAAATGAAGATACTTGAAATTAAACTAAAAGTGGAAAATGGAGTCTCGTCATCATACATGACTTACAGAATAAGATGAAACCTCACTGTCTTGTCTGGTGTGCATGTGTGTGTGTGCGTGCGAGAGAGAGAGAGAGAGAGAGAGAGGAGTTCCTTTTTTTATCTATTCAGTATAATATGTTTGAAAACATACCTAGGAGGCTCCTGGCAGTGAGTTAAGTATTATATATGAAATAAGGCCAAATCTTCCAGTATTGGACTAGGGAATACACCATTGTGATATATTTGAACCATGGAGAAGGGAATCGTATTAAAGTAGTTCTTAACAAGTGTAGTCAAACACCAACTGGTTTAGTCATGTGAACAAGTTAGCCATGTGGATTCCCTGGGTGGACTGGGACAGCACATCAGATACTTGCAGAAGAGCTGAGTAGAGGGGCGGGAGGCACAGTGAAAGGAGATGCTCCTTTCCTGTCCTGAAGGACTCAGCACCAAACTGCAATTGCATGCCCCCTCAGAATAATGGAAGTCCTGCCATTAGCTAAATCCACCTCCTCACAAAACAGTTTTGTGACTGCCTGATTTTAACTGATCAGCGCTTCTGAATCTCATCCATCAGTACCACTCAGGAGGACTGTGGGAAATTCAATTTGTCACCATCTCTTTCCTTTTCAAGGGACATTTTATCACTCTATAGATTACAACCCTGAAATGTTGGGGTCTCCAGCAGTTTCTCTTGGAAATAGTGTTTAAATAGACCTTTAAGAAGGAAGAGAACTTCTACACCTGGAGAGGGATCAGAGAACAAATTTGAAGAACCATCATGTGTAAAGGTCCTGAGGTAGATAAGAACAGCTGCTATGAAGCAGAGAGAGAAAGGATTGGTTTATGAAGGAGCTAGAAGATTGGGTAATCTTCACTATTCCTGTTCATTTGTGCCTCTGCCTCCATTTTCTGCCCCTTTCTGCCCTATTCGGTACTTTCTAAGTTGGACCTTGCAGAATGTTATCACCCAGATTGCATCCTTTGGACTCCTTTGTTGGATCTGAGCAATGAGATGTTGCAGCAATAGACTGAAATGTGCTGGTAAAGACAGGTTAAAGTGCCCCTTCTAGTTTTCTGGCCTCAGCCAGAAAGAACTGCATTCTGCCTACTCATTTTGTAGACCTCTCCTGACTTCCTAGGAAATCCTAGCTTTGGCTTTTGGGGGATGGTAATGCCATCATCTTGTAGTTTCTCATTGCCCTATGATGCTTGATTTGTTCCTAAAGCTATGCCTATCCTACTGTAAGTGGTCCTTAAATTAAAGCATATTCATCATAATGGTATAGGGTGAATTCTATATCATGCAGGAAGTGTGGCTCATTCAGGTGGGTTCTAAGGCTTTACAGCTGAGGGGTGTTTCTTAAGTTTGATATAAGAGCCTCCTTTCTTACCACGCTGAAGATTTCTTTTATTCTCACAAGCTGTAGACTCTAAAAAGAAGAATCTTAGAGAACTTTAGTAGCTGTACTATTGTGAATCATATGTAATGCTGGTCGAAGGCAAACCCGGGGGTTGGAGAAAGATTTTCTACAGCTTTTAGCTCTCACCTCCTTATTTGTATGTGCAAGGCCATTTTTGACCTTGTGCATTGCTACTGTGTGCTAAACTGAAGAATTTAAGCAACTTAAACTGAGAGTTACATTCATTTCTAGGCTAGCAGCTAGCACATTTATTGTAAAGCGCTATGATAGAATATATATGGGTTATGATGAATTAGTAAGTTAATCTTTTCTCCAGGGAAGAAATCTCATAACACAAGATCCCTACTGATAATAACTTTGCCAGAATATAGTATCTCAATATCCCCCTCTCTTGTGAGATGTGTCACAAGAAATTTGTTGCCATTCCTAGTTAAACTATTGAAGTTTGCAAATAATTACCTATGGATTCATGGTTATCCTATAATAACAACAGACTACTTTCTTGCATTCTGCTCTGCTCTCCTGAGAAAAAGAAAAAGCAATTAAGATACAGCTGACGTGAAGGGAATTATACAGAAACTTCAGCCTGCTATGACTGCCTTTCAGCAGTGAGGGGGAATGAATGGTGAGTCAGGTTAAACAGCTAGCTCTTTGGAAAAAAAAGAGCAAGAAATTTATGACTAGAAATGCAACTTCTTATTTTGGGATATGTTGAGGGGACTTGTTTTCTTTTGGTGTGTGTGTGTAGGAGGAACATTAGGAATATGAACCACACGTAAACCAATGCTCATGTGATGGTGAATCTTGATAGCCGGCTTGATTGGACTGAGCAGTATCTAGATTAATAAAGCAACATCTCTAGAGAGGATTAACCAAGTTATGGGTGGACCGTACAGACACAGAGGCACAGAGAATAAAAAGGAGAAAAAGAGAAACCAACTGGCGCAGACCTCCTTCCCCATCTTTCTCTGCCTGTCTTCTTGGTTGCTACAGGTGGCCAACTATCCTCCTCCCTACTCTGCGAACAGGACTGGAACTCCGGAAACCCTAACCCCAAATAACAGTTCATCACTCCCCATTGCTTTCTTCAGGTATTTGTCAGTGCTGAAGTCTGACTAACAGTCTGTGTATAGGTTGTCAGGTTCAGCAGATGGGGGACCCTAGCAGGCAGTTTAGTGTCTGGCGTAGAAGAGATGCTTAGTATGGATTTGTGGAAAGGAAGAATTTTGGACCATCTCTTTTCTGCAGGACAGTCACAGGCACTCCCCCTCAACAATCTGCCTCTGCAGCAGGACAGGTCATAAGAGGCCGAAAAAGCTTCTGCCACCCCATCTGCCCTCCCTCCCATGTGGCTTCTCATGTGATTCTCTGATTTTGTGTTTTCAATGTCTTCATTTATTCTTCTGTATAATAAGCTATTGATATTTACGTGACTGTGTTGGAAGAGTCCAGTAACATGTGGCGTGAGGAAGCACAGGTAGGAAACACTAAAATGAATTTATCATTGCCCTTGTCTTCATGTGAGATTATTCATAAAACAAGCTGCATTAGTGCTCTTTGTATTAGGTGAAACTGAGAGATGTTGCTGTGAACCAGGAGAGCCTGATTGGGTCTTTGGAATGGGAGAGTTAACTCTTTAGACTGATCCTATGGGAAAATGCAGACCCGAGAAATAGACATTTAATCAATACCAAGAAATTTTTCTACCAAAGTTTTACTAAACATGAGTTAAAGTTGGCTTTTTAAACATTTATTTATTTATTTATTGTGTGTGTGTGTGTGTGGGCACACTTGTACCACGGTGTACATGTGGAGGTCAGAGGACAACTTTCTAGAATTGGTTCTCTCCTTCTATCATGTGGTTCCCAAGGATTGACTCAGTCATCAGGCTTGGTGGCAAGTGCTTTTATTTGTTGAGCTGTCTTGATGGTTCTAGATATGAGTTAAAGTTGACTTTGCTCAATAAAATAATAGTTTTGATAATTTACTAAAATATTTTGTTATTTTTACTTTATGTAGGTATGTGTTTTGCTTTCATGTATGTAAGTGCATGATGTGTGTGCAATGCCTGCAGATGACAGAAAAGGGCATAGGATTCCCCGGAATTGGAGTTACAGGTGGTTGATAGTCACCATGTGATTGCTGAGAATCAAACCCAGATCCTCTGGAAGAACAGCAAGAGTTCTTAACTCCTGAGCAGTCTCTCTAGCCCTGGAAATAACAGTTTTTAGTTTGACTTAAGTAACTCATTTCTAGGAGAATAAAAAGCCAATGAGTGTTCTCATCCATAAAACAGGCACTTGCTTATATATGGCTACTTGAAGACCTGTATCATAGGATGGATTAGAATATCCTGTGTTAATCTTTGAAGCCCTATATAAATCTTAGAGGTTATACTTTGGCCCCCCCCACTCCAAATTTGATCTGATCAGTTAGTGAATTAGAATGGCTAATTATCATAAAGTCTTACAGGTGAGGATGTAGGGTTTGGTTTATACTATGCTTTCTGCAGTATAGCCTCCTACAGAAAGTGCAGGTGGTACTTTCCACTGCTCAGATGAGAAACCATGGGAACATACATCTTTAGTCCAAGGGGAGGTGTTCTTCCTTTTAATAGAAATATTCCTGAGACTTCCAGGGCCTGTAGGCTGAACACACAAGAGTTAAAAGTATTGCTTATGTAGAAATCTATTCACAGCTTTTGTTCTGATCTGAAGAATGAGACATCTCTCTTTGGAGGGGAGGGGTGTGAAGCATGTGCTAGTCTGTGCTGCGCCTCACCTGGCCAGCAATTGTGAAGAAAGCAACTTGATAACCCCAGGTGACTGAGACAATGAAAGCCACCGAGGACTTGAAAATGAGACTGTCAGTACACCGGTTTTATTTATTTCTTAAAGACAGAGGTAGAACAGCTTTAAAGCAAATATTGTCCTGAAATTATGGGATGTTTTCAAAATCCATTTTTTTTGCTGTTAGGTGAGCTCAAGACCTGAGTCTGCCTGACACAGATGTTTCAAACATTTTCTGACTATAGGATTGTGTGTGGATCAGAAATGTCTAGTAAGTGATAAAGGTAACAGTGGATCTGCTCCTGCTCCTGTTGAAGGGGAATGGGGACCATTGGGTTGATTCCCTAAGTGTACTCTAGTCATTCCCAGTGATTGTCCCCTCTGAGATGGAGTGCTCTACATCAGAGCATATTGCCGTTGGTATAATCCACTGATTTATTCAGATCGCCCCAGGATTACTTGTACTTATTTACGTGTGTGTATGTGTGTGACATTTCCACCACCATGTTTTCTCATGTTGCCCTTTTCTAGTCACATCCATGTATCTTTCACCCTCATCCTCATCCCTAACTCTTGGAAACTACCATCTGTTACCAATCTTTTCTCTATTTCGACCAGTTTGTCATTTCAACATGATATGTATGGAGTTTTACAGCATGTCACCTTTTGCAGTTGGGTTTTTCAACATCCAAGTTAAGTGTTGCCACACATCAATAATGTGTTTCTTTATACTGCTGGGTGATGGTTCATGGGATGGATATACAATAGTTTGCTAAGTCATTTCCCCATGAAATTTTTCCTACTTTTTCTGTGCTGGGGACTGAATGTGTGGTCTGGTGCATGGTAAGGAAGCATTCTACCACTGAGCTATGAATATATCCCCAGCCCTTTTCACTTTGAAATTATGAATATATTATGACTACAGATGTTAAGAATACAGACGCTATGCCTGTGTGCAGATTTGGATGTGACTGTGTGCTTTCATTTCTCTTGGGGAAATAGCTAAGCCTGCATTACTGGGTCACATGTTAGGTGCATGTATAGTTTCTAAAAGTTTTTATTTATTATTTTTATTATAATGTAATGAGTGTATTGCATGCATGTGTAAGTTCACCTGTGTGTCAGAAGAGGGTGTCAGATACCCTGGAACTGGAGTTACAGGTGGTTGTTAACTTCCTTGTGGGTGCTGGGAATCGAATTCAGGTTCTCTTCAAGAGTACAAGTGTGCTTAACTGCTGAACCATCTCTCCAGCTCCACAGGAAACTGCAGATTTATTCTTCACAGCCAGTGTTGATTTAGAAGTTTGACACGGTCTGATTTATTATTATTATTAATTTATTTTTGTTCAGACTGTTTGGGAAGCGCCAGGTTGACGAACAGAAGCAGAGACATCAGGTTTAAGGCCAGGAGGATGAGGACAATGGTTTGGGCTTAGGGGCCACTGATGGAGACAAAGAGCTAGACTGCAGGCAAACATTAACTTCTCAGAGTCTTCTCTGAACTTAGCACCCTCATCTGTAAAAGGGAAGAAGGACCTTCACTTTATTTATAGAGGTCGAGTGTTGGAAATTAAACACATTAAAGGGCTTGGTGCTCATCAGGACTCTGAACCTAGGTGCTCTCATCTCCATTTTCAGCTTTTTTTGCACATGTGAAGGTGCTCCATTGCTTTTCTCCCTTTTCACTTTAAGATCCTCTCCCCTAATCGCTCAGAGTGGCCCTGTTTATTCATTTCTTTCCTGACTTAATTATTTTACAAAAGGCCCAAATTGTGCCTTAGTTAAGAGATTCCTGCCTTTCCAAAGCTCGTTGGAGAGTGAAGCCTGCAGCCAGATTGCCCGTCTGTCTTGTGTGCTCCCCGGTCTGCGCTGTTCTCCCTGCTGCAGAATCCTCCCCCCTGCGTTTTTCATACTTGTGCTGATAAAAGGATTCTGGGCTTTATGGACAATGAAACAGTGACTGCAGCTGGTTGGAGATAGTAATCTAGTTAGTCACACGGCAGCGGAACTCAAGTGAATGGAAAACGGAACTAGGAATCGTGCATGCTGACAGCCTCAAGGGCACTGTCATCAAGAACTTGCCGGATTCCCTCTCATCTCTGGGTATTAGAAGGGTAATTGGCAATGTAAGAAGCAGTGTACGGAGTGCATCCAATGTGCCATAGTCTTTACACCTTTCATTTTACTTAATCCTTTGTGTCATTCAACACGGGAGTTAGATGTCTCTCCATTTTACGTATGCAAAGATGAGGTTCAGAAAAATAAAATTTGCTCAGCATTAATTGCAACATGAGTCATTCGAGGTGTCAGGATTTAAATAGTGCTATGTGCGACTTTTATTCTTTCTTTTTTCTTGGTCTCGAGCCTCTTTTGGCCGCAGAATGATCAATCTTCCCCAATCTTAATGATAGAAAACCAGCTTTATTGACTTCAAGTAAACAAGAACTTAAGGGGTGGTTAAAAGGTATTAGTGTCAGATGCAGCTAGCTCCAGGTACTACTGGATCCAGACCAGGCCACTGGAAGACAGTTTTCTGCATCCTTGGAAGGTGCAGTTTTCTCCTTGCTTCCATTTTCAGGCAGTTATATAACTCAGGGTGCTTCTGAGACACTGCTAACCTACTCTCTCACTTTTCAAGTGTGTGTTGCTTCAAAAAAGCAGTAGGATTGGCACTGGGGTCAGGTGAGCCTGTCCCAATCCTGAAGCAATTAATGTGTCCAAAAAAATGGGACTACAGTTGATCGCAGAGGCCTAGGTTCTGGACTCATTCCTGAAATGAAGAAACGTATCAAATCACTTCAAACCGAAAGTGGAAAAGAAGTGATTCCCTGAGAAAAGTATTGGAATGTTATCATAATAAATGGCAGATCGACATCGATCAGGAAGAAACACAAGGGCACTTCGATTAGTAGAAATCAATGTGATGATCAATCTTGATTATCAACTTGATGTAATTTAAAATCACCATGGAAACAAATCTCAGAGTACATCTACAAGAGTTGATCTAGGGGCTAGGGAGATGGCTCAGCATTAAGAACACTGGCTGCTTTCAGAGGACCTGGGTTCGAGTCACAGCACCCACACCACATGGCAGCTAACAACCATCTGTAACTCCAGTTCCAGGGGATCTGACACCATCTTCTGGCCCCTTTCACTGCATGATCAAGTGCACATGTGGATAATACACTCATACACATAAAAATAAGAAATAAAAGACTAAAAAGGGGTTGATCTAGATTAGGCTAATTGGGATGGGAGCACCTACCCTAAATGTGAGTGGCACCATTCCACAAAGTGGGTCCTGGACTGAATAAAAAGGAAAGTACGCTGAGCACAAACATTCATTCACTGCTTTCTGCTTGGTAACTAGAACACAGTGAGACCAGCTGCCTCTCGCTCCTGCCACCAGGGTTTCCCACCTTGATGACTATACTGTTGGATTTTGAGCCCAAGCAAACCCTCTTTCCTTAGGTTGTTTTTGTTAGTTATTAGTTGCATCATTGAGAAGAATTAATCAATGAACCATCTTAGAAACATCCTTTGTTTTTCCTTTCCCTGACTCTCATCTCCCCACCCCGTGCATCTCCACATCTCTCCCTCTTCTTCCTCTTTTATTTCTATAATGCATACATACATTCATACAAATGACTTCCTTCTGGTTTTCTTTGTATGTATTAGCTAGTGTTCCCATCACTGTGACAAAGTATCTGACAGGAACAACTTAAGAGAAGAAAGGTCCAATTTCATTAATGGTTTCAGAGGGATTTCAGTCTGTCAAGATGAGGAGGGCGTGCCCAGTGACAGGAACAGCCAGAATCCATAGCAACAGGAACGTGTGGCCAAGGCTGCTGCTTCTCACATTGTGTCTGATTGGGAAGCAAGCCAGAACAAGTGCAGGTCTAAAGGCTACCCCAGTATATTAGTTATTTATTTATTTTTTGCTGTGATAAGACATCATGAAGACAATTTATAGAAGGAAGAATTTGAGCTTATGGTTTCAAAGTGGGGACGTTTATTATTCCTGGAGATCTAAGGGGAGGCATGGCATCAGAGGTGGCTGGAACAGAAAGCTGAGCACTCACATCTTCAAGCAGGCACAGGAAGCAGACAAAGACAGAAATCCAGCAAGGTGTAAGAAGTCTCAAAGCTTCCCATCAGTGATGTGCTTCCTCCAGCATGGCCACACCTCCTAAAGCCTCCTAAAACAGTGCCACGAGCTGAGGACAAAACACCCAAATACTTGGAGCCTCTGGGGGACATTCTTATTTAAAGCACCACACCTAGCACCTCTCTTTCAGGAGCCAAGTCTCACCTCCTGAAGACTCTTCAGCCTTCAAAATGGTGTCACAAGCTTGGACAAAGTACTCAAAACATGAGCCTGTAGGGATATGTCTATGTCAGACTCAAATACTAACACTGAACACTCAGTTAAAGTAATAAGAGCTGTTTATTATTGTTGTTGTTGTTCTGTAGGGTAGGACATTAAAAGCCAGATAATGACATGGATTGTGGATTGTTTTTTTCCCCTCTACAAGGATTTGTAGAGGAAAGAAAAATAGTCAGAACTGGCAAGGTTCAGTGATATTTATATGTCTAAACAAGAGAGGGATAATCATTTGTACTCATGAGAAATCAAACTTGGGACTTTGACCTCATTAGCACTGAGCTACTAGCTCTTTGGAAATAAAAGGCCAGCGAATTCTATGAGAGAATTAATGCACATCCCAAATGTCTAATGTGTTTCTGGATTGAGAAGGCCCAGGGGCAAATGAGGTTCATACCATGACTACAATATGAGCTATGTGCCATTAGGAGCCCTTGGAGAGGATTTATAAAGAAACATACTCTTTGTAGTTTGAAGGGAGCCCTGTTCTTTATTTGTTGTCAACTGTTTTTAACATTGAGGGAATTGATGCTTAGTCTTAAAATGCTATAAATGTGGCTGAGGCATAGTAGAATGGGATCTGTGGCTCTTCTGGAGGGCTGATAAATCACAAGCACCATTAACCTGGCTCTCCTTGACGAAAAGGTGTGTCATGCTGGGCTTAGGTAACGAGCCACTGTGGCCTACTGTGATTATGAATTTGGGGTCTAATAGGCTATACTGAATCATCTGAAGCTTTAAGAGATGTCTCTTTTCAAGGTTTGAGCTATAACAAATGCAGAATCACAGAAGAACATTAGAAATATTGGTGTGTTCCTCTACTTTTTATTACACTAAACCTCTCAAAGGAGGCTGCCCGCTCCTCATTCACAATTATTTAACACACATTTGAAGTCTATGGCTCTACTGTCCTGAATGAGCCTGAACTTAGAAGCTAGGCAAGAATGGGGAAGTACTTAGATGGGAGACGCATTTCAAGAATTACTGATTGTGTGCCTGTTTATCAGGTGGTAAAGTAGATATATGATCTTTGCCTTCATGACCTTGATAATATGGCCTGGGATGTGTGAAATAGAGGCACAAAAGACAGGCAGATAAGCAGGCACGATGCTGTTCGATGTCTCTGACCGTGGTTTTATTATTTTAAATACTACATTCTAGAATAAAATAGATAAGACAATTTCTTTACATTTTACAACGTTGCAAAAATAAGGTGTCAGGAATCTCAACATTTTTCCTGGTCACACCATTTTGTCCCAACTTTCTTCTTCTTCCTCCCTTTCAACTCATTTAGAGCTGAAAGTAAAACTTCTCTCTGGGGAGCAGCTACCCTCCCCAGATTCTTTTATGTTTCCCTATACTAGGACTCATCAAGCTGAGTAGAAGATTCTGGGTACAACATAAACATGTCAGTCTTAGAACAATAAATATTTTTCTGTAAAGGGAAAGAATTATGCATGTGTATTCACATGCATGTGGAGGCTAGAGGACCCAGGCACCATTCACTTTTTTTTTTTTTTGAGTCAGGATCTCTCATCGGTCTGAAACTCACTAAGTAGGTTATGCTGCCTATCTGTCCCACCCTGGCACTGGGATTACAAGTAGGCATCATCATACCTGATTTTATTTTTAAACTGTTAATTCTGGGGGATCAAACTCAAGTTCTCAAGCTTGTAAAACAAGACTGGCCTAAACACTTCCCTGGGTCCCAGTGCGCATGCTTTTTAAGTCCCAGTGAAATCTTGAAAGTCATGTACCCTAGATGTGCAGCGGAATCACACTGAGTAGTTGGTCATTAATTCATTTGTGTGTGTGTGCATTTGTGTGCACATGTGTGAATTGAAGCTGATTCCTATAACATGTATTTATACCTAAGTTTTTCTACATTAAGTATTACATATATTCTCGCTTAGGCCTGTAAGAAAGAGGAGAAAAACTAACAAGGAAATAAGGTATATACATACAACAGAACAGGTAAGGAAGCAATGTAGAGAAAAATATAGTACCATTAATGGTTCCTGTAGCTTACAGTTCCAGAGGGGCACAAGGCAGCGGGCCAGGAAGGTGTGATATCAGAAGCAGGAGGCTGGCTGGTCATATTGCATTCAAACTCAGGAAGCAGAGAGTTAACAAGAAGTGGGACCAGCCTTTAAAGCCTCAGGACCCACCCAGCCCCACTCACTTCTTCCAGGAAGGTTCCATCTCTTAAAGATTCCGCCACCTCCTTCCTAAACAGCAGCAGCTGGGGACCAAGAGTTCAAACATATGAATGTGTAGGGGATATTTCACATTCAAATTACATCCCATGACAAGATTAGAAAGTTTTGTCCCAACTCTCTGAAGGGCAATGGGCATATTATTTAAGCTCCTCGTGTTGCCGACATCTGCAACATGTTGTGTTCTCTGGGAAGTTGCTATGAAGATGAAGATAATCCCTGCATTTAAAGGTAGGGAGAGGCTCTGCAGTTCTTTCACATGGATGCCAGCTCCATGAGTCAACTGTCTAAGTATCTCATTCGATTACCCCAACAGTCTTCTGTTGGAGTTGTTCACTTATCTTAGGAAGTTCCTGATGGCCAGCAATATTAAAATGCCTTGTATAATGTTATAGACATTGCAGAAGGCAGAGTTCTCATCTAAACTCATATCTTTTTGGCCCAAAGTGCACAGTCATTTCAGTAAACTAGATTTGAGAGTAAAGGCTATTTTTTTTCATCTCATCCCATGACGTTCTCTGGAGTAAGGCCCTTACTTTCCTCATTCCTAGGTGTAGCCTGGTCTCATCTTTCCTGACTGCATTAATGAAGAAGCTCTGGCTTCTGGAACCAGTGAAACTTGTTTCATTGGACTGGGATCCCTCAGTGAAATTAACTCAGCTTCCTGTAAAGAGGCAATGCAAAAAATAATCTGCCTTTTCCTGCCAAGAAAATTTTGATATTCTCATTGAACTTTACAATCAAAACAAACTGAAGGGCTTCAGATTGTTTCCAGTGGTAAAACGTTTGAAAACGAACAAGACAAATCTGTTTTGTCTCTTTATTCAAGTTACCAATGCTGAAGAGAAGAAACAGGCTAATGTAGAGGAAATAAAATGAAATAATTAAAAAGTTGCAGAACTGACTGAGGTACAGCCAAGCAGGCTCATTGGAGATAATGGTTATTTGTTTGCAATAACCACGATGGGAGAACAGTTCATGACTCATGATAACATTCAACTGAAAAGAAACAAGTTAGATGTAGTCAAGGCCAGGGGAGGATCAAAGATACATCCTGGGCCAAATGGGACAAAGGGAGGCTGGGGACTGGATTTTAGAATCACAGACACATGCTGGGCCACACAGGACAAAGGGAGGCTGGGGACTGAATTTTATCTTTATCAGGTAAGTGAAATAATGCTTTATGTGAACAGTATGGGTTTAAAAGGAAAAGAGCTGGGGAGAATAGTGCAAAAGCCTTTAGAACTGGGTGGGCTGGGGCTCTAGTGAATCCTGGGAGAGGCTTACTGTGTGCAGCATGCTTTGACATATGGAACCTCCCTTAAGCCTATGGAACCTTGCAATGTATGATGATCACTTCCAAAGCTGGATGGGAGAATGTCTCAGATATATAATCTAAGTATTTATAGCAAACACGTAGTGGATTTGAATAAAAGGCTGACATTGAAGGCTCGTTCTTTAAGTAGGCCACACTATCTCACAACTGCTGAATGATAGTATATGCCTGAGTCTAAAGATTGTAAGAAATGCTAGAGCAGGGTTGGACAAATGAGGCAGGCAAACCGCTTTGTATTTTTGTGCCTCATTTTCTTTTCTCCCCCTTCCTCTTCCTCCTCCTCCTGCTCTTCCTCTTCCTCTTTCTCCTCTTCTTCCTCCTCTTCCTCCTCCTCCTATGTAGCCAAGGATGATCTTGAACTCCTGATCTTTCTAGCATTATAGGCACATGCCACCTACCCAATTTATAAGGTGCTAGGGATCAAACTGAGGGCTTCATACTGGCTAGTCAAGCCCTCCACTCATTGCGTTAATATATTTTCAGCCCTTGCTAATTTTTTTAAAAAATAAAAAATTTAATTTTATTTTATGGATGTGAGTGTTATGTAAGTGCACCCATGTTGTGCAGAGCCCATGGAGGATTGAAGAGGGTATTAGAACTTCTGGAACTGGAGTTATAGACGGTTGTTAGCCACCATGTGGCTGTACATTGCTGGTTTCGAATTTGTGATCTGCTTGCCTCAGCCTTCTAAATGTTGTGTGCTGCCATACCTGACCACAGGTTCCTTCTTAATAGCTCAAATATTCAGTAAAAAATACCTCATAATAGTCACTCTTCACAGTACTTCTTATAGAAATCTTTAGAAAATACAAATATGTTCAACCCTTTCATGACTTTTCTTTTTTTTGAACATATAGTATAACATATTAGGTATTTTTAGATAGTATCTTTACATGGGCTATCATGTCTTTCTACCGTCTGTCTTTAAGTAATTAAAAAAAATGGATTCTTTACAGTGATCTCATGTTTTCTTTATCATTAGTTTTTAAATACACAGTTCCTTGGATATAGAATACCTGCTTTTCTGTCTCTTTAATACTAGTTAGCTCCTGATTGCCCTTTAAAAGCCTATATAGACAACTTTTCCTTCATAAATATCTCCCTCTGTTGAGACTGAGTCTTGTTATGTAGCCAGGCTGGCTGTGAGCTGGTTGTCTTCTATGCCAGTCTACCAAGTGTTGGGATTTCAGGTGTGTATCTATCCCCAGTGCTACACAGCATTCTATTCTAGTTTTTTAAAGATTTATTTTATTTGTATTTATGTGCCTGTGTCTGTGTCTACGTCAGTGTAAGTGTCTGTGTCTGTGTGTACATATACCATGTACATGAAGTGCTCACTGAGTCCAGAAGAGGGCCCCTTAGGTCCTTTGGAGCTGGAGTTATAGATGGTTGTAAGCAGACCGACATGGTTACTGGAAACTGACCTCCAGTCCTTTCCAACATCGTCAGGTGCTCTTAATCACTCAGCCATCTCTCCAGTCCCTGCAAAACATTTTAATTGATCAATTAACTTGTGCGTGTCTTGTGATTAAAGAGCATATCTTGTTTACCAATGCTGACTCTGATGCTTGAAACACAATAGACAGTTAATAAACATTTTTGTTTGGGCATTATTATAGGTGGAAATCAGTGTGTAAGGAGCTTACAGAGAGCCCCCTTAGAAGGAGTGAGGGATAGAAGAGGAGCTTGACCTTCACTGAGACTCATGAAAACTTCACCAGACCTATGAACCAGGCATAATCCTTAGTCTCAAGTCAAGGTGAAGGGGATCAGACCTTTCTATCCTAGACTTGAACAGTACTTGTTGGTGGTCATGATCTCGACTGAGGGGGCTCTTTCCCATCAAGGCTTTTCTCAAAGAGGGCTGAGAGCAGAGAGTGGCCTGTCAGTAGCGTGTCCAATAGCCGGGTAATGAGTCCTTTTTTTCTTTTCAATATTTCTATTTGGTTTTTTTTTTGAGACAGAGTTTCACTGTGTAGACCAGGCTGGACTTGAAATCATAGAAATCTACATGTCTCTGCCTCTGGATTGTGGGATTAAAAGCATCCATTGCCATGTCCAACTCTGAGTCTTCATTTCTGAAAGGAGGTTTTGAATTGTTTGTAATCTTTGTTTTAACATAATTTATTTAATTCTAACTTTATGCAATTTAATTTTTAACTAGAGTAGTGTTGAACAATCTGTTCTCCCCAAACCTGACAATCTAACAATTAGTTCTTAACAGTAGTGAGGTGGCTCTGGCACACAACTGGGCATCGCTATCAAATTTTATTTGGGCTGTAGTCTTTTCTAGTTCATGTGTGACCTGTAGGTTTCTTAAGGTAGTAAGAACATAGTTTCATTCATGATACTGGATTACACCCAAATGTTTATTGACTACTTTAAAAAAAAAAACAAATTTTTCTTTCTTTTGTGTAGAATTTATAAATTATTTTAAATGACCACTTTTCATCTCTGAAAGATGATTTGCATGTATGTGTATGATGCATTTTGCTGTCCACCTCATGTGTGTCTACAAACGGACACACATGCTAGGTCACCAGCTCTGCAAGTGAAGACACAATTGAGGAATTGATTTTAAAAAATTATTTTTATTTTATGTGTATGAATGCTATGTCTACGTGTGTGTAAGTGCACCCACATCCTGCAGTGTCCAAGGAGGACAGAAGAGGGCATTAGATCTCCCAGAACTGGAGTTATGGATGGTTATTAGCCACCATGTGGGTGCTGGGATTTGAACCCAGGTCTTATGCAAGAACAGTCAGTGCTCTTAACCATCGAACCATCTCTTCAGCCCCTGGGGAACCGTTAACACTTCTATAACATGTTCTCCTCTTCATATTGTCTGAAAATAGATGACCTGTGGCACCAATTTAATCAGATGGCTATTGGGCCAAAAACAGACTGTGCAAATATTTCAGAGAGAATAACCATTGTATAACCCACATAACCATTTACTCTTTTCCCAACTCCTGTGGGGCAGGGGAACAGGAGCAGATGCAGGTGTGAGACAAGAAGACTTACACTAGACAGGTGCAGTAGTTGTTCTGGCATAGAAATCTCATGTTCCATGGAGACTACTCTTTTCTGTAAACAGCATGGGCAAAGCTTCTGGATCCCTATAGGAACACATAGTTGTGAATTTCCATATTCATTGGATCCTAAAGCTATGGCCAGTAGGGATTTATGTTTCATTCCCACTGTTTCAGACCAGATGCAATTTATCTACCATGAGTCATTTTTAACCATGGTAATATTGCTAGTAAGATTCCACCATTCCCTGGTTTGCAGGAGAAAGAGTAAGAAGGTTGGCCTAGAGTCATTTAGAAAAGGAGAAAAGGGGTTTTGTTTGCCCCTTCTCACAGCTTTGTCTAATTTTCATCACATTGATGTGCATGCTTGGGGAGGTAAACTCCTAGCAAGCTGTTTTCTGCATGGTTTAACTCTTCTTTTCATGATTATAAATATAAAGGATTTATTAATCATTTTAATCCTGGGGGCTAGTCTAGTGCCTAGAACATAAAATAGTTACTCATCAGAAAAAGTTCGTTCAGTTAACAAAAAGATAAAAAAAAAAAAATCAAACTGGAAAAAAAATCCAGA
This sequence comes from Eospalax fontanierii, assembly GCA_035773235.1. Classification (NCBI taxonomy): domain Eukaryota; kingdom Metazoa; phylum Chordata; class Mammalia; order Rodentia; family Spalacidae; genus Eospalax; species Eospalax fontanierii. The sequence continues at coordinate 17,461,696 of CM069552.1, forward strand.
AGAAATACTTCCACAATTCCACCTGCCAAATAAAATAATTATAAATACTTTAGTCTATTTTTGTCCAGTCTTTCTTATATGCCCAAGTTTAATAGCTGGGGTATAATAATATATGGCTAAAGTTTCTTGCCATTTTTACAGAGAAAAATTTAAGAAGATGATTACTAAATTACTAGGATGTTGGTTTTGTCTTAACGTAGTGACCTAAACACAAATCCTCTGGAAACGCCTGACTGATAGGATACTGAACATTTATTGAACAGTTAACATCTGCTAGATCATGTGGACAGGGAGAAATAAGGTTTAGTTGTTTTTAGAGCACCTATGTGTCCTTCAAATACAAGAAAGATCCCTGTGTTTTATTTTCTGTGAGGTGACTAATGTTGCCCCCAACTTTTTCTGTTTAGCTGAGATTATGCTTTCAAAGGACAAAAGAAAAAGGCTCATTTAAAAAGTTTCAGCCAAAGAGCCTGTAAGTAAAAAATAAACAGGCAGATAATCCTCAAAGATTGTCCAGTCTGTGTAAAATAATTTTAACACAACATCCAGCTGATCAATTGGGAGTGAAACACGTCAGCTAGTGGGGAGTGAAGGTTAGTGGCTTGGTTGTCATGGAAACTTTCTTACAGACCAGGAAAAAGGCATTCATGGGGAAACATGCCATGTGGATAAATAGCCCATTTCTCCATGATCTGTTTTCTCTGTTGATCACAAGTCAACATCCTACTGGGGCCAGGAGTAAGGAGACATACAGGCCTCCCACTCATGCAGAGGAAGGAAATATCCACTCCCCTGTGCAGAGAGACCCAAGGGACATAGTTTGAATAAGAAGTATGCAGATAAAAGTTAGAAAGTCAATGCTATAGATTTATTTTATTTTTATCTACTTAAAAAAACTATTTTTTGTTAAAAAATTATTCTTTGCAAACTGTTGAAAAGGCTTATTCTCAGTCACCCATGAATGCTGGGTAGGGAGGACTGCTGTTGATTCAAAACCCTGGCATTTGAAGTGCCAACTCCAGACAACATAGCACATCTTGAGAGAAGTGAAGTACACGGCCTCTTTAACCTTATTAGAAAAAGTCAGTGTTGAGCAGTGACAGATAAGATGACTCATTTTTCAAGGTGTCTCTAGGTAGTACATGGGATTAGGTGTCAAAAGTTGGTATAATTTGCTTATTATACTAAAACATTTTCCTTTCTTAACAATCTCTTGCCCCAAATAAATTTGTGTTTATATAATAGTAATAAGCAAAATAATAAAAAAACAAAAGATGCAATAGTATATGCCAGCCTCTAGTTTGTTTTCAAAATTCATTCTTTCTGTTTATATTTCTAAGTCTCTCTTCTAATTGGGAATTTTTCAATACTTTGTATGATGTCCGATTCATGCTTGAAGAAGTACTAGTATGATGCTCAGTTCATAAATGTTAATTGATAGCAACTTTCATATATTAGGCTCTGATATATATTGGGAAATGATAGTTTAGTGATTAACTGGGTGGATGGATACATTCTGGATTTTCTTGGTTTCCTGTGTCTGGAGAACTAGACAATTATTTCACAAGAACAAGAACTATCATACAGTTGTTAGTCTGGTAACATCTTTCTAAGCTACAGAAAATGATCAAGATGGGATCTCATTATTGTTAACATGATAAATAAGTATGAGATGATGGGATGATGGTTAATATTGTCAGCTTGACATGATCTAGAATGAGTGAAAAAACAAGCCCCTGGATATGATGTGGGGGATTATCTAGATTAGGTGGACTGAGGTGGGAATGTTCACTCTAAGTGTGGGTGGCATCATTCCATGGGCTCAGCTCCTAGACCAAGTGAAAAAGAGAAAGCAAGGTGCAGAACGCAAGAACTCACATTCAGGTTCCTCACTGTGGATGCAGTTTGCTTCTGCCATCATGCTTCCCCACTGTGGTAGAAAGAATTCCATGGAGCTGTAAGCCCAGAGAAACCTTTCCTCTTTAAGTTGTTTTAGTCAGATATTTTGCCAGAGCAACAAGAAAGATAACTATTACAGAGAACTGGTACCACAAGTGGGGTGCTGTTGTGATAAAGCTGACTATGTGATTCCTAAGCATTGGGAAGTGGTCTGCAGGAGGAATACATGAGTTTAAAACTTTGGGCTAGAAAAGTTAATGGGCTGTTTCGTTGGCAGTTTGCAAGGCCAGAAGGCTGAGTCAATGGGTATGGGGACCATGATCTTTTGAATATTCATAAAGAATCTTAAAAATCTGTTTAGGGTACTGCAAAGATGGCTTAAGTGGTTAAGAACGCTTGCTGCTCTTCCAAAGGATGCAAGTTTGTTTCTGAACGCCCAAGTCAGGTGACTCACCACCGTCTGTGACACACTCTTCTGGCTTCCAGAGGACTCACACATAGGTCATACACACACACACACACATACACACATGCATATCAATCTTAAAAATTCCATTAAAATTCAAATGAGCAGCTAGAAAGTTCTTGTTTTGGGGCATGAGTTAAAAATACCAACAACTGGAGCTTTGTAAGAATCACTGTTGTCCTCATTTGTGTATTCCTAGAACTCCTAAAAATGCTAGCACTTGCTAGGTCTCAGTATTTGCTGAAGATATACTATGTTCAAGGTCTGTACTACCTTTTCTTTTTTGTTTAGAAAAGTTATTTTGGGGACTGGAGAGATGACTCAGTGATGAAGAGCACTTGTTGCTCTTGCAGAAGAGCTAGGTTCAAATCCCAGGACCCATGTGGCAGCTAACAACTGTCATAACTCCAGTTCCAGGGGAATCCGTTGTCTTTTTCTGACCTCTGTGGGTACAAATGATATAGACGCACTTACATTCATGCATGCAATACAGTCATACACACAAAAATAAAAATAATAAATGCAATTTAAAAACAGAAAAGTTAGTTTTGATCCGTTTATATAGTTTTTGTTTGTGACTTACCATCTGCTATATGGATAACCATGGTCACAAAGCCAATCTATTAGCTCTGAAATAGTGCAAGAGTCTCTGGCTTTCATGACTCAAGTCTGTACATCAGGTTTCTGTGAAATATTCCCCAAGGAGAAATAATACAACACAGATATCAAGAGAACTGAGAGGGAATGAGATGCATAAAACATTGATTTTGGAAAGAAAAGAAAAGAATGGAGAAAATGAACCTATGAATTCCCATAGAGAGGAATCACTCCCCCCTCAGATGTACTAAAGGATAATAAACAAATAAAATTACATTTGTTCATGGTATAAAAGAGATAATTTGAAGTATGTATACATTATATAATTACCACAATAAAATTGACACATCCTTTCACACAGTTACCACTTGTGTGTGTGTGTGTGTGTGTGTGTGTATGTGTGTATGTGTATAAGATAGGAATTCTTAATAGCACTCAAATTTCAAGTATACGATACACCATCAAACATAATCTTCATGTTGTATCATAGTGTACAATAGATTTCCAGTACTTATTCAGAAAAGTCTCACATCTTCAGAGATACAATGCTGGAATTTTTTTGACTTCTAGAAAAACAAGCAAATAAGTAAAATATTTAATTTAAACCAAATAAAGGGCTGAAAGTTCTAAAAAGTATGCCTATTGTAAAGCCCTGGTTGGTCTTAGGATACTGAAAAATGCTCTTATAGCCATTAAAATATTTTTTCTTGCTTATTAAAAGAGCACTTTCATATTGCATATTGTGATGTAGAGAATCTATTCTGTCAGCATGATAGACAATATAGTTAGATATACTGACAGTAGCTGAATTAACACCAACCTTGTGACTTTCTATAATGAAAGATTTATTGAGTGAGGGTGGTAAGTGGCAATTTCCGGCAGCAGTGACAGCAATGGTGGGTTTACTATAGCACAGTTTAAATTTTTTGCATTGCCAAAGAAGAAAATTGCCTTTGCATATAACAAAGACCATAAAAGCCAATCATTATTGAAATTTTTCCCACTGAAAAATATGTTGCTGTGTTATTTGGGGGGAGGGGAAGTTTTATCTACAATGTTCTATTTTGACCATTTTGACCACAGAATGATTCATTCAGTATCTAGCAAAAACTGATTCATAACTGTGATAAAGTCTCTTGTGAATTCAAATTTATTCTCTCAATGAACATTACACCTATGCTATTTAAAAATACAATTTATTTTTCAATTATAAAAGCAATTATTACTCATTATAGATAAATAAGGGAAAACATGATCCCAAGCTCTGGGGGCAATCACTGCTTTCATATTTCTAAACTTTAATTTGTTCTGATTATATGTTAGACATGTTTGAGGACGAATTTAGAGAATTCAGACAAACAAAAATAAGAAAATGAAATCTCCTGCGATTTCACCACTAAGAGATGAATACTTTTAACGTGTTGGCTTTAGTTCTTATCTAGAAAAAAAGTGTGTGTGTGTGTGTGTGTGTGTGTGTGTGTGTGTACAGATACTTAAGATAGACATTTTAATTGTGACCAAAGTGACCATATTAATTGGGTTAAAATTTTATTGTCAATGATTCATTTTCATAATTCTATAGTGATAAAGTACTTCTTATAATGCCATTTTTACTGAATTCATAGAATTCCATCATATTAAAATTTGTTTTATCAATTTAAAAATTGCTGTTTTATGTATTTTCATTTAATTTTTGGTTGACACAATATTTTACATATTTAGGAGATAAATGTGATATTTTAATGCATATATATGTGTATATATATCTTGGGTGCTAATCAGCTTAGTGTAATTACTATATCTAGCTTCTTAAACTTTGACCATTTCTTATGGTAAGTTCATTAAAAATCCTCTGCTCTATTTTAAGATACATATTATTGATAATTATATTTATCTTGGTGTACCACAGGCTATCAAGATTTATTCTTCCTGTTCAGCTGTGACTCAGTACCCATCAGTGAACGTTTCTTCACCACCCCCATCTGTTGGTTTATTCACTCTGGACAGGACACTGCCAGACCAACAGCATGATTCCATTTAAATTCCTCTTGTTGAACCACCAAAGTTTATTTATTATTATTTTTAGTGTTTATGAATATTTGTGCATAAATACACACATGTGTGTGAGAACATATGCATGTGTGCGCATATGCAGAGGCTGGAGAACAACTTCAGGTGTCACCCCCCAGGTCCTGGCCATCATTTAAAAAATATATATTTTTATTTTATGTGTACGAATCTATTGCTTTCATGTATTACATCCATGTTGTGCAATGCCTGTGGAGGTCAGAAGAGAGTGCGAGATCACTTGGAACTGTAAGTAAGGATGGTTGTTAGCTGCCATGTGGGTGCTGGGAACAGAACCTGGGTCCTCTGTAAGAGCCATCAGTGCTCTTAGCTGCTGAACCTTCTCACCAGCCCCCAATAATTTTTTTGAGACAAGCTCTCTTTCTGGCCTGGAGCTCTCCAAGTGGGTTAGGCTGACTGGTGAGTCCCATGGATCTTTGCCTCCTTAGCACTGGGATTGCAAGTATACACCCTCATGCCTTTGTGGATTCTGGGATACAATTCAGGTTGTTGTGCCTGCAAGGAAAGCACTTTAAATGACTGAGGTATCTCCCCAGCCTCCCGAAATAAGCTTATTGGGGCAGGAACATGGGAGATTCAAAGGCAGTTGCATCACTGAAAGGTACTACTGTAGCGTAGATGTTAACTCATGAAAGTTACATCACTGCAGTTCCAGCCCCCAGCTAACCTTGCATCTCTTATATATTCTAATACCCCAGCATAGTGTACAGGCGGGCCAAGAGCAGGGGGAATGGTAGCTGGAATCTGAGGCAGGGGGCTGGTAACTTCCTCCACGTTCCCTCTAGAAGAGAATGTTAACAGAATCTGTTACCAGAGACCTAGCCATCATCAGTCCTGGTTTGCTTATTCATTGCCCTGATTGCCAGTACTTAGACTGTCCGAACCAAAGACAGCTATGTATGTAGTCCACATTCGTCCATGATAACCTCATGTTATATTGCCAAAAGTTTGGGCACCCTTGCAGATCATCACAGCTATTCCTCTTCTTGTTGTCTCATAGGGGGGAAGTAGATTCCACATAGCCTCATCCCCTTGTGAACCTTTGATAACTATCATTCTGTTCTCAGCTCCTGTGACAGAACATTTTCTATTCCTCATGTGAGTAAGATCATGCAGTGTTTGTCTTTCTGTGCCTGACTGACTCCACTGGACTCCAGGTTCATCTATGATGCCTCCAACAAACCTCATGATAAAATCTATCCTTGCCATGGTTTTGGATCAATTCCTATTGATATCAGTGGTATTGGTGTTCAGAGGGTACCCTTGGCAGCATTTCAGTTCTTGTGTCCCAGAATGAAGAATTGGACAGAGAGACGCATAGACAATAGCCAGAGAATTTGTTAAGAAAGGATGCACTTCCAGGGGAGGAAGTGTGTTGCAGCAGGGAGAGAATTTAGCAGCTCAGTGGCCCCACTGTACAAAGGGTCTAACAGTGGCTGGAAGGCAAACCCCAATTAGCTATGACCATGTTGTACTACGTTTTCTGTGGAGATGAAAAGAAGCATTTTTTCACCCATGATACAGAGGGCACCAACAGATTAAAGAAAGGATTCCATACAAGTTGATGAACGAATGAGTTTGTTGGAGTTGCTTATAAGAGCATGGTTGATTCAGTAGCAGCTACACCAAGGGAAAGTTCCCTGGGCAACATAGAAGGACTTGTGTTACTGAAGAGTTCCAACCTTGTAGTCTACTGTTTAACTCGTATATAATGTCAGGGAGAGATGGGCCTCATAAGTATCTCCAGAAAGCTCATGGGCCCTGTGAGCCTCCTTTTACTCTCCATGAAGGATTACTAATAGGTCCACTCTTATAAGGGTCTTCTGTGTATGATCACGGCTGCTCTGGTTCAGGACAGCAGTGGTCATGTCCAACTCAGAAGAAATAGCTAGCTATAAGATAACCACAGAAGCAACGACAGGAAGGATGTCAGACCCTAACAGTTCTTTCCACAGAGCAAAGCAGGATTTCCTCTAACACCAAATCCTCTTATTTTAAATCACATTTCATTACCTATAAATAGCAGTGAATAAATAACAAATACTGGCCATTTGTTTTTGTACTCTGTAAATTAATGTTAATGTATTTTGTTACAAGATTAAAATAAGGAAAAGTGAAAATATATTCCTTTTTTTCATCAAAAAATAATTAACATGATATTTTTTACTTCCTGGTTTCTTGAATCAAGTAAGTCTGAAGTTGGGAAGAGTATATTGGAAATCCTTAAATCACCTAAAATAATTTAGGCGGGCTATTAAATTTGTATCACAAGTGAGTAGCTAATGAAGAGTTAGCAAGTTTGTCACTACTTTTTAATTAAGCATAAGCTGATTGTAAAGAGAAAATTATTGAGCGTTTGAGAGATATACCTAATGGCCATATAATTAGATGAAAATTACATAAGCAAGGAATGCCCAATTGAAGTCTTGGTGTGTTAGTTACATAGGAAATATGCAGATACTTTATTCACATTTATCAAAACAGCCTACAATGAAATCAAATTGCATCTTTTTACTGGCAAATTGCCCAATACTCATATATATCTTCATGTATTATTAAATAATGATTTTCTTTGCTGTGTTGGTAATTAAATAGCTATAAGAGTCAATGGATCTCAATTAAATGTTGGTGTAACTAGCTATCAATTTATAAAACAAGAGCCATGATATACTAGGCAATCAGAAACAATAAATTCTAAACTTGCTATACAGAAATAAGAAAATTATACGCTTAAGTTTTGTGAATAGTTACAAGGAGGTCAGTTTCTAATACTACTAAAAATTTCCATCTTGGGAAAGTTGAGGTTAGTTGAGGGAATATCGTATTAGAAAACTCATGAAAACACTGACTGATTTATGAGTGTCCTTAGGAAAGTCAATCCATAACATTGGTCATAACATTGAATTGTGATCAAATTCATAAAGCAAGAGTAATACTAATCCTAATACTACTAAGTCAGAACACGAAGATTTGGGATCAATACGGGCAGTGCATCATTAGCCCTTGAATCTACCTAGTTACTGAAAAATAAAATCAAAGCAAAATGATAATGAAAAATAATAAGTGTCAGAAGGAATTCTTAGAATAAATGGATTTCAAGGGACATTACATCATTTTTCTTTTCTAATGGAAAATCAAGCCAATTATTCCAGCATAAAGTTAATTTGAGTCACACCGTCACATTAACAATAAAATAGATAAAAATCAAAGATAACACCCATAACAGTAAGTATCTTAATATGCAATAATTAGTTGTGTGTGTGTCTGTGTGTGTGCGCAGAAAGAGGTATAGTAATATAAATTATGTTTGTGTTATAGATTACAGTAAAAACTTGAAAAATAAATATATGATGAAAAACGACTGAAAATCTTAGTTTGAAGGGCCGGAGAGATGTTTTCATGGTAACGTTGCTTGCGACCAAATCTGACAATCTAAGTTCCATTCCCAGGACCCACATGGTGGGACAGGAGAATCAACTCCTAAAAGTTGTCCTCTGACCTCTATACACATGCCATTACATGCGCGTGTCCACACACATGCTCACACAATAAGTAAATAAATGTAATAAAAAATCTTGGTTTGATCTGGACCTAGTGTCTCAGACCTGTAATCTCAGCTCTTGGGAAACGCAGGCAGAGAATCTCTGAGAATTTGAGGCCAGCATAGGCTATATAGATGTCACCTTGTTTCAAAATACTCAGTAAAATAAAAATAAAAATAACACCTTAGTTTGTGGTTAGTGTTCTAATGTGTGATTATACACAGCTGTTAATATAAACTTGAGTCAAGCTCTCCACATTTGAAATATGGCTTCTGCTTTGATAGTTCTGTGATAAAGAATAATTTTTTAAAACTTAGCTTTCCTTAACTTTTACAAATTCAAAAGGAATAAAAGAAAGGAATAGATCAAAAAAATAGGCAACAGTGAAGGGAAAATAGTATTTTTATGAAGACTTTCATAAATATCCAAAAAAAGCTATTCAGAGGGACTTTCTCTTTTTCAAAAAATATTTTATTATTTTTATTTCATTTTATATATATGAGTGTATTTCCTGCATGTATATAAGTGCACCCATATCGTACAATGCCCAAGAAGGTCAGAAGAGGGCATCAGATAATCCTGGAACTGGAGTTATGGATGGTTGTTAGCCACCATGTGGGTGCTGGGAACCAAACGCAGGTCCTCTGCAAGAAGAGTCAGTGCACTTAACTACTGCTGAGCCATCTCTCCAGCCCCAGAGGGACTTTCTCTTATGATCAAAGTGGAATCTTGTAACAGGTGATGATTTCATCATCCTACCTAAACACACACAGACACGCACACACACACACACAAAGCAAAAGTAAAAACAAACAAAAAACAAACAACCTTCCTTAACCCAAAGAAAAATCACCCCAAACCCAACCCAAAGAATGGGCAATTATATAAGAAACACTGGGCATGAGACAGTGGAGGAAAGAGGTCTCTGGGAAATGGGAAACAAATGAGATGGACCCTTCAATTGCCTCAGTTTACCTCCAGGAGAGAACCCACTGGCCTCTGCATGGGGGAAGAGAACCCATGTGTGCACCTGGGTTTAGAAGACTGGGTTCTGAAGATGTGAGAGCTTTCTAGAGAGAGAAATACTGAGATTGGAGAGCACGTCTCTGGTATTTAGCTGAGTGCTCATCAGTGTGTGTGAGTGTGTGCACTCATGCATGACTGTTATGAGTGTTGATGGCAGCAAGGATGTTGTGTGAACTTGTATAGAAGCCATTTCCATGGAAGCACATGGTTATTACTCAGATCACATGCTTGTGAGGGCAGCCTCCTGAAGATTAATGCTGTCACCTTTTCTTGACCGCTTTCAGACAGACTCATTAGGGAGACGACGCAGGAAGTCAGAGATAAGGAGGCAGTGGACACTGGGATCAAATGTAGGAGGGCAGGCACATAAGATAAAGAGTTCAACTTGTCAGGGTGCTAGCAGGAAGCAGATTGCTTTCTCAAATGGGGAATTTGAGGTGAGGGGTCTTAATAAAGAGACTGTTGGCCAAAGTGTAGGCAGAATGGAGGGACTCCATGACATGGTGCTGGGGACAGAGAAGGGTGACCGTGTGACTGACCATCAGCATAAAGGGCCAGAGGAGGAGAGGTTACCAGAACCTGGCATGAGCAAGCTTTGTAGAGACTTGCTTAAGAGTCTCTAAGGGGCTCATTTAAAAAATGAATTTTCAGGGGGCCGGAGAGATGGCTCAGCTGTTAAGAGCACTAGTTGCTCTTGCAGAAGACCTGAGTTTGATCCTCAGCACCCACACAGTGGCTAACAATCACCTGTAACTCCAGTTCCAGATCCGAAGCCCTCTTCTGACCTCTGCAGGCATTATATGACATGGATGCACTTACATACATGCAGACAATACATGCATATACGTAAAAATAGTAAATACAATTATAAATTAAAAATTTAATTGGTATAATAACTATATATACATATGGGGTATATAGCATGATGTTTCAACGTATGCATATGACATGTAATGATCTGATCAGGATAACTGGGAAATCTATACTTCAAATATCTATCATTTCAAAGTCTTATGTAATAACTATTTTGAAATGCACATTTAGTTATTAACTATAGTTACTCTACGGTACTGTAGAACATTGTAAGTTTTGCCAACTATAATCCTGTAATTTCCACCGTCCGGTCCTCAGTGCTTCACAGCCTCTGTAGCCACTCTTCTATGATATGAACTACCTCACTTTGCGTGTATCGGGGAGAGCATCTGATATATATCTTTCTGCACCTGATTTGTTTCCCATACTGTCCTTTGGGTTTGTCCACATTGTGGAAAATGACAGTATATCATTGTCTGTTTTTCTCTTTAATAGAAAGAGTCTTCATTGATTGGTCTTGAAGGGTAATTAACCTCACCCTCGATTTATCCCTTCTTTCACTTCTTTTGTCTCTGCTCTGCATTGGCAAAGACCAACTGGAAATAAAGGTTAGCTGGTGTTAGTTATTTAGACCAAGCTCTGCAAACAGAAGGTTGGAGGAGAGCTTGGAGTGGATCTGAAGGGAGCAAATAAAACGTCTTCAGCACAGACTGTGAAATGTCTACTGGAATTTATCACAAAGGTCACTGGACAGCTTTCACAGCAGCCCTGGAGCAGAAGATACATTGCAGAGAGTGAAACCAGGGCAAGGGGGAAGCCATTGTTAAAGAGAGAGTTTGTGGAGTGGCTGGGAGAAAATTTGGGATGATGGGTGGTGGGTGTGAGTTAAGCTGGCACCCCTTATTCATGGTTTCAAGTTGAGCTACAAAAAATTCACAGGTTCGGGCCGGAGAGACGACTTAGTGGATAGGAGGACTGGGCTGTTCTTGAAGAGGACTCGGGTTTGATTCTCAGCACCCACATGATGGCTAACAACTGACTACAACTTCAGTTCCGGGGGATCTTCTGACTTCTGAGGGCATTGCACGACACGGTTGCACTTACACACAAGCAGACACTACACTCATAAACACACACACACACACACACGTACATATATCCTCTATCTATCTATCTATCTATCTATCATCTATCTATCTATCTATCATCTATCTATCTATATCCCACTTTCATCATCTATTTTTTCTGAGCTTTAAACCCTCATTGCAGGAGAGAGCTTGATTCTTGTTTGAAAAGTTGTATCAACTTTGTACAGATGCTGTGCAATCTAAATGTGATATTCTTTAATTCTATTATGATCTTTGGACTTTTGTAACAGTTTTAATTTTCTCTCTTAGCTGGTTCCTTTTCTAATTCGATATTACTTTTTGTTTCTGACACGGTGTCTCACTCTATAGCAAACTTATGGTGATCTTCCTGCTTCTGTCTCATGAGTGCTGGGATGCAGGTTGTGTCAGCATGCTCCATCTCTAATTTGATATTACAATGCTCTTTACCCAATAATTGTGCTGCATATGGTTCTCTTATTGAAGAAATATTTTTTTCAACATGCATATTTACTATTTTTAAGAAAAAATGTAAAAAGAATAGAATTTCCAACTCACTGATTTTTGACAAGGTTCAAGTCACTCTTTACAGTTAGAGTACATGAAATCAAATTCCATTTTTTCCACAAGATACAAATATCATAAAGTAAATTAATCTGGACAAGAAAGCAGTAAAACATGAAAATCAAAGTTCTCAAATAGAAGGTGAAATTAATACACCAATTAGGGAAATAATATATCTCTATGGAGCCTTTATGTCTATAATATATCTCTATGGTAAGTTTCAGTGTGGCTTCTACAATTTCTCATGCAACAGATAGAAGAATATGCAGAAGAAGTATGTCAATTTAAAAAAGAAAGAAGAAAAAACCCTAGTAAACCCCCAGAAGCTGAGCTTAGTGTTTCCCTGGTTTTCATGGTGTGCACAAACTCTGTGATAGTTAATATTGTCAACTTGACAGGATCTAGAATCTCCTTGGAGAGAAAGCTCTGGAAACATCTGTGAGGGGTTATCTAGATTAGGTTAGCTTCGGCTGTGTCTGTGCAATATTGTCTAGATCAGGCTAATTTCCATGGGAGCAGGCAGCATGGCTCCCCGGGCGGGGGACCTGGATTGCACAAGCAAGACTTGCTGATCAGGAACATCATGTATCTGTTTCCTGACTGCAGAGGCGATGTGACCAGCTGCCTCCAGGTTGCAGTGAGCCAAAGATAAACCAATTCTCTTCCAAGTTTGTCAGGATATTTTATCACGGCAATAGGAACAAGTAACTAATACATTTTCCTAATTATCTAAATTACTGAAATGGGGTTAGTATATATAATTGTAAAGCAAAAGCGGAACTTTCTGAATGTACATATTTCATAAAATAGTTCTTTTACATGCCAAGATATATCAAGATTTAATTTGTCTAGGAACAATTTCTTTTTTATGCATACAAATTAGATTTACTAAAATGCTTATTTTCACATCCGTAGTGGAAGTGTTGAAACAGTCGATATAATTCTTGAATTTCAGATGATGGACTTTGATGTCTGGCTGGTCTGAAGACTTTGTTATCCTAAACAGATTCACTTAACATTTTAGTTTTATTATAATACTAATAATTATGTATTTGGCCATTCAAATGATTTTGTCTTGAATATGCTAATTTTTGGTACATGCAATGTTATTTAAGTAATTGCTTTTTCCCATAATATTTTTAGTGTTAAAAATTCAATCTTCTATATTAAAATTAAATCTTCAAACTGAGCACAGTGGTTATTTTCTCATAGACTTTATTGAAAGTGGATAAAATTCAGTCATGAATTGTGCTTATTTCCTATGAAATATCAAGCTTCCATTTCATTAACTTTAGAATTTTTTCAAAAAGAAATAATATGATGATACCAAAAGAAAGGAAATAAAATTCTTAGAAAGATCTCAAAAAGAGTATTAATAGATGAGATTTGAATAAGACTGATCAAATGCTGGAATGGATGCTTTTTTTTTTTGTGATTGCCCACATTGTCTGGAAACTGTTCAGCAGAACAAAGGGTTTTATGGATGAAAGACTGGTATGAAGAAACATGAATGTCAGCCCAGGCTCTGAAAGACAGTCTGCTAATGAAATATTCTAAAAGTCATTTTCAAGGTGGTTGAAAGTTCTCACTGATATGCACCAATGCTTTTGATAATTTTTTTTATATATCAAATAATTACGAAAGTGTTGGCTCTGAGGACATAGAAAATAACATTGCACCCAAATATTGTGGAAAGGTTGGCATATCATATTTTCTTTCTATGATTGAAAATGATCAGATGCCAGATAGCATCGCTTTGGTAGTTTTCTTGCTTCTTACGTGTGAAAAATGACTTTTTCTGCTATCTAGGTTATACTAACTAACTTTGATCTATGATTTACTACCTTAATCGTAAGTTCTTTCTATGAAAAGTCTAAAAGTGATGATTATCTTTGAAAATTGAACTTTCCCCTAAACATCCTTGAGTGAACTTTCCTGATAAATGCAAGAAGTAATCGCTTTCCCTCAAAGGTCCCCTGCTCTCTCTATTAATATACATATAGTGCAGTAACACTTATTCTCCATCCTTACTTCCCCCACCTCTCTCTCTCTCTCTCTCTCTCTCTCTCTATATATATATATATATATATATATATATATATATATATGAGACACATACTTTTACGTGGGTTTATAATTTGTTTGAACTTTGCATTCAAATGCCCTTGGAATCTATCTGCATCTATTTTTGTGACTTTGATTTTAGTTATATACAGGTGATGATGAGTGTCTTTAGGCAAAGCCACTGATGATATCTCATGCAAAGAGGCCTTTAATTAGGAATAATAGTGGTTCTATAACATGACCATGACTCACCAGGTTTTTTATTAATAAACAGTCCATATCACATTGGCCATAGGACATCTACCTTCTGCCCTGTCACAATCCCAGATGACTGGCTGAACTACCGAAGTCTGATGATAATATCGATTTTTGTCTATTTGGGTGTGTATGGCTGTTTATGATAGGCAGTTTCTAATACGTAGACTCTGCTTCCACTGGATTTTATATTTTCATGAGTAAAAATTCAATTACATGTTTTATTGATATATACATAAACAAGAATTTTGGGCATTTAAGGCTCTGTGGGACAGATGTGGCCTCAGTCTTTCAAACTTGGTGCATCTTAGAGTAGTTTGTAGCTAATTATCATCAATATTGTTTCATATTATATATTTTCATCTTAAAGCTCTTTGCTAGCCTGGGCTCAGGCACAATGTCACCTTCTTTTTGAAGCTTCAAATGATGTTCTAAAAAAGGTAGTTTCTCCATACATGTCCTTACAGTGTTTCTACACATGTATATGGTGACACTTTCAGATCACATTGCAATTTACAAGTATGTATCACATATTAGAAAGATCTTAGAGGTCAAGAAAGTTATTACATGTTTTAAAGAACTCCTCAGGAGTAGAAGTAATCACTTAGCAATTTTTTTTTTGTTCTAAGTTGTTCAAAAGTAAATAAAAATGGGTAACTAAAATCTTCACCAAACTTTACAAAGAAGACGAAGAGAGAAATGGAGTCCAAGAGATAGTTTCAAAAACTGGAATTAATCAGTGTGGAGAAATTAGAAACCTTGTCCAGCATGGTGTGAAGATGAGATGGAGGGGCTGCTATGGAAAACAGTACCCAGGTCGTCAGAAACTTAAATAGGGCGTCTGATCCAACAGCTCCCCTTCCACACACAGACTCAGAAGAACTGGAAGCAAGATCTCAAAGAGATAGTTTCACACTCATGTTTGGTGCAACATTATTTATTCAAAATAAGCAAGAGTTGGGGGCATGCAAGTATCTATCATGAATGGGATGTTATTAGCTTTGAACAGGAACTCCTTCCGTTCCCCTCCCCACCAGGAGCGTGGTTCCATGTTTTTAAAGTTCACAAAATGACCAGTTTCATAGATACGATTCAGGAAGGGAGTAACTCACACCCATAATTCCAAGTTCCTGGGAGGCAGGAAGATTGTTCTGAGTTGAAAGCAAGCCTGGGTTACTGTATGTACCAAGACCTTTTCTCAAGGCCCCAAAAAATGAATGATAAATTTTTTGCTGTGTGTATTTTATTACAATAAAAAACTGAAAAGAAAATGATATCATTATGCAGATCACAAATTACATCATACTAACCCATCAGGAAGGTATTTTAGTTATAAAATTTTGATCAGCTAGTTTAAATAAGGGTCAACTAATGGCTTAAAGATCTCTACATATAAAAGATGAGTTACTATAACTTTCATACTAATCCATACAGATTCAGCTCTTATACATACAAAAGTTCCGTATTGTCTGAAAATTTGGAGAAAGGACAAAAATGAACATCAAGAAAGTGAGCACCCCAATATATTCTCAGACAATTTTTGTAGCAAAGCCATTGCTTATAGCTTTGGGCAACCAAGGCCCAGGTAGCAGTGGAGATCCTTCAGACGATGTGTAGGGTAGGCCTTAGGACCGTCTTCCTGAAGAATGAGGGCAGAGTTGCTTCTGGGGCATTATTCCTTGATGACACCATGGTAGCTGGGGCTAAGAACATCACTGTGTAGCGAGAAAAAGAAGAAATCGCTGGTATGTAAGAAGCTACAACTGGTGTCTGAGGAAAGTCAGCGTCTACTTCACTGAGTTTGAACTAGAGGTGATTCAGAGCACGAACACAGAATACAGCCAAATACCCAAATCCTGGGGCTTACCTTGACCTTAATGAATCACTGAATGAGGCCAAGAATTTTACAGGAATCATGAAACTAGGCAGGTGCTAAACAAGGCACGGTATTAGAGGCTCTAATTTTGCTCAATTTATTGTCTGTGGGAGAAATTAGACATTTTTATTTCCTGTCTTAGGAAAACACAAACAAAAGCAAAGTTGCAGCTCATGAAAACTAGAGGGACCGCCCTCCTGGCACTGTGCCTCTGCGTTTCTCTTCTCTGCTCATGAACCCCATTCACTCACCACGTGTGGCTCCTAATCCAGACCCTGAGCTTTGCAAGGCATTCAGAGAATATACATACAAGGGATTTGTAATTGCTGGGAGGTAATTCATTTTTCTTGTTCTATGGGGCATCCATAGCACTGTGGCAACTTTGATAAGATTAAAATTATTTTTAAGACAAGACATTTCAAGAAAGCATGTCATCCTTGACTGTGGAGCAACTGTGCCCCAGTTAGCTTTCTCTTATTATGATAAGACAATGATCAAAAGCAACTTCGGGGAGGAAAGATTTGTTTTCTTCAGCATACAGGTTTCAGTCCATCATTGAGAAAAGACAGAGCAAGAGCTCAAGGCAGGAGTCTAGGGTCAGGAACTGAAGCAGAGACCACAGAGGAGGCTGCTGGTTGACTTACTCACCTAGTTTTCTTCTACAGCCCAGGCCTAACCTGCCTAGGAGTGGCGTCTGATTTCATTGTGACTTTTGAGTTTGGCTGTTTCTTTTCCTCTTTGCCAAATTTTGCAAGTAACCTATTTATCTCTTTTCTCCCTTGATGAACCTGAGATCTTCAGTGGCTGGATCCTCTTCCTTCAATTAGCAATTAAGAAAATGCCTCGCAGGCATGGACACAGCTCAATCTGATGGAGGAAATACCCCAATTCAGGTTCCTTCTTCCCAGTGATCTAGGCTTATGTCAAATTGACAGCTAAAGCTAACTATGACAAACTGGAAATGATAAAGAGGAAATCTTAGGGCTGAAAATGCTTGGTTAATCTTGACAATTTCTAAAACATTTTGAATTAATTGCTATTCTTTGACTAGTAGTTAGTTCTTACCTCAATTATGTTGGTTAAGATATTTTTCATCCATCCACTCATCTATCCATCCATCCATCCACCGAAAGTACATGATAAGTGTCTACCACATTCTAGGTTGGCTAACAATTCATGGTCACTGTTTTCACTATTTAAGGTATAAATTTAATGTTAAAAATGCAATCAGACATCTGCTACTCTTACAGAATCTCTAGAAAGTGAAATGCTGTCATACGCAGGGTGTAGCAGGGTTTGACTCTCTCTGAGCTTGTAGTCTGGCGGGGAACATGTGCAAAATAACTGTCATGCGAATCATGCCATGCTGACATTTATTCCCAACAACTGTTGAATAATGTCAAGTGATAGGCGCGGTTGAATGTTGAAGCAGCTGACATCTGCACAGTAGATTCTTGGAAGTGAACTTACTTTCAGAGATTCTCAGTGCTTCACTAAGTAATGAGCTATCACATGAGGGGTTTAAAGACATTGCTCAATAAAACACTTTTGCTCACACACTGTGGATAGGATCCTAATGATAAAACATGGATATTTTTGACATGTCACAAACACACTCCAGGGAGTATTTCCCAAAGATAGAAAGTTGTAAGCAAGGATTCAGCCACATTTTCTCTTTCTTTTTATCTTTCCTTTTTTTACTAACACGCCAAGCAGGCTCCCATTTCTGGCTTTTCTGTTAGTGAGACCGGAAGACTTGTCACTCAAGATTGTCATGTGACTAGTGTCATCTCCCACTCGGATTCCTGTTTTCAGGGTGTCTTACCACAGAACTCACCCACTTCCTGCTGCTCCCTGCCTTCTTAACAGCCTGCTACGTTATGATTCTTTTAGTTCTATGGTGGGACCACTGATTTCCATATTTATTTGCAATTTTTCTTCTGTGTCTTTACTGCTCAAACCCTAAGATATAAACTCTGTAAGGGAGAAGGTTTTGTATTTCTACTTTGGGTAAAAATAGACATTGTATAATGATCAGATATTTCATAAATATTTGTTGTATGAATAAACAAGAACTAAACAACTGAATATCCATCAGTAGGTTTTTAGCCAAATATATTAGCTGAACAGGTGACAAAACTCTTCACAATCTTGGCTCCAGGACTAAGGCTTCCCTATTGGCTAGTGGGGGCCTGATTTTCCTCATTCCATAACTTCTTGCATGCACAGATTTTTTGAGCCCACCTGACAGTGACTCGGTATCTGGGCCGAGCTTGCCAAATTGTATTTTTCCCATCCCCTGCTTTGGGACCATCTTTAGTCCATTCCTTCCATTGCTCCAGGACCAGGTTTTCCTGCTGGCTAGTAGGGACCTGGGTGTCCTTCTCTCTTGACC
Organism: Eospalax fontanierii; assembly: GCA_035773235.1. NCBI lineage: Eukaryota > Metazoa > Chordata > Mammalia > Rodentia > Spalacidae > Eospalax > Eospalax fontanierii. Next base: position 17,480,387 of record CM069552.1, read on the forward strand.
TCTCCTTCTGTGAAGACCTTTAAAGAGCACTGCCTGAGAGCACCTGACTCCCCCTTCTGACCCCAGTCCCTAGGTTGGCCAAATCCCACCATTCCCAACCACTACTAATCAAAGGAGCATCTTTTACAACAGACAGAGACTATAACAGAGTTCCATAATGGGTCACACTCAGGAAATGTGTCTGTGAGATACCCACCCCTAAGTGATACATCTACAATGGACTCTCTACACCTAAAGCTCACAGAACATAGTGGGACAAAGGGAAGAGAGAATACTAAAGCATCTCTCAACTCTTATCAGTGAAGCTCCCTCGTGCAACTGAGGGTCATGAACACAAAGGTCACATATGGACAAAGCGCAGAGAATAAGTCTGCAGAGTGTGGGTCCCAGGACAGGACTCTTGTATTAAACTTCACCCACCCAGGGTTCAGGGACCATTGTGGAAGAGGGGGCAGAGAGATGGTAAGAGCCAGCAAGGAGGTGTATGACCTCATGGAAACAAGAGTCTTACAGGCTCCTGGGACCTTCTTGTATGCACCTACAGCAGTAATGTCAGCATGCACAATCCCTGTGCAAACTCAGTCATGCAAAACCCAGCACAGAACTGTGGAAAGAGGCAGCTGAACCCAAAGAGTTATTGGCAGTTGATTACTGCTCAGTAAGGGAGAGATTTTCTCTTTTTTAAGGGAGAGACACTAGATATGCTGACTAGATCCCAGTGGATGAACTTGCACTGATGGACATTTGGGTACACTAACTTGACTTGATAGGTCTTAACATATATGACAGAATGCATGAAATCTCTTGAGGTGGGCTATGAAGGTGGTGCAAAGATAATTAAGATGTTTTGTATGAAATACCCCCAAACTGAAAAAAATTGTACACAACAAAATTATACATTAAGATGGCACTTAGAATTAAATATATGTAGTTTTCTAACATAGAATTATGTTCATAGTTCAAAAAGTATAGTTTACAAAGGAGGAAGACCTTTCATTGTTCAGTATTTCTCTTTCTCAATTTATATATGTATCTGTATGTATGAGAAAGAAACAAGGATGTTAATTATAATTTCTGTGAATAGAGGGAACTTAGTTTGCTATTCTGTCTTTTCTACAAATATTTTACATTTGTTGTTTGTGCTTCTCTAAGCTATTTACTAGTATTTTATGTAAAAAACATCTAAGAAAACATAAAAGATCTTCAAAATCCTCAGAATGATTAAACAATCAGGCTGATACTCAAGGGCCTTGCAAGTTTTTTTCTCTCCAGACATAGTGATTCCATTTCAAAAATTTCATTGCATTATTTGTCACTTGCTGGGTCCTGTCTGTATTGAGGCAGCCTATTATTTAATGCTAAATTCAAGAATTGGATGTAGATCCCATGTGCAAAAATTTGAGTAGGATTATTACAATAAACAGCATCTTTTACATCCTAAACACACTTTCAAAATCTATCTCAATATGCAATTACTATTTTCAAGCAAATAGCAATTTCTTATAAATGGAAGTCTTTGTTTTTTGATTTCAGTTTGGCTTCTTCCTCTCCTCTCTGCCAAATTTAGCATTAGTCCCTACACTAATGAAAATAACCTGGTTATCCCTTTTCTCCCTTGATAAGCCTGAGATCCTCAGATATATTTACAATGAGGTCTGGTGTGGCTGCTTTGAGAATCTAAAAGGGTAATTTCCAAAAATGAAAATAATACTGCATTTAAATGATATTCCTTAGGTAATCTTTCAATATTTCCTTCAATATGGATCAGCCATGAATTCCCGAGAAAGATTAAAAACACATTTTAAACTTCTTTAAACTTTTAAAATCTTAAATTAAATGCTTAACTCTCTTTAAATGTGTGACACCATCCATCACAATTTTATATTTAGACACATAATAATGTATAATCTCAGCTTGCTGTCCACTTGTAAAAATGGGAATAGACTCGGAGAAATAAGCAATTTCCCAACAGAAAATTGGAAATTCTGCCAACCAATTCCAGGTGACCTGCCATCAATCAGTGTTAAATTCTCTAGGGCTATTGTTGAAGGGTATTGCTATTAGTAGAGGGTTTCACCTGGTGACTAATGGTATATAACAAATACGTTGAAGAACTATGGAAAGCCCCGGAATCTGTAATTGTCTAGCAAGTTTCAGCAGAGAGACTTTCCTGGCAAATTGGGAAATAAAGTGAGATTTTTATAACCTCCTTACAGCTCTCTTATTAAAATATCTGTTTTCAGAGAAATAGGTGAAATGATTATGCCATGCAATTAAATTAGAGTAGCTGACAAAATATTTCTTTGTGACTAAACTGTTTAATGTAGGCATTTAGAAATGTGTAGTATCAGTTAGAATATGTGCAAATGTGACAATTATTTTGATTCTGAAGTTAAGTAAGAAGTCTAAGTTTGCAATAAAATCCTCTTGTTTGGTATTATTAAATAATTATGATTAATGTCTGAGATGTAGTGTTCCCTGGTTATAATTTCCTTGTTTGCAGGAGTGAGTACATTAGGAATTCATTAAAAATGCAAGCTCTTCAGGTACCTGAGAGCTACAAATGGAGTCAGAGTTTTGTGGCGGCTAGGAAGCATTTTCTAGTAAGGAAGCCGTGACTGTGGCGAGCCAACAGCTGGCAGATAAACTATGATGGATTTCTAGCACATAAATGAAGGGCTAGACAAATGGGTTTGTTCATTGATGTCAAAAATCAAATTCATTTTGATGTAAAAAAATCTAATTGCAAAGTCATACCAGCCATTCCTCCAGCTCTTAACTCTAAAGGCTGGAGCAGGTAAGATCAAAAACTTGGAAAAAAATGGCTAACAGAGGTGGGTAAGCCTTGAATATACGAAGGCAGCTACAAATCTGATATTTTCAAGAAGTTATTTCTCTTAACGTAGTGAAAACAGTAAAATCAATCCATTGATTGCTTGATCAATCAATGCATCACTCCTGGAGCACCTGTCTCACCAGGTGTTTGTGAAGATTAGAGAACATGAAACACATAAAACACCCAAACACAAGATTGTTTGAAAAATCTTGTCTGAAAAATCACTTCAGGTGATGCCTTAGACTTGGCTGCATGGTGTCAGTCAGTTGCTTAGTCTTTGTTTTGTATGAAGTAAAGAGTAGTGTCTATGTACTTTCCATGCCCTGGGGAGGGTGTGTCCAATAAGAAGAGGGTTTGCATGACCACAGGGTTATTGAGCACATAAAAGTAAAACAGAACAGGCCAAGAAGAACTTGAGGGATTTTTTCCCCTGTACCATTTGGAGACTGTACTATGGAGTGTTTGCGGGATGTGGTGGTGACTGTGAAGGAAAATTTAATATCTCATTCTAATTAAGAGTGAAAATATGGGGATAGAGAGATGGCTAAATGGTTAAGAGTGCTGGCTGCTCTTGCAGGGGACCTGGGTTCGATTCCTAGCACCCACACAGGAGCTAACAGCCATCTGTAACTCCAGTTCCAGGGGAATCTCTGTGGGCATTGCATGACATGGGTGCACTTATATACATGTGGGCAATACACTCGTACACATAAAATTTAAAAAATAAATAAAAATATTAAAAAGAGTGTATGTACTAAAATTCTCAGACATGATCTTTTGTTTACTATTAATACCAGTAAAAATATGTGGCATTTTGAATGTATGGTTTAAAAGCAAATACGTGAATTCTAAAAACATTACAGGATTAGACATAAATTAGGACTTAAAATCGTGAGATTTTGCTATAACTCATCTGTAACATAAATACACTTCTGCTTTGTTATTCAATAAAATAACTAGAAGAATCAGAGAGACCCTAAACCAAGTAACCTCAATGATCAGTGGAATGATGTGTTGGTCATGTGTACACAGTCAAGTTTGGGATTTTATGCTATAGACATGACTTGGGCTGTTATAATAAAAATACCATATACTGGGTGGCATAAAGAAAAGATATTTGTTTTTCATAGCTCCAGAGGCTTGAAAATATAAGATCAGGTGTCAGCATGGTTGGATCCTTTTTCTTTTGAGATGGTTTTGCTATGTACTCCCGGTTGTCCTTGAACTCATAATCTTCCAGTCAAGGTTTCCAAGTGCTGGCTAGATTTCTGAGGGCTCTCCTCCATGACTTCAGATGGCTACTTTCTTTCTGTAATCTCCCATGCTGAAGAAAGTAAGCATTGGTGTTGGTTCTTCTCATAAAGACAAAAATCTCATCATGTGGGCTCTGTCTTCATGATCTCATCTTAACCTGATTTTCTCCAAAGATATCACATTCCAATACCAATACATTGGAGGTTAGAATGTCTATATGTGAATCTGGGGAGCTTGTATTATTTAGCCCCTAATAAATTGTTTGAAGGCATATCCTTATAGCCTATAAACCATGACATGTATGTAGAAAAAAGGTTCTGAAAGAGTAGAAACTAGAGACCTCTTATTACTATTTCCTAGCTTGAGAGAGTTATGAAGACATAAAGGAAGCAATTGTGCAAGAATTGATGAGGACAGAATTCATCACCAAAGACAGTATGCTATAGTGCAAAGATCACCGGACAAGACTCAGCTATACAGCTCTAACTCATGTTCAGTTCTTGCATGTATCTATTCAAATCTCATGCGCGTTTTGCCTAGCTCACAGAAACAAAATTGTATAATGCATGTGTAAGTGATAGCAAATAACAAGTCAGTGGAAGGAATTGCTATTGTTTATATTAGTTTCCTGTTGTTGCTGTGGAAATTCCTATCAACTTACTATCTGAAATTAGGGCAATCTGTTATTTTTTCGATCTGGAGGCCAGAAGTCCAAAATAAGTTCTACTGAACTAAAACTAAGGGCATATTCCTGTTGGAAGCTGTTGAGCAGAATTCATTCCTTGACTTCTGAAGCTTTTGGACATTGTCAATATCCTGAGGGTTTTGGGCTGGATGCAATTAAGTCTCTGCTTCTATTGTCAGAGTACCCTCTCAGACTCCGACACTATGAATTCACCTTTATAAAAGTCCTTGTGATTATATTGAAACTGCTCAGATAACCTAAGTTAATCTTCTTATCTCAAAGTCCACAACCTAACTGCATTTTCCAATTCTTTTTATATTCATGATTACCAGATGTGGACATCTGTATAGTGTGTGTGTGTGTGTGTGTGTGTGTGTGTGTGTGTGTGAAGGCTGATAGTTAATACTGATTGTCAAGTTGACAAAACCTAGACTCTCTAAAGCATCTTGGCATATCTGTGAGGGACTATCTAGATTAGGTTGGCCTAAGGAGTTACCTAGATTAAGTTAACTGAGGTGAGAAAGTCCCACAATAGCTATGGGTGGCACCATTCCATGGGCTAGTGTGCTAGATTCAATAAAAATGAGAAAGAGCTGCACACTAGATTTTATTATGACTGTGGACACAATGTAACCAGCTACCTCAAGCTCCAGTTTATACAGAGCTTTCTTTGTCATGACTGACTGTATTCCCATGAGCTGTAAAATAAAATCAACCTTCCCTCCGTAGGATGCTTCTGTCAGGTATTTGTCACAGCAAGAAGACAATAAGTAATATAGGTAGAAAGCATTGTCTTAGTACCATACCACAGCATGAGATAGTCCAAGTGGCTAATTAAACAATCTATAAAAAAACCCATAAATGCTTAGGTAAATGAGATGATATTTTCCTTTTCAAAATTAACCTTCATTCTGGAAAAACAGTCACACTAATGGGTTTAGTGTGGTATGGATTCATTAAGATCATGGTTTAGGGCTTCTTTCTATTATCATTAGAAATAAGATGACTTATGCTTTAAAAGTCCCTTAAAGTGCTGCGTGGATTACCGTTATATGCATTTTCTATAGGCTAGCACACATCAAATGTTCTAATGAGATGAGAGATAAACAAAGAAATAACGCTAGATTTGTCCACAGTAATTTTTCTTGGTTAGCCTTAATTGTCAACTTGACACAGCCTAGACTCATCTGAGAGGAGACACCTCTGTTGAGCAATTTCCAGGTTGGTTCCTGGGCATGTCTGTGAGGGGTTATCATTTTTATTAATTGATGTACATAGGCCCAGACCACTGTGGCCAACACCCAGGCAGGTGGCCCTGGGTCTCTTAAGGAAGCTAGCTAAGCATGATCCTGCATCTAAGCCAGATAGCAGATGATCAGTTTTCTTTCATGGTTCCTTGAGAATTTCTGCCCTCACTTCCCCTAATGATGGACTGTGACCTGGATGTGTAGGCCAAATAAATCCTTTCTTCCCAAAATTTCGTTTGGTCAGAGTGTTTTATTATAATAGCAGAAAAAAATTAGAACAATGCTCTCTCCAGCATCCTTTAATTTTTAATTAATTAGTTAACTTTGTCTAGGCTTTATTATCAAGAAGCTATACACTCAGGTCTGTGTCTGAAAAGACCAGTGTTGTCTAAATCTTCAGAAGGGAAAATTTCTGGGGGTTGGGGGTGTTGTTTTGTTGTGGAGGTAGCAACCATGAAATTGAAAATTGAGGTGCTTTTGGTAGGGTTGTCAAGGAACAACAAAGCTAATCACACACTATTTCATCTGAATACCTGATGGAGTTGTCCAACAGAGACTCTTGAAGAACAGAACAGCAGAAACCTTTCAGGTATGAGGTCATAGCATGTTGAGCTTTTATTTTCCTTGAGGATACAGACATCGTGGCTGACCTTGGGGAGGTGCAGTGCCATGGATTATGTTTGAGAAGAGAGGATGAACCATCTCCATTGAACTCCCAGTTTGTCTTCTAAAGATGAGGTCCATTGGGAACCCAGCAAGGAGAAGAGAAAAAAGACAGAGAACAGGGCTTCTGGATGTCTCAAGTCTGTTCTATATCTGAACTAAATGCAAAGGAAATGGTCTTAAAGTTCAGGAGCTTCAAAACAAGAGATCACACATGTTGAGAGCTCAGACAGTCCTGATGGTGGATTCTCCAGGTTTGTATTAATATGGGCATGACATGAAGTTCTCCAGGTGCTTGAGCTCATTCCCATTCAATGGGAATTTTGACTTTTCTGTTCTAAGTTCTAAATCTGCTCCCCCTACATGCTCTGTGTCTAGCTACTCCTGGCATTCTAAGTACAACCCCATGCTGCAACCACGACCCAGTGGTTCTTTGATCATTACATGTCCACTTTCTAGGTCTCTACCTGCAGCTACCTAGGTTACATCTTTCTTCTTTTTTATCTTGCACCTTCTTAATTACCTTTACTATTATTATTTATTGTTATTATTTTTTGTGTACAGCTGTACTGCCTGCATGCATGGTGAGTCCATGTCATGCCATTTCCACAGAGGTCAGAAGAGGTAGTTGAATCCCCTGGAACTGGAGTTACAAGCAATTGTCAGCTGCCATGTGAGTTGAGTGCTGGGAACTGAACCCAAGTCCCCTGGAAGAGCAACCAGTGCTCTTAATAATGTGTAAATGAAAGAAGGAGGGAAATAAATTTGTGAGCTCAATTCCAGGTGGAGGTGATACTCCTGAAGCATAACTACCTAATTCTCATTGGAATTATGCCTGTTACCATAGGATGAGATCATACCAGCAGAGAAACTCATTACTGCTTAAAATTTATGAACTCATATTTTCTCCTAATTGGGGGAAGCTACAGGTAATCATGTTGGTTATTACAAACTTATCTTAAAAATATTATTTCATCTCTCCTGGTTTTCAAGAGCAGTAGTCGAGTGAAATGTTTATTTTGAAAATGATACCACACATTATTAATGTTATCAATGACTATCCCGCTTTAGACCCTTAAGCGTCATGTGTTATGTGGAGTACACTGGAGCAGAATTTAATACTTGGAACCATCTGCTTCCATTTACAGAAGGGCTAGGGATTACAGATGTGAAGGGACTTGCTTTCTGTTGCAAAGCCAGCATGTGCCTTCACTGGAAATTTAGCTGGGTGTTCTCACCCTGAAGCTATGGTTTTAACTAGCATGAAATCTTGGTTGACTTGGTTATCTCAAATGTCTAACATCCTTTGGCATAGTTTTTATTGCACTTCTGTTAGAATATCTGTAGCAAGAGTAAGGGAAGAAAGACTGCTGTAACACATAACTGAGGGACAAGATCCTAAAGAAGTAAAGATTCACATCATGCATTCTCACAGAAGAAAAGTCAAGGTGATTTAAGAAATGACCAGTTCTGGGTGAGAGCAGAGACTTTGACTTCCCATAGCCTCATGATTTCAATCTCAGTTCACATCAGTCCTTGGGCTCACCACATTGCAACTGTGTTAAGCTCTTTCCCAATCCTTGCATTTATCATTTACTTCTGTTTTGGGGGCTTTTGTGCCTATTGCTTCCATCTTCTGGAACTCTCTTGTCATAGATCTTTAAGCCCCTGGATTTTTGTCATCCTTTGCGCCCAAAGTATAAGAGAAGACCGAGAAATAGTTTCTGAACAAAGGAAAGAAACAGAGGCAAATGAGTGGTTGGCTTATTTAGCAGCACCTTAATAGTGATTTCATTCCAAGTCTCTCTCTATTGCTGCATGTTAAAACATTAAGCATGCGCCTCCCCTAGTGCATCTGCCAAAGAGAGAGGAGGTGAACTAATGTTGCTTGAGTCGCTCTGATGTGCTAGGTTTTTGGATATTATTGTCTCTTAAATCCTCAAAACATTCCCTTATAGCAGTTTACAGACATGAAATTTGAAGTTAGAGAAACTAACAGAATGCTTAGAGCTTTTAAATCACAGAACCAGCATTGCGGCTCCAGTTTATCTGATTCTAGAAGCCATCTTCTTCCCAGTATACCCAAGAGACCTGTGGGAATGCAATCACAGGGATAAGTGATGGTGGAAGAGAAGAGACTGGTGCTGGGAAACAGCAGTGCAGGCGTGTGCACTTGGCAGGCCACACGAGTTTCTCTGTGTTGTGTATCCCTTTTTTCTGTCTTGGGACAATTGGACTAGCTACTTGATCAGTGTGACAAAAATCTATCTTGGTAGAGTGTTAAGAAAGCAAGAGATAGACTGGTATTTCAATAGTAAATGAGTGATTTCAGCAAGGCAAAAGTCCAACTTTTCTTTGCTAGTAAAACATGGATCCAGAAATAAGGACTCAGGACAACCAGGTACTTCCCAACAGGCACGGAGGAGGGACCTGCACATCTGAAAAAGGAAGATAAGCTGAAGTTAAGGAATACAGATTGGGAAGCTGTTCCACCCTTCATTGCCAGTTGGACTAGCACATACAGAGGAGCACTCTGTCACCTTACTGAGCCTTGAATCTTATTGTATTGTGTTACCTTTGACCTCTTGAGCTGGTAGCAGTCCGGTCAAAGCAGGAGGGGTGGGTTCCAGAGTCATGTAGACATGCATTTAACGGCCAGAAAGATATTATACTCAGTTGATTGACACTGATATAATATATTGCATACGTGTGTATGTACATATGATAAACATATGTCACATGCATGTTCAAGGTCAATATCAGGTGTCCTCTTAGTATGCTTTCTACCTTATATATTAAGATAGGATCTCTTGCTGAACCTGGAGCCTGCCTCTTTGACTAGTCTAGCTAGCCAGCTTGCTCAGGGAATTTCATCTCTGCCTTCTTCACCATGGGATTACCTACAGCCATCACACCTATGTGACTCTTTACATGAGTTCTTCAGGTCCAGACTCTGGTCCTCACACTATGTGACAAGCGCTTTTCTGATGAGTCATTTCCCACTTGACTCTTTAAGTTAGTCTTTCCTAGTCTTGATTTCCTTAAGAAACAGAATATCTAACTCAGAATTGACATGCACTAACTTCAGTAATGCTACAAAATGCTTTACACAGGGAAAGTGCTTAATGAAATGAGCTGCAGATACAGGTACTGCTAATATTAATAATAGCACCAATAACCTTCTTCAATGATGAAGTTACAAAAATAATGGTGCATTATTTTGTATATCACATGTAAATCATTCAATAGAATTAATTGTAATTTTGCTTTTCATAAAGTGGTAAGTTGCACAAAGAGAAACGATTTACTTGAACTGTGTACTGTTTAAGTACTTTATCCTAAAAGGAGACATTATTCCTTTAACAGATACTTAGTATGGTTATGGATTGTCCTGTCTCCCTGCATTTGTTTGAATAATTACTTTATGACTGAGGCTTATAGAAGCCTGACTAAAAATCACCAGTAGTAGTGCTTCTTTCTACTCTTCATGTTATTTAACTGAGTGTGAAAAACAATTATACCTATTAATAAAAAGCTGGCCACTTACGTAGCCGAGAAGCAGGTATCATTGCCTGTTTTATTTTCTCACCTGACCTGGATTTTTGAGACAATCAAGGGGCATTTTTATGACAGGGAAAAATCGAACTGTTCTTTGGGAACCCAAAAATGGGAAAATATGAACAAAAGGAACAATGATAAACTCCAAGGAGTCAAGAGCACAGGTGCTACACGCTCACTTTACCCCCAGCCTGAGGCTGCCGCTCCCCTGCCCATCTGGATCCAGTTTCTACCTTGATGCTTTCAGAACAGGCATTTGGAATCACACGACTGTCTATGTTAATCATACTTATGAGGCATTTAAGAAAACCATTTGTCAGAATCAGGATGCTTCTAAAGTGGTGTTTGTCAGAGGAGACGTTTAGATTTATTCTAATGACAAAGAAGAATGTGGTTAAATTAGTCAAGTAACAGCCAGACTCATGCTTTGGTAAGAAGATTACACGCTCATCTAGAGATCAGATGAAGGGCTTCTGGAGAGCTGAGTCCATGTGGCTGCTGACAAAGAGTTTTGGAAAAGAATAACGAGTGACCTACAGAAAACAGAACCCTATTGGACACTTTCTATGGGTTTTTTTCAAAGTGAATTTTACTTCATTTAAAAGGTACAGTAATTCTGGGATTATATCATCTTTATAGTAGCTGTCATCTATGGGCCATCTATCATCTGTGTATCTTAAAATGAGAAGGCAAATCTAGATCACTCTCAGTTAACTCTGTAATTTATCTTGACTGTGAAATTCCTATTCTAGATAGAAGTGACTTTGAGTCAAGGCTTCAAAGATTACCTGATAGCTGCAGGCCTATTTAATTGTCTTGAAAGTTTCATTAGTCACTTTCTCTCCCTAAGACAAAGCTCTTTGTTAGTGATTTGTCACAGTGAAGTAGAAAATCTGATGCAGTATTACACCCAGTGTAGTCTGAGAACCAGAAGCATCATCATCTGGGTGTAAAGGTATACACCCTTAATCTCAGGAGGCGGAGGTAGGCAGATCTCTATGAGATCAAGGCCATTTTACATAGCGAGTTCCAGGCCAGCTGGGGCTATAGGAAAATCCTGAATTAAAAAGGTAAAATTCAAAATTTCATGCTCTATATCTACCTTAGGACCAGTAATTTTACTACGAATGAACTATACAGAATAGACCCATAAAATGCAGGGGTATTCATGATTGCTTTATTCATGAAATTCTGAAACTGAAACAACCTACATGTCCATCAGCAGATGAATGGACATAAATTCCAACAATTGCACCTTAGCAACAGAAAAGAACAGATTCCTGATATATAAAACAACATGGATTGACCTTAAAACAGTGAGCAAAATATGCCAGACATAAAAGTGTACATATTGTAGGTTCCTTGGACATGAGGTCCTGGAACAGGTACAATTAAACCAATAGATATAAACTGGAGCACTGGTTGCCTTTGGGAGAATTAACTAGGGAGGGGCACTGGGAACTTTTTGGAATAAGGGGACATAATCTATGTTTTAACTGGAATGATAGACATTAAGGTACATATATTGGTAGAATACATCAAAATATATGAGCATTTATTCATGAACATTATTCCACAGAAATGAATACACATAATTCTAAGAAAATATTCCAGACCTTCTCGTGACCACGCTGTGAAGTAGGGTGAGATCTCAGCACAGAGGAATTTCACACGAATCTCACTCCAGTCCTCACATGAACAATTCTATAAGACAAATAAGAATCCCCTGTTATAAAGCCTCCTCCTTAGTTGCTAGAATTTTATCAGCAAAGCCACTTCCAGGGTGTACATAGATCCACATTTGCAGGAACAGTCAGAGGACAGGAATCTGGGGGACATCTTCGGAAATCTGCCCACCACAGTGCTAGCAAAATGGGAAAGGTTTCCTCAGTACCACCAAGAGCACATTCTAGGTAGGATGGGAAGCCATACTGTTTCTCTGTGTTGGTCTTTATCCATGGATGTGGACTGTATCCTCACATGTATAATTCTTTAAGACAAATAGAACTCAATCTCAAAATGAAAACTGGCTCAGTCACTGATCACTGAGAGCAAAATGAGGCTTGAGAAATGGCTCCATATCCAAACACCCTTGAGGAAATAGAGCATTAGCCATCGTTTACTACCTTCTAACTTCCAAGGGGGAATTTTGTTTTCAAATTTGCTTAGAAATATTTGATGAAAATTAAGAATGGGTGGCTTTGGATAGTCCTCCTTTAGTCCATTAGCTATTGCCATTAATCTTGTCACACTGAATGCCTTCTCACAGTAAATGCTACCTGAATGCCTACTGCTTGGTCACTTCGAAGTGGTGATAAGTAAGCATAGCATTTTAGAGATGGACAATTTGTTTAGTTAAATAGCCTCTTATACCTCTGGAAAACACAACAGAGAGGACAACGGACTTCCTAAGCAAGTTCAGTATTACATGCTTGGGCCTAAATCTGAATGCCAATCAAATGATCTTTTCATAGAATTATTGGCGTAGGCCCTACTGTTAGAGGTCCCTGCAATCTGTTTGCCACATGCCCATGGTAAAAGCGAGAGCTTAATTACAACCTAAACAAAGATACAGAACAGGGAAAAGTGATTTAATGTTTAAGCATCTACGGTATGCCAGAACTGTGTGTGCTTTAGTTCTCTTAACTGTGTAAAGAATTCGGCTGATACACCTCAGGCTCAGAGTGTTCCCATGACTTACCTAACTTTGTAATGGTAGAAGAGCTCAGGTATGTCAGTCTTAAAAATTTTCTATGGTGTGAAGCTGGATCGATTAAAATCTTTTTAGAAAGTGATTTCAACAAGAGAACACTCAACAGACCAAACTAATTGATTGATTTTCCTTGTTTTCAGTAAGGAAACAGGATTGCAAAATCACCTTGGGGTTTTCGGTGGAGAATGGGAATTGGAGAGAGCCACACTAGCAAAGAAGAGAAAGGTGGAAGGAAGAGAGGGCGAGTGTGAGGCCCATTCATCTGTTTGCTTGCCATTACTGACATAGAACTTCAAATCAAGCATTTAATACTTTAGCTTTGCCACACGATAAAAAGGCTTTTTATTTTAATTTGCCTCCTAGGTATTTTATGTCAGGCAATTAATCTACCAGAGGTTTTTGAAGTTGAAGAAAGCAAGTTACATGGTTCTCAAAGCAATATTCCCTTGAAAGCATAATTGCAGGTAAGTAATAATCTTGAGTGTACTAATTGGGTTTCTTTCTTCACACTCACACTCCTTCCACTACTGGTAGTGTGTGTTCCTGGTAAGCAAGAAAGAGACCTGGAACCCCGGGAGCAGAGCCATCACCCTGTGATGCAGGAATGAAAGCACACTTCCTGACAACGTCATATAAGGTAGACAGAAATTTAGACTCTCTTTATCTTCTTGGTTACTTGCATATTTATAGCTGATAGTGAGATTACCTGAAGCTTCAGCGCAATAAAAGGACTGAGATGGGACCTGGGAAAGGCTTAGCAGGGAGCTCTGGGGCAGTAGATGGGATGATAGGTATCCAAGATTTCCAAGGACATTCAGACCCAACTGCCTGACCAATCACAAAAGAGACAGTGCAGCCTCTTGTCATGTGTAGAATCGACTCATGGTGATATTTAGGAAGACTCCCCAAGGCGGTCCTTTTATAGCACCATGGTAGGCAGATTTCTGAAGATGTCCTCCAGATCCCTGTCTCTGCTTATTAAACTATACACAGGTCTGGATATAACTGAGACGGAATCTTGCTGATGAAATTCAGGTTAGTAATGAACAGACTTCAGCTACTGTGTAGTATCAGGGTTATCCAGCGAAATCATGTGAACTCAGGGAGGAAAGTAGAAGACTCAGAGAGGTACTCAACAAAGACGGGGCAGAACTGAATGCAGGTGCCATGAATGCAGAATGGATTCCTCTTCCTGGACAGGAAGATTAACAGTGAGGGGGAGGGAGGGCAGGAGGAGTGTGGATGAATAGAAACAAAGGATAATCTATATGTATTAGGTTGTCAAGGGAAACCCATTACTTTGCATACTGATTTAAAAATTAATAAGATCAGAAGAAGAGGCAAAAGAGGTAGACAATGTGAGGCAGATCTGTCTTATTGCTGCTGGCTCGGGCCTGCCAGGGCTATGTGCCATGTCTGGAGAAAGACCTCCAAGAAGCTCAAGGTGGCCCCAGTTCATAGCCAGCAAGAAAACAAGACCTTAACTTATTGAACAGAATTCTGCCAACAAGTGAAGGAACCCAGAACAGTTTCTCTTGGACACAGGGGCCTCATTGACCTCCTGCTTTCTACTATCTGAGACTCTTAAGCAGAGATTGTGAGATTGTCAGATTTTTGATGTACAGAACCATGACTTAAAAAATAGGCATTGTTTCAAATCATCTCATTTGTGATGATTTGTTAAGGCAGCTTCGGAAAATTAATGCAAAATTCTTACAATGGAGGCTGAGCAATCTATGATATTTTCAGCCCGCTGCATTTTAGGATAAGATACTCTTTTTAGACAATGGTTATTTTTCAGAGATTTCAGGAAAAGATTCCATTTTTTTGTTCACATACAGAGGTTTAAGTAATAATATGCACATTGAAAGGAAAGGAGGTTTGAATGGAATTCTTCTGTTTATCAATCTCACATCCATTTCTCCCGGCACAGAATCTGCAGGGTTCCTTCTCTAAGGAAGAACAGTGGATGCTTTAGGAAGTAAATGGTTACTTTTCCCATCGTGGGGACAAAATCCTTGATAAAAGCAATTGTGGAAGGGAGGGTCTATTTCAGACCCTGGTTTGAGGGGATATAGCCCGTTCTAGAAAAGGGTGGCAGTGAAAGTATGAGGAGCTGGTGACAGGGCACTCTAGCACCGGGTCACGTGCACATGCTCACAGAACATAGGGTCCGTTCGCATGGTCACAGTACGAATGGTCCCAGTGTGGGAGGTTACAGTTCACATGGCCATAGTGCACGTGCTCACAGTGTACACAATCATACTGTTACAGTTCACATGGCTACAGTGCACGTGTTCACAGTGTACATGATCACACTGTTCCAGTTCACAGTGCACACGGTCATGATGCACACGGTCAAAGTATACGTAACGGTGTACATGGTCACAGTACATATAGTCACAGTGCACAAGGAGCCAGTGCATATGATGACAGTTAGCATGGTCACAGTGTACATGATGACAGTGCATATGGTCACAATGCACATGGTCACAGTGTTCCTGCTTATAGTGCACATGGTTACAGTGTTCCTGGTCACAGTGCACAGAGTCACAGAACACCTGGTCTCAAAGCCCATGGTCACAAAGCAGCCTGGTCACAGAGCACCTGGTCACAGTGCACATGATCACTGTGGGCAGGGTCACAGTGCACATGGTCACAGAGCACATGGTCACAGTGGACATGGTCACAGAGCACATGTTCACAGTGGACATGGTCACAGAGCACCTGGTCACAGTGGACATGGTCACAGAGCACATGGTCACAGTGGACATGGTCATAGAGCACATGGTCACAGTGCACATGGTCACAGAGCACATGGTCATAGAGCACATGGTCACAGTACACATAGTCACAGTGCACAAGGAGCCAGTGCATATGATGACAGTTAGCATGGTCACAGTGTACATGATGACAGTGCATATGGTCACAATGCACATGGTCACAGTGTTCCTGCTTATAGTGCACATGGTTACAGTGTTCCTGGTCACAGTGCACAGAGTCACAGAACACCTGGTCTCAAAGCCCATGGTCACAAAGCAGCCTGGTCACAGAGCACCTGGTCACAGTGCACATGATCACTGTGGGCAGGGTCACAGTGCACATGGTCACAGAGCACATGGTCACAGTGGACATGGTCACAGAGCACATGTTCACAGTGGACATGGTCACAGAGCACCTGGTCACAGTGGACATGGTCACAGAGCACATGGTCACAGTGGACATGGTCATAGAGCACATGGTCACAGTGGACATGGTCACAGAGCACATGGTCACAGAGCACCTGGTCACAGTGGACATGGTCACAGAGCACATGGTCACAGTGGACATGGTCACAGAGCACATGGTCACAGTGCACATGGTCACAGAGCACATGGTCACAGAGCACATGGTCACAGTGGACATGGTCACAGAGCACATGGTCACAGTGGACATGGTCATAGAGCACATGGTCACAGTGCACATGGTCACAGAGCACATGGTCACAGAGCACATGGTCACAGAGCACATGGTCACAGTGGACATGGTCACAAAGCACATGGTCACAGAGCACATGGTCACAGTGGACATGGTCACAGAGCACATGGTCACAGTGCACATGGTCACAGAGCACATGGTCACAGAGCACATGGTCACAGTGGACATGGTCACAGAGCACCTGGTCACAGTAGACATGGTCATAGAGCACATGGTCACAGTGGACATGGTCACAGAGCACATGGTCACAGTGCACATGGTCATAGAGCACATGGTCACAGTGGACATGGTCATAGAGCACATGGTCACAGTGCACATGGTCACAGAGCACATGGTCATAGAGCACATGGTCACAGTGGACATGGTCACAGAGCACATGGTCACAGTGCACATGGTCACAGAGCACATGGTCACAGAGCACATGGTCACAGTGGACATGGTCACAAAGCACATGGTCACAGAGCACATGGTCACAGTGCACATGGTCACAGAGCACATGGTCACAGTGACATGGTCACAGTGTACCTGGTCACAGTGACATGGTCATAGCACTCCAGGTGACAGTGCTCCCACAGTGAAGTTGCTGAGATGAATTACGTCTCTTACCAGGCTTTTTCTGCTCTTTTATCCCTTGTTTTTCATCCCAGCACCCACTGTACATTTAGGGTGGGTCCTCCTCAGCTAAACATCGGTAGAAATGCCCTCACAGCCACAGGTGGAGCCAGGTTTCCTGACTGGGTCGTAAATCCATTCAAGTTTATAAAGAAGATTAAACATCGCAGGAAGGTTTTAGAAGATTAATATTCAGTTCATCCAGTTAAACAAATAAAGACAACTAAGTCAACAGTATTAGAAATTGGATTAGTTTCCTAGTATGGTATAACAAAGGGTCCCGGAGTAGGGAGCTTGAAACAGAAGAAATTTGTTGTTCACAATACTGGAGGCTGGGAGTTCAAAATCAAGCTGTCATCCTGACATGCTCTCCCTGAGCGCTCCCTGAGCCTCTGCCTGGCCTCGATGACTGCCTGCAATCTACGGTTTGTTTTGACTTACAGATGCATCACTCCAGTCTTTTTCTTCTTGTCCAGCCTGTGCTCTTCACCTGACCTTCTCATCTGTGTATTTATGTACACATTTCTCTTGTTTTATAAGGTCATTGGATTAGGTTGCACCCCATTATAATTCAATGTGACCTTAACCTTCACTTGACAAATTACCTTGGCAAAGTCTTTTCTCAAAGAAGGTTATATTTAGAAGTTCCAGGTGTCATGAATTTGGGGACGACACTATTCAATGGAGTCTAGATATGATATTTGCTTCCTATGTGAGCTTTGGAAAGAAAAATCACTAAGGAGACATTTCCAGTATTCAAATTTATGTTAGTTCATTCAGTTAAAGACTTGGAAGGAAGCCCATGTGGTACCAGTCAGAGCACCTGAGTTTTACTTCTTAATTTCAACTGAAATATTTCACGTTATTTTAAGGAAATAGAACAATAATCATATTTCATTATATTACCAATGGAGACTAGCTTAGAGTTAGGCAATGTTGGTGTGGAAGATGTCTATCTCCCAGAGACCCTAAGAACTCTTGCAAGGTAACTGTTTTGTTTCCTGCTGTAACAAAATAACTAACACAACACACACACAGACACACATATACACATACACACATACACACACATAAACCACACATATATATAATATGCATGCATCACACACATACACACATATACATACACACAATACACATACACCATATACATACACTCATATTCACACATACAAATCTACGTACACACATACACACAGAAACATATATACACTGATTGTTCTGCTTGTGACGCAGAAGTAGTCATAAGTCCTAACTATAATTTTCTATTTTTTCATCAAGCTGCAAGGTTGAACTGTTTAGGTAAATGGAACCAAGCCTTTTACCATCCTTGGCTACCTAGTTCTTTGAATTTGCAGGGATGCTCCATGACAAAGTAAATCACAGATGAGCATATTTTCATCAACTTTCCTTCTTTCCTGGAGATGGTATGTTTGCATGTACGCTTTGCCAAATGTTTCAAATTGTCCTTCAAAGGTCCAAGCTTTATGTCATCAAACACATTAACGGGCACTGTCTTTGTTTTGGTCTGTCCTCTTGAGAGGCTGTGCTAGCCTGGAGAAACAAACCATGTCCTGTAGCAATGGCTCGTGTCCATTTTCTGTGCATGGTCTTTAGTCCTGATGGATGTGTTCTCCAGCCCTCCTCTTTGTTTGACACGCTCACTGTTGGTCCTGCTCCATTCTCATTCTGACATTCTAATCCTGTCAGAAGAAGCTCTAATCAGCTCTTTCTTGGCTTTAGGACTCTTTTACTTCCTCTTACTCTCCTGTGTCTTCAGCCTTTTGTAGCATGCCTGTAGGAGAACTTCCTTCACCTCAGAATCTGCATCCAAGGTCTGGTCTCCCTCTCTTGAGTCTTGTCTTTCTCCAATCTGTCCCTGAAAGGGCGTTCAAAGAAGTCTAAGACATCAGTCTGCCTCTCTAAATCATGCCATCTTTAGCGTGGCTTGAGAGTTCCTCATGAATTGTCCCCTGCTTATCACCCCAACTTCATCTTTGTGTCTCTCCTCTGTGTTCCTGTCCTGCACTGCAGACAAATGAACTATCTGCATTTCCGCAGTTGTTCATGCTCATCTCTAGGCATTGCTGCTTTTTGCACATTCTTTCTTTTTACATTTTTTATTGATTATAGAATTTCATACAGTGCATTTTGATCATATTCAAAACTCTTCTCCCTCTTCACCTGCTCCTTGGTATCTTCCAAATTCATGTCCACTATTATTACTAATTATTACTATTATTATTTAATTAAAGGCCTATAGGGTCTGAATGTGTTTCCAAAATGCTTTTAGGTATGGGTCTATTCCTTGGAGTCCGGTCAGCTTACCAGATGACACATCAATAAGGAAAACTGACTTTCCCTCTCCCGTAACTATCGATTGCCAATAGATCCTCAGCTAGAGTTGGGGCTTCCCCCCGACCTTCCCCTTCTGTGCTGGGTTTTTGTCTGACTTGGGTTTGCACAGGTCTTGTACAAAGACAAGTATGCCACAAGTGTGGGTTCATATGTAGCACATTAGCTCTTTTCCTCCATATATTCATCAAATGTTTTGTATTTGTTCACATTAATTTGAATGTCATAGTCTCCAGTTGTGGTGGTTTGAATGTGAAATGCTCCCAACTCTTGGTCCCCAGCCAGTGATGCTGTTTTGGAAGGTTGCTGGAGGAAACAGGTTGCTAGAGGCAGGCCTTGAAGTTTTATATCTTCACTTCCTGTTTACTATTGTCCTGTCAATGCAATGTGACTATTTGCTTCACATTCTGGGGCCATGCCTTTCTCACCATGTTGGACTGTTTACCTTCTTAAACTGTAAGTTAAAAATAAACCCTTTGCCCCCGAGTTGTTTCTCGTCAGATATTTGGTTACAGCAATAAAGAAAGTAACTACCACACTGCTCCATATGCTCAAGGGATGCCTTGGCACTCACATTACCTTTGTCTCGCCTGGTTAGTACGTATAACTGAGCCTCATTGTTGTGGTTTGGATGTGGTTTCTTCCCCAAAGATCTGTGCATAGTCTCAAAGTTGTGGCATCTTTAGGAGGTAGGGTCTAGTGAGTGGTCCTAGGCCAGCAGAAGCCCTGTAATCAGAATAAAGAAAACTAGTTCTTATGAGCAGCTTGTTATAAAAGGACCAAGCCCAGGCCCATCCCTTCCCCTTGGCTCCCTGTCTTGAGATAGGATTTTCTTTTCAAAAAGTAATAGTTTATTGAGAGTAGCTAAAGGGAGCATTGGTCTGGCACTAACTAGAATAGTGCCTGCCCAGATATAATCCTTCCTAAATTCCCATGATGCCATAGGCCTCCATCAGAGGCTAAACCAATGGAACCACCTAATTCTTGACCTTTAGCTTCCAAAGCTATGAACTAAATAAGCCTATTTTCTTCGTAAGGTTAGTATGCTTCTGTATTTTGACATAGCATTACAAAACAGACTAATACAATCACAATAAGATGTTAATTAATCCTATCTCCCTAAACCTTAATTATAAACCTGGATGTCTTGTTTGGTATAAGACACAGAAAATACTTCCCAATGTCAGATCTTAGGTGTGAATAGGCCATCCAACCATAGTCAGCATGAGTGCATAGTCCCTCTGTAGGTCTCTTCATATAGGCCAGTTCATACTCAGGGTTTCTATGAGCCAGGTGTAAATTCACTGATTGGGTTGTTGTCAAGACTAGTCCTTTCAGATGTATTTGAGTGAGAATGCTGGGCTTATCCAATGCCTGCTCAGATTAGCAAATGAACATTTTCCAATGTGGATTGCCAGGACTTTGTTTGGATCAGGCAAAAGAAGACCTTATTGCATTTCTTCCTGTGAAGAAAAAGACTGGAAAAGACTCACCCTTTTCTGGGGATTCCCTGCGCATTCTATTAAAATGCAGATTTCTACTTCACCAGGAGCCCCTAGAGTCTGAACTTCTAACAAATGGCTGGGTAATTCCAAGATTCCCACTTTAAATAGCAAATGTTTTGCCCCCCCCTCCCTCCCTCCCTCCCTTCCTCCCTCCCTTCTTCCCTCTGTTCTCTCCTCCTCCTCCCCTTCCTCCCCCTCCTCCTCTTCCCCTCCTCCTCCTCCTCCCCCCCCTCCTCCTCCTCCCCTTCCTTCTCCTCCTCCTCCTCCTCCTCTTCCCCCTCCTCCTCCTCCTCTTCCTCCTCCGTCTCCCTTCCTTTTTAGAAAATAAGAAGTACACTTTAAAATTTTCTGTTTATTATCCTTCTATTATCTGGCTTTCGAAGTAGAGGTTGTGAGATGTTCTTTTAGGGAGGCACAGATAGGGACCCAAGAGAACAGCTCTTTGTCCTTGGTCGCAGTGCAGAGTTGAGGGGCTTTGGAAGGTCTCAGGTAACACCAGTCTCACCGAAGGCATTTGCAGATTTGTTGCTGGTTACTTTTGTTTGCATCTCAGTGTCTGTAGATGTGGAATAGCAAGAGAATACGAAAGCTGGTTCTGGGGGTGAATTTCAGGGGTCAACCGAGCCTGACAGAAGGAAGATTAGCAGGCAGGTCAAGCATTATTTCTAGTGTGTCTGGCCAGGTATTTATGGAGGATGTGAGTGTGTGAGTCAGAGAACAGAATGGGGAAGATTCATACTCAGTGTGGATGGGCTGCAGCCCAAATAAACAAGCACATGAAAGGCAGATTCTCTCTTCTGAGGCTGGGCCTTCTCTCCTGCCTTGCAGCTTGCAAGCTGTGTCTGAGAATCACATAACTGACTTTCTTGGTTCTACGGTTTTCTGGCTTGGGCTATGTCTGCTCTTCAGAATCTTCATTGTGTAGATGACCTATTGTGGGACTTCTTGGCTTCCATAATCATATGGGTTAAGTTCTCTTAATAATTCCTCTCTCTCTGATCATCTGTCAACCCTCTCTATCAACTCTATCATCTATCTATCTATCTATCTATTTATCTATCTCCTATCTATCTATCCATCTATCTATCACCTATCTATCTATCTATCTATTTATCTATCTATCACCTATCTGTCTGTCTATCTATCTATCCATCTATCTATCACCTATCTGTCTATCATCTATCCATCCATCTACCTATCACCTGTCTATCATCTATCTATCACCTATCTGTCTATCATCTATCTATCTATCACCTATCTATCTATCTATCTATCTATCTATCTATCTATCTATCTATCATCTGTCTATCTTTTTGCCTACCTATCTGTCTAATCCAACCACATATCCAGCATTTAATTCAGGCTGCTTTGCACATTTCCTCTGTGTGAAAATGAATACATTGTTTTTGTGAAGCTCTTTACAGCTAGTTCATGAACTTAATCATACTCCACTCTCTTTTGTGGTTAAGGGTTCAATGATTATTTTAGAATAAAGTAGGTCTGCCAGATCAAATGGCCTGATTAGGGAGATATATTCAACACTCTGACCTTCATAGTAAGACTCATTTCCCTAATCAGACCATTTACCAACTACAATCTCTGTGTCAGAACTATATTAAGTATTTCTGCATTTGGTGTATAATTTAGTATTTTAACAACAACAATGACTATATGAGACAGGGGCATATTAATTTTTCACCATTGTTCACACAAAAACACAACGCTTACCTCAAAGGGGATAGGAGATAGTTTATTCTGGAGCTCAATATGAGTGACCATGGCCTGGGGACAGAGATTAGGGTTACTCCAAATTCCATGTTCTAGCTTGACAATAGTCTCATGAAGTTTTATAGTAACAGAACAAAGAAAACCATAAATCAAGACACTTTTCAAATACATTGGTGAAAACATTAAGTAGGTGGATACAGCGGAAGAGAAATCTCAGCTATAGGCCCCAGCAGCTATCTGATGACCTAGCCATTTGGTTGATGGAAGCTGGTGGTCTGCTAAGTGAATACACTCCAAAAGAAGTTTATCTGTTCCTCACAGGATGTTAAGTCAGAAACAGAGGTGGGCTAGGAGTAGCTGATTAGGGAGCTAAAAATAGCTCAAGATAAATTGTAATTAACTTTGGACCTGAAACATTCCAAACTCTCCACAGCCATTGAAGTTCTAATCAGTTCATCAGCTTTTGCAGAAGATTCAGTTTCAAGATAACAGTTTTTCTGGGAACTTTCCTTCACACCATCTTCTAACCAACCAACATAGAATCTTTTAGAAACATGGAAAAAAAAAACCAGAGAAACGTTTAGAAAAAACAACCTACTCAAGGCTATGTAATGCAGTAATGACTAAAAAATATCAACTCTATGTCTGTCTATTGCCACAGTCAATGCTTTATCCACTAGGCTCCACTTCTTACTGCCTCAGCCTCTGTTTCATAGCTTTTTGCTGACAATGCACTTTGGAGGTGGGGCCTTCATGATGCAGAATTGCTTTAAAAATATAAGATGGAAATAACGTAGAACTGAGACAACCTAGTTCTATCTCTGTTTCTATGGAAGACTGATGGGCTGCCTCCTCCTCCTCCTCCTCTTTCTCCTCCTCCTCTTTCTCCTCCTCCCCTTCCTCCTCCTCCTCTTCCTCCTCCTCTCCCTCCTCTTCCTGTTCTTACCTCAGTTTCCTGAACATTAGAATTAACAGATACCATACCCAGCTTGGTCATTTTACTTACTGTAACTTTGTTTTCAAAATCTGCCATTGAGGACTGGGGAGATGGCTGCAGGTAAAGTAAAGGAAATTGCTCTGCAAGCCTGTCAGTCTGAATCTAATGCCTGGAACCCATATAGGTGAAAAGAGAGAATTGATTCCACAAAGTTGTCCTCTGATCTCCATACATATGCTGCGGCATGTGTGCGTTCCATGTGCACACACAGAATACTAACAAACAAATAAAAACTAAAAAAAAAATATGCCATGGAGAGAGAAGGAGGCAGAAGGATTGTAGTATGTTTGAGACTAGCCTGGGATACATAGTGAGTTCTAGATCAACATGGCATAGTGTGAGACCCTACCTCAAACAACAACAAAAACCCCAAACTTGAAAAGTCTGCCATCTATAAAATTACAGATTTACAGCTCCATTCACTCTGCCGCCATTCTAGTAATTTATGGATTATGTGCTGGCAGGGACAGAGAACTTGGTTGTATACTTTTTCTTGCTGGCCTATCTTTTTTACTCTCTGTATATTTCCATCCCTCTCTTTCTTGAAAAGTCTAGAAGTTTTAATATCAGCCCACCATTTTCATTCTTTTCTGATCTCATGATTCCTGTCTAGGAATCTGTCTCAGTCATTTGTACGTCAGGAGGCACACCATGGATTCACAAATTGACCTAACATATGTACACCCTCACTGGTCAGCTGCCAAATCTTGCTGTATCGTTGATCTGCTGTCAAGATAACAGAGTTGTAAATTAAGTAAAGTGACTGTCTTAACCCTGGGAAGCTGAACTTGGGAGATATTTTATCAAAATAAATGATATAAGTTAAATAATTTTGGCTGCTACTTGACTTAATTATAGGTAACTCTTACTCAGGCAGCCCAGATGGCTTAGGGAAGTTCAAATTCTCCTGGTGAGTTCTTGTTGGAGCTAAGGAAGACCATCAATCACTTTACATTATGCCAATGCCATATATGAATATCTGTTTACAAAAAAGACCATTCTTGTTTCTCCAAGATGAGATGTTAACGACAGTCCCAAGCTTACTAGGACTTCTTATTTGGACTCCACCATTGATTTTACCTTTTGTTTGGATTTTGTGAAAGTGTCTAGTCTCTGTAATGATGGTGGGGGAATAGATCTGGTCAAACTCTGTTAGCCAATAAACTTAATAGGTGAATAGGTGAATATAGTGCTCATCAATACAGCTACCATCGAATATACACTTACAAAACTCCAGGAACTGTGCCAAACATATCAAACCTATTTTCTCATTTATCTGTCAGGACATCTCTCAATTTACAATGAGAAAGTTGACCTGAGACTTTAGTCTCCATAAACATGCTGCCTTTTATTTATTGTTTTCAGATACTGTCTACTTCTTTAAGGCTTCTCTGGCTCAGAGAAGGTCACAGGTGCTCATTGCACACTTTGCCATTTCTGATCATCCGCTGTGTCCCATTACCTTTAGTGCTTTTTGACTTTTTCTCAGTCTCCTTATCTTGTTATTCATTCTCACATTGTCCCTTCTCACCCCTAGACTTGACACTGTCTCCCGAGTTATTGACTGCCTTCTCGATAAGCCATAATTTGTGTTAGCCCTCAATGACATTTTCTCATATGATGTTGGAAAAGTAAAATCTTGGTGGCATGTCAGTGTACCCGGTAAGATGCTGTTTCACTTTTGTCCTGACCTCTCAAAGAAAAACCAGGCAACATTCTTCTTGAAAAAGTAACTTGTGAGTGTTAAGAGACTGTCTTGTTGTAATAGCTTAGTGTATACAAGACTCCCACAACAAAATAAGAAAGGAACTGGAATATGTTACAGAACTTTCTATTAATAGCTTGGGTTCTCTTCTCAATGGAGCCATAAAATGATTATTATTCATGCACTTGAAGATTCTAATGGATAACTGCTTCCTAAGGCAGCCTTCATTTTTTTTATACTATTTTGAAATGTTCTTTATATTTAATAAACTTATACTTCATTTATAAAATGTAAGGCTTGCAATCAAACAGAAAATCTCTATCTCTTCTTATGCAAGGTAACATTTCAGCATTATGGCTAATTCTTATCATAATAAGTATTTCCCTTTATGCTGACCGTTCTTTATAAGAACTGATTGACACCTCCATGTCCTTGTTTGTTGTCATATGAGACTAGAAGAACTCCATTTTTTCCAGCATTGTTTTATGTTTTTAATTGTAATATATCACGTTATATTAATTGATATATTTTCTTGTATGTGAGTGTATATTTATGGGTATACAGCTGCACATATGTGCAGGTTTGTGTGTACACATGCATGTGGAGGCCATAGGTCATTCTTCAGGAGTTTGTTTCTTGAGACAGTCTCTCATGGGGACTTGGGGCTCACTGGTTAGGCTAGACAGAGCCCTAGGGGTTCTTCTGCCTTCACTTCTCCAGTGGGATCACAAGTGCACACAACTATGCCTAGTTTTTTACATGGGAGCTGGGGATCAAATGCAGCAAGCACTTTACTGACTATGCTGTTACTCTAGTCCCTCAATATTGATTTTAAATGGGCTATCTTTAATTTCAATGCAGTCTCTCAGAAATGAGTGGGCCTACATGATAATTCATGTCTCACTCCAGGTCTGTATGTATAGCCTCATGAATTCTCTGTACTCAGATGACAGCGGAAGAGAAGACTGAGGTCTGGTTTATAGTTAATTCTGCATGCACAGTCTACTGGTGTCATTCACAAGTGGACAGCTGCAGCACTATAGATCCTTCTGAGACCGTGGGAGGACATTGGTGAGGGAAAATCCCCCCGGGGGGCATAACTTTTGAGAAGGGCATCTGTGTGGTAGACATGTAGTTGTATAACTATTCCCGGACTTTGGACAAGATTTGGTTGGATGGTTTGTAGATTACAGACGACAGTTTGTGGGACCTTCAGCCTCCATGATTGCTGAGTAGGCATTATTTTTCTCTCCTCTTTCCCTGTCTAACCCTCCATGCACGCCTTCTTCATTAAAGTGTCCCAGTTTCCCCCATTTCTCCCTTGATGATGTCAGTCTCCTCGGCCCCACCTCTCCTGAGCACCTTCCCCCCACAGTTCCTTGTGTAGCCCTCCCATTTAAATACCCCCAATTTACCTGTCCCCCGTTAGTAACACCTGTTCTCTCTCAGGTTCCTTCTTTCCCTTTTTCCTCCCTGGTTCCTTCCATTGTTCCTGGCTACGGTAGTTACATCAGGAAATATATCTTCAAAAGTGTTCAGCATCATTAGTAATTAGAGAAATGCAAAATAAGACCACTTTAAAATTTCATCTTACTCCAGTCAGACTGGCTAAAATCAAGAGAACAAATGATATCAAATACTGGAGAGGATGGGGGGATAAGGGAACACTCTTTCACTGATGATGGGGTTGCAAACTTGTTTAACTTCTATGGGAAGCAGTGTGGAGAACTCTTAAAAAACTAAAAATGAATCTACAATACGACTTGGTTATACCATTCCTTGACATGTGCCCAAAGGACTCACCCTACTGCAGAGATGCTTGTACATTGATGTTTGTTGCTGCTCTTTTCACAGTAGCTAAGAAATGGAAGCAACCTAAGTGTCCCTGAACTGATGAGTGGATGTTGAGACCGTGGTGCATGTACACAATGGAGTTCTACTCGGCAGCAGAGAAAGATGAAATCAGGAAATCTGAGGGAATGGGTGGAACTAGAAGCTGTTATACTAGGTGAAGTAACACAGACTCGGAAAACCAAATAACTTTTATTCTTCCTCATTTGGGGATCCTAGCACACAAATCCTCAAATTAGGAACTTACTGAGATGTGTACAAGTTTAAGTATACTTTAGGAAGAGTTTGAACTCAGGACACAAAAGCCTAGATGTTTTGTCCTCGACTCTCTTACATTTTGCCTGAGCAAACAGTGAGCAGAGACTGCAAACTCTTTCTTCTAGATATCTGAGCTAACCCCATATATTCATCCCCTGCTAGCACACATTTTTTTTTCTGCTAACCTTTAGATCAACTTGAAGTGGGCTGTGTATTACTGCTCTAAATGCATGCTGGTCTCAGAAAAAGTAAGATTTGCAGCAAGTTAAGTGCTCTCCCAATACTAGAGAGGTTAGACTAATTATGGTGTGTGCAAATGAGGAAACATAATGTGCCTTTCATAATCATGGAGGGAGAATTTGTAAGTGACATCTGAAATGCTGATAATATAATTTCGTGAAAATCGAAGGGCAATAACCTGCATAACTGGCACGATTCCAATTACATTAAAAACTAAGGCATCCTCATGGAAAACGAATATAGATTTGTTAATGATTGTATGTAGAATACAGAGAAGTCATTTCTTCCAAATAGCCTTTAAAATTTCTTTGGGGGGAGCCTTCATTCCTTTCACAAAAATAAACTATAAAGCCAAAATATAAATGTGAGATTATTAGGTTAAATAAGTGTAAATTTTGTCTGTGAGGATTGTAAAAGTGAATATATATATATATATAAAAATATATAAATTCCATATATATGTGGATTGATAGTTGACCATTGCATAGCAGGTGCTCGATAAATTCCCCTCTGTCTTTTATTTCCTCTTTTTAATGCTGAACCCTTATAGGAAATCATTCGTCTAGGTATTGCATACAAGAGCCAAATTGACACTGAATAAATTTTAATTTATGTCAACAGAATCAAGATAAAGTGTGCTGGAGAGGGGAAAAAAGCTTTTATGGGCTGAAGCAGCCTCTGAGGTGACTTTTAAACTCTAGTTCTTCTCTGATTTTGTAACCTACTCCAGCATGGTTCAATTAAGTGCAGCATAATTAAGGGAATAAGAGTCACATCTAAATTCACAATAGTGTATGTGTTTACATGTTCTCAGGGCTAATTGCTGTTCCTGAACATCATTTAATGTGCCAACGCTCTTTAAGGAGGGCTTATAACTTCACATGTGAACTTTTCTCATTAGGATGGAATCAAATTAGTACAGAGTCCCCTTGATCTAAACTTATAGACATAAAGATTTGAGAACAAGTCAACATTCTTCATTATAAGGTAGAAATAAAACCAAGTTGCATTGGACATGTTTCCTTTTTCTTTGTTTCTAAAGTTGGAAACTTTTGTTACTTATTGTTCCGTCAGACTTTTCTTTTCTTTTTTTTTTAAAGAAAACATTTGTCTTGGCTTTTGTTTAACATGTTTTATTTGTGCTGAATTTATTCCCACCTCTTCTCCACACAGCATTTTGTATTCTTAGTAAAGCCTGCCTCAATGTACCAATTATCAGCCTTTAAGATGAAACCAAGCCAGAGATTATACAAATGAAAGGAACAAAAATAACAGCATTTTGTATAAACAAGGGCAGAGAGACAATTTGTTCTAGTCAAAGACAAATAAAGTTAAATTCTACCCAAATTACCACGTGTCAAGCTAATCAAGGAAGAGTTGTTTCTCTAATGCTATTGTGCAAAAATAATGGAAATGACATTTTCTAAAATTTGGCAGAAGTAATTTTTTAAAAGATAGGCCCACAAACTTTTGAATGTTTCAGCTCACCCTAAGAGCTACTTGTAGTGTGTGCTCAGCTGTAATAATTGGGCAGCATAGCTTCAAAAATGTGTTTTTTCTGCTTGAGAGACTCAGGGACATCCCTTGGGGTTCAAAAGTAAACCTGGGTAAGTTAAAGGACATCCTAAATCCCTGAGGCTAGTCTTCTGAGAATCATTCTATAATATGTTTCATTTGGTTGTCTATTTTGATATATACCTTCATATTATTCATCAAAATGCTCATTCTGAAATCCACTTACCTATCCCATTTTCTTGCATATTTATTGTACAAGAAATGTCTTGGCAATGAAACAACTTTCTCAAAAGAAAATTCATCTAACTGTTATTCAGAGATTAATTTAGGCTTTTATTGGGGCAGTTCTTTAGGTAGGGAGATAGAATAGAGATGAATAACACATGAATTCTTTTTGTCCTTCATCTTATTTCTTTCTGAGGTCAATATTGCTTAAGGTTATAAAATGAAAATTCTACAAATCACAATCATGTAACTGTCAGGCATCTTATTAAATTCCATTCAATTCTATGCCAATTCTTAAGGGACAATTACTATCTTCCAATTTGAGCAAAGATTGAATAAAAACTGATCAAAAATTTATAGAATTGAAATTTGATCTGCCATTACTGGAGAGAAAACCAGGCCAAGAAGTTTAGCCTAACATGCAGTGTGGAACTCTGGAATGCTTGTGAACAGAGTGGTGACATGATTAAATTTGGCAGTGACACACAACATTGATTCTTTTTTTCTTTAGTATAAAAGCATAAAAACTATTGTACCAAATCAAAACATTCAATCTTAGAAAGTTGAATCAGTAGCAGGCAGTGATCACAAAATACTTCTGTTATCCTCTACCGTTCCCTGGAGTTAAGAAACTCGTTCTGGCTGCTGGTCTCTGAGCAGTATGTGTCACATTTTTCACGAAGTCAGAAAAGAACCTCCATTCCTTCACCCTCTTGGTCCTAGTGTTGGAGGCCATTGGCTTGAGCTGGTGGATCATGAGATGAAGCTGTTAGTAGCAACCACAAAGAGGAGAGGTCCCTTAGAGCAGGACCCAAGAGACAAAACTTTGTCAAATTATTCTGCTGATGATATTCCATAGTGGTCTAGTTTGTCTGAAGTTCCAAGTTGTGTTGGAAATGTTTTCCCTTCTTAACCATTTCAGTCCCAGATGAGTAAGTACAATGAAAGATACCTAGGCTCACTGTAGTAGGAGAAAGGCAAACTCAGAGTCACAATGACAAATATCACATTTTCTCCCATATGTGGAGTCTAAATATCTGCCATCTATTTCTTCCTCTCTCTCTCTCTCTGTTATGTATGTATCTATGTATCTATATCTATCTAGATATTCTCTCCATCTCTATCATCTATTATCTATCAATTTATCTATCTATCTATCTATCTATCTATCTATCTATCTATCTATCTATCTATCCATCTATGTATCTACGTATCTATCTATGTATTTATCTATCTCTATCATCTACCTTTCTAATCCATCTATCATCTATTTTGATAATCTCTCTCTGTCTCTCTGTCTCTGTCTCTCTGTCTCTCTCCATCTCCTGGAAGTGACTAGAAGTTGGGGACAAGGGTGCAAGAGAGGATAAGGAGAAAAGACACGATCAAAGTTTGTGATATACACATGTGAAAATGTCATACTGAAATTATTTACATAATGAATATGGTATGTTAATGAAAATACTAATAGGTTCCCAAAAGGAAAGAAAGGCAAATTAAAATAGAATAGTTTCTATCACATTGAAAAAAACTAGAATTTCAGAAAGTACAAATTTTGATAAAGTTGTCAGTGAACAAATCGTTCTTGTACTCCTGGCAGAGAGATACAAAATAATTTGGAGAGCAAATTGGAAATTTGTAATGAAATTAAGAATGAAATGGTCTTTCAATGAACAATTCCTGCTTTGAGTCATATTCCCTATTAAAATATCACATAGGAAAAAGAATTCTACATTAAAACTATCTTATAGGGACAGGGAATATTGCTCAGTGGTAGAGGGCTTGCCTGGCATTTGTTGAAACTTTGGGTTCAGTTCTCAATATCATTAAAAGTCATGCAGTTCCATGAAGAGATTGTGCCCAAGATTATCACACTTCCTCTTCTACTAAGACACTTGTGTGCTGAACTTTGGATTTCATGTCACAGCGTAGTTGAAGTAGCAAATGATGTCGGGTGATCCATGTGTCCATTTCTAGCAAAATAAGTAAACTATTTACCTGTGAATTTTGATGGTTTAGTTATCTTATTTATTATTTTTATTATGTGTATGAGTATATTGCTTGCATGTACGTAAGTGCACCTTTGTCATGCAGTGTGCATGGAGGTCAGAAGAGGGCGTCGGATCCTCTGGAACTGGAGTTACGGATGGTGGTTAGCTATCATGTTGGTGCTAGGAGTTGAACCTAGGTCCCCTGCAAGAGCAGTCCAGTAATCTTAACTGCTGAGCCATCTTTCCAGCCCAAATTTGAATAGTTTCAAATGCACAGTCTAGACTTGTAAATTAAGGAACTACAGACAATCAACATGGTGGTAAACTGAAAACTATAAGCACAGACATATATAACATCATGTCCTTATTGGTTTGTTTTGTTTCTGAGACAGGGTCTCCCTGTAGCCCCAGCTGGCCTGGTCACTAGGTAGACCAGGCTGGCCTCAATTTGCTGTCTCTGCCTCCCAAGTGTTGGCATTAAAAATGTGTGCCACTGTTCCCAACATACACTCTAAGTTTACATAAATATCAAGACTGAGGAAGGCGAAGGAAAGAAAATGGACACTGATGTCAAAGAGAAAAATTAAAATACAATAAATGGAAGAGCTTTTCACAGAACAATTGAGGAGTGTTTGGTAACAAAAGTCTCTTTTTTTTGGTAAGGAATAAAACTTACCTTCCCACTTCAAATTCTACTTTGCGAAACGTCCATGCTAATATTCTGCTGAGTGTCTCCCTATACTGGGCTCAAGAAGCACATTAAATTGACCTTTGAGTAAACCTATGCTACCCAATTCAAGGGACATTGTGGCTTTGGTCAGAGTTTCACAAAACATCAGTTGGCAACTTTCTTAAAGATCATCTAGTCTAATAGCTCCATTTTACCCAACTTACTGAAAGAGTAGATGCCACTTTATCCAAAAGAAAGCTTCAAGAGTCAGGGTCGACTTTGTGAATAAGATCTTAGTCTCTCTCATCAGCATGCTTTCCGTTATCCTGCATCACACATGAGAGTGTGGTGTCTGAAGGAGACCAAAATAAACATGATCAGTCTGAATATTAGACTAATTCATGTAATGCCAATTATGCCTGCCACTTGAAAAACATATTTTAAGATGATTTTTCAAGTACTCAGGCAACATTTACAGAGCACAAACTATGATGATATTACAGACTGAGTTGTTGATTACAAACAGGGTGAGTGTTGGGCTGTATGTGATTTGTTTAAAGAATCAGTAGGATGCATTGATGTGGAAACACAGTCCACTGTCTGGCTCTGTTCATCCTTACTTTTGATCCTTACTCTCAGATAGAAGGAATCTCTTTGCTTTTAATTCAGCTTTGAATATTACTTTAAAATTAGTATTTTTAATTTTTAATTTTTTGTTAGCATATAAAGTAACAAGTTTTCTATGGCAGCAACATGCTGAGTTTTGTTAGCCTCTCTTCAGTTCCTCTTCCCTAGCTCAGTCTCTTTCTCTGCTAATAGTCCTCCACTCCTCATCTTCTGCTTTCTTCCTTCATAATACATATGTTCTAGTGCCACCCCAGGCTCTTTCCCTAAAGCCACTTTTTCATCCACATCATGGGCCTCTTTCTAGTGTTCTGGTCCATACCCATCCTATTCCCACATATGAAAAATTAGAAGCAAGGATCCACATTGAGAGAAAACATGCAGTATTTGTCTTTCTGAACCTAGGTAACTTCATTCACTATAATATTTCCTAGTTCATTCTGTTTTACTGCAAATTTCGTCTTCCTTTATAGCTGAATAAAATACCATTGTGAGTCAGGCATGGTGGTACATGCCTTTAATCTCAGCATTTGGGAGGTAGAGGCAGGCAGATCTCTGTGAAATCCACAACAGCTTGGTCTACCTAGCGTGGTGTTCCAAGCCAGCTTGGGCAACAGTCAGATCCTGTTTCAAAAAGAAAAAAAAAAAAAACAACAAAAAATGCAAACAAAACAAACAAAATTCCATTGTGTATATGTACCACATTTTCATTATCCAATTATCAGTTGATGGGGATTTAATTTGATTCTAATTTCCAGCTATTGTGAATAGAATAGAGGTGAACATGGACGAGCCAATATTTCTGTGATAGGGTAGAGTCCTTTGGGTATATACCCTAGAGTGGTATAACTGGGACATAGGGAGAAAGTACTCCAATCCTTCACCCATTAGCTTTTTCAAGAAATTGTTTTTCATATAATGAGTGAGTTTTTTTTTGGTTACATGTTTTAAAGGAAAAGCGTTCTGAAGCCACTCAGAAGTGGTTGGTTGCTCCTATGACATCTGTGCCACTATTGTACTCATGGGTGTATCTTGTCAGGTCAGTCATTGTTGTAGCTCATTAAGGCCTACTTCACAAGATGGAGCCCATACCTGGCACATTTATCATGGATAATAACCTGTGTTTAGACAGGTGACAGGCCATAGGAGAGAAACTACTTCTATTATTCTGCCAAATAAATACAGAATTAAGCTGACTCTTAAGGACCTATTGTTATACCTGTAGACGAGCACATCTCAGACCTCTCACCAGAAAAGGTTTTTCTTACAGGAAATGGCAATTAACGCAGAGAGGAACAACCAGTCACATGCAGAGAATGAGACTGTGGAATGCTCAGCCCTAAATGAGACACCTATATCATATTCTCTCTTCCAAGACTCAGGGTCGTTGTTGAAGAGGGAGCAGAAATACTGTAGGAGCCAGATGTAGTAGATGAATACAAGGAAATTGTATTCAAATTCAAGCACTATGAACCAACAGTGCTTGTAACAGCATGCACAAGAGTTGTGCACACCCAAGTCCGACAAAAATCCCAGCATTTATGGGGGATGTGTATAGGAAGCCCTGGCCCTAGCTGAGGCTCTTTGGGCAATTGGTAGCTGCTGGAAGAGGGTGAGTCGATTTTTACATCTGGTAGGTTGACCACACTCCAAAGGATGGAACCACACCCAAGAGCATTTGGGGGACACAAATTAGTCCTGACAGGCCTTAAAAAAGAAAAATAACAATACAGGACGTGAAGTTGGGAGAGATAGTAAGGTGGGTGTGCAGATGGGGGAGAGGGCCTGAATATGATCAAAATACAATATATAAAATTCTCTAAGAATCAATAAAAATATTTTAAAAAGAAAAACAATGCTCCATTTATATTTTCTTTGTATTTGTTGACAATTATAAAAACCTAGTCCACACGTATTAGGATTCTCTAGAGAAGCAGAAGTAATAGGACAGCTAGTTGGATAAAGAGATAAGAGCTGGTTTATTAAGGGTATTGGCTAATGTCTTAATGGAGACTGACAAGACCTATCCCTATGTGTTCTGAAAGATAAACAGAGAAGCTGGTAGCAGGACTCAGGCCATCTGAAGTCCCAAGAACTAAGGGTATAGTCATTGTTTCAAGACCCAGAGTCTGAAAACTGATAAAACTGGAATTCTGATGTCCAAGGACAGGAAAAGATAAGAGTCAAGACTGGAGAGGAGAGAAGGGGGGAGGGAAGAGGAGGGCAGAAAAGAGTGGAGAAGAGACAGAGAGAGAATTGCTCATGTTTCCTCTTTTTTTTGTTCTATCCAGGCTGTCAGCCACCTGGATGTTGTTTGTACACAAGGGCTGATCTTCCTTCCTGGGCCCACTGATTCAAGAGCCATTATTGGCCAGAAATACTTTCACAGAGACACCCAGAAACGCTGCTTTAGCAGATATCTTGTTATCCCTTAATAAGCTGACACCTATAATTATTCATCACAACAATTTGAGAGTGAGGAAGACTTCTGATTCTGGCTAAAGCAGACCAGATTTGTCCTTTCACCTACAGGATATCGAACATCAGTCTGGGAAGAATAATGAGCCACGGCAGAGAAATGAACTGGTTGTTCAAGTTCTGAGGCTGCTGCAGGAAGCCAGGGTGATGCACAGAGAATACAGGGAGATTGAGGCGAAGGACTACAGAAGAGAAAGCCACATCAAGAAAGAACTCTGAAAGTATTAAGAGAATCTTCCTCAGATATTCAGCTAAGTCCTGACTGGTGTATACAGATGAAGAAATTATCCGACATGAGGAACAGAACTACTTGCAAAGATTAGTGGGGACACAGTATTAGGGATGCTGCCTGTTCCGCGAAACAGACCGGAAAAGCGTGTGCTTCATGGTGCATTTGGCAGAGTTCATAGAAGAGTCTTACTTTTGGAGTGAGTGCTAGCCATCTCTGGATGGAGCATTGCTACAGAGTCATTTAATATATAGCTGTAGAAAGATGCAAAAAGCTCAGATTGTTTCAAATAGTTTACATTCAAGAGCAGTGCTCAAGAATATTTGTGAGGAATTCACAAATATCTAGCACTCAGCATGATAAACTCTTAAAATCTCGTATTCAACAAAAACTTATAGGACCTACAAATAATCAGGAAAATACTATTCATAATGAGGAATAAAAATCAACCAGGAGTTGATAGATATCAGAATGGTCATAATAGGACATTAAAACAGTTACAATTCTATAATATATGTTACAAAGTTAATTGGACACATCCTCAGCCCCCCACTGTGTATGTAAAAACTGACAGACTGATTCTAAAACTTATATGGTAATATAAAAGACCTAGAATGACTGAAACTTCTTTGACAAAGAATAAAGTTGGAGGACTCACATGACTGGACTTTAAGACTTAATATAAAGCTGGATAATCAAGACAGCATAGTGATGTGTAATGATTCCTCAAGTGTACTGAGATGTCAAAACCAATCAGA
The DNA here is from genome assembly GCA_035773235.1 of Eospalax fontanierii. NCBI lineage: Eukaryota > Metazoa > Chordata > Mammalia > Rodentia > Spalacidae > Eospalax > Eospalax fontanierii. The sequence goes on from CM069552.1 coordinate 17,516,561, forward strand.
CCATGCACTTTATAAATATGTGCAGTTTATTGTGTGTCAATTACACCTCAGTAAAGCTGTTAAAAGTGATTACTGCAGAGAGATCACGGACTTCAAGTAATGTCAATAATGCCAGGAAAAAAGCAAATACAAGAATATGACAGAGCCACACTTCTCCCAGCGCAAGCTTGGGACACATAGCAAAGTTAAAAATAAGCCGTTCAAGTCAAATAGCACTTACTTAGACAGCAAAAATGAAAAGAAAAACTCTAGGAAATGATTTGATGTGCGGATTGAAGACCAACTATTAAAATACCACATTCTGTTTATTTTGCCTTGAGGTATTGATTAAGGCTTGCAGGAAATCATCACCCATAGCAAGATATTAGAAATGACATGTCCATAACACGGAATGAACCTTAAGCAATTGGTAAATGAGCATCGGGACTTCCTGAGACAATCATGCTCTCCTTCCTTTGCCTCATTTAAAGACCTCTGTGTTTTGGGAGGCAGCTCATTTAGCTATGCTGACCACTAAAACCTACTTTTAAAATAAGCTGAACTAAAAGTCAGTCCTTCAAATCACTGTGACAAATTCTTAGTAATGATAATAAGTAAGACTACTGGTTCTATCAATACATAAAACAACTATTTTAAAAATATGGTTTATTTCATGTTTATCTTTTATTTTTGAAATACCTCTTTAATGTATTTACAACATATATAAATACAATTGTATACACAAATACTTATAAATGAGTATTCATGCATTACCAAGGAATTCAAAATAGAAACAAATCTCTTGGGAACATTTAAGAAGCCTGTAGAGTGTCTGACTGAACAAGGCTGAATTCATAGAGAATTTATGAGTGTGTTTCTTGCAATTCACCCTACAGGGCTAGTTCAAGTTTGAGCTTAATGATATTGGAACCTAATAGTCCTGAAAAATGTAGCATTTGGACATATTCTATTTTGTATTTTATAGAAAAGTTGTTGAGATGGTGACCTACAACTATTTACACTAAACCTAAAACGATTTCAAACTGTGGAGAAAATACTGGAAAGTTTTTCTAGTCTACTAGTCTACTAGAACACGGAATTAAGATTATGTTTCTGTATTTCCAATCCATATTATTATTGAGAACAGGGGAAACTTTTCTCAAGCTCTTTACTATTGAGCAATACTCCCAGCCCTTTAGTCAAAGCTTTAAAAGAATGAAAGAGTGATAGAAAAACAGAGCTTACTAAGGAACTGCAGGGGCCAAACAGAAAAATTATTGCAGTTTATGTTGTGATTGAGGACATGTTTTTACTTGCTGTTAAGTTTTTTAAAAAGGCAGTACTGTATAATGATTATAATTTCAAGTACCTAACACACACACACACACACACACACACACACACACACGCGTACATACATACGTTGTTGAAGTGCTGGGAACTGAATTTAGGCCCTCACACATGTTAGGCAAGTGTTCTACAACTGTGCTCCATTCCTAGCTTCTAAATGTAATTTTGGTTTGTCTCTCAGGTTTTGTTTTCAAACAGATATCAGTTGTCTTTGAGATACAGATTACATATTATCATGCTTGTGCTCTTCAAAAATTTTCTGTATGTGTGTCTTTTTGAGACAGGGTTTCCGTGTAGCCCTGGTTGGCCTGGAACTTACTATGTAGATCAGGCTGGCCTCAATCTCACAGAGATTTGCCTGCCTCTGCCTCCTGAGTGTTGGGAATAAAGGCATGTGCCACCACACCTAGCTTGCTCTTCAAATTTACGTACTTTACAAAAATGTATATGATCTTGTTTTTTTTACAAATCTGCAGACTGAGACTGAAGAGATGGCTTAGCAGTTAAGAGTACTGGCTGCTCTTCCAGAGGACAAGGCTTCAATTCCCAGCATATTCATGGTGGCTAACATCTGTAACTCCAGTTTCAGGGGATCTGACACTCTCTTCTGGCCTCTGTGGGCACTGCATCACATGTAGTCAGTACACTCATACACATAAAATAAAAATAAAAAATAAATATAAATAAAAGTCCCTAGACAAAGATATCCAGGGAACTGCATAAATCTTTCCTTGTTTTCATCTTCTATAAAATCAATTGAACATATTTTTTAAAATTCACAAAGTAGAATGTTTTAAAAGTTTATTTCAGCCCATCATTGAGGAGGGGGTATAAAAAATATGATATAGTTCCTGACAACTCTTCTTGAAATCTTGGTACTACTTTGACATCTGAACATAGACCAGATTGGAGTGATAAAAATTTTGTTAAAATATTTTCTTTCCTCTTAAGGATTATTTTAATAGGTAACAACATGTGTATCTGGAAAAAAAATACAAAAATGTGTCCCATGAAAGTGAAGTTTTCCCCTGTTTCATCTGCTTTCCCAGGACTGTTCACAGAGGCAAGAATCTACCAGTGTCTTGGGTTTTTAAGAGTTGTTTTATGTAAATGCAACCATGTAAATGTATACATTACCCTTTATGCAAATGGTTGTAAATCATCCACATTTTTGGTATCTTTTTGTTTTTACTTGTTCAATGGCATATCTTAAAATTATAGAATATGTGTTTTTATGTGATAGTAAGTTTTGGGGGTCTGTTTGAGACAAAGTCTCCTGTAGCCCTAGGTGGCTTGGAATTTGTTATGTAGACCAGAGCTAACCTCGGTGTTACAGAGATTCACCTATCTAGGGAACGCTGAGATTAAAGGTATGTTCCTCCATGCCCAGTGTGACAGCATTTTTTATTTATCTATAATTTTATTAGTTTTTGACAATTTCATACATGTACACAGTGTGTTTTGATCATATTCATCCACATGACTGTCTCTTATTTCTTTCCCACTCCTGCTGACCCCCTTCCTCCTCCCAACTAGTCCCTCTTTATTGGGTAACGTTTTTTTTTTTTTTCCTGGTGAAATATGAACAAACATCTACACACCCAAGACAGGGCCCTGACAACAGCCCAAGGAAACAATTACATCAAAGTCAGGCTTGATGAGCCAATGAGTCTATCGGGGTTCCTGTCAGAAGCATGAGTGAGGAGCTATTTACAGGAGCATTGGTGACACAAATGCAGATGTATCACTGAAAGCCAAGCCCAGCCTGGTTTGTGTCTCCGGAACTCCCGAATGATTTGCAGGCAGCTTGGTAGGTTGGAAAGTCTTCTCTCCCCAGCAATTGTTTAAGACTTGTAAAGCCTGATCTTTAGTTTCAGATGAAGAAATGACAGCACTGGACAGCGATACAATGAAGATATTCTGTGTAAGTTATTCTTTGCACCTTTGTAAGTTGTTGTTTTATTTTTTTCTCATTATAAAATATTTTCCTACATAATCTTAAGGGGGGAGTTGACATGTAAATTCTTTGTTCTCCTTTACCATGCTTTCAAAATTGTCATAACAGGATGCTTGACTTCCTCTCGCTTTTTCTCACTCCTCCCCTTCCTCTCTTTCCCATCCTTCCTTAGTCCTTCTTCTCCCTCCTCCCCCTCCCCTCTCTGCCTTCCTTATTTTCCTGTTCCTCTTCACCCTTCTCCTACCCTCTCTAATGGCATTTTCCAGGTCTAAAGGATAGCCAATAAGCTATACTTTGCTAAGGTGCATGATAAGCTTTGATGTGTGATAGGCCCATGCAATCATCACACCGTTGTGATAGTAAACATGTCCATCATCCTCAAGTCTTAGCTTCTGCTCCTTGTCTTCAGGCAACCACTGAGTTACTTTCTATTAGGATAGTTTACATCTGAAAAATAATTTTATCCCGTCTCCTAGGATCCACTCTCTTGAGCTTCTTCCTCCTCTTTACCCGCATGGCACTTCCTGTATAAACCTTCCTCTTCTCCTCCCAGTTAAATGCTCCCATTTTATTCATCTTGCCCTTGGTAGCACTTGTCCCCCACTAGCCCTCTCTTTCAGGCCCCTTCTTTCTCTCTACCTACATGATTTCCTTTCATTTTCCTGGCTCTTGTAGTTAGTTATATCAAGTTATATACTTACAAGGATTTGATGCAAAGATCCACAAATGAGGGCAGCATATGTCATTTGTTTTTCTGAGTCTGTGTTAGTTCACTTTGTATAGCAGTTTCTAGTTCCGTCCATTTGCCTGCAAGTTTCCATGAAAACTCAGTCTGATAGAAACCATCATAGCTGCTGGAGAGATGGTTCAGTGGTTAAGATTACTGGTTGCTCTTGCAGAGGATGCAGGTTTGATTCCCATCACCCACGTGGCAACTAACAACCTTCCTAACTCCAGTTCCAGGGAATCGGGAATCCAATGCCCTCTTCTGACCTCCGTGGACTCTGTATAATACAGGTGTACTTACATACATGCAAGCGACACATACTCATACACACTAAATAAAATGTAAATATATATAAATAAAATATATACAACAAAAACTCGTAGAATTGGGGAAATGGGCAGGAAGTTACAACTTTGGTAAGGAAACTATTGGCAGCTGATCACTGTTGGGTGAGGGAGTTAGGCTACACAGTCTGAACAGGCTCCAGTGGATGAATTCACAAACATGGCTGCATAAGCCTTAACATAAATGACAAAATGCATGAAGTCCTGTGGATGGGCTCTGGGGGTGTAGAGATAGAGAAGGGAGGCATAAATATGATTAAGATGCATGAAATCCACAAAAATTCAATAAAAGTATTAAAAATAGTTCTATTAATGGAATTATTTATATAACAGATAGCATTTGGAATTTGGTTTCTTTCATTTAGCATAATTTGAAATTCAACCAGACTTATTTCCTAAGTCAGGTTGACAATTTATTTCCTTATATTGTAGAGTGGTATTCCATTATAGAACAATGTAATTTGGTCATCTGATTATTTGTTGGTGAACTTTTGGGAAGTTTCCATTTGGGAACAATTATATATATTTGCTATGAAAATTTATGTACAAAATATATAACACTTACCTTTGTGGCACTATATTTATTATTTTCTTAGAGACAGGGTCTCACAGTGTAGCCCAGGCTGGCTTCAAACTCACAGTAATCTTCTCTCTGAATGCTGGAATTATATGTGCTACCATGCCTAACTCATATTTAACTTTTATAAAGTTGCCAAATCCTTTGCAGAGTGATTCTACCATTTCACACTGTCATCGATGATGTGTAGAAATTCCAGCTTGGCCACTTTCTTAACAATGCTTTACATGACTATTTAAATTAAATTATAAGTCGTTTACCATAGTGAATAGAAGCATATATTTATGGCTCATGTTGCATTTTCCTAGTGATCGATGCTGAACATAGTTCAGTCTCAGTTCAAATCTTTTGGTCTTTGCTTTTGAAAACAGGGTTGTTTGATTTCTTGTTAAATTTTGAGAGTTCTTTAGCAAGTATAGGCTTTGTGAATATTTTCCTTTCCTCTGCTGCCTATTTTTTCACTGCCTTTTAAAAATTATTTTATTGTTTTATGTGTATGAGTATATTGCTTACATGCTTGTAAGTACACTCATGTTGTGCAATGCTTGTGGAGGACAGAAGAAGGTGTCAGATTCCTTTGGAACTGGAGTTACAGAGGATTGTTAGTGACTATGTGGGTGCCTGGAATTGAACTCGGGTCCTCTGCAAGAGCAGCCAGTACCCTTAGCCACTGAGCCATCTCTCTAACCCCTCACTGTCTTAAGAGTATCTTTTAAGAACAACTTCTATAATTCAATGAAATCTAACATCAATTTATTTGTTTATGGGTCATGATTTTAGTGTTATATCTAAGAAATATTGCCTAGGGCTAAAGAGATAGCTCAGTGGTTAAGAGTATTGGCCACTCATCCAGAAGGCCTAGGTTAAGTTCCTAGTACATACATGGCAGCCAACAACTGTCTGTAAGTCCAGTTCCAGGGGATCTGATGCTCCTTTCTGACCTCCACGGGTACTGTATTCTTGGGAGCACTTGCATACATGCAGACAAAATACTCATACACATAAAACAACAACAACAACAACAACAACAAAAAATCCCCAAATTAAAAAAGAAATCTTTGCCTAACCTAAGTCACAGAAGTTTTATGCTATGTTGACTCCAAAAGTTATTTATATATTTTAGATTTTACAATTGTATCAATCAATGACTCATTTTGAATTAATTTTTATATGTGTTATAATCTTTTCCTTTCTGCACCTGGATGTTCAATTGTTTCAGTGCAATTTGTTTAAAAGATTATTCTTTTCCACTGATTTATCTTTGTGCCTTTGCTGAAGATCAGTCATCTTTGTGTGTTTGGGCTTCTTTTTGGACTCTGTTCTGTTACATCTATCTATTTCTTTTAAAATTGATTATTTTTATTTTATGTGTATGAATGTATTGCCTGTATGTATATAAATAAGTGCACTCATGTCTTACAGTACCCTCAGAGGTCAGGAGAGGGCCTTAGTTTCCCCTGGAAATGGAGTTACGGTTGTTAGCTGCCATACAGATGCTGGGAATTGAACCTGGGTCTTCTGCAAGAGCAGTGAGGATTCTTAACAGATGAGTCATCTCTCCAGTCCCAATCTATTTTTTTATCTTTATGAGAATAAATCTCTTCCATCCCTCCCTCCCTCTATCTGTCCCTTTTTTTCGTTTTTGGAAACAGAGCCTCACTATGTAGGCCAGATTAGCTTCAAGCTCGAGATCATGACCCTTCACAATAAACATGAAAGAAACCATTGAGGCTGTAGTTTAGTCAGTCAGCACGGTCACAGATGATAGTTGAGAACAGGGCAGGAAGTAGTGGTCACTTTTCCTCCATTTTTCTCAAGTGTCTCTAAAGTTGAGTCAGAAGAGTAAGCATGTCTTTGGAAAAGTGTATTAAGCACATTAGAACTCATGGATGTGTTTTATTTCAGGCCTGCTTGGGAACTAAAAGTAGAACAAAATAAGTTGAGCCTCCCAGGGTGCTTAGCATCTGTACAACATGCAATTTAGCACTTGGATATATGTTTCCATGTGTTACTTGCAAATTGTATCATCTGTTTTAGCCTTGTCACTCTGAGGGGAAAGGATCATGTTATATTGGTTCAATTAATATGATATGGCTTCCCATAGGATGGTTATGGTTGGGGGAGGCAGGGGGTAAGAGAGGGTTGATGCAAAATCAGCATGTTTCTGGCAATTATATTAACCAGTTTGCACTTAGAAAGAATATAATTGGAACATCTTTCTGGAGGGCAATCTGGAAAAACGTATAAACAAATCAAAGGTTTTCTATTTTATTTAAGAAAGTATGTGAAAGAAATGGCCAGGGCAAAGATGCCTTCTTTAACAAGGATATTCACTGAACTGATTTTTCATAATAGTTAAAAAAAAGCTTGTCAACAAGCAAGTTGACAACAAGAAAACAGACTTATTATGAAGTATTCTCTAACAGTAAAGCTATGATACAGAGGTATGCTTTTTGATGTGAAATGACAGCTAAAGTATTTTAGGTGAAAATATGGAGAAAGGCAAAGTGTAACTCCAGGTTTGGGAAATAAAGCTTTGTGTGTGTGAGAACGGAAGAGGAAAACAAAGATATTTGGCTATTTATAAATTTTAAAATGCTGGTTATTTCTTTGTAATACAATTATGAGTAGATTTCTCTTTATCTTTATACACTTTTGTATCATCTAAGTATATCACAATGAACATACATCATGAATATAAAATGACTGGGAAAATAGCTACTTCTACTTTGGAAAATAAAGAAATTTAGGTAAGCAAGCTGCTGAGGGGACTGACTTAAAGAGTAAAAAGATTTATGAGGTGAAGCTAAGAACACTTGGGGCCAGTCCAGAAGAAAGTGTTTCTGGCATTGTGCCTGACATATGGTAGATAAAAGATAGTAAGTGTTTATTATGGGCTGAATTGCATCCTCCACAAAACCTATGCATTGAAGTCTCAACCTTCAGCACCTCAGAATGTAATAGTATTGGAAGATAATGTCTTTTAAAGAGACAATTAGGTTAAAATATGACAGTTGGGGTGGGCTGCTCCCCGTTCCCCAGCATGATAGGTGTTCTTCTAAGAAGAGGAAAAGACTCCAGAGACACACATAGACCATGTGAACAAGAAGGTGACCATGCTGAGCAAGCTGAGGATGCTACCGAGAGGTCTCAGGGAAAGCCACATCTATTGACACCCTGACCTTGGATCCATAGTCTTCAGAATGGGAAGAAAATATATTTTGGCTGTTAAGCTACTCTACCATTTGGTCATGTCAGTCCTAACAAACTAGGACAGTAGTCAGAAAATGATGGTTGCTTTTATTGATAGAAATTGTCTAATGCCATTGCACTAAGCACTCTGCATATTTTCTCATTCTTCATGTAATCTTATGAATTACATGCTGTAGCTCGTGCTCTTGTTAAAAATTAGTTAACTGAGGCTTAGGGATCTTGATTTAAAAATTATTGATTATTTATATTTTATGTGTATGAGTGTATTGCCTGAATGTTTATAAATGCATCTGTGTCATGAAATAGCCATAGAGGTCAGAAGAGTTACAGATGGTTGTTAGGCTGCCATGTGGTTGTTGGAATTCAAACCCAGCTCCTCTGCAAAGAGCAGTCAGTATTCTTCACTGTTGAGCCATTTCTCCAGCTCCCTTGATTTTTATTTTTTGAGATTGAGACAAGTCCAGGCAAGAGCGACCTTGTCTCAGAAAGGTGGAGGGAGGCTTGTTTTGGAGAGATGGCTGAGCAGTTAAGAATACCAAATACTCTTGCAGAGGACTTGGGTTTAATTCCCAGCACCCACATGGCAGCCAACAACTCTGCCCATAACTCTAGTTCCAGGGCATCTGACACCCTGTTCTGACCTCCTTGGGCACTGCATGACAGGGATGCACTTACATACATGCAGGCAATACACTCATACACATAAAATAAAAGTAATAAAATATTAAAAATATTCTCAGCTTTTACCCTATTTCTACTCGAGGACAACATAATATTTTACTGTTAGGTTCCGTTTCCTTGTGTATGTGAAAGTCACTCTGTGTTGCTATTATTTCATGATGGTAGGACTTGGTATGTGATTCTCTTGAGTTGAAAGGCTACTATATTCTCCAGTATCATCTGCAGTCTCGGCCACCATTTCTACTTACTGACATTGTGCACATCTGTCCTTCGTCACTTTGTATAACAAACACTCATTTGTGTCCTTCCCGAATACATTGTGATATCTTTAGCACAATGACTATGTCGTGTTTATTTTTATATCTCTAGAACTTTACAGCATGTGTACAGCAGGTACCAGATCTGTTGCAGCGGAACCATCTCTAGCTCACCTGTTTGACTACTGGAGATGGAGAATTAGCATTCCATTCCGCTGAATTTCCTTTAAACAATGAAAGTAATATTTTCATATTAGTTCCTCCAGGGTAAATTTCAACTGAAGAGAAATGGATACACATTGGTGTTAGCAGCTTTTCTTTATTTAAATGATCTATTTCTTTGTTTTTGCTGCTATTTACCATTGTCTTTTTGCACCGACTTAGTTCATAATGCAAATCTCTTCAGTCAATAGATAGGCTTGAAATAGTTAGCTTATGGTATGCTATTTGAATAACTTTTCATCGTTCTGCCTTCCTCCTGCATAATAAGTGCTTGGAAAGGGATTTGAGGGCTTTGTCTGGGGGAGGGGAGCTGTAGAATGGGAGAGCTAACCGGGGAGCAGGAGAGGAAAACGCAGGAATGGTTTCCAGGCCGGAAAGAACAGCCACCTTTGCTCTAAGTGCTAATGGTTTCATTTTCAGGGTGGTTTCTTTACCTGAAGAAAACCTGCATGCGTGCAGGAGGCACGGACATGTAGAACAGGATGGAGGGGCTCTGTGCCCCGCCCAGCCACGTCTGCAAACCCTTCATTCATAACCGCGCAGTTCGTGGATCATTAAGCTCTCCATGACCTTCTCTCCTCCCACTTGGCATCTGTCTCTCCTTGTCTTCCCCTTCGCCAGGGGCCTGGAATTCACCTGTTCAGTCCTCCAGTGTTGCCTCTTCCCAGTTCCCTCCAAATCAGAGCGATTTCTCTTTCCCTTTGTGTTTTTTCTCTTAGTTTTTCACCCACATACTATTCAGCTCACGACATTGTTTGCACAGCTGACTTTACAACCATGGACTTAACTTTTTAAAATCATACTTTATTTTATGTACAGCAATATAATTTAAATATTAAATAACACTATAATAGAATTATTTGATACAGTTTTAAGTAGAAGAAAAAAGGAGACAAATTTCAGATTACAAAATAAATTTAGCAAGAAGCAATTACTTTTTTTGTTGTTTGATTTTTGAGATAGGGTCTCCTTGTAGCCCCAGCTGCCCTGAAATTCACTATGTAGACCAGGCTGTCCTGCCTTTACCTCCCAAGTGCTGAGATTAAAAGCATGAGACACCATGCTCAGCTCAACAATAATTTTTTCTGAGTGGGTCAATGAGAAAACTGTATTCAGTGGCTAGTCACTATTGCAGTAAATGATCAATGGAATTAAAAGAAATCTCAATGTTCACAATCACTATTTCAAAGAGATAACACACTGAATTCTTGCGGAGTGCAGAAAAGGTCCTTGCTACTTCAAATATGCACAAAGTTGAATTCACATGTCCACTGTGAACAAAAATCCCCAAACTATATACTTTTAAAATACACTTTCTTGCTCTATTCTGTACCCACGTATAGATTTGTTTACAAATGTTCATATATGCATTATAGGCTAAGCTCCACTTATGAGGAAAAACATGCTTGTTTTTGTTTTCTGTGATCAAGTGACCTTGCTTAGTATCACACATTCTAGGTCCATCACTTTTCTTTAGAACTTTGTGGTTTTATTTTTCTTTAGAGCTGAATAATATTCCATTTTATATATGGACCAGATTTTCATTATCTATTCATCAGTTGATGGGCAACTATGTGAATTCTGTTTCCTTGCTACAGTGACTAGATTAGCAGTAAACATGGGCTGCAGATATCTCTATGGCAGGTACAGTCACAGCTTTTAAAAAGTAGACGTCTTGTTTTGGCATCGTCAGCAACTCCATTGGAAATACAAGAAAACAGCTATGGAATTACTGATTGACAAGAAATAGTTATTATTTTTTAACTTATTACCTTATGTAATTCTTCAAAAATGGTCTCCAATGAACAAATAATGGCTTTATTCAAGATTATGATGTAAGGCTGGTGAGATGGTTCAGCAAGTAAGAGTACTTGCTGTCAAGCCTGATGGCCAGCCAGAGTTCAATTCTAGGGACCCACAGGATGGAAAGAAAGAATCAACTTCCATAAGTTGTCCTGTAATCTACACACGTGCCATGGCCATGCCATGATCTCCCCAATAAATAAATAAATGTAATAAAAAATTAAAAAGAATATGATGAAAACATTAATAAATAGATATGGTAGATTGTAACTAAAATACTACCACCATAATTTTACTTGTCTTTCTCTTAGAAATGAAAGTTCTTTATTATGAATTAAGCCAAAACTTCAGTTGGGATCTCAGTGACCAATGTTGGATAGGACTTTTGTATGTTGATTTCTTAGGACGCTTGTGCTAGTTGAGATTGAAAATGTCAGTAATGAAAACCTGACAGAATCTCATTCTTCACGGCAAGAAATGGACCAAGTGTGTACCAAGTCAGGATGTCAGGATGTACCTAGGTGGACAGGATGTCAGGATGTACCTGGGTGGACAGGATGTTAGGATGTAGTTGGGTGGAGATGCTATATTTTGGGCTTGTTTATGAAGTTTGATGATTGACCACTGTGATTATCACTCTTCTGCTCCTTTTTAAAATTGATGTTGAGTCTTGCCATTCAGCCTAAGGTGACCTGGAACTCACCATATAGCCTAGACTGGCCTCAAATTTATGATCTTGCCTCAGTCTCTTGAGTGCTGGGATTTACAGGGGTGTACCGTTGCACCCAGTTTCCATTGCTTCACAAATACTGGCTAGTGGCTGACCAATCTGGTATATTCCTAATGCTTCTAAAACGTATCTCTATGTACTTTTCAACATTATGGGTTTGCTATTTTGGAAGGAGGATGGAATATGTTAGTGGAACTTTTAAACCATCTTGTCCACTAAACCATTTGCTAAATCAAAATGGACAGCAGTGATCTGTATCCATTACAGATGTAAGGAGATCAGACTTTGCCAAAGTGAAAGTTTTGCTTGCACTACTCTGCTCCCTATGACCCAGTTTTTCTATTAGCTTCTCCTTGCATGGAAAATCAGCTATCTAATCTCCTACTGGGTAACTGAATAAACAAACCTACCTTCTACCCTTGGTATTTTAAACGGTGGCTTTTAAGAGCAGGGTCTGACTCTTAAACCTCAAATCCCCTGGAACTGACAAGAATAGAAGGCCCCAAGGCAGGAAAAATGTAATTCTGATGTATGGTCCTACTTGAGGAAAGCTGAACTCAAGTGGTGTTTAGGGAATTGTAAGCCAAACTGTTCCATCTTTAGTACTCAGTCAGGGTTAATGGAAGAAAAATGTCAATGTCAGAATCCTGGCTAAGAAGCAGGTCCCTAAGGTCTGTGCTATGTGTATAATGTTATCTGTTGTGGTCCCTTAGGAGATATGGAATTGACAAAGCTGTAAGAATCAATCTGGTGGGAAGAAACAAGTTGTAGACTAAGAAATAGAAGTCACCAACAAGCCGATTCAATTCAACTGCAGTATTGTGTTCGAAATATGATTATCATGACATTCATCACTGGTGAGTATATGTGCATGTGTATGTGTGCATGTGTTAAGGGCTAATGTATCAAGTTAGTTGCTCCAGACATTCTTCAGTGCAAGTTTATCTACTGAGGTCTAGATAGCCTATCTAGAGTCCCTCTCTCTAAGTAGATCAGGTCTTCCTCACCCAGCAGCTGCCAATATTTCTTGAGCTAACATTAGGGTCTGCTGCCCATTTCCCCAGTTCCATGATGGGTTTTTGTCTTCTTGAGTTTGCATAGGTCTTGAGCATGCCGACCCCATTGCTGTAGCAGAGTTCCAGGACCATATTCCATATGGTAGTGTACCTCCTCCCTGGCTTATACATTATTTTTGCCCCCTCTTCTACAGTGGTCCCAATCCCTGGACCTTTTGTCTTCCCGGTCCTCTGTTGGATGAAGGAACTACATGGATGAGAACTGAGAGAGTCAGTGTTCTCTTTACCCCTTGTTCTATTTCCATGAGCCTTAGGTGTAGAGGTTGCATTGTAGATGTGCCACTTAGGCTTAGGCGATGTCTGTGTGTGACTAGATGTGGTACTCTGTAATAGTTTCTGGTGCAAAAGAAGCTTCTTTGATGAGTGATGACTGGGATATTTGTATGTAAATATAAGGATACATATTTTTCATATAGTAAGAAATTACATTAGTCTAGGGATGGGATAGTCTTGGGGTTTTCTCTAAGATCTAGGACCTCTCCAGCCATGTGTATTTGGCTATGTTTACAGTACTGTACATGAGTTTCCTCCCATTGAACAGGCTTTAAGTCCAATTAGAGAACTGTTGCTTGCCCTCAGGATAAGAGTGCTAATACTGCTTCAATGTCGTATGCTTTGCTGATCATTGATGTGCTTATTTGACCTTGAAGCTGGGGTTGGACCACCGATTAATGTTCTCCCTTAGCAGCATGCATAGTGCTTTCTAAAGCTATGAGAGCTAGCCTTCAGGGGAAGTGGTTTCCAGATCAGCTTCAGCTCCATTGCCTCAAATCCCGTGTCCAGAGTATGTCCTGTCTTGAGCAATAGGATCTTACCTTCAAGTTCTGGGAGGTAATCAAGGCTCTGGCAATTCCCTGTGTAATTTTGGGAGTCTCTTGGACTACCCTGGCCAACAACTCAAATAAAGTTTCTCCTGTCTGGTACTGTTTCTTGTTATGTAGCCTTCACCTATACATATGGACTCATATAGAGATATTGTATGTTTAATTTGTCATTAGGTTGTTGAACTAATATGATTTCTGTTTCTTATACTACTTAGGCATTATTTCTGTCTCTGTCCCTCTCTCCCTGTTTAACACTCCCTCCTGCCTTCCCCATTTAAGTTGTCCCCATTTTCCCCATTTCTCCCTTGATGATACCAGTCTCCTATGGTCCCACCTCTCTTGAGCTCCTTCTTTTTCTTTATCCCTAAAATTCCTTGTACAACCCTCATTTCCTCCTCTCATTTTATCCATCTCTCCTTTAGTAACACCTGTCTCCTACTCTTCTTCTTTCTCAGGTTCCTTTTTTCCCTTTACATCCCTGGTTCATTTCCAGAAAACTAGGAATGATTAACACTTTCAGGAAAGTGGGAGGTTATAAAATTAATCTGCAAAATCAGTAACCTTTCTGTATACCAATAACAAAGAACTGGAGAAAGAGTATGTGGAAGCCTCTCATTTTCAGTAACCCCAAAAAAATATTGGTATAAACCTGACAAAAGATATTAAAGGTCTTTACAATGAAAAATTTAAATTCTTAAAGAAAAAGATTGAGGAAGACACCAGAAGATGGAAGGACCACCCATTCTCATGGATTAGAAGAATTAATATTGTGAAAATGACTATCCTAATAAAAGCAATTCATAGATTTAACATAATATCAGTCAAAATCCCCATGACACTCTTCACAGAATTAGAAAAAATCCAGCCTAACATTAATATGGAAAGACAAAAGACCCCAGATAATCAAAGCAAACCTCACCATAAAGAGCAATGCAGGGGGATTACTATACCAGATTTCAAACTATATTACAGAACTATAGTCTTAAAAACAGCATGGTACTGGCACATAAATAGACCCGTAGACCAGTGGAACATAACTGAAGACCCAAACATGAGCACATGCAATTTCAGCCACCTGATATTTGACAAAGGAGCCACTAACATTCACTGGAGGAAGTGAATGCTGGAAAAACTGGGTCTCCAGCTTAGAAGAATGAAATTGAACCCTTATCTTTCACCCTGCACAAAAGTCAGCTCCAAATGGAGTGCTTCACTCTCCACAGGGGGTCCACTTCATCATTTTCTGTCTTTTGTATGTAACTGTGAGTGTGTATATGAGTGTGTGTATATGTGTGAGAGTATGTGTGTGTGTGAGTGTGTGAGTGTGTGGGTGTGGCTGTGTAAGCGTATGTGTGTGAATGTGTGAATGTGTGTGCATGTGAGAGTATGTGTGTGTGTGTGACTATGTTTCTGTGTGTCACTGTGCATGACTGTGTAAGCGTGGGTGTCTTTTGAATTCTCTCACAGTGAGGCTCGGCGTTTGAACAGATTGGGCGAACAGAGAATGCTCTCTTAGAGAGATTAATTTATTCCGGGTTACTTATAAAGGATTCATTCCTACAGAGAGAGATGGAAATTTCTTCTGGGGGAGCCGCATATTGATCAGAAGTCCCTGGCCCTACATCACACACACCCAAGATGGAGACCCACAACGCTGCTCCCTTGTCTCCTTCCCAGCTTCCTTGCTTTTTCTGCGAGACCCTTCCCCTTATGTCGTGGTTGGTTGGCTGTCAATCACATTTGGAGGCATGTCTCTAAAGGCAGAGAGAAAGAGAGTGAGAGAGAGAGAGAGAGAGAGAGAGAGAGAAACTGCAGATTTGCCCCGCTGTGGGGGTGTGAGTGGCGGTGTGTATATGAGTGTATATGTGTGTGAATGTATGGGCTTGAGTGTGTGTGTGAGCATGTGTGTATGAATATGTAGAGTGTGTCTTTCTGAGCATCTGTGTGTGAATGTGTGAGGTGTGTGCATGTGTGTATGAAGGTGTATGTGAGAATATGTGTGACTATGTAAGAGTGTGTATGTGAATGTGTGTGCATGAGGTGATCAGTGCATGCATGTGAAAGCCAGAGGGAAACTACAATTACTGTTCCTCAGAAGTCAATCGATCACTTTGCCTTTTAGATGTTCACAGGATGAATTTGCCAGCAAGCCCCAGGGATCCCTATTTCTGACTCTCCAGCATTGAGATTACAAGTCTGTCATCACATCAGGATTTTTATTTTGGGTTCTGAGGATCATACTCAGATCCTCATGCTTGTGTGGGAAGTACTTTGCTGACTAATTACTAATGAGGCTGAACACTTTTGAAGATGTTTCTTAGCCATCTTTATTTCTTCTTTGAGAACTCTCTGCTCAGATGCTTAGCCCATCTTTTAACTGGGTCACTTGTTTTCTTCTTTATTTTTTGAGTTCTTTATATATTCTGGCTGTTAACCCTCTGTCAGATGTTTTGCTGTTGAAGATTTTCCCCCCATTCTATGCGTTTTCTCTTTACTTCCTCGGTTGTTTCTTTTGCTGTACAGAGCATTTTAGTTTAAAGAGATTCCACTTGTTGATTGCTGACCATAATTTCTGAGCAATTGATGTCTGATTTAGAAAGTCCTTTCCTACACCTACACCTTGTAAGTTACTGCCAATATTTTCTTTTAACATTTAGTTTTTTGAGTTCTCCAAAATAGTCTGTTAGTAAAACATCAACAATAATTGACACAAAGAAAATGGAGGTTTGGAGATGGTTATTGATTTACCAATGTATGGCATAGACTAGAAAATATTGATCGTGCATTAGTAAAATATTGTCTCAAAACACATTTAAAAATATCATTCGTATTGCATTGATAAAGAAGTCCAAGGAAGAAAGTTACTCATGGTTGAACATTTAATGAGTGAAATTGAGCTCAGATTTCTTTGGCCTAAAAGAAGCTTGCCTCAATTTGTTTTGTCAAAAAACAAAGAAAGGAAAAATCAAATGAATAGAGATGTATTTGAGGAATGGATTAGATCAGAGAAATTTCTTGTGTTTTTACAATGATGCTATATTCAGCATATCTGGTCAAATACTGTATTCAAACTCTGGAGATCACTTTTTTTTGTCAAGGAATAAGGAATGCTTCACAAATCCAGAATTTTCCAGCAGGTGCTGAATAAAATTATCAATTGGTCACTGCTTATTTAACCTTCGTTTATTTATTGGCATCCATTTTCCATCTAAATTATTTTCAGATGTGGTGTTCTTCTATTTGCACAAATTTCAGTAGATTTTTTGCCTTTTCCCAGTAATACAAGTATTTGGTGAAAAACCTGTGAAATTGTGAGTCGGTGTTTCTGAGTACTTTGAAAAGTGACTTGTGTGACTAATTTAGCCACATGAACAAGAGGATGAAGAATCCTGTGTGCTAGTAATATAATTTATATGATGTGTGTTCTGTCAATTGTTTGAATAATTTATCTTACTCAGAATGACAGACCTCATTTAAGTCATATATGTTGTTATCAAGACAAGGCGATGAAGATAAAAAATACTCAAGAGCAGCTCTCTTCATTTAGAAAACAGAGAATTCTGGCTTCATGGGGATGGGAAATTGGAGCTATAGTGATAAAAACTTCTAGAAATATAGCTTTGTATAAATCTTTCCTTGTAAATTTCTGGTATAGTTAAAGCAAGGAAATACATTATCACCCACTGGGGGTTTACGTCACACAACATGCTAACTCTTATTGCAGGGCCCCCTTTTCACCTAAAGAAATAATACTTTTTACTACTGCCAAACCACATATTTCAGTTCTTGCCATTTTAGTATGAGCAAGACACCAAGGAAAGCTCAAATTTTGGTCATAAATGCATGATACAGGTCGTGGTCAGTATTCTCTCAGGCACGTGGGAGGTGAGTGGGTATACCAAATTTCTCTCACTGAATCATCCAGTCTGCTAGTATAATGCCATGTTAAGTTCTCCTAGAGTTGTCCAGTAACACTGTGTTACATTCTCCTAGAAGTTGTCCACAGGTCAGATCAGAATAATGTTGGGTTGGGGAATGAAAACCCAAGGAATCTAGAGCTTGTTTTAAAAGCTTACACATTTCACAGGATATTTGTTGGGAGAAAATGTGATAGATGAAAAATGCATATTAAGCAGCCCATGGTATGGCATTGGTGAACACAGTTTATAATGTAAATGTAAAAATTATTAAAAAATCCTAGCTGACTTATTAGCCTAATTATAATTATTCTTTGAGTGTGAAAGACATATATGTGCTATCAACATAAATAAGCCAACCAGAATATGGATTAGTTTCATATTCTGTACTTTAGAAAGAAAACTATTGGACAGAATGTTTAAAAGAAGATACTATGACATATAAATGAGGATGCACAGAATTCATATTCTTTTAAATATTAATAGTTTAGTACATACCTGTAAACACAATTTCATTGTTCTTGTTTAGATTCTTCCATTTACTTATATATCTCTGGGTACCAACTCTTTGATAACATTACTACTAAAATTATCTTTTAAAATAACATTTACTAACTTGAAAGAAATGGGTGCATGTAAGTCTGGCAGTGACATCTTAATCCCCTCATTTTCTGGTTACAACCAAAGAAAGGAAGGAAAGAAATAAGGAAAGGACAAAGAACATAACCAAACACAGAACAAGATATCTTAGTTTATTAAAGAAAAACCCTGCAAAGTAGCTCAGAAATGGACATTGTGTTCATGCTCTTCAAATATGTTCAAGTTGGAAGAATAACTGTTTTTTGTCTTCATAGATAATTTGTCTCCATTTGACTGTCATTAAGGTATAAATGAATCCAATTTTCCCTCTACTATCTTACTCTGGCTTCAGATTTCTGTGATTTGTTTTGAACTTGAGTTGTTTATTTTACTTGCAGAATCCTGTCATTTGCTCACATACAATCATTGGCATAGGAAAAGATTTGACCCTATCAATTTTCTTTGTATGTCTTGGTTTTGATCACTATCTGCTTTAAAGAGTAAATTCCAAGATTTTAATGTTTTTTTCCCCTTCTGTTGCTTCAAAGCTGTTATTCAGACTGGAGCAAAACATTGTGTTTTGAACAAATAAGAATGTTCCAATGTGCAAATGACGAGTATTATGTGATGTGATATGGCAACTCTGTCTCGATGCAGAAACTTAATGCCATCCCTTCCGTTATTGCTCCAAATGGAAAAACAAAAACATGTCTTGTTTTGAGGGCAACCACAAACAAGATGCTCACTGCAGCCCCACAGGATCTCAGGGTTTGATTAAAAACTTGGTTTGATTCTCAGTATGATGTATTTTCATGTATCTGCTATGACAGACAGCAAGCGTCATAAAAACATCTTAATGTGATAATTTCTCCAGCATGTTTTTCTTTAAAAACAATTAGATGCTTTCATTCTTTCAGAGGTTGCAGGGCCAAAACCATGGGTCATTCTGTACTTGCTGAGGAAACACCTTGTGAATCCTGACACACCTTTTCATCAGAACAAATAAAACATGGCTTTAGGGCTTTATAAGCAGTGTTTTAACAGGGGCTTCCTGAAAACACGTAGGTGCTAATTTTCTAAGTTAGGAGATAAGAGGGTGAGGTTTTCTAGTTTTTGTCCCTTTATAGACTGAAGTTCAAGACTTTGAAGAACGTTTCTCTAAGAACCATCAATAGACACAGGATCAGGGACCCTTGCTTGCGTCCCTTGCTTATTTTGTGGAGGACTTGCTACCAGAAGTTTGATGCAAACTTTACTTGGGAATGTCTCATTTTGATACTTAATCTTGATTTTCCTTTGACAAATGCATTACTGTTGACATCTGCCCAAATCCCTCTGAGGTCTAATCACCGGTCAAGTTCTTAATCTGTTACTCAACTATAACCAGAAAGAATAAACATATTTCTCACATTATGGACATTTTGCACAGTTGTGGTTACAGTGTGAAATGCTCACATGTTTGAATACTTGGACTTCACTTGGTAGCACTGTTTGGGGAGGTGGTAGAACCTTTTATAGGTAGAACTGTGCTGGAGGAAGTGGATTACTGGGGATGGGATTTGAGGATGTTAATTTTTTGACAGCTTTATTTTTATATATAATGAATTGTAGTTGTTTTCACCCCATCCCCCTCTCTCTTCCTCCCTTCCTTTCTTGGTGAAACCCTTCTTCATTCCAGCAAGTTCTCTATTTTAATGTCTTCTTTTTGTGTGTGACCCACTCTGTTGGGCCCACTTCCTATTTTCTCTCTGCTTCCTGAGTGCAAATGCAATGTGATCAGCTGGCCACTATGTGACCGTTGCTACCATGCCTCCCAGCTGTGAAAGAATGCCTCTCTTTGAACTGTAAGCCAGAACACACATTTCTACCCTTA
Organism: Eospalax fontanierii; assembly: GCA_035773235.1. NCBI lineage: Eukaryota > Metazoa > Chordata > Mammalia > Rodentia > Spalacidae > Eospalax > Eospalax fontanierii. Next base: position 17,536,670 of record CM069552.1, read on the forward strand.
ACTTGCTCCTGGTCAGGTGTTTTGTCACAGCGATGAAAACCGTAACCAGTACATAAGTCGAAGTTTGAAGCTAAATAGCTTAGTCTGTTTTTCAGGGAAACAGGACTTCTAGGAGATAGGTGGAAATCTGTCTATCAATTAATCTACCTGGTTGTCTTTCTCTATAATAAAAATTTGGTTCATACTTTGATGGAGGTTGAAAAATGCCAAGCTCCATAGTCAATAAGTTTGAGACCTAGGAGAGCCACTGGTGTCAGGCCCTTTCCAAGGGCAGGAAAAGACTAAGGTCTTGGCATAACTGTGCCAGCCAAACTATCCAGCAGTCTTTTTGTTCTATTCAAGTAAAACTGAATGGAGTTCTTGCAGTCTACCTTATTCAGTCTCTAAGTCCAAGGTGAATGTTATCTAGGAACATCCCTGCAGTCACCCTCAAGCTGACACAAAATTAATTCAACAGGCATTAAAATGTATAATAGAAAAGAATTTATTTTGTGATGTTACCTGTTGGGCGTTGGTGCCAGTAGTTGGCTTATCTCATCTTAGTTATTCTTGATAGCAAATAGTAGTTGGCTTAGGAGGGTATCTCTTCTTCGAGGTGGTCACTGTTACACTTATGGAACAGATAAGGAGATAGAGACAGAGATAGGGTTCGTGATTTCCTGGAGTTCATGCACTTCATGTGTAATTGACCTGGGATATAAACCCAAACTCAGAGAATAAGCTCTTAATAGCTATATTAAAATTCTTCCTTGGGGGAAAGGTGATCATAGACATAAAATAAGAAATAGGGGGAGAGCATAGTTTATATTTGTCTATATATTGTATTTTTTTACTAAAATATTTTATTGTGCTTTTGTACATTTAATACAACAGTTCTTAATCAAATTTAGATGCCCTCCCCCAGCCAGGCCCCATGTAGTCTGCTATATGTGTTAAGTCCCATCCCATCAAGCATTTTACCCAGATGTCCTTTAGTGCAAGTTCATCCATTGGAGTCTATTCAACCTATCTAGAGATTTTCAGGAAGGTATATTCTCCCTCACCCAGTCATAATCAATTTCCAGCAGTTCTCAGGCAAGGGTCAGCCTGTTGTCCATTTCTTTCACACCACTTTGGGCCCTTGTCTGATTGAGTTGGAATGGGTCTGTGCTCAATGACACCATTGCCACAAGTTCACATGAGTTAGCTTCCAGTGACCTAAAAGCCTCTGCTTCCTTATGTTCATGGACCAACCCTGGCTCTTACACTCTTCCGCCCCCTCTTCCACAATGGTTCCTGAGTTGTGGGTGGGTGAGGTTTAATATGGGACTCCTGTCCAAGGACACACACTCTGAAATCCCTTATTCTCTAAAACTTAGCCAGTTGTGGCCTTCTGTGTGCATCACACTGTTGTTTAAGGAAGTTTCACTGGTGAGAGTTGAGCAATGTACTAGTATTCTCTCCACCCACTGTTCCACTATGTTCCATGAGCCTTAGGTGTAAAGCTTCCACTGTAGATATGTCACCTAGGGGTGGGCATCTCTCAGATGTATATTCTCTATGTATGATCAGTTGTGGAACTCTGCAGTAGCTTCCACCTGTTGCAAAAAGAAGCTTCCTTGATTAGTGGTATATTGTATACTTGTCTGTAAATATAAGGATTCATATTTAGGATATGGTAAGAAAGGTTATTTGTCTAGAGATATGACAGAGATATGGTTTTCTCTGGGGTCTCTGACCTCTCCAGTCATGTGTATTTGACTATAATTACAGTGTCATCCATGAGTTCACTCTCATTGAGAGGACTTTAAGTCCAATTAGATAACTAATGATTGATTATTCCCCAGATAACAGGGCCACAACTGTACCAATAGAGGTAGTTTGCTGTGTCTACCTTTACGGTTGTTCAGCTTCAGGACTGGGTTGGACAGATGGTTGATTTTTTTCCTTTAGCAGCTTGCATAGTACCCTCTAGAACTATGAGACCTAGTCTCCTGGGAAAAGGATTCCAGGCTAGTTCCTCCTCCATTGTTCTAAGTCTTGTGTCTGAATCATGTCCTGTCTTCAGCAGTAAGGTCTTACTGGGAAATAACCAAGGGCTCCGGCATCTTTTCTACTTTTAAAAATATTTATTTATTTTTATTTTATGTGTATGTGTTTTTTGCCTGTTTGTATGCGCAGCTCACTGATGCCCTATGCCTGAGGAGGCCAGAAGAGGGCATTAGATCCAGTGAAACTGGGGTTACAGAGAGTTTTGAGCTGCCATGTAGGTGATGTGCCAAAGCAACAAGTGCTCTTAACTATTGAGCCATCTCTCCAGCCCTTGAGAGGCATACTTTTATTAACATGTATTCATTGTATAAACTGATGGACTTCATTATGACATTTTTATATACATGTAAGCAAATATAATGTAGTTTGCTTAATGTGAAATTAAATAAAACCCTTTAAATAATGTAGAGAACTATTTTGCCTGATACCAATCATAGGTAGGGAACTATGCAGAATATTTTGCAAGCATTATCCAATTTAATTTTCAAAATAACACTAGAAATTAGAAAGCATTATATCAGCTTTACAAATAAAAAAATGGAGCCTGGTTGGAATCTCATCTGTGGTGTTGTCAACAATGGGACCTTAGATTTATTTTTGGATAAAATTCAGATGCCACTTATTTTAAGTGTTCTGGGTGAAAATTCACAAACTTTAAAAGTGAAAGTCAAACTAAGGTACAAGCAGAAAAATGTCTATGGTTGTACAGTATTTTGTTTCTTCTTCAGAAGCACCTTTAGCTCTTATGTATATCTCGTGCTGCTCCAGAAAAGGTGGGTGATCTAGTCTCTTAAATAGAGATACACATTTCTCCCTAAGTTATATTACTAACAGCTTCCAGATTTAATAACACAAATGCTCACCTACAAATAAGAGGAATGAATGCTTAACTCACCACAGGGGGCAATTCCACAACACAGCACGGCCTGGAATAGATGATTCACAAGCAGGTTACTGCTGAGGTTGCTTGAAAAACTCGGTTTTTCTTGTACCTACTGTTTAATGTTTTAGATTCTGATAATAAACTGTCCAACAATTTCTCACCTAAGCTTCTCAAGAACGTGACAAAATAAAGTCAATGAAGAGCTGTCAGAGTAAAGCCTCGTGAACTGAGTTCCACTTTGCTCCCATCACCCATTTGAAACCAAATGTGCCTTTTATTTCACGCACTGGAGGATTCAACCGGTGGAACCCAGGGGTTCCAACATCATTTCCCATCCAAGTTCCTTTTAAGAAAAATGCAGGCAAATTCCAGAGTCAACCTTGTTCTGACAAGGCACCTTGAGGCAAGGTCATCATAACTCTCACCCACGTTTTTCAGTCGTCTTGTCAGATGGTTCCGTGAAATTTGCAGATTAACCCAAGTCCCTCACTCAGACATTCTAAACGCGCCAAATGTTCAAGTGTAACAAAAAATTACACATCTGGTAATTCTGCGTGTTATTTATAGCCTTTCTGATAGAGGCGTAATTGATTCAGAAATGTAATTTACAGCTTGGCATCTCCGTTTCAAAGCCTCAATTCCATGACATCCACCAAGAGCGCGATCTCGCTTTTGTGAGGAAGCAGAGATAATAATTGCAAGGAATTTTTGTATGATAGCTTCATGCTTCTGCATAAAGTTTTTCTTGCTCCTTGTCTTTCATTTGCAAAGTGGGCTATATTCGTGTCAGCCACACTCTTTTAATTCTACAGAATGATTTATGGAGACATAAATGGAGCATAAAGTTGATCAACAAACCCCAGGGTGACGGCAAATGGCTGAGGCTTCTCTTGCCCTCTCTTTTTAATTGAAACCCTCATAAGAAAACACTCTCTAATTTAACTAGGTAATTGTTCTCCTCAAAGAGAACATTTATCATTTAATGCCATTTTGAAAATGGCTCAAGAATACGCAAATATTTGCTTTATTCAAGGATAGGCATAAAAATCGCTTTTCCATTTTCTATTTCCTCTTCCCCTCCTTGTTTTAAATTTTAAAAGTGATGTAATTAAAAAATTATTTTAGGGGCTGGAGAGATGGTTCATCACTTAAGAGCACTGGCTGCTCTTGCAGAGGATCCAGGTTTGATTCCCAGCACCCACATGGTGACTAACCACCCATAGTAACTCCAGTTCCAGGGGATCCAACACCTTCTTATGACCTCTGGTTACATGATACAGGTGATCTCACATACATGTATGCAATGCACTCATATACATAAAGTAAAAAATAAATATTAAAATTTATTTTAATTTCTGCCTATGTCTTGTTCACACTTTGAGGAAAATAAGTTCTCTCTCTCTCTCTCTCTCTCTCTTTCTCTCCCTCTTTCTCTTTATAAAGGGGATTAATTTCCTTTAACTGGTGGGGTCCAGTATGAGTTTTACTGAAATAATTTTAGATATATTCACTCTTAACTCCCAAATTACAATTATCTTAATTCTGTACACATTGAACCTATATGTAAAGTTTACTTCATTTCCAAATTTAAACTATTTAGTGTTATTTCTTTAGTATTACTGGTCTACCCAAATCCACAGGAGGGTTGTTAGTGTAATTCATGACCTAAGAATCTATTCTAGGGAATTTCAATAGGCTCCTGACTATTCATTAAGTGTTGCTTTCTGCATTTGCTCCTGGTTCCCTCGTTTTCAGTCTTGGCCTGGATACTAGTGGCTGACATAATGTTGTCTCCCCCTAATGCCAAGCATTAGCTCCGTCCTGAGAACCCAGGTGTGATGCTCAGATCTGTATATGTTATCTCTTGGCTTACAGTGGATGGCTAAGATGAAATCATAATTCACTGCCACTCTTTTTTTCTTCTATTAGTTTTTACTTGACTTATTCTAGGAAGTCAGAAGTATATTCCAACATTTACAACAAATTGTGTACATAAATATTGTTATTGTATTAATTTTTCCATGTAGTATCTATGTCATATACATATCTATGTGTATGAAAGACTGATGTATTATTAATTCAGTCTATACCTGTGGTTTTTCCACTCAATATTCTATCATTCTATGCTCGTATCTGTAAAAAAATTCAGAACTGTTTTTATTTTGAAAGGGAAATGTTGTGTTTCATATTACAAATATGCCAAAATGTATTAGGGATTTCTCTAGGTACTTTGATTAGTTATCATATTTTACAATCAAAAGTTGATGAGCACTAAAACTTCTTCATGGAGAATTTATTATATGTAAAGCTCTGTTTTATGTCTTGGAAATTCAACAAGCACAATTACCAAAATTATTTAGAAAAGAAGAAAACTGAAATAGAATAGGACAAAAAGAAACAACAGTGAGTGATCTTATTACCATTAGAAAATGTTGAAAAAAGAGAGGTAAAGGAATATACACCCATAATTCCTAGACTTAGGAGGTGAAGGCAGAATGTTCGATAATCTGAAGCCACCTTGGGCTATACAGTGAGATGTTTTCTAAAAACAAAACAAACCCAGCAAATAAAACATCCTTGAAACAAAATTGTTGGGGACATTGAAAAAAAAAGTACCAGACACAACTGGAAACTTCAAGGAAGAGATATTCTCTAGATTCAAATCTAAAAGATGAATAAGATTTAACCATCAGTGAAAATATTGGACAAGAGGTCACATTACCAAACATAGTAAGTAGCAGCTATAAGGACTCATGGGTGAGAAAAAGTACAGGTAGGAAAGTTACTATTATAGTGTACTACATCAAGACACTGAATATGAAGAATAAGATTGATTGAGAGGATGAATTGGCCTGAAATGTCTCTTAGTAAACTTTCATGTGTTTTTTTTTTTTTTCCTTTGTCACTGAAGATAGTGAATTTCCTTCTAATAGTGTAAGCAGGGAGCAATGTAACTGAAAACACGTTGTACAAGATTGTGGTAGGCTTTGCAGAGCGTGTATTACTTAGGAACAAGGTAAACAGGGAGAGAATCTGCTTAGGAAATTATTCCCACAGTAAGTAGACCTAGAGAGCAGAAGAGTAGGGATCAGAATGGGGAGGAAGAAAGATGATAGTTTTACTCAACATGTGTGGGAGAAGAGATGGTTAAGGATGCTTATTGGTTAAACTGAGGTGCTATTTGCTTAGAGAGGCAACAAGGAAGAAAAGGAAGATGTATTAGTTAAAAAGCTGTGAGATTTTCCTGGTGAACAGACATTTTATTAAATGAAGTTTAAAACAGAATCTGAGTGAGACTGTAATAGAAGTCTGGGAATGAGTGACGTATCAACTCTGATTATTTCATTGGGAGAGAATTTTAGGAGTGAAGTTATTCATCAGAAGTTATTGATGCATTTGACACAATAATATCTGGAAAAGTCACAGATGTTGGCTTGTTGGCACAATAATTTGGTCTTTGGACTGGATTGTCACTATATTCTTAAAGACTGTGCACACTCTTGGTCCATTGCTTTCCTTCCAGTATACTGCAGCTTGACCAACATGTTTGCAGGAGAGCCATTTTATATTTTGACTCCTTTTCTGGTCCCCATGGGATAGGATAACATTAAATGCATGGCATCTTTGAAGCACTGTTTTTAACATTCTGAGCAGCAGATGGACTGTTTATACTGACAGTAAATAACACAATGGATGGCAGACCTTTTGCAGGATCTGGCTTCTACTCAAACTGTAGACTCAGCTGTGATTCCTAAATGTTTTAATTAATGCCTCTCCCAGGAAGGTTTTACTAAAGCAAATGAGAAGTACCTTGATACATATCCATGTATGTACTGAGGCTTATGATTAGGGGGCTCTGACATTCCCTAATGTCCTCAATTCTCATCTTGGTGTTGGTGATGCTTCTCACTGTGCTGGGGGTGGGGCTGCCTTGTTTCTGTGTTAAGAAAAGGAAAGGAAGTAAGTCATTAATCAGGTGGTGAGACACTGAGTGCAGGGGAACTGGTTTTACATTCAGATGCATTTGAGATTTTAGGGATGTTTATTTTTATAGTTAGGTAGTTTATTGATAACTTGAAAGGACAGAGTGGGAAAAATGGGATGTGTGAATCCACCTTAAATCTACTGAAAGACAATTTGTTGCTTTGTTTTGTTTTAAGTAATAGATGCTATGATAGACCAGGTATTCAGTAAGTACCCAGGAGTTACGGTAAACACTTCACAGGTAAGATATCTTTTATATCTAGTCATAAGCCCATGGTACACACGCTCCCAATACCATCATGTTGAGGATGAGGAAATGGATTTAAAGGCTAAATTCTTCTCAAGTATGCACACTGAAAGTAAGTAGGAGAAGACATATTCAAACCCCAGCAGCCTGACTCTGGAAAGTGAACTGAAGATTATTCACAATTCAGTGTCTAAGACAGAAGTCGTTCTTTGTTCTCACTGTGGAGCACATAATAACAGCCTCACAAAGGAAGGCAGGCTAACATGTGGTAACAGTGTCAGAGTGTACAGAAGGGAGGTAAGAATTTCTAAATGTCTTGTAAAACAACTTCAGAAGGTATCAGCCTCCTTATATGATTTCTTGCAAGGAATAAGCAGATTGACCTTCTGGTTTTATCTATTCTTATCCTTAATTAGCAAATATTTGTCTTCTGTGAGCAGAAACGGAACAGTCACTGGGGTTTAAACAAGTCATAATCTACATGAAAAGAAAACAGTAATTTCTTTTTGGGAAGCACATGAGATTTCATTATTTGATTGGGTTCTTAAGGTCTTGACCTAGTCAGTAGATATCCGTTGGATTCACAGTGGATTTTGTCTAAAGCAAAAGGCCAAACTCTTTTCTTTGATTAGTAAAGAGGCACTTTAGGTAGAGTCAATATGAGCTCTGCATGTGGTTAGACTGTTGAGATGGGCCAAGAACAACCTCCTTCCTGTACTTCTGAAATCTCCATGCTCAATTTTCTATTTGCTTTATATCCCTGGCTGACCTTCAAAAAGTTAGTCATTTCACATTCATATACATATATATTTTAAAACTCTCAATCAGCACTTTTAAAGAGTTCTATGTGGGTTGTTTTTGTCTCTTACAGAGCAAGTTGGCATGAATCTCTTTATGCTTAAAAATACTGATTAATTTTCCGGCAATATTTCAATATTCATCAGTAATGAATTTTTATAAGTGCTGATCTCTGAGTCTGTCTTCTGCCACCTATGACAAATCCCAGTTGACCTCATGTGTCTGTATGTGGAAGATGATATCTGGCATTTGAGGACTTCTAAGGTCAAACCAAGGAGGTTACCCACCAGTTGATACGTGGGTATAATGTCAATAGTTGAGACAAGGTGCTAGGATCACTCACTAACCACAGGACCAAGACCCAGGGATGCTAGTGAATAGCGAACAAAAGGCACCCTTCTTTTTAGTGTAGAACACCTTTCTCACAGTGTACTAGGGACCATATGCTGCTTTTGCTTCCAGTTGGTTAGTGGCCATGTTTACCTAGAAGTGCCTAGGAAGATGCTTTGCCGAAACAGTGCAATGAACATCACCGTAACACGACGTGGTGAAAGTTTTGCAAGTAAGAAGTCTTCATGCCAGGCTCTAGGTTAAAGATCAGAATTACAAGTATAATCTGGAGTTCTTTGGCTTAAAGGAAGGCTGCACTCTTGTAAAGACCAGCACGCTCCTTGGTCTTTTCCAGGCAGACATATCAAAGGCCCGAGAGACTAGAGAGTCAAATTGGTTAGATGGACATGCCAGTTTTCTGAAAACTAGATTCTTCCTTTGTAATGTTAATATTTTAAGCAGTCCTCAGGACAGTTGTATGATATTTGTAGACACAGTCACACTGGGATTTGAAACTGTGTGGTTCTGTTTTAAAGAAAGAGAGAACTAAAAGCAGAGAAACTCAGGGGAGAAGTTCAGTGCTTCCATTTGCCAGTTGAGCAATGCAGACAAATCATTTATCTTTGTGTTAAATAATTCCATTGCCTACCTAATATCCAGTCCCAATTTCTTCATTCCTTCATTACGGCAATCCTCCATTTCTTCATGTATAAAATATGTAGAACTTACTTTGTGTCAAATCTTGTGCTAAGAACATTGCAAGTATTAACCCTGAGTGGCTTTTATTCAGGGTAGCCTTTGAATATCCTGTCACTGATTTCCATTACAAATATATAGGTAATTATGTGACATAGTCACAAGCAAGAAGATTAGGCCTTCCAGAAAGTATTCCGTCCTGGTGACAAAGAAGGACAGGCCTGGCTGGCCCTTTGACATTTTCCCATTCTTTTCTGTATTCTTCTGTTTTCCATGTCTAAAACACATTTACAAAGGGATCCAGGAGTGACCTTGAAGCACAAAGACTGAACTGGGGTGGTGTATTAAGGAGCTCTTCCTCCTGGTGGCAGTACTGACCCCTTGCACTGGCGTCTCCTGCCCACCTTAGCTGACAGACTGCACGAGAAACAGGGCTCTACTTGCCTAAGCCATGGGCCTCGACTTGTTCATCTATAACATGGGGCAGTGCTCTTGGAATGTGAATGTTGTTAGGGTTGAATAGCATGCAAAACACAGACAATAGTGCTCAAAAGCCTTGGTTCTCTTTGCCATGTGGACATTAACCTTTGTGTCTCAGCACACATGCAGACAAGCATAACTGTAGTTATTGGATGATCTTATTATTTATCTTTTAGATTACCTTTTTCTTCTCTTGAGGTGGGGAAGTGTTTGTCAGCTCTGTAACCATTGCTGTCGGTGGCATCTATCCACTCAGTGTGTAGGCCACCTCAGACTGACTTCTTGTACTCAGTGGTAGCATAGGGATAAGAGCTATGCTGAGGTGGGCCTGGAGAGGAGACAGTGTTGCTTTGGAAAGCGGTGTTCTTTAGTGACATAGTGATCTGCGTTTAGTCCCTTCTCTTTAATCTATGAACTTTGTGAGTACATTAGCAAGTTCCTGGACCTCTGTTTGTTTCCTACCTGGAAACTAGAAGAATGAGGCTCATCTCTCAGGCTCTTGTAAATGTTGAATAACTTAATGTTGTTGAGGGCATGATGCCAGGCCTTTAAAGGTTTCCACAAACAGCCCCCCTCCCGCCCCTTTGTTGACTGTCTCTCGGGGTTTTATTTCCTCAGTTGATTCTTAGGCTCTTTTTGCTCCTGGTAGTGTTTTAGGACAGGATTCCAAGAATTTGCTTAGAGTACTCTCTCTTAAGTGGCCAGTGAGAAAAAGAATGGTGCTCCAGTACAATAAAGCTGAAATATTGCTTTAGTGTCTTTCCCCAAAGATTTGCTCTAAGTGGTGCTTTGCACTGTGGGAAGACGGATTTCATTTGTTAAAGAGCTCTGAAGAAAGGAAGTTCTTTTGGATTCAGAATCCTAATAAATTTTGCAGTCTATACAGACTGAAGTTTGGAAAACAAAATGGAAATACAAGAATAAAAAAAAAAAAAAGCAAGAACTCTGGACCTCTCCCCTTCCAGGTCATTCCTTCTTGGTTTGGCTAAAATGAAGTCCTACTTTGTTTGAAATAATCTGGATACTGGAACCCAAGGGTGCAACCCAAGAAGATATTGGAGAACAGCACATGTATTTGAGCTGTTTTGATCTTTCAGTGGTTGGTGGGGCATTGAGTGAATGGCAGGATGAATTTCAGAAACACAAAAGATCGTGGATCTTTGTTTACTTCTTGAAACTCTGAGAAGCAACACACACCATCGATTGTGTTAACTTGCAAGACAGGGGCCTGATAGTCCTTAAACAGCTCAGAGATGGAGAGAAACATTTAGAATTGCTCCAAATGGGTAAGCTGCTTCTGAGAAAAGTAGTTTCTCCTTGAATGTAAATAATTGTGGAGGGCTTGTTCATCATATCAGTGTATAGCATTTCATTTAATCAAAAGCAGGTAGAGTCTGATCAGGGAAGTCCTGTCTAGACTGAGACAATTACAGTTGTTTCACACTAGGCAACCTTTTCTCACCGAGAAGAGGGCCTGGGCTAGAGTTCAGACACCTGAGCCAAACACAGGCAGATCTCCACATGGAAGTTCTGCTGACCTCCACAACAGATCTACTTCTTAGAGATGCAGAAGGAGGATTGTCAGGGACATTCTCATGGTCACTATTGTTCTTCTCCTTGGGCTACAAAGATTTATTTTTCCAAACATGTTCAGGAAACAACTCCCCCACTAATCTGTGTATGGTTTTTCTTGTAGAGGAGAATTTCAAAACGGAGCCTTGAGTTTTCTTTTCTAAGACCCACCATGCCCTGCCATCTCAGCCCTCAGGCCTGGGATCCTTGCCCACACTAGATCTGCATGCTTCCCCAGATTTGATGTGATTAATGCATCTCTCGACTCTCAGTAGAGAAGCTTCCTTATACAGCAGATGGTCATTAACACAGAAAACACAACTGAGAAGCGTGCAGAGAATAACAGGCTGCAGAATGCTTATCTCTGAATAGGACACCTATATCAAACTTCTGACTCCCAGAGCTCAAGAATAATAGTGGAAGAGGGACCCAAAAGACTGTAAGAGCCAGAGGAGGCAGATGACTGCAAGGAAACAGAGCTTTCCAGGCAGCTGCGAAGTCACTCATATGAATTCACATCAATGGTGACGACATGCACAAGTACCATGTAAACTCAAATCTAACAAAATTCCAGCATAGATATGGAGAAGTGAATATGAAATCCCAACCCTATCTGAGGAGATATTGGCAACTGATGGTTGCTGGGAAGGAAGGGGAGAGTCAGTCTCATGTTAGGGTGAAACTTGGGATAGGTTGATAAGGTTTCAGTGGATGAATACAATTCAAAAGGTAATTGGGGACACAAACCTAACTGTATGAAACTCAAAAAGGTTCTGTAAGAAAATGGAGTCTCATGGGATGAACTATAGCTCCTACCATTGCAATTGATTCTGGGGTTGACACTGATATTCATCCTCTCCTATAGGCAGCCACTTACCCTAATCTTTGCCTTAGCAGGCCAGGGTTTGTTCTTCAGTATCAAGACAAGACTGTCACACCTTAGTTGTTTGAATACTTTAGAATCGTACCCTTCTTAGGCAAGCTTGTTATAGGTGTAATGCTTATAGTTCTGCTGGAGCTCAAGAGTATCAGAAGACACCTAAAGGAGAAACTGAGATCTATGTATATTTTTCCTTGTCCCTGTTATGTGCAAGCAACCCTACTCTTGTTTCTGTGAGGGTAAATTACTCCTGCAAGTATGGTAAATAATTTTGTAATTTGTGTACCTAGCCACTAGAGTCCAAAGGACTCTGGGAACAGCTGTGTTTTGTAGTTCTATGGAGTGATTGCTGATGATGTCTGCACATAGTGTACCCTCTCTTGAAGCCAATATCTCCAATACATAGTTCAGAGTTACAATTAAAGGAAATAGTCCTCCAGGAATTATCGGAAATGAGTTCGTTGATCTCTTCCATCTTTACTCTTTGGTTCCTAAACACATGTGCCCTTCTTGCTGGGAGATGGCACCACATAGCGGCCTCTGCCTTCCTATGCATATTCTCTCCTGAAGAATGACACTCCCTTCTTTCAGGGTGTTTCTTGAAAGGTGGCACTTTAGCTGTGACGATAGTGTTACTGGAATTTTTTAGGTCCCATTTGGTTTGCCAGATGGTAAAGGGGAAATTGAGATTCTCTCTTGGAGTTCTTTGTCTCAATAGAATAATTTAGAAATGAACTCAAATGGAAGCTTCAGGACGATTTTATTAGGGTTTAGAAGAAAAACCTCCAGGGCAACCATGCTGTAAATCTCAGTGCTGCTCAGAGGAGGAGAATGGATGAAAGAAGAAAGAAGAAAATAAAAAAGAAAGAAAGAAAGAAAGAAAGAAGGAGGAGGAGAAAGGGGGATGAGGAGAAGGAGGAGAAACAACTCATGCTATTTAAACTGACATGGACGTCAGACACCTGACAGACTGGTGGATATATGGCAAGGAGGGGGTTTAGAAAAAGGGTGAGGATGCCCACAGTGCTGAGGCAGTCCAAAGTGTTAGAGAAAGCATGCTTAGTGAAGCCATAGAAAGAAGAAAAGGAGAGGCTACGGTTTTCTAAAGAAGTTAGAAAGACAGGCAGATTTACAAATTACATGACTACAACCTGGGAAGCTTTCACATTAGGCGTGGGGATTCTGGGAAAGAAAAGTACATTATCTCATTGAAAAAACTAATTATTGTGGCTATCTCTTTTTTTCCTTTTAAAATAGAATTTTTGTGAATTTTATACAGTATATTTTTATCATATTCAAATCCCCTCCCTTATCTGCATCACTTTTACTGCTCGCTTTCCACATTTCCTACACACACACACACACACACACACACACACACATACATACACACACACACACGCAGGGAGGGAGGGAGGGAGGGAGAGAGAGAGTGAGTCAGGTTTTAGCCCCCTTTTGGTGTGGATTCATCCACTGGAGCCTGGTCAAACTACCAAGAGTCTCACCCTTAAAGAGATTGAATCCGCCATTCCCAGTAGCCGTCGGTTGCCAATAGTTCCTCCAGTAGGGTTTGCGTTTCTTAACCACTTCTCCGTGTCTATGCTGAGATTTTCTCTTCTGCCTATCTCTTTAATATGGCTTAAAGTGAACCAATCCGCTTAGGAGTGGTCCCATGACCTGGCCCAACTGGAATGTTAGGTCTTCATTCAGGCCAGAAGGACCTTTCTTTAAGAGGTCTTTATTGCTACGGTGACAGAAGAAGCTCTCCCAGTGTCCTGTGATCTGAGTGCCTCTGGTGGAGTAGTGTGTTATAACCAGAAAGTCCCATAGTTGTAGGTCCGTGTCCATGCTCTGTTTGCTGTAAAGTGGAGCCCTTGGCTGCTCTGCTGTGCAGATTTCATGTCTGTAGTCCAGAAATTCTTTAACTTTCCAAATGGTGATGCTAGAATAATGTTCCATGAAAGGAAAGCAGATTTGTTCTTGGAATAGTTTTCCATTCCCATAGACCTAATAGCTACGATTTTACAGTTACCACTGTTCCCTAACCTGGTCTTTGAATCTCTCATAATTGAGTCTTAATCTTAGTTTTTGAAGCCCACATTCCCCACTACTTTATGTTCTGAAGGCTAAGACATGGACTTTCCTACTTGCCACCAGAATACCAATTCAGTAAGAAGAGCAAAAATGTAGGTCACATTTAGAGAACTGCACATAACTTAGGATTCAGTCTTACTATCCATTTTATTTCTTACTTGCTTTTTCATTTTTTTTAACAGACGAGCAAACAGAATTTAGAAAGAAATTCTGGCTCATTAGCTCCTGTGGTTTAGAGATGGTTTGTGCCACCCAAGTGGCTTATGTGTTGGAAGTTTGGTTTTCAGTGTGGTGATGTGTGGAACCTTTAAGAGGCAAGGACTACTGGGAGATATTTAGGTTATTGAGGGCACTGCCCTTGGAGGGAATTGATGTAGCTCTTGTGGGACTCTTGTTAGCTATTCCTTGTCTTAAGAGGTCTTTATTGCTACTGTAATAGTAGATGCTGCCTCAGGGTTCTGTGGTCTGGATGCGTCTGGTGGTATACTGTGTTATGAGCAGTAAGTTCTATAGTTGTGGGTTCACTTCTGTACTCTGGAATGTTTTGAAATGGTTTTAAAATCCTGGGTCTGGCTCCTCCCCTCACTCTGGCTTCCTGCTTCACCATGGGCTGGATCTCTACAGCATGTGCCCTCCTATCATTATGATAATATTTACTATTAGAGTCTTCCTAGAGACCAAATCAATGGGGCCACCTAGTCTCGGACTGTCACCTACTAAATGTGCGAGTTAAGTCAACCTCTTTTATTCATAAGTACCCAGATTCAGATATTTGTTACAGTCATAGAGAACTGATCAATGCACAGGCTCCTTTCAGTGCTAGGAAGGCACAGAGAGCTATTTAGGATTTGCCATTCCAATAACACTCAAATTTCAAGTTTCTGTTTTGAAATTTAATTCCTAAAGGAAGCTTGAATACTTCTCTATTTTTTTTTTTGTAGAGAAAAAAATGAATTTTTCTCTTGATCAGAACTGTGAAGATTTTTGACTTACTGTTTTCAGAGCATTGGAAAACTGGTTAACTAAAATAAGACTACAAAATCTATATGAATCACAGGAAATATTAACATAGTTCTGCATGGAAATGAATGCACATTTTCACCAGAGTTCAAAAGGTTTATACCTGGTTCAATCAGCTGAACTAAATTTGAAAAGGCCTCCTCTTCCACACCTTTTCTTCCTCAACAATATTGCTATATGAAATCAAGCCTTGAGTTTTGTTTTGATTTAGCTCTAATTGGAGCCCTACTTTCCCTGAATCTAATTTCAGTTGGAACTAATTACAGGGGAAAAGGTCAGAGCTGCATCAGGAGTATGACTCTCTGTTCAAAATATATCGGCATCCTATAATATTAACTCTGCTCCTGTAGTATAAATGAAGACAAAAATAAATTGCCAAAACTTTTTCGCATCTTCCTTTTGTTTTAAATCAGTAGGGGAAAACTCTTACATGGTTATCGACAAGAAAATCTTTCTCCGGTATGAATAAATATCAGCTTTTCAGTTGATTTGTATCTGTTTCCTGACAGCAATCTGGGAATTGCCAAGTGAGAGAGTATTTTGTACCTGTTGAGCCTGAAATGATGATACAATTGTGTCTCAATTGCTATACCATACTTACCTATAGAAAATGCTCTTCTATAATAGTCTGCAAGTTTTCAGGGGAAAAGAAAAGACAAACACGATTCATTTGTTTTTCTGAAAAGAAAATGAAAAGAAATCTAGGTACAAGAACAAAAGAAATGTTTACCCAAACACAGTCAGTCTTTGACATCTAAATTGTTGTGAGGGAACCTGGCAAAAGCTCTTCGGTCCCAGGCAGTTTAGTTTCCATATCTGCCTGATAATGGAACTTTATTATCGTACATATGGTTGTTCATTCCTCATCTCTATCTGCTAATCAGTGGCCATTTCTCTTCTCTGGTGTTTTATGCACGTCAGTGTCGATCATCGATACATCACTGAGGTCAGATAGGAGAGGGTCACGGAACATGCGCAGCAGCAGTGCATGCCAAGATCCCCGAGGAATATTTTTTCATCTGTTATTCTTCCCTCAGTGGCCGTAAAAGTATTTTTTCTCGTGAAAACTTGAAGTATAAATGCTTAACAGTGTGTCTCAACTTCTCCAATGTGATGCAGGAACTGACTGAATGTGGAGAAACAGATAAGTAACTCACGGCTTCTTAGCCTCTTTTCTCTGTATGAACTCTGTGGGAGAGTCCAATCCTGTTCCTTTGATGGCAGCAGTGTATTAAGAGATCTATTTACTCATCAAAAAGCACTGAGAGGTTGGTATCTTTGACTGTGAAATAATGAATGCCATCGAAGGAAAAGTATCAGTGGTCTCTAGCAGTCTACCGGAGTTGGGGACTATTTGTTCCAAGATGCCAATAATATAATATTATTAATTGTATTGTGTATACAACTAAGTATATACAACTTTAGGGAAACGTTAATACTAGAGACCGTATGCAGGCTAAGAGATATTTATTAAAAATATCATTATTTTATGCCAAGTGCAAATTGATAAAATATTTCCCTTTAAATCAACACCTCATTGTTCTAAAATTCAGATTTCAGACCTTCAAGTACCCAGAGTGTAAACACACAAAAAAATAGGCATTATCAGAGTCAAATATTTGTATGTACACACAAGGAATTACCGATTCAAAGGTCCTCTTGCCTATGTGTGTTTATTTTTATAAATTTTTTGTTTAAATATGTCTATTGCTCAACACTGTAGGTCCAAATGAGAGAGAGAAAGAGAGAGAGAGAGAGAGAGATAGAGAAAGCGTGACTAATGGAACCAAAGCCGCAAGCCAGGCTTAGTGTTTGCAAGGAAGAATCAATTAGCAGAAAAACCCAATTTTCTTTTGGAGAACTTCATGATCGTGGTCCCATACAAAGTACTTTGAACTGAAAGCAGTCAGATATAGTCCTTATGCCCTCGGAAGCAATCAGCCTCCTCTTGTAAGTCAGTGACTTGCTGATTGCCCTAAAAGGTCTCTCCTTGATTCTTCTGGTCCACACAGGACTGTAAATTATAACTGTATGTACCATTTCAAATGAGCTAATTGCTATCTCTTGGTAATAAGGCAGCCATTCATCAGGGTAACTAAACACAGCTCTGGTAATTTCACTAG
The DNA here is from genome assembly GCA_035773235.1 of Eospalax fontanierii. Taxonomy (NCBI): domain Eukaryota; kingdom Metazoa; phylum Chordata; class Mammalia; order Rodentia; family Spalacidae; genus Eospalax; species Eospalax fontanierii. The sequence continues at coordinate 17,553,808 of CM069552.1, forward strand.
AGAGGGGAAACTGATAAAAGACTTCCACTCCACTAGGGTCCTAGAACCACACCTTCCTCTCCCACTCAACACACTGACATTTTATAATGCTAACATGAGTAAAGAATAATCATAATACTTAGCATTTATATAGCTCTTAACAAACATTACCTGATTAATCCTCAAGCCACCTGTGAAAGGCAGTTGGACGTGCCTATTGTTATCACTGCCTTCCAAAGCCTGGAACCAGAGAAATGTTAAGAGATTCTCAGAAAGGTTAAGAGACTTGTCAAAGGTCACAAGACAAGCTCCTCACAGAAGTTAAATTCCATCTGAGACACCATGCCATGCAGACATATGGCTTCTTGGAGGCTTGAAAGCCCTCTCCTGTTGTGAGGTCACGCTGATCTGTGAAACTCCCAGACAGGCTGGGGAGAAAATACAGTACAGTAGCCAGAAAAGATGCCGGGTGCTCATGAATGGGCAGTTGGAAGAAAGATGTACCTGGAGCCTCAATTTCTCCCTCTTGGCAGGAGAATGTGTGCCCTAGAAAGTTGCTCTGTTCTCTTCTAAATTGTGGACTGAAATACACAAAGCTTTAAGAAAAATGACCAAAAAGTCCAGAGGCTTTAAAATCACAGAGCTCTTTCACCCTGGTACTGTCAGATGCTAGAATCCCCCACTGAGAATGAGAAAAGGGTAGCAAGTTTCACCTTGAAAGACCCAAGAGGAAGGACAGTTATGTGGCTCATGTGTCCTGCTTACAACACGTACAAACACTCATACACACAGATACGCTCTCACATACACAGATATACATACACCCACATACATACATATACACAGATACAAACACACACACACGGTTACATACACAAGTACACACTCGCGTAACCATTGCACATGTACACAGACACATACACACAACCACACACCCACACCACAAAAACTACAAAGCAAAAAGCACCCAAACAAATCTACAGAACTCCTAATGTTTACCTATTCCAGTGTAGGGGAAATAGCTTGATATAAATAACCAAGACCCTTTTAGTAATCACTGAATCGTGTGAGATGGCGATGCTAGATAAATACAGTTTAGAGTACAAAACTGCAGTTTTAAGAGTTTTACTTATTATTTTTATTTTATATGTTTGAGTGCTTTCCCTACATATACGTAAGTGCCCCCGTGTCATGCAGTGTCTGCGGAGGTCAGAAGAGGGTGTAGGGTCTTCTGGAACTGAAGTTATGGACGGTTGTCAGCTACCCTGTAGGTGTTGGGAATCGAACTCAGGTCCTCTGCAAGAGCAGCCAGGGCTTCCAATTGCTGAGCTATCTCTCCAGCATTTTAAAGGTAAAAAGGGTGGATGAAGAACCAAGCTCACCAGAGGAATAAGAAAATATGACTATATGAGATGTTTTGGAAAATCAAACACTAAGACCTAGATTTTATAATATCAAGAACTTATTCCTTCAATTGTTATTTATCACTCCATACTGAGTTCTAGGACAAAAATTTAATATTCTGAAAGAGAAAACTTATGTCTCTTAGCAATGTTAGCCCCTGAGCATGTCAGGATCATGTGGAAAAAGGTGACTGTAGCTTAGGAGATGCCATCAACACACTAGTTAATAGAGGACGTTGCCTACCACTCTCTCCCTCCTACTTAAAACCAGACTGCTTGAGTTTTCTACAAATCTGATGATTTGTAGAACAAAACTGGGATAATCTGACTTTTTTTTTTTGGCAGGGGAGACCAGATCTCCCTATGTGGCACAGGCTGGCCTTGAACCTGGGATCCTCCTGCCACTGCCACTCAAGTGCTGAGATCATAGACTTGAGCCACCACACCTGGCTCTAATCTGAGACTTCTATAAAAAAATTTTGAAAAAGGACAGCAGATCAGGCTGGAGAGATGGCTCAGGGGTTAAGAGCACTGGATGCTCTTGCAGAGGACCTGGGTTTGATTTCTAGCACCACATGCTGGTTAACAACTGTCTGTAACTCCAGTTCCAGGAGAGCTGACCCTCTTTTTTGACCTCTGTGGGAATTGTATAACATAAATACACTTACATACATGCAGGCAATAGACTCATACACCATAAAATAAAAATAATAAATGAATATCTTCTTTGAAAAGAAAAAGGCTAGCAGAAACAAATGAAAGTATAAAAACGTAGTAAGAAAGTCTGCATCACTATTCAGCTGCGATGACATTAAGAAAAACCAGTCACTGGCAAGAGGTTGATTTAGCTTGCATTCAGGAGTACATAGTTTGGATGAGAGGGGCCTGAACTCTTTTCTTTAACTGATTTTAATTGGCTAATCATTAACTCTATCGTCTCTTCATCCATACAGAGAAACTTAAGAGAATCTGATGCAACTCAAATATTCAAAGGTTTATCATAATTTATTGATCTATCTATATAAAATGTTAGTATGTTAGTGTTGTAAATGATGTACATTATTTGAATGTACATCATTCACATACCACATCCAGAGATGGAACAGGACTTCATTTTGCAATAACACAGCTTACCATTGAGCCATGACATTATAGACTGGGCACATCAGATTTGAGCTCTGTGCAGTTTAGTTTGTGTCAACTTGACATAAACTAGAGACACCTCTAGAGGGATTGTCGGTTGAGGGATTTCCTCCATCAATTTGGCCTGTGGCTATGCCTCTGAGGAACTGGTAGCTGTTGGAGGAGAGCCCAGCCTACTGTGGGTAGTGACATCTCTGAGCAGGTAGACTTGGGCTATATAACGGGGGTGGTTAAGCAAGCCAGGAGAAGCAAGCCAACAGGCAGTAAGTATTCTTCTATGGCTTTTGCGTTAGTTCCAGTCTCCAGATTCCTGCCTTGAGTTCTTGTCCTGGCTTCCCTCAGTGATAGACTGTGCATTGGAAGTGTAAGATGAAATAAATCCTTTCTTCAGTGTTTTATCACAGCAACAGAAACCAAACCAGAGCAAACTCACACCACTTTTTAGTCTGAAATTTTATAAGGTAGGGACCAGCACACTGTCCATCAAGAGGGACAGAGAGAGGAAGGGAGGGAAGGATAGAGGAAGATAGAGACAGAGACAGAGACATAGACAGAGATGAGGGGACTCACTGTGAGTTCAGACTGGGGTGGCCATTTTGAGATGTTTGTGGTGGGCTTTAAGATTACTTTTCTATATTCAGATATGGGCTACAACTTTGAAGGATTTTAAATGAGACAATGGTGATGGAGTTTTATAAATCAAAATAGTTCTTCTTAGGGATCGTAATCATGTCCTTTAAAAAATCAGAGTTCAAAAGATAAAAGTGGCACTTCTTAATCAAAAACTAAAAGATTATTCATCTGCCCACATGTCTTTGTATCATCCGGTCTCCAGCTTCCTAGCAGATGAGTGCTCTGTGGGGCTTGTCTGATAGAAATAGTTATCTGAATCATTAGGGTGTTGGTGCTGAAAGCAACAGGGAACTCACTTTCAATTCTGAAAAGACTCTCTCAAAGGTGACTTATACATTCATTATATTCTGGTGCCTTGCCTATGTAAATTAGTAATCAAATATTCTAAATGGGTGATGGAAAATAATTTTATCTATCGCTAACATCTTAAATCATAGTCATAAGGTTTAAAAGTCTGATTAAGGAGTTTTGTTAAAACACTTGGTTACATTTTCCAAGTTAGTAAATTATAAGCATATGATCTATCTAAACCCAGGTAAAATTTATTTATAAGGCAAATAAATTAGATACAAAAGATCTTTGACTATGCTGTTTAGTCAACTTCTTCCTCATGAGATTAGATGGTAGAATGAATGAACTTTAATTAACTTATTGGCTTCTTGGTCATACGATCTCTGTGTGAATCCATTTTTTTAATTGGCTGTCTTCTGTGGGCAGTTTTACGAACGGTGAGAGAATGAAACAACAAATTAATTTCTAATAATTGTCTATTTGTATAACCCTCTGATATAATCCATAATTCTCTGAGTTTAATTACAGGCCGATAAACATGCAAGTGGAAGATGAACATTCTTTGGTTCTCAAGAATTTGAGAGAAGGTAAATCATTTAAGTCAGGGAGGACTGAGTTCACTGTAAAACTGACTCATGGCGCTGTAGAAATCTGAGAAAATGCAGAGCTATGTAACTGCCCAATACTTAAGATGCGTAAGAGTTTTGTTGTTGCCTAAATGTCCCTCATGATTTTTGTATTTGCCTTTAGCAAAATGCACTTAAGAGTCGACGCATCCCAGGCTTCACATGTGTCGGGATGTAGATCTTTGATGAAGTATCTGTTCATTGTTCCATTTTTATTAATGCATGTTAATTGCATATTGTTCGGTTCAGTGTGATAGCCCTCACATGTTATACATGTACACATGGGTCTTGCTGTCAGCAAAATCCAGTGATACCTCCTCCTACTATCCAGTAATCACTGCTCTAATTTCACTTCTTAGAGAACAGGTGGTACTTGCCTTTCTGTACCTGGCTTATTTACTTCATAGACTCACCTGCAGGACTTTCCATTTTGCTGCAAATGACAAGATTTCATTCTTTGTTGTTTTTAAGATTTATTTTATATTTGTTTCTCTCTCTCTCTCTCTCTCTCTCTCCACATGTGAGGGTAGTCTTGAAGGTTTGAAGAGGGCATCAAATGTCCTGGAGCAGGAATTGCCTGACATGGGCTCTGGTTCTCTGCAAGAGCAATACATTATCTTAATCTCTGAATGATCTCTCTAGTCCCAGGATTTCATTCTTTATGGCAAATATTATATATATATATATATATATATATGCACACATACATACATACATATTGTATTTTCTTTACCCATTCCTTCTGAGGCACCTTTAGACTGATTCATACCATAGTATTGTGAATTGTGCCACAATAAATGTGTGTATGTAGGCATCTTTTGGGTCTGCTGGTGTAATTTCCTCTTAATATATACCTAGAAATCAGATAGCAGGATTATATGACAGATCTATTTTCAGGTCTTTTCAGGAACTTCCCTACTAGTCTTCATAATGGCTATACTAATTTACATTCCAGACAACACTGCATGAGTTCCTTTCCTTCACATTCTCATAGCACGGGCTATTTTTTGTTTATAGCCATTCTTACTGAGGCGATATAACACTGGTTCTGATTTGCATTTTTCTGATAAGCATTGATATTGATCGTTTGTTTATATAGTTGCTCCTCCATCTTTTATTGTGTTATTTGCTTTCTTGAGTTTGAGAGCTCTTTATATAGTCTGAATATATATTCTGGTTTCTTTCCTTTGTCAGATATATAGTCTGAAAATATTTTCTCTTGGTTTGCGATGGCTGGCCTTTTCATATTCTTGACTGTCTTTCAAAAATAAACTTGTAGTTTTGTTTGTGCAGTTTACAAATTTATCAGTTTTTCCCCTGTATGCACGATTTTTTTATTTAATTTAAGAAATATTTGCCTAATCCAAGGTCACAAATATTTTCTCCTATTTTTCATATAGAGATTTTTATAGCTTTAGGCTTCACATTTTTGTCTATGATATATTTTATGTTCATTTTTATGTAGAATGTAAGGTGGGGCTTGAATGGCCACTAATACCTCTTCCTTGTCACCTTCTTTCTTTTTGCATGCTTATTCGTCCTGGAAGCATTTGTTGAAATATCCTTTTCTTACTAGATTTTGTATTTGCATCTTTGTTAGAATCACCATTTTTCATAACCTTTTATCAGATTAAAGAAGTTCCTATTTGGTTGTCATTTTTATATTTATTTCTTTTTTTTCCATATTTTCTTTTTTCCATATTTAATTTATACAAAACATCTTAGTCATCTACATACCCCCTCCCCCATCTGCATTGTCTCATAGCCCCCCCACCAGATTTCATGCATTCTGTGATTTATATTAAGACTTATTGAATCAAGTTATCATTATGATAATATTTACTATTAGAGTCTTCCTAGAGACCAAATCAATGGGGCCACCTAGTCTCGGACTGTCACCTACTGAATGTGCGAGTTAAGTCAACTTCTTTTATTCATAAGTACCCAGATTCAGATATTTGTTACAGTCATAGAGAACTGATCAATGCACAGGCTCCTTTCAGTGCTAGGAAGGCACAGAGAGTTATTTAGGATTTGCCATTCCAGTAACACTCAAATTTCAAGTTTCTGTTTTGAAATTTAATTCCTAAAGGAAGCTTGACTCCTTCTCTATTTTTTTTTTTTTTTTGTAGAGAAAAAATGAATTTTTCTTTTGATCAGAACTGTGAAGATTTTTGACTTACTGTTTTCAGAGCACTGGAAAACTGGTTAACTAAAATAAGACTACAAAATCTATATGAATCACAGGAAATATTAACGTAGTCCTGCATGGAAGTGAATGCACATTTTCACCAGAGTTTAAGAGGTTTATACCTGGTTCAATCAGCTGAACTAAATTTGAAAAGACCTCCTCTTCCACACCTTTTCTTCCTCAACAGTTTTGCTATATGAAATCAAGCCTTGAGTTTTGTTTTGATTTAGCTCTTGAGTTTTGTTTTAAATTCTGTATCCTGGGTTATCTCTATGGAGTTCTCATTGCAGAACTCTTCTATAGGACTGGTGCTATTTGATAGGAACATATTATTTTGGTTTTTCTTGTTATTATTTTTTCATTGTGGTTTTGGCATGAGGGTTTCTTTTTGTTGCTTGTGATTCTGGTATGAAACTCAAGCCTTTCTTTGTTGAGTTGAAGTCTGATTCTGTTTTTATTATTGATGTACCTTGGTTGCTTTTTAATTGGGTATGAAAAGCTGGTTGATTTGGGCTTCAGTACTATCTTTTGATCTTATATTGGAGGGGACAGATAGCTCTAGTTAGGCTACACAGGGGCTCACCAGGAGGGGGAAGCAGTCTTCTCTAGTTAGGAACACTCAGATGCCACAGATGGATAATTCTAAGATCCAGGGAAACTCCGGAGTTGGGAGATAGATGTGTAGGTCCCTATGAGTTAGCAGGGAAGTCTAAGCCCTGGAGCAGTGGGAGGGACTGCAGATGGTCCCAAAGAAGGCCATCAGGCATGACACAATTTAGGAAGCTAAGCCTGCAGAGATCAAGTTAGACAGGAGTCAGCCACTCCCAGGCAGCCTCCAATGTTCTGGGCCTTTAGTAATCAGAAGGGAAACCTGGCTCTGAGGCAGTGGGAGGTACTGTAGATGGTCAGAATGTGATTTGGGAAGCTCACCCCTCAGACAGTGAGTCAGGCACTCTCCCGTCTACTATTTTACTTTTGAAATGAGGTCTCTCTACACTGCCCAGATTAGCCTTGAGCTTCCTATGTATCTCCAAGTGATTTGGAACTGAATATCCTCCCATCTTAGCCTCTTAAGTGGCTACAATTATAAGTATGCTCCACTGTACCAGGCTTCAGTGAGATTTTAAATATATATACAAATTCATATTGTGATAGTTAATTTTTGTGAAGTTGACCTGAGCTAGAGTGATCTGGGAAGAGGGAACATCAGCTGATGAATTTCCTTCATCAGGTTGGCCTCTGAGGATGTCTGTGAGGCATTTTCCTGATTCCTAATTGATGTAGGAGGGTGTAGTCGACTGTGGATCATCTATTGGAAGGTGGCCCTGGTCTGTACTAGAAAGGTAACTGAGCAAGCCAGGGGAGCAAGCTAGCAAGCAGCATTTCTCCTCCTGTTTCCTGCTTCTGGTCCTGCCCTCGATTCTTGCTTCAAGTTCCTGTCTTGACTTCCTTCATTGATGGATTGTGACATGGAAATGTAAGCCAAATAAACCCTTTTCTTCCTCAAGTTGTTCTTTGTCTGTGTTTTATCACAGAAAGAGAAAAGTAATAACACACATATATAATTTTAAATTTAGGTTCTGCATATGAGAGAAAACATGCAACATTTGTCTTTCTGAGTCTGGATTATTTTGCTTAGTAGGATTTCCTGTCACAGCAATTTTCCTGCAAAGTTCATGATTCCATTTTTCTTCCTGGTTGTGTGAACTTGCATTGCGTATATGTACCACATTTTCTTTATCTATTCATCTGCTGATAACATCTACTTTCTGGCTAATGTGTACACTGCAGCAATAAACACGAATGTGAAAGTATCCTTGTGGCAGGTTGACACTGAGTCTTCCAGGTTTATACCCCACAGTGGTACAGTTGAATCAAATAGTAGTTCTGTTTTTGATTTCTTGAGGACCCTCTGTACTGATTTTCACACCAAATTCATTCTACAAGGGAAGTACTATCCTGATACCCAGCCTAGATAAAGGAATAGCAATAAGAAAGACAGAAAACTACCTGCCAATTTCCCTGATGAGCACAGATGCACAAATTCTGAACAAAATATTTGTTTCATCCTTGAGATGCAAGGTTGGTTTTAATACACACAAATCAATAAATGTAATGAATCATACATATAAAGGACAGAAATCATACAATCATTTCCATTGATGCAGAAAAGGCACTTGAGAGTGTTCAACATGCCTTCATGATAAAAGTACAGCAACTTCAGGAATAGATAGAACATCCTTCAAATAATAAAAACTATTTACAACAAAACTATACCAGCATTATATTAAATGGAGACAAACTGACCACAGTTCTTCCAAGTCAGCAATGAGATAAAGTTAATCACGCTCCCGTCTCTTACTTATTATGTGCTTGAAGCCTTAGCTATAACAATAAGAGAAGAGAAAGACATAAAAAGGTAAAAAATAAGAAAAGAAGGAATCAAACTATATTTATAGATGAATTGTTTCTATATTTAGAAGACACTATAGAATCTACCAGAAAATGCTTAAACGTAATAAACATGTTCGTTGAAGTTGCAGGATGCAAAATTAATATAAAAAAACCAAGAGCCTTCATAGCTACTAGCAATTAACTCACAGAGGAAAAAAAATAGGAAAAATATCACATTCATAAAAACATCAAAAAATTACCTAGGAGTGAATCTAACCAAGAAAGAAAAAGACCTCTACAATGAAATCTTCAAGACATTCAAAGAAGAAACTAGATGATGAAAAGATGTTCCATGTTCCAGGATTGACAGAATTAATATAAGGAAAATGGCCATGGTACCAAAAGTAATTCACAGATTCAATGCAATATCTATCAAAATTCTGATGTCATTCTTTATAGAACTAGAAAAAGAAATTCAAGAATTCATATGGAACCAGAAAAAGAAATTCAAGAATTCATATGGAACCACACACACACACACACACACACACACACACTACCATGATTAAACAAAGCAATTCGGAGGAGAAAGAACACAGCTGGAGGTACCATAATACTGATTTTACATTATATACACTATAGAGTTATAATGACAAAGGAAAAGGCAGCCTGGTACTGGTGTGAAGCCAGACAGTTTTTTTCCCCTCTTGAACAGAACAGAGGACTAGGAAATAAACCAACACAGCTATGGCCACCCAATTTTCGGCAAGGTGTCAAAAACATGCAGTGGAATAAAAGACAACTATAAAAGGCAAAACTGATTATCTACCTGCAGAAGAATGAATTCAGATCTGCATCTTTCGCCGTGTACAAAAAGCAACTTAATGCGGATCAAAGACCTTAACTTAAAAGATGAAACACTGAAACTGCTAGAGAAAAGCAGATGGAATGCACTTCAAGATATGGGTTTAGGAAGAACTTTCTGAACAAAACTCCAGTATCCTAAGAACTAGGCCTGAATCAACGGATGGGACTACATGAAATTAAAAAGTCTCTGTATAGTAAGAGAAACTATAAGCAGAGCAAACAGCCCACAAACATGGGGAAACATTCTTTGCAAGTCGTACTTCAAGCAGGCTGTTAATATCCAGAATTTACAGTGACCTACAAAAACTAAACATCAAAAAAAAAAAAAGAGAAAGAAGAAATAAAACCACCCAAACTAAAACAACCACAAACAAAGAAAAAACTACCAATCAACAAATGGGTTACTGAAATGAGCAGGCAGTTTTTGAGAGAAATAAATGGCCAATAGGTATATGAAAAAACGTCCACCATCCATAGTCATTAGGGAAATGCAAATTAGAACTACTTGGAGACACCATCTCTCATCCTAGTCAAAATGGCTATTATGCAGAAATCTGACAGAAATAAATGTTGACAAAGATATGAAGGAAGGGGCATTCTTTTTCACTTACTGCTTGTAGGTGTGCAAGTTAGTACTATTGTTATGGAAAACTGTATAAAGGTTTCTCAAAAAATCTAAAAGTGGAGGTGCCTAGTGATCCAGTTATACCACTCTCGGACAGATCGTCAAAGGACTCCATATCCTACCACAGAGACACTTGTATATCCATAGTTATTGCTACTGTGTTTGTAATAGCAAGTGAGTGAAACCAGCCTAGATGCCCATGAACAGATGAATGGATAATAGTTATATACAATGGAATTTTATTTATCCATAAAGAAACATAAAATCATAAAATTTGCAGGAAAACGTATGGATCTGGAAAGTATATTATTAAATAGGTATATTATTGTGAAAGACAACATTCAGAAAGACAAAAACCCCATGTTCTCTCTCATGTGTAGACCTTAGCCTACAATGTGTTTGTGTGTTCATATATGTGTGAGTAAAGATTAAAACCCTAGGAATTAGAACAAGAGAGAGTCATGGTAGGTGATGAGGAAGAGGAAGGGCGGGTGCTCAAAAGAAAAAATGGGACATGAAAGAGGAAAACAGATTCGGGGAGGTTACAAGGGAGGATCTGGTGTAGCAGGGATGTGGGGCCGGTGGGAGATGGGAGGAAGGACAAGCTACACTTTGTTTGATAGTGACATGTCACTTTTAACATCTTGTATGTCAATTAAAAAAACCCTTCATCTCTCTCCAAATAAAGTCTTATTCTGGAGCTTCTGCGGTTCATGACTTCAACACATCAGTCTTGGTGGTGAGCACAGTTCAAGCCATAGTGAGCACCGGAGTCTTTTGTGAAGGATGGGTTAGAAGTAGATGTCAGCTTTCCTTGAGGTCTGTGCTCTCCTACTAGTCCACAGCCGACTGAAGCAATTTGTTGAAGTTGTTAACAGAGACACATTCGTCTGCTTCTGCAGCTGCCTGTCTCCCTCCAGTGCTCTGCCTCAGGTAAGGCTGTGCTCAAGCCTGAATCTGTCCTTGCAGGTGTCTGTGCTCAAGCCTGAATCTGTCCATGCAGGTGTCTGTGCTCAAGCCTGAATCTGTTCTTGCAGGTGTGTGTCTCTCATCAGATTTCAGCTGATTTGGTTATGAGGCTTCAGTTCTTTGAGGAGTTTGAGGAAAAAATATAATTTTTCTTTATAGTGAGGTATGAGTGATATTCTCTCTATTTTTCTAGGTGCTAAAAGGATAAGAGAGCAATGCTTTAAAATTTCATTTTCTAATTGTTGCCAGGTATAGAAATACATTTGATTTATATGATGCTCTTACATCATTCAGCTCTGCTAACCTTGTTAGTCATCGGCCTTAAAGAATACAGTTCTAGGGCAGGAGAGAGGGGTCAACATTTAAGAGTGCTTCCTGTTCTTCAAAGAAGACCCAAGTTTGATTCCCAACACCCATGTTGGGTGGCTTGAAACTGCCTGTTGTAACTCCAGCTCCAGGAATCCCATGCTTTCTTCTGGACCTCCTTGGGTACTTGTACAGACACGACATACATTCACACAGTCACACATATACACACAAATAAAAAATAAAAATCTTAAATAGTGTTCTAGGATTTCCTATGTAGAGGGTTGTTAGACATTTCACTTTTACCTGGGTCTGGTGGTGCGAGCCTGTAAGCACTGAGAAGGTAGAAGCAGAGGCATTATGAGCTTGAGGCCAACCTGGACTATACAGTGATTCTTTTTAAGGCTAGCTTGGGCTACATAGAGAAACCTTGTTTTAAAATCCAAGAGCTGGAGATGTAGTTCAGTGATAGAGAGTTTACCTAGCATGCGTAAGACTCTAGGTTCATTTCTCTAGCACGGTAATTTAAAAAATTTAATTGACACATAATAATTGTACATGTTTGTTGGGTATAGTGTGATATTTGAGTACATGTATATTCAAGTGTGTAATGATCAAATCAGAGTAATCAGCATAATCAATACCTAAAACATTTATCATTAGAAACCCTGTCTTTTAGCTATTTTGAAATATGCAAATGTGATCAACCATCATTATCTTGTGGTGCTACAAAACATTGGAAGGTACCCTCTTATTCAGCTGTACTCCTGGGAGATCGTCTTATAAGTTGCAAATACACATGGTTTTATTTAATCTTTCCCACTATGTGTATTCTTTTTTCCTTGACTAATTGTGTTGGCAAGGACTTGAAATAAGTGTGGACTATCAGCAGTGTCAGTGGACATCCTTTTCCTGCCCCATCTCTACAGGAACACCTTTATTTCTTCACAAGAAGGTTTTCTCCTAACCTATCTTTAGTGCTTCAAGGAAGTTTCCTTCTCTTTCTAGTTGGCTGAGAGTTATTTACTATAAATGGATATTGACTTTTTTCAAATGCCTTTCACAAAGCATCTCCAACTTGATTATTTTCATTTCCTGAAAAGAAATACCTTTTAAGCAAATATTATTGAGTGTGTTGAATTCAGAGTACTTATTCCTGAATAAGACACCTACACCAAACTTCTGACTCCCAATTTCAGGGTTCATTATGGAAGAAGTAGTCAAAAGATTGCAAGGGCCAGAGGAGTAGACGACCATAAGGAAATAGTTTTCCAGACAGTTTGTCAGTTACTCATATGAACTTACAGCCGTGGTGACAGCATGCACGAGTCCCATCAAACTTAATCCAGACAAAATCTCAGCATGGATGTGGAGAAGCAGGTAAGAAACCCTAATGCTGTCTGAGGAACTGTTAGCAACTGATGGCTGCCGGGAGGCGGGGGAGTCAGTGTCTTTCAAAGATGGAACTCATGGTTGATTAGCCAGGCTCCAATGAATGAACCCAGTCAATGAAGCCTCTGTTGGACATTTGGGGACACAAATTAGACTGTAGGCTTATTGTACATATAATAAAGTACAATAAATTGGGCAGGCGGCAGGAAGGAGAATGCAGATAGGAGAGGGCCTCCAAATACCATCAAAATAGATCACATGAACATTGCAGAAATTCAATAAAAATAAAAACATTACTGAATAACTTGAGTAAAAAATATCAATGATGACTGTGATTCCAGCCTGTCAAGAATAGGAATGAAACATAACATTCTCACATTGTGATTTGCAGATTATTATCCTGTATAAGTTAGGCTAGTAGAGGTTTCTAATAAACTGAGTACACAGTTACTAATAAGCCTTACTATATATCACGACCACCTTCACAGTGGCCTCATAAGGGTTACCTTAAATTAACACATACAGGAGCTGGAGAGATGGCTCAGCATTAAAAGCATGTATTGTTCTTGCAGAGGACAAGAATTTGGTTCTCAACACCTACATCAAGTGACTCACCAAAACCTCTAACTCCAGCTCTAGAGCACTGGGACCTTCTTCTGGCCTTTGAGGGCATCTGCATGCATGTGTACAAACATACATACTCACTCACATGCACACATATGTAAACATTAATACAAGCGTCTTTGAAGTAGCATTCAGACTATTTAAAATTCCATTATTAACTATTTAAAAATTTTTTGTCATATTTTAGGCATGAGCAAGGTGCTTGGCATCTGGTGTGTCATTTAGCCCTAATAAGATCTCTGCAAAAAAGGGTTATCTTTTAAGATTTCATAATGTATTAGAGCATAGACACAGACCAACTGCCAAAGTTCATATTTCAGCTCTGTTAGCTGGCTGTGAGAAAAATTCGGCCTCACTTGATTCATTGCTTTAATGTGTAAACTAGGAAAAATAGTGACAAGGTGTCTGAAATTTGAAGCTTTAAATACAACTATTCAGTGTTTATTCCACTGAGGTGGCAGTTTTTGGGAGATGCCCTGATATTGGGAAGTAGTTTGGACATTTCTAGTTGGAGCTTTGTGGAAAGTCCTTAGGGACTGTCCCCAAAGGGAACTGTGGGATCTCGGAATCAACTTCTCTGTTACTTGCTTGAGATCTGAGTCTTCACTACAATCCATGCATCTCCTGTGATACTCAGCCCTCTCATGCCCAAACAATAGTGTTACCTGATTTTGGACTAAAACATTCAGATCCAGGAGCCAGCATAAACCTCTGTTTACTCTGTAAGGAGCCTATGATCAGTATTTAGCTCCCATGATGCATAGCTGACTAGTATAGCATTATACCCATGCCAGAATATTTTTGCATTGAAAACACTTAATCCAAGTTAGATATTTCTATTGTCTTACAAGTGAGGAAACTGAGGGGTCTGGGAACAAGTGTACATAAACAGTAAGTACTTGTCAGAGTTTCAATTCTCTGCACAGATGTTTTCCAGCTGAATTCCTCTTACTGTGCTCTTATTATTTATGCTGATGGAAGAGTGAATATTTTACTAATATCTAAGTATAACCATACATCTGGTATATGCCTATTGTCCCAGTGTAAATATTAACAGCGCCCTTTTCAGTCTCATGATTGTGAATCTTATATAATAAACTATGATCTCTTCACTAATAATCCACATTTTATTTTGTGTTTTTGTGCCAAATTATTTCTATTTCTAAGTTTTCCTGTGGTCCAACTGCCCTAACACACATGCACACAGACACACACACACACACACACACACACACACACAAACTCACACACACGCTTATGTCAGTTTATGGTACATTTTATCAGGAAGTTTCGGATAACTGTGTGATGTCATAATTTGAGGCAGCTTGCATTCAAGATGTTAATTGTAGTTCAGTGGCTTGGTGGCTTATGCAGAGGAAACACATACTACTTTCATGATATTGTCTTACACTGACACAAGTTCATACCTGTTCTTGATGATGGGTGTTCCATGACATTTCCATGTGATTAGAAAGACAAAGTAGTTCTCTGTTGTTGAAATAAAGCTGGGCCAGTCATAAGATTCTATGGCTCAAATCAGAAAATTATGATCTAATAGATATTTAATGGTTTAAAGGCATGATTCTTTGGGGGAATATCCTAGAAAAAGATAAAGGCTATGATAATATTTTTAGCATAAGAATTTCTCCCAAGAGGAATTAAAGCTCATATCTGACTTTTTTTTCTCAGTAAATACATAGGTGAACATACAGTCTTTGATAAATACCATTATTGTAGAAAAATATTCTGTTCCCTTTCTTCTACTTTTAAACATGTAGTATATATGTGTCTATGTGAATGAAGGGTCTGTGCATAAAATATGTGCATTAGCAAATTTGGAAAAGTTAGGTCCAAAAAATGCTTTTGTTCCTATACTCTGAATCTTCATAGAAACTTAAATTTAAGCACTTTTATTTTTATTCTCTTGAGGCTCAGTGCTGTTCACACCTTTGTATCTCCCTGTAGCCAACATTTTATTTACAATGCTATTTCAGTTTCAAGATAGTTAATTGCTTTTGTACCACACTTTATGAACACTTTTTTTTTTCAGTTGTCATTGGAGGCCAAACCATAAGCAATGTGTTTAGCCTTCTGCTCACCCAATCATATTCAGCCTAAAAAATAGACTTTCATCTAAAAAAATTCCCTGCGGAGTAGGAAACACAGCTGTTTTATCCTACCAGGCAGCCCACAGAGAGAGACTATTTTCCTTGGGGGGAAAGGACACTCAGGTTTAGCGAATCCAGGTACTGTACCATTGAGGAAAGAACTGAAAAGAAAATAGACCATCTTTTCCAATTCCATTGTGCAGACTATAAAGAAACCCTTTGTTCAAACTCTATGTCCTCCTCCTTCTTGCTCAATCTTTAGTCTTTTAAAATTCTACCCTTAACTAAATGGGTAAGCTGCAAAAAAGATTAAACTTAAAAATATACCAGGAATACAGAATGAAGAGGGTGATTGATCTTTGAGTAGGTATCCAACAGCGCAATGAAATTCTCAAGCAGGTTCCTTTTTATTTCAAAATGGGTTTGATTCAGAAGGATTTTATAGCTGCTAAATCATGCAGTTGGCAGAGACTGTGCGTGCTTCTCACAGTTACTTTGAAAGATGTCAAATTTGGCAAAGGCAGTAAAAATACTGGGATTTACTGAGCTTGCTTTTTTTTTCTTCCTCTTATAGAAAATGCTTCAAAATCTGACATGCTCAGAAGTAATACCGTACGACATAAGTGTGCAGAATTGCAGGTTTCACAGAAGTAGCATAAGCTTTTCTCTGCCAGTGTGAGTATACACTTTGGCAAAAGCCTGGCGTTCAATGCTTGATGCTACAGACAACTTTTTTATTTCAAACCACCACTGGACTCAGTTTCAGTGTTATTGCCTTTAACACCTGAAACGGCTTGCTTCCAGCAGGATTGCCACTCAGCAGCATTCCTTCCACCCACAAAGTAGCAAATCTAAAGCAACACCTCTGGGTTGGTAGGTGCCTCCACACAACTCGTAGTCCTAGGATGATTACCATAAACGAGACTGCAATTAAAAAGACTGGCTGTTGCAAATGTCCCCACCTGGGTTTGCAAGTCATTTCTAGACCCTAGACTTACTATATACAGAGATAACAGTCCAGGTAATCAGTTTGCCAAAGGAAAGAATGCAAAGCGCTTAGGATGGAGACATGTTCAATAGAAGCCTTTATAATTATTGGGTTTAGGAAGTTCAATAGCTATTTTTGGTCAATCCAGGAGAATGGATTATTTTTCATAAGAATTCACTTTTTTCACAGTACAAATGATATAACTGTCGCTACTATATATGCAATATTGTGTTTCACCTTTGTTTTGTGTGGAAGAAAGTGGTACCTACTCTCTGTGTGTCCCTAGGTAGCACTTTGCTATTGATCATGATCAGATTGGTCTTTTGGCATATAACATTTAATTATTATAGCTTTTTCTGCTTCTAGGCTCAAGCTCATAGCTCTTTTGATGAATAAAACACATGGTAATATACAAAAGCATGTACAGTTTAATTAAAGAGTACACCCAACTGGTCCAAGTAGTATGCCAAGAAATTGTTCATACATCTTTAACAAATCATATTTAAGTCTAGTCCATAGTCCTTGGACATGTGAAGCTCAAAGGAGCATTGATTATAAGACAAGAAATCACAATGGTGCTATAATTCTAATAATACTTATTTGTGATATCAAGGACTCTTTAAATACGGTTTTTTGAAAATGTATCTTACTAGACGCTCATCCCTGTGACAAACATTTTTTACTATTTGATTTTCACAGTGATTCAATGAATCACAAACCACTTTTGCCACTATTTACAAATAGAGATAAATTATTATATTAAAGGCAAATTTTGTTAATGAGTATGACCTTTGACCTCAACCCCCTTAGCCTATTTGATATCTATTTAATCCCATTCAAGTGGAAGAAGAATGTCTTATAAAATTTTTAATGTACTTTTACAAATTTCATACAAGTATATTTTGATTGTAGTTGGACCCCTCAGCTATCTCACCACTTTTATAGGCCCCTGCCAGATTTCATGTACTTTTGTGTATATTAAAACTTGTCAAGTTTGTGTCCCCAAAAGGCCTTTGGTGTGGATTCATCCACTGGAGTTGTGTTAGAAAACTCTCCCTCTCCCAGCAGTTATCAGTTTCAAGAGTTCCTCGGCTAAGGTCAGGGTTTCTTCTCTACTTCTGCTCTGGAATTTTGTCTGGCTTGAGCTTACATAGGCCTTGTGCATACTGTCACCATTGCTGTGAGTTCCTATGAGTAACCTCCCAGCTATCTGGAAAACTCTGCTTCCTTGTCGTCATCAACCAATTATTACAATATTTCAACGCCCCTTTCTGCAATGATCCCTGAATCTTGGGTTGCAGGATATAATAAGATGTAGATATTCTATGGCCAGTTGTGGCTTTATGGGTTGATCACCATCTGTTGCATGAGGAAACTTTACTGGTGATAACTGAGAGATGCCTTAATATTCTTTCTGCCTTCTGTTCTGCTACATTCCAGAAACAGAAAGTCTGATTGCTTACTATTACCTTAAGTTCTGGCACAGTGCTTGGCATATGGTATACCTTCTAAAAGTATTTTAGGTTAATGTATATAAAGACATTCTGATGTACTATAGTATTTTCATTGTCTTTTTCCATTTGAAGCATATATTGTAAGTATAATAAACTTTACATGCTTTGCTTCTTTGAAAGAATGCTGAGGACAGTATAAGGTAGAATTTAAGACTATTTAAGTTCAGAGATATTTGGAACAGTGACTAAGCTTTTGTTGTATGAATCAAGAGAACCAGTTAGAAATGATCCACCCAGAAGATTGAAATGTGCCTACAGGACCAGATAGAGATTGAGAAAGCCCAGTCTTATAAACTGTGGGAAGATAATATGGGACAATTTCTCATTCTTTTTTTCTCCATATAAGCCCAAGGGATATGGTTAAAATGTAAATTAGTGTATCTTCCATCTCCAGTTAAGGTGAAATGAGATCTGTTTTTAATATAGTAAAAGCACTGCTGTGGCCTATGTGGCCTCTTGAACCTCCAAACTTCCCGTCTTACTGGGATATAGATCAACAAATATTTCTTGAATATCAAGGTCTGTTGTTCCCTGCCAGGAAATTCTTCCTGCTCTTCGCATGCTCTGTTCCTTGTGATTTTTCAGTTTCAGCTCATATGTCACCTCCACAGAGATCTTCACTGACCTCTGCTTTCAGACTCTACAGCATGCCTTGTTAATTTTGGCTTGTATAAGTGCGATGAAAGAAATCATCTTCATCTTTATTTCAGAACACATTTCCCCCAAATGTATGAAATTAGTTTTGTGTGGGTTGGAGAATTTTCTTACTATATTTAAGAATTTAGTGTATCTTCATAAATACTTATGATGCACATTACTGCCTGAAGAAGGCAATTCTGCATATTATGAGGTGGTCTACAATACAAAAGAGTTGTGATTTTGAAGAGCTGATAGCCCCTGAAACAAGACTTGACACTCAAGGAGAAGAATTGAAGCACAGGAAACTGTGTGTACCCAAGCTGGGAACAGCACCCAAAACCCTGTGTTGGGATTGACACTCTCTGAATCATACATTTGTCCAAGGTAATGCCTTAAAAGAAGATACTGGAGTGAAGGAAGCAAAGATGTCTGAAAGATGAGTAGTAATTATGATAATCACAGGAGGTTTATCACCATTGGGAAGATGTTGACGGGAGGATCTATTTTAAAGTTCAACAGGTCAGCAGTCACTATCTGGAAAAGTATCCAACGAAGACATACCTCCTAATGTTATTTGGGACATGCAAAAATGTCCAATTTAGGGAATGTGCAAGAACAGTAAATAGTAAGACATCAGAGATGAGCTGGAGCTATACGAGCATTATGTGACTTTTCCAAGAAAAGACAAAATAAGAATCTAGAGAAGCACAAATGTCTGTTATCACATGTGATTTATATGCACAATTGTACTGAGTCCCCCAAAACAGCATTCAAGGAAGGTGAGGGTATTCCTGCATTACAAATGACTGACTAAATGAGACTCAAAGGGCACTCTGCTAAACACACCTTTGCTTGTAGATGATATAAGATTCGCACCTAAGCATGCTGTTTCTAGCATTTCTCTTGGCTTGTAATAATAGTTCCTTATTTGGTAGTATTAAGACTGGGCACTGGATTCTTGGACTAAGTGTTAGCTTTAGTATTTTTAATATCTACACTTTTGAAATAATTAGTGTACGCCTTCGGACAGAGCTCCATCTATTTTTCACGATCGAAGTGCCCTTTTTCACAGTTGAACTGCATTGAATCTCATGTACTGCATATCAGAGCAGTCAGTCCTTCATATTTGTGTCTTCCACATCCATGAATTCAACCAACAGTGGACTGGAAATATTAAAAATAATTGCATCTGAACTGAACACATACAGACCTTTTACTTTTTCAGTTATTCCCAATATAATACAACATAAAACTGTTTTGTAAATTTTCTTTATTTTTAAAAATTATATCTGTAGAAGTGTTTTGCCTGCATGTATGTAAGTGCACCTGTGTTGTGCAAAGCCCTCAGAGGACAGAAGAGGGCATTGGATCCCTGGAACTGGAGTCATAGATGGTTGTTAACTGCCGTGTGGATGCTGGAACTCGAACCTGGGTCCTCTGGAAGAGCAGAGCAGTGCCCTTAACCACTGAGTCATCTCTCCATTCCAACATGAAACTGTTTATGCAACATTTACATTATATTAGGTATTATAAATAATCTAGAGATGGTTCAAAGTCCATGGGAAGCTGCTGTGTGTGGATTATAAGTAAATATACCATTTTGTGTAGGAGACTTGAGTATACATGAGTTCTGTTATCTGTGGGTACTAGAACAATCACCTGTACTAGCTACCAATGGATATTGACAGTATTCATTCCCTTTGAATGTCTAGACTTCATTTTGAACTTGGGAGTTGTATAGTTACTTTTCTCTTTGCTCTGATAAAGTATCTGACACCAACGCGTTAAATGAGGAAGGGTTCATTTTGGTACACATTTGGAAGTCACAATGTGTCATGACTTTACGGTATGGCAGCCAGCAGTTGCCCTGGGAGTGGAGGCAGCTGGCCAGGAAGCAGGGAGAGGTGACTGTGCTCCTGCGTTCTTCTCTCCGTTCAGTCCAGCACCTCAGCTCCTGGTATGGTACCACCCACATTCAGGCTGGCTCTTCCCACCTCAGTCGAACCATCTTGGAAATGACCTCACAGACACTCTGAGGTTTGTGTCTTAGGTGCTTCTAAATTCCATTGAGTTGGCTATCAAATTCACTATCAAAAGGGTCATTGCTAAATGGTGAGAAGGATGAACAGAAGATTAAAATAAAAAAGAAACCCTGATTTCCTCATTACACCTGACAAGATACTAAAAGATCTCTGGATAAGAAAAATGTCTTTTTTTTTTCTTTTTGAGATACTATGTATGAATCACCTTTACCCATTTGCTCTAATTAAGACTTTCTATTCCATTGTCTTTTCTCCACTGTGAAGAAATCCAGGAAAGATAGACAGACAGGTGCAGGTTCTGAAATTTATTCCAACAGGAGAAGCTGTTTCTCCTAGTTCCTTTACCTCCATCACTCATTACTGTATTTTTATCACTTTGTTAACAGTGTGGCTAGAAAGGAAGGAGCACAAGGAACAGTCCTTGGCCTTGGCTTAGCTTGGCTATAAGCAGAAACTGAAAATAACCAGAAACGTAGTTATAGGTTCCTCTTCCCCCAAATAAACAATTGCAATCTGAATGCATACCTAACATGGACCAGGCATGGTGCTGGTGGAACTTAATGTATTATACCTAGTGCTCACAAAGGTTGTTCCTCTTCATTCATAAACTGTGATTTAGAGTTCAGATCTTGCCAAGGTCACATGCAAGGTCAGGAGTCTGGCTGATGTTCAACAGCAGGCTTGCCTGTTTCTCTAGCTTGTGTTTCTTTCACTGTGGATAAATGCCAAACCGGCAGAAATCTCTACTAAGATGTGAACTGCCCAGTGAGCCATATGACGGGGGAACCCCATGCTATCTCTTAGAACAGAATTCCTAAGTAGCACGCAGTGAGAGAATTTGGGTATCAGGAGTTCCAGCTGGGAGTGTGACCATCCAGATGAGCTGAAGCCTCGGGGAGACTACAGGAGACTGGATATTTTCTCATATTTCAACAAGAAACAATACAATTTTTACACCCACAAAAATACCATTTGACACATGCAAGAAACTTGTTGTTGGGTCAAAAATTCTTCCCTGGGATCTTTAGACATCTATTTCTCAGAACCCCCTGCAGGTCAAAGTCCATTTTCCCTTCTGGTTTTTAAATCTACAAGACCATCTCCGAGCTGTATCCAGCAGGCACCTCTTTCCAAATGGAACATTAAGTGTATTTTCTCCCTTGTCGTCTCCTCATGCAGGCTGGTCTCCTTCTATCTCTAGCTTGAGGGGCTATCTTCTTTGAGTCACAGCATTAGGGAAGCATTTTTGTAACCCTACTGTGGAGTCATGCTCCATGTTTTCTCTTTCAGAAATTCCATTTCTGTCTAATGGAATTGCAATGCGCAAACCCACCATCCTGCAGCAGTGTGTCATGAGACTATGTGGTGACTGGAGCATCTTGTCGGCTCTGAGATGTGATGGTTTTGGACTAGGTTGAATTTGTGTAGAGAAAAGAGAAGAGATAATTACTCACCCCGCTCTCCACAACATCAGCACTGTGGACAGTTTCAGTTGGAGAATTTCCTGCTGTGGAGCACCGTCCTGGGCATCATAGGATATTTAGCTGCATTTTAGTTTTTATCAAATGTCCCCTGGAGGGTCAAAATCACCCCAAGTTGGAAATCACTGTTTTCTTCTTTCTGGTTCTCTGTCAGTCTCTCTCTTCCCTTACATATGAAGTGTTCCGAATTTTGATAGTTTTTTTACTACATTATTAGTCATATGCATGATATTTATGTAGTTTTGTGCATTAAACTTCAGAAAAACAATTTTTTCTACTGCTTAAGATTTCTTTAAAGACAAAACTTGGATTTATGTAAACTCTTAAATCTGTGTGATCATTTGAAACCATCTGGAGTTAAAACCAAGTCTCATTCCTAACGTACCTGCCCTGGAACACACAGATGGAAAGTCAGGTAGAGGGGAGTCACCCCAACCTAGCTCCTGAAAATTCTACCTTCTGGATTTCCATTCAAGACTGCAATAAATACTTCTTTCAGTTTCTCTCTGCTTTGCATAGTGGCACAGGGTTGGAACAATAGCAGGCAGGACATGTGCTCAAGGAGGTTGTGTGCCCAGTGAGGTCGTGTGTACAGGGAGGTTGTGTGTGCAGAGAGGCAGTTTACAGAGTAGACTAAATACGAAGTGTCCAGTTTCCCCGGAGGAAAATCTTCTCTTCTCTTTCTCAGAAGAATTAAAACATACACAGACACACAGATACAGACACAGACACAGACACACACAGACATACACACATACACAGAAAAAGAGCACAAGAGAGAAACACAAATGAACTGCTACAGTTTTGTGATTCTTTACTTCATTGCCACATAACTTTTTTAGCTGTCTAGGTCTTTGTGAATGTTAGGATGACACTGTATTCAGATTTCCGTCCTTAGTCATGCAGAAGTCGTGGCATGGGTTTGGGGGTCCTTTCTGCTTCGTGTGAAAAGAGGGACAGTAAAGGGTTTCCTGTGTCTTTACTCCTTCAACTCCAGGTTACTCCCTTTACTCTCTGATCCTTTCCTTTGTTCTTCATTTCCTGGGTCATCCCTACTCTCTGAAGCCCCAGGCACAAGTGTTCCCTAGAGAGTATCTATTTTGTTTATTCTATATGATTTCCCTAAATAATCCAATCTAGTCATTATTAATTTAAAAGTGGAGATTCTCCATTCTCTAATCTAGTAGCATCTACTGTCCCAGTTACTCCTCCACCAAGTTTCAGGCACCTGATGGTTGGCTGGATATACCCACCTCAGTTCCAGTTACGGTTAAGCATCCTTTTATTATTTGGCATCTCAGTGAATGGTCCCATCAATGTCCCCACAATCATGGGTCACCACTGACTCATTTTTTTCTATTCCTCTTACAACCTAAGCCCTTTTCCTGTCCTTTCTTTCTAATTTTAGTATTCTGATAATTGTCCTTGATATCTTTCAGTAGATGCTTTGGCCAGTTTGGCCCTTAAAATTCAGCCTTCTCTTTACAGCTAGAATAACTCAAACTATGATGTATCCGTTCTTTCTTTGGAAATTTGTTTTCTATGGAATAAAGTTCAGCACCCTGATCCTTAGTCCCATTGTGCTTGTGCAGCCTCCATAATTATAATGGCTTATAGTCCTTTATTATACTTAATTTTGCGGGGTCAGAAATTCGGATGACAGTGGGGATGGGCTTTTTCTGATTCACATTATCTGGGAATTTAGTTGGGACTTAATAGCTAAGGGTGGTGGGAGGGCTGGTTGGTGCTACAGCAGCTTAAAGGCTTAATTCCTGCCAATGCTGGTATGACCCACAGGCTAGGACTTTTAGCCAAGCTGTCTGTGTGCTGTTGGGTTAGTTTATAGCATGGAGTCTTCATAGAATTGAACTTCTTATATTTATGGCTCAGGGCTTTGAGCGGAGGTGTTCCATTGAACAAGATGGAAGTTGTGTGGTCTTTTATAAGTCACAAGGATCAATTTAGCAGTTCTCTGTATGTCAGAATAGTTCATAACTG
This sequence comes from Eospalax fontanierii, assembly GCA_035773235.1. Lineage (NCBI taxonomy): Eukaryota > Metazoa > Chordata > Mammalia > Rodentia > Spalacidae > Eospalax > Eospalax fontanierii. The sequence continues at coordinate 17,578,021 of CM069552.1, forward strand.
GTGATATAGAAAGAGCTTATCTATTTTTTTTCTTGCTCCTGGCACAGAGTTTCAAAAATTCTTAGAAATTTCTGAGAGATCATAGTATCTATTGTTATTCATAATAAGCTTTAAAAAATCTTGAATTTATGTTAGAGGGTAAGTTCACTATGAGGTAGCTTTTGGATGGAGAATTATTGCTAGAAAAATCAGTAATATGGTTAGGATATTAGAGCTTTCAGATTCACTGCTGAATTCTGGAGAGGAAAGAGAGGCTGAAGATTCAAGCTCAATCACAGAGAAATCATGCAATGAGAACTTGAGTTTTAAAAAGTACTGAATACTGATGTTCAAAGCATTTCCTAGTTGGTGGACAGATTGATGTACTTTGAGGGCACCACACAGACCACAGCCTTCCCAGAACAGAAGCTCTGGATCTTGTCCCTCCTGAACTTTGCCCTAAGCACCTGTTCATCTGGCTGTCAATTCATATTCTTTATAATAAAATATTACAGTACATATAATAATTTCCTAAGTTCTGCAACTTGCTCTAGCACAGTTTTGAACCTGAAAGGATGTCTCCACTTTACCGCATTGTAGGACATTCGGTTGGTGTTAGAGAATTGTTGTGGGAAATCATAAATCTACCTAGATTCAAGAGAGGGGCCGCCACTTGAAAAGAGGAGTATCAGTGTGTTGGGGATATGTTTCTAGAGCCACTACCTTTAATCTATATACTTATGAAATGAAACAATTATCATTCACTATTTATATTTGTTAATCAATATGGTCTCTCTACAAATCCATACCTTAATTTGTTTCCTTTGCTATGTTGTGGTTTTTTTTCTTTCTTTCCTTTTAATTTTATGTATATGAGTGTATTTCCTGCATGTGTATAAGGCACCTGTTTCGTGTATAAGGCACCTGTTTCGTGTAGTGCTCAAGGAGGTCAGAAAAGGTGTTGGATTCCTTGGAATTGCAGTTACAGATGGTTATTAGCTGCCATGTGGGTGCTTTTTTCATACTATCTACCTGCTCCATCTCTGTGCTCCTGTGTAACATGATAGCCTCACACATAACTGCAGGTGCACACTGATGCCTTCCTCAAATCATGCCAGGAACTGGCATGTATAAAAAAAGCATGTCCTTGCTCACTTCTTCATCTGCACCCTCCTTTGGGTAGTTCCAATAAGAACTGATTTTCTAATTCTTTTCAGAGGCAAGGCTAATAGACTGTGCAGTGTGAGTATGGGGAAACTTTACTATTGACAACTATCTTCTTCCTCTCCAGAGTCTGGTAAAAGGTAGCTAGTTTCTTATCCTTTCAGCTCTGACCAAGAAGAAACTGCTCCTCTATTAAGAGAATCATGATTAAATTCAGGCTCTGATGCTGTAGGATCCCTGGGCTGGGTTTTCCTTTCATGAATCCTCCTGAATTCTGAATTTTGTGAGAAGCGCTGGGGAGCCATAGCCAGGCTGAGTAACTATATTAAATGTAATTAGAGAATCAGGATCTGGGCCACTCAGGCACAAATCCCTTTTGTAAAATATGTATAAATAAACATGTATTTATATATTTTATATAAGCTAAGCAAACTCTTCCTTTCCCCACAAAGTACTGTCACCTAAACCTAAATTGCTCTGTTATAATCAATGGCACAGAGTGGCTTTCTATCAGAAGCTTATAGGTTTCAATTACTTCAGGGGACAATCTGGTGACTGAAGATAGAAATTTTACCTCAAAATAGCATTTGCTAAGAATTTCAGGCCTCATGGAGGACGGTACAGAGGATCCCTACTAATGTATTTTTCTTCTTGAAAATATGGGGTGACCATAAAATATTTGTGTGTGTTCATGTGTTCAGTTCAGTATCTACATACTAAAAGTACAGGAATTATATTTTTAGGCCTCTTCATTTGTATACAAAGAGCATTTTTTTCCGATTTGTATCAGAGCACTTAAGCAATTGAGTTATTGGTTACGTTTAGCATATGTCTACTCATTCTAGATTCTAAATTTGACTCCATTTCAGTGCTAGCAGTAAATAGGGAACAAATAAAATTAAAATGGGTAATGACAATTAGAAAAATTATCTTACCACTTCTACTACTATTAAAATAATTACTACTATTAAGAGCTAGCTGGATAATAAACCATGTGCCTTTACTCTCCCATCTCTACCTATTTACTTGTTCTGTTCTTGTGACTGATCCTCCGGTGTCAGTACAAGCTTATGCCAGCAACTGAGGAGATCCACAGGGATAGAGGGATCCTAATGAACAGAAATGGTGATGAACAGAGAGGAAGCTGCCTGCAGGAAACTGATAGCTTTGCTGTTAAAAATACCCAGACCTAATTAAATGCGCATTATAGATAAGGTAGGGCTTTAGGTGTCTGTCTGGGGCTAAGAGATACAGTGGCAATTTGTGTGGCTTAAAGTGGATGATCATTAGGGTCAGAAGAACCTGATTTTAAGCTTGATTTTGAGAGCTAGTAGTAAAAGATAGGAAAGAATAGAGTTAACACAGAATTGTTACAGGAATTAGGATGTCTGCCATTGCAACTGGTACTAGAAGTTTTGAAAATTGCCCACATGAGATGCAAAGGGAGCGCACAGGCTAAGGACTCAGTTGTGTTAAGACCTCTCATACCTAATGGAGAGAAGTAGAGACAAAGATACGGACTAAGGAACAGATAAAGAAACTGGAAGAAAGACAAGACAGGACAGGACTGGTTAAATCCAGCCCTTTGCTTAGGGGTATCAAGATCGAGGGGGATGTGGACAAATTGGGTTGTTAAGAATGAAGTCATTTGTAAGAGGAAGGGCCATTCTAGTACAAGAGATCACAAACAAAAATGTGAAAGCAATTATCTTGAGATTATACACCACAGTCAGTAAGATAATGACCAGGAACCTTGAGAACTAAGGCTCAGCATCATTCACTAAAGATGGAAGTCACATGTAGGGAGTGAATGTTGATGAAAGAATTTGGGTCAGGTTGGTATGGATCTAGGTTCTCAGGCATTATTACATCTGAAGCAAGAGCTAAATGGTGATTTTCCATTCTTATCCGCTCACAACTTGTGAATAGTACCTGAGATCAACAGCTACTAATGGAATTAATAGTTTTCCATAGCCCTCAATAGATTTTTACATATCTTCAAAAAGGTATAGATGCAACTGGAAAGAATTTCTAAAGATCAATAAATTGACACATCTCCTAATTCCTCAGTCCCATTTGGCCTCTGTCAGTGTATGTACGCCATGTAAATAGTTGTTCATGGATTACTTTTACATATCCACAGACTGACAATACAAGGAAATGCACAGTATCATGATCTGGGGGTGTAGAGTAAATTTGGCTGATATTTCTCTCTGCATTTTTATTATCGGCTCATTCAGCAGCAAGACCAGCCTTCTGACCAATGATGGGCTGGAGAAGGTGGGCAGAGGAGACAGGAAGGGGAAGAGAGGGACAAGTTGGGGTGGCGCAAATTGGAACGGGATCCATCCCGGGGAGAGATCCATGTAGACGCACTGGGAAAGGGACAGTGCCATGGCCACACTTGCTCGGAGGGACACTTACTCAGACGGCACTTCAGGGTCCCCAGCGTCCCAGAATAGTATGAGTGGACAACCTTGGAAATGGAACTCTGCCCTGGAAAGGGATGGATGCTGTGTGTGCGCCGCTGGGGCCGACTCCCTGGATGCTACACTGTGACGAGGAGGAAGACCCCTGCAGTGAGCTTGGTAGCCTTAGGCTCGGGCCTGAGCAGGAGGGCCAGTGTGGGTGCAGACATTCGTTGATGGTATAGACGGGGAATGTTTTAAAATTAAATAGAAATGAATACCCTCTCCTTTAACAGTTATGATATAAAACAAATATTTATGATGTTTTTAAAAGGCTTTTGTGCAAAAAACAAAGCAATCAATCTTGAAGATAAAAGAGAGAAATGGTCGGGTGAGGCGACTGTAAAAGGTACATAGAACACACACACACACAAAACAGTGCTTAAGTTGCACAGAAACCACAAATAGAGGTTATTGCATAGCAATGAACACTTATGTGTACTTTTTTTCTACACAAGCAAATTTATAGTCTTCTCAGTTTTTTTCTTTAAAAACTTTCTAATTGACAAATAAAATAAAGTATGTTTATGGTATGTGAACAATGTTTTGATGTATGCATACATTTTAGAAAGTTTAACTCATACATGTACATTACTTAACATCCTCATCATTTAGTTGTTGTAAAGACCCCTAAAAATCAACTCTTTTAGCAATTTAATGTGAACAGTATATTGTTATTTACTATAGTTACTGATCACCTGAATCTGTGTTCTTCCTGTCTAACTGAAATTTTGTAGTCTTTCATTCATCTTTTGTTTCCCCCTTAGAAAAATTTGTTGCCATATTAAATCTTTATATCAGCACACAGAATGATTATGGTTGTTTGCCTGTTTGCTTGTAGAAATGCCCAATCAGAGTCATGCCTGAATTTTCAGACCTGTATTTCTATGGGATGGACAGGCAGATGAGAGTAAGACAGTTAAATTTATATTTACTGAAAATTGACTTGTAAGAGACTATGTTCATTTCCCCCTTTCTACAGTGTCAGAGTTTATACCAAGGGCCTCTGGATGCTCAGCAAGTGCTCTACCGCTGAACTGCATATTCACCCCTGTTTGTTCTTTCACTGGATTGTCATTGTCTACTTCAATTAACTGAGTCAAATGTGACAATACCGATAATATGTGGAAAGACTATTTAAATTCCAAGGGTCAGCTAATATAGAAGTAGTAAGCTACAATTCAAAGCTTCTGGACTGTACACCTAACCAAAGATTTACATTCTTTATTTCTTATCAGATTGAGACAGACTGCCAGTGCAAGACTATATCCACTCGTTGCTGGACCAACATTAGCATAACAGCGACAAAAATCCAGTTTCTTAGATGGCATCTATGACATGCTCTATCACAGATGAACATTTTCCAGTTTTTGAAAACAGTCACTAGTGAGTTCTTATCAGGAACAGCTTTCTAAAAAAGATTTTGATTATTTTTTATTTTAAACAACTTTTGTTAAAACAATGACAGCATCCGAGGAATGACAATCCCACTTCACCGAGTGTTTACATATACTAAAGGTCACATATGATAAATATCTGTGATTTTTGCTTTTGCTTTAGATATTTACTGTTCCATCCCTTCCAAGTATTTAGTAATATGTCCTTCTTCTCTCCCTGGCCAAAGGAAAAATAAAACAAATGACCCAAAGTCAATCATCAGTGTTCCTCTCCTGGAAATTTGAATCTTGAGTGTAAAGACGGAAGATAACTGGAGTTGTATTATTCAAAGTAACATTATAAACTTCTATTACATCTTACTTATTATTGCTGTGTGTGTGCATGCTTGTGTGTATGTGGGCACACAGGACATAGAACATGTGTCTAGGTCAGAGGAAATCTTGTGGGAGTTGCTTCTCCCCTTCTATCATGTGAGACCCAGGAATTGAACTCAGATCTTCAGGCATGGTGTCAGTGCCTTTACGCACTGAGTTAGCTTGCCATCCCTCAAAGTAACTCTCACATGGTATATGATGGTAAAATTCCTAGAACTACTCCTTCCTTTCCTCTCTCCCTCTCTTTCCACTCTCCGGCTCTTTCTTTTTTCCTTTGAGGCAACTTACTTTTACTTCTTATGTGGTTTAGAATGGCTTTGAACTCTTGCTGTGTATTCCAGGTTCATGACCCTCCTGTCTGAGTCTCCCAAGAGCTAGAATTACAGGCAGATACTACTGTGCCTGCAGAATTGGTCTATTTCTGACTGCCTTGTGGTTTGATTATTTAATTGCATTTCAGAATTGGTATATCTTCTGAACCCTTCCAGTACTTCTGTGGTTGTTTTACATAGTTGTAGTCAGATTTACTTGATGGCAAGTAAATGAATACCATTCTTGTTCAGTATGTGTTTGGAGATAAGACTTGAGTTCAAAAAATAAAACTGAAACTCAAAATAGTTCATGGAAAGATAGATCCAGCTATACAAAATCCTAATGCCAAAATTATCACTGTGTCCCATAATGGAGAAAGATTCCAGATTTTTCTTTACTTCTTAGCTAACAAGTTTATCTACCACTATCCAAGATATTGACTGAAGATAGGACACTGATGGTCAGTGACAAAGGATATTACTTCCTACAGCAAAAGCAGTAACCAGAAAGTCATGTTCATTTTCAGTCTGTCTTTACCAACAAGGTCTAAGGGTGTGACTCAAAAAACCCCTGATGGACGCCTGTACATAGAGTGCTGGTGTATTACAGGAAAGGAACTCTGGTTGTAGAATTTATCACTTTTAAAGCAAATGGAAGAAGGCCAATTTTTCATCAGGAAAGGATTGGGGGTGGGAGACACACATCACCTAATCCTTCAAAGTTACTTTCTATAAACTCAGCACTAAAAGTCACATAGATAAAGGTCAGAATCTTGAAATTTTAGCATACCTTCCAAGAATATATAGGGATACAAAATCCATGACATAATGCCTTTCCTAAAACTTAACTCTGTGGCTTTGCAAATACTGAATGAAAGAAGAGCTTAACACCCAGGGATATTTATCAATAGAGAACTGTCTGCAGGAGACTGGATATTTATGTGACACAATATAAGAGAAGCTATTTCATGAATGTTATATCATGTCTATATTTCAAACAATAGACTACAAATAAAGGCTTTGACAAAATAAGTGATTTGTCAAAGATTTCATTGTTAAAAAGCAACACTCACATAGTACTTGTTAGTGATCTCAGTTTTTCGTTTTATAAGTCTTTACTGACCTCTGTGGTCTAGGTAGTAGGCTCTTTACAGATTATTCAAAGAGGACTGGTAGTTTTCAACTCGCATGGTCTATCTCTGTCAGCGGTTATCTGTGTGATTGCAGGAACCATCATAAAGGCCCAGGTACAGGGGTGCTACATGTCTTAAAGAGTGTCAGAACAGAAATCGCTTGGGGATTGTAAGTCCGCAAGCAAGTATTAAGGGTTAGTACTTTCTAGGCTGCCTATTGTGTAATCTGCACGGGAGGCTCTTTTTTGTTTTCTACTTGGTTCATCTGCCCGCTCACTTTTCAGATGAGATACCTAGACATCATGGGCTTCCTTGAGGTCCCAAAGCTCACAGCTAACAGATCTGAGTTTGTAATTCCTGATCCTCAGTACAGTCTTTCCTACCCTCAAATCGCTTGTCTTCATGAACTTCTTTGGTGAAGTCACACACTTTGGTGAAGTCACTCACCGATGTGTATATTTTTCCAGGCCATATTCAATGTGCAGCAGTTCTGGGCACATAATGACCACTGGACTATTTGATTAAATTAATGAATGGCTGTATAAGTGCTCTCAGTGTAGTTTACAGCAGTTACTCAACATCTATCCCATGATAGGTTTTACTAGGTCCATTTTTATTCTAGAGTTTTATGGGATTCCCTGAGATCCTCAGGCTCATAAGTGGCCGATCTTGACATGGGGCCTAGGACAACACAGCACACAAGCCAGTGCTTCTGACAACCACACCGAAGATTTCCTTTGTGACCTCAAGGAGATAGTATTGTTCCATGCAAGCTTTCATTTGTACCCCACAATCAACTTGCATGCACCTCTAAGTCTTTTTTTTAAAAAAAAGATCTAGAGCTTGATTGCCAGCTATGAAGTTCCCTTTCTGCTCTTTCTAGCTAAAAGCCCCAGCATCACACAGCAGGAGGTGACCAGAAAGGAGAATTGACTGAGGAAGGATCCCTAATTAAGCAACCCAGTAAAGCAGATATTGTCCAGGGGCAGCAGCACCTGTATTGTCCTTCTAGCCAATGCAAATGTGACCTTCCAGAGGCCTGAGTTTGGCTGTTAGGGGTTTTAGCTGTCACAGCTGAAATCACTTGGGGGAATTTCATGGAGGACTGAGGGCGAGGACTGTTATAGACACCCTTGTTCTCTGGGCGGTGACTGCAGGCCTGGTCTTCAAAGGTGTGCTGCTGTTTTGTGTGTTTAGAAGCAATTTGCAAAACACTGTCATGTCAACTTTATTTTCTAGCTCTCTAGGGGGACTCAGTGGTTATCCATAAATAATCCTGCAGGAGGCTGAAAGTAACCAAAGTGTTCTCTACACTGGGCTTAACTTCAAATGTATAGGAATCAGACTTTTTAATGAACTTGTACTGATTATTTGTTAATTATAACAAAAATCCATATTCATTGTAGAAAAACTTGAAATTTCAAACCAGTAGCAAGGAAATAAAAATTATCTGTAACTCAGGCTTTATCTGATACTCATGGTATAATTTATTCTGGACTTTTCAAGCGTCTTCAAATCTGTCTTTACGTACTAAAATGTACTTTTTTTAGGCAGTGAGCACTCAAAAGTATGAGGAATCAGTATCCCAAAACTAGCTGTTTCATTTTGTTTTCTTCTTCCATCAGTGCATAAAGTATAATTTTGCTGAGCATAAGTGCTGTAGAATACTCTTCCCAGATCTCAAGTTCATGTCAGGATTTCAGATGTAATCGAATTTTACTGTTTCCCAGAATTACTGACCAAGTCATCTCAAGGACTTAACATGTAATTACATTCATCTAAATAATTACAAAATTAACTCCCCACAAGAACGTTCTTTACTGGGTGCAACATCTACCACCAAATATCCAAATGCTCAGGGAAGAAGGACTCAGTGAAAGAAAGGCTTTCAGTGAATGGTGGAGTATCATAGGAAATTTGGTGGGGGTCTTTAGTTCCTTTGCTCTTTCTATTCTGCAATATGACATTCCAGTTCTTGCAGTGTGGGGGTTGAATGTACCCCAGCATACAGTGGATAAGTCAGTCATGCTGGTAGATACTTTCCAACACACAGGACATCTTGCCACAATGAGAATTATCCAACTGCCAGTTTCCAAAATGTCAGTGGTGGTGATCAGGCTGAGAAATCTTGGTTTGGCATAAAGGTGGGCATGTGCCACTGGCCATCTAAGGAGAGTAGGAAAGTAGAAAAGACTCAAGGTGTGCTGGGAGAATGAATGCCTGTGAGTCAAATAAGGAGAGAGTTCCTGTGTGCAGATAAGTGAAATGATAAAAGTGACAATGAAACAATGCCATCTCCTTTTTTCTCTTAAGAAAAAAACTCTATCTTCTTTCCTTGGCACAGATGGTCTTAGGCCTGTAAATCTGCCATTTTCTCAGTAATCACATAAAGAAAAGGGATGATTTAATGCAGTTATAAGGTTTATCTTGCAGAAGGAAAGTGTGGGTGCCTGAAGTAGAATAGTAAACATAAATTCTGTTTTACGTCAGAGCAGCAAAGCCATTTAGCGTATAACACAGCTTCCATTTGAACTGTGGCTAAGAGGGAGGTGTAAGATATGGTCAATGACTCTAAATGATTGATGAGAATTTCTATAAAAGAAATACAAAGGCCTCAGTAGAACCAGAACTTTCCGATGTACCATAATAGAATTTTATACTGTTTTTCTCACAGTCAAATAAAGTTCAGTAGTAAAGAGAGATTGTTACCTGGTGTTAGTGCTTTCTAGGCTGCCTGTCAGAATGCTTTATTCAAAGAGACAGATTTATATTTCACAAGGAAATGATTTCTAAAGCTCTTCCATTAATAATTTTTTCATTGAGAGAAAAACCAGATTCAGTTGTTCCACCCATAGATTGGGAGATTAGGCCAGAGTGAGTTCAGTACATGAAATACCTTTCTGATATTTAAAGAGGGAATAGCATTTTAATGCTGTGAAGGGGAAAAATTATCGGTTTCATTACATAAAATTGTACTCACATTTGCCTTTGGTATTTTTCCTTGGCCTTGAAATCACCTGGTTGAGAACTTCACTAACAATTCAGTTTCTGAAGAATTTAGATATTGACACAGTGTGCTTTATCAGCATGCACACACATGAAGATGCACCGTCACCTCTCGCCCCTGCTACTGTCAGACTCCATGCATGTACCCACATGGGCAAACACTCATAAAGAGGAAAACAATTTAGTTTTTTTCAAACAACCTGTTTCTGCCTCTCTTTTTCCTTTTTAACCAACCCTTCTATAACAAGCCCATTATGGAGATGGAACCATACAACAAAAATAGTCTCTCTCCAGGGAGCTACCAGGTGCTGTCCAAGGTGCTGAACGAACAAAATTGACCGAGCCATGCAAGAACTTGTGTGTGGAGAATTGTCTGTGACCTGTTAGGAAAAAGGACAAGGTCAGCAATTAGGAATGATTTTTTATCCAGCACTGTGGCTCATTAGCTCTGTGATCTTGATTAAAATTAAAAAAATTCTTATAAAATTATTTTTCCAGCTGAAAAGTCACAGCAAAATTCATTACTAAATACGGAGCCTCTGAGAAAGCAGAATTCAACTCAATTCAAGTTAGTAATCACTCAAGAAAGATGAATATAATCAAAGCATTATGTATACATAGATGGAAATGCTACAGTGAAACTCATCAATTTGTAAGTTAATTAATATGCATTAATAGTTAGAATTAAGTTTCTTTAAAAAGAAACTACATGAACAAAACAAAACCACATTTAATAGCAGCAAAACCGAGATGTGAGGAATGTGTGCTGTCATCGAAGAATTAACTAGAAAAATAAACAAGAACTCAATGCTTACGTTAAAGGAAGTCTTTCATTACCAAATGTCACTGTGGTGGTTTGAAGGAGAATGTCCCCCATTGACTCCAAGTATTTGAACACTTGGTCTATTGATTATGTTGTTTGTGGAGGGACATGAAACTTCGAGAAATGTTGTCTAGCTGAGGGAAGCCCACCACTGGGGGATGGCTTTGAGAGTTCATAGCTGTGTCCTACTTCCAGTTCACCCTCTCTGCTTCCTGAGAGTGCTTGAATACGTGAGCCTTTAGGTTTCTACTCTAATTGCCTCCCACACTTGGAGGGACTCTTTTTCCTCTCTTAACTGCAAGCCCAGTAAACCGTGCATTCCATAAATTGTCTTAGTCATAGTATTTTATCACAGCAACAGAAAATTAGCCAACACAGTGATATAAGAGAAGGAAACTTTCTGCCAAATGGGCTAGTGAACACATGTTTCTATGCATGTAAAGCTAACCTATTGAAAGGTGGCATATCTGGATGGACTACCTTCAATTTGCCTCCGCAGAGCCATTTTTACTTTACCTTGTTGTATACATGGGTGCTGATGTACAGAGGCTGTATGTGGGGATCTGGTTACTGAGCAAGGCAAGCAACTCCTGATACCCTAAAGGGATGGCAGGTGTCTGACCTGCTCTGCCTGTGTGATAACCTGGCTCCAGGAAGCTACTGTAGATATGAATCTTCCTTTCCCCCACCCCAGACCAGAACCAGGTTTTTGGGTTTTGTTTCCTCGTTCCTGAACTTCCACAACCTTCCTGCCTTTACCCCAACACCCCATCTTTCCCGCCTTCTGTAACGGTCAGAGAGGCTTCCCTATATAAGCCCCTGCATTGGCTCTAATAACCGAACTACCCACCGACGTAGTCTCCGGGAGGGAACTCCTCCCGCCGCACTCTGAGCCACCTGAAGTCCCGTTCCATCGTCCTCCATTCTCTGGCATGGCTGGAGCACAACAGCCGTGCTGGAGATGGAGACGCACCCACAGCTGTACTTTGGGAACGGAGGGTAGGAACTGAGGTTGTGGTATTTAACCCCTGGCTGTTCACTGCAAGCTTGCTTTCTCTTTCATCCAAAGTTCTTAGCAGTCACAGGGTGTCACTCCATATATAGCCTCTCTATGCTTGAGCAAACCCTTCCTTCTTATTAGTCTATCAGACCTAAGGATGGAAAATAGAATGCTGGGTCTTCCACTGAGTCTATATTTTGTTCTTCTCCATGCTTCGAAATATTCTGCTTATTAACATAAATTACATTCAAATTATTCTTATTTAAAAAGTTCACATGTCTTTAGCTGGGATCCCACTTGATACAGAACCCATATTATGTTTAGATAACATATAATAAGCATTTATTGAAATATTATATATCAGAAAAGATGACAAATGTACAAATTTTCTTTCTTAAAATTCTAATGAGAAGCAATAATTCCTCATTAAGTCTATAGAGTGTTCTTAAAATTAAAAAATATGTGTATGTTTCTATGCCACATATAGTATCCAGATGCCCACAGAGGCCAGAAGACAGTATTGGAGCCCCTGAAGCTGGAGTTGCAGGCAACTGTGACCTGCCTGATACGCGTGCTGGAAACTGAACTCAGATCCTCTAGAGGGAAGAGCAGTAAATGTCCTTAACCACTGAGACATCTCTCCAGGCCCCAGGCTGTAGAATTTTACAAAGTCCAGAGTGACTAGGATGTTTCCACACATTTCAGCTCACATTAGAAATGATGACATATTTAAGACTCTCAGAATTCAAGGGCAATGGGAATGAGCTGTGGGGTGTAGATAGGGTGTAATAATGATAAGGATGATGATGTTACTAGAGGTTAAAAATTTTAAAGTTTATAAAGTGTATGATGATCTAAAGTATTTCACTTGGCTTATCTATTTTCACCTATGACACATAAGTAGGTAACACTGCCTAATTTTTTAAAATGTGAGGTTACATATATTTCTTCCAATACTTAGGCTACTTTGTTCCACATCTTTTCCTGCTCAAATTAAGCTCTACTATTATAAACTACACAGAAAGTATCTGTCATTCCTTCATGGAAACCTTCCTTCAGTCTGTAGACACTGCCTTCTTCAATCTTCAATGGGCATACTAGGAAGATCTTCCTGAAAGATTGAAAGGCCAGGAAATAAAATAAGTTGAATGGGTCAGGAAATACGTGAGCACATATTAGGGACACATGAATAGTATGAAACATTGGTTAAGGGTACTGATTTGGGAGTCATTTTAGGGACATCATTTACATTTTCTGCCCTTCATCTTTCTGATAATAAATAACTGTTATAATAGGGATTAGATAGGGATGCGGTAAAGACTACATTACTAGGTATGTGTAAATTGCTTAGACTGGAACATTACTTAGATCTAAAAATGATCAGTTAATATTAGCCTTATTATTATCATTGTTGTTGTTGCATTATTACTTGCTCTTTTTCTTCCCAGTTGCTAAATTTGAAAAACTATGTTAAATAATTTTTAAGAGGCCCATGTAGAGACCTTTGTAAAAATACTACATCTATTAGGCTGTAGGTAGGAAAGGTTTAAAATATATGTTTAAGATTTTAAAATGTTTTTATGCATAAACAAAGATACAAGTTATTGAGTTTTCATATCTTAATGAAATGGTCCCTTCGTCATTTGTTGACTTTGTGGTCTCAGAAAAGTCACTTAAAATCTCAGAATGAAAGTTCATCAGTAAAAAATGGGATTAGTACATTTGGGCCTTAAATTATATACATTTTTTGTTTTATTTATGACACAAACCCAACAGTATCTATTGGAAGTCTAATGGGACTTTACCAAAGGAGGACATAATGGAAATTTGAAATATCAGGTTGAATTATAGATCGTTCTCTCTCTCTGATTATTTAATTATGCTTAAATCTTATTTTGTTTCTCAGGCTGGGCTGGAAGTTGTTCTTCTCCTTCCCCAGCTTCCAGGGTGCTGAGATTACAGGTGTCAGTCACCATGCTGGGACATGCCTTTAAGCTTTCCAGTTGGGGTGCCTTGGTCACTGAGCATTTGACTCTGAGGCATGCTGAGGCGGTTATGCACACAGCTCAGTGGTAGCACACTTGCACTAGGGTATTACTTTGTGCATTGTGATAAGATAGTCTCACCAAAAACAAGAGAGGACAGGGCTTATTTCAGTTTATACTTTCAGGTAACAGTCCATCACTGATGGAATCAGGGCAGTAACTTGGAGGCAGGAACTGAAGCAGAAACTATACAGGAACATGGCCTGCTGACTTGCTTACTCTGGCTTCTGCTCAGTCAGATTGAAAAAACAAAAATGAAGCCCAGGCCTACCTGTCCAGGGGCGGCATTGCTCACAATGGGCTGGTCCCACATCAACTAGCAATCAGGAAAATGCTCCGCAGATATGTGCACAGGCCAATCTGATGGAGGAAGTCTCTCAACTGAGACTTCTTCAGATGATGCTCGACTGTTAAGTTCACAGCTGAAGCGAACTAGGAGATCTAGCAGGTATGAGGTCCTGGGGTCAACCCCCAGCACAGAAAATAAAAGAAAGGAAAGGAGAGAGGAAGGAAGGAAAGAAGAGAGAGAGAAACACAGAGACAGAGAAAGACAGAAATAGAGACACACACAGACAGAGGGAGAGAGAAACAGAGAGAGACAGACAGACAGAGAGACAGAGAGAATGAATTATTCCACAGGAGAGAGGTCTGAAAAGTCTGAAGTCTGATCTAGTTGAAGATTGTAGTGTTTAGGCAAATTCCCCATTTTAATCCGCAGAGAATCCCAGTGTTGGGGAAAGACAGAAGAACCCAAAGGTTAGGATTAGCAGTAGAGCTAATACCTGACTTGGCTGTAAGGCTACCATTCTTTTTTCCTTGTCTTATGACCTTCAGCAAGTCCCATTCCTTCTCCAGCGACCTCTGAAAGAAGGATAAATGCAATCAGATTAACTTTATATTTTCTACCAGCTTTGACTTATTTTCAAAGCGGAGCCCGTGACTTTGCTCTTACTGGATCTCGGATGCTCCAGTCTTAAGAGTCTTCTTGCAGCTTCAGTAGTGATTCATGCCTAGATATTGTGAAGCCATTTTATTTAGCTACTGAGAATACAACTAAAATGACTATAATGGCTGCAATTCAAAATAAAAATGAAACAGTAGCGTAAACTTACGTACTGTGGAGATAACTAGTTGATGATCATGGCACTGTATATACAGGAAGGAGAAATGCATTGTGTGAATTAGTAAGAGAACAAATAAGCGCTGTGTGCGGCATTGTCATCTTGAGGAATAAGTTCTATTTTTTTAAAATGGAGTTGATATTTGAGAAAGTGTTGTGGAGAGTGCTCTTTTTCATCAGTTTCTCCAGCTTTTTGCAAAATGTCTTTAAAGTCAGATCACCACAATACAGATTATTGGTGTATTTTCTGCCCTGTATACGGAGTCAATTTAAGAGTCAGTTGAAGAATGAGAAACTGCTTTCTGCAGAGCAGTGGTCTTTAGTATATTATGTGGTTAACTTATTCTTTAAAAAAATTCCATGTCATTGGTTATTTAAAGAAGGTCTTGCTAATCAGCTGGCTGGAGTCCTTTTGCTTTACCCAATAGTAATCATGAAGAAGTGAGGAGAAGTTCTTCCTGTGCTGATAATCCCAAGCTTTGGAGTGCCTAAGGCTGAGAAGCTGGATCGGTAGACCAAGAGGCTTACAGCTCTGAACTCTGAGAGGTAGGGGCCTATTTCATTTAGGCTTTAGAAGCCTAATGGCTTCAGGCACTGAGATTTGCTTATTGCTCTGAAAGTTAATCACCAGTAGCCCCAGAACCTGGCAACTTTTTGTAGTCTTCCCTCCAGCAGCAGCGGGTCTGGGTAGCAGACATCACAAGCAGTAGCAGGTGGCAGACTCATACAGGTCTGCGGTGTTGGGATCCTCCAGCACTATGGTGGGAAGTGTTACAGAATAAGGACTTAGAGTGTACACTCTCGGCCCTTGATAGAGGTAAGTATCAAAGTGCTCAGCCTAAGGTGTCAGGATCCTTGCAAGCCTAGTCAGAGGTTATAGTCCGGCGGGTGGAGGCCCAGGGTATCTGAACTGCTTTGGCTGTTCCCTGGAACTTTTCTTGTACCAGGGTCCACTGTTTCTTCTATTCAGATCTTTGCATCCCTCACTTTCCTCACCTCTGCTCTACCTTGTCCGCACTTATTCTCTGAGCACCTTCAGCTGCCTTCTGGTTGCTGTTGTCACTGTGGCCACTCCAGCTCCACGTTGTGGCTGCCTCTGTTGCTGATGCTTTCTTTTCTTCATGTTGCCAACCAATGCTAGAGGTTACAAATAGGCAAGAAAAGAAAAACACTTTCGAGAAGCCTTTTATGGAGCTCAGTGTAACACCAAGAGGTAGCACAAGAAGCTGCCTCCTGGCTGCCTCTCTACGTGTGCCTATGGCCTGTTTATAGCCACAAAAAATGTATTGACCAGCTTGTTTACACTAATAATGACATAGTCCCTCATGTAAATGAAACATCTCACTTGTGCCCACCATGACAGTCTTTTATGCAAATGAAGGGCTGTGTTTGCATCAATCGGAGGTCTTCTGCTGGCAGGTAGGGGGAAATGTTCCTCCCCTGGCCTGGGTGAAAATGGCTGATGGCTGAGGGTTGGCTTTAGATGGGTTTGTTTGGTTCTTCCTACTGTCGACAGAAAAGCATAACTCTCACCTCAAAGCGGGTAAGAGATTGTTTGTTTTGGAACCAAATATGAGTGATCATGGCCCCGGGAACACAGATTCAGGTTACCCGCGGTTTCATGTTCCACTGTGGTAACAGTTGCATTAAGGTGGTAAGAGGAACAAAGAAAAGTCGTCAGTCAAGATACTGTTCAAATACATTGGTGGATACATTCAATAGATAGGTTATAGCAAAGGAAGGTGGGGGCGGGGGATGTTTCTACTGTAGGTCTCAGATGCTATCTGATGACATTCTTAGCTTTTTGATTGGTGGGATCTGGTAATCTGCTAAATTAATACATAAAGTCACAGGCATGGTCATTCAGGAACTGTGGTAGGATAAACAAGGCCTTAGATAAAATGTGCACACGCCCTGGATTTACAAGACTTCAGATTCTCCACAGTCAGTGACGTGCTAACCAGTTGGTCAGCTTTGCAGGAAGTTCAGTGCAAGATCCAGGATTTTCTTGGAACTTTTCCTTTCACACTACAAAAAAAAAAAAAAAAGGGGCTGAGAGATTTATGATGAGTTGATGTATTTATTTACTTTTTACTTTCTAAAAACTAGCATCTAGAGAATATGGATGACTAACTTGCTTTTAACCTAGAGTAATACCTGCATTAAGTTGGAGTGTAAATGTGCTTATTATTTGTTATTTTCTGATTAAATTTATCATGTATTTGTCCCATTTTACCCATGTGTTCATTTGCAGATGCACTGCCATTCCTTTGAGGCCAGATGGGGCATAAATCTTAAATAAGTAAGTGCAAAATAGGATAAAAGATCAGTACCCAGGTTAGCATATATCATCAAAATGAATCCTATAAGCATACAAATATATGTGAATTTTGAAATAAAATACCATCTGCTTTTATAGCAAGAAAATCACATTAATTTTATATCACAACATGTTATCCAGTGGAAATTCAATTCAGTGAGATAAATAATGAAACTATCTAAATATGTGTAGAACTCAAATTGTCGTCTTGCTTGTGCCAAATTAAAAGAAATTTTTTTCTGCAATAAAGTGCACTTAACTGAGTTAGATTTTTAAAGCCTAGGACTGGCAGATTTCCCTAGAGTTGCATCAGGTATCAGAATCAAGGGTTATTAACATTACAAAGAGCACCTCTGTCCTACAGTGTCCCCTTTATCATTTTGAGCAGCTGCCTCAAGGCAACATATTTAACCTTGGGAAATGTGATAGAATTCTGGGTAGTCAAACCTGCCAGTAGATTCCCTCAACTGGGATCTACTGTGAAGCAGTTATTTACCTGCAACACAACGGAAAGATGAAGCCCTTATCACTTGATGTTTATCATTTCCATTCTAAATCCCTCAATGCGGTTACATTTACTTATGAACAGCAATATTCCATTTGCTGGTAGGACACTGTTTTCCCTGCTGGGAATGTCATTACAAAGAAAGGCCTCTGGAAAACGTGTGCTAAATATTTAAACATACATGCACACATCATTTCTATCTTAGTGCAAGATGCTCAAGTTGGATTTTGTTTTTTAAACTTAGGTTTGCTTTCTATTTTGATTGAAGAAGGATGTTTATATGTGATTACTTGCTAAGACTAGAGATCAATTAGAAACAGTGTTGTAAGCCACAAATCAGAGGTCACCACATGCAGATGGAAGGCAAGGCAAAATTTTATTATGGCCTGGCTGTCTCTGGACTCTGGATGAGTTCTCAGAGAGTACCCTGACCAGTCCAAATCTTAAGTTTTTATATCCTGACACTGGGAGATTACAGATCATTCAAAAATGGACAATCACTAATGTTAACCTCATTTGCATAAGCAAACAATTTACAGAAGCAGATGTGGCCATTAACTATGGTTATTTGCTCAAGATGTTTGCACAGGATTAGAACCCTTCTTTCACAATGGTCAACTATTTCCTGGAATTCATCTGTGCTTGTTGCATGAAAATGCTGAGCAAAGTTAATCTGGAGTTCTAGTTCTCTCAAGGTCCGATGGAAGGTAAATGACAAAATGGCCCATTAAAAATGGAGTCACTCTGGTTCCGTACCTGTGACAACAGTGTGGATAATACAGACGTGCATACTGAGAAAGGACTGGTGGTGTTGCTACTGGTGTAAGCCTTCAAAGAGCAAACTTGACAAAATTCCTTGAGAGACATGGCTCTTTATAGCCTGATCTGGTAATTTCAGTTCTGATAATTGGTCTTAGGGAGATATTGTTACAGGTTTGGATTTGGAGCTATAGGGTGCCAGCTGCGATTTCCAGGTTCTTGTGTCCAAAAGGAATGAATTAGACCAGGGACACACAGTTAGAGATAAAATAGAGAGTTTTTTTTTTTTCAGAACAATTCCTAACAGGGAAATAGGCCAGAGAGCTGGGAAAAATTAGAAATTCAATGAAACTGGGTTATGCGTCATTTACATAGTACCCACCTGAACGTGTTTGTGTCACGGGATTTTCTTGCACATGCTTTGTCCCTTACTTGTAACCTTTGGTTGGGGGTTTCAGAAAAATCTATATTAAAATCTATGTAACCAATGTTAATTTCATAGTTTAACAAAATTTTTACTTTAGGACCGAGAGAACATTGCTTTAAATAAGTAGCATTTAAGCATTTTAAGGTTTTGGAGAACATATTTATAGACTCAACAATATCATTTGAACAGGTTTCTAGAAGTTCAGAGACCCTAATTTTATGAGACAATATACATTTAGTAGGTGTTTTAGCATATCTTCAAAACACATGTGCACATGCAAACACACACACTCATACATTCATACATGCACACACACACACACACACACACTTTAAATTAGACATTCCCCCAGTAGGAATTTTAATATGCAATTTAAATTTTAAAATGAAATGGCCACAAGTTTTGTTATTTAGTTATTTGGGGGAATTATTTTTTTTAATTAAAAAAATGTTTGAATCATTGTGTGTTTCATACAGAACATCTCAATCAGCCTTAATCATCTTTATACACCTTTCCTTACTGGCAGCTCCTAAAGCTCCCCAACTGGAATCCATACATTCTTTCATCTCTGTTAAAGTCTATTGTGTCAAATTAGTGTCCCCAGTAACTTCAGTGCAGATTCGCTCACTGAGGTCTAGTCAGTCTACCCGGAGTCCCCCACTTTCAGAAGACTAGCTCATCCTCACCCAACAGTAACCAGCTGCCAATATTTCTTAAGCAAGGTTGAGTTCTGCTAGCCGTATACCCAGTTCAATGCTGGGTTTTTGTCTGCTTGAGTTTGCATGGGTCTTGAGCATGATGAAACAGTTGCTATAGGTTCATATGAACAGGGTCCCAGGAGTCTGTAGGATTCTATTTCATATGGTCACGCACCTCCTCGTTGGCTCTTACAGTTTTTCTGCCCCCTCTTCCACAATGGTCTCTGAGCCCTGGGTGAGTGAAACTTGACATAGATGTCCTGCCCAGGAACACACTTTGTAGATTCCTAATCTCCATGATTTAGCCATTTGTGTTACTGGCCCTCTGTTCTGTGAGGGAGCTTCATTAATGAGAGTTGAGAGATTCGTTAGTGTCCTCTTTATTTCTTGCTGTATGCTGTGTGAGGCTTAGGTGTAGAGCTTGCATTGTAGATGTCCTGCTTAGGCTTGGGCAATTCAAAGACAATGTCTGTGTGTGACTAGTTGTGGTACTCTGTAGTAGTCTCCGTCTGGTGCAAAATAAGCTTCTTTGATGAGTGGTAACTGGGATACGACTTTAAATATTTTGTGTTTAGTACGAAGTTTCATTAGCCTAGGGATGTGACAGCCTTGGGGATTTCTCTTAGATCTATGACCTCTTCAGTCATGTGTATTTGACTATGATTACAGTGTCAAACATGAGTTTCCTCCCATTGAGTGGGCTCTAAGACCTATTAGGTAGCTGTTGATTAACCCCAAGATAAAAGTGCCACTATGCACCAGCATCAAATGCTATGCCAGTCATTTTGTTATTAAACTGGTGTTGGGCCATCAATTGATGTTCTCCCTTGGCTGCTTGCATAGTGCTCTCCTGAACTATGAGAGATAGCTTTCCAGGGAAGTGTCTTCCAGGTGAGTTCCAGCTCTGTTGATCCAAATCCAGTCTCTGAAGTATGTTCTGTCTTCAGCAATAGGGTCTTACTTTTAAGTTCTGGGAGGCCACCAAGGGCTGTGGCAATAGCCTGTGTAATTTTGGAAGTCTTTTGGACTAGCTTGACCAATAATTCAAAGGTAGGTTTCTCCTGTCTACATGTTTCTCCTGTTTCATGCTATGTAGCCTTCAGCTATGCACATGGACTCATGTAGAGATATTGTATGTGGAATTTGTCATTAGGTTGTTAGAGTAATATGATTCCCTCTGGTGTTTTATACCAGCTAGGCATTATTTATCTATTCTCTCTCTCTCTTTCTCTCTGTGTGTGTCTCTGTTTCTCTCTCTATGTCTCTCTCTCTCCCCCTGTCTAATCTTCCCTTCATGCTTTCCCCAGTTAAAGTATCTCTATTTCCCCTATTTCTCCCTTGATAATTCCAGTCTCCGGAGGCCCCACCTCTCTGAGCTCCTTCTTTCCCTTTCTAGCCATAGTTCCTTGTATAACCCTTCCTCCCCTCTCCCATTTAAATACCTCCTTTTCTCTATTTCTCTCATAGTAACACTTGCCTCTTATTGTTCTTCTCTTTTAGGTTCCTTTTTTCCTTTTACTTTCCTGGTTCCTGTAGTTCATCAGGATACTTACTCACATACAAGGGTTTGGTGCTAGAATCCACAAATGAGAGAGAACACACATCACTTGTTTTCCTGATTCTGTGTTACTTCACTTAGCGTAACAGTGTCTAGTTCCATCCATTTACCTGCAAAAGTCTTGATTTAGTCTTTCTTTATCACTTAGTTGAACTCCATTGTGTAAATGTGCCACATTTTCTTTATCCATTCCTCAGTTGAGAGACACTTAGGTTGCTTCCATGCCTTAGCTATTGTGAAAAGAGAAGGAATAAACACGGATGTACAAGTGCCTCTGCAATAGGATGAGTCCTTTGGGTATATGCCAAGGGGTGGTATAACGGGGTCAACTGGTACATTCATTTTTAGTTTTTTAAAGAGTTCTCCACACTGCTTTCCACAGGGGTTGCAGGAGTTTACTCCCTAAGTATACCAGGCTGTCTTGAACTCACAGAGACCTGCCTGCTTCTGCCTCCCAAGTACTAGAATGAAAGGTGTGCATCACCATGCCCCAACGGTTAACAGGCTTATGAATATGTTCTTTCTTCCTTGTAATGAGACTTTCTAACATCATCCTCCCTCTGTGGATCCATACCAGAGTGTTACAATCTCAAGCAGTGGGTCCTTGAGCTGAGAAGACTTGAGCTTCCATCAGACGGTCATTTAGATTTTGAGCAAATAGTTTGTCCTTGTGCCTGTATGCTCCTTCTGTGATCCTCTGGTGGTTTCCCTCAGCAAGTAGTCTGGACTAAGCCTAGGTGCTTCCATGTAACTCTTAAGCTAAGGTTAGGGTCTGAAAGTTACTATTAAATTGGAGTGAGTACTCTGTGAAGCTACTTAGTTTCTTCTTTCATTGCTGAAGGTCTGTGATTGAAAGATGATAAGGGAAGTGCTGTCAGTTTGGGAGTAGATGACTGGTAGGAAGCTCAGTTCTTCTAAGTCTTGCAGGACTGGATTTCCTCTTGACTAGTAATATGGGGTAAATGGCAGAATACCATAAGTGTTGTGGAGCTCTGTGGAGCTTTCATCTGAGTCCCACTGTCTATTTTTTGATCATGTGGAAAATAAGATTTGAACTCAAACAAGGGTCTTCTAGGATGTTAGAGGTATCCCTTTTCTTTCTTCCTTTGTGCAAGCCTGGATCCTGGTAGAGGACCATCAAGGCTTGACCATAAGTCACTTTAAAGCATTCTCCTTGATTTTTACAAAGTAGGATGGTGTTACAGTTTAAGCATCCATCCGTTGGCCACACTTTCCTGTCACCCAACTCGTACTGAGGCCAGATGTCATTACAGTAGAATGTTAGGTGCTGTTTCTTCATTTTTTTTTAGACTCTCAGGATCAAGTTGATTTCAGTTTTTGAGTATACATAGTAGTGGAGGGTTCAAGGTAACTGTGTTCAAGGTGAGTTTTTCATGATGACCTTAACGGAAAAGACAAGAGTCTGGTGTAGAGGTACCCTACTCACCCAAATGTAGAATCCTCAAAGTGGCTTGATACCACGCATCCCTGGTGACTGAGGATAGCCTCCGGAGTGGTAGAAACACTGGTGTGAGTCCCTAACTATTTAGGGGATAACTCTTCCCTTGGCCAGGGTTTGAGCCGATCTTTTGCATTGTCTCTCCTGGGACTGAGTCCCACAATATCAGGATGCAAATCCCAACTATAAGCATTTCTTTTGCCTCAGTGGAATACAGTCTCTTATCTAAGGAACTCTTTAAAAAAGGCCCCTGCTTAGTCTGCTGAACTCAGGGAAGAAGCTTGCCTGTATGAAGGGCTCTGGCTTTTGTTTCAGATTGTCATCCAGGTTAAAAGTGTAAGTGGGTATTTTTATCTTCAGACCTCCGGCACAAGGGAAAGTCTTTTTGCCTGAGGGACTAAATCCTTATCTCCAGGGGCGGACCTGCCTACAGCAAATGAACAGGGGAGATTTGAGAGCACTCAGGCTGTGACAAGCTGACTTAAACAAAGCATAGCGACATCTAATAGTGATAGAGAAGTGCAGGACGAAGTTAACTAGGAGTGCTAAGAAGGGCAAGATTCCGTTGCCCTGTTCTCATCCTCTCACCCTCCCAGTTCAGCTCCAAGCACTTAGCTCTGGACAACACTTGGGCAGGCCTCCTATTCCACTAGACTATGCCTCTTGCTCTTCGTTCTCTGGACCCACCAAGATGGGCCTTCTTCCTGCCAGGGCTATGTCTTGAAGGTTGAGCATTAGCCTCCTGGCCCCACTGCAAGGCAAACATGTAAAACCTTTGTGTCTTGGGACCCTGCAGATGTTGGAACCCTGTAGAGAATCTTGGAGAGCTGCCACATCTGTGTCCCCATGTTCAAGCCTGTGTGCCCTGAACCCATTATTCTTTCTGTGTTCCCTGGAGAAGGGGACAAGAAGTGAACAAAGTTAGGGAGAGATCGGAGATGAGTGAGCAAAGTGTCAGCATGAGAGGGTCTGGGATGCAACAGTGTCTGAAGGATCAGGTTGGCTGCATGTATTGTGGAACTGTGTTGCTAAATGGTCATCACCATCTTTGTCAGCCCCGTCATGGATGCCTTTATATACGCAGCACCATCTTGGTTGTCTATATGGCTCTCGGTCAGTATTCTCTATATCGCTGCTGCTATTTTTGGTTGTGTCTTCCATGTGGCTGCAGCCATCTTTAGCCAGCACAGCTGCCATGTACCAAGCCTACCAATGGTGGGGTGACATCAATGGCTCATGTGCCATGACACATCCCTGGGGCATGTTGGGATTGGGGCAGGATTGTACATGTATACAAGCCCATTACCAATGGTGTGTGTCCCAGAAGTCTAGCTCTGTGCACATCTTGCTGTAGGCTCCTGCTGTCCATCTACATGTTGGCTGATGGACAGACATTGCAATGTCATATGGGAAACCTCCAGGGTACACACTTTGTGGGCCTGGCATGAGCCTGGCATGAGCCTGGCAATTGCCATCTACTCTGCTCCCATGGAAAGCCATGAAGGGTGTTGGCATGGATGGGACTTTGCACTTAGCTGGCTACTGTCATTGTTTCCACCAGGGCTTGCTCCCAGGGTTCCAAGTTCTCTTGGGGAAAGTAAAGGAAGGTGAGGAAGGAAGAAATGGATTGGCAGGTGGGACGGAGCTCTTGTCAAGGAAGAAAGAAAGGGAGAACATTTGGGACTCCTGACGTGCTCTGGGTCATTTTCTGGGCTCTGATTGCATTAGCTGCAGCTGCAGGCTTGCAGTCTTTGCACCTGCATCCGTGATCTCTGTGTTCTCTGGGGGAAAATAAAACAAAGAGGGAAAGGAAGGAAAGTAGGAAAGAAAGAAGGAAGGCAAGCCTCTTGGGCTCCTTTGAGTTAAAGTTTTTTAGGTATTAGAGACATAAAGCTTACTTTCTATATGATTGTTTTCCAACTATTATAGGTGAATAGTGGGGTCTGGAGGGCACCTGCTATGTCTTATGTCCCTGTCTTATGTCCCAGGACAGGGAATTAGACCAGAGACACATGTACAGTGGCAGAAACAGAGATCTTTCGTTGAGAAAGAGAGCGCTTCAGAGTAAGGGAGTAGGCCAGAAGGTGGGAAAGATTAGATCCTTTGTGCATCCTTTATATAGCATCTGCTTTTTCTTATCTTTCTTTGTCATGGGCGTTTCCCCCAAATGCTACATGTCTTCCATATAGCACTTGGTGATGGTAGTGGTTGGTTGTTGTTGCTGATTCTTTTCTCTCTGACATTGGTTTCTTTTGTATGTTAATCTTGATGCCTCTCTCTGTCTCTCTATCTCTGTCATGCTCCCATATACACTTTATTCTCTTGCCACAATACTATTAATTATGATGAGAGGGAGGTGCTGTCTTGTGCCAGGTTCTATCACCTCTTCTAATTCTTAGAATAAACTTAAGAATTCTACATTGCCAATGAGTTTTTGGGGAGACAGAGAAGTTTAGCAGTTTCCTACGATCTCATAGACAGGAAATAGTTGACTCAGGTCTTTAAATCACAGAGCTACTGAGCCCTAACACTTTGGACAAAATTTTATCCTTTGAATCATTTGCTACTATTATATTTATAAAGATGCATAGTTTAAAAAATGTTACAGTTAAAAGTGAACATAAATACATTTGAAGTCTGACATTTAAAAATATTTGTCAAGGACATTGAAAATATGTTTTTAAGTTTTTTGAGTGAAATCTGTTTTCTTTTATGGGGTAACTCTATAGCCACAAAAATAAAATATTGACTTTCATCTTCATTTTAGCTGGTTCATCAAGAATCGTAGAACGTTCTGATATCAGGGTCAATGTACTAATCTATCTACAAGGTTAGAGAAAGAACAAATTTTGCCCCAGATCACAAAGAAGTTTAGATTTACAGAATTTTCAGATTGTGTACGTGAGTGACATGTGCATCACACTTCCTGCTGTTTCCTGGGTTTAAAAATATTTGAACATTTCCATTTTAAAGACATGGCTGTTTGTATTTGTGATCTCTCTGCCTATTCCATATAGCTCTACCTGGGTGTGAACACTCATCTAAGAACAGTAAGAGGAAATGCAGTATGTGGCATTTCATTCACAATAAAATTTCCCTGTTCTGTGGGTACGTCTCCATCTCCAGCACGGCTGTTGTGCTCCAGCCATGCCAGAGAATGGAGGACGATGGAACGGGACTTCAGGTGGCTCAGAGTGCGGCGGGAGGAGTTCCCTCCTGGAGACTACGTCGGTGGGTAGGTCGGTTATTAGAGCCAATGCAGGGGCTTATATAGGGAGGCCTCCTGGCTGTTACAGAAGGCGGGAAAGTTAAAGTGGGGTTTCGGGGTAAAGGGTGGGAAGGCTGTGGAAGTTCAGGAACAAGGAAACGAAACCCAAAAACCTGGTTCTGGTCTAGGGTGGGGGAAAGGAAGATTCATATCTACAGTAGCTTCCTGGGGCCAGGTTATCACAGAGGCAGAGCAGGTCAGACACCTGCCATCCCTTTAGGGTATCTGGAGTTGCTTGCCTTGCTCAGTAACCAGATCCCCACACTGTTCTAGCTTATGCCCTGAGAAACGAAGGTAGGGAGCCATCAAATCAATTAAACAGTTCACAATAAACTTTATTTTGGGTCAGCTGAAAAATAATAGTGACTGCTACAACATTCAGACAGACAGAAATCCTTCTCCCTGAGTGGCATATCACTAATCCTCAGGTTTAAGACTGAGCTTTGATTCTATGTGTCACTTGGCCCCATGTTACAGATTCCATGTTCTCACTTTCCAGCTCTAATCTTATCTCTTTTTTTTTTTTTTTCTAGCAATGAAAGACTTGTCCATTTTAGGCTGACTAACAGTTTCTCTGGCGTCTCTGCTGGCTATTTTTGTCCACAGGACTCTTTTTTTGTTTATTTCTTTTTTGAAAAATTTTACTGAGGTTTTGTGCATTTCATATAATACATTTTAATCAAATTTAGGCTCCTTCCCACCTCTGCATCCTTCATATCCCCAATACCAGATTTCAGGTATTCTGTTATATATGTTAAGTCCTATCTGCCCAAGCATTTGTGTCGAGATGTCTGTCCCTTGGTGCAAGTTCATCCACTGAAGTCTAGTCAACCTGTCTAGAGTCACCCCCTTAAGGAAGATATAGTCTCCCTTACCCCACAGTAATCATTTGCCAAAAGTTCCTTGGCTAGGGTTGGAGCCTATGCTGGGTTTTTGTCTGATTGTGTGGCATGGGTCTTGTGCATACTGTCTCCATTGTTGCAAGTTCATAGAACTCTTTTGAGGCAGTATCTTCTGAGTCAGAAAATTCACTTCCTTTTTTTTCTCTTTCAATTCAATTTTTGGTTTCTTCTAGTGTGGAGAACAGTTCTCATTATTTTGCTTGCAAAATTAAAGCTTAAAACCCACCTCGCATTGTTTTTCTCTTTTGAATAGGTTGGTGCTGTCCAATAGAGCATCCTGCAGGGGAGAGAATGTTCTGTACCCATGCTGCCCCATATCACAGTCACTGCTGTCACTGCTAGTACAGGACTGCTGAGCACCCCTGGGAGCCACTGAGGAAATCAGTGTTTAGCTTTAATTGCATAAACTGAAGGAATCACCTGTGGCTGGTTTCTTACTCATTGTAGATTGATTTACTGTATCCTTGAAGATTAGTACAATGTTTGTATTCCATTGCTTCCTCTTCTATAAACCTCTCCAGCATTTCTCCTTCCCTGTTTTTCATTGTTTCTTCTTCCTTTGTCCATGGTCTTTGACGCATGGTATCTTTGAGAATACTTGAGAGAAACCATGATTGTTTGCTCACAAGCCAAGTGAAGAAAATTGACTCAAGAGAAAGCTTGACTTTCTTCCTACTTTAATCAAATCTACCTTCTACAAGGAAGATTCTGTCCAAGCATAAAACAATATTGATAGGAATTATCTCAGTGACCTCTAGGGCATCTAATAGCTAGGACCCCAACCAATAAATTTCTTTTTTTAATGTAAACTATTTTGATATGTTTATAACAACTAAAAGTTCTTAATTCCAAAGATTAGCATGAAGATCATTTAGACAATGTGTGAAATAGTATGGTGTTGTGATTTTGTAAAACATGTTATTTGCTTTCCTCCCTTAAATTCATGTGTCATGGAACATGGTATGATCTTTTCCTGGACCCATTCACTTAGCAGAATCAAGGAAATCCTGTGATTCTCATGCTTTGGAGCAAAGAATTACATGGCAGGTTTATGGTTCTTCTAAATGCTCTACCCTCTGATGCTCTGAACCATTCTGATGGTCTCTGGGTGCTTTTGGATCTCATTACTGTTGTCATCGTTGCTGCTGTCTACCTTGGGCCGGTGTCTGTTGAGGCTTGGCAGTGTCCACGCTGGGCACAGCCGTCAGCATCTCTTTGCATTCATTTCAGAGAATCAGATGCTGTTGGCAAGAGATCAGAAGGCAAGCCAGACAATAATTGGGGTTTCTCTTTAGCAAGGGAGAAATAGAAAGACCATCTTCCAGATCTTTCCTCTGCCCCAGTTGTTTTTTGGGCAGTTTCTCCATTTCACTGATGAAAAAATAAATAGGAAATTTTTCTCATTTTTCTCTTTATTTTTTCCTATTCACATGTCCAAACTCACAGTGGGAAAAGAGAATTGTCCCATTTTCATTACTTTACTTGCTGTTTAGCACAATACCGTGCTTGAAGTCACAGTGCAAAGAGACAGCTGTTACACAGAAGGCATATGCCCTGCCTGCTGGGAACAGACTCTCCAGATTCATCCCTGAGCTGTGGATTGTGAATCAACTTATTAGTCTTTTATCAACTATAAATGGGAGTAGAAGGATTATCCTCTTCAGTTTTTCAGTTGACTAATGTTTGGCTCATGAATATGATTTGGAATTACAAGGATCAGGAAAAGCTGAAATATGGCTAAATGCAAAAAGTAGAGTATAACAGGGCAAAAATGGACAAGGAGAGATGCTACAGAGGATGGGCATATAAAACACTTCAAGTGAATAAAAAAGTTAATGTAAGGACTATAAAGCTCATTCATCACCAGTATTGCCATAAGGATGCTTGTTGAATACTCAATATGATATTTAATATAAAACCGAAACATTCTAATATGTCCTTGGATCAGGTTCATAGATAAATAAGGGCAAGAATGCTCAATGGTAGCAAAGTGTTCCATGTTCTCCTTCTGATCATGATAATGATTGGAGTTTGTAAAAATTCTGTATCATGCTAAGTGATTTGCTCACAAAATTTCATTATAAAACTTTCATGGAAAAAACTTATCAGTCCAAATTTACATACAAATAAACTGAGACTAAGAATAGTTAAAAAAAAAATCTGACCATATTTAGATGGAGCCAGATCCAAATCTATGGTGGGACCCCAGATTATCACCTAAACTCACCCTCAGCATCTCTGTGCTCATTGTGTGGTGCCTATGTTCTTGCAAATGAGCCATGACTAGAAACCATTAAACGGATTCCCTTTAGCCAAGGAACTTGAGCTCTAAACTCTGACTCTGTCATCTCCAGCACAATTCCTGTCCGTCGTCTCTTCTCTCTTCTGTCTTGGGATTCACTTCCTCTTTGTTTCTTGCTGTGTTTTATATTTATTTTTTTATTTATAATTTTCTGGAGTAATGAATTTTAGCTAACTTCTTGCTATAACAATAAAATAGGCAAAGGAAATGATACACTTATTGAATAATCGTAGATGGGGCCTGTTCTGTGTTAGGCATTCTTTAATTATCAAAAACATCTTCTGGAGGGATTTTAAAAGACAATGAGTATTGAAGTCAGCTCTTAAATTTTCTGATTTCGTTCTTGAGGAATTCTTTTTATTTTCCTTTTGTTTTGCAGTGCAGTTCAATTCCTAGACTGAAGCCGGGACTTTCACATATGAGGCAAATGCTGTACTACTGAGCCACACAAGTACTTAGAAGTTCCCAGGTGATGTTGATGTAAGTGACCTGGAGTCTCTGGAGAAGCACTGGTTTAGGTGATCCCCAATTCTTATTCTTCTTATTCTGAGTGTTTGTCCATTCATACTTTTGTGTGTGACAGCTCTCAATTGTTATGCCAGTCTAGAAACTAGGCACTCTATCCTTAGCAGTGAAAGCAGACAAAAGCTCCCCTTTTCAAGACTTCCTTTCAAGACTCACAACAGCCAAGGCACATGAAGTCTTCCAAAGCAACCTACACATACTAGCCCACTGTGACCTTCAGAAGACCCTGTGAGGGAGATGTCATTGCCATCCTCACTTTTTAAGCACGGGAGCTTCGGCACACAGCTCAGCAATGTGCCTATGGTCCTGTAATATGTAGCAGAGCTGATAATTTAACTCAGGTGGTTTTGTTTTAGAACTGTGCTCCTATACTAACGTTCCACATAAATGGCTGTTATATATCAAGTGTCTGGGTTCATACTGGCTGCTATAATGATATTCCAAAGACTGTGTGGCTTCAGAATGGCAGAAATTTAGTTCACCCAGTTCTGGATGCCGGGAAGTCCTAGGTCAAGTTGCTGGTGATGATGTACCTGGTGAGAGAGCCTGCCTCCTGGCTTTTCACCTGCTGTCTTCTCTGCATCTTAATGCAGTAGAAGGACAGGGAAGCCCTCCAGGGTCTCTTTTATAAGGGAATTAAACCAGTTCCATTTATGTGGTTCTGTCCTCAGGATTTTCTCCCCTGCAAAGGGCCTGTGCCCTTATACCAGCACAGGGGGTTAGGTTCTCAATATATGATCTTTTGGGGAATATAAACATTCAGTAAAGAACAATGAGATTTGCTGAAGAGGCAAATGGAGGCACAGGAAGAGTAGGTTTTGCTTTACTGATGTGGGCCATCATCATTTTGATACAAAAGAGGAAACTAGAATAAGGAATTCACAGAAAGAAAGAAAAAATCCTTGTAATCAGCACAGCTGGAGAGTACTTGGTTATTTCAAAAAAAAAAAAGTTAAAAGCTGTAAACATCTAGGCTTCTTTTCAATGTCCCTGAAGGATGGTTAAAATAAAATTCCAATAATGCTTTTTTTTTTTAAAGGGCAGAAAAACCTCTCCAGAAAGCAGTAAGTGCAGTGTGAGAGTGGAGGGGAAACTGGTAACTGCCGGATCGGCAATCTGCATTGAGGCAGTCTTTAGGAGTTGCCTTTTCAAGGCCCATTCTGTTGGGTTGGCACCATCTGTGTTGTTATGGGCGAAAGGCTCCAAAATGTGTTGGATTTTGCCTACCTCGAGGTCTGCATCTTCTAGCTAGTACTTCTACACAAACCCTATTATAAGTATGACACAGAACCTGGGGCAGAATAGGCACTTGACATAAGTGTATCTGTTATTTTAAAATTTAGGTGAAAACAGCATTCACTGAAAGATGACACCATCAGATATGGAGGTGGTTGTATCTTTAGTCCCCCCCCGGAATTACATGCTTCCTGCTTTTCCTAATGATCTCAGTCATCTTCTGTTTTGTATGCTCAAGCCCTGAGTAGTCAAGGAAAACTTTTTCTGACAAGTTCAGATGTACATGCGTCTTTCTTTTGGTATATTTAAAAAAACCACATTTAAGTATTTATTTGCATTTTATGTGTATGAGTGTTTGCCTGTGAGTATGTATGTATACCATGTGTGTGTATGGACACTGTGGAGGCCAGAAGAAGGTGTCAGAACTTCTAGAACTGTAGATACAGGCAATTTTAAGCCACTTGCTGTGTGTGTTGGGAACTGAACCCTGGTCTTCTGCAAGAACAGAAAGTGCTCTTAACTTTTGATCCATCTCTCCAGCCCTCTCTCCATATTCATTTAGCATGTAGCGTGATTGTTCAGGTTTTATTTTTAACAAATAGATATGCTGCTAGTAGCCTTTCTGAAAGTTTTTGCTGAGTTCCATGTTCGCTCACTGCATGATACTGGAAAGCTGTGATCAAGAGCCTCTCCAAACAAATGTGAAGAGCAAACAATCTCATCTCTCCCACCAGTGAAGAAAATGGATTTGACCACCTTTCTGTAAAACTAATGACTGTTTTGAGTCTTCAAATGTTGGATTAGTTTTTATATTGAGATTGCTTGTTTGCTTGCACGATGCCAGATCTTGGGCACAAAGGCTCATGTGAAGTCATAACTGTGCCATCATTTCACATATGGCACATATGCTTGCCTCATCCCAAGAGAACTTGCCAAAACTCTTGGGGTGAGGATTCAGTGCAGCCCCATCCCTCAGCTTAGGATTTGTTTTGTGCACTGTGAATACACAGGACGTGTTTTGGGGGTGGTTGACAAAACAAATTCAGTTGCTGTGCTCTACTCTCATGAGAGATGCTTGCCTCTCCTGAATTTCTGCATCCATCTTCTGTCTCTTGTTTTCTGTGGGTTGTGTAGAAATTAAAATGGAAATAGGCATCCATTTTTCAGCTGTGAGTCCTATTTAATTTCTGAAGTATCACAGACTGTTTCAAGGGGTGTGGAGAAAGGGAGAAATCTTTTGGTACATTTTTTGGCATCCTCATTAACCACTTAATATCAACAACTGAGATAGACCTTAGTGTTTTGATGACTCCTTTGATAACGCTGCTTCAACTTAATGGTTTATGGAATGCTATACTTCAGCATCTGCTGTGACTTGGCTATGGTTCTAGTGAGTCCCTTAAAAGTTAAAGTTCTGGAAACTTGTGGAACCAATATAGATATATTTTAATCTAGGAGAACCATTCAGAGGTAGGGCTTAGCGGAAGGTGGTTATCTTACTGGAAGCAGCATCCTCAGAAAGGATATGGTTCTTTCAGAGCCCTGGATAGTTCCCCAGTGAGAAGATAATTGTACAAAGAACAAGCATGGCCTCTGAATTCCCTTGGCCACCTGTCTCACGATGTGCTCCATCCCTTCACCAGGTGGCCAGTGTCCTTTACATTTTTCTGCCATGTTGTACTACAGCCAAGAAGAGTTCGTGCCTGGATACTGGTGCCATTCTCTTTGGATTCTCCAGAATGAGACTCATAAATGAAACAATCAATTTTTACCTTATAAAATCTCTAGCCTCAGGTATTTTGTCATTGCAGAACACGGACAAATATAGCATCATGCCTCATACTTTTGCTTTCTCCTACTTTTTATCTCAGTCTTGAATGGATCTACAAATCTTTTTAACCCCTCAAGGAAAGGTGATTTGAAAGCTATATATTTTCTCTACTGAAATTCCACATCTCAAACAATGGGACCATTATCCCTAGAGCTATATTGAATAAGTGTTACTTAGAGGTCCATGTGTTAAAGGCTTGCTTCTTATCATATGAACCAGTGGGAAATGGAGCAACCCCTAAGAAGTGGGGCCTGCTGAAATGTCTGGTGCATACTCTTAAAGGAACCCTTCTTTTCCTTTCTTTTGCTCTTTGGCTATGAGGGAATGGGATGATTTCTAATGAATTTTTGGTCTTAAATTTTTAAGTTCAAGCTGAGAATTCCTTACTGGTGGAATCTTGAGTAGCTGCAGTTAGATGTAGCCCAGGATAGGAGCAGGACTACATCAACTAGTCTGGATGCCCAACATGGCTCCCTCACATGACTGGCAGCTCATGTTGGCTATTGGCTGAAATTTCAGTGAAGGCTATTGATTGGAGAACCTGTATGCAAGCTCCGAGTCCTTGGGCTGCATAGTGACACCTGGCTTTCACTAGAGTAAGTATTCCAAAGAAACACAGCAGACACTGTGACCCAGTCTTGGAAATCTGTTTGCCATATTCACTTCTACCATTTTCTGTTGGATAGAATAGTCATAAATGTACCTAAAATAAAGATGTCACTTCAAAGTCACATTGTAGAGGAGTCTATTGAATGGGAAGTATTGTGACTACATTTAGAAAATGCAATATTGGGGCCAGAGAGATAGCTCAGCAGTTAAGAAATGGACTTGGGTTCTATTCCCAGCACCTACATGTGCTAACGACCATCTGCAACTCCAGTTCCAGGGGATCCAACACCCTCTTCTGACCTCTGCAAGCATTGCACGACAGGGGTGCTTTTACATACATGTAGACAACACATCCATACACATAACAAATTTAAAAAGAAAAATAGAAAAAATAGAAAATACAACCATTTACACATGTAACTTTTTTCTTCAGCTTACTGGTATAAGGGCTTCAACTTTCATCCTTAAAATGATGACAGCAATGTTCTACTTGAAAAGAATTTTACAAAAATTACACAGATAAGTCCTATTTGCTTAACTCTATCCCCCTTTAAAACTTAATTGCTTATAGAATTATTTAGGATCACAGAATCCTGTTAACTTGCAGACACTCAGAACCTTCAGGCAAGCCCATGAATTCCTGGCTTGAAAAAATAATCCTGAGATTGTGTCCACATTTCATATAGATCCAAATACTTCAGTTCTCTAAATGGGAAATTCTCTAAGAGACTGTCATATCTACTGTAGCTGATCAGTCAAACTTAATTATTATTCATGCAATGGGGCCTCATATTCATTTTCTTGCAGAGAGCTTGGCTTTGGTACCTATCAGTAGATGCCAGGCAATAGGTTATTATTGAAATAGGAAAGGAGTCATGCCTTCTATCCTGGCTCCAGGATGGAGCTCTTGAAGTACGGGATCACAACTACTGGATCCATTTCAGGGAAATCCATGCTGATGAAGCCCAGGAACTGCACTTACAACATGAGTTTCCCACATCTATCTCCATCCCAAATCAACAATTCACTGGGCCAAATCTTTTCTTTGGTTATAATTAAGATGAAAGAAAACAGAACAAATTTTGCAATTATTTTATGTCATATCTATTTTGTTATGAATTATTACATGATTGATGATCAAAATTTAGCCAGCATACCTGCTAATTTGAGGGTGGGGATGATCCAAATCCTCACATTCATTTATTTAATGGACACGACTAATTGAAAATTGAAGCTTCTTTGTATATAGCAGTGACTTTCCAATCAGTTGCTTGGTAGAAAGTTTTAAAATTATAATGAGAAACATATTAAATAAAACACCAGCTATAATCTTGTGTGGTTGAATGACATGCAAATTGTGTGTCTGTGTGTCTAAAATGTCATTTAAAAAGTTAAATAAGGTAAACGAGTCTCTTCTCATTACAAATTTTTTTTGGGAGTGCAAATCCCAAATGGTGAGCTTAGCAATACTTTCTAGACAAAATATTGTTTTTAGCTTTTACAAAGCAGCTGTGTGTGTGTGTAATAAAAAGCATCTTATCCTGACAATCTGAGTCCAGAGGAAGAAGCAAGTCCTAAGACCAGCATCCTAGCCACCCTAGAATCAAATGTCTTAAATTTAAATTAGTGAGACTGAGTGAGTGAGAATATTTGCCAGTTGTTTAGTTTCAAGAAAGAAACATTTAGTTTATGAGGGAAGAAGACATGTAAAATTTTGCTTCATTATGAATGATGTCTCTGGGCCTTAAAAGCATGAAGAAATGTTACACGTTTGACATCTCTGGTGTGCAACATTGGGGTAGAACACTGTATGTCAACCCAAATTATCTTAAACCATGATACCATAAGAATACTAATGCAAATTGGTGTTCTCCCTTTGTTGAAAAGTTCCCATACTTTTAAAGGCCCTTTCTGTCAGCTGGGCTTGGTGATTTAATTACATTATTTCATTCAGTCTTTTGAATTGTGTGATGGTTAGTTTTAATTGTCAACTTGCCCTGCATTAGAATCACCTGGGAAGGGAGTCTCAGTGGAGGGTTATCTAGACATGGTTGGTGTGTGGTAGTGTCCGAAGGTATTGTCTTCACCTCCTTATTTGAGAAGATGCAGCCTGAAAGTGGGTGATACCATTCCTGGGATTGGGGCTTGGACTCTAGATGAACAGAGAAAGCTGGCCTAGAAGAAAGTATGCAGGGATTTATTTTCTCAGCTCTTGACCATGGATATGACTAGTTGTTGAGGTTCCTGCCTTGATTTTCCAGCAGTGATCCGTTGTAAGCTGAAATTATGGGATAAAATAAACCATTTACCACACCCCCAAGTTGCTGTTAGTCAAACTCTTTTATCATAACTACAGAAATGAAACTAAAACAAACAGCTGTTTGTTACAACTGGAAATTCAGAAGGCTTTCATCAATATTTTCAAATTTGCCTTTACTCCTAAACTAGTGACAGTTTATTTTATTAAATTGTAAGCTTATAAAATTACATCTCCTTCCACAAATACCACTTCACTGGTGGAAACAGGGACCCTTAATTCTTTCTACCTCAGGTGCTGTCTATGCAAAGTTTTATTTGTTCACTGGATTCAGATTGTGAGTCTTGGCTAAAATTGGTCCTCTGTGAATGGAGAGAAACACGAGTGCAAAGCCTTCCAAAGAAACATAATCAATTTCAGAGGCAATTAATACAATTGGACTAGAAATTAGCCTGGAAAGATTGAGCATTACCAAACAAAAATTATAACTTTAAGCACTTGCAATATGCCAGCAGCATTAATTATTTTCTTTCTAATTTTCAAAACCCCCTGAAAGTTGGGAATTATTATTTCCATTATACAGATAAAAAAAAACTGGCACAGAGGGATCAAGAAGTCTCTTCAAGGTCACACCACCGGTAGTAAATTTAATTAGCACTGTGTTTCTTCAAGGATCCTTTATCATCTCTTTGCTACTCCTGCCCCTTTCGTTGCTTATTAATGAAAACCTTCATTTTAAGCATCTAGTAGTCTAGGCTTAATATTTGACAGAATACATTTCAAAATGCTGAGATGGACTGGGAATGAGAAAATCAATGTAATTGATCACAACTCTGTTGATTGTGAAAACGGTAACAGGAAAAATCCAATGATATTACAACTCGTTCCATTAAGGGAGGTGAAGTTTCAAGAGAGATTAAAGTGATGATTTTGCAGTTGAGTCATCAACACAGATGAAATCTAGTCCCCATGTAACTTTATGCCTTGCATTTTTGATTTGTCATCTATTTTGATTAAATTATACCAAATAATTGCCAAATCTCCTTTGCAGTCTGTGTTGTATAGCAGCTCGAGGGAGTGGAAAGCATTGGAGATAAATGATTGGATTTAGTGCTTTCCTGCCCATGAAGCAATCTGATTAACTGTGTAGAACAGTTTTTGCTCTTGTGCAAACTACTTTAGTCCTAGAGCAGGTGCAGCAAATACAACACAAATATCTACAGGAGATCTACAGTTAACATACACATCTGGAAACACATCATGGTGCAAAGGTACTAAGCTCCATCATTGGGGCTGAGAACTGGAGCTTTCTGATTGCCTTGATTTCTAAAATACTAAGTGATACAGATACCACGAACCTTGAATTATTTTATTACAGTTTACTTATTTTTTTCTTTAAATTTGTGTGTATGAGTGTTTTGCCTGTATGTATGTATGTATGTAAGTGCACCCATGCATGCAAGCCTTCCCCCGCCCACCAGGGGCCAGAGAGGCCATTGAATTCCCTAGAACTGGAGCAACATGTGGTTGTGCTTGTTAGTTGCCACATGGGTGCTGGGAACTGAACCTGGGTCCTCTGCAAGCGCAGCCAGTGCTCTTAACCTCTGATTCATCTATCTAACCCCCACGAATTATTTTTTGAGCATGTTGAGAAGTGTTAACCTAAAATATATCTTAATGTGTATTTTCCTGGAATTAGAACTTTGAGAAGAAGTCTGTTTCCTCGAGAGTCCTTTGTTATCTTTTCTCTCCCCTTCCCTTTGATTGATTAAAGGAACCATTCACTTTAAACATCTAGTAGTCTAGGAGTGTTTCACAGAATATATACAGTAGAACACTTTGAAGGTGATTCTGGGAGGCATCGGAAAGTGAGGCAGAGAAGGAGGAAGAAAGCATAGAAAACACTAAAGTGTGGTGAATCTTGGGCTCCATCCCTGCAGGGAACTGTGGTCCGCCCTGTAGGCCAGTCCTCAGAGCTGTTCCACCAACATCCGAGGATGCTGCATATTCTCCACCACATCCACCTTCCACTAATTGAAGATTATATTTAGTCATAGTGAATAATGGGTCAGAAGTTTGTGGGTGATCAAAACCATTATTTAACAGAGACTTGCACAAGTTTGCCATAGAATGCTAGTAAGAACAGTGTTCAAAAATGAGAGCCAACAGCTTAAGTCTAAGGCCTCCATTATAACCAGCTACACAAAGGTGAGGTAAAGCAAGCCTTTTTATTTGTTTCATCTTTTACTTTTTGAGACTGAGACAAGGCTTTATGTAGGCCGAGATGATCTTGAACTTACTATATAGCAGAGGCTGGTCTTGAATTCCTTATCTTCCTCCCTCTGCCTTCCAAGTGCTGGAACTGCAGGGTTGTGTCACTGTGCAGTTCTGCTTGTTTCATCTTAAAACTTACTTAGTGGTTATTTAACCTCTTTTGCCTACAGATCTGGCTTAGATGCTGGCAGATGCAGAAAGGATGAAGAGTCTTCCCTGTCTATAAAGATTCTCCGTCTGTAATCCTAATTTCACCAGTGTTCTACCACATGTTCTGAATTAGGCTCACCAAAGAAAGAATAGAGTTTTATGCACTGTGAACATGACAGATAACCAATATGCCCTTCTTTGGGGGGGGGCAGGGTCTTTCTATGTAGCCTAAACTGTCTTAAATCTGGAGATCAGCCTGTGTTAGCCTGGCAAGTGCTGAGAGTTGGGTAAGCCAGCCCAGTGCACCTTCTTGGATCAATGATGAATATCTATTGTTAGTCCCTGTGTTCATGGATGCTGTCCACACTAAGCACTGTATTGTAATTTATCCTTTCCTTTTTGAAAAACTGCATTCAAGAAACTACATTTCTCTGTCTCTAAACTGCTATACAATTATTGCTCCCTTGTTGACATTTCCCAGTTATATTCACATATCCCAAAGAGTAATTATGAAAATATAATGTGAAAAAAGAGAAACATCATCATTTTAATTGGTGAGGATTAATCAAATCATAAAACTACCACATATTAACCTCAATGAACTGCCTCAGACTCTCACCTCCAAGTTGATATAAAGGTAATCCGAGCTGTCCTGTGAGGGCTATTCGTATCCATTAATTGTTACAATACAAGACACATTGGGTCTCAGCTGGCTGCCATTTCTTCTGTATTTGAAATGTGCTTCTCAGCAGAGATCGGAGGACACCACTGGGACTCATTTGAGTCTGACTTTCACATTAATTTTGCTGTGCTGTGAAGAGCAAAGACAAAATCAATGTCCATCAGTGATTATTCAAGGTAAAATATCTAGTGATATTGAATACCAATGGCAGCACCAGGCATAAAATTTACTTAAGGTTTGTTGAGTTGACAGTCATTTATTTCTGTCTTGCTTCATTCTCCATGTTTCACTTATCTTTTTTGGGAAAATAAAACAATTACAAGGGAAAAAATAAATTCCATTTACTGAATCATTTTGCCAGAAACTGGATCTCTTTCAAAGTAGTAGAAAAGAATGAAGTTGTAGAAATTTTTGAAGATAACTAAGAATAATATGCTTCTAATCAGCAGAAGTAGACTATTTCACAGTGCAGGGTGACATGAAAATCACATGGCTCAATTAAATTTTTATAGTGAAGGCTTTTTGTAATTCGTGACTGAACTTGAAACAAGGAGAACCTATGTCTCTTGTCCCAGATAAATATTCTTAAATTAATACATGTCCATGACAGAAAAGCATGCGGTTTGAAAAGTTAATTTTGTTTCAGTTATTACTATGATAAACCCTAAAGACGCTCTCAGGGATCTGTTTTGTATTTGGAGAATTTACAAAGCACACATAGCCATAGCCAGAAACTGTTAAAACTTACTTGAGACTTGAGGTTACATTGTAACCTCACAGCATCTAACTCTGTTGGTTAAATGATGGTAGAGGATGGGGATGCAGAGCAGGAAGAACGTCAGGGCAGTCAGTGCTCAGCCATAGCATTTTGGCAGGTCCTCTGTCTCATTTTCTCCAGTAAGTTGGGGTTGCGAGGTAGACACATGCATTACTCCGATTATTTCCAGCTGAACTTTAGCCTATAGTGTGACATTACTGACCAGGAGAAAGGCAAGCAATTCAGGGGAAACAGTTCAGTGAAAGTGTCAAGTCTTTTCTGTCCCATCAGCTTGAGTTGTCTGTTTTTCTCAGTGATGATTTTTGACACAGGTAATCACTTGTTCGCATCATATATGGGTTTTATGTTCCAAGGAGAATCATTCTTAACTTGGTGCATTTTGTAATTCCACCAGAGAACATTAGAATTTAGCTCTTTGTGATGCTTTTTGCTATGTGCTCAAGTGAGGGCTGCTTCTAAGAGGCTATGGGCAGTGTGTTGGATCAGATAAAATTTCATCCTTTCCACATGATTTCACTCATTCAAAGGCCTGAGATTTGATCTGGTTTCTAGATTGACTGAGGCAGGACTGATGATAAGCTAGATTGGGTGATCCTGAGGCCACAGAAGAAGATCTGAAGTTTGGACTTTCTGGTCTAATTCAAGATGAACATCTTCTATATCATATATTAGATCTAAGCCTTCACTGGGGTCATTATCTCTCCAGAGCAGAAGATGTAAAGAGCTGTAGAACCTTTATATTAGATAGCCCCATAGGCACTGCAGTGAAAAAACACAGTACTGTCTGATAGAAACTGTCTACATTGCTAGTCAGGGCATAGTGTTCAGGTAATAGGTACAAGCAATGCAGATGTCAATTTAGGTTTAGTGGGTATCTATCAAGATGAATGAAGTAATTCACTGTCCTCAAAGAATTTACAATATTATAAAGAAACAGAAGCTAAAACCGCTCTCTATAACTTGGAGTAAAGGCTTCAATGAAGAGAGAAGGAATATATTTTTAGATTCCTAAGGGAAATAGGTATGAGAAGGAATGTGCAGATATAGCAAAGCAGGATGGCTCCTTTCCCATGCTTGCATTTAAAAGTAGGCCTCTAGCCCCTTTTTTCCTCTGTAGACAAATTAATATAGGAATGAAGTCAATACACACTAAATTCTTCTTTATCAATTTACTAAGGGTAAAGGCTAGAACAGAAAGTTTCATTCTAGTCACTATAAACTCAGTGCATTTGTTTGCAGTTCACATGTTCATATACTCTTATGTTTATTGTCAACTAGGGCATAGTCAAGTTTACTTTTTAAAAAATTTTTATTTATTATTTTTTATTTTGTATGCATATGAGTGTTTTGCCTGCTTGTATGTAAGTGCACCATGTGCATGCAATGCCTGCAGAGGCCAGAAGAGGGCATTGGATTCTTGAAAATGGAGTTACAGATGGATGTTGGCTGCCCTGTGGGTGCTGGGAACAGAACCAGGGTCTTCTGTAAGAGCAACCAGTACTCTTAAGTGCTGAGTCATCTGTCTAGTTCCTCACATTCATTTTTAGCATTTGATTTTCATGCCTAAAAAGCACGTAGAAATAAGAATGTGTGCCTCTAAAAGATTGCAAGAGATAGAGAAGACATCTGCTGTTTTTTAAATACATTCTACACATGATAGGGGAGCTGCATCAATGAAATCTCTGTAGTGTGGTAGTCTAAGGAGATCTGCATTATGGCAAAACTAGTTTACAAGTCAACATCGATGAGGGGAATATCATGGGGTCCTACCTCAAGACGAATAGCTACAGATAACCAATGGATGCTGAGGTAGG
The DNA here is from genome assembly GCA_035773235.1 of Eospalax fontanierii. Lineage (NCBI taxonomy): Eukaryota > Metazoa > Chordata > Mammalia > Rodentia > Spalacidae > Eospalax > Eospalax fontanierii. The sequence continues at coordinate 17,619,196 of CM069552.1, forward strand.
GAGAATCTGTGTTTTCCAGGGACGAGCTCCCTGGGAGGTTGTCTAATCCCAGTGGACAGCCCTAAACACATATACACGTGAACACCATTAAATGGACTCAGTGCTGACTGAATGACTGTGAGCCAGGACAAGGCAGCTTTGGGAACTCATGTCTATGTAGTCCCAACTGACCTTGAACTCCCTGTGTTGACCAGACTGGCCTTGGTCTCTTTAAATTTATTTATTTTTATTTTATATGTATGAGTACTATGCCAACATGTATGTAAGTACACTTGTGTTGTGCAGTGCCCATGGGGGACAAATGCCCTGGAGCTACAGATGGTTGCTAGCCACCCTGTAGCTTCTGAGATTTGAACCCAGTGTTCTGTTAGCAGTGCTCTTAGCTGCTGAGCCATCTCTCCAGCCCCTGAATATTCTTTTACAAGTATTTAAATGCCTCTCCACTCTCTTTTGCCTAAAGATCATATCTATTTGTTATGGGGGCACATTACCTCCTCTTTCCTAACCACACATAATCAGACAACGTTAATTTCTTTGTTATTTGTCCAGATAAAATTTGAATGCATGGACTCCCATCATTAAACAAGTAGACCTTATTACTTTTCACTGAAAAGACATATTTTACAAGAAGCACATCAAAGGTGCTCAGTGAAGGTACGTTTTTTCTAGTGACAGGTTTCACCCAGCTCTCATCAGTTGTCACTGCTTCCAGTTATTGATGATTCGGCATCTTGCCTTCTAGGAACACCCAAAGTAGGCTCATTGGCTGGTGTCTGTTGGTGACAGGCAAATTGAAGTCAAAGTCTGTGATTCTTTAAACTCCAAAGTTTTCTGTTAAGGCCTTCCTATAGTACAAAAAATGTGTCACAGAAATGGGCTGCTGTTCTTGTACTCCTAAATCAGTTCAAACACATAGCAGGATTTCTCCTACAATATCTATCAAAAGAAGAGGGGAATGGAAAATAGATCATCATCTAGAATTCAAGTGACCTGTAGGCTTTGCGGTAGACGACCACCTGAACTGTCAATTGGTATCTGAGGACACATAATTGAGATTTGTGTTTAGGTGTTTGTAAACCAGAATGATCATTCTAGATCAACAGTTTTCCCTTATTTTTTTTTTCCCATGAGGTAATTCTCTACTCTGTTCCACATTAGGAACTCTTCTATAAGTTTGGCTGCAAATAAAGCTCATCGGCATAAACAGAAGGGTGGATGTGCTATTCTTAGTGCTTTACAAATAGACCCACTTAGCATATATATACACCTATCTCACTCCTGTTCATAGAAACATACATATGCTTAACATATGCCAAGTCTGTGCTCTACCAAAGTGGAATAAGTGACTGGATTGTTGAAGTCTGTTCTAAGTCTAAAGTTAGACAACAGAAGTTAGTTTTGACTTTTATTCTTGTGGTTTATTTATGTATGTATTATGCTGTACAAACTCAAAGAAAATTACACAGAAAACCCATGTAGCTGACATTTATTATGATGTCTTGAAAAGGTTCTGTTTTCTCACAAAAATGTGGACTCCTGTGAGCAGAAACCTGAACCTGGTAGACCTTGAAGGAATAGTTGTATGTTTATATCTATTCCATTCACCCTCTGTTACCTGTGCCCACATATTTTAAAAGGTTTGGAATTTGGGGAACTGCCATCTGTGCAAAGAATAAGCTCCAAGCAAAGACTAGCAGTGCCAAGACAAGCTTCCCAGGCACTGCTTATAAAAAGAAAATGACATTGTTAATTGGGAACGGATATCTGGAGAGTTGTGCCAATATTTCCTTATCTAACTGGCCTTTCAAAATTGAATGCACTCACTGGAACTGCTGGATCAGATACTGTCACTATTCACATTCTGGGGGAGATAATTTCAGGACTTTTTAGTCAGTTTCTGTTCAGCTCAGATTATATCAAATTTGAAAGAAGGTGAAACCAACCACGTCTCTTTCATTCCACTTCATGGGGAGATATGTGAACCCCATTATGACAATTGACTTTATTTTTCATCTAGAAATTTTCCTTCGACTCAGGGCAGAGTTAATCAGCTCATAGACAAAGCAGTTAGTTACTACAAGTCTCTAAGATGAAATGTGCTATAAAAATGCATAATGGTAATAATTAGAATCATAATATTAATGATAGTGAAATTAACATTTTGACCCTTCATCTTCTTCCACAGGTAAAAAAAAAAATACCATGAAAATCTGAGTGCCATCCCTGAAGGTATAACTGAAGAAAGGCTTTTCTACACCTTGTCCTTCTCAAAAGCAATTAATTTCCACAAAGAAGGTGTTATTAGAATTCACAATCATTTTAAAATATAATACTAATTTGCAAGGACATTATGGCCAATAACTCAAAAGAACTCTTGAAACTTCCTAATGACATCATCTTATTATTCCACAGACTTAGGTGGCAAGTGTTTCAGTTTTCTTGATGAATAAATGAACGATACAAGTGTTGAATACTTACTACAGTGTGGTAAATGCCTCAAATATTTTCTCTTACCAAAAAAAAAAAGCAGAGCAAAGTAAGCAAACAAACAAACAGTAATAGCAAAAATGCAAAACTGCTTTAATCAGGGAACCCAGAGAGGGAGGTGTGGCCAGTGCTTTCTTCCCTCAGAAATGGGTGCTTCTGAGCAACTTTGAGAAAGGGCCGACACCTCTCCCGTTCCCTCGGCCTCTAAGCAGCTGCCTCTTCTGCGGCCCTGCTCCAGACTCTGTGCTCTGTGATGGCACTGGGCCTACCTACCCCTCCGACAGGGTCTAAGTGAGCTCCAAACCAAGGAGGCTTTTCCTTTGGGTACTTAAGTAGTAAACACAGAACATAACACAGTTTACACATACTTGAGCATTTTTAATCCACAGTAACACATATAAAGTGATTTACATATTGTTAAAAATACCATGTATTTTTTGGGGGGCTGATATGTCTTAGGAAAATAAAAATAAAGAAAGAAAAAAGGGAACAAAAATAATATTTGTGATTTTGTTTGGTGTACAGTTTTGCTATAATTAGCCAGTTTTCAAGTATTACTTTCTAGTTAATGTTGGCCAATTGTTCTAGTTAAGCAGTCTCCTGGTGTGAACTTAGCTCTTTGGATTGTTAGGACCAGAAACTTAGTCTAATTAAAGGAATCCAAACCCCCAATATGAACAACAAACCAATGGAAGGAACTGTTCTGGAGTGGCAACTTTGGATTAGCTTCACAGGTGAGAGCTGTTAAGCAGCTGAGAGGCTCTGGTCAGTTTCTCTCACTTGACTTTTGTGATCTTGTTCCTTTCTTCTGTGCCTCTTCTATCACCTGGTTCATGTTTGCCATAATCTCTAAATAAGTTCCATAAGAAGTCAGTATGGTGATGTCATTATTCACTATTGTCTTTGATTGGTAAGACAGGGACTGGAGCCAAGCATGGTGGCACCAAGCCTTTAACCCAGGCATTAGAGAGGCCGAGGCAGGATCTCTGTGAGATTGGGACCACCTGGTCTACATAGCAAGTTCCAGGCCAGATGAGCCTACAGGGAAATGAGAGAGAGAGAGAGAGAGAGAGAGAGAGAGAGAGAGAGAGAGAGAGAGAGAGAGAGAAAGAGAGAGATACAGAAAGACAGAGAGAAAGACAGAGAGAAAGACAGAGAGACAGAGAGAACTCACGTATCACCACCTTTCATTCATACCCAACTTGAACTCGTCTCCATCTCTATAGATAGTAGCTCAATATGGCTTCATTTTGGGGAATTTTTCTTTTATTAAGATGTTGTGCTGAACAGCTTCAGTTGTCAACTTGACACACCTGAGTGGAGGGAACCTTGACTGAGGAATTGCTTCCATTGGTTGGCCTGTGGCCATGTCTGTGGGGCATTTTCTGGACTGATGAATGATGTGGATGGGGGGCCCAGCCTGCTGTCGGGCAGGTGGCCCATGCTGTATAAGAAGGGCTGAGCATGGACGTGGGAAGCAAGTCAGTAAGCAGATATCCTCCACAGCTGCCCCGAGCTCCTCCCCAAGTAGGTTTTAGTCAGTATTTTTGTCACAGCAGTATAAAGCTGACCAGAACAGATACTCTCTTCTAAAAGCACACATTGAATGGACATGTTCGTTATGTCATCATGCGTATATCCATCAGGTCTTTACTGAGTCTCCACTGTGTGCCAACACTTGCAGATTCTGAATATACAACAATAAATACAGAAAATTCCCATTCTTCATGGCCCTGATAGTCTGTCGGACAGAATTTTTGGTCTTTCTGAGTTAGAGACAGGGTCTTTATGTAGCCCCAACTGTATGGAGACCAGGCTGGCCTCCATCCCACAGAGACTGGCCTGCCTCTGACTCTTGAATTCTGGTATTAAAGATATATATCACTACCCCTGACCCTGTACTAATTTTAAAAAATTAAATAAATTCACAACATTGTAAAGAGGAAGGATAACTGCTATATCAATTTCTACTGGAGCTGTAAACAGTGGTGACTTTTGATTGATATCTTGCTCAGGTACCATTCTATAACACTTTATGCACATTGATGGTCATGCACACGGCACCAAAGTCAAACGACATATACTGTACTAGAATCATCTTTCCACTTAAATATATGTCATGGGCATTTCTCATGTCAGTCATTGGAGTTATAATATTTCATTTTATGGACACATTGGTATTTAGTGGGACAACTTGAATTTTAAAAGCCTGTCATTATATTCAAGTTGTGGAACTCGGTGTATGGTCATGTTTTCTCTCTTTCCAACCATTCCTCACTGTTGATGTGGTTGGCTGGAAGATCAAGGTGGACCATTAACATTTAGTATGCATTGTAAGGATGACTAGAACACAAAGGAACAATTCTTAGAGGCTCCAAACTATTATAGTTTGGGGATTTGTACAAATCAGTTTATGGTAGGATATGAAGATGGAGAAGAGCATCACTGAGTACAGAAAGTGTTCCAGGATACCTGTGTCTGGGCAGTGCTCACCCCTGCTGTGGTAGCCTTTGATCCCTTCACTTGCCTGTTATCGCTACTACATGATAGGATCATTAAACAAAGAGCATTTCCTGAGAGTCTATAGCACAAATCTCACCATTTCTAGTGTATACTGTGCACCTGTCAGAATGTCTTTGAAGAAAAAGAAAGACTAGGACGACCTCAAGTTGGGGTGAGGAGCAGCTTAGCTACTGGAGGACCATGGATTGAAGTTAAAAGTTGGAGTAAAGAACAAAAGTCAGAGAGGAGAAAAGCTAGAAGGCTGATGTGTGATCAAGTTTTCTTGTTTCTAACAATACTGTTTCTACTATGTGCTTTAATATAACTTGCGCAGAAGAAAATACATCTTGAATCTGTGACATTCATGGAATAATTAGGTCTACAGACTTGATCAGTCTCTTTGTAGCTGAGATCTGTTTAAGTAAGACATGCATCTTGGACTTTGGAGAATGTTTTAGGAAATCATTCATTCTAGGCCTAAAGGGGCTTATAGACTGACTAGTCCAACCCTCCTATAGGAGTCTTCTGCAGAATAGAGTAGGGAATGGTCTTTTCTTGCACAAGTAGCTCAGTTGCTTCCAAGAGGATATAACTCAATATAAGATCTCTTTTGAATTTAGAAAGTCTTACAAGTTGAGCTAAATTGTCCTTTGATCTCTATCATACTTACTGGACTCCTTTTTCCTGGAACTCAAAACTCAGAGATCATTTTCTATTTCTGGAATCAATACTACTCAGTTCTTTAGTCACAATGCTGTTGAATATTTTTTACTTCTCCTCCATACCTCTTTTCTAATACCTTCTGATCATGTCCTGTTTTAGTGATGTTCCTTTTTGTCTGTAAGGTAAAGAATTAAGGGTCTAAAATTGAAGCTCTCACCATGTTGGTATGAAAGAGACACAGTCATTTACAAGTCATCCAACTGAAGAGGGAAAAGTAAGCGTCACAACATCAGCATGTTAAGTACAGATACAAGGAGAGAGAAGCTTTCCAGGCAGTCTTCTGTGCAATATTAGCATTTATTCAATTCTGACCTTTGAGCTATGGGCGGTGAGAGGCAGCTTCTGTTTTCATCCCCTAATGCTTCCTTTCTAGAGGTGAAGGTGCCAGCAGGGGCTGGTAAATAACAGTCAAACTTTCTGCCTTTGCTTTCTGATTTCCCGACATTCCAGGAGCCACTCTCTTGTTTGATCAATTCCACCTACCATGGAAGGAGCCCACAGAGCCTACCCCATCGAGACTTCCCAGAGTGTACAAATGAATGCTTGGTGAAAGGTAGCATGAGCCAAAACGTTCTGAAGTGCATGATGAGGAGGAGAGACTCTTATCCAGAGCTTGGGGCTTCTCTCCATGGAGGCCACCACTTTGAATTGCATTCTCATAGCCAAAACGTTTGAATTGCATGTTAGAAAGCATTATGTGCACTTTTCACTCATTGCTTTAATATACATAATTAAATATATATATATTTAGATATTTAGATTTTATTTTTTCCATGTGGGGGGCCTACTTGCTACAGAGAGAGAGAGAGAGAGAGAGAGAGAGAGAGAGAGAGAGAGAGAGAGAGAGAAAGGGAGAGAGAGAATACAACTGGCAGGGGTTTTCTATCTTTCCCTCTTCCTGCCATGTGGGTTCCAGGGATTGAACTCTTTATCTTCTGAGCTACTTCTCTGTCCTCTGTTTTTCTTTTTAAGATTCTTGTTCATTCATTAAATATGTTTATTTGTTTATCAGGTTTATTATTCTAGAGGCCAGAAATCTGAAGTCAAGGGATGAGCTGGAATGCTTTCCCTTAGAAGGTACTTGGGAGGGATCTGTTTTGGACTACTGTCCTACCCGCAGCAGCCTCACACCTCCCTTGCATGGTAGGTAGCTATTTTATCTCTGCATCTCTTCATATTCTCTTTCTTCTATGTGTCTGTCTTTTTGCCTAAATTTCCTTTATACATTTGTGCTAAGTACATGCACACACATATCTACACATATATGCATATTACATGAGTCAGGTTAGGACTGACCCTCACGTCTTCATTTTAATTTAACTCTGTGAGGATGCCATTTCTAAGCAAGGTTGCATTCTGAGATACTGGACTCTAACATTTCCTTTTTTGGAGGACATAATTTAACCCACAGCAAGTAGGAAACATAGTGTTCCAGGAAGAAGAAACACCTGTTCTTCAAGTCCCTGAGTTGGAATGGAGCATGGGGACTCAAAGACTCAGGAGGTTGGTGGCTTGAATGGAGCAAGTCAAAAAGAGAGGCGCTCTGGCAGCTACAAACATGGATATTTATTCATTTTTGCCACTGGAAACTGCTGCAGTATTTCTTCAGGGATATACAGAGAGATTACTAAGACAGTTTTATTTTTTCCCCTCTCCAGTCCGTGGAGCACAGTTAGGGATGAGACACTCCCAAGTTGTCATGATACTTGCCAACTTAGGTAGAAAAATTAATTTTTCTTGCAAGTCAAATTGCCACTTTGATGTCCCCTGGCTGGATCAGGAACCCCAGGAGTCATCCTGTGAATCAGCTTCAAATGAAACTGTGAAATACAGCTGGACGTGGACTTTACACCACATCAGAGTCAGATGCCAAGGGGTTCCCTCTGGGGGATCACACCTCCGTGCTGGTGCGAGGCTTGCACTGGGAAGGCTGGGTATTTGGAGAAGAGGGAGCAGATCCAGAAAAGGTGCAAATAAATATTGTGAAACTTTGATCTCAGTTCAACTCAATTGCTTTAGGCTTAGTATATTTAAGAAATTGAACTTTAGGCCATCCATGCCTTTGGTTTCACAGCCCTTATCCCCAGAGCTCTTCATATGAAAAATCTATTTGCATGAATCTATGTTTATCTTCTTGATGATCTTATTCCTATTTTCTTCACCCTGTTTTAATCTACTGTCAAGCCAGGAGATTTATGTTTCTTATTTTATCTCACACTTAAGCCCCGGTGCAGATTCTTCTTATTATAGTGATTAAATGGTAATTATATTTATTTTTGAACTTCATGTATATATTGTCCCTTTAATCTTTAAAAACCCTTTCAAGGCAGATATCTTAATTGTATTTTAATGACAAGAAAGGTGAGGGATAGAAAACTTAAGGGGTAATAAAAGAACGCCTACTGTTAGCTGCATAAACTGGGAACCAAACTCTTGAGTTTGAATCTCAGCAAAGGCATTTCCTGCCTGTATGACCATAAGCTAGTTATTTTAAGTTCTAGTCTGAGTTGTTTTATTCCTAAAATAAGAGAGATGGTAACGACATCATGTTGGTGACATAAAGAAGTAACTGCTTATAAAGGACTTAGTCTAGTGTCAGCACTTGGTTTGTATTAATTATTATTAAAAACTTGGTGTGATTCTCAGTTACAAACTTACCAGATATGTGCATTTGGGCAGGTTCTTTAACCTTAACAAATTCTTTCCTTTAGTAGTGTCTTTACTATCCCATGTACCAGCATTGTTGTGAGAGCTGAAGGAGATATTTCATTGTTGGGTGTTTAGCACTCTGATCTAAATATCTTAGATGAAGCCAGAGAGAGTTTTATGTAAATCAAAATCAAGCCTTTGGATTTAATTTCAAGTGTAGCAAGAAAGCATTTAACTGGAGTTTTAACTGGAGAAGTGACATATTTGATGTTTTAGAAAGATCATTTTGGCTGCTGTGATGTAATAGAAGAGCAGGAATCAGCAGGAAAAATGCAACAGCGAGGGGCTAATTCAGACATGCAGTCAGTATGTGTGAGGCTCAGGAAAATGGAAGAAATGGAGGCTGAGAGAAGTAATTAGGTAAAGAGCTTGTGCTTCAAAGAATTGGGTAAAGAATAAAGACAGTGGAGGGGAAATAGCGTTGAGCCATAACCAGTACTCTTCTCCCCATGACACTAAACTTATTAGCCCTGCCCAATGAATGTACTGAAGTTCTAACATTCAGGAATTCAGAATGCGATCTTATTTGGAGACAAGGTATTACTTTCCCATTGCTATGGAAGTACTTGCCAAAGGGGAATTTAAAAGAGGAAGAGTTTATTGTGTCTTTCCTCCTCACTTAAACCTTTCAGGAGACACCTTTATAGATTCCCAGTGTCATGTGTCTTCAGTGATTCCAAATCTAGTCAAGTTAATGATGATTAAGCATCACAGTAGTCAGGTGAAAATGAGGCCATTGGGGTAAACTCTACTTCAGTATGGCTGGTGTTTTCATCAAAAGGGAAGACAACTGGGAGGGAAACAGGAGGAAGACACCTGCCAGAAGCCAAGAAGAGAGGTCTGGAACAGATCCTTATTGTCCTCAGAGGAATCAATCCTGCAAGTACCTTGTTTTTCACTTCTAACTTCCAGAAAGGTGAGAAAATAAATCATCTAGTCTGAGTGACTTGGCTGGAAAGTAAATATACCTGTGCCCTGAATTCAGATTCAACTACTGTATTTTGATCTCAAGGTCCAGACAGCAGTCTTCCTGACATTTAGCTACATACGGTCTATCACGAGGCTCCCCAAACCCTGTAGGAATGACCATGAGAGCTTATTAAACCACAGAACCCTGGGTCTCTACAATGTGAGTTTATGATTTAGAAGGGATGGTGTTGGCAGCCAAGAAACCTCAGGTAGGGCCACATCTGCAGGTCACTCTGTGAAGAGCATTGGCCTAGCATAGTATCCAAGACATAGCAGAAGATCCATAAACATCAAATGAGCTAATTTTAGGAATTCTGCCACAAAAGTGAAGCAGACAGACAAGCATGCACCTCATTTCCTACTTACTAATGAGGGGGCGGATAATGGACAAAGTGTGCAAAATTCCTATTTTGTGGGAGCAAGTTTAGGATACATGTATTTTAACACAGACTTTGTCAAAGACAGGTGCTCCAAGCAAGGTGTCATTTGAAGCAGAGCACTTTAACGGAGTTAGGAGTTGAGGAAGGAAGGGCTTTGAAGGATAGGAGTAATTGCGGCAGCCAGATGTCTACCGTTGCATGTGATTGAAAATCGTGGCGGGGTCAGAGAATGCTAATCATCCATGAAGTGGGCTTGCCACGACTCTGACACCGAGTCCCCCGGTGCACTCAGTGGTAGGTGCATCTTTGCCGAATTAATACAAAGTGAACTTGACGGGAAAGGAGACCTCAGCAGTCCTACAAAGGCAATTTTGCAAGCTGTCTGCCTGTGGAATTAGTGGAATGTTTGCTCTGGAGAAACAGCTGACGTCCACTTTGCTCTCTTTGTATTTCAAGGGCAGAGTTAGCCATGTCTCTGGCCTGCACAACACCCACAGAGAGGAGAATGGAGTCCAGAGGGAAAGGTTAAAGAACAGGTCGGTTGGACATCCATCCTCCCTGCCCCTCCCTCCCTCTGTTTGTCATCTTTCTAGCAAGGTGAATTCAATTCTCAGTCATTCCTTCTGACTTTCTAATAGCTGTGGGACATATAAGTGTGAGAAAAGTCATTCCAGCACTAACAGGATTAGCTTGGCTTCATAACCTGATCACTCTGGCCAGAGAGAATGGAGAGGAAGGCAATGGGCAGGGGCAGAAGGTTTGAGGATAAACAGGGAGTATTCTCTGAACACTGAGAAGTGAGTGTGTGTATGTGCGTACTTTGTTTTTTCGCTACTGTAGGAGGTCTGTCAAATGTGAACAGAGAACATGCATTTATTTCTGCGTTCCCAAGAAGAATCCCAAGACTTTATATATGACATATATATTTTATTGTTAAATATAAATATTCTTGATATCTTATTTTAATATTGTCACATGCAAAGGTAAAGACTGTATTATTTACCCCATAGATAGATAACGCTAACCACACAAAATTTCGCACTCTTTTATTAGTAAAAGGAGAAGCAAAACAGCATAGCAGGACAAGAAATGGTGTTTCGTTTTATTTATAGCAGGATTTGCTGGAGGGACTTGAAGGAATCATTTAGTCTCTAGGGAGCCCTATTTTGATTTGGGTAAAACAAAGATTGGGCTAATTATTCTAATCTCTGATAAATCCATGACTCTCTAAATACTTAGAACACAAAACGAATGTGATATAGGAGTTAACTTTTGACTGTGCATGCCTTGTGTGTCAACAATATACACTCATAAGGTCTGCCTCTGCTTGGATGTACTATTTTAAGTCCTAGGCATGTCTTAAAGAGTGACTAGGGGACAAAGAGAAAGCCAAATTAACAACTAACTCATGGATCATGGAATTTAGCTGGAACTGGTGTTTGATCTTTCATTTTCTAGTTGTGTATCATTAGGCAAGTTGTTGAAGTTCTTTGATGTTCAGTTTTCTTACACAAATGATAGATAAACTGATAAATGACTTAAACGGAGATATCATAATTCTTTTTCATTGAGGAAAGTGATGGGACGGTAAAGCTTACAGTTGTCTTAGAGAAGCTCTACACTGGACACATTTTGCCTATTCAGTTAACAGGCATGAATGGATTGATCTGATTTGCTGTAAAGACGATACGAGGCCTGTTACATTCAGCTTGTGCTCTCAAGGCTGGTAAACTTTATAGACAATTTCACTGGGAAACAAGAGCCATCCTGGGACCTTGCTGAGACCACAGTTCAATATTAGCATGTGAAATAGTACGAATGCCTGTTTCATAGACGGACCCTGGTGCCCGTGATATCACATAGCTCTTTTTAAAATCTCTCTTTGTTGGTTTTCCTTCCTCTGGTTCCTAGACTTAGTTTTCCAACCTCAGTGGAGAAGCAACATGAAGACAGGCTGAATTTACTGAGTCAAAACATGGATAGCCGTGTATCTGGGAAGAAAGCAACAATTAGTGCTGTTTTAGTCAGAAAAAGAGCAAAATGTCAGGAAAGATAGGTACGACCTAAAAATGACAAAGTCTTTCTTCGAGGTACACATGGCACCTGACCATGTGACAAGAAGCGTGGAAAGTGCGTCCTGTTTGTACCACGGAATGCCTCCTGGCTACACAATAGTAAAGATGTAGGACGCAGAAAGCGTAGATTTTAAGCATGAGGAGAAATGATGGTTTCTGTGTTAAATCAGACTGACTGATCAGCTAACGGTTGGCATAAGTGACTGATGGTGGTTTCCTGATGATTTTCAAACTGATTCTCATAACAGTCTTTGCTTACTGCCTATCAAAGTTCTATTTGGTATCCTTGTGTTAGTTACTAATTTGAGTCATTGATAAGGTTTAAAATGGAACACATCAAAGTGCATTCAGGGAATCATGACTAAAGGGCACAACAATGAGCAATCTGCTTTAATACTTACTAATTAGTCATTAGGAAGTTGCTAGTGATTAGGGTGGGGCATAACCATTAGGTTGGGGCATGCAGGTTACTACAGGAAGCAAGGTAATATGGAACAAATTTCTTAAGAGATGAGGTTGTAGCTCTGTGAGGGGAATTGTTATGAATTCCTGGTTATCTTAAGTGATAACACTTGGTGTATTTCCTCTAATCAAGTACGATGTGTTAAAGAGTCAATAAACTAGAAAACTGGACCACAGATAGAGGGATATTAGTATAGAATGAGAAATAGTGCTCAATTACCAAGTCACTAACAACCTCTGTAATCTATCATTTATCATCTATCTATCATCTATCTATCTATCTATCTATCTATCTATCTATCTATCTATCTATCATCTATCATCTATCTGTAGTCGTGTTTGTTCCGTTGTGTCTCACCACTCAGGACTGGCCCGAGGGGTTGGGGGTGAGTAGACGCAGAGTCAAGCTACAGACTCTGGGTGTTGGACGGGAAGCAGCCCAAGCGCATGGCACTGCCAACTCATTTGTTGAATAGGTACACAAGCTCTTATAGGTCTGGATAGCCAATGATCTTATGGGCTGGGGTCTCAAATACAGCCAAGTTTTTCTCCAGGTAGGCGGGTTCTTTCCAGGTGCTTGTCTCACAATTAGCCAGAGCAGAATGCCACACCCACAGGAGTCATTCCTCTATTCCTCCTAGTGGGTGGCCTTAAGCTAGGCCCACCTTACATTATGCCCAACATCTATCTATCCATCTATCTATCTATCATCTATCATCTAGCAATCTATCATGCACCTATCATCTAATCTATTTATCCATCATCTATCTATCATCAACATATCCATTATCTATCTGCATCTATATATGTCTATGTCTTCTTTCATCTATTTATCTATCTACCTATCATCTATCTATCTATCTATCTATCTATCTATCTGTCATCAATATATCCATTATCTGTCTACATCTCTCTCTATGTCTTCTATCTATCTATCTATCTTTCTTTTTTTCTTTCTATCATCTATCTATTATCTATATATCTATCATCTATCTATCTATCTATCTATCTCTATCATCTACCAATCTCTGTTCCTCTTCCTCCTTTCTTTCCTTCCTTCCCTTCCTTCTCCTGTCTTCTTTCTTTTCTTCCTTTCCCTTGCCTTCCTCTCTTCACCACTCTCCCCTTGTCTCCTTTTCTTTCTTCTTTTCTCTGAGATTGGAGAGTAGTTTTCCAGGGGTACTTTCAGAATTCCGATCAAATGCATTTCATCAAAATAGCATCTTTAGGATAATCTCCTTTAAATCTATTTCTGTGGGAATGGAAGGAGAGCATGTTGATTTTAGAACCACGAATGTATCATGGATTCTAACTTCTGCTGGTTTGTTTTGTTATGAACATTTTGTGACCATTTAAAAAACCACAAAGAAGAAAACATCATACTGTTGGAAGGCATAATGAAAGAATATATAAATTAAGCAAAGCCCAGACTAAAACATTGTAGGCTTATATCTAAGTTTTTCATTACAATGAAATGTAAACTCTTTTTAATTTTTCTTTCGAAATGGAAGATACCAGATGTTCATCTGTTACTATGAAAGTCTATTTTAATTGGCAGTTGTGGTCTCAGAGTAATTTAAAATTGCTACCAGGCTGTCACTTTTGCTTTTGCTGACTTGCAAGGAGGTTTAGTGCTTCCCCCACTGGGCTAGACTTTATCCTTCCATTTGGAGCTGTTGGATCACTTCAATTTATGGCAAACTTAGAGATTTAAATAGTCCACAGAAATGCAACAAAATGCTGCAGAGTAGAAGTGCAATGGTTTAAATGTGCTCTGAGATCAGAGAGAAAACTCGTTATGAGAAAATGCACCACATAGAGATATGCTGATTTAGGAAAAGGAGACCCTCTTGTCAGATTAAATTATTGGAGCATACTCATAGCAACTATTTGCTAATAAGCAATGAGCGACCTCCATGTACAAATCTATTAAATTTGATAATTACCATGGATGACAGCATTAGAGCATGTTTTCTGCCTTTGCTCTGGCTCCATTCATCTTGCCAAATGTATGATATTTCATGATAATTGTTACTGGACTAAATCTGGATATTAGGGGGATCTAAGATTAAAAAATATTTTTATTTCTCTGTATGTGTACCACATGCATGCCCATGCCTACAGAGGTCAGAAGAGGGCGTTAGATCTCCTGGAACTGGAGAAATAGGCAGTTATGCCACCCCTTGTGGGTGCTGGAAACCAAACTTTAATTCTCTGCAAGAACAGCAAGTGCTGTTGAGCCATCTTCTGCTGAGCCATCTCTCCATCCTCAAGAATTAGGCTTTGAAGATTATATAGGGAAAAAGCAAATAGTGGAGTTGGAAAACAGAATCTGGAATGTGTCTTAGTTTTCTGCTAGTTGATTCTGTTTTGTAAAGTACAGCCACGGGAATCTAGAGACTTTCTCTAGTTAACAGAAGTTAGAAACTGTATCTCATCTTATCTACTGTGATTATTTGGGCTTTACCTCTTTCTCCTCTGGGGCTTTTGGCTTTCTCCAGATACAGTTTTAAAGTCTCCAGGCTTTTCTAAGAAATTCTCTTGGGCATAGTTCAGGAACTTCAGAGGAAAACAAAATTCCAGACCTTGAACAAATGATTTTAACCTCGCTCATCTTTCTTTAATTCTCATCATTTAGGTTTACTGTAGGGATGGACTGAGATAACTTGATAAAGGTGAGAAGTAAAGTAGAGTTGCTGAGTGGTGTGCATGTGTACCCAGAGCACCAAGCTGGCAGCTCAAGCATTCTCTAGTTGTGTTAACCATTCATACTCAACACTGGCGTATCCTGAGGTCTTCAACTCCTCCACATTCTCCTTACCTCACTGTATTTCTTGTCATTTTCTTTCTTAAATATAATACTTTGTCTTTTAATTTTGAGAACTTTAGTGTGCGTGCGTGCGTGTGTGTGTATGTGTGTGTGTGTGCGCATGTGTGCATATGTATGCGCGCTCATCCATGCATGCAGGCATATATGTCATAGCATTCCTGTAGAGGTCAGAGGACAACACTGTGGAGTCATTTTTCTTTTTCTACTTTTGCATGGGTTCTGGAGATAGAACATCAGTCCAGCAGGCATGCACATCAAGATCCTTTACCCACTGAGTCTTCTCCTTGACCCCAAATTTACTTTTTTATGAGGCATTTCTATTACTGTGTTTTTTTTTTTTTGCACAATAATAGGTTTCACTATGAGATTTCTATGTGTCTGTTATTGGACTTTGATCATATTTCCACCTGTTACTTTCTCTTGTCTGGTCCCCCTCTCTTTTCAAATAGCCCCCTTTTAATTCCACGTACCTATTGTTTTCATTTCTTCCATTCGGGGATGGTATATTGTCCTAATTTGTTTTCAGAGTCTGTAACAAATACTTATGACTGGATTAT
Source organism: Eospalax fontanierii (assembly GCA_035773235.1). Classification (NCBI taxonomy): domain Eukaryota; kingdom Metazoa; phylum Chordata; class Mammalia; order Rodentia; family Spalacidae; genus Eospalax; species Eospalax fontanierii. The sequence goes on from CM069552.1 coordinate 17,634,890, forward strand.
TTAGAAAGCCTAGAAAGTCATTTCCTGTTTATAGAGGATGGGAGGCCCAGGTTAGGGAGCTACATCTAATAAAGGCCTTGCTAGTGAGGCTCTTTGCTGGTTCAAGAGCTGGTACTGAGCATCACATAATGAGGGACATGCATTCAAGAGCCTGAGATGACTAGTCTATAAGACATACTCTAGTGAGATATTTCAAGAATCCACTACCTCTATCCAGGTACATCTCCGATGTATTTCAATTTTTTTTAAAATTTCAGTGGAGCCATTCAAACCATAACAAAACCTAGCAGTATGATTAAATCAACCAAATAACAGACGTTGAACATCTTTTCCTATATATGGAGTACCAAGCATGAGTTTCTTGTTTAAATGCTCTTTTTCCTGCTGATGAGAGTCTCTTATTAGTATATATAAAAGAATGTGTATTTTTCCTCTGTGTAAGGCATGTACAAGTTTTCCAGAGCTGTAACAGCTTACTTCAAACTTGGTGGCTTAAAACACAGGAATGTGTTATTCCTCATAGTTGTGTATGACAGAAGCCTCCAGCTATAGATCATCAGGATCTTCTCCCTCTTGAGGCTCCAAGTGGTGTTTGCTTCTTTGTGTCTTTCAGCTTCTGATGGCTGGAGGTACTTCTTGACTTAGAGCCACACAGTGGCCTTTCCAGGACCTTATCTTCTGTGTTTCTTTTTCTGAAATTGCCCTCTTCCATCTCTTATGGAGTAACAAGTCATTAGACTTAAGCTCCCCTCCCCCCAATCCAGGATGCTCTTATGCAAAGACCATTAGCTTAATTATAGCTTCAGAAACTCTATTTCCAAATTAAATCATATTCATAGGAACCAGGGTCTTTGACTTACCGTTTTTGGGTAAGTCCACTCAACCCACTACATATGTTCTCCAAGTATTTCCTTCAGTTTGTGGGTTGTATTTTCATGTTCATTATGAGAAAATGAAGTTCTTAATTTCAATGTAGTAGAATTTACTTTCATTTTTTTATAGCTAGGAAATTTGTTGATCTTAAAGCAGCAAACCTTTTTTTGAAAACATGCTTTCAATTCAAAGTTTAGTACATATTATATACATGTGTGTGCACATATATTGTACATTTAGGTCTACAATCTTCCTGGAATCAATTTTTTGTACGTGGTGTGAGGTTTACATTAAAATTAATATTCTTTTCTTTATCAACATAGTACTAGTTAATGAAGAGATTATTCTTTATTCAATGTAGCACAAAATATACTTGCCTGGAAATTGAGTGTGTGTGTGAGTAATAGGTACCTGGTATTGTGTTTTATGATCAATTTATCTGATTCTGTACTAATACTGAGCTGTATTAATTCAAGTAAAATGAAGCTCAAGGTTGGGGTGACAATTTTTTTTTTCATTTTCATGTGAGCTTTAGTATTAACTCATCAGTTTATATGCACGCACACACATCTTTGTAGGAATTTGTGTAATTTATTGATCTTTGTGGGGAGATATAACATCTGAACACTTTATCTTCTAATCTCAAATAGCCTAGCTATAATTCTTCATGTTTCTTTCTTTTATTTTTATTTCATATGTATGGGTGTATTGCCTGCATGTATGTAAATGCACTCATGTCTTACAATGCCCTCAGAGGTCAGAAGAGGATGTCAGATCCCCTGGAGTAACAGAGGATTGTTAACTACCATCAGGGTGCTGAGATTTGAAAACAGGTCTTCTGTAAGAACATTCAGTGCTCTTAACTGGTGAGTTATCTCTCCAGTGCCATTTCTTTCTTTTTTAAATATTTTATTATTTTTATTTTATGTGTATGAGTGTTTTGCCTGCATGTATGTAAGTGCACCTGTGTTGTGCAATGCTCATGGTGATCAGAAGAGGGTGTTAGATGTTAGAGCCCTTGGAACCGGAGTTGATGGTTGTTAGCTTACATGTGGGGTGCTGGGACCTGAACCTGGGTCCTCTGTAAGAGCAGCCATTGCTCTTAACTGTTGAGTCATTTCTCTAGACCTATTGTTTCTTTCTTTTTTTAAACATATTTTTAAGGTTTTATGTTTATTTGTTTTTTTTTCAGACAGGGTCTTCATATGTTTCCTCAGCCTGAACTTGCTATTTAGACCAAGCTGGCCTCAGTCTTAGAGAGAGCCATGTCCCTGATTCTGCCTCTCAAACGCTGGGATTAAAGATATATGCTACCATGTCCAGCTTTAAAAAGATTTATTTTTGACTGACGTGGTGACACGTGCTTTTAATCCCAGCATTTGGAAGGCAAAGACTGGTGGATTTCTGTGAGTTTTCTGAAGCCAGCCTGGTCTCCATAGCAAGTTTCACGTCAGCCAGAGCTATAAGTGAGTATATATGTGTCTGTGTGTCTGTGTGTGGGTATGTGCAAGTGAGAGTGGTGCCCATGCAGACATTGTATTCCTTGAAGCTGAAGTTATAGGCAGTTGTGAGCCCTCTAAGGTGGGTGCTGGGAACCAAACTCATGTCTTCTGCAAGAGTAAGAACAAGTGTACTTGCCCCTCGGCCATCTCTTTAGCACACTTCATATTTCTTTAGTGTCAGTAATGTTTTGTTATTTTCTTTTCATTGTGGCAGTTTATGCATCTTTCATTAAATCTATCTTTAGGTTCTTGAAATTTTGAGACTATTGTAAATGATACTATTGTAGAAAGTTCACCTTTTAATTTTGTTGCTGTATAATTTTTCTGCCCTGACATTATATTCAGGTGTCTTAATCCATTCATGTATTTTAATAATTTGATTGGTGATCGTATTCCTGTCTCCTGTGAAAAATGGTTTGTTTCATCATTTCTAGTCCTTGCCTTTTGTTTTCCTTGCTTTATTTCATTAGTTAGAGCCTATTATAGACCTGAAATTTTGATATTCTAAACACTTCTTTAGTCAGTGTTTTTCATTCCTATATGATAGTCTTCTAGAACTTCAGCTGAATTTATTGGCTTTTATTCTGTTTATTTCCCCAGTTCTTTATGTGTGTGTGTTTATGTACCTGTGTATGAGTATGTATGTATATGTATGAGTATATGTGTTTGTATGTGTGTATGCAAGCATGTGTACATGTGCGTATTAGGGGGTACATGAGCCATATTCTTCTCTTTACTGTGGTTTCAAGTTTCAGTGCTTGCTGAGATTGTCTTCCATGTCTGGACACCTCAGATCAGCTGACTAATTCTCTAAGTCCATATTCCTTTCACTTCCAACCCACGGCATGGACCATGGCTTCTCCTGTCTTTCAATAATTTCCTAGAGGACTGTCTATTTTTAAACATATTTTATCTATTACTTTTATTTTATGTGTATAAATGTGTTTTCTGCATGTGTGTAGTGCACTCAAGTCATGCAATGCCTGCGGAGTCTCAAGAAAGCATTGGATTCCTCTGGAACTGGAGTTTTGGATAGTTGTTAGCCATCATGTGGGTGCTGAGAACCAAAGCTGGGTCCTCTGCAAGAAGAGTTGGTGTTCTTAACCACCCGAGCCATCTCTCCAGTCCCAGGATTCCCTGTTATTTAATCCTGCTATTACTGCATGGTTTGAGTACTTTCTAAGTCATGTGACCTCTGTACTTTGGTTTCCTTTTCTGGCATAGTAACAGTGTTTACTTCATGGGTTGTATACAGATTAAATGAGTCAATATATGTAAAGTACTCTGCATCGTCACCCCATAAGCTTTAAAATGCTTCATTTTGTGCGGCTGGAGAGGTAGCTCAGCGGTTAAGTGCACTGGCTGCTCTTGCAGAGGACCTAGATTTGATTCCCAGCACCCATATGGTGGCTAACAACCGTCTGTAACTCCAGCTCCATGGGATCTTATGCCCTCTTCTGACCTCCGTGGTCATTGTGTGGCACAGGTGCACTTACATACATGCAGGCAATACACTCATACACTAAAATTAAAATAATAAATAAAAATATTTGTTTTTGTTAACGTGTTGTCAAAGCTCTTCTTTTCATGATCATAGTATTGACAGTGAACGATAATCATTTACTATGTTCCAAGATTTTGTTTTGCATGCAGTGTCTAATTGAATTGATGAGAACTTTGTGTTGTAAACATCATTATGATCCAGGAGAAAACAATGGTCACTGACGAGTGTTCTGACCCTTCCCACAAGTACCTTCTTCACACACACTCTCCATTCTCCTGTAGTCTCAGCTTTTCTCACACTTTCCCTGACTCCACTAATGCATTGTGCTTTATTTCCCTGGAGAATCCTACCCTCCCTTCTGTGCCCTGTGCAAACTTTTCCTGTTTGAAGGTGAAATAAAATGGAATTGACAAAGATTAGATTCAGTGTTGCTAAGCACATTCACTGTAAAATAAAAGCATTAATTCCTTTCCCCTACAGGATCAAAAGACAGCTTTACACCAGTGAGTTGGACTTTCCTGGCCCCTTCATTAGTCAGGCTGATTCTTTACAAAGTGACTACACTGACCCTCTGGCTCCCTTTGCAGTTTCAAGACAACCTCCACTTGGTTCTTCCCAGTGTCTCATCAGACTGAGCTCAGTTAGTGCAGAGCTTCAAGCCAAGTAAGGCATCTCAGCACGAGGTGTCAAACATAAGACAGCTAATGCAAAGAGCCAGAGGAAGAAGACTCTTCTTGACCTTGTTCTGAGACTAGTGCATTCACAGAGAAGTGGCTGGCAGGCTCCCTTTGAAGCAGTGAACAATGAACAGCAGGGATTAAGTTTCACCATCTCCACATTATCGTGTGTGTGTGTGTGTGTGTGTGTATGCATATGTGTGTGTATGCACATGCACACTTCATCCTTAGCAAAATACAGCATGAAGTCTGTGGCGTATTATTTGGAAACCCACCCAGGATCACAGCTGAGGAGAGAAATCCCAGAGGCCCGACGAAGGCAATGGAAATATTCTGCAGTCTCCATGAGGAGATTGAGGACAAACAAAGGATGGCAAGACTCCCACATGCTTGTGTCTGGTAAGTTTTCTCATCGTGTCTCAATGCGGGTAATTGGGAACAAGGTTTACCAATTACATGGGCATTCAAAGTTTTCATTGGATTCTACTCAGTTGAAATAATAATACCTTTTTTTAACTTCTCAAATGAAATAAAGATGCCTATTCGACCCTGGATAGCCAATATAGACATAGTCCTCTCCCCCGCATCTCAGAGTTCTTATTGGACAGATTTTTTTCTCATTTTAGTGATTTTTAGACTACGAGATACATGTTGAGAGATATAGACTCTTTTCAGTACTTCTTATTTTGTATTTTTCAAGCTAATACTTCACCATATAGCTCTGGTTATTTTCAAACTTGTGATCCTTCTGCTTCAGCCTCCTGAGTGCTGGATTTACTAGTAGTAACTTAAAGCTGAGCATATAGAGCCTAAGTTATTTTAGGCAGGGTATACATATTGACGTTATCCCAGAGTAGTATGGTCTCTATAGTCTCAAAGCAGCTTAATTTTTAAAGATGTTGATTGGCTCTGGGGGACGATGCACATGTGATTCCTGCTCTAGACATGTAACTACGCTGTCAAATTTTCCCTTTAAAGTTTATTTTTAGCAATACCTTTTCTTGAAAGATAATTTGAACAGGATCAGAAGCACAACTGATGCAGACGTACATATCTCATGTGTGTGGGTGTGCTATGGGAATGGGTGAGTGAGGAGGCGAAAGCTGGAGAAACATGTCATTGCTTTTCTTCTGCCCCCCCTGGGTTCCCCTATGGGAAGGAATGTGTCCAGGTACCAGTTTGAACACAACTGAGAAAGCCTGCTTCTCCATTTACATCAGAGGCCTAGAAGTTGCCTGGACACTGTTCCCAGGGCTCGTTCTCTTTCTTGACAGTGCATATAAATTTTTTCCAGTCAAAGACCTAAAAAGCACCTTTTAACTCTCACTAAAACATAGGGTTTAAATAATATGATTAATTAAAAAATTTTCAGTGTAGTGAAAGACATCATGACTCAGTCCTGAAAACCTAGCACGTGGAAGGCTGAGGAAGGAGAATTTTTGCAAGTTTGAGGCCAGTCAGGGCTTCACAATACCAGGCTAGTCTAGGGTACAGAGTCTCAAAAATAATTCTGCATATTAATCATGTATAAATGTATAATATATTTGAAAATTAAAATTATTAATCAAATGATCATTTTATTTATTTTAGAATTTATTTCTTCTTTATATTTTGTTTAATGTATTTCATTAAATTTGATATATAAGTTTTGCCTATTTTTCCCTTATGGTACCATGATATTCATGCTGGAGGTTGTGAGCCTTTTAGGAGATTTTCATTTTGAACAGTCTGTTACTGTAGAAAGATCAAGAAAATTGTGGGTAGGAAGTCTAGTTTGGAATTGGTCTATTAGCTTCTATTGATGTGACTTTCAGGGAATTATTTAATCTTATCAATTATACTACATTTCCTCAGTATAATTTTTAACTGACAAGTAACAATTGTGTATATTTATGGAACACAATGTGATGCTTTGATCTGTGTACATACTGTGAAAAGATTCAACCACATTAATTAACATAGCCATCAGCTTGCCAAATTTTCATTTATTGTCAGTAAGCACACACAAAAAAACCTCTTTTTTTGAATGCTGAATTTATGGAAGATGTTCTGAGTGCTAACCTTATATAATATAAAAGATAGGCAATAAAAGTAATTTTCATCATACATGTGCCCTGATTTTAAGGGGCCAGTTATCTTTGTGCCCTGATGTACAATGCTGTTGTACACATTAAGTAGTCCAAAAATGTTTGTGAGTGATGAAGCCACATTTCTGGAACACAAAGAATGCAGCCTGTCTTCAGACTTAACACCTCATGAAGCTACCAATTTTCTTATGCTCAAATAAGGAATAGCAGGGGGAAGGGAATCTGCAAATTTCTGCCTGCCATACAATAGGCATATTGTAGACCAAAGGAGGCTATCTCCACGAAAGTGAATCTTCCTAAGTAGAAAAGAAAAGAAAAGAAAAGAAAGATGAAAGGCCTTCCTTCCAACAAAGAATGGAGAGTACTTAACTTGTCAGGACATGGTTTTGAGAAACAGCATTCCCTAGTATACCTTTGTAAAATGCCTTAAAAAGAAGTAATGTAAACCTGATACCCACTAGTCTTTTATTATTTCTCACTGATAATGGTTTGGAAGAGACTCATTTTAGAAATTGCAACACATAACTGTGGACATGAAAAGCAAACTTGCTTTCATGCAGCTGATGTTCCACTGGGTAAGTGAGGACTTTGGCATAGCCTGGCCAATTATGGATTCTGGCTGTGTCTGCCTGGGACCCAAACAAGGGGAAGAAATGCAAAGGATTCACTCCAAACATAAATATTTTCTGAAAAAGAAGGAATTGACTCTTGGTATAGAATACAATCATAAAACACAGAGCTGAAAACCTTCTTTTAACATATGCTATTTTGATGATAAAGAATCTTGTCTGATGAGAATTCTAAAGACCCTGAATAGTTCAGTAGCCACTGACACTCACAAAGATAATCTGGCAAGATTCTCAGGTAGTTCACAAACCAGCAAAAGATGTTTATACAGTCTGAAAATTGATGATTCATTAAATTATTCTTCAAAAGGTCATCAAACCTTCAGGTGACAGATAATAGTTTACAAAGCAGCTGCTGAACGAAACAGAACAAAATCCCTCTATTACAGATCTTACATTTCAATAAGAGAAATTTAAAATTAGTTTCTTAGCATTTTGGGGACAAAGTACAGAATACAACAGTGGAAGATGTTCACTATCTTCTTAGTCCTTGTTGCATTTTAGAAACTTGCTTAACATTTGTTGACATAATTATCTCTGCCACTCCCTGGTTCTGTGACCTTCTACAAATCAATTAACTTTAAGGTACCTACCATCAGTAAGTATGAAAATTAGGTTAGTCTATTAGGAAATGTTCAATTTAAAATCCCATAATAATGGAGATGGGATGACTTTTTTTTCAAGAATCTTAGACTTTGTTCTAGAGAAATACTCATTAAATCAGTCACACACGACAGAGCTTTAAGTTTCATGGGAAATACACAAATAAAAGAGGCTGTGATGTTTATCCAAAAAGGAGTTTGTGATCTACTGAAGACTAATACATTGTAGTTATTAGGATAATTGGAGGAGAAGAGGGGTTAGGATGAAACTGGAAGAACCTTAAAAGTGCAACGTGGTATGCCATTCCTTAGTTAAATCATGTGCAAATGTGATTATGCCATTGTATATATGAATACTAAAGTCAAGTAATAATAGTGCCATGTACTAATATTACAAATTAGGATTGGATATGGGAAAGATTTCTTTTGAAGGAAACCAGATTTTCTTCCAGTTTTCTAAGTTTCTGTTTGTTTATTTTCTTTGAACATCAATTCCTTAATCTTCCAATGAGCCATGTTGATGGTTGCCAGATGGGATTTGTTCTCTGGATTCACTGGGATGGCAGAAGCGAATGTCTCGTGCATGATCAGCTTCATTCTCTTTGACGTTAAGACCTCTTCTTTTTCATTAAACCATTTTTCCAAAAGCTTAAATTATCCTATCATTAAGCTAGAATTCTCTTCAAAGAAAGAAAATTGCTTTGTTTTACATTTTAAAGAACTTTCTGTTGGAATTGGTGGTACTTGGCTATAATCCCAACATTCAGAAGGCTGAGGCAGAAGGTTTGTAAGTTTGAGGCTAACCTGGACTACATAGTTAGATTCTGTTTTTTTTTTTAACTTCTAAATTTTGATTGTTATCAACAACTATTGCATATTATTTCATTTAGCAGTTTTTGATTATAAGATACAGCTGTTCACAGGGATACCTGTATTACTGTTTGTCAGTAATGGAGGCACTGGAACAACCCTGAGAAGTGTCAGTCTATCAGTATGCCAGGACGGGTATTTCTCTACAAGGCATACTTCTTTCATTTAGGTAGCATCTTTCTACTCTGGAACAGTGAGGATATTCACTATGATTTTTGACTTTAGAGCTTGTCATAAATTCTATATAGCATCTGTTTCAGCACGGTTACCTTCTAATATCATATGGTTACCTGGCTCAAATATCCTGGAGACAGAGCTGTTCACTGGTCCTGTTTCCTTTAAAGGGACCCTGAAGCTCTGGTTTTTACTGAAGCATGGTAGCCTTTCGAAGTACCTGATATAGGAGCAAGAGGAATATTCCTCCACAAAGTATTGTGCCGTCTCTGAAACTCAGCCACATTTCCGTCACAGGCAATGAAACAGGTTGGTAGGGTTAGTTGTCATTTGAAGCTCTATTTCCATTTTATTGCAAAAAGGCAAACTTGCCAAATCTTTCATGCAAATGTTTTCACTCCACTTCATTATCGCCATCTGCAATAAAAACCCAATTTATAAAAAGTGGACTAGTCTTAGCTAATTACCCCAGTTTATATTTCATATGCCATATTAGAATGTGAAATACACAGCTAATGGATTCTCATATCTTTGAGAAACAATGATTTTTAGAGTTTCCTGTAACTGCTGTGCTACCACAAGTGACTTATGTGGAGTACATTAAGAAAAAAGCTTAATTGGGCTACTTTTAATTTGCTTCCATTCTGCAATATAATAATAAATGCAGTTGTCTTTTCCACATTAATTTCTATCTACATGGCAGAATTTCATTAGACTCAGCCAGAACTACTTTAATTAAGCACCCTTACTTGGGTTGTGACTGTTGGTGCCTTTGGCCTATCAGAATAAGCACTTAGTCAATTAACTATTTTATTAACAAATTGATTTTTGCTGTAGGTTCTTACCTTCTTTTACCAACTAGAGATGATCACGAAAGGTAAATAAATTGCTTCCTTTCATCCCTAAAAAACAACAATAAATAATGAAGCATTTCAAATGAGGTTTCTAGAACCTAAAGACAAATAAAAAATGCTTGCCACTTATTCTGGAACAGAACAACTGCTCATAGAAGGACTGAATTCTCATGAATCACATTGTCACACTGACCTTTACTGATGCACTGTTTCTAAACTTAAAGCATTCAGTTCACCTGCTTAAGAGACATTTTGTTGTTCAAGACATACAGACCCATCAAGCAATAGAGTACCTGTGTGTCATCTGTGGATTATCTAAATCAGTATTTTAGCAAGGTCCTTGGTACCTTTCTCCCAATCCCTTACTTTCTGTTGCCTAGGTCTTCAATTTCGGTATGCAATTTATTGATATCATTAGAAATCAAAACTTGTCACTGAATTGGAGGAAAATGTAGTGCGGGACACATGGGTTCTCAGAATGAATATTATAATGTACAGCCTGACATGACTCAACATCTGTGGTGGAAAATATAATCTAACGCAATTCATTCAAACAAATTTTCTTTTGGGTTGACTTCCAATTTTGATTCATCAGCATGATTGATATAGATAAAGAAAATGCAGATTGAGAAACAGTATGTTTTAGAATTTCATGCAACTGCTGCGCTAACCACAAGTGATTTGTGTCGAGTACGTTATGACAAAAGTCTAACTGGATCATCTTTAGTTTCCTTCCATTCTACAAAGTAGTAATACATGCAGATGTCTTTCCAGGTCATCACTAGGTTACAGAGGGTTCTAATACATGGGCACTGGACCTGTTTGGAATATGGAGCTTGCTGTTTTTACTGTCATGTACAAGCCATTTATTTTATAAAGGAAAGGTGAACGAATGTTCTTACTATTTTGCATAAATTATTTTTTTGTAAAATTTTAATTGAATTTTTGTGTACTCCATACAGAGCATCTAATCATCGTTACACTCCTTTCCCCATTGGGACAGACTCGTAACCCTTCCCACCGGAACTTATAAATTCTGTCATCTGTGTTAAGGCCTATCGAATCAAATTGATGTCCCCAGTACAAGTTCATCCACTGAGGTCTAGTCACCCTATCTAGAGTGTCTCACTTTAAGAAGATTGGACCTTCCTCACCCAGCAGTAATCAGCTGTCAATAGCTCCTTGATCAAGATTGGGGCCTGCTGCCCATTTCTGCAGTTCTGTCCTGGGCTTTTGCCTGCTTGAGTTTGCATGGGTCTTGTGCATGCTGACACAATTGCTATAGGTTCTTGTGATCAAGGTCCCAGGAGACTGTAAAATTCTATTTCCATATGGTTATGCATCTCTTCCCTGTCTCTTACAGTCTTGCTGCTCCCTCTTCTGCAATGGTCCCTGAGCCGTGGGTGGGTAGAGTTTAATATAGAAGTCCTGTTCAAGGACCCACACTCTGTAGACTCTTATTCTTTATGGTTTGGTCATTTGTGTCCTTTTTGTTCATGACCCTCGGTTGCATGAGGGAACTTCACTGATGAGAACTGAGAGATATATTAGTGTTCTCTCCATCCCTTGTTCCACTGTGTTCTGTGAACCTTGGGTATAGAGGTTGCATTGTAGATGTGTTACTTAGGTTTGGGCAATTCACAGATAATATCTGTGGATGACCAATTGTGGAACTCTCTAATTATCTGTTACAAAAGAGACTTTCTTTGATGAGTGGTGACTGGGAAACTTAACTGTAAATATAAGGATTCATATTTTGCACATTGTAAGAAATGACATTTGTCTAGGAATGTGACAGCCTTGGAGTTTTCTCTAAGATCTATGATCTCTCTAGTCATGTGTATGTGGCAATGTTTACAGTACCACATATGAGTTTCAACTTATTGAGTGGGCTTTAAGTCTGATTAGGTAGCTGTTGATTGCCCCCAAGATAAAAGGTGTACTTCTGACCCAGTATTGTTTGTTGTGCTGGCAATTGTTATGGTTATTAGGACTTAAAGCTGGGGTTGGACATTTGATGTTGTCCCTTAGCAGCTTGCATAGCGCTCTACAAAACTATGAGAGCTAGCCTTCAGGGGAGGTGGCTTCCCGGTCATTTCTAGCACCATTGCTCCAAACCCTGTGCCTGAAGTATGTCTTGCCTTCAGCAATGGGGTCTTACCTTCAAGTTCTGGGAGGCGATCAGGGGCTATGGTAATACCCTGTGTAATTTTGGGAATCTTTTGGACTACTCCGACCAACAACTCAAAGGGAGCTTTCTCATGTCTGGCACTGTTTCTTATTATGTAGTCTTCATCTACACACATGAACTCATGTCATGTGATTTTTCAGTATGGTTTTGGACTAACACAATTCCCTCCAGTGTTCCACACTAGCTGGGCATTATTTATCTCTCCTCCCTGGATTATCTAAACCTCTTTCCATGCTCTTCCAGTTAAAATATCCCCATTATCCCCATTTCTCCCTTGATGATACCTGTTTCCTACTGTTCCTCTTTCTCAAGTTCCTTCTTTCTCTTTACCTCCTTTGTTCCTTTCCTTTTTCCTAGCTTCTGCAGTTACACCAGGATATAAACTCACATATACAGATTTGTGCTAGGGAGAACATATGTCGTTTCTTGTTCTGAATCTGTGTTACTTCAGTTATTACACTAGTGTCTAGTTCTATCCATTTACCTCCACATTTCATGATTTCATCTTTCTTAGCCTGTGAGTAGAACTCCATTGCTTAAATGTTGCATATTTTCATTATCCACTCACCAGCTGAGGGACGCTTAGGTTGCTTCCATTTCTTAGCTATTGTAAAAAGAACATCAACAAACATGGTTGTAGAGGTACCTCTGCAATAGGATGATTCTTTTGGGTATATGCCAAGGAGTGGTATAATCGGGTCATGTGGTAGGTTCATTTTCAGTTTTTTAAAGAGTTCTCCACCCTGCTTTCTATAGGGGTTGCAATCCCACTACCAGTGAATGAACATTCCCCTTCCCCCACATCCTCTCCAGAATTTGGTATCATTTGTTCTCTTGTTCTTAGCTAGTTTGACTGGGGTGTGATGAAATTTTAAAGTGGTTTTAATTTTCACTTCCCTAATTATTAACAATGTTGAATACTTTAAATAATATTTTATTGAATTTTTGTGTGTTTCATAGAGAACATCTCAATCAGTCTATAGAAAACCCACGCAAACTCAAGCAGACAAAACTCAGTACAGAACTGATGAGATGGACAGCAGACCCCAATCTTAGATGAAGAAATATTGACAACTGATTACTGCCTGGTGATCTTCCTGAAACAGGAGTCTAGATAGGCTGACTAGAGCTCAGTAGATAAACTTTCACTGTTGAATGTCTGGGGACACTAACTTGACACAATAGGCTTTAACACAAATGACAGAACGTATGATTCCAGAGGGGGCTCTATGGAGAGTGCCAGTGGAGAAGAGGTTATAAAGGTGATTAAGTATATGCAACAGAGGGTCAGGAACACAAAAGGCCACAAATAGCTAAAGTGTAGAGATTAAGAATCTGCAGAACACTGGTCCTTGGACAGGACTCCTATATTAAACGTCACCTACCCAGGGCTCAGGGACTGTTGTGGAAGAGGGGGCAGAGAGATTCTAAGAGCAAGGGAGGAGGTACATTAACAAATGGAAATAAAGTCCTACAAACTCCTGGGATCTTGTTTAGATGTTGAACATTTTTTAAAGATGCTTCTTAGCCATCTTTTTTTCTTATTTTGAGAACTCTGTTCAGATCCATAGACCATCTTTTAATTGGGTTTTCTTAATTCTTTGCTTTTTAAGTTGTTTGTATATTCTGGATGTTAAACCTCTGTCAGATTTGTATCAATTGTTTTTGACAGTGTTCTGCCAAGGGAAAGGGATATTAAAGATATAGTTTAGTAAGAATTCAAGATTAAGACCTGGAAGCCTAAAACTTTTTTTAATAACCTATTTTGTTTTGTAGAAAAGTATTATTTCCCTCTGGAACCCAGTTTCCTCATAGCTATTTCTTAGTATTTTATTTATGAGGGTTTTTTAGAGCATTGTTAACAATCAATCTTTGAATACCCAAGTTACAGGTGTCTTAAAGGATATTCTCTGTAACCTTCACCACAGCTCATTAGGATAACTATCATTTTCCTCACTTTCCGTATGGAGAGGCAGAGGAACACTAAACGGTTTGCTGAGTTACTTCAGCTTACAATACAGTTGGGACAGATGACAAAGCTAGTTACAGACCCTCTCAAGCTTTCTTTGCTTATCTATGCTGCATGGTGTGATACCTGTGAAAGTTCAGGAGAAGAGTCAAGGCTCTAGACAGAAGCATATCAGTACAATAACATCTCAGTGATGGATACTTATCATGCGATGTAGGACCTGACACCCACAGGTGATGCTGCCCTTTTGTTGAATGGGAGTTACTCTATACCATTAGATAGATAATTAGAATGAAAATTTTCAAAAGCCTTCATGCATGACCTTGTGAGCTCACTAAGAGAAGCAAAAACTAACAACGCTGACTGATTTATCTTTGCCACTCTCTTCGAGTGGTTGCCCTTCCCAGATGAGCCCTCGCTGTCATTCAGAGCTGCTATTTTTCTGCCTCGATGCAGGCCAAACACTTTGGATCCTTAGGCAGCTCGAAATCTTCACACAGCTCAGAAAAAGTACTATTTTTTTCTAAAATCTGCTTCAGTGGTTCAATTAGAAGGTCCGGCTTTCCTTCCCTTACATTTCAGTAGGTGATGATATGTCCATTCCCTCGATGTCTTCTTCCTTCCCCAAATAAAGAGTTTTGATTGATGGGGCTTCTCAAAGGTTTCTGTGATTACCACACTGAGGCCAGAGTCAGGCGCTTTCATGCTTTCAGGCAGTCTCCAAAAAAAGCCAAACTCAGATACTACAGTAATACAAGATTAGCTGATCTGATTCATTATTCTTTATTATAGTCTGGCCATGGATCACAAAATCTACATGAAAATAAAAATCATTTTGTGAGGTGACTAGTGCTTTCCACAAAATGGATTATATCATATAAGGATGTATCTAAGGTTGGGACAATTTCCTCAAATCTGAACACACTTCTTGCATGCTTTTTGATGATAATGGATCTTAAGGATACTGGGAATATTCATTTCTTTATCTGGCAGAACAGAAAGAAAAAAATAAAGACTTAACAAAGAAAAAGATTGCTCATAATGAAAAATATATATACCAAACTAGATGACTGAAAGGACATAAAATATAAACCATGAATTATTTAAATATATATGGCAAAAATGCCTATAAGAATGTAGTAAAAAGACAAAAGGGGATCACGGGTGGAAAACGAATTGTTGGAGCAGTTTCTTTCTGGGTTCTTAAAAGTTGGAAACTGTCAGTACAGGTGGGGGCAGTTGACCTTGTAGGTTCTTGTCTTTCTGTGGTTTTGGTGGGGTACAGCCTCTGTTGAACTGCTATCTGATGTTTTCCAGACCGGTCTTCATTTTTGTAGTTTTTCCTTGCATACAGGATCTCTGCCGGCCACACTTAGCTTTCTCAGTCCCATAGGCAGATTCTTTCCTCCACTTCACCAGCTCATATCCACTGGGATGAATGACGTTTGAACTGGGAGAGGTGTCCCAAGTGCACTGGGCATAGGATGCAGCCATGGCCCTGAGGCCTTTGCCAGCTGAGGACCTTCCTTAGTACTTTCCGGATCCTCTAAGTACTGATCATCCTGATAGAGGGGGGCAACTGGGTGTCAGGTATTCTTCTGGAGCTCCTGAGTTCTGGAATGGCTAGAGGTTGATCCACCTGCTCACCTCAGGCTCCGGGCTACCAAACTCTAGGGTTACTCCTGGCCATTGAGGGTGGGGCTTTCTTTCCTTGGGCACTTACTTCGTTGCCTAAATTGAGCTTCCTGTCTCATGCCCTTCCAGCTTGTCAAGATCTAGTCTTCATGCTCTCCACAGCTGCATGCCAGGGCTGGCTCTCACCTACGGATTATGGTAGGACCAGTTTAAGCTTCCTTGCCTGTTGTTCCCGGTTCCTAGGCCCTCAGGTAGCTCCATTTTAAACAACAGGTTTCCTCTCAAGATTGTCCCCGGTTACTGTCTGAGTCATTTCAAGTGACAGTTGGGATTCTTGTGCATTACTGACCTGTCTGCTGGAGGAATCATAGCTTCACCAATGCTTGCAGCTGAATTTGTGGCTTGTGTAGGCTATCAGTTTGTCTTGCTATCAGTTCATCTCTTCCCAGGGATGCCTAGCTTAGCATGTGGCTGAGTCTTCTGGGTCTCTTTTTATCACCTGGGAACCACCCAGCTGGACCTCCACTCAGCTTGGCTTATTTCTCTTGTGGGAACTAGCTGCCTTTCCATCTGCATTAAATTTAGCTGTTCCTCGCTATCTTTGTGAATTTCCAGAGTTCTTTCTCTCTTTCTGTGTTCGGGACAAAGCCTGTTTTTTTTTGACTTTGGTTCTTCTCCTTCACTGGGTCACATGGAGGCTCTTAGTTTGCTGTCTTTCCCAGTAGACCTCGCTGGATTTGTATTAAGCAGAATGATAGGCTGTTTCTGCACAGGCCAAGAAAAGAATCCTGAACTATATGAAGCTAGAGGATTTGGGTTATAGCAAGAAACAGGGTTATTTCAGGAGTTAATTAGGAGGGTTGCATAGTCTGTTGTCCAGCAAGCAAAACTACTCGCAGTTCTATTTCTAGATCGATTCTGTTTTAAAACTATCTTTGCAGTGAAAAAAAACACTTTATATTTTTATTAACTATATGCAAGTAAAGTAAAATAACAAAAAAAAAAAAAAAGGAAAAGAAAAAAAAAGAGTTCAAGGAATTGGAGAGATGACTTAGCTCTTGAGAGCACTGACTACTCTTGTAGAGGATCTGGGTTAATTTTCCAGAACCTAGCAAATGTCCATAACTCCAGTTCCAGGGGAATATGATACCTCCTTCTGGCCTCTAAGGGCATTGCATGCATGCATGCATATAAGGGCGGTACACTTATATAGACATTGATAAATATTCATACACATAAAACAGAAATAAATGAAATATTAAAACACAATCCAAGTTGAGGAGGAGGAAAAGAAGGCAGTCTATTGTTTTTTCCAACCAGACAATATTTGTAAATCAAAGTTAAATTAGCTACAGAATTCTCTAAGTTCAGTTTCATTGTTTAAGGAAAATTTTCATGTGATTCTTTAGGCCAATACTTAGAAATTCAGGTTACTTATTGACCATTGGCTCATCACTGCAGCATCCTGCTGTACCTTACCTAAGTTTCCGAGCATTCAATGACTCCAAATAATTCTTTCCTGCTCCCAATCAAATTTACCGCTTTATCACCATCAGTTAATAACAGAGACCTTTTCTAAATTAACTCACATGAGTATATAAATGATTAATATACTCTTCATATTCTTGTGATAGTCTCAGTTTTAAAGATGAATTCCTGTTTTCACACAGGATATCCTGGAGATATCCAATTAATGTGGTCTGAGACAAAGGCACAGAATTTACTATATGACAAAAAGAGTCAACTGGTCACTGAGAATGGGATAAAAACACACTTCGACAATTTCTTTACGTATTCAATCAGAGCTTCTTATGTATCAGAAAGTGAGATTAAAAACAGATTATATGAAACAAATATCAGTGATTTGTAACTTCATTTTAAAGAATTTCACCTTCCAGCAGAGGAAATAGATCATTAGAGTGATGATTGATAAAAGCAATTATAGTGATATCAGAAGACATTTGGGATAAATCGAACACGTTTTTCTTTCCATATAATTTTTTCTAGATACTTAGATTAAGGTGATTTTCAGTTAGTGAATATGAGCCAAACATATAAAGCAAAGTGGGAACAGGAGGAAACATGTTTCAGAAGAAGGGATTATCTAGGTCAGGGTCTCAGTAGGTAGCACACTCAGTAGGAGTGATGGAGGAGATTTTAATGAAGGGACTGTGCATGAACATAAGCAGAAGGTTAAAGATGCATTCCCAGGTCAAGGAAACCCTGTGAGACTATTACCACCCTTAGGCTTAAAAGGACAAGCCGAAAGAACAACTACCCAAATCAAGCCAGATCTGAAGGCGTGTGGTGATGTATAAATAGCACCTCTGTTCCTCACTAGGTCTCAGCACTATTGCTTCTGTACAGTGCTCTCCCAGAGGTCCAGTGGTGCCTGCTGGACTCCACCACTTAGTCTTTCTATAGTGCTCCCGTTACCCTACTCAGGGAAAGAGGTTTGAGGCACGTCAGTAATGGCACTATTAGCTTGGCTCACTTTGTTATGTGAGTAACGTTCCCAGAAATAGCTTACACAGAATATGTGCATAGATAACATTAGTTTGCTCTGATTCTCGTATGCATGAGAGCAAGTCAGTGGCCCCAGAAGAATGATCACTCTGACTTCAGCTCATCCTCATCATCCTCTGATCTTGGCAAGTCTTGGGAACTGAAAGGTGGCATTTCAGGGGCACTGTATTTAGTGTACTTTCTGTCTAAGTGGTTCGAAGCAGGAATTTGGTCTTCACTGGAGAATCATAGCCATTGACTAATCATGAATTTTTATGGAAGAAGCCTGAGAAATAAACACCCTCACCTGTATCTCCTCCAGGCCTCTGATCTAGTGTTTCCCATTGGTTGAATGCAACATAAAATCAAAGATTATGGGAACTTGGTTCTTTTGAAGAAAGAGAAGGCTGAAGAATGAAATCAGAGGGACAAGCATAAGGTCCAGAGATGAAAAGCCACACTCTTAATTTTCTGTTGCCAGAGAGGGGGTCTGAGGAAGAGAGTGACAGACTTAAAAGAGAACCGTGAATGTATGACTCACAGCTGGAACTTTCCATAGTTAGTCAACACCTAAATAAAGCTTGACCTATGTCATGCACAGCCACGCTGCTAGACCCATCTCTGGTTCTTCACATGTACAGTTCATTCTAGATGCCTGAGGAAGAGGAAGAGGAGCGTCTTTGGAGATGAGCACAACAGTTTGTGTTTAGGATAGAAAGTGATGACTAATGTAACTAAAGCAATGGAAGTGAATCCGATAAGGAAAATCAAGTAACGTTTTTATTATTGAATTTTGTGCATTTCATATAAAATGCCTAAATCATCTTTATACCCCTCCCCCATCCACAGCCCCCTAGGCCCCTCCTAGACCCTCTCACTGGATTTCATGCACTCTGTTATTTATGTTAAGGCCTACTGAGTCAAGTTAGTGTTCCCAGATGTCCCTCAGTGCAAGGTCATTCTCTGGCGTCTAGTCAGCCTATCTCCCTTTAAGATCAGCTCCTCCTCATCCAGCAGTAATCAGCTGCCAATAGTTCTTCAGCTAAGATTGGGGCCTTCTGCCTGCCCATTTCCACAGTTCTATGTTGGGTTTTGGTTGCTTGAGTTTGCCTGGGCCTTGTGCATGCTGACACCATTGCTGTAGGTTCATGTGAGCAGGGTCTCAGGAGCCTGTAAGACTTTGTTTCCATATGGTCATGCACCTTCTTTCTTGGCTTTTGCAATTTTTCTGCCCCCTCTTCTGCAATGGTCCCTGAGCCGTGGGTGGGTGGAATTTTATATAGGAGTCCTGTTTAAGGACCCACACTCTGAAGACTTATTCTCTATGCTTTGGTCATTTGTGACCTTTTGTATTGCAGGAGGAAGCTTCGCTGATGAAAACTGAGAGCTATATTAGTATTTTCTTGACCACTTGAAACAAGTAGATTTTGACAGAACTGTAGAAGTGTAATAGGCAGCTCATAAGGGGGACTGCTAGATTCCTGGTTCTATTTACCAGAGATGGAACTGCTGGACAACAAATGAAAATGTGGAAAAAGATGGATGTGTGTTGGTATATTGTATTTGTTAGGGCTCTCTAGAGATGTAGAACTGATAGGGTGAAAAAAATATCTGTAGATAGAGAGATAATATTTGAAGGAGGTTTATTAGATTGGCTTACAGGATGAAATTTGAATAGAATAACAATGGCTTTCTCACTCTGGAGAGGTGGAGAAAGTTTCCTTCTTCCATGGCCTTTTATCTGGGCTGCCCCCAGAGATACCATCCACATTTAGGGTGTGACTATGACATCAAGTATTGGTTTTTTTGAAAGCAATTGGACATGTCATTGATTACCTTTGAAAAAAATGATTCTGTTGGAATGTATAAAGTATGAACATGGAGGTTTCAGGTGTGAAAGAGAGTTCAGGACATGGCGATTTGACATTTCCTCTGTGAAGTCTGCATAAATAAGAGAAGGGAGAGACAATATGGGTGGCTAAGGAAGAGTCAGTATCAAGGGAGAGGACTGAAAGCTCAGGTGAGACCTCTTTCATGAGGATGAGTAGGAAAATGATTTGACGACATATGAAAGGAATGCTGAATGGACAAATGCTGATGTAGCAAGTCTGAACATTTGAGAGGCTAAGTCAGGAGGATGTCCAAGAGTGTGAGGTGAGCCTGGGCTACACAGTACCAGGTCTGCCAGGGCTACATAATACAACTCTGTCTCATGAAACCCAAGCCATCCAAACAGCCAATCAAATTTTGACTTATCAAGTTGGAATGGAAGTCAAGAACTCCATGCTAATTAGATATATGAACGTGTATGAGTGTGTGTGTGTGTAGATCTTCTGTAAATGATGAAATTTTTTCGTAGTCTGTTTCTACGAGTATGAATACCAAGAACTTTGTGGGTAGCAATTAGAACACATTTAGTAACTTACTGTTGCCATCATTATCCCTAAAGGACAACACAAGTGTGGAAATGATTCATTCAGGGTACCATAGACAGTACTAGGTAGGATCTAAAACCAAAGATCACTGTTTCTAGATGCACCCCATAATTCCTATCTGTCCTTAACCTTCATTTAAAGGTCAACTTAAGGGGCTGGTGAGATGTCACAGTAGTTAAGAGCACACTGGCTGCTTTTGCAGAGGACCTGGGTTCGTTCTCAGAATCTGTATGACAGCTAACAACTACCTGTAATTTCAGTTCCAGGGGACTGACATCCGCTTCTGACTTCCATGGGCAGTGCTTATATGCACACATGCAAAACATAAGCATAAAATAAAACAAAAAGAAAAAAAACTTAAAAATCAACCACATTTTACAGTCATATCCCCCCTCCCTGTGTCTGTCTCTCTGGTGTTAGTGTATGTCCTAAAATTTTTTTCCAAGTAAACTTTTTTTAGTGTCTTTTTCTGTTTACATTTCTTATTAATAGAATGATGAAGGCATTCTACTCCACTCTACTGTGCTAACCAAATTCACGGTCAATGTTTAACTGTTGGGGAAAGGATTGTTTGAGTAATTTAAGGGCTCACTAAGAATATCACTTACAAAATTATGATGTGTGGGTTCAAATCCTACATCAGTCACTTCTTGGCGATTTGATACTAAGAGGTCCTTAAGTTCTCTGCCTCTCAGTTACAGCACTGGATCACTATATGAAACCATCATAATCACTGAAGGTAAAAGAGCAAATGCATGTAGTGAGAACATTACAATGCTCAAAATCAATTTATGTCCATTATTTCTTTCTATACTAACAGAATTATTTCAGTAGTTACACTATTATTAAATCTAGTAAAATTATCCAAGAAGTAAATTTGTCCAAGGAAATGACATAATTTTATTAAATAAATACCTCACTTTATGCCATGTCTATTAATTAGGGTTCTCTAAAGGAACTGAACTGACATATATTTTTTTAATTAAAAATTATTTTAATTTTGTGTGTATGAGTGTATTGCCTGCACGTAGGTGGGTGCAAAAACAGCCAGTGCTCTTCACCCCTGGGCCATCTCTCAAACCCCAGTATTTGTATAAATTCAGTTCATGTAGAAAGGCTGAAGAAACTGGGTTTTGATATCTGTGAATGGTGACAGCAGCAGCAGCAGTAGGGTGTGTGCACTCATCAGCAAGGAGCAAACATGAGCAGGCGAAAAGGAAAGCTTCCCCTTGGACTGCCCTCTCTGTGGTCTGCCACTGGAACCCAGACTGGTAGCATCCAGTCTCTGGAAGGGTCTCCTTCCTTCAGTTATTTCTTCCAGGAAATATCTTTCTAGATCTAAGCAGAGGCTTGTTTCCCAGCTGGTTACAGATCTGATTGAGTTGATAGGTTAACCATCATATCATGTATTTTATGTTCTAAGCAGACAACCCTTTTCATCTAGCCATAGTTTTAACATGAGAAAAAACCAAAACAACACCATGGGAAATAAATCAATAAACCCCATAGATTTAAGCTAGCAAAGCTGAACTTATCATATCAAAAGAATTTTTTTTCCTAGAAATGAGCCATGATATTTATCATCTTCTGTATCTTACCTCAGTCACTTGGGCAGGATAGAGAAGCTTCTGGTGCAGGGTTAGTTAGTAGCACTGGGTTCATTATAAAGTGATGATCTTTATTTACAGAGAATTAAAGCTCACTGATCTTGTGTGGTTCTTCTTCATGTTGGATAATAGTAAATACTCGAGCAGCTAAAGTGTAGCTATCGGCTTAGCACCTTTTTCAAATAGAAATGGGTGTGTTGGGTTCTAAATTCTACATTCGTACCTTATGAAAGCCTCATCATTCACATCAATGAATATGCAATGTAATGGGCAATGGGCCTTAAACAAGTTGGAGGTG
The DNA here is from genome assembly GCA_035773235.1 of Eospalax fontanierii. NCBI lineage: Eukaryota > Metazoa > Chordata > Mammalia > Rodentia > Spalacidae > Eospalax > Eospalax fontanierii. The sequence continues at coordinate 17,657,299 of CM069552.1, forward strand.
TTAAAAATTAATCTGCATATATCATCTGTAGGCAAGATATATTTGATGGCGTGTCTTTTTCTGACCAAATATGAGCTTTAACTGATATTGTAACCTTTTGTTGTGAATAGAGTAGCAATAAACATGGATGTGCAAATATCTCTGTAATAAGACATAAAGTGTTTTCCTATACGCCTGGATGTGCTAGAGTTGAGTCATAGGATAATTCTGTTTCTAGTTTTTGAGGAATCTCTAGATTGATTTCCAAAGTGGCTGCACTAGTTTACACTCCTACCAACGATATATAAGGGCCCTTCCTTCACAACAATCACATCAGAATTATTGCATTTGTGTTCCTAAAAATGGCCATTCTGACTTGGATGAGATGGAATCCTCAATGAAGTTTTAATTTTCACTCCCCGATGGTTAAGGATATTGAACACTTTAAAAAACATTCGCAAGCCATTTGTATTTTTTATTCTAAGAATTTCTGTTCAGTTCTTTAGCCCATTTATATTTTTATTTATTTATTTTAAAGGTAATTTTATTTTTGAGAATTTTATATGTGAGTATTGCATTTACAATATTTTTATCCCTTATAGCCTCCTCCTACTCATCCCGCATTGTCCACCTATTCTTCAATTTCTTGTCCCTTGCTTTGACTATTATTATTACATATATTTACATTTATAAATATATTCTATCTATCTATATCTCTCTATGTGTCTCCATCTTTATCTTTGTCTCTCTAGATCTATACCTATGTGTCTTGTCCCACTGGCTCATACGGTCTTTCTAACCCCTCTTTGCCCTGTGCCTTAGGTGGAGAGGTGGCATTGCAGATGAATCCCTTAGGGCTGGGAGCCTCACAGTCACTTGGACTCCTCATTTGCTCAGTTGTGGAACTGTGAAATAATCTCCATCTGCTGTAAAAAGAAGCTCCTTTGATGAGTGGTGGGAGGTACACTTGTCTGTAACTATAAGTATTTAGTATTTAGAACGTAGTAAGAGATGACTTTTGTTCTAGGAAAGTTATACAAGTAGGTCCTGCTCTAGGATCTGTAACCTCTCTAACCACGTGTACTTGGCTATGTTTACAGTACCACACATGAATTCCCTCCCTTAAGTCCAAATAGACAGCTGTTGATACCCCAAAGTGCCACTACTGTACCAATAGAAATTAATTCCTGGGCTCATCATTTCCAGTTGAGTTTTGTGCATGGCGAGAAGATAGGGATCTATTGTAATTTTTCTGCATGTTGAAATTCAGGGTTAGTACTATTATTTGAAGATGTACTATCTTCTCCAATGTATATATTTGGCATCTTTGCCAAAGATCAGGTAGCTGTAGTTACACAGAGTCATTTCTGGATTGTCTATTCCATTCCATTGATCTATGTGTCTGTTTTTGTGCCAAAACCATGCTGCTTTTATTACTATGGCTCTGTAGTAGAATTTGAAATCAAGTATAGTGATATCTCTTGCAGTGTTTCTTTTTGTTCAAGATTGCTTTGGCTATCCTTGTTCTTTTGTGCCTCCATGCAAAATCTGAGATATTGTTTTCTATGTCTTTGAAGAAAGGGCCAGGTATTTTGACTTAGATTGCATTGAATCTGTAGATTGCTTTTGGTAGGCTATTCATTTCCACAATATTAATCCCACCAATCCCTGAGCATGAGAAGTCTTTCCATCTTTTTGTGTCTCCCTTAGTTTCTTTCTTCAGTGTCTTTCAGTTTTTGTTGTGGGGGGGTCTTTGATTTCCTTTGTTAGTTTTACTCTCAGATATTAAAAAATTCTGTGGCTACTGTGAACAAGATTGTTTCCCTGATTCCTTTTCAGCGTGTATGTCATTGGTGTACAAGAACGCTACTGATTTTTATTTACACATTTAAAAATGTTATAATCATAGCTTTAACATTGAAGGACATCTGAGATATTCTCCTGAGAAAAAAGTGAAAAGGGTGAGATTCCATCAAGATGTATTGGCCATCATGCTGACAACACCTTTCCAGGTAAGTTGTGTCCAAGGAAGCAGGATAGCGGGCTGCGGTGGGGAGGAGGCAGACCAGTGCTTCGGGATGCAGAGATGAGAGGACGGAATCCACGGTTTGGAATCAGGCTCATCCTCCTTGACTGGCTTTTATGCTTTTCTCTTTGGTCATTGTGATTTATTGAATCATGTAATTTTAACTTAGCATCCAGTTTAATACATGGACATTACTGTACTCTGAGTCACCCTACTGTTTTCTCATGCTCTCTTCCCCTCCTGCTGGTCCCTTTGCTCCCTTCAATTAATAACCCTGCTACACTCATGTTACGTGCATGTCCTACACTTATTTCCAAATCTACATTCTGACTAGAGGGGAAACACCGGAAACTTGTCCTTCTTGTTTTCACCGTCTCTCTTCTTCCGTCTCCTCCTGTTTCTCAGATTCTTCTCCCCAAGTCTACTTTCACATGAGAAAATAAACACTATTTAGCTTCCTAAGTTTGACTCACTTTGCTTAGCGTCCAATGTCACGACATTCCCAGTTATATCCACTGTCTTGCAAATGGCTGATATCATTGATCTTGATGGCACAGTAAAACAGTACCGTGTGTGTATGCTGCATTTTCTTCGTTCATTCATCTGCTGATGGACATCTAGGCTGGTTCCATATCATGGCTATTGTGAAGACTTCTCGGCTGGCTTGAATGGTGATCTCGTTCATACGTGTATTAATTACTTCATTGTTCTGTGTATCATTTCCTCTGTTTGTGAAGCAGGCCTTATTATTGCTTTAGAATGTTTCTGGCGGGAGTAGAATTAGAAAATGTAAGTGATGCCTGGCACATTCTGGTACCCATTAAACATGGATTATTGAAAAATTTTCTTTAACATTCAAGAACCAATATTCTATTTATTATGGGCATTGAGAATGAGACCATACAAAATTTGAATATAGGCAAACATCTGAAGGTTTAATTTGAGGATTCAAAGCAGATGAGTTACATAGGTCAAAGATGCTTGCATCATGAGGTTTGCCTCTCCTTAGATGACCTTTGAATTCCTCTTTAAAATATTTTATTTATTATTTTTATATTATGTGTAAGAGTGTACCTCTTGCATTGGTCTAAGTGCACCCATGTCATGCAGTGTCCACGGAGGTCAGAGAGGGAATCGGATCTCCTGGAACTTGACTTACAGATGGTCTTTAGTCACCATGTGGATGCTAGGAATCAAAGCCAGGTCCTCTGCAAGAGCAGCTGGTGCTCTTACTTAAGTGCTGAGTCATCATTCCAGCTCTACCGATTCCTCATAGCTCATATGACAGCTTCAGGCATTCATGATCGTCTTTGTTCCTGTTCTAGTTCTCAGACCAGGTAACACAGGTCTCTCAGCTCTTCATTGGGTTTTACCTTTCCTTATTCCATTGCTCCTGGAGGCTGGAGTAGGCAAAATTAAAACAAATAAATAAAACAGAAACAAAACAACCCAAGCAAATTTTTCTCTATATAGCAGTAAAACTTAACTGGGGGCAATTCTGCACCATCACGCCCATCCCCAGAGGACATTTGTGATATGTGGATACAGGTTTTGTTGCTACACGTGGGAGAAGTTGCATCTAGAGAGCAGAGATGAGGCTGGGAGCACTGCTGAATCTCCTGTATGCACTGGATATCCTGCACAACAATTACCCAGGCTGGTGTCAACAGGGTCAAGATGGAGACACGCTGCCTCACAGCACAGAAATGGAGCGGGCTCCCTTACCTACTACAGTGTTTACTATGTTAACACAGACCATAGGAAGTGGCGTCCACTCATCAAAGAAGCTTCTTTTACACCAGATGGAGACTACTGCAGAGAGCAACAGTGATCGCACACAGACATTGTCTGTGAATTGCACAACTGGTTGGACACACACATTGTCTCTGGATTATCCAAGCCTAAGTGACACATCTACAGGGCAACCTTTATACCTAAGGCTCACACAGCATGGAACAAAAGGCAGAGAGGGAACTAATGAATCTCCCAGCTCTCATTAATGAAGCTCCCTCATGCACCAGAGGACCATTAACACAAAAGGTCATAAATGGACAAAGCATGGAGATTAGGAGTCTACAGAGTGTGGGTTCCTGGACAGGACTCTTATATTAAGTCTCACTTACCCAGGGCCCAGAGGCCATTGCAGAAGAGGGGGCAAAAAGATTTTAAGAACCAATGAGAAGGTGTGTGACCATAGGAAATCCTACAAGGTCCTGGGATCTTGCTCCTATAAACTTGCAACAATGGTGTTCGCATACTCAAGACCCATGCAAACTCAAGCAGACAAAAACCCAGCATGGAACTGGAGAAATGGGCAGCAGACCCTAATCTTTACTGAAGAAATATTGGCAACTGATTACTGGATGAGGATGAGTTAATCTTAAAGTGAGGGACTCTGGATAGACTGTCTAAATCTCAGTGGGTGAACTTGCGCTGAGGAACATCTGGGGACACTAACTTGACACAGTAGACCTTAAAACAGTTGAAAGAATGTATGGATTCCAGTTGGATGGCTATGGATGGGTGCTGGTCGGGAAGGGGGCATAAAATGATTAAGATTTATTATTATTATATTTGATTAATCTTATTTAATAAGATTGATTGTTATATTATTATTATTTATTGATTAATATTATTATTGATTTATTGAATCATTGTGTCTTTCACATGGAACATCTCAAACAACATAAAAAGGAAAATGGGACTATGTTTCAAGAAGAAAAATAAATAATACAGTGGAGACTGGAAGCATTCAAAATGATGGAAATTTAAATTGTTAATATCATATTCACTTTTACTCTAGGAGTTAGCTTAATGAATACACTGTGTTTACTTATAAACCAAAGTTAGCAACAGAAAACCACAGCAAAAGAACAGAGAGACCAGGAAGTAGTCTGTTCTTCAGAAAGGCAAAATATTGAACTACCTTTCTCTCATCTTGATGATTAAATAGATCTATCTCCCCAAATGTGTTTGTAGCATTAGACATCTTGAGAGGCCATATTCTTCATGAGTATGAGTGTGTGTGTGTATATGTGTATGTGTGCTTGTGTTCCTGTGTGTGATTTCTTCTTCGTATACACATGGAGATTTTTTTTCTTGGAGCGCATGTATATCCTGTCATTGAAGTTGTCTATAGTTTACTTCTCTAATAATTTGGAACAATTGTCGGAAGGACAGTGATTTATATTTTAAAAATACGGACAGTTGTGAGGAAGAATAGAGAGTCTACCTGTAGGCACAGTTTGATTTTCCTGTAACATAATGCCAGATATGCAGCAAGCCAGTCTATCAGTTTCTTCTTAGAGTTTAGAACTTCACAGAGTTCAAAGGAAACTCAAGAGAGACAGTGAAAGCAGAGGAAGTAACATTTTTTTTTATTAGGTAAGCATTACTCTTGAGGAAATGTTTCTTTTGAAACTTGGTAGAGACACCACAAGGTAATCCAGGTATGAGATGAAAGAGAGACAGGTGTTTGAAATAAACAGAAAATGGCACAAGCCAGAAACTGCCCCCAGTTCCTGATAGATGAATGCCAATAAGGGGGTAACTTCTAAGGGCCCCCCAAACCCCAGTGTGTGTGCATTTACAATGACGGCCACTGGTGTTCTCCATTTCCACAAGAAGATATGTTCTATGTTGCTTATATGTATATGCCTGTCATTTTAGATATTTCTGTTTTCATCTTATTTTTGCCTGTTAAAGCTGAGATTCCAATAAATGGAAAAGTATCACTCTAGCTTTCAATGTAGTGATTTTCCAGGCGACTCTAATATTTGATTTTTATTATTCTAGCAGTGAGACACCTCATTTTATTAATCTGTGACATGGGATATTATTAATAGTGACAGTCCCATGGAATGGTTGATGGGGATTTCAAGGGAAACTGAGCATAGTCTCTGACACATAGAAAACACTACTCATTAGTTGTAGGTTTTTTGAGCAAATTCTCACTATGTTGCTGCAGTTGGCCTAGAACTCACTACGTAGAGCACTCTAGACTGGCCTCCATCTCACAGCAGTCTGCCTGCCTCTGTCTCCTCGTGCTGGGACTAATGCATGCATTACCACACCAAGCTAGTTGCAGTTTCATTGTTAGTAGTATTTTTTTTTTAATATTGTTACCCTTTATAACTTTTTGAGATAAAGTCTCTTATAGCCCAGGCTATCCTTGAACTCATTATGTAGGTAAGGATGACCTTAAACTTCTGATCTTCCTGCTTCTACCTCTCCAGTGCTGTGATTACAATCATACATCCCTACACTTTCCTCATGTGGTACTACAGAGGGAACCAAAGACTTTGTGCATGCTAGGCAAGCACTCTACCAACTGAATAGCATCATTTATTACTGCTAATTACTTTTATGTAAGGGGCAATCAATGCCATCCGGACATTTATCAACATAGTTTTTGTGCTATATTAGTTCACAACATTTCCCAGGCACTGAAATAGGGAGATAAGAAAACGATCTCTATCACTAAGGAGCTTTCAGCCAGAAGGATAGGACGGGTCAGTCTGATGAGATCATCATGCACACACTACTGGCTATCATCTCAAGGGTGTCAGGATAGGATTATGGGGAGGTCCACTTGAACCAAGTCATGTTGTGCAAATAGAAATCAGCCAGAAGTGGCTTAGGGTATAATGTGGTAGATGAGACAGCACAAAGAAATGTCTAGAAGTCATACACAGATGTCCTAAACTTTCATTAGTTGAGATACATCAACCTCAATTAATTGTGGACCAATATGATAAAGACCTCTCCCTTTTACCTGCTAAGTAAACTATCCTCATTTGATATGCAAGGCTCTGCATAATCTCCAGAACCTCAATGAATTATTATTACTAAGATATGGAAACCAAGTACGGAAAATGTCAACTTGATGCCTAAGGATCAGAGCACTGCCATATTAGAAACAAGGATTAAACCTGTCCAGTCTCTCCCCATCCCTTCTTGTAACCTACTTGAGCAATATAAAATGCTGTGATTAAGTAACTCATCCGTTATTTTTAACTGTGGCCACAGAATCAAACCCAGTTCCTTTTGGCATCACTGACCTGCTTGTCAGAGAGAATTGGACATTTGGTGCAATGCGTAAGCCATCTGTTGCAGAACTAACAGAATGGGCCTTTTCTGTACCTTGCAGGCAGGGTGAAGTGTCTGTAGAGAGTCTATAAGCTCTTTTCTGTACCAGCTGGGCTTCCTCAAAGACTGAGAAAAATGTCAGAGTACCTGCCAGTCTTCATCAGCGATGCCTTTATTACTTTACCTGTTTATGTCCTCACTGCTACAAGTGACCCGAAGTGGATTGACTAGCACACACACGATGAGGCAGAGCCATCACAGCGATTCAGGAATGCAGTATTTCTGCAGTTCCCTAAGCCAATGCTGCAAGATTTAACAAGTAAAAAATATAAGATGCCTCGTTAAATTTGAGTTTCAGGTACACAAACAATATATTTTTTGGTACAAGTTAATCCCGTGCAATATTTGTAACACACTGAGAGCAGAAAATGATTCCCTATTCATTGAGAATTCAGATTTATCTGGGTCACTTGCATTTGGCAGCTCCACCTTAAGTATTGAGACGGGAAGGGAGAACAAATGCTGCCTGGAAAGAATTCAAAGATGCCTCAATAATTTGGGCCAAATCTGTGCACAGACAGAAACTATCCAGTCATTTTTGTATGCAGGCCTTCACATACAGAATTCCCACCCAAAGCAGCTTACAGTCTAGTGGAGCAGTCTGGAAAGGGAGGGACGGAATGGAGAGTGTGGTCAGGTTAGAGTGGGTTGTGTTTCTGTCCCTACAGTCTTCCGTTGCCTGACTGTAGGTTGCTTTTCCAGGTCAGCTAGGTTCTGGACAGAGGCAGTGCCAGAGATTGGGGGCTGAGGGATGGAAGAATCCACTGAGACATTCCTTCTCTGCTGCTCATCTTCTTTGTGCCTCCTGCTACCTAAGGGCCTCTTATGCACCAGGGGCTCCCTGTGGGAGAGGTGCCCCTACAGCCCAGAAATGGAGCAGTATTTCTTTCTCATACTGTCATGCACCCCTTGACCTACCCGCTCTGCCTTGCCCATATCATATGTCTCTCTGTGCTAAATCTCTTCGCTTTAAACATTCTGCATTAGACTTTAGGGTGATCTCTATTCCTTGGTTGTACCTTCAGCATCAAAACGTTGTAACTGTGGCATGGGAATCAGAACTGGAAAGGTCCTAGCTTTTTTCACCAAGAAAACAGTAGAGCCTTGAAATTAAGATCCTCGTAAGAGATTCTTTCATAATTATCTTAGACTATTCCGGGGACAGAAGTGTTTAAGATGGTTAATTTCAAGTGTTGACTTTGAGGCAAACATTCTGGCCACACTCTCTGAAGGTGTTTATGGACGGGATGACCATATAGTAAGTTGACAAAGTAGAGAGGAGTGTCTTTCTAATGTGACTGGGTCTTGTCTAATCAGGTGAAGGCCTCTCTAGAATGAGAAGGTAAGAGAATTCTACCTCTCTGTCTTCCTTCATGGTGGGTGGTGGGACATTGTTTTCTGGTTTTGGTCCCCCCTTGTCCCCCACTGACTTCATAGTCTTTCTAAGTTCTATTATTTCTTAATCAGATCTTTGATCCTGGAGCAAAGTATAGTTTTGGTGCACCTGACTCTCTGGCTTAACAAATGCAAATTTGGGGATTCTATAATTATAGGAGCCAATTCTATTTATTTGCTCATTTATGTGTTTATTTATTTTAATTTTATGTGTATGAGTGTTTTGCCTGAATGTATGAACATGTACCCATGTAGTAAAATGCCCATGGAGGCCAGAAGAGGGTGTTGGATCTGTGGGCTACAGTTAACAGCCATGTAGCTGCTGGGAACTGAACCCAGATCCTCTGCCACAGCAACCAGTGTTAATCACTAAGCCATCTCCCCAGCCCCAGGAGGAATTATATATATTTATATGTAATTTAAATGAATATTCGTTCTAATGATGGTAATTTTTTCTATAGAATCCTAATATAGTGTTCTTTTTGCATATTGTTCAGTACTCACTAATAATCCTCCAAATAGTACATTTATTCCTAATTTATATATGAGAAGAGTGAGACTCAGGAAGAATAAGACATTTGTCCAAAGTCAGGCAGTCACAATGCGCACATAGGTTTCCCTGGCTCTAAACATGTTATTACTGGTTGCAATATAGGGATGAGTCATGTTTTCTGGGAAATACAGGCCATGTGCTAGGCTGGATAATTCAGTGGTGCATCAAATCTGTTCTCAAGTAAGTGAGCATCTTCCGGTCTCCTTCCTGTCCCTCCCTCTCTGGTTCTCTCCTTTTCTCCCTCTCCTCTCCCCTCTTCTTATCCTTTCCTCTTTCTTTCCCTGCCTTTCTCCTTTTAGCGTGTGACTAGGGTGTTTGTAGTGGCAGAAGAGGGACAGTGGTACAATCGGCCAGGATATCTAGAGTTCATTTTACTTGATTTTTTTAATATGATCAGAAACACTGATGTTCTTCATCTTTTGGGGAAAAGAGAATGAACCTCATTCCCAATGATGTCAAAGAATCACAGGATCAGGATTATTATTTTTCCCAGTCATTAATATTCATTTGAGCCCCAATGTGGAATGGACTTTGGAAACAAATAGCTATACTCTTTCACCTATCCAACTTGACTTTTCCTATCTTTTAGAAACATCTGTTGAACACCTACTATTTTCAAAGTACTGCACACATTGTATTATTTCTACAGTGAAGCGTTTTGAGAGAGAACCACCCTATAATCCAAACCTTATGGTGCATTCAAGCCCCTAGCTTTGACATCCTCCCAATTCCCTTTGGCCACCCAATTAAATAGGTCAGGTACTGAAGTTTGATCACACATTAAAAGATTCTGTCCCTTTTCAAGGCCTTATCAAAGATTTAGTATGTCTTTCTAAATGAACTAGGGAGTCATCCTTTGAAGCATCTGCTCAAAGACAGAATGTTACCTGTCAAGCGGTAGAAGGAAATGGTAATGCAAGGTCTTTAAAAACGTAGGGTCCAAGGGAAATAAAAATGTGGCAATAGGAGAAGAATTTTGAATGTTTAAAGTAGGTACAGACACAAGATAGGCAGATGTGTGTACATATATATATACCAGCTAGTATATGATTGCTACATCTAGCACTGTGCTTCTTTAGTTCTTTCTGAAACTAGTTTAGTTTTCTTTGTTTTTTATTTATTGTTTGCTTCAATAAAACCCCCTTCTCAGTTTCTTCTAAATAAATAGTTTCTAGAGAAAATGGAAAAGTTTGAATTATCTATATATTTGATTTCCTTTTATGGTGAAAATATATGGCCTACCTGAGTTAATTTTTAATTCTCTCAGTTTAAACGGGAGCCCATTTTCAGAGTTATTATGAGAAAAAGCAAAAGATGAAGAAAGGTGCTTACTGCATAAGACCATGCCTCAAGGAGATCCTCATTTGTGGCTGAAGCTGGTTCTGAATAGATGGTGCCATGGGTATGTCATGCCATGATGGCAAAGGGGTACATGCGTGCAGGTGATGGGGACACAGTGAATGGTGGGTTATTTGACATTGTGTGTGCATGCTTCAGAAGGAGTGGGAGGTCAGGTTGCTTGAGACTCCCTTTGAATTTTCAAGGGCAAGGACTAGCCAGATATGGGCAGGGGATGCATTTTAGGGAAGTTGCATAGGGAACTGTTAAGCTTCAGGGAGAAATATTAGTTTTGTCACATACGTAGATGTTCACAGTAACTTGCGAATCAAGATATGATGCCAGATGACACTGAAAAGAGGTCCACTGGCTACCGGATACAGAAAACTCAGAGAGCACTACAGTGCTGGATTATTTGGACATCACCATGTTGCCTTAAAGAAATTAGCTGCGTGGTATATATCTATTTTTAAAAATTATGACTCTGCTGTCTTAGGTAGAGAAGCAACTTTAAAAAGACCAAGCAGGGGTGGGAAGAGTCATCAGTCACTAGTGTTGATTAGGGTCCGAGAGCAGGATCCTAATGGCAAAGAGGTGAAGGAGAGGAGCCTGTCAGCAGTTCATTGTTTACTTGGTAGTGCATTTGATTCCCTGCAGGTCAGAGAGCTGCCAACACTTAGCAAATAAGATTCCTGGCCCCCAGGGTTACTTGTACTTCATTCTCCAAGCCTGGTGTTGATGCCATACTTCTGAATTTCAGTGAATCCCTTGCTGCTCTAAGTGTGGTCTGCAGACTAGCAACATAGACATGGTGACCAGTTTGTCAAGAATGTCTCCAAACCTATGGACTCAGAATCCAAATCATTACACAATCTTTGGGTGACTCTTCAGCATGAAGTTTTAGAAACCATGGAAAAACTATGTTAGGAGATGTCTTACATTATTGTTTCCAGGTTGTTAGGCAATCAAACTAAAATCCACTTTAGAAATACAGGGAAGAATCAGAAAAGTTGTAGAAACAATTAAAAGGACTAAAAGCTCTAAAAAGAGTTGGTTGTGAATGACAGATAATGCAGGTAACAGAACAAACTATGTATTTCTATAATTACTATTGAGAAAAGAGCAGCTGCTTATATACTTATGTTTAATTTCCTTTTTCATGTTGTCTGGTCTTATTTATTTTCTGGCGCCCATATCAGCTGTAGGAACAGAAAGAAAAGGAACATTTTTTCTTGATAACAATACTTTCTTTCCTCACCATGGCTCTTTGAGAAGCCAATTACCATGGTGACTCATAGCTGATGGTCACATGTTATGACTTCTAAATGGAGAGCCGTCAAGCATAGAATTCCTGCTCTCCCCAAAACTTTATTATTGGGCAAAAGTGTTGTGTTTGGCAAAATGGATGGTATGCCTGCTGCTGGTTTTTTAATGTGAGCTGTTTCCCAATGTGCAATAACTAATTGGAGCAATGTTTGCATTAATCCAATGGAGCTATTTTTGATAAAAAAAATTTCTAGCTATAGGAAATGAGACAGTGCAGTAATGATAGAAAGATTTATAAATATTAGAAAGAGGAGAGAAACTGTGAGTGCCTGGAGACTCTCAAACACATGGTCAGCTGATTTAAAAATAAGGGTCTAATGCTGTGAACAGTGCTGCAGCAGTTATATAGATGTATTATAGAGATGGGATGTGTAGCAGTTAGAACTGTATATCTATATGGATCTATAGGTCTGCTGGCACATAGACCAATTAGATCTCAGATTTCTACAGATGAAAGAAATCACATGGAGATCCAATACCTGGATTGGGAAGAATAGTGGCCGCCATATCCAAGAGAAATATTTAGATGATCTGAACATTTCCTTTCTTTCTTTTGGCATAGGGACTTATGTATCCCTGGACTTGAACTTGTGATTTTTCTTGTCTCTGTCTCTCAAGTGCTGGAAATTACAGGTATGTGCTTGGCATGAACAGTTACTTTTATAATGATTTTGTTTATTTCGAAGAACTGTGAAGGTAGGCCAACATACTTTAAAACTTCTTAGTAGGTGGGTGTTTAGTTTTACACGTGCTGTTTATTCCTACTTCATTACTGAGTCAAGTTCTATATCCCTTCCCTCTTTCAGCCCATTTTTAAAAGATTTTCTGTCCAATTAGCCAATCTGATACAATTCTCCCTTTTGCTTACAAATAATTCAAGAGTACATCTATTCGACCTTTGTTTCAGTGTTGCTGCCTACCACCCAATCTAGCTTGGAAGGCAAGTATAATACTCTGACTGTTCACATATACAACCTCAAGGTTAGATCTTTTACTATAGAGAAATACTCTACCTTGAAAGCCCAGGTCGAATGTTGATCAGTATGATGGTTGATTATGATGGAAATACATTGTAATTCATTCAGAAATTTCAGGAATTTAACCTTTGTCTACTTAAGTATGTACGTGGTAGATGGAGTTGTCCAAATTTGATTTCTTCTGAAAATGATGGCACAGGCCCACCTATTACTATTTCGGCTTCTTTCTTTAGGGACAATGTATTTCTTGATTCATTATTAGATGTTGTTATGCAACTGGCTTTGTCTAGGAAAGTGTGAGCAGAAGTGACATAGGCCAGTATTAAGCAGAAACTTCCAAGTCATTTTTAAGAAAGATGTCTTTATTCCCTGCCACAGAGATGGTATGTCCCAAATAGTAGCTGATTTTTCAGCCTAGACCCTAAACATGGGTGGAAACAGAACCACATGTGATATGTCAGATGAATTAAAAATAAATCTTTGTTGTTTCAAACCTTGATTTTAAGGTCTTTGTCCCTGTAAGATAATTAAGTAATATAAAGCCAGTGCAGTGTGTTTAGAGTCAGTTTCATTGTGATACTCAAGTTGTCAATATACAACCCAGTTTAGGTCAGTCAAGTTTAGTGTTAATGAACCCCTAATTTTAGGAACTATTTACTAAGTTATAGAGGATAAAGTATGTTTTTAGATAATATCATATTCCTGATGATCATAATGAATCAGATTACTGAAAATTTTTCCCATAATGTTTAAATTTAGTACAATACAAAGGTGTATAACAAGAGAAGGACAGAATCAATAAATACATTCATTTTATCAGTTGGATTAGGCTTATGGTTAAACTTCTCTTTTTGCTAAAACATCAAGAATTAAGAGGTGTACTATGGCATAGAAACAAATTATATACAAAATAGATCAAGGGAATCAGCTTCTATTTAAACAAAGATTTCTGGGAATGAGATATGATCAAAATGGAGGATTGTTGTACAAGTACATATTTGATCCTAAGTGCTATAGTAAATACATTCTTTAAAGTACTTTACAGTATATATAGTATACAGTATATAAAGTGCATTATATTACATTCTTTAAAATTTTCAAAATCTTTAAAAGTTGTTTGAAACATACTACACATTGACTTGATAAATAACTTTAATTCTATGTGTGACTAGACAAGAGTGTGTTATATACATATGTATTTCTTTACATACATAATTTAGTTGCAGTTCAGTATACAATGTGAGGATAATAAGAAAAGGTAAAATTTAAACAACTTTCTAAGTACTTGGTCTTAATTTCCTCTTTTGATCAATTTAGGCTTGCCTAAATATCCCAATTTTATTTTCTAAGCATACACAATTATAATCATTTTGGTTTCAATTAACACAACAATTATAAACCTACTTTAACAGGAATGCTGGGATATTCGGGGAGGAGTTTTCTAAATTTTAATAATCTAGATAATTGCTTCAATTCTTTTCTTTGCTGGTGAATCTAATCATAATTAACCAATTAAATCACATCAGCAGTTCACTTTTTCCCTAAGCATAGAATTTAGAGGGATAAAAGAGAACAAGAGAAACCAGAGGATCCTTCTGAACATAAATGTCATTCCACTATAGAACCATATTAAATGCATTTAAATGTTTTAATTTCTGGCACTGTGTTGTTCATAATGAACTCTGCAGGGATTGAAAATGAATTTTTTATTCTGAGATTTTTGTCTCTTTTGAATTGCAAAGAGCATTCCTCTTGAATTTCCAGTAGATAAAATGAAACACATTTTAATAACACATCAAGCTAGCCCCCTAGGAGACAACTGTCAAAAAACCCTGCTATGTTTAAATCACTTTAATTACATTTTGCTGAATATAAAATACTGTGCAAGAAATTGTTTAACTTTATTGATTCCATAATGTTTTTCACATAGTCACATTGTAGGCCAGCCAAATAAGGTGGAGTTGCTCAGGTAGGCTGCGGTTCTGGCAAACTGCGGCACACAGAGATGGATTTGAAAACGTTCAAAACAGAACATGAAGCCTTTGAAAGTTCACCTGAAACTTTTAATATTCAAGGTCTGAGATTGCATCTAATAGTAAAATAACTAAAATTGATTTAATTCTTACTAGAGCCAAATGCATGTTATGCACTTACATTTATCTTCTTAGCTAATGTTCCTAATAGTTCTTTCAGGCAGGTACTGTTATTACCATCATTATCATATGGATCCGGAAACCAAGGCTTCTACAGTACAAGTTTGGATAGCCTAGAATAAGTGAAATTAATGGTGGCAGTAATTTACAAGTTTTGTAATTATATCACATCATATGTATAATTTATGATGTCATAGTCTTCAGACATAAATGCTTTGAAGACTTTAAATGTGTTGCACATGATAAAAATAAAATTTGTACTGAGTTGTTTTTTTTATAGCCTCTCACAAGAGAAAAAGAGTTAGAAAAGCACTCTTTGCATGCTAAAGTTGGTGATGGCATTTATAGAGTTGGGTATTAGGAAGAATGGAGAATTACATGAATGTCTAGCCATCTGAAAGACTAGTTGTCTGAGTTGTACCCGAGACCAGCTCTGGGACAGATTTTCAGCTAGGAAAGTGTGAAGACCTGTCAAGAGGAAAGTCTTCCATGACTGAACTTAAGGGATCTCCCACTGTCATTGTGACTGACACCTAGCAAGAAGAGCAACCCAGATAGGAAGTCTCTCATCTTGGTGTAGGCCACATCTCCCTTGCTTGTCACAAGTCTACGTTGTCACCATCACCATATGTAAAGATATTTGCCACTCTCTCTTTTAGATCTAGTTTATCAAGTTACTGTGTTCGCATCCTACAGTGGTAATCTCATTTCCCAAAAGTATAGGTAACACTTGCTAGATCATGTTTTTTCCTGTATCTGTTGAGATAACCAAATACTTTTTATTCAGTCTTCTATTAATATAGCATGTTGCATTGAGATTTAGATGTCAAATCAATCATATATCTGTGACAACTTTAGCAGTGT
Source organism: Eospalax fontanierii (assembly GCA_035773235.1). Taxonomy (NCBI): domain Eukaryota; kingdom Metazoa; phylum Chordata; class Mammalia; order Rodentia; family Spalacidae; genus Eospalax; species Eospalax fontanierii. The sequence goes on from CM069552.1 coordinate 17,673,058, forward strand.
GTAATCATTTTTTTTTTCATGTGGCTGAAATCAGTTGGTAACTGAGGATCTTTTGTCAATCAATATTGATTGAATTGATTGACTGATTTTGTGTGTGTGTGTGTATGTGCATGTGTGCGCTTAGAGGCTGAAGGACAGCCTGTGATGTCCTCCTCAGGAGCACACTCACCCTCTTTGTGGATAGGACCTCTCACAGGCCTGAGCTCACCCATTAGGCTAGATTAGCTTTCTGGTCCTTCAAGGATCCTCCTCTCTCCACCTCCCCAGGGCTGGGATTACAGATAGCCACCACCATTGTTGGCATTTTACATAGTCTCAGGCTGATTCAGCTGAAGTTCTCATGCTGTCAAGGCAAGCACTCTACCCACTGTGCTTGATTCTCCTGATTATCTCTCCTTGATTTTCTTTTGATATCTTTAGTAGAAGATAGTATCAATTTCTTGAAATGAGTTGGAAGTATCCATTTCCTAATTTTATGAAAGAATTTGTGAAGGATCAGTACTGCGTCTTTAAATACTTCATAAAGAACTGTGCTTTCCTTTGTTGAAAATTTTAAGTGAAGAATTCACATCACATGCTTTGATTCTTTTAAATTCCTCTTTCTTTTTGAGACAGTTTTTGTTGTTGCTGTTTGTGTTTTTTGAGATAAGGAGACAAGGTTTCTCTGTAGGCCCAGCTAGCCTGAAACTCACTACGTAGACCAGAATGGCCTCAGTCTCACAGAGGTCTGCCTGTTTTCATCTCCCGAGTGTTGGGACTAAACATGTGTGCCACCATTCCTGGCTTCTTCTTGAGACAGTCTTAATAATCTCAGTTTTCATAGAAATCTGTTCATTTCATCTTAATTGTCTAGGTTGTAGACACAAAGTTGTACATTATACTTCCTTGTATTTATTTATTTATGTTCACTCTCTTTGTATTTATATTGTTGATGTGAATCTACTCTCTTACCTGCTTGGTCAGGTTTGGTGAGAACATGCTAGCAGATCTCTTACAAAAGTTGTATTTTTCATCTTTCTTTTCTTTCTGTAGTTTAGTTTATTGATTTCCAGTATGATTCTTACTATTTCTTTTCATTTTTTTCTGATTTCTTAAAGGCTTGGATACATGTATTCTCTTGTTATAGATTTGTATAAAGTAACACACTTTGCTTTGAGAAGAGTTATTTTCAATGGAGGACACGTTCGAGAATTTCTGTTTGTTTACGATGTATCAAGGTGTGGATCTTTTTATGTTCTTCCAGCTTGGAGTCCATTGAACTTATTTGATCTGTACATTAATAGTTTCTGTCTCATGCAGAAACTTTTCATATACCATTTCTTTTCAAACCTGTATTAGTACATGTATGCTACTGTGTTTATTATTTTCCTACCTGTCTTTGAAGCTCTGTTAATTTAATTCTTTCTACTTTTCTCTCTCTGTGTCCTTTGGAGTATATATTTTCCACTGGCTTGTCTTCAGGTTTACTGATTATTGTTCTATCTCACATCTGCTATTGATGGGGCAGGTGAGATGGCTCAGTGGTTGAGTATTTGCTGCTCTTGCAGAGTACCATCCACATGAAAGCTATCAACCATCTGTGTCTCCAGTTTCAGGAGATACAGCATTCTCTTCTGGCCTTCATGGACACCAGCCTTGCATGTGGTGCATAGACATATAGGCAAAATACTCATACACATAAAAAATAAAATCTGTTATTGAGCACCTTTATTTAAAATTTTCTTCAGTTACTGAATTTTCAGCTTCAGAATTTATGTTTTTAAACTCTTCATTGAAATTCCTCATTCATTGAGTTACTGTCATTATATTTTTCTTATTTAAACATGGCTTCATTTAGTTCTTTGAATATATTTAAGAGTTTCTTTGCAGTCATTGCTAACCTCAGCATCTGAGAACAGGAAGCTTCTATTGACTTTGTTTGATTCTAAATATGGGCCATGCTTTTTCTTTCCTTGACTGTCTCCTACTCTTGCTGAATGCTGAACATTTTACTTAACTTATTGCAGTAACTCTGGATTCTGAAATTTTTTTTTTTTTGAGAGTGGTTGCTATTTGTTTTAGTAACTTACCTAAACTAAGTCTGTGAAGACCATCTTCCCTACGACATGGCCATTGAGGTTTCATCTCTGTTCTTTATTCTTGTTTTTATTTTTAGGCTTGGTTTTCTAGGGTTACGCTTATCTTAGTGAGACAGGGGAGAAACAGTGGCCCTCAGACAGTTCTTAGTCTTGTGGTTGGGCACCTCAAGACTAACCATAGCTATGCCATGCCTCAGTTAAACCCAGTACTTAACGCTAGAAGCAGAAAACTCAGAGTGTGGGAAGGGAAAAGCTTGACCTAGCTGCATAAAAATGTTGGTTTGAGAACAGATCCGTATGCACCCGGCTACGCCTACTAAAAGCAGATTTATGGCTCCTGTGCTTTCTGCTTGGCTTGCTCTTGTAGAACAGAAAATGTTAGAGAAGCTTTCCACCCATAAGGCTGGGGAACCTAAACTTTTCACCCCTGCATATGTTTTTTTCCCTCTTCTCCTGGGTCAAAAACATTCTGAGAAAGACCTGCACTGCACTTGGGACACATTTGCCCAGTGTGGTTGCCAGCTTGCTATAAAGACTTTCTTTTGGCAATACCTTTTGTCTGAGTACTCTTCTCTTGTGAAATACCTCACAACAGTCTCATTCATAAAAGAACTGAAGAATGGACTCAAACAGAAGTTTTAGGGCAATATTATTAGAATTTGAAGGAGAGATCCTCAGGGCAGGCAAGCTGGGAATCTCAGCAGCAGCCTTGAGGAGGATAACAGAGGAGAAAAGGAAAAAAGTCATAAAGGTATGTGCATTCAGGGCCTGCATGGAAGTCAGACACATGGTGGACTAGCAGTGACATGACGGGGAAAAGGAAGCTTTAGAGGAAAAATAAAGAGATACGAAATGCTGAGGCAGCCCCAAGCATTAGGAAAGCATGCTTAGAAAGGAATATGAAGAAGAAAAGGAGAGAGAATACACTCTTCTGAAGAATTCAGAAAAGCAGGCAGGACGTATTGAGAGCCACATGTCTGCAACCCAGACCCACAAGCACTGCAGGAGGAGAAAGGGATACTGAGGAAGAAAAGTGCACCATCTCACAAATGTACTGGGCATTTTGCCCATCTTTTTAGCATAACTTAATATGAACTCACCTTCCTAGGTGCGGTCGTTCGGAAAGGTGGGTCTTCAGACAGTTAGACTAGAGATTTTATTTTCTGGACCAGTTACTGTTATGGAACTTTTTGATACTGTAACATCAGCGTAGCTTAGTGTCCAGTCACAGATTGGTCAGAGATGTGTTCAGATACCTCAAACCAGCAACATTTGGATTTGAGGGTGGGCTGAGGAGCATACTTCACTTCAGGCTATAAATCTGATCTGACTTTTACCTTCATGTGGAATTTCTTGCGTCTCCTTTGCTTGTGCATACAGTTCCAATAGCCAGTGACAGGCTGGGCGGGTTGAATTACTCGCTCCTGTCTCTGCTGCACATGCGCACAGCCTCCATTCTGTCTGGGATGTATTTTGAGCTCATCAAACCTCTTAGGTTGTCTCTCACCTTTAATTTCGTGGCTAGGTCCACTGATATTTTTGCATGCAACCAAGATCACCTTTTTAAGTCGACAACACTTTGGATCAGGTGAACGCTGTCTAGCAGTAGAGTCGAAGCTGTGGCTCCCGTGGTCTTCTTTGCCTGGTTGAACTAGTGCTCCAACAGAGATAGAGTATGCATTTATGTAGATGTGTGTGGCGGGAGAAATGATAGGAGCAGGCCACTGCACGAATGCCACGGTATGAGCTCCTGTGGTCAAATTCCAGAGTACGGAAGCGGTTGTTTTTTGCTGTCTTGTTCAGCTTCATAGTTCTTTGGTGACCAGAATCCATCAATGTTCCCACTACTCTTACTAGAAGTTTCATCCCGTGAGTGAATCACAGAGACACTTTACCTTGAGGAAAGGAAGCCATCTGTTTGTGACCTTATTCTAGTCATTATTTATGGAGCAGCTTGGAATGAAGTTCATGACTGCTCAGACCTGTAGGTGTCATTGCTTCCAAACATGAGAGCAATTTTGACTTAACAGCACCCAATGTTGAAAACAGGTGGGACAGGTGCAACAGGCTCTGGGTGAGCATCAGTGAAGCTTATTATTTGATGGCCCTGATTCCCATAGTTACTTGCCCCAGTTATCACAGTTTGAAGTGCATGCAATGTCACCCACATGTTTACTCCTACATAGATTAAGAATAAACCGTAAGTGCACAGAATTGTTCACGTGAGAACAGCTGTTGTTGGCATAACCCCTTCAAACTCAAACCAGTGAAAAACCCAGCATTGAAGTGAGTGTGGACATGGGTAAGAATCACCACCATTAGCTAAGGAACTATTTACAGCTGATCACTGCTGGGTAAGAGAGAGTTTGCTCTTTAAGGGAGTGATGCTGTGTAGGTTGATCAGGCTCCTGTGGATCAACTCACACTGAGGGCTATTTGGGGACACAAACTTGATAGGCTTTAACATATATAACAGATTGCATGAAATCCAGTGGGGGAGTAGTCATGGGAGGTGCTGATGGGGAGGCTGAATGTGATTAAGATATATTATATGAAATGAACAAACATTCAATAGACTTTTAAAAAAGTTGCTGTCACTTTTGTTATTATTACATTTATTTTACGGATTTCAGGGGCAGAAAGGAGAGTATTATTGAGAAGGTAAGATTTTCCTAAGATCAGAAAGGAATACAAGAATGGTTATAAACAGCTCAACAGGCCAAAGACAGAGAGAAGAGTGTTCCTGTCTTCCTTCTGTTACTGGCATGGATTCAAGGATTGCCGCTATCTAAGGGTAGGTTTGTTTTCTCAGCAAATTAAAGATTTAAAAGGCAGGAAAACTCTTTGATCCGTAGAGGGCAATACACAAACTTTTATAGAAAGATGAAGATTCTCACACACACACAGGCATTCACAGAGCGAGAAGCTCTCCGCATGTGGAGAGGGGGCTCTCAAACTGGAGCCCAAGCCCTGTTTCCCCCAACAGCCTATGTTTTTATGTGTTTTAGTGGTTATCCTCCCCTGATTTTGGATTGATCAGTATAAAACAACAAGAGAAGTTCAATAGGTTCATAGCTTCAAAGCAGGAGGTTTCCAAGTCCAGGGCCCTTGTCTTTTCTGACTGGTTTTCACTAATTGGCTGGAAAGAGAACCCCACTGGCTAGACAGGGAGCCTACAGGTCTTTGTCTTAGTCCAAAGACCAAAGTATATAATTTTTATTATTTCCCAGTGGCTCTAACCCTCTCTGTTTGGCTATTGAAAGATATGGCTAGCTCCTAGTTCCTTCTCTTCCTCTTCTTCCTTTCATCAGAAATCTACCCATCCATCGATCTGTATATGTATGTATTCATCCATCACATCAATCATCTATCATCTATCTATCTATCTATCTATCTATCTATCTATCATCTTCATCATTATCTGTCTGCTATGTAATACCTGTATCTTCCCTCATTCCTTCCTCCCTCCCTTTCTGTGTATCTTCTTTACTGTCTTCTTTTTCCTTCCTCTCTTCCCTTTCTTTAAAATACAGCTTCTAAACTGAGATCCTCTACTCGCCTAAGAGCTGAAAAAAACACCTGTAAATGTGATTAGTGAACTCACTGTGATAGGCACATGGCTTATACTAGGAAGATCATGACTGCAGTCTGTGTGTGTGTGTGTGTGTGTGTGTGTGTGTGTTCCTAGTTATATGGCTGTTAGTCAAGTCACCCAATATTTGGAGATACGTGGGTAAATATCATGGTGTGAAACAAAAAAATAACAAGTAAATAAATATAAGCAGAGCATATTATGCTTACGTAGAACTCTACAACGGTTTCTGATCCATACTAAATCCATGCCAGACCAAGCATTCGTGCCCTGGTCTATCATACCAGTTCAGTCATCTTTCCATTGTGTTATAATCAGTGACCTTTAGTTCAGCAGGTTCTTCTTCATAGCAGACATGGTCAGATATGCCTGACTGTTGCTGTTCATCTGGGTAAAAGACTGGTAAAGGACTTTTAACCTCATCGTTTTAATGTTTTATGCTTTGACTTATACTAAAAGTCAGTCATGTCTAATCAGAGTTAAAGAGATGGCTCAACAGTAAAAAACACTTGTTTTTGAGGAGGACCCAAGTTCCATTCCTAGTACCTGCATCTAGCTGCTTACAACCACCTGTAACTCTGCTTCCAGGGGATCCAATGCCCTCTTCTGGTCTTTTTGGGCCACTGCATGCACACAATACACATATATACACTCAGACATTTACATATATGCACAAAGGAAAAATAAATGTATCTTTTAAAAATCATGTCCAATCAAGTGACAGCACAGTGAATGGATTCTAGACACTACTTAACTCAAAACCGGCCTTGCATAGCCTCTGATAGATCAGAGATATGACGGACAGGGTGCTTTGTGAACCCTGGAAGTTAAGCTCCTTTCAGCCTGTGAGTAGGCGTAAAACTTAATGTGATAAAGTTTCTAAGCCAAGAGACACCACGCACTATTGTTTTTGGCTAATTGACTTAATGCTGTGTCTCTCACTGGTCTCATTTTTAAACTCATCTTTTTGCTCTGTACAGTGAAAAAACCTCAGGACTGGCAAAACAACTGTTTTTCAGCTTGAGCCATCCCTACTGGGAAGTCTGGGTACACAGGTGCAAACTCTTACTCTAAGCACATGCTGTAATATTGGGCATTTCTATCTCTTAACACTGCCTGGTGTGGATTGTCTTGCTTTATTTTTCCAATTGTTTGTATGGCTCTACCTTTGGTTTGGAAACAGGTCTGCCATCTGTTTTTGTAATTCCTTCAGCAAGCCTCATTAGCTGAGCACTTGCTCACCAAGGGAAAGCAAGAATAGTAATTTAATGTTGTGTAAAGTTGGGATCGTGTGTCTATAGATGCTCCAGCGTTAGGGACCAGGGCACTGCAAGCTGTCTTCTAGCATGTTTGCTCTTCATATATTGTCTAAATTTCATCCCTTTCCTGCCTGGTTCTTGTTCATTTCAGACAAGGAGGACTGTAATGTATTTATCCAGCCCATGTCAGTTCAAATAAAGGATTCAGAGTCATCTGGGAAATATACATATAAACTTGTTATTCACTTGAAAGCTTTTACTCTCCTCCCACTAAAATGCCTTTCCCAAATATCCATTCAATTTATTCTTCAGTCTCCACAGTTCTCTCCTCACTGTGATACCAAGACCATAGCTACTGAGAGATTAAAATCAAACAGACAGCAGCCACCTACCTTTTTTTCTTCATCACTTTCAGTTAAATGGCTATCCATTTCCATGTATTACATTTTAGTATGTAATTAAATCAACATTTTAAACTGGCAGTTTAAAATTTTATAGGATAAAAGCCTCAAGTAGGTTCAGATTTGTGGAAAGGAAAAAAAAAAGTCAAATGTGCAAGAATAAATGTTTACAAATCTCTGAAAGAAGGTTTGTCAGCGGGATGAAGTTGCTAATGCCAACCATTTTGGACTGCATGGTTTATATCCACTTGTAATAACTTGGATTTGTCTCATGCTAAAGTGTCACACGGATAAAGGAATAAATTCTAACAGCTGGGACAGGATTATTATAGCTAAGAAACTCCGATATGGTGGATTCATGTGTCAGATGCATCCACTTTACTGTCTTTCATTTGGAATAATCCAAATATTTTCCATATTTAGGAATATTTAGGAAGACATAGATAAAAGCCCATGAGTCTGACATCTTATATCCTAAGTTTGTTGTTAAATGAAGCAGTTGGTGTCAGAAGTCTAATTTCCTTCCTTCTTTTCTTTCTTGCTTCCTTCTCTTCTCTCTCTCTCTTTCTTCTTCTTCTCCTTCTTCTTCCTCCTCTCCTCCTCCTCCTCCTCCTTCCTCCTCCTCCTCCTCCTCCTCCTCCTCCTCCTCCTCCTCCTCCTCCTCCTCCTCCTCCTCCTCCTCCTCCTCTTCTTCTTCTTCTTCTTCTTCTTCTCTTTTCTTCTTCTCCCCGCCCCTCTCCTCTCTCCATGGTATTACTATACAGCCCAACTTGTAATCCTGCCTTACCCCTCCTGAGTGTGGGATTACAAGCATGTACCACCACTCCCATTTATCACAATCTTTTGAGAAAATTAGTAGCAGATGGAAGCTACTTTTCTCTATGAGGTTAGTCAATACGCAAGAACACCTCAATGATTGTGAGATCAGAAGCGGGTGGTAGATCTCCTGGAACCACAGTTACCCATGGTAGTTAGCTGCTGTATGGATGATGAGTACTGGACCTGAGTCCTCTGCAAGAGCAGCCAATGCTCTTAACCACTGAGTCATTTCTTAAGCCCTGATTGTGATTAAAAAAAAAAAAAAAACAAGCAGAAAAATAGGAATGTTAGTCAAAAGAAAGTAACATGGAGAAAATGAGCAAAGTGAACTAAAACATTTTAAGAAAATAGTAGCTCTTAGCCAGGAAGCTATTTACTGCTGGCAAATGTTAAATGGAATTGTATCTACACACGTCTTATAGTTTCAGTCATTCATTTATTTTTTATTTAGTAAAAATATGCTAGGCACTAGAATCAATGAAGCATTGACAAGCTAGATAACCCGTGAATCTTCCTTCACATGGATATGCTGTGTGTGCAGTTTAGATGCATGCAAGACCTTGTGGGAAATACGATGGTAGACGGAGATGGGTTTACGGAATAATAGCAGTTGAATGAAGAAAAGACCGGGGCTGGAGAGATGGCTTAGCAGTCAAGAGCACTGGCTGCTCTTGCAGAAGATCGGGGTTCAGTTCCCAGCACCCATGTGATGGCTAACAACCATCTGTAACTCCAGTTCAAGAGATACGATGCTCTGGCGTATCTTCTCTTCTGACCTCCACAGACATTGCAAAACACAGGTTGTGCAATGCATGTAATACATTCAGACACATAAAATAAAAATAATTTAAAAATATTTTAAAAGATAAGAAGAAAAGATAAACCGTGTTTAGTGATGATCCTTAGTCTCTTTATTTTACTGAAAATGAATTTTGTAGGTAAATGAAGCAGATTTGGCTGTCCAGACACACAAAAATAGCCCCAGGAAAGGCTTAGAGACTGGGATTTCACAGTCATGACAGGGATGGAATCTGATTGGTCCAACCAGGCTCACATGCTCTTCCCTGGGCCAATCACTCTCTCTGTTTGAATGGTTGCTTTGAGCAGCCCAGCCTGACACAGCAGGAAAAAAATCACGGTGATGTGTCTTCTGAGACATGCATCTGTGATTAGGAAATGAGTTAAACCTTCAAAAGCTATTGGTCTAGGGACTAGCAAATTGTGATTATTATTGATGTTAGTACTAATATTTGATTTAAAAATATTAGAAAGATTTGCTTGCCGACATCTAGCTGCATTGCTGATGCCCAGAGTTTTCCTTAGACAGGTTAGTTAGCAGGAACATCCTAGGAGAGCAGCAAGGGGCCCCACATCCTTCGGAGAATATTCTCTGCTGATGTGCTGATGCCAAATGGGACAGTCCTGTGAACCTTCTTTGTAGTTCCCTGTGACCCTACTGTACTGCAACTGAGAAATCGAATCTAGTAGACGGAGTTCCTAAAAGGCATACACAGTCTTTGTTATTTTCCCTCAAACGTTGAATACATTAGTTCCTAAATTAGTTCATATAATGTTTGAATTGGCAACTCAGGTAATACGCCTTGCTACAGATTCTATCTAAGCGGAGCCCCAAAGGATAAGGCGTTTTTGAAATGAAAAACTGAGAAAAATTGCTGGGTATGGTGACAGTAATCCTAGCATTTGGGAGACTGAGGTGGGAGGAATACTATGCGAGAGGGATCAATCTGGGTTGTACAGTGAGTACAGGTTAGCCCCGGCTACAGACAAACAAACAAGCAAACAAAACAAACAAAAACCTCCCCCGACTTGAAAAAATAGCAGATAGAGAAATGCACTCAAAATAAGCTTGGGGCTCAAGAAATGTTTAGCACACTTGAAAATGCTGGTTACTAGATGCAACTAGAGTGAAGGTGAGTGAAGGAGCGTGTTCAGGAAGGTAAACTAGGACATAGTGCAAAGGGCTTTGAATGTGATGATGAGGTAAGATGTAATCTAGGAAATATGAAGACTTTGAGAGGTTTTCATGGGGGGATTGATATGGCCAGAATTTTTCATACTACATTTAACACACAATTTGTAGTATCTACATAGATTCTACTTGATGAATATGAGATGGGTAAAGTAGGTTAAAGAAGTAAAGTTTCCCGTTCCTAGGAATTTATGATTTATTAAGAGGTGGATGTATGGAAAATGTAGTGAAGGTTGGCTTTCAGCGTATTTGCACAGAGTCCTTTTGAATAAATATTCAAATTATTATTTAATTTTGTGATTTAAGAAAGAGAATCTTCTCTTTGACTTGGTAAAACACGAGCCCTAAAAACACAGGATTCAGCCCTATGCTGGTTTTTGTCTGACTGAGTTTGTATGGGTTTTTGTGCATGGTGTCACTGTCCCTATAAGATCGTATGAGCAAGGTCCCAGAAGCCTGTCAGATTGCTTCCTTTTGGTCATGCACCTCCTCCCCTGGCTCTTACAACATTTCTACCTCCTCTCCCACAATGGTCCCTGAGCCCTGGGTGGATGAGGTTAAATATAGGGATTCTATCCAGGACCCACACTCTACAGTTTCTTATTTCCTATACTTTGCAGGCCACAGCTTTGGTGTGGAACTATTGGCAGTTGATCTTTTAGAGAGCAAGCCTAGTCAGGATGAACATACTTAGTGGATGAACTTACCCCGAGGAATAGCTAGGTACCCAAACTTAACTCAGTAGACTTTAACATATATGACAAAAATGCATGAAGTCTCGTGGGTAGCCTATGGGATAGACTAAATATGATTAAAATGTATGAAACCCACAAAAATTCAATACGAATATATTTGAAAAAAACACACAGGATTGAGAAACAGTTAAGTAAATTATTCTGATAAGAGTATAACTAACAGCTGTGGAAAGGATGCGTTCTGCATTCTAAAATCTACAGGAACTTTAGTCTTAAGTTCTAAGCCTCCTCAAGGACAATTCTACCCCAGCCTCTCTGCTCTTGCTTAGGTAAGCAAATGACTGCTCCATTTCTTTATGTTAGTTTGAGTTAATTTTCATGTCACTAGCAAGGGAGAGTACCTGGTAGTTACTAGTATTTAAAGGATCCTGTTCAAGAAGTGAAAGGCAGCCCCGCAAAGCTTACAGAACTTGCCCAAGGTCACAGAGCTAGTAAAAAAAAAAAAAAGTGGGTAAAGACTGAAATTGAGATCTTTCTATTCAGAATGCCAACCTTTATCTGGTGTGCAAACCGACTCTCAATATTTCCATTTTAAAGGAGTCATGGATGTAATGATTATGCTTTTCTCGTGTTTTCAATCTCACACAGTCACTACTGTGTCACACAATAGGTACTTGTTTTGTGCACGCATGGTTGCTAAATACCTCTACAAAGCATTCACATTTACTGTCCTTTTGTTACAGTAAGTCAAGATGCTGCGTCGTTGACGCTGTAATCATTTCTTTCTGTTTATTCTCCATGCAAGCTGTACTAGCGCAGAGGAAGCGTTCTGTTGTCCATTCTCACGCCTTTCTGCATTTTTGTCCCTCCACCATTTTTCTTTCTCAGCAAAATCTTCCCCAAATGAGAGAAACAATGAGCATTTTATAAACCTGCACAGCATTGTAAAATATACATACACTTTTAATAGTGACAAAGGTATCTTTGAAACTTCCTCCAGAGTGAAATCTACTTCAGAAATTTGCATTTAACAGGCAAACATAATATTGTTGAAGGATTATAAATTCATGGACATTTGGATACTGAGGATTTTTTAGAATCCACATATCTATACTTCCAACTGTAACTTTTATGACTATCTAGCTCAAATTACCCAGGATGAATAAAGCCAGCATTTTCAGTATTAACTATGTTTGAGGGTTTTGTAACACTTAGTCCAGGTAAGCTCTTTATAACTTGAGACTCACACAGGAAGTTTCATGATAAATAACCATCTTCCTGCTTTAGGATATGAATTCGGCCCTTCTTGAATAAAGCTCCCAAAGTTGATTGGTCTTAGAAGTATTCATTTTGCACAACAGTCAAAAACTCTCCTGTTTTAAAAATGAAAAATTGCAAGCGATTATTTTATAGCCTGTTTAATTGCAGTTGGAGATTTTCAGCTCCTAAAAAGTCTCCCAGATAACCATATTAATGCTTTCCCCACACACTTTTGAACAGAATTTTATTATGTGTAGCATCTGACCTTTCAACATAATTGCATGTGGTCCAAATTAATTGTTCTGTTCTATTGTGCATTGAGTAATAGGCATTCTAAGATGAGACTAATTATGTAGATACCTGATAGCAAGGAGAATCTTAGAGTGAGCTCTTTTGGGTGCCTGGAATTTAGAAAATAAGGTATAAAATGACACTTAATTAACTAATAAACCAACTGACAAGACTGACTCCACAGGAGACTTCTAGTCAACCCAATTCAGAAATTTAGAGGACTTAGCTAACTGAAATATAAGATAGAACTTACACACCATGCTACACATTGTCATAAAACAGCATCCTATTTAAGTTAAGAGCCATTTAACAGATGAATTAATTTAGAAAGGAATGTCTAAAGACATTAGTTACCTATTTCCATCACTTATTTAAGATATGCTCTTCTTTTGAAATCTATGTTTGACTCTTGGTGACTTTTTCCGGATGTCATTACAGTATTGTACAATACCAACGTCTATGTTCTAAATCTAAATTTGATTCCAATTTGCTGTGTAATGAAATAATTTAGGAGTCTCAGTCATTCTTGGAGGGCAAATCCCATTCTGCTTCTACAGTAACGAAAGGTTGTCAAGTTGTTCACATTTTTATGTGAAATGACCTATTGAATTCTACCTCCACTTGCCTGTGTATGCTATGGAAAAGAATAGACAAGATGGCAGATAACAAGCAGGGCTATGTCAGGGAGAAGGGATGGTTATTGCCCGTCTCTCAACCCTCCCTCATGGTTACTTCCCAGGCCAAGGTAGCCTGATTGCTCCTTAGCTTGAGTAAACTTTGGGAAGACTTCTTAACTCTAGGCCCTGCTTTTCCTCTTTTCAGATCATTTAATTGGAAAGCAATTTGCAAGTTCTTTTTTTTTCCAGAATGTAGACACAATTTTTTAAAAGGCTCCTGTACTTTTGACTATCCAGGAGTGTCTTTCTCAAGGACTTGGAAGCTGTTTTTTTAAATGTAAATATCAAGGAGATAGGATGCCCATCTCAGTTTCTCTGGAAGCCTTGCATTCTCGGACATCTTTCTGCACATTGGGACCTCCTGTCACAATGATACAAAGAAGTCTACTTTGCTTTAGGTAAAGCCAATTAGCAAATGCATGTAACCTATTTTTGCCCTCTAACCCTGACACTCAAAAATCTTCCTTCCCTTTACTTTGTGAAATTGAGACCAGATTTTTTTCTTATTACAATAGCCTATAGTTAAGGCTGCCTATTTAAATGCTACCTTGCACAAAAATCAACCCGAAATAGACGAAAGACCTTAATATAAGACTCTGAAACTATTAGAGGATAAAGTAGAGAAAACATTTAAAGGTGTTAGTATAAGGAAGGAATTTGAGTAATATTCCAGTTGTTTAGGAAATAATGTCAAAAGTTGACAAATGGAATCTTGTGGAATTTATATTTTGTACAAGAAAAGCAGTTAATAAGTGAACAGACAGCCTACAACACGAGAGACAAGTTTTCGATAGCTGTGTATCTGACGGAGGATTACTATCTAGACTATACAAAGAGCTGAAACACCTAAACAAGAAATCAATCAACTAAATCTGGAGTATTTTGTATTTCAGCAGTCTCTATGGTCGACCTAATGTTGTGTTAAACACAACCATTTTGATTTACTTCGGTTCTTCTTCATTTCCCAGTAGGCGCATTATACATATAACCTAATATGATGCAAGTATAACTATTTTGTTTTGTTCTCACCAGTTGTTATGTGAAGGTAGGCTAGGAAGATAGGGCAAATTAAGGGGACTTGGGAAGGGAAGAAAACCTCTCACTCCAGAGTCTGATTAAAACTTCTCACCAGCTGAGAGTCAAGATCTCCAGCATAGTTAACAAGTGCTATGATGGTTGCCCACAGAGGCAATATCCTTTTATATGGAAATATTTGAAATAAGAATGTTAAAACAGCAATGAACCATGTTTAAACCATAAGTATATTTGGCCCTTCTCTTTTCCTAGCTATAGCCTGTAATTTTCTAGGAATCTCATAAGAAACCTCATTTATGTAAAAGACATGTCTATAACTTCCTTGTACAGCCCCTGTCACACATGGGTTTATTTTATCAGATTGTAATCTTGTATTAGTTACTTTTCTGTTGCTGTGATAAAATACCATGACCGAGGCAACTTATAGAAGGAAAGTTTATTGCACTTAAAGTTCTAGAAGGATAAGAGTCCATCATGGCAGAGAAGAGTGGCAGCAGAAGTAGCCAGAGCAGAAAGCTGAACATTCATGTCTCCAAGCAGGTACAGGAAACAGAGAGTGACAGACTGGAAGTGGGCAACCTATATACACTGAAAGCCAGTGCTTTGTGATCTGCTTCCTCCAGCATGGCCACACCTCCTAAAGATTCCATGACCCTCCCCAAACAGTGCCATGAATTGGGGACCAAGTGTTCAAATACTTGGACAATCTTAATCAAATCATCACAAACCAGTCCAAGGTACCTCAGGAGTTACCCTATAATCTCATATAACAGAAAAGGTGAAAAACGTGGGTTCTTAGCAACTCTTTGAGATGTAACTTGAAGGCAACCAAATTCATATATACATATATATATAATATATGTATATATATTATATATACTGCTAAGATATACAAATGTTAGACATTCTCATTCTCTCTCTCTCTCTCTTTCTCTCAGCAGCTATCAATGCCAAAATTCCTTAGGTTGGTTTAGGATTTCTTACCAACTTCCTCAAATATCTATTCTGGGATTTTGTCTTGTTTGAGCTTGTGTAGGACTTGTGCATGCTGTTACCATGTTGTGAGTTCATATGAGTAACTGGCCAGTTGTCTGCAAGATTCTGTTTCCTTGTGGTCACCTACCCCTTCTGACTCTTACAATCTTTTCATCTCTTTTTCCACAATGATCTCTGAGCCTTGGGAGGCAGAAGTTTGAAATAACTTCCCTACTCAGGAATAACCTCTCTGCAACCCTTTGTTCTCTGCACATTGGTTTCCATGTTAATCACCATCTGCTGCATAAGGAAACTTCTATGGTGAGAGCTGAGAAATGCATTCATTCTACGTCTTGAGGTTGCACTGAAGATATGTCACTTAGGGTTAAGCGTCTCACAGACACATTTTCTGCATTTTTCACATTCTGGAACTCCGTAGTAGTCTCTCCCTGTTGCAAAAAGAAGCTTCTTTGATGGGGAGTGAAGGGTACACTTGTCTGTAAATATGAGGATGCATATTTAGAATGAAATAAAAGATTGCATGTGGCAAAAGTAACTTTTTCTCTAGGATCTATGATCTTTCCCGCTATGGGTATTCGACTATGTTTATAATGCCACACATTAGTTCCTTCCTATTGAGTGATCATTAATTCTAGTGAGACAGCTGTGGATTCCCCCAAGATAAAAGTGCCTTGCTGCGCCAGTCATTGTTGTTTATTAGGGTAGGATTATCTATACAGAGAAGTAACTCTTGGTGGGCCTAGTGGATGGCCCTACACTGAAGGACATTTGGGACACAAATCAAACTCTACAGGTCGTGTGTGTGTGTGTGTGGGTGTGTGTGTGTAATTGGGTGTGGGTAATGTGATTCTTTCCTTTGTCAAACCCACACATTTTCTCTGAGCACCTCCTTGCCATTTTCTATTGATATTTGTGCTTAAACATGTGTTTAAAAAAAAACTTCGTAATAACTCCAGCTTTGCCTTATCCTGGCTCGTCATGAAGTTCTTTTCTGCAGCTGTCAAGAATTACAAGTTACCTGTATGGATGTCTCTCAAAGAATTCCTCAAGCTGCTGCAGGTGACATCTTGGAGCTGTGTCTCTGGACACATACCACTGACTGCCCCTGACAATGCCACATGGCCCAGTTCACTAGCTGCAGTCATGAATTGAATAACCTAAATCCTGGCCTGAGAATTAACATTTGTGAAGCCTCAAGGATGTGCCACATGAACTGTTATGTGATCTACCCACTTTATGACACTTAATCCTGTCACTATCCCTCTAAAGAAAGGAATATTTTCTCTGTTTTCGGGTTAGGCTATTTACTTGTCCAACATAAATTAGTTGAATATGTTTAAAGAAAGATAGGCTTGACTGAGTATGAAAATAGGGCACATAGATCCAGATTTGAATCCTACTTGTCTCAGCTCTGTCTAATTGGCTTATAGCAAAACACAGCCCTCACCTCAAAGAGACTTGCAGAGAATTTATTCTGCGTCATTTAAATGAGTAACTGTTGACTGACTGTGAACACAGATTAAAGTTACCTTAATTAACAAGTGCCAACATAGTTGCTTCATGAACTTCTGATAGTTACAGAATAAAAGAAAGTAATAAATTAAAGCATTTATCACATATATTCATGGGAACAGATAGTCAAGTTACAGTAAAGTGGGAAAATCGCTGCTATAGGTTTAGGTCTTATCTAATGACATTCTTAGCTTTTGAGTTGGTGGAAGCTACTGATCTATTAATACATTCTAAAAGTTCTAACTGGCATTTAAAAGAATGTTAGGCAATGAATGACTATCCAGGGGACTACAGAGGTGATCCAAGAAATTTGGCTGTGGACCTGCAACATTCCAATTGTACGTAGCCATGAACTTCTAACCAGTCAATTAGCCTTGCTGAATCTGTAACATAGGAGTGGCTCTTCCTGGAAACTTTACTTTGTACTTAATCATCAGCTCCCATTTCATATATGACAAAATTAAGGTTTATGAAATTTTGTTAGATTTTTTCCAAGGGTGCACCCAGTTCACAATTGTGTTATACAGCTTTTGAGAAACTGCAATGAAATGATGTAAATAAAATGTGCCAAATTTGATAGGTGCCCAGTCATGATTTGTAGTAGTAACAGTGTGCACTCTTTTGCATTATGAGAATGAAGGCACAACTTGAGGCAGCTCACCTGACAGTGTTTTAGCATCCATGGATTGACAACCATCTCTTACATAGTGATACCCCAGGACAAGGAGGAAATATACCCAGTGAGTGGTAACAAAACTTCTGTGAGGAACCAACGATGGGAAATGAGTATCAGAGGAAAAAAGAGAAGGCTTCTGGAACCGAAGGGGTGTATCACCCTTCCTGGTTTGTTGAACTTGAAGATTTGAGACGAAATGTGAACCTTGTTTTATTACCCGAAATTCTAGAATTATTGTTTTCACAGGAAGATTCACTCCTTCCAAATAGAAAAGCAATATTGTGTTTTTTGTTTAGTGGGCCAGAAATAATGTTTGTTTTAATTCATGGTTAAAAAAAAATCTCCTGGGGTTGGAGAGATGGCTCAACAGTTAAGAGCACCAACTGCTCTTGCAGAGACCCTGGTTTGAGTCCCAGCACCCACATGGTGGCTAACAACCATCTGTAACTCCAGTTCCATAGGATTTGATGCCTTCCCAATCTCCAAGGGCATTAGACTACAGGTGCACTTACACATGTCTAGGCAATACACTAATACACATAAAATAAAAATAATAAATTAAAAATGAAAAATCTCCTGTTAATTCATTTTAATATGTAAATAACTTTTAATGATTGACTTTTTTCATTATATTTTTGTGTTTAACAGTCTAAATTTAGCTTAATTTTAACAATTAACTATGTTAATGACTATGTGGTAATTTAAAAGAGAGTCAAAAGATTCCCAAACATGTCAATGTCTGACACTGTTAAATTTTCCCTCTGTTACACATTTTAATGAGTTGGTTAGTTAATTCTTCTCATATAACAAATAAATTCTATGTATGTTCTGATATTTTAAGAAATAGACCTAAGTCACTTAATTGCTCATAATTGCCTCCATTTTCTTTGGGTTTGGAGTTACGCAATTTCTTTTTGTTCGGGCAAATAATAAAATATTAGAAAAGAAAAAAAAAACTGCACAATTTTGCTGTCAGCTTAGGTTTCCTGAGAATTCTGTCATGACAGTATTATATATATTTTAGGTAATTAAATTTACTTAGTAATTGACTGTTGTGAGATAATCATTCTATACCCAGGAGAACAAAAGACTGGGACTCACCCCTTTCTTCCAGCCCAGAATTACCTTTTGTAATTCACAAAGACAGAAAAGTCCACATTAGCGCTCATTGTATTGAAAAACAATAATGTTAGGAAGATTGAATATAAGATTGAACTTTCTGACTTTTGGAGACTTGCTAACATGTACGTCTTCAAACTTCAATTCTGGTGTTAGTTTGTGTGCTTGTGCCTTGCTGGGACACTGATGGGACTGAACTGCTGTGAAATGCACACACTTACTCAAAGGTCAATTATGATACAGGCACTCTAGTTTACAGTGAGCTACCTCGCACTTTTGGAAATGATTCTTTAGTTAAGTGAGAATCTCTTAAGGAATATAAAGGGGGGAAAACAAGAAGCCGTCTTATATTTTCTTCTTAGTCTCCCCAGTAGAGGCCCTCCTAGGCATTTATTCAACAAAAGCAGCAGCAGGCTGCTGAACCTTCCTGCATTTAGCAGCCTCTGAAGGCTCAGGAGAGCAGGAGGAAGCAAAATCTGAAATACAATGAGAGAGAGAGGAGAGCAGGAGGAAGCAAAATTTGAAATACAATGAGAGAGAGAGGAGAAAGTGAGAGAGAGAGAGAGAGATGCTGAAATGGCCTTAATAAAAAATAAAGAAAAGCAGGAAAAGAAGCGATAATTTCAATTTTATTTTTAAAGATGTTTACATACCTTTATATATTTCACATTAAAAAAGTCTAAGAAGAAACACATCCAAATGTTAATGATTTTATCTCCTTTCATGACTGGTGAGCCTTACTTCATATTTCTTCAGGTTTTCTATATTCTTTCCAAAGATAATATGTTTCATTAGAATTTGCAACAATGTGTTAAATTGTAGTGGAAAATGAGGCACTAGAAAGCAGATTTCTCTAAAAAAGCCTTTAGCCAAGCTTTCAAAGGCTATGATTGCAGATAAAAACATGTAGATTTCTATTCTTTTTCTTATTTTAATCATACTGTAGCCATAATTCTTAGAGCTTCATTTATGTAATAGGCAAATAGAATACAAACTAAGTAGTAGCCCTGCAGAATTCATTTATGTGCAAGACCTTTAACATTGCATACAATTCATATTTATAGAAATGCTCTTAGTCCTCATTATTCATGATTTTTCTTTTGTACATTGACCTACTCACCAAAATGTATTTGTAACCTTAAACTAAAGCAGTGGTACTTTTGAGGGCATTAGACCTGAATATACACATGCACATAGGTATGCATTTATTAGTTACATGGAACTGCATATACACAAATAAACAAAAAACTTGAATCACACAATGTATGCATTCCCAACTGAGGTTGAACAAGTCAGCATGGTGCCTTATTTTATGTCTTATGCCCTAAACAACTGTCATTTAAAAAATGTTTTATTTGTATTTATGTGTATGAATGTTTTGCCTACATGTGAAGTGTGCCATGTGAATGAATTGCAGGTGGAGGTCAGAAGAGAGTGTTAGATCCCCTGGAGCTGATGTTACAGATGGTTGTTGGCTGCCTTGTAGGTGTTGGGAGCCAAACATGGGTTTTCTACAAACCGCTGAGCCCCTTCTTCAGCCCCAAGGAATATCATTTTTGTGATATATTTAGTGTTATATATTTTCCAGTTTGTGGGTTTTTTAGTTGATTTCTGATAAAATGACCTCAGTTCTAACACTGAAGCTCTAGCTCATGTTTCCGAGCATAGGGAGGTTAAGATGTGCCTTACAGAAAAGGTAAAGTTGAGCAGTACTTCTAGTGTATTCAGTGTGCATAAATTAATAATAATGCATCTTATTAAGGTGTCTTTAAGGAAAATACAAGTAAAGGAAGGTTATGGTTTAATCAGCTGTTAAAAATGTTCTGACAAGAGGCTCATAGAAACCTAACTTGAGTTTTCCCTAGGACTGATGTTTCAGTATTTGTCTGTGATGACTTTATGGAATGTAACTACCTTAAATATCAAGATCATACATAAGCTGAGCATAGGATTTTGTCCAATTTTGATATTAATACAATTCCCATGTATTATTTAGAATTACACTCAGAGACACATGTACCATGTGTCTTCTCAAGTTTTCCTGGTTCACATGTAGCACAGTGACTTACATTTGACTTCTGAATATTGAAATGTGAGTGCATAGCAGAGTCCTTACACCAGCCTCTTATTTTCATTTGCAGAAGCTACAGATGTGTCTTATTCAAAAATCCAAACTCAAGAAACAATACAGCAATGATGACAAATGACAATGTTAACAATACTAATTTCTAAGCTTCAAATGGTGTGTGTGTATGAGAGAGAGAGAAAGAGAGAGAGAGAGAGAATAGTATAGTATGTGTAGTAACTGGGAATTGGCCACTGCAGAATGGATGACTCTGGTAGAAATTGCACTGATAGGCTACACGGCTCAAGTGGAAAGTGTAATATTCAAAATGGGAAATTCCTTAGGCTGCAAAAAAGCATAATAATGCCATTGCAAATGATGCCAGGTGTATTAGTTACTTTACATCTTCTCGGGACAAAATGCCTGACAAAGGCAACTTAAGGAAGGAAAGGTTTATTTTAGCTTTCAGTTTGAGAGTGCTGTCCATCATGGTAGGGCGTCATGGCGACCGGAGCTTACGGCACTGATCAAACTAAACAAGCAAAGAAGCAGAGAGAGAGGTGAATGCAGATGCTCAGCTTGCTTTCTCTTCTTCATTCAGTCTAGGACTCCAGCCCATAGAATGCCACTGCGCACATTTAAGGTGGGTCTTCCCACATCAATTAATCTAATCTAGAAATCCCACCACAAATGTGCCCAGAGATTTGTTTCCATGGTAAATCTAAATTCCACCAAGTTGACAATAAGGTCAGTCATCAAACCAGGAAAATGATACAGATTATGTTGAAAATATTTTATTAATTATTATTTTTTATATTATGTGTGTGAGTGCATTGCCTGCATGTATATTTGTACCCTGGCATCTAATGCCCATGGAGGTCAGAAGATGGGGTTGGATCCCCTGAACTGGAGTTACAGACTACTGTTAGCCACCATGTGGGTTCTGGGAATCGAATTTGGGTCCTCTGCAAGAGCAACCAGCCATCCCTCTTAACAGCTTAGCCATCCCACCAGCCCTATTCTATTCTTGAATACAAATTTTTGGTAGCTTTATTTTGGAGGACTAGCGTTCAGTAAAAATATCAGAGTCTTTAGGTTTTTTGTCTTACTGCTATTTAGAAGATGAGCATTGAAGAGTGAGCATATCTGCAAGCCTTACATCAGGACAAATGTCTATGTGCTGCATTCTGTTACTGAGCCTGAAGTGCTGAGAGGAATCTGAAGGGGAAAGATGAGTATCGCAGGCAGAACATGCACAACATAAACCCATATCCATGAATGAATGGGAGGGTGGGATGCTCTTTGAATTGCAAATCTGTCACTCAGCACATCTAGCAGGCTGTGTCTGGATGATGAAGAAGCTGCAACCGAACTCTGCACTCCCACAGAGAAAGTCTGTGGCAAACTGTGAGGCAAACCTAGTGAGATTTCTTGCTTAGGTATATGTCAGTGATGTTGAAGCAGGGACCTGCACCACTTAGTGCCTTCACGATCATATAGGAACTAATATTGGCTTTGGATAACTGAAAGCCTGTCGACGTTGTTTCCCCTACATCCTCACACAGCCTCTGGGGGCTTCTGGCTATCTCCAAGAGGTTCTTGAGGTCTCTTCAGTTCTTTCAAAACAGCTCACAGAGAGATTCTAGATAAACTGATAGATTGCAGTGTGTGAATTTGGACCGAGGGACATCTGGGTACACAAACTTGACTGGACAGGCCTTAACATATATGACAGAATGCATGAAATCCACTGGGTGGAGGCTATAGGGTGTGTGGATGATGGAGGGGATATAAAAATGATAAAGATGTTTTGTATGAAATACAGAAAAATTCAGTGAAATGTATATTGAAACAAAAACATAAATAAACAAACAACCTCAAGAACAAGAAACAGCTCACACAGGCCGAACAGAAATGTCCAAAGCTTGTATCTGTATCAATTCAGGGCCATTAAAAAAAATCTTTTTTTACATAAGGTACCAAATAAGAACGGAAATTAGAACTTTTGTGTCCTTTATTAATCTAGTCAACAAATATTTGTTAAATGCCAATATGTACCAAATGCTGAATTAAGCTAATGGATGAGTAGTTGATACAGTGTAGAGAAATCCCACTTTTAATTAAGTTTTCACTATGGTAGGAAAAACCAAACAACAAATAAAATAATTACATATTGTTATTTGTTTGAGGAGGAAAGTAAACAGAATGGTGACTTGATTGCAAATCACAAATGAATGTTTTTCTAAACAGAGGAGTCAGGAAACATAACATGTTGAACAAAACTTATAGGATGAGAACAGAAGCAAACACTTGAAGATCATCAAGAAATGACTTCTGGGAGTGGATTATATATAGCACTAACCATCTTTCAGCTTACATGGCATTCCATCTTTTTCTAATGTCATTTTTATCTTTTCTTCTCCTTCTTTCTTTATTATTTTTTTGTTTATGAGTATATTGCTTGCATGGGTGTAAGTTCACTCATGTTGTATAATGTCAGTGGAGGTCAGAAGAGGGTGTCAGATCCTTTGGAACTGGAATTACAGACGGTTGTTAGCCACCATGAGGGTGCTGAGATTTGAACCTGGGTTCGCTGTAAGAGCAGTCAGTGCTCTAACTGCTGAGCAATATCTCCAGCCCCACGTCTTTTCTTATTTGCACCAGTAACTCTCTGAGTGTTACTGGATTCTCTCTTTCTCATTTGTGTGTGTGGTCCATGTGTGTGCATGTGTTTCTTGGTATGTGCACACATGCACTTTAATGTGGAGAACAGAGATCAACATTAGATGTTTTCCACAGGCACTCGTTCTCCATCTTATTTTTTGAGACGAGTCTCTCACTATCCTGTTTAGTTTTTTATTGTTGACTTGACCCAACTTAATCACCTGGGAAGAAGAAGATCATTGAAGAACTGTCTTGATTAGATTGCCCTATGGTTATGCTTGTGAGGGATGATCTTGATGATGATTGATGTAAGACCAACACCATCCCTGAGTAGGTGGAGTGAGCTGTATAAGAAAGCTAGCTGAACAAGAACCAGTGAATAAGCAGCAAGAAGTATTCCTCCATGGTTACTGGCTCCAAGTTTGTTCTTGCCTTGAGTTTTTGTCCTGGTTTCTCTCGATGATTGACTGTGACCTGCAATTTGAACTAAACCGTTTCTTTTTCAGATTGTTCTGGTCATGGTCTTTATTACAGAATCAGAAAAGGAAATCAGAACAAAAATTGGTATCAGAAGTGGGGTGTTGCCATGACGGACTTAGCCATACTGATTTTCAGGAGGATTATGAAAGTGTTTGGAGCTTTAATTGAAAAAGAAATTGAGTTCTCACAGATTAATGGGCTGATTTGTGGGAGTTTGGAGAATGACATGCTGAAAGAATGCAGACAATGGAGGCCTGTCTTAGGAAGCAATGACTTTATTGGGGCTGTTTGTGTGATATTTTGGATTAAAAATTTGTGGTTGCTGGTTAGCTGGGGCTGAATTAATAACAGATTTTCTGGGAAGTATTTCCTTGGAGCAAGTACACAGAAGCTGTGGTCCAGCTGATCCAAGGTTAGCTACATTACTAGTTGGTAGCTGAACATGGCAATAGGTAAGGCACTGTCCTTACAGGTACTGGTTTTCAAGGCATGAAAGATGCAAGATTGAGGAGATCATGAAAAGAGGCTGAGGCCTGGACCATGTGGTAGGATCAGAGTCCTTAAAGAGAGGTCAGAAAAAGTCATCAGTAAAGGTACAACCTCAGTTACAGAGGAGACCCCAGGATATTAAAGATACCAGGAATATGTGATGATCACCAGAACAGCAAAAAATGTGGAGTAGAGCTGACCTGAACTGATCAGATAGGCTATATGGGTTGCAGATGGCAGAGGTGGAGAGGTAGGACTGTCCAAGCCTTTTGGAGCCCAGAAGATCATGAATGATTCCCAGGTGTTGAACACTGAGCTATTTATACAGGTGGCGTTTCTTTTTTTTTTCTTTGATCTGATTGTAACTGTTCCTTGGCCCTTTCCTTTTGAATAAAAAATATTGAACTTGTTTTGCTTTTACAGAAGCCCACAGATGAGACACTTTGGACCTTTAATGAGACACTGAACTTTTAAAGCATTGTGTTTTTTAAGATGGTGGGGCTTTTAAGTACTTTATTTTATGTTATAATATTAACATGAAATCTAGGGGACAAGCAAGAAAGGAAAAGTTATGGTTTCACATTGATGTCTGTGTGTCAGGTTGACAAGGAGTGGAGTGTCTTGGCTAGTATTCATTGTCCACTTCGCAGGACCTAGAATTACCTGGGAAGAGAGAACCTCAACTGAAAAACGTCTTCAATCAGACTGGCCTGTGGCCATGCTTGTGAGGAGTTCTTTTGGCTGATGTTTGATGTAAGAGGGAAAAAGCACTGTGGGCAGCACCATCCCTGGGCAGGTGGGCCCGAGTTAAAGAAGAAAACTAGCTAAACAAGTCAGTGAGCAAACCAGCAAGCAGCCTTTCTCCACGACTCCTACTTCCAAGTTCCTTTCTCGAGTTTCTGCCTTGATTTCCTTTGTTGGTGGACTGTAACCTGTATGCCTAAATGAACATTTTCCCCCCAAGTTGTTTTTGGTCATGGTCCTTTTCACAGCAACAGAAAAGGAAACTAAAGCACTCACCAAACCTGGAGCTCCTAGGGTTGGCTACATTGAGTGGTCACTGAGCTCCAGGAAGACACTGTCTCTGCCTTTACAGTGCTGAAATTACAGATGTGCACAGCCAAATTTTTTAAAAAATGTGGGTGCTGGAGATATGAACTTAGGTCTTCACCCATATGTAGCAAGCACTTTACTGATTAAGTCATCTCTCCAGTGAAAGTCTTGTTTGAAAAATGTATAAAGCATCTTGAAAATATTTGTGAGTTATTCGCAGTGACAGAGTAGTTTTTCTATGTTTTCTGTGTACATGTATACGTACACATTAGTACTAGATTTTGGTCTACTTTATCTCTCAGTTTATATTAATTTTATCCTATACAAGGAAATCCTCTAGAAATAATAGTAACAGAAACATATGGCATTAATTGAATATCTACCGCTTGTAGGCACCTTTGTTTATCCAAATATATTAGCTTATTTGAACCCTTTTCAGATTAGTTGTCTAATTATTTTCATGTTATGATTGAATGCCAGAGAGACTGTGTACTTTGTCAAGGTCACACCAGCATTATCAATGATCTGACCTGTACAGACTCCAGGCAATTTCTCTCTAGAACCCATCTTTTCAATCAAATATTTGCAGTTATTTATGAAAATGTAGCAATGAGACAATTGTGATGTAATCAGGAGGCTGATCAATCCAGTGAATAGACTGTTCTCATGTTCACTTTTCATCATTTCCTTTTCCTTTAATGATTGGCATGTACAATGTCTTGCATAAGTAAAGTCTCAGTAGATATCAATAGCCAGGCACTATGCTAAACATCTTCCATGACTTATTAAATCTTTCAACCATTCTTTGACAGATTGAATTTGGGCTCTGTCACTTAATGAATGCCTGAACTTGGATAAGGAGTTTAATCTATATACGTCTCTGCTTCTCCATTTGTCAAAATCAATTTGATTTCAGAGCTTTGTGTTCTTAACCACTTGTGTACCACCTCCCCCAGATCTAAGATGATATCAATTTTATAATGATTTTAAAGCTTTTTAGATTAATATAATTTACTGTGTTCTGCAGAGCATCTTAATTGCTAATTGCTCTTTGAACAGAAGTGCTAGAGAAATACTGATCTAGTATCTTTTGTGGAAATGGCTTCCTCAACCCTGGGACCTGGAACACTGAGAAGCAGTGATCCTTTAGCTTGAATTATGTCTGCTTTTAAAAACTTGTAATTACTATCCTAAATGTACTATGTGCAAATTGAACCACACAAAATAATGCATTTTCATTTTTCAGCTTGTTAAATTGAAGAGCAGATAGGCTCATTGGTTGGTAATACCAATCTCAAATTTATAACAAAACAATCAAAATGTAAAATGCCAAATCCAATTATATAACCCAAATGCAATTTTATTTCATTTTTAAAGCTGTTCTATATCTATACAATCTAAATAACCTGACCATGGTATTTTAATGGGTGATTTGGCTTGCCCAATGACTAAGTCAGTGAACTGCAAAAATTGACTTTTTATTATCGCCCATGAAACCAAGTCAACCCTGAATCTAAATAGACAATTTCTTTTAATTTTTTGGTGATAGAGTAAAATACAAATATTTTTCTTATATAAGAAAGCAGATTCAACAAATTAAGTTTTAATCTAACTTTGAAAATTACACACACACATAAAATAACTCCATGAAATTTTTTGTTGTTCAGCCTAGCACATCAGCTGTACTAATTCAACATGAAAAGGAAGGTAATTAACATTTCCTGAACTCCTGATGGGCATTAAGTTAAGGGATTCCAGTGCTGTCCAGTCGAACAACACTTAATCTTAACGTCAATTCCTGGGTATGAGATTTCTCTTGTCTCGAAGAAGAAACTGAGTTTCAGGAAGGATATTTAAATTCCGCAAGTTGTCATATGCATTATCTTGAATCAAATTAGATTCAGCATTGTGTATTGTTTTTAACCTCAAGTAATCTACCTAAAGAGATTTTCAAGACAGCCTCACTGACTAGATGATGTCCAAATGAAATGTTTATTTTCAATTGTTATCTGTAGAGAAAATCTGTTCTATAAAGAACATCCTCCCCCCTCTTTTCCCAGACAAGATCTTACTCTTTTAGCCCAGGTTGGTCTAGAAGGCACTGCAACTCAGGCTGTCCTTGAACTCATGGTAATCCCCCTGTTTCAACTTCCTAAATGCTGGGATTACAGGCATAAACTATCATGCTTGGCTTAGGACCATCCTTAAAAAAGAAGTGCTTTAGGGGCTGGAGAGATGACTCATTGATTAAGAACACTGTTGGTCTTGAAGAAGACTGAGGTTTGGTTCCCAACACCCACACGACAGCTAACATCCATCCATAACTCTAAGTTCATAGGATTTGATGCCCTCTTCTGACCTCCATAGCCAGTGCACCCATGTGTTGCACTTACATGCAAACAAAGCACATATACACATAAAATAAAAACAAATAAAGCACAAAAATAAAAAAGAAATCTGTATATAATGCTTGAAAAGAGACACTTTGTGTGTGTGTGTGTGTGTGTGTGTGTGTGTGGTGTGTCTGGGTGTGAATGTGAAAATGAACCTTGGATGTAAGACCTTAGGCACCATCTGCCTTCAGTTTTTGATAGAGTCTTTCACTGATCTGGAACTTGCCAGATAGGCTAGACTGGCTAGCCAGTGAGAGCACCAGAGACCTGCACTTCATATCTTCTCAGCTTCAGAGTGTTGGGATTACAAACATGAATTCCCATGGATGTCGTTTTTTTTTTTTTTTTCTGCATATGTGCTGGAGATCAAACTTGCTTGCATGGCAAGTACTTCCCAGCCCAAGTGGTGCTTTTCCCAAGTAATTGAAGCTGGTCTTCTCATACATTATGCCTCAAGCACCTGCACTTATGCATATATGTGTTCAAATTTGTATATTCTTTCTGGTGTCCTTAAATATAACTTTGGTGTCAATAACTACTAATTTCCAAATCATTATATTCTGCCCAGGTCTCTATTTCATGTGTGTACCTCCACCTGTCACTGCATATGTAGCCAGATGGATGCAGAGAGGAGTTCAAACAAAATATGACAATTGCTGAGGACCTCAAGTACCCCCCCCCAAAATAGCCATGCCCAACTCAGTGGATGACCCAGCCTTTCCCATTGGCCATCTCTATCATCCTGGGCCTTGTTCTTAGCACCCCACTATTCACATGGAGGAGTGTGGTCCATTCTGTTTCCTACATATTATCAAATCCTTTTCAGATTTGCATGGTGGGACAATTGCAGCCACCTCCCCTCCCTTGCCTGCATGTCTTCATTAGCCTTCAAACCCAACCTTGCGCCTTTTACCTCTAGCCCCCTCCAGTCCAACAAGAAAGTTCTTTTGAAAATCAAAAATGATCTTGCCTGCTCTATACTAACCTTTGAATAGCTCATCTCTTCTTTCAGAATAAGGTCCAACCTATTGAATGTGGTTTTCTGGTCCAGTCATTATCAGCTACTTTCTCTCCTCTCTGTTTCATCTCTTGCCTTTCTTGCCACCATGCTCTGATCTATCCACAATGCCATGCTTTATCAAAGATGCTTTATTCCTGTTTCCTCTAAGGCTTTTGCATGTATGTGCAATGCTCTTCCTTCTTTTACTCCTTTTATGGCTAACTCTTGCATACCATTACATTTTAATCTTAATTATCAGTTTATTATCAGACCCATAATCACTCTTTCTAGAGTATCAATCTTTGTGTTCTTGTTTCTCTAAATTTCTGCTACTGGAGCACTTGGGATAGTGAAATACAAGTGGCATGTTCAAATGGCAGGAAAGCCTTTTCAAAAATAGGGAATCGCTGTCTGTACATGGTCTCTCCTTGCCTGTCTGTTCTCCAACCTATTTCCCTAACTTGCCTTTTTCTCATCTCCTTCTTCTCTCCCCTCCCTTCATGTACCATGTATCTACTGACCCACCAGTGAATCCTAAATAGCTTCTATTGATGTCCACAACTGTTTCACCTCATTCTTTCAGGCATCTATCTTGCTCTGGTTTAGTAGTTTGCATTAAGAAGAAAGCATGAAATTACAGAATTGGAAAGTACCTGAGGTTCAGGTAGCCCTGCCACATATGTAAACTTAAGTCACAGCCTTTGCTCTCCCCCAATGTCTTCTGTTTAAGTCCATCTACATAAGGTTTCTTCATTGTCTCTGATTCTAGGTTATGTTAGAAGTAGCCTCAAGTCATTCATATGTTCTTAACATGTCAATCAAAATAAAATAAAAATAGAAAAAAAAAGCTTTGACCTTGTGGCCATTGATAAGGCATTTGGTTGTTACTGTCTCAATTTTAGTTTTGATCATTTGTTAATCTTTTAAAATGAAGACTGAAGTAAAATCTTCAGTGTCAAGCATCAGAGATGATTCTTATTTTGTTATATGTTTAAATGGGTTCTTTGACCACAGACAACAGAATAGGCACCGTTAATAAATGGAGTTGAGTGATTGTCCACTGAGGCTAGGCATATGCAAAGGACTATGTTTCAAGGTACAAAACTTTCTAACAATTTCCGTTGCTAGGAAAGCATTCCACTGCCTTTTCTTAGTGGAATAAAGAAGTGTTTCTATGTACTACTAACACTTCATACCCAGTAATCTCAAAGCTGCTTTTTATGGTGCATACAGGCAGGTGATGAATGGTGATTTCTGTTTCTCCAGCACTTAATATTAGAATCCAGGGATAAGCGATCACTGAAACTTTCTCCTAAACCAAACAAACCAATCCTTCAAATATAAAACTAATCATTTCATTGATATTAGCTTTCAATCCTTACTCCATTAAGTCTCTAACTTCATGCTAGGCATGGCATAGGCAGCAAATTAAAATGGGATTCTTTTAAGTGAGAAAGATAAAATTGTGCCTTCTAAAGAAACAATTTAATCTTAATAAATTATTTTTAATATTCTTTTTTCAATGAGGCATCACATTGACTATAAAATGAAATGTAAAAGGGCACTGGTTGAGGAAACTGAGTTTCCAAGAGACCACTGCACCCTTGAACAGTTACACCTGCAATAATCTGCTTCATAAATTTTTATGTTGCATTTTACATTTTTTGAAAGCAAGTATTCCCAACAGGGTCATAATTAGAATTGTGACAACTGAATAGAAACTGAATAGAGCAACTGAAGGGAAATTATGCTTGATCTCTGGAGTATTTAACTAAATAATTTTAAATAGACATTTGTTGCTTTGTTGAAGACAGATTAGCTTCCACACAGAAATTATTCCTTGAATAGAAGGCCTGTGATCTCAGATGGTCCACATTTGCAAACACTGCCTCACAGAGTCAAGTGCCAATTTTAAGAGCCGAGAAAAGGAGCTGATTTGCTGAGATTTATGGAGCA
Organism: Eospalax fontanierii; assembly: GCA_035773235.1. Classification (NCBI taxonomy): domain Eukaryota; kingdom Metazoa; phylum Chordata; class Mammalia; order Rodentia; family Spalacidae; genus Eospalax; species Eospalax fontanierii. Next base: position 17,703,558 of record CM069552.1, read on the forward strand.
TAAATGGTGTCGATCTTTAGCTGTGAAGAGTTAGTATGTACTGGATTAGGAGCCCTTTCCAGAAACTGAAAGAGCAAGGACTAACTTGTCAAGATCCATGTAGTGGCTCCAAATCTGGGTACCTTTGCCTGCCTCATGGAAATCTCTGGATGGCTGAGGATGGGGCCACCATCTTGTAACTGTTCATTGGCTGATACTGGTTTCTCTAGTTATTCTATGGAAGTGTGTACCTGGGCTATAAGAAAGCAGCAGGGATTTTGTTTTTGCTGATGTTCTTGTTGGATGGTGGTGAGGTCAGAACCTGGGGCTTTATGAATGCTAGGCAAGAACTCTACTAACTGAGCTACCTTCCTAGTCCCAAGCAGCAGGTGAAGTGTTTTGTTGCAGATCCTAAATGGGAGTCCAAAGCCTCCCTCTTTCTCATTTTGGGAAAGAGGCATCAAACATTTTACTTTTGCAGCCAGCCTATTTACTGAGGGAGATAACTGATGAAATTGATAGATAAATGGGTAAAGAAAATGTGGCATGCATACACAGCAAAGAAAAATGAAATCATGAAAGTTTCAGGAAAAAAAACACATGGATGGGACTGAAATTATCATATTAAGCAAAACAAAGCAGATGCAGAAAGGAAAGAGAGGACGATGAAGCACATGCAGCATTAAAACAGAATGTGGGACTGTCTAAGGAAGGAAAGGAACCAGCCTGTCGGGTATGACTGGGACAGTGGAGGAGGGGGAGAAAGCAGAACAAAATATAGTGACACATGTATGAAAATAACCATAAGGGAACTCATTACTTTGTATATTAATTTCAAAAGTTAATAACAACAACGACAACATAACAGGTGATTAATAAGACAAAGAAACAGGAGCCTATTATTCACAGGGTTTTCCTCTACCTAGAGTATTAGCAAAGGGCAAATATCTTTTCATTAGCTTATGTATTAATTTTGAATTTTTATGCTTGAGTGTATTGCCTGCATGGATGTAAGTGTGCCTGTGTTGTGCAGTGCCTGTGGAGGTCAGAAGAGGGCATTGGATTCCCCGGAACTGGAGTTACAGATGGTTGTTAGACATCATGTGGGTCTTGGGAGCCTAATCTGGGTACTCTGCAAGAGTAGCCAGTGCTCTTGACTGTTGAGCTATCTCTTCAGCCCCAAGGACAAGTATCTTGAAGTAGTACCTGACCTATGTTGGGTATAATGCAGGGTGGGCCTAGCTAGGCCACCTGCCAGGAGGAATGAAGGTATGGCTCTCGTGGGTGTGGTGCTCCACACTGGTTGGTTGTGGAGCCAGTTTTTGCCCGGCACCTGCAGGGAACATGATCCACCTGGGAACAAACAAAATGGCGATGGTTGGGACTCCACCCCATAAGGCTATTGGCTAACCAGGCCTATAAGACTCCACCCCATAAGGCTATTGGCTAACAGACCTGTAAGACTTTCTGTTCTTTCTTGAATAAATGAGTTTGCAGCAGACCACCACTGCTGGCTTTCTGCTCAAGGCGGCCTGGCCCTGAGTGCTGGTACCCCCAACACTGACCTATGTCAGTTATAGACTGAGTCTGTTCTCTCTTACTGATAAAAATGAAAACTTAAGGAGCCCTTGTCCTAAGTCATAGAATTACCATGGATCTAGAACTTTCTTAACTTGATCTTGCATATTATTTTCTGTGCTTCAAGGTAAGCCAAGCTACACAAAAGCCCTGTGCATTGGGGGAGGAAAGAGATGGAAAGCCTACCTTCTTCTGAGCTCTTTTTTTTAATGTTCATCAGAACATCAAGTTACTGACAAAGAGATACTCGCTAGGAGATTGTGGGGTATATAGATTGGATCACTTAGAATAACTCGAAGACCCAGAGTTCCTGGAAGATGGTGATTTTGAATCCAATATGATGTTTGTGTGACCATGTGTTTGGCAATGAGTCACTCTAATATAACTGAGCTTGGAAAGAAAGAAGAGCAGAATGTGAAAGTGTATTGATGATCCTTATTGGGAAGACATGTCAGCATGCAGCAGCTTCAGGAGAAGAGAATCATTGTACCTCTCAGGTTTGCACACAGGTCTGCATCTGCACCGTTGAAGGCCTTGTTTTGTTTTTGTTTTTTAAATCTCTCCCACCATGAAAGATTAGGGATGTTGAATAGTCATGGGAATCAGAGTGTAGTGAACTGCCCATAAACTTTGCTGAGCAGTGTAATCATTACCAACTTTCTTTGGGCTAGGCTCTCCTGTTCCTTAGTAGTTTAAAAAAATGAGGGAACATTAAAAAGTAGAACATGAACATTCTGTTAAAAAAATTCATGAAAGTCAGAATAATTACTTAGAAAAATATCAAAGGAAAGAATTAAAAAATTATCTTAGTATTTATTTGTGTGTGTGTGTGTGTGTGTGTGTGTATGTGTGTGTTATCTGTGCACAGGTGTGTGGGTACATTTGGCAGCCAGAAGATAGTGTCAGAATGCCTGGAGGAGTTTAAAGTAGTTGTGAGGCACCCAGCATGGGTACTGGGAATTGATTCTGGTCCTTTGCAAGGGCAGAAAGCACCCTTAACTGCTGAGCCATCTAGGCTCAGTCCTAGGAAAGGATTCTATAGAAATTGAGACTGGGAAGCCTTATATCATATCAAATATCTATAGAACAATTTCTTCTTTGTGCCAGACTCAGCAACATGAAATTCAACATCTGTACCAGCAGCCAACAAATTATGATTTCTTCTCTATTTCCTGTATTCTCTACTTCGACACCCAATACTTCTAGACTAGTTGAATCACTTTAGATCCTTCTTCCTATTTTATACCTCACATTAGTCGACCTGTGGTAATTTTTAACCTCACAAGGATCTCAAATCAATTGTCACTGCTGCCACAATGCATTCCTTGTTAGGTTGTAGCTCAGACTGCTGCAGAAATCTCCTCGGGGGATTCCAGATGTTTAACCTAGCACACCCCATTTGATTTTCAACTGTGCTGTCAGATAATTCCATGGTTTTGTTTCATATATGAGAATCCAGAGAACCGACCATAGAGCTTACCTCATACCCTGTATGTGTGTGCATAAATATGGCTTTATAGCTTTTCAGTAGTGTAAGAACGTTTCTTCCAGAATGAAGTCCTAATTCTTGGCACAATGCACAAGCCCTTCAATGAGCAGAACTTTACCCACTTCTATTAATCTACCAAGAGTCTTACAGCATGGAGCAATTTTATTCACTAAAAAAGTCCCCAGTACCTAGTATGGTATTTTTCATGTATTAAGAAATACCCAAGTATTTATTAAAATTGCACTGAATTAATTTGTATGGAACACAATACCCAGAGAACCGAATCTCTCCAGCATTCAAGTCCATTTTGCAGTAGATACTTTGGTGCCATTTCTGGCCTGTGATGTAATTTTTGCAACCCTGGAGAAATGCTCCTTATGCCTCCTCTCTGACTGTTAGTGAAGATTATACCTGCTGATACTTTATTCTAGAAACTGGATAACCTTCTGCCTTGTTTTTGTGTGGAGTGACCCTTTTGACAGACCCCGTGGCTCTGACCCTTTAAACAGTAGAAGTGTCCTGGTGTTCTCACTTGGCAGTGCTTCGTGATATTTAGAAATCTCTTCGTTGAGCACCTTTGATTCTCCAGGGAGGCCCATAATAAATATTTGCATTATTAAAAGAGTTATGAGCACAGTATAAAAAATGAGGACACAAGCAAGTCACCACTTGGCTTTTGATTATGTCTGCCCAAATGAAAAATGAATGAATGTGCGATTAATAATGAATGTCCCTGTGTTCTTGTTTTAATTTTAACTCATCAGAGGATGTTAAAGAGAGGATCTGACTTTTGTTATTAAAGGCAGAATGTGGCCCTCGTGAAATTGATTCATGCAACTTCATAAAACTTAGTACTTTAATATCTGTATTGCTGCTTCTTAGCTATTATCTTCATGCATATTATTTATTTTTCTTTAGTGTCCTCATTTACAAATGGAAATGAAAATATGTAATCATAGATATGTGTGTGTGTGTGTGTGTGTGCATGTGTGCATGTGTGTGGGGTATACTTGCCCACGGAGGACAGAGGGATGTTAGTATGTCCTTCCGTATCACTGTCTACCTTAGTTTTTAAGACATAGTCTTTTACTGAACCTGGAGCTTGCCATTTCAACTAGATTTGCTGGCTATGGGTCACCCAAATTCACCCATCTCCACCGCCCTTCCTACATCCCAGCCCAGGGGTTTCAGATACATGCCACTATGTCTGTATTTTATGTTATTGCTAGGGATCAGGGAATCCCTCAAGCATTTTACCCACTGATTCATCTCTTCAACCCCAACAAATGTTTTGAAGACATTAAATTAAATAATTCACCTGACACTCCCTCCACACACAGTTGATGCTTAGGTTATCCTTATTCATTGTGTGACATTAGTAAGTTTAGTATATCATTTTTTTCATTTTGGAGATGAAAATAAATAGATAAATAAGTCTTCCCTTGCAGATTGAACTAATCCGCCAGAGAACACTTAGCTCTTCTAAATCCCACTATAACTTCTTTTTAACTGAGAAGAATATGTCAAAGAAAGCTTCCTGTAGTACTGTCCAGCCTTTACAGAAGAGAACTGAGTATTGTATTTGTGGCTCTTGACTAATACAGGAATGGAATTTCATACTCAACCTCTGTCTCTCTGAATTTCCTTCCATTCTTTCACTGGCATGACTTCAACTTTAGTTTTCATCAGGCACACATTTTCTAGACCTATCTGGACTTCTCAGCAGCTAAGTGACTGGCCCTCTTTAACACAGCACTGGAGTTTTCTGTGTGTGGTTGTCCTAGACTCTTTTCTGAAAGACCACAACCAAGTCAGCATCTCCTCAGGCTCCAGAACTCTTTTTCTGAGATGAGACATTACAGAAACATGTTTCTGACTGGGTCAGATGTTAGAGAAATAGCCAGTAGTTTGTGTAAGTATTTGAAGTTAGCACTGTCTTATGAGTCTTCTGTGGATTTCTGGCATGGACACACTGGACTGAGGTGCTTGTCTCCCAAACCAGAAGCAACTACTGACAGTGACCTTGAAGACAGCACAACAATTAAAAGTGACATTTTTTTTCTCCCTGAGAACTTTGTTTCATGGATCTAGCTCACAAAGCTGTGAAACTCTCGAGGTCAGATGTATTTTCACATGTTCTCTGTACCTTTAGCATTTAGTAGTGTTGGGAGCATGAGGGACGCTTTGAGAATTGAAGAGTAGGGCGATGCTTTGGGCTCTGATGCTGCTTTGAAGTTAGGTTTCTATTCTCTACCTTCTCACAGTATTTTACATGAGACCTTGGAGACAGGAATTGGTAGCTAAAGGATGCTATCCTTCACACCTCATTATAACTCCCCCTTTGACTCAGAGTGACACGTTCCCAGAGATTCTCATTCTGTCCCCACACTGTGAACATGTCCAAATGTGTACTGAAACAGTGCCCTGCTGCTCCCTCGAGATGAGGGAGATGTGCAAGTATCACTAGTCTGTCTTTTGACATTTGCTGGAGGACAAGATGGATCAGATTACCGAGGTGAAACTTGATTGTAACATGAAGTTTCAATGCTGAGAGTTTGCACTATACGTCATAGAAGTAAGGGATTCAAATTCTCCAAAAAGTATGACTAGATACTGCCACATAGGGGAAAATGGGAACAGTCACAGCCGCAGCTCATACAAAGGCAAAAGCAACCTGTGGTAGGAACCATTTCCTATGTTGTTGAAATGTGAACTAATGAGAGTCTCCCTCTGAAGAAGGAAGATATGCACCTAGCTGAAAATATTCTGGGGTTTGCTCCCATAGTCCTTAAACATTAGGAGACGCTAGGTAGGGAGTTTTATATAGTATATTGGTAATCTTAACTATTTGTTTTTAAATAAGCTGAGTTTTAACAGCACTATGCTAGAGAATGGTGCTAATGTCAAGGTACACAGAGGGGTAGTTGAGGCAGATAAGGACTCTTTCAAGAGAAATGGCTTTTTTCTTACCAAGTGCAAAGGAAGCGTGGCACCCAGAAAAGAAAAGCTACTGTCTGTCAGTCACTTTTGCCACAACATGATTGGAGGAGGAATATACATAGGATTTTCTCAGCAAATGAAACCTCTTATCTGCTTGTTAAAAGCCTATTTTGTCATTTCTTGGATGAAAATTGAAAAGTTACGGGGATTCTCTCCAGCAAGTAAGCCACACTTCAGGGTTATGCGGTCAGTTTCTGAAAGGGAATAATTAATTCAGAACTTTTGATCTCAGCATCCAACAGGTGCCTCTCAAGACAGACAAGAAGGAAAGGAGAAAGAGGAGAGAAGAGGAGAATGTAGTTGGAGAGAGGAAAGGAAGAAAGGAGAGGGAGGGAAGAAAGGGATGTAAAATGAGAAAAGAAAGGAAGGAGGGAAAGAGGCAGGCAAAGAAGGTAAGAAAGACAGGTATATATGATGAGCTTTTAGTGGAGAAAAACACCAGGAAAATTAAAGCTAGTTTGTCTCTAATTAGTGTGAAAAAAAAATTAGATGAAGTGAACTTTTTTTCCCCTTTGAAAATAAAAACAACAACAACAACAACAACTACAAAAACCAAGGCACTACCATTTGAAATTAGAACTGTTTACAAGACAAACTAAGTTACATGTGAACAACGCTTTCAGCATTCCAACACCCAGTCTTGCACCGTATTGTGTAGCCACTTAAGAAAAACTGGCTCCAATTAGAGATCTCCTGTCGAGCATCTTATTTATCAGCTTCCAGAACAGCTGTGAGCCATTCAGAGCACCACCAGTTTTTCCTCATTACACTCTCCTTAGAATTACAGATGTGCCTGGCTCATCCCTAGGGAGCCACGTTCTAGTAAACACATCCTTCTGTGTGTCTGGGGTGCCTCTGAAATAAGCTTGTGAACATAGGCTGACATGGTTAGTTGAAGTTGGCTTAAGAGACTTAAAGCTATAAATACCCCCTGTAATTTTGGGGGATGGGAAAGCTGGATAAGAAGATTTAGGGTATATGGACAAAGAGAAGGAGCTGGTTAAAGTGACACATTTTTGTTTTTAATCAGCTTCACCAAACAAGTTGTACTGGGAATTGGTGACTGAGAAGTCACTCCTGGAAGTGTGTACTTTATTGTGACAAATTTATTCAATTAGGGGATATAGGAGGAGGCTGAGACATGGAAAATGGAATGAATAAATCAGCACATGTCAAGTAATGTATGTATTTTTGCTTTGCAGCTGAATGCTAAAGTCCTGTACAGTTAGTTCTTAGCGCTTGGTAGGAAATGCATAATATGTTTAGCAAAACAGACTCAGAATCTTAGTCCTTCTATCCCCACCATGACTCTCTCAAGAATAATTCGTTCTAAGTGTCAATGAACACAATCATAGCTGTATTTATTATTGCTACAGAGAACAAAGTTCTTATGTTGGCAGACTTGGGGACACCTAGAGTAAAGAAACATGCCATTCACGGCATAAAAATCAGTTACAAAATGTATAGAGAAAGAAAAAAAAAGACAGTCATGTGTAATTGTTCTCTGATCTGTTCATAGCTTTCTCTAACTGTAATTCTGAGTGGTCCTCACACTGTTTCGTTTCAATCACATGATCTGATATACCAACAGGATAGCTCTGATGCAAATAGACAAAAGAAACAATTGAACATGGGTGCTTCATTCCTCCACTGCTCCTGGGAATCCTGTCAGTACCTTAGGAAGAACCCGAAGCAGACTTCCAGAGAAGTGCTCATCCATTAGATTTGGCAGAGATCAACAGAGCCAGCTAGCCACAGTGACTGCCCAGCAAATCTTGCTTAGCTGAGTGAGGAACTGCTGTTCAGAACCTCTGGATCTTGAAATTTTCTTCTAAACAGCAAAAGCTAATCATTATGGGAATCAGATCATGAAGTGGATTAGGATGTATATTGGGACCATATATCTCTTTTCAGGATCTTTCATTTCCTAGACACTGTGCAATATTTGGAAAACAAGACAAAACGTTTGGTTGTATTGGGAAACCATGCTATCAGTAATTGTGAAGTTGTTTTAAAAACAGCTATGAGCTGATGAAATAGTGGGATATATTCTGGCATGGGTGTTAGGTGATTTCATCCTTGTGTGGAACCACAGAGAGAACAGTACGTTAATATCAGCATTAAGGCCAATCTTTCAACATAGTCTCTTGATGCATGGTAAGTCTGAGTCAAATGCAGATGTATCATACCTACCATTTCACAATAAGCATTTAAAAATAAGGACTATTCTCTAAATAACAATAAACTGTATGATATGGATACACAAACAAGTAACTTGCTTATCATTATGGAACATCTTTTGTACATAGTTATATCTGGTAAACTTTTACATGACTGACTGTGCAATTGTGTTTTACACCAGCAGCACCACATACAAGTGAGTAACATGTTGCACTACAGTGTTCCCACTACACCATCAATAGCTAATGGAAAATTTTCAACTCCCTCATAATCTTTAGGGACCATCACTTCGTATGCAGTCAGCCATCGATGCCGTATCATTATGTAGAGCATCATTCTGTCTTTTAAAAGGAAGAAGCAGCATACTGAGGCAGGACATGCTCATTCCAATGTTTTGGCTATGGAGACTGCTTCCATAAATGTGGGAACGTATTTTTAAAATATTTTCTAGCTATTTAAAATATTTATTTGTTATTTTTTTTCTTCCTCAGTTTTTAAAAATAGTTTTGTGGGAATACAAAATGCACTGTGTTTTGATCATGCTCACCTCTCTCCCTTAACTCCACAGGTCCGTCCCCTTCCCTATGCACCCATATTGTGTCCTCTTTTTGTTTTTAAAAACCCATCAAGTCTAATTTATTTTGACCTATATTCTTGGGTATGTGACCATTCACTGGAGCAAGATCAACCAACCAGGGGTCCCACCCTTAAGGAAAGCTTACTCTCCATCTCACAGTAGCTATCAATTGCCAATGGCTCCTTAGTTTGAGGGGGTCATCACGTTAGCCATGTCTGACTTGAGCTTGTCTGTATAAATGACTTTTCTAGACAAATGAAATTTAGATAAAATTGTAACCAAAATTAATCTACTGTTTTGCGATCATTTAACACTATATGTAAACGCACTTACTAAGGTTTGGGCTCCTCTTGTAACATAACCAAATAGCTTTAGCACCTCATGACCCTTCCTTGCTCTTGACCACATACAATGTATGATGTGTATATGTAAGTTGTGAATACCAAGTGCTACAAACAGAAGATATCTGTTAAGAACAGCAGATGATCTCATTTGTGTTATAAACAATAGGTGGGATTAGATCGCTGGTATCTATCTGTGGTTGTGTATGTTATTCTAGGTCAGAAGGTGTCAGGAAGGGTATTTCTGCTTTTCCTTGCCTTTTTCATGCTAAATGTATGGTTTCAATAAGAGAAAGACCTTTGTTTGAAAACACAGTTCTGGGAAAAATTTGAAGCAACAAGTTCTTGGAACAGTTTGGGTCCCGCTCTTGGAATGAATAGATGTGAAGAGTCAGTCTGTCTTTATTCAGGGATTCTGCAGTGTGGCATTGCATCACCACACTTGCTCAGGTCTTGTGCATGCTATTACAACAACGGCTGTGAGTTCATCGTAAAACTACCGTGCTGTGGCTAGAAAACATTGTTTCCTTGTAGTCAACGACCACTTCCAGTTCTTAAAATCTTTCCTCTTCCTGTTCAATAATGATCTCTGAATCTTGAGAAGAGAGAGACAGTGATACAGGTGTCCCACTATGCATTCTGGAGAGCACTCTGCGGCCTCATTCTCTGCACTTTGGCCAGTTGTGGGTCTCTGTGTTAATTGCTGTCTACAGTCAGAAGAAGCTTCTCTGATAAGGGCTAAGAGATACACTAATCTATAGGTATAACAAGTCATTAACAGTGGGTATAATATTATGTCTATTTAGCAGAATAATGGTAGCGAGTTCTTCTCTAGGGCCTGCTGACCTGAAAGCTTCATCTCTACCAGCTTTCATAATGTTAGAAGGTACTACACACACTACAAGAGAAGAAAAGTAATCATAAGTCTTTCCCAATTGTGCACTTGAGAGCTACAATAATGACCAGGCTGACAAGATATACCCAACAGTACAATAAGGGAAGAACTGTCATAGAAGCAAGCAACCACTTTCTGATTGGATTTAATGGCCACTCCACAAGATAAAACTCGTATCTGGCACTGTTATCAAGACCAAGAACTTATGGCTAGATTTATTTATTTATGTATTTATTTTATATGCATGAGTGTTTTGTCTACATGCATGTAAGTGCACCATGTATGGACAGTGCTTGTGAAGGTCAGAAGAAGGAGTAGGAATCAGATCCCCTGGAACTGAGGTTACACATGATTATGAGCTTCCATGTAGGTAGTAAGACTGAACCTAAGTCTTCTGCAAGAGCAAAAGATGCTTTTAATCACCATCTCTCAAGCCCCTTGGAAAGTATATTTTTGGCATACTGCTTTAATTCTTTTGGGTATATGCCCAGTAATGACATTGCTGGATTATGTTGTACTGGAATATATTTTTTTTTCTATTTTTAAATTTTGAGGAAAACCATTATTCTTGAAGTTCAATGCGTGACTCTTAAAAAGCAATACATAATCAAAGACCATGCTTAGTGACCCTCCCTGTACCAGTGGAGACTATTCATTATTTCAAAGGCAGCCTCCCTTTGGTTCCTCAAGGACTTCTCTTAAAGATTATTGATTTATGTCATCAAAAAGAAAGTATTCAAGAAGGTGTCTCAGACCCTGGCTAACAGCGAAGTCTGTAGGTTTCCCAAGAGTCCCATCTGCAAAAGGACCATTGATTTTTGACCTTTTGGGTTGTTTCATCTCTCTCTTGCCTTTAAAAAAATTGTTCTAACGTTTTATTATGCTCATGGATGGCATTGAGAGAAAGAGAGTAAAATGAGCTATGAACAGTACCGTTTCCATGGGTTTTGATTGCTGTGTACCAGTCACTGTTGGGATATATTAAATTGTAAAATATGTAAACAAGGAAATGGCTCAGTGATTAAGACTACTTGCTGCTCTTGTAAAGGACCTATGTTTAGTTTCTAGCACCCACATGGCATCCCGAAATCATCTGTAGCTCAAGTCCCTAGGGATTTGGCACATTTTTTTTCTGGTTTCCCTGGATATCAGGCACGCATATGTTACACATACGTGCATACACATGAAATAAAAAATTTAAAAATGCAAGTATGTGAAAATCACTGTGTCTGGGCAGATATCCTTCTCAACTAACAGGTATAGGCACCACATATGTTTCTTAAAGCATTTTAACTACTCAGGTAAAGCTCCCCAGAGGTAAATAATAGACACAGCACCTATATTCACAATCAGATCTTTATTTTAAAAGTTTTACACTTTTGGACTTTAACTAATTGGAATCTAACTTGTTTGTGAGATTTGAATGATGTAGGTCTAGATTTTTTTCCCCAAGTTTCTTTCAAACCATATCTCTTAAATTTGTTTTGACAATTTTGGGTGGTGCTATAGAACTCTGTGCATACTAAATTCCACACTTTAAGCATCTCAGACAGAATAAGTAAATCTCATGCTGGTATTCACTAAACCCTATAAAAATTCTGCTTTCTAAACATGAAAGTGTCAGAAAGCTCATGAAAAGAAAGAAAGCAAATTCCCCTTATTCATTCAAAAATACTTTATTTTTTATACTGATAGATGATGGACTTATCTATCTTTTCTGAATAATAGTTACCCTCAAAACCCTGGTAGCTTATAGTACAATGTAGATCTTATTGTTCAAAGGTCACATTTGTTGCTCGCTGGCCTTGGCTCTAGGTTGCAGGTCATTCTACCTGCTTGGCCATTCATTTTGGATCTGTAGCCACTTGAGATAAATTTTCCTCAGGAAAGATGGCAAAGGTGCAAGAGGCCATGCCAACACACTGTTCATTTTAAAGCCTCAGTTCCTGACATGTCCCCTAACAGTTCCATTCACAAAGCAGGTCAAACAACCCAGCTGAACATTAACGGGAAATACACTTCGCGTCCTGTACTTCACTATGCAGAGGCACAGTAGTCTTAAAATAATGTGCCTAAAATTTTAACTCATATTTAGTCCTAAATCCTATGGTTTGCTCAAATAAACATTTAGATTAGATTAGATGGTTGCCATTGAAAGAGATGTAGGGAAACATTATTTTTAAAACTTACTTAAAATACACATGTAATATTCCCCCCAGGATCCATAAACTGAAAAATACCTCAGTGTGAGGAAAGAGAAGCTCCCTTTCACTTGTCTCTGGGCAGCCCACCGCAAAGCATCATAGGCTATTGCCCTTGTTTGCCGACCACAACTTGAAGGCAAGATCCATATACTTCTGTCACAGAAGTTGGAGGAATCTATCGGGTACTGACCAGGAAGCCTCTTCCCTGAAGACTATCTCTTACAGTATCATCAGAGGGTGTTATGTGAACTGCTAAGGGAGAAAAAGAAACAACAATTGTCCTACTCAATTGCCAAGTCTGGACACCACAACAATGACTGACCCAAGAAGATTTCCCCAATGGTGTAATGGAGGGGAGGTGGTAACCAAGAGCAGCCTAATTGGGTTAAAGTCCTGCTCAATATGCAAAAATTTGTGCCTGGTTTATAAACCTAGCCACTAACTTGTAGTGGTGTGCTCATAGACCTTAGATGAGAAACTATTACTATCATTTTATTAAATCAGTAGAGCTTCTAACTGTATTTTCAACAGCCTTGTATTGAGAAGTTACAGAGGTGTAACTCTCACCCTTTATCAAAAAGACTTCTTTCAGTAACAGATGGACCTTATTACAGAGATCCACAATGGATCACAATGCAGAGACGAAGTGATCACGGGATGTCCCTCCCCCAGTACATCTACAACACAGTGCCCATGCCAAAGGTGCAGGGAACATCGCAGAAGAGGAGAGCAGAAAACCTGTAAGAGCTAGAGGACCAGGATGCTGTGAGACAGTGTCTTGTAGACATGGCAGGGATGCTGCACCCACGCAATCTCCGCAATATGGCTGCCTAAACATGACCTGTATAGTGACCACACGGGTAGACACACTAGAGGAATGGGGGAGGTTTCACAAGACCACACCCCTAGAGACTGAAAGCTACAATCAGTCAGTGACTGCTGAGGGTGAGAGAATCAGTTTTCTCTAGGGCCAAGACCTCTGTTGACCCAGGTGGTCAGTTCTTAACACATGCACATGCAAACAACACTGGATGGACTCACTAGGTACTATATGTAACAATGTGATTGTGGAAGAGGAGGTCACGGGTTCAGAGGGTGGTTAGGAGGAGTTAGAGGTGAAAGAGGAGGATGGAAATTGTGTAAATACAGAGCACTAATGTATGAAATTCTCAAAAATTAAAACAAATTATAAAGAAGAAGAGGAATCTGCCTGTGCATCTCAATCAAACAATGATTCTAGAAAAGAAGAAATGTCTTATTGTTAGTGTCCATTCAGCATAGTGTTTATAGACCTAGATGCCAACAAACAATTCAGGAAATAAATCTATAACTGAGGAGATGCACATCTGTAATTCTAGCATGTAGGAAGTCAAAAACAGGAGCACGATTTTGAGACTGGACCTGTCTCAAAACAAACAAACAAACAAAACAACAAAAGAAAATAAAGTTGGTGAAATAATCCCGATAGACATACTGAAAGCCCAGTCAGATGATTGAACAGAAAGCATTACACATCTTACTCTAAATATACGCTATAAATGTTCTATAAGCAATGTATTGCAAAGGCTCATGGTTCTTGTCCTGTAAATAAGGTTATTTCAGCGAGTCCATTTTAATCTGTTGTAAATGCTAATGTTAATGATAGTGGAAACATCCCAAAGTAATTTTATAGTCATAGTTCCCCAAATTATTTTAACACACTCTGTCCTAAGCATCATGTATATGGTGTTCATAAACAATCATGTTGTAAAGTAAAGTGCTTCAAAAAGGAGGAGGAGCCATGGAGTAGAGTTAGCACCTCATAGTGCCAGGATGTCTCTTTCCCAACCTTTCCTAGAACCTGGCTAATAATATTGTAAAATATAATTTTTGTCGTTTTTCAGTTCACGGTCACAAGAGTGATTACTTACATAACATATAATGTAAAATGCAAGAGGAACCCATAAGATTTTGTTTTTTCCACTTCATTAAATATTTCATTAACAATATTTGTACTACAAAGTATGTATCTTATTATATGTTAAGAAAATACAAGCACCACATATGCACATATGTACACAACAACCTATGCATACACACACACACACACACACACACACACACACACACACACACACACTGTTCTGAGAAGAATGCCCAAAGTGGAAATAGCAAAAATTCATATATGCCAGAATCAAAGGATGGGAAGTAAAAGCCTCTGCTCCATCAGATTTACCAAGGACCATCAAAACTATTTAGTCTTATGTGGAGCAGCTGTAAGCATCCATAGGCAATCTAAAATTATAGACCATAAAAATGTGACTTCCAGAGCTAGACAGGAATTTGGGTCCTTGTTCCATCTCATTTTATGTTTTTTTTTTTTTTTTTTTTTTTGTGTGTGTGTGAGAGAGAGAGAGAGAGAGAGAGTCTGTGTGTGGTTTATGCATGTGTTCAAATATACATGTGGGTGTGTTTACTGGTCTGTGGGTGTGGATGTCAGAAATTGACACTGAAGTTGACACAGGTCCACCTGTCACCAGCACACTGCCAACATTAAGGTTGCAGGTGCTTGCCACCATACCCACCTTTATGTGGGTGCCATGAATCCAAACTCAGGTCTTCACACTTGGGTAGCAAGAACTTTACTAACCCAGCCACCTCCTTAGTCCTTTTTCTTTTTACTGGTGGGTATTAACTGTACGAAGTAAAGGATTACACAGTGACAAGCCCATACATCCATCTAATGTACGTTGATTATCTTTACTCCCTTATTTTCCTTCTTGTTGCCCTCCTCAAATATCACAAGTTAGATTATCTGAGCCTTGGTCTCTTTGTCTCTAAAATTATCAGGACATGTTAGTTTAAAGATTTTCAGAAATACTTGAAGTGACTATGTAATCCCAAGTCAAGGGTCAGAAAAATTGTATTCTCCCAAACGGACACACAGAATTTAAAAGAAACTTGAAGACTCATCAAATTACATTATAGTTTGAGTATTCTACTACAAATAAGGATGAGATAGGACAAAAAACCTTCTCTGTCTGAACACTTTTCCTGCTAATAAACATATTAATAACAGAGCACTCATCATATCATATCCTCGTAAGTCTATCCTCAAAACCGGAGTGGATATTTTACTTTGTGTTGTATAGCAGAAAAATCCTGTGCTAGAAATTCACTTATTGAGTACTTTAGACACAGGAGTTTTCTAATCCTTGATTTCCTAATTGGTAATGGTAACGTATTTACTAAAAAATAATGGATTCCCTTTTCTATTACCACACACAGACTCACTCTCTCTCTCTCTCTCTCTCTCTCTCTCTCACACACACACACACACACACACAAAAGAAAAGAAAACATAAAATGAGATGGAACAAGGACCCAAATTCCTGTCTAGCTCTAGAAGTCACATTTTTATGGTCTATAATTTTAGATTGCCTGTGGATGCTTACTAAATAGTTTTGATGGTCCTTGGTAAATCTGATGGAGCAGAGGCTTTTACTTCCCATCCTTTGATTCTCGCATATATGAATTTTTGTTATTTCCACTTTGGGCATTCTTCTCAATTCTTCTCAGATTTGTTGACAATTTCACACACATATATAATGAGTTCTGATTGTTCTCACCCTTCGTTGTTGTTCACTTCCTGTCTCCCTTCTCACAAATTCCTTTCCCTCATTCATGTTTCTTAGTTATACTTGGTGGTTCATCAAGGTTAACCAAGATGATTTGTGTGACCATGGGTTTGGAATCTTTCATGGGAGCTTGGTGAGCTCACCAGGGGTCACACAACTGGAGTCGATGACTTCCCTTCTGGAATTTATCGGTATCCAATAGTTCAGTAGGGAGGGATAAGTCCCCTTGAGCCACAACTCATCCATGACTGACAGGGTTTCAGGCTCTGCATTAAACCTGCCAACATGTTTATTCATTACTTCTTTTACTGTTCTCTGAGATATTAAAGCCCCAAGTGTAGAGGAGTGAATGATTATTCCACCCCAACTTTGAATCAAAAGGAAGAGGTATATATTTTTTTAACCTCTCTTTTTCACTTTAACATTAGGGATTAATGAGAAAAAGGTGACAAGGTTCTTGGAGGAATAAAAAAATCAAGCGAGAGAGACATTTAACCAGGGTCAAAAGCAATGTCCTCTCAAAGAGCTTTGTTTGAGATTTGAATGTAATACAGATAAACAAAAACATTTTAGACTAGAACACATATGTTTGAAGACTGGAGGAACGTTCTAATGCCCCCTAGAGCGAACCTTAAAAAGTGGTGCTGTTTGATCATGAGGAAACTGTTTTAATGATTGTAATTCTAAAACTGTTGGATTTTGAAAAGCATTGAGAGATTTCAGGCTTTATTTATGAGCAGTCTTGAATAGTTAATGATGTTCTGAAACTTTGTTTCTTCATCTTGGTTTTCAGCAAATGTCAGTGTTCTTATGGTGTGTATTCCTCATTGTTCAATCTAGGCATGCTGTCCCAGATAGAAGGCAATGCTTTGGAAGAGTAATAATGAGGATAAAGACACTGAAAATCATTTATTTTATTGAATGCACAGAATAATTCAGAAATATTAAATATTTTGTGGAACTTCATATTTTGCTTGTGTTTACCATAACAAAAATATTGCAGTACAGATGTAAATTAGATTATTAAGAGGAGCAATGACTTTATTTCTTTTCTTTGACATATAGGATGACTACATTTTCCAACTGTCCATGGGGTCATATGGTTAGGCTCTGATGAATGCATTGGAGGAAAAGCATCTCTCTTTTGCAAGCTTGGCAATAAGTCATCTACTCAATTCTCCAAACCAGGTCTCTTCATTTCTAAACAACTGTGGAGATCATATGTAATGGATGATCCTCAGTAGGGTCCTAAATCCTTAAGTCACCACATGAAGAAAAGCTGCCTGAAGAGCTGTTTGTTGTCATGTTGGCAAAGAACTCGAAGCACTGAAATTTGAGAACTGTTTGTTATAACAGTTAAGTACCCATATCTTGACTAGTATACCCATTCTATGCATTGTGGGGCTATTTTATTCCCCCCAAATTCTGACAAAAAAGGTATTTTTAAAGACCATCAGCTATTATTTTTGAATACTTTTTGTCAATCTATCTTCTTGTCCTAATTAAAAATCCGTTTTTGAGGTCATCTCAAAGTGAGTCAGGTAGGAAGAAGCTTGAGACACAAAAGCACTCATAATCCATTAGATCAGGTTTTAATCATAAAATGGTGATGAAATCCAAGTGATATTTCTTTCTTTATTCTTTGTGAGTAATGGAACATGGGTAATGCCCCATAAAATATCAACAAAAGAGGCTCCATTGAAGGCAATGAAGGCATGATGGGTGCACTTACATATATGCATACACATAAGATACACATAAAATAAAAATCATAAATACAATACATAAAACCCTAAATTAGCAGATAGAGGACCACATAAGGAGAAAGTGTGCCAGAGTGGAAAAAGCAAAGGTCATAAGATCAGAATTCAACTTGACCTGCTGTTATCTACATGGCATTAGCTCACCGCAACAAAAATGAAGTCTCGTCATCTAGGTGTGGGCTGGGTCAAGTACATGACCTCAGTCCTACTGCTTTTCTTGGACTTACAGGACGATTATTACATACGATCAATTTTCTGAACGCGTGGATAATGATGCTTTCTTTCCAAATAGTTTTGTGCACTAAATAATCTGATATCTTTTCTGCTTTTTCAATTCTCAGACCTTGGAAATTACACATTTAAAACAACATCCTCAGATGTTCCCAAGGGCTGCTCAAGAATCTTTTCTTCTCGTCAAGCATCTTCCCAAAACATCCATTCTGAACTTTAATCATTTCAAATTGCTATTATTGTACAACTCTTAGCCAATATCCTGGCTGCTGCATGCTCAGAGTTGGAGTCAAGATTCCATCAGTGACTACCACGTCATGAAATTTCTATTTCTTTCTGCAGAGAAAAGTCCCTCCTTCTCCCTAGACAGAGATTTAACTGTTTTCTTATGATCTTGAACTCATTCCTTATGTTCACATGTGTCTGTTTTTGGTCGATCACTCCCACTGTATTTCCGTTCCCCCTTTTTCTTTTGACTCAGGGTTTTACTGTGTGGCACTGGCTGGCCTGCAGTTTGCTGTGCAGAAGAGGCTGATTTCAAACCCATAGAAGTCCACTTGCTTCTTTTTCCCAAGTGCTGGAGTAAATGCCTGCATCACCACACCTGCCTTCCCCCTCCCTTTTAAGTGTTTCTTTGACTTGTTTCCTCTCTACATCCTATCCAATACCAAAGTTCTCTTGTGAGAGAAGAAATGTGGTCACAGGGAGGTCTTCTTTCCTCGCTTTCTAATCTCTCTACTTTCTGTGAGTAGGAAGCTTCCGTTATGAACAATGTTCTCAACTTCACTGAATGGTTTCTCTTTTAATTTTACCGCAGCGAGTGTTCTCTCTTGGCCACTGAGGCCAGGAGGAGTCTGGGAAACCATCATTCACGTGCCAACATCACGCGACCCCGCCCACTTCACTGTAGTGTTGGACGCTGTTGAGGCCCCATCTTAAGCACTGTCGTTTCTCACAGGCTTTGTTTCTCTCAGGTTTGGCTCCTTTTTTCTCTCCTCTCCCCACTCCCTCGGTTTAATGTCTATGGATGCCCTTTTGTTGGCGTTGTAAATGTTGTTTGCTAAAACTCTATTATTGGTCATCTTCTCTTTTTTTTTTCTATATGTTTTCCATTGTAAATTCCTCAGTTTTCACTAAAATTTACATGCAAATATTCCCCAAGCCCAAGGATATGTCTTCCATTTGATTTCCCAAATTTCAGACCTGATTTTCTATGCACTGTGTATAACTGAATATTTGACAGTTCTCTCTAGCTAGTGTTCAAATATCAACATCCACCGGTATTCCACCAAAAGTTACTTCTATATTAAGCTTGGGTTTGTATAATGACTTTCACACTTTTGTCCTATGTTTAAAATTACCTAAATGTCCTGAGTCTCAGTTTCTCAATTTATAAAATGAAATATACTGCTTACTAGGATTCTAGTAATGTTGTAACAAAAAGAAAATTTAGTATTTATTGCATATGGCTTATTTCCTACATGTCAATAGACCTTATATTTTAAAAGAATTGTTATTTATGGGAAGAGTGTGAAAGTAGTTATTGCTATTGCAACTAGGATCCTGGGATTTGAAACTCACTTCCTTTTTAATTTCGTCCTCACTGAAGCATAGAACATTAGTGTCTATGCCAGATATTGCTTTCCTGGGACAGAGAAAAGCTATTTTTCCTAGTCTCAGAATCTTGAATGGCTTTAGTCTCTGTCTTCTCCATGAAAATCCTTAAGCCTATGGGAGAATGCATGTTGTATCAGATTCACAATCCTTAGTTAATACACTTGGATTTTTAGTTTTCATAATTAATATTTAAATAATTATGCCAAATTTAAAACATTTATGAAGACTACTACTCTCTAATCATAGTCCATCACTTGATGGAATTTAAGAGAAACATGATTTTGTTTCAGAATGTGGTGTTAAATATATCCAATTCACCTAATAGACAGAACAGGGACCTTATGTGAACTTAAGAAAGAGTCGATCATAAATGAAAATCAATACTATTATTATTTGTCTTTAAATATGAATCCCTCTACTAGTTGATCCCAGAGTATCATGAAACAATTCGAATTTCTTAGCATTTTGTGGAACCTTATCACTTGGTGGGTTTAGTAGCAGCAAGTTCAGCAGACTCACAAAGCAGTGGAACTTTAATCTTTTTATTTTATCTTAAACTTTGAGAATTTTGTACAATGTGTTTTGATCATATTCTTATCACCTTCCTCTTATCCACCCCTACCTTACCACTCTCTCAACTTCTTGTCTTCTATCATTATTTTTGTTTTAGTGAAAGCTTGTTATGTCTAGTTTGTGTTTCCCAAATGCTCTTGGGTATGGATTCATCTCTTAGAGTCTGGTCCATCTACCAGGAATCTCCCACGTAAAGAAAAACTGACTCTCCCTATTTTACTTTGTGTACAGCTTTGCATTATGTGCCAAATTCAGTCCATCTTACCAGGTGAAATCATCCCAGGAAAAGAACCCTCCTTGAATGTAACTGTGTAAAGACAAGTAAGATATTAAACATTATTCAAAGGATTAACAGCCCATGTGAAGCCAGTCTATCAACCCTCTGTGTGTCTACAGACTTTGAATTACAACCTCTCCATACTGTGTTAAAGGATCTTTGAGGAGCGAAGCTTTTCAAAATATAGGAAGGAAACAAATTCATTAGCTATATATCCAATTGTGTAATAAAACGTCATTTATTTCAGTTTATTTTTGCAGTATAACTGGCTTCCCCAAGTATTCTTAAGGTCTAATAATTTAACAGTTTTGGAGAAGTGTTCCTATTTAGAGTTAAGGGTATTGTTTTTCTCTAGCTGAGGATCTGTTGGCCATTGATAGCTGCTGGGAGAGGAAGAGTCAGTTTTCTTTAAGGGTGTGATACCTGGTATTTTAAGTAGGTTCCAAAGGATGGACCCACACCCAGGAACATTTGGGGAACACAAATTAGACTCAATAGGCCTCTAAAAAGAGAAAACAGTAATAGAGGACATGAATCTAAGGAGTGGGGAGGAAGTAGTGCAGGGGTGGATTATGAGGAGGTGCACCAAATGTGATCAGATATATTATATGAAATTGTCAGTCAATAAAAATATTGAAAAAAAATTCTTTGTACCAGAAGAATTAAAACCAATGAAAAATAATCAATATGCCAATAGAAAAGCAAACATATATAGTGTTCTAACAGAAAGATTTGTTCTTATTTATTTCATAGCCTGGTGATTTCTAAAGCATGTTTTTATTTTGTCTAAAGAGATGACAATATCATGTTTTAAAACAGGTGGTTTGCTAGTCAAGGTTAACTTTTGCAGCTTTTTAGAGGTACAGTTACTAAAGTCCCTCTCATTTATAGAGGAATGATTTAAGTTTTCATAAAGTGCTGTCGGTGGTGTAGAAACATATCTAATGAGCAGTTTTAAAAATAATTTCAAAATGGTACATATGATGCATCGCCTTTTTAAATGAATATTGTTCTCATTATTTTTTGCCCTGCATTTTCCTTAACAATTTCTAATTCAATGCCTAATGATACTATGGCATGCTTTAGAAAGATGTCTCAGTAGACGTTTCTAAAATAAAAAGAAGTCATTCCAAGCAAAATTAGAGTCCAAAAATGAAATCATAGGGTATGAAATACCAGCCAATCTTGTAGCCTGTATTCCTAGAACAATGGCTTTATTTAAAAATGTAAGATTATGAAGGGCTAGAGAGATGGTTCCATGGTTAAGATCACTTATTGCTCTTGCAGAGGACCCAGGTTCAGTTCCCAGCATCCCCATGGTGGCTAACACCTGCCCATGACTCCAATTCCAGGGAATCTGACACCCTCTTCTGGCCTCCATGCATACCTGGCAGGTAAATACACAGTGCACTTACCTATCCATGCAGGCAAAACATTCATATACATAGGATAAAAATAAATAAAAATATTATAAAATTTAAGATTGTGACACTGGGTACTTTTGTTATGTCTTCTGTGTTGTTTATTACTGTTGGTTCTGGTCTTGGATTTATCTTATCTAAAAGGCATAAAAGGAAGTCCAAATACAGTACCGGCCATCTTTTTCTTCTTTGTTCAGTGTACATCACTAACAAAACCAATCTATCTTATGCAGTGACCCTGATATCTAACATTCAATAAGTGCCTGGTGGGTCCATGCACAGTGTTTGGTTTGTATTATGTCAATAAACTTTCAATGACTCTGTTGTAGTAGATATTGTATTTTATTCTAGAGAGGAAATTAAAGCTCAGAGAGATGATGTCAACAGCCTGAGACCAAATAGCAAATAGCAGAGCTAGAATTTGAATGCAGTTAGTATGGATTCAGATCAAACATTTGCATTCACTGAACCACTGTCTGTGATATATTGACAACTTTGAACATAAAACATGGCAAATATATAGCCTTTCCTCCCTGCCTGGATTTCAATCATTTTTTACCTTTGATGCTATGAAACCTTTGTTCTTCTAGGCTCCTACTCTTCCCATTTCTCTTCTACACAAATAAGAACCATCTTCGGGGACCAGAGACAGATGTTCCAAAATACAATGGGGTAATTTCCTTCTGACGTGTCACTGACCAATATTTTTCATTACTACAGGATCCTATATCTGGAATTGTGACACTTTCATAAAAGAGAAAAGTTCCCTTGTTGTATTCATGGATCTTTGTTCTCTTTTTCTCTGTCAGAGATTTGCTTTCTAGGTCTTTTGGCTTCAGCTTCTACTAGCACACCAGTCAAGATGAACAAAATGTTTAGTGTTTTGAGATAATCGTGGAGTGTACTAATAACGATCTAAAGACGATAGGTCTTCTTCCTCCTATGTTTCAGCCTTGAAAAGGTTAAAATTGCATGCCTTATTAAGGTGGGTTCGCTGAGAAAACTTTAGGCCTCTTCCTGTTGGGGTCCACATGAATAGAGGTGCCAGAGAATAGCAGACAGCAGGTCCAACTTGTTCAGATAATGGCTTTACATAGAGACTTCTATCAGTATCTCCATTTATAGAGTGGTCTAATATATAGAAACCTCTTCCTCACTGCAGTTTGATAACAGTCTAATTATAAGATAAAGCAATAAGACAGGGGCGTAAGTTTAATGTTTACCATGAATACAACCATGTACTAGGAAATAAAGGTAATACCTTTAAGAACACTATCCTTCAGTAATGAAAGTCAAAATTAAACAAACATCAGTTAGTTTCATATGACACTGTCTGTAATCCTAACCCACACCTTCAGATTCCCACAGGGAAGTTTTACTTAGAAGGACAAAGGAAATATAAAGTGGATAAATTATCTATAAGCAGTTTTCTTTCAAACTACCAAGTGTGTTCTTATCTATAGTAGAAGGACCCAGTTCAAGGTAAAAGGTGAGAAGTCACAGGGCACATGGACCGAGCTCATGCCTTGGAGAAGACACACACTTATATTCAACACTCACTTTGTTAAAATGGAGGAAGATTAAATCAAAAGATGAACCAAATAAAAGATGCACATATCAGCAATAGAAAGATAATGTTATCATGCACATGGTAAATGGCAAGTGCAATAGCCACTTAAGAAGTGAAAAATGAGAGTTTTCTTTGATTCAGAGTCCTTTCTCTAGATACAGATAAAAGGTCAGTAAATGTACTGTATTCCTACCACCTATTCCCAGGTTTTATAAGTGTTTTCAGAAATTGTGCAATCTGTCCCAGACATCTCAGGGTAGGGACATATTAAATGAGTCTTCAGATGCTTCGGTTAAATATTTGAAAGATACTAGTTTTATGATTTGTCTTAAACTGCTCAATAGAGCACGCACAAGGGCTAAGCACACGCGTGCGCACGCACACACACACACACACACTCATATATGTCTGTTTCTTTTGTCAATTGCTTATGATCCCAAAAAGAGCTATAGAAAATTGAAGAATAAGAGGACAGACCTCTTCTTTTGTTGTAGGAGAAAGATAAAAAAAAAAGTTAAGAGGAGAATCAGAGCTGAAAGTTGAGATTTGGCAGACAGCGTGATATGATCTGATTTTCAATCAGTTTCCAAATGGAGAATTTAAACACTTCCACCTGACATCAAATAGAAATGACCCCTTGGTCATGCGGTCAGCATTCTTGAGCTCAGGATGTCTTGCAGTAAAAGATATTTTTTGCGTTATTTTACCTTTCTCTCCCTCCATGAAGCTGCCAGATTCCTGCTACTGCTTTCAGTTAAAGCCAAAATAGCTTGATGAGACAGGGCCACGTAGTACAAGGAGTGTTAGGATAAGATAGAATATTTTTGAATACAAATATCAACATTTCTCCTCCCCGAATTATGGAGAAAAATACATCTCAGTTCTTGTGTGTTCATTGACAACTCTTTGCAGGAGACAGGTTTGACCTCTCTGGATGTTCCATGAAGGCTCTTTTCATACAGTGTGTCTTGGACACCTTTTGTGGCTCATGATAAAAGTTCAATTAAGTTTTAGTTGAGATATTCTGAACCCAATAATAAGGATTAATTATAAAAATGTGTACGGGATTTGAGTCCTACACAACATCCTTGTTCCCTGTGTTATAGTTGGATATTTTTTGTTTCAGTAGTCTATGTGGAATATATTTTCTTGAATAAAAGGAATGTGATATTTAAAGGAATAGACAAAATGTGTCATGCTTTTTATTTTTTTTTATTCATAAAACTCAGTAGGTAGGGATTCAATAAGTTTCATCTTTCCTGAGATGATTTGGTGAAGGAAAGTAGATCTTCTTTAAGGGAACAACCTTCAACAGGCTGGCTGAGTTCCAGTGGATGAACTCACACTGAGGGACTGAAGGACGTTTGGGTTTGCACGCTTAACTCTATAGACTTTAGCATATATGACAGAATGCATGAAATCCTGTGGGTGTGTGCAGATAGGGAAGGGATCTAAATATGATTGAGATCTGTTGTATGTGCCAAGTGTGGTGGTGCATACCTCTAATCCCAGAATTTGGGAGGCAGAGGCAGGCAGATCTCTGTGAGATGGAGGCTAGCCTCATCTACATAGTGAGTTCCAGGTTGGCGGGAGACCCGGAGATCCTGTTAAAAGATATATTTTATAAAATCCACTAAACCTTAGCGCTCAATGGTCTATCCCTCCAGACATAGTGAAACAAAGGGTAGAGAGAATATTAATGCATCTTTCTATTCTCATCAACGAAGCTCCCTCGTGTGCAGAGGACAATGATCTCAGGGACCCTTTAGGAAGAGGAGGCAAAAAGGTTGTAAGATCGAGGGGAGGTGGTGCATGACCATATGGAAGCAGATGAAGCTTCTGGGACCTTGCTCATATGAACTTACAACAGTGGTGACAGCAAGCACAGGTTCATGCAAACTCAAGTAGACAAAAACCTAGCATAGAACTGTGGAACTGCGCAATGGGCCCCAACCCTAGTGGAAGAACCACCAGGCAGCTGATTTCTACTAGCTGAGGAAGAGATGATCTTCTTTGAGGGAGTGACTCTAGATAGGCTGACTAGAATGAGTAGATAACTTGCACGGAGAGACATCAAGGAATACTAACTTGACTTGATAGGCCTTAATATAAATGACAGAATGCATGAACTCCAGGGGGGTTCTGATGGAGAAGGGGTAGAAAGACGATTAGGATGTTGTGTATGACACAAGGAAAGAAATATTAAAAATGTATATTGGAAAAAGATTAAGTCAGAAAGCCTAGAATATTGTCATATATGTGTTTGAAGTCTGGAATGATACAGCTGTTTTGCTAGAAATAGCTCATTTGTACATTTGTCTATAAGCTACTTCAGTATACAAGATGCCTTTTTATAATTCTTATTGAAATTTCCGAATTTTGTACAATATATTTTGATTGTATTCAGACCCCTCTCTGCACCCCTCTTATAATATTCCCAGCTGACTTCACACTCTGTTGTATATATGAAGGCCTATTGAGTCAAGATTGTGTCCTACTTTTCTCATCTTTTTCTCTGAAAAGAAAATTTTAGGCAGATCTAACACTGTGTAAGGAATACAGGAATTAACCTCACTCACCCAACACACTCATCTTTTGGGGATAAAATGGTGTGTAAGGATAATAATCACTTCTGTTTATAAGGTCATTTATTCAATTTTAAAAATTTATTTTGTATGCATGAATGTTTTCCCTTCATGTATGTAAGTATCCCACATGTATGAAATGCTCACAGTGGGCAGAAGAAGGTATTGGATTCCTGGAACAGGAGTTATGGGCAGTTATTAGCCAACGCATAGGTGCTTGAAACACAACCTGGGTTCTCTGTAAGAGCAGCCAGTACAGTTAACCCTGCGCTATCTATCTAAGCCCCTATAAATTCTTTCTTAATTGAAATATTTTTGTATAAGAGCTCTTTGCCTAGAAAACTCTTTTTTTTTTCTCTTTCATTCAACAAGCCATATATTATAGTGAATAAAAACCCATGTTTTAGAATTGTTGGAGTTGAAATTTAGTCTATATACCTCTGTGAGCAAGAGGAAATGACTTCACTTGTCTGAGCCTCATTGTTCTTATTCTAGAGAAACCATATCTACTCCATATAACTGGGGAGATGAGACGGCACACAGCATCCCTCTTCAGAGTGATAAGGATAATGTCAATTTTGGCATTGATTTCATAAGTAAGCACTTATTTTGTTTTAAATATGTTAGGCAGCAAACGTCACTCTTGAGCATAACTGGAAAGTGTAGCTGGGACACAGTGATTTGGTCAAAATCACAAGATTAATTGACATATAATAGGGATTTAACCTTCCAGGTCTTTTGGCTCCAACCTTCCCTGACGCACATTTCAAGATAAACAAAGTGCTCGACATTTCGATACTATAATTATGGAGCATGTTAATAATGATCTATAGAAGATGGGACTTCGTTTTCTCTGCTGAGATTCATGTTTCAGTGTTAAGGAGGTTAACATTGTGTGTACTAGTGCAGGTGTTAATGATAGCACTGGCTTGTAGAGGTGGGAGAGCTTTAGGCCTCTTCCTGATGGGGCCCGTATGAATGGAGGAGTCAGAGAATAGGAGGCAACAGGCCTAGAGAATGGATTCATGCAGAACCTCCCATCTGTAAAGGGCAAATCAGTGTCTTCATTTACAAAGGTTTAAACTAAAACATATTGTGGCTAAGTAACGTATTGAAAAACCACAAAGCTAGTAAGGGTTAGAGGTCTTGTCAACACCACGAAGAGTCTCTCTGTTCTATTTTTGAGCAGTGTATTATGTTTTGAATGTACAGATATGTTTTAAATTATGTATCTGCTACTTGGAAATTTCTCTGTTTCATATAAATGAAATAGAGGTACTCAAATGTTAGGTCTCTCAGCTATGAAGCAGTGTGGCAGAATAGAAATGAGGAAGCCAGATATTCAAGTTCAATGTTTCTGCCTTTTGTCAAGAGTTAGAATACTTTAATACAAATCAGTGACTGATCACCAGTATTCAGTCTATTATAACAATTGTGAATCCATGTGGTTTTCAGGTTTCGATTACATTAACTAACACATTTTTAGAGCCTGATAACATCTACTATAATGCTGCATATATACATATCTACATATATATGTATATCTAATAACTATTGTGCTTTTTTAATGAAATAGTTTTAGAAATAATCTGTTATCTAATATCCAGGGTATGAACTATTAACAAAGATATCTGTGTTGCATGGTCTGATTGCATTTCTAATAACCTTGCAATATACTTGAACACCAAGAACCAGGAGGAAAATAATAACCAGGGAAAAAATATCCTCATGCCTGTAACTAACTAGAAACTCTAGTCTGAGTTTTATCCTACTTGCAGGTAGGCTGGACACTAAGCTTGAAATAAGCTTCCCATACTTTGTTTTTCACTCATATAAATGGAGAAAATGTCAGATCTGTATTAGAGGGTTCCCCTCTTAAACGCCTCTACATACCTTTTATAGAGGTCCCTTACATTTCAGTTCAGTCCTTTCTCTAGATCACACATACACAGACACACAAAGACACAAGTGCGCACATGCGAAGAAGTCAAATGCAAAATGGCAATAGTTAGTCAACAGGAAAGAGCTCAGAAATCACGAGGCCAAATCTCTCCTAGAAACCATTTGATCTTTTAGGCAGGATACAGTTTTGAAGTTCAAGGGCAGAATCCTTGTGTTAAAAGGTAAATATTTTCAGAGTTAAAAACAACACAATTTCTTGTGATTTTTAAGTGTTCTGCAAAGCTGTAATAGTCGTGAAAAGGAAGCAAAGGACGCTTTTTTTAAATTCCTCGTTTCTTGTGTTGTTTTTCTTTGTTCGTAAGGTAGAGTTACAGTTGAAGTTAAGACTATGCCCCTTTTGAGGTGTCCTCTCAAAAGGTAGGCTTTATTTCTAGGGAGCAGTTGCCTTGACATGGGGACAACAGACATTGCAAAGTGCAGCCTAAACTGGCCAGCTCAGGACTGGGGTTCGGAACTGCCAGTTCTGCAGAAGAAAGGTAGAAATATGACTGGAGCAGAGGTGAAGTCAGAGATGGATCAAAACTTGGCCTTCTGACAAATCCTGCTGCTCTGACAGTCAGGGTGAAGTTCCTGGGCGGTAGGACATTGTGATTTCTTGCCCCAAGAGTGCAATGGAGGCTAAAAGTCTGGGAACAGAAGCTGAAACTCAGACATAGTTTTTAAAAAGAAAACTCTAAGGACAAAGATGACTATTTGATATTCTCTCTCTCTCTCTCTCTCTCTCTCTCTCTCTCTCTCTCTCAAAATTACTTCTAAGGTAATTACTTGATTCTTTGGCCAAAAGGGAAATAGATGGCTTAAACAAGAAAAAAGGGCAAAAAACCCCCAGAAGAATAAAATATATAGAGATGAAAGTATCAGGTGGAATGGGAGATGGAAGTCAGAAATAAAATTTACCTCTAAAAATTGCTGTGCAATTAAATTATGAAAAATATATACTAACCCAAATAGAAGTATGCAGTATGATTTTGATCATAAAGTATACACATATGTCCACATGTTTCTTGGCATGCATAGACAAAATTCTATGCAGGGTAGAAGGATAGGAGATAACTCTGAGGGAAAGATATTTGTCCTTTTAATAGTTAAAATTTCTATTTGAATTTTTTAAATGTTTAAATGCCAAATTTTCAGTATAGCAAAAGTTTCTAAATCTGACGTAGGACACAAGGACACACTTAAAAAGAAAGCTCTTTTAAGTATACTTGAGAAATAATACTTTCATCTTCTCTGGGGTGTGAACTCAAAGAGGACCAAGACTCTGAAATCTGCAAACTTCCTGTGTTTGCTCTTAGACTGGCACGTATAGAATCTGGCATTTTTGGTTGTTCCTGCTGAATGAATCAAGATGGAGAAATGTAAGAAGGCAGTTGAATCACAAGGTGGCTTAGCACACTGCTCTCCTTAGTCTCTTTCTCAGGGTTCTACTGTGTTCTTGTAGACTCTACTTGGGCAAGTAATGAAGACAAAAGCTATGCTAGACAGACATGATTCATCTGATTACTCACTGATAGTACCTTGATTGACATGTACAGCAGCTGGAGGTGAAAGAAAAGACCAGAGGCTTTTCTGATTAGTCAGAATTACACTCTAGTGAGCAAAACAGATGACATTAGCTAACATCAGGCTTATTAACCAACAGGATAAGTCACAGATATTACCCAAATATATCCCATAAATAGAATTGAGAAGGAAGAGGTATAGAATATGATGCCTTTAATACCATGAAATTATTAATTAATAAGAATAATTGAGCATTAAGTGATGAATTGAGGGTAATTTGTCCATGAAAACCTAGAGCTAATTTGCCGCAAGTGTGTACTAGATGCTTCACATGAGCTGGGCGTTAGCGTGTGTGTGTTTTCTGTATGTTTGCTTTAATTTGACCATAGATGCATTTGAGGGCAAGTTATCAAATGCATTACAGCACAATAATTCAAAGTTAAATAGAATTTTTATCTGCATATCTAGCTGTGTTGAGCAAACAGGGCATTGAATTTCTACTGTTTCTTGGAGCCTAGGCTGGGGCAGGCTTTCTACAAGTTCCCGGAACAATTCCTCAACTCTTATTAATAATTTGTTATGTGAGAATCTGCATTTCTATCTTGTTACTCCTATCTAGTGATGTGCACATGTAGTTGTGTATATGTGTGTGCATGTGTTTATGTATATGTGTGTTTGTGTGTATGTGTATATGCGTTTGTGGTATGTGTGTATGTGTTTGTGTGTGTGTGTGTGTGTGTGTGTGTGTCTGATATCTGTATGTTGCATTTTAGGAACAATAAAAGAGAGAAGAAAGATGGCAAAAGTTCTACTGGGGGAATACATGGGGAGTTATGGAACAGCGATATAACATAACACTAAAATGAGTCATTCGTTGGTCTATTTAGTAAGGCCTACTATGCTGAACTCTTTTGAGATATTGCCTTGAGATTTGTGATGACAAGTAGAATATTCTCCCCCTGCCCAGATAAGGAACTGACACACCAGCGCAAATGGCATAAGGTGTCAAGGTTAGTAAGAAGTAGATTTAGGAGTAAAACTTTTGTCTGCTTGATGCTAACATGTATCATGCCTCCAGGGTGTTATCTTTAGATGTTAAGTGTTGGAAAATTCATCCCCCAGTAGCAGTTCTCTTTAGAGTTCTGGGAACTTGAAGCTGTAGGATCTATCTGAGGAAGCAGGTGACTGGGACAGGTCCTTGGGGGGATCTAGTCTCTGTCCCTCTCAGCTTCCTGATTACCATGTGGTGAGTAGTCTTTGTCATTTTCCACCATCTTGATGATCCGCATCACAATAAGCCAGAATCATCAAAACTCGAAGACTCTGGGATGGAATCTCCCTTTAAGTTTTCCTTCAGATATTCTATCACAGTGCTGAAAAAAGCAGCAGATCCACTGAAGGCACCTTGGTGAATCATCAAAGATGACGCTGTCCAAGATGAGAATTTCTTGTGTAGTTTGGTCAGGCTCTATGAACTAGCATAACTTCCTTTATTGTCTAGTCAAACTTCAAGAGCGAGTGGGCTGGTATGATACATCTTTAAATATCCTGATTATTATATAATCCCAACAACCACTGGGAATGGGGAGGTATCTTAGTGTCAACAGTGTATTTCAGCTGTTCCTTCAGTTGTGGTTTTCCTACTCCACGTGGACCACTTGACACAGGGATCCTCCGTCTTCAGTTCAGAGACATTCCAGTGCCAAATTGAATAGGCTCCACATGGATGAAAGTCAAGGTGGTTTTTCAGATCTTTAAGATGGAGTTCAGTGGTAAAAGACAAGTTTAGAAATCTGTTGCCTATAATATTTCTAGACTTGTGATTTGGAAGGAAGTGAAGGAGGAGACTGAGAGGGGCAGCAAGCACTGAGCCAGGGTGGCACAGTAAGTCTTCATATCCAAACTATACGACTAGTTCATATCATATGTGTCCTCTACACACCATTCCTGCCATACCATTGTACCATAATCTTTGATTGTAGTTCACTTTTATTAGACATTAATGGCACTAGATGTGAATGATGTCCTGTGGCTCAAATGGCCTACTCATTAAAGAAACTCTTTCACCCATCTTTCTGCTCATTTTGGAGCTGGGCACCAAGCAACATAACTGGTACATGCCTTTTCTACCTATGCCCGAGATGATGGCAGCATGACAGTGACATATTAAGCCTGTTTCACAGATTCCAGCTGAGGGTCAGAGCAATGAACATTGGCTGAAAAGGTTTCCCTGAGAGTGTTGGCCACAGCAATTCAAACCAAAATATTGAAATGGGGCGTTTGGCCAATATTTACAGCCTTCTTAGCCAAGGAACCTTCACAACACTTATTTCCAGGAGGCTTTTCAGATCAGTACCATCACAATAAAAAAGGGAATTCATTTGAGAAATCAACCCTTGGGCTCAGTAAACAAAAACATAGGCACATCCAGAAGCCTGGCTTGCCTTTGCCAAATTCTCTTCCACCATCAGGCAGACACCCAAAGAAACCCTGTTTTCCAGCCAGTTTGGATGTTATGGAAGAAAGACCCAAGCTTCTTCTGTTTTAACTTCATTCTTCCTCTCATGACAGCCTTTGAGGTCTTTATAGAAAGAGTTTATAGGTTTAGCATCCCTAACACTATTGTATTATAGAGTTCCTAGTTGTTGGAAGCCTGGAATGTAAAATAAATTTCTCATGAAATATTCTGAGTGAGTCAAAATGTCAGTATCACTGCAAAGGTCTGGAGATCCCCAAAATCAAGGACATTTTCCTGGGTGTCAGTATGACTCTTGAACTAGGATTAGTTAAAGCACATCAGTGTCTACTGCGTTCTCTTCTTTACTTTCTTTACTTTTCACTTCTTCATTGCCGACAGTTGGGCTTTTTAAACTCATATGCAACCTGTAAGTTTATAAGATGGATTGCTTGGGTTGAAACTTATCAAGAAATGGTATTTGAAGAGCTGATTATTATGTTTTCGGAAGTTCTGGCAGCTGATTGGTAGCCATGATAATAGTATTTACAACATAAAATTGTCAAACACAATAATGTATTTGAAAGTTTTATCAGTTTTCGAGCCTATGGCTAGAAAGTGTTCATATGTTCAAGACCTCTAACTTGGTTAAAATACTACCTTCTTTTGAAGCCTCCCATCCCCCACCCCCATCTAATCCGTCTGTCTCCTCTACACTCACAGTACCACTCTGTTTTGAAGATTCCTTATGAGGTAAATTACACTGAGCTACAGAACATGAACTTTTACCCATATCCACATAGTTTGTTTTCTTTCTGAAGTCATAGTTTGTTGGTTGATTATTTGAGGCTTTTAAATTTTATGTTTTTGAGACTGAATTTCACATCGTAGCCCAGATTGTCTAGGAACTCACTATGCATCATAAGTTGGCCTTTAATTCATGGAAATCCTCCTGCTTCAGTCTCTCACGTGCTGTATGGACTATTACAGGCATGAAGAGCCATGCTTAACTTCTTCTTAATGTTTTAAATAAATCATTTAAAGTACTTAGCATGATACTTTGAAGTTTTGACTTTCAGAAATTACTTTGCAAATTAAGTCAATAAAACATTAGCCCTCCAGTGATTCAAGATTCCATTTATACTCAGTCTTACCACTGATGTCATAAAAACCTTGGTTGACATTTTACCAGTGGAAACCCAGGTGTGTTGGTACGATATGTCCTCCTAGAATGGTGGGAATGTGTGTGCACCATTCTGTGCTTTAGCCTCTACCAAAATTATATCCTTTCTCGTCCCAAGATTTATCTCTTAAATTAATTTCATTTCTTTAGTTATAAAATTGTTCTCACTAGGGAAAAGACAGGCAGTAATATTTTGTGTTCTTAAACTAATGGATTACTTCCACTGGATATAATTCCAGTGGGTTATGTATTAATGGATGCAGATTACAAGGATATATCTATTTTTAGTGGACAGGATCTCACTGTGGAGATAAGGCTCATCTGGAACTATAAATCTTCCTGTGATGCCTCCTAAATCCTGAAATTCTAGGCATGTGGCATCACTTCCAGCTCCTGAATGAAAGATTATTAAGCTGTTATTTTCAAATATGAAGATAGGGTACTTTTGAGTAGCTTTTAAAAACCTGAGGAAACTTCAAAGAAGAGCAAATAAAAAAATTTAGTCATTTCTTTACTCAAATACTTCATAAGCATGGTTTGGATTAGCTGTATGCTCTACATTTCATTGTAGGTATGGGAATATACAGATAAGTAGAAATCACATCTATTAGGAGTTAAATGGGGCAAAATGTTTTTAGGAAGAGATTTCCTTGAGATTGTAGGGGGTGTAAAAGCCAAATAGAATGATAAATTAAAGGGCCAATAGAAAACAGTTTTACAAAGTGAAATGTGTTATGTCTGATAGAGATATATATGAAAGTCTTTGTTATGGTTTGAATAGGAAATGTCCCCCGCTCCGAGGCTCATGTATTGAAGATGTGGTCCCCAGCTGGTGGCACTTTTGGTGAAGTTTTGGAAGTTTCAGGAGTTGGGCGTAGCTGGGGGAAGCAGGCTACTAGAGGTGTTCCCTCTGGGGCTGCATCTCATCCTAGGCTTCTGTGTTTCTCTCAGGTTTCTGGTCCCCCCTAAGGTGGGTAGTCTCTGCCACATGCTCCCACCACTATGATTTTCTACCTCATCACAGCTCCAGCATCAGAATCATAGTCCTTGACTAAGGACAATGGATTGAAGTCTCCGAAACTAGGCGTTAAAAATAAATGATTCATCTCCTTGCACTGTTTTCTCTGCCTTTTAGTCAGGGCTATGAAAGACTTACTAACATAGTTCAAAAAGA
Organism: Eospalax fontanierii; assembly: GCA_035773235.1. Lineage (NCBI taxonomy): Eukaryota > Metazoa > Chordata > Mammalia > Rodentia > Spalacidae > Eospalax > Eospalax fontanierii. Next base: position 17,737,733 of record CM069552.1, read on the forward strand.
AGAAAAGGAGAGGAGGAGAGAGAGGAAGAAGGAGGTGGAGGGGGAGAGAACACATGTGAGATTGACTAAATCTGTCTTCCTGCATAGGGTTAGACTTCCAAAGGCACACACACACATACACACACACACACACACACACACACACACACACTGGCTATTTATAAGTAGTGGAACCATTAGTGCAAAGAGCTTAGCAACATGGTTAGTAATTAGGAAGCTGCAGTGAAGAAACCTATTTGCCTGATGTCTTCACCTTCTTTTCTTCCATGACTCCTGGCTTGCCCACTTGTGCAATGGAGATAGGTACAGAAAAATCTCTCCTGACACTGGTACAAAATAAATCACTGAAAACCATTCTGCACTTGCCTAGAGACTTTCAAGAGGGTATCTCAAAGTGAATCTGGGCTGCTGTGTACCACAAAGAGGACCAGCATTTCTCTTTGGCTTTAAAGGATGTCCCATTGTGAGAATGAACTTTAGGTTTTATCTCTCCCTTTGAAATAGAATACATCAAAGTGAGACATCTGAAGGCAAAGACACAATGATCCCCAATCCAAAGCCAAGTTCAAAAACACAGAGATGAGTTGTGTTATTATGAAATTGTATTTGCTGGCTGAGATGGGGGACAAAGAAAGATTAAGTTGCAAACATAAAACAGACCTTGAAATTCCTATTAGTCTCGGGCCCCAGGGCACATGCTTTTTCAGCAGGACATATTTTTTAGAAGTAGAGGAGCAATAGCACGTGTAACACATGGGGCTTTCCTTTGCTCTCAGTCTGAAATGTACAGAGTTATTAAAGTGAAATTTATTAATGATTAGATGATGGATGAGGAAAACCAGTTTTGGAAAGTTGTTATTGGAAATGTTTCCTTTGGGGGTCCAAGTTCAAGCTATGTGGGCTGCATCAAATGTTAGCTATTATAACTGTAGCAATGGCTTTCACATGCCAACCTTCTAAAGTGTACTTCCAAGTAAGGTAAGTCTATCTAATTGTAACTGCTCTTAAAACCTTAAATTTAAATTAAATTATATATATATCAATCATGTTAAGAGACGAATGCTTTCTAGCTCTGCTGGATCTTAGTATAAAGAAACACATTTCAAATCCTTCCATTAAAAAATTCCTTGTCATAAATTACTCCTTTGTCTGACTTTCGCCCTGTTAATACAGGAGTAGTTCGTATAGTCATTTCACATTCAACACCTATTATAGAATATCTACCATGGAACAGGTAAATTTTTGATTCCTGGATCATACCATCTTCAGTCAGTTTAATTTAGATTCCCCCAAGCTAGACTCCAAGATGAGAATCTTAGTGAAAGGAACTGGCTTGAATAAGGCAGAAACTAGGAGCAGGAAGTACGTGGCCATGTAGGAAGCAAAGGCAATCAGCAAGACATGGATACCTTATCACCTATCACCCTGGATAACTGGAGATATTGTTACTGTTAAGGCCGTGAGCTCAGCTCTCTGGAGTTTATTTGTTTTCTTGGCCATTTAACTCCTAATGTGGAGGACTATTTTGAACACCAATCTAAGCCCAGCTAATTACTGAGAACTGACACCTAACTCTCCTTTATTGATGTCTACCATTGTTGCTACTCCAACTTCATGATAGTTGAGTGAATAACATTTTCACGGGGTTCTCCTGGTAGACTTCCTCTAAAAGGCAGGATTATAGTATCATATCAATGAAGAGAATCCCCAGCTCCCATATTATATATCTTCAGTGATTCAGTTTGCTCTTAGAAATGTTTCATTCGAACACATTAAGCCCTTCTCTGTTGTTCCTGGGAAACACAGTGTTTCTCGTGTTATTTTGAGAATGAAAAGCATCCTTTCAGAGGAGTCTGCCTAAGCATGAATGAGAGGATCTAAGGAAGTTCCCTTCTGGTATCATTTTAGAGCTTATTATAGGATTTGTGTAACAGTGAGGCTGATGGAAGAATCAGCAGAGAAAGCGATTTCTTCCCCTTTTGTCCAGTCTAAATGCAAATTTGAACTTTCATGGCCGATTGTTTGCCTGTTAGTGTCTGTGTTCTGTCACCCTGAAGATGGCTTTAAATTTCATAAATTAGGCTGAGTGGGTGGCTTAAGGAGGAGGTCATTCCATTACCTAGCTCCATTTCAGAAGCAATATGCAGAGAACTGAAAACTCACAGGAGCTTCATGTATGTGAGGGATGATGGTCTGGAGAGGAGGATGTCAAGGGCTACCAGCTGGTCAGGAATAGCCTCCTGCATGCCTCCCTAAAGACAGAAAAATATAATGAAAGAAGAAAGGGTAAGAGTGCACTGTGGTCTAATTAGCATTTGCTTCTTGTAGCCCTGGAAATGTCAGTCACCAGTTGGTAGCAAAATAAAGATGTAATGTTAGTGATAATGAAATAAATTGTGGCCATTTGCATTGGAATGCCATGATAATGATCTGAAATTACCATTGTATATATTCCCCTTGACAGTTCAAAATTGGACTCCAAGCTAATAGTGTTTTGGATGAACTTTAGACCAATGGAATTGCTTTGAGTGAGTACACTCCTTTTTGGCAAGCCATGTGGTTTTCAGAAAGTTAATTTATCTCTGCTTTGTTCAAGCTGTTTGGTAATTGATGAAAATACCATAAAAGTTTTAATGAATAATCCAGGGACTATTTAACTTATTTACTAGGTAAAAGTAAAATGCTTTTGATTGCACTCCTTAGTCTGGCTCTCCAAATGAAGCTGATTCAAAATAAACATATATTTTTTCTTTTTTTTTTTTGTATTGTACAAAACATTGCAAATATTTTCAGAAAGTCTGGATGAAGGAGTTGTATTTTTCCCCATTAGCTTCGATTTATGGTTCTATTGTAAGCCTTAGACATTGCTTGGGGAGAACTTATGTCTACGTGCATGAGGACTGGAGGCTCTGTTACTGTGGGATGATGATGCAGCCTACAGAATCAGCACATATCTTCACAGCATCTGTTGTGTGAATAACTCCACAACATTCCATTATTGTGAAGCAGTTAAAATAGAGACACTTTTCCCCCCTTTCCTTCTGGTCTCCTGGAATCTAATTACACCATCATGTCCTTTCATAAGTAGAATCTTATTATGGGATAAATGTATACATACATGAATCTTAGTTTCCCATTCAACTGTATTCCTAGCATGCATTCTAGAGCATCTTTAACAGCTCAGTCACATAAAGAAAGAAGGTCATATTGAAGTTAGGAGAGAAAAATAATGTTCTCAGTCATAGGACTGAGCCCACAGGAGAAGCTCCTGCAGATGTGGGCTGAACTTCTAGTTCCAGTACTCACTAGTTATGTCTTTTGAGGAACATGAATTCCATTCCTCATGCCTCAATTTGTTTGTGTAGAATTATGAGCTGATATCGAGTCTGTTGTGAAGATTAAATGAGCTCACACATGAACCAAGGATCCAGCACCCATTGAAGGATTTTTAGCCTGGAAAGCTCAGCAAAGACAGATCATGGACTCAACCGACGTGGGTTCTGATTCAGCAGGTCTGAGATGGGTCTTGGGATTTTCTACCTCTATTACAGTCTCAGGTAATGCAAGTCCAGGGAGCACACTCTGAAAAATACTAGCCTGAAAGAGAAAAGCTTCTTGAGAGTGTTGTTTTGTGTCTCTAAATTAGAATGAATAGCTATTTTTGCCTAAGTTCCCAAAGGGCCCCACTCATGTTTTATTCACCTGTATGATATCTACTTACCCAAGAAACTAATCCAATCAATGCCTACAGACTGAATCAAATTGAACTGTTGAGTTTTAAAGCTCTAGAAACAGCTTATTCTGTATGACTGCATTGTTGATTAAAGAACAGAAACTGAAGCTCGATTATCCTGATGTGACCCAACTCTGCCACTTACTGTTTATATGTCCTTTGATAGAATTCAAACTCCTTAAGCATCTGTTTTCTCATCTATAAAATGTTACATTTATCTACAGAATCTTAATGAGAAACTGAGATGTAGACTGCTTTCAAACTCGGTCAGAGAATCTTCTTTTGGCAGTCACTGCAGAGACTCATAACTGGTCAAAGTGAGGAGAGTGAGGGACCGTGAGTGCTTAGCTCTAAGTGGGCTATCTTTATCAGCTTTCTTCCTGAAGGCTCACGGAACACTGAGGAAAAGGAGGTGGAAGAATCAAAGTGTTAGAGAATAGAGAGGCACGCTGTGAAATTGCTATCTTCTGGACATGACACACCCATTGCATTCAAGAACTCACAGTTCAGCAGCTGTGGTTACTTGTATAAGACCTGCACAAGATCAAGCCAGTAAAAATTCCAGCCTGGATGGGGGCAAGGGAGCTCACAAGGCCCAACTCTGAATGAGGAGTTATTGGCAGTTGATAGCTGCTAGGGGAGAGAGAATCATTCTTGTTTGGGGGTTTGACCTCTTGAAGGTTGGTCATGCTCTAGTGGATGACCCCTACCTGTGCACATTTGGGCAGTACTAATCAGATATATTTGAAAAAAGAAAAAGAAGACATAAAGTTGGGAGAAGGATGTATTGGTGGAGATCTAAGGAGAGTTAGAAGGGAGAAATGGGGATGTGTATGATTATATGTCATTTGAATTTTTTCACCAAATTCTTTGTGACAACTTCTAAGAAAACTTCAATGACTCATAAGACATGCAAGTTTTAGGTGTTTTTGAGCAGTTGGTTACACAGAGTAACCAACAGTTACACAGTATTCAGAAAGTTAATCATCAGAGTTGAAGATAAAACTTGCTTTATTATAATATTTTGGTAGCTGATCATCATCCATCCATCCTTCCATTCATTTCATTTGAATGAATTCTGGATATCTGCCACACTTTTGATTATAGAGCTAAATAAGTGTAGGTTACTTATTCAAAATAATCAGCAGGTCAGAACCAAAGCACAACGACTGGAGAAATATTGTGTTCATTTCTGCTTATGAGCTGATTCATATCACCTGGTTGAGTCTCTTGAGTAGCCAGGTTTGAGTACTGCTAAACTAGACATTTCCCCTTCCTTACCTGCTACTGAGCCTGTTTCTACAGCCACAGCTGCCATGTACGGGTTCTGTCATGTTCAGGGTAGTGATGTACATAGTGAACACTTGTAAACTGCTCTACCTTACTGGCTTTCATGAGACCTAACCTTCAAGCCACCAGATGAACCAAACTTCAGTCTAACCAAGCATCACTCTACCTGGAGCATATTTTATATTTTGGTTCGGAGAAGAAACAACTTTATTTATGTGTATTATTAGCAATTATTTATTTATCTATTTATTTTATTTATTTTGCAGATACAGTTTTGTATTTGGGATGAAAATGAAGACACTCATGGTTTTCTTTCTTGCTGACAACCTCCTAATTTTTGAGGCATATGGATGTCTCTGTTTTTTTTTGCCAGTTTCCATCTGTGGCTAAATACCACCCTACCTTGACTCTTGTGTGTTTGGGACATGTCAGTGTATCCCTGGGAGTCCAGGGTAAACTCATAGTCAGGTGCACACAAACCCATAAGTGACAGTTTAATTTTATGGTGTGGCTTAAATACTTGCTTTATTAAAACCAAAATATGCTTCAAAAATGCATTCTAGGAGGGTAATTTCCTTGTTGGGGAAAAGGAATTATATGAATCTCAGTAACAATGAATTGCACAGACCTTTCTCTAGAGTTCTATGGCCAGCCAGCAGGGTCCTATCTGTGCCATTTACTGTGGTGTTCTCAGAATCCCTGATGCGTGGATGAGCCTTGCCCTCCATAAGTGCAATAGAGTAATTCAATTTGTTTTCCTTGGATGGAGATATTAAGTTCTGAAAAATAGTAAAATGTGCTTGCCTTGAGCAGTATTTGAGAAAAATAAGAATTTTCTTGTTACTGTCTATTAAGTCTCTCAAGAATCTTAAAAAAGCTTTTGGTTGAAGAACCTTCCCTGAGTTTATTTCATTAGAAGCCTACACAGTATTCAGAAAGTTAATCATCAACATTAGAAGTCACAACTCTACGTTGTTGGCCCTATCTGAATACAACTTGTTGCCACTTGTTGGTAATATTTATTAAGAAAATAAATTGTTTTCTAGTCTTCAAACACAAAATTATAGCTCTCCTTTATTTATAGTCCTTTCAAAGTCAGTCTTACTTTGGTGCTTTTATGTGTTGGGCATTGTGCCTGCTGCCTCATAGGTTATATTTCATTTAATCATATATCTGGACATTTGTGTTAGGAGCAGGAGTTTATGAATGGCATCCAGTTAAGCTCATGAAATATAGGCTAGTCTTGTGCATTGAGTTAGAAGAAAACAGGAGTCCATCCTTAATGCTTGAGTTATAGGTTGGAAAAAGCTCTCATGTCTATTAACCAAATTTACTTAGAGGAAGAGGAAAATGCTTTCTTCTAATATGAGGTACTATTCAGTGATGCAAGGAAAGTTCCTGGGTTGGTTTCCTCCCATTTCCCTTGATTGTAAGGGACTTAAACAGTCATGTGTTCAAGAATGGCAAAGACTCCAGCTATCAGCCTCAAACTCATGTGGTTGGAATGAGCTCAAACTGAAACTAAAAGCAGTGGGCTCAGATCTTATTGAAAAATAAATGTCAACAACAGGTTACAAAGCAAGAGTGGAGAGATGTATTATCTGCACCAGGTCAGGAGAGCATAGGAGTTACTTCCTGAACACTCCCTATCTGAACAAAAGAAGCATCTGCATAGTGTTCAGGCTTGTTGCACTCTTGCACATGCTCAGTTAAGAAGTACAGACCTAAGTATGTTCGATTTAAGGTCATAGTTCCAAAAGAGACTATTGGGGAATGTACTTCGTTCAAAGTCACAGAGCACTCATTCCAAAGTTAACATGCCAGACAGGAGCAGTTTGGGACACGCTCAGATTCCATCATAAAAGACTAAGAAGAGTGCTCTTCAGCATGTGCTGTGTCTCCAAAAGGTTTCAGCTGAAACAAAAGGTATGGACACTGGGAGGTGCTTCAGTACAGAAGTCTCCCCTACTCAGAGTGTCATTGTCACTTAGTGCCTAACAAATTTGCCATGTGCTTGCCACCTATTTCTTACTCTCAATATTTCTGCTACTCCGGCTCCATTATTTGGTTATGTTCATTAGATCTCGGGCTCAGCATACGATAAAGTATTGTAGTCATAGTGTAGTCCCTGTTTCCTCTCTGATGAGCACAGACATGAACACTCTAGTCCCAGTGGAAAGCCCTATGAGTGATGTGAGTGGCGTTAGTGTAGATTCAGGGCAGCTGATTGCTTACAATGTGTTGAATTTTAGAGGAAACACCTTGCTTTGAATGAGAATGTCAGGGTGGAAAGAATCGGGAGCTAAGATGCTGTGTCTTTAAAGTTGAAATGCTTGGGTCTTTGAAAAACACCACTGATGTTAAGAATATTAGAAACTCTGTACTTTGCTTGTTAGCAAATATTGGAAGTCAAAGTATGGAAGGAGTAGCCTGATTTAGATAATAACCTTCTCTGGAGAGTGGTTTGTGGACATACATAACAAAATTGTCCCTGATATTTGTTAGAGTGACAAGGCCAAAAATTTCAAGGCTGTTGTAGTAGGGGTCAAGACCATCATAGCAGCAGCAGAGATTGAACTCAACTTTTTTGAAACAAAAAAGCTGAATGCTGAGGTTAGTGGAGAAGTACTGAGGGACTGTTGGGGTGAGGTTGGTCAATATGACCAAGCACCTGTGTCTATTAACTGTGTTTATTAAAGTCAAACACCTCAGAGATGGGAGATGGGATTTACCTTTGTCCATGATTGCATTTCAGAGGGGTAGCTCAGAGATCCTTAAGAAGGACTTCTCTGTGATGGGAAACTAGCAAGAGGTTGAGAGAAGATTTATATTTCTAAAGTCTGGAGGATATGTAAATGCAGGTTTTCTAAAAGAGATGCTGTACAAAAACAGTGGTCAGGGACTTATTGTTGAGAAGAAACTTCCTGAAGCAGAGTCAGGCTGAGAGTGAGATCAAGGGTTACCTGGTCAGTGTTTCACAACCATGGATCCCTTTCCTCCCTTTCTCCTGGAGTCAAGTATACGAAAAATAGGCTTGAGTTTCCCCTGACCTGTTTCTTGATTCCGATGGTTCACTTATCAATGGTATTGACTTAACTTGTTACTTGATGTCCCTCAGCCTGGATTTCTTTATCTGTACAGTGCAAATCATGCGATGAAATCTACATCATAAGTTTATTTTAGAAATACAGAAATGCGAAGAGTAAAAGTGATAATTATACTCTGTAGAATAGAAAAGAGAGTCATGAATTAGAAAAAATGTAAAACAAATCAATGTACTAAATTTTCCTGTATCTACGTGTTGTTCACATAAGAAAAATGTTCATTGGAGACTGGGGTGGTGGCTCAGTCAGTAAGGTACTTGCCATGTAAGAACAAAGTCTTGAGTTAGATCCTCAGCACTCAGTAAAAGAGCTGATCATGATGGTGAATGCTAATAATCTCAGCAATGGGAGGAAGTAATAGGAAGATCTGTGTTTCTGTGGATAGTTAGCCTAGCCTATTTGGCAAGAGTCAGGCCAATGAGAAATTCTTAACTCAGAAAACAAGGTGGATAGCTCCTGAGGGACAACACCCAGGGTTGACCTCTGACATTCACATGTGAACCTGCAGACATGCAGATCTGCACAACTACGCACATAGTAGTGCACGTGCACACAAGCACAAATGTCTGATGAAAATTTAACCAACTGGAGACATATCACACAAAATTATTCATGGGAAACAGATATATCTCATACAACATTATTTTCCATTTGTAATGGAAACATACCTGTTAATAAAAGCGTATGAACCAGGAAGAAAGGTGATTTCCATCAACTTCCTGATGGTGTTGCCCCTGGGAACACAGGCTAGAATTGAGTGTGGACAGACTCTGAGTTTGCACCCTGCCTGTAACATTAGATTTCTTATGAAGAAGTTCTATCAGATATGACAAGTGCTAATTTTTCATTTTTAGGAAGGATATACCACTTTTCTCATTCTCTTTGAAATTTCAATATTTTTCAAGGGAAATGAGGGAGGAAGGGGAATCCGGAGGTGCCTCTTTCTCCCTCCGTACATCCCTTTCACAGAGAAGTGAGAGGAAATAAATTGGAGATAGATCTATTGAGCAGCCCCGGACCACATTGTGCCCGAGGCACTGGTATACAGAGAAGCGTTCACATAGGCTGTTGGTGAGGCGCTGATTGTTTTGGCTGCTTCTGCTGCCCTTTGATTGAAGCAGCACAGGTTTTAAGGGCTTCAAACCCCAGCTCTGATCTGAAAATGAAGTTAGGTGTTTGAGAAACAGCTGCTGGAAACAGCTCGGCTCCCTCTGGAGCCTCTGGTTGGCTTCAAAGCAGCTGCCGGAGGGAGGGAGGCAGTGAACTATCTTGGGCCTGTGTGTGTTAATAAAACAAAATGGCTTTCCCTAAATAAAGCGTGCCTGGCTTTCCTAGGTTGTAGAATTCAGTTCTGGCTCCACCTTTCTGCCCCTTTTGAGCTTCAGTACACAGAACTTAAAGCATCCCCATTCCTCACTTTTAGGGCCCTGGACTCCTTCATGAGCTCCAGTTCAGCTATGTCTAAACTGTGGGAACTGAAGCAAGTATAGTTGGTTCTTCTATTTGTGGGTTTCCCATCCATGGATTCAGCTACTGTAGATCAAAAATATCTGGAAAAAATGTAATATAGTATAATCACTACATAATATTCAAATTGTGTTAGGTGTTTTAAGCAATTAAAGAGACAATTTAAGTATTTGAAACACTGTATAGAATTTATATGCTAATACTCAGCCATTTTAAAATAAAGGACTTGAGGATTTGGGGATTTTGGAACCAATCTCCCATAGATACCAAGGAACAACTGTAATTAATCTCTTGGAGCCTCAGTTTCTTCGTTCTGTCATTTAACTTCAACCAAAGATCTTGAGAAATTGTAGAATTCAGTGTGAGTAAATATATTCTGCTAATCTCATTCATGTACATGTGCATTTTATAATATTGCTGTATTTACTCATGGAATGATTAGCTGATCCTGGTTCACATGAGACTTTCTAAGTTTTAACACTGAAAGTCCTGTGTCTTTGAAATCCATTCAATCTTGGACCAACCAGGGTGGCTAGTACTGTGGTTTTTGTCCATGTGCTTAAAGCTTGGGCCCAGGGTGGTTCCCAGTGGCACATGTTTAATGCCATTGAGGCTGTGTTTCCAAAGACATTGTGAGACCTTTCCTCTTTTTGTTCTTTCTGGCCATGAGGTAACCATTTTTTTTTCCAATTCACTCAGTATGATATGCTGCCACAAATCCATGACAATGGGGCCAAACTGTCATGGCTCAGAATCACTAAAGCTATGAGCTCAAATAAAGCTTGTGTTTTTATAGTTTATCTCAGGTTTTGTTATAGCAAAAGAAAGTTGACTCACATTGACTACTCTACCTCACATCTGATAGGAAGTCTTTGCCTTTATGAAGTTTATAACTTTCCATTAATTTTGAATTCTATCATCATCTTTGATATGTAAATTACTTTTTATGTTTATCTTATTATTGTTATTAGTCTATAGCCTTTTCTACTAGACTATAAATTCATAGAGAGCAGAGAATACAATATTTTTTACCTTTGTATTTGTCATCAAATTCTATATTTACTAGGTGCTGTGTTCAGATGTGGGTCTAACAAAGGTACATGAGTAAAGACTTGTTTCCCATGGTACCACTATTGAGAGAGTCTATGGGTTTTTAAGATATACGATTGAGTGTCAGATCCTAAAATTGATGGGCGTAGTATGCCGGCAAAAATGATGATGCTTCCTCTCTGTCTCCTTCCTGGCTTGCAAGGTGAAGTTTTTCTTTCCTACTCTGACCATCTGGTAGCTTTTTGAGGAATCCAAATTGATGAGGATACCCAGTCTTGAACATGGTTCTCTAGAATTATGTACTCATCTTTTTTCTTTATGTGACTGATATACACACAAAAAAGATGCAAGTTTTGCACATATGTAAAGAAACACTGAACTTGACTATCTCATCTACCAGGGCTTGAATGTTAAACAGTTATCTGGATATATCACTGAAATACAAATATGGGGCCTTGGTGCCTGAGATTCTGATGTATAAGAACCTAAGTACATGACCCAAGAATCTGCAAACAAACATTCAAGACAGTTTTCATGTTTCAACAATCTTGGAAAAAATACTATTTTAACCTCTTATCCTATGAACAGGGCCTGCTCCAGCTTTCTCAGGGTGGTCCTGATCCACTGAAATTATCAATAGTGCCTTTAATCCTTGAGTGTCCCTGATATAGTCTCTAGTGGACAGATACACAGTCACCTTACTTAAGAACTTATATACTAATGTTTCATGCACTTTTTCAGGTAACAGCTTTCTTGTGAACTACCACTCTAGTCTCTAGGTTCTCTTTTTTTCTCTTAAAATCCCATAGCCTTTCTACTCACCCATGTAACAAGAATATGCAATGTAAAGAAAGAGGAAAGGCAAGTGTTAGCGTGGGAAGTGAGGTGCAGAAAGGGAGAGCAGGGCAGAGAACGAAGTACAGAGAGGGGAAGTTACACTAAAGACCTTTAGAAAAAGCCATATGAAATTCACTACTATAGAAACTTCTTAAATATACACATGCATCATAAAAAGGAAAAGGAGTTACCTTATTATCGGGGGACATTGCCCTTTGTACACATCATAGGCTAAAAGGAAAAAATAAAAATTCAATGCAAGGAATGAACTCTCTTTCTAGAAGCTGTTGATAAGGGGTCTTTTAGGTCCTCAAACAATACTGTATATTGCCCCTGCTCTTGGTAACCCATCAGAACTGGATGGTAAGACTCTATTTCTGAAAACACTGCATACATGAGCCATAGACCAAACAAGGAGAAATCAAGCTGGTGCTGTTTGCAAAGCCTCATCTCTACTGGCTAGTGTTCATAGTGCTGGAAAGTGCTATGTTTGCTACTGGAGGAAAAAACATCATCCATCCCACCCACCTGTGAGTCCTGTGGGCTACAACAACCAGCCTGGCAGATATGCCCACTGGTTTAATAGTGGCATCAATATTACGGAAATGACCAACCACTCCTTTTTATTTTATGTTTTTGTCTTTTTGAGACAGGGCCTCCCTGTAAGTTCAGGTGGCCTGGAATTTGCTATGTAGACCAGGCTGGCTTTGATCTTACAGATATTTGCCTGCTTTTGCCTCTTGAGTGCTGAGACTACAGGTAGGCACCCCCATGCTCAGCTTCTAACCCCTCTCTAATTGAGTTTAAAGTCTGCTTCCTAGGATAGAGCCCATACCTGACATTAATATCAGGCTTAGCTACTGGAGACTAGACAGGACACAGGGGAGAGCCTTATACTAGTTTTCTTCTAAACAGTTATCAATCATTTTTTAAAATAGTATGCATCATTTCAAAATGTATAAGCCCAGGAAAGGATTTTAATCTACGTTTTGTTTTTATTAGATAGGAAACTCAGCTCAGTTCCACTCATGTAATACAATACTTAGACTTCCATAAAGGAATCTGTAGTTTTAATAGGAAAACGAATATTACAAAAGACTTCCCTTTGTGGGTGGGAATATCTTTTTTTTTTTTTAAATAAATAGTCCCTGAAGGCAGATTCCAAAAATTTTTTTTCATTAGAAGCCTTTATTGAAAATGCAACATAACTCAGTCGCATAGCAGTGGATGTAAACTAAATCCTCCAAACTTCTGAAGGCACATGCTGCTTAAACACAAATTACAGGGCTTCTCTGAGCCATGGGTTTAATGCGTAGAAATAGTTTCTTGTATTTCTTAGCTTGGGAACACTGACTACATTGGATAAGAAGTGGTGACATCTCATTCAGTGGTTGACTTCAGGATGTATGCCACCGAAATGTTTCATTATTTACTAGCAGTATGAAGTTACATGAATTATACTATTCTCTTTCCCTTAATACCCACTTCAGTAAATGAAGGGACTGATAAAAATAGGTTTATTAGTTATTTTTTTTTTGTTGCTGTGATAAGACACCATGACCAAGGCAATTTATAGAAGGAAGAGTTTATTGGGCTTATGGTTCCAGAGGGTTAAGAGTCCATCATGACTGCAGAGGTACGGCAAGGGGCAGATGGAGCAGAAACCTGAGAGCTTGTATCTTCAAGCAGGTACAGGAGGCAGAGAGAGACATTTAAAGTGGAGCAAGGCTATGGACTCTCATCTCAAAGACTGCCCCCAGAGATGTGCTTCATCCCTCAAGATAATACCTCACAAACAGTGCTACCAATTGGGGTTAAGCATTCAAATAGTTGGAGCTGGTAGGGGACATTTCTCATCCAAACCACCACAACAGGGTTGTAAGGGTTCAATCACATAAGCCAGGCCGTTGCCGGCTTTCTCTTCTTTGCAGCATCTCTCTGGCAACCTCTGATTTCAACCTTAGCTTCCCTGGGCAATTTTGACTCACATTGATCACCTGCTACCATAAGCAAGGTGTATGTCTCTGCTTTTTGCCCCAGGGGGCAGATATAAATCACATCTCCTGTTGTTCAGAACAATTCTAGAAGTCATTTTGCATGCTTCCTGGAAGTCTTGACTTAGTCAATACCTTGTTGCCTAAATCAGTGACCTTGGCAAAGACGTTTTATTAGCTTTTCATCCTTTGCATTTCCTTTTCTCACTTCTTTTCCAAAGCTCATCTCTAAGAAACAATTCCAAGCCCCCACATCCAGGCTCTGTTCTAAAGGAAACCAAACAAGTTATATGAAACACTGTGGTCAGCTCCCAAGGAAAGAAAATTGTACCTATCAGTAGGAATGTACCTACCAGTGGCAATGTTTTCCTGTGCTGTCAGGTGAGATACAAATCTACATAATCTCAAATGGTAAAAGGAATCTCCATCGTTCTTCTCTTAAATGTATTTAAGATAAGAATGTTTTCTCTATCCACATCTGAACAGCTTACACACACTATGTAGCATTCATTTTGCCAAAATAGACATTGTTTTCTATTTTTCACACCGCAGAAATCTTCCAAGACGCATGAGTGAGTGCTCTTAACTATTTTGTTCATGCCTCAGCTGGAAGAAACACAGAAATGCAGGAAATAGGTCACATCTAACACCTGTTAACCCTTTTTGATTTCAGTGCCTCTTCCACACAATGATTCTGGTTTCCTCAGTGTCAACTGCAAATGTTACTGTTTGTTGAACAGACACTTGTTCTTATATTTCAGAGATCTGAGCCATCATTACATTTTTGATTGTCAAATCATGCCACAGAAATTCTTGTGGATACTCTGAAGCTGAGTCGTCTCTCCTCAGTTCATCCTAACCATGTAAAGTCCATCCTCAATCACAAAAAAATTTGCAATTTGTTTAGATATCTGTCTTGATGAGTTCTGCTGCTAAAGAAATTTCTAGAATTTATGGGACTTTCTGAAATGGATGCATCATCACCATGGAACAACTATTTCTAACACTTTTTCCCCTTCAGAATTTCAATTCCCTTAACTTTTTATTCCCTGAAGATCATGAATTTTTTGATGGTCCTGGATGGAGTTAAGGCTCATTATCTCAGTTTAGTTTATTGAACGAATTTTGTTATTCTTTTAACTTTTGCTTTTGCTCAAAGTAATAAGGAGAATATCTATTTTTTTTTTTTTTTTTTGCTGTTGAAGATACTTTTACTTGAATCCTCATTGGTCAAGACCACTAACAAGTGAGGTGCTCCACTTTCTGGTGTGATTACACTTTGCACTTAACCAATCACAGTCAAGTTAATTTGAAGCAATGTCTTGTTTTACCTGAACTATAAGCCCCTTGGAGAAGAGTTTATTTTTAATTACTAGTCTCTGGCACATGAAGAAGCTTTATGAATATTTGGTCGGTCTACACATATTGAATTACTTCAATTCCACAAATCCAACTACACAGCTTCCCTTGTGAGAAAAGTGGAACAGTGAGACAGAAAAATCCTATAATTTGATCATTTATACCTACTGCGGGAGTCATTTCATTTGGGAAAGCCCTATCTTCTCTCCCATGTAAGTGATGGAAGTATATATTATAAAAACTCATTCCAATTACAATGATAATTATAGATAAGGTTTGTATTTTATATTATGCATTACAAATAATTTAAAAGATAGCAGTAGATAACACTTAGTAGCACCTGCTCTAGGCATTGTACTAAGCTCCATGCTTGTATTCCCTTGTCCATAATTGTAATTGTGATTCCACAAACTGCGAGACAGGCCCAGATTAAATATTGACAGGCTAGAATTAACATAGTCTGTAAAACATGGATCTCAGCTTTGAACACTGGTTTGAACAATATTCTCTCTCTCTTAGTCACAGCATAATAAATATGTTTTCCTATTATTTCATTTTATTCTTGCTCTAAAAGGCTATCCATTTTCTTCTCTAGCATCAAAAAAGCTGAGACTAGGAAAGGCTCAGCATTCAACCTCCAGCCATATACTCAAAGGGGCAGAATTAGGTTTCAGTTTGTCTCAACTTTTATTCTTTGACTTACCATCTCTCCCCTTCCCTCCAATTTATACACTGTTGAAAGACCTCAGAAAAATATGACTACATGGATGGATGGTGCTTGCTTTTTTCTACCTAAATAAAGCTCTGCTGGGGAGTGTCTTAGACCAGGGTCTGAAGATAGCAGAACCTCAGGCATGGCCTTGTGAGCATATACTATAGGGGACAGCAATCTCTGGGAAGCAGAAGTGAGGTGTAACAAAAAGTTAAGTGACAAAAGAGAAAGGGAGGAAACAGGAAATCCATTGTGTGGTTATCCAGTTGGTCACAGCTTTGCAACAGTGAGGCTGATTGTTCAGTTTTATAGGAAATGTTCCAAGAGTCTGAGTGGAGACTATTTGAAAATTTCAGTCTTGGTAGGGGACTAAAAAATGGTATTTCCATGGATTCCCATTTCCCATTGTCCAATGTTTTCTTTCAATCATTCCGCTGCTTAATATTAGTCCACATAACTCTTCCATCACGGTTGCTCTGGGTAGTTACCAGGAAAATCTAATCCCCAAACAATGGAAAAATAGGATAGCAAGTTAGAACGAGTGAGGTAATCCACAGAGAGTCTTTATCTGGACACTTGGAGTTTATAGGTTCATGGGCAGGAAGTGACCACTCTGTGTCTCTGATTGATTTAGACCTCTTGAGCAACGGAAATACAAAGAGATGTTTGTTAAAGAGTATTAAGCACAATGCTGTCACATTCTGCTTCAAGGGTCATTTTAATGGTTCTGTAAGCTTTTCATTGTGGTATGCCGTGCAGGAAAATATGAAAGTAGATCAAAGAGAATCAGAAATTCTCAAATAGCTGGGGATCCCCTAAAGAAAATGGTTCCTTTTATTCTATGAATAAGTTATAGTCCTGGATATCCCAGAGCAGAAGTTGGAGATCACCTCCTGGCTTGGTTTGAGCCAGTAAGTATGAACTCTTATTTAAGCAACAATTTAAGTAGTTGTTCAAGATTTTATATATATATATATATATATATATATATATATATATTCCTGTTTCTCATCTGCCCCAAAGAATCCAGGCTCCCCATTCCTTGTGAGATTCACTCTGTCTCACTTCATAAGCTTGTGAGATTGTGAGGACACAGCCCTGCTGCAAAGATGGTGAATTTATCAGCCTTTTCCCCAAAGAAGATAAAATCCTTCTCTCTTTGGCCTGTTCAGTGAAATTTTTGTCAATCTTTCTAGAAGGTCTTCAAAACATGAAGCAGAAAAAATTATGGCTAAAACACCTTGCAAAATGTTTAAATTCCATGGTCTAAAGCCAGGTTCCAAACTTATTGTGTCTACATGCTAGGATTTAGTTAAACTTAGACAAGGATGGGGGGTCCTTAAGTCAAAAAGTGGGAGATTTTATTTATCAATTTATTCATTAATTTGACAGTTTGGGGAACTCTGTGTAAGAGGATTCATAACAAGGAAGAGAGGGCCAGATGGGATTTGATTGGGTAGGAAAGCAGAAGGAAGATTTTCTCCTTAGGTTTGCATCCTCCCATCCTCCTAGACTATGAGTCCTATATAAGCAGCTGTTAAAAATAATGAAAGTTAAAACAGCTCTCCACATCTCTGTGGCCAAAACATGCTGACTGCAAGGGGCTTGGAAGTGGTACATGTGCATTCCAACTACAGTGTTCATTGTGGGAAAAGCAGGGACTGTAATTCTGGTACATCATCACTGGAGTCATCTTCCATGTTCCCAGCATCTGGCCTTGGCATTGCTGACGCAGACATTGGTGTTCTTGGCCACCAGCACAGCATCCTTGGCTTGAATCCTCAGTGGTCTTAGTAGCATCAACAGTGAGTGAAGCCTCCACTACACAAGAGAGCTAGGGGCTGGCCTGATAGAATAGCCTCCTTAAGAGAGAGGAGGGCCTCAGAGGCACGTAGCTTTGCTACAAATTCCTGACTTCATTGCAGCTATTAACCACTATACTTCAGTTTTTACTTATAGAAAGGGGCACAGTAAGTCCTCTGTCCATGGGTTATACTGAGGACTAAAGATAATACCTCTAAAGCTTCCTAGTGAAAGACCTAAAACATAGTGAGTGGCTGATAAATGTTGGTAGAGGTTGCTAAGGAATAGTTTATAAGAATCAGTAACAATACTTTTTTGATAATATGCTTCAGGTGAGGTTCTAGGCTCTGGTTATTCACTAATAAAAACACACATAGTGTAAGGGTTCTAGAGGCAGACGCCCTGGTACAGGGATGAAAGTATTCTGTGTCCTTGAAGAATGGGTAGATTGGATATGGCAGAATGCTAACCATACTTACCACACTCTTTAATGGTGTGCGCTGGCACCATTTCAAAGTCCATTTAGTTGTTTAAGGAAAACTCTACTACTTTTTAGAGTCAAGGAAGGAATGGTTTAGGGACCAGAAAAGTTTTTATGTAGAGGGCCAGAAAGTATATATTTTGGGCTTTGGACCTTTTGGTCTCTGTAAGGAACATTCAGCTTAGACACAGAGTTTGGCATATACCTGAGTGGTAGACCCCTTGCCATGCATGGCTAAGACCTTTGGGTTTAGTGCTTAGCACTGCAACAGAGTAGTCACAGGAAACACATGAAAGAGTAGGTGTGATTGTGTTCCAATAAAACTTTATCTACACAACATGGCATGGGCCAGATTTGGGCCAATTTTTAGACTAGTTAAAGCAAGAGTGAATTAGAGGAAAATCAACTTCATTCTCTTAATCGTAACAGGTCAGAAAACAAACCACTTCTACTTCTAAATAGTGTGCTATTTCTTTCTCTGCCATTAACATTTCATTTTGACTTTATAACTCTTTGCATGTGGCATTTACATAAGACACTAAAGCGTAGTGAGGTATTTGTTATTTTTTATTACCTGGAGGATGAAGGAAAATGAAATGTTCTCACTAGCTACCACAATCAATTGATAAAGTTATATGTTCTCCACTCATCGATCAGTATATAAAATGATGTCAGAATGTATATTCCATTATTTCATAAGCATAATGTGTGGAACTCATAATTACTCATAACACTAAATCTGAACTCAGTCTATGAAAGGCATGAAATCAACACATAACTGAAAACTGTCCTAGGTATAATGCGATGGTCAGGATTACATTCAATATACACATTAAGCAAAGTGAAGCAAGTCATGAAATTTAGCATCCAGGGAGTACTCTTACACCAGTTGACATGAATATCTAATTACTCCGCCTTTGCTATATGACACATACTCTATAGATGAGGAATGTAATATGGCTCAAGTACCATTAAAATTGGATTGCCCAAATTACACAGCTGTATGTGTTTATGTATCTATTGTCACATTCATATCCTTTCGCCTATATCACATAGACTAGTCATATAACATGCACATATAAATCCACCTTATAATATATACCGTAAATGTGCATGCATACACATGTATCTCTATTTTTAAAGCTCTAATGATTTATTCTTTTCTTATTTAGTAACAATTTGTTTCAAATTCTTTTCTTATTTAGTAACAATTTGTTTCAAAGACAGAAAAAGAAAAATAACTTAAATAACTCTCTGATTTTCATAAGATTGCTCTAGCAATGAAGGGAACCTTAAACTAAATGCGATCTGTTGACAAGAGCTGCTGCAGAGATGGCAAGCTGGGGATGCAGCTCAGTGGTAGATCATTTACCTGGCACTTGCAGGGCCCTGGTTCAGTCTCTTGCAGCAAGAATAAAAAGGAGTCGACATTCAAAAGATGCCTTTCCCAGTCCTTTTACCGTAACTGTCCTGAGGTCTCCTAGCCTCTGTGTCCATTCAGTAACTTTTTCCTGCTAGACATCGCTTTTTAGTTTATTGTTATCTCTTCCCATTACACTGAGATATTCTGATTCGTTTTTTTTTAACTTTTAAGCTTATGTGAACTGCATATTCTATTCACATTAGAAATGCAATGATGCAATCACTTGTGAAAGATTCTTAGCTTCTGACGTGGAAGCACATTTTCTAGTATTCTTTCTTGCCTTTGTAAAAGTTCATAAGTATTCTGGAACAGTAAACTAGCTATTAATAAATATTACCGCTTTCAAGTACTTATTTAGAGGGTTCAAGGTCTGCTGAATGTTGTGAAATCAAAATAAATTGTGGAAATAAATGAGCTGAGGCTTGTAGACTAGTTCTCCTGTTTAATATTTTATTTCGAATGATTTTGCTCATTAAAATGATCATATTATTGCCATGGATTGACTTGTAATATTGTATCATTGAACATAAAATAAATGTGCATTAGCAAAAATTACTACTAATGTGTAGTAGTATTCCACACATATATTCAATATGAAGTATTTTATCTTTAAAAAGCTTTCTGCTACTAAAAAAAGATAGTTTTAGATGGGATTTATGGTGAGTGAATGGGCCACACCCTGAGATATTAGATAGCAGGTGGCCTGGCTAGGCCCACCTTGCATTGTCCAACATATAAGTATTTCCACAGGAAATCTGTGGGTTCTTGGTAGAGAAATAGCAAGACTCAAGTCTGTCGTGATCAGCTGACCATGAAGTAGAGGGCATCCCTGCGTCATCAAGCTGTCTCCTATTTTATTCAGTTACCCTAAACATCACTACTGTATACCAGGCACCTTTCTAGTTTCGGGTTCAATAAAACAAACATGATCCTTATCCTACAGGGGGAGAAAACAAACAAGAAGCCTACTATAGATGGTGCTGTTATTATGATAAGATCAATCAAATAGTATTACTAAATGGGAACAATCTTGCAATCCATATCACAAGTTCTAGGCTGGGAAGGAGTGGTTCAGCAGCACTTGAATAGCTTTCTCATTGAGAAGGTGGCAGTTCATCATAGATGCAGTTGACGCGAGACTGACTGCCTGTGTGGATTTCGGGAGAAGAGCTTTGGAGATACACAGAATGGTCAGTTCAGAGGTGCTGAGAAAGCAGAGGAACTAGTTAGGGGCCAGTGTGTAATAGAAAGACCAAGGGTGAAAATCACGGGCCATGTTACTTGTTTCTCCCCACTGCCATATATTGTGTAATTATTTTCAGAACCATGGTTGCCAAACCATTGCTAGAGTGTTACTTGCCATTTGAAGATGAACACAGAGTCTTAGAGGTTAAATGATTAGCTCAAGGTCACAGAAATGTTATATTGTAGCTGTTTTAGTCTTTTCCTCTACGTCTCTGCTCCTTAAATCTTGAAATCCTTATTTTGCTCAAGAGATATCTCTGAAGAATTTAAGTAACCCTCTGCACACAGGTGTATGGAACAATAGCTAATGTTTAGACAGCATAGCAATGATGTCAGTTTCTGCCTTGGGCCAAAATGACTTATTCTAAGTATTCAGGGCCAGCACAAGATGACTGACATTAGGTATCTGGGGGTTCCCCAAAGTAGATAATGATGTAATCTGCTATGTGACTATATTTGGAAGAGTGCTGTTTTGTGTGATTCTGTATAAATATGGCCTTGAGGTCAGAGGCCAGATCCCTTTGTCTACACCTCTACCAATCTGTCCGTATGTTTGCCTCCAGGTCTAGTGTCTATCTCCCCACATCTTGTGTGCCAGTCTGCATGTGTATTTGTGCCTATCTGTGTGGAGTTCATGTGTCCCAGTGTGCACCTGGGTGCTTGTTCGTGGTTGCCTGTTCAGTGGCCCTGTGCACTGGTTAATTAATTATGTCTTATTTGTCTCGGTCCCTTTGACCTCCTTGGTTTCCTGTAACCCTCTTCCTTTTCTGACATTGGAGCTTGGACTACACAACAGGAAGAAGGAAATTTGTGAAGCTGCCAAATACCCCCTTAGAAATTCACCTTCACAATAGGTGAGTTTCCTAGAGTGGAGAATCGTATTGGGAAGCTCACCTTGTCCTACTGAAGAATCTGAATCTTTCCATGGCTGACAATTGGGAGAAAGTATCTCTTTAGTACTTATGAAATAACTTCAGTGAAACACAGGGTACAAAACTTATCCAGGATTTTAAGTGCTTCTTGAATTTCTCAGACCAGTGGTTCTCAGATGGAGACAATATCATTTTCGAGAGAACACTGACAATTTCTGGAGACATTTTTGACAGTCATGATTTGAGATGGACGGTGTTACTGGTTTATTGTGACTTGAGACCTGAGATGCTAATAGCCATTGTACTGCCACAGGATAGCTCATCCTCTGTCCCTCAAAGGAATGGCATGGCTTGGCCATCAATAACATCAAGGTGTCAAAAATTTCTTAGGAGACATTGGATGTGTGATGTAATTTGGAGTCAGATTCATAGTACGAGCAGTGTTATGCTTTTGGTCTGGGGGACCAATTTAGTTCATTCAGCAAGGAGAGGCATGATAGAGATAGGCTAAGGATGAAAATTTCCAAGTGTGTGAAGGTGAACGTTTCTAGAACTGAGATGTTTTAGCTTCATTGGCACTTTTGAATTTTTCAGTTTCTTCACCCATAAAATAGAAAGTGCAGAAAGGATACCGTTCTAGTTTGCTTTTCTTTTGCCATGATAAGCACTGTGACCAAAAGCAACTTGAAGAGGAAAAGGTTTATTTCAGTTTACAGATTCTAGTCTATCATTAAGGGAAACCAAGGCAGAAGCTCAAGGAGGCAGAAACTGACGCAGAGAGGCCAGAGGAACACTGCTTACTGGCTTGTTCCTCTGGCTTGACAAACTATCTTTCTTTTATATCCCAGGCCCATTTGTCTAGGAATTAGACTACCTACAGTAGGTAGGGTCTTTCTTACATCAATCAGTAATCAAGAAAATACCCCATAGACAAGACCACAGGCCAATGTGATGGAGGTAAAACTTCGATTGAGAGGTTTGCTCTCCTCAGGCGTGTCAAGCTGACAGCTGTTGACAATTGAAGTTAATTATGACAGATCTATTTTGAGTTGGGCATGGTGGCCTCCACTTGTGACAGGCACTGGGCCTCTGGAAACAGGTGGACCTCTGGAACTTGCCTGCCAGCCACCATAGACTCAAATAAAATCAGGTTCCAGTGTCAAAAAAGGTAGATGGCTCCTGAGTAATGATACCTGAAGTTGTCTGCTGGTCTCTACATGCATGCTTACACATGTGTATAGGCATACATTCACACACACACACACACACACACACATACAACCATGCACACATACACATGCAGATGTACTCTGCACCTTTTAGGTTTTATTTTCACAATATGTCTTTTCGCTGAAGTTGGGAACTACTAAACAAATGTTAGTTATCTTTAGTGAACATCCGTTCCCATAGAGCAAATAAATAAAATTTAGTGATGAGAAATGAGGTATAAATTATAGTTTCCCAGTTTCCATGAGATTCTCTTAGAAATGTTCTGGGTGGGTGAGGTGTTATCTAGTGAAACCAGACTCAGTTTTGATCTACAGGTGTCACATGTGACATATTATTCTATTAAATTCACCACCCTCCCCAGTCTGAGAGAATGGAACGTGTATCTCCTGGAGAGAATGCAGGCAGGCTTTCAAGGATATAAATCACTCAAAATATATTTTAAGGGCTGGTGACTGAAAGTTTTACCTTTTATTCTTTCCTTTCTGGTTATAAAATAATTGATTCTAGGAAGAGAATTGCACCCTGTAAAGACTTTGTTAAATGTGATAATGCATGGAAAATTAAAATCACTTCCCAGTTTAGCATGCAGAAAAAAAATATTACTGTTCACATTTTTGGTGATAAGTGTGTTTCTTTTCCAATTGCTTTCCCTATAGTAGGTGGGCTGATTTCTCCCCGTTTTTCATTGTTGAAAGCAAAAGTAGCAATTCTGACTCCCTGTCACCTAAAGAGGAGGAGATTTATTACATTTAACCAAAAGGGCACTGTTGGAACAGGGACGATGGAAGTTAGCTGTAATCAGTGTGTTCCAGACTGGCTGTGGTGGCCTCCCCGGTCATTTCTTATCTGCCCTGCTGCTCGCCCATCAGGAGTTGGGACTGTCCACAGATGTGTTGCTGCAGTAACACCCTGAAGCGATCAGCCTTCAGCTGCACATGTCACAGCCTAGATGACTACTGATTTTCTTTTGATGAGTCCATCTATACATCATCAGTTGTACTCCAATAGCAGAGCAGAGCATGTCAAGTAACTATTTCTTCAATAACTTAAAGAGAAGTACAGCTAGGGATTCTTACTTTGGGCTAGACTTCACACACAGGTGAGAGGTGCTAAGAGACGGGGCTCTGAGGGCAGCATAGGTTCCTGTTGCTTATTTTTGGTGATAAAGAGATATTTAGTGTGGGAAGCAAGGCTGCATTCTTGTTAATAGGCTGTCAGTTCAGTGGCTCAGGAACTTTATACTGTCTCTATCCTAGTACTGTGGTTACTGTGTGATTTAATGAAGCCTTTTCATGTTTATTTGCTTATTTTGTTTGCAACTTATGCATTGATGGCGTAGATGCCTTTATCTGTGTATATTTACAGATTACCATCAAAAAAGATTTATTTTATTTTTATTCATGTATATGTGTGTTTGTCTGTGTGCATATGTGTGCGTGTGAATCAGTGCCTCAGGAGGCCTGAAGAGGCCTTTGCAAACCCGAGATGTGGTTGTGAGCTGCCTGACATGCGTGCTGGGAACTGAACTCTGGTAATATGTTTTAGCTTTTCCATTCAACAGTGAGTCCTTCCAATCCTGGGCTTTTATTTGTGGGGAGGCTTATTTATTTGAAATCTGTATGATTTTTAAAAATGTAAGCACTTGTAGGTATAACATTTTCTCTTACAACTGCTTTAGCTGTACCCTAAAGCTTTGGTAGGTTGTGTTTGCATTTTTATTTGATTTGAGGACTTGTACAAATGTCCTCTCTAAGTCATTGTCCATTCAAGACTGTATGATCAGTATCTAACTGTTTGAATAGTTTTTTTTGGCTTATCTTAACATTGATTTCCATTTTCATTCCACTGAAATATGGTAACATACAAGAGGCTATTTTGCTTCTTTCGTTTATTGAGATTTGCTTTGTGGCCTAGAGTATGCTGTATTTTGGAGGGGGTTCCATGGATTGTTAAGAAGAATGTATATATTCTGTAGGAATCTGAAGATTCCCGTAGGTGTCTGCTGAGCCCATTTGGTTTATGGTATGATTTAGCTCTGCAGTTTCATTGGAGATTTTGATATCCTATGTAAAGAAGATAGTAAAGGTACTGAAGTCACCTATTCCTTTCATATCAGGACCTATCTGATTTTTTGTATGCTGTTAGGCATTTGTTTTATAAAAAATTAGTGCATATATATTTATAATTGGTAAATTATCATTGTGGATTGTTTACTTCCTCTGCGAATTTTCACTTGAAATCTGCCTCATGATACAAGAATAGCTATATCAGTTTGTTTGTGCTTGGTTTGCATGACAGATTATCTTCCATTACTAACTCTCTGTCTATGGGTGTCTTCAGTGAGGTGCTTCTTGGAAATAACAAGATAGTGGGATCTTATTTTTAATCCGCTTAGTTCACCCATGTCTCTTCATTGGCAAATTGAGGTCATTTACATTTTAGGTCATTAATTGGGATATGTTTAGTGACTCTTGTAATGTTGTTGGTTTTTATTTCTGGCTGGTGGATTACTCTTTGTTCTTTATATTCTCCCTTCTTAATATCAGGGCTTTGCTGGTGTTCTATGTTGGGCATAATGGATTTCTTTCTAGCTTTCCTTTGTTCATTTATTCCTCTCAGATAATTTATTCTTTCTTGAGCTCTCATTAGTGAGAGTGTCTTTTATCCTCTTCTAGGTAGGGCATTCCTTTAAGTACCTTCCATAGTCCTGGCTTGGTGGTCATGAACTGTCCTAGTTTGTGTTTAGCCTGAAGTGTTCTCCTTTCTCCATCAATGTTGAAAGATAGTTTTTCTGGGTATGGCAATCATGGCTGGCAGTTGTATACTTTTAATGCTTAAAATATACCATTCCATTATTTTCTGGATGTTAGGACTGTTGATTGGTTATCTGGTATTATTAAAATGTGTTGAACTTTGTAAGCCAGTGGATGGTTTCCCCTTACAGCTTTTGATATTTAATTGCTTTGCATTTTTGACATTTTGAGTATACTATATAGAGGATATTTCTTCTCTTGTCATGCCTATTTGGGGTTCTAAATGTTTAGACATCCATTTCTTCGTCTAGATTGGGGAATTTTCTGCTGTTACTTCACTGACTAGATTCTGTATGCTTCTGGTTTTTCTCAGCTTCTTCTTCTGCATTCTTTCTTAGGTTTGATCTCTTAATCTTATCCCCGAATTCTTGTATGCTGTGGCCATCCATTCAGAATTTCCTATAATTTGCTTGTTTTTGTTTGTTTATGTACATTTAATTCTGTCATTTCCCCTTTTTTTTCTATTGTGGAAACATAGATTCAATAAACTTGCATTTTAAACTAATTTGCAATGTGTTATTGAGTGGCAGTAATTGCATTCACAAAATTGACCTTCACTCTTAGTTCTAATGCATGCGTATTACCCCAAACAGAAACTGTGAGTATCCATTCCTCTTCTCCCTTGTCCCTAATATATTTTCTGTTTCTATGAACCTTCCTATTCTAGACATGTCGCCTAGCAAGTAGAATTATATCGTATCTGACTTATTTCACTAAGCATAATGATTTCAAGGTTCATGTTGTATAACAGTATGTGGCAGAATTTATTTGCTTTTATGGTAGAATTCTGTTTCATTGCCTGTATGTGCCACATTCATCTGTTGATAGATTGCTTGAATTGTTTTCTTCTATTGGTTGATTAATACTGTATGAACAGAAGCCTACACTTCTATGTTTAAAGCTTTTCATCCATTTATTTTGGGTAGGCTGCTTGGCTAGAATTGTTGGATTGTTCTGTTTGCCTTTTAAAATTATTTTTGTGGACTGAGATTTTAATACAATGTGTTTGGGTCATATTTAGGCCCCTCCCCCTCCTCTGTCCCCACTCTTCTACTTCCCCTCAGACTTCATGTTTCCTATGACTGTTTTTCTTTCTTAAAAGGCTTATCAAGTCCACTTTGTGCTTTCATTTCCCTGTTCTTGAGTGTGGGTCTATGACTTGGAGTCTGGTCAATTTACCAGGTGTCCTACCCTTAAAGAAAAGGGACTCTCTTCCTCCTGGCAGCTATCAGAGGCCAACAGATGCTTGGCTGAAACTGGGCTTCTTGCCCATTCCTCCACCCATGCTTGTATTTTGTCTGGCTTTGGATTAGGCAGGTCTTACTGTCACAAAGCTCTGTGGATTCACATGTGCAACTATCTGCTGTATCCAAACACCATAGTGTCATTAAATTCATCTACCAACTCTGACTCTCACAATCCTTCCACCCCCTCTTTCACAATGATCCATGAGTCTTGAGAGGAGAAGGTCCCATACAGTTGTTCCATTTAGGACTGAGTAGTCCATGGTCTCCTATTCTCTGCATATTTACCAGCTGTGGGCTTCTGTGTTCATCAACATCTGCTGAAAGAAGAAACTCCTCTGGTGAGAGCTGATAGATACACTAATCTGTTAAAGTATAACAGTAAGTCACTAGGACTCAGTTTAGTACTATGTCTATTTAGCAAAATAATAGTATTAGGTTCTCCCTACAGCCTGTGATCTGTTTAGCCACAGGTTCTTGGCTCTAATAACAGGGACTCCATCTTTTAAAGTCAGCCTTAAAGCCAATCAGGAAGTGGTTGGTTGCTCTTGTAACACTTGAGCCACTATTAAACCAGTGGGCATATCTTGCCAGGTTGGTCATTATTATAGTTTTCAAGGTTCAGAACTGGGTAAAGTTGATGATTACTTCTTTCTTCAGGTAGCATGCATAAACCTTCCAGCATTATGAAAGCTAGTTGGTAGAGATGAACTCACAAGATCAGTACTTGCTTGATTTCTCCCTGTTTTTCTATGACTCATATTTGTAGTATCTTCAGTACTAGGGTCTCACTGTCAGGTTCTTGTGGGTAACCAGGAATAATGGCCATAGCCAGTTTGTTTGAAGAACTATGGGACTTTCCTGGCCCCAAATTCAAAACGAGTGTCCATTCCTAGCATTGGGCTTTTTATTTGCCACGTATAATGTCTGATAGGGTTATTCAACCCGTTATAGGGTAACTACATTTAAAGTTTATATATATATATATATATATATATATATATATTTAACACTAGTTCTTTTTCTCAGGTTAATCATATTCCAATGTGTAAATGTACCATTCTCTCATTAGTCACTCTTCAGAATTTCTTATTCTTTATTGAGTTTTGAATTCATGTTTCCTTGATTTGTTCTCTGTCCCTGGCATGCTTATATTTTTGGCTTTGATACTTTCCAGGATGTTTTTCATCTGATTGAGTCTTTAATATTCAACATTTCTTTAATCCTTTTCTTTCCTTTCATTTCCTTCTTGTCATTGCCTCTTTTTCTTTACTTTCTTCATTTTTTGAGGCTGCATTTCACACTAGTTCAGGCTGGTCTTGAATGCACTATGAGCCCTGGCTGACCTCAAACTCATGGAAACCTTCCTGGCTCAGGATCAAACATGCTGAGACTTCAGGCCTGAGCCAAGATGACATGCTTACTGTTTACATTCTTTTTTGTGACTTTTTCAAATCTCAATTTTTTGTTGAGATTTTCTTCTACATTGCCCATATTTTCATCCATGGAACTGATTTCATCATCCATTTTGATGACGTTTTTCATGTGTTGTTAACTTTCCCCTCCACGTCCAGGATTGAATTTATCTATTTACTTATATCATCTTTGAGGGTTATTTTTTTGATCATTTCTGCTAGTAATATACAGAAGTCTTGAAGCAGCATCCTAGCTTATTAGCATGTTTGAGTTCAGGAGTTGAAATCTTTTGGAGAGGCCATGTTATCTTACTTTTCTATATTGTTTGTCTATGTTGATGAGATTTGCATATTTTCCTGTTTTGATATCTTTTCTTGTTTTATGTGGTAATCTTTTTGAGGGGTCTACTACTTGCCTACTCCTCATTTTGATATTTATTTGTTTGTTTCTTATTTTTTTCAGAGACAGAGTTTCACATGGGATATGCTAGCCTTGAACCTCCTATCCAGATGAAAGTGAACTTGTGCTCCTGGTCCTCCTGCCTCCACTTCCCAAGAGCAGTGATTATAGAAGCATGCATTTAAACATTCTGTTCTTGAAGGCTCAGTCATGAATTTCCAAAGGTGTATTTTTTTTCTTTTTTTGAAATATAGTGCAGTATGCTCTCCAGGCTGACCTGGAACACATTGATTTTGTATAGATCTATATTTTAGTATTTTATTTATGTATTTATTTTTCATGTATTAGTGTATTGCCTGCATGGATGTAAGTGCACCCTTGTCCCAAAATGCTCATGGAGGTCAGAAAAGGGCATCAGATCCCTTGGAAGCAGAGTTATGGACAGTTGTTGGCTACCATTGTGGGTGTTGGGATTCAAACCCGGGGCCTCTGCAAGAGCAATCAGTGCTCTTAATCTCTCAGCCATTTCTCCAGCACCCAGATCTACATTGTAAACTTAGAATACTGCAATTTGGTAGATATTATTATCCCAATTTAAAATTTTAATATATTTTATATTTATGGAAGAAATCTTCCGACATTTCTTTATAAAGTACTTACTTCAAAGTATTATAATGGAAATTTTGTATTTAATTAAAATACACACTTTCAGGCTACAGAATAAAGTTCCTCTTTTTTAATAGGCTCTAAAATAATATAGATGTCACATAATTTCTCATGTATTCCATCCATTCTAATTTAACAAAGAAAAACTTTGCCTTTGAGTCTGAGGAATATATTTCCTCCAAAGATAAACTTCTATCATGTTTGCTTTCGAACTCAGAGTGTAATATGTAATTCCCCATTCTGTTCAGCAATTGTCAAAATGGATCCAAGAATAAGACTATGAATGGGAAAAACTGACATTTATTGATCACAGACATTGACAATTTCTTATAGATATTTTTGCACAGTTTATTTTAGAATGTAGCGTGGATGGCATGGTGGATTTCCCTGCAGTGGGATGTGCCAGAGGAGAGTGAGTTTAAACTCTCTTCTGCTCAAATTGCACAAAAAGCCTGCAAATCTTCCTCATCGGGGTACTGATTAATTAAGGGTTAACAGAAAAGGCCAATACGAAACAAGTTTCTACTCTGTCGTTTCTCTATATGAAGTTAGTTATTGAAATACAATAAAAGTACACAAGTATGTAGATCAAGCACTTTAGTTTAAAATCTGTTAACTTCAGTCGACTTAAGAAAGACAGTATGGTGAACTTAGGAATGCTCTTCGTGTTTCTCCCCAGTCTTCTTCACCTGTCACTTCTGTCTTGACTTCTGCAACCAGATAGTAATCGTATCTGCTTCAAGCCTGTGTTATGATCTTCTTAGTGACTGCTTTGTCTCAGTGTTTTATGAAATTTGATCATGTTGCTATGTTAATTTGTTTTGATATATGTAAGATACAAATAACATCACATATTTATTTATTATTTTATTGATAGATAACTGTAAATTTTGGCTATAGTGAGCAATTCTGTTCTGTCTCAGTACTTTTTTGTCTTTTTGAGACAGGGTCATACCTCAGCACATTGAAAACCCCCGTATATCTGTGGAGAAACAAAAAGGTTTATTATTTTTCTCTTTTGTTGTTTGCCATCTTGCAAATTAAACCTGCAGCTTTGCATATGCTAGGCAACCTTTTCTGATGGTGTTCTTAACCCTAAAGAGATTCATTCTTGGTTAGGTTTTTGAACAGTGTTTAATTTTTTTTGATTCATTTATTATTATTTTATGTGCAAGAGTGTTTTGACTGCATGCATGTAAGGTCACTTGTGTTCGGAAGCCTGTAGAGGTCAGAAGGGGTCTTCCCGTCCCTTGGAACTGGAATTGAGAACTGTTGTTAGCTGCCAGGTAAGGTGGTGGGAACTAAACCAAGCTCCTCTGTGAGAGCAGCCAACGCTTCTAACTGCTGAGCCATCCTCCAGCCCTAAGAGTAGAATCAGTAAAAGAATTATGAGGAAATATAAGACAGACTCTGAGTCTTTCTCTATGGAAAAGATTTTGAATTTCTTAGCTTTTTTATCCATTAATTTTAACGAGATCTATCAGCTCTGTTTTTACTATGTGTTTATACGGTATGAAGTTTGTGGTCTTTGATATTTGTTGTTTGACAGTATTCATTACTTTTATGAAATTCTTGGTCATTTATTTTTTAAAATTGCATCTGTGCTTTTCCTCTTTCCATTTTAGGTATATATATATATATATATATATATATATATATATATATAATTCATTTTTCTTTGTTTATTTCATGTACATTTTGTCCTTTTTCTACTGACTTCTCTTCATATCACTAATTCTACTTTCTCTCCACTATTAAATCCTTCTCTCCAGTTGTGAAGTCTAATAGCTGTATGCCCATGTCTAGAATTTGCATTTGATTATTTTTATAGATTTCAGTTTTCTGATGATAGTTTTCATCCAAACATCTTTTCTTAAAAAAATAATAAGCCTTTGTTTGAATACTAATAGCTGGGCTGCCTGTGACTCTCTTGTGCTGATCACTCCTGTTCTTTAGTCCGATCTCTTGGAATTTCTTCTGTTTTTGCATTGAATGATGGTCATTGGCTATGGAACATTGAAGAGTTGCTATGAGAATTTAGATTTCGGTAAATAGAGGTAGATTATCAACAGATGCTGAGCTGTTTCCAGACAGGGTTTTGATCTCTGAAGAGTCTTCTTTCCCACAATTTGCTCTTATTTTTAGAGTACATTATATGTAGGCTGTCAACAAGATATGTGAAGTGTGAAGGAGTTATGATGGTATCTATCCCTTTTTGGGTTCTATACATCAGTCTTTCCTATTACATGTACTTGAGTCTTCTTCCATGAGCCCAGCATTTGGCTTCCAGATCTGGTAAGTGTTTCTTGATCTGTGCCTAAAAATTTTGTGTGATCCTCAGGGAGAAAAAAAATAATAATGGAATTTGAATTTATCTTTTCTCTAGGGTTTTGGACCCTCAAGTTTTGATGTCTTAACAGCTCTAGTTAATGGTTCTTGGGAAATATTTGGAGAATTTTAGTTGCTACAAGTTAGCAAATCATTAGTGGAAATGGGAATTCCAGACACAATTTTATTTTTTCTCATTTAACTATAAACTTCAGTCTTGTAGTTTTACACAAGAATCCAATTTACCTTTTCTTTTGTAAATAATATATATCTCTTTGAATAACATATGTTTGTTCCATTAAACTATAAGGTCTAAGAGGAAGATGACTTTTTTTTTTTTAGAGTCCTAAGTAACTAGAAAAACAACTGATGCAGAAAATAAAAGCAGCAATCATATGAATAAATAGGGGTGAGTGAGAAAGGCTTTTGTGAGTCCGTACAGTGAAGAGATAAAACCAAATTCAAGAAGGAGGGTGAGAGAGACAGACCACAACAAAAGAACCACAAAGGTCATCAGAAAGCTACTAAGGTGTTTCCTGAGATGATTTGGAAACAAGTTCTCAATCAATGGTGTGAAGGGAGAACAATATTTATTTTACTAAAGTCTTCAGCATATACTTAAGCATATACTTAGCATATACTTAAGTATATGTGCCCAGAATATTTTTAACAATTGAACGAGACATTGCTTTGAAAATGCCCATTGTTAGTGCTTTGAGAATAGCTATTTAGTCTCACTGTCTGCCCCTAGCCCTCTTTCAAACTGTGAGGACTAGCTTTTAAAGCCCTATGTGTTCAGAATTCCCATACTTTATTATTTCAAGGGACAAAGTGATGTTGATTATAGAAACTCTTGGAATCTCATGTTTGAAAGGAACTTTGGATATCATATAAAGTACACTCTAAGCATGTTGACTCCCTGAGGGTTCTAGCTAAAAATAAAAAGAAAAACGGATGGCCTATTTTATAGCTTTGGTATCAGAATTGCTTTGGGAATAGAGAGAAAAAATATATCTGATAACTTTGGTTAAGTGAATCAAGAGTGAGCAGAATATCTTATACAAGATAGTTCAAATTCAAAATAAAGAATACTAATTATTCTTCAATTTGTAATGGCTGATGATTCTTTGCAAGTTAAAGTTTAGAAAATTGTCTCTGCCAGAAATTAGTGTGTTTGTTTTTGTTTTTGCTAGAGTTGAGCACCAGAAACTTCTTTCTTTAATCTTAGCTAGAGAAAATTTGTTCATTTATTCAGCACACTGTTTTGAGTGAGTGCCATGTGACCAACTCTGTCCCTAGACCATGACACATAGCCAGGTGGGTCGGGGACTTCCTTATATCTGAAGCTTTACTTAGATACAATGAGTTGGGTATGCACAGCAGAATGGTGAGAATGTTTGCAGAGCCAGGAAGGAAATTGTGAGTGCTGTCTTCATGGAGGGTCCAACAGACCTCACTTAATGCATATTTACGTATCTAAAAATTTATGTAGCATAAATAGATTCCAGCTGTAGATTGCTACAAGACTTGAGAATCCATCATTTTCTATAGTGCAACTTTTAATGGATGACCCCATAGAATAGTATAAGGCTGGATGGCTAGATTTAAGAACAGAGGCTAGTGTAACAGAAAGCAAATGCTATGGAAATCTCTTCTATGAGGCAGGTCAGCCTAATGGCGATGAGCAATTAGGTAAGCTGAGGTCAGATTCTGTTTGTAACAGGAAAATCTTCAACTTAGACATCTTTATTTATCAAATGGCAATAAAATCTGCTTATAACCTTCAGAAGTGAGTCTTTTCTGATAAAGACTATAAGAAGACACATTCAGACCCTCTCCTTCCTCTCCAGACCTTTTCTCATAACCTTCTCCCTGTCAATTTCATGTCCTCCATTTTCTATCTCTCTATCTACCATCTCTCTATCTAATTTACCATCTATCTAATTTTTGTTTTTAAAGGTAACCCATTCATCAAAAGTGCTGGTGGGTATGGATCCATGCCCCAACAATTGGTCAACTAACCAGGTGTCACACCAGTTGGGAAAACTACTCTCACTCTCTGAGGATCCCTCAGTGACCAATAGATTCTCAGCAAGGGCTTTCACTTCTTGCCCACCTCTTCCATCCATATTGGGCACTTGACTGGCTTGGATTTGCACAAGTCCTGGGTGTACTGTCATTAATGCTATAAATTCATATGTGGTGTTCAGACAAGACAGTTTCCCTGTATTTAGCTACTATCTCTCCTTATAATCTTTTTGTCCTCTCTTCTACAATGATCCCCCTGAGCCTTCAAAGAAGAAGGTGTGGTATAGGTGTCCCATTTTGGTCTGAGCACTCTGCTGTCACCACTCATGGGATATTCCAGGGTTGTAAAACTGAAAGCACATTTGGAAAACATTCATTTGAAGGTAGAATTCCTGAAAAAATAGAACCTCCAGGGTACCCTAATTGATAATGGCCTTATAAGGAACCATTTTCCCAGATTCAGCCAAGCAGACATACAGAGGCAAGTGCAGCTGTGGTCAAAGGGGAACAGCCTGCGTCTCAAGCTGAGAGCAGAATTTGGTATCATCTGCGTGTTGCTGGTTTTGTAGATATGTAGAATGTAAGAATGAGGGAGATATGGAGGATTGAGCCATCATCATTCCAGAAAGCCACTGAAACCAAGTAGTGCTTGGTCAGGTCAGATGTCCTGCATGGAGCTCCTGAGTGGGCTTCATGTTGAAATATAAACATGAAACTTATTGCAATGGAGGCTCAAGGATATTGAAGCTATTTCCAAAACATAGGACATTCATCAGGGGAAACCACAGGCCTCAAATGGGACCAAATTAAGGGAAAAAATCTACACTTGTTGCAAGCAGCAGAATTGTAGGAATGCTTGAAGCACAGGAGGTGTCATCATGAGTCCTAGATGCTAGACATGGAGCTGCAGGTGTGGGTGTTTTTCCTGATGGGTTTTGGTCTATTATTTACTTACTCTACTCTCTTTCCCCCTTTTGGAATAGAAATATTTATTATGATTCATTGCATATAGAAACTGTATAATTTATCTATTGTATTGATTCCTAGGGTGTCACAATTAAGGGATTAAAAGAGACTTTAGACCTTGAACTTCTGAACAAGTTAGAACTTTTAAGACTTGGACAAATCCTAAAGTTGATTGAAACACATTGAATATTATGTAACAAACATGAGATTTTTAGGGGCCACAGTTGGATATTATAGTTTAGAGTGATATATTTGGATGTCAAGTTGACAACAAGTGGACCTGTTATAGTTAATTTTAATTGTCACATTAAATGTTTTCTGAAATGCCTGGGGAATTAATGGGGCATATCCTTGACTGTGTCTGTGAGGGCATTTCAGAAGAGTATTAGCTGAGGGAGAAAGATCTCTATGTGAGTGGCACCAATGCATGGATTAGAGTCCTGGACCAACTGGGATGGAGAAAAAGAAGAAAGTGAGTTGAGGACCAGAATTCCTTCTCTCTCTGCTTCCTGTCCACTCAAGTGTGAGCAAGTGTGGTGCTCATGGTTCCATTGCTGTTGCCCAGAACCACTCCCACTGCCGGCCTTTCCTGCCATGATGGACTGTAACCTCAAAATATGAGACATAATAAGCCTTTTCTCCCTTAAAAAAGAAAACAATGACAACTCAGAGTGAAACTGAAAACAATGTCTTGTTGCCACAGAACATGGAGATTATAGCAATTGCCCCCAACACTCAGAAGAGCTTTTTACTACTCTTTAACATGTGTGTGTTCTGAGCTTTCTGGGCACTTGTCTTTAGTTGCTGCCATCAGTCTTCTGCTTTGTGTCATGGAAGTGAGTATTTTATAGGCAGAAAGATTCCCTTACAGGAACAAGCAGGCTCTGCTGTTTCATACAGAGTCAAAGCACAGATACTGTGGTTCTTTACGGCACATTAAACATTGAGTTGCTGCTACAACTCAGGCTGGGTCAACAGTCCCTGAAATGAATAGGAAAAGCTGAAAAAGTACTGTGGAAGGTGTAGACCTTGAACACAGAGTGCAGGCTACTCAGCAAGCATTTAATTAGCATCTCATATCCTAGGTCTGGTATTTTGGGGTCAGGCTGAAATTCTCTGCTAGACTCTGAAGACTTAATGACTAAACTCTCCTCCACAACTAATACCTTAATGAAAAACAATTCAGGAAGGTGACTAACTGATCTAATCCCTTTCTAGTTTGAATTAATAAGCTTTGACTATATTAGGAAATTCTAATACAGAAGTCGCCTTATAAGCTACTGGGTTGTAATCTACTTGAAAGTAGACTGTCTTTCTAGTCTGCACAATAGCCTCTTCCATAGCCTTGTGTTATGTCTGTAATAAATAGCCAGCTCTCAGCATCCTCACAGTACACCTGAGTTGGTACTCTATTATCAACAGTTATTTCTGTTTCTATCTATCTTGCCACGTTTCTTCCTACACCTCAGCTGAGTTTTTTAGTATTGCTTTATCCAGCTTTATGCTCATCCAAAAAATAGGGTGAGTCTTCATTTCTTAGGAAAATAAATCCATAAGCAGCTAGTTACCAGGACATCCTAACATATTTCATGTTATCTACTTGCATTATTTTAGTGTATCTTTGTGCCTGGCACTTCTCAAAGCATCCAACAATGTTTGATTAAGTGGAGATTCCTATTCGTCTGTTTATCTCCACAGTATGGTACACCATCGAATAGGTAGACTGCATATATACATATATATGTTTATATATCTCATAACAAATACTTGATGAATGAACAAGTGGATGGACAAGTAAACTCTTTGCATTTCAAGAGGGTGGGCAAGAAACTCAATTACCAAGGGAAGGCCATCTGCCTTTCAGCATACCATTTATTTTTCTAATGTAGCCTCTCAATATCTTATCCAAACTGTTTTGGAACAGTTGAAATTTAGGTTTCAGAATGTAGTGGTTTGGAATAATTTAGAATTTGATATAAAGCAGTTACGGCATACTATGGCTTAGTATAGAAAGAATGGGCTAGCACTCCATTATCAAATATTCTAAAATTTCTGTATTAAAGAGGCTACATAAGCACCCTAAATAAAGACATCGTCTCATAACAATTAAAGTATAGTTTATAGCCAAATGAGTTTTCTAGAATTTTAGAGAAAAATCCTCAATTTTTAGAGCTTTTTGGATTGTGGAATTATGGATAAGTGACAGTGAACCTAAACTTTGCCCATATAAGAAAATTCATATTGTTTACTGGAGAGTCTGCGATTATTGATTCTTAGGAGTTTTGATTCAGATATGTTTTCTTTCCCCTTTACATATTGTGTTTACAAAAGTAATAACTGCAGTTTTTGAAATCACAAGATTTCACATTAAAATTGGAAAATCCAAGCATCTAGTCAGATATTCTGTTGATTGCTTGTAAATCTAGCACTTGGGAAGCTAAAGCAAGAGGATTACAAGAGGCTGCATAGTGAGATCCTGTGTCAACAAACAAAGCAATAGCACAAACATTTATTAACATTAATCTTCGTCCCATTCTTGGACAATCGAGCTGGCTTTCAAAGTATTAGGATGATAATAGCTACCATGTAGGGTTCTTTTGAAGATCAAATGGGAAAATTCACATTGATATATTCATTCTTAGCAGAGTGGTTATTATTTTACTGAGTGGTAGTGATACTACAGAGT
Organism: Eospalax fontanierii; assembly: GCA_035773235.1. Lineage (NCBI taxonomy): Eukaryota > Metazoa > Chordata > Mammalia > Rodentia > Spalacidae > Eospalax > Eospalax fontanierii. The sequence continues at coordinate 17,774,879 of CM069552.1, forward strand.
GATAATATGTCTTAGAGCTACAGTGAATTCTTTTATAGAATAATTAATTAATTAATTTTAGCTTTATGTTTAGGTGTTTTATCACATGTAGGCTATGTCCACATAGGCCAGAAGAGCACACTGAATTCCCTAGAACTAGAGTTAAGAACAGTTGCTAACTGCATGTGGGTGCTGGGAACTGAACCTGGGTCCTCTGCAAGAACAGCCAGTGCTCTTAACTGCTGAGCCATCTCTCCAGCCCCAAGAAGAGAGGCTCACTGACCGGTAATTAAACCCAGTCTGTGGTGGTGTGAGCGCAGAATCCTAACCACTGGAGAGTCTACAGTGATGCTCTAAGTCAGTTCCTCATTTTGTTTTAGGTCACAGAACTCATACAAATAATATATGTTGAATGGTACTTTGGAGTGAACTGCAGTTATGATGGTGCTTACAAAAAGTTTTTCTTGGGGTCTGTAGAGACGATTCAGTGATTAGGAGTCCTGGCTGCTCTTGCAGTGGACAGGGGTTCGATTCCTAGCACCCACATAGTGGCTAACAACTGTCTGTAACTCCAGTTCCAGGAAATCCAACACCCTCTTCTGACCTCTGTGGGCATTGCACAGTATGGGCGCACTTACATACACTCAGTCAATATGCTCACATGCCTAAAATAAAAATAATAAATAGAAACTTTTCTTAAGTGATGATGATGTTAAAATTAAACTCAGACAAAAACCCAACATAGAACTGGGAAAATGGGCAAAAAGCCCCAACCTTAGCTGAGGAACTCCTGGCAGTTGATCACTGCTGGGTGAGAGAAAGCTGATCATTAAGGGAGAGGTTCTAGATAGGCTGACTAGTCTCCAGTGGATGAACTCAAAATGAGGAACATCTGAGTACACAAACTTTACTCAATAGGCCTTAATGTATATGACAGAATGCATGAGGCCCAGTGGGAGAATGTGGGGGAGGGGCTGCAGACAGGGGAGGGGGATTTAAATATGACTGAAGATGCATTGTGTGAAATGGTCAGAAACTCAATAACAATATAAACTGAAAAAAATGGGGCTCTTTAAAATATGGAATGTGAACATCCAGGGGGCTGGAGAGATGGCTCAGCAGTTTAAAAGCACTGGCTGCTTTTGCTTAGGACCCAGATTCGTTTGCCAGCACCCACGTGGTGACTAACAACTATCAGTAACTCCAGTTCCAGGAGATCTGGCGCCCCCTTCTGACCTCTGTGGGCATTGCATGGCGTGAGTGCACCTACCTACATGCAGGCATTACACTAATACACGTAAAAAATAAGAACTAAAAATAATTTAAAAATTTAGAGAACCAAATTGGCTTGTTTAGGATCATACAGTTCTATTTGCTATTCATTTATTTATAGTCTTGTTATCGGAAGATAATCATGGATTCATGTGTATGTGTGAGATAATAGACATCAAAGTCCTTTCTATCCTTTTATCTAGTTTCTGCCAATAGTAATATTTTGTAAAGCTACAACACAGTATCCCACATGGTATCAATATCAACACAGTGAAGACAGAGAACAAGTTGTCTTCTAGTCCTTTTGTTGATAAATTATTTTGTTCCATCCCAACTTCTCCGTTAGTCTGCAGGTTCCACTTCTATGGGATATTTTCTTTCTTTCTTTCTTTCTTTCTTTCTTTCTTTCTTTCTTTCTTTCTTTCTTTCTTTCTTTCTTTCTTTCTTTCTTTCTTTCTTTCTTTCTTTCTTTCTTTCTTTCTTTCTTTCTTTTCTTTCTTTCCTCCATCCCCTCCCTCCCTCCCTCCCTCCCTCCCTCCCTCCCTCCCTCCCTCCCTCCCTCCCTCCCTCCCTCCCTCTTTCTTCCCTGCCTCTCCCTCTCCTTCCCTTCCTTCCTTCTTTCCTTGAGGCACGATCTCCCTGTAGCCCCAGCTGACTTTGAACTTGTTAGCCAAGCTGTCCTTGATCTCACAGAGTTCTGCCAGCCTCTGCATTTGCTAAACGGGCCCATTTTCTTAAAAAAATTGGATTTGTTTGTTTTTATTTTATGTGTATAAATGTTTTGCCTACATGTATGTAAGTGTATCACAGGCATGCAATGCCTGTGGAGGTCAGGAGTTGGTGTTTGATCTTCTGGAACTGGAGTTATAGATAGTTGTTATCTGCCACATGGGTACAGGAAACAAAACTTGAGTACTCTGCAAGAGCAGCCAGTGCTCTTAACCTATGAACCACTTCTCTAGCCCAGTGTTTTCATCTACATACACTTGTATAAGAAGGGTCACACAGTGCATGGTCTTTTAGGAATAGCTGTTTTTCAAAATACAATTCTTTGGAGGTTCCTTTGAGTATAGAAGGTGTCAGTGTGTGTTCCTTTTACTGTCCACAAGCTTTCTATGGCTATGGATGTTCTGAAGTTTACTTAACCATTCGCCTACCAAGAGACATGGCATTTATCCATATTTGGGCTGTTAGGAGTAAATCTCCCACCACCATCTCTTAACAGGTTTTTCTGTGAATTTAGATTTCATTTCTCTGAGGTGAATACCTAACGTTGAAAATGCTGCATTATATTTTATCTTTAGAAACTGCTGGATTGTTTTCTTTAGTGGTTGTATCATTTTACATTCCCACAGGCAATATATTTAGTTTCTTCATAGTTTCACTACTGCTGGGTATCTTCACTATGTTTCATTTTTGTTATTCTGACAGTTGTGTGATGGTATGTAGGTCTTGTAGTTTGTGTTTACCTTAGTGGCTTCTGACATGAGCTATCTTTTTGCGTATTTTCCTTCAGTTCAGATATCACCCCCACCATTATTTTATCATTTTTTGAATAAAATATTTCTTCATATTTTTATTCACTTTCTTATTAGATTAAGTGGTTTTTGACTGTTGCATTTTGAGAATTGTTTTTGTATTTTAGATGATTGTCCTCTGATGGATTATGAGCTTTGAATTTTTTTTCCATTTTTTAATTTGTTTATTCATCTTTAAATTTTATTGATGTGTGTCTCTTTGTGTGTATATACATATGTATGTGAGTACCTGAAGAAGCCAGAAGAGGATGTTGGATGCCCTGGAGTTGAATATACAGGCAGTTGTGAGCTTCCCAAAATAGGTGCTCCCCATTTCTCCCTTGATAATACCAGTCTCCTAAGGCCCCGCCTCTCTGAGCTCCTTCTTTCCCTTTATCCCCATAGTTCCTTGTATAACCCAAGTAACACCTGTCTCCTATTATTCTTCTAGCTTACGTTTCTTCGTTCTCTTTACCTCCCTGATTCCTTTCCATTTTCCTGGTTCCTGCAGTTACATCAGGATACATACTCACATATAAGGGTTTGGTGCTAGAATCCACAAATATAGAGAGAGAACATGCATTGCTTGTTTCTCTGATTCTGTGTTACTTCACTTAGCATAACAGTTTCTAGTTCCATCCATTTACCTGTAAGTGTCATGATTTTGTCTTTCTTTTCTGTTGAGTAGAACTCCATTGTGTAAATGAACCATATTTTCAGTATTCACTGGTCAGCTGAGGGAAACTTATGTTACTTCCATCCCTAAGCTATTTTGAAAAGAGCAGCAATAAACATGGATGTACAAGTATCTCTGTAGTAGAATGAGTCCTTTGGGCATGTGCCAAGGAGTAGTATAGCCTAGTCAAATGGTAGGTTCAGTTTTAGTTTTTAAAAGGATTTTCCACATTGCTTTCAGTAGGTGTTGCATGAGTTTACAAACCCACCAGCAGTGAATGAGCGTTCCTCCTTTCCCACATCTTCTCCAGCATTTTATGTAATTTTTTCTCTTGATCCCAGTCTGACTGGGGCAAGATCAAATTTTAAAGTGGTTTTAATTTGCATTTCTCTAATTATTAACGATGTTGAGCTCTTTTTAAGATGTTTCTCAACCATCTTTATTCCTTCTTTTGGGAACTCTGCTCAGATCCTTAGCCTATCCTATAACTGGTTCACTTTTTTTCTTTTTTGAGTTCTTTTTATATGCTAGATGTTAAACCTCGATTAGATGTGTCACTGGTGAAGATTTTCTCCCAGTCTATGGACTTTCTCTTTACTTCCTTGGTTGTTTCTTTTGATTTACAGACGTTTTCTAGTTTAATGAGGTCCCATTTGTTGATTATTGACCTTGATTCCTGAGTAACTGCTGTCTGATTGAGAAAGTTCTTTCCTAAAAGTATATCTTGTAGGTTACTGCCAATATTTTCTTCTAATAGTTTCAGAGTTTCAGGTTTCACATTGAGGTCTTTGATCCATTTGGATTTGAGTTTTGTGTAAGGTGAAAGATATCAGTCTAGTTTCATTCTTCACCAGGTGGAGATCCAGTTTTGTCAGCAGCATTTCCTGAAGATGTTATCATTCCTCTGGTGAGTGTTCTTGGCCCCTTTGTCAAATATCAGGTGGCTGAAGTTGCATGCACTTATGTTTGATTTTCAGTTAAATTTCATGGTCTACAGGTCTATTTTTTGCTAGTATCATGCTGTTTAAATGACTATAGCTCTGTATTATAGTTTGAAATTTGGTATAGTAATCCCACCTGCTTTGTTTTTTTATGCTCAGGGTTTCTTTGGCTATCTGGGATCTTTTGTGATTCTGTATGAATTTTAGGATTTTTTTTTCTAATTCTGTAAAGAATGTCCTGGGGATTTTGACTGGGATTGCATTGAATCTATATATTGCTTTTGGTAGGATGGTCATTTTCACAACATTAATTTTTCCATTCCATGAGCATGGTAAGTCCTTCCATCTTTTGGTGTACTCATAAATCTCTTTCTTTAAAGATCTAAAATTTTTAAAATTTAATTTAGATTTTTAATTTTAGGTCTTTACTTTTGTTGGTCCGGTTTATTCTGAAATTTTTGTTCAGGATTTTATGCGTGGGAGGGTCTCATACACGTTCTCCAATTGCTTTGTATTGTATTTGGAAGGGCTATTAATTTTTGTAGATTAATTTTGCAACCTGCCACTTTACTGAAAGTGTTCTTCATTTCTAGGAGTTTTGTGGTGGAATTTTTGGCATCTCTTAGGTATCATATCATGTCATCTTCTAAAAGGGATAACTTCCTTCTCTTGTCTTATTTCTCCAGCAAGAATTTCAAACACTGTATTAAAAATGAGTGCAGATAGTGCACAGTCTTTTCTGGTTCCTGAGTTTAATGGGAATGCTTCCAGTTTTTCTCCATTTAGAGTGGTTTTGCCTGTGGGTTTCTTGTATATAGCTTTGATTTAGTTGAGGTATGTTCGCTCTAGTCCAACTCCCTTTCGGACTTTTAACATAAATGCATGTTGAATTTTGTCAAAGTCCATTTCTGCCTGTATTGAGATGACCAGGTGATTTTTGTCTTTGACTCCATTTATGTGCTTGATGACATTTATTGACATGTATGGTGAACTACCCCTGCATCTCTGGAATAAAGCTGACTCAATCATAGTGGGTGATCTTTTTGATATGTGTCTGTATGTAGTTTGCAAGTATTATGTTGACTATTTTTACATCTATGTTCATTAAAGATATGGGTCTATAATTTTCTTTTTTGGTTACATCTCTACCTGGTTTTGATATTAGAGTGATGCTGGCTACATAGAAGGCATTTCAGAGTTCTCCCTCTATTTCTAACTTTAAGAGGAATTCGATATGGATCTTCTTTGAATGTCTGGTAGAATTCTGCTGTGAATTCATCTGGGCCTGGGCTTTTTTTTTGGTTGGGAGGGTTTGTATTGCTGTTTCAATTTTCTTATATGTATGTATCTGGGTGAGCTGTTTATATCTTCTTGGTTTAGGTTTGGTGATTCCCATGATTCTAGATATGCATCCATTTCTTTAAGGTTTTCAAATTTAATAGCATATAGGTTTTTAAAGTATTCCCTTATAATGTTCTGGATCTTTTTGTTATCTATTGTGATATTTCCCCTTTAATTTCTGATTTTGTTGATTTGGAGTTGCTCTTTCTTTCTTTTGGCTAAATGGGCCAAAGGTCTCTCTATCTTGTTTATCTTTTCGAAGAATCAGCTCTTGGACTCATCGATTCTTTGTATTGCTTTCTTTGTTTCTCTTTCATTAATGTTGCTCCAATTTTTGTCATTTCTTCTTGTCTGCTGGGTTTGGGTTTCATTTGTTGTTGGCTTTCAAGGTTTTGAGTTGCAAAGTTAAATCATTTATTTGTGCTCTCTCTGATTTTTTAATGTAGGCACTTAGAGCTTTAGGCTTCCCTCTTAAGACTGCATTTAATGTATCCCAGAGGTATTGCTGGATTGTATTTTCCTTTTCATTTATTTTCCAGAATACTTTTATTTCTTTCTTAATTTCTCCTTTGATCCATTCATCATTCAGGAGTGTGTTGTTTAATCTCCATGAGTTTGTGAAGTTAGTAGGGCTTCTTCCGCTGTTGATTTCTTTATTTCATTGTGGTCTGACAGAATGCATGGAATTCTTTCTTTTTGTTTTTGTTTTTTTGTATTTGTTGAGTTTTTTTTTGTGTGTGTGTGCCACAGTATGTGGTCAGTTTTGGAGAGAATTCCATGGGGTGCTGAATAGAATGTGTATTCTTTGTTGCTTGGGTGGAGTATTTGTTAGATGTCTGTTAGGTCCATTTGATGCATGGCATTGTTTAGTTAAGATGTCTCTCTGTTTATTCTCTGGTTGACCTATCTAATGGAGGTAGTGCGGTATTGAAGTCCCCTACTCTTATTGAGTTGGGATTAATCTCCATCTTAAAGTCTTGTAGTACTGTTTTTATGAAGTTGGGTGTACCCATGTTTGGTGCATATACGTCCATGATTGTAATATCTTCTTGGTTAGCTGTTTCTTTGATCAGAATGAGGTAATCCTCTTGATGTCTTCTGATTAGTTTTAGTTTTTGTCAGATATTATAATGGGCACTCCTGCTTGTTTCTTAGTGCCATTTGCTTGGAATATTTTTTTTTCCATCCTTTCATCTTAACATAGTACCTGTCCTTGAAAGTGAGATGAGTTTATTGTAGACAACAAAAGGATGGATTTTGTTTCTTGATCCATCAAACTATCCTGTGTCTTTTGTCTGGGGAGTTCAGTCCACTGAGATGTAAAGTTATTATTGTGTATTTATTCCCATCATTTTATGTTCTTTATGCCTTTTTGGCATAACTTTGGGGTTCCCCAGTAATACCTTCATTTATCTTCTTTCTGTGGCACCTTGGGTATATATGTTTTATTCTTCAGCTCTTTGTATTGTTTCAAGCATTCTCTGAAGGTCTGTTTTTTTGGACATGAATTCTTTATGCCTATTTATGTTGTGGAAGACTTTTCTTTCCCCTTCAGCTCTGATAGACATTTTTCTTGGCTAAATTATACCAGATTGGCATCTATGGTCATTTAGAACTTGAAATACTTTGATTCAGGCTCTTCTGGCTTTTGTAGTTTGCAGCAAAGTGTCAACTGTAATTCTGATATGTTTTCCTTTATATGTGACTTGTTGTTTTTCTTTTGTAGCTTTCAAAGTTTTCTTTGTCTTGTACACTTAGTGTTTTTACTATGATATTCCATGGGAAATTTCTTTTTTTGTCCTGTCTATTTTGTGTTTTATGTGCTTCTTGTATTTGTATGGGAATATATTTCCTTAATTGTGGGAAATTGTCTACTACAATCTAGTTGAAGTTCTGGTCAGTACCAGAATCCTGAGATCTCCTTCCTCTGTGCCTATGATGTGTAAATTTTGTGTTTTCATGGTGTCCCATATTTCCTGCACATTCCATTACTTTGTTTTTATAACTTTTTCATAATCTTTGCTTGAGTGCTCCAGTTCTTCAACTTTATTATCCAGTCTTGATATTCTGTTTTCTATTTCATTTGTTCTATTGGTCTTTTCTTATTGGGTATGAAAAGTTGGTTGGTCAAGGCTTCAAAATCTCTCTTTGGATTTTATATTGGAGGGACAAGAAGACTCTAGTTCAGTCCCTCCAAAGTTCCCTTAGAGTCACAGGTTAGGCAAGATCAGATACTTTTAAGCTCTCTTTTAAAGTCTGCATCACTCTAGCCAGTACACACAGCACAATTTGGGGAAATTGCTAGGCATAGCCTGAACACAGGCTTTCTCAGGCAGTCTGCAAAGGCCTGTGCCCTAATGAGGAAGGTTGCTCATGGAATTCCAAGTTTGGTTGGGGCAGGGACACCCAAGATAGATGGGAAGTCACAGGAATGCAAAGATATGCTGGGTGGGGGTGGTCTGTGAGGCTCTAACAAACTACACTGAAAAATTGAGCTGGTCTGAGTAAGGGATTATGGACACAGTGAGTAGGTCTGGACTAAGAGATTAGTCTAGGTATGTGGGATTCTGTGAGTGGGAGCGGACCTGTGTCCAAGTTTAGAAGAAGAACCTATAGAAAGTTTTAAATTCTCATGAAGTACAATATATCATTCTTAGTTTTTGTGGACTGTGTTTTTAGTGTCAAGCTTAAGAACTCTTTTATCTATCCCTAGATCATGAGGATATTTCACTTATTTGTTCATAAAATGTTTTATAATTTTACATTATATGTTGGAGTTCATGATTCATTTTACTTTAATTTTTATACAAGGTATGAGACTTTGACCAAGATTGTTTTCCTTTTTTCTGTGGACATCCAATTTTTTGAACAGGTTTTCTCTCCTCTTTTTCCATTTGTTTAAAAATAGTGCTTACTGTTTTATATGGATGTTAGGATATTCTGTTCTATTGATCTGCTTATGTGGTATAGTCTTATTTCTTGCTATATGTTTCATTTTTATCTATTTATCACCTATCTATAAATTGAATATTCAAATTCCTCCTACTTTTTCTTTTTGAAATTATTTAGTTAATGTATGTGTGCACATGTGTGTGTGTGCCACACTATGTGTGTGTAAGTTGGAAGACAACTTGTGAGACCTGGCAGTCAGTTCTCTTCTATCATGTGGGTCCTAGGGACCTAACTCAGGCTGTCAGGCTTAACAGGAAGCACCTTTATCCCCTGAGCCATTTCACTTGCCCCTTCAATGCCTTTTTGAAATTCTTCCAGCTATTCTAATTCCTTTGGGTTTTCCTATAAATTTTAGAAAGTAGTTTTCTACAAGGATTTTGCTGAGCTTATGGTAAAAATTTGCATTGAAATTATATATCCAGTTGTGGAGAAATACTATCTTCAATATACCTTCTCTTCTTGGTTTATTTAGGTACTCAGTTTTGTTCATCAGCATCATACATTTATATTATATCACCCAAATCACACACAGGTTGCTAGATTTACACACAATTATTTATTTACTTATAATATTTGTATTAATTATTTGAGAGTTTCATACAATATTTCATTTTTATTGAGATAAATGGTATTGCATCTTTAACTTTGATGTCTTCATTGTAGTATGTGGAAATACAGCCTTTTTTTTTGTTTCTAGCACACCATACAACCTTGTCGTGCTCCATTGTTAGTTTCAGGAGTTGTTTTTGTTTTTTTTTTAATTGCGTATCTGTCACGGTTTTCCACACAATCCACATTATGTCTTTTCAAGTGGGACAATTTTATTATTTCCTTTCCAATGACTGTTGCTTCCCTTCTTACTTCATTGTGCCGATTAAAACTCGAGACACACTAATAGTTGTGAGAGTGCTCATCTTACACAATTCTTGGGGAACATGCAGACTTTTACAAGAAAAATAATGAAGCATTTAATTTTTGCTGCTTTCTCTGTGTTCCAGATATCCAGTTTCTCTCTGAGGTGTGTCTGGCAAGGACTTCTCCCACTCTGTTGGCTGTCTGTTCCCTCTGCTGACACAGCTTTCCCATGTAGAAATTCTTTAGTTTCATATAGTCCCATTTGCTGATTTAGATAACCATTTCTTGTGCTGTTGGAGTCCTGTTCAGAAACTCTTGACTGACACCTGTGGCTTCATGCCTATTTCCTACCTTGTTCTCTAGCAGTCTCAGCCTTTCAGGTTTTCAATTCAAGTATTTGATCCATTTAAGTTTGTTTTGTGCTGCATTAGAGACGTGAATCTAATTTAATTTTTCTAAAGCTTAAATTGACAATTACATTACTCCAGAGGCAAAGTTACATCAGATCACCATAGTTATACCAGACCTGGGGCAGGTCAGTTAACTGATGTTTTAAGTTAACAAAAGTTTTTAAGTTTTGGTGGGGGAAAACAAGTTTCTCAGAATTGCAGAAACTGGACTTCCCGGAGTGGCAGGTATGGCTGGGAGAGGGCATTTTGCTGGCTCATTTCTCACTAGCTGTAGAAACAATGTGCTCCATGAAGGTACTTGCATGCAACATTCTGTCTGCCTGCAGTTAGCAAGAACAGGGGGATCATCTGGTCAGAAACACAGGCATAGCAAAAATCAGCTAGAATAAAATGGAGTCACTTTTGCCATTTCATGTATCAAACAAATTTTCTTTGAATACAAAGTCACAATGAAACCCAATTATATGTAGGCTAATAAAGAAAAATAAACAAATAAATAAACAAATAAACAAACAAACAAAGAAATAAATGAAAATAGTGTCAGCTTTAGGGTCTGTAGATCTCATCATCAAGTGGAGGAAGTTCCCTGGCTTCTTATTTTTGTGAGTGTTTTCATTGATTTATGTTGTGTCAAATTATTTTTTCTTTCTTTGGTGTGGCCAAGTGATTTTCTTTTGTAGCCTGTTAATATAGTAGATTACATTGGTAGATTGTGAACTAGCCTTGGGTTTCATCATGATGTGACATTCTTTTAATCTATTAATAAATTCCTTTTGGTTAAGAATTTTTGAATTTGCATTCATAAAGGCTCTTTGTAGGGTTTTATGTTTATTTCTGCATAATCTTCTGATTTTGGTAGTAGGCTGATACTAGATTCATAAAATAAATTTTAAAGTGTTTTATCGTCTATTTTCCATGCTTTTAAAGTGGGGGTATGTGGATGTTGAATCCAAACTTTTATTTTTATTTTTATTAATTTCTGCTTTGAGATTTTTCTTTGTCTCATAGAAAGTAGAAATATGTTGCTGAGTTAGTGACGTGAGACTTCCTCTTATCTGTTATTGATTACTAGACTTATTTAATCACAAGTTAAAATAAATTTTGCTTGATGTTAATTCTCTTATGTTTTATACAGTTTTCTGTGGTTCTGAATATGATCTATCTTGCTATATGTCCCATGAGCACTTGAAGAGAATGCACATTCTGCTGTAGTGGATTGGAGTCTACTGTAAAGGTTGATGACATCTTGTTGGTAATGCTGCTATTTAGTTCTTCCACATCTTCTTTATTTTGTTATTTTTTGTTTGTTCATTGTCTAGAATGAACCATGACATCTACAGATATAATTTTGAATTTGCTTATTTCTCTTTTCAGTTTTAGTAGGAGGTGTGCTTCCTTGTAAAGTTCAGGTAGGGTAAAAATTTAGATTCTGCACCTGTCCTTCATGGAGACTTGAGATAGAGGTGAAGCACCTGTTACTGCTGGGTGGAAGTGGATATCCAGGTCCTTCCTGGCTTCCCTTTGGCATCATGATAATGAGGTCCTCATTGCCACTAGTGACTGAAAATCTTGACCTGCCTCTAAGCCTTCTGTGATATCATCCTGTGAGAAGGGAAAAAGTCTTGAACCTATGAATGGCCTGACTTTTACAGGGTGTCTTATGGCCTTGTAAGACTGAGAATTCTGGCTTCCAAACTGACCACTGTTAGCATAGGTGGGAGTGTGCCCAGGTCACAGTTCTCCAAAACAGTCATCATGCTTCCCTTGGCTTAGCTGAACTTTGGGCATCTTCTGCATCTATATTTCTACCTCCTATTTCCTCAGAGCCTTTACTTTAGAAAACAACTTGTAATACTTTCCTTTGCCTGTTTGAAGTACAAATCTTTTTTATTATTTTTGTTTAGTTTATTCCTTGAAAATTTCATACATTTGTACTGTGTATCTTGATCATAGCCACCATTAACTTCCCACCCTCAGCTTTCCCCAGGGCCTCCTCTTTCATCTCCCTCCAGCTGCATGTCCTCCTTTTATAAAATTTATTCTTTTATTTTTAATCCACTGAGTCCAAATTAATGCTGCCTATAGGCAAATGTACACTGAGTCATTCACTATGGCATGGACAGATAATCTTCCAGTGTTGCTATGCCTACAGTGGCTCTCCTTCTTTTAGCATCCATCAACTGCCAATAGCAGTTAAGGGTTGGACTAGGGACTCCCCCGCCTTCTGTGTTCAGATTCGTAACTGGCTTGATCTTGTGAAGAAGGTCTTGTAGGCAGCCACCGCTGCTGTGAATTCAACAATCGTGTCATGTCCAAAGACAATATTTTGCAACCCTTATTCCAGTTCTCTAGTTCTTACATTCTTTCCACCTCCTCTTCCATAATATTCCTGGAGCTTTGTGTTGAAGGGTATTGATATAGATGTCCCAGCCACAGCTGAATGTTCACACCATTTATTCTCAGAACTTTGAAAAGTAATAAGATGTAAATCTTCTTAAAAGATTCTAGCCAGTGTTAGAACACAGAAATACCTTTCTCAAGATCCTGGGAACCTTCTGTTTATAATATACACTTGCAAGGTTCATCTCCCACACTTTATATGGGTTATGAAAACAACAACAACAACAACTCAAACCTTCTTGGGTGCCACTTAGCAAGCACAGATGAAGTAATTACTGAGACAGAAGGACATTTACAAACTCAAGAAGAATTGAGTGTACTCGGCATATCCTGGTGACCCACCTTCCCACAGAACTCTTGATGCTTTTCCGTTAGTTTCCAACTAGCACTCATGAATCTTCATTCTTTCAGTTGAAGTGAAGTCGAGTTTAATTTCTTTACTTTACTGTAGTAGCCTTAAATGACTGTTCCAAGTTTAGCCAGCACACACATTTTACTTGGAGTGGTATAATGAATTGATTTTTTATCAAAAACGTTTCTTTCTTGCTTAGATGTTTCTTTCTTGGGCCAGTGTTTGATATTTAATAGGATTAGCATCTTGCTTAGGTTTTTGTCCTTGTGACTTTGGGGGGCATTTTTGAATTGCTAATGTTTTCAGCTTCAAACTTGAGGTCTACAAGCCAAAAAGACAATTCATGGAATCTACTTCTGTATCTTTAAGGCCTGTGGGTTTTGGTCAGTCTGCCTTTCTTGTCTTTTAGTCTTATTTTGTTTCATACATACTGTCCAGTGTTATGAGTTTCTTTCTTAGTCAGTGTAGGAAGCTATAATGAACTAACACAGACTGATTGTTCAGAACAACAGACATTTATTTCTCCTAATTTTTCAGGTGGGTTCTCTGATATGAATGAGCCTGTATATTGGGTTTTTGCTTTCTGTTTGCAGGTGATTGTCTGGTTGCCTTGCCACCTGATAGAAAGCATTCAATGAACAACAATCCTTTAATGAAGTTGCTTTCTCATAACCTCATCAAATTCCCTCTCAAATTTCTAGTTTCTAATACCATCTTAGGTTTCAGATGAACCCAAGTATTTGGTCTTTAGCAGTTATACTTAATGGGAGGAAAAGAAAAATTAGAATACACCTTTATTTTATCTTTCCAAAAATGAAATGAAGTTCCTCTTTATTTTTTTAACATAGCATCTGCTCCTTCAGTGATTCCCTGGCATCCTTTATTTTGCATCTTGGAGGTTGACATTATGAGCAAAACTTTGTTCACATAATTGATAACACACTGAAATATTTTCACAGTTCAAAATTTTACAGCGGTTGACATATTTTAGGGATCTGTTTTTTCTTATCTTTCAAAGTGAAAAGTGATATTGAAACAAGTTATCATAATGGAAATGCCTCAGAATATAATCAAGCTTATGCCAGATATTTCAAGACAATAACGAGACTTTTACTTGTGGATCATGTTTTTCTCAGTCTTCTCTGAGTGACTACATTCCCCACAGACCCCCTTCCCCAAGGTCCCAGGTTGTATATGGCAGAGATTATGCCTCTTATGCTGGGGACAGGGGAGCCCCTGTTATTTGAAAATTCTGATATTAGAAGGACTGATTCCCTGGAACAGACATCCCACCTTCTCTGAGGCCCAGCTGTGATCCTCATTCCACACATGGTTCTAAGCATCCAGGGCTTGTTGTTAGACCTCACCCATTACCAAGAGCTGTTTTCCATTATCTTTCTATTACTCTTCTACAGCCCCAGTATGCCTTCACCTATGCCCCAATTGAACTTCTAGAGACAAAAATCACAGTCCAGGAAGTTAAAAAAAGAAATAAAAAGTACCATATTAACTATTAACTATACTGATATAATTCACAAAATAAGAATATGTAATTAAATCTTAGAAAATAAATTTCAAATTCTGTATGTCTACCATAATTTTTGTTATTTCCTGACAAAACTGTACTACCAAGCTTCTACAATAATGTGAAATTTGTCATTGTTCCTATAATGTGAGTTTTCCAATCACTCAGTTTCCAAATTCTCCAACATATATGTTTAAGTAACATGATTACACTAAAAGATTGCATTTTTAAATTAAAAAAAAGTTATCTGACTGTCTTAACTCACAGACTTCTCTGGGTCTCAGGGATCCTATCCCATCCTTGATCTGCATGCACCTCATGATAGAATTAATGCATCTCTCAACTCTCACCAGATACGTTTCCTTATGGAAGAGATTTTGATTAACAAAGAAAGCCACAACTGTTCAACTTGCAGAGAAGAGCCTGCAGAGTGCTTATTCCTGAGTAAGGCATCTATATCAAACCTCTGCCCCTGAAAGCTCAGGGATCATTGCAGAAGAGAGAGTAGAAAGACTGTAAGATCCATCCAAAGGTAGTGGATGAACACAAGGAAGAAGTCTTCCAGACAGCTGGCAAGTTACTAACATGAACTCACAGCAATGGTGACAGCATACATAAGCTCCATGCAAACACACAAAACCCCAGCATAGACTTGAGGAAGCAGGGTTAGAAACTCTAACCTTACCTAAGGAAACTGTGTCAACAGATGGCTGCTGGGAGGGGCAGAGACAGTTTCTTTCAAGCATGGAACTCTTGGTAGGTTAACCAAGCTCCAGTGGATGGACCCATACTGAAAGGCTTTTGGGGACACAAATTAGTGTCCCTTAATACATACTACATGTATATGTATTAAGAGAGTATACATATTAAGAAAGTATGTATTATATATATATATATATGTATTAAATTGGGTGAGGTAAATAAGGGGAGGTAAAGATAGAGAATAGAATCTAAATATCATCAAATAATCTACAAAACAGTAGCCTTTCTATACACCAATAACAAACAATTGGAGAAAGCATACAAGTAGACCCTCCCATTCACAAAATATCTTAGAATAAATCTGACAAAAGATTGAATACCTCTACAATTAAAATTTTAGAGCTTAAAGGAGATTGATTAGGACACCAAAAGATGGAAGAATCTCACATGTGTATGGACTAGAAGAATTAATATTGTAAAAATGAATATCTTACCAAAAGCAATATGTAGATTCAGTACAATCCCAATCAAAATGCCCAAATGGCATTCTTCATAGAATTAGAAAAAAAAAGCATCCTAAATTTCATATGGAAGCACAAAAGACCCTGGGTAGGAAAAGACCTCTGAGTACGAAGAACACTGCAGGGGGAATTACTATACCAAATGTCAAACTATATTCAGAGCTGTAGTCATTAAAATAGCACAGTACTGCCATAAAAATAGACTTGTAGACCAATGGAATATAATCAAAAACTCAAACATAAGGACATGCAGTTTCAGCCACCTGATATTTGACAAAAGGGCCAAGAACACTCGGGGAGGAAAGACAGCATCTTCAGCAAATGGTGCTGGCAAGACTGGATCTCCACCAGGTGAAGAATGAAACTAGATCAATACCTTTCACCTTACACAAAAGTCACCTCCAAATGGATCAAAGACCTCAATGTGAAACCCGAAACTCTGAAACTATTAGAAGAAAGCATTGGTAGTAACCGACAAAATATAGTTTTAGGAAAGGACTTTCTAAATCAGAGAGCGGTTACTCAGGAATGAAGGTCAATAATCAGCAAGTGGGACCTCATTAAACTAAAAAGTTTCTGTAAATCAAAAGAAACAACCAAGGAAGTGAAGAGAAAACCCACAGACTGGGAGAAAATCTTCACCAGTGACACATCTGATAGAGGTTTAACCTTAGCATATAAAAGGAACTCAAAAAAAAAGAATCAAGAAACAAGTGAACCAATTAAAAGATGGGCTAAGGATCTGAGCAGAGCATTTTTAAAAGAAGAAATAAAAATGACTGAGAAACATTTTAAAAAGTGTTCAACGTCATTAATAAGGAAATGCAAATTAAAATCAGTTTAAGATTTCATTTACGAGAGGTAGAATGGCTAAGATCAAGAGAACAAATGATACCAAATGCTGGAGAGGATGGGGAAGGTGGAAGGCTCATTCACTGCTGGTGGAATTGTAAAGTCGTGCAACCCCTTATGGAACACTAAAAATGAATCTACCATTTGACATGATCATACCGCTCCTCAGAAAATACCCAAAGGACTCATCCTATTACAGAGATTCTTGCTCATCTACGTTTGTTGTTGCTCTTTCCACAATAGCTAAGACATGGAATCAACCTAAGTGTCCCTCAGCTGACGAGTGGATAATGAAGATGTGGTACATTTACACAATGGAGTTCTACTCAGGGGTAAAGAAAGACAAAATCATGACACTTGCTGGTAAATGGATGGAACTAGAAACTGTTATGCTAAGTGAAATAACACAGAATCTGAAAAACAAATGATGCTATGTTCTTCCTTATTTGTAGACCCTAACATGGAACCCTTAAAGATGAGTATATATCCTGACATAACTACAGGACCACAGGTAAACTGGAAAGGAGCTAGGGAGTTACACAGAGAGAAGCAGCTGAAGAGAGAGAATAAGAGGAGGAAGGTGTTACTAAGGAAAAAATAGGTTAAAATGGGAGTATTTAAATGGGAGGGGGAGAGGGTTATACAAGGAATTATGGGATAAAGGGAAAGAAGGAGCTCAAGAGAGATGGGCTCATAGGAGACTGGTATTCTCAAGAGAGAAATGAGGACATGTGATCACCTTAACTGGGGAAGGCAAGGAGGGAGGGTTGCACAGGGAGAGAGAGAGAAGGGAGAGAGATAGATAATGCCTAACTAGTGTAAAACACCAGAGGGAATCATATTAGTCTAACAGCCTAATGGCAAATTCCATTTACAGTATCTCTACATGAGCCCATGTGCCTAGCTGAAGATACACAATAAAAAACAGTGTCATACTAGAGAAACATTTCCTTGAGTTGCTGGCCAGGGTGGTCCAAGAGGCTCCCCAAATTATACAAGCTATTGTCACAGCTCCTGATTGCCTCCCAAAACTTAAAGGTAAAACTCTATTGCTGAAAACAGGACACATGCTTTGGAGATCAGATTTGGAGCAATGGAGCTGGAACTGATCTGGAAGCCACTTCCCCTGAAGGCTAGAACTCATAGCTATGGAGAGCACTATGCACATAGCCAAAGGAGAATATCAGTCAATGGCCCAATGCTAGCTTCATGACCAAAAATCCACATTGATGTCTGGCACAGCATTTGACACTGGTGTAGTAGTGGAACTTTTATCTTGGGGCCAATCAACAGCTACCTAATTGGTCTTAGAGCCTACTCCATGGGAGGATACTCATGTATGATACGGCAACCACAGTCAAATACACATGACTGAAGAGGTCATAGATCATAGAGAAATCCTCCAGGTTGTCACATCCCTAAGTTAACGTGACTTCTTACTAAATGAAAAATATGTGTTCTTATATTTACAGTCAAGTTTGAGGTCATCACTCATCAAAGACGCTCTATTGCACCAAAGACTACTGCAGAATAACACAACTGGTTACACAGACATTTTCCATGAACTGCCCATGCCTTAAATGGCACATCAACAATGTAATCTCTACACTCAAGGCTCCTGCAACATAGAACAATGAATCTAATGAATCTCTCAATTCTCATTAAGGGAACTCCCTCATACAACAGAGGTCCAATATCACAGAAGATCACAAATGGCCAAAGAACAGAGATTAGGAATTTGCAGAGTGTGAGTCCTTAGACAGGGCTCTGACATTAAGTTTCACTCTTCCAAGGCTCAGAGGCTATTTAGGAAGTGGGGGTGCAAAGATTATAAGATCCAGTGAGGAGGTACCTGACCATATGTAAATAGAATCCTACCAGCTCCTGGGACCTTGCTCATATGACCTGCAGCAATGATTTCAGCATGTTCAAGACCAATGCAAACTCAAGCAGGTAGGGACCCAGCATGGAACTGGAGAAATGGGCAGCAGGTCCCAGTAATTGCTGAAGAATGTTGGCAACTTATTACTATTGGATGGGGATGAACTAATCTTCCTAAAGTAAGGGTCTCTGGATAGGTGGTCTGGACCTCAGTGGATGAGCCTACACTGAGGATCGTCTGGGGACAGTAACTTGACACAATAGACTCAAAACAGATGAAAGAATGTATGGATTCCGGTTGCGGGGGGGCTATGAGGATATGTTGTTGGGGAAGGGTATATAAATATTATTAAGATTGATGGAGATATTCTGCATGAGATACCCAATGATTCAATTTAAAAAGAAAATCATAAAAATTTAATAGAAAAATATAAATAAACGTATAAAAGGATACTGTGAGTCCTGTGTTAGGAAAGTTGATCTGGATGACTTTGTTCCTATTGTACCCTATCCTGTCTAGACTCTTATTGTGTTATCTTATTACATTCAAGGTTAAAGGGAAAAAAATAATCTGAAAATTGTAATGTCTTCTGTGAGAAATCCAAATACCATACACAGCCTTCAAAAGGAAGGTTATAGTGCTGGGTATGGTGGCATATGCCTTTAATCCCAGCCTTTAGGAAGCAGAAGCCGAGAGATATCTGTGAGATCTAGACCAGCCTGATTTCAATCTCAACAACTCATACCTTGAGCTACTTATCATGTTTGGGTACCTGGAGTTAAATCTCTATATTGCTCCTCTCATATGAAGTTTTGGATGGTTCCACAGTAAAGTACTTGCATCTGTCTGATGATAGAGTTAGGAAGGGGTGGTGCAGGAACTTTCTGACCATGTGTGCAACCCATACTGGGCAGTAACAAGCGATCCTGAGTAAATCTGCTAACTTAGAGGGTTGGAGGAGAGAAGAAGATACCACTTATCTAAATATCCTAGAAAAGCCTACTTATAGAAGGAAATGATCAGCTAAGAAGCTTCCAAACACTGTTGTCTCTGTTAAGAAAGTTATATGATCAATATTTCTCGGCATACCTGTCAGCCATGTGCTATGCAGGATTTGGGAATCTCAGCCCTAAGTGCAGAGTTACAGCTTCTCTGTCTTATTCTCCCTGGCTTCCACCAAAATTTCTGGAGCCTCATATTAGGGCTTATTAATCATCATTAAATAATTTTATAAAAGAACAGGAAACATCATCTCCAAGTTTTCCATGTCCAATATTTCTGTTTATTATTTATACATTCTTCCAATGAAAGTCCTATAATAATAATAGATTTTGAGGTATCAGGTATTGAATATTTAAGTCCTCACTACTCTACCACTAATCTATAACCCCAATCTTTTTATAACTTTTTAAGGACAAGGTCTTGCTAATTTTCCCAGGTTGGCTTAAACTCACATTGTAGCTTAGTAGACATTGAACTTTTGCAGTCCTCTTACCTTTCTCAGTTTCTTTTTGTTTTTTAGACAGAGACTTTCTATATAGCTAGTGCTAGCCTTAAATTTGCTATGTTGACCAGGCTAGCTTCAGTTTACACAAATTTGCCAGTTGCTGTGTCTTGAGTGCTGGGATTAAAGACCTGTGTCACCATGGAAACCCAAGTAACTGAGATTATAAACCTGTATTACCAGTCTGAAATTTTTAAAAAAGTAGTTTTGCAATCTGATTTGACAAAAGTCCAGGAAGGATGGAAGCAATAAAACAGTCAAACTGCCAAACTGATCATACATTCAGCTCTAGTTGCATTGAGCACACTGATTCTCTCTTCTACCTGTAATAAGAGATACTAGAAATTTCTCTTCTCTGCCCAGATGCATTCTGCACTTGGAAATATCAAACACTGGACTGACAGCTAACAAAACAAATGTTTGAAAACAAACAAAAGTTAAATGCAATTTGATTGTTTGTTTCTGAAAGTTCTAAGAATAATGCATTGATACCTCATTTGGTAAATGTACAAAATCAAAGACCTTACACATGCTTCGCTTGCCATCTCAAATGGATATGTCTTCTGCTGTACTTGCTTTCTTTTGTGATTGCTCTACATGTCATTGAAATATATCCTCTGTCTGTTCTTCTAAAACTGGTATTTCTTTAAAAGCACAGCTTCAAAAATGTCAAACATAATGAAAACGAAAATCACAAAAGAGAAAGTTGTTCACAGCCACTCCCCTGGGGTTTCCTCATGTTTCTGGGTCACCATGCTGACTCTCCATGTGTTAGAAATAACATCCACAGTGTACTTAGCGGGGAACCCCTTGTGGTCAGGGTCAGAGTGGGTGCCAAATAAACAAAGTCAAACTTTCCTTGAAGACAATGTTCCATGCATTCAGAAACACTCCACACCAAATGGCAAAGCAGTTCCAAAGGAAATTCTTTCAAAGTATAGAAAAGGAAAGCTCTTTTGGAAACATGTTAAAAGGATATTTTATTTTCATCATTTGGGGCTAGAGCAAGATGAAAGATATGAAGACAGAGGTCAGCCCATACTGGAAAGACATGGGAGCCGAGGCCTGCCTACGGTGCAGGGTGTGAAGCCAGGGCTAGCCCACAGGGGGAAGACATGATAGCTGATATCAGCTCACAGAGAGGCTAATCTGCCCATGGGTGGATTTGTTTAGAATAAGTGAAAGAAGCAGTTAGGTAGGCCCCAATACTCTGATGAACTGAGAACTTATGAACTCTAAGTTACATATAGGAGATCAAAAAGTAAAGGAGATACAGAGCTAATAAAGATTAAAGCTAAAATGAGCTTAACAAATGGAAAAAAAAACCAATCTGCTTCAAACTAATGGGGTATCTGACATCAAAAGGACTAACCTGCACTAGCTCCATCCCACCTACGTATATCCACTTATTATCACTGATTATCTCAGCAACAGGTAATCCAGCATGTGCTATTGAGATATGCCTTATGAGAAAGTGATAAAAATCTTGGGTTCTGGAATTGAGAACTACTGAATTGGAACTCCAGTTTGTTAGCTTGTGACTTTGACTAGGCTGTGTAATTGCTATCTCTCATAATCTTTCCTTTATCAGAAAACTCTTTGAAATACAGTCTGCATCTGTGCTAATGTCTCTTCTGTCAAGGTAGTGTCCTCAAATGTTTCTCTGTGCAGGTTCATCCACTAAGGTCCAGTCCACTTATCTGGTGTCCCTTGAGTACCTTAACACAGATGACAGAGTGTATGGATTGCAGTTGGTGGGCTATAGGCAGGTGCCGGTGAGGAAGGGAGAATAAAGATGGTTAAGATTGATTGAGATATTCTGTATGAAATACACAATGATTCCAAAAAGAAAAATGAAAACCATAACAAAACAAAGAAATAAAAAACCAGCTTTTTCATTGACTGTGGGTCTAATTAGGTAGTGAGTTCAAGTAAACACATCACTAGCACCCCAAGAAACTCCCACAGAGCTAGGCATACCATAAAAGACTCCATATGTAGTTATTATTATTTATATCATCTATAATTAATAGTCCTCTCATTTATACTTGTTTCACAAACTGAAAAGATAGACAATCACACATATAACTTCAGAAAACCCTCAACTGAGTAATGGAAGCTTTGGACCAGCTATAGGCATCTGTAAGATTAGCTGTTGTATCTAATTGGCATAGTGTTCTCAGTACTAGAATATAATGAATGCAGCATAGTCTTCCTTTATTATGCATTCATTGAGGCTCTTCTAGCTTTATTGAATAATGTAGCTTCTACTGAAGATCCCTGTCTTGATATTTGTAGCAGATCCAATATTATCGTGTTTTTTTCCTAATTCTCAAAATCACACTGTGCAGTGATTTTATAAAGGGAACTCACACAGAGAAGAAACACCAGGCAATCAAGTTAAACCCAAACTCTCACTGCTTCCAATAAGTAGCCTAAATGGCCAAATGCCCCTCACAGCTTTGGAGAGGGCCACTCTGTCTGCTAGCTTTGTTTCATTTGGAAACATTCACAACACATCAGTGAGCTGTTGGCATGCCTGAATGTGATTCTGACTGTCAAAGGCCTGAGTTTGTCTCAGCTGCCAGCTTGGTTTGGAGTATCCTTGGGGAGAATGAATACCGTTTTCCAACTGAATTACATAGTGGGACCCAGAAAGCACACCATTTGGCAATATGGATTAATAACTTATATTTCAGTATAAAGAAGGGTATACAAGGAACGCCAAAGGAGCTGAGACTTTTACCCTCCACAAAAGCTAATAAGCTAGTTTAGTAGATGCTGGCAGAAGATAGAGCTCTTGGGCCAGAGACAAAGGACTCTGGTATTCATAGCACTAGATTCATGTTCACGTGAATTTCTGTCCTTCTCAAGTGCTGTGGGACAATGTAGAGGTGGACTGATGCAGCTGCTCCTCACAAAGATTTTGAGTCTCAGTTGGGGAGCTAAGTTTATGGAAAGATTCAGTCTTGTAAGTTGTAGTATGCTAGCAAACCTTTCTAAACTTTGCCCCCCATTCCTTCTTCTCACAAACCCAGTGACCATATAAGGAGACACTCTCCTTATCAACTCAGGCTGTTTACAATACAAGTGTCTTTCAAAAGATGGTCCAGAATGAAAGCTTTCAGTGTTCAGAAAATGAGAGAAACGCAGGCACCTATAGGGAGATGTGTTGCATTATAACGCAATCATGTGACACTCCAGTTTTGTCATCATGGGCAGGATGAGACAGAGACCCATAGAGAGACTGCATCTGTTTCATATCTTGCATAGTGGGTTTCTCT
Organism: Eospalax fontanierii; assembly: GCA_035773235.1. Lineage (NCBI taxonomy): Eukaryota > Metazoa > Chordata > Mammalia > Rodentia > Spalacidae > Eospalax > Eospalax fontanierii. Next base: position 17,797,844 of record CM069552.1, read on the forward strand.
GTCAGTGTTCATTGAAAGAATGATGTTTATCATGCAAGCCAAACTAGTGCAGCAAATAAGAAAATCTAAAACAAAACAGACAGGTAAGATGACATCACTGTAGATAAAGGCAACAAGTTTTGGGTTAAGAGGGTTGTGTAATGAACTCTCACACTAACTAATGTGTGACAGTGAACAAATTGCTTGAGCACTAAAAGCCTCAGATTTATTTGTAAAGTGGTGATAATAATATTGTCTCTCATCCAAGGTAATTGGGGGAATTGAAGTAAGATAATGTGTTGAATTCTGACACAAAGCCCACAAAAATCACTGCTTGCCTTCTGTAGCAGACATAATAGGTTTGCTGATTAGACACTGCTGACCGGTAGATATTTTACTGTTAGATACATCCTTGTTTCAGATTCTCTGATGCTACTCTAGGACCATCCTTATCACTTCCTAAGAGTCCTGTCATCCTTTCCTGGGTATGTGTTCAAGTCAAGTTCTTTTCCTGCTCCTGTGGCCAATGATAGGCCAAGGTAGAGATGCAAAATGCCAAACCCCTTTCAATACGGACAAACAAAGCCTGTAATACCACGTACTTTCTCCATCACACAGGGGGTCAGGTTGGAGTTGGATTATGCCTGAACGTGTACCACTGTTTAACTTAAGACTGCTTCCACATCCTGTATCTTATATCTGTCCTTGAGAGCACTTCCTTAATAGATGACTAGTTTATTAACGAGCAGTGAGTGCTTCTTATGAACAGAGCATGAATATCTATCTCATGTTCTGCTCCTAGGGAACTTGCCCCAAGACATTATTCAAATATTGTCTCCAGGTCAGCACAAATTGAACAGCATTCAACTTTAAAAGACATATTAATATTCCGATTTCCTCTAGCATATATCTCAAATCTATCTTTGTAATTGCACAGTGTTGAAAATAAAGACTGTCCCTTTCTCTTCATGCACTTAAAACTGATATTTTCCCAGCATAAACATATTAAAAGAGGTTAGAATATTTAGTAGAGAAGTTAGGGAGCATATTTCTTCATTTTGTAATTATACTTTATGTTTAGCACTTTATTATATATTGTAAACACACAGCATATCAGTTGTGCTATAATGCTTGTTTTGAAAATGTGTGTTTATTCTATCACTAGTGATCCATTAGAGGATTAGTTTGAACATGACCTGTATTTTGAATTTACATTTTCACCCACGAGGAACTTCAGGTGAATTCAGGGAGCTGCACTGAGCTGACCTGAGCAGTCCAGGGGCACAGAATATGCTCAAGCTTACATATGTACACATGCTAACCTACTGATGTATATGCTCATACAGTCCCGCTTCATCTGCCGACTGCTTGGGTTTGCTGCCTTTGTGAATTTACACTGCTGTGATTTGTTCTTCATTTGTGTTTGTAAACTTTTCTTTATAAAATAATAAACTAAAATTGAAAACCCCCATTTTTTAAATGCGTTCTGGGTCAAAGTCACAAGTAAACCACAAAAAAAAGAAAGTTTTACATATGGAAAGGAATGAGAGAACTAAACTTGTGATCGTTCATGAACCAAAAGAATCTACATTGCGGTTTATCAGAAATAATGCCAGAGGAAGAAAAGAAAGTTCTGTGACCTGAAGTTCTGGGCAGACAGTCAGAGCGTGGGCTATGGAAGGACTGTGAAGCATACTGATTGAAGACCAAAGAGAGAGGAAAACCAGGAACATCTTTTCTCACCATCAAAGAGCAAGTCATAGCTTTGTGTGAGGATTTTCAGTGAAATCATTCAGTTCTGCAGAAGGGGCTTCCTTCAGTCCTAGTGGGGTCTGGCTTATGGTTTCCAACATTGCTATAATTCCAAAGCATTCAGCTGTTGGATGAAGCCAGGAGTGCCGTTGAGAAGGCCACAGGAGGAGCTAACTGTTGATGAGACCAGAAGTTAACTGAAGAAACTTGGATTGAATTTTAATTATAGTGAAATGGGTGTCAATTCCCAAAGGATGCTTCAAAAGAGACATGTGTCTGAAAGACTAAGACATGTGGCTCAGGATTTAAGTCTACAAAAGATCTCACAATTTAATAGATTCTTTCCATTGTTTCTAATAAGCCACAAACTGAACATTTTCCCCTTACATTTATGTCTTATTTATTTTGACAAAAATGATAGACATTGCATACAATATATTGTTTTGAAATATGTATACATTGTGGTTACTAAAGGCGGGTGCAAGGAGGGCAAGTGTTGGTCCAAGGATACAAAATTTCCGTCTTGCAGGAAGAAGCAGTCTAAGATAACTATTATACAACGTGGTGACTGTGATCAATGACCCTGTGTTATATCCTTGAAATTGTAAAGAAGGCAGGCAGGTCTTAAATACACGGGAAAAGATTAGCATGGAAGCGACAGTTTTCCTTCTGGCATATTCCACCAGTGACTCATGGATTTATAACCATTTAATACATATAAAACCCATGATCATTTTTACTAGGTTACTATCAATTTTGTATGCTACTCATGGAGATGTTGGTTCTTTTGCCCTTACATTTATAAGTCACATACTTTCTATTTGTGATTTTTATGTCACACTGTGAATTTTAGAAATACACATTCCATGCTGTATCAATGGTGCCTATGTACAAACCATCCACGCTTCCACATGTGGCTAGAACATGCTTCCCCCTTTATTTGACTCCCTGACCCCTCTTTCTTCAGATTGATCTCTATTACTTTAGAAGCATTACTGTCCTTCCCTTGTTGTCTAGCCACAAATGATTTGAAATGTATGTGTTGTATTTAGGAGGTGATTTTGGAAAGAGGTCTTGTAGGAGAAGGAAGCAGGAGCATTAATGAGTAGTTTGCCTGTGTGGCAGCAGAGACTCAAGCCTGCTGAAGTTTGATGAGGGTGATACGGAACACATTTTTGAGCTGTCACACCTGAGAACAGCGGATCTCAAATGTTTGTCTCCCCACTCCCATCTGTCTTTGTCTGAGGACAGCTCTCATGGGCATTAGTTCTGTAGTACTTCTTGTTGGTTCCATGTGTGGTCTGAGAGAAAGTCTTCAGATGGGAAGTGTCAGGTGTGTGCAGGATAATGCTATCAGCATATAATGAAATGGTGAACACCCATGGGGCTCTGTGTGTGTGTGTGTGTCTATGTGTGTGTACAGTCCCCTGTCAGCATCTGCTGCTCCTTCACTGACTTTCTTTCCAATGAAAAATATTCCTGTTACATACTTCTTTTAACTTACTTTGCTTTTTGGTAGCATTTCCCATTCTGGTACTTTTTCAGTTATTTATGGAAGTATTTGTGTGATACTCAGTGGTATGCTGGGGTCAACTCATAAGACCTGATTGTTCTGTGAAACCAATGATGTCTTGTAGGCCACACCAAGCAGGCTGTGTAGTTTTTTACAGCACAGACATTGGACAATATCACAAAATGTTGTTATTTCTCTTCAGTCTCCAGATCTGTTGTGGTTGTAGAACATTTGCAGTATGGCTGCTGTGAGAATCTGGCTTGTGTCACTAGTATGTGAACACTTTCCTTGTCTTCTAGGCTGCATGGTAGCCTGGTAGACATCATATGACTAAATTCACTCACTGTTGGAGGTGATTGAGAATGCCTGCTTGTACTATGAAGAAGAAGAGTCCCTGCCAAGAAGCATGATGTTAGTTTCAGCCGAGTGGATATTGACCTCTTCTTGGCAGCCATGAGGACACAGGAACCATTGCAATGTTAGGCCACCATGTCGTCAGAGGTCAATGAAGAGGGAAGCCATTCGTCACTTTAATTGCTCTTGGGAAAGAACATTTATCTAGCACAGCTTAGTGTTGTATATCATTTAAGATCTAGATATTATCTAATATCTCAAAGAAGGGGAGGGAGGATGTAAATGCTGAGACAGAGCTTCATCTCTAAGGAGCATCCTTACTCTGCTTTGTAAAGTATTTCTACAAAACCTCTGCAAAACCAAGTAAAAAACAAGTTCTCTGAACTTGGTTATCATTAAGTTTCTGATTCCAAATATCTGTACTATCTTGCCAATGGCTATCCACTACTTTTGAAAATTGCAGCATTAAGATTCTTCACTTGAGATTAAACGTCAGCAGCAATAAGCACCAACACCAAAAAGTATGTGCCATAGTTATAGCAGTGAATGAGTGGAAGGAAATTCTCTGGGAGACTAAAATAGCCTCTGGGGAAATGGATTGGAAGTGTAAGGATTCCAGCTGCTTTGTTATAATTTGACATAGTTGCACACTTCCAGAAAAATTTCACCCTGCTAAACTTGCTTTCCAAGTGTCTGGTGTGCAGTCACACTTTAGAGATAGACACAATAGGCTGCAAAATAGGTTAGTTTTGTCAGTCACATAGTGTCAGCCACATAGCAATTATTTATGACATGTAAAATATTGTTTCAAGTATGAAGACTTTTTCAATATTGAGAAAGACCTAGAGTAAGCAGATTCAGTGAGGAAAGTACAGATTTTCACACTTAGGTCTTCCTGACTGTGTTAAATGTGTGCACATACATGGGTGAGACTGTATATAAAGCATAATATATATTTTTTAAAAACTTGCTTGGATTCCAAGCACAACTAGCAATTTTATATCAGTCTTTGAAATCCTTGAAAGTACCCCTCTGGAGTGTTACAGAATAGTGGATGTCAAGTATCAGTAGTAATCATAAAAGTTGTATCTAGTAACCGAAACAGTGGTTCAAATAACCATTGGTGGTTCTTGTGTCTACAACTCAATGAACCAAGAACTCCCAGTGTCTGCATAAATTATCGAAGTTGCACCAGTGTGACCAGCATTATGCTGCATGGCAGAAGCCATTTCTACTTCTAAATCAAGATCAGGATAGGAACAATCTATGCATGTTTATTTTTAATTTATTTTTAATCAGCTTCATTTTAATCAGAAAATTATATCTAGGAAAGTTTCATTGAATGATATCTAGAAAAAATAAACACTCAATGCTGTGTTGACATTTTCAAATGTAACATTTCAGCATGAGATATTTTTTAAGAAGGTGAGATTTGAAGTGCAAACAAATGAAGAATTTTCTAATGTCTGTGATGCAAAGAGTTAGCCTCAAGACTCATATTTCTGAAAACTTTCAATGCTTTGTGATCTCATTTTCTGACACAAATAATGTTCAGGCACTATTTTGATGCCACTTTTGTTTCAGGCATGATCTCAAATGACTTTTCAGCATTCTTTTAAAGTATATATGGCATTTACTAGTCTCGTTTATTTATCTATCTGTGAATTCATTCATGTGATTCACAATGACTGACCATGTAAGGGTATCTCAGCAGATGCTAATTAAAAAGAAAATTTCTCAGAAGACTTTCATAGTCGTCTGAATATCTTTCATAGATCTCTTCTATTAGCATTGAATTAATTGTAATATGCACACATAATGTCACAACTTCAAACTGGATCCCATGTAATATATTCAAAAAGTATGCATTGATTCTGGGAAAGTGCTACCAAGCCTGAGGACCCACATGGCGGAAGGAGAGAACTAGCTCCCATAAGGTATCTTCTACCACAAGCTATTCTTTGCTGTGGCACGTGCCCAACCATCCCATTAAATAAATAAAGTTTAAAAATATGTATTGAGGTGAATATTAGAATGACAAAACTATGGTTTGTGGAACCAGATCTTTTGAGTTTAACTCTAAGGTCTGTGTCTCACCAATTCTGCCACCTCTAAATCAGTTGTTGCTTATAAAATGAGGATGTTCATAATACAAATGAAATACAGTGATTTTATTTATATTATTCAGAAAAGTGCCTTAAACATAGTAGCCACAACTTCAACCAGCTATAATCAAGAACTCAGTAATCATTAAAACTAGAAGTATGATGCTTAAGGTTTGCCACACCCTGGTTTGTGCTAGTAACCTGAAAGGGAAATCTCTAAAGCAAGCAAGTATCTCCTAATAGTCACGGTCAGTCATATGCACCTGCTCCTTGAGAACATAAGCAAGACAACCGATGATAGGTTGTGAGTGGCCGGGGTCAGAGAAAGGAGCAAAATTTAATCTGAGGTCCAAAATAAAGATCGGTTCTCCAAGGAGACAAGAAGGAAGAATACTGATAGCAAAGGAAGCACATCCTCATGGGAAGACACATCCAGATGGGTGACAGATCTACCTGTCTTACAAAATTTAAAACACAATCACAGTGCATATTTTCCCTGTGGGTGGTAACTTAAAGGTTTATTAGCGATAGAAGAAAACACTTTGTATTTCAGTGTAAAAACTACTGAGTTGAGAACATAGGGTTCAGATTTTCTTGGTACCAATTAACTATAAAACTTGGAAAAATTTTCCACAGAGTCAGATGACCTTCAGTGTCCTTTTAGCTACTAAGTTTGGCTTTTTTTACTCTTAGAATTCTGAGGTGTTTGCAGTTCAATGTAAACATTAGATAACTATGCAGAATGAGCTTTTGAATCCATAAATGCAACGCAGAACGGAAGTTAGGGAGGAAGGAAAACAGGTTTTGATCCTCGCTTTGTTCATTGACTAGGAGTTTTTTCAGTTTTTAAAATATTTGCGTATATAAACGAGTATCGTGAGAATGCAACCCAAGTCTATACTTGAAATTTTTAGACTCTTTGCACATCTAGTCTGAAAGTAATTTTATACAGTGCTCTGAATAATTTGTGCTTGAATAAAGCAAAATTCTACTTCCAATACCTTCCAATACTCACATTTTCAATTTGGGGGGGGCATTTTGAAAGATTTTTAGATTAAGCATGCTCCATATGTACCTATTACTAAGTTGATAATAGTAATATTGTTAATTGGTTAAAGGGTTGTACCTCTCCCAAGAGAAAACCCCTATTTTAATTATCATAACTATTCCATTGGATTTTTGAACTAATAAGATATGACCCTGGAGTTCCATCCTTAGACTCATGTCCTTAAGGTGTAGGTTCAGAAAGGACATTCCCACACAAAGCATTGCAGTAATTCTAGATTTACTTTCCTAAATGCTTACCAAACACTGTCTAAAATGTTCTAACAAAGGATCCTGGATTTGAGTCTTGTTGGCGCTTAATGTCTATTCTGAATCATCTATGCTCACAAGATACAAAGCTCTGCCTCTGATAGTTTTTACTTGGAGACTTTCGGTGCTGTAAATGAGACAACCTCCCTGAGCCACTCAGGTGAAGATCACATAATAGTGGGCTCCATCAGCTTGGTTATATGAAGTGGAATAAGGTACTTTTGGGCAAAAATGTAACCGAGTCCCCTTCAGACAAGGTCAAGCTACATACACAGCTCCACAAAGAGACCATCTTCCATCTGTGAGTCATGGGGCAATGATGGAAGCCATAAATAACTTGACATTTTCTTTTCACTCAGTTGTCTCATTTTAGAGCTCTCTTTCATGAGGAAGTTGAAGAATTATTATGGTCATTAGTAGCTGAAATGATGTAATGGCACTCTATCTGTCAAATCGCTTAAAATTATTTGTATTAAGGGCACACAATGTGTCCCTAGCCTTTGCTCAAATAATATTTGCTCTTTATTCAAAGATAATATGTCCTCTCAGCAGAGGATAGACGAAAGGTAAAATAAAATGTAGAGGCACATTCTGTGTAGGCCAGAGGAATTAAAAAGTATAAGAATTAGGTTCAGAAAGGAATCATTGTGGGTAGTTATTTTTAGACTAATGCAGATAAAATATTAATATTAGTATATGTAGTTATTGGTTAGTTCTGATATTCAAATAATGTGTTAATGAAAGAAGTGATTGTCCCCAGGGCCCAAATACATTCTTCTCAGAGTTTGGACTATAAGAGATGTGATATATATTGGCTGAAAGGATATAAAAGTGAAAAACATTTAAACTCATATTTTAAATACTTTAAATATGATATTTTCCAAAAAGAAATATTGCTCATCAGATAAATTTTGGCTCTGGAATTCATAAGACTGCTGAGTATCTTCCTGAAACTTCCAGGCTCTGTAGCTTTGGGCCATTTTCTTTAAGTCTGCATTTTTAATGAATAAAATATGGATGGAAAATGGTGCCTACCTAAGAGAGCTATTCTAGGGATTATACGTGATAGGCTGTGTAAGTTAGTCCACTATTTCTTTCAGTTATTTTTGCTCAAAGTAATAATAACTTTGATTTATTGGTAAGTTTATATAGAGAAACTATTCTTTATGTATTCACTTTGTCATGGCAGGAAGTTTAGTTTGTTTTAAGATTTCTAAATAATCTCAAAGTGAGCATTTTTGTGTACAAACATTCTTCTTGGTCACTTGGCTTATTTCTATGGAATATAATCCTAAAGATACTGCTCCGGGGTCAAGCATTTCAGAGCTACAGCAATATTTTGAAATTCTATTCTGCTGCCTTTGACCAAAAGTGACTGGGTTTATTCTTGGACAGGAGGTTCTTATTGCATTGCAAATAGCCACAGGAACGTGGCTTGTTTTCTGTGGAGTGACCTGCACCCAGTGGTCTCCTTTCTTGGTTGCTGGCCTTTAAAAAGGCTAACTAACAAGCTGTTAGACCGCTGCCCTTTGAAAGGGCAGATCCCAGATTGCACTCCCAGACCAGAATTACTTATTTGTTCTAGCATGGTATTTTTGTTCTGCACATGCTAGAGGGTTTTCAGGTTGGTCCTGGTGTTTGTCGCTGAAAGCTGTGAGGATTGAAGCTAGAAGGGAATGAGCAAAAATGTGTCTTTAATGTGTCTATCAGAATGTTACCCCTCAATTATGCCATTGCTTTTTGCTTCCAGGTTTACTTAACCATTTGCTTTCCTAAAGGAAATAATCACAAAAACAAGGAGAAAGAAATTATACACTATTTATATATGTATCTCTCTATCCACCTATCATTTATCAATATCTATCTATTTGCATATTATTTATCTCTTATTTTCATCATCTATCAATTTACCTATCTGTCTATTTATCCATTATAAGACTGAGTGAAAAGAATTCAGGGAATCAGGTGATGCTCTCATAAATAGAGCAGAGAGGTCATTACAGAAAGCAGGGCTGAGCTGAGTTACAAACAGCTCTTAGCTTTTCCGCTTTGCCTAGGACTAGGAAGTCCCAGGGATTTGCGACTTTCTGGGTCAGCCTGAGACTTTTAGATTAACTAGGTTGGTTGATAAACTTAGGGGAGATTTTGCGTCAGAGTTTAACCTTCTCACGGGTCAATATCCTTTGAACACATTTCACCTTTGCTTTGTTCATTTTTACAACAGATTTTTGCTACTATCGAAGAAGAATTGTGGTGAAGATGTGTACTACCATATGGACCATCTCAATGACGTCTGGGCCACGCTGGTTTATTCTAACCTTTAGCAAGAATGCACAGTCCCTCTGCCCCAGTTCTCGTCTTTATTGGCTATTATCTAGTTATAGCAGACGATGCTTTCTTACACCCTGTCTTTGCAAGAATTTCCTGCCTGGATAAAGTTGTTTGGCACTTTTCTTTTCAGTCACACATATGGAGGGACAAAGATTTTGTAGGAAGAGTTTTGAGGAAACTGGTTGTTGTAGAGATATATTATTTTTATATTTATTTTTCTTGTTCTTTATATTGATATTTTTGATTTAGTTATTTTTATTTTATGTGTATGTATTTTTCCTGCATGTATGTAAGTGCTCCCATGTGTGCAATGCCCACAGTGGTCAGAAAAAGGTATTGGATTTCCTCGAGCTGTAGTTACACATGGTTGTTAGCCATCATGTGGGTGCTGGGAATTAAACTTGGATCTTCTGCAACAGCAGTGAGAGCTATTAACTGCTGATGATCTCTTCAGCTCTCTTATTCTTTATCCTAAACTTCAACACTTTCCATATTTCTCCATGAATTTCATCATGAATTAGATCTGAGTTAGATGTAATTAACACATTTTGGAGCAAAGGGTTAAGAGCATAGGTATTTATTTACGGCTATTAGGGAACAACCTTCACAATAAGAAACAGGGAAGTGTGCAAAGTTGACAAACTCAGACTCAAATCATGACTGTTCTTATTTGCCAAAGATCACGCAGCCTTAAGAGATGGAACCTTACTTTCTCCAGTCCACTCAGATGCTCCTAGAAATAGCACCCGAGGCTATGCTTTCCACCCTTGAATGATACCAGGATTTTAAAACGGTCTTGTAAAGATTCAGATTCTGAGTTAGTAGGCTTGGTGTGTGCTATGAAATTCTGCATTTCTGACAAGCTTCCAGTGGATGCTGAGCCGTGTCTCTGCAGTTGACACTTAGATCATGAAGAGTGGCAATATAGACTCCGAACAGTGCAAGCCCAAGAGTCAATGTTGGCAGGGGATAGGGAGCTCAGAGTGCTTCTATTTGAATACAGGGGTCATTTATTTCTCATGACCAATGCCAAATCGCCATATCTACTCAAGTTCTCTGAAACTTGCAACTAGAAAAATCTGTAGCTCAGGCTAGCAAGATAACTCAGTAAGGTCTCTTGTTGTCAAGCTTGATGCCCTAAGTTCAATCCCTAGAACTCATATGGTGGAAGGAGAGAACTGGCTCCTCTGAGTTGTCCACTGATTTCTATATGCACACCTTGGCACTTGTGCCATCCCTTACCCTAACCCTACACAAACAAACAATCCACTCATCTTGTCCTCAGACAATCACTAGGTGCTTTACAAGAGGAAGCTTTGCTTGCCTCAGATATTAGATTTTCCTGCAGTGATACTTACTGGTAAAAAAAAAAATAAATTTTTCTTTTATATGGTCAAGAAGTGAAGGAAAAGCAAACTGCTTTCTACTGAGTTCAGTAAATAAGAGCAGATTTCACCTATGGTTCCTCAAATGCAAAAGAACATTTCTCACTTGTTTTTATCTTTCTTATCCATTAGTCTGAATGATGTAATTCGTTTGTCTAGGAGTACCTTCATTCATGATCTACAGAATGCTCCTGCTTCGCTCTCTGTGTCTTTCTCTCTCTTTCTGTGTACATGTGTATGTGATGTTCATGTGTGTTTGATGGTGTATGTCCGCATGAATCTGTGAAGGAGAGTGTTGATCTCAGTGTCCTCCACTATTATTCTACCTTATCTTTTGAGACAGGGTCTCTCAATGAACTCAGAACTTATAGACTTGCTTAACTGGTTGGTTGGCCAGTGAACTCTGGGGAATCCCACTTTCTCTGCCTCCCTGATGTATGCAACCACACTGCTTTTTTATGTGGTGGCTAAAGACCCCAACTCAGGTCCTTATGTTTATGCATCAGGCGCTTTACTGAATGAGCCATTTCCTCAGACCCCGAACTCTCTCTTATTTAAGCTGTGCCAAGAAACAAAAGGGTTATTTGTCAAATAAATTTTAGAAATCTCATAGCATTTTCCGTTTCTGAAAATTCTCACTACCCTCTATTTAAAATTCTCCAAGTAAACTCTGTAGCAATAGATCCATTTTATAGTTTATTTTCTTCAGTGATATGCTCTTGTTTTATAAACCTCATGAGTTTACTGTTTGGATTGTATGGAAGTATGTTGCAGTAATACTGCCTTTCCTACCTGTTGAGACTAAGCATCAGTACTGTCTGTGTTCTTGATTATGCTGCAGCAAAGCCTGAACTAACAAATGGGCCGATCATGTTCAGCCTCCTGCACTCAGGATTTCTGCTCTCTCATGCACTCAACCTGATAAATTTTGTGCGTTGTTGTTAAGGAAGCCAAATCTATACTCACTAGAATTAAGAATACAGTCTGTGAACATTAGGTATCTTAAATCACATTGGGCCATCTCCAAAAGATTTTGAATGTATAGTAACCTGCCTCTTATATTTATGGCTGGATATATATACATATACGTATACATATACATATACATATATACATATATGTATGATGTGAAGAACAGCAGCAACAAAAAAAAATAAATGAAATGATACATATCCAGGTATTAGTGTGTGTTTCCCACATATATAAATTGGTCATGTTACTGTTATTGTTAGGATTATTGTCCTGAAGTAGAGTGTAGCACTCATTGAAGACATTCATTATTACTTAAAGCACACCAACAATATTGGCAATTGGTAGAATAGGTTTCTCAGAATTCCTCATTCTGCTATCCCTTCCCTATCATAGGTTCTCTTTATCTCACTTAATGTTGATTTTCCTATTTGCATCACTTTTGTGACCATCTTCTAAAAGTAGCATAAATATCTCAGGAAGAGCTGACATTCTCAAGAATGAATTCCATGAATAAAAATCGAGAAAGTTCATTTTGAGGGAATCATACTACTGAATAATAACTGTTGATTCTTTTTTCATTTAGTGGGAAGAGGGCTATACTGGGAATGAGAACGTTTGGGTCCTAATTCTAGTTTTCTTCTCTGAACCTTGTTTGCTTTTGAGCACATAAAAAGCAAACTTTTCTATAAAATGAAGGGACATTAAGGGTTTTCTTTGAGAAGTGACAGAACACCACTGGAGAATCAACTTTTTGACTCAAGAGAAACCAAGTAAGTATATCTAGTCAATAAGGCTTTCTCTTTCTGAGTCTCAGTTCAGGCATTTGTAAAACCTGTGCTGTAATTATCTCAATACTGTTCGTTCCTTCCCAGGATTATTAGACCCGGAATCCTCAGCCTTTGGATCATTCATCTTTATAACTTGGTCCCTGTATTAACCAGGGTTTGTCTAAGGGCCAGGATCAATAGGATTTCTATCTTTTTATTCATACATAGATAGAGACAGATTGAAGATAGATAAGTAGGTAGATAAATAGGAGGAGTTTTATTAGGGAAATTTGTTCCCGGGATTGCTCAGGCTGAAGAATGTCATGATGGGTCGTTTGTAAGGGCAAGAGCTCAGGTTTGAAGGCCTCAGGACTTAGGAAATTCTGGTTCTAGTTCAAGAGCTAGAGAACCTGGGGTTTATATTGAAGGGCAGATGAATAAAGATGTTGCAGCTTTCAGAGAAAGGGAAGAGAGGAGAGACCTCGTCACTCAGCCTTTATATAGGCCTAGCCAATTGAACTGTTTCTACTCACATCAAGGGTGAGCCTTCCCCTGTTTTCCTTTGGCTTACAGGTGAGTCTCATCTGTAAACACCCTCACAGACACACCCAGAAGTGATTCCTTACTAGCTACATGGACATCTCTTCATCCAGTTAAGTGGGCCTAAAGTTAACCATTTCAGATAAGCTCCCAATCCTGGTTAAAAAAAAAAAGAAAAAACAAGAACATAGGCAGCTATGATTTCAGGTGAAACCCATAATTATGGAAAATAAACCTTTAAAGAAAAGATTAAAAACTGACATATAATTTTGAGAAGATGGTTAGTCAATCTAGTGTGGTACATATATGTGGAAAAATAATTCTCACCAAAGTATTGTATAAGTTCCATGAAGAATAAGAATTCTGTTTCAGACGGTCTTAAATTTCAGAACGTAGTCTAGCACTCTAACACAGTTGTGTGGAGAAATGTACTTTCTTATATTAGAAACACTGAAGTAATGGACAAACTAGTTTCTTGAGTGGTCCTGACCTTATATCCTAGCAGTTTATGGCTATTATAATTTGCGGTGATAAAGGATGCTCAAAGAAGTTAGTGTTAATATCTGACGGCGTGATGACAACTAACACCATAGCTTCCCTGAGGGGTTTAGAGTCGCATGATGATTCTAAATTAGTGACTGTCTTCCACTGCCTCACACTGTCAGAGTTGAGAGCCTAAGAAATCACAGGGGATGACAATGTCTTTTTCACTTTGGTAGGGGTGGTTAAATCACCATGGTGATTACTAAAATTATGACACAGCCTCATGAGGCATGTGAGCAGAGATTTCAAAATTGTCAATCACAAGTTTTCATACAGAGCCCACAGTGAAACCAAAGGACATTTTAAGCACTGTTTCATCCATCAGAGTTACTAGAAAGACTAATGCTCACAAGGAAAATAACAAACTGCTGGTTTGAAATACGTTTTTTCATTGTTTGGTCTTTTCAAGGTATTTCACAACTTTGCACTTCAGTTCTTTCCAGTGGTTTCTCGTCCCTCAGAGAATGATATTCAGACTCCTCAGAATCGTACTGGAGTGGCTTTCCACATTTTATAGACTGTTCACTCTGCTTATGCAACACACTTTCTGACAATTTAAGTGTACAAATTCTCTTGCTCTTCTTTATTTTGGACCAAGTCCCACGAGTTGCTTTCCTGCCCTGACCCTTCTCATTCCTCAGTGCCACAGGGAAATATCACCTCTCTGGAGAAGCCTTTGTGTACCACTCTTTCCAGAGATGCCAGCCGATTATGATGATCTGTCACTTCAAAGTCTGTTTCTTTTACATCAACACTAGTTTAATTAAAAAATATTTTTATTGATTCCTTGAGAATTTCATACAATGCATTTTGATCATATTCTGACATTCTCCCACACCTCCACGCTCCCTTGCCTACTGCTTTCCATACTTCATGTTTTCTGTTATTATTTTTCTTTTTTTAAAGCCTATCAAGTCTAATCTCTAGTCTCTAACTGTTCTTGGGAGTGGGTCCATCCTTTGGAATCAGGTCAATTTACCCAGTGCCACACACTTAAAAGAAACTGACTCACACTCTCCCAGCAGCTCTCAGGGGTCAGTAGCTCCTCACTGAGGGCTTGAATTTCTTCCTCACCTATCCATGCTGGGTTTTTGTCTGGCTTGGGCTTGCATAGGTCTTGTGCATACTGTTACAAGTGCCACTGTTTTACAGTGTCTGGAAAACACAGTTTCCTTGTATTCATCTACCACTTCTTCCGCAATGACCCCTGAGTCTTGAGGGGACAGAGTGTGATACAGTTGTCCCATTCAGGGCTAAGCACTCCACAATCTCTTATTCTCTGCTTACTGACTGGTAAATACTATTTTATATTTTTTGAATTTTATTTATTATCTTTATTTATGTGTCTGAGTACATTGCCTGCATGTATGTAGGTGCACCTGTGTCGTGAAATGCCCATGGGAGTCAGAAGAGGGTGTCACATCTCTTGGAACTGGAGTTATGGATGGTTGTTAGCTGTCATGTGGGTGCTGGAATTCAGAGCTGGGTCTTCTGTAAGAACAAACAGCCAGTTCTCGTAACTGCTGAGCCACATCTCCAGTCCCAATACTATCTTAATTTTTAAGGACTGTTTATTTTCTTATTACTTGCCTATCACTATTCTTTACACCATTAAATGTAACTTCTATACTCGAAAGGAAAAATGCTCATTCACATTTGACAATGCCCTCAGTTGGAGAATGCTCAATAAAATAGTCCTCCCATACATAATAAACCTAAATAGATTAAGTAAGGAAATCCAGCCTACCAATTCTTGATTTCTCTAAACACTTGAAAAAAGCAAGCAGATGTGGTACATAAAATTCTAAAGGCTCTGCACTGGATCCCTGGTCCCATTCTCTCCATATGAAATGTTTCCACAGTTTTCTTTTAACTATACAGATTTTTCTGACTGCTCCTAAAGGAACAAGCTTACCATCTTTCTTGTCTTAGCTATTTGATAAATATTCAACTTATGGGTTTCTTAAAGATTTTATCGGGAGAGTAAAAGAAACAATAAGAAAAACATAGTCTGTTTTTGCTTTATTTGATCTGGCAGTTGTTAAGATGAATTTTCCTAAAGGTACATGCCATGTCATATTTTCAATACTGTGGTAGGTATTTATGAAGCCCAAATCACATAAATCACCTTTTTCTTATGTAAAGAATGAAATTTACAACCAAAGTTTGAAACCCATATCAGTTGTAGTATATATAAATGGTGTGTATCTTCCCTAACATGAAAACAGAAAGGTAAATTTGTGGTTCCTCAGAGTAGAAGTTGGCAAATTATGTCCTGTTTACCAAATCCAACAACTCCTTGTTTTTGTGTAGCCTATACATTTAGACTAGAGTTTACATTTTAAATATGAAATATAAAAAAGATGATTAGCCTTTCAGTAATAACAGTTTTTCAATTGTTAGAGACATTATCCCTTTTCCTGAAATATTTATTTCAGCATGAATTTAAAGTTCCAGTAAAGATCCTCAGAGAGAAATAGCACAGAGTATTTTTAAGGATTATCAGAACAAAAATAAAAAGAGTCTTAGAAGAAACTACACAATCGACCAGACAAAATATAAAATGTAAGGAAAATTTAAAACAAGGTAGAAATCCCATTATAACAGTCTGACATTATAAAATGTTCCTGACTGTATAATTTAGAGAATCATGCACAGCATTCTCTTGCTAATATTGTAAAAATCTGGATCTTAGTTCTCTCCTGTTTAATTTTAAAGAACTATCATTGATAACAATAATAATAATAATAAACACTGTGTACTTACTATGGTGTAGGCATTATTTTATACATTTAAAAATAAATCAACTATTTTTTTTTTGTCTTTTTGAGAACAGATTTCCCTGTAGCCTTGGCTGGCTTAGAAATCTCTATGTAGAACAGACTGGACTTGATTTCATAGAGATCTGCCTGTTTCTGCCTCTGGAGTGCTGGGAATAAAGGCCTGGACCACCACAGCTGGTCTCAACTATTCTTTTGATGTTTTCTTTAATCACTGTTGTAGAAAGTGAATGCCCATTTTTAAAGCCACCTAAATCACTCTTTTGATCACTTTTTAAATCAGGATGCCACCTGACATAAACATCCCTAAATGCTGAGTGATTCTTAGAGATGGTGAGGAGATTTCTAATGGGCTAGACACCTTGGTTGCAAAACAGAAAGAGCAGCGTGTATACCGCGAGATACATCTGTGTCCCTAACTCAAAGTAACTAATTGGTTTCTCCATCAAGATTTCCAAAACTTTGTATGTGCTCCAAGAACTTCCTCACTAGCCTCCTCCAGTAAAAGTCTATGTGAACTGTGTTTCCAGGCTGTAAACTGAGCTGTCTATACGGCCTCCCAAAGCCCACTGCTGGTCTTTCAAAAGCTGGTAAAATGCGATCTCTGTCCCCCTATAGTCTGCTACTCTCCACATGTACATCAACAATGAAATAAAGTATACACTATGAAAAAATTGTTCCATAACTTAAATATGAGGCTATTACCAGTCATAACAGAGGCTAATAACCTTTACCGATTCAAAAATAAAACACAGAGGATATTGTTTCCAGTTTTTCCAGTGTTTTCAGGAGGGGAGAAGGAACTGATTACTGATCAAGAAGATACAAGTTCAGTGAGTGATCCGAGGCTTGATTCATCATTCATCAAGCAAATATACAAATAAATGAATGAATATATAAATAATAGCATGTGCCACACCTTTCCTCAGTTATGAAAGTGTCGTAAATTTCCATTCGTCTTGACAGGAGACTAGTGGGTTGGAGGAAAAAATTAAAAATGCTTTCAAGGAAAGCTCAAGAAATTAAGATTTGCTGAGGTTATCCACAGCAGACTATTTCAGTTTTATCTGTGTGGGTTTATAAAACACATACTATGTTCTATGCAGAACTTTGAGGACTACATATTAACTATACGTAGCACTTTTGTTAGCTTGCTGAATTCATGAACCTGCTAGTGATTATGTATCCCTATGACCAAAGGAACCAGTTAAAAGAGATGCCACCTCACTCAGTGTTAATTACAATCCTAGGGGCAACATTCTTTGCATGAGATTTGAGAATTTAGATGGTATAGATGTACTGCACCTACTGACCTTCCTGAGATCAACTAAATGCATAATGTTGACAGGTATGGCACAGAGGTATGGTATTCTAACCTCGTTGGACTCTTCTACCCTTATTTTCACGGAGATGCATGTTGATGTGAAATAGTCTTTGCATGCAGATGTTCCTGCTCTGATTTTGATAATGTCCTCTTCTACAAGACATTTGAACGATGGCCCTTTATTTGTACCTCTTTTTCTATCACACTGTGAGCCCAGCCTTCTTTACCATTGTATTTTTAGGACAACCCAGTATTTGGGAAAGGAGTTAGTATATAAGTATTTGTTAAACAAACAACTAATGAAAAGCGAATGGAAAAAGATTTACTTTCTGGAGTTACCTCCTGTCACCATTTTGTTACACTGAACCCTGGTAGCACTAACCGAATAGACAGTTACCAAGTTGGTCAAGGCTTTTTAGCCTTCTTTGTATTCCTACTACACCAGTGAGTCCTGCTGACTTGTTTTCCTAGGAATTTTCTATTTCAAGCAACTTGCCTGCACATCATGACCTTTTCTATAAAATCATGTTCCACATCCAAAGACTGCAATAACCACTCCCTCACGTTCTTCCCTGACATTTTGCTCCCTTCTCTGTCCTGGTATGAACTTCTTTCAGTGGGAGCTGCAGTAGAGAGCTTATTGTGCTGCCTCCTCATGAGGAAATGGAAATTCTTGTTTTCAGAACTCAGGCTTGGGGCATCTAGTTCAATGTCTGCTTTTATATGACCTGTAAACTAAGACTGATATTTATAATTCCAAACAACAGCATCAAATATTAAAGAGACTATTGACCTTTCAGGGAAAAAAAAAGTTGCTCAAATGGCTGTTTTGGCTCCATTGGTGTTATGGCATAGTCTAGTTAATGTGGAACTCAGGAAACCCTAACATTTATAGCAATATCATAGTCAATGGTGCATCTTAGAATTTCAAACTTCATTTTAAGCTATTATTTCTTTTGGAATTTGAGAAGCAAAGAGAACAAACGAACTTGTAAAATTCTGAGAATCTCACAGTGCCCTACCTTAACTGCTGTGTTTTAGCCTTTCATCACAAGGTGTTTAACTTTCCTGCAGTGTGACTTCCTGGGGAGACACATGTCTATTCATTCCAGATGGGGTACCTATGACAGAGCAAACAATTCTGTCCATGTCTATCTTGGTGAACCACTAAGTTCAATTGGAATTATTTACATGGGCTTAGGTAACACCTGAGTAGCTACACTGCTGAACAGTCATCTCTCATCCCAACAACTGTTAACAGTTTATATATCCTCGAGTGGGGCCTTGTTCACTTGTCTGTGTGGTTCTTTGGGTGCATTGGTTGTCCTGTGGGTTGTCCTGTCCTTCACTCCACTAGGGAATGCTAATGTGTGCCATACTGTGAGGCTCTTCATGTAAGCAACCACTGTGTTTCTGATTTTAAGACAGCAGTGGCTTTGTCAAGTCAGAAGAGCTCTACAGTACTCTTATAGAATTGTGTTAATTGTTCCAGTCACTTGACTTGAAGGTTTAATATGTCTTCAATCACTGGATTTCTTAATTTGGACAACTTCATACAAACTCACAGAATATTTTTTTTTTAAAAAAGACTGATATTTCCTATAAGCAAACCATGGCGCTCAACTAAAAGTATATTTTCTATCAGGTATAAAAGATTTCAAAGACCAGAAAAGCATAATTTACTCTTAGACATGTGGACAAAGATGCTGCGGATATTCATAAAGTAAAACATTTCAAGGAAATATTATAGTCCCAACAAAGTTTTTTAAGTTTACGTTTTCTTGATATTTTGGAAATTTTTTCTCTCTCTTATCTTGATGTGTTTGTTTACAGTGGGTACAAATATATCAATAAATTTTTTCTTTAACCAGGAATTTATTTTTAAGAAAGAATATTATAATGTGCAATGGAAATTAGGAAGGTGGTTTAGTTGTTATTATTCCAGTGTGAAGATTAAAGTTTTTTTCAGAGAAGAGAGAAATCAATACAGGAAAAATGTAAAGAACACATGAAAAGAGACACCCCAGCTTTTGCAAAACCATTGTGCTGCATAAGTAAAGCCTCTTAGCTCTAGCAATTTAAAGTTTTGCCTCTGTTATCGCAAGGAAGATTCTCAACTAAGGAAAAATGTCAAAGTCACATTCTAGTGTTTGAAGAAAATGAAGACTCTGTATGAATATGTGGGGACATAATTTAACTAGAACATTATCTCTCCCCTTTCTATTCTTCTTCCTTTGAGCTGGTTATGATAAGAAAGCTGGTCCTATATTAAAATGGAAACTTTGGCCAAAAATGGGTAAGTTCATTATTTATAGACTAATAAGCTTCTACAGTGAATATTTCAAGTCACCGGCACTGCCCTCTAAGCGAGCACCATGAAATTAATAAATTCTCTAGAGCAAGAGATGGTTGCAATCTGTTCCACACAATGGAGACTAAGTGTAGGAAAGAGATGGTGTTATCAAATCATGAGCACAGATAGACCAATGTGATCGCCGAGGCTGTTTGTAGGAAGGTAAATGTGAATGTGTTGCCAGGTTTTTGTTTTGGTAAAGTTCTGTGAAATTTTGTGAGACTAACTAGATACCTTTTAACCATTTCACATTCTTTTATGCAGTTTCTATTTGGAATAGAAATACTTTTAGAAAGCCTGTGTACTGTGAAGGAGGTTTCCTCTTTTGGTAAATTTTGCATTTATTCTTGGTTTGGGATTGTGTAATCTAATTAAGAATGCATTTGTTTATGTATGCATAATTTGACAGAGAAAGCGGTACTACTTAGTAATTATGTATATATACATGCCATTTATTGAGGAACATTTATTGCTATGTGCCATGTAGTCTTCCAAGTACTGTTGGTATATTATTTTACCTGATTTTTATAAATCAGGGTGAGATGGATTGCTATTTTACAAATTAGAAAAATGGGGCAATATGAATTATGCACATTGCCTGTGGTCACTGTCAGTAAGTGTCATTCAGGATATAAACTAAGAGCAGGCTGTGGAATCCTGAATCTGAATACTCAGTGAATGGATAAGAAGGCCTGAGTCTAGGTTCCGACTTTTCCACATCATGTTACATACCATTCAGCCTAGTTTCCTCTTTTGTGAGTGTAGTAAGCTGCCTTACTGAGGTGGGGCGGTCTAATAAGCAGCAGTGCTTTCTTAGTGATGTGAGCAGAGTGCATTCGTAATCAGCATAATTCTATTTGTTATGACTTAAAGAAAGATTTGTTTCTTCATTTTTAAAATTATGTACGTATGTCTGAGTGTGGGTATGAGCACCTGAATGCAGCTGTCCATGGAGGTCAGCAGAGGGTGTTGTATCCTCTGGACTGGAGTTACAGGTGGTTGTGAACCAACAGGCATGGGTGCAAGAAACTGAACTTGGATCTTCTGCAAGAACATGAGCCATCTCTAAAGCTCTGAGCTTAATGATTCTGATATATACCTCAAAGACCTCAGTTTGAGGTTGTTGGGAAATTAGCTTCAAGTGTTATATGTATGTACTCTGACTTTTTTTTTATGGATATGTGGTCTGTATAATTCTATGTAAGTCATTCATCACATTAAAAGAGATAAAGGCTGGATGATCTTCTAATTCATCCTTTAAACCAGATCTTGAAGATGAAGAGAAGAATGAATACTAATTACACTGAAAAGGTAAGTTCAAATCTGAGCCTGTGATTCCTCTACAAAAGATAAAATGAATTTTAATTTGTTTTTATTTACAGTCAAAAAGGTCAAATTAAATTACCCCTGGGGCTAGATGCTCAGCAGTTGAGAACAGTGGCTGTTGATGCAGAGGACCTGGGCTTAAATTCCAGCACCCACATGGTGGCTAACAACTGTCTGTAACTACAGTTCCAGAGGATCTGAAACTCTCTTCTGACTTCTTCCGGCATTACACAACACTTACACACATGCAGGCAAAATACTCTCCTCCGTAAAATAAAAATAAATAGAAAACTAAGTGATTCCTCAAAGTTATAGAATAACATGACATGTTTAGATAAAATTAAATTCATCTGACTTTATATGCCAGTTGGATCATCATCATTTTTACTTTCACCTGTCATTTGAGAGAAAAAAAAACCCACATTAACCATTACATTTGTTTAAAATATAATTGGGAAAAGAAATGTAAAATGACAACAAAGAAAAAAAATCAAATGCAAATCTGAATGTAAGTGGATTCTGGATTATTCTGTTATGTATCATTCACACATCACATTCCTTCATCTATGTGGAGAATGATGAGATGGTGCTCTGCTTTCTTCAAAGTCCTGAGCAGCCTCCGACTCATATCAGACAGAAGGCTTCAGATGCTCACTAAGTTTCACTCAAGTTGAGCTAGGTGCAACAATGAGTTACAGTTACTTACATGAGTGTGGGCACCATTTGAACAATACACCACTGAAGGAAAGGGTCTTTCTTTTCCCCAGCAGCTGTTAATTGTCTATAAAACTTTAGAGGTGGGCGTGGCCTACTGAGCCCCTCTCTCCATGACGGAAAGCTGCTGGACCAAACTTTGTATTGGTTTCTTGTAGGTAATCACAGCTAAAACAGTTCAAGAGCGCAATGCCTGAGGGACAGCAGTCCATGACACTTGGGGAATAGCGTTGCTATGAATATTTGTGTACAAACTTTGGTTTAACATTTGCTTTTAATTGCATATTCCTAGAAGGGAATTGTCTCAGTCATAGGTTAATTCTATGTAACCTGTTAGGATGGAACTGTCATATATTTCAATGTCCTCAGACTCTTTCAGAGTTTTGGACTTCTGATAAAGGTAAACACAGACTAGTTTCTGAAAAAAAATATTTACTTAGAGATATTTGTTGTCATGAAAGGCAAACAATTGTGAAATTCTCCAAATACAGACACAGAAGGAAAAACATTCCACAATCTCTGTGCTGGTGAATTTATGCTAACATAACATTATAGGGTCAAGTTAGATTCAGTACACGGTCACAGAAAATTATTTGTGGAGGTGTGTGTATGTGGCCTATGCATGAGTTTATATCTGTGTGTGTTGTTGTACATACTTGTGAGAGCATCCAGTCTCATGCCTTGAGTGTGCGGAGGCCAGGGGACACATATAAGATGTCTTCCTCAATTGCTCTCCACCTTTGGGAGGTCTCTCACTGAACCTGGACCTTACAGACTATTGAGTATGGCTACCCAGAAAAGTCCCGATATTTGCCTGACTCCACTTTCTGTATTGGGATTACAGGCATATGCTATAAGCAGGGCTTTTTTTTTTTTTTTAAATGTCGGTTCTGGGGATTTGAACCCAGGTCCTCATACATGTGCAGGAAGTACTTTATCCACTGGGCCATCTCCCAGCAACCCATGTAATTCTTTTTATATTATGGTTAAATAAACACCCTATAAAGTTTATTATTTTAGTAATTCAATGGTATTTCAGTACATTTGGTTGTGTTACCATCATGGCTGTAACATTTTCATCACCTGAAATGGAAACGCTAGCCCCACTAGTATCGTTCCTCAGTCTTCCTCTCCCTACCTCCTGGAATCAGATATTTATTCTCCAATTCTTTGAATTTTCCAAACCATGATATTGAGCATAAACAGAATCACATTGTGTATGATCTTTTGTCTGTACCCTGTCTAACTTAGAATAATATTTTAAGGTTCATCCAGACTGTAGCATCTTATTAGTACTTCCTTATTATATTTCATGACTCAGTGATTGTTCTGCTGTATGGATATACCACATTTTATTTATCCATTTATCCTTGGATGGAAATGGGAGTTATTTATCCACAAGCTTTCATTAGAACACTCGCTTTTAATTCTTTTGAGCATGTATCTAGAAGGGAATTTGCTGGGTCATAGGGTAATTCTGCGTAACTTTTTTTTAAAGGGACTGTCATGTGTTGATGTTTTCCTAATAACTATATGAGACTTGTGATAGATATTTCAACTCTCCACCCATATTCTTGATGCTTTTCTTACTGTTCAGAACTGCTACTGGGAAGTAGGTGCCAAGAAAGGTGATGCTGCCCCGCATGTTGGTACTAGTTAAGGCCACATGACTAACACATGCCCTTAGGGTCTGAGTAAAAGGATAGTTCTACAGCCAAGACTACAAGAAAGAGGTTTTCCCTCTGGTCTGTCTACCTTTCATCCACTTGATGTTGATGAGGGACAGTAGCCTTGAAATTCGCCCGTAGACAGTAGTGGAGATAACAGATATGGGGACCTTAGTCCTCAGAATCATTTTTGGAGGACTCAATCCTAGATCAGAATCAGTGCTTTTAGATTTTACATGGATGGGAAATAAAGTTTTATGATCTAAGAGCCATGGCATTCTGGGCTTTGTTTAGTTCCACAGCTAGTCTTATCTTAAACTCTACAAACTGTAAGTTGAAGATGATAAAGAATACAAATAGATAAGAGTCCTCTGCAGTGCCTTTCTGCCCTCAGCTTTTTCTATCTGGCTGTAATTGTTAAAGCTTTGTTGAGAAGCTTGGAAAAGGCCAGGAAATAATCTAAGCAGGACTTTATAGGGTGCGGAGGTTGATCCTCAGATGTGACATGTGGGGAAACAAAGTCTAAGCGTGGTTTCTTACTATATACATTAGTACAATACCTTCTTATTTTTTCCCCTCAAAGTAAAAGGAAGACAATATTGCTGGATCTTCGATGAGTATCGAAGGGATGGGAGGGTTACATGGAATGTAGAGATTGCAAATAAGCCTATTGAGGTGAAATTGTTAACACAAGAAATGGGCCATAAAAAATTCCCACCTGTGCCTCTGATTCTAAGACAGTCTGTCTCTAGTTCTTAGTTCTACCAAGCAAATGATGGTAGAATGCAGCTCCCTGCCTTTCCAAAACTGCCTTGCAAATGTCAACATTGCTAACACACTTACATATTCTTAAATGGCTCTCCTTTCTTAAATGAGCCGTATGCTGTGTCTGTGATGGTCAGCCTTGTTTATCAACTTGACTGGATCTGGAATCAACTGAGAAATAAGCCTCCACTGCACACCTGTGAAGAGTTATCTAGGTTGAGGATGGCCTCTGAGAACATCTGTGAGGACTTTTCTTGATTACAGCAGATTTCTTGATTACATCTTGATTATGGCAAACATAGCCCAAATATGGACAGTACCTTCCAGTAGCCACTCAGAAGTGGTAAAGACTTTTACTTCTTGCCTCCTTCTTGTCTTACTGGTGAGTTCATTAACTGGGCTGCTGCCTCTGCTGCTGGGGCTGCTTTAGTCTTTCTCTTTTACGAGCAGTGGCTCTCCAGGTATCAACTAGGTCTTCGTTACCAGATGGTGACCACTGAGGCACCCAGCCTTGTAGACTGAGCAACTACTGGGCTTTCAGTCTTTCCAGTGTGAAGGCAGTCACTGTTGGACTATATAGTCTGTTTAGTGTAAGCCAATGTAATAAATACCTCTTTGATATACATTCATTTTATTTGCTCTGTTACTCTAAAGAACCCTGGCCAATACAGTCTGCCTTAGTTGCTTAAGGACAGGTTATTGTCCTTCCTCCCTCCCTCCCTCCCTCCCTCCCTCCCTCCCTCCCTCCCTCCCTCCCTCCCTTCCTTCCTTCCTTCCTTCCTTCCTTCCTTCCTTCCTTCCTTCCTTCCTTCCTTCCTTCCTTCCTTCCTTCTTCACCTTGAACTGGAGTTATAGAGGTTGTTAGCAGTCATGTGGGTGCTGAGAACTGAACCTGGGTCCTCTTCAAGAGCAGCCAGTGCTCTTAACTGCTGAGACATCTCTTCAGTCCCTGTTTTTGTTTATGCTTAAAAATATTTCAAGGCAGACTTGCCATGTTCTCTAGACTGGCTTGAACTCTCAATCACCCCTGCCTCTCAAATGTTTGGTACAAACATGTGCCACCATACATGGCTTGATTTTTAAAACAAATCTATAAAAGGTTTTTCTAACAATATTCTTATCCACTTTTTTCATAATTTTTTTCAATTATTCTACTTCCAGTTGGACTTTATACTAAGACACGGCTTACTTTAATGAAACAGCATATAGTTTGCCTATTTCTCCTTTTTAATGCATTCTTAAAAGCACTATTTATTTTGCTTTAGAAACCATTTGTCCTTTATTTTTCCAACAAAAATATTTGGGATTTAATTAAAACCATCAAAAATGCCGTTAAAAGATCATTAGTAAAAACACCTGCTGCCGTTATTAGAGAGTGTTATTTTCTCTAGAGCCCAGAAGAAGCTTCAGTTTGTGGAAATATGCATATCATACATATGTTTTATGGAATCACACTGCTGGATTGTTGCCAGGGCTTGGGAATTTTTGCCTACACATCTCAGGTATATTCTGCTTTCCAGAGGAACTAAGTTCCTCTGATTTCTGAGTTAACTTGAATTTCAAATCCAGCCAGCAGTGAAGCTCACAAGCTTTTATTTTATTTAAATTAGGAGCAAGAGGAACTTGGGATAATCAGTACTGATCGCTGTGCTCCTGCTACACTACAATCATCCCAGCCCTCTGCTGTATGCAGCACATTTGTGATTTACCACTGGAAGGAGCTAGAGTAAAGATATTGTAGGAACACACCCGTGACTGGGTGGTAATGTGGTTAAAAATGGCATACAAGAAAATGACAGGGAGGGAGGGTGAGAGAGGAAAAAGAGAGAGCTTCCCTTCTAAAGGTGGAAATTTTGGTTTGAAATTCTGTGGACTGAGGGTCATAAGATCATTAAAAATTTTTGAAATGTGGAACTTGTGCGTGAAAGTCGTAAGACAATAGCTTAAAAGCCTGTCATTTCCTTTTATTTTGCTTGCATCAAAGATTCAAAAGGGGACAGTGAAGGAGATGAAGAATGAATCACAGACCATTACTGTAACTTAGAAAACCCTGAAATCTTTATTATAAAGAAGATCTTAGATCAGCCTCAAATGCTTAACTCTTTAGTGGACAACCTTCACTTACTTCCTCTTTTGAATTTCAGGAACAGCGGAACAGCGTGCCTTTGGCTTAGCTGCAAACCTTTTCCTTCGACAAGAGGCTTGAGAGGAATAGCAATTCAGCAAGTACTGAGGGTACAGACAGGAGTTAAAATTCACGTTGAACCAATTCTAAAAATATTTCTTTTATCTCCTGAAAAAGAACAAAAAGAGGCTTAGTAAACATCAGTGATAATAAATCCTGGAGTCTACTGTATAGTTAGAAATTTCTTCACAACTTCTAAATTAACAGGATTATATCGATCTGTCCTCATTGATAAGAGGTAAATGAATTAGTCTAAATATAGAAGAATTACTCACAACAGCCTTTACTCTCTATTTTCAGAGAAGAGTTTCATTTCTAAAGCACAAAAAGATAACAGAGCATCCATAGGTTTTGAGTTACATTGACAAGTTATATAGGTCAAATCACCAACACTTCCTAAAACATTTGTCAGGACCCTTTATTAGCTGGGCAGAAAGTTCAACAGGAAAATCTTGGAAACTCAGGTGTCTTGGAATGTGTGAGGCTCTCTATGATAAAAAGAGACTATTTTCCAAGCAGCATTCTGTTTTATATACATCATTCAATAGACACTATCCAATAATAATTTTAAAAATTGGCATCATATATTCATACCAAGTCTAGCAAATGGATGACTTTCTGGTGGAACACTCATAATTCTGAAAAGTCCTTTTGTAGGGTGGGTAGTGTATGATGCAGGCTAGGGCTCATCCCAGGCTGGAAGTCAAATTTCACAGTGTTGTTCAGGTGGTGCTGGCTTTGGAGGCATGAAAGATGCAAGGCTGATGGGATCGTGGGTTCTTCCTCTATGTCTTCAGAGGGCAGCTGAGCCCAGGCAGTGTGCTTCATGCATCAGGGGTATCACTACATGAAGAAGGCCCCTACAGGCCACTGTTCAAAACTGAAAGTGAAGACTGGTTAACTGTGGAGACTCCAAGATGTTATTGTCACAAGAGAGCTGCCAAGGAAAGCTACATAGAAGGAGGAGTACCAATCCGAAAGAGATGTACACATTTGAGTTGGAGGGGCTCAGGCTTTTAAGCTGATTAATCTTATTTTGGTCTGGTATTTCCTCACTCTGCCCCAATTCCTTCCTTTTGAAATGGGACTATATATTTAGTTCCATTGTGTGCTGGGACTTGGTAGTTTGTCTTTTGACTCTACAGGGGCTTACAGTTAATGAATTGCCTTGTGTCTCAGAAGAGACTTTGGACTCCGGCCTTTTGAATAGTATTGAGACTGGTAAAAACCTTGGGAACTTATGAAGGTGGACTAAATGTAGTTTTCATTTTATATAGTGATGGGCCTGTGGGAGCCAGGGAGTGGAAAGTGTGGTGGTTTGAATGAGAATGTCCTCCATAAGATCTGAGCATTTGGACATTTTGTTGTTGTTTGGGAAGGTTTTAGGAGAGGTGACCTTGCTAGGGGAAGCACATCACGGGTAGGCTTTTAAAGCTCTTAATCCTTGCCAGATGTACAGTCTCTATAAAGTGCCTTGGTCACGGTGTTTTATCACAGAAACAGAAAAGTAACTAACACAGATACATGGCAAACAAAATGAATATTAGTCTGTCCTTACATCCTTATCAATGTTAGTGTGAGTAATCATCCTACAGAAATGACTGATTTCACATTGGAATTTATTAATCCTCTGATAAGCCATTTTTAGGTGATATTGACAACTTGGCATGCATTATCACACTAATCTTTAGGATTTATTTTCTGTCTTGTTGAATGATAGTCCCCATTAAAATCCTTGAGTATCTTCCTATGCAAACTAAGAACTAGGTCAAAGACAAACTTTCCCAGTGAGGACAGGTGGAATAGGCATATAACCTCAGCTACTCAGGAGGCTGTGGCAGGAAGTTCATATGTTCAAGTCCTTCTTGGGCTAGGCAGAATGTTCTAGGCCAGCCTTGACAACTTAGTGAAACTCCACACATCTCAAAATAAACAGGAAGGTGCTGTGGTAGAGCACTTGCCCAGTGTGTATGAGGCCTAAATTTAATACCCACTACCACAAAAAAGTCCTAAACAGAAACAAAGACTTTTCACATAAATTATCACCATGTCTCAGTGAAGAATTTGTAGACAGTCCATTCCTCTGCTGATACCCTAACACATAAATGGTACACGAAGGGAATTGTGAAAATGGCTGTCTTGAAAACTAACATGAATTGTGCAGAATGAACTATGGCTTATTTATCGTTTGTGAATGATTCAAGGAGATGCAGGTAAGATGAGTTTTTAAAATTGAGTTTTGACTTTTGCATCAGAAAAGAGATCAATTGGAGCAATATTTCATTTTTCATTTTGCTCCATTAACTATCTGGGCTTCCACACTGCATCTATGGCCATTCAACTTATTCCTGTTTGGGTTACTTGGAAATGATTTCTGCTGCTATTTTTCCAAAAGAATAATTCTGTTTGTGTTTGCTTAAATATTTACATTGTGTTCCCATTTAGCTCCCCCAAATGGACTCAGTATGAGTTGCCAACCCAAACATCAAAGGATTCTTTGGAAATGCCAAATTATAACAAAACTTTAAGACATTAAATTTGGAGGAAAAACACTGTTTCCCTGAAGTAGCTGAGACTTGGCGTCATTGCGTCTGCCCAGTGGGAACACCCCTTCTAGTGGGGGAAATATATATATAATGTAATTTAATATATATGCATTTTGGAAGTCTGATATTGGAGTTTACCACCAAAGATAAAAAGATGTCATAAATCAATACATTGACACAATGAGGACTTACCAAAATAAATGCCAATGTGTTCTATGGAAGAGACACCATAATGAAACCACGTCCACTGAATTACGCTCTCTTCTCTACCAGAGCTATCATGGGAGATTGTCTAGTCTCTTTATGCAGCTAGAAGTTCAGGTTTAAATAGCAAAAGAAAGACTCAGAAAGGCCTTGAGTAAAAGTTTCTGACAGATACTCTGCTTTATAATTAGTCAGTGTTGCTTTACTTGTGGGCATAATAGGAGTATTAGGATGGAGCTTTCCATGACATACACTCAAACCCTTGTCTCTTAGAGTTTCTCATTGTGCTCACACATTCTGGGGCTTAGAGGATTGCTGTGTTATTTATTTATTTTTGAGAAGACAGCTTAAAATTAACCTTTCTAAATTCAGGATGGTTTCCTTTCTATTCATATGTGTATATTCACTTGTGTGTCTCCTCAAATACCCGAATTCTTGATTAGTCTCAGAACCGAGACTTTCACATTGATGCTCTACAGGGATCAGTCAGCAAGCAGCCAGTTCCCTTACATACACCGAGCACTCTCCTGGGTAATGTGTCTTCTGGGCAATGAAAAGTAACCCTGAAGAATGAGAAACTGAGAGTACACACTCTTGAACTCATCTAAGAGTAATGGGAAAGAGTGAGCAAACAGTGGGCACAGTGGTGTCTACAACTTGATTAGGCCACTTGGCTGTATGAATCTAACCTCTAGCAAATCAGGGGCCACAGAGGTGTGGCAGTACAACTTACTCCTCAGTGGTTATACTTCATTCTCCTCTGTCACAACTGACCCTGGTTGAGTTCAGGCAATAGCCGGTGATCTAGAGCTTTGAAATTTCCCTCTACCTTGTCTTTCCCCAGAAGTCTCTCACCATCCATTCTGGAGCTATTTAACCAGTCTCTCTTTGGCTCTGTGTATCTTATTCACCTACACCACCAGGGGCCCCCAGCAGCATTCATGATCATGAACTTATCCACCATGAGACCAAATGTCTTGTTTTATTTTGGATTTAAGATAAGGTCTCCCTGTAGTCCCAGCTGGCCTGCAAATCACTATGTAGACCAGGCTGGCCTCCGTCTGGTAGGGATCCACCTCCTTCTGCCTCCCTCTGGGCTAAAAGGCCAAACTACACATTTCTTTTGCATCATTGCATTCACTCTCCAGCGGGAACCACCATTCATTCTTGGAAGCCCAGAATGAACCCCAACTTTGGTCAGTCAGGAAGGTGACTACTACTATCATCAATATCTCATGTTCTGAAATAAAGAATTATGTTGATCATTGCACAAGAACACATTTTATTTAAATGACCTTCTTCAAAATATTGCAGTTTTTGTCATTGAGGGTATATTCTGCTCTACAACCTGTTCATCTTTGGTTCTGTTTTTACTGTCTTAGGGATGGAATCTGGACCCTGTGTATGATATTAAGAAAGCACCCCCAAACTTCTGTCCTTGTTTCGATTATCAGAAAGTGTCAGCATAGATTTTATTGCATTCTTTTAAGTTTTGTAAATTCATTAAATCAATTTCTGAAACATTGCGATGACACAAACTATTATAATTGAGTATTCTTCCTTCACATTAAAAAAATCTAAATTAATTTTTATGTGTCTTGCCTGTAGATAAGTGTATCTGTGCTTGTGGTACCCCAGAATGGGAGATGGAGATGGATGGTAACTGCCATGTGGGTGCTGGGAACCTAATCTGGGTCCTCTGCAAGAGCAGCCAGAGCTCCTAACTGCTGATCCATCTCCCCAGCTCCCAGATTTTTTTTCCCTTTACTTTCCGATAACATAATTTACATTTATTTTTCTTTTTAAATATAATCTGCGAATCTGAGAACAATTTTATAAAAAATATGAAACTAAGTAATGGGTTTTACCCTAAATGAAAAATTGTTAATTTTAGGATTTTTTTCACATATTCTCATATTACTTTACACACACACACACACACACACACACACACACACATACACACATACATACACATGCACACGTAGGTATATATAGATTCACCTATATATTAATTTATATATGAATTAATAGGAAGTACCTTAAATCAGTGCACCAACTGGAGGGTTGGCACTAATCACATTAGCCAACATAATAATCAATTACAGATTTAAAAAATGCTGTTCTACCTTGCTAAGCATGGAGCACACCGTATACATATTTACAAAGTCTTGGAGCAAGTGATCACAATTCAATCTTAGAGTCTGTGTTTAACATAGAAAGGTAATTTATAAGTAGAAGGATATGTATGTATGTATGTGAAAGAGAATTAAAGTCAGTTAAATTGCTGAAGTGGGTTGAAAAATGGTTAAAAGGAACATGGCCTTTGCCAGCTAGGCAGTAGGTAATGTATAAATGACTGACAATCCAATTAGAGAGTTCTTTTTAGAGAAAAAAGTATGGCAGAGTAAAAAGTTGCGAACCACATAATATACCATGACAAAAATTCCCAGGGCAGCCAGTACCGTTCCGTTTTCAAATATATGTATGAGAAAAGCCATGAATAATGGATTTCATGTACCATCTTTGCTATGCATTATTTAAAATATTGCTGCTGACAGAAGGTGATCAGATTCTTATTTTTCACAGTTTTGTGATGTGGTTAATAATCTCTGCTTTCAATATTAGCATTAAAACATGATGCTAGATGTACAGATTTAAAGCATGTCCAGATTATCAGAAGTTGACTATAATTGTAAATATTTGGAAAATAGGGGCTGCAAAACAATTTCTTAAGAGGAGTCAATATTTGTATTTTTCCAGAAAGGATGGTATGAAAATAAAAAGGATAGGTGTGTTCTAAATTACATTTTGATTGATTCTCCAAATAGTGTCATGGTTTATTGTCCCTTTAATGTCTCAGCAAGATCTTACAAAAATGCTTCCCCTTCCCCTTTATAATTATTTCTAACTCAGTAGAAGTTACTCAGACAAAGGAATAAGAATGAAAATGATGCAATTGTGTGAAAACATCAGATACTACAGCCCAAATTCGTAGATTTAATCTTCTGTCTCAGTTGGGAAATATCTTAAGAGCAGATGTTCATTTGGGGAGCTTCTTCTGAAAGTTTCTAGAAAATTCATTATTCTTGCAAGAGAAGATGCAAAATCATACTAGAAATGAACTTAAGTGACATTATATTGTTTTACTAGTACACGTACATGATATTTCCTTGACAACATCTTGCAACTATCCAGCATGTCGTAGTTAGTATAGCCTAGATATATAGCAGGAAGCTGACAAAGAAGTTTCCTTTAATCTCATTGCCATAATTTACCACATTTAATTTCTACCTGCCCTGTGGATAGAATATTATTCTCATTTTAGAGGTAAGAAGACAGATGAACAGAGGGGTTTGATACTTTTGCACAATAGCCTAACTCAAGCTATTGGCAGAGCCAGAATGTAAAATGATTTTTTTTCTGATACCCAAAGTCCCAGTTTTATAATGTTTGTGACATTTCCAAAAGTCAGATGCCACCATGTTATGACCAACAGACCCAGATGACAGTAATAAAAAATGGATAATGCAAATTTTGTCATAGAGTAAATTATTATTAATATTAGTGTCAGTAGGACCCAGAAGGCTTGCCTAAAATTATTCAGAAAAAAAGGAGGGTTTGTGTAGGTTTTTCCTTTGGTTGCAAAATTCTTTGGTGCAAGGTCTTTGGTTTTTACTTCCAGGAAATGGAAATAAATAACTAGTGAAATATGTAAGCTATAATTTGAATGCTTTATCTAAACCACCCTACAAAGAGTGGGTACTTTTAAACATATGAACTTGAAGTGTAATATGCATGAAAACAAGTACACGATACACATATAATGCACAGAATTTACACAAATTAAAAACATATATTATTCAAACCAAGTTTTAAAAAGTAGATTATTACTAACACCCCAAAAGCACTCTTCCTGTCCAGGCCCATGGTCAATGAGAATTTTCATATTTACCTTCCTCATCCTTTCAAGAACAGTGTTTCCTGAATTTCCTCATCTCTGACTAAAATGAAAGTTTTACCTATTATGTGGATGGTTTCATTTGTCTATGAACATTCTAGAACATGTATTTTGATGAATATATATATATTCATATATATATGTAGGAATTATTGGGTCATAAGCATGTACACATTCCACATACACCTTATTACCAAGTATTTCTCCAAATTTGAGCTCCCACCAGCAGTACATGATGGTTCTGATGGCTCTATAGCCTTCCTTATCATTTACATCTTCTTATGTCCCCTTTCCTTTTAGCTGTCATGGGGTATGAAGTCATATAGCATTATGCATTTTGTTTTCCCTTATCTCCTAGAAAGATATATGATCACTTTTTTTACATACTCATGATAATTCTGTTGTGAAATATATTCAAATTTTTGTCCAGTTTATTTTGTTTTTTTTTTTTTGGTGTGTGTGTGTTTTAGAATTAATTATTAAGAGTTTGTTACATATTTTGAATGCAAATTCTATGTTTGATGTTCTGTGGAGTGAGAGCAAAGATTTTATATGGACTAAGGATAATTTAACTTTATACATTCTGCTGAAAATTATTTGTGTGCACACAGAGATAGTGTGGAAGAGCAAGGAAAAGAGACTAATGCTTTCTAACAGTCTCTTTTAAAAATATTTTATTTATTATTTTTATTTTACATATATATGAATGTATCACCTGCATGTGTATAAGAACACCCATATTGTATAATGCCTGTGGAGGTCAGAAGTTGTTTACCCTGGATCTGGAGTTACAGATGGTTGTTAGTCACCATATGTGTGCTGGGAATTGAACCCAGGTCCTCTGTAAGAGCAGCCAGTGCTTAACTGCTGAGCCATCTCTCCAGCCACAGTGTTTCCTAACAAATGCTTGGGTTGCTACTGTTACTATTTTTGTTTTCTTCATATTAATGTAGGTGTCCATGGAGGCCAGAAGAGGAGCCAGGTCCCACGGAATTGGAGTTACAGGTGGTTATGAGCCACTGAACATGGATACTAAGAACTGAATTCAGGTCCTCTGGAAGAGCAGCACACTCTCTTAATTGATGATTCATCTCTTCAGCCCCTAGAACATATGATAAACATAAGGAAGAAAAATTCATTTTGATTTACGGTTTCAGAAATTTCAGGGCATGATCACTTGGTTCTGCCGCTCTTCACAGCAGGAGCATGAGGTAGAAGATCATATTTCGTGATGACTAAGAGGCAAGAGAAAAAGGGAATGAATTGGGATCCCAGCATAATCTTTAAGAACACACCCCACATAACCACATAACCCAGCTTCTGTACACTATGCCCCATCTCTTAAAGGTTCCATCACTTCCCAGAATTGATACATGGTAGGGAGCAAGTCTTAACATAAAGTCTGTTCTTGGGGAGACATTCAAGGTCAAAACTCTAACAACGTTGATTTACAAGAAAAAGTAAAGTTCTTTGATATCAAGACATGCATTTCTTCTTTGAGCCTAGAAAATGAAAAAAAAATATACATATACTACCAGGAAAATACTTTCTAGGAGAATCGTAAACAATTTCGTGGGGAAACTGAGATAATAACAGAGTTGTGGACCTGCAAGAGATGAACTAAATTTATTCTGCCCATTTTTCTATTCTTAAGCAAAACTAAGAATTAAATAAGAACAACTTTTACAAGTCTGGGTTGAGTTTCAGTGCTTGAATGTCAAACGATATTAAATCTCAATTTCTGAGGGTTAAAAACAGTGAGACGCCACTTGCTCTTTTCACGGCAAGCCTCTCACTGTTCTTTATAGAGCATGTCATGGTGTGTGTCCCAACTACTGTCAAACAGGCTGCTATATATCTTGCTAAATGTAGGTTTGAATTAAAAATCTTCAGGCACTTATAGGAAAGTAGTTTAGATATAGCTGAGGGGATTCTGGGAAAGATAAATGACTTCATGTTCTTTCCATTAAGAACTGACCGGAAACGAGCACACGGACAGCATTTTGTTTAGAGTAACTGAAGACAACTGATAGTTTAATCGGTTTAAAATAAAGTTTTAAGAGACAATTCCTATGTTCTACTAGCTAGTAAAATGTCATTAAATATTTCTTTTGAACGTACTCACTGCCCTACACACAGAGAAAAGAATTTTCCCCCCATGAATATAAAAGTCCTTGATAGAATTGGGGACACTGTTCCTTTAATCTTTGTCACAAACATTCTATTTCGCAAGAGTGCCTGCTGATTTCATGAATTATGCTAGAAAGCAAGACCAGTCTATCTTCCATTCCCATCGACCGACTCATTTGTGTATCCCTAGCAAAGAGGGAAATACTAGAGGAACTGGATGACAGGAGCTCTGCTGTTTTTCTTTTAGTGGAGTGAGGATGGAGTGAAGTTCGAGGCACACAGATTGCTACATGCTGGGCAGTCAGCAAGGGTTTTCTTTCCTTTCTAGACCAGAATGCCTTTATTAGACAGGGTTCTTTAGATGAATAGAACACACACACACACACACACACACACACACACCACACACACACACACACACACACACACACACCACACACACACACACACACACAAAATTATAAAAGGAGATTCATTATTTTGACTTGCATGGTTAAAGACAGGCTGGTCTCACATGACCATCTCTAAGTGACAGAGCCCAAGAATCCAGAAGCTTCTCAGTCCATGAAGCTGGAGCTAGAACATGGATCTACATGTGAAGGCAGTAGCAACAGATGCCCTGCTTAGGAAGAACACAGTTCCCAAGCTTCCTCCTCCTCCTCATACCGTGTGTTCTATTTGAATGTCAGCCTGTTGGACTATGGCTCAGCATTTAGGGAAGATAAACTTTTGGGAGTAGTCAGCTTCTTGCTGCAATGAGAAAACACCTGAGGGAAATACTTTAAAAGGTAGAAAAGTATATTTGAAGTCAAGGTTTCAGTTCACGGTTGTCTGGCTCCACTCCTTTTAGAAATGTAGTAAGGCAGAGCATCATGGTGACTGGGGCATGTGGCAAGAAGGCTGCTTACTTTATAATAACCAGTGAGCAAAAGGAAAGGAAGAGCTCTCGCAAACCCCTTCAAGGGCAGGGTCACCAGGATCTACTTGCTTCAGTGGCCACAGCACCAAGCAAGCCTTACCACATGGCCTTTGGAAAAACGATTCAGAGCTAATCTGTCAAAGTAATTTTGTTCTCATTTTGGGAAAGAAATTTAGATCCTATCTGGAATCATGTTGGACAATGTTCAGAGTTCTAATTCCTCAAGCGTCAAGCTAATTTTCATGATTCATGTGCATTTGCAAGAGTCGTGCTCAATGACTAAATGGTGGGTTTACAGCACAGAGCACAGAATATTCTGGACACTTTCAAGAGGTTCATAGTCTTCTGAAGTCTGTACCTATGAGCTAAAATAGAAGACATAGAATGAAAGTTCCTGACCTGCACATTTGAATGTCTTTCAAAGTCAGTGGTAAAAATGTGTCCAAGTCATGGTTTTCTGCAAGCCCATTTCTGCTATGACCATTCAGATACATCAGATCATGGAAGCTAATTGGTCCATATCTGGAGTTCTTCTGAGCAACACTTTAATATAGATTGCTTTGGGGACATGCTCTAGTGAGACTGAATTCATTACACCATGATAGGAGATAGGAACAAAAGAAGAATGTTGTCCAGCAAGTAAAATGCGTAAAACCAGATTTACAAATGAGGAACTGAGATTCAAAAATGATAGCAATCATATTTAAAATTTTACAGTTTAAGCTTGGAATGGTGGTGCACACCTTTAATCCCAATACTTGGGAGGCAAAGGCAGGTGGGTACCTGTGAGATCAAGGTTAGCCTGGTCTACATATCCAGTTCAGGCCTCGGACTACAAGGAGACCCTGACTCAAAAAAAGAAAACCAAAAATAGATAAATAACTAGCTATACAGCTTAAATTGACACTATGCAGGTACCGCTCGGTGTTTCCAAATTCTTACTGTGAATTACTTCTCAGTGCTCTCTGATTAGACCGGGGGGACTCTTAGTTCCAACATATTCACCAAACAATTGGGATTCAGTAGTTTTAAACGCTAGGAAGAGTTTTGAGATCTTTCCAGCTGGTTGGATGACCAATTTACATAGAATCACCCCGAATGCTCAACTCCAACATAGGCCTGGAGAGACCATGGACTTTAACTGTCTCATCAGATGATTCTTTTCAATAACTGACTTTGAGAGTGGCTTGAGCTGTGGGACAGGGTCCCGGTTTGAAAGTTTGTTTTAAAGCTTTAAGGTTGTCTCTACTGTTGCTGTTCCCCTTTGCATTACCTTCTTCCCCAGCCTTTGGCCACCCTCAAACTCTTTAGATTTGCTTTCTTGTGCTGTAGGAAATCAAGTGTCATGGTCAGTAGCAGTTCTCACATAACGAGTTCTTTCTCGTTGTGGTAAGAATGACCTGTTTATATAGGTTTCCTTCACATCCTTCCTTGACTGTAGCTGGTGTGAAAACTAGCTTAGTAGTCGAGGAAACTTTATAACCAGAATCATTTATTGAGTATTTAAAGGTCTGTGTCAGTTGTGTGGGTTTGGTTGTTCTGGTTTGGGGCTGTTTTTTTTTTTTTTTTTTTTTTTTATCATACCTTAAGTGTTTTTAAGTAACTATTTTACAAGAATGAAAACTAAATAAACTGAAATAGAATTGACAGTTACAATCTGCCAATGGGGTTTACATAAAGTGTGTGTTATATGTGTGTGTAGCATGTGGGCTTGCTAGTGTGGCTGTGTGCACTTGCATGTCTGGAGGCCAGGATGATACTGTGTATCTTTATCACTCTTCACATTTACCTACCTGTCTGTTTATTTTGAATTTTTTTTTTTTGTTTTTTTTGAGACAGAGTCTCTATATAGTCCCAGATCTCCTGGAACTTGCTATGTAGACCAGGTTGGCCTCGATCTCACAGAGATCTAACTGATTCTGCCTCCCAAGTGTTGGGATTAAAGGCCCACCCAATGGGAGAAAACAGAATTCCTAATACCTAATGATTTTTTAAATTTAAAGATCAATAATGTATACTGTGATCTTTTTCACTGTAGACAATAAAACAAAAGACATTTCCATGTAGAAAATTTATTTTTGCTCTTGATTTTTTCCTTGCCTTCCATCTCCACGTATACTCCATGCTCAAAAGGCACACACGCACATACACATGTACGAAATAGTAAAATAAAAAGGTGATTTTTGAACGAGAAAGGGATGTTAGTAAGAATTACACTGGGCAATTGGAGTAAACTGGGACTGAGTAGGGAATATTGGGATACAACGTCACTTTCCGTTAAACATATGGCATACCTTCCTTCCTCTTCATGTTCTACACTTGTGTCACTGTCTCATTCTCATCACCTCCCACATTCTAAATGGCAATGAACATTCATCTGATTGTTCTGTTCCCACGTCAACACTCTGACATCCTTTAAGAAATTTATTTAAAATCTTCTGTTCAGTTCCATCCATGCATACAGTGCAATGTGAGCACATTCACCCAACTGCACTGCCTTCTCTCTGGTCTCCTCCCCACCCCCAGCCTATCCCATGCCTACTTCCAGAGGTTATTTCTTGTGCAGGGAACCATCACCGCACTGTGTTTATGATTGCAGAGGACAGTGTTTCACAGAACTCCTCCCTATCCTCTGACTCTTACATCTTTCTATCCCCTCTTCCTTGGTGTTCCCTAAGTCTTGGAGGGAGTGTTACAGAAGTCCTGTTTCTGGCTGAGGTGTCAGAAGTCACTTATTCTCAGCACTTTGACCAGTTTTAAGTGTCTGCATTAACTGCCACCCTGTACAGAGAGAAGCTTCTCTGATGATGGCTGAGAGCAGCACTCATCTATGGGTATAAAACTGACTTAGCTGAAGAAAATTTGACCACAGGTCCATTTAGCAAGACATGAACTGTCGATTCTCCCCTATGGCCTCTGACTTCTTCACTCATAAGTTTTTGGCCAAGCTTACAGAACCAGGCATGTATTAACTTCTGTGGAGAAGGCCTCAGGGTCAATCAGAAAGTGGTTGGCTATTCCCCAAATAGTCATACCAGTATTGCATCAGTGGGCACATATTGACTGGCAGATTGGCATAGTACCACACAAGATCAACAACTGGGCAAGCCCATTGATGAACTGTCTCCCTGAGCAGGATGCATAGCACCCTCTGACACTGCAAATGCAAATGCTAGCAGCAGGGAGAAAGCTTCTATCAGTTCTCATGCCATTTCTCTATGTTCAGTGATGGAACTGTGTAATGTCATGCATCGTAGTAGGATCTTGCCATCGAGTTCTGGCAGACAACTAAGAACAAAAGCAGCAACCTGCATTGTTTTTGGAG
This sequence comes from Eospalax fontanierii, assembly GCA_035773235.1. Taxonomy (NCBI): domain Eukaryota; kingdom Metazoa; phylum Chordata; class Mammalia; order Rodentia; family Spalacidae; genus Eospalax; species Eospalax fontanierii. The sequence continues at coordinate 17,837,598 of CM069552.1, forward strand.
CCTCTGAGAGGTCCTTGGCCAACAACTCATAGGTAGGTATCCTACATCTGGCATTGGGAGTTTTGGTTTAAAATCTATGAGTATTTTTTGGTAGTTGCATTGTTCACTCATGCAGGGTATTTATATTCAAAGTAATTCTAACTATAAATCTGTTTTTCATTATAGTAGTAGGTTTCTCTATGGCATTTTCACACAACTTGAGCTTTGACTGACCGTCCCCCAAGTCTTACCTTTCCCTCACTTTTTGCCTCCATCCTTAAACTTAAAACTTTCCACTCCCAGAATTCCCTCTTCTACTTTCACATTCCTTCAAATCTCCTCCTCCAACTCCCTTGGCTGCTCCTTTCTTTTGTGACTTCTAGAGACACTCACTTTCTCTCAAACACAGAAATATAATAATTTAAAACAAAGATACACACGTGAGAAAGAACATACAGTGTGTGTCTCTCTGGGTCTGGGTTACCTCTGTATAATATTTTCTGGTTGCATCCATTTTTTCTGCAGTTTTCATAATTCAGTTTTCTTTAGTGTTAGACAGTTCTTTTGTGGATATGTAACATATTTTTAGGTTCATTATCTCTATAAAAAGTTTTTGAAACATAAAATATTTTATGGTTACTATATTTATTATTAATTCTTTGAGAATTTCAAACAGTGTATTTTGAATATATTCATTCCCCTTTTCCCCATCTCCTCCAAGATCCACCCCACCCCTGTACCAGTCCAACCCAAAGGCCATCCTCTGATATGTGGTCAACCTACCAGAAGTCATATCCTTAAAGAAAAATGACTCCCTATCTCCCAGTAGCTATGAATAGCTGATAGGTTCTCAGCTAGGATTTGCATTTTCATTGTTCATTCATCATTTGATGGACAAATAGGTTGGTTCAACTTCCTATCTATTGTGAATGGAACAGCAGTGAACATGGTTGTGCAAAGTATCTCTATCCTAGGATAGAGAGTTCTTTGGGTATACAACCAGGAGCAGAATAGCTTAATAGTTTGGTAGTTCTATTTCTCTGTTTTTGAGAATCTGTTAAACATTTTCATGTTGTCTCCATTAGTTTTCATGCTTGCCAACAATAAAATGTCCCCCATTCACCTCATCTATTCTAATTTGCCTTCAATTTCTGTGACAAAACACTCTAACCAATACCAACTTGGGGGGAAAAAGGTTTATTTGAGTTATATGTTCTGGGTCACAGTTCATCACTAAGGCAGCCCTGGAGGCAGGAGCTGAAGCAGAGGCTGTGGAGGAATGCTGCTTGCTTGCTGCTTGCTGGCTTGCTCCCCTGGCCCATGCTCAGCCTGCTTTCTTATACAATACAGAATAACAACCCACAGTAGGCTGGGCCCTCCCACATCACTCAACCATCCTCCAGATTTGGCCACGCTTGAGTTCAATGGAGGCAGTTCCCCAGTTGAGGATTCTTCAGCTCAGGTGTGTCAAGTTGACACTGAAGCTGTCCAGCACAGCATTCTCACATCATTTGTCATTTGTTTACAGATGTTAGCCATTCTGACATGGAGGAGAACTAATCTCAATGTAGCTTCAATTTGCATTTCCCTGATGACTTATGCTGTTAAACACTTGGGAAAATGTTCATTAGCCTTTTGTGTCTTCTCTTTTAAGAACTCCCCATTCAGATCCATAGCTCACCTATTTTTGGATTGTTTGTTTTCTTGAAAGTAGGTTCATTTTAGTTCTTTGTATGTTAGACATTAGCCTTCTGTCATATGTAGAGCTGACAAAAATTTTCTCCTATTCTGTGGGTTGCCTCTTCACTCAATAGACAGGTTTTTGTTGTTGTTATTGTACAGAAGCTTTTTAATTTTATGAGTTTCTAAAGAGAAGGAGCAATGCTGTGTATTGAAGGCAAATCTTCAGGGGACTCTTGTTTTTTATTCCTTGTTATCCTGATGTACTAAAAAGATTTGAAATAGGTGATTTCCTAGTTAACTTCAGCTGTAAAGTTGTCACAGTACAGAGACATTTGATGGATTCTCCAGTTATTGCCTAGATAGCCTATAGTCATGTCTGTGAGAAATTGTTTAGACTGATAGTAGATGTGGGAAGGCCTAGCCCCTTGTGGGCAGAACCATCCTTTACTCCGTGGGCCTGGGCTGTATAAGAAAGCCATTTGAGCATAATTGAGAGAGCAAGCCAGTAAGCAGCATCTGTCCATGCTTCCACTTCAGTTCCTGTTGGAGTTCCTGACCTGATTTAATTCAATGATGGAATGTAATCTGTAAGATGAAATAGATTCTTGATCAAAGTGTTTTTATCACAGGCACAGAAAGCAATCTGTATCGGAAGTTGGTATCAAGAGGAGTAGGGTGTTGCCTTCCTAGACTACACCAGGTTTCATTCTTAGTAGAATAATAGAAGTACTTAGAACTTGGGTGCTCAGAGATTAACTGGCTATTCTGTGAGCTCTTGGAAAATAGGAATGTTTAGGAGGTATAGACAATAGAAGCCTGGCTTGTAAAGTTTCAGAGGCAAGTAGAAACTATCAGCGATTTTAATGATGCTTTGGATTAAGAACCCCTATGAGCTGATTATCTGGGGCTGAAGAATCATTTAATGCTAACGAAAAATGAGTACTACTTAAGTGAAATCTTCTGTGCTTTATTAAATCAATGAATGCTGATGATCTGGGCTTGAAGAATCATCTGTGATTAATAGAGTTCAACTTTATTTAGGTGAAATCTTCTGGGAAGTGTTTTCTCAGGATTAGCACACAGAAACCGTGATCCAAGGAGCCAAGGCTATATCTCAGAATAGTAGCTGGAACTTGTCAGTTTATCTGGAACTTATCACTCAACTGATACTGGCTTTGAAGGCATGATAGGTGAAAAATGGAGGAGGTCATGGAGACTAGATAAGACTTGGGACTGTGTGGTAGTGTTGGAATCCATAAAGAGAGGTCAGGAGAGGTCATTCTTGAAGATGCAGCCTCAGTTGCAGTGGATGCCCCAGGACTGTGGATGTCTGCCAAGGACAGTGGTAAGTGTGGAATGTAGTGGGCAAGAACTTCCAAGCCGAGCTGTGTGCTAAAGAGGGCAGAGGTGGAAATGTGGGGACGCCCAAAGCCTATGAAACCAGAAGATCACAAGTAAGCACCTTGTATTGGACATTGAGCTGCTAGTTCTTATTTTTATTTTTTTGTGTTTGAATGTTTTGCATGCATGCATATAAGGGCACCCATGTTGTACAATTCCCACAGAGGCCAGAAGAGGGTGTCACATTCCCAGGACCTGGGATTTTGAATGGTTGTTAGGTACCATGTTGGTGCTGGGAACAAACCTCTTCCTCTAGAAGAGCAGACAGTGCTCTTAACCATCTCTGCAGCCCTAGTTCTTCTTTTTTGAAGTAGGAAGTTTATAACTTAATTTTGATTTTATAGGCATCCAGAGCTAAGAGGCTTGAGTTTTTAAAGACATTAAAATTTTAAGTTACGGGATGCCTAATGACTATAGGACTTTTAAGGGACTGAAGAGATGGTCCAACGGTTTAAGAGCACTGGCTGCTCTTGCAGAAGATCCAGGTTCCAAGTACGCACATGGCAGCTAACAACTGTCCATAACTCCAGTTCCAGGGGAATCTGACACCCTATTCTGACATCTGGAGGCATTGCAAGACATGGGTACACTTACATACATGCAGGCAATACACTCATACACATAAAATAAAATAATAAATAAAATAATAAAAATTTGAAAAGACTACAGAACTTTAAAGGTTGAACTGTGTTCATATTATTATATTGTCATGAGACTTTGGAGGATCAGAGACAAATGGTTATAGCATATAGTGATGTGTTTTTGTATCAAGTTGACAAGGAATGTCATAGTTAACTTGAAATGTCAATTTGGCGTTGTTCAGAACCATCTGAAGGGATCTCAATTGGGAGAATGCCTAGATCAGACTGGTCTGTGGCCATGACTGTGAGAAATTGTCTTGACTGATATTTGACATGGGAAGGCCCCGCCCTGTGGGGAGAACCATCTATTAGATGGGCCTTCACAGATAAGAAAGCTACTTGATCAGAAGCATTTGTGCAAGCCACTAAGCAGCATTCATCCAATTTGTGCTTCTGTTCTCAAGGATGGATTGGGAACTAGTGTAATTGGAAATTAGTGTAAACTGAAAAAAATAAACCCTTTCCTCCCCAAGTTGCTACTGATCATGGTTTATCCTGGAAATAGGACAGCAAACTAGAACAGGTGAGTTTAAACGGTGACCACAGCAAGGCAGTGGAAAGGTAGGAAAAACAAAACATACTTCCTGGTTTTAAACAGTCATCACTTGCTATGAATGGATGATTGCTTCCAGAGCCTCTCACCCCCACCCCAGGATACCCCCAAATTGAGAAAGCTCATGACTCTCATATAAAATGGTATAGTATTTTCATATAAATTATATGTATCTTGTCACATACTGTGAATCATCTGTAGATTGAATTATGTAAATAATACAAAAATAATTCTTATATTTTTAGGTTAGAAAATAATTGCAAGAAATAAATGATACATGTGTAGTTTACATGTTTTAAAAGTAGCTCTCATCTACAGTTGGTTGAATCTGCAGAGAACCAATAGATACCAATGTTTGACTTTATTTAATGTTTATACTTAAGATTCAATATTGAAGATATCTATTATTCAATTTTCTGAGTTTTTAAATGGGGATTGTTGGGCCATAAGAAATAAGTTAGAGCTTGATAGTTAAGATGGCACCTAAGGGAAGTGAAACTAAACTTCCTTCCCTCTTTGGTCTAGCCAAGAAATAGAGACCTACTATGCTAATAAGGTGAAAGATTGTATGCTTGCTTGCCCATGTAACAGCCCATTTATGCTAATACAAGGCTTGAAAATAACACAATACGATAGGCTGTTAAGAAATGAGGAAGTGCACCTGATTGGAGAAAGAATTGTATATAAGAGCACGCTTGAGCACTGTAAAGTGATTTCTCTGCTGTGCTGAAGAAGAGCTGTAATAATAAAGAGCTGTAACACCAGAAGAAGCCAACTGTAGACTCTTCTTGGCCCAACGGGGGTCCCGGCTTCGCCTTTGACGTGTGTCTGCCGTGGGGGCGCGACAGGGATAATGACAGTACCTACTTCAAATGGCAGCAGTGGTGATTCAGTGAAATGGTTCTGTGTCTACATACAGTGACTGACCATTTTTCTATCACTATAATTTATTTGTATCATTTTATTTTTTATCATTTGATGACTGTTCATTTGACTGACTATGCATGGGGGCAGGGGTTTGGAGGAATTCTAAGAAAAATGATTCATATTCTTTATGCCCAAGAATCTGCACAGTAAAAAGAAATAGCATACACAAACCAAGAAAAAAAAAAACAAACAATTTTATTAACAAATGAAGTAGCTGATTACCTTAACAGAGGAGTTTGGTGTTCTGACATGTGTGAGATAATTTTTAGCTTCGGGTGGAAATTGTGTGGGGTACTAGAATTGGTGGCTTGAGAAATGTTCTCGTCAATATGTCTGGAGTGATAAACATCACTTAGAGACTTGATGCTAGAAATCTTTTCGTTCCAGAGGGCATATGAAATGTGGGAACATGCTCAAGGCTACGGAAAGATTGTCAAGGAATCAAGTTTGGGTCGTGTATGAATTTTCCAGGACTGTCATAACAAGATACACCATAGGTAGAGTGATTTAAATTAAAGAAATTTTGTCATTTATAGTTCTGGAAGTTGAAAGTCAAAATCAGGGTACTAAGCACAGGCTTGAGTTTTCCTCTTCTTCGCTGTCAAGTGATTACCTCTTGCTTGCCTTCTTGCCTCTTGATCTGCTCAGCCACTTTTTCCACTTATGTCATTCATATTAGATTGCTGAGCCATGACCATCCTCATTTCAGTGTAATCGCCTCAGAATCTTACCTCCAAATATGGTTTCTGAGGTACTGAAGATTAGAACTTGAACAAATGAATTTGGCAGAAACACAGTTGCCCCCAAACAGATGGAGAAATTGGAAACGTAATTTGATGACTACTGTCAATTTTGAATGATAGTCTAGGGCTGTGAAATCTATTTCATAAAAACCTGAAAGACACTAAGTGCTCCTGACAGAGAAAGGACCCACAGCAAAACTTTGGAAAGTTAACATTCTTTAATATAAAAATTGGATTGGAAAAATAAAACAGAAAGTTGCGATCCCAAAGAGAAGACTTCTTTTAAATGGGATGATTTCAAACTTGAAAGGAAGTCTAGAGTACCCAGGGGAACCAAGTGAGCCAAGATTACAGGAGGGGAAGTGTTCAGGTTCTATATTTAGAATGACTCCTATATACCAGCAGGACATTACAACTTGCTGCTTTTATTGCAGGGAACTAAAGAAAACAGCCACATCTGTAATTGCAGATCTATATGTAGATATTAGAAGCTGAATATATGTTACACACACTAAAGAACTGATGGTGATGGTCAATTGGCTCAGGCATAAGTGAGATCTGATTTTTGGTTTTGTTTTGAATTTTTATTTGTGACAGAGTCTCCCTGTAGCCCCAGCTGGCCTGGAACTCACTATGCAGACCAGGCTGGTCTTGATCTCATAGATATCTGCCTGCTTCTGCCTCCTGAGTTCTATTATTAAAGGTTTGTGCTATCTTGCCTGGCCAGATAAGACTTTTTAGCTTTAATAGGAAATAGGGATTTTCTTGAATGTGATCAGCCCCTTGGAAACAACTAAGGAATGGTAACAATTCAAACAAAATATTTGAAGGAGATATATGTCTTATTTTAAAGAGAAATTTTCTCTCTTAGAAAAATTTCCATAGAAATTATGGGGCTTCAACATTGGGATTCTATTTAAACATATCAATCATGATGGTTAAATACAATCTCAAATGATTGGAAATTCCATCCAAGAAGTTCCAAATGCTTTGCTTCTGTTTCCTTATTGTTTAGAGTGGGAGAAGAAATTGTCTGACTAACTATCTCAGAAACACACAACTTCAGGTGAACAAAATAGTGAATGAGATTCTTAGACTTTTTAGACATCTAGTAAATATAAAAATCTGGAGCTAAGAATGTGGAATGTATCCTAATTTTATTGTAATACATTAAAAACTTAGGTAAATAATTTAAGAATTTGTCTTTGTTTATTTTTAAGAATGTAAATTGTTATGCCAGAGAGGAATATTTTTATTGGATTGACTGCATCAACAGAGGGTGTACCTTGCCTTGTATTCCAGAAAACACAGGGTCATTCTATCTGACCTTGACCTAGGCAACTGTGCTGGACAGCTTTAGTTGTCAACTCGACCTACCTGGTTTCAGGGAACCTCAATTGAGGAATTTTCTCCATTGGATTGGCTTGTGGCCATGTATTTTGGGGCATTTTCTTGATTGTTGAGTGATATGGGAGGGTCCAGCCCACTGTGGGTGGTGCCACCCCTGAGTAGATGGTCCTGTTTTATATAAGAAAGCAGGCTGAGCATGAGCCAGAGGAGCTAGCCGGTAAGCAGTGTTCCTTCATGGCCTGTATTCCAGGTTCCTGTCTTGGTTCCCTCAGTGATGAGCCCTGACTTGGGAAATGTAAAATACAATAAACCCTTTCCTCTCTTGTTTTTGGTCAATGTTTTATAACAGCAATAGAAAAGTTAACTAAGGGACCTTTGGATGAAGCGTGAACATAATGCCTAGCACAGGAAGTGGAATGTGGGAAGTACTCCACCAATACATGCTATATGAGTGAATACAATTCTACAGGCATATAGATGTTCTGTGACTTTTTCTAGAGCAATGTGAACAAACTCTTATTCACCTTAGATAAGACACTGATGCGAAACCACAGACAGTATTCCACTGAAGGACACTTGGTGAGCAAATGGGTGTATTTGGGTTATTTACAGGAGCATGAGTTTCTCATCCCTTAAAGTCTTATCTTAGAATGAGAGATAACTCACAGAAGCAGCATTCCTGGAACGACCTACACAATGTGCAGACTGTTCCACAAGGGAGTCTCCTCTCCCCAACAATTGTGTACTGCTTTTTATTTATATATACCTTTACATTTATTTATTGGTATGCAATTTGCTTCTGATGTGTGCCATGATACATAGAAATCAGAGAACAACTTGCAGGTGTCAGTGCTCCCCTTCCATTTCAGGTTCCAGGGATTGAACTCAAGTTGTCAGTGTTGGTGGCAAACAAATTCATTCACTGAGTCATCCTGCTAGACTTTACTGAGCTTTATAGTCTTGGGGGATGTGAATGGGAGGCTTGTGAAGCTTGTAATTTTTGGAGCTTCCTGAGTCTTGTAAGTTTTATTTGCTGAGATTTAGGAATTATTTCCTCCCTCATGGAGAAAATTTTTACTTTAGAGGAAATAAGTACACAGAGTTGGGAAAGGCAGGACAAAAAAATAAAATATTCAAAGTGTGATCATGTAAACATTTGACCTTCAAATTCAAGTCTAAGTAGAATCCCCAGTTGCTTACATCTTCTGAAAACTTAGCCACTAAAGCTTGGAGAAAGAGTTTGCCACCCCAATGAATGATATTCTAATTTGAATGTGTACCTGATTCAGTTAAATGCTTTCTCATATATTAATAATAAACTTATAAAGCAACTGAGTTCATGAACTCTTATTACCTCTTCCTCCAGAAATGACATTCAACTGTGAGAGGGGCTAAGTAACATACTCAAGAATCTGCTTAGGAGAGCTGAGTTCCCACTGATCTGCCTGTGCCCAGCTGCTGAAGCTGACATCTCTTCCCATTTTCCCCAAATATTTACCAAAATAAGAGAGTAGTGGAGACCCTGTCACTGCCAGGAGATGTAGTTCTCATACAGACCTGCTCTTTTATTTGAAGTAATAGTTTTGTAACACCAGAGTTTCTTTCCAATTTCAACTGACTTTCTTCCAAGCTCTGAGTCTGTGAGCAGTCGCCAAAACCCAGGGCTGGGAGATGTGATATAGTCGTGCCTGCAGGGTAGGAATCTGGTCTGTGGGACAAATTGTTATTTACAGAGTTTCCATGAAACTTGGCTGGGGACCCAGTCCTCTATGTTGAAGCCAAACTCTGAGCATCTTTGGCTAATCAGCCTGCTTCCATGGAGAAAAAGAAATAATCTCTGGGAAGCAAAGTCACTGTTAATCATTAACTCTGTGTCACCTGCTTTTCAATCACATTTCTAGACCTAGATAATCTCATTATTTTGCAAATGGTCTAATAAATGTGCTCTTTGCTATTATTAGAATTTGAGCATTACGAATAGTGAGCTAATTACTAAAAGGCTCCATTTTTCTTTATGTGAAGATTTCTTACTGGTGGACACCTTGACCCAGAGAAAATGACAAAATCCATCTAAGACTATGATTATCGTCATTGCCAAACCCAAGGAAGTAAAACACATATTTTTTTCCATCTTCTTCTTTCATAAGTTTCTCTGGGTGTTCCAGCAACATGTCCCAAATAGATGTATCTTTCTACGCACATATGCACAACAAGTGTAAAATATGGCCATCCTGTGAAATTGGGTTTGAATCTCAGTTCTGACACCAACCATCTGTGTAGTAATGCATGTAAATGTTGTGAACACTGGTGTCTCCTTTACAACATGAGCTATAATTTGTGCCTTAAAGTATTCTTATGAAGATTAAATGAAATGACACATGTAAAATGTACTGGCACAATAAATTACATCCAGTAGTTCATTTAACATCCAATCCACTATAATTTCCTATCTCCATTATATCAGGCTGCTGGTGTGATGTCCCTGATTTTATGTTTTATGACTTGGCAACTAAGAATCTACTCATATGGACAGTGGAACAAAATATTGCCATTTGGCCTGTCTAGGACATGTGGTTCCCAAAGCAATTAGACATTTGGTGGATAAACAAACAAAAAAAACCAACAAGAAGTTTTGTGACTTTGGACACCAGACCTAATGAGCAACATGATTTTAGCTCAGACACGTGATTTACAAGCTTATGACTCATCACTGTATTCCCTTTAACTATGAATAAATGATACAGAAATATAGAGAAGAATGGTTGAAAATGAAATTGACTTCCCAGCCTTATTACACTTGAGAAAAAAATATGAAAATTAGAAACATCTAAAACCAAGTAATTTCTCCAATAGAAAATGATTTCCAAAACTAGAACTAATAATGATTAATTTTTGTCAAGTTAATGCTAGTAATTAAGTCAGCTTCATATTTTTATTATTTTTATTCTTACCAGAAATATAAGTAAATGTGTATGTGTGTGTGTGTGTGTGTGCGCGCCCTGGTGTATGTGTGGTGGTCAGAGGACAACTTGCAATAGTCAGTTCTTCTGACTTCTAGTAGTCCTTCTACCATGTGAGTTCCAAGAATTGATCGCCAAGGTGGTCAGACTTGGCAGCAACCTCCTTTATGCCCTGTGTCACCTCACTGGCCTTGATTGAAATTCTTTTATCTGTACATAAAGAAACAGAAAGTGAAGTATTTTGTCATATATGAATATCTATAAATAACACATTTGGTGTTGAATTTAGAATCTGAACAGGCTCACAAGTGAATATAATAATATACAAAATTGATGGAGTTTCAGGTCTTCGCTAAGAAGACTTGAATTTATTTTTGGTTGTTGTTGCTTTTGTTTGTTTATTTTGTTTTTACACTACAGAAATCTCCAGGTGTAGCTAGGCTTGTTAGGTTTTAATACTTGTCTGAAAGTTGAGGAATGGGGAAGTATTTTGGTTTCTTCTATTATAGACAACTCCCAGTAGGTCACACGTGGGGAGGATAGAATTCTTTGATTTGTAAAGAAATAGTGTTACATGAACATAAAGAAAGAGAGGCTTTCAGGGCTCTGGGAACTTGCTCATATGAACTTACAACATTGGTGATAACATACACAAAGACCCATGTCAATTCAGTTAGACAAAAACCCCACAAAGAAGTGGGGAAATGGGCGTCAGGCCCCAGGCCTAGCTGAACTATTGGCAACTGATTACTGTAGGGTGAAGGAGAGTAGATCTTCTTTAAGGGAATGACCCTGGAAAGGCTGACTATACTCCAGTAGAAGAACTTGCACTAAGGGACAGCTATGTACAAGTGATTGACCAGATAGGACTTAACATATATGTAAGAATGCACAAAATCCTGTGTGGGGGGAATTATGCTAGATGGTGTGGGTCTGGGATGGGATGGGGTTTTAAATTTGATTAAAATCTATTATATGAGATGCACAAATATCAATAAAATATTATAAAACAGAGTGTTACTTTAAAAGCATCAGAGGTTATCATGATTGTGTAGAATCCTAGATTGAAATAAAATGCTTTGGCTGTATACAGGGATGTATTCTGGATTAACTTGCTATTCTTTTTAAAAACTATTTTATTTTATGTGTGTGAGTGTATTGCCTGCATATATGTAAGTACATCCGTGTCATGCAATGCTCCCAGAGGTCAGAAGAGGGCATTGGATTTCCTGGAACTAGAGTTACAGATGGGTTATCAGTCACTATGTGGATGCTCAGAATTGAACCTGGATCTTCTGCAAGAGCCTCAAGTGCTCTTAACTGCTGAGCCAACTCTTCAGGCCCCAACTTGCTGTTCTTAAGTCTCAGTACCTTGTTGTTTAAAATGAAAAGCAACGTTTCCTGATTTTGTCAGCTTTTCATTTCCTAGGTGACAAGCAATGCCTCGGTTTTCTGAGCTGATCAGTATGCTTCTCCATCACTCCCTTTCCCAGCTCGTGGACTTAGATAAATTCAGAGAGTCAGGACCTATTGAAAGTGATAGAACTTTGGTGCCCTTTTGTTAGATAAGCAGCTTCTCAGTTTTTAATAATTTTTATTATGGAAATAACAAATGATCATGGCAATGAAGAAACAAATCAGCTTTTCTAAAGTGCTGAAAATTGGAAAGCTAATTACTTTTACATGTTCTTGGTTTCTTTCCTCAGTAGTAAAACTACAGGTTTTATTATGCTTCCAGAGGAAGTGCATACTATTTTTGACCTAGATTCCATGCAGATGCTTATAATCATATTATACTTTTATTTTTACTTAGATGCGTATATATTTCAGATATTGGGGTACTTAGGTTTTTCGTGTGTATAGGAAATGAATCTCAGAGAGAAATTTCCAGGGAGGATGTAAGACTGAAACAGGATACCCCAATTGCTGCTTCGGTACCTAATCAAACGACAGTAAAAACACCAAAAAGGTCATGAATATTAGACAGAAGATGATCACAATAAAATGTGGGTTTTTTTACAAAGTATGGAAGAAAAAGAAATTAATAAAATATTTAGATAATGGTAGTAAATGTAGTATCTCAGATTGAAAGGAAATTATATTGGATGAAACTTGGATCTTCAGGCAGAAAGACCACCAGAAATATTAAATACCAAAGAAAACAGATTTTTTCTCTCGGTTCAAAGAGTTATATATAGCTTAACAAATAATGCATTGGGACTGGAGAGACAGCTCAGTGGGTAAGAGCACTGGCCGCTCTTGCAGAGGACTCAGCACCCACATGGTGGCTAACAACCATACGTAACTTTGGTTTCAGGGGAATCTGTCGTCCAATTCTGACCTCTGTGGACATTGCACAGTACAGGTGCAGTTACATACATGCAGGCAATACACTCAAACATTAAATAAAAAAATAAAAATATTAAAAAAAACAAATATTGCAGCATTTCTTAGGAGTTTTGTAAAATATAGAGATGGTATATGTATGGAAAGATATGATATATATATATATATATATGGAAATTAGGACATAAAAGATAGAGATACATAAGTCTCATGGCTAAAAGTCTTCATATTTTACATGAAATAAAATATCATGCATATTCATTCAATATGTTTATATATTTGCATGAAATATCAGTTCTAAGAAGACAAAAAGTTGGGGACTGTAGAGATGGCTCAGCAAGTAGGAGCACTGGCTGTTCTTGCAGAAGATCTTTGTTCAAATACAAGCACCCACATGGTGGCTATCAACCATTCATATTCATGACACAATTTTACTAACACATGTGCAAGAAATACGCTCACACATATAAAATGAAAATAAATAACTCAAAGAGTTAAAGGTGTATATAGAAATTGCTAGAGCAACCATTTCAATGGGTAAAGTATACATAAAAGTCAATACCTGAAATAGCGCTTTAAAAATAATCACATAGTAGAAAAGAAGGTAGAAAAAAGGGAGGAGGATGATAACAGTGACCAAAATAGATGGAAATAGGAGACCAAGAAACAAATAAAAATAATAGTAATGTAACCCTAAATCCTGCCATGTTGATAAAAACAGCAGACAAAAACAAAACAAAACAAAAGAAAACAAAACAAAACAAAACAAAAACCAAGACCTGGAACTGGAGAGATGGCTGAGCAGTTTACAGCACTGACTGCTCTTGCAGAGGACCGAGATTCAATTCTCAGCACTCACATGGTGGCTAATAACCACCTATAACTCCATTTCTGGGTGATCTGACATCCTTTTCTGGCAAAACACTTATACACCTAAAAATCAATCAATCAGATACCCCCCACTGATTGGGGATCAGGATTTCCTGCTCGCTAGTAGGGGCCCAGACTTCCTGAGACTAACTGAGAAGTGCCTAAATTGACCTCCAGGGGCTGCACTGGCCAACACACACTGTGTCAATCCACTTGCTTAGGGACCACCTGCAGTCCCTCCCACTGCTCCAGAGCTTTGGCTTTCCTGATGACTAGCAGAGAACAGAACATCCATCTCCCATCTCCTCTCCTTGAACCTTGGCACTATCCATCTGAGAATCCTGAAGTGCTTCTAACTAGCAAGGGCCACTTCACCCTCCAAGAGAGCTCCTATGTATCCTGACTGGAAACATCTGGTGCTCCAATATAAAATTAAAAGAGAGAATCTGAAGCCTAGACCAACCAGCGTTTTATACCCAATCAGAAAGCAACCAAGGTACATTAATAATACAAACAGAATCAAAGTTCAACTCAACAGAGGAAGGCTTGAGTTTCATAACAGAATAACAAGCAAAAAAAAAAAAAAAAAAAAAAAAAAGAAAAGAAATTCACAAGCCAGAAATTACCGTGAAAAAATATGGAAAACCAAAATAATATGTCCTTACTGAATACCACCAGTCCTGTAGAAGGGGATTTCCCAAAATTAAGGAAAGAAATACCCATACAAATACAAGAAGTGTATAGAAAAGCAAATAGACCAGATCAGAAAAGAAACTCCCAACAACCCATCATAGTAAAAACACTAAATATGCAGAACACAGAGAGACTGCCGAAATCTACAAGAGAAAAACAAGTCACATATAAAGAGCTGACATTTCAATGCAAACTATGAAAACCAGCGTGGGGACCAAAGTAGTCCACATTCTAAGTGACCATAGATGCCCCACCCAACAAAGAAATGTCTACTAAAGTTGAAGGAGAAAGAAACATCTTCCATGACATGAATAGGGTGAAAGAATTCATGTTCAAAAAAACCAGCACTTCAGAGAATACTCCAAGTAATGAAGAAAGGAACAACTATACCCATGGCAACAGAAAGAAATTAAATGAAGATATAACTTGTGGAAACAGAAAATTAGACCAAGAATGAAAATAGAAATTAAAATTACAGTAACCAATACACATCTTTCAATAATAACTTTAAATATCAATGGCCTAAACTCACCGGTCAGAAGACATAGGCTAGTTGAATGGATTAAGAAACAAAATGCATCTTTTTTGTTGTCGGCATGAACCTCATCTCATCTTCAAGGATAGGTACTACCTTAAGGTGAAAAGATGAAAAAAATATTCCAAACAAATGCCACGAAGAAACAAGCAGAAGCTGTGATTCTAATATCTGACAACATAGACTTCAACTAAAACTAACCGGAAGAGATAAATTCACCTCATTCTGATCAAAGGAACAACTAACCAAGAAGATATTCCAATCATGAATATATATATATATATATATATATATATATATATATATATATATATGCCCCAAACTCTGGTGCATCAAATTTCATAAGAACAGTACTATAGGACTTTAGGACACAGATTAACCCCAACTCGGTAATAGCAGGGGACTTCAGTACTCCACTATCTTCAATAGACAGGTCAGCCAGACAAAGGACAAACAGACATCTGAAATAATCCTGCATAAAATAGACCTAACAGATATCTACTGAATATTCAACCCAAGCAGCCCAGGATATACTTTGTATTCAGCAGCCCATGGAGGTTTCTATAAAATTGACCACATACTGGTATACAAAAAAACCCCAACAAATGCAATAGAATTGAAATAATTCCCTGCATTCTGTCTGAACACAACTTCAGAAAGCTTAAAATCAACACCTAAAGGAGCTCTAGTAACTATATGAACTCATGGCGATCAAACAACACACTCCTGAATGATGACTGGGTCAAAGAAGAAACTAAGGAAGAAATAAAAGTATTGCTGGAACTAAATAAAAGTGATAATACAAAGCAAAACAAAAACCTTTGGAACACTTTAAAGGCAGTCATAAGTTGAAAGTTTATAGCTATAAGTGCCTACATTAAAACCAAAAAGAGCACAAAGAAATGATTTAGCATCACAACTCAAGACACTGGTAAGACAAGAACAAATGAAATGTAAACCTAGCAGAGAGAAGAAATAACAAACACCAGAGCGTAAATTAATGATAAAATAGAAACAAAGAAAACAATTGAATCTAAGAGTGGGTTCTTTGAAAAGGCAAGCAATATAGACAGATCCTGGGTGGATGATGTTTAGTATAGGATTCCTATCCAGGGACACAAACTCTGCAGTAACTTACTCTCTAAAACTTGGCCAGTTGTGGCCTCCTCTGTGCATTGCACTCTGTTGTATAAGAAAGCTTTGCTGGTGAGAGTTGAGGTATGCATTAGTGTTCTCTCTGCAGTCTGTTCTGTGTTCCAGGAGCCTTAGTGTAGAGGTTCCACTGTAGATGTGTTACCTGGGACTGGACATTGAGCACAAGATCCATGCCAACTCACTCAAAGTCCCAGAGTGGAGCAAGGGAAATGAATGGCTGGAGGGCCCTAGCCTGGGAACCGCTGCGGATTGATTACAACTGGGGAGGGAGAATAGGCTGTACTTAGGATCTCTAGATAGGCTGACTGACTGGATAGGATTTAACATGAATGCTGAAATGCATAAGGTTCAGCAGGGGTGCGGTGTGGGAGGGCATGGATGGGGGAGGGGAGCCTAAATTTGATTAAGAACTATTATATGAAATTTACAAAAGCTCAATAAAAATTATTGAAAAAGATGGATAGATCCCTATCCCAGTTAATCCAAAGAAAAAAAGAGCAAATCCAAATCAGCAATCAAAGATGAAAGGTGAAACATCACAACAGACATCAAAAAGATGTCAGGGAATACTTTAGAAACTTATACTTTGTTAAATTTGAAAACCTGAAAGAAATGGATGAATACCTAAATTCATGGGAGCTGCCAAAACTAAACCAAGAAGAGATCAACAGACTCATACCAAATAAGGAAACCAAAACAGCAATATAAGACCTTCCAGCTAATAAAAACCCTGGCCTAGAGAGATTCACAGCAGAATTCTACCAGATGTTCAAAGATCTGCAACCAATATTTATTTAAATTATTCAAAAAGATAAAAACAAAGTGAGTACTCCAAAACTCCTTTTATGAAGCCGGCATCACTCTAATATTAAAATCAGGTAAAGCCACAACCAACCAACCTTAGAGTGGATTAATTCTCCGAGGGACAAGTTGGATGGACCAACTGGGGACAAACACTGCCCTCTCAGGCTGGGTGGTATTTACCCAGGACTATTTTGCGCAAGAAAAATGAGGAGCTGGGGAAATCCTATGCCCCTCCCAACCAGTCCAATGACCTTGGATGTGAGATAGGGAGGGGCTAAAGACATTTAAGCTGAGGGTGCCATGAGGTGGCCCCTGTTTTAATTCTCCTCCTTGCCATTTTGTGTCTGACCACCCAGAAGTCGCAAGATCCAAGCCTGGTTGTGAATTTACCTGTGTAATTTATGAAGAGGAGGAGGGCACCCAACCAACTAAACAAAAGAAAGAAAACTATAGAGCCATATCATTAATGAACATAGACGCAAACATTCTCGACACAATACTTGCAAGTCATATACAGATGAATATCAAGAGCTCATCCACCATGATCAAGTCAGCTTTATTCCAGAGATGCAGAAATTGTTCATTATACATAAGTCAATAAATGTAATAAATCATAGAAATGAACTTAAAGACAAAAATCACATGGTCATCTCAACAGAGGAAAAAAAAAGCCTTTGACAAAATCCAGGATGCATTGATGCTAAAAGTTCTAGGTAAATGGGTCTGGAGAGATGACTCAGAGGTTAAGACCACCTGTTGTTCTGGCAGAAGACCCGTGTTCAAATCCCAGCACTTATGTGGTTGTTAATAGCCTTCCATAACTATACTTCCTGGGACTCTGACACTCTCTTCTGTCCTCTGTTGGCACTGCATTATACAGGTACACTTACACACATGCAGATGTAACACTAGTGCACATAAAAAACAGTCCTGGAGGGAACATACCTCACCATAATTAAAGATATGTACAATAAGCCCATGGCCAATATATTAAATGGAGAAAAACTGGAAGCATTTCCATTATAAACAGAAACCAGACAAAGCTGTACTCTATCTCCACTCCTTTTCTCCTTATAAATATTTTACTTTTTAAATTTTATGTGTATGAGTGTATTGCCTTTATGTGTGTGAGTGCACCCATGTTGTACAATGCCAACAGATGTCAAAAGAGATCATCAGATCCCCTGGAACTGAAGTTACAGATGGTTGTTAGTCACCACGTGGGTGATGGGAATAGAACCTGGGTCCTCTGAGGAACAAATTCCACCAGAAAACTAGAAATGATTAACAGTTTGGCAAAGCAGCACGTTACAAAATCAATCTATGAAAATTAGTAGCTTTTCTGTATACCAATAACAAGCAATAGGAGAAAAAATAAATACAAATGCTCCAAATTCAAAATACCCCTCAAAATATCTAGGAATAAATTTAAACCACAGATTTAAAAAAAATCTCTACAATGAAAATTTTGGAGCTTTGAAGAAATTGATTGAGGAAGACACCAGACAATGGAAGGACTTCTCATACTCATGAATTGGAAGAATTAATATTGTGAAAATTACCCTTCTACCAAAAGCAATCTATAAATTGAATACAGTTTCAATGAAAATCCCTATGACAGTCTTCACAGAATTAGAAAATAAACTAATTCAAAAATTCATATGGAATCACAAAAGGCCACAGATAGCCGAAGAGCAATGCTGGGGAGATTACTATACTGTATTTCAAACTATATTACAGAGCTATAGTTCCAACCTGTTCCAGCCCTAGTCAAAGAAGTATTGGTAGCTGATTACTGCTGGGGGAGGGAGAGTTGATCTTCAAGTGAGTGACTCTAGATAGGCTGACTAGACCCCAGTGGATGACCTAGCATTAACTGACATGTGGGTACACTAACTTGACTCAATAGGCCTTAACATAAATGAGAGAACGCATGAAATTTGGTGGTGGTGGTGGGTGTACAGATGGGGAGAGGATATAGAAGGATTAACATGTTATGTATGAAGTACACAAACATTCAATAAAAATTATATAAAAAAGTCAAGACCCAATTTTGCATTTTCTATTAAGACATAAAAATAGCGGCTGGAGAAGTTATGCTATGAATGAAGGTGATTTCTTTCAGGCAACATTGATCTCAGGGCAAAAAAGTTCACCAATAATAAAGAATGACATTTCATAAAGTTTGAAAGGCCAGTTCCTCAAATGTACATAACAATTGTAATTGTGTATATACCTGATAACAGAGTTTCATAATACAGAAAGGAAGAATTGAGAGAATCATGAGGTAAATTGTTATAACTTTATACTCCCTGTAAACCAAATGATCTAAAGTACAAGCACATTTGTATGAAACTTTATAACAGGCAAAACAAATTAATGATAGAAAAAACAATACTGCCACTGCTTCTGTGAGATAGAGGCAGGGATTGACTTGGGAGGGACATGAACAAACTCTCTTGGAAGATGATATGACACACTAACTATCCATAAGTCAATGTGATTTGAATTAGAAGGTCCCCCATAAACAAAATGTATTTGAACACTTGGCCAATTTGCGCTGCTCTTTGGGGAGGTCATGGGACTTTTAGGAGGCATGGCTATCCTGGAGAAAGCTTGACACTGGGACAGACTTTGAGATTATATTGCCTCATTTCTCCTCTGTCTCTCTGTTTCCTGTGCCTGCTCGAAGATGAGAGCTATCAGCTTTCTGCTCTGGCAACCTCTGCTGCCACACTTCCCAACCATGGTGAACTCTAATCCCTCTGGAACCCTAAACCCAATGAACTGTTCTTCTATAAATAGCCTTGGTCATGGTGCTTTATCACAGCAACAGAAAAGTCACTAATACATTTCGCATTATTAAATTTTCAAATGTAAATTGCGCATATACAATTGTACATACATAAACAAATGTGAAGGCCCAATCTGTGATACACTCACTGAAGTTCATAGGAATTTATTTATTTACTTATTTATTTATTTTTATTTATTTGAGACAGGATCTCCTTGTAGCCCCTGCTGGCCTGGAACTCATTATGTAGATCAGGCTGACCTTGAACTCACAGAGATCCTCCTAAGTGCTGAGATTAAAGGTGTGTTCCACCATGCCTGGCACATACGAATTTATTTTTATTTATTCATTTTTAATTTATTTTTAATAGCTAATGAAGTCCCTTCAGTATTCAGAAGGGTCAGACACAGGTTTCATTCATTGTCAGTCTTGATTCAGAGCCATATGAATTCACTCTGCTCTAAGTCCTTGGGCAAATTCATAATACGGGTGGACTACAGGACTGCTATTTGGGCTTAGCATACTGCTGATTTTCCTTGAGTACTAATATCTCCTTCTTTGAGAACAAAATATCATGACAGGTTGAAGAAATGGTGCAGATAAACAGAGAAAAATTTGATGAGTGATGAGTGATATCCCTAACCTCCACTCACTCTTGGCATATGGTTTTGCAGATGGTTTGTATCTTCATCTTCTCCTATGAAGCTCTGAATCATGAGCAGAAGGAACAAGGCTCAGAGTAGAAAAAATAGTGCACAGCACCCAGGTGGTTTGACATGATTCAAACCCAAGTCACATTATTTTTCTTTTTGCTATACATTGGTGGTACTGAGACGCAGGAGGGTTATGTTAGGTATGTTGTGCTGACCTCAGACTTTGCATGGGGATTCGAAGGATATTCTTTTAAAACTAACTCTGAGTCAAAATCTGTATAAGGACTAAATGGCCAGATGCTACCTAGCACCTCACCTAAAGCTTTGGAGCTACAGGAAGCCCAGCTGCAGACTATGCTGCTGGCAGGAGCTAGGTCCTATAAATAAGGAGGACTCCGCAGAAAGAGTGGGTGAGCAGGTTTAAGTTGTTCTACAAATTTGAGGCTCCAGGGTCCTATTTGTGGAGGATGACCTGTGAATCCTTGGCTATAAAGATAGCCCAGACAAACTTGGTGGTGGAAACAGGACTTTGAGCCCTCTTGTCTTAGATTTAAATCTTTTGTCTCAGTGGGAAAATTATCTTAAAAAAAAAATCATTACCTCACTCTCAATGTTCTAGACACCAAATCCACAGCAGGCACATTTGATTATTTTGTTTTTTGAAGTGTTCTATTTACGATTTTTATTTTAGGTGTATGAGTGTATTGTCTACATGTATTATGTATTATGTTGTTCAAAGCCTGCAGAGGTTAGTAGAGGGCATCGGATCCCCTGGAACTGAAGTTAGGAGGTTGTCAGTGCCATTCAGCTAGGTGCTGGGATGCAAACCTAGGTCTTTTGCAAAAGTGGCTAGTGCTCTTACCCGTTGAGTCATTTCTCCAGCCCCGGATTACTTTTGCTTTTAAAGCTCGAGTTTCATTTCATTTTGCCTTAATTTTAATCAGTACATCTCAGCCATTGATAGGATTTTTCAAAGTCCTTTATATGTTTCATTATTTTTTAATGAACTCTTGTGACGAATAATCTTGGTTATCAATTGTCTGGATCTGGAATTAACTAAAACGTGATGAACTTTTCTTAACCAGGTTATTTGAAGCCAGAAGACTCACTCTAAATGTGGGCTGCACCCTCCTGTGGCAGGCCTTCTAAAAGGACATGGCAGAAGGCCATCTTTATTTCTTGCCTGCTTGCCTTCTCTTTCCCTGGAGAGTTTGTCTTGTTGACATTAGAACCTCAAGTTCTTTGAGTTCCAGTAGGATAAGGCCAGCAGATCTCCAGGAATCTTCTAGGCCTTCAGTGCCAGACTGGTACTGCTGAGCCATCCAAGCATGGGCTGAACAGCCCCTGAATTCTTAGCTCCTCCAGTGTGCTGCAGCCATTGTTGGACTACTCAGACTATCCTGTTTGCCAACATCATAAGTCCCTTTTAATATATATATATATATGTATATGTATTCATATTTACCAGTTCTGTTCCTTTAGAGAACCTGATCAATACAACTCTTCAATTCCATTTTCTGGAACATTTTCCATATACTGTTCTCTTTTTGTTCTTTATCTATCCATCTCATGTGGAAATTATAATTAAAAATATACATTGTGGAAATATTTTTTTACTTATAATCTACCAATAGTATTTATTTGCTTATTTTAATGGTAGTAAAATGAACAGTGCTTTCCTTTATGGACTGCAGGTTTTCTGTTTTCTTTTGAAAGATGTTCCTGCTCATGAATTATTGTCTAGGTTGTTATGGTTTGAATTTGAAAGGTGCCAAATAATCATATTTTGAACACTCAGTCTACAGTCTGTGGTGTTATTTTGAAGGATGTGGAACCTTTAGAAGGCAGACCCCGGTGGGTGGAAATTGGTCACTAGAAGCAGTTCTTTGAAGGGTATATCTGCTCCTGGTTCTGTTCTCTGCTTCCTGGTACAGGCTATGGGAATAGTCTCTGCCACAACCTTCTGCCACGCTTTGTCTTCCACGGCAGGCTGAGCTCTCTCTCAACCTGTGAACCAAAAATAGATCTTTTTTCCCCTAAAATTGCTTATTTCAAGTGTTTTGTTACAGTGTTGAGGGAATTAACTAATAAGAATGCATGTTTTCTATTATATACTCTAGTGATACCTTGGGTATAAGAGACAGAAATAGAGCACATTAATTCTGCTATCTAATTGCAACCACATCACTTATCAAAAGTTCCATCTATTCCTTTTTGCTTTTAAACACTTCTGGTGCCCTTCTGCTTTAATTCCTGTGTCTGTCACATCAACCCATCCCCGTGAATATTCACCTGTCCTCGCCGGATGCTTGCCTTCCATCCTTCAGCTATTTTTTGTACCATAATCATCATTTAACCTCCTGTGTTTGCACCTACTTTGACATTTGGGAAAACAAGCCCTTCTCCAGTAAAATCCCTTTCTCACAGTTTCTGGCTATTACTAACTGTCCAGTTGCCCACGCCTTCTGAAGATTGAGGTGTTTAAAGTCTCTTCACAACCTGTCTCTGATATTTTTTGTAGGATATTACTGAATTTAAAGTTTTTCCTGGGATGTCTTTTATTGATAAACTCCCCCAAAATTATATATATATATATATATATATATATATGGTTTTTTTGTTACTGTGAATGAGGTGAAAGTCATCATTGACCAATTAACCACATCACTAGTTACCAGGACAGAGCTGCATAATAGCTTTAAGACAAAAAAAAAAAGCTTGTCTATTTCTGTTTATGGTTTTATTTCCCTTGAAATAATTGTTAAGGCCCGTACCAAGAGTATTTTTCCTTATGGTTTCTTCTAGAAAATATAGTTTTCATTCTTATATTTAGGTCTTCAGCTTTTTTGAGTTTGTTTCTCCACACAGAGTGAAATAGGGCCCTAATTTCTTTCCCTCCCTCCCTCCCTCCCTCCCTCCCTCCCTCCCTCCCTCCCTCCCTCTGTCCCTCCCTCCCTCGCTCCCTCCCTCCTTCCCTCTCTCTCTTCTTCTCTTCTTTTAGTTTCTTTCACTTTGCATATAGATCTCCAGTTCCCAGCATCACTTTTGAGAGATGTGTATTTTGGCATATTTGCTACAAAGCAGTTGACTATGGATACATGGATGTATTTTGGAATAGTTTATTTTATTGGTCTATATGTCTGTTCTTATGCTTGTGTCATATTGTTTTGTTTACTATAGTTCTGAAATTCATTTTGAAATCAGGAAGCGCGATCCCCTCCGGCCATATTTATTTATTTCATTCAAATTTGCTGTGACTCTTCAGAGTATCTTATGCGCTAGGTGCATTTTAGAACTGCTTATGAAAAATGTCAATGGAATTGTCATAGATGTTGCACTGAATGTTTAAATAACTTATGCTTATAAGCAGTTTTTTTTTACAGTATTGATGCCTTCCTTTAATGAACACAGGCTAAACGTCCCTCTAATTCTGTGTGCATGCTTAAACTGCTGTTACCAGTGTTTTGTAATTTCCATGTCTTTCTCCCTCTTACGTAACTTATTCTTAACCATTACAGTACTGTTGTAAATGAGTTTGCTTTCTTTTTATTCCTCGGCATATTTGTTCAAATGTTTATTGACTATGTTAATTTTCTGTAGACAGTCATATTTTGAAATGATTCGTCCATTTCTTTTTTCATGTTTTCATTGAATGTTTGTGGTTTTCCTACAATATATTTGATTATTTAAATCCTTCCTCCATCCTCACCTCCACTTATTGCCCCTGCCCAATTAAATGTACTCATATATATATATATATATATATATATATATATATATGCACACACACAGACATACACACAAACACAGACACAGCACACATCTGTTGACACAATTTTCTTAAGGTGGAATTGGAGATTCTTATCCACTTGCTCATGTCTATGCTGGAATTTTTTTTTTTTTTTCTGGTTTGAGCTTGCATGGGACTTGCACATATATCACCATTGCATTGAGTTCATATGAGTAATTAACTGACCAGCTTTCTAGAAGACTCTCTTTCCTTGTCATCTATTTCCTCTGGCTTTTATAATCTTTCCACCCCCTCTTCCACAATGATCCCTGAGCCCCGGGAGTCAGGAGTTTCATAGAGGTGTCGTATTCAAAGATCATCAATCTGCTGCCTCTTGTTCTCCAGGCATCGGCCACTTGTGTGTGTGTCTGTGTTCATCACCATCTGTTGCATAAGGAAACTTCTTTGTTGAACATTGAGAGATGCTTTAATGATGCTAAGACAAAGTGTGTAGTGAGTATTTTTTTTCAAATTTATTTTTCATCTATACTGCCTTTGTGTGTTTATTTAATGCCTTGCAACTTTCTTAAATTGCTTATGTTTTCTAAACATTGTAATATCTTAGGGTTTTCTTGCCTCTACTACCCTGCTGTCTGCATTTAGTAATCATTTTAATTTTGTCTTTCTGGTTTGGAGCTCTTCTATTTCTTCTGTTGTTATTGTTGTTTAGTTAGTGGACAAAACATCGGGTTTCACACAGCAATCTGAGCACGTCCAATACCTGTATTTTGCTTATTTTCGTCTGTCTATTTTGCCTGTTCCTCCTCCTCTCTCACTGGCCTCTCCTTGGATAGAAATAGCCCTCCTTCTGATTTCACGTCATGTCTGTAGGTCTCTATGTCCACACATGTTTGTTTACTATTAATCTAGGTTCTCCAAGCAGAAAATGTTTTTGTCTGTGTTATTCCCACTGCCCTCTCTCGCTTCCTCCTGCTTCTTCCCGTTAGACCATTTCTTCACGCTCTTAGTCCTCGTATGTCCTAGTGTGCTTGTTGCCATGACAGATATCAGGACCAAAAACAACTTAGGTGAGGACAGGATTTATTTCACCTTACACTTCCAGGTAACAGTCTATCACTGAGGGAAGTCAGAGTAGGAACTCAAGGCAGGAACCTAGAGCAGAAACCATGGAAGAATGCTGCTTATTGGCTCACTCACTGGCGCAGGATCAGTAAGCTTTCTTATACAGCCTAGACTTAACTGTTCATGAATTGTACCCTCCACAGAGGGCTGGGACCTCTTATATCAGCTTACAGTCAAGATAATGGCCCACATACAGGCCCACAGGTCAGTCTGATGGAGGCAATTCTTCAGCCAGAGTAGCTCTGGATTGTGTCAAGTTGACAATAAACACTAACCAGCAGACTTCTTCTACTTTCATGTTAGATTTTCTTCCTAATTATTCTGATGAAGAATTCTAGTAATTTTCAGTTTTCACCATTGGATATAATATTAGCTGGGTGCATTTCTTGTATAGCCTTTATTGTGCTCAGTTAATTCTATACCATCTTTATTATAAATTTGTATGATGAAAGGATGTTGAATTTTGTCAAGTGATATCTTTGCATCTATTGAGATCATCACATTATTTTCTTATTTTTATTCTTTTAATGTATTACTTAATTATTTTTTGTATTTTATTATTTTAATTTTATGTACATGAGTGCATTGCCTGCACATGTGTAGGTATACTCGTGTAGTGCAATGCCTGCGGAGGTCAGAAAAAGGTGTTGGATCCCCTGGAACTGGACTTAAAGACAGTTGTTAGGCACCATGTGGGTGCTAGAAATTGAACCCAGGTCCTCTTCAAGAGCAGTCAGTGCTCTTAACTGCTGAGCCATCTCTCCAGGCTTTTAATACATTATTTAATATTGATGGTTCTTATGACAGATATAAATTCCATTTGATAATGGTATATAACTAATGTGTACTACTGAATTTGCTTTGATGACATTTGCTGATGATGGATGAGTACTTAAGTTCATCACAGATACAGGTTTTTTTTTTTACCTTGTGATATCTTTGGTTTGATATTAGAATGATTTTGGTCTCAGCAATCCCGCCCCCCCACCCGCCCACCAAGTACTAGGAATTGAATCTAGGACCTCACACATCCCAGACAAGTGCTCTGCCAGTGACCTATATCCCAAGCCCTGATTTTGGCATCATAAAACACATTTGGCAATATTCTCTTTTTTGTTTTTTTGAAGAGCTTGAAGGATTTGTATAATTTTTCAAATGTTTGGTAGAAGTCACCTTGGATTGACTTTTCTTTGCTGAGAAATTTTTTAAATTATTGATTCGATCTTTTTGTAGGTAACTGGTCTGTTCCAGCTTCCTTTTTCTTACTAATTCTGTATTGGTAGATTGTATGTTTGTAAGAATTTATTAATTTCTTCTATATTGTTCCATTGCTTGTAATTATTTCCATCTTCCTGCCATCTTCAGGCTTAGTTCATGTTTTTCTCATTCTTTAGTTGTAGACTTTGTTTATTTGAGACTTTTTTTTTTCATTTCACAGACTTCATAATAGATTTAGATCTTTTTTTCCCAGGGAAATCTTTGCATCTTCATTTGAAAACATGGCTTTGCTAGATAGAGTATCCTTGCCTATGATTTTGTTTTCTTTCATTATTTTGAGTATTCCATGCCACTCAATTCAATCCATAAAATTTCCGCTGCACAAGCTGCTAGGCTCCCTCATGTGGAACAAGCTCATTCTCTTTTGTTGCTTCAAAGCTTCTCTGTCTTTTACTTTTTATAGTTTGATTACAACATGCCTCATTGTGAGTTTCCTTCATTTCACTGCAGTTAGAGTCATGAGGCTTCTTTGATCTCAGGGTTTATTGCCTTCTCCAGATATGGGAAACATTCAGACAGTATTTTTTTTCAGGTATGGTTTTTGCCCCCTTCACAATTCTCTCTCCTGGACTCCTGTAATGTGTCCTGTAAGTGGATCAGAGTCCACTTGATGATGCTCTGTAAGTCTCATTGACTTCCTTCACTCATGTTTATGCTTTTGCTGCTTGGATTCAATAGTTACCAATGACTTGCCTTTGACTTTGTTCTTCCTTTCTAGAGCAACTTCAGTGAGCTTTTGTTTGGTATTTTTTCAGTTTGTGTTTGGTTCTTCTACAAATATATTTTATATTTCTTTGTGATATTCTAATTCTTTCATGCCTCATTTGTCTCAAGACTGAAGAACATATTTTGATGATTGTTTTGAATTCTTTGTCAGGATAGTCACCTATCTCCATTTCTCTGGGGTTCGTGTACGGGATCTTATTTTCTTTCTTTGTTTAGATCTTGTTTCATTATTTATGTATTTAGGAGATTTGGGATGGGATTCATACCATTGGAAAAACACACAGCCATCCCTACTAGTCTTGATGAACTATCTTTAACTAGGGGAAGACCCTTATTAGTCAGCCTTGAGAACTTTGCAGGAAAAAAGAGTGTTACTCTGTCATATGTGTGCAATTTTTCAGTGTAAGCAGCTTACTGTTTATTTTTATTTAAAAAATAATGTATTCTTTTGTGACTGTCTATAGCACTACAAGCTTTTCTGTTCAGTAGCTGTAGGACCCCTTACTTTCTCTTATTCCAGAGAGCATTAGATATCTGAAATATGCGGGCTGTTAACATTCTCAGTTAGGGAGAAAGAAACCTACCTTTTAGTCAGACCCCAGAAAAAGCTAGAAGGTTGGATACATGCTACATTCTTCCCTGAGGGAGAAGTCACCAGCTTAGACATTCTTCCTTGACACTGAAATTTGCTTTCCCTATCTGTTTCACTGTTTCTGTTCTTCACTTTTTGCTTGCCTGGAGTATTGCCACCTCCTATCTGATTTTCTGGAATTCCTAATATGATTTTGATTTCTCTATTTCATTACTAAACTGGTGTTTCTGTAGGATGATCAGGGCTAGGACTTCTTTTTTTTTTAACCATGTTTCTGATAGTCTGCAAAAACAGTTTGATGATGACAATATTCTGTAATTTCAGTTATAGATGGCATGCAAATGATCACATAGGTACTGCATGTAAAATAAAAATTCTAGCATTTATTCTAAGTACCAGCTTCCCAAATTTAAATCATATAGTGAAATAATAATGACCAGAAGTTCCTTTTCAGCTTTATCGCAAGTATTTTTAGGTTTCTCTTTAGTAAAAAAGTAGTATGATATGCACATATTTTTAAAAAATCACAGTACAACAAAGGACAGTTCTTGTAAATTTCATAAATATTTTCAGAGCTATAGATCAATTACCTTTGGATTATTACAAGAAACATTTCTTTGGTATAAATGTTTGAAATGTGGTATTTATAAGAACAATAATTCTTGCCATAGACATAAATTATAAGTATACAATTGCTCCCTGATGTAATTGATTTTTACTAACTCTGCCAAACTGATTTGTAACAATAGTTTTAGAATGCCTATTTAAAAAAATACTTACATAATAAAATCTTGAAGAATAGTAAAATGGTTCTACATTTGCTGAGTGTTAACTGTAGGGAAGATTTTTGTCGGATACTCAAAATGCCATACCACATGAACCAAA
The DNA here is from genome assembly GCA_035773235.1 of Eospalax fontanierii. NCBI lineage: Eukaryota > Metazoa > Chordata > Mammalia > Rodentia > Spalacidae > Eospalax > Eospalax fontanierii. The sequence continues at coordinate 17,866,039 of CM069552.1, forward strand.
AAAGACAAAATATGGGCAATTTCCACGCAGCAAACTAGAAAATAAAAGAGACAAGCATTTTCAGGTGACCTATCGTCAATCTGTGTTAACTTCCCATCAAATTCAAAGGAGAACAAAAATGCCCTTTTGGTAGTCTCCCTGACAAAGAGGCGCCACTTTCTGACTTATGGGAAAGAGTAAGTGCGTCTGAGAGCTGCCGAGGCTCACGCTGCCAGTGAAGAGTTGTGAGTCCATAAAAACATCTTTTCTCTAAGTGGCCTTCCCAACCCTAGATTTCTCAGCATCTCATTAGCGTTGGCTTTCAAATGTCTGTAATTGATAGAACACATTTTCTTTAGCAAATACATTCGAGTTTCTTTTTCATGCTTTTATAATAAGTGATTATATTAATAACAGGAGAATGCAAGTGATGCAAGATTATGCTTGCTACTTTTTTGGTTTGATATTTCTTTTTCTTAGAATTTTCCCTGTAGATGCACAATGTACTTACGACTCTGGCTACTGCTAAGCTAGAATCTTAGACTGTGACACACATTAAATCATTATAACTTAAAAGTATTTTAGCCACTTACTTTTATCCCTAGACATTAGAATTTTCTTTTCAAAAGGAAGGCAGGATACTGCTTTCAGGGTGTCTTCAATCTGGAGAACATTTATCCAAATAAAGTTTATTTCAGATAGCTGCAAGTATTTTCACAGGAATGTTCTCAGAAGACAAAGGCTTGTCTATTTTATCCATTATGTGTTTTATGCCATCCAAACGTGGTATGACTTACATGGTAAATCATAGACTCAGATATATTTCCTGACAGATAAAGGATGATTGTGAGGTGCTGAAAATGAGTGGGCTGCTAAGTTGAGGAGGCGTTGCCAAAGTTTACCAGGAAAAGGTCACATTTTGGTGGGAGGTATAGGATCAGAACCATCCATAAATGTGCTCATTTAAGCAGAGAAAATCTAAAGCAAGGAGCTCATGAAAAGGTTCCAAAGCAGTGCAGGGCTTGTGATAGCCAAGAAGCAGGAGGAACATTGTGGAGCAGTGTGCACTAATGATTGGTAAGTGGGCAATGCCACAGATGCAGCTGTGTGGTCAGAGAGTTAATGTTTGGTCTGTATTTAAGTTCCTGGAGAATTTTATTCAGGGCAGTAATTAGCATGGGCTATCCTTTAAAATTTATTTTTATTTTTATTTTTGTGTGTGTGTGTTTTGTCTGTATGTATGTAAAGGGCATTCATGGTGTACAGTGCCTGTGGAGGCCAGAAGAAGGCATTGGAGTCCCTGAAACTGGGGTTGTTAGCTGCCATATGGGTGCTGGGATCTGAACTTGTGTCCTCTGGAAGGCAGCCAGTGCTCTTAGCCACTGAGCTATCTCTCTAGATCAATAGTCTGCCTTTGAGTACAGACTTGTGTAAGGAACAAGCTTGGAAAGGAGATGTAAGTGACTGTAGTGGTCTTAGGAAGGAAGATAAATTGTAGAGGAGTTGAGGGGAGAAAATTTTATTCAGAATAATGGGAGAGATAACAAGACTTGCTAATGATATGCATGTGGCCAGACTTAGAAAGGCAACCTGAGAAGATTTATTTGAGTTTGATATTAACAGCTTCTCATTACTACTCTGAATTTAGTCAGTTAACAGGTTGCACATGTTTCAGAAAAATCTCTCCAATAAGCCAAGTTCAGAGTTCTTTAATATGAAAATGACAAAATTTAAAAGGAATGCTATTGGCTTTTCAGGTCCCATGTACACACAGAATACATTTTCCAAGCATTGGGGAAGAGTTCTTATGGGTTGAAAATCGGCACTGAGGGGCTTAAAAATTTGTGAAGAGACTTTGATTAAGGGGTAGATGGAAGCAGAAAGCTGCTACTCCACAAACAGTGCACATTAAAATATGTGGTGCACATGATCCTAAAATATCATTTATTCAAAAGCCTAAAGAATGAGCTTTTACAGCTGGGAAAGTTGTCTGGAGAGCTGAGGGTTTACATCTCAAAGTGCTTAATCTTTTATTTTAATAATTTTACTTGGAAATCATGCCATAATATATTCACTACCTTGCACTGTTAACTCCTATGTAATTTGAACTTATCCTTGCTCATCCATGGTAACTTTAATATATTAATATCTACCATTTATTGAGTGCTTAATATATGCCAAGCACCATGTAAAACAGTTTTTACCTGAACCTTTTCATAGCCCTCTAAGTAATGTCTGTTATTAGTCCAATTTCTTAAAATAAGGAAATTGTGGCTCTGAGGAATAGCTTACTGAAGTGACCTTTTACACTGAATAAGTAATAATACATAGAATAAATAAAGAAGCCTAAATAGTTTTAAAAATGCACAGAAGTCTATGAAGAGAACATAAAAGTAATGAACAATTTTTCTGTAGCAATGAAAACTTAATGATGTCATTATCAATATCATTCTATAGAAGAGGCATGTTTTTCTTCCTTGTCTAAATGGGAAAAGACTATAGAAGAAATAAAATGACAAGGTCACTTTCCAGTCCTGAAGAACCTGGTGATGGTACTGAGGAGTGACAAAGTTCTCTGCATTTGGGTAGAAAGAGATCTAGAGAATCACTCAGTCCTGTTAACATTTTGCAAAGCCCTTTCTTACTACACGGAGCTATTCTAGTATGCTTCTTTGTTGATGTAATAAACACCATGACCAAAAACAACTTGGGGAAAATGGGTTTATTTTATCTGAAACTTCTGGGTGCATCTTTGAAGGAGGTCAGGTGGGAGCTGAAGGCAGGAAATTGGAGGAGGAACCATGGAGAAAGGCTGATACTGACTTGCTCCCTGGCTCATGTGTAGCTAGCTTTCCTGTAAAGCCCTGGCCCACTTGCCTAGGGTTGGTGCCACCCGCAGTAGATAGGGCCCTCTTGCATTAATCATCAGTCAAAGCAATCTCTCAGTTGAGATTGTTTTCAGATGACTTTAGACTGTGTCAAATTGATGGCTAAAGCTAAATGAGAACACAATACATAATAAGGACTCTGATTATAAAACAGTAACACAGTTTTAATAATAAAACTTAAATTTAATAAAGTCTAATGTGAGAATTGAAAGAAGAAGAAAGTTAAGAAGTTATAAAGCAGAAAGAATTCAAAATAAGAGACCAGGGCAGGAGAGTCAGGGTGAGAAGAAACAACTGACCACTATGAAATCTAAGAGGCAAGTGCCATGGAAAAACATCACCTACATTAGTTCCTCACAGATTCTCATTTTCCACATGAAGTAAAATCAAACACAGATGAGTTATTAATAGAATAATCTCACATAGTGAGTAAATAACATATTGAAGCTTGGCATGGTAGCAAAGGCCTTTAATTCCAGCACTCAGGAGGCAGAAGCAGGTGGACCTTTGTGAGAACAAGGACAGCATGATCTACATAATAACTTCTAGGCCAGCTGGGGCTATAAGGAGACCCTGTCTCAAAAAGACCAAAAAATTATCTTAAGTATAGGACTTCCTGTGATTACTGTGCTCTTAGCTTTAATATATATGATCTGTATATAGGCCATATATAAAGAGACTAATAATACGAAATAAAAGTTGACTTTATCTTTAGTTTAATTAGAAATTTTTAACCTCAGTGTTTATACATTGAGTTGAATGTCACTCAGTTTCTAATAACTATCTTCAATAGCAAACATCTACATACGTGTCTCAGTCATTTAGATTCTACCAACCAGCAGCCAATGTAAGTTCTGTAGAGTTGACTAATCCAAAAGTAAAACTGCATAGCCCTTCTGAATGGGCTGCCACCCTCCCTCACTCTTCTGGCCAGTTTATATTGTCAACTTAATACAAATTATAGTTACCTGGGAAGAAGCACACTTAACTGAAAATTTCCTCAATCAGATTGGCCTGTGGCCATCTCTATGGGGCATTATCTTGATTGATGTTCTATTTGGGAGGGTTCATCCCGCTGTTGGTGGAGCCATCCCTAGGCACGTGGGTCAGGGCTGTATTAAAAAGCTAGAGAAAAATGAACCAGTGAAGCCAGTAAGCAGCATTCCTCTACACTTTACTCCTCCTGCCTTGAGTTTCTAGTCGGATTTCCTTCAGTGGTGACCTGCAAGCTGGAAGTGTAGGCTGAAATAAATCCTTTTCTCTCCTAAGTGTTTCAGTCCCTGTGTTTATCACAGCAACAGAAATAGACACTAGGACAACCAACAAATTTGTATTAGTTCCTAATTCTTGTTATGTGATTGGTAGCTAGGGACTTCATCTGGATTTTGGTGATATGTTTTTACAGAAGTGTGGGCCATAAAGTGTCTTAGGTTGCATTGCTACAGGATCAGACCTTGAAATAAGGAACATGTTTTAACAGTTTGTCTTAGAGATGTTCCAGAGAAGCAGCTTAGGGAAGAAGGGAAGAAAGAGATGGAGGGCAAGGAACCAATAGTGTATTCTCATTACTGTCCTGACGGTCAGCGTTCAGTTCCATGGGGGAGTTTTGTGAGATAATATTGTAGATCAAGGGCCTGCATTTTAAGATGCCGATCACTCTATGTGGCCGCATCACACAGTCTGAAGAAATCAGGCCAAGACCTCCTGCAACTTGCTCTATTCAGAGAGAGTTAAGAAGCAGTCTATGCTGTAGTTTACAACCTCTAATTTATGGCACTTCTCAGTACCTGGCTCTTTCATGTTGCTTTATCAATTGGGCTATCGTGTAGAGATTTCTTATGGGTCTTCTCTGGCTTTCTCACTGTCATTCTGTCCATAATGGCTATCTGTTTTATACTTTTCTAGTTGTTGTTATTTTTACTTGTATGTCTGTTATGCTTGCAATGTATGTAAGTGCTCCTGTTTCATGCAATGCCCACAGAGGACAGAAGAGGATGCCAGGTCCACTGGAACTGGAGTTATAGATGGTTGCTAGCTGCCATGTGGGTGCTGGGATTTGAACCCAGGTTCTCTGTAAGAGCAGCACCACAGAGCCATCTCTCCTGGACCCTGTCTTACACTTTTAAGTTATTTCTCCTAATGAAGCTCCGTTCCAGTTTTTAAAGGGGAGTCTCTCCTTCCCTTAAGCCCCTATTCATATTGTCTCTCATATAATGTACTCTTCCTTTTAAATGCTCTCCTACCTCAAATTACCCATCATGGCTTCTGTCATCATGATGCTGTTTATCCTAATAAAGCTCATTTCTAAAAGGTAATTTCGTATCAGCCCCTTTCCTGAGCCAACCTGCTTCTTCAGTCCCTTCTCTACTTAACAAGTAGAGAAGACATTTTGGTATTATCCTGAGTGAAGTACAAAGAGGTTGGACTGTTTATTTATCAGCCCTCTCAGTTGTTGATTTATTCCTCAGGGTCATTCAGTGCAGAGACTGGGATTTCTCTATGCTGTTGAGATGATGACCCTCCACAGACTAGAGAATGCCCCTTGGAAAAGACTCAACAATGTGCGTGTGTGCGTGTGTGCGTGAATAGGACATGCTGAATGGACAGAAGGGCACCAATATTATCAGAACCATAGAGAACCTCACCCCAAAGAGGTAGCTCACCATGACATCATGTTTTCAGTAAACGATCCCCTTCTCTTTTGCACAGTATTCTCTGCTCCCTCCCCATGGCCCCCAACACCTTCATAGCAACACAGGGCATGAATGCATTGCTGTTTCATTTTCTCTTCAGGGATGCAGGTAACTCATCCTGGACATATGCTTTCCAAATACATCAGTCCATTGGGGGGCATTTCATATTCAGACCATAATGTGATTCTGTGCAACTTGGCAGGCACTAAGTCGTGAAAGCATTGTAGTCCTCTTTATGAAAATGTTGTGCATGAGTTTTTGTCAATGTGACATAAACCTAGATATATGTAGGAAGAGGAAGGCACAGCTGGGGGATTTCCTCCATTAGATTGGCCTGTGGCCATGTTTGCAAAGCAATTTCTTAATTGTTAGTTGATTTATGAGGGCCCAGCCCACCGTGGGTGGGTCCAGGGCTGTATAAGTAATTGCCTAGGCAGTGGGTCCTGGGCTGTATAAGTAATTGCCAAGCAAGTCATAGGAAGCAAGACAGAAGCAATGTGCATCTACGGTCTCTGCTTCTGTTCCTGCTTTGAAGTTCCTGCCTTGAGTTCCTGCACTGGCTTCCCTCAGTAGTAAGCTGTTATTCGGCATATGAGATGAAATAAAACTTTTCCTCCAAAAGTTGCTTTTGACAGAGATTTATCACAACAATAGAGAAGTGAACTGGAACATGGCATAAAGAGAGAGTTATGAACTGTGTCTGTGCTACAGGAGAAGTGACAGAGACAGGAATGAAAAAAAATTCAGTCAAACTGGAACCTCATTCTGGTATTCTTGTTCTATAGAAGATACTGGACCACAGGAAGGGGAGGAATTTTGGAGAGGATGGGGTGTATGTGATCATATTTAATTGCCTGCATGTATGAAATTCCCAAAGAATAAAAGGGAAGATGCTAGACCATTAATGCTTACCTCTTTGATTAGGGGTTTCCTCAAGTAGGTGTCAGCATATACTGGTGTGTGAGTAAGGGTATTAATGTATTCTTTAAAAATACAATATAATTTTGAATATAGAAAAACTAAACTACTAGGTCAGGGAACAGACTTTTTAGTGAAAGAAAGAAATTTCAACTTTGGTGAATTTATTTTAATATATAGGTAATGAAGAAATTTAGTCTAGCTTGACTCTAAAATAACAAGTTTAGATTTTTTTTGTCTGAAATAATTCTAAAATAATTAAAAAATCTCCCTTAAGGGGTGGGGAAGATAGTTCTGGAGAGATAGCTAAGTGACTAAGAGCACTGGCTGCTCTTGTAGAAGACCTAGGTTAAATTCCCAGCACCCACATGGTGGCCAACAACTGAATGTAACTCTAGTTCCAGGGGACCCAAAGCCCTCTTCTGGCCTTCATGCATACACATGTTTCACTTACATACATGTAGACAAAATACTCATACACATGAAAATGAATAGATAAATAAATAAATGTTCATGGAACATTTATTAGAGGAACATACATTAGAGGAAATATATTTAAAGAATTAAAGAAAAGTATATAAAATCACATCGATAAAAGGATAAAATGTGAGAAACAGTAAAGAAAACCAATAAAAACATGCCAAATCGAGATTCAATAAAGATGTAGAAAATTTAGAAATCTACTTTCAGCTAATGTGGTACTAAATTATGGGAATGACTACTAAATTATGTATGACAGTACATAATCTGGGCTAATGACTTTCACCTAACCTTGCAACTAGAAAGTTACTGTTTATGATATTAACAATCTCTTGGAGCCATCAGCTCCTCTTGTGACCTTGACACCTGACTTTCGTCCTTCAGAACCCCTCCTTGCCTTATACTCAAAATAGTGTAAGATAGAATATGCATATGAATTATTTGCATATGAAAATGCTGGAGGCGGTGTTTTTTCTCATTGTCTGAAATGAGAAAAATTGAGAAGTATGTTTGCCTCTTTCTCTCTCTCTCTCTCTCTCTCTCTCTCTCTCTCTCTCTCTCTCTCTGTATGTGTATGGAATATTCTAGGCTTAAGGATCAAAGGTCAAGAATCTCTGATAAGAGTAGGTCCTAGCTTCTGCATCCCCAATTCAGGCTGGAGATACTTGTTTTAACAGAAGAATGAGTGAAGCATTGCTCCAGAGCACAGTTCCATGAGGCATCTGAAGGAACAGGTCTGAGTTTAGGACCACTCTTGGCTTTAAAATGAATGCTAAGAGTTAGGCTCTTGCTTTATTTAGGAACAAACTGGATTGTGGCTTAGAAAAGCTGGACTAAAGCAAACTTTTATTTCTAGGACACATCCAGTGGGGTTTGGACATATAATTATTTCAAATAAGTTTTACATTGCTGTGTTCAATTTGCTGATATTTGTCTAAGGTTTTATTAATATTAATGAGTGGGATTGGCACAGAGTTTTTATTTCTTGTACTGTCAGATTTTAGTGAGTTGGATAAAAAAAACATCAATAAGTTGAAAAGTCTTTTCTTTTTCCTACTTTCTGAGTGTATTTGTCTATCTTGAAAGATCTGTTTCTTGAATGTGGATGGAACTTACTTGCACAAACTTCTGAGTGTGTTGTACTTATGAATGCAGGCACTTTATTCTGTTTCTTAATTATTTTAGGGCAGTTTTCTGTTTCTTAAGACATATACTTTTATATGTTAAATTCTGAGTTTTCAGATTGGCTTCTATGTAGTTGGTTACTATGGCCTTTTACATCCCTATCAGTACAGTGCCCATTCATTATTCATTTTGAAATTTTTAATATTCATTCTAATAGGTATGCTTTTTTACATTTTAGAAAACTAGTCATAACATGTCTACTTTCCGTAGAAATACATTGAAACGAATATGCAACAAGATTAGAGAAGTTTTAAAGAATTTTTAAACTCATCATTTAAATACCATACTTAGGCTGTTTCCAATTCCTAACAATTGTGAAAAAAAGCATCAATAAACATGGATGAGCACAAATCTCTATAATGGGAAATCAAGTCCTTTGGTATATAACAGGAATTGCCGAAGTCGGATGATATGATGTATCTGTTTTTAAATTTTTAAGAACTCTCAAAGCTGATTTCCTCAACCTATGAATGGGTAATGAAAATGTGGTACATTTATACAGTTGAGTTTTATTAAGCTGTAAAGAAAAATGAAAATGACAAAATTTGCAGGTAAATGTGTAGAAATAGAAACTGTTACATTGAGTTAGGGAACACAGACTCAGGAAAACAATTGACACATATTCTCTCTCATTTGTGCATTCCAGCTCCGAATTATTAGACGTGAGTATATATCCTGAAGTAACCACAGAAACCAGGAAAATAGAAAGGAACGATGGAGGGAGAGGGGAGAAAGGAGCTGGAGAGAGGGGGATAGTATGACATGGGTGTTATAAAGGGGAAATGGAGAAAATGAGGACACTCTAACTGGGGAGGGAGGGAGGAGGGCACTGTAGTGTACATCTGCCTCAGGAAGCAAAGAATGAATGGAAGCTTGGGTAGGGCTATGAAACCTCAAAGCTTGCGCTCAGGGACCCATTTCTACCATAGAACTCTACCTGCTCAAAGATCTGCATCCTTCTCAAGTAGCACCACCAACTAAGGATCGAGTGTTCAAACACACTGGCCTACGGGAGACATTTCACTTTCAACCACACCCCTCATATTTTCAATTTATAATTTTGGTTCCTTAGGTCTATTGTGCATATAACATATATATATATATGTATATATATACATATATATATGTATAATCAGATTGATTCAGTTTGTTTTTAAGGTTTGTTTCCTACACAAAATGAACCATTGTGATTATATATTTTTTGAAAATTACTGAAATGCCCTTGATTATAGATGCATGTGTATATATATATATATATATTTATACCCACATCTAATATATATTTATATCATTACCCACATCTAATATACACGTGTATTTATAGATAAATCAACATATTATATATAATATATACATACCTAAGAGCCGTACTGCGTTGGGTTTTCCCTTCCTTTCTACTTAGAATGTCTTTTATTTATAATTTTCTTCTTGATTATATGCAAACATTGATAATAAATATCAGTCAACTCTGAATCTCTAAGAAGGTGTTAAGTGTGGAGATGAAGGTGCATGTGTAGTTTAGGAAGATTTTCAGTTCGGGTAGAGAGGTCGGGTTACACATGACACTTTCTGTGCTATCTCTCTGTCCTTGGGAGCACTAAGCACTTTTAAAACAACTCATAGTCAGCTCAGGAAGACATTCAACAAGAAATGTGTCATTAAAAAATATCAGGCTTGGGGCGGAGACGTAACTCAGTAATTAAGAGCTCTGACTGCTCTCTGGTCCCAGCACCCACATTTCAGCTGACAACCCTCAGTAACTCCAGTTCCAGGGGATCTGATATCCTTTTCTGATCTCTGTGGGCATTGCACAACAGGGGTACACCTACAAACATGTAAGCAATACACTTGAACACATATAGCAAAAATAATAAGTAAAGTATTTTTTAATTTCAAGCTAATAATGCAAGTATTATTGTTTCATTTCAATGACTATTCAGACTGATCCATTTCCAATATTTACAGTACTGAAAAGGTATTTTCTTTTCTGCCTCTGATGCATAGATTTTCTTTTTCTTGGAAATGATTTCTTGAGATGGAAAGTGACCATAGATTTTGCTAATTTTACCACTCAAGCAAGATTTGATAATGTATCACTTTTGATTACTAAACGAAAACTAAGAATTCTAATTATATTGCCATGATTTCTGTCTTATGGGTCATTTATCACTATAGTCTTTAAAATATCTATTTTTTTATTTATATTTTATGTGTATGAATGTTTTTTCTGCATTTTGTAAATGCCCATGGAGCCCAGAAGAGGCCATTGAATGCCCTGGAACTGGAGTTATGTACAGTTGTTAAACAACATGTGGGTACTGGGAACTGAATCTGGATCCTCTCCAAGAGAAGTCAGTGCTCTTAACCACTGTGACATCTCTTTAAGCCCCTAACACTGTAGTCTTCATTATTGTCACACCATAGATTTTTAACTTATAGATGATGGGAAATTCAGTACTGTCTTTTTCTGTATTAATTAGGCTGTTGCTTTGTTTCGCTTATTTTAAAAATCAACTGTAGAACATAAAATATCTGCAATAGTTTCACACTGAATCAGTGTGTGCGCACTATCGATAGTCCGGAAATTCTTTCACCCATATTATTAATTTATACTTAGGGACTAGGCAAATTACAGAGTTCATTTTGAGACAATAAACCATAAAGGATCTAAACATGTTAAGATACATATTTAATACACTTTAATGCCTTTATCGTCTCAGCGTTAAATTGTAGAGCCTTAAATAATTCTGCCTAGAAATGCTTATAGTACCACTGTTACATTCCCTACAGGGCTATATGTTCTAGTCAGGACTCTACTGCTCCAATTTACAGAGTTATTTCTACTGCAAGTGTTGCTATGTATTGGAATTCCATTGGTCAAAGAATTTAATGTGTCCTTGTGCATTGTCAATAGAAAAGGCAAAGACAAGCCTTGGTTTTTATTTCCAACCAAGTATTTCAGGCTACTACTTCATGAAAGACCACTTGGGAACCTCTGGTGTGGTTACTATCATAAATATTGCAAGTCTATCCTTATTAATGATGCCCAGGTTCTTCTCTTACCACAGAAATCAGCTTTTGGGTATACAAAATCTGCGTCACAAGTACTGATAATCACATTTTCTATTTGAAAGGATATAAATCATCAATTTTGAATAATAATTAGTAAAAAGCTATTTGAAAAATTATTAATGAAAAAACATATCCCATGTCATGGTTTTATCTCCTTTAACACAACAGTGCTTTAAGGTACATGTTACATCAACTTCTTTCAATAAACGAGGAAACTGAATTTCAGGAACCGCTTTCTAATGTAAATAATTCTGAGTTGTAATGCTGATTTTTCTCAACTAGCAATGAGCACTGGCTTTGGAGCCTTTGTTTAGGAGGAAAAGACCAAGTACAATATGGAGTCTGTATATATAAAAAGGGGTCTAGTTGAACTTTTAATACTGGAAATGGATGTAACCTTCAGAAAATACCCAAGAAAAGATCTGTGTCCTATCAGTAGTTTTAGATTATAGATTATTTCTGTAGAATAATGAAGCAATATAATACTAAGTTTAGAGACATACAGCTTAAGGTACACATTTTACTAAGAGTAACAGGTTAAAAAAACTGACTTACTCTAATACAAGCTTATTTTCTTATTTTATACTTTGGTCATTTTGTTCACAATAGACAGTAAATCTCTTAATAGCAGACCTTATGTATATCTTGATCGAGCAGAAGGTAAAGTCTTAACAATGCTTTACTGTGGCCTATAAAGTTAATGAAAACTACTTTTATAACAGTTTGGCCCACAGCTTACATACTTGTCCAATAGCTTGTGAATATAATCGATACATAAAAATATTCAATGAGGTAACTTATGTGCACATCCTTTAATGATCTGTAGGCTTTGCATATCTTCTGCAACATGTGCCTACAGAAGAAATTTATTGTGATCGAAATTCTCACTCAGGTTTTGTATACCAGTTGGAAACAGAGATAATAAATGTTAACTAAAGTAATCATTACTAGTATTGATGAGTTCTTGCAAAGTCTTTGGCACTATGCTGCAACCAAGATTAAATTATTCTACCAGTTTTATAGATAAGGAAATGAAATTTAAAATATTTAGATAAATTATCCAAGAAAGCAAGAACTAGCACTGAAGAAAATCCAACTGTCATCCCCACTGTTTACCATCATTATTTATCTTATATGCAGTTACTGACTTTTCTTATTCTTCCACTGAATGTTTTCTCTGTTATTTCTTTATATATCATAGAGCCTGACACTTAAACATCACTATCTATGTCAACAGTATTTTCTGAAATAATGAGAGAATACTTGATTTTTTTGCTTAGTTTTATTTTGAGACAGGGTATCTTTGTAGTCCCAGCTGGCCTAGAACTCACTAGTACACCAGGTTGGCCTTTATCTCAAGAGATCTGACTACCTCTGCCATCAGAGTGCTGTGATTAAAGGCATGCAACACCATGCCAAGCTATGAGTGAATATTTGATTCCCAAATCTCATCTTGGGCTACTAACGTGACTGAAAATATCTACTAAACAGACAGTCTCATTTTAAGGTGAGAAATTCACCATTTAATGTAGATAATGATTCAGTTTGCTAAAATTAGAAATGAGGTAATTTCATAAGAATTTTATGCTATAGTTTAGTATGCTGAATTATTGAGTCTGAAGAACACAGTCAAAATGGAATGTAATTACTGCCATCATATATTTGAGAGAAATTGTAACGAGAGGGGTGGCCAGCTGTTCCCCATCTGTACCAAGCAGAGAACAGGATGAAAGGGTCTTATATCAAGAGCAGAAAATTAGGCCAATCTCAGAAAGAGCTAAAAGACACAGGGCTAAATTTCTGAGATGTGACAAAGAATCCATTTCTCCTCCTTTTTTCTGCTCTTAGGTAATACGCCCTTCCATATCTAGTTGCCCTGATCTCAAAGGAAATGTTAAAGACCAAGCAACCGTTAACACAATTCCCAAGCCCATGGCTATCGTGAATGGCATTGTGCTGGTATAATTAATTCTATATGCTCCTGTGCCAGCAAGATGAGAGATAATTGGTTCTATAAGTGAGGCAATTTGCAGTTTGTGACAAAGTAAAGACTTGCTTGAATATCATTTAAATCATATAACTGTGCAGGATTTAATTTTCTTAATGCATTTGTACTCCTCATGTTTGATAATATTACTAAGAAACAGATGTAATCTGTTGAAATGATGATCAAGCCTGAAACGGACAATTAGTTGAGTCAAATATCCAAATCTATAATTGATTACATAGGATGGTGCTTAAACTTTTCTGGCATTCACACAGATATTGAAATCAAAGAACAGTGGGTAGGTTTGCTTTTTACTCGTACAGGGCTATTTTATTTGCTTTGATTTTCTGTAAAGCTAAGCAACTAGGGCATGGAATTCTATAAAGTTAACCAACTAGGGTCCAGTTCTTATTTCAGGCAGTTTCTGTGTCGTACAAGTTTGATTGAATAAATATGTCTGGATACCCATTACCTTTCAGGCTAATTCAGGGTGTGGTGGAGTTGATTAGTAATGAAGGCAGAGTTGTGTATAGTTTAAAAGGGGCGAATTAAATTAACTCTGGTTATTCACAGATGCCAAGCAACTGAAAATTTTCTGTACATTCCAAAGGGGAGGAATACTTAAAAATATAACTTTAATTTTAAACCAGTTCAAATACTGTCTTTTTCATTTATTTCTTGTCTAACTGACCAAGTTAATTAATCAAAATTGTATATAATTTCCGATGTCTTCTGAGTGGGGATATAAGTACCTATTGTATAGAGATGTTGAGAGGATTGTGTGTGTGTGTGTCTGTGTGTGTGTAGATGCAATTAAAAGTATGTCACATGACATGAGGATATTAAACTGGTCAATGGGAGGGATTTATATCCCTTTTTATACTTCATGAACTTAAAATGATTCAGTTCTTTATAAATGATTGGAATAAAATATAATATTTTATGTTAAATAAAAACGAAAGTCAATGTCCATTTATTTATTTTTCATAAACTGCACAACGGTGCCCATTTGCTTATGGATGCTTTTACTTTAAAATTCAGAGCTGAGTAGTTGTGACAGGGACTAAATACATGGCAGAAATCTCAAATATTTATTATATGATCCTTTAAGAGAGAAGCTTGACTTTTACTTATAACATTGGGAACACGTAGTTGATGCTATAAATTGTTAATATGATTGTTAAATCATTTTCTAAATATAGACAATAATTGGCTTGTACTGATACATAAAGATCTCTTCATTTTATTATTCTGTGATCTTCTGAAAGTTTTGCTACGTAGACCAGGCTGGCCTTGAACTTAAAACCACTTTCCTGCTTCAGCCTCCTAAGTGCTAGTACTGCAGGCCTGGGCTGCCATAGGTAGCTAAGACCTTCATTTAGAAGCTCAATGTACAGAATTTAGGATATTCACATCATTGTAATGGATGGGCATACATCTACTTCACATCATTGTAATGAATGGGCATACATCTACTTCAATTATCTGTCCCCTTGTTACAGAATTTTAAGAATGAAATTTAAACTTCTTGTCTAGAGAGGTTGGCCCTTAAAGCTTTATGGACTAGAATACGTTTGGCAATGACCTAAAAGTGGTGTGACTGGTGTATTAGAGACTAAAACTGTAAAATGCTAAGTAAAGATCATGGATTTATCTGCTGTAGTACCTCTTTTACCACAAGTACCTGAGGCAGAGAATGAATTATTTTTGAGACTACATACATGTAGTAAACAAAGAATAGTTAGAATTATATCCTTGGGTTGGCAAGATGGCCTGGGGGGAAAAGATACTTATCACCAAGCCGGAAGACCTGAGTTGGATCCCTGGAACCCAAACGGTAGAAGGAGAGAACTGACTTTTAAGAGCTGTTCTTTGAGGCCAGGGGTGGGGGTGCATGCCTTTAATTCAAGCACACAGGAGGCAGAGGCAGGCAGATCTCTGTGAGACTGAGGCCAGAGTGGTCTATACAGTGAGTTCCAGGCCAGATGGGGCTTCAGGGTGACCCTGTCACAAAAAGACAAAAAAAGAAAGAAAGAAAGAAAGAAAAAAAAAACCTTGTTCTTTGACCATTACATGTCTTTTGTGTGCTGTGTATATGTACAACTGTACACACACACACACACACATACACACATACACATGCATGAACACATAAATAAATAAATGTTAAAAAAGAATTATATTCCTGAGTCAGCCCACATAAATACACACACACTAAATAAACAGAAAAGTAAATATAAGAAAGTAAATTACATTCCTGAGGCACCCAATTATCACCTATATAGGCATCTGACTCAACCAACTGACTGATAGGGATGTCAGCATCCACCTTAGCTGTGATACAGACCTCCTCAATGTCTTTCAAATCACTGCCTCTTTTTAGTCTCATGATCACTCAACACATTAGAAGAAGTATATTCCATATACCACAGCTTCTATCCCCACTCTGAAGTGTTTCTTTAGTGAGGTGACTCATCCGTTCTACTATTATTTATTCATGTGTAGCCTTCGTATATAAATTGCTTCACTAACTGCTCTTGGGCCCTCAATTCCAAAGCTTTCTTTTGAAAATCAATAACACCTATCTTCTGAGGGAAACTCTCAGTAAAGCAAGCTGTGATGGCTTTTGTTGTACTCCTTGGCATTAATTATTCATAGTTATTTATTGAATAATTCAACATGTTATATGATAATTTTTAAATTCTCCACCTTGTTACTGAAAAGTGAGGACTTTTTGGGCCATTGTTTGATTCATGCCAAATGAAGCCATTATCAGTGGGACTATACAATATGTAAGAAGGTGACATTCAGTTTCCAAGTCTTCATTAAAGAAAATAAAGATGACTCCAGCATATACCATATCCCTCAAGGAGACCAGGAAACTTATTGTTTCTCTTGAAAAAGGGAAATGATCAGTTTGAGCAAGATTTGGCAAAATATGACAAATGATACAATTCTGGTTATTGGATGATCCCTGGAACCCAAACGATGAAAGAAGAGAACTGACTTTAAAAAGCTGTTCTTGGACCCTCACATGCATTCTGTGTATTGTGCACAGGCACACACACACACACACACACACACACAAAATATTGTATTCTTGAGGCATTGCACACACACAACCACATACACACTAAATAGATAGATAATCTGTATTTTGATCTTTGATTTTTGTTGGCAAAAAGTAACATGAGTCTCACAAGCATTAGTTTTTGTCATTTTCTTCCATTTTTTAATCATTCAGTTTTGCCCCACTCCTTTGCATTGTTCCAGTGCCTCGTTCTATCTTAACCATCCTTATGAACACCATGAATTTCCATTAATGCATGACCTCATCATTTATACAAGATATGAATCAGCAAAATTTTGACGTTTGATGTGAAGAGACAGCCAGATGTTTCTGAACTTCTATCAAATTCTTTTCCCAGGGTATATCTCCTACACTGCATAATTGTTTTCCTAGCCCGGCTTATGAACAGGGTTGTGTTTGCACTAAAATACTTCGTAATATTATATAATTCCAAAATCCAATACCTGTTTGAACTAATAGCCTTTTCCAATACACAGTTATTAGGTTGCATATCATATTGACTATGAGATGGAATGGGCCAGAATAGCTGAGTATAAATTAAAATATTCTATAATCATAGAGGCATACTGAGTAGGCCATTAAATGCACATGTTAATCAAACATTTTCATTCTAATAAATTCTGAATTCTATAACATACATGCACGTTGCCAATATGAGACAATTCTTCAATTGCTATGATCTATGTTAACAGTAGAGCTAAATATTGTGTATGGTTCAACCCACTTCAATGTGAAATGAGATAAAGGAGTATTAATTGATTGTGTTCTTTGGTTCAGCAATTCAGCTTGAAGAGAAAAATAAGAAGTAAGCTGTTTATTTGTAATAACAATAATGAATGAATTATATGAATATTTAACAAAAATGAATTAGCTAGATAAGTATCATTCATTCAATATTCAGTATCCAAAACTAGCAAAAATATTGTTGTAGATGAATAGCCATTAATTAGAAAGTTATATCAAGCTGTTAGGTTAAAGAAAAAAAAAGTCAGAGCTGGAGAGATGGCTCTTAAGAACACTTGCTGCTATTTCAGAGAACTTGGATTTGGTTCTGAGTACCCACATGGCCACTTGAAACCACCTCTATCTACACTTTCAGGGGATTTGATGCACTCTTTCCAAGGGCACTAGGCATGCATGTGGTGCACATATAAACATATAGGCAAATACTTACACACCTAAAAAGAAAATAAAAGATGAAGCCACAAATCAGAATGGGCAACACAGCATGTGTATAAACATGTTTATTTATTTATATTCAATTAAGTGTGTCTATACTTGTATACACACAGCATAGCTATGCATGTATATATATATATATATATATATATATATATATATGTAGGTGTGTATCTAATCGTGGTATTTACACATATATACACATAATATGTGTTTTGTCATAGAAACAAGTTTTTTTTCCTAACATTCTCTTAATTTTCAAAATTCTATTGAAAGACCATACATTGGCTTTTTAAATAAAAAACATCCTTTTAGTTAGATGTTTCCAATGTGAGGAACACAGAGATCTCATAATCTCAGACATTATAAATACTAAATGCTGACATCATACTTAAAATGATTATATTTACTTTTTAAATTGAATCTTTGTGAATTTCACACAGAATATTTCAACCAATCTTGTCTTTTTACCCCTTTCCCTACTGGTATTCCTGCATAATGAATTAGCTCGATAAGCATCATTCCCAACTGAAATCCATACATTTTCTCATCTGGTTGAGGCTGATTGTGACAAGTTAGTGTCCCCGGATGTTCCTCAGTACAAGTTCATCCACTGAGGTCATCAGCCTACTTAGAGTCTCTCATTTTAGGAATATCACCTCTTTCTCATCCAGCAGGAATCAGTTGCCAATATTTCTTCATCTAAGATTGGGGTCCACTGTCCATTGTCTCAGTTCTTTGATGGGATTTTGTCTGCTTGAGTTTGCATGGGTCCCACACCTGTGGCAACCATTGTGGTAGGTTCATATGAGCAGGGCTTCAGGAGCTTATAGGGCCGTATTTAGTATTGCACCTCCTCCCTGAAGTTTTCAATCTTTCCACTCTGTCTTCTGCAATGGTCCCTGATCCCTGGGTGGTTGAACTTTAGTATAGGAGTCCTGTCTAAGGATGAGCATTCTGCAGACTCCTAATGTCTGTACTTTGGCCGCTTTTGGCATTTTGCGTCCTTGGCCCTAGGTTGCATGAGGGAGCTTCATTAATGAGAATTCAGAGATTCATGAGTGGCCTCTTCACCCCTTGTTCTGTGTTCTTTGAGCTTTAGGTGGAGGGGTGGCATTGTAGATATGCCACTTAGGCTTGGACAATTCACAGACACTGTCTATGTGTGACTAGTTATGCTACTCTGTAATAGATTCTATTTGGTATAAAAGAAGATTCCTTGGTGAGTGGTAACTAGAAGAATATTTGTCTGTAAAATAAGGATACATATTTTCACAGAGTAAGAAGTTACCTTAGTCTAAGGATATGACAGTTTTGGGATTTTCTCTAAGATCTATGACTTCTCCAGTCATGTGTATTTGGCTGTTTATGGTACCACACATGAGTTTCCTCCCATTGAGTAGGCTTTTAGTCTAATTAGGTAGTTTTTGATTGCTCCTAAGTTATAAGTGCCACTACTGCACCAATGCCATGTGTTGTGCAAGTCACCGATGTGGTTATTTGATCTTAAACCTGGTGTTGGACCATCAATTGGTGTTCTCCCTTAACAGGTTATATAATGCTCTCCAAAGCTCTGAGAGCTAGCCTCCAGGAGAAGTGGCTTCCAGGTCACTTCCAGCTCAATTTTTCTAAGTCCTGTGTCTGAAGTATGTTCTTTCTTTGGCAATGTGTGTTACCTTCAAGTTCTGGGGGTCAATTAAAGGCTGTGGCAGTGGCCTGTGTAATTTTAGGGGTCTCTTAGACTACCTTGGCCAACAGCTCAAAGGAAGGTTTTCCCTGTCTGACATTGCTTCTTGTTATGTAGCCTTCAGCTATGCACATGGACTTCTGTACAGATATTGTATGTGAAATTTGTCATTAGGTTGTTGGGCTTATATGATTCCCTCTGCCTTTTCTTATGCTAGCTAGGCATTGTGTGTTTCTCCTCTCTCTATTTAGTCTAACCCTTCTCCCATCCCTTCCCCATTTGAAGTTTCCCCTTTGCTCCCTTGGTAAAACCAACCCCCTTTGGCCCCATCTTTCTTGAACTCCTTCTTTCACTTTATCTTCTGAACTCTGTGTATCATCCTCCTTCTCCCTTCTTTAAATTCCCCAATTTTACTCGTTTCTCCCTTAGTAACACCTGTGTCCTATCGTTCTATCAAAGGTTCTGTCTTTCCCTCTATGTCCCTTGTTCTTTTCCATTATCCTAGTTTCTGCAATTACATCAGGACATATACTCACATATAAGGATTTAATGTTATGAACTCCATATAAGGGAGACATATGCCATTTGTTTTTGTGAGTCTGTGTTACTTCACTTAGTATAACGGTTTCTAGTCCCATCCATTTACCCGAAAATGTCATGATTTCATCTTTCTTTACTCCTGAGCAGAGCTCCATTGTGTAAATATACCGCATTTTCATTATCTACTCATCAGTTGAGGGACACTAATGTTGCTTCCATCTCTGAGCCCTTGTGAAAAGAGCAGTCACACACATGGATGTACAAGTATCTCTGCAATAGGATGAGTTCTTTAGGGATATGCCGAGGACTGCTATAACCAGGGCAAATGGCAGATGCATTTTTAGCTTTTTAAAGCGCTCTCTACACTGCTTTCCACAGAGATTTCATTAGTTTGCACCTCCACCAGCAGTGATTACATTTTAAAACTGTCTGCAACTCTCCTTCCTGTGCTCAACAGCTCAATACTCCTTTAGAACCAAATCTGCCACAGTGGATAATCAAATGGGAGACTAAACAATCAAATTATATTCTTACTTACCTTATCAACACAAGGAACCCAAATCGACAACTTTCTGTTAGAAATGTATGCCCTTCCAAACACTGGTATTCTAAAAACTTCTAGCATTGCAGTGAGAGAGATTTAGATATGAAGTTTTAAACGGCTTTTGCTGATTACACAATCAGATCAAAATCGAGAGGAAAAAAGGAATGTATTAATTTATTGACTTATTACATCTATTGCCTTTTAAAGGCTTAAGTAATTTTAAAAGTGCTGAGGACATTAAGCCTTATGAAGCTAAGATAATCTAAGAAATGAAATCAATTGACAAATCCTTTACCTTCATGATGGGGGTTACACTGTGGAGATCTCTCATGCAGCTACTGAACTGTAGGAAAAAAAAAAAGATTGCCAAGCACTGAGTGTTTGGTGGGTCCCTACTGACCTTTGTTTTGTGGAGTGCCACACACACCGAGCAAAGGCAGTTTTTTAAAAAGTATCATTTCAGAAGAGGGGGCAGAGAGAATGTAAGAGCCAAAGTTAGTGCATGATCCTAAGGAAGCAGAGTCTTCCAGGCCTCTGGAAATTTGATCATATGATACAGCAACATACAGAAGTGGTGTTAGCACACACAAGACCCATGCAAACTTTATCAGATAAATACTCAGCACAGAACTAGAGAAACAGGCAGGAGGCCCCAGGCCTAGCTGAAGAGCTAGTGGCAGCTGATTACTGCTGGGTAAGACAGTACTGATCTTCTTCAAGGGAGTGATTCTAGATAAGATGACTATACCCAGTGGATGAACTTGCACCATCTGGGTACACAAACTTGAGTTGAAAGACCTTAAAATATATTATAAGGCAGAATGCATGAAATCTGGTTGGGGTGATATTAGAGGTTGCAGATGGTGGGAGGAGGTATAAAGATGATTAACATATTTTGTATGAAATGCACAAAAATTCAATAAAACAGTCACAAAAAGTATTATTTAAGATACAACATAAAATTTTATATTACTGATTCTCTCATAATTACTCTATTATCATAGATCTGTCATTGCATTTTGAACTGTTCAATCGCAGCAATACTAACAGTCACAATTATATGAACAAAAAGCCTGATTCTTAAATTTGGCTTTTAAGAGTAGGTGGGGCCTTAGGAGGCTGGTATTATCAAGGGTGAAATGGGGAAAATGGGAACACTTTGAATGGGGAAGGCATGGAGGGAAGGAGAGACAGAGAAAGAGAGAGAAAGAGAGAGAGAGAGAGAGAGAGAGAGAGAGAGAGAGAGGATAAATAATGCCTACGCAGTGTAAAACACCAGAGGGAATCATATTAGCCTAAAAGCCTAATGACAAATTCCACATACATTATCTCGACATGAGCCCATGTGCATAGCTGAAGGCTAACTAACAAGAAACAGTGCCAGACAGGAAAGAACTTCCTTTGACTGAGTTGTTGGCCAGGGTGGTCCAAGAGACTCCCCAAATGGCACAGGCTATTGCCACAGCTCTTGATTGCCTCCCAGAACTTGAAGGTAAGACCCTATTGCTATAGTCAGGACATACTTCAGAGACCTGATTTGGAGCAGTGGAGCTGGTACTGACTCAAAAGTCACTTCCCCCAAATGCTAGCACGCATAGCTCTGGAGAGCACTATGCAAGTAGCCAAGGGAGAATACCAGTCAGCTTCATAACCAAATAAACACACTGATGACTGGCACAGCATTTGACACTGGGGCAGTAGTGGCACTTTTCTCTTGGAGTCAATCAATGGCTACCTAATTTGTCTTAGAGCCCACTCAATGGGAAGAAATTCATGTGTGGTACTTTAGTCATGGCCAAATACACATGACTGAAGAGGTTATAGAACTTAGCGAAATCCCTCCCCAGGGCTGTCACATCCCTAGGCTAATGTAACTTCTTAGTAAATGCAAACTATGTACCCTTATATTTACAGTCAAGTATCTTAGTCATCACTCATCAAAGAAGCTTCTTTTGTACCAGACAGAGATGAATACAGAATACAACAGCTGGCCACAAGAGACATTGTCTGTGTGTTTCCCATGTCTAACATCATGTCTATGATACAGCCTCTATACCCAAGGCTCACGCACTATAGAGCAGGGGTAAAGAAGTCACTAATGAATCTCTAAATTCTCATTAATGAAGCTCCTTTATGCAACATAGGACCAGTAACATAAAACGTTACAAATGGATAAATCATGAAGATTAGGAATTGGCAGAGTGTGGGCAGGACTCAAGGCTTAGGGAACATTGTTGCAGATGGGGCAGAAAGATTGTAAGAGCTGGTAATTAGGTACCTGACCAAATGGAAATAGAATCCTAAAAGCTCCTGAGACCCTGCTCGTATGAACGTACAGAAATAATTTCAGCATGCTCAATATTCATGCAAACTCAGGCAGACAGAATCCCAGCATAGAACTGGGGTAGCAGATCCCAATCCTTGCTTAAGAAGTATTGGCAACTGGTTACTGTTGGGTGAGGATGAGCTAATCTTCCTAAAACAAGGGACTCTGTGTATGCTGACTAGACCTCAATAGATGAACCTATACTACAGTCACGTGAGGACAATAACTAGACACAATAGACATTAACACAGATCAAAGAATGTATGGATTCCAGTTGGGGGGATATTGGGTGTGCTTGTAGAGTGGGGGATATATAAAGATGATTAAAATTTATTGAGATGTTCTGTATGAAGCACACAATGATTCAATAAAAAAATACTGAAAAGAAATGAGTGGGCCTGAACTCAGAGAACAGTTATTCCCTCCGATGTCTCTTGGAACTGTCCTGCTGACACTATGTCTGGAACTCTGTCTCTGAAACTGTGTACTCAAGTCCAGCCTCACTCATGATTTCTTTCAAAATGGCTTCTCCAGAAGCACGGGCACAGGAAGTACAGATTCCACGGTTATCTTAGCAGACCATCTGGCCTCTTCCTCCCTAGTTTTAGACTATCTCATTCATCCTAATTAATTTTTACTGTGTGCAAAGAAGACAGGTGTACACCCTTTTAGTGCTTTGGCATGTTAATTCTCAAGCATACAAACATTCATTCATTCATTATCTTTTATGGATAGACTTCTAAGTTGAGTTTCCCAGGAAACAAGATTCAGATGCCCAAGTCACAACACACAAGAGCACATGGTGTTGCTGAGGTTAATTAAAAGTCATTAGTACAGATGATGTCCATTTTATAAGTCATTCCTACATTCAATTTATTACTACTATTTAAAACTATCTTTGAGTAAAGTTTATGTCCTCCAAATGTATTTTGAGGCTTTCAAGCAGATTGTTACATTTACAGTTGTTGCTAAAGAAATACGGAAAAGCAAAAAAAATCATCTGTGTTTTTTGATCATGTTTATTGCAACTTTTATGTTCACTCTTCAAGAGTCTTCTTCTGTAGAAGACTTGGTATGATAATAACAGTTGTTTAACATTTTAATATCTTTTCTGTCGTTATTTGAAACATCTCAAGTTTTAGTCCAACCCAAACCTAAAGCCAAATAACCATAATAACTGACATAGCAAATGACCTCTATTGGTGCAGTAGCGCACTGATGTCTCGGGGTAATCAACACATCTCTAGTTGGACTTACAACACTCTCAGTGAGGGTGAACTCATGGTTGGCACTGTAAACACAGCCAAATACACATGACTGGAGAAAAGAGGTCATAGATCCTAGAAAAATTGCGATCTTTCATATCTCTAGACAAATGAAATTTCTTACCATATGCTAAATATGGATCCTTATAGTTACAGACAAGTGTACCATATACTACTCACCAAAGAAGCTTTTTCTTTTTTCTTGTAACAAATGGAAGTTACTTCAGATTTCCACAACTGGTCACACACAGAGAATATACACCTGAAAGATGCCCAGTCCCAGGTGACATATCTACAGTGGAACCTCTACACCTTAGGCTCTTGGAACATAGTGGAACAGAGAATGGAGAGAAAACTTGTGCATCCCTGAACTTTCACCAGTTATTCAACAGTGTGAAATGCACACAGAAGCTCACAATTGGCTAAGTTTTAGAGAATAAGAGACTGCAGTGTGCATGTTTGGATAGGACTCTTATGTCAAACTTCACCCACTCATGACTCAGGGACCACTGTGGAAGAGAAATGGTAATGACTGTGAGCCAAGGTTGATCAGTGAACATAGGGAAACATAGGCATTCAGGCTACTGGAAGCTTGCACGTGTGAACTTTTGGCAACAGTGTCAGTAAGTACAAAATCCATGCCAACTCAATCAGATAAGGGCCCAGAGTGGGGCAGGGAGATGGGAAGCAGTCTGAGAACTGTTGGAGACTGGTTACTTGGAGTAAGGGAGAGTTGATAGGCTGACTAGACTCTAGTGGCTGAACTTGCACCAAAGGACATTTTTGTCACAAATGCTTGACTTGATAGTATTTAACATGTATGGCAGAATGCATGAGGTTCAGTGAGGTTGGGGTTGATCATAGATAAGGTAGAGGCTCTAAACTTGATTAAGAATTGTGCGAAATGTACAAAAGCTCGATAAAAAGTTCAAGAAAAAAATACCTCATTATTTTACTTCATGGAGATTTGGCCTAACTTTCAAATGATATAAATTGATCCTGATATACTAAAAAATAATGTTCTTAATCAAATTTAGACCTATCCCTCATCCTCACATCTTCTTGCTGAGCCTCAAACATTCTGCCATACATATACAAAAGCTCAATAAAATTACTTGTAAAAGATCCATTATATGAAATGCACAAAAACTCAATAAACTTTTTAAAAAATAAAACAAGTATTGTTAGAAACCTTGGCGTTCTACTTTTGGAGATTTTTTTGATATGTGGAATTTGTAACAAAATCGTTTAAAACATATCCCTTCATGATTTGATTCATAGCTAGATGCGGCACAGCAATTTATAAAAGTTTATTTGTTGTATTTCTTTTCACATGAATTTGTCACACAACGTCTATCTGAGATTTGTATCTTTTACAGCAGTTATGACAACCTGAAAGCATAAATGTCCCTTATAGTTCTATGTCACAGAAAAACAGATGATATTTATGCCTTTGTCTCCATCCAGTGCAGAGTGGGGGAGTCATTCAAAGTCACATTCACCCTTCTCTATATCTATTGGCTCTGCTGCCTTCTAGTGTCTTTGTGTTCCATCCTGAAATGTTCCTTAGACTGAGAGAAGTGTGACAGGCAGTGAGTGGAGTGGTGGTTAGGCTCCAACGGGCAACTATGGACTTGATATATGCCATTACAAACTCATTTAGTTGTGTAGAACCCAAACCTGACAGCAGTTCGGCAGTGAAGCCTGGGAAATATAGTCTCCTCTTGGTAGAAGGAAAATAAATGAAATTTAGTAATCATAGCCTTAAAGGAAAGAGAGGATTCAGATATGGTGCAATCTCAGCACTTGAGAGGCTAAGGGACAAAGTCTATAAACAAATAGTGAGATCCTATCTCAAAAAATCAAACCAAACTAAAATCAAATACGAAGAAACAACAACAATTAAGAAAGAAAGCAGGGAGTTATTATAATAATTGGTAGAAAGCACAGTCTTTTAAAAAAACACATTGAATTTTTGTAATTTTCATACAATATAATGTGAAGATATTTAGATTCCTTTCCTTATCCACACCCACCCTTCCTGCCCCCACCTAATTTAATATACTCTATTATATAGCGAGTCCTACAGAGTGATTTGTGTCCCCAGATGTCCTTCAGTGTGGGCCCATCCACTGGAACCTGGTTAACCTAACAAGGGTTCCATCCATGTAAGAGATTGACTCTCCCGTCCCCAAAAGTTGGGATTTCTTACCAACTGCCCCATGTCTATGCTGGTGAGTGACACATCTTCAGCACAACCTCTATATATAAGATGAGTGCATCTCTCAGGTCTCACCGGAGAAGTTCCTTAATGCAGCAGATGGTGAATAACACAGAAACCCACAACTGGCCAATGTGCAGAAAATGAGAGGCTTCAGAGCACTTAAGCTCAAATAAGGACAGTCTTGATCAATTGTTTAGACAATAATTTTGGTTGGGTATGAGGATAAGGAGGTGACTGAGAAGAAAGTGAAGATATTCACTTTCATAGTAACTAAAGCAAGACTGTGTAGGCACAGATGCACAAAACATTAACCCTTTGGAAAGTTTCATCATATTAAGACCATTGGATCAATAAAATACTCTATTATATAGCAAGTCCTACAGAGTGATTTGTGTCCCCAGATGTCCTTCAGTGTGGGCCCATCCACTGGAACCTGGTTAACCTAATCAATAAAAAGTCTAAATACAGTTTTCTTTCAACTGTTGCTTCTGATATAAAGCAAAGTGCTAATAGTCAATTGCATAATTGTGTTAACAGAGAAGAATTAGGACAAAGAATTAGGACAAGGATTATAGAACAAAGGCCTTTTGCCTTTATTCACATGAGTATGGACAGTACTATATATTCTGTTATATTCTACACACATACACACACATACACACGCAGAGTCACTACCACCATCAAATTAGGCTACTTCTCAGCTTAAGAGACAAATCAGTTTTCATGTGTTCTGAGAACAAAATTTCCATTGTCAATTTGAGAAACATCATACAAGAAAATTTATATTTCTGAGATATATACTATGCAAAAGTATTCCACATATTTTTAATTTGCTATGTAAAAAAAACTTTAATATTGAGGTAGCTGTATGAGAGGGCATTCTTTGGGACACACTAATTTTCAGTAATGCTAATTTTAGTAAAAGTGTACATTTTCCAACTCCTTTTATCCTCCTTCTAGTCAAGCTCTATTAGGTTTCTAGGTTTTTGAGATTTATGCTTTTTTGCTTCCTTTTAGAGTAGCATTTAGAAACATCTTAGGTTCAACATCTGCATGTCAAATATAATGCTAAGTGGCTGATCAAATGTAGGTCTTTTGAAGAAACTCTAGAATAATGTATTATCAGTTACTCATAGTATTTTATTTGAAATAGCATTTATTTTTTTTTAAATCTGCTCTTAGAGGAAGTTCTTGTGGATCTGGTCACAGACATGAGCTCTCTGTAAGTCTTGCCCACTTCTCTGAATTTTTCAGTAAAGTATAACCTTTCCTTGTCTTTTCTCTTTTTGAACCATGTTTTCCTGAATGCTTTTGCCTGCCACAGCATCTTGTATTTCTTTACTTTTTCTCCCTAGCTCTCTTCTCCCATCATCCATGTGGCTGCTCATCTACCATATGTCTGATCTTTATGCCAATGCCAAACAGGCGTGGCTTTATGAATTTTCTCCTTCTCCTCTTCATTCTCCCCTCAAGGCACCCATCAAAATTTGTGGCTTGCCAGCCCTGAAGATTGTTCCTTAAATTCTAATACTATTGACCTAAAGCTTCAAAACCAAGTACAATTAGAATAGAAAATATTATTATGCCCAGTTCTCCCTCACAACCAGCAAAATGCAACTTTCATTTACATGTTGATATATATTTTAATGATTATTCAAGAATTTCATACATTGCATTTTGCTCACATTCAGACCCTCCCCTAAAATGTGCCCCATACTCGTAACTGCCCCTCTTCCAGAGTTCAGGTTCTCCATTATTATTTTTCTTTTGTTAAAGGCCTATGGAGTCAAATCTGGGTTCCCCCAATTCCACTGGATGTGCTGTAACCCTTGGAGTGCAATCAGTCATTACGGAATCCTACTACCGTAGAAGCTTTTAAAAATATATACATATACAATGTAAAAATAGTTTAAGTGTATTTGCCTTATAATGGGTCTTTAATACACCATCCCACCTATAAAAGGGCGCAGGCTAGCAAATGAAAAGCACAGTTCTATGAATGGACCCTGTGGTAGTTTGAGTGAGGTGTTCTCCAGAGGTGCAAATATTTTAACACTTGGTCAGTTCATGGTACTGTTTTGAAAAGGTCATGGAATCTCTAAGATTCCCTAGGCCTTGCTGGAGAAAGCACATCACTGGGGCAGGCTTTGGGAGTTCAGAGCACTGACCCATTTCAAGTTTGCCTCTCTGCCTCCTATGCTTATTTGAAGATGTGAGCTCTCAGATTTCTGTTCTGGCTGCCTCCTACCACACCTTCCTGCCATGGTGGACTCTTTTTCCCTCCAGAACCATAATTCCAATAAATTCTTTCCTTTATAAGTTGCCTTGGTCATGGTGTTTTATCATAGCAACAAAGAAGTAGCTAATACAGACTTCCTCTTTTGAAGTTGTTGACAAGGGAGGACCTATAGACCCTCAGACTGGCTATTGCCATTGCTCTTGGTTACCTGCCAGATCTTGACAGTAGGACCCCATTGCTGAAAACACTGCATATGTGAATTGTAGAACAAAAAGGAGAAATCAAGGTGTTGCTGACCTCGCAGCTTCATGTCTATCTTCTAGTCTTCATAGTATGAGAAGGTACTGTGCATGCTACTGGAAGAGAAAGGCACTCGTTAATCTTATCCAGTTGTGATCCCTGAGAGTTACAATAATGACTGGCTTGGAAAGATATTCCCAATGATTTGAAAATGGCTCGAATGTTATGGGAGTAACCATCCACTGTTTTATATGGACTAGTTCATAAGATGGAACCTGCTATCAGGGCCAATAACCTGTGAATGGATAGGTCAAAGGCCATAGGTGAGATGACGCTGCTATTATTCTGCTAAATAGACATAGTATTATACTGAACTCTTAATGACTTATTGTTATATCTATAGATTAGTGCATCTCTCAAGTTTCACCATAGAAGCTTCTTGCAGAAGATGGTGAGTAACGTAGTAACACATGGATGGTCAAGGTGCAGAGAATAACATATCTTAGAGTGCTCAGTCTTAATGGGATACCTGTAAAATTTACATTTTAAAGACAAATTATGGGCATAGTGGTAATCCAACACTTGGGAAGCTGATGTAGGATGATGAATTGAAGGCTAGCCTGGGGAATATAGTGACACTCAACCTAACATATATCACAAGATATTTTTCTTCAAAAATCAGAAAAGAGGAAGAAAAGACATGAATCAATGTCATAATTTAGTACTGAGGAATTACTATTCTTTACCACATACTGGTTTAATTGATTTCTATTTGAAGGCCTTTTCCAAAGAACTTTAAATTCTTGGAGAAAAATGAAACCATGCAATTTCCTAATACATTTCTGTAACAGTTATTAATAAGCATAAAAATGATAGGGGCCATTTTACTCTAAATTGACAAATAATTCTAACCCTTCAAAAATAAAGCAGGGATATTCTATTCCTCATTCACCTCAATGCTTTAAATTTTAGGATTTCATGTAACTTTTGTGCTTCAGGCATCTAATTATTCTAATATTCACCGTTATATCAATTAAGAACCAGAAAACCTCCTGTAAAATGTTTACTATTTTAAAAAGGTAAAATGTTTGCAGGGTGCTGATTTTCCTATGGGTTTCAATTATAATGAGAATTATTTTCTCCTCCTTCCCTTTATCCTTTCATCAATCTGTCTCCCACTCTTTTGTTTTTACTTATCTCCCTTTCTTTTGATTGGGTCTTATATGTAGCCTCAAACACAGGACCTTCATGCCTCAGCCTTATGAGTGTTGGGTTTAGGCATGCTTCACTATGCCCGACAGTCAGGATGCTTTCTTTTGATTTAGCGTGATCCTTTTATTATCCATTAACTTATATATTCTTTCACTCAATAGCATTTATTGCCTATCATCACAAATAAAATTAGGCTTTCTTCCTGACCTTGATTCAGATAATGTGTGAGGAGAAACTGAACTGTAAATACTATGATTAATATAAAATAAAGTTAAAATTTTATGCTTATCGAATTTTTATTGAGAAAAAAGTGTTTTCCGATTTGCTTTTGTAAATAGGAGACTTACAAAATGACCTTAAAATTGATTGTTGCATTGCAGAGAACCAATGCCACGTATAAAACTTAGAAAAGTCAGAGCTGATTGCTATGGAGATGTTTTTAGAAGAACACAAATCTTAGCATGTGTCTCTGGCTTTTATTAGTTTTACATTTCATTTCCCCTAAGGTCATGTCTAGCAAAACAGAATAACAAAATATCCCCAAACCAATACCCTCTCTGTCGAAAAAAAGTCATTAGAGCATTTTTTTAAAGCTAGTGTCTTAATAAATACATGGGCTGAATTACTGCCCAGTGACTTTTCTTCAGAGGACGCCAGATTCCATATGATACAGGTGTTGTCAATATTCAAGATCTTATATGCAACCAAAGGCAATATAATCACTTACTAAATGTAGATGTATAGTAAACCTCATAAAGAAACCATAAGGGAGATTTTGGTCTATGGTAGACCTTGTGAAGTGGGGCCAGTTTTGCCTTTCTACTGGAAATTTAACAATGCAAAATATGTGCATAATTCTCATAACGACAGAAGAGGGTCCCTGTTAGAATCTAGTGGGTAGGTCAGACATGTAAACAAACTACAACGCACAAAATGTAACATGAAAAATCTGCAGCACCATGATTTAGCATGATAGAAGGGAGAGGCAGAGAATAGAGCTGTGAGAACCACCACATCTAGCAGTCACTCAAGCTGGGCTGTACCTAGGGTGGTGATGCTTTTAAATATTCTGCCAGTGGATTCAGTAATCCTCGTGTATTTTATTCCCAAATAAAGCTGCTGCATAAAAGCTAGTTGAATTTATAAATCATAAAATAGCAAATGTTAATAAGAGACAGATAGTACTTAACCTATAATCAACTTTTCTATCCCTGTATTCATTAATAGAACCATACAAGTTCCCTCATTTTGATCCTGGCCCCAGGATATAAAATTGTTAGCACAACTATGAAGTGGAGATAATGATGGCTTCTCTTACAATTGTTGTGAGGATTAAATGAGAATGTTCAATAAATATAAAGTGTCCTGTACAGTCTCCAAGTAAATGGCAGCTATTAATCAGTGAAGATCACATTCTGCTCCAAATGATATAAGTCATAGAGCTTCTGTAGCCCCATAAATTACAGAATTATTATATCTTTCATGAGGACAGAAATGGAAATGATTACCTCTTTTGATGGAGAGCTATGTTGTGAATTACTTTTAAAAAAAAAAAACCTTCAGATGGATGAGTTATATGTGAAAAGCTCTGGAACGCTAAGTGTTTTTACAAGATTTGTTACTGGCAAGAAATGGGCAAGCATAAATGAGATCAGTCCAAAAAAATTACCATGGAAACTTGCTGATATGCTCTCTGCTAACTTAGTGACAGATCATAAAGCTACTGAGAGAGAAAGGCAGAGGTGCAGGGCACTGGACATATAAAAGACACTGTCCCTGGATCTTTACAGATCAGACTTTCTCAGGATTTATTTGGCTACACTATTATGCTTGGCATTCTGGCACCTTTATGCAGGAAGTTGACCTGACTTTGGATGAAGGTAAGAATTACTGGGAGTGGCTCTGACACTATTGCTAGGTCAGTCTCATGTAGGTTTTATGACTCATGGTTCTGAATTAAGCTGTAATACCCAAGTTCTGCAGTTACATCAGTGTTACCTTGAGCAGACTCAGCCTCTCAGTTTCCTGCTCTGTACAATGGGAATTTGATGTACCCTGCTTGAGTTGTGTTGATTAAACTGATTGCTTCTCAAGCCCTTTGTTCTGATCTTGGGTCTGTTAGTTTTACTCTCATGTCTTTAAAGTTTTCTGTTGTCACAATAATTTATACTGAAGTTTAACCTTTGTTTAAAGAAGAACTCTTAAAATACTTTGTTTTTGGCAGTGTAAACCTTGTTGAAAACCCATGATTAGGGAGCTCATCAACCTCTACTGTGGTTTAGCCAAATTTACTTGACAGCAAAGCATAATCTAATTATTTATATTTGTATCCACGGACTAATCCCTCTTCTCCTTAATCAGAGAAATTTCTCTTTGCAGTGAACAGTATTGAATACAGGGACTCAAAACTCATTCTAGATGCTTAGAATAAATGACACTTTCGTTCTCAGCCCTGTTTAGGGGTTTTTATACTACCCCCTTTTAGAACTCAGAGAACACTCTAGAAGAAAGGAAAGAATGTAAGAGCTGGAAGACAGGGAGAAGAGATGTAAAATGTTGTCTTCAGAACACGACACAACCTTGTAACCTTGATGTTACAGCAGCTGTTTTTGCTTTGACCTATGCTTTCACAAGACTGGGCTTGTCAACTCCAATCATGGACCTAGGAGGGGCTCCTACGGTCTTACCATTGTATGCTGAACTTTTGATAACGCATGGATTCTGGAAGAGGAACAGTCAGTGCCTTTGGTTGTGTGCCAAACAGGTGAGCTCACCAATGATACCTACAAACTCATGGCTGCAGACAATCCTGGTTATCTTCGTAGTATCACAACACAAAATAGCAAAGTATGAATGTGGGAATGGGACCTATGTACGGAGGGGAACAGAGAATAGGTGGGAAGGAGATAAGAAAGGGTCTGGGTGAGAGTAGGCAGAATGTATTATATGCATTATGAAGTTGTCCAGGAGCAACTTTACTACTAACAAAAGAAAAGCTTCCTTGTTTTTAACTTTAAATATGATGAAGCCTTCTGAGTCCCATGAAATATTGTTTCTCTATTAACTTTCTGATTGTACGACTTCTCATGTAGAAGAACAGATTTTTCGTGGATTTGTTTTTTCACTTGATATTGAATTAGTATCTATCGAAATTTAATTCTCTACTTTTCAGTTTCCTGTGTGATGTTTTCCTATGTGATCATCTCTCCTCAATTTTATGAATATTTATGGTATTCATGATTACACTTGGCTTTGAAAGGCCCTTACAATTTTTCAGGCTTAAGTGTGGTGAGAGGTGCTTTACGGTTGTGTCTGAGTTGTCAAAATTGGGAGATGGTTTACTTAAGAGCAAAATACAGCCCATCAAGGCATAAGGGGACTGTGTGTAGGTTACAACTTGAAAGCTCTCATGCCCTGAATCTTGGATGTTCAAGTAAAAACACAGGGAGCTATTTTCATCTTTCCCTCCCCTCGACACATATCCTTTTCTAGTTAAACATTCATTTTCACTGAATTCAAAATACTTTTCAATTGAAAGTCTAAAGAACCATTATCCATTGTTTAATGCCTCCATATACGATGGAAGCTGTTCCTCACCTCAGCTTGTGAAGAATGGAAGGACAGTTAGTTTACTAAATGAAGACACTGAGTTTCAAAAAAATTCTGATGTGGGTTCTCAAAATAAGCAGCAGACTTCACATAAAATAATCTGATTAGATACCAGCATTACCTGTACAAAAAACTGAAGGTCTGGTATCACTGCTGCTCTTGTTGCTGTTGGTTTGGTTTGATTTGGTTTGGTTGTTGGGTCCTTATTTTCCAAAGCTAACAAACCTCCAGGAGATTCATTTTCTAATCACGAATCCAGCCAGAGCAACAACATCCTGATTACATCTCTTTCTTTGTTAGGGATGGACAGGGAGCACAAGACCTGAGGTCCTCCAGAGCCCAGAGTCCTATAGCCCACTAATTTCTCCTTGTGCGATAATCATAAAAATAAACACATGGACTGCAGATTTCAAACAGTTCTGCCTGTGTTGTCTTTTGTATCTGCAATTGTTCCTTGTATTTTCAAAACAACCTTGAGAAAAATGAATACTTTTGAATCTCAGATTCCTAATTTATAGAATAGACAAAGAAACAAATGAATTTCTTAAGGATGAACTGCTATAAATAGGACCAGCGTTGTATTTGTTATTTCTTTTAATACGTTTGAGTGTATTGCCTGTGTGTACGTTAGTGTACCAGTGTTATACAATGCTCATGGAGCTCAGAAGAGGGTGTTAGATTCTCCTGGAACTGGATTTACAGACAGTTTCTGGGAATTGAACTCCGGTCCTCTGCAAGAATAGCTAGTGCTCTTAATCACTGAGCCAACTCTCCAGCCCAGGCCAAGAATTTTAATGCCGTGAAACCCATATAGCCACATTTGTAGCACAGGACAACAAATATTGGAGAATAAGATTTTCTGATTTACAATGGTCTTTATGACTAAGGGCATATTAGATCTCACTATATTCATTTTCCTTCTCCCTCCACCCCCAAAGAGTTTATCCAAACATTTTTTGAGGCAGATGAAGGATACCTGGGAACAGAGGAATGTCTGAAAACTCAGATTTATTTGAAAATGAAAAGTTATGTAATCAAAAATAATATTTATGGAGTTTGAGAGATGGCTAAGCAGTTAGGTGCATCAGCTCCTTTTCCAGAAGACCACTATTCAATTCCCAGGATCCACACTGTACAGGTCACAGCCATCTATAACTCCAGCTCCAGGGGATCCAACACCCTCTTTTGACCTTCACAGGTACAGTCACACATGAGCACATGCATAAACACTCAGTCAAACACACATACATAAATAATAAAATAAATCTTATGTATACACATATATGCCAGAGAGATGGCTGATTGAGTAAGGTGCTTGCTGGTAAGCCTGAGCACTGACTCCTGCAAGATGTCTTCCGACCTAAAAATGCGTTTTGAGGCACATGCACATATGTATACACATGCACGTGCACATACACACACATACCCATAAACATTAAATAATTTAATAAAATATAATAAAAAGATTTAAGAAATAGCACAGTGAATAATAAAGGAAAGAAATAACACAAAATAATGTAAAAACCATTTAAATATTAACGGATTTCCAAAGATATATCGATATATATTCTTTTAAAGCCAAATTTGGGAGACTATATTCTATTGAGTAACATAAGATATGGTTTATATATTAATATGTATTCCACACACAAATCTACATGAGAGAGTCTCATCTAATTAATTGTTAAATTAGTCCGAAGAGTTCAACATTGAGAAGGTAATTAGGTCCATCGGATGAACAAGAAAATAGTTTGAAGAGATTATGTGAATTTGAGCAAAACTCTCACTAATTTACTTGTTCTTATATTCCTTTCTTCAATAGCATTTGTTGTGTAATAGGATAATCACTAAAAAGGAAGTGTCAATAGTAAGAGGAAGTTGAGCCAATACATATAAAA
The DNA here is from genome assembly GCA_035773235.1 of Eospalax fontanierii. Classification (NCBI taxonomy): domain Eukaryota; kingdom Metazoa; phylum Chordata; class Mammalia; order Rodentia; family Spalacidae; genus Eospalax; species Eospalax fontanierii. The sequence continues at coordinate 17,901,295 of CM069552.1, forward strand.
TGCTATCTTGAAATGGTCACATCAAACACACATACATAGACATCTGTACTCACTCATGCATACACTCACACACATACTCACATACATATACTTACACACCTACACACATGTACTTGTATTACATACACAGACACATTCACACTCATATATATACATATATAAACTCACATATATAGATGCATACACATATGCATACAAACTTTTACATAAACACATGCACACATATACTCACACACATGCAGAGATGCAGGCACATGCACTCACACACCGCACACTTGTAAATTCACATACACATATACATATACTCACACACATACACACATGTACACAGACATATACATGCACACAATCACATACAGTCATACACACACACACACACACACACACACACACACACACACAGATGACCTACATAACCCTAGATTTCAACCCTGGCTGACTTCTACTGACTATAGGACTCATGTGACTGCTTCAGTTTCTTTACCTATAAAATGGAATCGACAGTGTCTCTCCTTACACTTCTTTTACATAAGCTCTGTGTCATCAACAATCATCTTTAGATTCTTGAGGTCTATTACAAAGACACCATACTGGGCTTCAAGAACGCAGTATGATGACAAATAAGTAAATATTGTCAATTATTTATGGTTTAAACCCAGCATGGTAGTTGCATGAGGGCTTCAGCCCAGCCCTGAGGCAGCAGAGGGGGAGGAAATTCTGTCTGCCTTGTTGTGTTCACAGTCTCCAACTCATACCCAAAAGGGCATGAAAGCAAAGCCCACTGAGAAAAACAAGGATTTTCCAGGAGTTAAAGGAGTAGGAAATTTCATGCAGTAAAAACCATCTTCTGAGGAGACACGGGGTGAGGGAAGAGGATAATATATTGGTTATACATGAAACACAGTAAACAGATGGGAAATGATCAGAGAAAAAGTGGCATTCTCGGCAGCAAATGTTCTGTTTTGTTCAGGAGTTGGGAATTTAGTAGGAATCTGAGACCAGCTTAGGTTTTCAAAGAGGTCAGCACAAGGAGAAATCTGGTTGTTTCCTATTACAGCTAGTAGCTTATCTGTGTGCACTGCTTAGAAACAGTTTATGAACTACTGTGCTCTGGACTACTTGTCCTGTCCTTAATACAGTCCTTTTAAGTAACTAAAACTATAGTGGAAAACTGCTCCAGAACATAATTATTTTTCAAATGGCCCTTACTTTCAGTGTTAACTTACTTTAAAACAGTCTTCAATCTTTATCTAAATTATACTGTGGATAAAAGACTACTATCTGGGAAATTTGAATACTTACGTTTTTACAATATAAATTTCTAACCAACCTTGTTTTGTAACTTAAACTATGCACACAGAGAAGCATTTTACAAGTGTCGTTGTGGATCCTGAGAAAACAAATGTTCAGCGATGACAGAAGGGGATTTTGTAGTGAATACATGAACACATAAGAACAGACTAAGAAAGAAACTCTCCCGACACTGCATATCAAGAAGGCATGCAGCAGATTTGACACTTTCTGCGGATGGCGATATTTTTTTTATTAATGTCTCCTGAACAGACATGTAAAATGTATGTACAGGAAAGAAATTACTAATGGGACTGAATATTTATGTGGCTTTAAAGATTAATACAAAATTTTAAGGGAGACTATGCAATAGAAAGGTGCATGTCACCGAAACCCCTGATAATGGTGGCCACCACTGGAATCTTTAAGTCATTCAAAACCTCACCTGAAAAACTCAAGTGTGATAATTACAGGATGCAAAACAATCCTCATTAAGAAGCTGCCTTGTAAGTGAATTTCCTCTCCTTGATTTCTAGACTTTCTGAGTACTTTTCAGCTGAAGGAAGTTTTAAATACCATTGACAAGTTGGTGGGGGAGCTGAATGCAAAGACCTAGTCTCCATTCAGCAAGCATTTGTAATATTGATTAAAAGCAAATGCTATTTTCATCGATGTCCCTTAGAAATAGCAAATATGGATTTCAAGTCCCTTCCTGAGTTCCAGAGCATAAAACACAAACTGTATTGTCTTGCCCCAGAAAGCAAAACAGTTCTCTCTGGCAAAGGGGCTTGCTATTTGTGCTACAAAAGCAAACTCACCACTAATTTAAAAATGTGTATGACTTTAATGTTAATATTTTAACATTAGGTTTCTGATATTATTTGTATGTATGTAGTATGATGATTACAGAAAGGGTAAATATCACTCAGTCTTTTGTTATAAACGTAATTGAATTATATAGAAACACAACTTTTAGAGCTCAGAATTTCATTTGAAGACTGAACTCTCTGCAGTTGGTTCATATGTAGCAATTTTAATACTATAACTAATGCTGAGGCATTTTTGATATCAGTGATATTAAGAAGCTGAAAGGGCTGGAGATATGGAGAAGTGATAGTACCAGTGAGAGGCCAGTGAGAGGTGGTATTTGGTGCTGTTGTGGGAGGAGAGTTGAGAATATGCATATCATGTTCTTCCTGCTCTCAGTAGCTCCTATTGGCATTCAATGTAGGAGTTAGGCGGTGAGAAATCCTCAGGGCCTCAGGCCATAGCACTCAGGGTCTGTCAGACATGAGCAAAGGGGGGATAGTTAGAGGGACGAACCACGGCCATAACTTTTATAGTTTTATTTTTATAAATGGTAAGTTTACAAATGGTAAATCAACTCCAAGAATCTTTAAGCTGTCATGAACATAGAGAGATGGAAAATATTACTCATAATTTTCCCATATTATTTCTACTTTTTTAACGTTTTTATTTGAGAATTTCCCAGTCCCTCCCAACTTCACATGTTCTTTTCTTCAACCGCTTGGTGTAATCTGAGTAAGTTGCCTATGCTCTGATGGTCCTACACCCATGCGCATGCTGGCCGCACCAACTGGACTCAAGGGTCATTTCTACTTTTAAAAGATAGTCTGCTAAATCGAGGTAATCAAATATATTAATGCTAAATATAACCCGTTAACAGTCTAACTCACTTCAAGACTTCTCACAGCCTTTAGAGTTTGGAAATACTTAGTTTAACAAATGCTAATCTGATAGTTTCCTATTAGTGTTTGACAGAATCAATGTCCCATATGAAATCGGGAAAGCTGAAGTTATTAGCTTAAAGTAGAAGTTCAAGACAGATATTTTTGATGGTTGGGCAGTAAGTTTCTGTGCCATTTATATTATTGTCTGTTCTTTCCCCGTGGGAATTAAATTACGCTACACTGAGTCTGATGAAATGGAACCAGTACAAGGAAAGCCACCAGCTCTTCCTCTTAAGGTTCAACTGTGAGTGTGGCTTCAAGATCAAGCTTCAGGATTCTGATCTTTATATTGCCTTTTAATGAATAGCCTCCACACTCTGGTTTCAGTTGTTACCTTCATTCTCATTCTATGTGAACTAGGCTCTACCCTTGTAAGTTCTAGTTCAAGGTCTCTCTGTGCAGATTTTTCAAATGATTATTTGTTTGAGGATATTTTGATTATGACAGACATAGCATCACATTATCTAGTTGTTGGGATTTTGCCAAGTTGTTTAACCTCTCTACTGGAATTTCTGTCTGTATCTTGGAGTTAGGATAAATATAATTCTTGTAAAATTATTGTTTAAGTACAGAGTTATGGCCTCTTAACTCTCCAAAGTTTCAGTAAGTCAGTTCAAATTTCCTGAAAGGAATAAATATCCATATACATCCATGAAAACAAAATACAGGAGTTCTAGAATTTGTAAAACAGAAACAGGGTACAGGTCAGAAAATATGATTCCACAGTTGCCTCATTGGCACAGTCTATGTTCAAGTTCATCAATTATGAACATCCCAAAGGAGCCATCTAACAGATAATAGACTATGACTTTATTATGCAAAGAGATGACTCTGCCTCTGTGTGATGTATAGGATGTCCAGAAGGATGCATGCCCAGTCCTGCCAATGGTTCTGGGAGGCACAACTATGACGGTCTGAATTGATACTGTCCTGTCTTTACCAGGGTTATTAATGGGGTGATTACTGTTAGACACAGATTCCTAGGCCTGATATCTGTTAGGTATGGGATCCATCATATGAAAAAGATCTTAAATCCAATCAGATAATGATTGGTTCCTTGCATAACCTTCGTGCCATTTTTGCACCCACTGGGCATATCTTGCTGTCAGTTATTGTTGTAGCTTACAGAATTCACAGCTGGACAAGGATAATGATTAATTTTCTCTCCTGGTAACATGCATAGCATCTTCTGGCACTGTGAAAGCTAGCCAGTAGAGAAGCTTTGAAGTCACTACCAGCTTGATTTCTCCTTAACCTATAGCTGTTGGGAGGGGTAAATTCAGTGTTTGAGGGTGTGACTCTAGTAGGTCAACCAGACGCCAGTGGATGGACCTACACCAAAAGGCTCTGGGAAGTATACATTTGATTTAATAGTCATTGTAACTGGTGGCAGGTAGTAAAGTAGCTGTAGGTGGGGATCGAAGTATGACTAAAATACATTGCATAAAAAAAATCACAAAAATTCAATAAAATAATTTTTTAAAACTTTAAAAAACAACCAAGCAAAATATGTCAAATCACCATAAGTTAGGAACTCTGTACATGGTCTAGAATACCACATTATCAGTGGTGTAGCTAAATAGTTCATTCACTCCATCTAAGGATGGCAAGGTTTATTCTTTGCATCTTTCAAACCCACTCTGAGCACTGAGATTAGTATAGTGATAAAATATAATCATTTATGTTTACTGTTTTTATTTATCAGAAAGGAAAGCAATAAATTATCAAGGCATGCACAATTGAAAAACCACTGAAATGTGATGAATATTGCTTATTATTGCAAACATATTACCGTTGCACAATTTCTCAATGAAATGCAATATTCATTGTTAGTATTTCATTACTGATTTGAAAAGCTGAAAGCAACTTAATTGGTCACTAGGAAAACTGTTTAAAATCTTTGGCAACTGTATATTGTATCCACATTGCAGAATAAAATGAAACCCTTAAAAATAATTTGGTGTATCACTATGATGTAAAAGAAAAAAAAAGAAATAAGAGACAATTTTAGAAGTTTAAAATTTTATGTCATATATCTATATTAATATTCAAAATATACTTTAAATAACAAGTACTCTAAACTAAGTAGTATTTAAGTAGTATTATTTATTATGCAATAATACATAAAAATACACATAAGTAAAAAATTAAAGACTAATGGTAATCTCATATTCCTAGGTAACAGAAAAGCTAAGAAGAGTCTAAGAGGAAATTTGCCAACATGCATATCAATGTATAGCAATGTTTTCATATCAAAAATTAAGGTCAAGCATGGTACATCTTTTAAAAATATTTTATTGAGTTTTTGTGCATTTCATATAATATACCCCGCCTCCATCCACACTCATCCATTATCTGCCCCCTCCAGATTTAATTCATTGTGTCATATATGCTAAGGTCTATCCATCCAATCATTTACCCAGATGACCTTTAGTACAAGTTCATGCACTAGAGTCTAGTCAGCCTTTCTAGAGTCTCTCCCTTAAAGGAGATCTACTCTCCCTCGCCCTTCAGTAATCAGTTGCCAGTAGTTCCTAGGCTAGAATTGGAGCCTGCTGTCCATTTCTCTTGTCCTATGCTGAGATTTTTCTTTACATTACTTATTTAATAGATCTTAATATCTGAATGTTATTATCTTAATATCTATTATTTTATATAGATGTAAAAAGGACATATTCACAAAAGAAATAAATTAAATATTGACTTATAGTCATAATTTGGGCACTACCAAGGGGAAATGGGGAAAATGGGAGATTCTTTATTGGGAAGGAAGAAAGGAAGGATCTACAGTGAGGGAGAGAGAGAAAAGAGAGATAAAGAATACTTAGGTGAGGTGAAAAACCATAGGGAAAAGAATTATTTCATAAACCAACTGAAAACTACATATTATATGTGAGTTTATTTGTACAGTTGAAGGCCCTATAATAAAAATCACATTGCCAGGCAGGTGACATCTCCCTTTGAATTGTTGGTCAGGGTAGTTCAAGAGCCTCTAAGAATAATATAGGATATTTACACAGTCCTTAGCTACCTCCCAGAACTTGAAGTTAAGACTCCTTTCCTGAAGACAGGATACACATTGAAAATAGGATTTGGAGCAATTTACCTAGAACTAATCTGGAAGCCAACTCCCCCCAAACTCCTTCTCAGAGAATCAGAAAGTACTATGCAAGCTGTCAATGCAGAAAATCAATCCATGGTCCCATCCAGCTGCAAAGCCTATAAACCATAACAATGACCCACCCAAAAAATTATCTTTCTGGGTGTAATAGTGACACTTTTATCTTGGAAGTAATCAATAGTTGTCTAATTGGATCTAAGGCCTGTTGAGGAAGAGGGAATCCATGTTTGATACTTTAAACATAGTCAAATTTGGAGAGGTCATAGATTCTACAGAAAAACTTACTTGTGTCACTTCCCTGGAAAATAAGTAATTTCTTACTATATCCTAAAAATGTATTCTTATATTCAGATAAGTGTATTTCTCACCAGTCATCAAAGCTGCTTGTTTCTGCAACAAATAGACAATATCACAAAGTTCCACAACTAGTCAAAGAGCAGGGAATAAGTAAGTGTGTGGTGTTTTTTCTTAACTGATACATCTACAAAGCAAGCTTCATACCTAAGGCTCAGGGAGCATCACAGAAGAGTGCTCAGAAAGCATGCAAGGGGAACAGGATGCCTGATGCAGGAAAATGCATTCTAGACCTGATAGGGAAGCTGCACCCATGAAATCTCTACAGTATGGTAGACCAGCAAGATCTGCATTATGACACAACCAGTTGACATGCTGATATAGATGGGGGCAATATGGTGAGCCCCAGCAATAGATGAAGTGCTACATACAATTAATGGATGCCGAGGAAGGGAGAATCTGTTTTCTTTATGGACTAGCACTTGATAATCTCAAGTGGTCAGCTGAAACACATGTATACATGAACATCTCTAAGTGCACTCAGTGCATTTTATATATATATATATGTGTGTGTGTGTGTGTATATTTGTAATTGAATGTATATGTAAGAATAATAAAGAAGAAGACAAGACATTGACAGGAGCGAGAGGGACTTGGGAGGAGTTAGAGAGGGACTGGGAGGGGTGGAAATGAGGTGAATACAAAACTCATGTAGGAAATTCTCAAAAATAAAAAAAAGATAAAAAACTCATTAGCATGTACTAATATATCCCAAATTTCCCAATAGTCTTATAGATGTTTCTTAATAAACTTATCTTCAGGATTTCATATTTATTTTATAAATTCAGAGAGTTATTTCACCAAATATCTTTTTTATTATATTATTTATAGAAAAAAATTAGTATTTGAAATGCTAAAGTGAAACCGTGGAAAGTAATCGAATCCTATTTTTGATAATGATTTTAGTTGCTTCTGTTGTGTTCCATTTAAGAACTTTGAGAACTTTACTTGCTCTTTTCCAATTTTGTATTTTCTGTGTTTCATACTTTTTTCCCCATCAAGTATAGTGCTGGCTTTTAGGTGATCCCATTTTATCACTATGATATTATTATCTCTTAGTTTTTAGAAATAAAAGCTGTGGCAAATACCTTTTCCACCATTTAAAAAGAAAAGCAACACTTGGTCATGATATATTGTTCTTTTGATGTTCTGCATCATTCTAATTGCTACTGTTTTATTTCAGACATTGGCTTTGATGATCAGAAGTGAGATTTTCTTGTTATTATCTTTTGGGTACTAGAATTGCCAAGTTTAATGTCAATGTTATCGTGCTTGATTAAAAGAAGTAATTAAGTTTTACTTCTTTCCACGCTCTGAAGAAGTTCAAAAGCATTGGAATTAGTTGTTTTAAAGTTAGTTTTTTGGTATAATTCTCCCCCCCCCCCAAATTTGAGCATATTTTTGGTCAGAATAAGCCCCCCTTGAGTGATGTTTTAGCCTTATAACTTGTAAATAGGTTAAATTATATAGTAGGGAGGGATAACTAAATATACAGATCATATTAAGGTTTCTAGTCAATTAATCTTAAAACTAGAAGTTTATTATGTTTCATTCAGGTTCAGTGTAATCAGAACACAGAGTGGAAGGTGGAGGTTAAAAAAGTCAAAATGTAATAGATTTGAAGCTTCTTCACTGAGGCTGGAAGGAAACTCACACTCAAAAATGTATATGGTGTCTAGGAGGCAGAAAGGAGGGGAAATAGATATCTTTAAAGCTGTAAGAAGAGCATATCATTTTAACACAGTGAGCCCGATTTTGAATTTCTGAATACACAAACTGTAGAAGGAATTTGTGTTGTGATTGTCTGTGTTATATACCTCTGTATATGTGTGTGTGTGTGTGTGTATATATATATATATATATATACACACACACACACATATATATATATATATATATATAAATGGTTTTGAATTCATTCTGAAATTGCTAGTTCTAGGATAGACTCATATACTGTGGTTTAAAACTTTCCTTTTGTACAACTTTTCTTTTTGACTTGACTGCTATTATATTAATAATTTATTTATTCGATCTTCATCCCTTATATATCTGTTAAGTCACTGCTAATCCATACCACTGTGATAAAATTTTTTTCAACTTGAGTACAATGTTTGTGTGTAGTTTAAAAAAAAAACTTTATCCCTATAAGACTTAGCAAAATGTCATTTCACAAAGAATTTTGCATAATTTCTTTTCTTAATTCATTCTAAAATAAATCTTTTTTAATACTAATATGCAACCTTAGGGCCATGAATTTTTCTCTGAGGATATCTTTAGTTATAGATAATGGCTTAATATTGACTGCTGTAATTATGTATTATCTAAATATTTTTCCTGCTTTTTTGGTTGTCTTCCTAATGAACAGGTTTCTTAATATATTTTCCTTTATCCTAGTTGTTATTATAATTATTTACTTTAGTTTTACTATATCTAATTGAAGACATTGTTTTATTTCTACATTTATTGAATTTATGAGGATTTCTTTGTTTCATAAAAAACACATATACATTTGTAGCCCAACATACATATTGGGTAACTACATTATGAACATAAAATAACTTTATTACTTTCTGAAATACAATTTAATACTTATTAGATAATTTTTACATTGTTTTTGTTATTTTATTATTGAAGTTTTCAGGCATTCAGTATCCTCTGGGCTATCTTTTAGTTAAAACTTCCTATTGATGTACACTTATGTCTTTTCTCTTTTTATATGTTTTTATAGATTTTGGCTTTGTCACCAAGTACAACATTATTTGGTGTTTTAGTATTCATAATTGTTATACCTTTTTCAGTTTCATCCTTAGTGTAATGAATTATAGTTCTTTTTTTTTCAGTTTTGACAAGCAAAAGATATTTATAGTGTATGACATGACATTTTGGTACATGTGTCTGTTACTCAGCTTCCTGACACTGTGACAAACAGCTTTTAAATTTATTTCGTCTTAAGGTTTCATTCAATTAAACCGTCTGTCTGCTGGCTCTGTTGCTTTTGGTGAAGGAGAACATCATGATGATGTGTGTCAAGCAGAACAACAAAACTGTTATCTTCATGATGAATGGGAAGAAAGATTGAGAAAGCAAGTAGGAGGGAGTAAATGGGTGAGGACAGAGGGGTAGATGGGGAAAGGAGAGGGATGAAAGAGAGACGCAAGAAGAAAGAAGGGAAGGAAGAAGTAGAGGAGGTAGGCAAGGAGATGCGAGAGAGAGCGAGCGAGAGAGTGAGAGAGCGAGAGAGAGAGTGAGAGAGATAGAGAGATAGAGAGATAGAGATAGAGATAGATAGATAGAGAGAGAGAGAGAGAACCTATACCTCTTTCAACCACATACAATCAATGACCTTACTTCACTTCCCTTCTTTCTACTAGGTCCTACCCTTTTAAGGTTCCACCCATTCCCAAGAACACTATCAGCTGAGACCCATAGGTTTTTGGAAGACATCGAATATCTAAACAATAACACTGTTTATGAGCCTCAGAATTCAGGTATTTAACATATAGTGTATATATATATATATATATATATAATTTTAAAAGCTTATTGGTCGTATTCTTCAGATCATATCCCAAAATAGCCATTTCCTAGAGCAACATCCTGAAGCCTCTTTCTCATATTTTTTTCCTAATAGTTTTATAGTTTGAGGGTTTTTTTGCATTTAATTCTTAATTTTTATGTTTGTGTATGGTGTGTGTGTGTGTGTGTGTGTGTGTGTGTGTGTCTGTGTGTGTGTGTGATGGGTGTGTATGAGTCATGGAGCCTCTGTGGAGGTCACAGGACAACTTTGGATGTCAGTCTTCACCTTCCACTGTGTTTGAAGCAATGTCTCTTATTCTTCATAGTGTACCTTTCTTGAAAGGATTATAGATGTGCTCTACTGTATTTAGTGTTAGTGATTTCTGGGGAATCTGAACCCAAGACCTCATACTTGTGAGGACATGTCCACAACACAGGAGCTGATTTCATTTTCTGCATACTGATGTTCTGTTTGTCCAACACCACTTACTAGAGAAACTATTGGTCCTCATTGTGCATCCTGGTCAAAATTGATTGACTTTAAAAACTTATTTTTGAGTTCTCTGTTCTTTTCCATTTGTCTATGTGTCTGTCTGTTTAGGGCACTGCTCTGGTATTTTGATTGCTATAGCTTTACAGAGATTTCAAAACAGGTCACGTGAGGTTTCTAGCTTTGTCCTATGTACTTAATATTGCTTTAACTGCTGTGAAGATTTTTGTGGTTCTGTATGAATTTTAAATTATTTTTATATTTCCAAATGAATCACTTCTTTTGGGGGGTACTGAATTTTAACTTATCAAGTCACTTCTTTTTTTACTTTTCCCATAACTTTTCTTAGTTTTGATTTTCTATGCCCCAAACCTATATCTTTATAGTTATTGTAAGCATGTGTATATACAACTTTTGATGTTGCTTTATAATTATTTTTATATTTCTTCTCCTCAAAGAGAATTATGTCTGGAATATACTTGATATTTTATTGTGCACCTGATGACTTTTGTCAGCATCTGAAAGCTGTGATGCATCTCTGGACACAGGAAACTCGATCATTGTTTTAATGCATTCATTTGCTTTATTTCAGTCACCTTTCTGTATCTAGAGAAAGCTGGACACTAGCAACAAGTAATCTCTGTGAAATAAGTGCTTTCTAGAGATATAATAGTTACAAGTGGTAAACCTGAGGAGTGCCTGCATTGTGCATTATGTAAAAGGAAGAAAAAGATGCCAAGCTTGTCTGGCAACCACTTTTAAAAATGTCTTTGAGGACTTGATATGAAATAAAATCTGTGCTAGATTTAATAACACATGGAAAGTGTTCTGAGCTAAACATTTTCTTTTGTAAAGTGACAGGTTCATCTCATTCAGAAACTTAACACATTTGCCATCTTTTTCAAACCCAATTTAAAAAGGAGGGGTCCCTAATTTTTGCAAGTAAGAAGGAGCAAGCATGCAGGAATGAGAGTTAGTTGTTTAGAACTGGGCCTTCACCCATTAACAGCATGTTTCATAACCTCTGTAATGCTTGATTTTTCCCTATAAAATGGGGGAAAATGTATAAATTATTCCTTATAATATGTATCTTCCAATTATGAGAGGGCTGAAATTAATATATTAAATAATTGCTGTAAGTGGACTGAACAACAGACTCCTTTTCTGCAACTTTGGCAAAGGAGGCCAAGTGAGGACTTCAGAGCAAATCCAAAACTCTCTCATGGAGTGAAACCAATCAGACAACTTTTATTCAACAGGCTGACCTTTGTGCAGCTGTCACAGAGGACTCAAAGAAATGAGTCCTATGGGATTTCCACACTCCAGAGTAGTGTGTTGTGGTTTTAAAAAGTTGAATTATATGTTTCTACTGACCAGCCCTGAAGAGAATTAGGATTAGCAGAGCTTTCTTCGCCAGTTTAACTGATATAAATATTCATATTGGTAAATTTGCTTCCTAATGCACGTAATGCTAATAATAGACTCAGCATTGAAATTAAGCTTGCTTTATTAATTTTTCAATATTAAATTTCACTAACAGATGCATTAAAATTGTCATCTTTATTATCCCAACTTTAATGAAAAGACATACATCATTAGTGATATGCTTACAATATAAAGTTTGCAAAAACCGTTATGAGGGGAAATCAATAACCTCATTAAACTTGTTTGCATTTATTCCTACAGTCTCAATTATCCTCTTAGTTGTTAGCAGAACCACATTATGACACTAAACCAATGCAAAGCACTTTCTCACACAGTGACCAATCTTGTCTATGTCTCTTTAATTCACTCATGTTTTGAAACTTTTATATGTAAAATCTTAACATCGAAACTGGGTTTGAATAGGCATGAGCAAGAGAATTATTATACTTTTGAATAGAATATTGTAAGACACCAAAGTAAGCCAAAATCCACTGCTTACATTAAAATGATAGTTGTGTAAAATTATATAAAATGCTAAATTCCACTGATAGAAGAATTAGCCCAAATTCTATAAAATAGCTACACTGTTAAGTTCTCATTTAAATTTGAATACGGAAGTTAAATTAATATCCTACTAAAGTCTCAAGAATTGGAAACTTTAAAAAAATCACTGTAGCTATTTCTATGTGATTTTTAAAATATTAAAAATGAAATCTAGTATTGTAAACACTAGTTCTACAGTAGTAGAAACATTAGATCTTTGGGGTACTAGTATTATTTTCTATGAAAAATTTCAAACCTTGTTGCTGAATAGGCTTAGTTCACATTACTGTAATGTAAACCTCTTTCTCTACCTTCATCTCTATTCCTCATCTCACTTCATCAACTTGTCATTCGTTCATATTTCTGAGGATATGTATTTGCATCCCCCTAATTTGTGAATTAATATCTTAACTTTTATAGAAAACATGCCACAATATTCTAGATTTTTTTCGTAGATGAAAAATGATTTTTTCCTCACAATATTGACACGACAAGCCAGTGTAACAATAAGGCAAAATTAAAGGCCCAATCCAATTGAATAATAGGTAAACTAATTCTAATTTTAATAAATACTATAGGAAAATATTAGCTTCAGAAATTGTGGGATGTGTAATAAACACTGGCTAAAATGAGGTAAGACATTAAAGAAAACACGAGCATGAAAAGAACATGTCAAAAAACAACTGATGATTCACTAAACCAAACAGTCAATGAATCCCAAAGACCTAGTAATAATCTATGTCAACCATTGCCAAGCAGTGTGAAGTTAGCAAGGCCCTTTACACTTTGTGATATAAATTCATGGACACAACTAATCCAATAGGAAACTACAGAAAACACCCACAGCTGTGCCCCCAGGAAGTGGTCAGAGAACAGAATTATGGCCCAATACAAGGCTTCTTGAGCTACAGTAAATGTGCTATAAGAATGTGAGTTTCACACAATATCTTTGTAAAGGTCGTTTTGGTGGTTCCAACAAAAAATGTAAAAAGACCTCGGTGGAAGCAGAGCTCTGTAATTCTCTGAGAAGACAAGGGATATACAATGGACAGGAAGCTCCACAGACCCCCGCCCTTTGTTGGAGTATAATACTATAGTGAAGATATAGGCTCTGTATTTCAAAAACCAGAGTCAATCTTTTGCCTTCTCTCTACTTGCCTAAGCTTTATATCCCTATTTTTTTCTGAGGAATATCTGAATAAAATCCTGGGTTTACAAAAGAAAACTCCCCAAATTTTAAGTAGTTAAAATTTCTCCTGAGATAATAAAAAGAAAGTTTAAGGTAGATTAAACCTAGAACAAAAATTAAATCAAATTATATTCTGTGTGCTCAGTTTTCTGTAGGGAACCAAAAGCCACTGGAGTGTAAAATTCTAATTAATTATGTGGAATGCTAATGGATTTTAAATTAAAAATGTGTGCATTTTAACATCTCACTCCACACCGTTTTGCAAGTGGATATTAGAATGAAACTGTCCTGTAAAATCTGAAATTCATGGAAGGTATAATTGTCACTTTCCCAATTTAACCTACAGAGAAGAGCTGAATTCTTTATCAAAGGGGCACTTGCAGATGCCCAGCTTTGCAGTTCAACACGAGGGTTTGTAGTCTACAGCACATCTGAGTGGATCAACCACTGAAATTATTTCTACAACTGTCGCATCCCTTCTCAGCTATCACTGATGGGCGTGGCAGACACAGGTCGGGGCTCCTCTTCCTCCTTGTGATTACTCCTGTCCCTAGCCTGTGGGGAGAGGAGCTCGGGAGAGAACAGGTGCATGGCTTGTCCAAACCCAGATCCCTAAAGGCGAAACCAGGACCCCCGGACCCCTGTTGGGCCAAGAAGAGTCTACAGCCAGCTTCTTCTGGTGTTACAGCTCTTTTTTGTGTTACAGATCTTCTTCGGCACAGCAGGGAAATTGCTTTACAGTGCTCACGCGTGCTCTTACATACAGTTCTCTCTCCAATCAGGGGCACTTCCTCATTTCTTAACAGCCTATGGCATTGCATTATTTTCAAGCCTTGTATTAGGGGTTACATGGGCGGTTACATGGGCAAGCAAACCTACCAATCACTACAGAGGAAAAAAGTGCCTTATTAGCATACAGGTTTCTTTTTCTTATGGCCCGACGACAACCATATGTTTTTGTTAGAGATGTTCCAGTTTGATAGTAGTTTTAGATACTAGTTTAATTTACAAGTAAGGGAACCAAGATTCCTCATGCTAATGATATCCTGGATGATATAGTGAATAAGTAATAGAGCTGTCACTCAAAAGCAAGGATTCCAGCCCCATGATGGGTACTTAATGAATTGCAGAAAACTCAATGGAAAGGACAAAACAATAAATACAAGTCATTTTATTTTATTGTTATGTTAATTGATAAAATTTAGGTATATATCCATAGTGGGGTCGCTAAATCAAGCTATTTAATATATAATTATCTCACATACTCATGTTTTTGGTTTGTTTGATTTTTATTTTATATTTTTTGAGACAGGATCTTCCTGTAGTCCCAGCAGGCTTGGAACTCACTATGTAGACCAGGTTGGCCTCAGTTTCATACAGATCTACCTGCCTTTGCCTCCTGAGTGCTAGGACTAAAGTATGAACCCATCATGCTATGGGAACACTTATAACTTACTCAAAGTTTCAAATGTACAGCATATTGTTATAAATGTTACTCCCTACGATATATGAAAACATCTTAAACATATTCCTCCTTTATAGCTGCAATTATGTCTCCAGTGACCAGCATCTCTGAGCCTCTTCTACCTATCATTGTATTTTGTTTCTGACTCTCAGTTTTTATTAGTGTTTTAAAGTTAACATACAAAGTAAGGGGTTTCATTATGGCACTTTCAAATATACTTTGTTCTTCTTAATCCTCTTTTTCTACTCCTCTTCTCTGTCATATCCCCCTCCAGGTAATCTCCTTCTGCTCCCTAGCAGACCCCTTCTGCGTACATGCTATATTCTATTACCTTCTCTCCCCTTTCTCCTCTCCCTTAAGACCCCCTTTTCCAGTTTCATGACATGTACCCACACCTAAGCTTTTTAGATTTTTATGTAAAAGTGACATCATTCAATGTTAAACATCTTTTGGAAGCTCTTTATTGAACAGCAGATAATTGCCAATGTCATTCTTAATTCGGACCCTTTGACAGATTCTCTAAGGAAAAGAATGAAATTACCTATAGTTAGGATAGCCAATCTCACTCATGACGTTGTACATTTGTCAGTGAACATCTTGCTGTGCCAGGAGAACTTTCAGATTGTGAAAATCCAGCAGTGAACAAGTGAAAATATCTTTTCCACCCTATAATTGTTTAAGAAGGTATTTTGGGGGAATCAAAACAAAGAAATACATCATATTGTGCTGAGAATTAAAAGGTAAAAAGTAAGAAAAGGGAGGTAAAATAAAATAGTGGTGGCATTTTCATGCTTGGTGGTGAGAAACATCTGTTGGTTAAAGCATTTCCGCATCACCTGTGGGGCATGAGAGAGAAAAACATCAGAGTTAAGAAAGCTGCAGGTGGTGAAAGCTACCAACCAAGGCCCCGTGTTGGGAATTCTCTTGACCTGTATGAGACATGCAAAGTCGCCCACAGATTGGGGTAAAAGAAGGAATAGGATCCTGGTGATCAAAGGGGCAGAAGCAAAGAGGGGCCAAAGAGAACAGTCACTGAATAGGACAAGGTAGAATCGTTTTTACTGTGCCATAATCAGGAAAAAAAAACAATTAAGTGAGCAGGAGCTATTGAATGATTAGGTTGATATGAGCATCTTAGGTACCCAGAGAAGGAAGAAACATGCAGGACCCTGGGAAGCTCTGCATGGTTCCTTACTCACATCCCCAATGCCTCAGAATAGTTGATTGTTTTCAAAACCACGAAAGACAGTATGTGTTGGAGAGGGGCTGAAGACGTGGAGCCATTGTACACTGTTGGTGGGAATGCATAAAATGCAGCTTTGTAGACAGCGGTGTGGAAGTGTCCCAAACACTGAGGAAAATGGAACTGCTGTCACGTTAACTTTATTCTAATATTTGGGATGGAGATCAGAAAAATGCATTTAGCAACTGATCTGCTGGTAATATTAATAGGATTGCTATTCTGAAATCTTATGACTATGTTGGATAAGGTAAATGAATAACATATGAATATTTTATTTTTTCCTGAACCACCGAGAATCAAATTTATAAACTTGGGAGAAAGGAAACACAAATATAGTGTGGAACTTAATGCAAAGGAAAGAAGAAACAAAGAAGAACCATTTGTCCTAGAACTTGCATATAATCAACAAGAACAGATGAGCCATTTTAACATAGATGTGTGCATATGTGTATGCTTTCACATGCACACATGGATGCATATGTGTTGCATTATAACCTGGACAGGTGAGTGAATTATAATTTCGGCTCTGTTTAGTAGAGAGGCCCCAAAACAGTCAACAGCTCTGTCATGGAAAGCACTCCTGGTCGATGTATATTCTTCTTGAAATGCAAAACTTCCTCTAAAAGAAACCAGAGCAAATATTTTGAACAATCACAATATACCAGACTCAAAGATACTATCGAAAAGCTCTAACTTATGTCAAAATGACCTCAGAACTAACCTAATGGAACTTCCATTTAAAAGTGAGACAAGACAAAACAAAGAGAAAAAAAAATCTATTGACTGGAAATAATTGAAAGCCACTAAGCATATTTAAATTCAGAAGTTCATAATGCCATTTAACAGAAATTGGTTACATTCACAGACTCTTAGACAACCATAATTGACAAGTAAAATATCAAGCATTTATCTTTTTGCCTCTTGTGTGAATAGTATAATCAAGTGACTAAATGCTAGATGAAGGAGGTATCCTATAAAATGTTTCCAGGTCATAAGTGAAGGGAAAATGCCATAGTTGTACAGTGAAGTAATAGATGCAGGTATTGCCGTCAACAGCCAAGAGCATCACAGAATGCTAGGCAGACATTCTGCTTCCTCATAGCAGAATCCCTCCACAGCCCACAGTCCTGCCAAGAAGACTGAATGTGTGTCTCATCAAGGTCTTGAGTCTATCTGTCAATTCTCAAGAAATACAAAGGACCAAAAACAAGCTATGTATACCACAGTACACAGTTATGAAAAACAGACTGTGACAAATTGTATCAATCAAATACACTGGCTTCTTCAACAAATAAACTATAAGGAAAAAGAACAGGATGATAAAGGAGCATTTAAATGACAGGAGACATAAAAAAGACAATAAATGTTTGAAGTTGGCAAGACCAACGTTCATAAATATAGATATATACTTACATGATAAAATTGTAAAATACTTTAAGTCATAAATTACTAGAAAATTAGGATAATGGTTATTTATGTCAGGAGAAAGAGTACTGTGGTTGGGAAGAGGCATCTGCAGTGGCTGTTAAAGTTGTATTCCTGGTTGTAAGCGAAAGTTTTCATACCAACTCAACCTACACATCTATTCTAGCCATATATATTATGAGCTATCAGACATGAGTTTGTTTGAAGAAATGAAGCAGATTAGTCAGAGGGAAGTGAAGGAAGAGAAAAGGTAATGTGGGGAGTCATTATGAGTAAAATTCAATATATTATGGTGTGTGTGCGTGCGTGCGTGTGTGTGTATGTGTGTGTGTGTGTGTGTGTGTGTGTGTAGTGTGGCATCACAGCACAAGAGGAACTATGTGGGGAAAGGTCTGCTCTGAAGCAATGCCAGTTTTTCTCATCTCTGTTTATTGACAGGCTTGAACCTACTCACGAGGCAGTTATTCATGAAGGGAAGGCTCAGTCTGCATCTAGGAGAAAATGTCTTTCCACATACAAACCTCCTGAGCAATGAGTGATGATGGCTTGGGCGCAGTGTGCATGGCTAAACCTCTGAGAGTTAAGGAGTTTCGAGGTGCCAGTTGGCAATGAAAGATTAGGAGGCTCCCTGCCAGCTCACTGCTCCCATGGCTGCAAGGGAAACCTTTCCCGTATTCATCCATTGTGTCTCGCCAGCTGGCAGGGGTATGATCACTGGGCTGTGAGTAGGTTACTGGTGATGACTGCCATGCATGCCCCATGGGCTGTCAGATGCTTTCTTTCTATGGGCATAGTACTCTCAAACATAATTATTTAGTTATCAGATCGATGTGGGAATCATGGTTGGTAAATTCATATAAGGTATAAATCTTGATCAATTTTTTTGTCATAACAAAGTATTTTATATATTTTCAGACTGAATTTTATTAAAACTATTTTCTCACTTTTTTGGCCAACAACTGTCACAGCTCCAAGTCAGTTTAAGTAACAATGCAATTATAAAAACTGCTTCTCAAATGAATGACATACTTTCTGAGAGCTTTGCTGGACAAACCATGGCTTAGTAAAACTCTCATTTCAAAATTTGTATGAAAATGGGAACCTGATGGCTAATGCAAGGGCATCAAGTATGAAATTATCTCCAGAGAAGCTGCCCATGGCGGGAGAAAACCCACCAAAAGAGCCAGCTTTGGACAAGAACTGGAAGTGGGCCATCTTGGATTAAAGTGAAAGTAACTGAAACTCAGTTCAAGCTGCTCTGGGGCTTCTTTCCCTGACTGTCTGCCTAATTTAGAACTAACTATCTCGTGTTCTCATTCAAACCCTTTCCAGAAAATGGTCTGAGAAATATTTTGAGAATGATCTTGGAGAAACGGCCGCTTGAGAACTCTGCAACATTTCCCTTCATTTTGCTTCTTGTGTCTCGGTTCCTTCCCTTGTCTCTTTTTGTGTTTGTGTTTGTCTGTTTACCAATAAGTTTAATTAGTGCTTTATTGAGTATCAGTGAGTTATTTCCTGGTGTGTGGGCAATGCAACAGTGGCTTCACCACTGGAAAAAAAAAGACTCATGTTGCCCATTAGTTGCCAGCCCCACCTCAGAGGGCAGTGGGACCTCACAAGCCTGCCCACATCCATAATGGAACATCCCTCTTTTCTCTGTATTTTCTTCTTCTATATATGGGTCCAGTGAAATCCTACTGATCCATTGGCATTCATTTCAAAAACCACATTTTCCAGTCTCTTATTTTCACCAGCAGAAAAGAATCAGCATGCTGGCAGGTGTGGTGAAGTATGCTTTTAATCCCAGCTCTGGAGAGGCAGAAGAAGGTGTATCTTTGAGATTGAGGTGAACCTGGTGTACACAGTGATGCGGCATCTGGGGCAGAAGGAAGAGGAAGAAGAGAAGGAGCAGGAAGAAGAGGAGGAGGAGAAGGGGGGAGAGAGAGAGAGAGAGAGAGAGAATACTGATGTAGTCTCCTAAGTTACATCACTATATAGTATTGTGTGTGTGTGTGTGTGTGTGTGTGTGTCTGTGTGTTTGTGTGTGTCTGTGCATTTTCATGTATGCTAGATTCATTTTGCTAGAAAAATGTGACCTTTGAGATAAAGCACATCTTGATTCATAGATATGTAGTTTGGGGGGGAAAGTATGATCTCTGGAGGAACATGTGTCTTGACTACAAGGCTTGATTCATAGCCTTGATCTTAGGTATCTCTCTACTGGGTCTAAAATGACAATTCTGTACCTAGTGTGAGAAGAAGAAAGCAGGTTTCAAGCTACTTTGATAGTACTGGAACTCAGCAGTACTTCTACTGTGGTCCCTTTATTGTTGTTAAATTAAAATATTTATTTTCTATGTCTCCTAATAGACTGCCAATCTCAATGTTTTCATTAGGAGGTTTAAAATATTTCATATTTTAAGTGTTTTCTATTTTAATTCATAAATCTGTGTTTATTTTATGCTGAGAAACTATTTGGCAGGATTCATTGTTTTAAATACATATCAAGCCAGTTAGCAAATGATAATGAAATATTTCTTAAATTGCTTGGTTTACTCGTCTCATTATTAACTTTAACCTTTTAATTTGTTTGCACATTATATCAGGTAAATAACTACTTACAGTACTACAGCACACTTTGTGCTAACTACTTTTTAATAATCTAATGTGTGCCTTTATATAACTGAGTGGTATTTAGGGATTTCACTACTAACAATTTGATATTTCATTAATGCTGTATTTTTGTAGGTTAGGAATAAAGGCTAATTATAGTTGTTCTTTACTTAAGATTTGTAGCAACTTTTGTTTTTCACAAACATGTTTGGCTTTCATGATCAAATTATGACTTTGTAAAACTGTGTATTGCAAGTTATCCAATAAAATTGTTTGATTTTTCTCTTCTGTGTTCTTCGTTAAATTGTATTCATGCACTGTCATCTGAAAACTGGAGTGTGTAAGGGAGAAAGACATTTCACAGGATTTCCATTTGGAAATTTCCATATGGGAAAACTGACTTTTGGATTCATTACATACATCTATTATCTCACTCTTTTAATTATTTCTTTATCCATGAACCACTCTGTTAGTGATGAATTTGCTGGGGTAATAGCAATGAACAGATGATTAAAACATATCTTGCCTTCTGAATTTATTTGCTAAGATTCTATTTTCTAATAGAAAGATGGATGGGAAAGTGGCTCATGAGGTCCCATCCCTAGCTGATGAACTATTGGCCACTGATGGCCTCTGGGGAAGGGAGAGTCAGTTTTCTTCCAGGATATGACCCTTGGAAGGTTACCACGTTCCAGTAGATGGTACTAAATCTGTGCACATACAGGCGGCATAAAGTGGACTCAGTGGTTTTTAAAAGAACGCACATGAAGTAGAGGAAACAGGAGAGATAGGAGAGACATTGAAAGGGTGGGACTGGGGGTACATTTGATCAAAACACTTTATATACATAATAAAAAATACAGCTATTTTAGGATCTCAAAAGAAGATAGCCAATAATGGTCAGCTTCTACCATTGTGGGAATTGGGGAATCCCAGGACTCTGACGGGATAAACAAGAGATGGAAGATGAAGCTTCTAACAAACGCCTTTGTAACTTCATGAGGATTAACTATTTAGGGAGTGCAAGGTAAATCAGAACCTTTGAACTTTCTTTGTGACCGCATTGCATACACTTTATACTAAGTAAGAATGTGAGAAAATAGGGCATTCTCTTTCATCCTTAGCCTTTCATCTTTCATTCAAGAATACAGCTCACCATATAGTAAACCTTGACAAGTACCATGTCTGCCGCTGTGCTTCATTAGACTACAATATGGAAAACATCAAAATGTTGGAAACTAAGCAACGACAAACATGGGTTTTGTCAAAGTTAACTGAGATAAGCCTTAAATAAAAATATGGTAGTTTTCTTCTTTGAGCTTCAAGTCAACCTTTAATACTCTAGGTGGCTAATACAATTAATTTTTTGGACAGTTTGAACCTAATGAAAAACTCGTGTACTTGGAACCAGATTTTAGCTGGTAGAAAAGTTAAGCCACATTTAGTCTTAGCTGGGTGAACTGGCCAGTATTTCTACATAACCAAATTATCTTTCATATTCACAACTTACTGCTCCTTTGAAAATCCACACATCTGTGTACAGTGGTTTGTAAGTTACATATCATGCCTGTGTTCTCTTAAGCTTAATTGTCTCTACTCTGTTTTCATTTTACATAAGATTCAGATTTTTCTATAACCAATTGATGGTCCAGTAAATATGTGTCTTGCCAAAAATGTTTGAGGGGACACTATCTTGAAAAGCAGGTGATATAAATGGATATAATCTGATAGCTACCATTGAAATAACCACCTTTGCAGTATTATCGGTTGCATATTATTTCAGCATAAACACTCTCTGACTTTGATGTTCTTCCAATTTAAAGGAGGATTTAGTTTCCTTTCAGCTTTTCCCATTCTAGTGATTCATTCTTCAGTAAGGCAATTTCCTCACTGCATCCCTTCAAGAAAGCAAGGATGCAAGTTTGCGCTCCCATGGGCAAGAAAGGAGAGAAATGCATGCTGAGACTGTCACCTCCACCATCACATACTCCGTTTAAATCTACAGTAATAGACTCTTGTTCCAAGAAGGCTTGCTGTGTTTGTTTGCAAACTAGTATGCCGTACTTACAAGTGTGTGGTTTTATTGACGTGTTCCTTTCCATTCCTGTGGTTTTTAATTGAAACCCCCACTGCTTTGCCTGGCTTCAGGAGTGCAGCATATAGGAGATTTACATTAACTTTCCAACCTAGGCCAGAGACACCAGTTTGTATGAGGAAACCTGTAGGTTTGAGTGCGGTGTGTTTTTTGGTCTGTAATAAAGTGACTGAATTAAATCTAATTTGCGAGAACATTTTTGTTTCAACATTTTTTAACATGTGCATTATCATTACCTGTAGAGTTGGGATTGTGTTTCTTTCCTTCACAGTCATTTATGACTGTTTTGAACTGATAAACCACTAGAGTACGTGCTCACATTCAGACATACCAGAAGCATCGTTTTCTTTTTCTCTCAATATAGCCCAGTTGGTAACACTGTGGTGGTTATTACGTAGCCCTAAGGAGCCTGTGTTATTTGCTTTTATTGTTGCATTTCAGCAGAATAGATGCGAATAATATTTATCTTTATCTTTCCCTTTCTATCTCCTGTTTAGGTAAAGCAGAAATGAATATTCAGTTTTCATACAAATATCAGATGAACTCAGAAGATTTAGCTTTGGTTAGTGTTTTTCTTTCTCTTTCTTGATGATAGATTGGTCAGTTTTCAAAATATTTTAAAAATGGGGAAGAATTTTATTAAGCTTTGTATCTCCTTAAAAGTAGGTAATTTATACTAGGGAAGGTAAGACAATAACAAATTCATGATTTATGTCAAACTAGTGTAATATAGAAAAAATAAAATTAAAACAGCTATATAATTTGTATATTTAGAGGGAACACAACTGATGTTTATTTAGGTAGATGGATTATTTTGTATGGATACTTTTAGTACAGCCAATATTTGACGTGTTTGAAGGTCAGATACGATAGATCATTGTGATACTTTGTGAACTTCATTTGAATGAAGTATGTATTTTGATCATATTCAGATGCCCTCCTTCATCTCCACCCTCACCTTAGTACCTTCTCAATTTAATGTCCTCTATTATTGTTTTTATTTTTCATTTTATAACCTAACCTTCTATAAATTTCCATTTAAGTTCTTAAGAGACATATATTCAAAACTGATTTTCTTGGAATAAGTTGAAAAGTCATTTGTTTTCACAGAAGATAGTAAAAGAATAGAGTTTTAATTATAAGCACACAAATACACACACACACACACACACACACACACACACACAAACAGAGACATATTGCTTTTTAGAGTCTTGGTCTCCTGACCTGGAACTTTATATGTAGACAAGGCTGGACTCACAGAGATCAATTGCATTTACCTCCTGAGATTAAGTGTGCCATCATGCCTAGCAAGATGTGACATTTATATTTTCTAATTTTACAAGAAAAGGAAGTGGTGAACACCATGCTTTGGTTATAGTGATTGACTAATAGAGGTCAAGGTTCATGACAAGACAGGTTCAATTTCACCAACCCAATGAGGAGAAAGAAACCTTTCATCTGATACAGAGTTGAGGATTTGAGAAAGTTTCTCTGGAATGCTTCAATAATATCATCATTTAGAATAGCATTATATTATTTACTAGTAAGATATAAATGTCTAGTTGACATCTCATTATATATGAGTGATAATTGCATTGTAAGGGAGTCGCTAAATTCGTTATCAACACAATCTTGAATTAAATTCTATATTAATCCATCATTCATATAAGACTAGATGAGAGAATTGAGACCTGAAGTGTGTAGGGCAACTTTGATTCTATTTTACATTTTCTTGGACTCCTGAAAAAGTGACAATAAATAGAAAGCAGAATATACCAAAATGCTAGTAAGAGGCAATGATGGGTTTTCATGTCAATTTTTTTTAATGTTTATATGGAAAGGAACAATTTCTTGAAAAATACCACTACTTGATGTCAAATTGACATAAAAATAAATTGAAAATATTTCAAAACTTGAATCTGAACAAACTTCTCCATAGGATATCACTAATATATAGGTATGTCCACATAGACAAAAATATTACTATGTCCTATAAAGAGGACAGAAGTAAGTGAAAGTTTCTAACATATTCATGCACCCGAGGCCCAGTGTTTTGAAGATACGATTTTTGCAAATTTCTCAGTAAAATCTATGTAATCTCAATGTTACAACTATATTTTAATTTTGAAAATGTATTCTTATATTTTAGAATGAAATTTTTCAACAAACTAAAATTTCCCAAACAATATCATCCAAGAAGCTTAAAGAGACACACTATTTCATATTTAGAGTTACTATACAGCAATGGTTATGAGACAGTGCAATACTGTGATAGGATGAATAAACAGATAAAGGTATGAAGATTAACCTTCATTGTCCATTTGACTAGATTTAGAATCATGTAGGAGGCTGAGGCACATCACTGTGTGTGTGTCTATGAACGTTTTTCTTCGAGAGTACCTAAGTTGGGAAGACTCTTCCTGTATGTGTGAGCACTACCATTCCATAGGCGGGGGTGACTGACAGAACACGGGAGGAAATGATGAGGACAGAGAACATGGACGTTTACCACTCTCTGACTTCCTAACCCACAATGATGGTTAATCTTCACTGCCATGAACCATTCTGGACACATACCTTTGTGTGACTATGAGAGAGTATTCAGAAAGGTTTAACTGAAGAGGAAAGACCCATCCTGAATGTGAGTAGCACCATCCCATGGGCTGGGATTCCAATCTAAGGGAAAATGAAAAGCCAAGCTCTGCGACAGCATTTCGTCCCTCTGCCTCCTGACTGTGGAGTGTCATGTGACCATCTCCTGTTGCTGTGACTCTCTCTCTCTCTTCAATAGACTGTTCCCTCAAACTGTGAGCCAAAACAAATCCTCCCTTAAGTGGGTTTTGCTGGATAATTGGTCACAGTAACAAGAAAAGTCATTCACTAGTATACTAGATACATTCACAATGATCTGAACTGAGCCACTCTGCCTGGCCTTCCCCACTATAACAGATTGAGCCCTCTGAAGCAGTGAGACAAAATGAACCTTTCCTCCTTCTGAGTTTTGTCAGGTTTTTGTCGCAGTGACACAGGAGTAACTAATACGCAAAGTCTGAAAACAGACTCATCTGTGGTCATTTTACTTATACTAAAGTTGCCATTATATTACAGAAATGCAAAATTATCTATAAATGATTTCTGAGTAATGAGACAGTCATATAAATTTTAGTTTCTATGTGTTGGTTTCCAAATTACTATATATTTATGGGCTATCACAATATAAATATCACCTCTTATATCTTAGATAACATTAATATAAAATTAATCTCATTTGACAACTTTTATTCTTGTGGTTGTAGAGAAAAATCTATTTCCTTGTCTTTTTTAGCTAACAGCTTACATTCCTTGGTCTAGAAACTGATTCCTACAAGTCAAAAGTCAGGGATATTTGCTTGGATTTTCTTGCGCTGCAAAAACTTTCTGGCTCTTTTTTGCATCCTTCTTCCACTTTTAAGAACTACTGTAGTTATAACAGACTCATTTAATTTACCTAAGCTTCTTATTTTATGGCCTGATAATTTAAAATCAAATTCAAATTTCTATATAATTTTATTTAGCCATTGATACATAATGTGACATATCCAAGATTCTCAGAATCCTGATAGGACAATTCTACTTACAACATAAAAGTGTCACATACCTATAGATACCTAGGACAAGGTAGAAAAATAACTTTTAGAACCGTTGACCATATAGCACAGAAGTAGAAAGATGTAAAATGTCTCAATAAAGGTACAGATGCATTGCACTATATTCTCAAGGTGGAGCACTTTGATGTTACATCTAGAATCCAGCATGGATATATCTCAGAATTTTAAATAAGAGAAGCTAGACACTGATGAATGCATATACGCAATTCCATAACATAGAGAAAACTGCAAAATAGATGTGCATTATTAGAAGTGAGGATAGTAATTATACTTTTGGGCAGATTATGACTGGAACAATCTTAGAGGGTTCCATGGTTCTGATAATTTTCTGTAATTGAAATTTTGTGGTCATAGCAGAACTGTGTTCATTTTTAAAAAACAACCTTAAGCTAAAATTAATAAATATTTTAAAAAAGAAGACTAGAGAGATGGCTCAGTGGTTGCATTGGCTGCACTTGTACAGGACTCAGGTTCAGTTCCCAGCACCCACATGGTGTGGTGACTTAACAGCTGTCTATATCTCCAGTTTCAGGGGAACTGACGCTCTCTTCTGATATCCACAGGCATTGCATGACATGGGTGTGCTTACACATGCAGGCAATATATTCATACATATAAAATAAAAAAAACTAAAATATTTTTAAAGCCTTTAAACTGTCCATAAAATAGTGTTGCCCTCCCCCTCTACCCCTAGGTCAGGAGAGTTCATTGTTTATCCTACTGATATCAATATGGAGTTATTTACAAATATATTTAGATACTTTTTACTAGCCACTGTATTTGCAAATATAAATGGGATGGGAAAAAGTATTTGATTGTTGCAGTTCTCACCTTACCAATGTATAATATAATAGCCATGAGTTAATGAAAGTAAGAATTTCTTTGTCTTAAAATTAGTTTTTCTGAATAATATGCTTTTCAAAGTTAAATAGTGGCAAAATGAATATGAAATATTTTATTCTGCACAACATTTTTTTTGAGTTTTTTGTGAAATCATACAAAGACACACAAACACACACACACACATGCATGCACGCACGCATGCACACATGCACACACCCATACATACATGCCAATCTTTAACAGTACAAATATATTGGGGAGCACCACCTCCAAAGAGGATATTCAAATGTTTGCTTCTCTCTTTTTGAAGTGTGTTTTCTTTCTTTGTACTTGTATATTTCAATAAAATACCTGAATTTCATTGTATTTATAGTCTTAGAGTGCTCCACTTTTATAGATGCTTAAGAAAACATCACAGTTGCTCAGCGAACCCGTCAGCATATTTAGAGTCGGCACACAGAACAGACAGATATTTCTTGTTTAATGTCTTCTAAAGGATTTTGAAAGCTGCGCTAGGAATGGATGACACACTTTAATGCAGTTCTATGCTGTTTGGAGTCTCTTTCTGCTTCATCGTTTTTGCTACCTCTGTCCTCTTGAAAGTCACTTTGCTCACATCCTGCTTTTATTTATTTTTTTCCTCATCCTTTCTTCCTCCAACAAAGATTACTTTGCACATTTCCTGGAGGTCTTTATATTTATGAAATTCTCGTATACCCACTTGTCTTCCTTG
This sequence comes from Eospalax fontanierii, assembly GCA_035773235.1. NCBI lineage: Eukaryota > Metazoa > Chordata > Mammalia > Rodentia > Spalacidae > Eospalax > Eospalax fontanierii. Next base: position 17,929,041 of record CM069552.1, read on the forward strand.
ACCTTACATGATGAGTAAACATGCAGTGCAATCAGTTTTCAATACAGCCTTTCCTTACCACACACTTCAGTCCCATTGCTTTAACTTCCTGACATGCATGTTCACTATCTTCAAAATGCCTTGTGTTTGTACTTCACTTATTTGGTCATGCTTACTTTTCACTTCTTACTAGACTATGTTTTGTGAGTGGCACGGTTTCATTCTATTTATTTTATTTATTTATGGCTGATTTTATTGATAATGCAATGCATCTTATTCACAATGCTACATGTGTTCAAGATAGTGTCTGACAATGGTAGTGACTAATCAAATACAAGTTGAAAGAAACATTGGGTAATTTGGAAGTAGGTCATTAGGTTTTTAGTCATGCTGCTTACAGACTGCTATCAAAGAGGTATTATGTGTGGCAGTTGAAGCCAAGAGTTTTAAATGATTTCTTTTTAACATAACATGGAGATTGATCCTGAAAATACATGCACAGGCAAATTCTGAATCTCCTTTTTTACAAAACTATTTTCCGTTCCTTCATTATGTATCTAACTTTAAGTGCAGTGGGACTTGGCTATGGCCACATTCAGATAAAGTGCTGTGCAGGAAATTGTTGTTATGCATTTATTAGGCTCAGTGTCCCTGTTTAGACACATTGTGCCCTATACTCAATAAATAAGTACAAATATGAAGCTCATTCAATTCATCAGAGTCACAACAGGAAACTTATTTTCATGGCCAAATAGATCATCGAAGAATATTAATAGAAAAGCTGTTTGTAAAAGGAAAAAACGGCCTGGCAAAGTACACTGGGGATAATAACAATGGGAAGCCATTACTACAAATTAACCCTGAAAACACAGGAAGGGAGGCATCCCAGACCCCAGAGACCTGGGAGAGCAGACGGGACCTGTGGTCATCAGGAGCCTAATAACTGCTGACAAGCACTGACCATGCAAATATCCAGCTCTGAGTCTCTTTTGACATTCCTGAGCTTCGGTCACTTTTTCCCATTGCCTGAACACAGTCAGTCACCCGACGCCTGGAAGAATGGTCAAGCCAGTTCCTAAAATGCAGAAATGAAGAGGAAAATACCAAGGAACAGATGTGAATGGCAGTCAGTGCCACTTTGAAGAGTAGACATAGCTTTCCTTTCTTTTCCTTCCTTAAAACAGGTTATTTTTTACCAACACAATTTCTTTATACTTGAGGGATTTTTCTAATGTGAGAATCCATACAAGATTATGTCTAGAGTAGCTCTATAACCTGGAATATGAACTTCTTTGTACAATTATGTAAAACTATAAATATTTTTTACTTCGGAGAAAACAATATATTCTTGCCTTTTCCTACATGTTTCCTAGTATAAACTATCCTCTTTACCTGTATTATAAAAGCATACTTGTTATTGAATACACACATAATGCTGTATTTTTTGGATTTATTAGTTTTGTTCCTTGCCTTCTACTTCTTGGTCCCTGGTGTTACTATCTCCTGCTCTCCCCTTTTCTTTCCTCCTCTGTTTCATCTTCCTCATCTTTCTTTTCCTTTACTGAACTTTCAGACTTGGACACTATTTATTTCTAGTCATAAAATGCCTCTCTTAGCTGTAACAGTGAGATGCTTTTTTTTCCCTATGCTACTGTACGTTACACATAACCTTTCCTTTGTTTTCGGTAAACCTTTATGATATAAACAACATGCTCAGGGATGTCTTATTCATTATATATGTATACATCATATATATCACATATACTTCATACAGAACATCTCAATCAATCTTAATGATCCTTCCCCATTGGCACGCCTCCATAGCCCCCAAATGGAATACATACATTCTTTAATTTGCGATAAGATGTATTGAATGAAGTTAGTGTCACCAAATGTTCCTCAGTACAGGTTCAGTCAGTGAGGTCTAGTCAGCCTATACAGAATCCTTCACTTTAGGAAGACTAGCTTACATTCACCCAACAGAAATCAGTTGACAATCACTTGTTTCAGATCTGCTACCCATTTCTGGAGTTCCATGCTGGGTTTTGGTCTGCTTTAGTTTTCATGGGTCTTGAGCATGCCAAAACAATTGCTGTTTTGGTTCTTATGAGCAGGGTTCTAGGAGCTTGTAGGATTCTATGTCTACAGAGTCATGCATGTCCTCACTGGCTCTTATAATCTTTCTGCTCCTGCTTCTTCAGTGGTCCTTGAATGAAAATATAGGAGTCTGGTTGAGGGACCCACACTCTGCAGATTCCTTACCTCTGTGATTTAATCATTTGCGACCATTTTTGTAACTGACCCTTTGTTGCATGAGGGAGCTTCATTAATGAGATTTGAGATATTCATTAGTATATTACTTACCCCTTGTTTTATATTGCATAAATCTTGGATGCAGAGGCTGCATTGTAGATGTGCTGCTTAGGTATGGGCAATACACAGATGATGTCTGTGTGTGACCACCTGTGGTACTCTGTAGCAGTCTCTCGTGAAAATGAGATTCTTTTTCGAGACTATTGTGAATGCGAAGATTTCCTTGTACATTTTCTCCAATTCCTTGTTATTGGTGTACAGAAAAGCTACTGATTTTTGTAGATTAATTTTGTAACCTTCCACAATACTGAAAATGTTAATTATTTGGAGGAGTTTTCTGGTGGAATTTTTGGCATCTCCTAGGAATAATATATCACCTGCAAAAGGGATAGCTTGACCTATTCTTTTCCAGTGAGTACTCCTTTAACTTCCTTCTTGGTCTTATTGCTCTAGAGAGAGTTTCAAGAACTATATTAAACAGGAGTGGAGAGAGTGGACGACTGGTTTCTGATTTTAATGGGAATGATTCCAGTTTTTCTCCATTTAGAATGATGTTGGTTATGAGTTTTGTGTATACAGCTTTAATTATGTTGAAATATGTTACCTCCAGTCCAATTCCTTTTAGAACTTTTAACATAAATGCATGTTGAATTTTGTCAAAGACTTTCTGCATCTATTCAGATGACCATGAGATTTTTGTCTTTGAGTCCATTTTTGTGCTTTATGACATTTGTTGTGTTAGGTATATAGAACCAACTCTGGTATAAAGCAAACTTGATCATTTTTGATGTGTGTCTGTATGTGTGTATGTGTGTTTGTAATACAATTATTACAAGTATTTGTTGAGAATTTATGCATCTATGTTCAGTACAGGTATGGGTCTATAGTATTCTTTTTTGGTTTGTCTTTACCTAGTTTGGATATTAGAGTGATGTGGGCATCATAGAAGGAATTTGGGAGTTCAACTTCTGTATCTTTCTGAAAAATTTATGTAGTTTTGGATATAAATCTTTTTTCAATGTCTGGTAGAATTCTGCTATGAATCAAACTGGGTCTGGGGTTTTTAGTTGGGAGGTTTTGTACTACTGTTTCAGTTTCCATATATGTTATGGGTCTATTTAAGCTGTTGATTTTTTCTTGGTTTAACTTTCTCAATTCCCATGATTTTAGATATACATCATTTCTTTAAGGTTTTCAAATTTAATAGCATATAGATTTTTAAAGTATTTCCTTATTATGTTCTGGATCTTTTTGTTGTCTGTGGTGATGTTTCCCCTTTCATCTCTGGTTTTGTTGATTTGGAATTGTTCTCTCTCTCTCTGTCTTGGTCTCTCTCTCTTTCTCTCAGTTAAGTGCACTGAAGGTGTGTCTTCTGTCTATCTTGTTATTTTTCAAAGAATTATCTTAGATTCATTGATTCTTTGTATTTTCTTTTTTTCTATTTCATTAATTTCTGCTCTCATTTTTGTTTTTTCTCCTTTTCTGCTGGGTTTGACTTTAATTTCCTGCTGCCTTTCAAAATTCTTGAGTTGCAATATTAAATCATTTAGTTGTACTCTTTCTGATTTTTTATTGTGGGCACTTAGAGCTATAAACTTTCCTCTTAGGGCTGCTTTTAAAGTGTCCCAGATGTTTTATTGGGTTGTATTGTTCTTTTTGTTTAATTCCAGGAATACTTTTATTTCCTTCCTAATTTCTCCTTTTACCCATTCATCATTCAAGAGTATGTTGCTAAGTCTCCATGAAGTTACTAGGGATTCTTCTGGTGTTGACTTTAAGCTTTCTTGCATTGTGGTCTGATAGAATGCATTGAATTATTTCGAAGTTTTTGTATTTGTTGAGGTTTGTGTTGAGCTCCAGTATATTGTTGATTTTTGGAGAAAGTTCTATGGGTTGCTGAGTAGCATGTGTATTCTTTGGTGCTTGGGTGGAATATTCAGTAGATGTCTGTTAGGTCGATTTGATGGATGGTATTGTTTAATTCAGATATCTCTCTGTTTAGTCTCTGTCCATTTGGCTGTCTAATGGAAATAGTGTGGTATTGAGGTCCCCCAGTATTATTGGGATTAAGCTGTGTCTGAAAGTCCTGTAGTACTGATTTTATGAAGTTGCTTGCACCATAGCTTGGTGTATATATGTTCATGATGTAATATATTTTTGGTTAGTTGTTCCTTTGATCAGAATGAAGTGACCCTCTTTATCTGTTCTGATTAGTTTTAGTTTGAAGTCTATTTTGTCATGTATTAGAATGACAGCTTCTTGTTTTTTAGTGCCATTTATTTAGAACTTTTTTCCATCCTTTTACCTTAAAGTAGTGCCTGTCTTTGAAGGACAGGTGGGTTTCCTGAAGGCAACAAAAGCATGGACTGTTTTGTTGATCCATTCAACTAGCCTATGTCTTTTGAGTGAGAAATTTGGTCCATTGATATTTAAAGTTGTTATTGAAAGATGTGTATTGGTTCTGTCTTTTTAATTTCTATTTGAATACTTGGTCTAACTTTATTGTTCCCCAGTTATAACTTCATTTAGTTTCTTTCTGTTGCCCCTTGGGTACAGTCATTCCTTTCTTCATCTCTGTGTATTGCTTCAAGTATTCTCGATGGGCTGGTTTTTTGGACATGAATTCTTCCAGGATATACATGTCATGGGAGATTTTTCTTTCCCCTTCCGGTATCATAAACATTTTTGTTGTGAAAAGTATTCTGGGTTGGCATCTATGGTCATTTAGAACTGGGAATATTTTGATCCAGGCTCTTCTGGATTTCTTAGCTTGCATTTAAATGTCAGCTTTAATTCTGATAGGTTATCCTTTATATGTTACTTGTTGTTTTTCTTTTGCAGCTTTCAGAATTTTCTATTTGTTCTGTATGCTTAGGGTTTTTACTCTAATATATCGTGTGGTGTTCCTTTTCTGGTCCTGTCTATTTGGTATTCTGTGTGCTTCCTGTATTTGTATGGGAGTGTATTTCTTTAATTTTGGGAAATTTTATTCTATATTCTGGTTGAAGAACTGTTCAATACCATTATTCTGAGATTATTCTCCTTCTATGCCTATGATGCATAAATTTGGTCTTTTCGTGGTGTCCCATATTTCCTGTAGCTGCCATTCCTGTGGGTGTTTTATTTTTTAATTTTTTATAGTCTTAGTTGAGTGCTCCAGTTCTTCCACTTTACCATTCAGTCTTTATAGTCTGTTTTCCATTTCATTCATTCTATAGTTGATACTTTCTCTGGTCATTTCAAATTGGCTTATGGGGTTTTTTACTTCCTTCTTCATTTCAACTTGAGTTTTCTTCAACATTTCTATCTCTTTTGTGAGTTCAGTCAGAAATTTTTCCTATTTTAATTCTTTGATTTGTTTGTGTGTTCTATAAATTCATTGTATTCTTTGATTATGTTTATAATTGTTCTTTTAAACTCTGTGTTCTGGGTTAACTGTACGGGGTTCTTGTTGTAGAATTCTTCTGCAGGACTGGTGATGTTTGGTGTGGACATAGTATTTGGGACTTTCACATTGTTATTTTTTTCATTGTGATCTTGGCAGTTGGATTTCTTTTGTTGTTTTTGCTTCTGATGTGAGATTCAAGCCTTCATTTGTTCAGTTGAAATCTATTCTGTTGTGATTTGGTTGTTTTCTTATTGGGTATGAAAAGCTGGTTGATCAAGGATTCGGGTTTTCTCTTTTGATTTTATTTTGGAAGAACCTGATGGCTCTGGTCCAGCTGCTCCAGACTTCCCTCAGAGACACAGTTAGGTGAGATCAGATGCTACCAGGCTCTCTCTTAAGGTATGAGCCCCATTAGCCAGGAGGCACAGCACAATTTGGGAAAATTTCTAGGCAGAGGCTGATTTCAGGCTTTCTCAGCCAGTCTGCAAATATCCCCACAAAAGTCACAGAAGCCTAGTCCTGTGGCAGTGTGGGGGGTGCAGATGGTAAAATTTAGGGGGTTGGGCACAGTATACTTTGGAGAAATCACTGTCCAGTAGTGGTAAGAGGGTAGCCCAGAGATCTGGGGGGTGGGTTTAAGCTGAAAGTGTGCCTGTGGCCAAGGTTAGATATAGAACAGGATTTAGGTTCGGGGAGTTTGGCGTTGCTCCTGCAGGAGTGGAATAAAGATTCAGTGAGCAGGATCAGATTTACCAGGGAAGAAGCCTGGTCTCCAGAGTCCAAGGGAAGTTGGAGATGGGGACTGCTCAGGGATGCAAAGGCAAGTTGACATGGAGACAGCTTGTAGAGGCTTTAACTAACTAGACAGAAAAACTGAGCGGGTCTAAATATTGGAGATCAAGTTGCAGTGGGTGATTCTGGATTAAGAAGGTAGACAGGGATCTGAGGTGCTAAGAGCAAAAGCAAGCCTGTGCCCAAGACTTAAGGCTAGAAGGAGAATAAGATATGGGGCAGGGGAGAATGCAATTGCTCAGGTGGGAGGGGAGTGGAAAGGCGGTAGGTGATATCAGGCATATCAAGGAAGAAGGCTGCCCACAGAAATCCAAGGCAGGGTGGGGAAGGGGACAGCCGGGGTAGATGGACTCAGGATGCAGTGGGTGTGTCTGTACTAAGAGAGTAGTCCAGAGATCTGGGGTTCTAAGAGCAAGAGTGGGCCTGTGCCCACGCCTAGAAAACAGGAGAGATGTCTTCTTAAACTATCAGTAGTGGATCATAGGAGAAAATGGGGGACTCCTCAAATCCCATGAGAAATTACAATGAAGAAAATAATTATTTGAAGTGATAAAATCAAATGTCTTTCCTGATTTTCCTTTACCCCCTTTACCCCAAAGCAGAGGAATAGTGTGTATTTTCTGTATTTATAGCTTTGTTTAGAAAGAGAACATGGCCATTCAATATACATGGGTTTAGTTTCATATAGATGAAAAATAAGTGGAAGATATTTCTGTTGAAAGCTTTTTGCTTTGTTTTTGTTTTGTGTGTATGAGTTTTATGCCTGCTTGTGTGTAAGGGCATTCATGTTGTAAGGTGCCTATGGAGGGCAGAAGAGGGCATCGGATACCCTACCTTGGAACTGGAGTTACAGATGGTTGCTAGCCACCATGTGGGTACTGGGATTTGAACTCAGGTCTTTTGTAAGAATAGTTAGTGATCTTAACTACTAAGCCATCTTTCTAGCCCCATGTGTAGCCCAGGGTGGCCTCGAACTTGTGATACTACTGCCTCTGCCTTTTCAGCATATCCTAATGTCATGTGCCACCACAACCAGCAATATTTGTATGATAGTAGAAACAGAATAATCAGAGGGAATTCCAACTATTTTTTTTTCTTTGAAAACTAGATTAGTCATGCAGTTAGAACCATCATCAAGTTTTTAAACATATATCTTTGTTGTCTGCACAAACTGAAAGATAATCCTGAAGGCTTAAAATATTTTAAGGATCTAGCCATAAAATACACATTAAAAATATTGTCTTTCTTATTCTTCAACTCAGTCTGTACAAAGGTCAGATTGCAATTCATATAGAGTGTAAAACTATTCTTAAAATACTTAGTGTATTAATTGTAGCACATGTATGTTAGTTCTACTATGAAGTTTCATTAAATGTTTAGAGAAACAATAACAAAATATGTCAAAGTCACTTATTTTTCCTCAAAGTGTTGGTCATTTATGCTTCATGCTTCAAATCGTCTATTTCATTGTATGTGTGGCATTTCTGGAAATTCCTGAGTAATAAGTGGTCAGAGGAAGAAAAAAGAATTATAAGAAAAGCTTTCTTGATCTCAGAACCTATTATTTATCTCTTTTGGAAACAAGAGAAATTTCCTTCTATGTGAAAACAAGGCTAAGGTGTATGATCATAATATATCAATGACTTTGAATGAGGGGTTGATATGTCTACTTTAGTTTAGTTACTAAAGTCATCTGATGTTAGAATAGCTAGGCTCTAAAGATTACTTCCTGTGCAACAGACCTCAACGGAGAATAAAATATTTTATAGATGTGAGAACATAACAAATAAGGAACACATGATCCACCCTTACTGCCTACTGAATATACTTAAGGGCAATATGGTTATCACCATAATTATACTCTATGTATACGACATGAAAAATACAACTGTATGTTCTTCAGGGTGTGCAGACTCTGAAATTTGCAGATGCATAGCACAATAACACCCTCACGTCCTGGAAAATGTCTTGATGTGAGGGTAAGAAAAGATGCTCTTGGAAACAATAGAACTATAGTTTGCATTTTCCACCTATTCCACTTTATTTTTAAACTGAATACGTATTAATGCAACATTGAAATTTATCACTTACTGGCATAGTAAGTGATATGGGACTTCTTGGTAATATTCTTACAGAGCACAGGAAAATGACACTTATGGTTTAAATTATAAGAATTATCTGGGTTGGGGTTTGGATCTATGGCTTCAGGTATGAATAAAGATATTAGCATGAATTTAATTTCCATTTCCTATTCTTTGTTATATAGGGAAGCAAAGTACAGGGGTTAATAGTATAGACTTGAACTTAGCCTTTTGGGGTTGAAATTTTGCTTCTACCAATTACTTGAGCAATTTAACTTATTTTGGATGGTTAAAGATGGTTGTGAATTCTCCCTTTCAAAATGGGAAGCAACTCCTTTGATCAACAAAGTAAACAGATGACACTTCTGGGGTCCCTCTTTTTAAAATATTTTTATTATTTTGAAGATTTCTATTATTATTTTCAGTTTGCTACAGTTCCATTCTAACTATTGATTCTCATTACTCACGAGAGAGATTGATTTATCACTTTCTTCTTAGGCCATATTTTAAATTAAACGTGTATTTTTTTTTCTCTTTTCAATTTTTAATTGAATTTTTGCCATTTTCATGATGATTTGATTTAATGTTATTTAGATCCCTATGTGCACCTTCTATTACTGCCATCTACCAAATTTAATGCACTCTATTGTACATATAATAAGGTCTATAGTGTTTAATTTGTGTCCCAAATGTCCTTCAGTGTGGGTTCATTCACTGAAGTCTGGTTAATCTACCAAGAATCACATCTTTGAAAGAGACTGACTCTTTCCCTCACAGAAGTCATCGGTTTCCAATACTTCCTCAGGTATGGTTGAGGCATCTTACTCACATCCCAGTGTCAATGCTGGGATTTTGTCTGGTTTGAACTTCTTGAGACTTGGCCAGGCTGTCACTATTGCTATGAGTTCATATGAGAAACTGGGCAGCTGAAAAATTTTATTTTCTTGTGTCATCCACCATCTCTGGCTCTTACAGTCTTTCTTCCCTTCTCTTCTACAGTGATCCTAGAAGCTTTAGAGGCAGAAGTTATGTAGGTGCCCTATTCAGGGATATATAATCTGAAACCTCTTGATCTCTGCACATTGGCAAGTTGTGTTTCTCTGTGTTACTCATCGCATAAGGAAACCTCTCTGCTGAGAGGTGCATTAATTTATGGGTATAACAGTGTCACTAGGAGTCAGTTTAATATGGTAACTATTTAGTTGAAAACTCAAAGTAAGTTCTTGTCTATGACCTGTGACTTGCGTAACCTGAGGTTCCTAGGCCTTACATCATTATCAGGTATGTGTTCCACATTATGAAGCAGACCTTGAATTCAATTAGAGAGTGGTTGGTTACTCCTATAATATTTGTGCCACTATTGCACAAGTGGGCATATCTTGCCAGGCCAGTTGTAGTTCACAGGATTTACAGCTGGATAAGGTTGATTATTATTTTTTTCTTCTGGTAGCATGTATATCACCTTCCAGCACCATGAAACATAGCCAGTAGAGAGGAGGCTCTCAGGTCAATACCAGACTGATGTCTTCTTGTTTGTCAACAGTTCATGTTATGTAGTGTCTTAACCAACAGGCTCTTACTATGAAGTTCTGTTGGGTAAGCAACAGAAGGGGCAATGGCCAGTAGTGTTTGAGGGTCTACAGGAACCCAGTCAATAGCTTCAAGAGATTGAACCCATTCCTTATTTTCTCTCTCTCTCTTGCTCTCTCTTTTTCTCTGTGTGCGTATGTGTGTGTGTGTGTGTGTGTGTGTGTGTGTGTGTGTGTGTTTGCCTACATGTACATATGTGCATGCAGAAACTGGAGTCACAGGAGTTGTGAGCTGCTATGTGCTTGCTGAACATGGAACCCTAGTCTCCTGCAAGAACAGCAAATGCTCTTAACAGTGGATCCATCTCTCTAGTCCCTATTTTATTTTTATTTATGTGTATGTATGTCTATTGGGGGAGTGCTGTGCTTCTGTGTGTGTTGATCACTGAGAAGGCCAGAGAGGTAGATGAATTTTCTGGATTGGAAGTTATAAGTGGTTATGGGACATTTGACAGGGGTACTTGGAACCAAACTCTAGTCTTCAGAAAGAGCAACAAGCCCTCTTAAAAGATGAGCCATTTGTCTAACCCTTTAAATATTATTTTCATTTAAAAACTCTACACATTAGTGGGTAGAATGAAATATTTTGGAAGTAGTATACAATGTGGAATGTTTTGGCCTAAGCCAAGTAATCCATGATCAGCTCTCATAGTTATGTGTTTGTGGTATTTATCTGCATTCCTATGGTCTTTGCAGCAGTGTCAATTTCTAGGTTGGTTGCTTCTTGTTTCCTCCTCCTGAAGCCTGCTCATTATAAGCCTCAGTGTCATGTAGGAAATGAAACCCTTAGGAGAGCACAGTCATGACCAAGGACATGTGTAGGTTCTCTGGTTGGTAAACCCAGGCAGTCCAGTATTCCAGACATTTTGCTCACATCATGAATGAGTGACTGAAACAACTACCAACCTTCTAGAGTAGTCTTTCTTCAATGAAATGCAACCAAGTAGCATCTATTAACATGAGTAACAAAAAAATATTTAACTCATACTTGCTTATACCCTTGACTTATAAAATCATGAGACGTGATAAAATACCTTTTGTTTTAAGCCACTGTATTTAGAAGACTTAACCCCAGTTATTACATGGTGGAGTTTTCTGACAATTAATATACGTAAGACAGTTTGAATATGTCATTAACTTTCTATATATCCAACCAGGAATTTAATAAGAGAAAGATGACTGTGATATAGGAAGTATGAACATTCCTGGGTCTTGCATTAATCCTAATACAACTTTATAATAGTCTAATCTCAGTCCTCTGTCCAAATATTGGTAGAAATACTCTGACAGGAAAAAAAAAAAGCAAAACAAGGCTAAATAATGAAATGCTGGTGCTGTCAGCTGAGAACTGTGCTTGTATGCTCTGAAGGGGCGAGAAGAAGGTACAGGAATCATGGGCATCTGCTATAGTCAATGAAGTAAGACAAGCCTTATTATTCATCTGCTTAGCATCCTCCACATCCAGATCCTCACCCGCTGTGGGGCAGATGACTTCTGTTCTTATATATTGGATTGGTTCTTCCAGGAAACTGTTCAAGGCTCTTATCCTGGAATATTAAATCTGTGTCCCGTAGTTCTGGTGACATCTAATGGGACTAGTAATGAATCCTGGGCTTCGATTCCTTGAGAGAATTACTAGTCTCTTGGCTCTGTTAACACATCTGAAAGCGCTGGCATGTCAGAAAATCCCCAAAGCTTGGAGAAATCGCTGAGTGCTGACATCCCTGCCACCCTCTGACATCCAAAACGATTTACTTTTAAAGGTGGCATTGTGTGAAATCATCGATTTAACTGTCCACTGCAAAGGGACTTGCCTATCCTCGTGTTGAAGTGTTTTATTTAAAAGGACTTGGCTCTCTCTGTAGATAAGTCAGGAAACCTTTCGCACTTCAAAATCTGAGTTATTGAATGATGTCTGAACTATGTTGCTCTCCTCTTTGTAAAAAAAGGTAGGGAGGGGCAAAAGTATTGTATACATTTACATTTTAAATCGTGTAATCATGTTATTATCTGAAACTAATACCATGCTGTTAAAATTTAGATAAAGTGTCCTGTAATGCATACAAAATGTTCATTTGTTGAAGGCCATTAAGTTAATTTCCTGGCAACAAGATTAAATGCAAGGCATTTACATAATCATTAGTCGTGAGGTGCAGAAAAGATAATTAAATATTCCACCACATTAATTTATATTTAATTAACTGTGCTTTAGTGATCCTTCTGTCTGAATATTAATATTGTGTAAATAAACAATTAGAATGCATACTGATTTTATTAAAGGCTTATTCTTAAAATTAGGCAAAAGATGCAATTATTAATTTGATTATATCTAATTTTGTATCCTAATCATGTTAATAGAGTCTAAAAAGGTCTTTTTGTGACTTCAGTGATGACATTCTTATTTTTTATGTTTCCAATGACAGCCTTGCTTAGAGACTTAAATATATATTCATTTAGTCTATTCCAATACTTAATTACTTTCATAATACTCTACTTTGAGATTTCTTTAATGTAGGTCTACCATTTTACTTAAATGGTTTGTTATTTTTTATTTTATGTGTATGAGTGTATTGCTTGCATGTAGTAGGTGCACCCATGTCATGCAGGGTTCATGGAGGTCAGAAGAGAATGTCGAATTCCCTGGAACTGGAGTTGCAAACAGTTGTTAACTAGAACAGCCTGTGCTCTTAACCAATGAGCGATCTCTCCAGCCCTACCATTTTACTTTCAAAGAGTGAAGATTAGTTACTGTGCAGTCCACCACATCCAGCCATGGCCACCCTCATCTGAGACACACGGTGTTTCTGGGAAAGGCTAGATGACATAGAAAGGAAGAGGCATTAAACAAACTCCAACAGAATTAAGTGGTTTGAATACGTAGCTAAGGGTTATAGGCAATAAAGAGTACTAGGAAGAGCTGAAGATGTAGCTTAGTTTATATAGTGCTTGCCTACTATGCACGAAAACTCTGTTTGAATCCCTAGCGACACACAAAACCAAACGTGGTAAAATGTCTGTAATCCCAGCTCTCTGGAAGTGGTTGCAGGAGGATCAGAAATTCAACATCATGAAATCTATATCTATATCATCTGTATCTATATGAGCTATGAGGGGTGTGAATGGGGGAGAGGGGTCCAAATACAATTAAGTTATTATATGAGATGCACAAAAACTCAATAAAAATATATGTATTAAAGTAAGAGTCTTCTAAGAAGCAAGCTTCTGAAATTTTAATAATTCCCCATGTAGTTTTAAGAAAAATCTTGCAGAGATAACAAATGTTAATAGAAACTTGAAGCGAAGAGTTTTTCATTCTTTTTTTAACAGCCTGCCTGGAAGTCCCTATGTAGACCTGGGACTAAATGCACCACCATGCCCAGCACATTTTTCATTCTTTATGTCTGATATTGGTGGAGAGCAGTGATAGTAGTAGAGAGAAATCTGAGTCCCACATTCACTGAATCCTAAAGATGCCTTTGTCTTTCTGGACAATTTGCAGTAAGTGAAAATGTCAAGGTTTTCATTAAACATCCACAGGAGAAGAAACAAGATATGAAGTGAAAAGAAAAGACAGGTGCACTCTTCTGAATCATGAGACTATATTCCTCCTTAAAATATAGACACACATTAAGATATCACGATGAAATAGTCCCATTTTCCTACCAGGAGAAGTTACTTCCTCTGAAACTGTAGCATCCCAAGCCAAAAAAAATTGCTTGTGTTTTACACATGAAACATTGAGTGAAATAATTCAATACTGATCTTAACTGTCTAAATGTAATTTTCAGGTAGAGGGGTGTATGTCACTAGCACATATTTTATAATAGAAACTTTTTTGTGGAGTTTTTAAAGAGGGGATGATAGAGTTGTTTTTGCTTCTTTTCAAAACAATTGGGGCTTTTCTATTTACAGTATGATATCATTTGAGCGCCTGTGGGATGACCAACGTGCACTCCCTCCGGTTGGTGACTCTCACTGATCTATAGATCAGAACCCATTCTGCCAGAGGCAAATGCGTGCTTCCTATCCTCTCCTGCGTCTGCCCCTCACAGTGCACAGGGAACATTTGGTGCCTTCTTTACAGCCTAAGTTCTGATCTGCTGGATTCAGTCACCTCATAAGTCCAGACAATGATTTTAGAGTCTCCGTTTTTTTTCTTTTTTTTCTTTCCCCACCCCTTGCAGTTATATCCACTTTAGACTCACACAGCTGTCCTTCTGTGTTGCGACCTTGGTGTCACTTGAAGTTTAGGCACAATGAGGTAATCATGACATTTGCTCATTCATCTGACAAGATATTTACTTCGCTAGCTTCTGACAGCACGAAGGTGCACACAACAGGCTTCCTAAGTTGAGAAACCATTTCTAGATCCTGGTGGAGGAGATAGATAATGCAAAGGTAAATAAATGTATAGACGACTGTTTATGGGTTCTTCTTAGTCACTAACAAAACTCCACAACTTTAACAGTTGGAAGAAAATATTTAGATTGCTGACAAGCTGAGCCGGCACACCTGAGGTTGCATGCCCTTTAGAAGAGGAATTCTCTCTTCTCCGAGGTTCCACTTAAAGGATGAAATCCATATTACCAAGGCAAGACTGTGATACCAAAATATTGGAAACTTCTTATTCCGTTCGGAGTCATGGAATATCTGCTCTTGGGAGTGAAGGATCTGCATTCTCCTCTTGGGACACGTGTTCCTTTCTTCTCTCAGGAATGTTCTATATTCACAATGAAATGTGAGAATCATCACAGATAAATAATTCAAAAGCAGTCTTCATAAACACTACCCCTTTCTTCTGTTTGAAATATTGATTTCCTTGTTGAGGATTTTCTTGTTCGGTAGCAGTTGGTAGTTTTGCTTGCTTATCTCCAAAGAAATACTGGTAGAGCTGAGTGAATGTCTTACCTTGTATGCTACAAAGAATGGGATTTCCAAATTAAAAGTAAAAAAAATCTTTATCCAATGTGACCAAGTTCTTAATTTCTTTTATTTTCAAAAATTTGTATCTTTTCGGTAAGATTTATTTTCAGTTTCATTGAAAATAAAATTTCAGTTATGCTAGTGCAATTGCATTTCAAAACTCTCAGGAATCCATCATAAATGCTTGGTATTTATTTTATTTATCTAATCTTATACATTTGTATGATTTCCCTTTATATATATATATATATATCTTTATTTTATAACATATGAATAAAATATATTTGAATAAAAAGAAGAGAGTTCTCCAAATATTAAAAGCTAGAAATAAGTAAGCTGAGCCAGATCCAGTATCAAACCAACCAACCAACAAACACCAGAATAAACTGACAGACAAAAAACCTCAACTTTCACAAATTCATAGAAGCCTAATAGGAGAAAAATTCCTACCCAAAAATATATACTAAAATAATTATACAGTTATGATGAAAATAAAAATATAACTTTTTAGTTAATGCATGTTTTGGTAATTTTTCTAAGAGGTATGAATAATTTTATTATATTCAAAACCTTCTAGAAAATTCATCATCTAATATTTTCCGTGGTGGTTAAAACAGGTAATGGAGACTGCAAGCAATGAATTGGAAGCAAGAGTGGAGTTCTGAGGCATGTGTCAATGAATGTGGAAGTGCGGAAGAACCACATCCTCACCTGACATACCTCCACACAATGGAAGAAAGACCGTATCTTCAAGAAATCTGTTTACAGAACTGGACCTCCATCTGCAGAAGAATGAAATTGGACCCTTATCTTTAAACCTGCACAAAAGTCAACTCCAAATGGACCAAAAACATCAATATAAATTCTGAAATTCTGAAACTGCCAGAAGAAAAATAGGTAGCATACTACAAGATATAGGTATAGGAAAGGACTTTCTAAATCAGATACCTGTTGCTCAGACTTTAAGGTCAACAATCATTAAATGGGAGCTCATTAAGCTACAAATCTTCTGTACATCAAAAGAAACAACCAAGGAAGCAAAGAGAAAACCCACTAAGTGTGAAAAAATCTTCACCTGCTACACATGCATCCGCAGAAGATTTATATTCAGTGTATACAAATAACTCAAAAAACAAAGAAATAAGAATATAAACAACTCAATAAATAGATTGGTTATGGATCTGATTTGTGAAAGAATTCAATACTGATGTTGAATGAAGAGAGTTGTCAAATGAAGAAATAAAAATGGCTAAAAAGCACCTTAAAAAGTGATCAACATCCTTAGTAATTGGAGAACTGTAGATAAAAACCACTTTAAGATTCCATCTTACTCCAGTTAAGAAAACAAAGGACACAAAATTCTTGTGAGGATGTGGAGAAAAGGAAATGTTCATTCACTGCTGGTGAGAATGCAAACTCATAAGAAATCATTACAGAAAGCAGCATGGAGAATTCTTAAAAAAGCTAAAAATGAATCTACCATGTGATCCAGTTTTATCAATCCTTGTCATATACCAAAAGGACTCTTCTACTGTAGAGATGCCTGTACATCCATGTTTGTTTCTACTCTTTTCACAATAGCTAAGAAGTAGAAACAACATGAATGTCTCTAAACTAATGAATGGTTAAAGAAAATGTGGTACATTTACACAATGGAGCTCTCTCATTCATCTAAAGAAAAAATGAAATGAAGTTTGCAGGCAAATGGATGGAACTAGAGACGTTTATACAAAGGGAAGTAACACAAAGTCATAAAAGCAAGCAGCATATATTCTCCCTCATTTTCAGATTGTACAACCAGTCCCTTATATGTGCGTAACGCTTGGAGTTTCTTAATTCAATGGACAGTTTAGAGCTAATTTCAGTTGTATCTGTTCAATTTACTTATCTCTCACATGGTCAAATAAGTAACAAATCAAGGAAACCAAAAACATGATTAATTCTAAATGGGAATGAGGATGCGTGGTAGGTCTGACAAAGGATTCATTTCCCACAGGGAGCTTTGAAGGATGTATGGGATCCCTGACTCAAGTGCAAACTCACTACCCCAGTCTTCTCAGACTATTTAGAGACCCTTGTTTCAAAGGGGATGGGAAAAACATCTGGATAAATCATTTTGTTTATGATTTTTGTCCTTCAGTCTTCCATAGTTTAGTGTGATTATTTCCAGAAAGCAAATCTCAGATAAGAGCATGACTTCATGTTATTATTCAACTACCTTGTAAATCCACAGTGAGATTATCTTCCTAGATTATTCTCTGCACTCTTGTTTTCTAGACCAAGTTATTTATGGAGATATCTACAAGTATCCATGTATGTGGAAAAATACCTATTGAGCCATAGAAGATGTTCCAATACATGGTAGCTTTCTATTTAAAAATACCGGAAATTTGCTATTTTGTTTAAGATATCCTATGGATTATTTATCTCAGTTTTTCTATTAACAAGTATAATATAAATTTTATAAAATTTCTTCTAATGCTTGTGATATATCCAAACCACATGTACTGTGAAGCTAGATTTCTTTAATTGGGAAGGTACTTATCTGAATGACCTTAAGTGTCCATGGAGATATGATGAAACTAATTGAGCTCAAAATATACCGAAAGCGTTGAGTGGTTATGTTATCATAGTAACATATGCATAAAGTATATGTACAATATAAATAAATTGGCACAAATTATATACTGGAGGATAGTATTCAGGTCTTCTGGCTTCTGCTATTTTGCTCTTTAAAATGTCTATGGAATTTTGTTTGAATTAAAGAAAGAAGAAACTACCACGACTCAATGTGGCACAAATCTCTGGTCTGTGTGCTGACTGTCTGACTTACAGGGAAATGTTTCTGATGTCTTATTCTCATTCTAATTTTGCATTGTTAGTGCTTATTTACTGTGATAAAGAAGTGGCAGAAGAGTAGGTTGTAATGGCATGACATTACAATTAATCTTCTTCTCCCTTGAAAGCAGAGGTTACTTGAAATTTGATGTATGCATAATTTTTAATTGATGAAGGTGGTGATGGAAATAGATTTAAAATAATTGCTTTAAAAAACCCTCATGGTCGCAAAAGAGCTAGTTTGCTGTGTATCCTGTTACTCTTCCAAATTGTTTCCCTGTAAACATATTTAAACCACACATTTTCTATAGACGATAAATTCAGAAACACATCCTCATTGAGCTCCGAATAATTTAGAAAAAGAAGTTGTTTGGCATGGAAAATGGAGAGACATTAGGATGGAGAAAAAAAAAACTTGACTTAATTCCAGGTAGAATAATTCTTTACCTGTGGCCAATGCAAATTCTAGAGCTTGAATCTGTTGGTTCTTATCTATGATTTCCTACTGATGCCCTTTTGATGTTTTCAATTTAACTTTTCCTTTCTTACCTCCTCTCTTTATCTATCCTTCCTTCATGTTCTTATCACTACCCTACTTTCTCTTGTTTCATTCTTTTTTGTTCTTTACGAATCTGTCTCTTTTAACACTTTTAACACTTACTTTTATTTGGTGTGTGGCATTTCATTCTGTCTTATTCCCATTGAGTGCCTACATCTGGATTTGTTTGCTCAAAGGTTTGTGTGTGCACACAGACGTACCCATCAGTGATTAGACTTCTCTCTTGTTCTCAATATGCAAGTTATTTTGTTTAATGATTCAGATGTCCTGATTGTATTGACTGATGCAATCATTTCTCATGTATTTATTCATTTAAGGTAGTATTCATCTAAATATTGATGACATTAAAATTGAGTATGTGTTTATTTACTTATTCATTCATTCATGAATTTATATTAGGCTGGGTGAGCTGTAGTGGAAATATAATTGAAAAGTCATTGTCCAAGCCACAAGGAACTTGCACTTTATTAAAAGAGAACATCAGATAAGCAAGTGATTATAATTATAATTTGTGCTGTAGGCATCACTTTCAGGTGGAAGGATCTTTTGGGCATGTGGAAGAACTCTACAAATTTGGTTGAGGTGTTCCACATAGTGAGGCCACGAAATACCTTTCTAAATGGTGCTTCAGAATTTGGGCTGATTTCCTTCTGACAGTTATATCAAAACAGGGGCGAGAAATAGAGGTTGGTGTCTTAGCTTACTTTCTCTTGGTGACAAAAAAAAAGCTTGTGAAAAATCTGAGGTTTTTAACTACACAAAATCTTAAGAAGGAACAAGCAATTGAGAAGAAAGATGCTGGAGAAAAATGGAAGACTACACACAGCTTCACAAGAAAGTTCAGTGGGTTCCTCAGTCAGTTGAATGTGGGTAGAAGATTCATGGAATTTCTGTGTCTTTCATCCCAGTATTGGACCTCTTACTGAGCAAAGTCATTACATTCACCTTTGTTCCAGAAAATGCTAGCCAACTCTAGCTGACAGCTACTGGAGAGATCAGGGATTCTATGGGTTCATTGATGACTTCCCTGGACATTTTGGATTATCCACCTTAGGTTCTTGAAAATCTTAGCCAAACCAACTTCACTATTCAGAAACACTGCCAATGTCAAAAGATAAAACACTAGTGATGATATTCAATGCTATTGACCCATAGGTACTAGTGGAAGAATATGAGTGATTGATAGGCATCTTTGTTATAGCAATAACAAAGCAGGTCAAAGACAGCAGAAAAGGCATGTCTGATTCTTAAGGTGGAAACATCAGCCTAGTGAAGTGACTCAGAGGGTAATGACACTTGCTGCCTAGCCTTTGTTCCAGCCTTTGGACTGCCTGGTGGAGAGAATTGACTATCAGAAGTTGTCCTCTGACCTACATATGTACTGTGGCATATTCCTTCCCCCAATAAATAAATGCATGTGTAAACAAAGAAATAAAGAAAGGAAATGAATATGGTCATCACAGTGCAAAGAATTCAGGCAGATGAAGAATGAGAAACGTAATACTCAGTTTTGACAGTTTCTCCACAGAGAGTCCCATTGGGTCTCTTGAAAATAACTCTAAAAAATGGAGACCTAAAAAAGTACATTCTAATTCAATTCAATTAGCACATGTGTTTACACCAGTTAAAACCTGACATATCAATTACTACCACCATTATCCCCACAATAATAACAACTCATACTAGAATTCATTTTTAATATGCTACTTTGTATAGACAAATCTTTGAGTATATAATAAAGATATTAATAATATCTACAGAAGAATGACAAGAAGAAATTTTCCATCATTAAGGAAATAGTCACTGTCACTTTTTAAAACAAGGTAAGGACTTTATTCTAGACTACTTTCATTCATTTTTGGACCACAGCAATAGAATTTCACACTGAAATGAAGAAATTGTGTGCAACCCTGAACGTGAGATGGGCAAGAAGGATTTATAAGAGCAGAGTAGAGGTCAGTGACTGAGAAATGATAAAGGGAAACATCAGCAGTGTGTTAGCTTCATTTGTGTAACTAAAATACCTGAGAGAACAACTTAAAAGAGGAAAGATTTTGGTTTATAGTTTTGGACGTTGAGTCTACAGTACTTAGTCCCATGTGTTAGTATCAGAGGCATTCAGTGGGCAGGACTCTTCATGTCCTGGTGGACAGGAAGCAGGGAGCAAGGAGGTGAATGGGGACCAGGAATAAACTTCAAAGTCATGTACCAGTCACTACTCTGTCAAACATACCACATCTCTTAAAGTTTCTAGAATTCCCAAAATACTGTCACCAGTCTGTGGAGCACACATGAGTCCATAGGTGACATTCCACAGCTAAAGCATAGCAAGGAATAAGGGGGATTCTGCTTAAAATGTGTAACAGGATTCCTACTGAAAAAGGTAGGGTGATTAGACCTTATCTTGGAAATGATAGTGACTCTAAACAGATATCCAGCATGATCAGATATTGAGTGTTGGAGGGAGAGACTTGATAAGCTGACTTAGGAAGGATCTTTGTTAAAAGTATATTTTAGTTGGGTGTGGTGGCCCACACTTATTATACCTGCTCTTGTGAGACAGACCCAGAGTATCAGGGGTTCAAGCCAACCTCAGCTATATGAGTCTGCTGAGGTCAGTGTGGGCTGCATGACACTCTACACAGAGGGATGGAGGCAAAGGCTCAGAACAGACTAAAGCTGGCCAAACCAAAGTTCTTTGTGAATACTATACAATAGATAGCAAATGTCAAAAGTGGGGTCTAACTCCAAGGAAACATTTCTCTAATACTGAGTCCTTTTATGTGTGGATACCTCTTTTCTTCAAGACAGGAAAATACATTATGCCATCAATAAATCACACAGTTTAATATCTTTCTCCATAGTGTTTTACCTTCATACATTCTTA
This sequence comes from Eospalax fontanierii, assembly GCA_035773235.1. Lineage (NCBI taxonomy): Eukaryota > Metazoa > Chordata > Mammalia > Rodentia > Spalacidae > Eospalax > Eospalax fontanierii. Next base: position 17,950,390 of record CM069552.1, read on the forward strand.
ATTTTCAACACACGTGAATCTGAATCTTGGAGTCAGCTAGTTGACAGCAAATGACAAAAATGCAAAAACTGGTATAAGCTGACCAGAGCAATCGGGCACTTTGTTTGATTAAAACCAAATCATATAAACACAGACTTGGAAAAGACACTTACAGATATGTACATGCAGATACATTTTATGCGGATTTTCTTTTGAAAACCAGTGATTTTGATTACTAAGCAGTTAAGTTATTCAAATAAACCTTATCTTATCTGATGCCTTGGAAATGTTTTCTTCTCTCCAAGGTGCAGTTTGAATATATTGCCTATTTCGCCTCAGGATTAGAAAAGTGAATTACTTCCTTGTTTCTTCCCTAGTTATCATCTTCTCTCATCTCCCTGCTTGCTGCTCTGTGTATTTCTTGCAGCAAACAAAAAATTTACTCCCACATAGTAATTGCAGATTGTGATTGATAAAGATAAATGCCACCTCTAGGTCGAGTCTATTCTCTCCTTGGAGGTGAAAGTTTGCAGGTTTAGAATCAAACAGAAAAAAAAAATTTGCACATTAATTTAAAATAATACATTTAATAAAACTGAAAATCTCAGGTAGACTTCACACTCGTTCATTCTAACAGAGAGAAAAGTCTTCTTATTAAACAAATTCAATCACCAAATCCTTCCATTTGTTTGGCGACAAATATTTTACAAATGTAATTTCACCTAGATTCTACGAATTTCCCATGAAAGTGGAATCCAGTCTCAGCTTATCTTTCTACTTTCCTGCACATAATCTACCTAAAACAAGTCTGAAGTCCTGTCTTCCTTTTCTTCAACTCTTTATATTTTGACTTCCTAAATAGTCTTCCTTGAATTCTGAAACTGTGCTCATGAATGTTACTAATTATTCCCTCTTGGTGAACTTTAGTGAGTAATAGTCAATCAGTTTGAGTTGAATCCCTTGTGGTCTTTGATTTATGTCATCTGCTCACATCTTTGACTTCTAACTCTTGGGTACAAGTTCCTACTTTTGATAATACATCTTTAGGCTTAATCCATGCTTTCCTCTTGCAGCTATGGAGCTTTCAAAAAGTCCCACCATTTCTGTCTTATCCAACTTCTCTTCTCCTTGTGCATAGTCTTTTCAGAGGCAATACCATTCACTCATTCATATGTTGTCATGAAATGTATGATGCCTGGAATTGACTGTCAATTTGACAGGATCTGGCATCATTTAGGAGTGAAGATTCTAGGCACACCTGTGGGTGATTATTTAGATTAGGCTAACCTCTGGGTATATCAGTGAAGGATTAACATGATTCAGTTAATTAAGATCCATTCTAAAAGTGGATGGCACCATTGTCAGGGTCCTGGACTGCATGCAAAGGAGAAGGCTAGATGAGTCTAAGCATTCAGAACTCTCTGCTTCTAGACTGGATGAACTAGAGCTATGGACAGTTGTTAGACTCCATGCAGGTGATGAGATTTGAAACTTGGTTCTCTGCAAGAGCAGCCAGGGCTCTTAACTGCTGAGCCATCTCTCTAGCTCGAAACAGCTCTTAAATGAAATTTCCAAAGCATGTTTCTCTTCTGAAATCCAGTTCTTTTTTATTATTCTTACCTATTTGAAGTCTCAACCACAACATCCATTGGTATCTCCACCTCAAAACTAATCTGTATAAAAGTACATTTATCTGTGTGTTATGAGGCATCTCCCCCAAAGTTGATCTCAGATGATTTTATGGGAATTTTCAAGTAACAAAACCAGGAATAATAATATTCTGTCTTCATTTAAAAATGTAGTGTATTCACTATTAATATATTTGTCTAGTTTTCATATTCAGCATATGCCTTTAGATTTATGTAATGAAAAGAAATATGGTGGGACTTATGTGATGATTCAGTGGGTAACAATCTAGCTGCAAAGGCTGATGAACAAAGTTGTCCTCTCATCTCCCCATGACTGCCATGGCATACATCCCCCAAGTCAATAAATAAATATAATGTAATTTTTAAGCTACATTTTTAGGCAGTGAACTATTATACCTAATTCTTCTCTCATTTTTGCCATATCTCCATAATAATTTTCCTGTCTTTCCATTTTTTCTTAGTTATGTTTCTATAGTACATCCTTATGTTCACCTGTTACTGCCACATACTGAAGATTCTACCCCTGTACTGTGTGAGGTGCGGGCATTAAGATTGTTGTCCATGGACACCTCTTGTAGATGTGGACGTTTTGTGATAGATGCAGAATTATTTGGTTTAAATGCTGTCCAATGTCATAGCATAGTGGCTTTATATTTGTTTAATTCCAGTTAATGTCCTTTTCAATCTTTTCCACATTTCATTGCTTCAGGTGATACTGATCTATAATGTGAATTTTCTAAACCCTATTTATCTCTTCCTAAATGTTTTTACTTATAAACTACATAAATTAGAAATATTTGCTTAATTGAAGATGTATCTTATGTCTTAAATAATAATAAAACAAATTTATGCTTTTGTTCTTAACTGAATATAACTATCCCTTATAGAAAAGCCTGATGGTGTTTATGATTGGCTAGACATGCTCAAGGATTTGACACTGGGTCTATTTAAACATGCAACAACTTGTCAACCTTCCTATTTCATGAAAACACACACACACACGAGTTACTGGTTAGATTTGTCTATTCATAATATTACTTTGCTATAAATTAAATGTGTATTGATCCCTTTGTACTTTAGAAAGGGACTGTAAACCATCGTAATAAAACACATCTCCCCTTTGTTCTAAGACCAGCCTATATCTCTGCATTAATTTTCTTTCTTTGACTTCACAGATAATTAATAGAAGACACTAGAAAATACTTAACATCAATGTAGCTCAAGTTTATTACACATGATGACACACATCACAACTACCAAAAATGGATAAACTGTAAAAATCTACCACAGTAAATCTTCCTTTTCGATGGCTGCAGCTCCCAAATCTGATAACACACTTCCAACTCCCTCTCTAATAAGTCTGTTTCCATAGCATAGAAAGCTTTTAGTGCATCACCAGTGTTGTGCTATTGCTCTAGCTGCCCAATTCCGACACTCATTTCTGAGACGCCTTAGGTTGACCCACTCTGACCCACTCATTCAGGGAATACACACCATGCCATTAACGTGAAGATTTCTGCTTTGACATTTAGCTGTTTTTCGAAAATGGACATTTGATTCATGGGCCAGAAATCTGTATCTCTGGAGGGCTATTGTTAAAAAAGTACAGGCAGGATGGGTTGAAACACTGCTTTTAGTAAACATCTCATTTCAGTTAGATGATCAGTAGGTACATACTGATAACGGTCTGATGCACAGATCTTTCGTCACCTTCCTTCTCAGATGTTCTGTTTGTAACTCCTCTTCATAATTTTGCACATATTTTCTGCATAGTACCTTTCTTCTGGACATCCATTCTGTTTTTCTTCTTTTTCCACAGTCAAGACTGGTTGATGGGCTGTAGAAATATAGTAGATCTATTGCCATCAAAGGCAGTAACAGAGACAGAAGCTCACTGATTTTCTGTATGTACTAGTTCCTTTGTATAATAGACAGGTCCACAGAACTAGTTCTGTCCAAGGAGCTGCTAGTGAACATAAAATGGGGAATGTCACTGGTTTCCTTTGTAGACAGTGCACCTTTAAGAGGAGAACTTGGTCGGTGAGTGGCATTCTTTGGTCCAGGAAAATGAAGGGCAAATGAACAGAGGGCAACTAGCAAGCAAGCTAACATCTACAGGGCTAGTCTCATTAGGCTTAATGCTCATTTTCCCAAGCAGCAAACTCCAAACTATCCTTACCTCTCAATAAGTCCAATTCTTTAGTGTCTTAAGTAAGTTATTTAAATGTTTTTTAAGTTGTCTCTTTGAGCCTTTAAAAATAAAATTCCGTTTTGCTAATTTTGTAAGTCTGTATTCCAGGTTATTTATTTTCCTCCTGTACTTGGCTTACTACAGTTTTACTTTAATTTTATTTCCTTCTTTCTTTTTGCTTACAGTCCCTCAGTCAATCAGCATTGCATACAAGCTCCTTAAATTCCAGTTCTTTACTAACTTTTCAGTCCTACCTCTGCCCTTTTTTCATTTGCTTTTTCTTGGTTGGAAAAGGCTCTTTAATGCATCCCCTTTCACATCTTTACTTTATCTCTTTCTACAAGTTTCCATGAACCAGTTACTCAAGGAATCCTGTTTGCATCTCCAGTTTTGGAGCTGACCCGTACGCTGCTAGGGAATATTGCACTTTTTCCACAGCAGCTCTTTTTAAACTCTCTTTAAACAAGCCTTTTGCTTGTTTATACATTCTACTAAACTGTAAGCTTGCATTTAGAATGAGCTCTCTGTGCACTTTAGAGCCAGCACATTACTGTCACATGAAACAATCATAAAGTATTGAATCAAAAATATATCTCCATGTTGCTCTCTTATGAGTTCCTGTTCCTAGTACATTCTTCCTTGTGCTGGATAGCTTAGTTGTCAACCTGACACACCTGGGTTGAAGGAGCCTCTGTTGGGGAATTGCCTCCAGTGGACTGACTTGTACGCATGTCTGTGAAGTGTTTTCTTGTGTTGAGTGATGTGGGAGGACCCAGTCCACTGTGGGCAGTACTACCCTGGGCAAGTGGTCCTGTATTGCATAAGAAATCGGGCTGAGCACTGGCCAGAGGAGAAAGCCAGTATGCAGTGTTCCTTCATTGCCTGTGCTTCAGCTCCTGCCTCCAGGTTCCTGTCCTGACTTACTATCTTGGACTCCTCAGCGATAAACTGCGACCTGGGAGATGTGAGCCACATAAACCTTTTTCTTCCCAGAATGAGAAGAATGTTTTGTCACAGCCATGGAAAGCAAACTAGAGCTTCCCTCTTTTCTGTGAAGCCTACCACATGATTTCATCACAGCCATTTCTCTCACTGGGGAATCTTCTGACAGTCTTATCCACTCCGTCTATTTCTGCAGTTTCTCCCTTGTAGAAACAGAGTTAAAGGAAAGATGTGAAGGGGGCATTGTTAAAACAGCCTTTTCCAACCAAGAAAAAGCAAATGACAAAAAGGGCAGAGGTAGGACTGAAAACTTAGTAAAGGAAAGCAGCTTAGTAAAGGGAATGACTCCCCCCTGGTGTTCAACAGAGGCTCAGCCTCATCCAAGTACTATATTGGGATGCAAGGATAAAAAAGGAAAAAATCCAACCTCAATCCTGAGATGTTCATGAGGTAATAGATAAGGCACATTTTAAATAGGTGTACATGGTAATTGGTTTATGTTTATATTAAGATATGAAAATCCTTGTGTGCTCCAAGGAAATGTAATTACAAAAAAGGCTTTAACATCTAAGAAAGTGTAGAAAATATATTCATAGCGTCATGTGACGTTATGAGATATTTAATTATCTAAAATTGGTGTCAATCCTGATCAAATGAATTAAAAAACCAAATATTCATATTTAGAAAATTTCAATTATTATCGACACTTGATGGGAAACTAGAAAAGGATAGAAAAAAAATTCTCTTTCTCTGTCTTCTTTTCTTTTTTTCTTTTAATATTTTTTGGGTGTGTGTATATATGTGTCTGTGGTGTTGTATGTATTGTATCATGTACTTGACTCCTTGTAACATTCCCCAGCATGGAGATATATTTTGATTCAATTTATGGGAGTTCTTTCCTTGTACCATTCTACAAGAATTGAATTTAAGTCATTTGACTCGGCAGTGAATGCCTTCACCCAGTGAACCATCTTGCCAGCCATAAATTTCTTTTTCTTTTCAAAAAATGCTAAATGGTATTTTATTGATTTTTTGAAAATTTAATACAATATATTTTGATCATATTCAAATTTCTTACCCCATCTTCTCTCAGACTTAACCTTACTTCTGTATCCCCTGACACATTTCATGTTCTTTATTATTTTTAAGGCCTATTAAGTCTAAATTGAGTTCCTGAAAGTACTGTTGGGTGTGGCTCTATCCCCTGGAACATGGCCAACCTGGACAGCATTGCATCCTTAATGAAAATGCCTGACTCCGCCTCTCCCAGGAGCTGTCAATTGCCAATAGTTCCTCTTCAAGGGTGGTGTTTTATGCCCATCTCTCTTCTCTATGCTGGGCTTTTTTTCTGGCATGAAACAATGAAACTGGCATAATTCTGTGTATGCTGTCACAAGGGTACACAGACTTGACTTGATAGGCATTGATATGTATGGCATCGTTTTCTTAGTCTTTGCCTGTCTGTTCTTTCACCTTGGACTGCATATTCTCTGTGAGAATGTCGCTTGTGTTAAGGCCATGCTGGTACTAACTTCCCATATTCTAACATGTATGTACTCCCATACACAAACATACACTCAATGAAAAACACAGAAACACATATACACACAAATATATACACATACACACATAAACATATACATATACACAAATATTCACACAGAGAGATGCACACACACAAAAAAACTTGATTATCGAAACCATTTATCTAGCATTGAATCCGTTTTGGATTCTGTCTACATCCCTTATCATTTAGGTTCAGTCCATAAAGCACATGACATCAAAACTAATGACATTCTTAGCATTTTCCTTGTTATTCTAGACTATGTCAAATGTCTCAGTAGATGAATTTGTGGTGCTTTAGGAAGATCAATTGTCAAGATTACACTCATCTATATGGAAAAAGATAATCAAAGATCTACTATTCCATCAGCTCTGGATAGTTAAAGGAGAATGACTGAGGAAAGAATACATGGTGTTCAAGAGAAAGAGATGTTTGGAAAGGCAATTCACTTGACAGGCTCTATTTAAAGAAAAGCTAATTTTATATTTTGAATATTCACCCTCTCATCTTATTTTGCACATGTGAAGTTGCTCATAGTTGTATTTATTTATCCCGCACTTTGTTCTAAAAAAGGATTTAAGATAGCTTATGAAGATATTTAAAATACATCAGAGCAACATAATTAGAAATAGGCGAGAAAGTGAAAAAAATAGCAAAACTATGAAACTAAGTAGATCCCCCAAACAGGACAAAATATATGTATGCTTTCATGAAAGTTTTATATACTACTTGCTAGTGTTTGAAGATTTTCAACAACCCAACTTGAAGGAATTCAATCGGTTATGACATTCATGATATTCAGTATATCAAAACAAATGAACTCTTGAGGAAGAGATTTTGAAGAGAGAGGGGACCTCTCCTCAGAGATCTTGGGAAAGATGATGTGATATAATGAACAACAATACTGTCAGCATCCTTGAAATAACTATGATAAGTTTCATGATGCAGCCACCTGTAACTTTCTTTCTGTTCAAGCTGATGGTGCCACATGAAAATAAAACTCAGCTTAAGGCACTAGTATGCTGCTTCACAGGGGATAGTGACGTGTGTGTGTGTCTGTGTGTGTGCAGGAATTTAAGTGCTGTAAGATGTAGTCCAGTTTGAAGCTAGATACTTGTTTAATTTTGTTTATTTTTTAATATATTTTTGCCTGTATATATATATATATATGTGTGTGTGTGTGTGTGTGTGTGTGTGTGTGTGTGTAAATATATCTGTGTCATTATAAACATGAAGGGGCAGAGACATGCTCTTTCATGTGACTGCCAGCCTTTTGCATTTGACCTGGGCTTGCCATTCTCTACATAGTTCCTGTCTGGAAAGTCACTCCTATTTACTGGAATCAGTCCTCAAAGACGATTTGAAATGAACAGCTTATTAAAGCACATGAGCTTTAACACCATCATTCTGATTTCTGTTTTCTCATGCTTATTTGATCACTCCTAAGTGTCACATTAAATAGCTTTCCTTCTCTTTTTGTGAAAAATCATGACCCGAGGTTCCCAGAAAATACTCACGCCTATGTAGAAGATTCAGCAGACACTTCAGAAGATTCAGGCTGACTGGCTGTCTTGAACATTCTGATTGTGGAGAGTTGGAATGTTGATGATCCACAGCCAAATTACTTATCTCGAGCTATCTTCAGACATTGTAATAGCCATTTCTTACCCACATAGATTTCTGTCCTGATGTCCTTATGACTATCACAAGGAATCTTGGAATGCAATAATGTTGCCAATCACTACCTTCCATTATGATCATTATTTGAGACCCATAGCAGAGATTTCCCTAACTTTTCTGTAATCTACCTGCTTGGTGTTACCACCAACGTATTTGAAAACTATCTTATAACTTTCTTTTGTTCTATAACTATAAAACTTTATAAATCCCTTTTTGATGTTAAGCATGGTATTTAGAATAAACTGAATCTGTGTTCTTGGGTCATGATCATTCATAATTGGCTCCAGAATAAACTACCTCAAATTCCCATTTGTGGTGATTGCCGTGTTTTGTGTCTGTAGTATCATCCACAAAAAATACAATTAAATAGAATATTTGTTTTGTAGTAATTAATTATGATATTAACTGTGTCTCATTATAGGAAAGGCATATAAAGAAAACTCATTTAATCAAATATTTAATTTGTAATAGGTGTATTGACAGTTGACTATACATAACCATAGTCATTCAATAAAGTAGAAAAGCAGGTATTTCATAGGGCATGAAAGATATATTAAGAAACATTTTGCATTTGAAGTTATGCTGCTGTCCAGTGGTAGAAGCAGGTTGTACATCTTGGTGTTACATCCTAAGCACCTTGTACACTTTCAGTAGCATGGGCTGCCATTCACGTTCCATCACCACAGAAAGCTCTAGACACTTAAATAGTCTTAAATTTCATCCCATTATAAATTGTAGGTATTTATCTGCTTAGAAAAGGAAAGCTAACTATTAAAATTTTAATGATAGAGAAATGGTGGTTATTAGATTAGGATATATTATAATGTCATTCTAAATTGTGTTTGGTACATTTTGATAATAGATAATGAATTATAATCTTGCTGGGAAAGAATTCAATGCAACTCTTCATCTAATGAAATGGCTATTTCTCTGTGTGACATTTCATTACAACACCAGAATCAAGGACTTGAGAATTTATTTTTCCTCCTATTATTCAAGAAATATTACAAAATGCAGTTTCATTGTCATTAGGATGTGCTTAAACTACCGGTTGTTATAAGATTTAATCTCTGGGATAATGTCTGCATTAAAGAATCTATGTCAGCTCAACCCTTTCTCTTTCCTGCAAGTAATAACAGAAAGCATAGCTAAATGATCTTAAAGGCAGCAATAAAAGCTTTCCCTGTTTTACAGTTTTTTATGCTGGCTTCTTTTTCTGATGAGCTTTCAAAATTCAAAGGCTCAAACTTTACTTTAGAGAAACGAGAGACATCCCGCTCCTCTACACACACACTTTAGTACTTATTCCAATATTATCTATTTTCTTCTCAATAATAATACAGAGAATAGTAGACTTAAAGGGTATATATGTGGATCTCTGTATGTCTAGTCAAAGTAGGGCCACGTCTCAAGTCACAAACAATCTCAGTTTAAGGAATATGATGAGCGAATACACTGAGAGAAAATATTTGATTAAGAGCCCTGCTTGTACAGCGAATAATGGTCTTTCTTGGACAGAAACTTAATGGGGTAGGAGCTCTTTTGAAGGTTAAAGGCCTTGTTGGATTAATTTATATTCTATTGCATTGAAGAGGACCTATTCAGTTGGAGGTGGAAGGACAAAGAGACTCTGCAAATATGGAGCCCTGGTAATTACCAGGACATCTACATATCTGTGGTTAGGTGCAAGAAACTGCTGAAAGGTTCATGCATGTGCAGCGCCATGCACTTGTGGCTAATCTCCCTGAATGTCAAACTTGTCGAGTTAGCTGTAATATCCCAGTTTGCACAAACCCCTTCCTGAGCACAATTCACTTGACTGTTGAGTTGTCGAGTATTTATTGCAACATGGGGTATTACACAAAGGACCACATTTCAGTCTCTGTAATGAGAAATCCCTAAGGAAAATCTTTATTGTCTTTTGTAGCTAGAATGGAATTTCTTTTTCACTTTTTTTTTATAAAGTATCATAAATACCAAATACAGAAAAAAAAGAAAACATGGTCTAAGAAGTTGGATTTAAAAGCTATCTACCAGAGGATGGAGAGATGATGGCTCAGTGGTTAAGAGTACCTACTGCTCTTACAAGTTCAGTTTCTAGCATGCAACACTGGGTGATACACAACTCCCTGTGACTCCCGCTCCAGGGGATCTGATGTTCTCTTTTGGACTACTCAGATTCCTGAACTCATGTGCACGTACCCATAGATCCCATAGATGCACACACACACACACACACACACACACACACACACAGATCCCATAGATGCACACACACACACACAATTTAAAAATACTAAAACTGAGTCTCTAAAATTTATTCTCTCTCTCTCTCTCTCTCTCTCTCTCTCTCTCCATCTCTTATCTATCTGTTATTTTTTTTTTGGTCTTTTTGAGACAAGATCCCCCTAAAGCCACAACTGACCTCAAACTCCCTGTGGAGACCAGACCTTGATCTCACAAAGGTGAGATCTGCCCACCTCTGTCTACCAAGGGGGAGGTTAAAGATGTGTGCCACCATACCTGGGCTATTATCCATATTTTTACAAAAAAATTATTTTATTTTTATTTTATGTACATGTGTGTATTGCCTGCATGTATGTAAGTGCATCTGTGTTATGCAATGCTTGTAGAGGACAGAAAAGGGCATCAGAACCCCTGTAACTGGAGTTATAGAAGGTTGTTAGCCTCCATGTAGGTGCTGGGATTCAAACCTGGGTCTTCTGCAAGAACAGTCAGTGCTCTTAACCACTGAGCCATCTCTCCAGCCCTTATTATCTATCTTTATAGAGAAATCTCAAAAGGCATGAAAGTCTTATTGGCATAGCTGTATCAGTTTTCTATACATTACCTATACACACATAAACACACGTATTATCACTAGAACTTGTCTAACATGATTTAAACTTCAGTCAGACAAACCAGAGTGAGATTACATCTCTGGAAATATAACTACCACCATGTTCTTTCAGTGGAAATTTATTGAACTTCTACTGTGGGCCAGGAACTCTGTAAAGGCTAGTAAGGATCGAAGCAATATTTCTGAACTCAATTCTGATTTTATCTAACTTATATCTGAGCAGGACAGATATATCACATAAACAAGCTATAACATCGTAAGACAGAAAGTGATGCATGGCCCAAATAATGAACTAGGGCAAAATTTTGTGTGACTATTTAGGGGAAAATCTGGGGAAAAGTTCATGGAAAGTTACTAAAAGACAAAAGATACGATAGCATAGGAAACTTACACAATTCGTTTATCAGGTAATATAATTTAGAAACAAGCTGACAGGACGATAGATGTGCCTGCTGTGCACTGTGCTTATAGATCATTCTTTGAATATGATTTTGAATGTTCCTGTGTAATTTGGTTTAGAAAGTTTGATCCTAATTTTGTTTATCATTATGATAATAAGCATAATCTGTTTTGAAAAGGGCAGTTAACTGTGGGCCTCCAGCTGCAGCACTTTCAAAATTCACCCCACTGATCCTTCCCAATCTCATTTTGTCTGGACAGCTCCCAGCCAGAAGTTAAACAAGAGGATACTACAGCATTGATTTTCTCTCCCAAACGGCTCTGAGGGGCCAGCCTTGCACAGTTCTTCCCTGTAGAGGACACACAATAATCTCAGAACTTGTGTGAGTTAGCTTTTGTTACCTTAGCAAATCAAGTTAAAGGAGAAACGTGCAGAGGTTGGCTGTACTGGTTGGGTGACTGTTCTGTAGTGATAACATCATGGAAGAAGTTGCTTAACTCATGGTAGCCTGAAAAAAGAGAATGACACAAAGGGAGTTGGGTACAGGGTGCACTTGTGAAGGGCATGGCCCCAGTGGCCTTTTCCCCACCAGCGCAACATTCTAACAGTCATCTCACTATGAACTCACCAATATATCAGCCCAATGATGAAGAGAAGTGTCTCTTGATACAGTCACCTCTCAATATTGCTCCCAGTGGGGGTGGAAGTCAAACCTTCAACAAGTGGGAAACCGCTTCATAATCCCCTGCAACAGAGCTGAACTACCACCTGAGGCTCTCCCTGCCCGTTTTAAATGCTTGATTTTATCTATAAGGAGCATCAATCTCAAATAACTTCCTAGAATGTGTTCTTTGCAATAGCCAAGTCAACACTAAAGTTGTCACATATTCAGTCTCTCAAACATCTATTGAACAGTAGTGATTCAAGTATAATTTTTATCTTTAAAGGTGCTGATTGTGATATAATTGCCCAGTGAAATATTTTTGTTGAATTGTGAATTTCATATAACGTTTGATGATATTTAGATCCCTTCACTTGTCTGCACCTGCACTGCCCCCTACATCACCACATGTATCACATAGGTATATAGTAAGACTTACAGAGTCAGATATGTGTCACCAAATGCCTTTTGGTGTGTTCATTCACTGTAGCTGGATCATCTTGTCAAGTCTCACCTGGGTCATGTGTCTCCCCTCCCAGCAGCCATTAATTGCTATTTCCTTACCATATCATTTGATCATATTTAGATTCTCTCACTATCCACATTGCCACAGACTTTTCCCCAATGTACTCTATCATATATAATACATATATATTTTCTATATAATAAGGCCTATGGAGTCCAATTTGTGTTCCAACTGCCCTTCAGTTTAGATCCATCAGCTGGAGCCTGGTTAATGTACTGAGTCACAGCCTTCAAAGCAACTAGCTCTTCCCCTCCCATGAGAAATGAATCGCAAATAGTGCTTTAGTTAGGGGTGGGTTTTCTTACCCACTTCCCTATGTCTGTGCTGAGATTTTGTCTGGCTTGAGCTTGCATAGCACTTGTGAATTCTGTCCTGTGAGTCTAGATGAGCAACTGACCAGCTGACTGGAAAACTTTGTTTCCTTGTGGCTATTCACTACCTCTGGCTTTAGATCTTTCTGTCTCCTCTTCTATGGTGATTCTTGAGCCTTGGCAGGCAGAAGTTTGATACAGTGTCCTATTTAAGTCTACATACTCTACAACTTCTTCTTCTCTACACATCGGCCAGTTGTGGGTTTCTGTGTTAATCATCATCTGCTACAAACGGGTGCCTCTCTGGCAAGAGTTGAGAGATTCATTAATCTATGGGTATACAAATAACCCACTAAGACTCAGTTTAGTACTACAACTATTTATAACTATTTATATATGAGCTGATTAGCCTCAGGCTCCTAGGCTGGATATCAATATCAGCTATGGGCTCTATCCTATGAAATGAACCTAATGTTCAATTAGATGGTGCTTGGTTACTCCTATAATATCCACGCCACTCTTATGCCAGTGAGCCCATCCTTCCTGGCTGTTGTCGTAGCTGTCAGGATTCACAGTTGAGTAAGGTTCATACTCAATTTTCTCTTCAGATAGTTTGTATGGCATCTTCCAGAACTATGAAATAGACAGTAGAGATGAAATGTTGAAGTCGACACCAGGTTGGTTTTCCTTTGTTTGTTACACAGTTCATGTATGTGGTATCTTCAGCAATAGGGACTTACTGTGAAGTTCTGGTGGGTAACCAAAAACAGTTGCAATGGCCAGTATTGTCTGAGGGTCTATAAGACCCCTGGTCAACAACTTCAAGAGAGAAAGACCATTCTTTGCATCTGTGTTTTATTTTCTTTAGTCTGTGGTGCCTCGTAGGGGTAATGTCTCCTGTATAAGATAACGCCTTTTTAGCAAGCTCCCAGAAGCTTGAAAGACTCTGTTTGCCTATGGTCATCCATCATCCCCTGCTCTTACACTCTTTCTGCCTCTTTTCCCTGGACTTTTGTGTTAATTGCCCTTTGTTGCATGAAGAAGCTTCATTGGTCAGCAATCATGACAGCATACAAAAAACGCATACAAAATAAAACCGGACAAAACCCCATCATAGAACTTGGGAAATTGGCAATAGGCTCCCAACCCAAGCTGAGAAACTATTGGCAGTTGACCACTGCTGGGTGAGGGAGAGTTGGTCTTTTTTAAAGGAGTCCCAGGTTTCCTTCAGTGTGAATTCATCCTCTGAAGTCTGTTCAGTCATTCTAGCATCATGTCCGTAATGAAGATAGGCTAATCAGGCTCCAGTGGATGAACTCACACTGAGGGACATCTAGAAACACAAACTTGATTTGATATATTTTAATGTATGACAGAATTCATGAATTCTGGGCGGGGGTGTGTTATCAGGGCATGTAGATATGGGAGAAGGGATCTAAATATGATTAAGCTGTGTTGTATGAAATGCGTAAAAATTCAATAAAGTATACATTTTGAAAAGATAACTCCGTTTTATCTCTTTTTATAATGTATATATTTTAAGAAGTTTCTATAGCAGCAGATGTCTACATGGCTTTTTCTAAAGGCTTTTAGTGTTAGTTATCTCTTTCCTTTCTATGCCCTGCCCTCCCATTTCCCAAATCTCTGTTAGAAGTATAGCTCGTAAAGATGTTTTCCCCATTTTATAGCTTGACACTTCATTCAAGTGGTGGTGTCCTTTGCTGTGTAGAAGCTTTATAGTTTCATGTGATCCCAATTTTCAGGTGTTGGACTTAATGCTTGTGCTGTAGGAGTCTTTTTCTGAAAGTCCTTTCCTTTAGCTGTGTGAAAAAATGGCAGTAAATGCGTTGATTTACATCAGGGCTTTAAATTGTATTCATTGATCAGTGTGCCAGTATTATGCTGTTTTTATTACTATAACTATGCAGTATCATTTGAGATCAGGGAAGTTAGTTCCTCCAGCAGTTCTTTTATTGTTCAGGATTATTTTGACTATCTTGGTTTGTGTGTGTGTGTGTGTGTGTGTGTGTGTGCTTTCATTTGAAAGTTGAGATTAGTTGTTTTTAGTTTCCATTAAGAATTAAGTATTGATTTGTAGATTGCTTTTGGTAAGATGGTCATTTTCACAATATTAATACTTCCCGTCTGTGTGCATGGGATGTCTGTCCATCTTCTGATGTCTTCATTTTCTTTCTTCAGTGTCTTAACATTTTTATTACACAAACCCTTCATTTCCTTTGTTAGATCTATTCCAAGATCTTTTATAGTTTCTGAGCCTCCTGAGAGTAGAACAATTTTTCCTTGTCTTTTATATATAGAATCATATCATCTACAAATAAAGATACTTTGGTTTCTTCCATTTTGAATTGTATTCCAGTTCTGTCTTTTGTTTCTCTTATTTTTCTAGCTAAGACTCCAAGTACTGTATTGGACAAGAATGGAGACAATAGTTAACCTTATCTAGTTCCTGATTTTAGTGGGGATTCTCTGAGTTTTTTCTCCATTTAGCATGACGTTGACTGTGGGTGTATTGCCTATATTAGCATGAATTTTTTTTATCATGAATGGAAATTGGTTTTTGTCAAGGGCCTTTTTTTGGCATCTAATGAGATGATCATGTGTTTTATGTCCTCGAGTTTGTTTATGTATTGAATTACATTTATTGACTAACATACATTGAGACATCCCTGCATCTCTGGGATGAAGCCAAAGTGTCATGGTAGATAATATTCTCATCTGTTCTTGCATTAACTTTTGGGAGTAATTTACTGATAATTTTGGTTCATCAAAATTTAGCTGTTCATCAGAGAGACTGGCCTATAGCTTTCTTTTTTGTTGAGTCTTTGTCTAGTTTGGGTATTAGAGTGAAAGTGACTTCAAAGAAAGAATTTGGGATTGGTCCTTCATTTTCTAGTTTATGGAATAATTTGGGAGGTTTGATGTTCATTCCTCCTTAAAGGTTTAGAATTCTATACTGTGTTCATCTGGCCCTTTTCAGTTGGGATATTTTCAATTGATATATCTGTCTCTTTGGCTGTTGGTTGTTATGGGTCTGTTGAAATTGTTTATATCATTTTGACTTAACTTTGATAGGTCATACATGTGTAGAAATTTATGTATGATTTTCAGATTCTCTAGTTCAACAATGGAATATAAATTTTTAAAGTATGTCCTTATGATTTTCTGAATTTCCTCCTGGTCTGTTGCAAATTTACCTTTTTATCTCTGTGTTTATTAATTTGCAATGTCTCCGTTTGGTTAATTTTGCTAAAGTTCAAAGAACCAATTCTTGTTTTATTTATTCTTTGTATTGTTTTCTCCATTCCTATTTCATTGATTTAGGCTGCCTGGATATTATTTATGCCTTCTTGTTTAATCTTTCATGTGTTGTTTATTCTTGGGTTTCTCAGGCCTTCAGTTGTATCATTAATATATTTATATAAGATGTTTCTAATTTTTTGGTGTAGTGTCTTAATGCTGTAAGTTTTTCTTTAGGACTGCTTTCATTGTATCCCATAGGTTTTGGTATGATGTGTTTTCATTTTCATATAATTCAAGGAAATTTTAAAGTTTCCTTTTTGATTTCTCCCTTGATCCATTTTTTAATCAATAGTATGCTATTTGGCTTCTGTGAGTTTGTAATACTTCTCCCATTATTATTGATACCTAGTTTTATTCTTTTGTGGTCAAACAAAATACATGATGAGATTTAAATCTTCCTAAATTTGTGGAAACTTGTTTTGTGTCCTAATATGTGGCCAGTTTTAGAGAATGTTCCAAAGAGTGTGAAGAAAAAAACTTGTATTCTTTGATGTTTATGTTAAATATTCTATAGATGTCTGTTTGTTCCATTTGAATTATGATATCATTTAACTCCATTATTTCCTCTGTTTAACTTTTTTTCTGGTTGACTGGTTGGTGACAGTGGGATATTGAAGTCACCCACTATCATTGTGTTGGAGTCACTGTTTGATATTTTTTATCCAAAAATGCTTCTTTTATCAAATTGGGTGACCGGTATGTGGTACATATATGTTTAGGAAAGTAATATCTTCTTGGTGTATTTTTCCTTCAATGAGTATGAAATGACTTTCCTTTCATAATGTCTTCTGGCCAGTTTTAGTTTGATGTCTACTTTGTCTGATTTTAGAGAGGCTACTCTTTCTTGGTTCTTAGTCTTGTTTTCTTGGAATATGTTTTTCCAGCCTTTTACTCTAAGGTGGTATTAATAACTGTTGGTGAATTGTGTTTCTTGGAGGCAGTAAATCAATGGATCCTGTTTTATAATTTAATCGGTTAATCTGTGTCTTTTTACTCAGAAGTAGACACCATTAATATTGAGAGTTATTACTGATGAATGCTTATTAATTCCTGTTATGTTTATGTTGAAGGGCTGTTTTCTTTTACCTCTTTTGATGATTTATTCTTTGTGCCCTCTTGAGAGTATTTAATCTTCTCTTCAGGCTGAAGTAGTCCATTAAATAGTCTCTGCAGAGCTGGTTTTGTGAACATAAACTTATTAAATCTGTTTTATTATGTAAAGTTTTTCTTTCTCTTTCAAGTACAACATATAGTTTTGTTGGGTATAGTAGTCTGGGCTGGATATGTGTTCTTTCATTACTTGTAAAACATTGACCAAGCCCTTCTGGCTTTCGTAATTTCCAATGAAAAGTCTTCTTCTATTTGGCCTGCCTTTATATGTGAACAACAGGGTGGACTGGGTAGTTGCACGATGAACAGGTTGGCTGGTAGGCCAGGCTCAATGTAGTCACAATTCTTGGGGCACAATGACCCTGTAATTCTGGTAGGACCAAGAGATGAGATGGGGAAGGCAGAGATGCAGAAAAAGAAACTCACTGTGGCAGGTCTGCGTCTCGCAAGGTCTTAGTAGAGCTGAGATAGTGGGGCACAGGGAGGTGTGGGAGAGGGAGTGCAGCACAGCAGGTCTGGGGAAGCCCCAGTGGGGTGCAAGGGTCTTGGATGAGCAGAGATGACAGCACTGGGACACATGGAACTGAAATATCATTTTTGAGCGGCAAACAACTTTCTTCCCTAGATTTTTGCATTTCGATCTTAAAGAGTGGCTTATAGAAATATATTTTGATTAGGATGCTTCTTTTCACAGACAGATCAGTATGTCTTTTTCTGCAAAGACTGTCCTTAGCTTTGCTCCATCCTAGAGTTTCAGTAGCAATTCCAGCCTGCAGGTTAAAAGAGGTGACTAGATAAGATAGCACTGGCCTCTGCTGGTCTAGGGGCATGTGTTCTTAAGACACAGTGATGATTTTTCTTTTGCAGACTCTTGATTCAGGCTGATGCCCAACTTCTTAGCCTCTTAGACATCCAAAACCTCTTCTCTCACACTTCCAACCCACTTTATAACCTACGTGGCTACAATAGACTTTCAGTTATTCACAAAGCCTCTTCTATCCCTGAGCGTTTTCAGTCTTTTGACCCAATACA
The DNA here is from genome assembly GCA_035773235.1 of Eospalax fontanierii. Lineage (NCBI taxonomy): Eukaryota > Metazoa > Chordata > Mammalia > Rodentia > Spalacidae > Eospalax > Eospalax fontanierii. Next base: position 17,968,616 of record CM069552.1, read on the forward strand.
CTCTTTCGCCTCTTTCAAATCAAGAACTTTTCATTAGCAGACCTCTCATTCTAGACAGGTTTATCTAGGTGACTCGGGGAAAAATGTTCTACTAATATAGCTTCTAGTAGAAGCCTTCATGGACTCACTAAAACTGGTTTGATATGCCTTCTGTCAGCAACCTAGCCCAAAGTCATATACTTACTATGAGAAATGCTTAATAGCTTAGTCGAGTCTAATAAAATACCTAGCACAATACAGAGACTATTAAAATGAATTTCATTGTGAAAATACCTACTACATCTCAAGACTTGGAGTCCTGAGAAAACTGACATTCCATCTCTTTCTCATTTGATTTTTTCCCAAAAGAATTCTATATACAATGGTTTCTCAATAAGTATGTAGCCAGAAAAGTCCAATTAAATTTAGAAAAAATAATACCTCATGCTAAAATGAGCATCCCTCATTTTTATAATAATGTATAATTGGAAGGAAATACATGGCATGTTTTCAATGGGATCTACCTCCATGAATTAAAATGCCCATAAGACCATGAAGTACCATTGCCATTTTGTGTGAAAGAATTTCAGTTTGTTAGAGTCCTGTCCTTCAGTGAAGAAAAGTGCTATGAACCAAGAGTTTTCATGAACTGCTATTCTTCAGTCATTAGATGCTAATAGTTTCCCCAAAGTTATATAGCTATGCCATTAATTGGAAATGAGCCTGGGAACTCACCCATGGTAGCATTAACTTCTTGGACCTCTTTTAGTATCTCTGCCTTTAGGGACAACTGAATTCCCTGGTGTAATCATTTGGAACTTGCCAAATTCTTCAAGTATTGTTCTCTGGGTGACATTAAGTTCTCTGGGTGACATCATCACCAGTGTAAAAGTTTCTCCAAATAATAAATTTGTAGCCCAGCAGCAAACAAGACAGCCCTGCATAACATTTCCACCTCTGGTAGACATTGTATTTTCATCCTTTGGAAAAAAATGCTTGGCAAAATACAAATTTGTTGAGAAAATTTTAAAATATCACCCCATCTGTTTCTAAAAGAGAAAAATTTGTAATAGCTGGGAGTCATGCTTAAGATGATAACATTTTGGGATATGGTGTGTTTGCAGTCAGATGTGAAATCAATGTACAATGGGTCAAGACAGAGACTATTTCTCCTTTAGGCATTTCTTTACAAAAAGAAGGAAAGAAATAGAACAGTATGTAGTCTCAATGTCTCCAATGACCTAAATTCTCCAGGCAGTTAACAGAAGATGAAAATTTAAAAAGAACATGAGAGAGAAGAGTACTTCATGATTCAATGATGTTTCTTGGAGGAATTTGGCTACAGAAACAGAATATAAACTTCATTTGAAGCTTGCCATATCCAACCATTACTTCTCTCTTGCCTCTGTACATTAACTTGCAGTAAGATGCACCATAAACACAGTGACTTACAAGAAGAAAAGTGGCACATTCTTTTTATAAGAAGAGGAAAATCTGTAAAGTTAGAGCTAGGAATATAAAACCAAAGCACTCACCAGATGAACTCCAAGTCATTCATCACTTCTCTAGACTTTGTACAAGGCAAGCCTCCAGAGCTCATAAAGTTTGCTAGACAATTCTGGTGATCTATGGGGACTGATCGATGACTTTTTGAACTCTAAGGATCATAAGTCAGAAGAACACCAGAACGGAAACTCTGGAACTTTCATTGGAAAAAATAGACATAAAGAAAAATTAAACTGCAACAATCATGTGGTAAAATAATTTCCATGAGAAGTTTAAAAAATTAGCTGAAGTGGAAGGACTGAAGTTTAAATGTTTTTCATATCTGAAGAGATACAAAGTTGCTAGAAAGTCCTTGAGGTCCTTTGAGCTCTTTTTTATTTTATTTAATAATATTCTACACATTTATTATCTTCCTTCTCTCTAGTTATTAAGATTGACAGGGACTGGGTCCTGGGAAATCTGTGATACCCAGAAAATATAGACATTAAACAATGATAGTATGTAGAAAGACACAGTTTCAAACCATTTATATAAATAGGGGGTGGGATTTTGGTTCATTTTTAAGTAATACTTTTAGTGATCATTTGAGGATTTCATACAATGTATTTTGAACACCTTCAGACCCTCTCCATGATCTCTGTTCAGACATACCCCCACCCCTCAACCTCTCTACCATCATTTGCTTCATGTCCTTTATTGGTTTTTAAGAACTACTGAGTCTAATTTCTGTTTTCATAACGGTTCTGGATGTCTATCCCCTGGAGCATATCAGCCTTCCTTTCATCACATCTTTAAGTGACTTTCTTTCCCATCTGCTATCAATTGCCAATAGTTACTCAATGTGGCTTGGCCTTGCCCATACGCTGTTTTTTTTTTTTTTTTTTTTTTCTGGCTTGGCTTTAGTCAGGTCATGCACATGTTCTCACAGATGCATGAATTCATATGAGCAACTGCCCTGTTGTGTCTAGAAAACATTGTTCACTTCCTTCTATTCATCTACCACCCCTGGCTCTTAGAGTATTTAACTGAACAAACATGAGAAATCATGCTATTATTGACCTTGAAGCTTCATCTCTGTGTCCTAGATTTCAAGTATTCATGGCACTGGGAAGTGTTGTATGCTACCAGAAAAGAAAAGTAATCATTACCCTCACACATCTGTGAACCCTGTGAGGTACAATAATGACTGGCCTGGCAGATTAGTCTCACTGATTCAAAAGTGGAATTAATGTTATGGGAACACCTAATCACTTTCTGATTGGATTTAAGACCTATTTCACAAGATGGAGTTCATACATGGCACTGTTTGGGAGGTCAAGAAACTATGGCTAGACAGGAGATAAAGGAGAGCCATAAAGGAGATCCCACTACTAGTGCTCTGCTAAATAGGCATAGTATTAAACCAACTCCTAATAACATTATTATACCCATAGATGAATGCATCTCTCAGTTCTCACTAGAGAAATTTCTTCTTGCAGAACATGGCAATGAACACAGAGACAACTGGTCAACGTGCAGAAAATAAGAGGCTGCAGTGTGCTTGACTCTAAATGGGATGCTATATCATATACTCTCCTCCCAAAGCTTTGACTAATTTTTGATACCATATTAAAATGTTTATTCTCTATATATTTATTTTTAAATTATTATGTATTTTTAGTAATTTCACACATGAATACAGTATATGTTGAATCTATCTATCTTTCTTCTACTCCCATAACTCCTCCTGGACCTCCCATCAACACCGCCCTCCCTAATTCATGTCTACTTTATTCCTTCTGTGTATGTCTATGAATGCATGAATTGCATTTTTATCTTTTTTTGCTCCACAACTCTATATGTCTAGAGGAAGAGGACCAGCAGGCTTTATATATTCTCTATTAAAAAGCAACCAACTCATACCAAACCAAAAGTCCTTCTCACTGATGGCAATATCGTGGCTGGGATAACACCAATGAGTTACATTCTGCAGTGGGAGTAGGCATGTACCAGAACTAGATTTCAGGTGTCGATATGTCACTGTCTTAAATAGCTATATAAGTTTATTTGTTAGTTTTAATCATTTTATTTCCCCAAAGAGTTGGAATTAATTATAAAATTCTTGTCTATTCCCAAAAATATAATTTTTAATTGAGCTTTTATACATTTAATACGACAGTTCTTAATCAAATTTAGAACACCCTCTGCAGTCCATGCCACCACATATCCCAGTCTCCCTTACTGAAACTCATACATACATTATGATTTTTTTAAAAACATAAGTTTTTAAAAGAATGAAGAAATCTCTTATCCTGTAGGAAAAATATTTCTTGATGTCTTCTTGGAAATGTGCTGGTTCTAGGCATTGGTTGTATGGAGGGACTTCATCAGGGTATTAACCAAGATATAAATTTTATTCTAATGCCCTCTAGCAATGAGTTTTTTCATAATTGTTTTTATTATTGTGTGTGTTCAAATTTGCTGTCATTGCTATAATGAAACTTTCTCACCAAAAACAATTTGGGGAGGAAAAGTTTTATTGCATTTTGAACTTAAGGAAAAAACATAGAGGCAGAAATTGAAGCCCAGACCATGGAGGAAGGCTGATCACTTGCCTGCTCTTCTGTCCTAGGCTTAGTCTGCTTTCTTATACAACCCATCACCACCTCTCAAAGGTGGCACTACCCAGAGTGGGCTAGGCCCTCCCATATCACTCAACAATCAAGAAAATGATTCACAGACATGATCAAAGGACAATCTAATAGAGGAGATTATTCCAGAAGTTCTCATTTTCCAGGACCGTCAAGTTGAAAACCAAAGCCAATCATGAAGTGTATGTGTATGTGTGTGTGTGTGTGTGTGTGTGTGTGTGTGTATGCATGTATAGTATACATGCCAATGCACATGTGTATAGTTCAGAGGACAACTTTGTGGAACCATTTCTTTCTACCTTTATCTGGGTTTTAGTGATCAATCTTAGACCATCATAATTTCAGGGTAAGTGTTCTTACCCTCCAAGTAAAACTAGTAAACCCTATGGGTTCAATTTCTCAACATTCCCAACAGTTCATTATCTGAAGCACAGATTCCATCTGATGAATGGAATAACTCGAGTTTGAGAGTTTCGAACAGGTTGTGAGAACTTTGTTAGTGCCCTCTCAGGAGTTCAGTGGATATCTGCATGTAACTCATGTTTATAAACAAAAGCTGACAAATCTTTGGCAAAAAAGAAAAAAAAAAGGGTTTGATACTTATCTGCCTCCAGTGAACTTCACGTTTTGTGATCAAGTGTCATTTCCTTCCTGAGTTTTGGTATCTCTTTTTCCTTGCACATTTTAAGTACAGTTGCAATTGGTGAGTGTAGCATCAAGATCTGACTGAAATAGAATTATAACGAAAGATATTGAACGTATGACATTTATAAGTTTAATTATTATCATTATGGATATAATTATAGTTGCAAGTCCTTGAAATAAAAGAACACTCTTACTGAGTAATTGCTCATTATATTTTGACATTAATGGACATCAAGGCCAGAGAGTTTTCATTTTATTGGCCACACAGGTGATGTTTCTCTGTTACTTCCCTGAATTGCTATAATGAAGGACACGGTCTTATTCTATTGCCCCAAAACGGGCACATTTCTAAGCTCTTAAGAGAGCTCCAGAATGAAAATAAATACAGGTAGCTTTTAGGTGTAAGCTCCATTGCTTCTGAGACGTGGAGAATGATTTACAGTTGCTGTACCTTAGTTTCAAACAATTGTAAACTAGATGCTTGTGCTGATTTATTTCAACCCTAATTTTTATAGCTAATAGTCCCCAATTTCATCTTTAATGGGGTGGTTTGTTACATGATTAGCGAGTTAGGGCATAGAGTGGTAATAACTGAGATTTCATTCCCTATGCCTATTAGATTGTCTCCATCTTCAAAAATATTGTGAGACTTCCTTTTACTGAAAGACCCCTGATTTCTCTACTTGTGATGGATTAGGGATATTGAAACTGTGTATCATCTATCAGTTTTCTGTAACCCATGCTGACTGTTAGAAATTTTATAAATGTTTAACATCTTAATATATGGCAAGAACGGAAGTTTTGTTATAATGCAGGGATACAGAAGTCGAGGGACAATATCTGGGTTTTGTTGGGGGATTCACTGTATGAATTGTGTACCAAGTTAGCAACTGTCAGCCAAACTGCTCTACTATGCAATATTTATGAAATTGTGTATAATATTCCTACTAAGAGTAATGAGATATTATTTTAGCCATATCAAGCAGAAATCAGAAGTTAAATGAAGTAACTGAATTTCAGAGAAGTTGAATAATTTACATAATATAATTTATCACTAATCAACCATTCCAGAGTGTGAACATGCACCTGACTGATTTAATGCTCAGTTTTGAATATACAGAAGGTAAAATTCCATACTAATATTAAAATTAGAAAATTCTACTTCAGATAGTATCTTTCCAAACTTATTATTTTACAAATGATATCACTGTTTTTCAAAGAGATTCAATGTTTATCTCCCCAAAGCCAGAAAGTTCCGACTCTGGAAGTTAATACGCAGGATTTATATATTTCAAACAAATATTCTTCCCACTAACAAGGGACTGATTTTTGTCTCTTAGAAATACATAATAATTGTTTTTTTCTACCACCAATCATTAAAGTCCATATTATATATGAGTTTGTAGCTAATAACATCTTGGGTGTTGACTGAGCAACTATTTTGTGTGAGACTTAGAATCAGATTTGCACTTTAATCTTATAAAATCATAATTCAAGGTCTTAGAGAAATGGCTCAGTGAATACAGCACTTCCTGCATACAAAGAGATAAGTCTAAGACAAGGTGCAAGGTACGGAGCAGCACCTAAGGTTGTCCTCTGAAATACACACGTGTGCTGTGGGGAATGTGTACCTCTACTCACAGAGAGAAATACATACGCAGACACATGTGTATCCACACAGAAAATTTTTTTTTTTAAATCATGATACAGCGTCATTGTGGTCATAGCGACAGCCTATCATGAGGCCAAGGACAGGCTGGATTCAAATTTCCTACTGCTCTATTCAAAGGTTCTTTAGATAAAACACTTCAGGAAGTTTAAGCTTAAATTTGAAATTCCACTTTAAAATCTTAATAGTTTGAATTGAGACATATTATGTCACCTTGTTTCATACTGAATTTTATAATGCTCATCATTATAAAATTTTCTTCCAGGTGTCAAGAATAGCTTCATTAAGCTAGGGCTGTTGCTTTTTATCCCGTGTCATTTGGAGAGCACGTCCATATCATTTGTGAGCTTCTGTGACATACATTTCTGTACGGCCCTTTCTTTCCATATTTCTAGTGTCAAGAGAATTCCAGGGTGCATAACTGTTTTGAATTTCTGTATTTCCTAAATCTGAGTCCATTGTTGATAGAATTGTGATAATCTTTTTAATATTTAATTGTTTGAACTGTAATGATATGAGATTGATATCAACAAAAGACATATTTTTACATTTTATTTATTATTATTATTTATTTTATGTATATAATATGAGTTAGTTATTTGCTTGTAGATGAATTACTTGCACCTGAGTTGTGCAATGCCCCTGGAAGTCAGAATAAGTCATCAGATTCCCTGGATCTAGAGTTATGGACAGTTGTTAGTTACCATGGGGGTGCTAGGAATTGAGCCTGCGTCCTCTGCAAGAACAGCCAGTGCTCTTAATTGTTGAGCCATCTCTTCAGACCCAACAAAAGAAATATTTTTGTTATCTTTATTGTCTTGGTTTTAAGATGAGGCCAAAACTATACCTGTTTATTTTTATGGATTTATTTTAATGAAGGTTAATTTTTAAAATTGAGTTTAGACACAGAAGAAGGGCTTGTTAAGTAGATTGAGTAAGCGATTAATTGTTAAGAAAAATTTGGGTAACTCAGCAAGAATTGGGTAACTCAGCAATAACTAAGATGGTAAGTCACATATATTATACAGAGAGAGGGAAGGAGACAGAGAGAGAGAGAGAGAGAGAGACAGAGAGACAGAGAGACAGAGAGAAAGAGAGAGAGAGGAGAATCTCCTCATCTCTAATTTGGAGAAAGGAACAGATGATTCTCCATTTGCATGTTGTATTGTTCTTATTACTTTTCTTTTTCATTATTTGATTCATTTTTAGTTAACACACAAAGGAATGAGTTTCACTGTGACATTTTCGCTCATATACATCATTATCATTATACTTCATTTGACTTTGTCCAATGACTGCTTTCTACCCATCTTTTCCACTAGCTGGTTTCCTCTCTCTTCGCAGCAGACCTGCCTGCCTTCAAGTCATATATATTCCATTACTCTCTCCTTACTCCATTCTAATGTAATTTTACAAATCTTCTCCCTTTCCCTGTTCCATGTCCTACACATACAAATGTACCTGTAAATTTAAATCTAGATTCCACATGAGAGCAAACATGAAATATTCATCTTTCTGAGTTTGACTTATGTTTAGCTTAACATAATGATTTTTAATTTCAACCACTGTCTTGCCAGTGCCACAATTTCATTTTTCCTTACAGATGAATAAAACTCCACTGTCCATGTGTACTGTATTTTGCTCGTCCATTCATTTGCTGATGAACTTCTAGATTGCGTCTGCATTTTAACTCTTGTGAATAGTGCTTCAATAAACTTGGATCTGCGTGTATCACTGGGATATACTGACTTAGTACAGTCAGGGTATGTACTAAGGAGTGGCAGCTAGATCACATGGTAGTCCTGGTTGTAGATTTTTGAGGCATATTCACACTGGTTTCCATCATGGCTATGTGGCTATAACAGTTTACAGTTCAGCCAAATATCGCATAGTTCTTAACAAACTGACAAACAAATGCAAACATTGCTGAGAAGAGGAGAGAGAGAGAGAGAGAGAGAGAGAGAGATATCCTGCTAAAAGTTTTAGATTTCAGATCTCACTCTGCATGCTTGGTTTATTGATTCCTCAAGGGCTATTTTCAATATTTTTTATTTAGAGAAGCTTTAGGGCTTTGGTTGCTTGGAGAGTGGAACTTCTTTTCTTGTCATGTAAACAGGTACTCCTGATTAAGAAAAAAATTCCCTAAACTTATTTTTACTTTTTACTCTGGCTATAGAAAAGACGAACATCATACCAACTCTGTGTGTATCAGAATAAAAATTATACAAGTCTGTTTTGCTTAACATTTCAGAAACTCAGAATAATGCAGTTTAATAAATAAACAATGTATCAGAATAAAAATTATACAAGTCTGTTTTGCTTAACATTTCAGAAACTCAGAATAATGCAGTTTAATAAATAAACAATGTAGAGGTGACAAAATATAGAGCAAGGATTCAGCAAACTACACCCCAGGCCATATTCATTGCCTGAAAGCTAAGAATAGTGTCTACATTTTTAAAACGTAACTGTAAACGTAAAATATTTATTACATGGCCCTTTTTAGAAGAAAACTTTTTTTACTCCTAGTTTAAAACTGCCTTAAAGAAATTGAACATTACAAATTCTTTTCTTGCTAAATATTTTTATCCATAAATTATTTTATTTGTAAATTGGTAGGTTTTAGTTGGTTCATTTTTTTCACATGAGGAATTAAAGTAATTTTTTATTATTCAAATTATTTTGATTATTTTATTATTCATGTTTGTGGATTAGATGAAACTTAAACATCTATTATTTTAGAGTATCAGGGCATTTAGAATCTATGATAATGTCTGATAACATTCTGTCTCCATATCAACAAGATTACACAAATCAGAATAAAGCTCCCATTTCTATCACTATAATAGAAATTGTGCAAATTAAATTTGAATTTATTTTGACAGAATCTCTGTTAAGCAAAACCTACACGTGCTTTTATTTTTGACGTGAGTCATTTATGAATGAAGCATTCACCATTTAGATAAAAATAATGTCTACAGGGCCTGGGGTATAGCGGAATCATAGAACACTTGTCTTGCATTCAAAAGGTCTTGGGTTTGATCCCTGATGCTGCAAAAAAGTCATCCAGGATAAAGACAGTCAAAGTCCCTTGAAATTGTGTATTGGGTGCATATTGGTCTTATTAAGGATCAAAAACCACAAGAATCACAGAAAATTCAATAACATACATTTGGACAGTAAGTGTGTTAGAATTTATTCACAGAAAAGAAATTAATATGTGGGGTTATCCAGCATAGAAACAGGGATATTTCTGGAGATAGATGCCTTATGTAGAGCAAAAATGAGATTCATTGTGTTCTCTGGATCAATAATTGCAATCACTCAAAATATGTGATGAATGCTAAAAGCAGAGAATACTGAGAAAGTTGTTAAATGACATACCAAGTGGGTAACAGACACTTTGTCTTCATCATAATATAATCAATAAGGCGGAAGATGATTTAAGAAGCCTCATTAGCAAATATGTAAATTATACAATGCTGGGAGAAGGCTTTCCATCTAATGACTGTGAGCTGTATCAATCTGTTCTAATGTACTCTAGTCTTTTGTACATTTTTCCAAAAAATATCTCCATACATGTTTTAATCAACCGGCTGCTGAAAAGTTTCATATCTGTTGCATTAGTATCTGTTTTAAATACTTGGCTTGATCTATGACATGATTGTTATTTCAGGTGACACTTTCAAATGCCCAGTTTAATATATACAGCCCCATTATATTTTGTCACTAATCTATTCACTATGAAATAAATTTTAAAAATGAAAATAATAATTTATTCAAAGTGTATAAGTACATACTTTCCCTGTTCCAGTCAGTTTGTTCAAGAAAATGGTCAGAGGAATTGAACATAATATTGTATGTGATAAACTAGGACCAACTCTGAGGGACTGGGCAATGCCTAATACTGCAGCACATGGAAAAGGTAGAAATCAGTGCCATAGTAAATCTTTGCATTTATTAACTGATCCTTGCATTTTTCAGGGCTCAGTGAGAAACAGCTTCAAATAATTCTCTCTGGTCACTTCTTGTAGATCTATATTCTGGACTTCTAATCATTTTGACAGAGAAATGTGGAATACAGCAATCATAAGTAAAACAATTCAGTTTTTGTCAACTAAAATAAAACTCACTCAAATCATATGCTAGTAAGTATTCTCTTTATGACAATTCTCTTTGCTCTTTCAATGTCATAGAAATTCAAGAATGTGGCAATTGTTCCTTATATTTGTCTGAACTTAGTTCATAATATCTCAAGTGGTTAAGAAGAAGTTCAGAGTATAAAATGCAGTCCCAAATATATGTAAAACCTTTCCTCTTTGAAGAGACTAAGTAGATAATTCAATGGAAAGATAAGTGAAGAAATATTAAAAAATTGTAAAGATATTGATGTGGCAGAATATACTATGTGTATATTTATAATCTCTAGCATCAATCAAAAGTTTTAATATAAGCTATGTGTCCTGGCTCACACATTTAATATCAGCACTCAGGAGGCAGAGGCAGGCAGATCGATATGAGACTGAGGCCTACCTGGTCTACATATGAGTTCCAGGTTAGCTGGAGCTACAGAGGACCCTATCTCAACCTCACCCACCCCAATTTCAATATAATATTTGTTACTTATTCTTGAGAATTTCATATATGTATACAAGGTATTTTGTTTATATTTACCATCAACTCCTCTGGAAACCCCCACATCCCTCTCCCAAGTTCTTGTCTTTTGAAAAGAGAAATTTTATACCAGGGACACATTAGTATGCAAGGTTGTAGAGCCATCCACTGGAGCACAATCAATCTACCAGAGGCCATACCACTTAAGAAAATGATGTTCTTCCAATAGCCATCAGCTATCAATAGCTTCTCAGCTGTGTTAGGTTCTTATGAACCTTTCCTCTTTCCATACTAGAATCCTGATTGGCTTGATCTTGTGCAAGTCTTGTGCAGACAACTAGAGCTTTTATGCGTTTATGAGTACAATAGCCTTGCCAATTCCAGAAGACACTATTTCATAGCAGTCCTGTCTAACCACCAAAGATCACAGTCTTTCTGTACTCCTTGCATTATGTTCTCTTAGCCTTCAGTTGGGTGTGTGTAATATAGGTGTTCTATTTAGAGATCAGTAATCCACAGTCTCTTATTCTCTGCACTTTGGCCCGCTGTAAATTTCTGTATTAACCACTATCACCTGCAAAAAGAAAGTTCTCTGATAAGGGCTGAGAGCTGCACTGATTAGAAAAATAGATAATAGTAGTAGATATTCTTTTGGCATCTATGTCCCCTCCAGCGTTGAGTTCTTGACCAGGTTTATAGTTCTGGATAGTTTATAGTATAGGAACTTGACACAAAACAGGAATATGGAATATAAATATTTGCAACAGAGGTAGGAAGTTATTATCATTTATATAAAGCACATTATCCATGTAATTTATCTTGAAATATCTTAATTATTTCTATTGGGACTAATAAAAAAGAAAGATTGCTAAATTTAAGTTTAGCATATAAATATTAAGAACATCTTTATCTACTAGCAATAAATAATTAGAAAAATATTTTTCTGGTAAGCAAAACAAATTTCACAAAATTTCCTAGGGAAAAAAACCCCAAAACTATGTAGAAATATTTAAAAAGTAAAATGTACTTTAAAAATGTACTTTAAAAACTGTTTTTATAAGGAACTGGAGAGATGATGGCTCAGTAGTTAAGAGTACTGTCTGCTCTCCCAGAGGACCCGAATTCTGTTCTTTCAGGCATATGGCAACAAACTAACTCTCTGGGACTTCAGTTTCAGGGAATCCAACACCTTCTTCTGTCCTTAGGATTTTCATAATTTTGAGGGGATTTTTGGAAAAGCTGAAAGGTATTCTAGTGTATATATGTATCATGATACTCGATTGTATATGTATATCATGATACTCTGTTATTTATATGTATCAGATACTCTGTTGTATATGTGTATCATGCTTTCATCCTCCATTTATCTACTGATGGTCATCAGGTTGTTTCCATTTCTGGCTATTGTGAATAGGACAGCACTGACCATGGATGAACAGGTAACTCTACAGTAGACTACAGCATCTTTTATGTATATGCCTAACAGTAGTATGGTGAAAGATCTATTTTTAGCTTTGACTTCAAAATACACTACAGACTTATAATGAAGCAGCAGGTAATGGCATAAAAACAGACACACTGATCAATGAAATAGAATTGAGCACCCAGATTACTTAATTTCACGCATTTAAACTCACCTAATTTTTATTTTATTAGGTATTTCTGTATTTTAGATAGGGTCTCCAATAGCCCCACCTGGCCTGGAACTCACTATGTAGACCAGGCTGACCTTAATATCACAGAGATCTGCCTGCTTCTGCCTCCTGAGTCTTGGGATGAAAGGTGTGTACCATCATGTCTAGTGCCACCCACCAGATTTTTGACAAAGAGACAAAAATCACTCATTGGACAAATGACAGCATGTTCAATCAATGGTCCTGGTCAAAATGGATTGTGGCATATAGAAGAATGACTCTAGATCCCTCTCTCTCACTGGGTACAAACCTCAACTCCAAATGGCTCAAGGACTGAACATAAAACCTAATACCCCAAATCTAAGAGAGGATAAAGTAGGGAATACACTGAAACTTATAGAAACAGGAGAGGATTTCTTAACAGGACCCCAATAGTGCATATTAATAGCAAAATTGACAAATAGGGTCTCATGAAACTCAAAAGTTTCTGTACAGCAAAGACAACATTATGTGAGTGAAGAGGAAATCTACAGAATGGAAAAAATACTTTACCACCTATACATTTGACAGAGGGTTAGTATTTAGAATATATAAACATGTATGAACAAACAAATAAACAATCATAAGAAAATCTCAAAGTAATTTTTAAAGGACTGGGTTATAGTTCAGTGGTAGAATGCTAATTTAGTATGCCCTAGCTTCTATCCCTTGCACTGCATACACAAAGAGCAAACAGAGCTAAGAAGGCACTGATGAGGGGAAGGTGGTGAAACCTTTAGGAGGTCGGACCTACTGGGAGAATGGGAGGTCACTGGGGCATACTCTCAGAGGAAATGATCAAACCATAAGCCCAAGGCAACAGGGCTTCCCATCATGGACTAGAATCTCCAAGAGGATGAGCCAAAACCTGTCTATAAATTTTCTATTGCTGGCATTTGCTACAATAATGGAAAGCTGACTCAGTCAGACATAGACCCACTTAAGTATCTCAAAGGAAACATAATACAGACCTCTCTGAGTCTGTGAGATGCTACCTCTGCCATGTTGGCCCTGCTGTCCTTGTCTTGCATGCGTGCAAGAAACAATAACTTGAAAGAGCTGATAGCTTCATAAGCAAAACTCATGCATTATTTCTCACTGTCTATGAAGAGTCATAATCTTTATGAGCTGAAATAGTTAAGCTAAATAGCCATAGAAAAAAATTAAATTAAATTCAAACTGTATAGTCAAGTCAAGGTCTAGGCACATAGCTTAAGAGTAGAGTTCTTGATCTAAAATCATGAAGCCTCAGGTTCCTTCCTCATTCTCCAAATTAAAACATGAATGAAGGTCACATTTATTTGAAATAATGCCACATATATGTGTATATATATAATTTCACTTATGGGAATATGTATATGATGTGACACTATTTTAGCAGCTGTAATGCTAATGCTTACGTAAAATTTTACTATATGGAAGAATAATTCAATTGACGCTTCCTCTGTTCTTGAATTTACAGGGTATTGCCAAATTTACTGTTCTATGTGAAACATTACAACTACCAGAAAAAGGCCAGTTAGGTAATGCTCTATTTCATGTACGTGTGGCTATAAAAACTGTACATTTAGGTATGAATCACACCTGCCTTTTCAGATTTTTAAATTTTGCATGTCTGAGGAACACTGATAATTTTCTTTAAGAGTACTTGTTTATGTTACATTCCTGATGTAGACTGAAGAGTTCATCTATTGAATTGGTCTTGTGAAAAGGTTTTGTTTCCTTTCTTCCTGTTTTCAAGTCACCCTTGACCATGGTGCCCTGTTGAACTTGTTTAGTAGGAGGGAACTTATTCTTTGTTAAGATGTAATAGAAATTATGTTTAGCTACAAGGACATCTTTAATAATTATCATCTGTCAAAAGAATATGCAAATTAGCAATGTAAGGAAATGCTTGTAAAGCATGCTGCAGCTCTTTAATAAAAGTTAATCAAAGTTTGTAATATTCTGCACATACAGGTAAGGAAAATAACCTTTTCATATTGGTTTTTAAGTCTAAAATCCAGAAATAATTAAATAGGCCTAAATTCAGGAAGCTAGTAACCAGAAGGATCCATCTTACATTATGTTGGGCCACTTTTTTTGCTCTAGTTGTTATTGTAAGAAGTGGTTGCACACAGCAACTCTGTTATCTATGCAAACCTGGACATATGAGAATTAACACTTAAAGGTCAGTTCTTGACTAGGTACTGGAATAACCTTCTCTTCCCTCCCTCCTTCTCTCCCTTCCTCCCACCCTCCCTCCCTCCCTCCCTTCCTCCCTCCCTCCTTCCCTCCTTCTCTCTCTCCCTCTCTTTTTCCTTCCTTCCTTCCTTCCTTCCTTCCTTCCTTCCTTCCTTCCTTCCTTCCTTCCTTCCTTCCTTCCTTTCTTCCTTCCTGTGGAAGAGCATTCCCCACTGCTCCTTAGAAAGATCCATAAGGAACTTAGTTCCTCTTGTTCACATTGGTGATCAGCTGTATCTTTGAATTTGTTTTCATTATTCTTATTTCCTTCTTTAAATCCCATGTGCCCTACTTCCTCAGATAGTTCCTATAACTAAACTACCTACATGAAGCAACCTTGTTGTTTGGGTTAAAATTTAGAGAATGTGTGAATTCAATTTAAATGGATGGGCAATTCACCACCTCTCACCTAAAAATGGAAGGAAAAAAAGAAACAAATAAAAACAATCAGAGGATGAAACTTCTGAAGCCAAGAAGAAAGGACAAACATTCAATGTAGGGATGCTTGTGATTCCTTGTTTCAGTTATATGCTTTTTGCAAAACAATGATTTTAAAATTACAAATTTTTATCTGTGTATGGTGACACACACTTTTAATCCCAGCATTTGGGAGGTAGAGGCAGGTGAATCTCTTTGAGTTCCAGGCCAGCAGGGGCTAAAGGTTGGGCTACAGGGAAATTCTGTCTCAAAAGTTATCAAATAATTTTTAATTATAAGTTTTTAAAGGAAAAAGCTCGGTTTTTCTTCTGTGGCAATAGCCACTAATATGTTAATATATCATCCAGTTTTTTTTTCCATATATTTTCTTACCAATACTACATGAACTATATAATCTCAGTTTTGTTTGTGAAGGTGGTTAGTACATATCCGGTTTAGACTTTAAAGCGTACTTTATAGTTGTAGCACTGTATCACCTCACATGGTAGAGGTTGACGTATTTTACTATTTGGAGGCACTGTCTGTAGGTTTGTAAATGTCATCAACTTTAATAGTTGCGGAAGTCTTGTTAACACAAAATAATGACGAACAGATAACATTTCAGCTGGAAAGTTTGCTTTATGAACCAGTGCTATGTGAGACAGTGCTATGTGAGTGAGACAGGTCTTGATTTGTGATACTGTGTTAGTTATTCTGTATGTGTGTATGTGCATAATTTGAAAGAAAATGGTCTCTATATTTATTTCCTGGTATTTACATGATTTCTAGTAAGGATAAAAATGGCTTTTAGATTCTCATATGTTGTTGGTTGTTTCTATTTTTTTTTTTTACTTTTGTGAACTAATCTAAATCTTAAAATAATTCCCATCCAATAAATTCCATAAAATGTCTCTGAAACAAGAGAGAGGAAACTATTTAAAAAGCAATATTAGTGCTTTCAGTAAAGGTCCTCTAAACAATATAGAGGTATCACCTATGTGCTCCTATTTACTTTTAGACAGGGAACTACGTACTATGTAAACCAGCATAGCCTCAAACTCATAATCCTCCTTCCTCAATCCCCCAAGTGTTGATATTACGGATGTTCACTGTCATGCCTGGCATCACAAATAAATAAAGTCAACTAAATCTATCATATATGAATATTCTAAATCTTTTCATCTTGAATAAACATGAAACTAGAAAACATTAGTAGCGATTACTATAAAAGAAGGAAAATCAAAAGGAAAAGCAAAGAATCTCGCTATATTTCTCCTGCTAACTAAACAAATACACAGAAAACATTTATGTGGATACACATAATCTTTTTTTCAGCAGCAATGTCGAAAAATGTGTAGGAATAGGTTAAGGTTGTGGTACAGCAACTAACACCGAAGGTTTTTAGGAAAAGTCATATGGAACCCTACCATGATAGAAGCTTTTTAAAGTATATACCTATACAATATAAAAAGAAATAAGGAGTTGCCCTGTAGCAGGGGAAAATTGCCCCTACCTGACACCCTGATCTAATGAATAGATATCCTCTTTCAAAGCTGTTGTCCAGAGGTCCCTAAGAAATACCTTAAGAAAGTACTGGCCAATGTCTCTACTCTTGGTTACCCACCAGAACTTGAGATAAGACCTTATTGCTGAGGATTCTGCATACATGCACTGTAAAACCAAGAAGGCAAAATCAAGCCTGTACTAACCTAAAAGCTTCACCTGCACTGGCTAGCTCTTATAGTGCTGGAAGATGCTATGTATGCTACAAGAAGAGAAAAGTAATTATCAACCTTGCCCAACTGAGAATCCTAGGAGCTAAAACAACAACTGGCCTGGCAAGATATGCACACAAGTGCAATAGTGGCATAAAAGTTATGGTAGTAACCAATTACTTTCTGATTGAATGTGATGTCTACTCACAAGAAGGAGTCATACCTGATACTGATATCATGTCTAGAAACCTGTGATTAGACAGGTCATAGGTTATTGTGAAGAAGCTACTACTCTTTGTCTGCCAAGTGGGCATAGTATTCAACTGTACTCCTAGTAACTTATTTTTATTCCTATATTTTAATGCATTTCTCAACTCTCACCAGAGACACTTCCTCATGCAGCAGATACCCAAGTTCCCTGCATTTAGAGAATAAGTGACTGTAGCTTGCTTATCCCTGAGTAAGACACCTATATCAACTCTGCCTCCAACATTAAGGGATAATTGCACATGAGGGAGGAAAGACTAAAATCCAGAGGTGATGGATGACCAAAAGGAAACAGAGATTTTAAATAGTTGAGCAGTAACTTATATGAAAAGGGGTGACAGCATGAACAAGACCCTGACAAAATACCAACATAGGAACAAGGAAGTGGGCCAGAATCCCCAACTAGAGCTGAGGAACTCTTAGCAACTGACAGCAACTGGGAGAGGGAGAATCAGTCTTCTTTATGGGTGTGACACTGGATAGGTTAACCTGGCTCTGATGGATGGACAAATACTGAAGAACATTTGGGGATTCAATTTTGACTCAGTATATATGTATAACAGTGAACATGGAGTTGGGCAGGGGCATTAGGAAAGAGTGCAGCTGGGGGAGGGGGCCTAAATATGATCAAAATATATTATATGAAATTCAAAAAAATTCAAATATAATTTTTTTAAATACAGCATTGCATATGAGCTCAGTAAGCAAAGATTCTGGTAGCCCAGGGAGTAAGAAAATAATCTGTTTGATTATTGGGTGCACATACTGACCAAAAGATGGTCCATATTAATTAAAGTTGAGATTCTAGAACTGCTTCAGTATACTGTAAGAAAGGATTCAAAGGCTTTGGTAACCGGGAACGGTAGAGGTGGTGTTGTCATTTTCAGTGTAATCATTTACTGAAGGAAGTTTCATGGCATTATTTGTCCACGATAGTGAAAGATAAATTTGGGAGGTGAACCCCAGAGTCACTGCAAAGTGCCGTGGTCATTTTTCTCTGTAGGTTAGAATGTAGAGTAGAAATTACTATTAACTAAGATCATTTAATGTAGTGGGTATAACTCGGCCTCTTTGTGGCAGGAGTCAATTGGCAGACATCAGTCAACAAGGACAAGGTGGGTGTGATTACCTTAACAGACAGCAGAATCAAAGCAGTAATCAGAATAAGGTGACTTGCTGAGACTCGTGGCTAGTTTGTCATTGTGTCCCTAGAGGAGAAATAGATGGGCATTCTATGAAATCTTTGTTTGATCTGTAGAAGCAGGAGAAAGCCAGATCAAGTGAGCTAACATATAACTTGAAGAACAAAGACAATGTTATGATTCCCCAACCAATTCCAAAACTCGAGACAGTTTATGCGCCTGAGATTCCTTGATCAAAGAGATACTACATACCTTTGAAAGAGGAACCTGCTACATTACCAAATATTTATTTTGCTGATATACCATCCTATCTTCCTATAAGGGGTTTGTAGCTTCAAATCCAACACAGAGTAAAAAGGTATAATCAGTTAATTCAGAGGGCAATGGGCATCAGCTCAAAAGTGAGTTCTAGGGTCCACCAGACAGAGTTGGGGCTTAGGAGGTTCAGATTGTCAATGGAGTTTTAGTTTAGATCCATCTCACAGTGAACTCAGTAAGATATTGAGTCCATCCAGTGGCAATTGCCTGAGTTCTGGAATGAATAATTAGAATAAGGTACTCACCATCAGACAGAATCCCTGCATACGAACGATTTATTTTAACAAATTGTGGCCATCTCACTTGACACTGAAAAATGCATGCCTTTTACCAAAACTAGTGAATGACACACAGTCATTCACTTCAGTTTGACACTCTCAATGTTTGGGCTATGTTTTGTACTCTCTGATCTTGTATACTTGAGCAAAATATCAGCCACTTTATGAATCTTTCAAGGGATCACTGAATAAAACAGTGAATGCACAATTATTTCTATAATGCTGTAATAACAACTACTTGCTATCACCTTCTATGGTCATTGTGAACATCATTATTCAAAAACTGCAGAGAGCTATGCATAGGAGGAGATGAACTCTTATCTGTGGTGAACATTTCTGTGGTTTCTGCCTTTTTTACTGTTTTAAAACATTCTCAGAGACTAATGTTTATTATTTGCCACAATATGGAAGTTACTGTATATTCCAAATCTTCCTGACAAAGTAGTCAAAATGTGATATTCCCTTAAGCTTGCCATTCACGTTACTCTCCAGCAAAAGATTCAAGATGTTCAGTCATATTTCCACACACCACATTTGGTACTGATTTTACTGAAAAACCACACTCTTAAAAATGTTTAAATTGTATTTTCACCCATTGAAGTGAAAATCTCCCTTCTCACAAATGGGCTGTGCTATAGTTTAGTCCATCAACCAGTTTATTTCTATCTTGTGTGTATGCCTTTGCCAGAAGCATCTAAAGCACACAGAGAAAGAAATCTCTAGGAAATTAATATGAAAACAATGATCTTCCCACTGGATGCCCCCAGAGCATTTCTTACAGGTATTTTCTCCAGGCACGAAATGGCCCAGGATTTCAACTGCATTATGAAGTCTAATGAGGATGAGGAAGACGGCATCACTAACGACGAGGAACAGAAATTTGTAAGGCAAGGCTGACATTCCACAAAACAGGACCAGAGGTGGATTTGATAGACTGACAATTCAAAACAAGGCTTCTATAGGATTCACTGGCAGTACAGTTAGATGGCCACAGAGTAACTTCCTGGCGCTACATTTTGACAGCTCTGAAGTATAAGCATGGGCAGTCTTTTTTGTTTTATATAAAAGTGTATGTGGGAGGAAAGACAAAATTTATGGCTTAGAGAGACTTCAGCTATCAGGGGAAATTCTCTAGGCAAAGGCAGAGGAACTGAGTTGGGGAAACACACAATTTATTGGCCCCTAACTCACACTTTTCTCTTTGCCAAGGAACTTCAATAGATAGAGTTGCTTCCCAGGAAAAAAAGAAAACAGTGTTGTGTCTCTTTGTTTTAGGACCTTGTTTTTCTTGTTCTTCATACTTTTTTATTTTCAGAAAAAGAAACTAGAGTAGCACATCCTTACTTTTAAAAATATGTGGTTTGTGAATTTGTCCATTAGTAGGGAAAAAGGATATCCAGAGATCAATTCTGGGAATTAATCTGTAGGAGGAAAGGTTGCTGCAGTCATGATCACAGACATTCTGATAACTGCATGTCCTCCTTTCCCCTCAGTGAGGTGGATGGACTCAGAGATCGGTTAACTTTTGTCACTGAGCTGCTGTTGCTAAAATTCCCTCTAGGAAGAAGATGTAAACAACATTCACCCCTTCCTCTCTTGGTCCCAAAGATAAAATCAGGTATAAGTCTCCCAAAATACATTCTATGAAACTGTATGAGTTTACTGGGTTTAATTGCAGGGTACTGGGTGAGGATTTGCTTATAGGAATATGGGTGCTCCCCACACAAGGCAGCACTTTAAAGTCTTTGCTCAAGCATGGACCATGGCTTCTGCATAGCCACATAAATGGAGCCACCATCCCATCCCTTCATCTTTCTCAGCTTACATACTCTAGATCTTTCCCAGGCCACACACAATTAGGGCCAAACTTCTCATCACTATGTGTTGGACATTGTGGATTCATAGCCAGATGAGGGCTGGGAGACTCTCCTTGTGCCTCTTTCTAGTTAGGGTTAACAGCTAACAACCCCAAATTTGAGGATCTTGGGCAAGCAGGCACAGCTAAAATCTGGAAGATGGCATCTGTCTGATTGGGCATGACAGTCCTGTGCAATAGCTTCTCAATACAAGCAAGCATTTAGTTTTGCTTCTGAATTTGTAGTGTCTATACTAAATGATTCTGAACTCTACATTGTAATATATAGGACTTCCATGGAATTAAAATTAGGTCACAGAGGAAACCTATATTTCAACATATATTTGATCAGGGACTTCTGTTTCTTTTGTATTTTTTTGTATTCAAAAAATTATAAGTAAAAGAAATGTAGATTACTTTAACAGATGATATAAAACTATACAGAGTTTAAGCTGTGGCAAAAATCAAGAATGTGTTACTGCTTTATTTGAATTGTATTGCAGCAGAAGTGACAAGAGACAAATGAAAACATACTTTGCTGCAACAATTAAAGAATTCCAATCACTTTCCCACCCTGCCCTCACTGTGATCAATGAGAATCATCCCATCATGCAAGGAAAGCAATCTGTATTGACTCAGTGTAGACTTGTGCTGAAATTTGTAACTGTGATATTCTGTTCTTAATGACTATCTGAGAACAGCGTTTTGGGTTTCAGTAATGAAGACAGAAATGATAGTCTCTTGTACAAGACTATTGTGAAAGATAAAATGAGCTGGAGTAAATACTCATTTACTGAGCGTTAGTACTTAGGAACTGTGGATTGGGCAACAGACTTGTGTGGGTTCTATATGAAAGCATCAGGATAGTAAAAGACAGCATTTATTATGGGGATGCCAAGAAAAGTGGGCTAATAGCAGTTTGGCACGGTTCACACTTGTGACCACTGTCATGCTTGCACTTATTTAATTTTCTCACAGTTTGTATCTTGGAACTTTGTTTTTCACTCTGCATTGGATCTATCCAGTTTAATTGTTTGCCTGACACCAAGAGAAACTTATCTTCCACTTTAGATACTATTTTATATAATAAGTAAGTGTCTGTTGATTAAACAGGAGGATTTGTTCATCCACTTATACAATTGCTTAATCTCTTCAACTTTGGAGCAGGAACTCTGCTCTCTTTACTGGTTTCTTCTATTTCTCTATAATTCTTCTCAGGCTACCCAGAATAAGAGTGTGAAATCTCTGCAAAGTGGCAAACTGACAAAGTGATTTTTTTTTTTTTGCTTTTGCTTCTAGAAATCAATGTGTTTGAGGATTAAGATCGATATCTTTTGGCCTCAATCTTCCTCTTCACTTGTTCTTCCTCAAAATATCAGTTCCCCTCTTTTAGATTAGCAATTGATACTTGTCCCAGCTCATATTACAGCAATCCACAGTGATTCATGTAGTCTTCTCAAAGATAAGATTAAGTCTAGTGACTGTTCTTAAATAATGAAATAATATAATCCTCAAAAGCCCCTTTCTTGATACTTTATCAAGGTGTATGTGATTGTTTCATCTCATTCATTGACAATATTGTTTAAATATCTATGTTAGGCCAAAATCAACTATAGGCACATGCCTGTACTGTGGCATTTCACAATCATTTGGGGAAGAAAAATGTGACCGTGTTTACTGTTACCTTCTGATCAAAATGGACAGATCTGTTCTAGAGAGCTGTCTCTACTGGGCCTTTTGGAAGGTTTCAAACTTGCCAAATTGGGTGGAGGAGGAAGGCAGTGCCACAAAGGGAAAAGAGTGACAAACCAAAAAGACCCAAATAATCTGGGTAGAAGAGTAAGAAAAAATGAAATATTGATGGGAAATGAGTCTGGAAAAGAAGACTAGAATCTTTCATGGGGCATCTTTAATATTAGCTAATTAAATTCAAAGTTATTCACATAACGAATTGGAATACCATCAGTGTTTTCAAAGTTAAAGAGTTGGCAAAATACTGGGTAAAGTATGTAGGTATGGAGTTGAGAGATAATGGAAGCAGGAGGCTATTTCAGAAGACCAGGCAAAGGGTGATGAAAGGTGATGAAGTCTGAATCGATATGTATCAGCATGAACAACCCAGTAATAAAATGTGAGCCTTTCAAACCCATTTCCTAGGGTAAGATTACAGTCTGAATATTCAGAACTTAAATGACCTATCAAATTTTATGTACTCATCATTATGCAATGCTACCCGTATTAGCCTATATCTGCTGGGTCAGTTACTTATTTTTTATTAACTTGATCCACTAGAGTCTGATAAAGTCAACATTATTTTTTCTCTAGGAAATAAAGAAGCCTTATACAGCACTAATAGAGAAGAGGAGTCACTATGTATGACTTCAGCAAATAAATAGCATTCTTGCTTTAAATCCAATATCACCAGATATCAATCACAAGAAATATGTGTTAGTAAAATAGTAACAGTATATAAAAATCATAAGTGACTTGAGAAAACAGACCTTGATACAAAAATGAAATCACAAAAAGGACACAACTATTATTGATGTCATTTGTTTAAATCTCCCACTCTAAAAACGCACTTTAATTACCATATGCTTATCATGTTGGTTGAATTCATTTATAGAGAGAATACAATCACTAATTATCATAATTAAGACACCTGAATTCAAATTGAATGGCTTTCATTCTAACCTCAGTTGTAGCTATGTTTTATCTCTGACAGTTGGGTTTCCAATCAAATGTTATCTGATTTTTCCCCTTAATCATTAAGAAATGCTTTACTAATTAGCACATGAAATTCATGCCACATCAGACTGAATTGAATCAAGGCCTATTATCTTGAGCAGTGAGACACTTTGAAATTCTCGGTAATAGGGCATGAATATGTTATACGGTTCATACACATTTCATGAACTTCCACATTAGCACTATATTTTTTTTTTCAAGACAGTGTCATTAGTTATGCTGTTTTCAGGACCTTTAATCTGATCATGCTGTTTAACAGCCTGTTAGATTGTGGCATATAAAGTCATTCATTGATTTATCTTTGGTTCTACTTTGGCAAAATGATTGCATTTGGTTGTCAATAGCCCAATAGAATGAGAAGTGGCGGGTACCGGAAAGGCACACAGCACTGTTGACGTACACTCTGACTTCAGCATTTTGTGTCAGTTGTCTTCACATACCCCTCCTAATCCTTTGCCTACATTCTTTACTCTACTCTCCACCCAGAGACTGATTCATCTAAGTCACCAGACATCCTCTGTGGTTCGGTTTGGAGTCAGCTAATAAGGAGCTCAGGACAGAGGTAGGAGGGACTCTTCTGCTCCTCGTGATAGTGGTGATAGTGCCTGGGAACAACTGCGTCTTCAATAGGAAGTTCCTGTTTTAGTCAAAGCTACCTTGATTTCAGGATTCTGTTTCCAGTCTTGGTAAGCCATCTTCTTTATGACTCGTTCTTTTATGTCTGATGTTTCTTGTTGTGTGGCATCATTTTGGTTCATATGAGCCCTTCCTGCACTCTGTAAATAGATCCTGCTCAGATGTCCTGAGCCCAGGGGGTTGTCTGTTTTCTCTCGGGAACTCTGATTCTTGCTGTACAGCACACTTCGCTATGTTGAGAGAAGACAGGTTAAAGAATGGCCTTTAGTCTCATTGAAAGTCACAGATACCGTAAATAAAGCTTGAACATGAGGGTGCTAAAGATAACAAAGACAAAGAATGATGGACAACACTGAGACTATCAAAAAATGTGGATTGTCTGCAGTGTCAGTAGTTTGGTAATAAAGAACCTATATTCTCACATGTTAACAGTTGGAAACTTGGTACAGTTTGCACCTCCCGAAGGTGTACTTTCAGTCTGCCATGTTTCCAGGCTGGGGCTATGGCCTCTCTTTTGTTTTACAGATAGCCTTACTCTCTATCATTCCTTGCAACACTTTGCATTCTTGGTAGGCATCATACCTTTCACACTAAAGGGTCTTTCAGTGAAGGCATGGTGATACTTGTGCCATTCAAATAAAACTCTCTCCTTAACTTCACAGACATTTAAAGACCTCTGGTGGTGGATGTTTGAAATCTTAACAAATATACATATATATATATATATATATATATATATATATATATATAATCATCTTGTTGTCCAGTGTATCCATACCACATATACTATTTATCTAATAGTCACTTAGTGGCCATCTCAGTTATCATATCAGATGATCCAGTATATCAGATCAAATAATCCTCAGAAAAACATGCAATTTAAAATGATAACGCATTTACTTCTGAAAATTCCTATTTAATATTTCTGCACTGTGGCTGACGATGGGTAACAGAAACTGGGGAAAGTAGCAGAACAAATTAGACAGCAGAGGCTGTGTATACTTCCAGAAGTAAAAAGATTTGGGGCTGGAGGGATGGTTCAGCAGATAAGAGTGCTTATTGCTTTTCCAGAGCACCAGAGTTCAATTTCCAGAATGCTGGGTGGCTCACCACCACTTGCAACTGCAGTGCCAGGGGATCTGTGGTTCTCTTCTGACCTCTGCAGGTACCTGCAATCATGTGGTACACACACACACACACACACACACACACACACACACACACACAAATATACACACATGCATATGAATAAAAAATAAATCATTAAAGAAGAATTTAAAAGATTTTTCAGTCTATGGTTCTGGAAAGATTAAATAATGGTTGTACTGTAAGCTTGCTCCACATGGGTTGTATGTTTCTTTGAGTCAGTCATTAATTCAAGTAATTTTCAGTTGCGACTCTCCCTTCATTTTATAGAAGAAAATGAAAGAAACTGAAGTTGTCTATGTCCACCAGTACTAAGTAGGAATTCTAAAACTGACATAAACATGTAAATGTTAGTCAGGTAAAAAGTATTTTTTACTTTTAATGCAAATATATTTATGATGTGTGTAAAGAATTGATGTATACAGCATTTAAAGGCCTAAGATATTTTAATGCCAGTATTAAAGAGTTTTTAAAATAATTGAATTGTATGTGATTTAGAGTATGTATAACTACATTGTCTTGAAAAGAATGCCATAATTATATGCTGAAAAGAAAGTAAATATTTTGTTATTTAAAATTTTAATATATTAGCAAAATATATTACGTTTCTATAAATAAATTTAAATCCACGTTAGAGAAATATCTAATTTGTATTTTACTTTTTAGTTAACAATAATTTCATATATTACTCCTCTTTTAGGAATGCATTCTAGGGGCTGGAGAGATTGCTTAGCAGTTAAGAGCACTGGCTGCTGCTGCATTCAATTCTCAGCATCCACAAAGCACTTGACGACCATATGTAACTTCAGTTGTAGGTGAATCTGAAGCCCTCTTCTGACCTCTGCACAACATAGGTGCACTTACATACATGCAGGCAATACACTCAAACACATGAAATAAAAATGATAAATAAAAATTAGTGAAAAGAATACATTCTATAAATGTTCCATGATTATATTAATCAGTTCAATTTTTAAAAGATTGCATCAAGCAGTACGTGGCTATTAAGTCCTTCTTTCAAACATCCTTGTGCATGTGTCTTTTATTTTTATTATATTTTGGCATTTTCATGATGCAATAAAATGTTCAGCCATTCAAATGTATATTTAAATGTCTTTGTTCAAATAAGTCTATTAATTAGGGAAAATCAGATGTTGTCATGTATCTAGGCACTGAGCGGAATGTGCAATTTTAATAATAATTCACTTGTTTGTTCCACTCAAATAATTATAATCTTGGAATCATAACACTCTGAAGAGCAGAAAACATTTATTTAGTAACTACTATACACAAAGGAAAGTTGCATGGTCTAAAAGTTGATTTAGTCAACTTTAGTCAACTTTAAGTCATAAAGTTGATTTAGCCCAATTTCCTTCACTTTCAAACATTTAATATAGTTAAGAATTTAATTGTTGTTGAGTTAATAAATGACTATGCTTCATCATATAAAATATCAAACGTGTTATATAAATAACACATCTGGAAATTTCAATGTAATAAATGAGAATTATCTTGGTCCAATTTTCACTGTGATAGACTTGATATACTTTCAGGAACTAGAGAAAGTACAGGTATAAAATCAAGTCAAGAGTTGACTATCGAGCAAAGATTTCAGTATATGATTATATCAAAGCATTGATTTAATTGTGTGTGTGTGTGTGTGTGTTTTTGTGTTTGTGTGTGTGTGTCACGCATGCATGTGTGCATGCACGTGTGTAGACAGGGAATGGGCTCTAGGTATGGGTAGATGAACCCCCACAGTATTAAACTCTGTAAAGTTCCAACTGTAGTCTATGCACCACATAGAGCTCAGATATAGAAAGTCCTTTTGTTTTTACCCAGTTTTATAAATTAGAAACCTAAAATCAGCAAGAGGCAATAACTTACCTGATGCCATGCAGCCAATTAGTGGAGTCTTATTTCTTGTAATTTGCTCATCCAGAGGCTGTGATCCAAATGAAGTTTGAAAACACACTGGGTTTTCCTGGTTGACTTTGTTTTCTCTCTTTCATAGGAGCAGTGAGATTTGCAGTCACACTGTGTGGGGTCTCTCACATTGTCCCAGTAGACTGCATAAAAGACTGTTGACTGCATGCAATGTTATTTCAAGATCATAAGATGTTTTAAAAACAGATGGCAGTATACATGAAAGATCACAGGAGAGAGTCATTCACAGCAGTAATTAAAAAGATCCTGCACAATAGAAAAGCTTTTAAATTAAGCAGTAAACTTTACATAATTAGGCATTCTTTTTTGTGTTCATGTCTGGCATAGCTTTTAAGCAAAGAATTCTTTCCTCTGTCAACAGTATCTTTTACTCTATTTTATAAAGAAAGAGAATTTTGCTCCCAATCAGAATGGTAGAGTAAAATAAGAACTAGTAAAATCACTGAAACACAGAAGAGCTTAGGATATTTTCTATCGTCGTAGTACTACAAAGAGGATTTTGGTTTTCACTGCAGCATGGGACCCTGCACTCACCTGTAGATTTTTTCTTCCATAGTTGCATTGTCTTAATCTTTGGCAGTTCAGAATCTTCCTGAATTTTCATCTTCTATCTCCACTATTTGAATCTTACCTCTCCATCCACTTTTTTTTTTTTTTTTTACTTTATTAAGTGGAAAATTCACTTAGGTGCAAATAATGGAATTTGCATAACATGTGACGAGAGACTGAAACATGACATGGCCTCTGTGTGTGTTGGGATGACTTCTGTTGTTCACCTTTCTAAAAAGAAAATTTTCTCCCTAATGAACAAAAGCCAGATTTGGGTATTATCTAAAACACAGATTTCATTCTTCCATCGCAGTCTAAAAATTTACTCATTGAAAGGACTCATTGAAAGGACAAAACCCTTTCTGATCAGAGTCTGTGTTTACCTTCCCATTTCATGCTGGATGTATATTTCAATGGAGAGAGAGTAAAAATTTTGTTTAAGAGCACAGTTCCAGAAGGAACACAAAGGAAAAAATTCTCAAAAGAGTTTGGGCCCTGCTCTTGTCATTAACTGTTGATGCAAAAGAGATAAGGGATAGTTTATTCTGTAGTCAAATAAGAGTGACTATGGCCCAAGAACACTGAATTAGTTTACCCCAAACTCTACATCCAGCATAAGAATAGTTTCATGAAGTCTTATAGAAACAGAACAAAGAAAAGTCATAAATCAAGACATTGTCCAAATACATAGTTGGAAGCATTAAGTAGGCAGATACAGCAAAAGAGAAATCTCAGTTATGGACCTCAGATGCTATCTGATGGCATTCTTTGGTTGGTGGGACTTAGTGCTTTGTTGTTGTTGTTGTTAGTCACAAGATGTCAGAAACATAGGTGGACAAAGAACAGGGGAAAAATGGCCCCAGATAAATTGTAAATAGGCTCTGGATCTGCCACATTCCGAACTGTCCATGGTCATTGAAATGCTAATCAGTTGGTCATCATTGCAGGAAGTTCGTTCCAAGATGTAGAATTTTTCTGGGAACTTTCATTCATAAAATGGATGCTGGGAGTCAGGCTGTCTTTATCCAGGCACTGCAGAAATATGGCATTGTACCATCACACATTAAATGTGTGCAAGTTTTGCATGTCAGTTATATGTCCACAAAACCTTTTGAAAGGTGGATTGATGTATCCACTTTCAAAATAAAAGCAGGAAATGGGTATCTTATTGGTTTGTGCTCTAGAATTCTGCTCATATGAACATCATGTTGCTGTGGTTTAATAGTGATTATTTATGCTAGAAATACTCATACTAGAAGTATGCATAATTACTCTGGAAACATGCCCTGCTTGGGAATGAATCTTACAGGAACTCGATGTGCTGCATATAGAAATTATCTTAGTTACTTTCTATGCCTCGGCATCCCTTGATGATGACCTGTGCTTGTAAGCCAAATAAACCTTTTCCCCAAGTTGGTTTTTGGTCAGTGTTTCCGTCACAGCAGTTGAAAGTAACCAAGACAGAAATTGGTACCAGAGTGTGGGCTATTGCTGTGACAGACCTGACCCAGTTGTTTTGGGGAGGATTGTGGAAGTTTTTGGAGCTTTGGCCAGGAAAAGTCAATGAGTATTTAGAGCTTAGTGAGATGTTGTGTAGGAACTTGGGAATAATGCTGAAAGATGTGAAGAAAATGGAAGCCTGGCTTGTGAAGCTTCAAGGGGAAGCAGAGACTATCAGAGCTATTGTGATAATTTGAATTTGAGAATCTGTGGTTTCTGCTTAGCTGGGGCTGAAGAATCAGCTGTGACTAAGAAGAGAGCAGCACCACTAAAGTAAAATCTTTGTTTTACTGGGACATTTGATGCTGGTTAGCTGGGTCTGAAAAGTCAGCTGTGAATAACAAGAGGCTAGCATCATTGAGATGAAATCTTCTGGGAAGTATTGCCTCATGGTCAGACAAAGAAGCCATGACCAGGGGTGACCCATGGCTCCATCTCAAGCTGGAAGTAGGACTAGGTGATGTGTAAGAGTCCTGTATATCGTACTGGCTTTGAGGGCATGAAGGGGTCATGGAGAGCAGCTGAGGCTTGGCACTATGAGAGACCAGGAAAGACCATTGGTAACAGTGAAGCCTCAATTTTGGTGAAGACCCACAGGACTGATGAGGTCATAGAAAGAATCTGAGGCATTTTACTAGGAGGGAACATTGGTAAAGATGCAGCCTGGAGATACCAGGATCATGGGATGACCACTAATTTCAAATGCCCAGCCTTGAGCTACTTTGCTGGACTTTGGTTTCGCTTAAGTGTTCTCATGTTTCCCTTTTGAAATAAGACAGTACTTGTTTTGGATTTCATAGGAGCCCATAGTTAAGAGACTTTTAAGACTCTGAATTTTTAAAACGTTTGAATTTTTAAGACTGTGGGAGTTGTACTATTTTTTTCTTGTGATGTTCATATTAACATCATATCTTGGGGACAAAGATCGGAAAGGTTGTGGTTTAGTAGCAGTGTGTTTGTGTCAAGTTCACAAGAGGTCACACCTGGTTGGAAGGAACCTCAATTGAGGAATTTTCTCCATGGGATTGGCCTGTGGCCATGTCTGTGGGGCATTTTCTTGATTGTCGAATGCTTTGTATGGACTCAGCCCACTTAGGGCAGTGCCATCCACTCTTCTACCCCAGGGCAGCTGTACTGAATAAGAAAGCAGGCTGGACACAGGCCAGAGGAGTGAGCCAGTAAGTAGCACTCAGCCCATGGTCTGTGCTCCAGGTTCCTGACTTGATTTCCTACCTTGGCTTTGCTTGATGATGAACTGGGTTGTAAGCCTAATAAACGCTCTCCTCTCCAGGTTGACTTTGGTCAGGGTTTTTATCACAGCAATTGAAAGCAGACAGAAGGGAAAGCCCTCTAATGAAGCCCTAATTAATGTGTGTGGGGTGTATATGTGCGTGAACACAGAAGACTGGAAGAAGGTCTCTTATTTTGTGAAGTGATTGGAGGTGGTCCTGCTTTCTTAAAATTCATATAATTCCTCTAAAGAGTACTTCTGTAGTTATTGTGATTTGAATATATGAATTTTGATTTACACATTTTGGAGGTTCAATTCATGAGTTCATTTTCAATCATTCATGAATAAATATTTGTTTAATTATTTGTTAAATGAAG
The DNA here is from genome assembly GCA_035773235.1 of Eospalax fontanierii. Taxonomy (NCBI): domain Eukaryota; kingdom Metazoa; phylum Chordata; class Mammalia; order Rodentia; family Spalacidae; genus Eospalax; species Eospalax fontanierii. Next base: position 17,999,681 of record CM069552.1, read on the forward strand.
ACTCCAAGGAGAAGAAGCTGGTTGTATCACTGCTGTCTACAGAGAAAACAAATTTTATAGTGCATGAAGCCATCAAAAATTATTCTTTGTAAGATGAGAAATTCCTCACCAACCACCTATAAATCTGTTAAGCTTGGATCTTCCATACACATTGTTGCAAGAACTGTTTCCTCTAGAATAACAGGCAAACTCAGAGGAGATAATGGAAGAGTTGTAAACAACAATAGCTACATTTAAAGTTTTACCATCAGTGAGTTGGAGAGATAGCTCAGCAGTTAAAAGCACTGGCTGCGCTTCCAGAGGACCTGATTTCCATTTCCAGCACCCATATGGGGCTAATAACTGCTCATGACTCCAGTTCCAGGGAACAACACCCTCTTCTGTCTTCCCTGGATACTTCATAACACAGGTGCACTTACATACATGCAGGCAAAACCCTCATGCACATAAAAATAAAAATAAACAAATTAAAAAACCGTACCATCAAATTATATTGTATGAAAATCACAAAAAAATTCAATAAATTAAAAAAAATTACCCCTGAGATAGCCAACTACACTGTGTAGGTAATACAGGCAGTTTTTGAATGCAAATGCTTGAATTAGAATCTTGGCTGTATTTCTTAGAAAACTTTATGTAATTTTCATAAAATTATGGCAATAAGACTAACTAGCTTATCCTGTTGCGGTGATGAAATCAAACAACAAACACCATGCTAGTACTTTGGATTCAGTTACAACTGTTATGTTACCAATTATATTCTCACATGTGCCCATGTTGGAATCTTAAAAGTAATTAGTTGGAGGTGGGGCTGGAGAGATGACTCAGCAGTTAGGAGCAATAGCTTTCTGTTTATAGTACCCACATAGCCGCTAAGGACTATCCCTAGTTCAGGTTCCAGAGATCTAATGCTCCTTTCTGGCCCCTATGGGCTTGCATGCACATGGTACACATATAGATGCAGTCAAAACAATCATGAATATAAAATAAAAGCAAATAAAATGTAAAACAAACAATCAATTAATTCGTTGAAGCGCTGTCTACTACGGACTACTTTTTTCATGGGTAGATGTCCTGTTACCTTTTATTGCTGTAATTTAACACTGGACAAAACTAATCTGGGAAGGAAAGGTTTTTCAGCTTACAGTGAGAGTCCTTCATCTAGGAAAGTCAGGGAAGAATCTGGAAGCATAGATTATGGAGGAACACTGCTTATTGGCTTCTCCTCTGGCCTCTGCTCAGTTTGCTTTCGTTTACAACCCAGGACCACCTGCCCAAAAGTGACATCTCTCACAGTGGGCTGGGCCCTCCGACATCAAACAGCAGTTCAGAATGTATCTCACAGATGTGGCCACAGGCAAATCCAATGGAGGAAATGCCTCAGTTGTGGTTCTCTCTGTCCTATGTGTCAGGTGGACAGCTGAAGCCATCTAGCATGGCAGGTATATGTGTCAACTATTGATAGTGTAAGGTTAAATATGTACATGGACATTCTGCCTCATCAGAAATCACTGCGTTATTTCTCAGAATTCAAGGAATCACTTCATAATCTGCATCTCTTAATACTAATTGGACTTGTTACAGAATAATTAAATAGACACATATACACAGAAGTATAATTTTTGACATTTAATACCCTAGTCAAAAGTAAAAGTTGAATTAAATGCAGGAAAAATGTCTTTTATTTTTTAAGGAGAGCATAAGGTGATGAAAATAGTCTTTCAATTAATGTTCATGCCCTCAGAGTCGTACTTTGGATTTAATATAAATTAGTCCACAGAAATATATTTCAATAAGTCATCTGAGGAGAGAGAAAAAAATGACATAATCATATCCCCTGAGAAATAAATAACTTTTCTTCAAGATGAACTTGAGCTTTTAGACCAAAAGTGGCTGGATCAAGAAATTCAGGTTAAGATAGAAAGAGGAAGAAAATACTATTCTTAAGTAAGGTGGTCTATTTCTGATGAGATTTGCATAAGTCTCAAAGTCCAACAGAGAAAAAGAGGACCAGAAAAAAAAAAGACAAGGGGATAAAAATTACTTAACAGAATTCAGAAGTCTTAGGGAATTAACAAGAGAGCAACGGAGGCTGCAAAGCCACATCTGTATCCTCAAGAGGAGATCGTTCAAAGCTCTTCCAAAAAAAAAAGTCACTTCTAAAGTCCATCCCTAGAACAAAACGAAGTTAAATTTGAGCCCAATTCATTAGGAACTTTACTCCTAAGAATAAACTGGCTTAAAATACTATATATTCACTTAGTAAAGAAAGTGCCAGATTATGAAAAATACTTTCATTATTTATGAATCCCTTTCAAGCATTTATTTTAATTTTTGCAGAGCTGGAAGTGGACTTGAACCTCAGAGCCTGGTTCATGGTAGACAAGTGCTGTATCACTAAACTATACCTCAGCCCTGTCAGTTCTTTTACTGTTTGTCGTTTAAGATTTCACCATCTTGATAACTTCATTGTTCTATAAAATTTAAATCTCGGAATTAATATTTTCAACATAAAGTCACATGATCGCTGACTATATGGTCCCTCTCTGTCTCTTTCTCTCTCTGTCTGTCTCTCTTGCACACAGAGGTACAGAACAAGGTGTCACGTTTGTTTCCAGTTGTGAAGATGGAATACGAGCACACTGTCCCAACTCTGCATCTGTCAGATACTTGCTTTTCCTCAAGTACAGAGACACCAAGATCATTGCATTCTAAAAATATTGTTTTGTATTGTTTTACAATTGATGCTTTTCTACAGTTCCTTTCTTTGTTTGATTTTCCAGCCAGTAGGGTATTTCCAGCATGTAAACTGCACTGCATTGAAGAGATGTACCTAAGAAACAGTGTTATCAAGTATATTTCAATAATTCAGTGGGCTTCTCAGTGGTCAGACCACCTTTCCCAGCAGAAGTTGTTAGGTCAAAGTTCTTGAGGTTCTCACCTTGGTCTAGAAATTAGGATCAGGTTTGTTTTGCTTTTTTTTTTTTTTTTTTTAAATACAAATGGCCCCTAGCTTTAAAGAATGAAGAGATAAGCTGAATGATCAATGTGCTTGGAACAAGTTTAGATGTTAACAAACTAAAGCATCGATTCAAAGAGAGTGGGTAATGTATTCACCTCCCCCTAAGACTTCATACAGTATTAAAAGAGAGTTAACAGTCAGGGGGCTAAAGCATACCTTGCAGGACTGGATAGTTAGCACATTCAGTATCCTTGACATGCAAGCAGGGAACCTAAGCTCCATCCCAGAACCTACATAAAATAAACCTACATAAAATAATCCCAGCCCTGGGAGACAAAAACCAGCATATGATTGGGGTTCACTAGCCAGCATCCTAACCTACTGGTGAACTCCAAGCCAGTGAGATATCCTTTCTCAAGAAGCAATGTGAATGGCACCTAATGTACATACACCTATGAACCCACATGCACAAAGAACTGATTGTAAAATCTTGAGGTCCTATAGCACTATTTAAGTTGTGAATATGAAAATTCCTTAGAAGTCTCATTAATCGTGAAAATCCTGGGGTTGGATTATACAGTCCAAAAGCCTTGGGCTAGAACCTGAGGAACTGTATCTCTAAGGAGCCTCCCTGGTAGATGTGATGATGAGGAATTCTTGATAAACCTTGCTCTGAATTACAAAAAAGGAGCTGGTGACGTGCAGGATCTTTGACTCTTGTTTGTTACTTATTATTTTCTCTTTCATTCTTGGGTATCAGCAGCTTTGAAGCTGTAGTTTCTTCATTTTACTCCTTTGTAGCTTTAGCATTTTTCCTGCATCCTTCTTAATTGACTCTATCAAAACCTCTTTAACTGTCCCTCAAAACCTCAAAACCTCATGGCCGTCACGATGGGCGTGGCAGACATGGTCAGTGCTCCTCTTCCTCCTTGTGATTACCCCTGTCCATGGCCCTCAGCAAGGGAGAGATCAGGTGCGCAGCTTGCCCCAACCCAGATCCCCAGCACGACGCAGCGGAGATCCTAAAGGGAAACGGGGACCCCCGGTGGGACAAGAAGAGTCTATAGCAAGCTTCTTCTTTGTTACAGCTCTTTATTGTGTTACAGCTCTTCTTCGGCGCAGCAGGGAAATCACTTTACAGTGCTCAAGTGTGCTCTTATATACAGTTCTCTCTCCAATCAGGGGCACTTTCTCATTTCTTAACAGTCTATCTCATTGTGTTATTTTCAAGCCTTGTATTAGCATAAATGGGTGGTTACATGGGAGATTACATGGGCAAGCAAACCTACCAATCACTACAGAGGAAAAGGGATGCCTTATTAGCATACGGTTGTCCTTTTCTTATGGCCGGACAATTAATAAGTTCACTTCATAAGTCTTAGGGTAGAGGCCAGATAATTATTGCCTCCCCAAGACAAATCTGTTCATTTATATATTGTCTTGACTGATTATTGCCTACAATAGAAATGATCTCAGTTTCCACAGAGATCATATGGCCCAGAAAGTCTAAGTACTCACTATCCCACTTTTCACAAGAACAGTTTGCTGAGATCTCTTAAGTTCATGGCAGAAGGTATCATCACACATGTTTTAGAAGTTTGGCCTAAGAAATATTTAAGAGAGGGAAAGGTGATAGCTGGAGAGCAGCAAAATGCCTAAGAAGGTTTCTTCTAAGTCCATGTAGTGGGCAATGGAAAAGGATTACTTGCAGACATGACCAAACTTTGAACATCGTGGCATGATACTGCGATCTACAGTTATGCTTGAGAACCATGTGATAGATTTGCCCAAAACTCACAAAACATCTGATCATATTTTAGCTAAGTTTATAAGCTTTTCTTGGGCCACATTCACAGCTATCCTAGGCACATCTGATTCATTTAGGTCACAGATTGGACAAAGCCGATAACATTTTAGCAAAATTTAATCTACTTTCAGGAATTGAACATTATAGACCAGAATCTCAGGACAGAGAGTTCTAGTCGGGGGAGGGGGGGCACACTTGCTGTAACTCATGCTTAGTGGGTAACTAGCTAATCAATCGTGCATTTAAGTCTAAAATTCTTTTGTATCATCTCCAGTCGCATAACAGACCCCCCTGGCTTGCAGCAGCCAGTGCTTACAGAGATACAAATCAGGTTGATAAGGCATTAGAAAGGGATTATGAAAGCCAGCTTAATTAAAGAAACTTCAATGGGATCATAAATAATCAGTGCAAGTTATTAACTTTTGACAACTGCTCATCTGTATTGAGTTCGAATGACTTCTGGCCTATAAAGTCCTTAATCTAATTCTGAGTGGATATAGTTCATAAGGGAGAATACCCTTTTATAATCATTGACTATAATCAACAAATCTCTGAAGCAAAAATTTCCTCAAATGTGCTTAAGCACTCTGTATATTTTCTTATATTCTTATTTTTAGTCCCACTATTTTTTTTTCGACTTGGAGACTCCACCAGCCAAACTTCAATATATATATAAAACCAATCGCAGTTTATACTATTAGCCTTCATAGTTATTTGTTTATTTTGCAATAATTATGTGTGTGCAGATGTGTGCACATGCATGTGGAAACCAGAGGACAATCTCCCATATTCGTCCTCAGGAGTTACCCACCTTGTGTTTTATGAGACAGGGTCTACTGGGATCTGGAGCTAACTGGGATCAGTTAGGTTAAGTTGACTGGCCAAAAGTCTGGATCCACCTATCTTCTTTTCAGTACAACTAGGAGTACAAGCAGATTTCATCACATCTGGCTTTTTACATTGGCGCTGGAGATGGAATGCAGGTCCTCATATCCCATAGTTGTTGACAGTTCATGATCACAATGTCTGTGTATTGCCCCAAAGATGGCATTTTGAAGCCCTTATCCCTATCTTCTGGGTCTTAAACTCTTTTTCACCCTTTCTTCAACTTAAATAAAGAAGGGTTTGTTTTGTTCATGGTTTCTGTTCCTCATGGCAAGGAAAACGTGACTTAGCAACTCTCATCATGGCTAGCCAGGAACCAGAGTAAAGGAAAATGCATATTCTCCTGGCTTTCTCTGTTTTCAAACATTTTATTCCATCTTGGCTTCTAGCTAAGGAGATGGTCCTAACCGATTCAGGGTGGAACTTTCCTTCTCTGCTCATTCTTTCAGGAAACACCCTTCACATATACACAAAATTGTGCTTTATCATCTCCTCAGTGATTTTAAATCTGACTGAGTTGATAATGAAGATTAACCAACACATTTTAAAAAATAAATGTTTTCTTTCAGAATTTCATACTATATATTTTGATCATATTAATTTTTAACTCCTCCCAAACAATAACTGACCCCATCCTGCCTCCCTACAACCCCAACATGGTATCCTTTTCTTTGTTAAATTTAATAAACCATCCACTACAATTTGTGCTGTCTGTATCTTTTGGGTAATGTGTCCTGTGACCCATCAGAGTGTGGTTGAACTGCCAGGACCCACACTCATAAAGAAGACTGACTTCCTATCGTCTAGTAGCTATTAACTCTCCAAAGCTCCTTAGTGTGAGGTCAAGGCTCATGAGCTGCTTCCTAGTCCAGACTAGAATCTTGACTAACAATTACGTTTTGACATGTTGTTCTCAAGTAGATATGGTAAGACTCTATTGCTGAAGATTCCACACACCTTAGTTATAGGATACATAGAAAACATGTTGGATGTAGAAACTCCTCTGCTGACTACTCTTCAGAGTGCTAGAAGCTGCTATGCTGGCAGCAAGGGGAGAAAAACCAGCAATGGTCATCCTCATCTTTAGACTTTGATGCTACAATACCAGTTTGAGAGGCAAGAGATACCTACTGGTGACTAGTGGCATGACTTATGGGGCTAGCCTACTGACTTCTGATTAGATCCATTTTGTAGGAGGGAGTTCATAGCTGATACTATAGACCTCTTCAAGGACCCGTGGCTGGAGACATCATAGATACCAGGGGTGAACCTAAGACTTTTGTTTTGCTAAAGAGACATGTGTTCAAACTACTTCTCAAATACCCCTGTTAATACTAACTCATAGGCTAGTGATATTCCCAGCCTTGATCAAAAAATATTCTTTTTGAAGAAAATGATGCTTAATGCAGAGACTCATAGTAATCAGAAAGCTTAAAGCAAGTGGCTTTCGAGGGCTTAGCATTAAGGGGGATACTCATATCATTCTCTCTAAAAATCAGTGACAACACAAAAGATGGGGCAGGAAGAGTGGCTTAAATATAAAGAGAAGGTCTATGCTGTTTAAGGGGCATGCCGTGGCTAGGACACTCAGGAACACACAGCAGTTTCAGTTGGTCACATAGTGTCTTTACAAGACTAAGTCAGTAAACACTCAGCAATAAATAGGGAGGGGCCCATGGGGGTCAATGACAGTGGTGGGCTATCGAAGAAGACATCACTATCTTCAGTGATATCGCCACTAGTGAGTTTCTCATGCTTCAGTGAATAACTTCACATGATACCCCCTGAGTGACCCTGGTTAAACCCAGAGCTTCAAATGCAAAATAAAAAAAAACAACAGCAGAAAGACATGAAAGTGAATTGAAGACTTGGAGAGAGAATGGGAGGAAGACAAGAGAAAGTAGAGGTGTGAGTGTGAACAAAACGCACTGCCTACGTGTATGAAATTCTCCAAGAATAAATTAACTAAAAAAGGCAGAAAGAAAGATGTGAAAAAGATAATGCCATTTATAAAAATGGCATACTATGAAAATATTTTCCTCTTGTTAGAGTGTCTGTAGGCCTCAGTTTGCAGCTGAGATTGTTCCAAAGAAAAATTAATTAAGGAACAAATATTTACTAGAGACAAAATCCTTTCCCAGAGAACCAGAGAATATGGGTGGAGAGATCCACTGACAGCACAGACTGACCTTTTAGGCTTTTCCTACCTAGAAGATAGAGCTTAGGAAAGGGGCTGACTGCCTCACACAGCAGTTAGAGAAATCAGTAATCTCAGACCAGGGATAAACAAGTCCACAGAGAAAAGGCAAGAAGCAGTGGCAAGACCACATGTTAACACTGTTCTCTTCTTGTTGCTGTAACAAAATGCCTGACAGAATCCACTTAAGGGAGGAAGGAAAGGTTCCTTTTTACTTATCGTTCAGACGTCTCAGTCAGTCATGGCAGGAGCATGAGGCAGCTGATTGTTTACATATTGGCAACGCATGGAACACAATCTCCTAAAGCCTGGCCCTCCTGTCCTGCTTTCACCACCAAAGTCTCACTGCCTAAAGGCTTCATAGCCCTCAGACAGCAGCTCAGGCTGTGGACCAGTCTCTCAAAGCATGAGTCTGGGGCATATTCAAGATTCAACCCATAGTAGGCAAATATGCCTTATTGAAGATCTTGAATTTCAAACATGACATTTTATGTCTATAGGCCAATAACTTTCCAAATCTCAGTGAACTTAAGGAGACTGGGCTATAGGCTGGTGAAGGGCTTTTTAGTTGCTCTGTTTTTAACATGGGCTTTCTCAGTTATTAATGGACCTGCAGTTTTTCCTACAGCAGGGATTCTTGAAGAATGGGCCTAAGGAGCCAGGGGTTTCCATAGAACTTTCCAAGAGATGCATGTGGTCCTTCCTGTACAAATACCATCACTCTGTGTGGTCCAATTTTCCTTATTTACTTCAAACATGATGATTAATGCACCAGACTGTGTCAGATGTAGATATAAAAACCAGCTGTCTTTTATTGAGGGATGAAAGAGATCAGAAAAAAATGTAAAATGATGCCACATTTCTCATTGTTCCTTTCAAAAATGTCATTTTATGTTAACAAATGCTGTGGTCCTGTTGTTTGTGTCTTTCCCAAATTCATAGATCGATAACCTCTCCCCTAAGAGATGATATTAAACAACGTGTCCTCTGGTAGGTGATTAGTTAGCATGGCCATACATGAGTTCTTATAGAAAAAAGGAGGGCTCATCTTCCCCACGGAGTTGAAAGAAGGCTGTCTGAACAAGTAGGCGCTCAGCAGGAACAGAACAATATGGACCCCTCACCTTGGGATTCCAAAAGCCAACAGTACTGTAGAAAATAAATTTCTATTGTTTGTAAATTAGCCTCTATGAAATTTTGTTATAGTAGAACAGAAAAATCAGTACAACAGTTAGTGGGTTTACCCTTATTTATAAATAAATGTATAAAGTTTATGAAGTTCACTATCTTGGGGCTGAAGAGGTGGCTCAGGAGCTAAGAACACTGGCTGCTCTTGCCAAAGACCCAGAATCTGTTCCCAGCATCTACAGAGGGACTTACTCCGGTTCTAAGGGATCCACCACCCTCTTCTGGCTTCCTCAGATATCACATTCATGGGTCCATTTACATACACACAGGCAAAGCACATAAAAATAAGATAAATAAATAATAAATTTTAATTTCAAGTACGGTTATTGTATTAATTTAGATACTAAATATCAATAGATACAACACAAATAAATAAATCTTCTTTGTAATCACCAATGATTTTTTTTTTAATTTTAGAGTTTCTACAACCAAAAGAATTTGAAGACTGCCATCTCAGAGATAAGTTTGATGTGATGTTTTCCAAAACTATGTGAATGGTGACAATAAATGACTATACTCTTGTGAAAAGGAATAACGTTATCACTATGACTAAACAAGAGAAGAATCAAGGAATCAGGAGAGGAAGCCATTGTTGCTATCAAAAGAAAGTGCTATACTTTATCATCTACCAAGCTTTATACCTGAAAGTTGGCCAAAAGAAAACTTCTCACAAGGAAATCCCTTCTCCTACCTAGGGAAGAATGTATTCTGCAGTGTGATTGTACTATAGAGGGCAAATGTCAGAGATTAAAGTACGGGAGGAGCAGGATTCCAGGTCCTAGGAGAGAGTCACTTCAGGTGGTTAGGAAAAGATATGAGCTATGAATGTTGATTGTTTCTGTTCGCTTGATGTTTGTTTGCTTTTTTGAGACATGGTCTCTCTCCCTAGCTCTAGCTGATCTGAAATTCACTATGTAGATCGGGCTGGCCTCGATCTCCCAATGATCTGCCTGCCTCTGCCTCTTGAGTGCTGGGATTAAAGGCAAGTACCACCCATACCAGGCTACTCTTAAGTGATGTATCCCTGCATTAACTTCTGCTTCACTTGACCATAATATATGACCTATGGGAAATGATTATTTGTGTTTATGGTTTCAGAAGGCTGCCAAGGTACTGCAGAGTGGCTTAGTCCATGGTGGCTGGAGGTTGCAATCGTGGCTATTCACATCAGAACAGAGTCTGAATATACCTTTCAAAGGCCCACCCCTAGCGATCAACCTCTGCCAGCGAGGCCCCTAAAGCCTATACAGACTTTCATAAAAACGCTCCTGTCTTGCAAACAAGAACTCAAAATATCAACCTAAACATCATTCAAATTGTAACAGTCTGAATTCAAGAAAGTGGTCCTGGGTAGGCCCATCTGTGCAGGAAGTCTTCTGGCTTCACTGAAACCTACCTGTGGAAAACTAGAAATAATGCTGGTGAGAAAATATAGACCTCCTGGATCCTCCCTTTGGCTGTAACTTATAATTTGAATAAGTGTTTCTTAGTAGTAGTTAGGATAAAGAAACAGAGGGAGACTCTGTACTGACAGAATATTGTGAATCAATCTGGAATCTGAGCACTAGTGTGTACAGAGACTTTTCATACAGGGATGGGGTTAGGAGTGGTCAGACTCAGGACAGGACAAAAGGGATTAAAATTTGCAAAGAACAGATTTTGTAGATTATTTTTTTAAATGAAGGAGAAAGGAAGAAAAGCCCAAAGAAGCCTAAGGAAAGGAAGAAAGTGACTCAACTACCTTTGAAGAAAGATGTTTCCATGGAATTTTAGCTGATTGATACTTCTTTGTCTATGGATATTAGATTTAAAACTTCATGAGAATATTCAGGCTGATGTCACCATAATTTGCAGGGGGATTGTGGGAACTGAAAGTATCGACAAGGCCCACTTTAATTATTTTCTAGACAGAATCCTTTTGACTGGACAATCCAAGTGTTATTTTACTTTTTAAACATCATTTATTTTTTAAAAAAAACATCAGTTGAATTTTGTGTGTTTTGTACAATGCACCTAGATCATATTGAGCCTCTCTCCCTTATCTTCACTGCTCACAGCACCTCATCAGATTTTTTGTATTCTGTCATATATGTTAAAACCTATTGGTCAAGTTTGTGTCACCCTCCATGTGAGTCCATCCACTAGAGCATGCTCAACCTATCTAGCATCACTCCCTCAAGGAAGACCAACTCTCCCTTACCCAGAAGTGGTAAGTTGCTAATAGTTACTCAGTGAAGGTTGGGGCTTCTTGCCCATTCCCCCAATCCTATTGGTTTTTGTCTGATTTGAGTTTGCATATGTCTTATGCATCCTGTCACCACCGCAGTAAGTTTGTATGAGAAAGTCTCCAACAGCTTGGAAAAACTCTGTTTCCTTGTGATCATCCACCACCTTGGCTCTTGTAGTTTTTCTTCTCTCTCTTCTGCAATGATCCCTGAGCCCTGGATAACAGGTTTTAATAAAGGAGTCCTATCCAGTGACACCCACTCTGCAATCTCTTGTTTTCTACATTTTGACCAGTGGTGTCCTTTTGTGTTAATCATCATATGTTGTTTGAGGAAGCTATGCTGGTGAGAGTTGAGAGACGCATTAGTATTCTCTCTGCTCCCAGTTCCGCTATGTTGTGTAAGCCTTAGGAGTAGAAGTTCCATTGTAGATGTGCCACTTAGTCCTGGTCATCTCACAGACACTTATTATCTGCATTTTAACTATTGTGGAACTCTATTGCAAAAGTATCTTCTTTGATGAATTGTGAGAGGTATACTTGTCTATAAATATTTCTATTTATTATTATATTAATATATTAATACCACTAATTAACATATTAATATACTATATCTTTAGCATATAGTAAGAAATTATGTTTGTCTAGGGATGTGACAGGCACAGAGTTTTCTCTAGGATCTATGACCTCTCCAGTCATGTGTATTTGGCCTTAAATTGATTACTCCCAAGATGAGACTAGCACTAGTACAAAATAGTGATAGCTGCACCTGTCATTGTTGTGGTTTGGCTTTACATCTGAGTTGGACCATTCAGTGGATTTCTTTCTTAACAACTTGCATCCTCTAATAATATGAGAGCTAATCTTCAGAGAGGAGATTTCTAGGTCATTTTCAATCCAATTACACCAAGTCCTGTGCCTAAAGTATTTCCTGTGTCTAAAGGTTTTACCTTCAAGTTCTAGGAGGTCATCAAAGACTGTGGCAACAGACTTTTATTTTGGGAGTCTCTTGAAGTACCCTGACCAACAACTCAAGGGGAAGTTTCTCCTTTCTGACATGTGTTTCTTGTTACATAGCCTTCCTCTACACACACGCACCCAAATATACCTCTGTGTGTGTGTGTATGTGTGTGTGTATGCACGCGCACTTCAGTAGGCTTTTGAACTAATACATTTCCCTCTGGTTTTTCAGGCTACCTAAGCATTATTTATTTCACCTCACTATCTCCCTATATGATCCCCACTCCTTCCTGTCCAGTTAAAGTATCCCCATTTTCCCCATGGTAACACCTGACTCATACTATTCTCCCTTTCTCAAGTTCCTTCTTTCCCTTTACCTGCATTGTTCCTTGTATAATCTTCTTATTTTATGATGTGCACTATTAAGAGAAAATTATCTATGTCTTCGGAGAAAGGAAATGAGAATGTCCCTGTTCTTTGGCGGGGTGATGGTGAATGAAAGCAACGAACATGGTGATAATGTAGAGAACAAGTGAATGAAACATCAAAATTTTAAATGTGTAAAGCTGTCCTCCAATGATGTGGCACTTCTCTCTCTCTGAATTCTTGACATGTTTATACCATCAAATATTGTCTATATTACTGTAAGTATAGTCTGTTTGGAACAAATTTCTGTGATGACCCCAAGGAAGACATTTCACGGACACTACAAACAAAGAGGAAGAATCATGGCATCAGTTGCATGCATTGCAGTTATACAAGGACAGATCACTATAAGCATCAGCACTGTGTAAATAAAACATGTTTAGCTTTGGTTGGCAATGAATGAGGCTAAATGACAAACAGCTCTCCGCCTGATCTTTGTTTTTTGTGATGAAAAGGACTGCAAAATAAGATTTTAAGTATTTACAATCATCTAATAAAATGCTTCATGAGTATTTATGAGGTACTTCTTTAACAGGATAAATTGTAATATTAATCAAAATCAGAACTACGACTTGGAATTCTTCCAGGAACCCACATCATACATAAAGCTTTTCAGGTATTTTCCAATTCATTAATTCTCAGTTAAGTTGTTTGTGCCATTCTCTCGACATGTACAAGAATGTAGCTATTTGACAGGAAGTCAAACAATCCCAATATGAATTGCTGTTTGCTGGCTTATTAGCTAAATCATGATGACTTTGGGATATTGTTAATATTAAGTAATATCCCTTCTAAGTGAATATGCATGGATGCAATTTCATTTGTTATGATTTCCTGTCTGTTCTGTGATTGAAACTCTGTGGGAGGCAAACTCACACATCAAAGTTAAATCTCTGTATGCCTTTCTTCTCACCCCATCTCCTTTATCACCTGGTCCCCAGTCAGTAGGGGAGATGTTGAGGAAGATCTTTGGAGCGAGAAAGACCAAAGGCATTTAATGGGATGGAGCCATAGAAACACAGAGGTATGTTTATCTTCCAGTCCTCTAAGAATTATGTAGGTTGATTTAACATCTAGAAGTCCAATCTGACAACATAAAATAAGCCAATATTCTATCAGTGATTTGGGACAGAGTCAACACTTCCTACAATAAGGAGTTGTATACTGTTAAAAGCATTTTGTATTGATTCAAGAATTTCATATACTGCATATTGATCGTATTCATGCTCTTTCTCTGACTCTCCCCACTTTGATGCACCACTCCTCCTGCTGACATCACGTCCTCTATTGCTTTTTTCTAAAGGCCTATTGAGTCTAATCTGTGTTTCCAGGATGTTCTTGGGTGTGGGTCTAGCCCTTAGAGGCTGGTCAACCTATTAGGCATCACACCGGTAAGGAAAACCAACTTTCCCTTTCTCAGAATCTATTAATTTACTAATAGATCCCAAGCCAGGGCTGGGGCTTTCAGCCCACCTCCCCCATCCCTGCTGGGTACCTGTCTGTCTTGGGTTCGCGCAGATCTTGTGCATGCTGTCATAAGTGCTGTTGGTTCAAATGTACAGCTGCCCTGTGGTATCCAGACAACACAGTTGCCTTGTATTAACCTGCACCTCTAGCTGTTACACTCTTTCTGCCTCCTCCTCCTCAATGATCTCTCAACTTTGGGAGGAGATGGTGCAATATGAATATCCCATTTAAGGCTGAGCACTGCACAGTCTCTTATTCTCTGTTCACTGACCATTTCTGGATCTTTGTGTTAATTACCATCTGCTGCAAGAAGAATATTCTCTGGTTAGAGCTGAGAGATGCACTAATAATTTATTTTAATTATTTTTATTTTTTTGAATGAGTATTTTGCCTGTATGTATGCAGTTGTACTATATGTATCCCTGGTACACACAGAGGCCAGCTGAGGGTGTCAGATCCTCTGGAACTGGAGTTAAGGACTGGTGTTAACCATCATTTGGGTGCTGGAAGCTGAACCCAGGTCCACTAGAAGAATAGTAAGTGCTCTTAACCACTGCACCATGTCTTCAGTCCTAAAGTTCATTATATTTTAATGTTATATTGTTTGTTACAACAAAGTTGGTTCTGAGTTTAAGGAAATTTCACAAACAATATTTATTTTTGATTCTGGAATTCTATTTTATCCTTCTAAAACACTGTTAAAGATGTCAACGATAGAAATAGTTCAAAAAGCAAAGTTGAATGATATGACCTTCAGCGATAAGAGTTCTCTTATCCAAAAACAGCTAGTGACAATGTTGAATTTGGTGTGATCTCTCTGTTCCTGAAAAGCTCAGTCAACAGAGAATTTATGAGATCTCCCTGAGGCAAAGGAAGCTGGAGAAGTTTGAGTTCAAAGCAATCCTGGGCTACATGTTGAATTTAGACTAATCTAAGTTACATAACAAGACATTTTCTTCAAAAACTAACCAGTCAACCAAACCAAACCAACTCCAAAACACTCCCTTCCCAAGAAAGAAAAACTAAAGAAGAAAAAAATTCTTCCTGGCCTGCTTGTGTGACTGGAAATAATTCATCTCAAGCAACAAACAAATATTCCACAAAAAAACAACAAAATGCCTTTTTCCAGGATTTAGATAAAATTCAAAAATTTTCTTTGACAATTAGTCTATTTGGCTCCATCAAAACCACAGATTACTGAAAAATAATCTTGAGAGGTTCACATTCACTTCAGATAACTTTAGCATAAAAGAAATCCAAAAGTGTTAAAAAATGTTTTGACATTGATAAATGGCATAGTATTGACTCATTCTCATTTTAGGAGCTGATGTCAGAAGCCAAAATAAATTAAAAAGATCATGACATGGGCAGGAATCAAACATGTGCCCAGGTCTCCTGCCCTTGGGGTTAATATTCAATCCTAAGTAATTGCTACATGAACATCAATATGATTTACAGATCAAGAGTTTGGGATCAAACACAAAAGGCACAACTGGAATTTGATTACAATTGGACTATGAGATACAAAGAATATTAGACCTTTGAACCTCACTTTTATATAATACAAAATAGGGACATAATGATCTCCAATGAAATATTGTCTTGTATTTATGAAGATAAATTTAAATATATTTTAGCAGAAAGTATATCTGAAATGTTAAAATGGTGACTGTCATATGTGAAAAAATTCATTTGCTTTCTTTACTTTTACTACCTGAAATATTATATTCTTCTATATTTTTACTTCCACTAATATCCAGTGTTAACCCACTCTATCCAGCAGATTTAAATTATGTCAAATCATGTTGCCTATGAGTAAATTGCTATTAACTTTACATGGCACATCACTTTTCCTAAGAAGTTATGCTCATTCATTAATTCAGTTATTATTTGTTACCTTAGGCATTTAGGAATTGTTATGGTACAAGCTACGATTCCAGACCTAATAGATTTCAGAAGACAAATCTATTTTCCCTGATAAGGAATATATTATAAGTTATGATACTATGATTAGAAGAAAAGAATTAAAGAATGTTTGCATAAACACCTTGATGATGTGTGATAGTGATGATGCATGTGTGAAAGAGATAGGGAGGATGGGAAGAAAGAGAGAGAGAAAGAGAAAGAGAGAAAAACTGAGCTAAAAATATTATAACATGATAGAAAAATATGGGAAGGGCCCTCAGAATAACAGAGAGCTTGCCTGTGTACTATTAATGGCTGTAATTCTCAACAGAACTTTAGACTCCATTTTAAACTGCAAAGTGTTTGATATTCATGATTCTATTTATGATTTTTCATTTGGTTAAAAGAATTTCTGATGAGTGTTTTAAAATAGGAACTTCTTCCATTGTTGTCATATTGGTCAGAAGCTGCCAGAAATATCACCGTTTGCTAAAACTGAAAGAAGATGGCATTACAGTGAGGCCAGGTGCATGGCCACTTTGCACGGCAACTCGTGTAAGTTACACACCATCTTCCTCAATGGGGCTCTAAAAATAACTGCATATCAACATAAGGCCAGATGGTGTGGGAGAAAGTAGATATTGAAAAATCGGGACTTGTGTCCCAGACTTTAGGTTAATTAGCTACCTGCGCTCAGGCAAGCAATAGCTTTCCTGAAACTGTTTCTTACCTTTCTACACGTCACATCTGTGTCAAAGACTCTTGAAAGGTCAAAACAAAGCCTAGACATTGCTTAAGAAGTATTCAGTACTTTCCCTGACCTTTCTATTCTTTGTCAGAATTGCACGGATGATTTGCTTGATGTTGGCCCATATCTGAGACGTAAGAGAATCTGGAATTCTTACAGAAATTATTATATAGCTTGAAATTTCTGGGTGATATATTCTAAGAAGATATATTTTAAAATATTATTATCCCATCTGTTTCCATAATGACTTTCAGTTGCTAGAACTCTAGTTTTAAATTTAAAATGTGCATAATCAGGAGTAGTTATCCCCCCCACCCAACTATCATTATCTAAGTTAGGGCACTGACACATAGAAGGTATGTAGTAAATATGTTGATACATTAGTAAAATGTTTTTATGAACAGGAAAAATAGACGAAATATGTACACACAAAAATAAAGATTAGAGCTTATCGAACACATATCTAATATAATTAATATGATCATGAATATATTTTAATAGTATCATATTGTTTTTCAAAGCATTAGGACATTTTGATATCTATGAGGATACTTTGGCTTTTTCTCTAATTTTTGTGTGGTCCTGCAGATCAACTCAGGGACTTATGCATGTATGCTGAGCCATACCTCACTCCTCGAAACTTCTTTTAAGGTAAGTGATTTAATTTTGGTTAAGTAGTTCTCATTATTCATTAGGATAACAGACATGCATTCATCTGAAGAAGACACTTAAAAAGAACTAAATTCCAGTTATCATTCCCAAAGGATTCCCAATGCGTCCTTGAACTTTTAAAAAAAATGAATGACTCCCATATTTACTCAGGACATTTTATACACAGTATGTCTATCATGACAAAGGTAAAAGCTTATTACATTTAACCATGTAAAGTCTGTGTATGCTTATATAGCATACTCCAGACCAAGTAATTTTTTAAAGTGCTAATATGCTATAAAATTGGAAGCTATGAGAAGGTAGAGAACTAAAGAAATCTTATTCCTGCATATTGAAAAACAATGCAATTAATTTTGTATGAATTGGAAATTGTAATACATCTTGTGTAGAACCCTTGAATGTTTTCTGGTTGTTTGCTCCATGCTTTAAGCTTTAAGATTGTTGATACACTGGCTTCCCTGTTGCTAAGCACTCTCTCTCTCTCTCTCTCTCCCCCCCCCCCCCCCAGGCTGCCAGTCTCTTTAGGGAATAATGAATCTTTACACAGCTTCTAATTGTTCACTCTTCAAACTCACGAAAAATTCCCTACATACAAGATTCATAAGCCAAACCTGGAGGTTGGCAAGATGTCTGAAGTTTTATTTTCTTCAATATTTTTCCCCTATGTCTGCTTCTCTCCTTGTCTCATTCTAATGGGCTGACCTTCATGTATCCAACATTCTCTCAGTATCTGTGAGGAATGGTCTAGATTCTTGCAGATAACAGACTCTATGAATGCACAAATTCTTTTTAACAAAAGAACATAGTATTTAAGTATTTGCACACCATATATGTACATATGCCTATACAGTTATGTTTGCTCTTGATTAGTTAGCGTATCTAATATGATATAAATGTGATATAAGTCAGTTATACTATGTTGATTATGGAATAAATGACAGACAATTTTATAGATGATTAATGCAGACATAGTTTGGGGATAGTAAGTTTTTCATTTTTATTTTATATATTTCTTTTATATGCATGAGTATACTGCATGCATGTAAATGCTCCCATGTCACAATACTCACAGAGGTCAGAAGAAGGCATCACGTCCCTTGGAACTGGAGTTATCAACTGTTGTTAGCTAACATGTCGGTGCTAGGAATCAAATCTGGGATCTCTCCAAGAGCAATTCATGCTATTAACTACTGAACCCCTTGAGCTCCATTGGGTAGTAGTTGTGATTAATGGTTGGTTGGCTCCATGAATGTGGAACCCATGATGGTGGAGGGCCTAATAAACACCATATAATGTCTACTTGGAAGCATCAAAGCACCTTTTATTTTATGTGAATTCTAACTCATCATTCCCACAAGCCTGAATGAAACAATAGCAAACTTCATTATCTGTCATCACGGTATTGCACATTCCCTGCCTTCAATACTCCGTGTATCTCTGCGAAGATTTCTTTATTAAGGGAGGGATAGAACTTAACTATGTTGCGTTATTAAGGGAGGGATAGAACTTAACTATGTTGCGTTAAACATGGATGAACCACTTCTGATTTTGTGATAAAGAAACTTGAAATGGACTCCCAGGGCCTGCATTGTCTTTTCTCATTTGCAAGTACTTTCTTCTCTAAAGTGACCTCCCTTTTCCATCTCTAGGAATTTTCAGGTGTATTTTCATTCCTCTATGTGGAAAGACTTCTAAATACTTAGCCTTAATACTCTTCCTCAACATTCTCTCAGTGACCTTGTAGCTTCTTCCAAATTTCAGCTCAACCACAGGAGTATCTTGCAGGATCCTCAAACCAGGGCTATTTCCATTTGCTCTCAGAAGTCAGCACTCATATAATTCATGACATATATCTAAATTTTATAAGTTTATAATTGTGCATTTCTTGTAGAAAAAAAATTCACAGGAGGCCATCGTTTGGAGGTATCATTGTACAAAGTCCCCAATGAGCAGACCAAACTAAAAATCAGTTGAGCTAAGGCCATGTAGTTACATTGAAATTTGAAATAAGTCAATTTTCAGAAACATGTATTCTTGTAAATCTAAGATTATGTATGTATTATATATATGCATTACATGTATAATAATACATATATATATATGAAAGAGAACCTACTATGAAGTCATAGCAATAAAACATCTTTATGATATGATCAAAATATTTAAAATAGAATGAAAAGATCTGCATGATATTTCCTCATCTGCTGCCATATTGTTATTTGCTTTCTGTTAAAGAATAAGGTATAACAAGAAATATACCACCATTTTAAACGTATAAGGACAATGACTTTAAGGTGACTAACCTGTATCCTGATTATGTACCTAATATATAACCTCTTGGGACAAAGTAATTACTCAACAAATGTCTGTTGAGTAAATGAATATTATTCAAAAACCATCAAGCAAATTTAATTCCTTTAAATTCCTTTTAATTCCTGTGTAAGAGGTTAAAAAATTATACGAATGAATCGTGTCCATTATACAAATATAAATAGCAATCCATCAAAGATATATGGAATATTAATTAAGAATGACAACCAGTAAGATACTAAAGCTTGTTCAAAGATGAACTTGAAAGAAAATAATAATCAGGAAATTAGGAATGCTAAAATGAACATATTAGGTTCAAAACTGGTAAATTCCTATTGGGTAATGAAATATGTAAAGTTAATTTTTGGTAGGTTAGAAAAACAGACTATATAAAATAGTATAAAATAGTTTGCATGCTACTTAGTTTTGTATCATTAAACTTCTACCCTCTACAGAGTTACAATACAGACAAATCAGTATGATCAAAGATGATTATTCTATGAAGTCAGATAATCCTCATAGGTCTCTACCCCTTTGAAGAGACACCCAGTAATCTCCTTTGCCTGTTTCTAAGAATTTGAAGCTTGTTCATAAAAAAAAGTCTGTTTGCTCTTTTAGAAATTTGTAGTTTTTATTCTCACTCCTATTTCAGGACTCTAAAGTACCACTTTCACAAAATTATTGCTGACCGTGGTAAGGTTTTTTTGTATCTCAGTCTGTAAATCTTTTTCTTAATTGAATTGCCAAAAATACTTTGAATCCTTTAGTATTAGCTAAGAATTTAAAGCACCCAATAAACAATTTTGTAAGGGAGAAAAAACATCATATACTTTATTTTTTCAAATATCAACTGTGTCGCTTTTGGGGAGTAATGAGGCTGATAGCGTCGAAAGACAGTGAGACCTGGATTTCTCACTGAGTTCTCAGTCCCCAAAATGTGCCATTGCATTTAATCCACTGATCAGGCAAGATAGACTATATAAACGATTGTCAAAACAGTTTTTTTATTAAAATGAAAATAAAGGGATGAGGGATTATTTCCCCAAAGTACCTTTACCTTGGTACCATGGAATAAAATTCATTCAATCTAGAACTATCACAGCTCAAGTTAAGGAAGAGATGGTTGTGCTTAATCAGATTACTTGCTTTTTTCACCTATTTGTGCTTTCTAGTCCTAATCCCCTGGAACTGTAGGTCCTACTTCTGACTGACTCTTAGCCTGGCAGGCAAGATCCCCCTAGCTGAAGTTTGGAATGCGGTCATCCAGTCTCAGGCTTTGCTGTACCTCCCATAGCCCATGGGAGAGCTGTAGAGCCCACAGCACCATCTTCTTTATCATGTTCCTGCCTCCCTGTTCCCTTTCTGCTTGTGGAAGGTGATGCTTAGCTTTCTCCCATAGACCAGCTTTCTAGCCCTGCTGATCCTGTGCTATGTGACAGAAACTTGTGTTTAGCCTGTGTCTAAGAACTTTTTACTTTCTGGCTGCCAGTTATCTTCTGGTAATGGATGTTTCCAAAGGAGATTACAGGGTGCCTGGGAGAGAGGAATAGGGATATACATGTCCTGGGGTCTGCCCATGCTGCATTAGCGTGGGATGGCCACATGTCCACTGAAGGCTATAGCTCCCTTTAGAGAGAATTTGCAGGAAGCTGCCCACTCTAGATTCTGTTTCACTTCTTACTCTTCTTGGCAAATTGAGACATCCTGGTGATTTGCCATCAATTCTACTTACATAGCTGTAAAACATCTCTCTTAACATTTCTTCCATGGCCAAGTTGGGTAGCCCCTCTTATTTATTTGGGACCTAGACTGATGCATTGTATTATAAAGCCGTTTACTGTATACTGCTTTTCTTTACCTTTACTAGTACCCGGGATTTTTTTCTTTCAGGAGTATGTGAAAGAAGGGAGAAAGAAAGAGTTGCTCACTGAAGCAAATGTGTGCTCCACAGCATGTTAGTGAAGCAGGATCCTCACTCCTAACTGTGCCACACAGCATCTTCCTTTCCCCAATTCTATTTCTCCTTCTTTACAGAGAAGGTGGTAATACAACAGCAAACTTAGAATAACAGCAGATCGTTAAAACTGTAAATCTGCCTTGTGTTAAGAAGTGTATGTGCCATATTCTCTGACTTTCTCCTTAGTTACACTTGCTCTTCAAGACAGTGGATCCTAATATTTATCAACCGCGCTAACATAATACTTTTCGATTGAAATTTTCTTCCAGTGTTTGCAAGGATAATGTGTCTTTTCATTTTCCTCCTGCAGACAGCAGCTGATCATCTCCTGTCTTAATTAACTCTACCTTCCTCCGTGTCTCTTGGTGTTTTTTTTTTAAGAGATTCTTTCTCTTCTGCATACACCAGGCCTTACTGGGTGGTTATATGTACATCTGCCTTTAGGCTATTATCAAACATAACATTTAATAAAAGCAAAAAGAAGAGTTTTATAATTTGCTGAACTTTTATTCTGGTTCTATACGAATGACTTTACATACATGATTTCATTTGTTCTTACAACACTATTGCCAGGGAGGTATACTTAGAACCATCATTTGCAGATGATAAACTGGGAGCAGGTGACTTGCTGAAGGTGACGCCTTTCCAAGGCCCAGTGTGAGCTCTTGTGTTCGAGTCAGTGTCCAGGCTCTGAAAACCCTTTAATAACAAAAATAATATCAAAATTAAGATGGTGTTATTGGTGACAGCATATAAAAACTCAGTATGGTATCACTGACTGAGTAGACTTTGGAGGAGGAACTTGGGTTTAGAACTCATGGCTAGAAGGAATGGTAATGGGAAAATTACACAAGATGCTGTGCTTTAAATTCCTCCTACTCAGAAGGGCAATGATAATGCAATCACCTCTCTATTGGTTCTAGAATCCATGATGATACTGAAATCCACTAATGTTCAGGAGCCTTCAGTATAATGACATCGAGTTTGCAGACAACCTGTGCACATTCTACTGTATACTTCAAAAGATCACTAAAGTATTTATAATGCATGGTACAATGTAAATGCTACATAAATATTCCCATATGATACTATTTAAGTAATAATGACAAGAAGTCTGGAAATGTTCACTCAGATGCCATCTACTCTTGATTCAGGGTTAGTTGAACCTTTGAATAGAGAAGCTGCAGGGATCTAGCTTTATTCATAATTATCTCTCTATTTTATTTATTATTTTATGTGTATGTATGAGTATATGCCTGTTTATAAATGCACCGATGCCATGCAATACCTAGTGAGGTCAGAGGATGGCATCAGATCAACTGGAACTGGAGTTATGGACTGTTGCTAGTCACCACGTGAGTGCTGAGATTCTGAGATTCTCCCAGGAGTTCTGCAAGAGCAGTCAGATTTTTGAACTGCTGAGACATCTCTCCAGTCCCTCATATTTATTTCCTATCTTTTTGTCAGATCTAAAACATTAACATCTATAGGACCTTCATTTAATAAATACCGGTGTTGTACTGTTATTTTGAAACATGATTCTTAATAGTATTTCAAGAAAGAACTCAGTTAATCTGTATTAGGAAAGAGCAGGAGCTTAAAAATTATAATCGTTACTGAAAAATCACCATTCTCTCTCACTCTCTCTCTCAGTGGTGTGTGTGTGTGTGTGTGTGTGTGTGAGAGAGAGAGAGAGAGAGAGAGAGAGAGAGAGAGAGAGAAAGTATGTAAGCCTCCGTGAGTGTATGCAGAGGCCATTGGAGGATGTTGGGTATTTTGTGGGCAGGAGCTCTCCCTGAACCTAAAGCTTACCACTTTCTACTGCACTGGCTGAGGAGTCAGCTCTCAGTAGGGATTTATTTTTCCTCAACCCCCTCGCTGCCCCCAGTGCTGAGATAACAGGCTTGTATGGACCTGACCTTATTCATGGGTGGTGGAGATTCAGACTCAGGTCCTCATGTTTGCATATCAATTGCTCCAACCACCAAGTCATCTATCTCATCAGCCCCATAAGAACATTTTTGTTTTACATGAGAAATAACTTAGTAATACTTAAAGGACAGTTTTGAATGTCTCTTCAGTATAAAAGTAAACAAATATAAGAAAGTTTCTCCTTCGAAACTGTTCTGACTGGCCTTAAGCTCATGATCCTCCTGCCTTAGATTCATGTGTGCCAGGATTATAGGTCTGTATCATCATGTAGTTTATACTTTCTTCCTTTGGTTGCTATTTCATCTCTAGATTGAAGACTTGATAAGATCTTACAAAGAAACTTTATAGACCAGCTCTTTGAGTAGACTCTTAATTTTTGTTTCAGTATTTTACATATTTTGAGTTTTGGTGCTCTTCACACAATAACCCTTGATCAAATATAGACATGCTCCCCCATCTATGCACCAGACCTCACACATACTGTAACGAGATGTCCCTTGGTGCAAGTTTATCCACTGAAGTCGTCAGCCCGTCCAGTGATCTTAAGGAAGATCTACTCTGCTTCACCCAGCAGCAATCAGTTACCAACAGTTCCAAGGCTAGGTCTGGCTTACCACCCATTTTCTTCTCTCTACCATGGGCCCTCTGAATGAGACAGCATGGGTCCTGTGCACAACGCCACAAGTTCACATTAACAAGCTTCTAGTGGTGTGAAAGCCTCCGTTTCCTCATGTTCATGGACAACCCTGGCTCTTAAAATCTTTCCATCCCCTCTTCCACAATGGTTCCTAAGCTGTGGGTGGGTGAGGTTTAGTATGGGATTCCTATCCAGGGACACATCCTCTGCAGTCTCTTATCCTCTAAAACCCAGCCTCTTGTGGCTTTCTGTGTACATCATACTCTGTTGTAAGGAAGCTTCCCTGGTGAGGATTGAGGGATGTACTATTATTCTTTCCATCCCCCGTTTCACTATGTTGCATGAGCCTTAAGTATAGAGGCTCCCCTATAGATATGTCACCTAAGGTTGGGTATTTCTTAGACATATATTCTCTGTATATGACCAGTTGTGGAATTCTGTAATAGTCTCCATCTGTTACAAAAAGACACTTCTTTGATGAGTGGTATAAAGTACACTTGTCTGTAAATATAAGGATCCATATTTAGCATATGGTAAGACATTTCATCTGTCTAGAAATATGACAGAGAGTGGGTTTTCTTTAGGATCTATGACCACTCCAGCCATGTGTATTTGGCTATATTTACCATGAGTTCTCTCCCATCAAGAGGCCTCCAAGTCTAATTAGGTAGCTGTTGATCACACCCCAGATAACAGTGCTCCTACTGCACCGAGATAGTTTGCTGTGCCAGTCATTACGATTATTCAGCTTTAGAGCTGGGTTGGACCACTGATTGATTTTCTCCCTTTGCAGCTTGCATAGCATCCTCTGGAACCATGAGAGCTAGTCTTCAGGAAGAAGGCCTCCAGGTTAGTTCCAGCTCCATTGCCCCAAGTCTCAGGTCCAAAATAGGTCCTGTCTTCAGTAGTAGGGTCTTACCTTCAAGTTCTAGAAGATAACCAAGGGCTCTAGAAATAGCCAGTGTTATTTTGGGAGTCTCTTGGAGTGCTCTGACCAGTAAATCAAAGGGAGGTCTCTTCTGTCTGGCATTGTGCTCCTCATCAGACACCACTGTGTATTTCTCAGAGGGTTCCTGAGCCGACACATTTCCCTTCGGCCTCCCATGCTTCCTAAGCTTTATTTATCACTCCTCTCTCTCCCCATCCAATCTCCTTCTTCCCCCCTCAGTCTAAGTAACCCCACTTTCCACACCCTACCCCATAACACCTGCCTCCCCCGCATCCCAATTCCCTCCCTCTCCACGGTCCCCTGCATCTCCCTCCCTCATTCCTGTCCAGCTGAACATTCTCACTACCCCCCCACACCTGGTAACATCTTTTTCTTGCTATCCCCTTCTTCCAAACTCTTTTTTTCCTTTTACTTCTGTGTAACCTTTCCATCATCTCAGTCTTCTTTTAAATCTTAGATTGGAATGTATTCATTTCAATAATGTCTAATGATTGTGGGATTTAAGGTATAAATCAACAAAGTGTTTAAAACCTTCCTGTTGACTAGCAGACCTAGTAAATGAACATAATTACCATTTTATTCTTCAAGCCAGCATACAAAAATGACTATCTGAACTGGCCAGAATTTGCATAGCTTAGCTTTATGATTACAGTTTTGGGTGAATCAATCATTAACCTAATGCCTTATTATTGGCTGTTTCATGAAAACTTAATACAAATGTATTAATTTTCTCTGACATTCAAAATCATAAGTACATTTGAAATGTCTTTAGCAAATGAGAAGAAAAAATAATCGTAGGGTGATAGTGTACTGGCAATAAAAAATAAATTAATTAAATTAATCAAATATTCTCATTATTTTTAAATAAATATAAGCCCTTTAGTAAGTCGTGTACCTTCCTCCCTGGACCTCATTTTAAAGATTAAATTACCTGTTGCCTTAAGCTCCTTGAAGTTCACATAATTTATCATTTTATGAAATACATGTCAGTCCAAATATTTCTCTGCACACATAGATCCATTCACTCTCCTAACCTTAAGGCACTGTTGTGAGGTGTTTCACCAGAGGAGACCACTCAGACAAAGATACTGCCAAAAGAAAATCTTAAATAGTCAGCTGATCACTACACTGGACAAGTTTGTCCCAAGTGTAAGCACAGGTCTTTCTCAGAGTCGGCCTTATATACAGGAGGAAAAGAAAAAAATACATATATAGCAAAGCAGAAAGTGCACAAGCTGCAGATCTGCTGTTAGCCATGGTAACCAGGTGCATACTGACCTTTTCCCAAACCCATACCTTGGTCAAACTTTCCTATTCCCATACTTTGAGTTAACGGCTTCCAGTTTTAACTAACTAATGGGTTTAGCTAGGACAGTGCATAACTACGGTCAGTCTTGAGGAGCCTCACCACAACACAATGGGTTTAGGAAGGCGGTTCTCATCAGAAGAGATGTTATGGGAACACCAAAGGAGAAGACAGTACCCATTGTCACACACAGCATTTTCTCTTAACAAATCTGCCCATTTGTAACCTCAAATAAGGCTGTAAATAGCAAGTATTAAACCCAGCTAATAACTACCTCCCCTTCTCCTTTCCAACTATCAACAGAAGGAGAATCACATCCCACAAGTGAAAAGATTAAACACAGAGAGAATTTGAATCACTCGGATGCTGAGGCCCATTTCTATTGATACTCATGAGGATAAACACAGTAAGAGTACCCTTTGCAGTTGACTGAAATGCATTCTTTTTGATTGGTTGGTATTGTTTTTGTTCTTTTAGGTTTTGAGAAGTTTATAACAAAGACACTGGTTAACTATTTGGTATACAGGAGAGTATTTTGTCACTTTTACATCAAAACATTTTTCAGTCTAAATGTAATATATACACGTGTGTGTCTATATATATATATATGTGTGTGTGTGTGTGTATGTATACATGTTCTAATGTGCATATGAGCATATATATGTATATATATATGTGTGACATTACAATTGTACATACAATTGTACATGAAAGCTACATTTTAGGCAGTTCTTATATTTGATGTTGAAATCATTCACAGTATTTTCATGTGCTGCATGTAGATACCTCCTTTTAGACAGCTTTCTTTGATTAAGTTGGTGGCATCTTGTGTTTCTGCTATTACAAAGTCAAATGATTTGCTATTGATTTCACTTTGAACCTGAAGTAATGATATGGCGTTGGCATAGACTATAATGAATATGGATCCAAGTGTTGCCCCAGGGTTCGTTCTCAGACTAAGCCTTTTTCCCATGTAACCAATGTGAGTTATTTTTAAAAATTAAATAAATTTGAAAGAATTCATGTTATCTTCTTGTTCCCAGTAAGCCCAGAATTTTCAAGGTGCTATCTTAAGACGAGGAAAAAAACCCTCAGACATAAGTAATCCTACTGGAAAGATTATATAGGATTTGGTTTAATCCTTATTTTTTTCACATTTTTATCTTTGACTTTCATCAAAGTAAATCAATGAATATGACTCTTCTTACCTAAATGGACTTTTTAAAGCATCAGCTAAAGCTTGTTATATTTCTAATTTAGACTCTTAACTCCCTTTAATGAAATGTGTTCCTAAGTTCTCATCAGATATTTACTTTGAAAGGATTCTATAGCTTCAGAAATGTCCTGAGCTGAAAATGAGAAATAGATTTTGGTCTAACTTATTTGATTAAAAATTTTAAATGTTTATTTGCCCTGTTTATTTGCCCTGTTTATTTGCCGCATTTTGATGGATATTAATTGTTTTTTGACATATTTTTGTAAATAGGGTTTCCATTTTCCCTTTGAAGTTTAAATCCCCAGAAGTTGTTGATTTAGGTTGGGAAAAAATGACAGTAGGTATAACTAAATGTCATCAAATGTTTACTACACGTGCTAGGCTGTATAGTTAAACAATTAGTATATATATTTGGTCAGTGCTTGTAATTCTTCCAGTATTTACGTGCTCTTGTTATCCCATTTCAGAATGAGGGAATGGAGAGTTCTGGAGCGTAGCTTCCAAACCACTGCACAGCTAGACACATGGAGAAGAACTTTGAGCTCTGTCTTAACTATCAGCCTGCAGTTTTGCAAAGAGGAAGCAACATGATCTCACAGAAAATTTGTTGTTACTCAAACACAATGAGGTTTATTTCTAATGCACATAATATTCTGTTCCCCCCACTTCCCACCTCTTCTACAATGGTCCCTGAGCCATTGGTGGGTGGGCGTTTCCAGGAACATGTACTCTAATGTCTCTTATTCTCTAAAACTAAGCTAGTGTGGCCTTCTGTGTGCATTACACTCTGCTTTGTGAGGAATCTCTGCTGGTGAGAGTTGTGAGATGTATTAGGTGTTTTCTCTACTCCTTGTTCTGCTACGTTCTATGAGCCTTAGAGCTATAGAGGTTCTACTTTAGATGTGTCACAAAAGGCTGGACATCTCTCTGACATATATTCTCTTTGTGTGACCAATTGTAGAACTCTGTAATAGTTTCAATCTGTTGCAAAAAGAAACTTCTTTGGTGAGTAGTATATTTGTCTGAAAAATATAAGGACCCCTATTTAGCACAGAGTAAGAAATTTCATTTTGCTACAGATATGACACAGAGAGGATTCTCTCTAGGATCTATGACCTCTCCAGTCATGTGTATTTGGCTATATTTATAGTGCCATCCATGAATTCTCTCCTGCTGAGAGGGCTTTAATTCCAATTAGGTAGCTGTTGATTACAACCTAGATAAAAATGCTGTGACTGAACTAATAGTTTGCTGTGCCAGTTGTTGTGGTTATTAGGCTTTGGAGCTGAGTTTGACCGTTTTTTTTATTTTCCTCCTTAGCAGCTTGCATAGAATCCTCTATAACTATGGGGTTTAGTCTTTGGATCACTACTGGGTGAGGGAGAATGGATCTTGACTCTACACAGACTAACTAGACTCCAGTGGATGAAGTTGCACCAAAAGACATCTGGGTACAAATGCTTGACTGGATATAACTTAACATATAAGACAGTGTATTAGGGTTCCCTAAAGAAACAGAACATATACATACATATATATGTGTGTGTGTGTGTGTGTGTGTGTGTGTGTGTGTGTGTGTGTTAGCTTATAGCATAGAGTCCAAGTAGTCCAACAATAGCTGCACCGCACTGGAGAGGCTGAGAATTCAGTAGTTTCTCAGTTGTGAGGCTGGATATCTCAGTAGTCCTGATATGTCCTGATACATTCCAGGAGATTCACTAGTCTCAGTCTACATTGGGATCTGAAGAAGCTGGTTACACCAGAAAGAGGGAAGGCAAGTGGAAAAAGGGCAGAGTTCTCTCCTGCCCTGACTCCCACATTTAGGGTGGGTCTTCAACCTTCAAATGATCCAGTACAGAAGATCTCTCTCATTTCAGCTAATCCCAGATCCAGTCAAGGTGACACCCAGGATTAACTGTCACAGACAGAATGCATGAAATCTGGTGTGTGGGGGTTCTGGGGAAGCTCTAAATTTAATTAAGATCTATTATATGAAAAGTACTAAAATCTTAATGATTTTTAAAACTTCAGTTATTTTTTTATTCCTTTTCTTACTTTCTTCATAAGATTCTTATCTTTTGAAAAACAGTATTGTGGTGGTCCAATTGACATAACATAGTATCTATACTTGCAGTATACAATTAAGAGAAGTCTTGATATATGAATTTACTTGTCAAACTATAACCAGAAGATTCCTGGTGTTCCTTGATAATCCTTCCCTCAAGACTTTCACATTATCCCACCCTATGTCACGGTAGTTGGAGTCTTTCTTTCTGTTATCATACATTCATTTGGATTTCCTAAAATTCTGTATGTATGGAATGGAGTATGTGTTCTATTTGTGTGTCTTCTCATCATATTTATTTTGAGAGGAATCCACATGGTTTCAGCTATAGTAAAGGAAAGTTGCATAGTTATCATTTACAATGGTAGGCTAAGATACAAGAGTCTACAGCAAGAAGCAAATGTTTGAAATAAGAATTACTAGAAGCTGACCTGGAGCTGTCCTTGGTTCTGTCTGAAGCAGTCATATGGAGGAAACCAGGGAATTCTATAACCGTCTGGCTCTCTTCCTTTTCTATGATCTCTAGTTGTTGGTTTCATTCACATGTCTCTAAAAAGATAACAAAGAGACAGCTCATCTTCTGTGTCTGAGAACACAGATCAGGGTGAACCGGGAAACATAAAGCTATAAGAATAAAGCTATATGAATATCTAAGAAACCAATCCTTCTATAGTTTCAACTTTGGATCACTTATATTAGGACTAATGGATTGTGTGCAATTAAATAAAATAAAATCAGACTCCTGAATTCAAAGAGCAGTCCCTAGCTGGGAGTCTGCATGTAGAAATAAGACCCATAGGAGAATTCTGATTCCATTTAGTTTCTTAAAGAAGTTTAGAAAGCTGTAGCAATAATTAAGTGCCTATACACACAAATTATGTAGAAAATTCATTAGTTTAAAAATTGATGGAACAACAGAGGTCAAGGAAAATGAGTGGAACTTACAGAGTGGTAGATATTTGTTCAGTTTAAGAGACAACCATCTTGTAACCTAAGCTGTTGAACTATGCATGAATCTGGTCTTCACTGTTTTGTTATTGAAGGTATTCAAGCAGTAAATGTTTGATGAAATAATAGATGTAAAATGCTTTGAAAAATGTAAATGTTGTGATGATAATGATGACAGTGATGAGGACATGGACTGAGACTGTTTATCTGTATTGAAAACTAAACTGTAAAAATTTAAAGATGTTAATAGTGAAGAAAGAAAACAGCTGTAATTATACTGTTGAGGACCTAGAATCCATCAATATTTCATGATAAATATTTTATCCTACTTCATCTAGTGGAATCTGTAACAGACCTGGTACATAAGAGGCATACCCTCAGTGATAGTTGGAGACACAGAGGCTCAACAAAATTATACATAGTAGTATAAACCAAGACATGTTGGTTCCAGATTCTGGATTTCTGTCCTGTATGCTATATTTTTGTACATATTGAATTCATGAATCTTTTACATAGGAAGACCAAGGTAGTATCCTATTATTACCAATTCCTGTTCCAAGTTAGACAAATTTAATTGAAGAAGCAGCCTTTAGTTGATACCACTGGTTCAAGCCTTGGATGCAACATAACCATCATTCTTCTTAGACCCGTAAATAAGCAATATAAGCCATCAAGTTATTAAGATTGCTCTATTGCATCGTTAGGAGTAGGATGAAGATGTCTTAGGTGGCATAAGACGATACTCTTTGGAAATATATAACTCTAATATATTACGTGGAACATTCAAAAATATTTCCTGAGACTGGGGGCCTTGAGAGCAAGTTCTCTACGTAAATTTAGTTTACAGATTATTCTTTTAGTACTGGTATTAGATGAAAAATTTCTTTGTGAGGTGGAAGTCTCCTGGATAAGTTCAGATCTCTGTATAATGTGGGATCTTTTTTTTTTCGTTTCATTGTAGCACAATCACTAGAGAGTGCTTCATTTGCATAATTAAAGAGTGTGAGGGAGGAAATTGGTCCCAATATTTAAAGGGCAGGCTCACTTTTGCCTGAACTAGACTATGTCAGGAATGAAGACCATTTAAATGGTGACAACTGCCTGCCTCCTCCGATCACAGGCCTTACCATTATCACCTTCACAGAAGACTTGGGGTACAAACTGAAAGGCAATTGTTTGATAGCTCTTAAATTGACATGAATATTAAAGAGTTAATTGGACACATCACTTTGACTTTGTTTTCATTGTTGTTGAAATGCGTGAACTATGAACAGATTTGAGCTACTCAGTGCAAGAGGGGGAAGAATCTGTGTTTTGCTTTATATCTTTTCATAACTGTAACTTCATCAGACTGTTTATATTAAGGAAAAAGAACTCTTTTATGTATAGAATCACCCTGATGTACGACCTCAGGGAATGGATTCAGATTACTTATATTATCTTGATTACTCATTATTAGGCTAGTATTCTCTACAACTTCAAAACACCTATTTGTCTGTCTGTATATCCCTGGTATGTGTTGTATACTGGCCTTTATTATTTTCAATATTTTATTACCCCTAATGGAAAGTAAACGCTATAGGAATAGGATCTATTCATTTCATTTTTATCTCATTTTGACTAGTTCAGTGCTAAACAGAGAAGAATCAAGATTTGTAATTAAAATGTTGGTGCCTCCGGCAGCAAGCATGTTTTTGAGTCTCAGGACTAGAAATCAGAACTGTGGTTGGGAAACTTGATCCACCAGCTTCAAACTGGAACAAGGTTCTCATGTCTCTGATGGCATGCTTGACTTCATTCCAAGTAGAATATAGTCTTTTAACGTATCCTCTTCGGTGGAAGTGATGACTAGATCAGCCCTTCTGACAAGCTTGAATCTTGTAGATAATCCATTGATCTTTCCTAAATGGAGAATGAAGAGTTTGTTATACCTTGAATCTGATCTGCCTAGGGTGATATATGCATTCAATCTTAAGAAAATCATCGCATCTTATACTGTCCTTCAGTGCTTCTAAAACCCTCTAGCTCCTTCATCTTCATATACCCCAACTGCCCAATTTTTCCAACACTGAAAATATGGTTTTGTGGCTTGGTGACAAAGTGCTCACCTTGCAAGCACAAAGCCATTTTTAAAAAGCTGGACATGATGATACATACTTGTAATCTCAGCGTTGCAGAGGCAAAGAGAGTGGATACCTGGAACTCAGTGGCCAGCCAGCCTAGCCTTCTTATCATACTCCAGACCAGTAACAGACCCTGTCTCCAAAAGTAAGGTGGGGCCAGGTGTAGTAACGTGTGCTTTTAATGCCAGCAACTCAGGAGACAGGGGAAGGTGGATCTTTGTGAGTTCAAAGTCAAATAGGTCTACATAGGAATTCCAGGCCAGCTCTACATAGTGACTCTGTCTCAGAAAAATGTGGGGTGAGGTAGACAATATCCTGAGTAATGAAGTCTAGGTTGTGTCATCCATGTGCACCTGCACATACATACAGACACAGACATATACACATATACACACAAATATGGTTTGAATATGAGCTCTAAAAGCTAGCTTCTCTAGTCTTAGGGAATGCAGTTACTGCCATGCAAATTCTCTATTCTCTTACGATAATTATTGCTGTTGCAATTTATTTGTATATGGTCAACTAGATGGACTTTACATCCATGCATGCAGAAAGCATTACTCACTGCTGATGTGCACCAGTTGAAAAGGCCTGCACCTGTAGACTTCTGCTAAACACTAGTAAACATTTTTTTTGGTCATTACTCCCTAAACAACACAAGATAACACTTTACATAGTCTTAGGTATTATAAGCAATCTAATGGTGTCATAACGCATAAAAAAGGATATGCATATATTATATTCAAGCACCTAATTTTGTATCAGGGCCTCCAACATCCAAAGATTTGACTTGTACAGTGTGGTCTTGGAGTTGATAGCGAGAGCTCAGTGTACCATTGAGAGCAGAAACATTTGTAAATTACAACCTTTCTCTTCAAATTTTAGAAAAACACATGATGGCTGGAGATATCTGATAGTCCTCAAAATATATACTGTCTCTTGACTCAGCCCTTATAGGAGTGTGGGGTGTGTGTTTATGTGTATGTCAGGTTGAGAGGTAGAGGGACATACCCGTTATCTCCATCAGGGGATCAATCAGTCTTCATTGTTTTTTATACATTCATTTTTTCCAGTGTTACTTGTTACTGGAGGAAGAACATTCCAAAAAGACTAGTTTTCTGCCCAAAAGTTTCATATTCATATAATTGGGTAATGGCTTAGAACTTGGAAAGACTGTCAAGCTAAAGGGATTACAAATGACCAAGCTAAAATTTCATAGTATCAAATGGTCAAAGGTTGAATGCCAGTATCACAGACCATTTTCCTCAAGGCCTTAGGAATGAGACTTTTGACCTCTGTCATTTTGAAGCTGTTCAGAGAGCAAGCACTTCCTGCTAAATGAATGAATGACTGCATATACTAGGTGTTGAGAATGCAAGGTACTTAGGGAGATTGATATAGTTTTAATCCTGGAGTTATTTAGGGTGAGACAGCTCTTTCAATCTTTATGTTTCATATATAAAGTGGTTTTTTCAAATGACAAAGTTTCTGGTCCCTTAATTTTTTAAAATCAACTTCCTCTCCCTAGTCTTTAGGTATTTTTAGAAGCCTTTATTATTGCTATCAGTTTCTATCTTCTTATGAACTGTATATAGAAAACACTAGAGCCTAGTAAAATTATAGCCTCTTTCCAAAGAGTACTATAATGACCTGGGATATGTACAAAATGATTTATACGACTGAGTCTCTATGGAAATGCATCACATCTCATAAGATAGTTTTAAAATTTTTAAGGAAGAAGCATAAGTTGTGAATCCCAAAGCAGCAACATGTTGTGGTTGGAAGGCAAGCCTATGGGTTTACAGCAGCTATAAATTGTGTTTTAGGGATCCCAGTGGACCAAGTAGGAAATGAAGAGGAAAAGTTAGTGCTAAAAATAAGGAGAAAATAAAATAGTCAGGTGTGATGTGTCCACTTTCAGGTCAGACATTTAGAAAACGAACAAAAATTATTGTGGATACAAGAAAAGATTTTAAAATGTCACTGCAAACGATACTGTAAATTCAGTATAAAATTAATCCAGTAATGGACTTTGGACTATGACTGTGAAGGGAATTTATATGATTCCTGATTACTTTAGATCATCTTCTGGTTGGAAAAAGTAATTGGTCTTATTTAGATAATCAAAAGTAGTTGTAAACTGATAAGTATTTTTATGAGTTAAGAGATCAGATTTTATAGGGATTGTGTTATGAGGTGGGTAAAGACATTCATGACGATGTAAAAGGTTTTAGAATATCGATCGCCTATCAGTGCACTTCCTGCTCACTGATCTGCATTTGGGAGGCTGTATGACACATTAGGCATGATGCAAATATGACAATGTAGTCTTCATTTCCAGTATTTAAACATTTTTCTTTTCTCTTTACATGATGCCAAGTTCACAACTATTTTCTCTCAAAGAATAAAAAATGACCAAGAGGAGCCAACATATTCAAGCAGTTAGGTCTGAGGGTGGAACTTCTCCTATGCAAGTCTAATAACATAGTATTCCTTTCATCATTCACTTCTGAAGGAACCCAGTGTCCCATTTGGTGAACTTAATTATCCCCTCTGGTATTTCCATAGTCTATGCTAAATATCAAGGCATGATGTTATATCATTGAGTGGAACTACTAGGCCATAAAAAATACTGTAAGCCTTTTAGAATTGCAATTTCTAAAAGAAAAAAGACTTTAATAATAAAAGCATCTAACTGAAGACACTTGATATTAAGCTAGGGGCAAGAAATGGAAGGGAGGCTTTCTGAACCTTAAATTTCCCAGTATGATTTATGCAACATCATTGTGCCTAAGTAAACTTTCTTTCAGTAGCCATTTTATTGGCTATGAATAGGTTATTATCTATAAAGAGAATGTTGAGACATTAGTTTCTGTTCCTAGCTCTGTAATCATACTCAATTAAAAATACAGAAGGTTATATAACTGTAGCATCAGTCACAAGATCTATGAATAATTATATATTTTGACATGTAATAAGATGTATAATTATGCTATATGGGCTTGGGTGCTACCCAATTAGATCCTTTAAAAATTTTAAGAGCAATGAAGTTATAAAATTTACTTTACCAACATAAATGTTCACGGGTACAGTCTACACCTCTGATGATAAATGGAAACATTTAAGTGGCTAGAGCCAGAATATGAATGGGCATGATCTCATCATCATAACATTTCCAGACAACAAAATCAAGGCAGAGGTGAGAGAAATGAAGAGATGAGAGAGAGACTTGGTAGATGCTCCACTGTCACAAGCTCTCTTGAAGTTTTGACAAATTACATTGAGATAGCTCTGTACTTTATTTTTTAAGATTTATTTATTATTTTGTGTGTATGAATGAATTGCCTGCATATAAGTGCACCTGAGTCTTGCAATGCCCATGGAAGCTATAAGATGGCATCGGGTCCCCTAGAACTGGAATTATGGATGGTTGCTAGCTGCCATGTGGGTGCTAGGAATTGAACCTGTGTCCTCTGCCAGAGCAGCCAGTGTTCTTAATCACTGAGCCATATCTCCAGCCCACCTCCACATATTTTATTTCCACATAAGACTTTGTTAATAAAAGAATCTAATGGACATCACTTAGTATTAAGACAGAGACAGGAGGTGGAAGGGTAGCTTCATGAACCTGAAATTTCTCAGTGTGATTTATGTAATTTATTTTGTTAGTGAGGTTTTAAACATTTGTTAAGCAAGAAGCAAATATAAATGAATGTTATTGATTTTCCCTTATTAAAAGTTTTCCTTGCTTTTTACATTATGTCAACTTCATGTCTATTTCCTCCTGAAGAATATGGATGACCAGGTAGAATCACAAGGTTTGCTTATTTATTTTTATATATATGAGTGCTTTGCCTGCATTTATATAAGTGCACTCATAGTATGCAATGTCCCTGGAGGCCAGAAGAGGGAGTCAAATCCCCTGGAACAGAGTTAAGGATGGTTGATATTCTCCATGTGAGTGCTAGGAACCAAACCCAGGTCCTCTCCTGAGACATCTCTTCAGTTACTAATGCTTTCACTTAGATTAAAGGCAGACTAGGGTAAAAAGGTAGATTAGTATGAAAGTTCAAATGAGAGCTAAGACTCCCTTTAAGTTCTATGTATGTAAGCCTATATTCAATACTGACACTTTGGCATGGGATGATCTACAACCACCATTAAATTTTATCTTCTTTTTTTTCTTGGGGTTTGGATTATACAAGACCAGAACTTTGGAACCATGAGGAGGCACCTAGGGCACAAAGTCAAGGTGGCGTTTATTCTCCAGTCATGCAGGACCACTATGAGTTACCCTTGGGTTGTGTGTCCTTGCTGCGTCTGAACCTTGACCCTGAATCACAGTGTCCTGAGTTTTTACTTTTGAGAAGGTATGTAACACCATTTTAGAACCTGAAAGACCATAACATGGATTGCTGGTCACTTGGTCACTTCTCCTCTCTGTGACTGGACAGAGCATTTTCAAGAATGCTAATGTATATAATGTATTATAAAGTAATGGTATTCCTTAGTAGGCTGCATGGGTTGAGTGATGCTTCTGAAAACCAAAGTTCTTTTGATTTTATCTGAGGTGAGTTCTTAATTAGAATAAACATCCAAAGGAAAGTCAGGGAGTATTAGATACCAGAATGCTGACAAAGGCTTAGGATGCCCCTCTGTGTACTGTGGGAGGATGATAAGGTGGATGGGAATGTAGATTCCAGCATAAACTCACCTCCATTGAAAGCCCAACTTTACCAGTTGGGCAAAAAATTTAGCCTATAAGCAATTCCCGTGCTTAATTACAAAGTAGGGCCAGTAGGAACTGGAGAGGTGACTCAAAGGTTAAGACAACTTGTTTTTTTCCAGAGAACTATAGTTCAGTTCCCAGAAGCCATGTTTACCAGTTTCCAACTGTTTGTAACTCTAACTCCAGGAGATTCAACACCCTCTTCTGGCCTCTAAGGGTACCTCATGTGT
The DNA here is from genome assembly GCA_035773235.1 of Eospalax fontanierii. NCBI lineage: Eukaryota > Metazoa > Chordata > Mammalia > Rodentia > Spalacidae > Eospalax > Eospalax fontanierii. The sequence continues at coordinate 18,037,524 of CM069552.1, forward strand.
AAGTGCACACACACACACACACACACACACACACACACACACACACATACAGAGACACATTCATTGAAGTAAAGCACAAAATTAAATCTTAAAGAAATATTATAACACTGTATTTAAAAAGAATAGAAGCAATAATCTTCACAATGAATTGGTAACAGTGAAGAGAAGCAATGCTCTAAAAGTGTCCTAACAAACATTTCCTGATGCAGGGAAAGTGTTTCAAAGAGTCAGAAATCTGTCATTTATATGGGAAACCTGTCTGAGACTTAAATAGAAAAGACCATTTCATCAAGAGTATCACAGGCCAAGAGGAGAGACAGTTGAAAGAGATAAGGAAATGGAATTGAAAACTGGTTTTGGAGGTAACACATACAGAATTTAATAATTGGCAGGCTGTTTCTCTTGTAGGGAAAGCATCAATGATCGCACTCTGTTATCTTGCAATGGGCAACAATGAATGGTGGAGACAATTAATGAAGAACGCAAGATACATTTTTTTTTCTTTGGGAAGGAGGGAATGAGACCTGTTTGCTGTCTTTCCCACTCTGAAGAAATTAGACATAGGCCTTATTTGGGATATAAGAGCCAACTACTGGCCCTAGCTTACATTGTTTACATTTTCTCCTTTAATCAATGCTCTTCACACTAAACCTCTTTTGTTCATTTTTTTTTCTGTCTCTGTTCTCAGTGATCCATTGACCAGGAATATGTTTCTGGTTCCCTTTACCTGTGTACTAATCTTCACAGCTTTTCTGGCTTACAATATAGGGCATTTTATGTTATGAAGTTACTGTGGCACTTGTTTATATATGTCCCCAAATCAGCCCAGGCTCAAAGTCAAGATTTACTATTTACAAGGTTGTATTAGCTTGGGGCAGTGAGATAGTAAAATCTGATTTCCTTATCCAGACAGTTAGGAAAGTTACAAACAAGGATAGCTGTAAAAATTACATGAAGGAATTTTACAGAAAGTTGCTAACCATGATAATGACATATGGCTCTTTCTGAGTAAATTACTACAGAATTAACTTTCTACAAGTAAAATCTAAGTTTTCAGGTTGATAATAGTATTTATTACATAGAGTTGCCGTACATACCTAAAACAGTCACATATGTATATTATACATCCCCTGCTACCACACAATAAACTCTCCTCAGCTGTTAGTTCTTCATGATTATTTTTTCTAGGCATCACTATTAATTCTTCTGCCATGACTAACTCTTCTATCACACCTAAATGGATATTTAAAGCCGCCTATTGATTTAATATCTGCCACCTTCAGTTTATCCTTAGCTGCTATCAATGGGAAAAAAAAAAGCTTGGCAAGTCTGACTATTAAAGCCATTGTGAATAAATAATAGTCCCTTCCTTTTCAAAAATTTATGTGACTCTTTTCTATCATGCAATTATTTATTTTAAAATAAATTCAATTCTGCATACTCAAGGAATATAACATGATGTTGTAAGACAAATACATACAGCCATCTATCCATATACATGTATATAAATAGAAGATTGTTATACTAAATTCAATGAACATATCCATCATCGCATGTGGTAATCCATTTTCCCTCCTAAAGCCAGAGCACCTATAATCTACTCATGTAGCAAAAATGCTAACTGTAATACAATGTTATCATTGTGATTCTTATGTGTGTATTAGATCTTTAGACTGCCAGTGTTCTCATTTGAATTCTAAGCTTCAGAAGGAACAATTCCTAGGATGGATGCCTAGAACGGCTGGTGGGTTTGATTGTTTTTAAATATCTGCTCTAGGAACTGTGAGCTACACATTCACAAAAGTCATTTCTCCATACATAGGTCAATGTAAATAAAGATTTTGCATTGTTCTTCCAGCCCTGGATGTAAAACCAGGCAAAGTATTATAGGAGAAGAATTCTGTATTTTTGCCATTTTTGATTTAGTGTAAAAGATACTTCTAAGTAAGAAATATCAAAACTGTGATATTTCAAGAACAATTTTATAACCATCTTGCCAAGTACACTGAGTCTAGGGTGGAACTTTAAAGGGATATAGCAAATCTATAGTCTAGTGAATATGTCTCAAGTTAAGGGAAGGATAGAACTCGGCCATCATTCAGCACTCTGCCTACCAACCTAGAAGTTACACCAAGAGATCTATTTGCCTTGTCCTTTCTAAGAAATAGTTTATGTATTAGTTGGCTTTCTATAGCCGTGATAAACACCATGACCAAAACAACTTGGGAAGGAATGGGCTTGTTTTAGATTAGAGGTTACAGTCTAATCTAATCTAATACAGTCTAATCATTGAGGGAGGCAAAGGTAGAAACTCAAGGCAGGAATTGAAGTAGAAACCAATGAAGGAAAACTACTCACTGCTTCCTCCCCACTAGATTACTTAGCTCCCTTTCTTATACTATCCAGCCCCACCTGGCTAGGATGGCATCACCAGCAGTGGGATGGGCCCTTTTGCATCACCTAGCGATTGAGAAAACGCCTCACAGATGTGGTAACTCTAGTTTGTCTCAAGTTAACAAAAACCAACACCTTCCTCCCCGCCCAAAGAACAACCAACACAACTTGGAAATTTCATTAATAAGTTAAATGCAAAATGGGGAAGCAATTTTCAAGTAACTTTTAATATGTTACTATTTCTAATGTTAGCTACACAGGATTTAAATTATGATATACAGATGATTATTCAAGTAACTTTCCTCTGAAATTCATAAACTGAAACCTGTATTCATTGCACATTTGTGGACATTCTACTGTCCCAACATGAAAAGTAATCTATCTTGATTTTTCAAATAAACCTTCTAGTAGAATGTTTATGAAGTGATTGTCTTATAGAGACAGTGTTGATTGACAAGAAACTCAGTGGGCTTTAGTCCATTTTATTGAACTCCTCTATAACATCCCTGATTTCTTTTCATCCGGGTGCTTCTTAAATATGTTCTCTACCTGCACCCTGCCACCCCACAATTTCATGTCCTCTTTCCTTTTTTATAAGCCTGACAAGTTTAATGTGTGTTTCCCCAAATACTCTTAAGTGTGTCTATCCCTTAGAATCTGGTCATTCCACCAGGCATCACATTGTGTCAGTAAAGAAAACTGACTCATCCTCTCCCAGCAGCTATCAAATGTCAGTAGATCCCAACTAGTGCTGGGACCTCTTATCCACCTTCCCCATCCATTCCGGGTCTTGTCTGGTGTGGACCTGCACAGATCCTGTTCACACTGTCACACAGACTGTGAGTTCATGTGGATAACTACCCTGCTGTGTCCAGACAACATGGTTTCCTTTTATTTATCTACCAACTCTGGCTATTGTAACCTTTCTGCTCCTTCTTCTGAAATGAAGTTATAAGAATACTAATGCATCTTTCAAATCTCATCAACGAAGCTCCCTCGTGCAACAAAGAGCAATGACCACAAAGGGCCACAAATGGTCAAAGTGTAGAAAATAAAAAATAAAAGTCTGAAGAGTGTGGGTCTTTGGGTAGAAATCCCATTTTAAATTTCATACATTCAGGACTCAGGAATCATTGTGGAAGAGGGGAAAGATTGTAAGAGCCACAGGAGGAGGTACCTGACCTCACAGACAGAGTCCTATGAGTTCCTGGGATTTTTCACATAGGAATTTACAATAGTGGGGACAGCATTCACAAGACCCATGCAAACACAAGCAGGAAAAAAACCCAGCATAGAATTTTGAAAATGGACAGCAGGGTCTAATCTTAGGCAAAAAACTATTAGGCTGGCTTTAAATTCAACCTGGTTTGCTATGCCCATGACACTGAGGCCATTATTACAGCAGTCTCTTACAATGCTGTACGTTATTACATACAGAAAACATATTTTCTGAATAAAACTGAACAGTTGCAAGTTTGAACTCACAGTTTTTGTGACAACATGGAGAAGACCTCTGAAAGCTTAAAACAGACAAAATCCCACATAGAGAGGGGAGGTAAGATGTTTCATACCTCGTGAGGAGCTATGGGCAATGAATAGTTTCTAGTAGAAGAGTCAGTATTCTGTAAGAGTGTGACTCCTGGTAAATGAATCATGCTCTGGTGTATGATCACACAACCAAGTGTATATGGACAAAACAAAACTGTGTTTGATAGGTTTTAAAGAAAATAAAGAGAGAATGCAGTGTTGGGTGGGTAAGGAAGCAGATGTGGATCTGGAAGGAGTTGAGGTAAGGGAGTTGAATGGGATCAAAATACACAGTATGAAATTCTCAAAGAGCAAATAAAATGAAGGACAACTTAATAGCTTAAACTGTAGCTTAATATGAAATTAATGAAGATCTAGCTATAAGTAGAACACTCATAAAGAGCCTCAACTGAACACAATTTACTAAGCAATAGAGAAAGAAAAGCAACTAAAAGTCCCTGAAGTTGCTTATGATGTGAGCGGAAGGGGACTCTACTTCAGCTTAATTCTCTATGAGAAGCTTTTCTGCTATAAAATCTAAACATACACATTGTTTGTATGGCACAATTGAAAGTTCTGTTTCAAGTTACTATGAAACATGAGATGATACACATCTTCCTTGTGTTTAGGGTTTTTGATTATTGCGTTTTCTTTACCTGGACCATCGCACATCATTGTCCTTTCTTCCCAGCTAACTCATACTGTTATTTATATCCAATTCTAATATTGAATCCCCTGAAATGTCTTCACAATGAGTGGTAGTGAAATTAGCCCATATTCTATTACCTATAACTTTAAAATTATGAATGAAGTAAGAGTAACTTCACATAGACTATTCCTCATCACCTCCCCTGCCAATTGTTCTAGTTACTCCTATACCAAGGAGTATAAGGTTTATTTGGCTTATAGCTCACTGACCATCGTCAAGGGCAGTCAAGGAAGAGACAAAGGGTAAGAACCTGGAGCATAGATCATAGAGGAACACTTCTTACTGACTTACTCCCCTGGCTTGTGGTCAGCCTGATTTCTTATATAACTCAGGATCACAAGTCCAAGGAGTGGCACTACTCACAGTGGGCTGAGCCCTCCCATATGACTCAAAAATCAAGAACATGCCCAAAGACCTGGTGGAGAGGTCAATCCAATGGAGGAAATGCCTCACCTGGGATTCTTTCTACCCTTGTGTGTCAAGTTGACAACTAAAGCTATCTAGAAAAATTGACCCCTTGTCAACTTGACACACACATCTATGTAAACCACAACCCTTCCATTTCTTACGCTCCAAATCTCATGTTAATATTAATATTACAACATAAAACGGTACAACTTTAAAAGTCCCATAGTCTTTAAAAATGTAATCACTTTAAAAGTTCAAAGTCTCTCTTAAAAGTCTGTTAACTGTGGGGTCCTATAAAACCCAAAGCAAGTAAAGCTCCATCTTATTTCAAAACAAGATTCAGGCACTATTTCAGTCCATTGAAGTAGTTCAAGACTGGACATCTGGGATTCCCTCATAATGTTCTTGGCTCCAAAGGGCTTGGGCAGCTTCAGTTCTCTGACTCTGCTATCCACAGCACACACAGCTTGTCTCATAGGCTCAGACACACTCCACTCTACAGGTGCTGCTGCCCTTGGTGGTCATACCAAGGTCCTAGCATCTTCCGTATGCTAGGGTCTACCCTGAAACTGAGGCTGTACCTTTACCAATGGGCTTTCCTGACCTCTCAAGGTACAAAGCCTCAGATTCTTTCCATGAACTCTTTATGCCTTTAACACCAGAACCATGTGGGAGATTCTTATACATTACCAGGTCCTACTTCCAGCTTGAGATGAAGGCTCAGGCTCCTACTGGATCACAGCTTTTGTGTGCTGACCCTGAGGAAATACTTCCCAGAAAGTTTTGTCACAATGATGGTGGTCTCTTGTTAATCACAGCTGATTTTTCATCCCCAGCTAACCAGCATGTAAAGCAAAGGATTCACTTCAGTAGTACTGGTCTTTTCTTAATCACAGTTGATATCTTTTTCTGCCCAGCCAACCAGAAACCACAGATTCTTAATTCAAAATATCATACAAATAGCCCCAATGAGCTTTACATTCCTTTGAATTGCACAAGTTAGGCCTCCATGTTCCAATTCAGTATAACTAGATGTATAATGATCTAGTTCTATGCTGAATATTTGTGTGGTTTGAGTGTGCATGGGTTTTCTGCTTGCTGTGGCCATTGCTGTAGGCTCATATGAGCAAGTTCCCAGAAGCCTGGAAAACTCTTTCTTTGTAGTCATCTACCGTCCCTGGCTCTTACAATGTTTCCATCCCCTATTCCACAATGGTCCGATAAAAATATATATTGAAAAAAAAAGATGTACGAAAATCCAACTTGAAAGACTCTGTCCTAAAGAGAGGCTTTTTAAGACTTAAGAAGTTAATAACTCACAATTCTCCCTGAAACGTAAAGGATTCACAAAGCCTCTCCTTCCCTAAGGTTATATATGTAGTAAGGACTGTTGGAGGAAAGAGACACTCCCCCTTGTCAAGCTACTGGCAAGTCATCAGAGAGCTCCAGACTTGCAGCTTTGGTGAATTGCTCTAGTAAGGTTAGGCTTTTTGGTGATGCAGCTGCCTTCTATCATCCATATATTTCAATAAATGTCCTGATTTACCAGGCAAGTTACTGATGGAACCATTGCTTAAGGTTGTCATTAGGGCCCTACCTACAGTGAGCAGACATTAGTTCATGGCCCCTAGGAAAAGTCACACAACTGTCTTACTTTTTCTGGATATCTGGTGCAAGTTATATTAACATGCCTTGTACCTTGGAAATGATGTGCTGTAAAGCCCCCTAACTCTGGATTCCCAAGAACTTTACCAATATAATGAGTTTCTGAGACTTCACAGGTACTCCCAACCTCTGAACCATGTCTCTTGCCGAGGAATCTAATATACTTACTTCTCAGTTTCCAAAATTTTAAGCCACTGTCCTATTCGGTGCCTGGTCTAGATCAACGCTGCTCCATAGAAATGTATGCAGTCTAAACCTACAATTTAAAGGTATCTAGTAGCTGTATCAAAGAGAAAGAAGTGGAATTCATTTTAACATTTTATTTAACTAAAGCTACCTGAAATGTTATTTTAACATACTTTCAGTATAAAAATGGATTAACATGGGACTGGAGAGATAGGTCAGTGGTTAAAATTTACTGTGTGTTACTCCTACAGAGGATCTGAGTTTGGTTCCCAGTATCCACAATAGGGGTGTGGATGATACTCACAACTGTCTGTATTTCCAGTTCCAGTAGATCAGACCACATCTTTGGCCTCCATGGGTGCCTGGATTCATGTGCACACACAGACTTGTACATATATACACAGACATTTAAAAATTTTTAAAGTGATTAATGTTATTAAATTATATTTATAAGAGAAACAATGAATGATGCGTCTTGATCCTTGTGCTGTGTTTAGGATTGATCTTTATGTGAGTTTGGGCAGCCTGCTTTGATCTCTCACTACTCTACAGAGGAATCAAAATGAAATGGATGTGCCTAGTTATCTCTTAAGGAAAGAAACTCATAAGAGGACAAAGGAAAGACCTAGAAGAAATGGTGGATGCTTGTCTCACTGTGTTCTAGAGCCTTGGATCTCACATTTTGCCCTACAGTGCTTTCCAACACTATCCTTGGTACAGGAGCTACCAGAGCACTAACACTTCTTCCCATCATAAGAAAACACAGGACCAAACAGGACAGTCTACATAACATTGCTAAAGAGATAATCCTGACCCCACTTAGCTGAAGAAGAAGTAAACTACTTGCCAGCATTAATATTTCAGTGTGCATCCCGACATGTTGGTTCTACCTAAGGCCTAAATTTATAGCTGCAGTCCTGTACAGCAGAGCTGTAAAGGACATTAACGGTTATCTACTCTGATCTCCTTAATTTTCAGATGACCTCCCAGGTAAGCCTTGGGAATTTCCCTTGGCAACTGCATTTGTGTTTCTTGTTCAGTAGTTTCCTCTGTTTGCTCAGCATTTATTTTTATGTTTAACAAAGGGATGTGGATTATATTATGTTATAATTGAATGCTGCCAGCACAGGCGGCCTAAATCCAATTCCTCTCCCTTTCAGTCAAATTTCACATTGCATTACAACAGAATTAATTTGATGGGAAAATCTGGTATGTTACTGCTTTCCAGCTAGATTGGCTTCCAATTTAACATCCTAACTATGCTTGTAAAATAGACAATAAAACAATCTTTTCTGATTTGGGAAATACTCTTTATTCTTCACTTCTTTCTGCTTCACTGTAACATTTGAGCTGAGTTTTATGGAACAATCACTTTCCTCATCTAATTACTGCAATTCCCTGGTAGATGGCCTTCCTTGCCCTGCAATAGCAAAATTATCATAAATACACAATGCTTCTGCCAGCATCTCATCTTGCACATGCGTCAGTGAGCAGAGCAAGGTTTCCCCTCTGCAAATTGTGTTCTTGCTAAATTGACAATTTTCATGTGAACTCATCATGCCTTTCTGTGGCATTCCAGCCAATTCCTGAGAAAGTTAATCTTGCCTCATAGGTACACTCAGGGTTCAGCTCCGCACATATACATGTGACTACACACAGACATGAAGAAAGCTGAACTCTTCTAATTAAATGTTTAGGCTACAAAGACTCTCTTCCAACATAGGAGAGCTGGGGATAACTCTCCAAACGAGACCATCTCAACAAATTATGGGTGCAAACCCATCAAACTCCTACTGCCAGAGGTCCCATCTTGGTTAACTTATCAAAAATGAAAATCTGCCTTAGAAGTCAGTGCTGTCAGTCCAGAATGCAGACTGAGTTCCAGGAAATGCTGGAACATCAAGAGATCTCGGAAGTCAAGGCCAACAACCCTAAGTCAAAGATTTCAAGTAGAGAATCTAGATTATTTTCCCACTGTCTATATCTCCTCCCCCTGTACACTTGCACACAGTCATGAGCAACTCTTCTTCTGAGACTGACTCTAGAGAACAACTTGCTAAAGAAATTCAGGTTCCAGAGCCAAGAGCACAAACTGGGTATAAAAACCATAGATCTAGATTCCATCCGTAGAGAGAAAGATAATTAGACAAAACCTTACCACAATGATATATCAAGGGCACGATCTCTGAGGTGCCAGTTGAAGGCATGGAGACTGCATGAGAGTATGGTGTGAACAAGCAAGTACAGTATGACTCTTGGTCCAGGACAAGACAGACAGAAGTTCAAGTTCACTTCATTCACTATCATCACATCTCTTTGTCCCAGGGAATGTCCTTTCCTGCGGAGATCGAAAGCTAAGTCATCTGCAGCTGATAAGCAGGACTTCCAGAGGCTGAGACAAGCACTGGCCACCTGGGTTGAGCTCGCTGGACCTTGCAGACAGTGGAAATAACTGTAATGATAGTACTCTTAGTCACTACAGTGATGATTAATTATTAGACAAAAATTATCAGCAGAAATTAAAATCTTTCAGTAAGTGCTTGATGAATATCAGTTTATATGTGGTCTCAGTGACACTCCTTACAGATTGCTTATTACTTACGAGAAGAAAATCTACCGTTTTCTAGTGGAGAAATATGTCTGATTCCCCTAAACAATAACCTGAATGCACTCAAGCAGGACTTGTACACATCAGCATGAGTTATCACTAGGATTGCGACATCATACCTTTCTTGTTGCATCACAAATGTAAGTTGAATGTAATTATGACCCAAGGTGAGTGGAAATCTTTTCAAATAACACTTCTGTACTGTTTGGCAGTGGACTGAAAAGTAGCATGCGGGGTGGCAAAAATTGGGCTGACATGGGGAATATTGTATGTTGAAATAACAGGTTTCGCCGTTTCAGTCACTAGAAATGTAACACATTTGGAAGCCTGTGTATGCTTAAAACTTGCCGCCACAAAAGGGTTAGCAATGAAAAGCACTATTATAGCCCTTGAAGAGGACCTGCGTTTAGTTCTAGGAACCCATGTCAGGCAGTCCACAATTGCCTGTAACTCCAGTCCCAAAGGACATGAGACCTTTGGATTCCATGGCTTCCAAGAGCATGAGCACTCATGTGCATGTGTATACACACACACACACACACACACACACACACACACACAATCAAAAACGATTTTAAAAATCTTGAATAGAAATGAAATAAGTAGCATCAGAGATCTCGATGGAAGGACATTATTAAAGAACTGGGATGGGAGGCAGACATTTCATTTTCACCATTTCCATCTTACCTAAACTAAATGCCATTTAAACGTGCTGAGGGAAGGAGAGGCATCCTTCTTCACTGCTGTAACCACTGGTAAGTTGCCCATGCTCCACTAAGTAACTCCATACCCATGCTCAAGCAGGCAACGCTAATTAAACTCAGTGGGTCACAAGAAACAAAAACATAAACGTAGGGAAAACACTTGTTGGAATAATAAAGAGATTCAGAAGGTGTCCAGGGGAACAGGAGATGCACACAGAGGTGTGTATATGATAAAACACATTTTATACATGTATGAAATTGTCAAAGAATAAAAAGGAATCATTTAAATGCATCTTATACTTTGAATTATATTTTGTACTTAACTTTAAAAGGTGATTTCAAATGCTATTTTTCAAATGTTATTAAGATAGGAAAAATCAGACATGAAAAGATTATACAGTATATTACTTCATTCATATAATTTCTAAAGTAAATGAATCTCTTTCATAGTAATAAGTATCAGGCCATGGCTTTTCATGCTGGGAGGAGAACAGCGGGCGGGAAGGCACACACGGGAAACACCATTCTTTTTATTTCCTCTGATTAAATCGACTGTTTTAGCTCACTGTATGCTAAATCAAACTTTTAGTTTGCCCGCTAAGAAATCAAGTCATGAGAAGTAAGCTTCTGAGTCTCAAACGACTACTTAAAAATACAGTTTTGCAACCTATCCTGTTTGTATTGAGTATATATGTCATCTGTGGAAACACATGCATGATGAGAGGGAATTTTAAAACCTGATGGGCCTTTCTAAGAGCATACTTTACAATGAATTCTTTAAGATTTCCTTTATGATCATGTCTGCATTGAAAATGAGAAAAATCTTTTTATTTAAAAGAAAGATGGAAATGCTTTCTGGGGAACATTTGCTCATCTGCATGAGAAGGATTTTATTTCCCCAGCTGCCATTAGTTTGTATTGAATGCATATTCAGAAGGGCTCCACATACTCAGTCATTGCTTTCTTTTCTTTAATTCTCATTGAGCCATACTTGAAACAGGATTGGTTTTCAGCTTAACTGAATACTGCATTTTGATGAATTCAAGTGAATGGCTAATCCAAGTTTTTTTTTAAATGCATTATTTACAAAACTGAAATGAAGGTTTTTTCTTTTTTCTCAATCCCTTAGTATCTCCTTTTTCTTCTCATTCTTTACTGTATATCTCTCTTAGTGAATAGAAACACTTTCTGCAAGGGTTTAAAATGTCAGTTTGAAGGTATTAGACCTGAACTGAGATCAATATTAATCATTTTAGCTTATTCTTATTAGCTTCTGTATTTTTAAACTATCATACTTATTGTTATGAGTTATTTATAAATTAGTCATATTCTTACATGATCTTGGAGAAAGAGGACTGGTTACCAGTTAAACTAAGTTCTTAAGAAAATTTATTTTCATGAGAGAAATGAGTATGTGCACAAATAAATAATATGGAATATTTGATCTTTGTGTTTTCAGTTCACAGATATTATCATTTATTAAGATTGTGCATATGAGGGAGATTTGAGAGGAAGGAAAGTAAGTTTTAATAGAAATGAATGTTCAAAGAGAACAGAAAAATTGTGTAAAATTAGGAAAAAGGGGGAGGGTGTAAGAGTTATACCAGCAAAGTGTGACAATAAGGAAGTTTTCTGACATTTTTTTGGATGAAGTTGGAGAAAGTGAAAGAGAGTAAAACAGGGAGGGAGGGAGAGGGAGAGTTTGTGTTTGGGAACAGCTCTCCTCAAAGACTGCAATTTCATTGGACACAGAGTTAGCTCCTCATTACTACTGAAACAGGATGCCACAAACTCAATGATACAAAACAACATAAATTTATCATTACATCATTTTGAAAGTAAAATATCTAAGATCAGTGTTAGGGAAAGTCAAGATGTGGGCAGAACTGCACCTTGGAGGCTCTAGGACAGTATCCACTTCTGAGCCTTTGCTAGAGCGTTTGCCTGTCTTTGTTCATGGCCTCTTCAAGAGCAGCCACTTCTTGGTCAAGTTTCTATTGCCTCTTTCTGCCTTGATTTTTCCTTTCTATGACACTTTAAATAACAATCACTATCACCCTAAGCACACCCATAGATAATGCAGAATAATTTCATTTATTTCAAGGTTATCCCATAACAACCTTAATTTCATTTAGAATCATGGTTTTCATTTGGTGCACAACATAATAAATTCACAGACCCCAGGGATTAAGAAATGAAAATCATTAGGGATTATTAATCTGACTTCCATAAGCACCTAGCCTGTTGCCATTATTTCATACAGAACACGTCTCTTTCCTGGTCAATGAAGTAATTCATCAAATATAAAAATATTGTAGTAAGCAATATTGTAAGAATATATACCACATGATACATAAAAGGATAGCAAGACACTTTTAACCTTGATTATTATGGATAGTTCTATTTGTGTTAATGGGTGGTATATATAATATGTAATTAAACAGGCATTTGTGTTTCTCATGACCTTTGATCACAAATATGATCTCTACCTACTCCTTGAGGAACATTTATTCAAATAGAGTTTTAACAAAAACATAAGTGATTCACTATGGTATCATGTAACACGAGCTATTGTAAATGTTATTTTATATCTTAAATTGAAGATAAATTTTGCAGATAGGGACCCTTCCTTTAACGATCCTTATGCATTCATCTTATTTTTTAGTATTTGTTATATGTGCATAGCTAAATCACTTAAATATTCTTTAAGTGCAAAGAAGCAAAAGTCATAAAACAGCAATAGGGTCTCTGGGTGAGAATTGAGTGTGCTGTTATGCCTTATTTTAGTCCTGGCATCATCTTCTTGTGCTGTCTTTTAATAATCCATGTGAAATATATATATAACATACCTGGCTCTTTAAAGTTTTCACTTACTTTTAAAGAAAGTCTGGTAGTTAAAAATGTTTGCAAAGATACTTCATGCATCTATCTTGGTGCCACCAACGTCATCTGTGGGAGGAGGATTTTGATTTTATTGGTCAGCAAGATCAAAAGAACATAATCCACAATCAATAAAGACCCAGTCGGTGCAGAGAAAGCTCTTGTGTAGAGTAGATCAAAGAATCTACTCTATTCCTTGATACACTGCAACATAAACCTCTCTCTTCTCTCTCTCTCTCTCTCTCTCTCTCTCTCTCTCTCTCTCTCTCTGCTGTGATGAATGGTATAAGGTATAATGGTATCCTGGTTTTCTATGTGTTTGCTTGTTTAAGAATTGGCTTGAGGCAATCTATAGGTTCAATGCAATGCCAATGAAAATACCCATGATATTCTTCAAAGAGCTATAAAAATCATCCTAAAATTCATATGGAATCACAAAACACCTTAGATAGCCAAAGAAATCTTGGGCAAAATGAACAATGCATGCTGGCTGAATCAACTTCCAAGATCTCAGATTATGTTAAGAGCTATAGTCATAAAGCAATGTGGTATTTTCACAAAATAGACACATAGATCAAGAGAACACAATAGGACTCAAATATGGATACATACAATTTCAGTCACCTGGTATTTGACAAAAATGTCAAGAACCCACAGTGGAGGAATGACAGCAACTTCAACATGCTGGCCAAACTGGATCTCCACCTGTAGAAGAATGAAATTGAACCCTTATCTTTCATCCTGCACAAAAGTCAATTCCAAATGAATCAAAGACCTCAATATAAAACATGAAACTTTGAAACCACTAAAAGAAAACATAGGCAATGCCCTCCATGATACAGGCATAGAAAAGGACTTTCTGAATCAGACATCAGCTGCTCAGGCATTAAGGTCAACAGTCAGTAAGTGGGAGCTTATTAAGGTACTAAGCTTCTGTATAGCAAAAGAAACAACCAAGGAAGGGAAGAGTAAACACACTGAGTGGGAGAAAATATTTATCAGCTATGCATCCAACAGAGGATTAATATCCAGAATATACAAAGAACTCACAAAACAAAGAAACAAGAAAATAAACAACCCAATAAAAAGATGGACTCTAGTTCTCAAGAGAAGAAATAAAAATGGCTAAGAAATACACTCAACATCCTTAGCAATTGGAGAAATGCAGATTAAAAACCATTTTAAGATTCTATCTTACCTAAGTCAAACTGGTTAAGATCAAAAGAATGAAACATCACACTGGAGAAGATGTGGAGCAAGGGGCAAGCTCTTTCACTGCAAACTCCTTTGTGCAACCACTTTGGAAATCAGTGCAGAGAACTCTCAAAAAACTAAAAATGACTCTATCATATGATCCAGTTTCCAGTTACATCATTTCTTGGCACATATCCAAAGGACTCACCCTACGGTAGAGATACCTGTACATCCATGTATGTTGCTGCTGTCTTCACAACAGCTAAGAAATGGAAACAACCTAAATGCCCCTCAAATGACAAATGGATAATGAAACTGTGGTACATTGACATAATGGAGTTCTACACAGTGCTAAGTAGAGATGAAATAATGAACTTTTCAGGTAAATTGATGGAATTAGAGAATGTATACTAAGTGAAGTAACACAGATGCAGAAAAGCAAGTGACATATGGTCTCCCTCATTTACAGACTGTAGCACTAATCCCCGATACGTGAGTATAGATCCTGATGTAACACCAGGAGCCAGGAAAAGAGAAAAGGTACACAGAGGTCAATGAAAATAAAGAACCCACATAAAAGGATAGTCGTGAATAGATGTTGGAGTGTTTGGCAGGGAGGCGAGGAGGAGGGCCATGCAGGGGGCCATGCTGTGGTGGGGAGGGAAGTCAGAAGAGAAGGGAAGAAGGAAGCAGGTGTTATTAGAGGGAGGGTGGGGATAAGGATGGTGCTGGGACTGGGGAAGCGGGGACGGAGGTCGAATGAGAGGAAAAAGAAGAGAAATGAATTAATCTTTGAGGACCAGAGAACCAAGAGGGAAATGTAATGCCTCTGAATCCCCCTGAGAAACACACATACAGTGTCTAAACTTTAGTGCATATATATACCTAGGGGATGTTTTGCAAGGAACAGTGCCAGACAGAAGAGACTTCCATTTGTGTGGTTGGTGATAATGCTCCAAGAGACTCCCAAAATAACACAGGTTATTGCTAAAAGTCCTGGTTATCTCCAAGAACTAGATAAGATCCTACTGCTGAAGACAGGACATACTTTGAATAACCAGTCTTGGAACAATGAAGCAGGAACTGATCTGGACGCCTTCTACCTGAAAGTTAGCTCTCATAATGCTAGATGATAATATGCAAACTGCTAAGGGAGAAAATCAATCAATGATTCAACCCATCCCTAAAGCCTTATAACCATAATGACTGACACAGCAAACTACCTTTATAGGTACAGTAGTGGCATTGTTATCTGAGGAGAATCAACAGCTATCTAATGGGGCTTAAAGCCTTCTCAGTGGAAGTGAACTCCTGGGCAGCACTGTGAAAATAGCCAAATACACATGGCCAGAGAGGACACAGATCCTAGAGAAAACCTTAACTCTGTCATTTCCCTAGCCAAATGGAATTTCTTACCATATGCTGAATGTGGATCCTTATATGTATAGACAAGCATTTAGCACACCACTCATCAAAGAAGCTTCTTATTGCAACAGAGAGAGGCTACTTCAGAATTCCATAACTGGTCAGACACAGAGAATATATGTCTGAGAGATGCCCAGTCCTAGGTGACACATCTACAGGTGAACCTCTTCACCTATGGCTCATGGAACATAGTAGAACAAGGAATAGAGAGAATACTAGTACATCACTCAACTCTAACCAATGAAACTTCCTTAAACAGAGTGTGATGCACACAGAAGGCCACAACTAGACAAGTTTTAAAGACTAAGAAACTTCAGATTGTATAGCCTTGGATAGGACTCCTATATTAAACCTCACCCACCCATGGCTCAAGGACCATTGCAGATGAGGGGGCAGAAAGATTGTAACAGTAAGAACTGGTTTGTGAACGCAGGGAAGCAGTTGCTTTCAGGACACAGAGCTTGCACATGTGAACTTGTGGCATTGAGCACAGGACCTATTCCAACTCAGTCAGACAAGGTCCCAGACTTTAGCCAGAGAAATAGGTGGTGGAGAACTATTGGAGGCTGATTACTACTGGGTGAGGCAGAGTATGCCTTACTTTTGATCTCTAGATAGGCTGACGAGACTCCAGTGGATGAATGTGCATGGAAAGACATGTGGGTGAATAAGCTTAACTAGATAGGACTTAACATGTATGATGGAATAATGAAGTCCGGCCGGGTGTTGGTGAGCCATGGGTGAGGGACAGGGTCTACATTTGATTATGAACTGTTGTATGGAATGTCCAAAATCATTTAAAATGGGAAAAAAGAGAATTAGCTTAAGGTAAGAATGATACTGTGCATTCTCCATACCCTAGGGACCTATATCTGTTTAATTCTGAATCCTGGAACATGCAATCTAGATTAACAAAAGTTGCATTTGATAATGAGACTTCAGGCAAGGGAAGAAAAACAGATTTCAGCAGAACAGCATTTTGAGGGGTTGTAAGAAAGTGGCCCATCTTAATGGAGGAAAACCTTGATTATCCCAAGTGTCCCACTTTCTAGTACTGGGAATGCCTTCTCACATTCTACTTAATAGTTACCTTGTCACACATCATGGCTCTTATACACATACATGTAGACACACACACACTACATATAATAAGAGAAGAGGAAAGTTAATGATCACTAGACTAAGTGAAATGAGGGCAACTTAGACATGTGTGTGATGTGTATAAGCATGTATTCTTGTATGTATGTATGCATGTAGTGTATATACACATGTGTATATGTGCATGTAGAGGCCAGAGATTAATGTGTGGTGTCTTCCTTGATTGTTCTCCATCTTATTTTTTGAGACGGGGTCTTTCATTAAACGTGGAGTTCACTGGTTGTCAAGATAGGCTGGCTAGTGAGCGCCAGGAATCTTCCCATCACTGTCCCCCAGTCCTTCAGGTTATAAATGTGCACCAATGTGCCTGGCTTTTTATGTGGGGACTGGAGATTTGAACTCAGATTCTCATGCTTACATAGCAAGCGCTTTACCAATTGAGTTGTCCCAAACCAGAGGGAAGCAATTTCTTGATAAGAGAGGTGAACATATATTGTGGTCTGGAGGACTAGATCTATGAATGTGTACCTTTCCAATTACTCTGCACTTCCAAACCCACTATTACCCATATATTCTATATATTGTTAATCAGAATACAATCCTAAATTAAACACTTTTCTATATCAGGCTTCTCTTCCAGAATTTCTATGAACTTATTTTACAAGCAGTGCTTAATAATAGGTCATGTTGCTTGTCACTTTCATTATCTTGGTGAATATGTTTACATTTTACAAGGTTTTTGCAAGCAAATTTGTCCATTTGTTTATATCTTAATATCCAAGTGGGCACGGGGAGACATTTTAGCAAAGGCCTTGCTTTCATGGTTGACTACTTTGACTTTTATATATGTTCTTTATATACTGTTGTTCTTACTTTCATTTCTTCTCCAATACAATGTTCACAAGTAGGGCCCAATGCTTTTAATTGTAAGAAAAGAGAGATGTATCATTTAACTGACTTTAACAGCAATAGGACCTGTCACATGTCATAGCCCTGAAAGTCTAGTTTATAAGATCAGACCCCAGGCACCTTCCCAAGTGCCCTAAGAATCAAGGGATGAATGGATCCTGTTCATTATGATAATACTGCCTTGCAGGTTTTGAGCTGGAAGGGTTAGCTGTGAGTAGGCTTAGGGACTCAGTTTTTCTGGCCACAGCGTTTGAATTAACAATGTTCCGAATTGCCACTCTCTGTTTGGGTCCCAGGTGTCTTGTTTCCCTGACTGTAAATTGTTGCTATTCCCTTTTGTGTGCAGAGAATTCTGGAATAACTGGAAATCAGTGTGTGCACTGGAGCTTGAGCTGTAAAATGTGGAATAATGAAATACTGAAAAAGTACTCTCGATAATATTAAAATATCCTCTGGTTTCTTCCAATGGACTCTTTATGGACATTAGTTTTCAATTCCAGATTTGAAACTTTGGCCTAATTGTTTCAATTCAGATCCACCCATGGCACTGGCTTCAGAGTGCCATGTCTGTGACTGCTGCTGCACATTCACTACTGTTGCTCTTTTGGTCTGTTCTTGTATTTTAAAAGTTTGGTCCTGAGGGTGGAACTGTGGGTGGATGGGTGGAACTTTAGAAGCTGGGCTTCACGAGAGGCTCTTAGGTCACAGGCAGTGTGTGATTATGAAGGGATTGTGTCCCATTGGTCCCTTTTGATGTTTCTCTGCTTCCTGGCTCCTAGGATGAGTGGTTTGCATCTCCAAGCAAAGCCATGGCATCACCCAATCTTGGACCAGACACTCCAGAACCATGAGGCAAAATACATCTTTCTTCGTGAAGTTTCTTATCTCAGATATGTTGTTAAAATGAAGAGCTGGGCATTAATAAGTTCAAGGACTGTTCATCTAGAAGTGAAAAGAATTGGATCTCTGCCTTCTTCCCTGACTTGCTTCCTATCAATCCTTGTTTCTCATGGAGAAAGGGGTTATCAGAACAGTGTATGCTCATGATCTCTACATATGGAATGACTTTCTATTGAATCTTTTAGAATTTCATAAATATGTTTTGATCTTAGAGGAGAGAGTATAGGGAGCGATAATTAACACTAAATTCTTTTAGAAAAATCCATATGGAAACCTACCCCCACAGAAGCTTTGTAAAGTGAATATAACTATTCTTATTAGCATAAAGAGCTTTGAAGTTGCTCCCTACTCCTGATCAACTACTGCTGTCTCAGAATGGAGTGAAGAGAAATGTTTACAGTCCCAAATCCATGCTGGATAGTAGCTTCCAGGTTATGTTTCTGAGGGAGTGAAGAGGGGTAGAAAGAAGAAAACTAAGGAGTTAGAAATGTGAACATCATCTATGACTTTAGCTGAACTCAGTGTCTGTAAATCCAGTGGACTCAGAACATCACATCAGTACCTTCATCTGGAATATGTTTCTAAATTTCTAAGATTATATTCTGTCTAGAATTATACCTGCTCAGCATCTATAAGCCATTTGAAAATAGTATGGGACAAAAAAAGAAGTTTTATAGGCATTGAAAGAGACAGACAGATGCACGGTGTGCTTTGTACCTAATAGTTGAATATAAATATTTGACAAATTCAAAGCCTTGCAGTTCCTGAAAGAACATTACAAACATCATTTCATCCTGAGTTCATCCTCAGTCAAGCGGGCATTACAAAGAGTGGCTTAGTGTAATCCGCGGCTCCAGATCGGCAGAGTCATTAGCTCAGACATGTGGAAAAGAGTAAATACAGGAGCTTCTAGGATGGAAGAAAAGTCTGCTTCTGTTGTCTATTGTTCCTGTTCTGTGGATGCTGGCGTACTGAGTGTCTGCTCCAAACCCAGGCTCAGGTTTGAGGACAGGGTATTTCATAGAACAGACTCAACATGTACCTCCATTTTCCTAGGGCAAAGGAAGCAAGGCCACTAGGTTTGGAGTGGGCAGGACATGACAAATGTAACCGTATTTACATATTTGGAATAAAATTTGCAGATGGAAAGTGTGTATGCAGGATACATAACCACACACGTTGCTGTGGGGGCTACAAATCACACAATGGTACATATTCTACATAAATAAGGGTGTCAATGCCCTCTTTGTGCATGTAGGTCTACCATTTTGTTTATCATCTGTCCACTCTCAAGTAGACCATTAGGAAGAATACCAGGGGGAAAAAATATGGCACTGATATGGAATACTATTTAACTATCTAAAAGAATAAGGCTAGTTTTATGCAAGGTGAGAAAAGATAGTCAACAAAGATCACATATTGTTTGAATCTATTTAAGAAATATCCAGACCAGGAAATTCTGTATAGACATAAAGTAGATCAACAGTTTCCTAAGAATGAGGGGAGGAATCAGTAGGGTTAGGGGGATGACTGCTAATGGTGTGGAGGTTTCCTTAGGGGGTGAGGAAAGTGACCTAAAATCATGTTGACAGCTACATGAGCTTTTAATTTAATAAAAATCTTTTAATAGTAAAATTAAAATGGAGAAAATCTGTAGCATAGATTATATATACTAACCCAATAGTGACCATTTTTAAATATGTATTGATCTACTTATGGATTGTCTATATTTTGGTTTATTAATGTATGATATCAGGCTGGGGAGATGGCTCAGTGGTTAGGAGCACTGACTATTCTTCCAAAGGATCTGGGTTTGATTCCCAGCAGCCACATGACCACTAACAATCATCTGTAACTCCCATTCCATGGGATCTGATGCCCTTTTCTGATCTGTACATGTATTGTTCACACATGCTGCACTTACATACATGCAGATAAACACTCATGAACATAAAATAAAAAATAATAGATAAATAAATGTATGTTTCCACCTATATCATAATTATACATAAATACCACAATGTCATCTTTACAATAGTTTTGCAGTGAGTAGTTATTTAGTTCAACCTTACTTTCTTTCTGTCAAAAAACTTTGACTATTTTAGGCTCTTTGTGATACTCATGTAAAAATTTTAGATTGAGTAGGAGAGATGTAGCTCTTGCAGAGGTTCTGAGTTTGATTCACAGCATTTGTATTAAGTAGTTCACAATCTCCTGTAACTTGAGCTACATGAGTGTCTATGACTTTGACCTCCATGGGCATCAGTACTCACATTCACTAACCTACACACAGACACACGTGCATACACATAATTAAAAATGAAATAAATCTTTAAAATTGTGAGACTCACATTTCACAGTGGTTTTAGATTCAGCTGTTGACCTGGATTAGGGACAAGATATGGGTCTGGATTAGGCCTACTGGCATCTGGGCATTTCCATATCTGCTATCAGCTTCAGCAGACCTAGAGTAAGGACAGAATTAGAACCAGGGTAATGCACACTGGTACAGTGGGAAGTTTCTCATCCTGGAGGAGCTGAAGTTGAAGCTGCAGATCGAGGCAGGAGGGAAGAACTGACAAAGGACAATACCTGACCCTCAGGGAAAGACTGGAGATAGAACCTCTGCGGTAATCCCAGTTCCATAGAGGAAAACAACACTTCATTCATACTACAGCATAGTCCTCTCCTGAATAATACAGACAAAACCACTGGAAAAAAAGGGGACTTGAATTTAAAAAATACAAAGAAAGAAAGGAAAGTCAAGCTAATTCCAGGGACATAATTTCCAGTGGGAACAAAAGCAACATGAAAAACCAGGATAACATGTCTCCTGAAAAAAATGCCAATTCTATAGTAATAGGTCCTAATGAGAATGATTTGGAAAAAAATCCCAAGAATTAAAAAAAAAATACAACTATGCTCAAACAAACATAAGAAGACATGAATACACTCCAAGAGAACAAAGCAAAAGAGGTGAATGAAATTAGGAAATCAATCCAAAATATAGAAATTTAATCTAATACAGAGAATAGATGAGGGAAAACAAAACTAAAATGATTCTGGAAATGAAAAACTTAGTAAGTCAATTTAAAAGCTAAGTGGAACACTTCTCTAAGAAAATGGATTGTTTGGAAAGGCTTTAAGATAAGGTAGAGGAATTGGATTATTCAATAAAAGCCAATAATAAATATATACACCCATACACACACACACACACACACACACACACACACACACATATGTATCGTCAATGGCCACTAAATAAAAATAAATGCATAAATAATAAATAACTGAGAATAAATCTAACCAATAGAATGAAAGACCTCTGCAATGAAAATCTGACATCAAAGGAAGAAAATGAGAAGACACTAGAGGATGGAAAGTCATCCTATGCTCAAGGATTGGAAGAATTAATATTGTGAAAATGATCCACCTAAAAAAGTAATGAACAGATTAAATGCAACCTTGTTCAAAATTTCCATGCCATCCTTTACAGACATATAAATAAAATCCAAAATATATATACATTGGCACCAAGACCAGGGATATCCACTACAATTCTGAACAAAAAGAATATTAGGTTGTGTCACCATACCTGATTTCAAATTATACTACAGAGCCATATTAATAAAAACAGCTTGGTACTGGTACAAAGCAAACACAAAAGTTGCTGGACCAGAATTAGCACCTGGATATAAGTTCATACAACTTCAGTTACCTTGTCTTTTACAAGGGTGCAAATAAATAAATAAATATATCACACACTGGAGAAAAGATACAATCTTGAACAAATGGTGCTGGGAAGTTGAATTTCACCATGGAGAAATGTTGAAACTTTGTGATCTTCACTGCTCACAAAACTAAACTCCAGATGGAGTTTTTAATTTCTTTGCAGTTTTGGTTCTATTTTGTGTCTGGTCATTATACCTTACTTTGTTTTCTTTCTGTAGTCTCTTGTTTATACTCAACTCATTCCTTTTTTTTTGGTCCTTTTTATTCTCTGTAGTGCTGTTTTGGTGGACATGAATTCTTTCAGCCTATTCGTGACATGAACATTTGACCACGATACATAGTTTTGCTGGATAAAGTATTCGGGGTTGGCATTCAAATTCATTTAGAGCTGGGGATACTTTTGTTGAGGCTCTTCTGGCTTTCATAGTTTTCATTGCAAAGTCAGCTGTAATTCTGATGGGTTTTCCTTTATATCTAGCTTGTTTATCTCTAGCAGCTTTCGGTACCCTCTTGTTGTTCTGTACATTTAATGTTTGTACTATGATATGCCATGGGGAGTTTCTGTTCTTGTCTAATTAGTGTCCTATGTGCTTCTTGAATCTCTGTAGATATGTCTATAATTTTGTTAAGATCTTTTCTTCTTAAATGCCTTATAATTCATAGATTTGGTCTTTTCGTGCTGTCCTACATGTGCTGATATTCCATTCTTGTGTTTTTAAATTTTTGCATAGTCTTTGTTTACAGAATCCAAATTTTCAGCTTTGTCATCCAGTCTTCATATTCTGTTTTCTGTTTCATTCACTTGCTTGTTAGGCTGTCTGCTGTTGTTTCCAATTGGCTTATTGAATTTCTCAACGTCATGTTTACTCCTGCTTGAGTTTTCTTCATTCTTTCTATCTCTTTTGTGAATTCACTTTTCATGTCATGAATTGCTTTTAGTATTTCATTAAACCACATATTTGTATATTCTTGAGCTTCCATCACAAGTTTTTGTTTTTCCTGAGTTCTTTGAGTTCTCTGTGTTTTCTTTAAGTTCTTTGATCATGTTTATGGTTGTTCTTCTAAATTCTCTATCTTTGTGTTCCTCAGGGTGGTTCTCATTGTAGTACACGTATATAGGACTAGTGGGTCTTGTTGTGGACACTTTATCATGATTTTTCATATTACTTGTGTTTCTGAGCTACCACCTGGGTATATGCATGTCCTTTGTTAGTTATGTGTCTAGTAGGAACTTCTGCTTTGTTTAATTTAGTTTTGGTTCTGTTTATATTGTTTATGTATCTTGGTTGCTTTTTGTTTAGGAATGGAATATAAATTGGGGCATGTTTCAGGTTCTTCTAGGGTGATAGACTGGTCTTGGTGGTTAGTAGGACAGGATAGTGGGTAGGTTGATTAGGTTGGTCAGATTAATGGGGCTGGTCTATGTCAGATAGATCAGAAACCAGTGGAGTCTATGCTAGGGAGTTTAACTGGTTTGGGTTAGGAAGGCAGTTCAGAGATCTGGGAAGGGGGTGGAGAAACTGGAGCCTGGGGCATGGCTGGCAGAGGATAGGGTGGGGGTGGGCCAGCAGAATGGAATAGATAGTTGGTGGGAGGGATCTGACTTACCAGACTCCTAGGCAGGCAGGTCTGTCCTGCTGATCAGGAACTGGGGAAGCTAGGAGTGGGTGAATTTCCTGAAGAATGACTTAGGGATCTATGGTGAGCTGTTTAGCTAGTCTGGGTTAGGAAGCTAGTCCAGAGATTTTTTTTTTTCAAGAGTATTTTGTTCTTTATTAAGAACAATGAAGAACCACAGTTTCTCTGTGGGATTGAAAATGGGTACTGAGGCACAGTGTTTGAGTTTTTATGGCATTCTGAAGGAGGAAAGACTCAGCATTTTTCTACAGTTGTGGTTTGTTTTTTATGATTTAAGAGTTTGGAAGAATAAGGGCTGGTGTTACAGTCTGGGGATTTGGGATAAAGAGCACTGACCTATGTTTTCCCAAACAGCATAGTCCTTAGGATGGGAGTTGAGGTTTTACAGAGTTTCCAGGCAGGGGGTGTCTCAACTGGGGCTTTCCAAGCTGGGACTTTTATTCTTTACCAGTCTTGAAGAAGAAGAAGAAAAGAAAGAAAACGAATGGAGCCCAGAGCACCATCCTTAGAACACAGCAGATGCCCTCCAACCCAGTGAATGTGACCAATTCCTTGGAAATAGTTACAGATCCCGACTTCTTCAGACATGTGTTTCCTTTACCAATGCTTCCCAGTACCCACACTTGCCCCAACATGTCCAGTCATAACAATGCTCAACAACATAATAAGAACTCACATCTAATTCACTTTCCCGATACTAAAATAGAAAAGCTCTTCTTACCAGTTGCTACTGAGTAATGACAAGTTTCCTTGCTTTTAAGAGAAAGTGACTATGTTTTTCTGAGTATAATTATGTTGAACCTCCAAGTTTCAAGAGGGAACATAAGCAAAAATGAGTGGTAACTAGTGACTAGACTAGGTATGGTTTCTTCCTTTCTAGTGGTTACTTATGCCAGAGGGAGGGAGGAAGAATGGGAGGCATAACTTAGCTCTGAATATTTTAAGGTTGATAAACAAATGAGTTCATTATGGAGAAGACTGCTGCTGCTCTTGTGTAATGTCATAACTTTTGGTATAATTCAGCGTTTAAAGGCTCTGTGGGGAAGGCAGAATCTGGGAACAAACTGCCATTAATATTTAACACACACACACACACACCAAAAAATATTAGCCCCTTAAGCTTTTATGAAGTCTTTATGGGGAAAAAAAGACAAAACTACAAGCAAAGTCACACTTTCAAATAAAAAAAAGCAGTCTTAACTACAGCAACTGTGGGAGAATTAAGAAGCAAATTCCAGCTTGCAGTTTTTATGTCTGCAATAAATAACTATTTATGTCCTTGGGAAATGACACCAATCTTTTTTTTTTTTTGTATTTTATTCTTTGTGTACTTGGTTTATGTGGTTGTGAGTGCAGTTATAGAATTCTAAATTAACGATGATCAGTAATTGTCATTAAATGTAATGTAGCAAAACCACGTAAGTACTCCTTATCATCAACCTTTCTTTCCTCTCCTCTTCTCCCCTCCCTTCCTCTCCCCTCCTTGCCTCTTTTGCTCTCTTCTTTTTTCTTCACATTACACAGGAAAAGGCCTTCTCACCTTTTAAACCCCAATTAAAAGTTTAAACACCAAAATAAGGGTACTTTGCCATGTCCTTGCCCCCTGCTCAGCTTCTGGGTTCCCAGAATCTCTTCATCCACTCCTTGTGCATGTCACCCTTGGACACACTAGTGTAGCTTAATGGGTACAGGAAGTATCACTTAGCTCTGGGGTACATGATTGGCTGGAACTATCATACTGTTTTGATGTATTGCCAGCAGAGGTAGTAGGTTAAATGTAGGGCTTTCTGTAAGGCCTCTGTGTTGAGTCCCATTACCCAGGGGCAGAGAGAAAAACCAAAATGGAGTGAAGGAGGAAATGTTCTGGAGATGCAGACTGCTGGACATTTAAGAAGGAGCATCTTACAGTGTCTGAATCACAGCAGCGGGTGTCCAACCAGTTCAGGGTTGGCTTTCTAACAAGCTCGAGATCTTTTTTAAATTTTTTAATATTTTTAAAACTTGTTAAGTCGTTAGGACCTTAGATAGTTGATTGATTGACAAATGCCATTTGGTTTATAAGTTTCTTTAAATACAGCACAGATGGTCTTGACAAGGGTGGTTCAGGATGATTTTTCACCTTTATAACAGTGAGAAGGTCACAACATTCAGCAGAGATTACGCTGGAGTTTGGTCTTCTCAGGGCCAGTGTGGGGGCGTCCCTGGATGTGGTACTGCAATGCGGGTCAACATCAGCCATCCACAGCTCCCAGTGCACCTCAGTATCACCCGATGGATGCGCTTCGGTGTGCTGCCGCGTTGCCAACACGCAGCTTTGGATAATGGATGCTCAGAAAGTTATAGGAAGTAGTCAAGACATTGTGGAGAGTGTGTAAGATGATTGATTTGGATTTTTTGAGACAGGGTTTCCTTGTAGCCACCACAGTCAGCCTTGAGCTTGCTATGGAGACCAGGCTGGCCTCAATCTCATAGAGATCTGCCTGCCTCTGCTTCCCCGCTCCACCCAGTGCTGGGATTAAAGGCATATACCACCTCACCCAGCTTTGTGTAAGATGATTTAATGTAAATATCAGCTAATATAAATGTTCTGAGCACATTTAAGGTGGGAAACACCGTACTATTATTTCTGATATTTTAAAGGCCTTAAATACATTTGTAATTTACAGTACTTCTAATTTTACAATGGGTGGATTAGGGGTAAGCTCACCACAGAGGGAATATCTATATAAACATTCACTTATTTTTCGATATTTTTAATGTACTTTTTTATGCTCACTGCTTTATTCTTGTATTGCAGATTCATCATCTTCTTTGGTCAAGATCAGTTATTTCCTCCTTATATTAAGTTATCATACAACGACTGCTACACATTCCTTGAGTACTTGGCTAAGCTCTTTAATGACACAACTCAATTTCCATGAAAATATGACGGAGATTAAATGTTACCATGTATGAAAAGGAGACTACTCATACAAAACTATGAACTGAACCAAGAGTTGAGGATGCGATTCTGTGGCAAGGCACTGGCCTACCATTTGTGGGGTCCTGTGTTCAGTCCCAAGCACCACATTATAGCATCCATCAGTAAGAATATTAAGATATCAAAAAATAATAATTCCTTAAGAATAATTTAACTAGTGCTAACAGAGATATAACTCAGTGTCATAATTATAATTCAGGCCTTTCCTGTGATGACTAATCTTGGTTGTCAACTTGACAACACCTGAGAAGCAGAAACGTCAGCTAAGAAACTGACAACATCAGACTGGCCTGTGCTCATGTCTGTGGGACATTTTTTGATTGTTAAATGATGGAGGACAGCCCAGCTCACTGTAAGCATTACCATTCCTAGGCAGGTGGGCCTAAGCTGTTTAAGAATGCTGGTTGAGTATCAGCCAGGAAAGACCAAGTCAGTAAGCCTCATTCCTCCATGACCACTGCTTCAGTTCCTATATCCAAGTTCCTGCCTTGAGGTCCTGCTTGATGGCGGTTTGTAACCTATATACCAAATAAACCCTTTTCTCCCCAAGTTGCCTTTAGACAGTATTCTATGACAGTAACAGAAATCAAAGTAAGACATTGTCTACATCATAGAAGCTGAGTTATTGCCTCTCATGCCATGTGTCAGAGATACTGATTGTCTCTGCTGTATGAAATGCAGCATTGATCACATTAGGTCATAATTATTGTTGCAAGTGCACACAGGCCACTGAGGATGCATGTATAAGTCTAAATATCTTTACCAAAAACTTTACTCTCACCCAAGCCTGAGCCAAGTGGTTTCTGCAGCTGCTTCCTCCTTGTTCTGGCTTCCAAACTTGTTTTCTTTCAGAATGCATTCAGCACTGCAGTCAACAGAATCATTCCAGTATCTAAACCTGATGATGTCACTTGCTTAAAGCCAACTCATGGAGTGAAATGGAAATCCTTAACCTGGCCAACAACACAATTAGGTATTCTGCCCAGCTGCATGTCTCCTCTCAGTATGCCTGCTCTGCTCTCTCTGTTCTAGCCATGCAAACCCCTCAGGTGTGTCGCTCATCCTTAGACTACATGGTGAGGAAACATTTCCTCTTCTTAAGGCGCAGGCTTCCCTCCATCTAGGACATGCGTCCTCAAAAATCTCACTCCTGGCTAACTTTCCTATGTAAGTTCAAATCACTTCATCAGGGCAGCCTACTTTGACCTTGTTGTGCATGCAAATATCTTTTTTAGAATATTACAACATCCCTTGTATCTTTCTTCCCTTGTGGAATTTTGTGGTGTGACTGACTCACAGATCTGCACGTCCCGGTAGACTCAAATCCACAAGACAGCAGGAAAAGCGTCTCTTTCTAGCCTCATCCTCCATGTCTAGCATGATAGATACTCAATATGTAGTTTTAAAACCACAAAGTTGGGTACACGCTAATGAAGGGTGTGGGTATAGAGATGTAGCACACAAGAGTTCACAGAGGAAATGCGTGCAAAGTGAAGCTCATTTGTCTAATCTATCACATTATGTGAAAGTAAGTTGGACATCAGCCATCTAGTTCCTCATGGCTCTTTGAGTTCAGATGTTGTTGATTCCTGTTGAGGTGGATCATCCCAGGAAAAGGAAATCCCTGCTATCCTTCAACCTAAACTCCCAGCACTGATGACCTGCCTGTGTTGTTCATCTGGACCTTTCTGGGTTTTTTTAAGATGCTTAGCACAATGACAGATTTTATCATTACAAAAACTCTGCAAAGACTGTGGAACAGTAACTGTGGGAGAAATGGCATGCCATACAAAGAGACAGAGTATTGTGGAGATTGAGGACTTCCTTAGGAGCACATACGCAGTTCTAAGGGAAGACAGATTTCAGTGCTATTGAACATTTTGGTTAGCGGTGTGCTCACAATTCTAGTTCTGGCTTGCTAACTCTATAATCTTAGGCCTTCTACATCACCACTCTGCCTTTAGTTTCAAAATATTTGTAAATGGTAGTAATGCACATATGTGTATATATATATATATGTGTGTGTGTGTGTGTGTCATAGGTGTAAATGCTTATGTAATCATACAACTTACAAATATTATTAAGATTATCATTAAGCTTCATGTAGCTGTCTTCACTCTTAAGAATTGTGGTTGCTTTAGTCAGTATTTGCTAAACCTGAATAGTTCATTCCTATCATATCGCTATCTGAAAGCCAGTGTGTTTCTGAGAGCTCAGTGCATCTGTGAGTTAAAACTCAGCCTTGGGAGTCATACAGAGCAAACTCAGATCCACTACCCTGAGCTCTCTGTCTGCTGGTGCATGATCTGATTAAATGACAGCTCCTCACAGGCTTCATGTTCTGCTCTCATCTGTTAAATGGAAATTCTATTAATATTTCCAGAGATAGGGCTAATGGTTTTAGGTGAAAAAAGTAATAATAAAAATAACTGTCATATATAAAAAAAAGACACTATTCCCCAAGTGTATTTGAATTTGGTTTGTAATAAGAGTTCTCACATCCTTGATTAACAGCAGTTTTCAGTTGAGCATTTGTGATGGTATATTTACCTATTTATTCAAAATGGGCATGTATCTGTATACTAATACAAAAAGCCAGATTTACTTTGCATTGTGCTGACATAGTTTCCAGTGTTATGGAATGTCTGGGTTCTGGAGGAGACTGCTACACTTGGTTTCCTTCACTAGGGCAGAGGAGGTGACTTGAGGTCTTGGTTAAAGGGACAAGAGAGAACAAGTCCATTATCAGTGTGCTGGGAATCTCATTAGCATTCAGGGCTCTTCAATCCCTTTGTTCTCTGCGCTTTCTAAGACTTGGGGCATTTCTTTTCGAGTTTCATTTTCATTTCGTTAATTTTCTGACTTTTTTACTCCCTCAGCCTGGAGACCTCAATAAAATTTGGCCTTGATCATTGAAAAGCAAAGGGCATGGTCTCTCTTCCGACAGCATGGTGGGAAGCCCTGTGTGTTTGCCTTTTCACTCTGCCTGTTTCTAGAGAGGTTTTTAGGCAATATGTACCTAGAAAAAGAGATTTGTATAAGCCATCTGCATAGATAATAAGTCAGAATCAAGTAATTAAAGAGGCAAAGAGGGTTAACTCTATCAGGAAAAGAAGCCTGAAGAAGCCTTAGCATTCAGAAATAAAACTTTGTGTTTTCTATGAAGGTAAGCACTTTCTCTGCATCTGTGTGTGTTTTGAGAGAGAGAGACAGAGAGTGTATGTGTGAGGGAGAGACAGAGACTGAGAGAGTGAGAGGAGAGATAGAGGAGAGATGTGTAAGGGGAATAGTTATTGCTGCATTTTTGTGTCTTTGTGTCCTTGGAAGAATTCTGCTAGAACTCTTCTTTAGAATATAATTGTTGGAAAAGCCATAGGGAAGCAGTGAGGTTCTCTGGTTCTGATAAAAACAATGAGTATGACCCATCGTCTTATCCTCTCTGCTGTGGCTTCCAAGAAGCACAGAATCTAAAATTCAGTTTTTGGATGCTTTAATCTGTAAAGTGGGTAGATTGTACTTTCCTTGTGGCCTTGATATTATTATTTTGTAAATAAGTTCTCTATCTTTTGAGGTACAGTTTTAAAAATCATTAAAAATAAATGATGTATTTTTAAATTTTTATTTTTATTTTATGTTTATGATAATTTGCCTGCATGTACGTAAGTATACCCCATGCATGAAATACTGGCAGTGGCCAGAAAAGGGCACCAGATCTCCTAGGACTGGAGTTACATACAGTCGTTAGCCACCATGTGGGTGCTGTGAACCAAATGCAGGTCCTCTGCAAGTGCAATTAATGTTCTTAACCTAGGAGTCACCTCTCCAGATCCAAGATTGTATATTTTAACCTAATATTACCTTCCTTGCTAAGAATCCTGTAAATGACAACTCATTGTCTTAGTAGGTCACATATGACCAAAAAAAAAAAAACAAAAATTGTGCTTTTTTTTCCTTTTACCATTTGTATTAATTACTTTCTGTTTCTATGACCAAATTCCATGATCAAAAGCAACTCAAGTTAAGAAAGAGTTTGCATTAGCACATGATTCTAGAGAGATGCTTTTATGGTGGGGAAGGGATGGCATGTCAGCGGGAAAGAAGCTGGCTAGTTACATAGCGCTCTCTAGCACTCTGAAAGCCAGCCATCCATTTGTGGGAGTTTTCAGCTCAGTTCCAGCTAGATCTCTCTTTCCATGCTCGAACCTTGTCATATCTTCAGTAATAGGGCCTTATTGTCCACTTCCAATGTACAACCAGCATTATAACGTGGCAACTGCCTTTTGTTTGGTAGAAGGGGGCTTCCAAAGCTCCCTTGGCCAACAGCTCACAGGGGGAGCAACCCACACCTGGTAATGGAATTGCTAGTTAATAGTTATATAAAGTATCCTTTTACTCTTTGGCATCTAAAGGCCTAGGCCCATAGAACTCCCAGAATTTCACGGCTGTACTTCACCCTTGTACCCTGTAGGAGTTACATTTCATTCTTGTTTCTTCAGGTGTACTTGACGTCTCTCAACTGGGATTCATATCTGTAAAACACTCAGAAATTGACATTATATATACATACAAGGTCTAACATATCAAGGAAAATTCCTTTTCATTTGTATCAGCTGTTTTTTCAACTGATCCATACTGGGTTCAATGGCATGTAATCCATTTAGTGTCCTGGCTTTCTCACATGGAGCCTCCATGCATTCCTTTATTCTTGCCCACCTCATTGGTGCTGGCCCCAAACTCCTTGGTCTTACATAGGGCCAAGGTGGAATAAGGCTTCTCTTGCCCCTGTCACACACACACCCTCTAGTTCAATTTGAAAATTTGATCCCAGTTACATGCAAATATTATCATGCATAATATGATTACTTTAAAAATATTTTGAGATTTTGTTTTTATAGTACTTTTGCCTTATGGTTCATTCTACCAAGAAAAGTGTTGCAAAATTCTGTTTCATAGGCAACTGGGAGAATTCTGTTGCTAAAATCAGAATACATACTTATTTACTCTTGTTTTCTCTTACTTCTGATGGTAGTCAAGGTTTTTTAATAACTAAATTTGTTTTAGAACTATGTAAAATATTTACATATTCCTCAGTCAAATCAACAGAACAAAGTATATTTAGTCTGTATCAGTCCATCCTGACCCTTTTGTATCCTGATCTTCCCACCCATCAGTATAAGCCATGTGTTTGTTTGACCTATGTTTTCATTTAAAAGAAGAGAGGTATGTGATCATACTCATTAATAAAAGACATTTATATATAGTTTCCTCTTTACCACTTTTCACATTTTTTCATTTTTGCAGTATTTCCAAAGAAGTTATTCTGCATCGCTTTGTGCAGTTCCCCAGTATGTCAATGCATTACCCAGTCCTGTATAAACAGTATCCCATACTGGTAAAGTGCTCCACCCCCTGGATTTTGCCATCACAAATAGTGCCAAAGTGACTGGTCTTCTGCATATTTTAAAAATAGTTTTGTCTGTGTGTTGTTTAGAAAATTTCTAGAAATGAAGTTTCTTGATCAAAAATAAATGTGCACTTTATCATGTTCAATATTGCAAAATTCTCATTAGGCTTGTTCTGTTCACATGACCACTTTCACTCAGGTCTGGAGACTCCTACCTCAGGCCCTCAGTGACACTAAAGGGCAGAAACGCTAAGCCTTCATGAAAGAAAATACATAATGTGTGGAATTTTATAGTTGTGTTCTTTTCCATCATGTCTCACCACTCAGGGCCAGCCCGAGGGATTGGGGGTGAGTAGTCGCAGAGTCAAGCCACAGACTCCTGGATTTGGATGGGAAGCAGCCCAAGTGCAAGGCACTGCAAACTCATTTATTGAATAGGCACACAAGCTCTTATAGGTCTGGATAGCCAATGATCTTATGGGGTGGGGTCTCAAATACAGCCAATAGTAAGTTTGTCTCCAGGTAGGTGGGTTCTTTCCAGGTGCTGATCTCACAATTAGCCAGAGCAGAACACCACACCCTCAGGAGCCATTCCTCTATTCCTCCCAGCGGGTGGCCTTAGGCTAGGCCCACCTTACATTATGCCCAACATATCCTCCTTTCTGTTTTTATTAATTGAGTGACCCTGGGAGGCATGATTCTTTGCCATGCCATTGTTGGCCCCAGGCCCTTAGGGATTACCTTAGGTGATGGTGCCTGTCTTAGGTTGCCCCGGCCCCTGAGGTCTTACTCATCATTGGTTATCTGCTGTTCTGGTGAAACAACCCGAGGGGTTCACCTTTGCCGGCACTGCCTGTTTTAGGCTGTCTCAGTAGGCATCGAGTCTTAACCGTCATTGGCTACCTGCTGTTCTAGTGAAATAACCCAATGGGTGATACTTGTCGCTCAGGAGGGTAATTAGGGTGGCATGGGAGGTTTGCAGGAAGGCTTCTATGGCATGTGAGAGGGTTCTTGTCACAGAATGCTTTTGTGACCTGTAGCAGACTCAGACAGAATCTAGAATAGTTAAGTATTATGAAGAAAGCGTTGTTATTAAGTCATCAGTTTGTAATCAAGAAGGCCACAGCAAAATGCTCCAAGTTACCAAATTAAGGAACGAAAAAAATGGCTGAGCATCAGCCCTAGTCAGGCTTGGGAATGGAAGCATGAACAGTAAGAGGAACAGGGTGTGGTTATAGATCCAGTGGTTCCGTGGTGGTGGGGGCATCTGCTGCATTTGTAGGTGCATCCGTGCCAGGTTTGAATTATGGGGACTGATAGAGGGCTCAATATGGCCAAGGTCAAGCTGTTCCTGCACAAGGGATTTGAGGACGGTCAATTTAGGTTCTAAAATAGGCCACTGTTCAACCAATATGGGGTCCGAAGTGAATTTGACACACAAATCCTTCAAGACTCAACCAAACCTGTACTGTCTCACAGACTTCATATTCATTTATCTTCCTCTCTCTGTCCCCAGCCATGGTCTGTCACTTGAGTGTAAACCTGCGCTTTGCTCTCCCAGAGCACTTGGAATGTGTGACACTATCCCGCTCTAGACCTTGCTCTTCTTGGTGCTCCTCTTGGTGATGTGGTGCTCCTCTTGGTGATGTGGTGCTCCTCTTGGAGATGTGGTGCTCCTCTTGGTAGTGTGGTCCTCCTCTTGGTGATGTGGTGCTCCTCTTGGAGATGTGGTGCTCCTCTTGGTGATGTGGTCCTCCTCTTGGTGACACAGACTGTGGCTCATTTATCTTTACGTTTGTGCTTAATACCATTCCGTGTATGGCATAAGAACTTAATGCATAAATGGTTGATGGCCAACAATGCCCTTTTTAGCTCTCTTTTACATTCTTATGTCATATCTATACATGTCTCTCAAATGTGGATCAAAGGTATTGTGTTATTTTATTCCCACCGAGTGCAGAATCTCAGACAGTTCTTACCTTGAATCTCCATGCCTCTATCTGGAAGCTATCTACATTTGAAGTTATATTTTTTCTAACGGAGAATTCAAATTCCTAGTAGGCTAAAGAAGCCTTGCCATGATTTATTTGGTCAGTAATGGGATGTTTATGTGTGTTAGGATGTCCCAAGCAAGTAGAACCATAGGTAAGTCTCTGCAAACTGAATGCCAACCATCTCTCTAGGCTTTTCACCTTCCGTTACAGTGCAGCCTAGTGACTGAAGTGAGGCCAGCATAAGCACTACCCACGCATTTCTCAAGGCACTGTGGATTTATTGTAACAGATGGTCCACACACTAGACCCTTCTTAAAATTATATGACTTGCTATGTACGTGGGACTCATTAAGTGGCTCAATTGCTGAATCATGGAACAATTACAGCAAACCAACACACTGCTCCGTCCTGCTCCTTAATAGAAATGCACTAATGCAGCACTTGCCTCTGCTGCAGATGGAGTTGCTGAAGAGAAAGTTACAGTGGCTGCCATCTGCTAACGTCAGATGTGGAATTCTTAATGTGGTGCAGAAGTTTACTGCTTTCTCCTATAATCTGGCTCTGAAGTGATCAACTAAATTAAGCAAAATCTGCATGATAGGAATTTCAGTCTTCCTTAAATTCAAAAGCACATAAGGTGTGAGTGACATTTTATTTCCTAGGATCATGGTATTCTCAAAATATAAGTAAATAAAATACACACATGTAAGAAACAAAAGGAAAAACATTTAAAAAGGAACAATTACAAAAGCCAATATCTGCCTTTCAACATCAGTTAACAGAATAGATTAGACTTTGGATTCCACGGGTTTGATTTGGAAGTCATCATGTGAACTTTGACAGATCACTGAATGAGTCAATTTCAGTAATCTTGTTTTGAAAATATTGGTATTAGTTTGTAGTCTATTAGGACATTCTGAAGATTAGATGAAATTATATATATGAATCATCAAATGCAAATCTTAGTAAAGGGAATAAATTTTCTATTTCTTCAGAATATACACTTTACTACGTGAATTTAGATCTTGTTTAATATTAGTTTAAAATTTAATGACGAATAGCTTTGTTTAATATATATATATATATATATAAGTTCTGATATAAATGTCTAAATCTAAAGACATGAGCCTATAGTATAATAAAATAATAATTATACAAGTAGATGTATACACGCATATTTGTGTGAAGGCTGATTTTTTAATTTGAAGTGATTCTACTTTTTGAAACCTTCAGTATGTTGACTACTTTATTCTGTGTTCCCACATGGAGATGCTTTGTTCTTATAGAGTTTAATCCCATCTGTGTCAGGTAGATTCAGTTGTCCACTTCCCACTGCTGGTAAGAAAGAACCCCAGTGCAGAATTTCCTCCATCAGATTGGCCTGTTTGCATGTCTGTGTGGCAGTTTCTTGATGAGTGAGGGTGGGAAGGCCTGGGCAGGTGGTTATATAAACAGGCTGAGAACAGGCCAGAAGACCAAGACAGTAGGCAGTGTTTCTTCATGGTCTGTGCTTCAGTTCCTACCTTAAGGTTCCAGCCTCAGCTATATGATCTGTTTTCCTTCCACAGGACTGTGAACTATAATCAGAATAAACCCTTTCCTCCACAAGCTGGTTTTGATCAGTGTTTTTCAAAACAATAGAAAGCTTATAGGATACCATCAAATCAATCTATTTTCCTAGTTGTTATATAACAGGCAATATCTGTTACTAAACTATAGCTACTGACATTTTGGCTTTCATCATTAATTATAGATGCAAAAACATATAATACACATTTGAGAGTATCTAGTTTTACAGATGGGCTGGGAAGAACAGCATCTTGATTAACATTTACTACTATCCATTGCCACTTCTGAGCTTCTTCTGTGGTGATAATGTGTGGCAAATAAATCTTATGTTCCCAGGGCTTCATCTCAACATAGAAGACATCTCAAAAGAGAAGCAGAGCTAAGCCATATTGTCCACATTGTGCATTCATAGACATAACAGATCAAGAGTTTGACTTAATGTCAGTGTTCTAGAAGGCTGCTAAGATCCAGAAATTTAAAGCTGGGTTGGATTGCTCAAAGGAACCTTGAACCCTGAGATACCACTGTGCAAAACTGTGATGGTAAAGTCAAAGTTGAAACAGAACAACCAGGATGTGGACTGGGAACCTCCAAGAAATTCTTCTGTGGACAGGGAGTAGAACCAGCAAAAAAGAAAGTCTGCATATGTTACAGGCAACAAAGTTTGGAAAGGCAGGGCCACCTAAGCCCTTCCAGCCCAGGTAGTTCTTATCACAAGCCTCAGATGCCTGGTATGGATCTGCAGAATTTTTGTGTGTATCTTTTTTCATTATGCCTCATTCCTCCATTTTGAAATGGAAATTTTACTCTAGGTCATTGTATGATGGAGTTATGTAACTTGTTTTTTGATTATATATGAATTTCTAGTTAAAGATTGTCTGAGTCTAAAAAGAGATTTTCCACTTACATTTTATTTTATGTCTGTGAATGTATTGTCTGCTTGTGGGTAAGTGCATGTGTCAAGCAGTGCCTGTGGAGGTCAGAAGAGGGCATCAGATTCCCTCAAACTGGAGTTATGGACTGTTGTTAGCCATCATATGGGTGCTGGGAATCAAACCCAGGTCCTCTGAAGAGCAGCCAGTGCTCTTAACTACTGAGCCATCTCTTCAGGCCCCTGCTCTTATGCTTTATAACAGTGTTGTAACTGTTAAAGGCTGTGAGATATCCATGAGCCTAGGGGGACAAGGATGGAAAGTCTTATTGTTAGGGTCTGAGAAGTGGGAACAAACCCCAGGACTCCACTATGATGCTAAAAGGAAAATTTATTTACATAATTTGGCAAACAAAGCAAATCAAGTGGCTAGCTGGGCTGCAGTCCCTAAAGATCTGGAAACTGTGTGCACTCTCCAAGGTGCTGTGGCTGGGCGGCTGTCCTGGCTAGCTTAACCTTGGAATTGGTTGGTCCAGAACCTGTCTGTGCCCCCGGGGATTATTTGTATTGCACAACTCAGATCTTGTAATCTATGGGGTCTGGGCTTGATGCCAGAATGCACGTTGAAGTGTAAGCACCCAGAATGTAGCAGGGAGGGGCAAGGTGATTAAATCTTAAGAGGTCTGAGTTTGCTTTGTCCCTATAACATCATTAGCAGTGATAAGTATTGTGTGACATTAACAAGGACTGGAAGTCTGATGGCTGAAGCTCACTGCTAAATTGACATGTATAGAATCCCTGCATCTGTTTGTGAGCCAAAATAAATTCTGACATCCTTAAGTTGCCTTTGTCGGGTGTTTTATAACAGAATTGAGAAAAGTTAATTAATAAGTAAATTAAAAGTAACTTAGTACACTTCTCTTTTTTTTTAAAAAAAAAAAGCAAACATATGTAATTTAAATAAGACCACAACAGAATTGAAAATGATTTTTTTTATCCACTTTCAACTTATTTGGATATTTTAAGAGGTAAAACTGAATTCTTAAAAGTGATAAAAATTGTGGTTTTCAGTAATTTATGCTATTAGTTTTTCAAGAAACAAATTAGTTGTCTGGAAATTTCTGAGCTCCACACGAAAACAGCTCAGGAGAAGGATCTGAATCCTGATTTTGCTGCTATAAAATTCTGGGAAATTTTATGAGATATATTTCTGTGGCCAACTTTCTCATGTTTCAGGAGTTATGAACAGAGGCCCATCTATACTTTCAGCTTATTAATGAAGCAAGATAATTTTTATAACATTGCATATTGTCTTTGAATTGCTCAATCAATAGATTTATTTCTTGTTATTCATGATGTCATAATTGCTAGAGTCTGCAGCTGTGTTTAAGTGAGAAGTACAATTTCTTTGATGTTGGTGTATACTGCTTTTTCCATCTCAGAATGATGAAGTCACATATTAACTATTCACAAATTAATATATGGAAATTTCAACTTTGTCAAAAAATTTCAACTCTTGTTGATAATAACAATTAAAATCCAATCAAGAAACAATAAATAGCTCATTTCAGCACACCTGCAAAAACTAAGACTTAATTGAAG
The DNA here is from genome assembly GCA_035773235.1 of Eospalax fontanierii. Taxonomy (NCBI): domain Eukaryota; kingdom Metazoa; phylum Chordata; class Mammalia; order Rodentia; family Spalacidae; genus Eospalax; species Eospalax fontanierii. Next base: position 18,075,924 of record CM069552.1, read on the forward strand.
AATGAATGTGCTAATATTCAGGAAATGAATGAATAAAATTCAGTCTTTGTGATAAAAAAATGCCTTCACTTATCTGTTTGTTTATACAGCTTCCAGGATTCTCAAAGCTTAATTCCAGCAAGTTTTCTTTGATTATCTAAAATCTTTATAAATTTGCTTTCTTTAAAAAGACCGGTAAAGGCTGTTCTGCTTCCTTTCTACCCTAATGTTTTACTTCAGACACACACATTCATTTAACTATAGACTCAAGTCAAACAATCAGATTATCATAATGAATGTGTGTGCAAGTTTCCCATTGTAAAGAGCTTCCTACATAAAATCTTATTTACCCATGATGTGTCTCATGAGGATAGTCATGTTGTTTATACAAAATCTATAAAGAATCTACTGAGACATGGTAAGGCTACGAATACAGGGGCTGGAGAGATGGCCCAGCAGTTAACAGCCCTGGCTGCTCTTGCAGAAGACTGGGTTAGAATCCCAGAACTCACACGGTGGCTAAGTAGCTAACAACCATCTGTAGGTATCCAACATCTTCTTCTGACCCTCGTGGGGATTGCACAACACAGGTGCACTTACAGACATGCAGGCAATAAAATAAAGAAATAAGTAAGACTTTATTTTAAAGATTGGGAAAAGATTGTTATAAGACTGTTATGTGACACTATCCGTGGGGAGATGTGAACAAACATCTAGTCACTTCAAATAGGGAACACATGACAGAACCAATAAGTTTTACTGGGGTTACTTACAATAGCAGAAATGACTCACAGACAGCAGCAGCACCAAAGCTCTCCCAGCATGGGTAACCGGAGAAGAAAACTTAGAGCTCACTCTATAACCTGCAGGTGGTTTGGCAGGTTGAAGAGTGTCCTCTTAGCTCCGTTGGTCTGAACCTCTTCCAAGCAGCTCAACTGATTTTCCTTTTTTCTAGGCTTCTTAGTCTTTGTTTCTTCCAGGAATCTGGGCTGATTCAACCTCTTCCGGGTAGCTCAGCTTTTCTCTTCTCAGCAATTCTTAAGAGTTTACCTATGCTGAGGGAAGAAAGGGCTTGAGGAACCTTGTCAATTTTAGGGACTTTCTGAAGCTTAATGAGCCTCCATACAGGATGGAATGTTTCACCTCCCCTCAAAACATCTTATTGTTGGGGGCTGGAGACTGCTCCGTGGTTAAGAGCACTAGCTGCTCTTACAGTGGACCTGGGTTTGTTTCCCATCACACCCATGGCAGCTAACAAGTCTGTAACTCCAACCGTCTGTAACTCCAGTTCCAGAGGATCTGATGCTCTCTTCTGACTTCTACAGGCCTTGAATGGCATGGTTGTACTTACATTTAGAGGTAGGCAATACATTCATACACATAAAAAATAAAATATTTTTTGAAAATTCCATTGTCTTTACACATTTGCTGTTCACCTCCCTTCAGATATTGGATTGTTTAACTTCCTTCAGATATTTTCTTGTTTCCCTCCCTTTAGACATCATGCTGTATACTCAGCTTACCTCCAACATGGACCATTTATCTTATATTGGAGGGAAATTGGTACATAACAAATATGTGTGTGTGTGTGTGTGTGTGTGTGTGTGTGTGTGTGTGTATGCACTGCCCTGTATGCTCACTTATAGAGATTGGAAGACAACTTTAGGGATCATCGATTGTTTTCCAGCCTCTTTTTCAAGACTGGGTTTCTCATTGAATCAGAAATTTACCACATCAGCTTGACTGGCTCTGCAGGGAGCCCCTGGAATCCACCTGTCTATACCCTCTAGCATTGGGGATACAGATTTGTGCTGCCATGCCTGGCTTTTGACTATGGTACTGGAGATCTGAACTCAGCTCATGATTGCACAGCAAGTACTTTTACCCCTGATCCATCTCCCCAGCCCAAGAATAGAATTTCATATCTAGGTAACATCTCATGTTACTTTTTGCTTGCTTATTTGTTTCCTGAACACCAAAGTGCAATATATTTAAGAGAATTTCACATTTAAACCTTCTAGGGCTCATTTCTAACTAGTTATTTTTTCTTTTTTCCATGTTTGTATTTCAGTACAGTTTTAAAAAAGAACCTTACCTAATTAGTCTCACAAAGAACTATCAATACATCTAAGAAGGCAGAAAGCCTGCCTTGTTGCATTTGGGTCTATCTGAAATCCCCTCACTGATGGCCATTTATAACTGATCAGAGACCTGCGATTTTTCTCCTGGTTACACCCGGCTGACTGCTGTTTGATAGCTTTCCTGCCTAACCCTTTCAAAATCTGTTTATGTGCAAAATCATCAAATACAGTTGCCTTCTGAATGAATTACACTTTTGACTTTGTTTTGGTCAGTTTGCAAATGCCTTTCTGGAACTATAATCTTCTCTGTGTAATTTATGTCAGAAAAGATTACATCTTATTTTGTATGCTAGGATTTCTTTAAAATTATTTATTATTCATGTTACATCTTAAACTGGTGCTGGTCTATGCAGATTTTAAATGTGTTTGTCATATACCATTAGTCACTGTGTGAAATCTCTCAGTAATAGTTAGCCCTTGAATTTTCTGCAGCTAAGGAGAATTTAACACTGATTGATGGCAGATCACTTAGCTGGTTGGCAGACTTTCCAATTTACGGTGGGGAAATTGCTCTTTTCTTTTTGTTCATTCCTTCTGTTGCTTGTGTTGAACAGTAAGACACATGTGCCAGACTGTACAAGAGAAGCAATGAGGGATTGGCAGTACAGCATGTCTTTTTTACAGTTATGATTTTATCAGTTTCTCACACTGTACAGGGAACATCAAATAACTTGGGTAATATTCTTCCATTATTGTAGGCAGTGTATTTATGTACCTTGTTTCTTCAAGCTCCCCATATACACTGCATAGTGTATCAACTTTTGCATGATAAACTGGCCCTGATCCAGGAAGGAAGACAAGTTTGTGTTCTGCTCAGAGGTTCTTGGTATTTTGCTTTGGAGTTGCCAACCAGATACATGATCAATGCTACCTTCTCCTGTTCCATGCGTGATGAGGAGAAACAGCTCTGTGTCATGTTCTGCTTATGCATTAGTTAGAAAACATGGGTAAGTAACATAAAATTCACCTTCAGGGGCTTAAACTAATGGTAGACCCTTCTCTCACATAATAAGACAGGCCAAAATAGATGGTTTCTGTCCCTGGTTCAGATGCTGTTGGATATGTTCAATGACACTGGCTTTACTTGTTGCCATGCCATGTTTAGGACTCTGGTGGTATTCTTTAAGCATATAACTAGACGTCATGCTTAAAGGGGGAGGGACTAGTTAAAAGGCAAAGCTGATATGTTAAGATTTATTTTTATCTAGGTATTTCTGTGTGTGTCTGTGTCTGCCATGTGTACGCAGGTTCCCTCAGAGGCATCAGATCTAGAACTTCAGTACAGGTGGCTGTGAGCTACCCAAATGTAGTTACTGGAAACTGACCTTGGACTTTCTGGGAGAGCATCAGACATTCTTAACTACGGAGTGCTCATCAGTCTCTCCACCGTTCCTTTCCCTCTTCCTTTTTCTTTTTCTTTTTCTTTGTTTTCTTCTTTTCTTTTGATAAAGAGACCCCTGTATTACACATAGGATGGCTTACTTACTGCTTACCCAAGGATGACCTAGAATTTCTCGTCCTCCTGCCTCCATGTCCCAAGTACTTGGGTTACAGGTGTGAGATGCCATACCCGCTTTATGAGATCTTGTGGACCCAACTTAGGGCTTCCTGTTTACTAGTTAAGCTACATCACAACCCCCCAAATTGTTTCTTAAGATGTTTTGTCTATATCTTCAGGAGAGGGAGATAAAAATCTCCTAAGAAAAGTTCCCCCAATGCTTCATGACCCATGAAATAATATGTGTACAATACATTTCTATAATTTGCCTTATAGGAAACTCATTCTTTAAGAAAGGGCTCTCTTCCTAAATTCCTGACTCCTTTGTTCTGGGATGTAATCTTTTAAGCATCTCCTATTAAATATGCTGTAAAACTCAGCTTTCCCTTCTTTACTAACCCCAGTAAATGCTGTTGGTTAGATCAATATATGGAAGTATATAAAGTATTCAGTTTTATTTCAGAATTTTAAACTTGTTGACATCAAGAAAATATAATCAATGAAAAAGTGATTCATTGTGATAAATATATGCATGTCTAGCCTAGGCATTTATTTATCTGTAGCTTGCTTCTGCAAACATACTTTACATATAGTTTAAATGGATCACTTCCTGTTCTTTTTTATAATTTTTGTGATTAAATACATGTGTGTGTGCACACTTGCTCATGTTTGAGTGTGGGTACACTTGTGTCATGAAGCACATACGGAAGAGGACAACCTCAGGTGTGGATCCTCGCCTTCTGCCTTGTTTGAGACTTGTTACACAAGTAGTGTTCCTATTACAGAAATTATTATACAGTATAAATATTGCTATCATTTGTGTTTGTGAAACTTTTCTTCTCTAATCCTTTCAAACCCATCTTTTGGAGCTCTAGTTTATTGCCTAGGCTCCAAGATGAACTTCCTTTGCCTTAACATCAAAGCACACACAGTCATTGCTGGGATAGGTGCCTAGTGAGGACTTGTCATGTACCTGAGAGCCTAGAGACTACCCTGGGCTTTCTCCACCAACCACTCTGACATGAGGGAGGTCTCTGGATAGGCAAGACTCCCATCATTCTTCACTTTTAAATAAGAGAATGGCATTTAGTGAATTTCTTTTATTTTCAGTCTTATCAAGGGAGAACTCTTTAAGTCAACATTGCTTGAATGCTTCCTGAATGAAGCCCATAAACTATGTTTTTATTTAACTAAGTCATCTAATAAATATTTAATGACTGCTAAGTATGTGTTTATTACTTGAGTTGGCGTCAAGAATAAGTCAGCAAATTTAACAGATTAAATTGACTATATTAGTGGTCATATATCTCTCATTTTCACTGAAATAATTACATCATGTGAACATATTAAATGGCCCTTCTCCATTAAATATTTTTGCTCTTTTATCTGCCTCCTTCTCCATGCCTCTATGTGGTGGTTATGATGGAACTAACTCATATAAACTTGAGAAAGCTAATTGTGAGATTTTTCTGGAATTTGCAAACCAATTGCTAAACTTGACTGTGATATAAAAAATAATTGTGTATACTTTGGATTAATTAACACACTAAAATACAAACTAATACTAAAAATTACTTCCTAATTATTTTACTACTTTTACTATAATCTGTGCTCTGTGTTTTACTTATGTACAACGTATGTGAAGGATGAATGTGTTATATAATGTCACACTATTGCTTCTCAGCTCCCTGTTTAGAGAGCATATTAAAATCCAACACTGTGGCAGATTTACCCCTTGAAAACCAGCACATGCTGTAATGATGGCCTTTCGATATACTAGGGAGCCACTTGATAGACATATACCAGCATGGTCTCATCCCTTCCCACTGTGACTGTTACTCTATTAACTTTTGTGGCATTTATTTTTGATATAACATAGTCATTAATCCTTTCACTCTGCATTTGCTAAGCAAGCATTGAAAGTTAGGTACTGAGTTCGAAGCTGCGGACTCGGAAATGAGGACATGTTCGTCACTGACCTCAAGTCATTAGAGTCTGAGTCAGATAAATGTACATTGTACTATAAAGTAATGGACATTAGAACCAGTAGCAAGTAGTAGATAAAGGCCACGAAAGTAATGTGTGTAATTAATTCTGTGCGGTCAGAGGTTTGGAACTTGAAAAAGGAGGAAGTGTTTGTGTTAAGAAGGACATTCCATACAAAGGAACTTTTTACAGAAGATCAAAAGCCTGAATAGCTGAGTCAGTCCGCACATTCTAATCACTAAAGGCATATACTTGGGAACAGAGAAAGACAGGATTGCAGAATTCATCCGTTACCCAACCCCCAAGGTTATCTTTTTATCGTCTTTGTGTTCTGAGAACTAACACAATTCTTGCAGCAGCTTAAAAGTTATTTGGAGCATAAATATTTGCTGAATTAGTGCTAAACAGTTTGCAATTGGTTTTTATGAGGACAGAGAGCCATTGTTCTGCTTGATATTTTGACTGTGTCATACATGTCTAGTTCACCTCTAAAATGAGGACATGTTTCTTGGTGGCAAAGTGTGTGCTTAAAATATTTGCTAAGCACATTTTCTTCGGCTTTTCTGGTATACAGGGAATTTAAACTTTCCTCAGCTTCATTTCCTGTAGTAACAATTGTAAGCAACTGCTTCAGCAAAGCTGGTGTTTTGGTTTGGATGTGGTTTAAGTGTGCTAACTTACGGTTCCTGTGCCCAAAGTGATCTGGTCTCAGGCATTTTGTCTTAGTAATGGAAACCAGATTAATACAATCATGTCTCCATCACCAAGACTGGAAGAATGGTCTGGAGTTGATGTATTTCTACATGCATGAAGATTTTGAGACGCTTGTGCTCATTCCTTCATTTAGAAGAAACATTGATATCATATGCAGCCAAAAGAGGGAGCCTGAATCAGCACAGAATTCAGGAATGCAGAATGTGCTAAGTGGTCTTGAAGAGATCATGTGGCAGCAGCTGAGCTTGAAAGAGACAGAAGGTATTAATATAGTCAAAAGAAGAGCAAGTAAACTAAAGCAAGTTGGTCAGCAATGGGAGTTCTGCAAAGGAGAGAGACTGGAGAAGTGAATTAGTATCAATACTAGTTAACTCCAGCAAAGACAGAAGGAGTGTTAAATATTGGCCCCCAAGCATTAGGAATTGTCAGGGTACTCATGCTGAACAGCTAGATAGAAGAGACTATCCAAGTTTCGGAAACAAAAACTCTGTGTTCTGAACCATGTTCACTGTGCCTTCATCTGAGTATCATCTGACCAAGGACATAGTCTCTATCTTCCAATAAGGAAACTGCCAACTTAAACAGAATTTAATTACACTCATACTAAATGTCAGATATTTTGTAGAAGAATGTAGCACTCTCTGTTGTTAAGGATATGGCAATGGATAGTTAATGTCTCCCACTGTACAGGAGTAAACTGACCTTCTATTTTATCCATTAGTGGAAAGTCTGGTGGCTTCATGCTGCCTCCCCAGCCTCCCTCCCTAACTTTCAACTACATTACTGTTTTGAGTTGACAGAGGTGTTGCTGAGCCTGCAGGACCAGCTGCGCACCTGAACTCCAGTAAGATATGCAATTCCAGTGAAGTTTTTAGGATGATGGCCTGATGCCTTCTCTTGGAGACCCTTCTCTGGGTCAAGGAGAGCCTTCGAGGGGGAAGTTTTAGCATTTTTATGATCTGGAGATTGGATAAATCAGTGTGGTAAATTAAATTGAAAAATCTTTTGACTTCAGGATAGTTTCTGGCAGTTTAAAAATAAATCTATAATATCCAGAATGTTACCTTGATTCTAATTTACTATTTGCTTAGGTTTTTTTTTTTCCTAAGTAGGTTCTGAAAATTGTTCAATCAATACTCAGTGTAGTGTTCTACCTTATAAGTTACTTCTATAGTTATTTCTTAGAATTTTCTGTCCAACCCTTATTTCATTGACTCTTACTATTTTTATTTCTGCTTGATATTTTTCTTCTCAAAGAAGTGAAATGTCTCTTCATCATGACACGCTTGACTAAGCTTTATTTCCAACCTTGCTTTATTTTCTTGATAATACTTATATAATACAATGCCAGATATCGAAAATTATTTGTATTCTGTTTCTCTCAGAAAGTAAGATCTCTGAAGACAGGTTCTTTGTTTCTTTTCTGTCTCCAGTTTCATTGTGTGCAATTACACAGAACCCTCTGTTTTAATAAAGTCTATTTAAATTTTCATGAACCCAAATAAGTTTCTAACTTACTTTTTAATAAATAACTATTTTATTTATTATTTTTATTTTATGTGTATTAATATATTGTCTGCATGTGTGTGAGTGCACTTGTGTTCTGCAGCGTCCCAAGAGGTAAGAAGGAGATGTCAGATCCCCTGTAACTGGAGTTACTGACCGTTGTCAGCCACCATTGTGGTGTAATACCCAGAGAAGGACTCCCAAAGACCAAGGAATCCGGAATGTATGCAAAAACAAATAGCCTTTATTCAAGCTTAAGCTCAGACTCTCAGACCTCACCAACAGGGTGGATCTGAATGAGAGCCCTGAGGGGAGGAACCAGGAGTTTTTGATTGAGGCAAGGAGAATTGCAGGGTCACATTATGTTTGGTCAAGGAATCCTTGATTGGAGATGGGTTAAGGGGTCTTCTTATTGGTGGGTGTTGCCTTCAGAGCAAAGGCTTATTGTGCACAGGCTTGCCCAATCTGACCAGGCAGGCCCTGGCCTGCTTGGGCCTGTTCCTCCCCTTTGTGGTGACCAGGCTTACAATAGCTTGAGACTGCAAAATGGAGGCAGCAGATCACAAAATGGAATCATAACTACTTGACGCCTGTTATTCCAAAGCCAAGCGTTTTACAGAAGCCAAAAGGAGCGGTTAGACTAAGAGGGCGCAGGGATTGGAGGGGAAAAAGAGGGTTCCACAGTTGGGTACTGGGAATTGAACCCAGATCTCTGCAAGAGCAGTCAGTGCTCTTAACCACTGAGCTGTCTCTCAAGCCCTAACTTAATTACTTTTAATATAAGAAATTGTGTTTTTCATCTCAGAAAAGTGCTGAAGTACAGTGATAAGTCAAAACATAAGGCAGAGTGTTTGAATTCAAATTGATTCTACATTCCTTCGGAATATTAAGCACTATGTTTTGCAATGGTCCTACTTATGTCTGGGTCTACCATTTGAGTTTTTTGTTGTTGTTATTGTTGCTGTTGTTCTTGTTATTGTTGTTTGTGGTTTTGTTTATTTGTTTGTTTTTTGCTTCTGGAATTTTTTTCTCATTTATGAAAAGGAATAATATCTTTTCTCCCTGCTCTGTAGATTTCATTGTGAAAATTGAATGAGACAGCATTTGTAAAACATTTTGAGAATTTTAAAAGGAAGTGTTACTGGGATATTAACATTAGTCTTCTTTGCTGTTTCTTACTTTAAAAAATATTTATCATCATTATTATGACTGTGTGTGTGTGTGTGTGTGTGTGTGTGTGTGTGTAGAGGCCAACCTTGTGAAGTCTGTTGTCTCCTTTTACCTTTTCTTTAAACTTATTTATTTTGACTTTGTGCTTATGAGTATTTTCTATGCATGTATGTAAGTGCACTTCATGCGTGCAGTGACCACAGAGGTCAGAAGACATCAGATTCCCTGAAACTGGAGTAAGAGATCGTTGTTGGCCACCATGTGGATGCTGGGAACTGAACCTGAGTCCTCTGAAAGAGTAGCCTGTGCTCTTAACTGGTGAGCCACCTCTCCAGGCCCTCCTTTCAACTTTTATGTGAGTTCAGGGATTGGAACTCAAGTCCTGTTACTTGCTGAGCTAGCCTTTCAACCCTGTTATCTGTCTTCTTAGCCTAAACAAGACTAATCACTTTCAGTCCTGTTGGTTGCACGCAGCAGGATTGATTTTCGCACCTTTTGCCTTGTTTGAATCTGTAGTGCTATTTTCCAACCTGAGATGCACATACGATGTCATGAGAAGTACGTGAAATTAGTTGATAGCAAGCTTGAGATGTGTCCTTATGTGAAACAGCATTTTTACCTCCCTAAGTAGAAAAGTATTTCCCAGGTTCAGCGAATTCCTGCCAGGTGTTTATTATGGCTTCGAAAGAGTTCCAAGCCTTGAGACAAGGCATGCAAATTGAAGTATTTATGTCATGTATGGTTTATGGGGTAGCCCACAGAGAAATGAAAATGTGTTTGTGAACTCTGAACATAGGTGGGCATTTTCGAAAGCCTCCAGATCTGACAGAATGATTTCCACTAAGAGTGCAGTATTGTTTATTATAACTTTGAGTGGCAGCCTAATATATTAAATCAGTTGAGAAGATTGTAAAATGCATTAGCATTAGCAATTTAATACCTTCAACAAATTTAACTGTCACTCAGAAGCATATCTGTCCTTGTTGTGAAACAAAGAAAAGTAAAACAAAATACCCCAAAATGAGACTCCTTTTTTTGATGGACAGTAAGTTTCAAGGAGACAAAAGCTTTTTCATGTACAGAGCCACAGAGAGGAAGGTTGCCGTACATTTACAAAAAATGAAATGGTTCAGAATTAATAGAGGCATTTGGTTATGGCTGGACTACTTGAAGCCTTTAAAAAAAAACCTTGACAAAATGATGAACTGGGTACCACCTACCAGCTGGGGAACTTTGCTCACAAAATGCATGCACGATGTCTCTATTAGGAAAGAATTCTCCTGTATGCATAGCTACCTGTCAATACTATACATCTTTCATTAGGATGGACATTTATGAAATATTCTTAATAGCATGGTAAATGTTACTGTTCTGTCTGCTAATAATTGGAAATAGTAGAAGGCGTGACTCCATAGAAGATAAAATAATAGCAATATTAATAAATTATTATTGAAATTCTATAAAAAATGAATCACCCTAGGTGAGCTGTATTTGGCAGTCATCAGAATTAGCACTCTATTCTCTATAAATTCACTGAAGAATTTCAAACACATTTGTGAGGTTGTGGTTTTTTTAGGTGGAGAAATTAAAGTCCAGAGAGTGTAAGCAACTTGCTTAATAGACCCCAGTTCATTAATGGCTGAGCCAGGTTTTGACATAAAGTTTATTAATTTTATTAATGGTGAACTTGCTGGCATATTTCCTGGGTAATACCTCTTGTTCATGTCAAGACTCTTTATATGTATTAGAGACATTAATCTTCACCTGCACACTACAGTCAAGAAACACATTCCTTATTATACAGATGAAGTATCTGTGACTTAATAAATATATGCAAACCAACAACTTCTCTTAGATGCACAATATGTTCTACTAATATCCTCTCTCAGCAATAAGACTGGATTCATGTAGCATCAGGAAAAATCCATTTTATTTATGGCAGCATTTCAAAACTTTAAACATAGAATACCTGCATAGAAAAATGTATAGATAGGTAGACAGATAATAGATATTTGCTCAGGAGTTTGTCAGTCATATGTATAGAATGATCTGCTTAGTAAATAGTGGATTGTGAATAGGAAAAAAGGAACGACTTCTTGCTTTCTTATGGTTAGAGCTAATAATTGTGGCATTTTGTCTTATTTTTGTTGTTATTCCTTCTGATTTTTGTTCATTTTCTTGATATTGTGAAATTTATTGCTGCATTTCCTTCCAACTATCTTGCAAGTGCAAAGTAGTTCCATTTTCCTGTGAACCAAAAATTGATATATATGATTCATATTATTTTAAATTGAAAAGGGTTACATGACTTTCTATTTGAACCTAGTTGAGTGATCTCTTTCTTACGAATACATAGTTTGGATATGAGCTTAATATAAATAGCACTATGTAAAATTAAAATGGATATCTTGTGAGTTAACACATTCAAATTTCCAAGTATAGCATTTAGTGTGTACTAGCCAATCAACACATTTTTGTTTCCATAACTTTAAATAGTTTTTACCAAAGTAGACATATGATAATAAACCTTGAATGAATAAAATAAAATAAATTTTCATATTTATTATATTGACTCCTCCTATAGCTTTTTTCTTTTTTTCTTTACTGTAGTATTCAAGGTAAAACCCAGTATTTTGCACATGGTAAACAAGGATTGTAGCCCTTGGTTACACACCCAGCTCCTGTGCTTATACTGAAAGAAATCACTTGGAAATATTTTACTATCTATTCCTGAAAAATGAAATTCTTAGGGAAAAGATAGTTGCAATAACATTATCACATGTGAAAGACTAATTGCTATCCAGTGTGATCAACCTGGACAGTGGTTCATATTTCCTGGAATTTGAGGATTTATTTATTTGAATTATTAAAGTTCATATACTCTAATCCCTCTGAATTTGCTCCCTTTTATTCTGCAAAGGTCACTCAGTTTTGTCACTCCTGAAGATTTTTGTTATAGAAATTGTATCCTTGGGCCTATAGGTTTTTTTTTTTTTATTCACTGTTCATCTACTTGGCTTTTACATTAGTGTATTGCTGTTTAATGTTATCCTCTACCTCCTTCAACAACATAAGCCTATGGAATTATATATATTCAGCTTCTTTGATTTACAAAATGCCAACTTTACGTGGCTCAACCTAACATTTCCCACAAATTGGCAGTTATCTCAGGACTATCTGGAGCATGCCTATGCTAGCTTGCCTGCTGACAGTGACAGTGTTCCAGACTCTTCTCTTGTATTTTCTCCTACTGATAATCTGTATTTCTCAAATTCTGATTGTCTTAGTGTGAAGTTGCCGTGGAATCACAGTAGAGACACTGTGGTTGCTTATTGGCATTTAGATCAGTTGTTACTTCTGGGACATTTCAATGCAGAAAGATAATATATAAGCAGTTTAAGGAAAAAAAGTGCATGAAGACTTCACATTGACACTTTCAAATGGGATTCAGAATTTTACTTAATTTTATTCACCTTAGAGCACATTGCTATATAATAAGCATAGTGAAAATTCCAATTCGTAACCTGTTCCTGATTTTCTAGATATTCTCTCATGTAGAACAAAGTCAACATTATTAGCAAAGCCATGATTACTGGAAAGCTTTTCCACAGTTCTTTTATGAGTTTATTTAATTGGAAACCTCTTTTATTGTGTTTTTTTTTTTTTTTTTGCTTATAAGTACTTGTGGTCAAACGTCTTTCCTTGTGTGTGCTTGGAAAGCACTCTAACCCCAAGCTACATCCCAGGCTAGTTACTTCTTCTGTACACACAGAAAATAACAACCTCATAGAAATGTTCATTTTAAAGTTATTTAGAAAGGAAATGATAAATGTTTGAGATTATTGCTCGTCAGACACATGAGTAACATTTTTCTTTTTATCACACCAATACATGAAAATTTTTGTATTTATTTATCAGTAAAAATAAATGTGAGTCAAATTTTAAAATTTATTGCAGTTCTTATAGTACAAATCAGTTATGGTTCTGCCGAAAGTTAGGTAAGTGATGACATCCTTATTTCAAACTACTTTTAATTCTTTCGAGTTTTTTTTAGCTTTATAAAATAGTCATTATGTAAAATGTACATACAGTTTTCCATTCAAATCTACTGAACAAAACATATACATGGAAGTATGGCCACCGCCATGGTTGTTTCCTTCATCTTTCTCCCCACTTTGCTTAAAGAGAACTGTTACTTTTTGTTTTTTACTTCCACGGAATACTTCCCTCAGAGTCCTTGATCAGGAAGGCTCCAAAGATCTCCAGAATAACACAGACTTTTGCCACTGACCTTGCTTACCTATCACAACTTCATGATAAGACCCCGTTGCTGAAGATGCCAAGCAGTAGGCTCCTGGCTACAGGACGTAGAGGAATCAACCTCAAACTGACCGTGAGGTTGTTTGATATCTTCCTGCCTGCTGGTTAGATATCACAGTCCAAGAGGGTGTAATGCAGGCTGCTTGGGGGAGAAAACACATCAGTGGTCTCAGTTAGTACTCTGTCCTGCATGAGGCAATACTGAGCTGCCAGACAAGGTATGCCATGGTGTCATAACTGTTAGGGGTAATTTACCACTTTTTGATTGGATCTAAGGCCTGTTCCACAAGAGTGAATTTCTTGTGTGGCTCTGTAATCTTAGTCAAAGCCCACATCTGCAGAGGCCTTAGGTCCTGTTATTGTTAATTTTATAAATGGTATATATGCTTTAACCTGTAGACCTGAGTTGTTCTTTATCTTTGTCGGGGAAGCTTTTTTATAGGGTGGACAATAATCAAGGGAGTGGTCCATAATTAGTTAAAGTCTGAGAATAAGAGACAGGAGGCTCAGCTCTAGGTAGGCAGAACATACTGCATGTGTTTGTGATCACAATATTATATGTACTTCCTCTACCTGGAATTTATCTTAAAGAATTTCCATTGTTATTTAGAGTCACATTTGGCCTTCCTTTGCATAGGTATACAGAAGTCACAATGTCTGTGCAGCTCATACTCTTTTTATATTTCTGTTTAATATGTTGCCACTATATTTTTGAGATAGATTCCTAGAAGTATAATTGTTTCATCAACTAGCAAATGAATACATATTTTTTCTAGGTGTTGCCAAATGTGTTTCCCTCAAGAATTTCAGCATTTTGCATTCTTATCAGGGATCTAGGAGATGTCTGTTTCCCCACAGAACTGCTACAGAGTTTGCTGTCAAGCTGCTGGAATTTGACCAATTTAATAGGTGAGAAAAACCATTTTAACAAAGTGTGAATTTGCATGTCTCTTTTCAGGAGTGAAGTTGAGCGTCATTTCAAGCAGTCAAGAGGTGGATATGTTTCTTTCATTGATTGCCCAACTCTTCTGTGCAGCATTGTTGGTATTTTTGTTCCCTGCTTGGAAGGCATTCTTTCTCTAGTGGAAACACCAATCCTCTGCAATGTCAGTGATACCTTTCACCTTTCGCCTTTTGTCTGTTTTACTTTGGAAACCATATTCGATTTTAATTAATTTTAGCATTCATCTCTTTTCTAAAGCTGGTTTCTTCTGTTGGCTCTGGTGAAAGCCACCTTTGTAATATTGCGGGGGTTTTGAAGATTGAATTGAAATCCTTGCAACACATTATGAATGGGAATGATGCTTGGATTTGTATCCATATTCAGAGGGAGTAGGCTGAGATTTTTTTTCTGAATTATTTTTGCTTCTATAGACTTAATCACAAAGTGTTTATGACATCTACTCATTTTGTCCTAGCACACATGCAAAGTGGTCATTGGCATCTTATAGCTTAAGTGTTTGATGTTGATTGTTTAGACATGTCCCAGATGTGCTACTGCTGTGCAGTAAATTTACTGTAAAGGAGGGTATGATGTCACATGGAGGATTGCTTTCTGTGAGATATCTGTACTACTGAAAAATGTTAACAGAGAGCTATGCGTGATGCCCCTGTAAGGAAATAGTCTTGAAACTTCAACTAATTCAGAGCAAAGATCGTTCATATTTTCGTCTCCCTTGCTGGGTGTATTGTTTTAATTAATTATCTTTGTAATGTCACACTCTCAGGGTACCGAATTTCACAAATTGTTTTCTTCTACAAACAATTTTTTTGTAATTGGAATTAAATATGCACACTATAGTCATAATTAAGCGATCACACTTTCTGTAAAATATAGTTGTCTTTAAGTATGAGAAGAAAATTATTGAAATGACTTTACTTTCTTCAAATAAAACACACATGTAAACAGCATAAATTTGTCTAACCACTGACTTTATTACCATCTTATCAAGAGAATTTACAATCTAGTTTCAGAGACAGTTAAGTTATATACTTTTGTTTAATTCATATGTTCTCATACAAGTTAAATTTAAAGAGCTATTTACTGTCTTCAATTTTTAAGACAAGAAATTAGACAATTCTTATATTATGATCTTACAAAGTGGAACCTAGAAACCGAGTTTGGTTTTGAGCTTGACAATGATGCTGAGCATTATAAAGGCAATTTACAAATACAGTCTCCAAGAAAGCATTTCTCTGTTCTGACCACATTTTATGAGACTGCTAAAAAACACCTGAAGCTGCCCTTCACAGTCACAAACATTCACAAATAAAAGTCTCATTCCACATTCTTGACTTTTGAAGAGATAGTATGGCAATACACATTATTGTCATAATCATGGCTTAAAATCTTAAGAAGTATAAACAGGTCAGCCAATTATGTGATTGGTTCTGAAATGAGTTACTTATTTGTCGATCTTGCCTTTTATTTTTTTCATTCATCTAGTTAAGTAAGAGTGATTTCAAAATGGTTAAGATGTTTTTTGTTTGTGCTTTAATTTTTTAATTCTTATAAAAGTTGCTGATTTTGAGTTTGCTTTCTGCTTATATTGCTATCTTCTTTTGATTTATTATTTATTGTAGCGATTTAAATTAAAATACTGTGGCTCCTGGTTCCTATGTTTGATAACATAGGGAGAAACTATAGAAAGATCTGGGTATCTAGAAGTGCTAATTCATTATTTTGTTATTATTGCTAGGGAAGTCATTAGACATCAATACCAGACCACTTCATAAATGACAGCATTACTGATCATTTACATACTATACCCTGTCCAAGCCTGCTTTTTAAAAACCTTTGCCCTGTTTCTTCTCATTATGCAATTGTGCCCCTTACTTAAATCAATATAAGAAAATCTGGAGTCCTATTTCCCAAATGTATTACACTGTCCCTCTATTTTCCATCAACATCAGGACTCACAACCAGATTCTTGCACATGACAGGCAACAGTTCAAATAGTGTGTTTTGGAGTCTTTTTTGTTTGTTTTTGTAGTACCTGGGATTGTGTGAAGCTTCACATCCAAACTGCATGACCTCGCTAGCACATAAATGGTACTACCTTCTTGCTACAATTAGAGGGTGAAACACCTCTAGCAGACTCGTGTGTGGAGTACTTAGTTCTCAGCCAGTGTGCTGTTTTAAGAGGCTACGGGTCTTACTTCTAGAGACAGGAGATGGGCAGTGGGGTCAGGCTTGGAGGGTTACAGTCTATCCTGGAGCCTTGGTTTAGGTTCTAGATCTCTGTTTCCTGTCAGGAACCATGTAAAAAAAGAAATTACGTTTGAAATAAAATGTGTTTAAAGTTTTTACATATCTCTGTAAATAGTCTGTATTCTATAGTCTTCATGAGAATAAATTAAATTCTGTATGTAGGATATGTTTTGTCAAAATTAATTCCTTTAAAATAAAATATTAACATTTTTATTGATACCATTACAATTTCATAGACTGTAGTTTGGTCATTTTCATCTCCAACTACCCCCAGATTTACTCTTTACTTCCCACCTACCCACTTTGTGTCCTGTTTGTTCCTAAAACTCAAGTCTATTTGTGCCACTCGTATATTTTTTAGTGTCCCATCAACCGGAATGTGGACAGTCTTAAAGATGACTGACTTTCCTTCTCCCAGCCGTGGTCATTTACCAATTGCTCCTCAGATACGAGTGGATTCACGCCCACCTCCTCACTCTATGCTGAGATTTTAGTTGACTTGATCACATCTTGTACGAGAAACATGCTTTGAGTTCTTATGTGCAGCTGCCCTGTTACATACAGAGAACACTGTTTCTTTCTAGTCACCCACCACCTCTGGTGTTTTCAACGTTCCTGTCCCTCTTCCATGAGAGTTCCAGAGCAGGGGGATAGATATGATGTAGACGTCTCATTTAAGGCTGGCTCGTGTATGTTAGCCAGTTGTGAATATCTGTATTAATTTCTATTTATGCAAAAATAAGTTTCTCTGATGAAAGCTGAAAAATATATTAATCTATGGGTCTAATAGATTAGGAGTGAGTTTAAGCCTATGTCCATTTAGCAGAATCACAGTAATGGAATCTTTCCTAGGGTCTCTGGTCTAGCTAGTTACAGGTTCTTGACCTCTAATACAGTGTCAGGCATGGCTTCCATCTTTGGAACAGGCCTTAAATCCAACCCACAATATTCCTACCACTATTGTACAAGTGGGCATGTCTTTCCAGGCTGGTTATCATTGCAGCTTATAGGGTTCACAGCTGGGTAAGATTCATGATTACTTTCCTTTTCTGGTAGCCTGCATAAGACCTTCTGGCACTATGAAAGCCAGAAAGAAGGAATGAAGCTTTGGAGTCAGTACCAACTTAAAACTAATAAAAGTAGAGTGATGTGCTCATTGATGATTCTATAGGAACTTACTTTGAATCTCAAGAGATCACACTATAAAATCTGGGTTCTAATAGTGAAAATTTTTCCCGAATTTGCATTAAATTCAGCATTTCTCTGTCAGGTCATATGACAATCAAAATTCCAAATTCCACAGGAAATTATAAGAATTTAGCTATAATGAAAAATATGGACTTTATTCTGTTTTGTGTGCTGTTCTGTTTTGTGCATTACTGCCTTGTTTTAACTGATTGATTTGTCATTGGTAATTCATTATTAATGGTCCTCTCTGGTCCAGGAGTTACTTGATTTCTAATCATTTTGTTTAGTCTTCTGTTAATTATGCTGTGTCTGTCTTTTGAACTATATCAGCATTCTTGTTAAATTTCCTCAGTTGTGATCTAGAAATTTCCTAAGACAGAGTATGATGATTAGTGTTAATTGTCAGCTTTCTAGAATCTAAAATCACCTAAAAGATGGGTGTCTGAGCAGGCATTTGAAGATTGTATTAACTGTGAAAATGCCCATTCACTGTAGGTGGTGCCATTCCCTGGATGATGGGATCCCGGACTGCACAAGTGACAAAAAGGAGCTGAACAGTATCGGGCTTACGTTGTTCTCGGAGATGCTCTTCCAGCAGCTGCCTCTAGCTCCTGTAACCTTGACCTAGCAACATGATGTACTGTACCCTTGAGTGTGAGCCAGAAATCAACCCTTTCTCTTTCAGTTACCTGTCCTGGGCTCATGCAAAATCAGGCCCAAATCGATTTTGTCAGGGTATTGTATCACAGAAACAGAAAATAGCTAAGAAACAGAGTCTTCACTGAATACTTTGGGGTTTCTAATCCGGGCATTTGAATGATCATTTTATCCCTTCAGAGTTCCATCCTAGTATTCACACCCTGTATGGAACGCCTTGTGTGTCAGAAAATGTCAAGATCCGTTAAGCTGAAACAACTACAGAAAGAATTCCATCTACATCTACAGAACACAAAATACACTGCTAGCCTTTGTAATTCTGTGGGGTGAGTATGTGTGTATACGTGTGCGTGTTGTGTGTGTGTACGTGTTAGTTTTAACTCATGAGAACCTTATTTTCGAGGCCTTAAGAGGTAAATGGCACTACTTAACTTATGTTGAAATGTATTGATTTTTTTTTTCTGCTTCCTCAAAGGTGACCTCCAGGCAATTGTAGACTCTAAATTATATGAAAGCAAACAGATATTATAGATTTAACTGAGCAGTTTGAAATCTATCAGCCTATGAATTCCCACCTCCCTTTACAGTCCATTAAATACTCTATTTCTAATTGAAGTTATAATATTTATTTTCTCATTCTCACCGGTTTGGAATGCTAAATTTCCTTAGTAGTTTCTCTAGAGATTATCACTGGAATGAATTTTTTTTCCTTTGTGTTGTCTTTTTATTCAAGTTATTGGAATCTGTTTTGCATTTGATTTTCTTAAAATTTGAATACATGTCGTTTTAAGAAAATGGAAAAGGTCTCCTAACCTCAACTGATACAAACAAATGAAGGTCTTATGTTCAGGAAATGAGGTAGATCCTCCCTTGCTAAGGGAGAAAATGTTAAGGTCAACATAACCTTAGTTGTGGCAGGGGCTTCCTGCGGACTTTCCCATGCAGGGGTTTTGTCTTACATAGGCTTACCCAGGTCTTGTGATTTAAAATGTTAGTTCACCGAATTTTTTCATTTGATGTTGTAAGGCGGAATTATTGAATGACTGGTAGGATGAAATAAAGCAAGGTATAGCACACAGCTTTCTCTATTAACAGAGAATTGGAGGTGTAATTAAAGTGTTAGAGTTTGATTATTCTCGCTGTTAAAAATGATAAGAACAAGGTGATGAGCCAGACTGTTGTAAAGAAAATAAAAGCCAAATATGTATGCCATAAACAAATACTTCTAAAAGGGAATAAATAATTTTCCTTAATTACAAGTTAGGCAATTCATTCCCATTCCTAAGAATAATTAATAGAAGGAGTTTGCTTTGATATATTTGTGAGCATATTATAAACTTGAGAGTAGTTTTGCCTATTACAAAGACATGAACTTGATTCTTTTGTAATACTAAAAGTATTTAGTTCCTTCATTTTGTCTGGTAGCTGATCTATGACTCATGAAATCTGTTGCAGTCCTGAATGATGCTGATGCAGTGTTGTGGGTATCAGTCATTCCATCATTAAGCTTTTCTTCATTCTTTCTATGTCATGACTGAAACTTGGTTTGATGAGGAGGGTTGACATTATTCCTAACCTCAACATTCTTAGGTTTGGAAAATTCTTCATCAATAAAACAGCTCTATACTCATCAACCTTTTTTTTTTTTTCTTTTTTGAAGAGAACATAAGATTTATTCATGGTGTTTTTCAAGTGCAGAGCCATGATTTAATTTAAGAGAAGTTTATGAAACAACTTAACAATATTTAATAGTTCAGTCCCCTTAGCAACATTCTGAAGTGTCAGTCTCAATGACAGTCTGTGGTAATCAACTAAAATTATGAGTAGGTCCTGTGCTGAAGTTAGTATGATAAAAAAAAAAAAACATAGGTTTAAAAAATAGCCCATTTTGAAACATTGATTCTTAAAACTTTTATATGGTATTTAAAACCTTTGATGGATTCTTTGATTATTTCAGACAATGTATTTTTTATTATATTCAGATACCTCCTCCTGTTTCCACCCTCACCCTGCCCCTTACACTGACTATATTTACTCTATTCTTCTTTTTTAAGCTCTATCAAGTCGAATTTGTATTCTCTAAATGCTCTTGTGTGGGGGTCCATCCCTCAGAGTGTGGTCAACCTACAAGGCATCACACCCTTAAAGAAAACTGACTTCCCATCGTCCAGTAGCTATCAGTTGCCAGCATAACCTTAGTTGTGGCAGGGGCTTCCTGCGGACTTTCCCATGCAGGGGTTTTGTCTTACATAGGCTTACCCAGGTCTTGTGATTTAAAATGTTAGTTCACCGAATTTTTTCATTTGATGTTGTAAGGCGGAATTATTGAATGACTGGTAGGATGAAATAAAGCAAGGTATAGCACACAGCTTTCTCTATTAAATACTCTGAAATATGATCCTGCTCTGAAGCTTTAATACCAGAATGAACACTGCTGGTTTAAATTTCCTTTTGGAGGGAGAGTGGGATTTGATCTGTTTTATACTATTATACAATGTATTAATTTTATACAATTCAGCATGTATACCTGCTTACTGACCACTGTCACTCCCACTGCCCTGCTATTCCAGTCTACCGTCTCCTCTCCCCACAAACCTATCATCATATTCATATCTATTCATTTTATTTTGTGACTGAGTTTAACGTGAGCCAACTGTGTGACCATCAATTTAGAGTTGTCTGTGGGAAACTGATGGGGTTTCCAGTGTGTACACACATGAACGCAGTGGTCCCTCCTCTCCATTATTCTATAGATGGCAAATAGTACAGAGATAAAGGGTAAGTTCCATTGAGTCTTCCTCCTTTCCTTGACTGTTCAGAGGTCTGATCTTGCATGGGCCCACAACAGGTAATTGCATTTCTTGTGAGTGAATATTTGCAACGGCTGTATCAAGTCTAGAGGATGGTGTTTTGTGACTCTTCATCCTATCTCCAGGCTATGACACATTTCCCATCTCTTTCTATAATGTTCTCTAAGTCTTAGAGGAGATGGTACAAGTGACTAGTTAAGAGCTGGGCCCACACCTATCACTTATTCTCTTCATCTTGATAACCACGAGTCTGCTTTTACCATCATTCATTCTAAGGAGAAACTTCTCTGTTAAGGCTGGAATTAGTCTCCCCTAGCCTTTAATGTGAATGTATACCTGTTATTTCATTTACATATTAGCATTAAACATTTAAATGGTTTACATAAACCATTACTGAAGAATATTCTGGTGGTTAGTTGACTGGGGAAAAAAAACAAATGGAAATGTGAACAAATCATACAAAGGAATAAATAAATTCTTGGCTAAAACATCCTCTCCTGATAATTTAGAAATAATGAACAGATCCCTTGTATTTTTTTTCTTCCTTTCAAATTTCCCCAAAGTTCAAAATCAACAGTTTAGTTCGTATTGTTCTAGCGGTTACCAATTTTTGCCTTGAAACAGTATTGCTGAAGTAACTCTTTGTCACATTGGTTACAGTATTTTAAATACAATAATCTTTGGGAAGTAATCAACATAGACATGAGAATTATCTTAGAAATATCTTGTTTTGAAAGAATATATGGATTCCAGTTGAGGGGCTGTGTGGGGGCCAGTGGGGTAGGAGGTATAAAAATGATTGTGATTGATTGGGATGTTCTGTATGAAATACATGACTCAATAAAAAAAGAAATATCTTGCTTTAATTTCCTTTCATTACCATCATTCTGACTTTTAGGCTTAACTGAATTCAGAGAAATAAAATCTTTGAAAGATTCATTATGTAAATTGAATAAGAGGAGTAATTAATATTTAGTCTTTCATATATAAAATTATTTATTTTACATGCTCTCTTTTATTCTGTAATATTTCAGGACAGGGGATGTTAATTATGTTAAGTCTCTTAATTAAGGCTATTTCAATCAAATAGCACTGCTGTATCTATTTTAGCAATTTGAGTCTCAATATTCAATACAACTTAGTTGAAAATTTGAGTCAGGCAAACAGAGGTTTGGTATCAAAATAAATACTTAAAATCAGGCTTTCAGAAATACTTCTTAAAGATTATAGAATATGTCAATGGTAAGTGAATTCCTTTGATGGGAATAATGAAACATATGTTTGTATTATAATAAAATATTTTTAAATATTTCTAATTGAAAATTAATATTCAAGACATAGTTATAATATCAGTGTGTCTGTAGTAAAGATTGCTAAAACCTTTACAGAAGTAGCTCTCAGGAGCTACTTTAAGTTTTTAAGACTTATTCAACTATTGATGATAGACAAGTCTTAGGAGCTTCCTGGTTAGTATCAGTTTACATTTGAATATGAGAATTATAATTCCTAACCAGTTCTTTCATTATATGAGTTGATTATTCTCTCACTAATTTTAAATTATAGGTACAATAGTAAATTCTCTTTAAAATGATCTATTTGAGAAAAATTAATCACACACACATTTTGTGGCAAATATGACTTGCTTTGAACTTTTATTGTTGTTATAATATGCTAAGAATGAAACTGATATCTCAGTTAATGTAATGAAAGTTCAGACATGACTTGGCAGGTACTATTATTCACATGCTACAAAGCTCTATAACAGTATACATAAAATTATAAAAATTAAAAGAACTTTCAATATATCAGTCAAAGTACATTCCACAATTCCAACCAAAAACATATATTTTAATGTAGCAAATACATTCATTATTTGAAATAATTATATCACTGAAAATAATATATTTCTGATGTCTATCTATTACACTCATCAATTTACTTCATGATTCTCTGGATTTAAGGACTGTTTTTGTTTAGAAAGTTATCGCCATTGTCTATTGATTATACATAATGTTTTGATGAGCACATGCATATCAAAGGATTATTTTTCAGTGAAAAATCTGATAGCTGCTTTATTGAGTATTATCTGGAGAAACAGAACCAATAGGAGGTATAGGTATTGGATCATGCAATTATGGAACTGAGAAATCTTCCAATCTTTCATTCATTAACCTGAAGAACCTGGAAAGCTGTTTTGATTGTGTAATTTAAGTACAAAGCCCTGAAAATAGATGTAGGTGATGGGAAGTAAGTGCTGTTGTAAATCCCAGACTTTGAAGGCATAAAAAGTGAGATCTCTGGTGTCTGAGAGCAGAATAACATGAATATTCCAGCTTAGCAAGAATGGCATTCACTGCCTTTTTGTTCTGTGGTCCCTTGAATGTGATGATGTTCATACTCACTGGGGAGGCCAGATCTTCTTCACTTAACCTAGTAAATCTAATCCTGATGTCTTATGGAATTCCCTAACAGGCACATCCAAAAATAATGTTTGATTAGCTACTGGTCCTCCTTAGCCAACTAGACATATAAATTAACCATGCCAAGTCTATTCCAGGTCACCATGACTCATACCTGTATGTATCTTTTTATCTTATAACTTAAAAGTAGAGGCTGCAACCAAACTGTAATTCCATCTCACACAATAAACACTTCTCTGTGGATAACCAAAAAAAGATGCATTAAATCTTTTTCCAAGAGCAGATCGGCATTTTTCATGATGTTTACTCTTTATAATACTGATACAATCATTATATATTCCATTGTAACAGAAAAGGAATAGACAGGAAACCAAGATGTTTGAAACACACACACACACACACACACATACACGCACACACACATATATACACAGTCACACAGGTGATGTGACCATCACATTTATGTTACAGCTATCTATATCCTCTACATTTCCATTGAATGAAATAAATAACCTTAACTCCTGGCATATAATTTTGATTATAGTTTTCCTAGATTAGGCTCTCGTTTTACCTAAATCATCAAGCATGGTAATATAAGGCACATCCTAAGGGAGTTTCTATATTTCAGATGCACTCTTCTTTACCTCCACTGTGGAAAGAAGTCCAGCTCCAATTTGGAAAGCATATCAGTTACAAATACTCCAGTAAGTAACGATGCCTCATTTGTGTATTGGCTTTCTCTAGAAATGAAAGCCTCAAAGTGCAAGCTTAAAAATCTCAACTTCCAGTTCAAGGAAATAATTTTCTTTTCCTGGTGAGTGTATTCTTCCCTCTGGAACCACTGTCTCTAGACTAGCAGAGCACAGTCGTAAGAGCAAGAAAGAAAACCTTCTCTAGTGAATGAACTGGAGTAATCATAGGGATGCTACTCACATTTTTACCCATTTCCATAGAGCTCTGCTTGGCTAAATTAGAAAATTCAAGTAGTTCTTTTACAATGTGGCATATCTTGCCATAGGTCATACTGGGTACTTCACTTTTAAGGGCCCTCTTGGATCTATTTACTTTGTTAATCACTTTATTCTTATCAGACAATATCTGTAGCTTTTCTTTGAAAAGATAACCATGATACATTGACTAATCTGGAAAAATATGATGAATACATGTGTTATCAAAAGAAAATATTTACGAATATAATAAGTGTGTGTCTCTGTAGTAGGAAATAGAAGCCTTTGGGTATAGATCCAGGGGTGCTGCGCCTGGGTCATATTGTAGATTTATTTCTAGTTTTCTGAGGAACCTGTATACTGATTTCTTCAGTTGGTACACCAATTTGCACTCTCACCAATAGTGTATGAGGGTTATCTATTCCCCACAACCTGACCAGCATAGATGTCTTTTATTTTCTTAATTTAACCATTGTGACGTGGGTAGGATGAAATCTCAAAGCAGTTTTAATTTTCATTTCCCTGGTGGCGAACAGTGATGAACACTTTTAAAGATAATTCATAGCCATTTGTATTCCTTCTTCTGAGAATTCTATGTCCAATTCCATAGCCCACATTTTATTGGGTGTTTATTTTCTTGGTATTTAGGTTTTTTTTTATTTCCTTGGATATTTTATATACTAATCCTCTGTCAGATGCAAATTTTTTCCCATTCTGTAGACTGCTTCAGGTGATTAACAGTTTCTGTTGTAGTGTAGAAACTTTTATATTTCATGAAGTCCCACTTGTTCAGTCATTGGCCTTATTTCTTGGGTGGCCATTGACCTATTCAGAAGTCCTTTCCTGAGCCTATATTCTGAAGTGGATCCCTATTCTTTCTTGTAGCAGTTTCAGAAGTTCAGGTCTAACACTGAGCTCTTTGATCCATTTGGAATTTGTACACAGGGTGAGAAAGAAAATCAAATTTCATTCATCTACGTGTAGATATTCAATTTTCCCAACACCATTTGTTAAAGATGCTATAGTTTCTGGGATGTATATTTGTGGTATCTTTGTCAAAATATCAGGTGGTTGTACATGCATAGATTGATATCCTAAATTCCATTCCATAGATGAATGTGCCTGTTGTTTTGTGTTGGTACCGTCCTGGTTTTTACTACCTTGATTTTGTAGTAAAACTTGAAATCAGGCATTGTGATACCTCTATCAGTGATTTTAGTTTTCAGAATTGTTTTAGCTATCCAAGGTCTTTTGTGCTTCTAAATGAATTGTAAGGTTGGTTTATTTTTTTCAATTTCTTTGAGGAATTGCATTGGAATTTTAACAGCAGTTGCACTGAATTTGTAGATTGCTTTGGTCGAGAGGATGATTTTCACAATACTAATCCTACCAGTCCATGAGCATTGGAAATCTTTCCATCTTCTGGTATCTTATTCATTTTTCTCAGTGTCTTAAAGTTTTCACTGTACAACTCTTTCATTTCCTTGGTTAGATTTATTCCAAGATACTTGCTGTAGTGAGGACATGGAAATAGCCTAGATGTTCTTCAACTGACAAAAGGACCACGGAAAAGTAAAACTTATATATGATGGGATTATATTCATCTGTAAGGAAAAATAAAATTACTGAATCTTCAGAAAATGGGGCTGGAAAATATTATACTGAATGAGTTAGCAAATCTTTGGATTTGTGTGTTTAATTTGGAGTACATGCAAAACCCAGGAAAGTAGAAAGGGTCCGTAGATGGGGAGGAGGAAGAAAGATCTTAAGAGAAAGGGGATTCTAGCACACAGCTAATATGAAGAGGGAAAGGTGAATAATGTAGAGGGAGATTCAAACAGGAAGAGGGATGGGAGGGAGGGGCAGATGAAGAGGTTTGGGGAGGGATATTTGAAGAAAACTATGTTTATGTGTAATAATATAGTAGGTTTCTACTATTGTGTGTGTGTGCAGTAATTACTCTACATAAGAGATTGTGCTCATCCCAGAAACTATAGATTGCCAAATAAGAAGGCCACTGCCAGATATGTGATACTTCTCCTCATTTGTTGGCTAGAGGTGTTCTGAATACCTCCCAAGCAATACGAGCTATTGCCATTTCTTTGAATTGCCCATCCAAACTTGAAGATAAGACTCCACTGCTGAAGACACCATATATTTTGGTTACAGGACATGGAGATGATATTGACTAGGAGACGTCTTTGCTGCTGGCTATCTTTCACAGTACGGTAAGATGCTATGCTCATTCCTGGGGTAAAAGTCATCAAGTCTTGCTCTGTTGTGAGCCCTGTGACAAGATATGCCTATGGGTGAAATAGTGTTACAAATGCCGTAGGGAGAACCAACTGCTTTCTTATTAGATTTTAAGCCCCTTTAAACAGAGAAAATGCCATGCCTGATTTGGTCAAGAACCCATGGTCAGGGAACAAATAGGCCTCATTGTGAACCTACTACTAATTTGCTAATTAGCCATAGTACCAAATGGCCCTCTACATTTGTATCTCTCTACCCATAGATCAGTGTACCTCTCAGACCTCATCAGAGAAATTTTTGTTTTGATCAGTGGAAAGCATTTGACACAGAAACTCACAACTGATCTAACTACAGAGAATTAACGGTTTGTAGAGTGCTCAGCCAAAAATAGGATGTCTATATTGGACTCCATCTCAAGGCTTAAGGATCATTGTAGAAGAAGGGTCTGAAAGATTGTAAAAGTTGGAAGTCGTGGATTACCAAGTAAAACTACCTTCTGGACACGGTTTGACTGCAGCATTCATGGACTCACAGGAGCTGTGGTTGCATGCAGAAGACCTGAAAAAGATCAAAACCGTCAGCGTTCCAGCATGGAGTTGGGAAGGACTCATGAGCCCCAACCTCTGACTGAGGAACTGTTGACACTTGATGGATTCTAGGGGAGAGAGTTCTCCCATGTGGATGTGACCACTGGTAGAGTGGATGGACCCATGAGTGTGTGGATAGCATACATTCAAATCAGCATGTTATTAAATTAAATAAAAAAGAAGTTGGGGGATTGGAAGGTAGGAGTGGATCTGCGAGTAGTCAAGGGGAGGTGATGGGGTGAATATGATCAAAATATATTGAATGAAATTCTCAAAGAATTAATAAAATTTTTAAGAAAAGATAACTTCTTTGGTTTTTCTGAAACAGGGTTTCCCCGTAGCCCCAGAAGGCCTGGAACTCACCCTGTAGTCTAGGCTGGTCTAGATTTCCCAGGGATATGCATGCCTCTGTCTCCTGAGTGCTCAGATTAAAGGTATATGCCACTGTGCCTGGCCAAGGAAAAGATAATTTTTTTAAAAACCTAGAAATGTTAATAAGTAATAAGAGATTTGAGTCAAAGTTTAAAAGTTATAAATTGTGTCTTGTTAAATGTGGCAGTCGCCTCCAGGGCAGTCAGGATGAGAGAGGGCAATAGATGACTTACAGGAAGATTCTGGGGTTAAAATGATGAGAAGAAAACTGTAAAGATAAACGTGAAGCGTTGACCAGTGAGGTGGTTTAACAATGCGCATAGCTGTGCTAATATGGACTGGGGGGACTTCAGATTAAGGACAGATCGGAAGGAAAAAGTAAAGATGAATAATAGGGAATGTTTTTGCCTGGGTTTGCTTATACAATGTAGCATACAACAACTGGGAAGTTGGATTTGGGGGGCCTGCTAAAGAAATGTGCAATCTGGTCCATTTTAAGGTGGAAACTGTCCCTCTGTTTATCAGCTGATGGGAAAGCTATGTACATAGTAAGCTAGCACATGGTGGTACACTGGAAGGAATTAATCATAAGTCTCAGCACACTATGTCATGCTAGCCTAAGCAAAAAAAATCTTCACAAATAAAAATCATAACTAGGACGGATGTACAAACATTAGTTCTTCTTAATTATGTCCCCCAAAGAAAAACCACTTTGTAATCCATAACCCAACTTTTCATTGTCTTCTTTCTAAAAACATTGTCTTTGTTAGATGCCATTAAAAAAACTATATTCATAATTTAAATTCCTTTTGTGTGTTATTGAATGCTTTCAGTTTCTGGCCCTAGCACATCATTACCTTGGAGATTTTTATCATCAAAAGTAGAGTGAACCTAAGGAGAAGAGAAAAGACAAGAAAAAGAACCCAAAACTCAGGTGTCTTTTTTATACCAATGATCAAAGGCTGTGTTTTGACACTTTTGAAAATATGAATTGTTATTGCTCCTCTTCCTGTAGTTGATATGTTTGCTCTACAAGATACCTGCTGTTCTTGGACATAACACAAACATTTTAAGGACTATTTGAACATTATGAATAAAAGTGACCCGTTCAGCCTGAAAACATCTAATCTGATTGTGATTCTCCCCCTTCCGTTTCCCAAAACTCTGTGACTTTGATATATTCATTTTAAATGACCATATCTGTAGTTTTTGCTAGTATCTTGACAGTAGATCACACTCTTGATTTATTTTCTTTTCAAATGCTTCAGCTTTAAAACATGCAACCCATTAAATTGATCCCAATCACCAAAGTTTTCACAAAATCTTATAGCCACTCACTTCTGATCAGCTCATTCATTTCCCCGGGATCACCCACTTCCCACTATTCTTGAAAAGAGACAAGCTTATTTTTAGAAATCTTATAGCTTTTGAGTGGTCTTCACCTAAAGTTTGAAGGTCATCTAATGAATCTAAGTACTGAGGGAGGGAGAATCAGTCTTGCCTAGGGGAGTAGCTCCCTGAGAGTTTATTTAATGTCAACTGGACAGTCCTATACACTGGTACACATGAGTACCCCTCCATGGAGTCAATACATTACATATACATACGTGTGCATGTATCTGTAACAATAATCAAAGAAGAAGGCATATAATTGGGAGGGAGTAGGGCATGGGAGGATTTGGTAGGAGGCTGGAAAGGATGGAAGGAATGTGAAAACAATACCTGTGTATGAAATTCTCAAAAAAAATAAACAAAGAAGGTTCTTCATTTGTTTCTTCTGCTTCCCATTCTGAAATCTTGTCCTCCTCATGTGCATGGAAGATATGCTGCTCCATGAACTCTAAAATTTCACTCTTCCTCACATCCTGTGGGGATAAAGTAAGCGAATCATTTTAAGATTCTTGCATTTGGGCGTTATTACTAAGGCAGGGAAAAGCAAAATGATTATCATTCTAATGATAATCACAGATAACGCCATGCAAACAAGAAATATTTGCAAAGCTATGTTGGAGAGACTAGGTGGCAGAGAATAAATTCTTTTGATTCAGTTGTGATCTCATTTTCAGAGAGTCAACTAGTTGTGTTCTTCAAGAGTAATGTTACCTCGTGTAAAACATATCATTTTTTTAATGGATTCACCTGGCTTTGTTATCTTTTGGAGACTGTGATTTGTTTGTATATGCTACGTCACTTTCATTATTCCAGTACCAATGATGGCAATTAGGGTTAACTCTGACCCTTTCAAATTCTTTGAAATGAAAATATCTTAACAACAACAACAACAACAAAAACCAAAAACAAAACTGATTCCTCAGGGGTCTCAAAAGTAGTAATCCATGAGGTAATCCATGAAACGTTAGACACAAGCACAGTATGATGTGTCAGGAATTCCTACGTTGCATCCTTCACCATTATTTATGTCTTGTGTTTTTAGATCTCAAAACAAAACCTGTTTAGCTTATGTGAATATTAACTAGACATTTCTTCAGATATTCTTTTTTCACATGGTTAATTAACAACTAACCCAGTTAGAAAGAGAAGCCGAAGATGAAGTCTTATACTTGTATGTCTTAACTTGAATGAGGGCAGTCGAGCTGTTTGGTCATATACTAGATGTAATATTTTGTTCCTTTTAAAGGATTCTGGATAATGTATTTACAGTTTTCACCAGGAGGTCTGAATGCAGTTCTGATCTTATTTTTCAAAATGATCTTCATCTCCTTTTATTGGAACATGTCACTTCATCAATCCTTTAGCAATAAACTCCTGCTGTGTCTTGACCTCCCTCTGTAACTTTTGTGACTTTACAATTCATCCTTTAAGTAGAACTGTCATTTTGGTATGATCCTTGGTTTAATCCTGTTAAACTCCTGTGACCGTTCCATTTTATATACATTGAGCACCTAGTTGAAATGTAAGACACTTTTACAATCCATTTTTCATTTCTGAAAGCTGATGTTAGAGAGTACCTTCTCCATTCATTCCGTCGGAAACTGGGCTTTCTAAGCAGACTGACAGGGCAAAAACTATGTCATCATCCCCTCAGTTCATTTTACTTGTCATTTCCTTATCTGTTCCCATTTGACATAGTCTAATTATGTTGGGAATGTTGCTTATGTTTCTTATAGACAACAATTTCATCCTAACTTCCAATGTATGCATAAAAGATCCCCCTTTATGTTGAAGGGAAATAAAACATCATATCTAGAACTCAGACACATGGCTTTCATTCTGGCCCCATCACTGGCTAGATAAGCGACCTGGAAAACAATTTACCCCCTGTTATTAACCATTAATATCACCTATTTCGAAATACTTTAGCGCTTCAGTGGGCCTCATAAGAAAATAAGTAAGGGATCTAGCTACCATTTATTCGTTCACTATACTAAGAGCGCCCGACAAAGGTTAGAGAACAAAAGTGAGTTGAACTCATAATATATTTCGTGCATGGATCTTAGAATGTCACAGATATTAAAAATGTTGCTATTAAAGTCACTTCAAAGAAAGAATGTGACTTAGATTTTTCTTGTGTGTTGTGTAAATTCATGTTGATATAAAGAATGAATTTGTATTAGTTACTTTTCTTCTTGCTGTGACAAAATACCTCACATAAAACAAGGAAGGAAAAGTTTATTTTGCTTCCTGGTTTGAAAGAATGCAGTTCTTCATGGTCAGAGAGTGTGGCGGCAAGACTGAGGGAGCTGGTTACATCAAATCCTGGCAGAAAGGCAGAGAGCGATGAATACGGATGCTCAGCTGGCTTTCTCCTTTTTCTGTAGCCCATGGAAGGGTTCTAGCACATTCAGGGAGCATCTTTTCCCCTCAGTAAATGTCTCTGGACATGCCCTTACAGACAAACCCAAAGATGTGCCTCGCTAAGTCCCCATTTTTTTCTTTTCATTAAATCAAATTGACAATGGAAAATAATCATAGAAGCATTCAATCTTCCTACCTCTCTAAGTTTCAGTGTACTCACCTGAAAATGGGGAAAATCATTTCAGTTTTCTTCTGAGGACTAAGGAGAATATATAAAAAATCTAAGCAAATTGTCCTAGCAATGATAAAACCTTTCAATAAAAAGCAATTGGCAGTATTGAATCGAATCGTATAGTGATTGTTATGTTCCAGGCTAACAGGTAGAAAAGGAATAATTCATACAGTGAAACTTTTTGTAACATTTCTAGCATTAGATGAATATAAAATTTTATGTCTCTTTTTAATTTTTTGGTAAGATAGCATTATGATGAATCATTCAGAAAACCCACAAAGTCCACCTAATGTGCAGTAGAGTGAAGGAGTTTTATGTTTAGGATTATATAGCTCTTTCACTCTGAAATGTTATTCTTGCACTTCAAGAGATTTATCATTTGAGGTTTCAAAGTCTTCTTGAGGAAACCAAAGTGAATCAATTTTGTTGGCACCCAAAGTGATAGCGCAAAGATGCTGTAATACAGACCTTAATATATGGAGTTTCTGGTAGAACTTGTGCACAAGGAAGCACACCTTCATCACTTAGAAAAGAGACATCTCCACCCTCAGCTGCAGAAACAAGCACTCCTCACTAACTTCTAATCAATTATTTCACTATGAAAATAAAAACAAGAGAAACTTTAGGTCATTTGCTTTCTTTTATCTGTTCATTTTTTTTTTTTTATGTGGATTTAGTGTTCTGTCTGTTTGTGTATAAGTGAACCCAAGTCATGCAATGCCCACAGAGGTCAGAAGAGGGTGTCAGATCCCCTGGAACTGGTGCTGCAAGTGTTTGTTAGCTGTCATGTGGGTGCTGGGAACCAAGCCTGGGTCCTCTACAAAAGCAGCCAAAGCTCTTAACTGCTGAGCCATCTCTCCAGCCCCACTTGCTTTCTTTTTTCAAGTATGTATGGGGACAAAATTTTCTTACTTGTCAGTCACAATCCCAGTGCTTGAGCATTAGAGAGTTTTATTTCTCCTTGACTCCTTTGCTCTCACACTCAATGTGCTCTTTATTTCAGAGGATTTATTTTCCCATCAAGGTTACCTTCAAGACAGAGTGATGGATTCATTTTATTGAATCTTGCTTAAATATCTGACTTAGATAACTACTAATAATCTCTACAATTTGCTAGAATTACCTAGGATGAATGATATCAGAAGTGTATTTGTAATTGGTGTTGTGCATCAACTGGGAATTTCAACTGATATTCTAGGTTTGTCTTTTACAACTATAAATCTGATCATTTAAAAGAGAAAGACTTTTCACTGAATCCATTATTTATCAAAATGATACATGGTCCATTTTGAGCATATGAAATCATTTAATGTCATGTATAAACTTTCATTGACAACATGTATTTAAGACTGAGTATGTAGCACAATAGATATGTGCTTCCTCAGTATAACCAAAGGCCTGGGTCTGAGTCTCAGTCCAGCAAAAAAACAAAAATATGCATAAATGTATTTAACATAATGAGTAATAGCAAATGCAAATATTTAATTTTGCCACAAACATTGTTTAGGTGACAGTCAAAATAATAGATTCAGAAAAACTATTGAATATAAAGGTGTATAGGATTTAGAAATTGTTGGAAGCAGTATATAGAACATAAAATTCTGTAAACCATTGTTAAAAACAAAAATTATTGGAGACAGTGTCTTCAGATTTCCAGGCAAGGGTAAGCTTAGTTCGTTTCTCACGGAATCTTCTTGGAAAACATATATGATTGGAAGCCCAGATATGTTTGTGTCTGGAAAAACCAAAATATATAATCTTAAGTGTGTGTGTTAGAAGTAATCAGCGAGAGAGAGAGAGAGAGAAAGAGAGAGAGAGAAAGAGAAATAAAGATAGTTATATTAAGATGTCATTCATTAATGGCAAGCGTGTAAACAATTAAAACGGTCGTAGGACTACAGAAGAATAAAGTAAATTAAAGCAAGTTTATTTTCCAATTTTCTTGATTCTGCCATGAGTTCCATCAATTCCAGTGCACATACCTAGAGGTGGATAAAATGTAAGTTCTCCCTAAATGAAATTTGCTAACAGAACACTTCTTGGAAAATTCTCTTAAAGCACAGTGAAACAAAGAATTTGGGGCAATATTTGGTGACTTACAGACTTCTTTCAGAAGAGTGGTATTTGAGAAAAACTGTATGCTTGGGTTTCTAAATGGCAGGGGTATTTTTTTCAAATTTATATGTTTATTTCTATCATGAGGAGATCAAAACACTCAAGAGTCAACAATCAAATTTAAATTTATTTATTTATTATTATTTTTAGTGAGTGGTGTATGTGTGTGTGCATGCATGCATGTGTGTATGCATGTGTGTGTGTGTATCTATGTATGTTAGTGTATATGTGCCATAATTATTATTACTCATTAGAGTCAAAGATTTAGTAGAAGTGTGCCAATGTTTTGCTTTTTGTTGTATATGGCCTTTCTCTATGAATGTCTCTTGCTTTACAATACTTTATTTATTACTCATCAGAACTGGAGCTGAGGGTGACAGGTAAGGACCAGGTGCTCATGAAAGAAGATGCTTGGGAAGCAGGAACATTAGCACGTTTAGTAGTGTAATCAGAGCAAGAGAAGTAACAAAATGTTAACAGAAAGAACACAATGTACCTGAGACAGCAAGACTATAGAACAATCTGTTGCTGATGGATGTTTGAAGCAAGGACGAAGAAGGACTTTGCATGCTCCTCTGAGGTCCTTTGTTTTCCAATGGAAATGTCTGGGTGATGTGATCTTGGGGAAGTTGAATAAAAATGACCTAGCTTGATCTCCAAGAATAGTATGTTGTGGTAGCCGACTGGGAAGTGACAGCATTTAGAATGTTTCTTTCAAATTCTTCAGTCATTTGGTATCTGCAAAGCATTTTAGTTAGATAAACATTTGAACTATTGCAGACTATCAGAGTTAACTGACTGTCTTATACTCATTGTACATGGTTCTCTCTCTCTCTCTCTCTCTCTCTCTGTATGTGTGTGTGTGTTTGTGTGTGTGTGTGTGTGTGTGTGTGTGTGTGTGTATGTGTATGGGGGGCATTGAGCATTCTTTTTCATCTATTATGTCAGGCACCAGGGCTTTTGATGTAGAAGTGAACAAGATGATCTGGTCCCTGCACTTATGGAACAAACAACCATGCAGTTTAACAAAAGAAGAAAATTATTTAAATTCCTTGGTAACTCTCTTCCTCTTCTGTTAAACTAGAATTCCCATGACAATGAGAATTTTATTTGATTTGTTCTTCACTTTAGGCAAAATACCTGAAGTATTGTAGACAGCTCTATAAATATTTGATAAAATAACTTGGAAATGCATGCACATGCATTTCAATGCATTGACTACGACAGAGAGGTTGTCATGCAAATGCATTCTATTTAATGTGTAACAGAGCAGAAAAGATGTAAGAGACAGCACCTCATGTGACTGAATGAATCACTCCAGTGAGGGGCAAAATTTTGAGCTTTGGAAATGGTCATTGGGCTGAGACTATGGAGGTACTTTTTGTTATACTTACAGAATGCTGTTGTTCTTAAGTACAAATCTCTGAAACTAGGTTGGAAACTTAGATCATATCCTAATTTCCACTTAATGTCCCTTTTTATGGCAAGTTATATTCCAAGGAACTTGGATTCCTCTTTTATTTTTGAATCATGTGAAAGGGACAAAGATGCTCTCCATATCTTTGGAAGTGCTTCCAGGCTCTACATTTTAAAAATGCTGTTAGAAAGCCTTACTTTACCAAAGGTCAGCTGGAATTTGAAGTCAGTCACTCAGCACTGTACATGAATTATAGAATATCTCATTGGTCTTCAGAACTTTAGAAGCAAAAAGAAATTATATTTTCCTTTTTCTTGCTCTTTTCCTTTCCCAAAATAAGTTTATTCTTGTTGAGCAGTTATGTTAGGCTTTGTTATAGACATTAACCCAAGATACAATGGTTTAGCAATTATTACTAGAATTTTTAAAATTCTGGGATCAATTTCTTCACCTCTTTTTCATGAAATCACTTGAAGTAGTCAAGTGCCCAAGTATTAAGTAGAACCTCTTTTAGCATATCCTTGTGATGCATATCAGCTTACGTGATAGGAGCTGGACAGCC
This sequence comes from Eospalax fontanierii, assembly GCA_035773235.1. Lineage (NCBI taxonomy): Eukaryota > Metazoa > Chordata > Mammalia > Rodentia > Spalacidae > Eospalax > Eospalax fontanierii. The sequence goes on from CM069552.1 coordinate 18,111,765, forward strand.
AAACAATGACCATCTGCATGTTGTCAAGATGTAAGAACTGGGTTGTTGCTCAGCCCTAAACATTATAGGCCTCAGTATTTTCAATCTGATATTTAAGCTGGAAAATTCTTGAGGCGCCTGCAGTACTCAGTTTGCATTGAAAGACCAAAGAAATTTTACTCTAATATCCATGGAGAACAGAATAGCAGCAGCAAGAATAGATATAGTAACTCAGGAAGCAGCAAGGCCAGCAGGTAGCACTGACTTTTCATTGGATGTAATTATATCTGGCTGCCTGCCAGAAGTACCACTCACCCATTCTTGGACATAATTATATGTGGCCACCTGCTGGAAGGTACCACTCACCCATTCTGAGAGCAGATCTTTCTCCCTCAGTGAATCCTTTCTAGAAACACTTTCGTAAATATTCCCAGAGGTGTGTGCTTTAGATGATCTCAGATCTATCATATTGATAGTTAAGAGCAACCATCATAATCTCTAAGTATCCCAAGTGCTACCTTATCTTCTTGGAAGTCCTTTAACCTAGGGCTGATGGGTCGTCTCCATCAAGGGCAGAGTCAAAAGAAGTTATATACTCAGGTGTGGAGGAGAACCTCTGGGAGCCAAAATTAATTTTCCTTATGAGTTTCCCATAGGAGAATATAGAGTGCTTGTAAAAATGTCCATCTAAATATTGGGCAGAAGCAGTACTTGAAATTCTCTCATTTGGACAATCTGTGGCCTGTCTTCCTATAATTTTGTGTAATAATTCCAACAGATTCATATACTGGGTGAAGTTTAGGTCCTTTTATACAATCCAATTAAATCAATTCATTTAATTGAAAGCAAGAGATCCATAGAGACTTTATTTTTAATTTCTTTTGATTCATTTGCTTTTATTTCATATATGAGTGTTTCACCTGCATGTGTTAAGTGAATCCATGTTTTGCAGTGCACACAGAGGCCATAAGAATGTGTCAGATACCCTGTAACTGGAGTTACGGATGGTTGTTAGCTGTCGTGTGGGTGCTAGGAGCTGACCCTGGGTCCTCTATAACTGCAAACAGTACTTATAACCAGGAAGCCATCTCTCCAGCCTCTAAAGTGTTTTAGTTTGATGTATACATACATGTTTATAACTATGTATTCCTTTTGCCAACCTCTTCAGTTCAGTGATTAAATCTATGCAGTCTTTCTTATTTCTAAACAGTCTTACCCAAACATTATTTTAGTTTCAGTTTACGAAAAGATAACCAAGTGCTTTAAGGGACCTAGAAAGGAATGTGAATTCACACTTTTACAAATATTTTTGCATCTGTCTTCAGAATTAGACTCTTTACCTTGTTTCAAAATTGTTTATTTGTGGGACTGGAGAGATGGCTAAGTGGTTAAAAATACTCACAGAAGATCTAGGTTCAGTTCCCAGTACCCACCATGGCTACACACAACTGTTTGTAACTTTAGGTTCAAGGAATCTGGTGCCCTCTTTTGGCCTCTGTTGGGCCCAGGCACATGCATAGTGCATAAATAAGCATACAGGCAAGACACTTGTGCACAGAAATAAAAATAAATAAATCTTTTATAAAATATTTTCTTCTAAAGCATTCAGTGTGTTTTAGGAAACAAATATCTTCTAACCATACTAATTCATACCATAAGTTCAATGTCTTATAGAATATTTTATATTCTCTCTATATAATTAAACTTAATATAATAATAATAATAGCAAACATATTGTCATAATTATTTTGGTGGAGGGGAAAAAAACACCTTGGTCTCGTGAAGAAATGAATCAAAGAACAGAAGTGCACTATTCATGATGGGTTGGTTCCAGGCAATATCTATCAGCAACAGTTCCTCATGGTACTATGGAGATAGAGAACTCATGGTACAACCATCCAGCTAAAAGAACTTAAATTATCCAAGAACACATGTTGGTAGATGGGGGTGCCAGAATGAAGCAAGCTTGCCAATCTTTGGAGCACATTTTCTAACCATCTTACTCTTCTGTGACTCGTGAGTGTTTTAGTTCAAGTTTCTAGCAAAATTTCCACACAAACTGTACTCTGTGGACCTCTCACAGTATAAGCTGTCTTCTGTAGTTGCTTTGAGAACTGACCCTGTTATAGATAATAATTTAGTTGCCTTTTTCTTTTGGTAAAATTCATCTTCTCCCTATTGTTAAGTGCCTTCTGTAGTTTTAGTAGCATCAAAAACTGCACAGTTCTGTTGGTATTGCAAAAAGTGACTTCTGTTAGTTCACACATGAATCGTAACCTTTATATGTGAAACACATCTGAAAGCACACAACCTGGAAGCCCTTCATAAATGAACATGCCAGCCCATTCAACTCTCTCCCTTTGAGTGCGTCTTTGCTATCATGCATATCCACTCCACACTAATTCTCACTTCCACCTCCAGGCCTATCCCCTTCTGTGATCCCCTATTGTGAGGAATTTATCCTGGAATATGTGAAAATAAGTATGTGAAGATGCAAGTTGATCTGTATTTTACTTTTGTTAGTGTATTCCTAGCAACTTATTCTTTCAGAGCTACTTTTTTTAAAACAAAAATGACAAAAAATGGATACTATTTGATAGCTTCTGTCAAGAGAACAATGAATACAGATTTATATAACTCACACATACATGTAATGATGTCTGATGTCATTCTTGGCACACATTGAATGAAAAACACATGAATCCAATGTATCTGATTTTAGCGTTTCTTTGAAAGGTCTCCTCCTATTCCTCCATTTCCACTCCTTTCTCCCTCCTCCCTTTTCTCCTCCTCCTCTTCCTCTTCTTCCTCTTCCTCCTCCTTTTCTCTTCCTTTACCTCCTCTCTCTCCTTCTGGGGATAGTGAAATGGGACATGGAGTCTTCATGGAGATCAGTGTCATATTTCAATACATGGATACAACATGTACTGATCAAATCAGGGTAATTAACATTTACAGTTCTTTACTACATTTTGTTTGGAGTCTTCTAGCTCTTATCTTCTGGTTATTCATAAAATATGTAGTGATTTATTGTGAACTATAGTTGCCTTACTCTTCTGTAGACTACTAGAGCCTATTACTTCTACCTGTATTCATTATTCCAATGTTGTGAGAGTGTCTGTAGAGTGGATTGATTCTCCGAGGGAAAGGTGGACAAACACCCCTCCCAGAGTGGTATCACCCAGGACCACCTTGAGCAGAAAGACGAGGAGCTGGGAAAGTCCTATGCCCCACCCACCCTGTCTATTGGCCTTGGATGTGAGAAGAGGAGGGGCTAAAAGTATTTAAACTGGGGGCACCAGGAGGCCGCCCTTTTCTCCCCTCCCCCATGGGCCATTTGGATCTGTTCAAGATCCCAGCCAAGTGGATTTACTAATGTACATGCGGAGGGGAGGGTGGGCGCCCGTGTTCTGTAAGTAACTCCTTACCCATTGCTCTGTTAGTAAGCCCAAGTAAACTAGCTAGAATCTGTTTGGAGAAATTTGTGTGTTTGTTGCGAGGCCTGGGGAGACTTTTTTGAGTTGCAAGGCAGGGAGAGAGAGGCAGGTTAGGTTGGTCTGCCTCTCCCAAAGAGAAATTTTAATAACAGTGTCAAATGAAACATCAGTCACAGTGTAGTGGGAAGATATGAAGATGCACTGTGACATCCACAATCTTGTGTTTTATGCTGACCTCACACCAACCAACTTAGAGACAATTTAAATTCTCTTAACTGGACAGATGGACCTCAATTCTCTATCTCCTTCTAAAATATAATTTTCTGTCCACTGTACCCTGAGTGGTGCATTCTAAAGCTTAAGGAATTTGAGTAGCCTTACCTTTATTTGGGGGCTTAATGTAAAGATACAACAATATATCTGTTGCTATCTTGTGTACTCAACCTTAAATTTGTTTTTTATGCAAGATATGTTTCGCTCAGATTTCCTAAATGATGAATAATTTGAAAGTTTGGTGGAAATTGTGTTTCAATTCATCTTCCAGTTTACATCTAATATTATGCCCTGTATTCAAATAAGACACAATTTTTCTTTAAGCTGATGACAACATTTTTGTTCAGAATTAACTGGTGTTAGAAGTATGTCCCTTCTGGTGTCAACACAGTAAGTTTTTTCTATTGATCAAGCCTCATTCCAGAGGGAATACTATTTCCTGAGGACAGACGCTCTGTTATAGAAACTGTCACTTTCTTGCTTTTCTGGAGCCAAGAGTAACCCAGCTGATAATTAAACTGGGATGAATTAAGGTAAATTGAATCTGCCTGCACATCTGCTCCAGGTCTGCAAATGGGACCACAAGGCCGAGCCGACTCAGCTCACTTGACAAGAATCTTCTTCCACTTCCAAAACAATCCCAATGAGTCCCAGCACCTCAGCTGGTAGAATCATGACATAAGAAAATGAGAGAACCAGTGAGCATCCTGTGCATGTCTTGACGCTGAAGCCAAGAGTGGAACACAAGATTTCTGTAGTTACAGTGTGCCCAGGTGGCTTCCAAAGTTAGAATATTCTAGAAAATAGACTATGTACACCTATAAAATTAAGTCATTAAATTACGACAAAATCATCAATCCCCTGCTGACTCTGCAAAGTAACTTGAAGAAACTGGTTATAATGTTATTTCTTATGGTTACAGAAAATATCCATATACTCTAATAGTATCATTTACACAATGAATCTCCAACCCTTTTGTTGAACAATATTGTGGTCTCCATTTTAATTTTTTTCTTCTTAGTAAATCTCAAATTATTTATTTATTTTACCTAAATATGTAATATCATTTAACACATACACTTGTTTCCTTCTTTCCTTTGGAAACTCCCTCCCTCCCTCCCTCTCTCCCTTCCTCCCTTCTTTCTACCTGCTTTTCTTCCCTCTCTTTCCAACATCAAGATTTCATCAGCTATGGTGCTAAGATTTCTTGGGTGTGTTTTGGAGCTAGAAGATGACTCCTGTTGAATGAGTTGGGTCAGCTTGGCTTGGTGGTCCTACTTGCAGACCTGGAGCTGAGGTATAGGCAGATTCAATTTATCATCATGAAATGATTCAAATTATGAAGTCAAGAAATGTACATAATAATTAGCAATAAAGAAGGCCAAATATGAGGCATAAGAATATTTATCTTGTGAATATGTATCAATTGGTTCAATCAGCTATTTAGTTCAGTAATCAAATGATAGTAACTGAATCAGGCTTTTTTAATCAGTGTGAAAGAAATAAGCTTCCTGAAAAATTGCTTGTTTGTTTACTTCTCAGGCTCTTCTCTTTGTTGTAAGCACAGGACATTAAAAGCTACCTATGTTCAAGAAAAAATGAATTCTTTTTTGGAAACCAGAGCATGTACAGTGTTAAAAGGAAGAAATATAATCAGAGTAATAGATTGTACTAATGAAAAATATCTTGAAAACCAAGCCCAAACTCCACAATATGCACAATATGCGTCGTTAAGTTTGTTCCTCTAAAATGTGACTCATAGATCCATAAAATTAGAAGATTCTCATTCCCGTTCTTCCTCTTGGGCAATTGGCCTTTAAGAAGTTCTAAGAATCTTCCTATCCCTTCTTCCTCAATAATCCCTAGACTTGGGAGGCAGAAGTTTGATGTAGATGTCCTATTCCGGATTAGTAATCTGTGGCCCCTTGTTCTCTGCAAATTGGCCAGTTGTGGGTACACACTGGAGTTATAATCAGCAGTAAAGAAAGACAAAATCATGACATTTGAAGGTAAATGTAGCTGGAAACTGTTATGATAAATGACGTAACACAGAACCAGAAAAAAAAATGACTGTGTTCTCTCTCATTTGTGGATCCTAGCACCAATCCTTTATATGTGAGTATGTATCCTGATGTAACTGCAGGAACCAGGAAAATGAATAGGAACCATGGTAAAGGAAAAGAAGGAACCCAAAAGAAAAGAGGACATGTGCTACCAATGCAGAAATAAATAAAAAGGAGTGTTTAAATGGAAGCAGGAGGGAGGGTTATACAAGAAACTACGGGGATAAATGGAAAGAGGAGCTCGAGAGAGGCAGGGCCTTAGGAGACTGGTATTATCAGAGGAGAAAGGGGAAAACGGAGATGCTTTAAATGGGGAGAATGGGAGAAAGATTACACAGGAAGAGAGAGAGAAATATATATAGAGAGAGAGAGAGAAAAGAGAGAGAGAGAGAGAGAGAGAGAGAGAGAGAGAGAGAGAGAGAGAGAGAAAGAGGAGAAAGATAATGTCTAGCTAGAATAAAACACCAGGGGGACTCATTTCAGTTTATTGACCTAATGAAAAATTCCACATACAATATCTACATCAGCCCATGTTCATAGCTGCGGGCTACATAATAAGAAAAAATGCCAGACAGGTGAAAACTTCCTTTGAGTTGTTGGCCAGGGTTATCCAAGAGATTCTAAAAATTACACAGGCTATTGTCACAGTCCTTGATTGTCTCCTAGAACTTGAAGGTAAAACTCTATTGCTGAAGACAGGACATACTTCAGAGACTGGATTTGGAGCAATGGAGCTGAACCTGCCCTGGAGACCCCTTCCCTTGAAGGCTAGCTCTCATAGCTCTGGAGCATACTATTCAGATACCCAAGGGAGAACTTCAATTGATGGCCCCAAAGCAGCTTCATAACTAAATAACAACACTGATGTCTGGAACAGCATTTGACACTGGTGTATTAGTGGTACTTTTATCTCGGGGCCAATTAACTGCAACCTAATTGATTTTAAAGCTCACTCGATGGGAAGAAATTCATGTGTGGTACTGTAATCATAGACATATATACATGGCTAAAGAAGTCATGGATCTTAGAGAAATCCCCAAGACTGTCACATCCCTAGGCTAATGTAACTTCTTACTGAATTCATAATATTTATCCGTATATTTACAGTGAAGTGTCCAAGTCACCACTCAGGATACATTCCCACATCTAAGGATTTGGAGCAAGAATCCACAAATGAGAGAGCACATACATCATTTGTTTTTCTAAGCTTTGGTTTCCTCACTTAATATAATGGCTTCTAGTTCTACACATTCATCTGCAAATTTCATTATTTCACTTCTTTACCATTGAAAAGGACTCCGCTGTGTAAATGTACCACATTTACATTATCCATTCATCAATTTAGATTGTTTTCATTTCCTCTCTGTTGTGAAAAGAGCATCTTTAAGCATGACTGAACAAGTATCTCTGTAGTAAGATCTTGAGTCCTTTGGTTATAGTCAAGGGGTGGTATAGATGGATCACGTGCTGGATCACTTTTTCGTTTTTATGAGTTCTCCACTCTGATTTCCACAGTGACTGCACCCATTTGCATTCCTACCAGTGAATAAGGATTCCCCTTTCTCTACATCCTTACCAGATTTTATTGTCATTTGTTCTCTTGATCTTTACCCCCAGCATTCTGGCTGGGGTAAAATGAAATCACAAGGTGGTTTAAATTTGCAGCTCCTTATTACTAAAAATATTGACTACTAAAAAGTATCTCCTAGCCTTCCTTGAGAGCTCTCTGTTCAGATCTAAGAACAATAAATGCTACTTAAGTGATTTAAAAAGAAGCAGAGTGAGAACTCCCAAACTCATTCTAAGAATCCAGTACAGCTCCAATACTAAAACCAGATAAAGACACAACAGAAAAAGAAAGCTACAGGTCAACATCCCTAATGAACATAATTGCAAATATTCTCAATAAAATATTTGAAAACCACATTCAGGTACATAATTGTACATATCAAAAATACCACTCATCATGAGCAAGTCACATTTATTTCAGTTGTAGGGATGGTTAAATACATGTAAGTCAATAAAAGTAATAAACTATATATATATATATATATATATATATATGGAATTAAAGACAAAAAACACATAATTATCCCTATAGATGTAGAAAAGTCTTTTGACCAAATCCAATATGCCTTTATGATAAAACTGTTAGAGGGAACTGAACTGAAAGGAACATACCTTAACGTAATTAAGGTTACATACAACAAACCCACAGCCAATACAATTCTAAACAGAAAAAATTCAAAAGAATCCCCATTACAATCAGGAATAAGACAAAGTTTTTCCCACTCCTTTTGAATATAAGGTTTGAAAGTCTGGCTAGAACAGTAAGACTAGAGAAGGAAATTAAAAGTATATCAATTGGAAAATTAGTCAAAATACTCTTATTTACACATATGATATTATATATAAGAGATCTGCAGCATACCAGGAAAGTTACAGAAATGATCGAAACTTTACAGAAAGCAGCAAGATACAAAATAAATTTACAAAAATGAGTGAACTTCTATATGCTAACAACAAGCAGTTGGCAAATGAGATCATGAAACACTCCCATTCACAATAGTCTCAAAAATACCTAGAAATAAACATTACCAAAGATGTTAAATAGCTCTACAATGAAAACTTTAAATCTTAGAAGAGATTGAAGACGATGCTAGAAAATGGAAAGACATCCTGTGTACAAGGATTGATAGAATTAACATTGGGAAAATGACTATCCCGCCAAAAACAATGTACAGATTCAATGCAATCTGAAACAAAATCCACATGAAATTCTTCACCCCCCCCAAAAAAAAACCAAACAAAAACCCTAAAATTCATACAGAACCACAAAAGACATGAGACATCTAAAGAAATCTTGGTCACAAAGAGCAATGCTGGAGGTACTATCATAACAGATTTCAAAATACATTACAGAGCTTTACTAATAAAAACATCCTGAAATTATCATAAGAATAGACATGTAGATCAATAGAAAAAATTAGAAGATCCAAACACGATTGAGTATAATTTCAGCCATTGGATATTTAACAAAGATATCAAAAGTCCACCCTGGAGGAGAGACAGCACCCTCATAAATGGTGCTGACAAAACTGCATTGGTACACGTAAAAGAGTGAAATTAGACCCGTATCTGAATTTTTTTGTGTGTCCTCTAATGATATCTCTCGTTAGGGAGAAGTGAGCTTCAAGCAGTGATGAACCTGTCTTTGTCTGTTTTCTGCTGCTATACCATAATATCTGAATTAGCAATATATAAGAAGAAACATTTCTTGCATGTACAGAGGCTGGGAAATCTAAGATTAGTGTTCTGGGTCTTGTCTATACTTGTTTTGTTGGGTCATAGCATGAACACTACAAGAGAGAGAAGCAGGAATGTACAAGGTCCTGTCCCTGCTCCTCTTCTTATAAAGTCATTCTGTTCATTATGAGGGCCATCTGCATGGGATTATTTAACCCTTAGTGCCCTGGGAACTCCTGTGAAGGGTTACTTGAAGGTGGAAGACGCGTCTTAACTGTGGGAGGCCAAAATCCATGGACTGGGTTCCCAGAGTGAAGTAAAAGGAAAAAGCGAGCTGGCTGTGAGCATTCACCTCTCTCTGCTTCCTGACCATGGGCTCAGTGCACCTAGCTGCTTCTGAAAACTCCTGCTGCAGCATTAGACTGTACTCTTGAACTGTAAGGAAAATAAACACTCCCTTAAGCTGTTTCTGCCAGGTGTTTTGCTGAAGCAACAAGGAAAATAACTAATATATTACCTTATCTCATCTGTGAAACCACAGAGCAGAGAAGGAAAAAAAATATATCTAAATATCGTACTGATCTGTGCAAAATCTTGAATGCCAGTTAGAAAAAAAAAATCCCCAATGTCAGTTCCTCAAGACATTCCACATGGAAATGTATCAGAAGTAAAATAAACTGGTAGAAATCGGGGAGTTTCCAAAGTAATTTGAGTAGCTTATCTATTTGTACAGGAATCAGCCTGTATTGGGGATGTTAGAGCTGGTAGAGGAATCTTTCTCCCTGGCCAGATTTTCTGATGCCTCCAGGCATTATGTGAATTTCAAACAATATCGAGGGCACATACCTTAGTCTCCTTTTTTATCAGGTTACATTCATTACTCATCACATGCTGGTCAGAAAAGAATGGCTAGAATTGAAGAGACCAAGTATCTCAAGTTGCTGAAACTGATATTTCCTAGTGCCAAGTACATTTCTACAGCGATAATACTTTGAATAGAAATGATGAACCCCCAATACTTGGATTTCAAATTGAGATAAAAATTTCCAAAAGAGATACAGTGAAAAATAAATGTTCAATTTTAAGCATCTGAGTAAATATTTGCTTTGACTTGGCCTCTAACAAAACATTAAGCAGAATTGAAATGGATAACAGTGATTTTACCAATTACTGAAGGTGGTAACTCTTGGAGATGCTTTGGATATGCTGGTCAGGCGTGTTGGTCAGGTCACAGAGATAAGAGTGTGAGCCCTGTTAATCCCACTTACCACATGCTTGTGATGCCTTATCAAAACTTGTGACTCCAGGCAAATGTATGAGGATCTCTTCTGTCTTAGTATTTTACAGTGTAATGGTCTAGGATCCTACCCGCACTATTTTGTTCTCCACATTACTACACAATGGTTTTCATATATCATCTTCAAAACCAATAACACTAATACTAATTATTTTCAGATACTTCATTACTAACCATTTGTTGGTATTCTATCTCTTTGTACTATTGAAAAATAAATTGACTTCAGTAGGAGTGAAAAGAAAATTAAAGTCAGATGCTGAGCAACTCAGAATCCAAGAAACCAGCAATAACAGATACAGGACTCAAATCCTAGTCCAAAGTGTTTTGACTTATCGGAGTTTGGATGAGTGGGTGGCCTCCTACTTTCCAGACCCTTGCTAGCTTAATCTCTTCTTCTTTATTCCTAGGTAATTCCCCCTTACTTCTTGGGTCTCAATGTTATTCATCAAATATTCCAAGCATGCTTTTTACCTTAAGGACCCTTCATTTGTTTTTCTTGAAATGCTATATCCCTGTCAATCTGTGTGATTGTCTTTCTGCCTAACTGAGCATCTAACAGGTCAAACACTGCTGTTTCATCCTTTCCTTTCTGTCTTCAGAAGTCCCTCTTCTCCCTTCCACTTGTATTTTGCCAGTATTCACATAACCATGCAATATACTTGAATTTTCCTCATTCGACCTTTCCTGCATGACTGTGTAAATTCACTGAGAACATTTTATTCACTGTTACCCTCTCAGGACTTAGAGCTGTATTTTACAAATTGCCCTTCATAAACATTTGTTGAATGAACAAATATATGTCTCTTACCTTGAGTCTTATCTGTTCATTTATTTCCCACATTTTCATAAATGTTAAAATGAAACTTTTACCTTTATCATTTCATTACAGCAAGAAGAAATCGATCTCTAACATTTTGCTGAGCAATAATCAGCTGCAGCATGTTGTGTGAGGTGCTCAGTTGGAATCTAGTGAGGCTGAATTATTAGGACGTGTTTCCTCAAGAGAGCATCTACCAGAAGTACAGTATGCTGATGGAAACTAATGCATCTGCCATACTTGATCTGCATAATAGCCAACATAATAGAACTCTGCTCAGTCCTGGTGGTCATTCATTCACCTAACATTATGCAATAAATATTTGCCCACATTTATAGCTCAGGCACTAGAAGTAAAAAATATGTACTGTACAGTATTTTAGCCTCATCCTGTCTATACCGGATCCCTGGAAGCATAGTCACCTTTGCTTATAAGGTCATCTTATGTCTTGGTGTCATTACTTCTAGTTGTAAACCTTTTGGTGTCTGTCCACCTGGCCTCCTTCTTGAAGTCTTCCTTTCTTTCTTTACACTTTCACCTGTGTTGGGCATAATGTAAGGTGGGCCTAGCTTAAGGCCACCCACTGGGAGGAATAGAGGGATGGATCCTGTGGGTGTGGCATTCTGCTCTGGGTGATTGTGAGACCAACACCTGGAAAGAACCCGCTTACCTGGAGACAAACTTACTATTGGCTGTATTTGAGACCCCACCCCATAAGATCATTGGCTATCCAGACCTATAAGAGCTTGTGCACCTATTCAATAAATAAGTTTGCAGTGTCATGCGCTTGGGCTGCTTCCCATCCAACTCCTGGAGCCTGTGGCTTGACTTTGAGTCTACGCACCCTCAACCCCTTGGGCCGGCCCCAAGTGGTGAGACACAAGGGAAACGAACATGACTATAACTGGTGCCTGAACAGGGACTATACACCTGGACACATGCATTTTGCATACTGAGCTCTTATAGCCTTTATTCTTTCTTTTCCTACCCTTACTCTAGACACTCACATTCATTTTCCAGTTCTTTTTCTTTTCTGTGCAATACCCAGGAGACTGATGACAACTGCTCCTGACTTCTTTCCCAATCTTTACTGAATACCATCCAGATGGGAGGCACCCAGAGAAAAGTTTAAGACTGGGAGAGATCTGCTGAAGGGGTCATTTTTTCCTGCGCTGCCTGTTTTAATGGTTTCGACATGGCCCTTCACTGTGAGCATCTTTCCACAGTTCACACTATATCCATCACATTTCCTTCTCCTTGCTCTTGCTTTAGGGATGGTAAAACTGTATGAGGCATATGAAGAAATGGGCTAGGATTATAGGATGTGGCTGACAGACCATTTCATTAAGTGGTCATAAGTAGCCACTTCAAAGCAAGGAAGAGTTTATTTTGTTTCCTTCCTATCTTGTTTAAGCCTGTAATTGCAAATGCATTGGAATGGACATGAGCAAACACACAATTTTTATATTAACTAAGTCATTTTAAGTGAAATTGAGTGATATCTAAAGAGTGTAGTTATTTGGAAAACAAAAACGAAGGCATTCCATTTCTGAGGGTGATATCTAGGACCAAGTGTACAAACATCACAATAGCCCTGTGCCCATGTATCATGTCAGCTGACGTCCAAATAAAAGGAATTTCTGATGTATTCTAGATTTATCTGGAAAAAAAAAGAGAAAGAAAAATGTTTTCCTGTTATTAAAATATAATTAATGCATTTTAAAGCCTTGTTTTTTTTTAGCACTATGAATTGCCCTTCTGAGACTTCTGCAGTACTGGACCCTTGTTTTTTCTTTTTAATCTTAAGTTGAATCACTTCTCTTCCTCCTTAAAAAAATACTAGTTCCTCTTCTCCTTTCTTTTATTCCCGTGATCACTGAGTCTTTGGCTCATCATCATTTGTAACCTAGAATACTGAAAAAGTGTATCAGATATTTTTCATGCCATCTGTTTCTCTAATTCAGAGGAATCCTCCGGATTCCAACAGAAATACACTTTCAGTGTTACTCATGCAACTGGACACTGGTACCTGCAGGATAAGCTCTGAACCTACAGGAAGACTACTCATCATTCATGACCCACACAGGTCTCACTTCTCACAATCTCCCACAGTTAAATACTCTGATTATTCTGAAAGAAGCTATAGAGTTTGTTGATGACTCCCTTTTTTGGAATGCTGGTATCTACTTTTGAATCTCTCAAAATATTATGTATTCATTATTCATTTAAAGACCTCATTTGGAAGAAGAATTTTTCTTTTTGTGATTCCTTTTACAATCAGAAATAACAACATCTATGTCTTTTTTCCTTAGTAGAGTTGTATTAAAAACATATTGATTTCAGTTTTTTTTTTCTCATCACAATATTTACAATGTTACTTCAAGTATTTTTAGGGCTCAGTTAAAACTCTCTATGTCTTCTTTGTTTTTGCTGCGTAACAAAATGATAACATCCAGAAGCTTAAAGCACTGTATTTATAGTCCTTGATGTTGAAGTGAGAAATTTAGTAGGGCACAGGTGAGTTGACCCATGATTCACAATGTCTGAGTCCACAGTTGGGGATATGAAGGGTCTGTGGCTTCTCATTCAGTCATATGTCTGGATTTTAGTTGAAATGATTTAAAGACAAGGACTGTCAGCCAAACATCTCCATATCAGTCATCTGCCTGCAACACAATGACTTCAGAGAAGTTGGACTTACTGCAGGTCAGGGCTCTACATGCTGCTTTTCCTACAAACAGGGAAAAAGTCCCAGTGGCTTTTATGCGCCTGCTCACTGAGCATCACCTCTGCTCCGTGCTGTGGAGGGGCAGTTTCCACCCTGCCATTGATCAAGAACAGGGTGTCTTGACCTTGCCTCTCCTAAGAGATAGGAGGAGTGTACATGAATTTTGGACCTAGGTTTGAAACTTCACACTAGTATTTTATGTGTGGCTATTTGTTAGATGTAAATTGACTCTCTGTGAACAGACCATGGAGAAACACCTATGCTTCTGATTCTAAAAATCAGGTCTTTTTTCTTTGTAAATTGCTCTTAGGTCCGCAGTAGGGCAAATTAGATAGAATCACATTTATAATGGTGCAAAAGAGCCCTGGGTTCAAGTTCTAGGTATGTGATTCTTCAACGTATGTCTTCTTGTAGAATATTCAACACGTCTCCACCTCTGATGATGACCCAGTTAGAGAATGGAGATAATTATATCTCAAGAAATGGAAACGATATTTCATAAGACAGCACGCAATGGTAAACTACCTGAAACACTGGGCTCTGATCAAATGTCAACTTCCTTTGTTAATTTTCCCAGTAAATTAAGCCTTTAGTTGTCTTGACAAAAGCATAACTGGGATTAATGTCTTCCAGTAAAGAGACGCTTGAATTTGCGAGAATAGACAAGGAGTTTTTGAAGGATATGAGGTAGATGTGGTGAAAGCTGATTGGGTGACCACAATTTCATATGGCTAGAAAACAGACTTTAGACAGGAAGAGAGAAAGCAGTCCAGAGAAGCAGCCAGGAAAGCTCTAGTGTAAGGTTTCTATTTCCTTTCATCTTTTCCATTTCCTAGCTTCATCCCAAATGACAACGATTTCAGTTCTATTTAATGGAAATTCCCTGATGTTCACTAAAAGTAGCATGTCAGGGGTTCCTTAGCGGCCACAATGCCCAATAGCTGAGTTTTCTCTTTGTTCCCATATCAGATTCTCAACTTCAAGAACTCAGTGGGAAGAGTGGCTGCAGGGTGCAATGAATCTCAGATCAGCAGGCAGAACGGGGAAGGACTGTGCCATCTAGAGATACTCAGAAGGAAAATGACTCCAACTGATGTGACAGGTTGTGATTATTTATTATATTATTTTTATTTTTAAAATTTATTTTATGGAGACTGATTACTTCATTTGAAACCAGAAACAAGTAAATTTAACCAGTAGAGGGAGAGTTGAATAATGGATTGGAAGATGCATTTCAAGTGGTGCTAAGACAGTCTTGAAATGATTGAGGATTAGATCTATTTTGGAGAACCCGGAGAAACCCCCATTTAACTCCACAGGAGAGAGATTGCCTCCTAATGGGAACTGTCAACATCATCACCAAAGTCACTCATTATTGCTCATACATATAGTACTAAATCTGTAGAATATCTGAAGTATTCCCATACAAACTTTATTCATGGATGTATGCTAATGGTATATATATATATATATATATATATATATATATATATATATATATATACTGGATTGATGTATTATGTGTTAAAATGAAGTTATTGATAGTATAATAATTATGTTGCCAGGTGTGTGTGTATGTGTGGGTGTAAATTAAATCTTTATAATAACTGTGAGAGGTAAGAATTATTGCCATTCGTATTTTACAAATGAAGAAATTAAGATACAGATATTAAATAACGTTTTCATGGTCTTATAACCCATTGGTGGCAGAACTGGAATTCCAGCATCAGTGGCACAATTACAAACATGTATGCATCTCCATGTAATCATTTATATGGTCCCCTTTTTTGTTGACTTAACTTAGACTATTTTGGCATTTCAATGATACTATATGTATTTATAGAAACTATACTTCAGTTTTTGAATTGTGACTAACAATTGCAGTAGTGATAGATGACATTCTTTCAATGGTGGGGAGTGTCAGTGACCCACAGCTCTTCATTAGCCATACGATTATGAAGAAAGATAACTGACATTCTACAATGTGCTGTCATGCCAATGAGCTTAGATAGGATAATTAGACCCTAGTGGGTGAACTTGCTCTTAAGGATATCTGAGTACATTGACTTGACTTGATAAACCTGAACATAAATCACAGAATGCATGAAATCCAGTGGTGAGGCATGGGATGGTACTGATAGGAAAGGGGATATAAAGATGATTAAGATGTGACAAATTACACAACTTATTAGATACTTTATTATAAAATAGATTTTGAATTACATTATTAGGCTCAATTTTAGGTTAATGTAAGTGTTGATATGATTGTGTTTCTAGCTGGAATGTAACATTTATGTTAAATCTTCACCTGCATATATCTAACGCATGCATATATACACACATGTGAGTGTACATGTATAATTTAACTGCTGCATTTATCATGAATACATAGCAGTTTTAGAAGATAGCATGGCTCTTGATAGATTCCTTCTGTTTCTATGAACTAAGTGTCTGGTAGTAACTGAAAATAGACATTTTTAAATAGATCACTAGGCTAGAAGATTTTAAATTATTTTTTTGGTCATAAGATATTTATTAGGTATTATGAGTCAGTCAACTAATTATTTCAAGTTTAAAGCAAACACAAAATTAGCAAAACATTTTACAAATATTTTACTCTCTGGAACTCAAACGATCTCCATCCTTTTACACTTATCTCCCTCCCCTTTTGCCTTATTAGCCAATAAAAACATAGAGAGGAAACCAGGCATGGTGGTGCACACCTTTATTCTAGCACTTAGAGGCAGTGACAGGTGGTTCTCTGTGCAATCAAGGTCAATCTGGTTTACATAGTGAGCTCTAGGCCAGCTAGGGCTACAGAGAGTCACTGTGTCCAACCAAAATGAAAAAAAGCATAACAAAAGAAAATAACCCACACAACAACAACAACAACGGAGAACAGAAGATCCTGAAGCAACTTTCTTTGAATTCCAAGACTTACATTATCACAAGTCAATTCAGCACACAACCTGCATGAAAGCAGTGATGTTGGCAATTGTAAAGAGAAGACATGGGAAGAGGAATTAAGCATGACCTTCCCTTTGATTTATTCAGCTGAATTGGAATATATTCCTTAAAGACTATTGTAGTTAAAAAGAATTCCTTAAAAATAAGGAAGAAAATGATGAAGCTTTGGACCTTCAACTTGTCCCTGTCCTTGAGTGAGAATCATTCTCTGTGTATATCAAGTCCAAAACTTCTGGCATCTCTGTCATT
Organism: Eospalax fontanierii; assembly: GCA_035773235.1. Lineage (NCBI taxonomy): Eukaryota > Metazoa > Chordata > Mammalia > Rodentia > Spalacidae > Eospalax > Eospalax fontanierii. The sequence goes on from CM069552.1 coordinate 18,128,821, forward strand.
AGACCAGTATATCAGATGACATATTCAAGTGCTTGTTTTAGGGACTAACTGTAACTATGGGACTCACAAGTCTTAAAGAGACTTAGGTGAGGTCTCCTAACATCTGTTGTGGACATTCTGCTGCATGATCGGGCATCACAAAATTATGTAAAGTGTATGTTGGCTCTCTCCTTGGAGAATTTTGACTTCATAAACATTAACATTTTACTCATATTAAATGCTTTTCTAGGCATTAGCTCATTCAGTTCTTAAAGAAATGATATTTATCTTCTTGTTTTACAGTTAATGATATTGGCCCTAAATCAAATATGTTGTCCAAAGACAGAAAATAAATGAAATAACGGAAGTAAGAATATTCAGAGTGAGGAAGCCCATGCAATACTTGTGGGGAGATGAGGAATTGTCTCCATGTCAGATTGGACTAAGACTTCAGCTTCTCAACCAGGATTGCTGGCTAGAATTTTGGTATCCTCACTGCCATAAGTCTAGGCTGTCTTCCAAAATTATAGGTTACTCTGTTGTGAGCATTCTCACAAGGAACAACAAAGAAGATTTGTTAGTGATTTTCCTTGAAAAAAAGTATTTAATGAACATTTTGTGAGAGTTAAGAAAGGAAGTCTGGTATAAAGGCAGTTAGGGTACTGAAAATTACACTGGGTGGAAGAGGGAAGACTTATTCTGATGAAGCCTATGTCCTTAATCAGCTTTGTGACAAGAACTAAATCATTCATCCTATGGAGCCTCGGTTTCTCCTTCTATTAATGAAGCTATTGGAAGTGAATGTGTATTTCAAGACTCCAAACAGTCTATATAACTAAGTAGTAGTAAGTTGCAATATAAATGTGGACAAATATATGCAGTCTAAAATAACTGAGGACTCTGGAGTGCTCATGAAAAATCCTTTGTGTACACAGATCTTTGCACACTATATGTAACCTCATCAAGGCCAGTTTCCTATTATGTTCTCTTCTTCCTTTCTTTCATTCCTTTTCTCCTTGGTTTAATTTCTACAGCTTGCTCTGTAGCAGTCAAAGAGAACTACAATATTACCTTCTCACACATCTTAGCTTTACTATAAATAAAATGATCATTCAACAAATTAAAGTATATACTTGGAGGAAACAATAGCTGAATGCTCAGTAATTTTAGGTTTGCTGAAAAAGAATGAGTTGAGTAATTTCTTTAGGTAAAGGCACTTGCAAAAAAGAGTGTATAACGGGTTCAGTCAAAGTGAGTCTGGAAATGTGTCTGTAATGCATTGTCACACAATACATTTCAGAGGTAGCTGATCATCACACATGCCCATCACCTCCTCAGCACGGAGAAGGCAATGACAATTTAGTGGGGAAATCACCGAAACATATATCACGTTTATGCTATTCAGAGCCAAATTGTTTCTCAACAATTTTTTCCCTAGTTAAGTTTCAATTTATCTCTGAGTTTGTCAAGATGACAGAAACTCATTTGGAATCGATGAAGACAGCTGACAGAAAGTGCATTAAACATTAGATTTTGAATTCTAAGAATGAATGCTTTAAATCGTGACAGTCAAGTCAGTGGGACAAGATTGATACCTGATGCTACTTTGTTCATGTTATTGAGGAAGTACCCCAGCCTTGAAGAGACCTTGTCCCTAGATAGTTTCTGTCTATGTAAATCTATGTAAATAAGAGTGAAATGAATATATCTGGTGTCATAGATTTAAAAAAAATACTATTCAGTACTTCAAAACAACAGGCAGGATCATATAAGGAAAAGATCAAATTCTAAAGAGATCTTAGAGGTCATGTAAAAGCTCAGTTTCCTCATCGTGTATATGGGGGAATAAAAACCTCACTGAAGGAAGAAAGCAGGCATGTTGCAAATGCATGAGTTCTTTCATTTAAATCAAAGAGTCAAAGTGAGGGTTCAATTATTATCTCCACAATTGGCTTCAGGGATTCACTGGGAAGCTTAGGCATTACTGTAAAGGGCATTCACTTGTGTGTAGGGGTAGGCAGGTGTGTTTCATTTTCAGTCTTGTTCAGTATCCGTTCTACCTTTTGTTAGTATCCTATTTCATTCTTTGAGAATTACTTTTTCCTGTTGCATGGTTTGCAGTGTTTTATAGCTCTGGGGCTCAAAGGATTTAAGCGCTGTACCACTATGTTACATTTATTCTACATGTTCTTGATGAGAACTTCAATTCAAATATTCTTTCTTCCTTAGTCATACAGCATGGCTTCTTGATAAAAAGTGAGTACACCAATCTGACCACAGAGGAAGATAAACATGATAAAAGTGGTATAATGTGGATATCTGGGTATTGAGCAAGGCAAGCAACTCTGGATACCCTAAAGGGATGGCAGGTGTCTGACCTGCTCTGCCTGATGTGATAACCTGGCCCCAGGAAGCTACTGTAGATATGAATCTTCCTTTCCCCGACCCCAGACCAGAACCAGGTTTTTGGGTTTCGTTTCCTCGTTCCTGAACTTCCACATCAGCCCTACAATCTTCCCGCCTTTATTCCCAAACCCCATCTTTAACTTTCCCACCGTCTGTAACAGTCAGAAAAGCCTCCCTATATAAGCCCCTGCATTGGCTCTAATAACTGAACTACCCACCAACGTAGTATCCCGGGAGGGAACTCCTCCCGCCGCACTCTGAGCCACCTGAGGTCCCATTCAATTGTCCTCCATTCTCTGGCATGGTTGGAACACAACAGCCATGCTGGAGATGAAGACCCACCCACAGTATAAATCTGGAGTAGGCTGAAATATAACATTCTGTGTAAACACAATGAAGATACTACCCATTGATCCTGTTTTTTTTCAAACTACCCAAATCCCAGATTTTCCATGTTTTTCTTAAGCTGCCTCAGAACATGCTACTAATGACTATTTTTAATTAGGTAGTTTCTGGTACTTGCAATAAAAATTCTCTTAATATGTATTTTGCATATAACATGGATATATTCACAAGGTGGTAAAATAGCTTTTCAAAAATCATCGTACATTAAAACTACTTGCTTAGCGCATTATACTTAGATCCCAATAAACATCATCTGCTTGTTTTTCAGTTTTCCTATAATAATCTCACCTGTATACTTGGCTTCTGCTGGATGTTTGAGGAAATCCAGGAATCACGTATGTAATCTTAAAGGAAAGTTCTTGATGGAGGAGCATTCTCACACTTTGACCCTTTGGAGGTCCTAACTAGGTGCTGAATCATTGCCTAGTCAAGCTGTCTGCAAAGGTTTGAATGACAGTATTCTCCATAGATTCCAAATATTTGAATATTTGCTTACAATTGATGTCACAGTTTGCAGAGGTTTAGGGGGTGTGGCCTAGCTGTAGAAAGGAGCCATCCACACCCACTGGAACTGAACTCCCAGACATCAGTCCCAGAGCTACACGAGATAATGTTTGCATTTCTGGTCTTGTTTTGGTCTGGTTTCTCCTCACTATGCTCCCATTTTGTCCCCATCTTTTGGAATGATTAAATGTATTCTGTACCATTGTATATTGGAAGTGTGCAATGTGATTTTTGACTTTGCAGGAAGTTATAGTTAAGAGATTAGCCACGTAACAGTGGGATGATGGGCAGGAATGTGAAAAGCTGTTTTCTGGGCGTGCGGTGACTGTTGCACCTATGAACTCACAGTATCTGTGGTTGCCTACAAAAGACTAGTCCCATCAACATTCAGTCATGGCTGGAAAGGGGGCTTATAGGGTTCTGTCCTTCTCTGAGTAGCAGATGGCTACTTTGGGAGAGAGAGTCATTGTGTTCAGTGGTGTAGCCACTGATGAGTTACCCTGTACCCAGAGGATAGCTCCATAAGCATGTATATAGAGTTGATACCGGTCACACTGAGTGTGTAACAAAAATAAACAAAACAAAATGAAATGACATGACAATGGGAGGGGGACTTGTTGGGAGGAGGAGGGTGTGAAAGGATCAAAGAGCATGGAGGTATGACAAAAATATATGTACACATGTATGAAATTGTCCAAGAATAAATTAGTATTTTTTAGAAGGACTTCTCTTTCCTGTCGTGCAACCTACTTCCTTCTAAGGGCCCAGCAGCAGTGAATTTAACATTCACGTTATTACCAATGCTTGGCTTATGATGAGATCTCTTTTCTAAGATTGTTGACTTTCACTCCTGTGCGCCAACCTTCCTCCTGAGCCCCTGTCAATGCAGCCACCTGATATCTATTCACAGTAGTCTTGGCCTCTCCATGCCGCATCCTCTCAGCCCATGCATACTATCCATATTCCTATATATTACATTATCCAAAATCATATCCATGCTTCTGGAACTTCCTATAATTTTTATTTCCTATAGTGTTTGCTGCAGGCAGCATTTAGGTGTTTAGTGCTTAGGTACTAAGATCTATATGTTTCCTATACTGTTGCTTTGCACAAGAGCCATTTGTTGGCTTAGGAGTTAATATACTTGATTTTTAAAATTAGAAGCATTTGCTCTCTCCCAGTTCAGGGGGCTCAAAGTCTGAGACCGGTGAACCTGTGCTGAAGTCAGGATGTCTTCAGAGCTCCAGTCCCTCTGAAGACTCCAGTGGAAAAATCTATTTCTTGCCTCTGTCAGCTTCTGATCAAGGGCAGCTTTCAGACTGTAATGTCTCTGTGACTGCATTTCTTTTTCTTGTCAAATATCTTGTAGACACAAATGATTGCATTTAAGACACAATCAGATTGTCTAAGGTAATCAGTCTATTGCAGCATCCTTAATTGACTCACATCTTCAAAGCCCTACATCACCCCTTTCTGCAGTGCTAAATAGCTCCTCTGAGCCACCCCCCAACCCCGGGAAGTCTTTTCATGTCATGTAACATTCAGCAGTTTCAAACAGGATGCTAATGTGTTTTGATGCTTCATTTTTCGGCTTAGCCCATGTTCGCTCACACTTCCAACAAATGGTTTTGCCTACGCTGATTTCATAGAAAGTTCTTCTTATAACTAGCCTCATGTTGACATTGCAGAGCATCTAAAAGTTTAGCTGACTGAGAGAATTTTATGTAGCAGAATATAAGTTTAAATTTTAAATTTTGTTCAAGGGACTTGATTTTATATGTGTGTGTGGGGGAGAGGGGGTTAATAGTAACTCTTTTAATATAGAACCACACATACACACCAGTCTGAGTTAGCATAATGTGAATCTTCCTCTTATAGGTTTACATTTTCTAAAAGTCAATGGATATTTGTTAAAATACACTAAATCACTCGGAAGATCTTCAATATACGTTTTGTATGAGAATGACAATTTTATTTGCAATTGATCAAACCAATATGTACAATGAAAGCTACAGAGAATATTACCATTCTTTACAACTGCACATTATGATATTCAAATAGTATAATGGACAAAGGAAGGAACTTCAGTATCTCTCCAGTTTACTGTGTAGTTGAGCTAAATTCTTGACCTATTTTAGCTACTGAATTGCTCTTCTCCTGAACTTCTCTTGGTCCCTTCTGATCTATTATCTGAAAAGCTCCTGAATTTCTTCTCTTATATCAGAGTTGGGCTCTTATGACTGATGTAAAAAAAATAATATAAATTCATTCTATTCTATTTCTTCAGGTAAAAATGCAAGATGTTCTAATGTGGCTATGCTTCTTGTAGAAGCTCAAGTGGAAAATACGTTCCCTTGCCTTTAAGAGGCTGCATGCCTTCAGTGGCTTTATAGTGCCATCCCCTTCCAGCAGCATGCCATCCTCCAAAATCTGTCTCTCTCTACTGTGCCATCACACTATGTTCGATGATCCTCACAAATTCCTCCTAAGGTCACTGTAATGACACTGTACCCATGCAGATAATCTAGGATAATCTCATCTCCAAACAGTTAATTGACCCTGGTAGCATATTTGCTGTTTCTGGTAGTAAAATAAAAATATCATTGGGAGAACAGAAGTTGTTCATGCTACCATATACAGCTTGGCAAATTTTATATAATTTTATTGAATTTTTGTGTATTTCATACAGAACATCTTAATCATCTTTAAACCCCTTCCCCATTGACACCTTCCCATAGCCTCCCCCACCCCAATTTCATGCATTCTGTCATTTATGTTAAGGCCTAGAGAGTCAAGTTACTGTTTGCAAATGTCTGTCATCCATTGGGGTCTATTCAGCCTATCTAGACTCATTCCCTTAAAGAAAATCATCTCTTTTTCACCCAGCAATACTCAGCTTCCCAGTAGATCTTTGACTAAGATTGGGGTCTGTAGACCTTTCCCACAATTCTATGCTAGGTTTTTGTCTGCTTGAGTTTGCATGGGTCTTGTGCATGCTGTCACCATTGTTGTAAGTTCATGTGAGCAAGGTCCCAGGAGCCTGTGGGACTCTATTTCCATTATGGTCATGCACTGCAAACCCTGGATCTTAGGGTCTTTCTGCCCTCTCTTCTGCAATGTTCCCTGAGCCCTGGGTGGATGACAATTAATATAGGAGTCCTGTCCAAGGCCCCACACTCTGAAGATTCTTATTTTCTATGCTTGGGCCATTTGTAGCCCTTGTGTTTATTGCTATCTGTTGCACGAGGGAGCTTCATTTAGGAGAGTTGATCGCTGCATTAGAATTCTCTCTACTCCCTGTTTCATTGTGTTCCATGCATCTTAGGTGTGGAGGATTCATTGTACATGTGTCACTTAGAGTTGGGCATTTCAGAGACACTTAATCTCTGTGTGTGACCAGTTGTAGAACTCTGTAATTGTCTCAATCTATTGTATAAGAAGCTTCTTTGATGAGTGGTGACTGGCACACTTGTCTATAAATACAAGGATCATATTTAGCACATAGTAATAAATTACTTTTGCAGAGGGATGTAACAAGCAATAGTGGCAGACAGGAGAAACCTCCCTTAGATTTGTTGGCCACGGTAGTGTAAGAAACTCCCCAAATTTGGCAAGAATTGCCAATGCTCTTAATAGCTAAGGCATCTCTCCAGCCCTTGTTCATAGTATTTTACATGAAATCTGTTTCAAACTCTTGAGCTTCAGACATAAACAGGGTCAGAATAATTGACTCAAAGCGATGCAGCTGGTGATAGGAGACCTGAAGTTCAATTTCTAGCAGTTAGTTTTGGGAACTAATCAGTCTGCACTTCTGGATACTTCATGGCACAAACATTATCTTATACCTTTAATTTAATTCTATTTTCATTTATTTTTGGCTGTAGCTATATCTTATGCAATCCAAAGACACAATAAATGATAGTGCTTATATTTAATTCAACGTACCTTATTTAGTGTTCAGCAAAGCCTAGTGGCATATCTATTCAGCCAAGCTTTGCTGCTTGATTCAATAGAGGCTTGCATGAAATGCAACAAATAGTCAAGTGCTATGCAGTGATGATCTAGAACTTGTGCAATATAGCGTGATTTTCATCATAGTTTGTCTGTGCATTTTTATTTCTGTAGTCACCAAAGAATGCATTTCAGTAAAGCAAAAATCACTCAGCATGTACCAGCAATTGCATACTTTTCATTAAATATACTCATGTAGGTGGAGAAAATCTGTACACAGCATGTAATGTTGTCTGATGGGATCTAGAACAGTAGAATTTTCCTTAACATGAACATTCCTACTTCTGCAATATCTTCCAGGCCCAGATTACAAAGTCCTTAACTGTTTAATTCACTTTATTCCTCTCTACTGACATTTTCTTAGAGCTATAAGCAAGATGCCTTGATAAATACTTCTTTAGCACTTCCTGAGAAATAGTAATTCTTTTCAGTGTAAAACAACTGTTCTTCCAGAAATTACAACTAATATTTCTATTAATGTGAAAGATGATTAAGCAAGAGAAGCAACATTAGTAAATGTCAAGGATAATCCTTCAGCATTAGTACTGGTTATGGTTTTATACGTCAATAAGCTGAGTTCACTATGGTCCACAAAAGTAAAGAGAGTTGGCCACCACCACCAAATTGCCAGAGGAATAGATATTCTGCCATCCTGCTTTTCAAACTCTCTGAATCATGTTTATTTCACTTCTAATTAAACACAACACCTTCTCCCTGCTAGCTGAAATTCAATCTGTTTATGACCTCACTCGATCATGATTTACATTCATCATTCAACTCTCTTTAATTGAGTCAAGGCAAGGGGATCCCTGTGCTCCTGTCTTTCCTCTCTTCTCCACTCACAAAAAGGTTATGGTCACTTAATATTGGAGTCCTGTCCAGGGACCCACGTCCTGCAGAGTCCTAATCTCCATGCTTTGGCTATTTATGACCTTTTGTGTTACTGACTGTCTGTTGCATGAGGGAACTTCATTAATGAGAGTTGAGAGATTCATGAGTGTCCTCTTTACCCCTTATTCTATGTTGCATGAGCCTTAGGTATAGAGTTTGCATTCTAGACGTGCCACTTGCTTAGGCATGGGCAATTTACAGACAATGTCTGTGTGTGACCAGTTGTGGCCACTCTGTGGTACTCTGTAATAGTTTCTGTCTCTCTCTTCTGTGGAAAAAAATCTCTTTCAGTTTCACTCACTCAAGGCTCAGGGAACACTGTGAATAGGAAGCAGAAAGACTGTAAGAGCCAGTGAAATGAGAGAGCATATGGAAATAGAATTCTACAAGTTCCAGGGACCCCGCTTATATGGATCAACAGCAGTGGTTTCAGCAAGATCAGGATGCATGCAAACTCAAGCAGACAAAACCATCATGGAACTGAATTCTTTGCTGATCCAGTCTTTGCTGAAGAAATACTGGCAACTGATTACTGTTGGCTGAGGATAAGCTAATCTTAAAGTGAGGGACTTCAGATAGGCTGACTAGACCTCGGTGGATAAACTTGCACTGAGAAACATTTGGGGACATTCACTTGAAACAACAATTAATGCAGATGAAAAATGTACAGATTCCAGTTGAAGGGGTAGGGGATGGTTTTAGTGAGGAAAGGTGTAAAAAGGTGATTAAGTTTGATTGAGATGATCTATATGAAATATGCAATGATTCCATAAAACTTTTTAAAAAGGTTATGAATAGACCACGTCCTCCTGATCATGTGGCAGTGAGACAGAAGTCAGAACTTCTTACAGGGAAGAAGAATGCTTATTATGTTACCCTAGGCCAGTTTGAATTTCCCACCTATGAAAGTTTTGTCTCAATTTCCACATCAATTTTAAAATAGATCACCTATGCTTATTTAAATGCAGTTTTGACCATTTGTGCTAGCAAACATGGATGATTTTCTACAATAGCAGCTAACTCCAGTTCCTGGGTCTCTGACACCCTTTTCTGTCCTCCATGGGCACTACACAACATGAATATACTTATACACATGCAGGCATAGCACTCATACACATAAAGTAAAAGTAAATCAATAAATTTTACAAAAACTAAATGCAAAGAGTATCAGCTCCAAACTAATCAATACTCTTACAAATCAGTATATCAGTTCCATTTGAGGATGAGACAGAGTCAGTGCTAGACAAGGAGCAAAAGGGGATTCTGAAATCTCTGCCATGATTTGCTTTGGGGTCTAATTATTTGTGACAAGGGCATAATTCCTTTGCAAAAATTCAACAAGGTCTATATTTATTAAATTTTTGCTTTTCTGAATGAATATTACTTTTTCAATAAAAATAGTTTTGACTGTGATATACAGTGGCTCCATAAAGATATGCTTCAAAGCAAATATTAGTTATGTTCAAATCATAAACTTTAGAAAGTCCTAGGTGGAGAGGAAATCACTTCTGAATGAAGTGAAAGACGATTTCTTAGGGATAACATACTTGAAATAGATCCTCAGTATTAGGGGTCCTGAGCATACAAAAATAAGTGAAAAGCTCCTGCTCCTTAAAGCATGTGCCATATATTCAAGAATGTAAGAAATCACATCTCAATGACAATTTCACGCCTATGGTTTAAAATCTGTTTTATTCAAGCTATCAAATTATTTAAACTGTTTTCTTTCTCCAAGTAGGAAGTAAGGTTAAAAGTCTCTGCTTCATATAATTACTGTAATGCCAAATGAATAGCACATACAATGGCTTTGTCGTGGAAAGTAGTGAAGTTAATAGGGAGGTATGGTGGTACATGCTTGTAATCCCAATACTTTGGAGGCTCAAGCAGAAGGTTCATGAGTTGGAGGCTGGCCTGGGCTACACTGTGAGACTCAGTATAAAAAAATAGCAAAAATTTTTAAAAAGAAAATAAAACAGAAATTAGTACATTAAAAAAAACCCAGGAAGCATTGCTGTGATTATGTGTCCCTAAAATTAGAGGCTGTGTGGAGCACTACTATATAATAAGTAACTTAATTTTTATAGATTCCATTTATAATTCATTTTCTAGTAGGCTCTTATGACACTGAATGATCAGTTAAACAACAGACTTTAGGGTTATTGGAATAAAATATTATGAGATATTTCCCATTTTTTCTACTACATTTGTGCTACATTCCTCAACTTTATTTCAATTAAGTTAGAGAAGTAATTATAAGAACTGCCAATTCTCTAATTCCTTTAACCTAAAATTTTGTGCAAAAGCACATACATACTTTAATATAAAAAAATCTTGCCAACAGCTAAACTCAAAATGAATTATTTAGTTTAAACAATGTCAAAAGCTAAATGATAGGACAGTTGGAGCCTACTGAGGCTGAATTATTGGGCCATACTTTTCAAGAAAGCATCATTCCAAAGTACAGTCTGAGGATCAAAACTAATGCATCTGCCACACTTGATTTGTGTAGGAGTCAGCACAAGAGAAACTCTGCTTCATCCATACGATCATTTATTCACCTAGCATTATTTGATGAATAGCTGCCCATGTTTATAGCTCAATCATTGGAGGTACAATTATATAAATTCTAGTTCTCTAAACTCCTCAGTCAATACCTGTTTCCTGGAAGCACAGTGCCTTTGCCCCATCCTAAGAACTTCTTGTGTCTTGGTGACATTATTTCCTCTTGAAAGTCCTTTGCCTTCTTTCCACCTGACCTCTTTCTTCCTATAAAAATTCACCCTGGATTTTGCACATTGAACACTTGTGTTATTTGTTCTTCCTCTTCCTTTCCTTACTCCAGGCGCTCACATCCATGTGCCCAATCTTTTCTTGCTGGATTAATAACCAGACGGCCAATGCTAAGTGTCCCCCTGACTTCTTCTAATCTTGATTTATGGTACTGAGCTTGTGTGTAGATTTATGAGGAACACCAGAGAAAACTGAGAGATGGGAGAGAAAGGGGTCAACAGAAGGGGTCTGTCGTGTCCTGCTCTTGTTCGTTTCGAGCTTTGCTTCTGGCACAGCCCCTTTCGCGTCGGAGGCTTTCCTCCGTAGTTTCACTTCACACTATGCAAAAATGTATTTTCTCCCCTTTACTTTTTGCCTTAGGGATGTAATTTTTTTATTTTTGTTGGTGTCTGGGTGGCTTGCTAGCCCTCTATTTATACAGTCCTCTATTTATGGCTTCTTGAGGTCCTGATTCAAGCACTATGCAGAGTATGTAACTCTGTTACAGCTTTCAAATTCATATCACAGTGATTTAAATGAAGTGTTGTAGGAAAGGGTCTATTGAGAGTCAAAAATTTCTATTGTTTGTATAAAACTGTGCTGAGCAAGTAGTAGGATTAAATAAATGCCTCTTAAGAGTCATAAATAAGCACCGACTCTATATTTACAGGGGTCCCTTTTCAACAAATTTTATGTAATACTTGAGAAGCTTAAGCTATTGCAAGATACTTAAAGATATACTATAAGTGAAAAATTCTATATAAGATGTTTACTAGGGCAGATACTATGAGAAACCAGTGTGATCATGCCTAAGTATTAAGAATTTGTATTGTGGGAAACACTGATAATTTTGCAAGAAGTTGAGCTTTGCTTCTCTAGCTTGCCCAGCACCCTTTATCCTGGGTTGTCATAAAATATAACTTGTGATCTTTGGAATTCACATGTTTTTCATGTGAGCTAACACCTACCTACCTACCTCTGGCTTCAGGCCTGGATATACAACCAAAGTCTGTACAGTGATAGCACCACATCCATGAGCCACAGGGTCTGGTTTAGAAATAGGCATATGATCTGAGTTGGAACATTAAGAGTCTCTAGTTTCAGATGTTGGTGTTAGGATTCTCAGAAATCATTAGCCACATTCTCCCCATCTCTCAGTTTTTATGAGTGAGTAGTCCTAGTTCACAGGTTGCTTTTCTGTTCTGAGATTTGGGTAAGACACTGGAGTGTAGGCCATGGGAGCTGATTTCAGGGAAGAAAGTTGAATGAAAGGTAACTGATGTTCTTCTTCTCTTTCTTATTGAATATCTCAAATTAGTCTTCTCCGTTCCTTGCTTCTTCATTGTGTGGCTCGGGCTGGCCTGGGACTCAGGAGTACTAGGATTACAGGTGTGCTCCACTAAGTCTGCCTCATTTATGTCTGTTTTATTTTGGACTTGGTCTTGAAGTCCTGGTTTGAACCTTTCAAAACAAAGAAACAAACAAAACACAAAGACAAACAACAATTCCCCTCTATCATAATGCTTTCTTCAAAATGCTTTGTTTAAAATCTAAAGTAGAGCCCTCATTTGAAATGCTTGTTAAAACGATCCAAAAGAAGACTTTCTGATGCATTACTAAATCTGTAGATCACAGAGTCATCTTGAAAGGAGAATTTCAGGGGCAAAGGCTATAGTTCCTTTGGTAGAGTGCTTGCCTAGAATATAGAAAACCCTGGGTTCAAACACTCAGCATCACAGAAACTAGGCATGATAGTAAATACTTATAATCCTTATGTCTTGTGGGTGGAGACAGGACCGGAGAATCAGCAAAGAGAATTTGACTGAGAATATAGTAAAGTAATAGAAAAATTGGAAGTTAAAGAGTAGAGACAGATTCCTAAGGATATTATTCCAGAATTGGGATGCAATTGGATTAATGTGAGCTTTATTATTGGTTATTTGAACAAGGTTATGCCTTCTTTGCTTTTTATAAATGTGTTTTTATGAAGTGACAGCAACAGAACTCTGTATTTGTACTTTAATTGTATGTGTCAATCAATCTACAGTCTGACCCAGTTGACACCCACCTGTTGACAGTAACTGGTGACTCTGAGTTTGGTAATATGAAGAGAGAATACTGAAGAGCTGACTGAGATGAAATTGGATTATACTGAAAGTTTCCCTCTTGTAGAAAGTAAAGATAGCTACAAGAAGAGATTCATACAGAAATAGAAGAGGTTGAAAGAACTATCTTTGAGAGGAAGAATACATAGAAATCTGTTTTTTTTTTTTTACCCAACAGAGATATATCTGAAGGTTGTGGCAGTCAGATGCCCAAAGCCAGTCTCTCTGGGCTAAAGTGAAAATATCAACAGGGTTATTTCCTCTAAAAGTCTCTAGGAGAATAATTATTTTGTTTCCAAGGCTACAGAGACTTTTCACATTCTTTATTCTGTGACTCTTTTCCTCTTTCAAAGAAACAATGGCTAGTTGAATCTTTCTGATACATCACATCATTTCTAGGGTTCTTCCTCAAATAATCCTAATAATTACACTGACTATACCCAGATAGCTCAGGCCATCTCCATATTTTAAGCCCAGATAATTAAAAACATAACTGTTAAGCTGAGCATGAAGCATAGCGTAATGCCACATAGCAATTATTAAATTAAGAATCCTTTATTAATTAGCCAGTGGTGGAGAGTGAGCGCATAACCCAAAGAACTCTAGATCCTGAGGAGAGGTAGGTTAGAGCTTATAAAGTCTAAAACCACAGTTACATCATGTCATGGGCAAAGGCTGTAACCACGATTACATCATAACAGAGGCCAGTCCCGTAGTTACACCATAATAAGGGCAGGTCAGTTCACAAAGGAGTTTTCAGTTAACAAAATGTTTATAAATTTCCTTTAGGAAAAACAAGTTTCTCAGAATTGCAGAAAAAATGAACTTCTTGAAACTGCAGATATAACTGGGAGAGAACCTCTGTCTGGCTCAATGTAAGGTTTTCAATGTTGTAGAAACAATGTTCTCTCTAAAAGACAAATGTAGCCTCCACGGGACCATTCTGTATGGCTGCAATTAGGTAGACCAGTGGAAGTGGCTGGTGGAAGAAATAACCCAAGGAAGCCACTTCTATGATACTTTCTGTCTTTCCTAGAAACTCAGGCTGAGCAAAAGTTAGAATAAAATAGAGTGAATCTGGCCATTTCAATAATTCCATGTGCCATCACACTTCCTTTTTGTTAAGGAATGCGACATATTCATAGGATGCGATGATTGGGTGTGTTTGAGAGTCCAGTATTCCAGTTAACTTGGGGAAAAATTGTCCCTTGAATGGTGTCTTGTACAGCCTCATCCAGGCTAGCCTTCCTTTTCAGAGGAATAAGAATTTGATATGATCCTCCAAGTGGTTTTGAACAGAAAAGAAGTCATAGTGTATTGCTTTATTTTAACAGATAGAAACAGTTTGACTCATTCATTTAGGAAGTTAATATCAGAAGAGTAACTTTTGTTAGTTATTTGTGTAGTTTGACAAATAGTTACTCAAAATAGTCTTCAACTGTGAACATAGCTACAAATCTATTTCACCAAATAAAGTAATTTATTTACAGGTTCAATGGATGAGAACATTCTTGAAAATACTAGAAACTTTTCCTAAATTCCCACAGAACTTGTTATAAATCATTTTATTTTAGAATGATTGTGTTCCTTTTGTATAAATACCAGTGAGCTGGCAAGAATTTTGAAAACTAATGATTAAAACTTTGGATGGGATTTAGTGAGACTAATATCCCCTTAATATTTGTTAAGCGCTGAATAGTGCCAGCAGATCATGGAACAAAACAGAAACAAGAACAGCAGCAGAGTGGATTATGGCAATGCCCCCTTCTGTAGATGAGAAAATAATGTAAAAGCAGGTGTCATAACTGTCTCTTCAGACGTTGGTAAGTGGTATATCAGGATGTGAGATGAAAGTTGGTTAAAAAGTTCATGATGCTTAAAAAGTATATATAATTTTAATTCCTACCCTTTATAATAATGGGTTACATTATGATCAGTAAAGTTAATATCTAAAGTAGAAAATAATCATTTTCAGTGTACAGTTTTAGTATAGGAATATTAAGATGTGTTTATAATATAGTAAGAATTTGTGATACTTCAAAAGATTATAGGCTGAACTTGGTGGTGCACACCTTTAGTCCCAACACTTGGGAGGCAGAGGCAGGTATATCTATCACTGTGAGTTAGAAACTAACCTGGTCTACAAAGTTCCAGCCAGCTGTGGCTACAGGAAGACACTATCTCAAAAAGACACCCCTCCATAAAAATGAAAAAATTATAACACAAATGTACATGCTTTGTATGAAATATTTACAAGTCAAACATTGATCTACTTGGACATTTAAATATTCCACTGTACTCTCATTATCTTTAGTCTTTGCTTAAAGAATCTAAAAATTAATATTATAATCTCTTTTGTTATAGACACTAAATAGTACTAATGGTAATTATTGAAAATTTACCAAAAATATCATTATGTGACTTTAGATCACTTCATAATTAAGGACTGGAGCCTTGGCTTCTTTGATTCTCTGTTGAATATTTGTTTCAGTAGTGCCTGCATACGTCCATCATATTTCACATGAAAGACCAAGGACTGCTTCATAAGCAGCACACAGAAATCACATTATTTTCATCATAGTTTTTTTATTTAAATCTGTCTTGTAATCACCATTTACCATAATCAGTCAATACTCCTTCTTTGTAAAAAAAATTAGCTTATTGAACTATAATTCTAAATAAGTCACAATTTAATCTTATTTTAAAACACTCAGCTAATTATAATTAATGTTTGACAGTTTGAAAGACATCTGTTACATTAACATAATGGTCTTATTACACATGAAATGCTGCACATTAAACACTCAACAGAGTGGAATTCTGGGAATTTTGCAAATAAAGGGAGGAAATTGTTGATAAAATATGTAGTTCTCCTTAGTATTTGCCAAATGCAGTTTAGTTTCTTACATGACACAATTAATGAAATAGATATACCGTCTACTGTTTTCAGCTTGCTCATTCTGTATACAGTTTTATCTATGTTTTCTAGCTTGAAAGGTGCTGACAGAGTTTATATTCCTATGGATTTTACTCATTGCTTTTCCATGAGTGATGGAAGTCTGCTTTTTAGACCATTTAATGATATTGAAAATGACATAAACAGATAAGTGAATGAAGCAAAATTCGATTATTGCATGTCAGGGTTGAGGATAAACATCCTATAGGAAACAGTCTCCCCATCTTCCACTCTAAAGTATTGGTAGTTCTAAGGCTATGAAATCCTCTCTAAAATCATCAATAAAAAATCAATAGGCAGATCTTAAGCTATCAGTGTATTGGCGAAGTCTGGAATGACTTTTGACACATCAAATGTACAGAGGCAAATTTGATAAATACAAAGGAATTTCCTGTTTATTCATCCCATAGATTTTTGTTCATAAAAAAGTTGAATGTTACTTTATTACTTGACTTACAAAACAAAGGAACCTGTGGTAGTTTATTTTTCCAAGGATTTATTTCATTATGTGAGGTTTGTTTCTATTACAAGATATCAAAGCTCAAGTAAAGGCACTAATTTAGTACATTAGGCAAGGGATTACAAAAGGAGAATAAACTTGGACAATGTAAATATGTGAAGATGGACACCATGTGAGCTCAAAATGGGTTGATTATTTTACTTAACCCACCTGCTGGGAAACCTTACAGGAGAATCCCTGTGAAGCAATATTTTCGGGCTCCATATTGAATTTAACCACAGTTGTTGATACATTTCTTAAGTGGGTCCAATCCAATATCTGAAACATAAAAGCTACTCAATTAATATGTGCTAAGTGTGGACAGTGAATTAACAAGCAAAATAAGCAAATGATCAACCAACAACCAAAAAACAAAACAGAAAAATAAACAAACAAAAACAACCCCCCAAAAAACAATGAAAAGGCATGAAAATTATTTAAAAATACAAACCAGTATTAAAGAAATAACCCAAGGAAGCCACTTCTATGATACCTTCTGTCTTTCCTAGAATTGTCCTTTTCCTTTTCCCACCGTTATGCTAAGTTATCTTCTCCACACACATTGTAAACAAGTAAGGCACAAAAACTATCTGATGGATAAACATAACACTCTTAATGTGGCATCCAGATAACCAATCCTCTGTACCAGAGCTGTTCTTGGTTATATTTTGCATGCTTTGGTTTGCTGAATCCTCACAATACTTCACAAGCTCCTTAACCCTGTGGTGTGATTTCTCTCTCTTATCATTACCAACGCCTGAGAAGGTTTGCTTAATGGTTCATCAAACCAGATAACTATGGAATAACTTCTACTTGCTTGTAATATGTCTCTGCAAACATCATATATTTAATTTTAGTTCATCCAAAGGAAAAATCAGAATCCATACATTATAGAAAAAGGAAGTCATATTCTCCTAGTAAAATAATTATTTTTCTTTTACTTATTTAAATTTAACAGGAAAGATATTCAATAAATCAATAAAATTTTCAAGGTTAAAATCCTATTTCATTTCATGGCACAAAGGTCGAATGCTTGCCTAACATCCTCACAGCCCAGGGCTTGATTCTCAGACCACAAGCCACATGCCAACAAACTTGAACCTAACTCCAATGGTAATTACATATTAGCTTTTAATTATAGCATCTGGCAATGTGATATGGGATGAGTTGGGTGTCTTTTGGTCTTGGCTGGGTTTATGTTCTTATTATAGCTCTAGAGTTATCTGTCTAGTAGCAGGGTCAATGGAGAAAACTAGTCAAGTACATCTTGTTTTTTGAATAGGTTTCTGAAACACATCAGGGGGAACCAACTGTTCCAAAGATTATTCGGCTAAAAGCAAACTCTGATACATGTTGCTGAGGATGATGTTAGTTTTATGTAGTTCTTTCATTAAGTTTTAATTTTAAGCACCATTTAGTGATTTTTATTTTGCTTGTTTTTCGGGGGGGGGAATTATTGAAATTGTCAGAAGAGAATAATTGGATCCCTAAATGAGAATCTACAGATTTTTCGAATATGCCTGGCAGCTTAAGTGGTGAACTCCTTCGGCAACCAGCAAGACTGCTGTCTTGGTTGGTTTGGACAGATTAGGACAACCTTGATAATACTCCAATAGGTGCAGGGGGTCACTGCAATCATGTCCTCTGCTTCAGGTGGCCCTGTTCTATTGTTCATAATGCAATACAGGGGATGACAAAAGGGGGATGTCTCCCACCTGAATGACAATGTCATCTGAACACTTTGGTTATAGCCAGAATGGGGAATTGAAGTCACAACCACTTCAGACAACCTGCACTGGTCTCAGAAGACATCATTCTGAGACAAGTTACCATGAAATTTAGATGACTCGGATTTTATCAGAAGCATAATTAATAAACTATCTAAAATTCTTTCTTAAAAATTAACTTCAATACTTGTCTCCATGATGCAACTAATGTCATTTAGGCCAGAGAAGAACTTACCTTGGTGGCTCAGAAGATGATGTGACTAGTCCTTATGTAAAAACACTGTGATCAGTGGCACTGGAATCTATGTTGTCATCCGCCAATAAAACCTATTTGTATGTCACACCTGTATCAATTCCCAGTTCTGGCTATAACCAAAGTGTTCAGATGACATTTTCAGTCAGGTGGGAGACATCCCCCTTTTGCCATCCCCTCTATTGCATTACGAACAATAAAATATTCTCCAAAGTGATTGTGTGCTCTTGAGATTTTTATAAGTGGGGTGAGATGAGCTGGTACATGAAGAGGAGACAGCAGAGTGGTTGCTGTTATGGGATGGGGACCATGACACTCAAAACTGGATAAGCTATAACAGTATCTCTTGCTGATTGTTGCAACTGTCCACTAAGACATAAGGATTATATTAGCTTCCACAAGTCAATGATATTCACAGCCAAGAGCAGTAAGATTCCAATATGTGCACCAGGAAATCATTCATCTCTGGTCACTAAAATCTTGGGCTATAAGCCTCTGTTTCTCATGGCTTGGAGCTATAAGGCTCTACCAACCCAGATCCTAAGTCTTAAGGACCCAGGGTCTTCTAACACTGGAAGAAGAACTCCTTGTCTACATGAAATTTCTGAGTAGAGGAAAAGGACCCCAACTAACTCTCTGAAAACAGAATGATCTTGATACATACTATTATCTACACAGCCTGACATATAATAAAGAATCAAAGTAAGCTTAGTTATAGTGAATGATTATTTCAATTGCATACTTTCCTTATTCTTGATTAAAACATTAAAAAAGAAATCCAGGTAACTTCTTATTCCCCGCTATGGTGGCAACTACTTTGGGTCTTAAGTGAATGCTAGTCTGTTTGTAAGAGTTTTAGAAAGATTTATAAAGTGGAATACATTTCAGAGACGGATATTTAGCAATGTAATATACACTTGAACTTATTTAAAGGTTGTTTATATTATCTGAATGGAATAAATAGTAATCTACATCAAAGCAGGGAGCACATACCTTTTGTTAGGAGTTAGCTGGGGGCAGGCTGTTAGAGAAAATTTCAGAAGGAGGGAAAGAGATAAATTTTCCACTTAAGTTTTAGAATGTGTCAAAAAGGTCACGTACTAGAAAAAAAAATAAGACTACCCATTTACAAGACCACCCTAAGACAAGGACAATGTCTTAGTTATAACTATCCTGATCGGGGCCATTGGGCCAAAAGATGAAGTGTGGAAGCAAAGAAAAGCAGAGACAGACCCGGGGGTCCTATAACAGGACCAGCCAGGAAGTCACATGGTGGTCTACCAGCTCTGGAGACTCCACCTTCCTGACATGTACCTTTAGCTTTTTCATTTTTACTTTCTGCTTCAATAAACGCTTGCTTTCACCCTTTCCTGAGTATTTATTTTATCCATCCCTGGTCATTCAACTCTTTGTCCACTTTTGGGAAGAGCCAGGATTTCAGGGCGATCAGTCTTTGACTATCTCTTATTCTGTAACATTTTGATCAAACTCCACTTCCAGGAATTTGTGTTACTCAAGGTTTTCTAAGGGACTGAGCTCATGGAAGATTTAGTATAAGGTGTCTGGGTAACCCAACAATGGAAATCTACATGCTGGAGATGTTGAGAGTTCCAGTAGCTTTTCACCATTCAAGCCTGGATGCCTCAGCAGTCCCATTCTGTCTTCTGGCCTTCATGGGCATTGCATGATATGTGTGTACTTACATACATGCAGGCAAATCATTCCTACAGATAAAATAAACTAATAAATAAAATATTTTTTAAAGTTTATGTATGCTGTATATAACTTTTGGAAGTGGATCCAACTATAGAATTGCTGCCATGTTTTGATTTATTTTTAAATTTTTGAATAACTTCTATAATGACTATACCAATTTAAATAATTTATATTCCAAATGACAGGCATAAGAATTTATTGTTCACAGCATTCTTATTAACACCTCTTAATTTCTATATGTTTTCTTTTTATTTATTCATTTAGTATTTGCCGCGTTTGGGCAATAATCCAGGACCTGTCCATGCTAGACTATTGCTCTACCAGTGAACTACACTCAAGCCTACTTTTTACTTTTTGACAATAGCTATTCTAAAAGATGTGAGGTGATATCCAACAGAGATTTGATTTTCAGTTCTCTGATAATTAGTGATCAGAAGAACCCACAACTTGTGACTATGTGTATGTTTTCATTTGAGAAGTATATGTTTTCATTTGAGAAATGTCTCTTTGGCTCACCATTTGTTTAAACATTGACAGACTACATTTGCACATATTGGACACAGTACAAAAGTTCAGTGAATGTATATAAGCCATGTTCCCATTCATTTGTGAAGCTGAAAATTTGTGATTTGTGTATTTGTGATACTGAGTTGAATGAGTATTATACTGACTCTTTGATGTAGAGTTTGAACCTACCTTCTCTTAGAAGCTCTGTGACTTTTCTGATCATTTTGCTGTCTTTTCATTATGCATAAGTTTTAGTGTGATTTGTGTTGTTTGAGGAGACAGCTGTGTTGTTTTCTGCTGTTTTCACTTTTTGTTTGTTTTTGTTATGACCAGCTGCCCAGGTGTGCTGAGCCTGATTTATGCAGTATAAAATATGTACATGTATTTAAAAAACACTCAAATCATCGGTACAATTTTGTTTTGTGAGTTAGTTAAAATTTTTAGAAGAATCATATAAAATACCTTTTATTTCTCTGATGAAAAATTAAAAAAAAATACATTACATTTTATTTTTGAGAATTTCATATGCATTGTATTGTATTTTCATCCCTCCCAATCCCCATGCATCTCTTTCCATTCTCTCCAACTCCCTTTCAATTTCCTGTCCTCTTCTGTGATTATTATCATTAGATATATACATACATGCATTTACACACACACACACACACACACACACACACACACACACATACACACACACACACATTTCAGTGGTGTTGCTGTGTAGCTGTGTTTAGGGCTGCCCATTTGGGATTATATATTCTCTGAGGGAGTTAGTCCCTGGAGAAAACAGTCTCTTCTTCCCTCAACTTCTGTTGATTGCCCGTAGCTTTTCACTTTAAGGTAGAATCCTTGAAATTTCATCTGTCCGCCTTGATGTGTCAACTGGTTTTGTCATTATGCAGACCTTGTTAGACTGCCTTACCGTTCAGTGCTGTAGCTTCCTTATTTTGTCTTGAGTGCATTAACTAGCAGCAGCTGTTTTGTACCTCTGGCTCTTTCCCACCTCATCTTCTAAGACATTCCCTGAGCCTTAGGTATAGAGGTTGTCTTGTAGATGTGTCACTTACTGCCAGGCCCCTCACGGTCACTTATTCTCTGTATTTGGTGTGGAACTTTGTAACAGTCTCCATCTCATACAAAAATCTTTACTGAAATTTCCTGCTTTGTTCATTCATTTCTCTCAAGAGCTCAGTGAGCACTTGTGTTGAAGTTACTTTTAATTTTCTTTGAGGTACACCACAGGTCCACATTTCATTGATTGCCATATGGAGACTGATCTCATTTTTGTACTTGGATCATAACATTCCCTCTTCTTCATTTTCATTGACTTTCTGTGATGATTTCTGCATATTAAATGAAGCAGCTCTTTCTGTCCATCTGTTAAACTGGCCTTGTCCAAAAAATGAGCTTCCCAAAACCAGTTTAGACAGAATCTGGGTAACTCTCAAGAATTTGCCATGTATTTTTTTCATATTAGTGCCTCAAAAGAAGTAAGACAGAAACCAGTTCCTTGAAGACTGGGCAGACAAGTTGACATACCTGATGTGTGGTATGGCTTGATCACCTTCTGTCAGAGTGAAGTCAGAAGTCGGAGTCCCTCTTGTGCTTTTAGAAGGAAATGCTGAAAATTCTTGCACACTCATTCGGACCGCGTGGTTCTGTTTCTAAATTCTCTATGTGACTGTCCTAGTTTGCTTGATTTTTTATCTGTTTGTTTGTTTTAGACAGGGTTTTCTGCAGCTTCAGCTGACCTGGAACACACTGTGCAGACCATGCTGGCTCCGTCTCACAAAGTTACGCCTGTCTCTGCTTCCCAAGTGCTGGGATTAAAGGCTTGTGTCACCATGCCAGGCATCTAGGTTGCTTTCTACGGCTGTGATAAGCACTATGAGCAAACCAGTATGGAGAGGAAAGAGTTAATGTCCTAGAAAAGCCAGGGTAGGAGCTCAAGCAGGAAGGTGGTGACAGAAACTGAAGCAGAGACCATGGAGGAGCACTGCTTCCTGACTTGCTCTTCTCACCTGTATTAAGCCTACTTTCTTATACAACACAGGGATACCTACTCAAAGGTTTCACCACCCACAGTAGCCTGAACTCTCTCCCATTGCTCACCAAGAAAAAGCCTCACAGATAGGCCAATCTGACAGAGACAATTCCCAGTTGAGATTCCCTGTGCCTAGGCTTGTCAGGTTGACAACTGAAGCTATCCAGGAGAGTCACACAATGCATTTAGCATTGAGTTTTCTCAATATTTATCCAATAGTTTGGATAAATATTCTTGAATTAACTTTTTTTTTGTATTTTCAAATAATTATTTGAAGAGAGTGTGATCATACTGATTTTGTAAAGTACCTGAGTCTGAGAAGTTATGATACAAAGGTCACAATGAGTCATGGAGGAATAATTAAAGATATTTTTAGGTAAGAGACTTTTGAACCAGTATTGATCCTCACTGGACACCCATGAATGTTGACATTATTAATTGTGAAGAACAGGCAGGGTCCAAGAAAATTACTGTGGATTGGCTCCAATTATACTAACTCACAGATAAAAGGGTTTATTGCCAAAATTATATTTATGTTTCCACATTGTTTAACTAAGGAGATATAATTTCATTATTTTAGATGGGAGAAGATTCAGTCACCCTTGCTTACTTTCAGAGTTCCATAGCTAGGCAGTTGGCTCAATCCTAACACATTTGACTGAACTGAGGATAGAATATTCCTATTAATAATTCAGTCCAATATAGAAGGCTCCTGGGAAGTCTTCCATCCTGTACAATGGTACATACCCTGGATCTGTTCCATAGCCATTTTAGAACAGTTTCCTTGAGAATAGAAGTCTTTATATAGAAGTTGTTTAAAGGTAGTGTAGAGAACTGCCTTTTCCAGATTCCTTTTTAGAAACAACTTAAAAAAAAAAAAAGATGAGAAAATCATCATGAGAGTTAGGTGGTAGGCACAGAGGAAATTTAAGGAGGTTAATATGTTCAAAGCACATACATATGACACCAGTTTTAGCATGAGATTCCAAAAGAAAATGAATAGCTTCTCTCTTTGGGACCCAGTCAAAGGATTTTAATACTGGTGGTGGGTGAGATGACACTCTTCCTTAGTGGGTTTAGTAATATCAGTAGAAAGAAGGAAATCAAAGCTAGAGGAAGATAATTGATGACATTTTCACCCTACCGTAATGTCAAAGCCAAGCACTTCTTCAGGAATAATATGTAGAGCCAGAGTCAGCATAGTAACTTAGAAGCATGAAAGTCTTCAAGTGTTTGACTCTTCAGACATAGGATTTGGCTTCAGCAAAAACAAGACAACCAGAAAAGTCACTTAAAGGCACCTGTAGTCACCAAGGAATTGTTACTTGGAGCTCCTGAGGGAGATGCAACATTGTCAAGGGGAAGAAAATTTCAACAGATTAGGCTGAAATCATTTGTGTGTCTCAGTGATGAACGTTGAATTGCATAGGAAGACTGATGATGAGTAAGACATGAGGCTTACCCTTAGGCCACCACACTCTGCTGAATGTGTGGTTCTAGAGATTACACCCAGCAACCCCTGGATAATACAACTCATTCATGCCTTTTTGCTCATTCCTACTGTTACATTTCAAGAGTAGCAAGCAACATTGTATAATAGCTTTCATGTTTTTAGATGTAGTATTTTGTAAAAGAATTGCACACTTTTTTCAACCTGCATGTCAGATCTTGTGGGGCTGTCAAACCCCCTACTGGGAGGAAATGTGAGTGGAGAATGGACTCAGTGGGAAACAGCATCCTGGAATAGAGATAAGGATGTAACAAGGCAGTGTGGATATCTTATACTATATACACACCTCTCAAGCTGATAGAGTTTTCATATTTCACAAGCCTCTCTGTATAATGTATAGAATGTTTAAGAGATTCTTGACTGCTCTGTATTATGCAAAAAGAAAGGAAAACAAGACTGTGATCATGATTCCTATAATAATATTCCTGTATGGGAGAAGTGGTTTCCCATGATATTCTTGTGTTAAGTCTTTGAAAATAAAGATCTTTATTTGGTTCCGGCAGGAGTAAGCAATAAAAATATTAATGTTTCCCAACGTCAACACCATTAAGAATCTTGCATAATAGAAGGTAATTCATGCCTTTGTCTTGGCTCTTCACAAGTCATGATGTATCTTGAAGGAATCCTCAGACTACTTCAAAGCAGGATACATTCGTTAAGATGCTTGGATATCACTTTTACATGCAGTATGCTTTATTTTTGCGTGTGCATTTGTGTGCATGTGTGTGGGGTGTGCATGTGTGAGGGAAGCATGTGTAAGGTACATGTGTGCATGTACTTGTGGAGACTGGAAGACAAACCCCAGTTGCACATCTCCTTTAAATAAAACTCAACAGTGTTTTTTTTTTTTTTTTTTTAATTATTATGGCCAGAAGCTCAACAATTAGGATAAATTATTTGGACAGCAAATCCCAGAGGCACTCACATCTCTGTTTCTCCAGGACTTGGATTAAAAGTATGTAATACCATATCCAGCAGTTTTTAAAATTTTCATTTTTCAATTAATTTTTGCAATTTTCGTTCAATATAGTTTGATGCTATTGAGATCTCTTCTCCTATCTACCCTCCCACTTGCTCCTGCCCAATTTAATGCACCACCATATGTAGATCACCATCAGCTGTATACGGAAACTTCTGATGAGAGTGGAGAGATGAATTCATCATATGTGTAAAGGTTACGTTGAAGGTGTGTCACTTAGAGTTAAGAGTCTCACAGACATCTATTCTCTGCTTGATCAGTTCTGGAAATCTGTAATAGTCTCCATCTACTTCAAAGAGAAGCTTCTTTGATGAGGGATAAAATGTACACTTTCATACATGAGGGTGCTTATTTAGAACAAAACGAGAAATCACATTGGTTTTGGAATGTGGCAGAAATAGGTTTTTCTCTGGGATCTATGATTTCTCCAGCCATGTGGCTATGTTTACAGTAGTACACATGAGCTCCCACTCAGTGAGCAGGCCTTCATTTCCTGCATTTTTACCTGGGTTCTGAGGATGGAACGCATATCCTTGAACTCTGAGGGCAAGCGCTTTACTCCTCAAGCCCTACAAATAAAAATAAGTGAGAAAACTGTAAGGAACCATGAAAATAAAGAAGAATTAAAACAAAGACAGAGAGAGGGAGCGAGCGAGAGAGAAAGAGACAAAAAAGTGTCGGTTTATGTGAGGAAATTGAAAAGGGAAATGAAGAATTCATTTCCGCCCTGCGTGTTTGTGTTTGTGGAAGCCCATGGCTCACAGCATTTCTGTCACTCTTTTCCTCACTGATCTCACTTGAAGTCCAGGATCAAAGGTGCAGAAGTGGATTAAAGACAATGTGATTCAGGTAATGTTGCATGCACTAATTTCATATGCTTCATTGCTTACCTGGTTATTCATTTCCACTTGTCCTCAGGGACCAAATCAATGAGACATCTGATGTCATGCTTTTGTGTCACCATCATTTATTTGGAAGCAGTGTTTAGACAAGTTATGGAAAATAATTTACTTAATAGCAACTTGAAGAGAGTTGAAAGCAAATAGGCTTTCAACCTAAGTTCTTCTACAGTAGATGGGAATATGGAACCATATGCTCAAGGCCTCAGAATATGGTGATACCCACATAATGAAGGAGTCAACAAACTTCTGTCAGGGGCGTTATGCTTGTATTAATCAGTTGTGACATTAACATATGAAAGAAGCCATAGAGAACACATGAACAAATGATCATGGTTATGTTCAAATGAAGATTTATTTGTGAAAACATTGGTTATCCAAAAAGCCATAGTAGAGAGCTTTACTGCATTCGTAGCACAACATCACTGTTATTTTTCATCCATCCCTTAAATCTGCTGTCTACATGTGCATTAAGTAACTCTAAGTAGATGTTTGTTTGTCTACATCATGTAAGTGTGTTTGTGTGTATATGCATCATTCATGTTTGTGGATGTGGATGCATATGTAGGTATGTATGTAGCTATGTGTGTCTGTGTCTCTCTATGTGCATATATGTATGTGCATTTGTATGCATGTGTGTATATACATATGTGTATGCGTGTTTGGGTGGTCACGTTATATTTTTGTTATTCTTCACTTCAAGTGAAGGTCCAGGATCTGACCAGTAGATCATTTAATTCTAAACTAAATAATGTAGATTTAGTTTAGAAGCTGCACTGAAGTGGACAAAATTTGTTAAGATTCCCTCCATTGTTTTTAGATAACTGCCATGTTCTTTAATTTTAAAATGAACTTTTAAAATATAGAGCAGTTTTAGAGTACAAAATTATTTTGAAGATAACAGGCTTTCCTATAGTCAATTATCCTCCACTATTAGTGTCTTCTATCAATGTGGTGTGTGTTATATGAATGAACCAATGTTGATGTATTATCACTACATTCATTTTTTTCATTTTTCTCATGTGTCTTTTTGCTGTTGCAACATCCAATACAGGAAATCAAGTTACATTTAATAGCTCTGCTTTCTTTGTTCAGATTCCCTTACCTATGACAATTTTTCAGACATTTCTCGTTTTGATGATCTTGACAGTTTTCAAATGTCCCATAGACTCCTGTGGGGCTTTCCTTGATGTTAGGGTGGGTCTGCAGTTCAAAACAATGACCCAATGGCTAAAACACCATTCTCCTTACATTTCAAGGGCATGGTACTTCAACAGGTTCTCAACATTAAGCTCAAGCATGATAATTCATGTTCCACTGAAAACTTATTCTTTCTCTCGTTTTCCACAGAGTATTCTTCAGAATGCTGTTGTAATGTGCAGTCAACACTGACTAGAGAGTTAATATTGTACTTACTGTTCAGTACAATATTAACAGATTTGAGTTCTTCTGCATGAGAGATGTGTCTATCTCCATGTTTAGTATTTATGTATTCAGTCATTTGTATCAGTGCCCACCACAGGTATTGTTTTATCCTTTGGATTGTTAAACTATGACTGCTTGTGCTGGTTATTGTTTATTGTCAATTTGATACAATGTAGAGTCACCTGAGAGGAGAGAACCCCAGATTGAGAATTTCCACTGACAGATTGGCCTGTGGCCATGTCTGCCACGAACTGTCTCGATCGATGGTTAATGTGTAAGGGCCCAGCTCACTATACTACACAGCACCAACCCCATGAAGGTGGGTCTGGACTGTACTGGACTGTATCAGAAATGTAGAAAAGGAGAGGGAAGGAGGAAGAGAGAGAGAGAGAAAGAAAGAGAGAGAGTGTGTTAGTTTAGATGCTACTGAGGTGTTAATGTTTCTAAAATTATTCAACTAGCAGAGCTTTTCTTTGTTTTTGTCATAACTTATGTGGACATACACACTATAAACATTCCTAGATATATTTTATTTTAATCTACTACTGCATGAATCATTCTATTGTTTATCTGAAATAACTCTCTCCATCAGAAAAAAAAATCTCATCTCTGCCATCTATTTATTTATTGTTCATTTCCAGTATAGACGCACAATAGATTTAGAATTGCTAACCCATACACCTATGGGAACAATTGTATTGATAGAATGTAATCAGTCTTCCTTCCTATAGAATCCATTTATTTATCAACACCTTTTTTGCACCTCTCCCATTACCCACTTTGGTTAGGTTGTTACGTATCTGTAATGACATTTTTTGGTCATATTCTACACTACACCATATCCTATGGTTCCATAGGCTGGTAAATTTGATTTTGGAAGTTTGCACATATTAAGATTTATTCTTCATGCTGTGAATGTATATGTATTTTGACAAATGATGAATGCTTTGTATTTATTATGACACTTGTACCCAGCATAACTTCACCATGTCAAACTCCTCAGTGACTCATCTATTCCACCTTTCTCTTACTCCCACGTCCTGTATTTATGGCAGTTATGGTCTCTTTATGGTCTCTACAGATTTTCACTTCTTCCAGACTTTTAATTGGAGTTATACAGAATGTAGCTTTTCCAGACGGTCCTATTTCCTCAGTGTACATTTATGATTCATCGATGCCTTTAGTAGCTTATTAGTTCATATTGTTCTATTACTATTTACTTACTGATTCTCCCCTGTCAAGACACTAGATTCTCCAGTTTTATGATTATAAATAACTATTAGAAACACTTGTATACAAGTTTTCATGCAGAAATAATTTTTGAGATTAGTTGGATATAGTCTTACTTGTATGATTGCTACATCATGTGGTAAAATGGTTGAGTTTAATAAAATTCTGCCCAACATTCTTCAAGGTGGTCCACCATTTACATTCTTCCCCTTGTTTCACATCCTTAC
This sequence comes from Eospalax fontanierii, assembly GCA_035773235.1. Lineage (NCBI taxonomy): Eukaryota > Metazoa > Chordata > Mammalia > Rodentia > Spalacidae > Eospalax > Eospalax fontanierii. Next base: position 18,157,866 of record CM069552.1, read on the forward strand.
CAATTGCTCCTCTTGTCATTTAATTTTAGCCAATTGACACTTACCTTGGGGATGACTTACTTAAAATATCCCTTAATGACAAATGCTTCTGAGTAATATTCTCTAATTTAATTTCATTTAAATTGCCACTTGCACATCTCCCTGTCTTCTTTGGATAACTGTCTTAAGACATTTCTTCATTTTGAAATTTGTTTTTCATATCATTGATACTTAAGAAATCTTTTTTTCTATTTTTGGATGCAAGTCATTTATCTGGTGCATGCTTTGTAATTATTTCCTCACTATCTGTGCTGTGTCATTCTTTCCCTTAGCAATAGTTTCTGCAGATACGTCTTAGCACATGAGTTTAATAATGTCTATTCCTTGAAATTTTTTCTCATAGATTGTGTTACTGGTATTATATTTAAATCTCACCACAAAACCTCAGGTGATGTAATTTTTCTGCTCTTGTTTTCATGTGAAGTCACAGGGTATTGATTTTTAAACCTAAATCTCACAATACATTTCAATCATTTTATGTGCAAGATATATTCTATGGCTCTAAACTTGTTATTATTTATTTTGTGTAATATTATTTTAAGCCGTTAAGTGCTGCTTTATTTTGATCATAACGATCCCCCCAATTTTGTGATATTAGAAACAACTATGCTTTTACATTCTTTAAAATCATTATTTATGTTTAAATTCCTAAATTTAATTGTAGGAAGCTGACAGCCTTTTCATGTCATCCCTCTACCTTCTACCTTTCTATGTTCACCCATTAGAGACTAGAGCTTCACTTTTGTGGATGTTGAGTCTGTAAGGTTTGCTACATCGATGCATCCTCTGAAAAGAAAGGATAAGTTCTTCTTTCCACTGTGCCCTTTTCTTCCTAATCTTACCTTATTACATGATCTACTACTTCAGTGAATTGTGGAATATGTTTAGTGACTGGACATATCTTGCTTGGGAAGGAAGAATGTAGTTTCTTACCAGTGAGTGCAATGGTTAGCTGCAGGGATTTCTGGATGTTCTTTATCAAGCTGAGACATCTCTCCTCTGGTCATAGTTTGCTGAGATGTTTTTCTCATGAATGGGCAGTGAATTTTGCTATTAATTTTATTCCTCAATTATTTGATCCTGTGAGTTTTCTTCATTAGTCTGCTGCACTGGATTGCATTCATTTTTTTAATGAATCCATGTTGAATAAACCATGGGTACCTGGAATGAATCCAGTTGGTGGTGCTATATTTTTCTGTATTTATCTGCTGTTGGATCAGGTGCAAAAGTTTTGTTGAGGATTTTATTTTGTGTATTCATGAGAGATACTTGTGTGTTGTTTAATGTTTTGTCTTTTTTCTCTTTGTATGTTTTATTTTCAAACCCATGGTTGCACATATATAGAGAATTTGTTTATGCAAAATATACAAGTCAATCTTCCATGCACATAAACACACATGTGAGTATTGAGCCTATCTTGTCTTCCTAACTTGCAGTCAAAACAACTTAAGTGGTAGCCAACCTGATTTAATAAACTATGCAATAAATATGACCAGCCTTTAAGAATGAGGATCAGCAAGATGGGAATGACAGGACATCAAAAAGATGAAAAAATTTTAAAGGCTAAAACAATAATAAGTACAGCAACAGAAACCAGCACTGGAGGAAGCTGAGTGTTTATTTGATCAAGGGATCTGTGAATTTCTGGGAAAAAAATCTAATATTTTTGTACTTTTCTGGTCTTCTAAACTGATACCAAATATTAAAACTATTCGTAGCTTTTGTTGGGATCCTCTTATAACCTCTGATAAAGTTTTAATTTTTCATGAATGTGTGTGTGTGTGTTTTACATATCAAGTGTGGCCAGCAGAGGGATATCTATTGGAAGCAACTTAACACCTTTGCGTTCCTAACAATAGATGTGGTTAAACTGAAAACATTTGTTTGTTGTTGTGGTTCTGTGTTTACTGACAGGTCATGAGGGGCCAGAAGGGAGAAATTCTTCTGATAAGATAAGGGTCTGTATTTTCTTCCACATTCAATGCTGGATATACTGTTTCAGTAGAAGGAAGAAATAAAAGAGTTGCTAAAAGTTAGGCTGTCTTTATTCAAGCATTGTTGTAATGTTGGCATCACGTTGTAACCACCATTCCAGTCACTTATTCTCTGCATTTTGGCCAGTTGTTAGTTTCTACATTAACCACCATCCCCTGCAAAAAGAAGCTTCTCTGACCAGCTATACCAATCTATAAGCAGAGAAACAGGAATATAGAGGGCAGTTTGATACCATGTCCATTAGCAGAATTAGGAGAATAATAGTAGTTGGTGCACCCCTGGGACCTGTGAACTCCTTAACCATGAGTACATGGCCAGATTTGTAGTACCAGGCATGCATGGAGTGGGCCTTAAATTCTAACAGAAAGAGTTTGGTTACCCCAATAATACTTGCGCCACCTCTTGCACCCATGGTCTAATCTTGCTATTGCAATTATTATTGTAGGACACATTTCACAGCTGGGCAATACCATTGATCACTTTTTCCTACCAGCACCCTACATTGTACCTGCAGGTACTATGAGAGCTAGCTAGCACCCTAGTGAGTATCACCTTATCACCTTGATTTCTTCATTGTTCTATGCCCAATGTGTAGAAAGGTATAAAGAGGGAACCATGTGGAAGGCATTTTAAGTGGGTAGAGAGATGGGAAAGAAGGGGTTTGTGCAATAAATAACTCTAAATGCATTTGGAAAAGTCATGTAGAAGCCTACTTCTTTATAAGCTTCATATATGTGCATACACACACATATATGTATATATATATATATATATATATATATTCAATTAAGAGTTTATTTGGTTAGCCTACCATGCACAAAATATTATGCTCATCTCAGAAGTCATAGTTTTCAAAATAGAAAGCCCAGCGCTGGCTGTGAGATAGCTTCCCTCAAGTTGTTGGTCAGAGGCATCCTGGAGGACCCTAAAAGAATATGTGCTATTGTTTGTCCACCAGAACTTGATGTAAGAACCTATTTCTTTCTTTTTTTTAAATTTACTGTTTTCATTTTGTGTGTACGAGTGTATTGTATCCATGTATGTAAGAGCACCCATGTCCTTGGCTGTCACAAGAGGGTGTTGAATCCTGTGGAACTAGAGTTAAGAACAGTTGTTAGCTGCCATTTGAGTGCTGGGAATCGAACCTAGATCTTCTGCAAGAGCAGCTAGTGCTCTTAGCCACTGAACCATCTCTCCAGCCCTGTTAAGAGCCTATTTCTGTGTCTAGTTTCTTTATTATAATTTTTCTACTACTTCTTGTTTCACTTATCCATTACTTTTACAATCTACAATTAAATTGCATATTTTATTGTACAAAGTGTTGTTTTGACATAAATGTACATTGTGAAATGAGTAAATCAAGAAATTAACATTGATTTTATCTTATAAATACATTTTTTGATAAAAGTACCAAATATTCATCCTCAGCTATTTCCACCTATACAATACACAGTTATCAACTGTTACACAACTTATCTATTGATTTTTTTTCCTGTTAACTGAAATTCTGTGTTCTTTGATCATATTTCTTGTCCAACCCCAGACCCAGTTTCTGGTAGACACTATTCTTTTTTAAATAGTTTATTTGTTATTTTTATTTTATTTTATATGTTTGAGTGTGTTGCTAATTTAAATTACTAATTTAAATCTTTTTCTTTTGTAATTGATGTGTCCCATGGTGTACATTTCCTCTTAAGCACTTTCTTCTGCTGCCTCTCACAACTTAGGTGCATTATACTTTCATTTCCATTTATTTCTAAAGATTTTTAAATTTCTCTTGGCCACTTTAAAAATCTACTTGTTATTTGGAAGTATGTTGCTTTATTCAGAGAGTGGGAGAGTGTATTCTAGTTTTCTTTCTGTTAACTGAGAAACAGCAATGTTATATTTCTATTATTTTTTTTCTTTTTGGTATGTGTGTGGTATGTGTGTATATATGTATTTGATATATGTAAGTGTCCATGTGGGGGTTTGTACAAATGCATATGGATTCCTATTTTCATTCATAAGGTTGCATGTGGAAGGTGGCAATTGGTGTTAGGGGTCTTCCATGTTATTTTTGAGACCAAGTTTCTCACTGAACCTGAAATCTGTTATGGCTAGGCTGGCTGGCCAATGAGCTCCAGGAATCCACCTTTTTCTTCCTCTCTAGGACCACCATGTTGGGATTACAGATGTGTACCATATCCAGCTTTTATTCTTTTGTATCTATTAAGATAAGCTTTGTGTCTTGGAATGTGTTCCATCTTGTTGAACATCCCAAGTGAGTTTGAGAAGAATGTGCTTTCTCAGGAGGCGCATTCACAAACTGGGAATTAAATCAAGTTGATGGATAGAACTATTCAGGTAAAGTGTGACCTTATTGATTTTTTGACTGTTTCATTTATCAGTTGCTGGTGGGAGATGTTGAAATCTCTAACTGGAATAGCTGGCTCTGCTCCCTTCTCTGTAAGTTTTATGTTTCGCCCAACATATTTTGATGTTCTTTGGTCAGTGCAGCCAGATTTATGATTATGATGTCTTAGGGGAGAGTTGCTAGTAAGCAGCTATGCAATGCCTCTTTTGTAACACTGGGAGTTTTCCATAGTTTCAAATTTGCTATCAGAAATTAACACGCTCAGCCTTCTTGTGATTAATGCTAGAGTATGGTTATATTTCTCTATTCCTTTGAACATTTTGGAGACTTTCTATTTAAAATTCACTTTCCTTAAAATTTTTAAATTTCTTAATCTGTCTTTTAGAAAATTTCCATCTAAAGTAGTTATTAACTTGTTGGATTAATGTAAAGTATGTTTATAACTATTCTAACCACTCTTTTTTTTTTAAATTTTTGCTTCTTTTCACTTTTTTATTTTAAATACACGATTCATTGTTTTTCTCCTTTTTTAAACACTTTTGTTGGTTTTCTTGTTGTTAAAAATGATAGTCCTTTAAGTTGACAGCATACATTTTGAAAAGCTCATAGCCTGTTATTTTCTTTATGACTGAAGAAAATCTTTTTATGTTTTCCGTTAGAGCTAGACTATTTCAATAAATTCTCAAATTTTCATATGTCTGGGAAGTCGTTTACTTTTTTTTTCTGTTGAAGTATCATTTGGTGTGTTTCAGGTTCCCATGGTGGCACTCCTTTTTCCTTTCAACACTCAATATTTCATCTTCACTACCCTGTGACCTGCCTAGATTCTGATAAGAAAGAGGATGGGATTCTAATACTTTTATTCTTAAACATAAGTTTTCTTTCATCCAACTTATTTCAGCATTATCTCTTTGTGATTGCTTTTGTGTATTTGACTATAATATATCTGCATTTCATTTTTAGGTATGAGAAAAATGTCACCTTTCAAGATCTTTTTTTGACCTTCTCTTAGTAATGCCATTAATTTTAGAGACCTCTTTGTTATTATTTACTATTATTCAAATGTTTCGTTCACTCCATAATTTCTCTACATTCAACTATTCCAATTATGTTTGAATTTCACCTTTTACTTTACAAAATGTTTTATTTATTTATTGTTCTTGTGTATGAGTATATTCCCTCACACAGGTAAGTGGACCATGGTGTACAATGCCTGCAGAAGTGAGAAGAAGGAATTGGAACCCCTGAAACAGGAGTTATTGATGGTTGTTAGCTGCCTTGTGGGTGCTGGGAATCAGACTCATGTCCTCTACAAGGGTAACTAGTTCTCTTTACTGCTGAGCCATCTCTCCAGTTCCTGAATTTCACGTTTTAGAATTACCTCACAGGTCTTTGATTTTTTTTTTCTTTTTTCATTAATATTTTCCTCTAGAATATTTCCTTTTATCAAGGTTTGCAGTGGCAATTATTTCCTGGTGTCTTTTGAGTTATTTATGAATTCATCAAGTATATTATTGATATTTGCTATGGTGTTGTTGACTTCCAGTATTTCTATTTATTTTTTTAAGTTAGAATTTTTGTCTCTAATCTGTCTACTTATACGTATCTATGTGTCTACTTTGTCTTAGAGCCTTTAATATAGTAAATATATTTTCTGATAATCCAACATCTATATCATATATGAATCTTTCAGTGTTTTTTTTTTACATTGCTTCTTTTAGATTTTTAGTGTGTTTTATAGTTTTTTGGTGAAAGCTATACATGTACCATATAATAGGAACTGAGGGGTACATGTCTAAAATAAATCAGTCTTTTTAAATGCTACTGTAGTTATAGAGATCAGAGGCTCAACCTCTTTAGTAACTTCATTTGTGCCCCCGCTTTTGACTTTGAAGGTACCTGAATACTCTTCCTCAGAGAAAGTCTATTTCTTTTAACTCCATCAGCTGTAATCCTCTGTATGGTGATGACATTTGAAGGACAGAAGTGTTATTTCATCTTTCAATCAACTCTCAGTCTTCTGGTGCCTTCATGTTTCTTCTTTCACTGTCCCTCAACTCTATTTAAGTAATACAGTGAGATTGTACGGAGCTGGACAGAGAAGGGTGTCCTTTTCTCATGAATCTAGGACTGGACTATGGTAATTATCTTTTAATTTTGTTTTATATGTATGAGTGCTATGCCTGCATGTATGTAAGTGCATCCATGTTGTGCAATGCCTGTGGAGGCCAGAAGAGGGTGTCAGATCTCTTTGAACTGGAGTTAGTGAATTATTGTTAGCCAACATGTGGGTGCTGGGATATGAACTTGGGTCTTCTGCAAGATCAACCAATGATCTTAACTGCTGAGTCATCTCTCCAGCTCCAATGCGATGACAGTTTTTTTTTTTTTTTAATCTAGGGAAAAGTTTTGAGAAGATTCTGGGCATATTCATAATGATTATGCTTCCCTTCTCTTTGCCAGAGCTATGTGAGAAACTTTCCTGTGTTGTCACCATGACATCTCCGTGATGTCTCTGGGTTAAGCCCATGAAAGTGTAAGAACACACAAGACTAGTCCACTATCAGCTTCTAGAAATTCTACAAATTCCTCAGCTTCTGCTCTGTATGTGCATATTTGAATTCGCCTTTCTCCTCAGATTTCAGAATGATGACATTTCCTATAAATTCTGTTCACAAAGGATCTGGAAAAAGTTACTGTCTTCCCATTCTTGCAGCCTGTGAGGGTGGGACTCATAATTCCTAAGCCTTTTACATGCTTGTGTTGAAACTAAAAGTCTACTGAATCCTTTTGTTTTTCCCCTTTGTCATGCTAAAGGCCAGTTCTTTAAGATGATTTTGTGATTATTCATGATTTTCAAGTCCTTTGAGACATAAGAAAGTCAGCCAAGCCAAGAACACATTCAACACTTTTATGTAGGATGAATTCAATTGCATGTATAATTCCAGGTCTGCTCCAAATGACATAGAGAAGAATCGCCTTCCTTATTATTATAGCTAATAAAGGAGCTGTTTTATTGGCTTCATACTTTCCTTATTTTAAATATATCCATTTTCTACAGTGGAGGCATATCATAAAAACTCAGAGTATCCTGTCAATATTATATTAGTGAAAAGCTCTCAAGCAGTTCACCAGTTTACATGGTGTATGTGTGGGGTTAAAGTAGATACAGATATTCTTAGAGACCTTATGAGAAAATTGAGATTTTAATTTTTGGATCATTTTTATGATTTCTAAAATTGTGTCAACTTTCAGTCTTCTGTAGGTTATCATACAAACGTATAATCATTTAAACTCTCTTATGAGATTTTTGGAGGATTACATTTATTTTTCGAAAATAATTAGCAGAGCACTTTGTAAGTGGTAAGAGGAAATTGAGTTGCAATTTGTTTCATCTTCATTTTTATTGGCAAGAAATCTGAAGTTGTGAACGGGTGCTGCCATTCCCAGAATGACATCATTATTCAAAAACTTAGTCATGGGGTGGGTGATAGACTGTTCATTCTTAGCACTCTATGTGAGGTTCTTTACATAGTATAGTACTGATGTGTTAAAAATAATCATTTTAATCTACTTTTTTTCTGATTGAAAAGCCTGGAATAAATGTCAGCAGTTAAAGGAATTTGATGCTTTTCGATGCAAGCATGCATCAAATATGTAAACTAAGCCATGTTTTCTCAAATAAGCCCCTTCTCATCCCCAGAGCCTGGGTTGCTCACAGAAGGAAAGGACTTTGTTTAAGCCTCAGCCACACAGCAGTGCAGCCCTTAATTAAATGATGCAGTAACATACAGGAATTAGCAAAGAGATTAAGAGACTAATAAAGCAGAACAAGTAATACTGATGTAAATGGAGAGGAGCTCCATGTTGGAAAAGTTAAAAAGAAATAACCCATGAGAAAATACAGAATTGTATAAAAGTTCTTAGAGTACGGAGTGGTAAACAGATCCCTAAAGGTCATTTGGCTATTACCAGATTCTGTATTCAAGCTAGTGGAAATTTTTTAGAGAACGTGACTCAGACCTTTTACAAAGCTCAAGTGAATGTGGTAAGGAAATACTGGGTATCTTTCCAGGCACTGTTGCGCTTAGTTTGAGAAGCTCAACAGACACCTAAGCCACTGAGCCACAGGCTTTTGTGTTCTTGTCTGGTGAATTCCGAGGATAAAACTCACAGATCACAGAGGGTGAGTTTTAGTAAGAAGTGTTTTATGATAGGGAGCTTAGGAGAGACACAAAAGGCAGAATTCCCATAGAGCAAGTGAGTTCCTCAGACTGGGTTCTCACTGATCGTCACTGCTCTGGAATTAGTAAGGCTTTGGTGAAAGAAAGAAGGGATGGGGAGATGAGCTGGTCAGTCCAATTCCCACTCCATGTCTTCAGGTTCCTTGAGTTTTTTGGCCATATCATAAGTATGATTTTTAGGAACGGGGTACTCTTTTGCAGAAAAGAGATAAGGGAAACTCAGGCCCTCTTTCTGGCATCTGAGGCTTCTGGGCGTGGTGAAACCAGAAACATTTCCATCTTAGACACTTCTGGCATCTCTGGTCTTAGGCAAAGACAAGTCTTCTGACAGTTCCAAGGATCTTTCCAGATCTTAATCAAGAAAGAAACTATTCATTTTTTGTGACCGTTTTACTCATATTGCCTACCTAATTTTTATCTCCCCTTCTCATCAAATGGCAGGAACAACTCTAAAGGGAAGTTTCTCTTGTCCTATCTGTTCACTCAGTTGATTCTTCAACGGTTTGATCAATAGCTAGCTACTGAAGTTGACAATGTGTCGCTTTTGTCAGGAGCAGGGCTTAAGGAACATAAGAGAGACATGAATCCTGACCCCAGGAACGCACTCTCAACAATGAGAACATGTCTTATATTAAGCCATCATTAATGTGCCTAGCAGTTCTGATTTTCTTTTAACTCCTGTAAAAACTGCTATTCCTTCCTATGCAACACTTTCTCAAATAACTGAAGGTAGCTATTGTGTTCTATAATATCTCTTACCTTCAGAGACAGCTAAGTCAATTCATTTTCCTATATGTCAGATTATGTTTTATTTGGATTCATAAGAAAGGGTTTGAGTTCCCAGATAGTGTTCAAGGAATAAAAGAGAATGTATCTAACTGTTGTTTCTACCAACTGCCAGATGTGGATTGTTCTATACATTCAAAATGTGTAACTGTTCTGTCCAACCACTTACCATCTGTTCAAGTACCACCAAGAGCACAGTGTGTGCTCCTACTTGGGAAACAATTGTTCAAACACAGGATCCTTCTAGGTACATTTCACAACCATGCTATTGATGGAAATTATGGAAAATCTACCAGACAAGAACATTACACTCATTTTGATTTATCTAGAAGAAAAAGTACCTTTCTGTATTGCTCCACTTCAAAGCAACATTGCTATTTCTTTTTCTTTTGTACCAGAGTTCTTTATGTCCAGCCCAGGTTTTATGCCCAGCATTGTTTTATATGGCATTGTTTCTTAACCCTTTAGAAAATAGAGTTTTCCTGGAGGAAATGAGTAAGTTGGGGCAGCCTTGAGGTTTTACAGCCTGGCCCAACATCCTACAATTCTAACAAAATCCTGACTGTGGATACCTCCCACTCCTTCCTGCCTCTATCCTTTCCCTGATATAAGGAGTTAGACCCTCTAAAACTGTGAGCAAAAGTGACTCATGTCACTTAGGTTGCTTCTTTCTAGGTGTTTGATCACAGACTGAAATTAATACCATATGATATATGCAATGAGAGGTATAATGAAAAATAACTAACAGCCATTGAAAAATTTTTATCAAAAACTCTTTTTAGATGTCTGATAATATGTTTTAATAAGCGCCATGGGCTTGATACCTTTATTTCCATTTTGGATAACCTTGGAAGAGGCCCATCAGACAAGGAAACATACCCAGGATTTCATAGCAAGTGCAAAATCAAGTTAAGGTTTGTCACCTGGTGGTCTAGTTTCAGCATGGATGCACTTAAGCATTAAAATGCACAGTGTGAAAATATACTACTGCGTAGGGAATATAGTGAAGACTGGATTAATTTTGCTAGTGTTACAGCTTTTATAGAGTTTTCTAAGTTAAAAGTGAAGGTGCTGAGGTACAGAGGCAATGTGCATTTCAGGCAAGTTGCGTATGAAGACCTTACATATTTGGGAAAGTTCAGTGGTTTGCTATACCTCATTTGTAATGAGTGAGGAGGACAGAAAAAAGGATAGACTGGATGTGACTGTGTGGTCCCAGCACTGCATCTTTTTTATGCCATACAAACCATGGAAACCATGTTCAGAGTTGCTGTATTCTCATTCTGTTTTCAAATTCAGACACACCAAGGTTAGGTTTATTCTGTGTTCTGCAGCCATAAACTACTCTAATTTAGAACTTTGAAAGGAAAGGAGAATGAAAAAGCAACCCCAAAAAGGAATTCTTGCAACTCACAGCATCTCACCACAGCCCATTTAATGTGTGTGATTCTATATGTTCCTTGGAAGGGTTCACATTTCAGAGCATTTAAAACAAATGAGACATTTATTAGTGTAACCTTTATTCTGGAGATGATTTAAGTCATTTCCAAAGTAACTAAAAGAAGAGTGGTATTTCCCTTACAGTAGAGTCTTCCCTATGTCTCTACCAACCCACAAAATGCTTCAGTAATTTTAATGTTCTGTACCTCTTCGGAAATACCTACATAAATAATCTATTGTTCAAAAGGTCAGAAAGGTAGAGGATCTCTTGGAAATGTCAGGAAAGTAAGTGAATGGGTAATGTGGTGCCATATGTTTGAATATGTTCATAACCTCTTATCTTTAGTGACAGGTAGGTGGTGGAGGATAAGAAGCGGCTGACCTATTCCTGAAAGTCTTTGGGTCCTGGAAAGTACTGGAGAATGACTCCAAGGGTATGGTCTCTAACAGCCACCCTCCTTTCCCTCAGGACAAAAACTATTCAGTGTCTAGTGACATGGCATTTTTGCTAACCTTCCTTGTAATTCTTCAAAAGGGATGAAACCTCATTAAAATACCCAATCTCAAAGACACAGTTCAGCCACGGATCTATCTCATGTTAAAGGCCACCCCACGAACATTGCCCTAAGAGTTCACTTGCAACTTAAACATTCCATAAATTTGCTGTTAATAGGAAGGTTGATACATTTTCTTTCATTTTAACTGCTGTTCAGAGCTGTCATTTTTCTTGACAGATGTCACTGCCTAGAGAAAGGACTTCTAAGATGTTAAATGTCACTGCAGAACTGAACATTCCAAATAATTTTTGCATATTACCTGAATAATTCTTAAAAAAAGCACTCATGGAGTCATAAAACATTAATTAGAATTGGACATATGCATTACAACCTTTTTATTTTATAGGATTGAGTGTTGGGTGAGGATATGGGGTATAACTGAACACTCTAGGTTGACTGGAATCACAGGCTATTCCCAGACATCCTGCGCTCTTTCTAAGTCTACAGAAATGCCAACTTCCTCATTTTGCAAATTAGCCACTTTCCCACAGGAACTGGAGACCAGAAGGCTAAATGTCCTCAATTACAGCCTATAGTTGTAAATAAGTACATTTTCTAACAGTTCCAGGCTCCCCACAGCACCATCTGTCAGAATGAGCTACGTCCAGCTATGGAACTGTAAGGACAAGTTTTTTGTGTACTATAGATAGCTCCAACTTCATCAAGTTCTGGTTAACTTGAAGCTGAATCCTGAAGCAGGTACTAGTCTTTCTGCCTAGAACTTCTATCAAACTGTTTTGTTCTGACACTATCTAGACAAAGCATATATTTCGTGAGGTAAAGATAACCAAGTAATTATGATGTAATCAAAATCCCTTGGTCTGTCTTCATTATTCCCAAAGACTAATATGTTTTCCTTGTAACTCATGATCATGGAGCCATCATCTTGATTCAATGAAAAATAGCAGATTTCTTTTAGGCACAGAAATTTCTGGTATACCTATTCTTTGTCACACAGTACATCAGCTAATGTTCAGTTCTATGTAGCTATAGTGCCCACAGTAAGGACCGAAGTCGGAGAAATTATGCCAGACATTAAAGAGGTAATATAGAGATCCAAGGTCTTACACAGTAGTATGTGATCAAACTACATCTGTGTTTCTGACCCTCTGGTCTCTGAATGGTAAGTATTTACTTAGCTGAAAGAGATTCTTAATTTGGGGCTGGAGGATGTAGTTCAGTGATAGAGTGCTTGCCTAGAATGCCTGAGTCCTCAGGTTTGAGACCTAGTAATGAAAATAAACAAAACAGAATTGCCAATTTTTTAAAGCAGATGAAGCACTGCCTAAAAATATACCTAACATCTTGTATTTTCGCCACCTATATATAAAATGTGCAGAGGAAATTCTCTACAAAAGAAGTAATTCCTAAATCACTCTATAAACTTTTTAAAATTTATATATTTATAAAAATACATAATGTGAAATCATGGTCCTTCACGCTTTCTGTAAACAATCTATAGTTCTCTATCAGTAAGAAGAAAGTAAAATAGGTCCCATTTAAGTTTGTTATGACTCAATGAGGCAGAAAAGTGATGGTCATCTTTGACTAGAAACTTTCAAAGTATTCTCAAAGAGATGGGTTTTGGGTCCTCATGGAGACGTACAGATTCATTCAGCCCTCCAGCTTCACGTCTTCTAAGTCCTCATCTTCATCAGTACACACTAGGCTTGCAGATACCTCTAGACCATGCCACCCAAGCAGTTTGTTGCTTTAGCATCAATGTCTGAAAGTGACTTCCCGCAGAGACCTCCGAGATTCACACTTATACAGCCCTTGATCAGCTTCCTTTCCCTGATTCACTCTTTGTGCAAGCAACATCTGTCCATCTGTATTATTTTATCCCACCTGATTCTGTCACTAGAAACAAACTCAAAAGCAAAGACTGAATGGTTTATTAACTTATTATCCTTGGCAAACAGGAGAGACCCTACTCCTCAATATTTTTTTCTTAAGTTAATTAATATATTTTTGTTTTCAGTACAGAGTATCCAAATATACAAGGGGACTATCTTCTAAGAAACATTGTTCTTGAAACCCGGGAGACCCTTGACTGGCAAAGACTACTGTATTATTTACATTGCCGTGCTAATTCAGGGCAACGAAGGAAGAACAAGGAAAACAAAGAAGAAATTGCAAATAATAGAAAAGGACCCATATTTCAGTAGAATATTATGTAATTCAAGGTTTTAGAACACCTTGTAATAAATGTGTTACTGGGTCTATTTGACTAATGAGAAATACGAGGCTCTGGAAGTTACGTAATTTGTACAAGGTCAACCATTGGTAAAGGATGTGGATTGAATTCAAAACTATTTGCACCTGTTTCCTCCTCACTGTGTAGTTCTGGCATCCTGATTATACTTTATTACTGAAATCTATTTTAAATTGGGGTCATTGGTTACCTGCCCAATGTCATGTGATACACAGACTAAAAAATGTAAAACATAGCAACATTGAACAACAGTATATATCACACTCCAAATAAACACAGCGCACACCGATGACCTGATGGCAGCTTGATAAAAAGGAATTTGTGTGCAAAGCTCTTTCCTGTACCATCCTCAACAAGCAACCTGTATTTCTCAGCAAAGGGAAGGGCAGTTTTGGATAATCCCATTCCTTGCAAAAGGCTTAGTAATTCCTGCTGCTTTTCCATAGAAAAATTAAATACTCCTCTTATATTTCTTAATTGGGCTAATTTTCCGCAGAAGACTGAATGCTAGTAAAAGGCCAAACAAATGAATGCATGAGGAAGAGATCTTCAGAATACATGTAGGTCCCAGCACTTACCGGCTCAGTGTTTTTGCACAGATCTGAATGTAAATTGAGTAGCAAGTAGAGCAAAAGTCTCTGTCTGTTTTATATTACTGTTGCAAATCCTTAAGTCTTGATACTTCGTTAAGAATAGAACTCCTGGAGCTGCCATGATGACGTAGCAGTAAAGGTACTTGCAACCTAGCCTAACAAGCTGAGTTTGATCTCCAGAGCCCACATGATAGAAAGAGAGAATTGTCTCTCCCAAGTTGTTCTTTTGCTTCCACATACACACTGAGACAGGTACACCTCACCAACGAATCAGTCTATAAAGGTAAAAAAAGAAAGGACCGAGGTCATTTATTTTATACTTCTGGAGCCCGAGAAGTCCAAAAGCTTGTGACTGACTTCTTGTAATAGTCTTTTTCCTGCATCACGACATAGCAGTGAGCATCCAATGGTGAGGTAGAGAGAGAAGGCCAGAGAGAGCTCACTTTTATACCCAAGACATTACTATGATAGCCCGTTAGTTTATGAATGGATCAATCCCCTCATGAGGGCAAAGCCCTTATAAGCACACCATCAAAGGCTCACAAGTCTCAATATTGCTATAATGAAGACCAAATTTCAATCTGGGGAAAAGCCAGAAGTAGGATGTGAAGATATCTGAGATGTCTGTAGTATCAAAACACAGTGATGTCAGAGCTTTGTGTTTTATTTCAAATACGTTAACGCTAGCCCAAAGTGGGGCATCTTACAATGGGCTAACAGAATCTGAATCAGGGATTTACATGTTCTCTCTGTCTCACAAACAGAGAACAGGAATGTGAACAAGAAAGGAAGCTTTGAGTCATTGGAGGGGCTACTGAAGTCATACAGAAGGAACAAAGATAATTGAACTCTAAGGCCATCAGCTCAAAGTCTGAGCCTGGGGGATTCTTTGTGCCTGGATTCCTCAATACATTTGTATTACTGTGTACTGGGTCCTGCTGGTCACTTCTCCTCTTACTTTTAGGTTAAGGCAAACTTAACCTCTACCAATAGGAGAAAGTATCATATCGCCAAGGGGATAAACATTTTTTCCTATAGTACCAGTTGCAGGAAACAAAGAAAAGCATGAATGAATAATGAACTTTTCTTCAAATGTAATAACAGCAAAATATTCTAATATGTGAGAAAAAATACAGTTTCTCACTCTATCCCATCACTTGCTACTTCTCATTTTACAGCCTGGCTATACTGTGATCTTCAGAGTTAGTGGTTTACCCATTTTCAAAAGGATGTAGTGTAGAGATGCATCTTCTGTCATTCCAGTAGAGGAAATTGAGAGGATATTTGTGTTCAAGGGTTAATTTGCCTCCTAGGTGTAACAAAAAATATTAAATAAGTATTTCGTTTTCTAGTTTTGGAAGAAAAAAAATAGATTTTCTCCCATTCCCTCATTGTTGCAATAGGAGAACATACATATAATCTCCCATTCAGGACACCAGATATTAAGAGTTTATCACCTCATTATACAGTTTGCCATTCAAAAATGATAAAGCTATGCACAAAACGTTTTCTAAGTTATCTTCACTGATGACTTCATTTGTAGTCTTAGAAGACTACAAAGGGTTATAACTCAATAAGATAATTACAGGAACCTACAAAATGACTCACAGAACAAAGGCACTTGCTGCCAGACTTGATGACCTGAGTTCAAGCCCCACGACCCACAAAATGGATGGAGAGAACTGACTCTTACAAGTTGTCTTCTGATTTCCACATGAGCCTTGATATAGTCTCCATCTATAAATAAATATAAATAGATAAGTAATAAATAAATAAATAAATAAATGTAAGAATAAAGTAAGAAAAAAAAAGAAAACTACAAGATATTGCCTCGTGTCATAGAATTTTCATCTCCTTCAGAAATCTTATTTTGGTACAAAGTGAAGTTGTATACACCTAAGCTGCACAACAGTGTATGTTAGAGGTTAACCCAGGAATAACCTGCAAGGAAATGAAAGAGGAAGAAAACAAAGTTTGCCTGATAAATCAAGGTATTATTGTGGATAACAGAAACTCAAGTGAAATCTGCTAAAGAACTTTAAGAAGTAGCGTAGATCTTTGTAATTGTTCCATAGAAGATGGAAAAGGCACACACACACAAACACACACACACATACACACACTCCTTGCACAATGGTAAGGAGCAGCAATTCTCGGCATTTTTATCTTACTGCACACATTGAAAGCAGGGTCATATATGGTGTACCTGGGCATAGAAAGGCAAAGTATATGTGCAAAATGTTACCAAAATTATTTTATGAAGATGAGAGAAGAGATAAATAATGCATGTATCTTTTCATAATAAGAAAGAGACAAAACTGTGTAACTAAGGGTTAAGTTTCCCCAAGCTTGAGGATCATTCTGTAGTTACCAGTGTGCTCAGAATAGCTACTCAATACACATACACTTATTGTATGAGCTTAGGAAAGAGAGATGGGACACCAAGGCTTTTCTTCCAGGAAGCAGATTTATTAGTGCTCACTCTAACTCAGAAAATTCCTAGCCAAAGTCTGAGTCCTGAGCAAAAATATGGATTAGCAATTTACAACTTAGCTCCCATTTATAATTTAGACTTTTCATCTCCTATATATGACAATGTATATTCTGATTAAGTATTCTATGTTCCAACATCATGAGAGACAGAGATGAGTACATGAATTCAGGCACAGACCATGTTGCATTGCTTTCTTTGTTCTGTGTGTGTATGTGGAGTCCCTGCCACACTCTGCTGTGTAAAAAATTACCTTTATAGACATCCTTTCTGAAAAATCTCATGTTGCTTTAATTTGTTGCCTTTTCCATCAGTTCTTTCTCCTCAGAAGTTATATATAGATATATAACTATAGATATAGATATTTAGTATTGATTGACTATTATCATTATTGTAATTTCAGCTTGCCATTTTATTAGAGAGAGCACACATGCTGTACAAAAGCCTTAATTCACAGCATCACCGTGAGACACTGCAACTGAACCCAGAAGTGCAGTTATAAGAAAGAGAAGCTCTTCAAAGGGAGGCTAGGTTTCTGTGTTTGGGGAGGATCTTGCCTGAAAACATGGCAATACTATTTTAGGGTCGATGGAAATATTATCCACAACAATATGTATATGTAAATTGAGGCCATTTAAATTATTTTATTCTATGTGTGTATGAATGCAGTGCTTGCACATAGTTAGGTACGCCTGTGTCATGTAGTGCCTGCAGAAGTCAAAAGAGGCCTCTGGATCCCCTGGAACTGAAGTTATGGATGGTTGTTAGCTGCCATGTGGGTACTGGGAATTAAACCCAAGTCCTCTGTAAAAGCAGTAGTGCTCTTAACAACTGAGCCATTTCAATTTAGTCGGAAGAAATCAGGAAATTTTTGTTATTACACATTACATGCTAAATAGATTCAAAGGCAAATTAACCGATGTTCTCTGTGTAATTGGTTTTGACCTAAGTTCACTATGAAAAATCATACTAATGATGGGCTCGTTCTTTAATCATTGTCAGATCACATCACATTTAGGGTTGAGACATTTCAAGACATGAATGGGTTTTTACACTTAGATTACACTGTGATAGATATGTGTAATGGTTTGAATGGCAATGCTTCTTTCGGATCCAGGTATTTGAACACATTGTCCCCAGTTGATGGCATTGTTTTGGGAGGTTTAGCAGGTATGGTCTTGATAGGAGAAACATGTCACTGGAGGCAAGCTTTAAGAGTGTATAACCTTGCTCCTCTTCCAGTTTGCCTTCTCTGATTCCTGTGCCAACTTGAAGATGGGACCTCTCAGTGTTCTGGCCCAGCTGCCTCTGTTGTAATGATGAATTCATAGTCTCTTGAAAATATAAGACAAATAAAATCTTCCTTCTGTAAATTGACTTGGTCAGGGTGTTTTATCAACAGAAGAATAACTAACACAGACGTTGGTGGTATGAGAGAGTGAGATGTTGCTGTGAAGAACATGAGCATATTGCTTTTTGGAGGAATGTGGAAGACTTTAGAAATTTGGGCTAAAAAATCTGCTGAATGCTGTAAGCAGATTTATGTTGTATTTCTAATAGGAGCCTGGAAGAAAGTGCTGAGGGCAATGTAGTTCCAGATGGAATCAAGCAAGGGCTTAAACAACAACTGGGGATATTTTGGCAAAAAGAAATGTGGATGTGGCCTGCCTGTGGCCTAAGGATTTGCTAGAGGCTAAATTAAAGAGTAATGAACTAATTTCTTTGACAGAGGAAATTTCAAGACCACCTAATGTTGAATCTGTGGTGTGCTTATGAGTGGTGAATGTTATGTAAATCTACAATGAAACACAAACAAAAGGAAATACAAAGTATACAGTATAGAAAAGAAAAGAACACTAGGGACCTTGATGTTGGAAATAAGGCCACTAAGATATGTTCTGAAGAGAGGTTCACATTGTTAACAAGATTAGAGCTATTTAAAGACTTCTTGTTCTACCGAACAATAATAAGGCCACCTGTAGCAACATATCCCTGCATAAAGAGGCCCTAAGAGGTCATTATATGAAGCTGTGGAGGTGAAGCCTGATTTGCAGTAAAGACTACAAGATGATGGTGATGCCAGGGCCATGAGACATCTGCCAGGACAAGCTGTATACAGAAAGTGGTACTAGCCCAAGAGAGTGATGCAGGCAGCAAAGGTAGAGGGATGCAGTCATCTAAGTCTTTTGGAACTAATGTTCTAGATGCCAGACATGGAACTACAGGACTTGGTGTTTGTCAACCACATTGTCTTGTTTTGGGCCAGTGTTTCCTCACTCTGCACCCATTCCCCCCCTTTGGAAAGGGAATATATATTCGGTGTCTGTATGTTGGAAGTATGTAATTATTTTTTTTCCTAGAGATTAATAGAGTACCTTACGGCTCAGGAAAGGGTTTGGGCTTTGGTTTTTGAATGGTGTTGAGACTGTTAAAGACAACGGGGACTTTTGAAGTTGGACTAAATGCATTTTGCATTATGATGTAGTCATGAGCCTATGCAGGTCAGGGAGTGGAAAGCAATGGTTTGAATGAGACTGTTCCCCATAGGCTGGAGGCTCTTGAAGACTTTGTCCCTAGTTGATGGCACTGGGGGAGGCTTAGGCAGTGTGGTGGTGCCGGATGAAGCATGAAACTGGGGGTGGACCTTGAATTCAGGGCCGTATCCCACTTCAGTGTGCCCTCTGGGATTCTTGTGCCTGCTTAAAGATGTGGGTGCTCAGTTTTCTGCTCTGGCCACACGTGAAAATGGACAATATGTGTTAAGTGCTTGCTTCTTACATTTTAATCAAATAAGTGATATTATTTTATTGTTTAAAAATCTCTGTCTCAGAGTCACCCCGCATGGCCCTGAGACCTAGACTGGCTGCCTGCATCCTATTGTCATTGCCTTATAGCCACAATTACAATTTCCAGGAAACACCATCTTCTCCTGGCCCCATTACTTCCCTTCGCCATTTGCCTGACCCAAGTCCAAACCCCATCAGGGACTCTTCTACTTCCTGGGAAACCCTGGCCACTCTCTCCCTTTAGAACTCCCCAGAGCCCTGTGAGTTATCTTACTAGGCCCCATCCACTTGTTCTATCTAGACTTGAGACCCAGAATCAATCCAAAATGCCAGGAGAAACCTGTTCCAAGCTCTTCAATCAAGCCAGTGCTTGACTAAAGAATATTTTGATCTCAAGCAGAAGATCTAGGATATAAAATAAATGTGCCAAATAAACAAACAAATGAAATTGATATCCCAACTATGCTATGAAACTGTTCCCTCCTGAAAATTATAGACACCTCTACTAAAAGAAGATGAATTGAACAAAAGAGAAAATAACAAAAAATTAATTCCAGAAGTGCAAATCCCAATTTAGAAATAAAAACAAAATGATGAACCAAAATATCACATATCTTCCCAAAAAGACAAATCCCAAAATAAAGGCCCCCAAGGAAAATGACCCGTAAGGACTTATAGACAAAAAAAAGTTAAAGGAATAATTATAGTTATGGTCAGACAACTCGAAGTAGACAAAGAGATGAGTGAAAAAGTAATCTAAGTAATACAAACATAGATCAGAGAGCTAAAGAAAAATCAAAATGAAATCATGCTAGAAATGAAAAACTCAATGAGACAAAGAAGAATGTTAGTAGAAGCGTCACTAACAGAATGGACCATGTTGAAAACACGGTCAAAGACAGAAAACGAAGTAGGATAGATAGATAGAAATAAAAAAAAAAGTGTATGAAAGGATCAGGTTATAGTTTTGGTACACCATTAAAAGACCTGTCCATTGAACTACGGGTACAGAAGAAGAATACCATAGTGAATATAAAGAAAATATCTTCAGTAAAGTCATAGAAGAAAATTTCCCAAACATGAAGAAAG
The DNA here is from genome assembly GCA_035773235.1 of Eospalax fontanierii. NCBI lineage: Eukaryota > Metazoa > Chordata > Mammalia > Rodentia > Spalacidae > Eospalax > Eospalax fontanierii. Next base: position 18,178,457 of record CM069552.1, read on the forward strand.
TGAAGCACATCTAAGTAAAAGAAGTCTACAGAATATCAAATAGACATGACCCCCCCAAAAATTTTACACAATAAATGAGAATTAAACATTAAAGCCATTAATCTGACATTTTGGCACATGACTTTAATCACGGAATTTGAGAGGCAGAGGCAGGTGGATCACTGTGAGATTGAGGCCAGACTGGGATGCCCTAAGGGGAGTTCCAGGCCACATAACTGGGGGTACATAGTGAGAACCTGTCTCAAAACACAAATATACACTAAAACCATAAAGAAAGAAAAAGAAAAAGAAAAATTTAAGTCAATCTTCCTGATAACATAGACACAAACTTCCTCAATTAAATACTTGCAAACCTAATTCAAGTGCTCATCAAAAAGATCATGCACTGGTCTTATAGGACACCTATATTAAACCTATAACAAATGCTCAGGGATCATTACAGAAGAGAAAGGTTGTAAAACCCAGAAGTGTTGAATGACCACAAGGAAGTTTTCCAAACTGGTCAGTTATTCATATCAACTCACAGCAATGGTGACAGCATGCACAAGTTCCATGCAAGCTCAAATCAGAAAAAAATGCAGCATAGACATTTGGAAATGAGTAAGAAGCTCCCACCTCACCTAAGCAAATTGTGACAACAGATGGATACTGGGAGGGGCAAAGACAGTCTCAAACATGGCTCGGGACTCATGGTAGATTAATCAAGTCGAGTGGATGGACCCACAGTGAAAAAACATTTGGAAACACAAATTAGAGTCTATAGGAGAGATATATAATACATTAAATTTGATGTAGTGCAATAAAAGGAGGTGCAGGTAGGACAGGGGTTCTAAATACTATCAAATTTTGTTTTATGAAAATAACAAAAATTCAATGAAAAAATAAGAAAATAAAAATAAAAGAAATGAAAAATATTGACTTTGCTTTATAAAATTATCAGTTTATTTATTTATTTATTTATTTTGGCAAGGTCTCAGCCCTCTTAGAACTCATAATGTAAACAAGACTGGCATCGATCTCACAGAGATCCGCCTGCCTCTGCCTCCCTAGTCCTGCGAGTCACCACAGTTCATTTATTAAAATAAAACTATCATATCAATGCATAATGTTAATATTAATAGGAATTGGGAGTCCATGATATGTATATTATTCTTTCTGTATTATTTTCACTATTCTTCTAACTTAATACTATTTTAAAATAAAGTGAAGATCCGTATACAATGGCAAGAGTAGGAATAACAAACAAAAATTGTAATGTTTTAGTTTTGGGCTTAAAAAAATAAAGGACATGACTCTGAGAGAGGATGAGATATAGAATCCTGGAAGGAGTTGGAGTGAGGAGTAGGAGGTAGAAATGAAGAATGCACATTGTATAGACATATGAAATTTTCAAGGAATAAAAATACAAATGCAAGATACAAAAATCAAAAAACAAAAAGAAATCAGAAAACTGCCTTGAGATTTCACTCTTATCCTGTCAGAATGCTTAAGATCCAAAAACCAAATGATGACGCATGCTGGCAAGTATGTGGGTAAAAGGGCACACTTATTCATTGCTTGTGGGAGTGAAAACTGGTGCAGTCATTATGGAAATCAATGTGGAGGTGCCTCAAAAAACTAAAATTAGATTGGCCACCTGATCCAGCCATATGACTCTTGGGCCAATATGATTGTATATATTTCTACAGATATCCGTGTTCATTGATACACTAGTTTTCAAAAAAAACCAGGAAATGGAAACAACTTAAATGCCCCATCAACTGAAGATTTGATCATGAAAATATCATACGTTTACACAATGGATTCTTATTCAGCTTTTAGAAAAATGAGTTTATGAAACTGACAGTTAAATAGATGGCACTAGAAACAATCATCCTGAATGAGGTAAAACAAGCATCAGAAAACACCACACATTCTTTCTCCACAGAGGTCAGGAAACTAGTTAGAGACTAGGGGGATGACTTCCTGGGAGGGAAGGAGGATGCAGTGATATAAAGGGGAAGACGGGAATGATGGAATTGGAAGGGTTAAATGAGATGGGAAAGGGGAAGGCAGGGTGCTGGAGGGACTAGGAGGAGGGACAAGTAGCTGAAGGTCTTAAGAAGTCGTATAAAATCCTAGTGCTGTAGTAACTTCTTAAAATATATACATATTAATTTGTAAAGCGTTTAAATGGAATCACCCTATAGATGGAAATGCCCCTACTAGACAGTCCTAACTGGTATACAAAAACTCAATGCCAGGACTGGATTTCTCTTTTGGACTTGTCGATCGCAGGATCTCAGATCCTCAAACAATACCAGCTATGGTTATCGCTCTAGGCTGCCTTCCGGAACTTAATGGTTAGAACCTATTGCACAATGAAAATAGTATTTTTGTTATGAATTACAAAATTTATTGAACTTTACACTTAGATTGTTTTTTAAAAATGAAAGTTGCACTTCCTTTACAAAAGGAGGAGCGATCTTTTATCTCTGCACCATCTTTGCATCGGAATAATTACATTTTCCTTATTTTGCCTTCCTTGAAAGGTACAGTTAAATTATGTAATTTCATCTATGGTACAACTTAGGTACGAACTACTTAATAATGCATTATCTTAAGAAATACATATTTGAGATGCTGGAAGGATGGCTCAGCAGCTAAGAGCACTAGTTGCTCTTGCAGAAGACCCAGGTTAAATTCCCACGTTAAACTCCAGTTCCAGGAAGAATCCATACTCTAGCCTCTTCTGATTTCCATTGGTATTGCATGACACAGGTGCACTTACACACATGCAGGCAATATACTTATACACATAAAATAAAAATAAAAATAAAAAAAATTATTAAAAAGAAGCTCATATTTGAATATTTAAGCTAATACAGGATCCTAATACCTGATATTCTATAGAAACCTCAGGATGTCCTATGACAGAGAAATAACAAGGCATTTGGAGCTAAGTGTCAATGTATTCAACTGGGGTTGACATTAGATTAAAGTCCTTGCTTTTCATTTGCCCCCTCGGTTAAATAAATCTGGATCCTGATTTTCATGAGAAAATATCAAAATATCATTCATAAATATTAACACAGACATTAGTTAGAACTCTGTAAATGATGCTTTTACTTCTCTACTTTAAAATTTAATTGAGTAATTTTAATAAAATAATATATAACCTATGCCCATTGATTAAAATCATTTCTGATTAACTTACATTGTTTAGTCTTCCTAGATTTGTGTTGAGTTACTGGCAAAATTTTGGTAAATATTCAAAAACTGTCAAACTGAATTTCATGATCTAGAGCAAGTATAACTGTTTTGACTATACTCAGGCAAAGGGGATCTTACTGAAGGATCAAATAATCCACGAGGGAAAGCAGTTCTAGAGTGGTTAAGACTGAATGAAGAAGTGACAGGACCCTACCTGTGCTGGTTGCTGTGGAGCCGAGAATAACCCCAAGCATTAACTCATCAATATCTTCATGCAATAAGCTATTTCTTTTGTCAGTTATTATTTCTTTTGTGCTACATGCAATATGAAATAAAGCAGTACTCTTAAGTCCTTCTTCCCTATTTTGATAATCTTAGACAAAGGTGAAGTACAGTGTCTTGATATCCCTTTTTGTTTCTGTGAAGTGTGGTTAACTTTGAGCAAATACTCTCCTGAAATTCCTCATACTATGGAGCAATTTTCAGAATGGTCATACTTGTGAAAGAAATAAAAAGTCTCAGGGAACTCTGGGGAGCAGAACTTTCGCATAGAATTAGATAGTGCTGCCCCAGATGGTAAGAACAGAGTGATTGTTATGTCAAACCCATGGGCACATTCAGAGCTGAACTCCAAAGTTCTGTGAATGAGCCCAGTGTCTACAACAGGCTTTGTTTGTTCTCAGGATTGTAGTCCTGTACTAACGAGGCTTCTTAACAATTAATTACACCTTTGTTTTACAAGTGTGAATGTTTTGATTTGTGAACTTTCTGGAGAACTTCAGGGAAATTTAAATTGCCCTCCAACAACTACCCAGTTCACTGCCCCGCACTATGTAAATTTGATAATAAATGATCAAATGTGAACCCTGGGCCCCGAGAGGTCGTGGAATCCTTTGATTTGGGACCAGGTGTATAGAGATGTTCAATTATTAAATAATTAGTTTGGAAACAATAACTAGTGTAGTTTAATCCTCTTGCTGATTTCCTAATGTTTATTAATTTAAGCACCTGTGTCTTCCTGTAACACTTTCCTGCAGAATGCTTACCAGGATGTGCATGGCATGTAAATTTACAATGAATATAATTACCTTTTCTCAGCTCACTCCAGGTGCCTAAGTGAGCAGAAATGAATTATGACTTTAATTGTCAGAAAGGTTTCAATATTCTGAATCTAATTACTTCAGAATTGTTTAAATTTCTAGCTAAGCAGTAATATGTTAGCATTAATTAAAACACCAAAAATATGACTTTTTTAGGATAACCGAATGTTCCACTAAGGAAGATTCAGAGAAACAATTTATATAGTGGAGAGAAGCAGTTGTCTTGGCATACTTCATTTGTTCTTAGGATGCTCAAAGTTCTTTTTCAGTAAAGACTCTTCTTTTAGTCTTGAACCTTGCCCACTTTTCTTGAGAAATTGCAGGAAAGGATGGAGAAATTCTGTCCATCTTTGCAGAAGACTATCATGTAGACATTTTTCAATGCTTAACTCATTATCTTCCTTTAATCCATCTCACTATATAGTATCTCTACTGCCATATAGATAAACAAGAATGCAGAAATGGTTCTAGATTTTTCTGTTTTCCTTCAAATTTACAACCATTAGTTACCAATACTTTTCCTTATACATATTATTGAATTTCCCAGTCAACCCTTATTCTACATGTGTGAGTTTATCCCAGTAGGATTTTCCTACTAAGTAGAAGTCTTCTATCTCCAGGACCCTGGTCCCTAGCTCCAAGCTGTAACTTTCAAGTCATCTTCTGAATGCCAGAGTTATTTTACTAAAGTACAATTTGGAATAAGAAAGGGAGGGACGTGTCTGAAATGTGGATTTGAGAATGGAAAGAGGTGATTTTGAAAACTGAGGAGAACAACTATTGTCATGTTGAAACTATCCTGGAGACCAATTCTATGAAATCACATTCAGCAGGAAACTATTAAACCAGTCATTTCACATGTCCACATGTGTAAAACGAATGTCCTTAGGGGACACAAACAGTAAGCAAAGTAAAAAGTTAAAAAAAGCATAAAATTGTCCTGACTTTTCAGCATGTATATATTTCCCCCAATCTTCCAGTGACAGGTCTTGCAGAGTCAGTAGGAAGCACACAGACTTATGACATCAGTATGAATAGATCATCATCCCTCATCATTTTCATACAGTTTCACTCAAGTCCCTTAGGTCAGGCTGTGGATTTACATGGAAGAAGTTAAAGCTGTTAAAGTACCTCGTTAGCAAAAATTGATTTGGAAAAAGCCTGACTGAGTTTTTACCAAAATGGAAATAAAATGTATAAAATTATCTTTTCAAAAATATCTGTTCCTTTAATGGGAGTTCGTCAGGGGTACTCCATTATGTGGTATAGCATACACTACCACATTCTTAATGGTGCATGGGAAAATGACAGGAAATAAACAGCAGGACTTCAGTAAGAGTGGGGTTGCCGGCACACAGCACTTCTTAAAAACCTAATTACAGCGTCATTGATGCATGAAGGTAGCCGCACATATTTGCAGCCTCTGTAATCAGTGTAATTGGCCTGCCATTTCCTCTGCACACCCTCCTTCAGTTAAGATATTAGGAATGTTCCTGCTGAAATGATACTATTAATGTCCGTTTGTTCTCTCATGCTGTTAAATCATACTTTTCTCTGCTGTGTCACATGATGCTATTTCTATAGCATATTCATGACACATATATTAGTCTTTCTATCATCTTCCATGGGACCTCTTCTACATAACTATATTATGAGTTCCTCTCTTGGCTTGGCTGTAATCAGCGTTCATATTCTCGAGGAGTCATAGGTATATTATACGTGAACATACCCTGTTTAGGTTGTGACAAAGGAAATGTATTTATAAACTGTTCAAATTGACCAGGGAAAATTCTAAGGAGGATATCTTAAATTCCTCCTCTAATGGTTATTCATCCAAAGGAAACAAATGATTCATAACAGATGAATTTTTAAAATATATTTCACCATATGTCATAGAGTTATAAGCATTATGTTCAGTTACTTTTAAACTTGACAGTTAAGATATATTCTTAGTGAAATTTGAATTTTGAAGTTGTTCTGTTATTCAGTCAACAAAAGTAAGGTGTCTTTGAATGAAGTGCTTTCTAAGATTTCTTTGAATAAACAAATGTACATATATATGCCAAACATAATGACAATGAAACATTCTCATTCCTACATATATAGTAATACTATAACTATTTCCCAATAGTTATGTATATGGACAGGTTGCTTCTGTCTTTAGTATATATACCAACCATTGACTATATGTAAAATCTATAAATCCATCAATTAGATATATGGACAACTTAGACATTAGCTAAGGTAATTAAGCCCTTTGTTCACTAAGCTTAATTTTGATTCCTTGTTATTGGTGTATAGTTGTAAGAATTAATCATTAATGGAGCTATTTCTACCTATAATACCAGTCAGTATCTCTTAAGTGGGATTTTATATTTTGTATCATTTTATAATTTCCAGACAACTTTGTCTAGCTTTATAACCTGATACATTTCCTCCTTTGAAAAAAATGAGATGCAATTCAGACGAGAAAATGTTCTATAATCATTGATATTCTTTTGTCTATTGAGCATCTTATTTTATTTCAGGAACAAAATGAACAAAAAATCAGTTGATAAGATTCTCTTCAGCATATGCTAAGTTGTGCACCTTTAGTAAAGACGCTAGCTTTCCTGAAGATATGCACAATGGGCCAACATCATTATCTCACTTGTCTTTGACTACAGGAAAGCTGTTTTTAAATTAAAGTCTTCAGTCAGATTCTGACTACTGATTTTCCTAAGCCTGAGCAGTTCCACTGTCTATGTGCATTCCATCCCATCTCCTTTCTAGCCTTGGGCCCAGGCCTGCTCTTGCTTTTTCTGGGACAGATCTTTGGATTACCCTCTTAGTCCAGACTAACCCACTCTGTCATGATATTTTACATCTGGACTAGGTCAGTTCTCTAGACATTTGTTAGACCATCCCCTCAGCTTGCCCTTGAGTATCCTCCTGATCTCCCTACCCAGACCAGGCTACTACTCTGTGAGAACCTAAAGCACACACCAGCTAACTTTTCATACCTGAGCATATGGCAACCAAGCTATAGCAACAATGTAAATGGAACCAAACTTCAGCTAAACAAGCCAGAATAGAATTTCCTATTGGAGACACAATATCAACAAAAGACACACATATAACCAAACAGCAACTCAAGAACATAAAGAATGTGGAAAACTAAGAGAATGTTTCCCCAACAAATCATGCTAGTTCTACAGAAGTGTACAATGAAAATCACCCTGAGGAACCCCTTGATGCAGAATTTAAAAGAACAATCATAAACATGATCAAAGAGCTTAAAGAACACACAAACAACTAAAAGAGAATAAGCATAAGCTTGTGAGGGAAGCTCAGGAAAATAGAAAAATGGGACTGAATGAAATAACAAAAACAATTCAGGATTTGAAAAGGGAATTCCCAAAAGAGATAGAACTATTGAAGAAAACCCAAGCTGTAGTGAAGAAGGAATTGAAAAACAGTAAGTCAGTTTGAAATGACAAGGAGAAAATCTCACAAGCAGGATGAATGAAATGGAAAACAGAGTATCAAGACTGGATGACAAAGTTGAATAGCTAGACTCTTCAAGTAAAGACTATAAAAAATTTAAAAACACAAAACAATTGAATATGCAGGAAATGTGGAACACCATAAAAAGACCAAGTCTATGCATCATAGGCATACAGGAAAGAGAAGAATCTCAGGTCAGTGACATGCAGAAGATCTTCAACAGGAATATATAAGAAAACTTCCCTAAATTAAGGAAAGACATACCGATACGATACAGATACAAGAAGTTAATAGAATACCAATTAGATAGGATCATAACAGAAATGTCCTATGGCATATCATAGAAGAAAAACAAATGTACAGAACAAAGAGAAGCTACTGAAAACCTCTAGAGAAAAACAAGTCATATATAAAAGAAAATCCATCAGAATTTCAGTTGACATATCAGTGCAAACTATGAAAGCTAGAAGAATTTGTACAAAAGTATTTCCAGTTTTAATTGACCATAGATACTTTCCCAGAATACTTTACCCAGGAAAATCATCTATTATTGTTGAATGAGAACAGAAAATTTTCCATGACACGAATAGGCTTAGAGAATTCATGTCTACCAATCCAGCCCTGCAGAGAATACTTGAAGCAATAAAGGACTAAAGATAGGAATGGGTATACCCAAGAGATTACAGAAAGAAAACAAAGGAAGGCATAATTATGGGAATACAAAGTAAAACAAAGAACACAAACACATTAAAATAATAGTAACCAATGTACAGCTTTCAGTAATGACTCCAAATATCAATAGCCTCAACTCCCAGTCAAAAGATAAAGGCTAATGAAATGATTTAGGAAGATAATCCACATTTTGTTGTCTTCAAGAAATTCATCTCACTTTCAAGGATTGGCACCACCTTAGGGTGAAAGGATGGAAAATAACATTCCAAGCAAATGGCACTAAAAATCAAGCAGATTATAATATCTGCAATTATAAAATCTGACACAATGGACTTCGAATCAAAACTAATAAGACAAAGAGAGTCACTTACACAGACTCAGACCAACATGTGGCATATATTATCCCTCATTTGTGGATCATAACAGCAAATATTTATATGTGTGTATAGATCCTGATGAAACTGCAGGAACCAAGAAAATGGAAAAGAACCAGGGAGATAAAGGGAAAGGAAAGAAGGAATCTGAGAGATAGTAACTAAGGGAGAACTAAGGAAGAGTTTCTAAGGGAGAAATAGATAACATGCAGGTATTCAAATGGGAGGGGAGAGGAGAGGAAGGGTTGTACAAGGAACAAGGGAGAGAAGAAGGGGCCATCGGAATCTGGTATTAAATATCTCTACAATAAAAATTTTAAATCTTTAAAGAAAGAGATAGAGGAAGACACCAGGAGATGGAAGTGTAACTTGCTTATAAATTGGTAGCATTAATATTTTGAATAGGACAATCCTACCAAAATCAATGTGTAGATTTAATGCAATGCCAATCAAAATCCCCATGACAATCTTCACAGAGCAAAAAAAAAAATCCTAAAATTCATATGGAATCACAAACAACCCCCTGATAGCCAAAGCAATCTTGTGCAAAAAGAGCAATGCTAAGGCGGGGGGGGGGGGGGGGGATCACTACACCAGATCTCGAACTATATTAGTATGGTACAGGCACAAAAATAGACATGTATGTCAATAGAACACAACAGAAGACCCAAACATGAGATTGTATGCAATTTCAGCCACCCAAACATGGACAAAAATTCCAAGAAAACACAATAGAGGAAAGATAGCATTTTCAACAATGGGTGCTACCAAAACTGGATCTCCACCTGTAGCGGAATGAAACTAGACACCTAACTTTGACCCTGCACAAAAATCAACTCCAACTGGATCAAAGACCTCAACATAGAACCTGAAATACAGTTAAAAGAAAGCATAGGCAATATCCTACAAGATAAAGTTTCAGGAAAGGACTTTCTAAATTGAACATGAGTTGTTCTGGCATTAAGGTCAACAATCAAGTGGGACCTCATTAAACTGAATAGCTTCTGTATAGCAAATGAAAGAAATAAGTAAGTGAAGAGGAAACTTACTGATTGGGAGAAAAACTTCATCTGCTAGACATCTGACAGAGGATTAATCAATATACAGAATATACAAACAACTGAAAAAAAACAAAGAAACAATAAACAACCCAATAAAAATGTGGGCTAACTAAGGATAAAAATGACCAAGAAATACATTAAAAAGTGTTCAACATTCTGGGATATACACCCTGAAGTTTCTTATTTTTTAAAGTCGTCTAGTGATGTCCTTCTGTGTGGATCACACCTGTTGTATAAGGAAGTTTGGCTGGTGGGAGTTGAGGGATGCATTAATTTTCTATGTACTCCTCATTCTTCTGTGTTGCATGAGCCTTAGGTCTAGAGGTTCAACTGTAGATGTGTCACCTAGGACTGGAAATCTGTCAGATGGATGTGTCTCTGTCTGATCAGCTGTGGAACTCTGCTGTAGCCCATCTGTTGCAAAAAGAAGCCTCTTTTGATGAATGGTGCACAGTATAATTGTTTGTGATTATAAGGATCCATATTTAGCATGTTGTAAGAAATTTCACTCGTCTAGAGATATGACAGAGATGGGATTTTCTCTATGACCTCTCCAGTCATGTGTATTTGGCTATGTTTACAGTGCCATACCAAATTCACTCCCATTGAGAGGATTTTAAATCCAGTTAGCTAGCTGTTGATTACTCTCAGTTGACAATGCCACTACCACACCAGTAGTGGTAGTATGCTTTGCTGGTTGTTATGGTTATTAGGCTTTAGGGTTGGGTTGGACCATCGATTGATTTCCCCCATCCTTAGCAGTTTGCATGTTTTCATCCAGCATTATGAGAACTAAACTTCAGGTAGAAGGCTTCCAGGTCAGTTCCTGCTCCATTGCTCCAAGTTCTGTATGAAGTATGTCCTGTCTTCAGCAGTAGGGTCTTATCTTCTAGTTCTTGGAGATAACCAAGGGCTTTGACAATAGTCTATGTTATTTTGGAAGTCTCTTGGACCACTCAGTGCAAGGTCTCTTCTGTATTCTGTCTGGCACTGTGCTCCTTGCCAAACAGCCTCAGGTATGTGTGTGTGTGTGTGTGTGTATATATATATATATATATATACACACACACACACACACACACACACACACACATCCAGTGGAGGACACAGTGGGTCCTAGCTCAATAGTAGGTTAAAACTTTTCTGTAGTAAGTGTTTACTCTAGATTCATGAAAAGAAAACATTATAAGCAAGACAAGAAAGGACCAAATGTCTTTAATTAATAAATAGACTATCATCTGCAAGTCATATTCAGTACTATTTAGAGGAATATGTTGCAATCCACACACTCAGGCATGACTAGCATCCAAAGGATATTAATGAACATGCCAAGAAATGTATGACTTGACTGGTAAAACAAAAAGAAAAATCATCCCACTGAAAAAAAAAATTGGAGACAAGAATGACTATGAAATGAATAGACAAGCTTCTAATGGATTTCTTGAGAAAACCAACAGCTTATAGTATCTTACTGCCTACTAATGAAGAACTGAGAGCAATGCAAAGGTCCACATAGGGGACAATTAACTAACTGTGATGCACTAATCTATTGAAATCCTACCAAACAATAAGTTAAATAATTTAAGTGGATAAAATATGAACATGATATATACAGTCAAAGAAGTCCACAAAGAAGACATACTCCACCTACATTCTAGAAAAGGTTAATCTCAGTCATGATACAAACTTTCCTTGTCTGCAGAAGTCTATTATAGAGCATTTACCTCTCTCACTCTCCCTGAGTGGTACCAAGCTACACTCAGGAGCATTCCTCAACAATTTTGAAATGTGCCTGAAAGAATAAAACTGGTGAGACCATTAGGTTTGTCTTTTTTTATTTCTTCCAGGGGTTAAAAAAATCCCACAGTGCTTTTCTCCTGTGCTCAGAAAGAGTCACCTGAGGTGATATTCTTTGCCAGGTAATTAAGGTAGAAATCAAACTTCAATCAGTCCAGGATGGCCAGACGCAGGTATAGTGTATAACAGCTCTAAATATGTCTGCTACCTTCTAACTCTGAGTCTTTAACCACCATCACACCGTAGCTAACATAAAACAATAGTGCAAGATAAAACTACTTTAATTTTCCCCTACCTAAATTTCTGAATGGCTTTAATCAACATTATTTATCAGCATTTAGGAAAACAGGTAGTCATGTTCTAAAATTATTCAAACCATAAATACAGTATGCATTGAACCACAAACGTTATGGAGTATTAGCCAAGTAGCTAAAGATTTTAAGTTTTAAAAAAAATTACTGAGTTTTTGTGCATTTTGTCTAATAGATCTTAATCAAATTTAGACGCATTCCCCGTCCACACTCTCCCATGCTTCTCACACTGTCATATGCATTCTGTCATACATGTTGAGTCCTGTTCAGTCAAGCATTTGTCCCTCAGTGCAAGTTCATCCATTGGAGTTTAGTCAGCCTATCTAGAGTCATTCTCTTAACAGAACATCTACTCTACCTCACCCAGCAGTAATCAGCTACCAATAGTTCAGCTAGAGCTGGGGTCTGCTGTCCACTTCCTATTTCTATGCTCGGTTTTTGTCTGGTAGAATTTGCATGGGTCTTGTGCATGCGGACACCATTGCTGTAAGATCATATGAGCAAGTTCTCAGGGTCCTGAAACACTCTATTTTCCTATGATCATACTCCAAACTTAGCTCTTAGAGTCTTTCAGTTCTCTCTTTTACTATATCTGCGAGCCTTGGGTAGGTAAGTTTTAATATAGCAGAGAGCTATGAATCCAAGGACACACTCTCTGCATTTTTTTATTGTCTATACTTTGGCCAGCTGTGGCCAGCTGTGTACATTGCACTCTGTTGTGTGAGGAAGTTTCACGGGTGAGAATTGAAAAATGCATGATGGTATTCTCTCTACCCCGTTCTGCTGTGTTCCGTGAGCCTTAGGTCTGTAGAGTTTCCATTGTAGATGTTTCAATTAGGACTGGGCACCTCTCAGACACATGTTCTCTGTGGCAACCAGGTGAGGAACTCTAATATTCTCCATCTGTAGCAAAAAGAAGCTTCTTTGATGAGTGGCAATTGATATACTTGTCTGTAAATATAAGGACCATATTTACTATTCAGTAAGAAATTGCATTTGTTTAGGGATATGACAGAAGTAGCGTTTTCTCTAGGGTCTATGACCTCTGCAGCCATGTGTGTTTGACTATATTTACAGTGTCATACATGAATCCCTTCCAGTGAGAGAACTTTAATACCAATTATATAGTTATCGGTTACCCCCAAGATAAAAGTGCTTTTACTGCAGTGCTATAGTGTGCTGTGCTGGTCATTGCTGTGATTATTAGGTTTTAGAGCTGAGGTTGGATCATTGACTGATTTTCTCCCTTTAGTAGCTTGCATAGTATCCTGTAGACCTATGAAAGTTCCAGCTCCATTGCTCCAAGTCCTGTATCTGAAATATGTCCTGTCTTTAGCAATAGGAGCTTACATTCAAGATCTTGGAAGTAATCAAGGCCTGTGGCAAACTTATTGAAAAATATACTTATAATAACTGAACACGAGTGCATGTGTATGCCTGAAGGCTATATAAGAAGAAACACAGTGCCAGACAGGAGAAACCTCCCTTCCATTTGGCAGAGCTCTCCCAGTGTCTTAAATGAGAAATAGTACATCCTTCAGGTTTCCAGTTATATTCCTCATATTATCGGAAAGTTGAGTATCTTTTGCAAAAAGATTAAGGGTATTTATATTTCTTTGCTTAAGATTCCCCTCTCACATCTCTAGACCATTTTCTTGTGGTCTCCTAATAGGTTTCTTCTCTGTTTGACAAAATGCTCTTCATATATTAAGCATATGAATTATGAATGGCAAATATTTTCCCAAGTTGGTCACTTTTAACATCATCTGGCATATAACCAAGTGAAAGATTGTTAGACATTCTGAAGATCTAAAGCTTATGAATCTGATCAGGGCCTGAGATAGCATCACATGTTCAGAACTTTTGGAAAGATAAATATGTTAAGAATTTTAATCAACACCATCAAGACTAGAGAAATTCTACAAGGTAAGTAATGTGTATTCATAAACAAAGATGGTGTCAATAAAAATGCCCCAACAGGACAACCTTTATTTAAAAAGTAATAGACATAACAACCATAAACAATGTTTGTATACCGTAGTTAGACCATAGTTCAAACAAGATATCCAACAAGCAAATCTAGTATTTAGTAAACTCATGGGAAAATGCAAACACAGGGCCTGAAGTAAAAAAGACTGGTGCACTCCATTGGGGCATTGGCCATAGGCACAAGAGAGAGAGAACACGAACATGGCCAGTTGCAGCTGGAGATTGGTAAGCAAGAATAAACTTGGAAGAGTTCAGAAGTATTTTATCAGAACGGTGGAGCCTATATATTTTTAATGACCCACCAATACGCATTGTGGCATAAAGAAATAAAAATGTGAGTATCTGAAAGCACTGTACTGAAAATAATGTGATGATTAAAATTACAAGCAAAAGCCTAAGGACCATACTACCATTGTTTCCCTAAATGCTCTTGTTACAAAACTGCTCTCTAAATATTTAAGTTTATACCCATAGGCTAGTACTGCTCTAGGTCTGACAGAGGAGTTCTTTTTTGCAGTGAGTGACTGTTAATGTAGACTCATACCTAGTCAAACTACTGAGATTAAGTGATTGCTAAGCAAACAGCCCTAAATGGGACATCTTTATTAATTCCCCCAGGGTCCAGAGAATATAGCAAAAGAGAGAGTAGAAAGCATTTAAGAGTCAGAAGAGGGGGAAAGGTGCCCTGAAACATGGCTATCTAGATGTAGCGTGGCCAACGTAATCATGAACACACAGCAGCGATAAGTAAACGCACGAAATTCAGACCTTCACAATCCATCATTTATAGAGAAGGCACCCAGGGCTCCATTTCTTCCCGAGGAGCTACTGACTGTAGATGGTTGCTAGAGGAAGGAGTGTCAATTTCTCTAATGTTATACCCAGGCGGAAAGAGTTGGGAAGAACAGGTTCAGAAGGAAAGGAAGGGGAGATAACAGAGGACTAATTGGTTAAATATGTTCATTATCCATTGTGTGTGTATATATATATATATATATATATGAATCTGTCAAAATTAAAGGTAAGTGGAAAATTTGTCAAGCAATGCATCCTGATTATTTTTTTAAATGTATCTCTTTATTCTAGTTCTCGCAGCGTCTTTGATACAGTGAGAAGAGTAAAGATAAAGACAGAAGAAAGGGAGACAGGAGGAGAAAGACAGAGACAGAAAGTGAGAGGATAGAGGTGGAGAAGAGGAGGAATTAAAGGGGAGGGGCGGGACATCAGAGGGCATAAATCCCATCTCCTGATGAAATTGCTGTTGACAGTTCCTGTGTTAGAAAGGTCTTCAGTTTGCATAATCTACATATATGAAATGCATTCCTATACATACACATATATTTCTAGCCATACAATTATAACTATACATGATTAATTTTGAGGGTTTCTAGGTTTAAATAGATAATATGCATAAACTGACATCAAATTTAAATCCAGGTACTTCACGTAGAATAAGTAACAAGTCCATATATAATTCAGAGGAAAATAAAAAGACAAAAAGCTACATTTTCTCAGCTTTCTCAAGCCAATCATTTTCTTTTTTGGACAGATTTATTTGTTCAGAAAATGGAAATGACAATGTGTGAACGTATACTGAGATGCTGCTGGAGCGTCATGAAGAATGCCGTGGACTTCAGGAAAGATTCCTGGAAGTTGAAAGTTATGAACTTGCCATGGGTATTCTACATGGCGTTTGCTGTCTTCTTTCTCATTTGTAAGTGAGAATCTAAGCCCTGCTCCAATGGACTGTTTTGGTGGGGTTTTTCTTTTAAATTTTTTTGACTTATTTTTATTTTATGTGTATACTTTGTCTGCATGGATGCAGGAGAACCTATGTTTTGCAATGATCCATGGAGGCCAGAAGGGGGCATAGGATCTTCTGAAGCTGGAGTTACAGATGGTTGTTAGTTTGTGAGTACTGGGAACCAAATTTTGGTCCTCTGGAAGACCAGTGAATGCCCTTAATCGCTGAGTCATATCTCAAGCCCCTCCAATGGATTGTTTTGAAATGGGAAGGCCAAACTGGATGTGAAATCAGCTGACTATTTTTCTTTAAAATTCCTCAAAGAATTGGAGAAAATGTGAACCGCTGTTTACAGTAGTGTAAGATGTGTACACTGGCCCCATTATCGTTAAAGTAGAACATTATTATTGCTTATTATTATCTACATGACTCCTATGCCTACTATACCATCACACATACTGAAAGAAATGATTGAAATGTTTATTTAGGCCTTGCTTCTTAACCTAAAAATGCTATAACAGACATTCAGAAATTAGAATAATTTCATGAAAATGTAATTCTGCTTTATAAATTTGTTGAGTCTGCTAACATTAAATGTGAGTCAATAGAGTTTATGTATTATCAAAGTGAAGGAAATCAATTAAAATGTATGGTACAGAAAAGGAGTATTATACAGGAAACAAAAAGGTGCATACTGCTATTATCCTAATGATCACAAGTAATGGTATTGGTAAATGAATCTTTTAAATTAAATTAAATCTAATGCTGTGGGCAAATGTAAGAAGATTTCCTCTCCTCCTCCTTAGAGGAAATGGGGCCTTTTATGCAGACCTGTTTCCTCCCCATCCATCATTTCAGCGAGACATGTATCCAAAATGCTTAAAGGCAGCTGCAAGCAAGTGTCACTTTGAGTTAAATGCATTATTAAACTATTAGGAAATTTCACATCATGGGTCATTTATCTATGCTAAATTGGTCAAAAGCCTCTGCACTTGCCGGATAAATGACATAGAAGAGAAAACTTTTCCTGTGGGAAGTAGGATTTGATAAGCTTTGTGAGTGGTGTTTATTATTTACTAAGTAACCATGAAGAGGGGGGAGGTCTCTTACTTTGGTGTGTGTGTGTGTGTGTTTATGTGTGTGTGGTGTGTGTGTGTGTGTGTGTTTTAAGAAAGAACTAAACACTGTACAGAGCCTTCTCTGATAAATGCAGTTTTTCAACTCTCTGTTAATGCTTTTGACTTAGATGTTTTAGAAGTCATAAGTATTAAGTATTCAGTCAACAAACATTTGCATGGATTCTCTGTATGGTGCATTGTATACACAGCAGGTAAAAACGATAGAATTTTTTTTTTCTTTTTTTGGAATCTGTCTAAAACTCAAGTTCTGGAAGTCTGTCTAAAATGGTGGGAAAGACTAATTGCCCTAGAACTACATGTTTTAATTTAATGAAGTGCAGAAGCAGATGAGGAACAAATTAGATATTTAAGAATATAAAGCATGATGCCAAGGGTAGGTGTCTTGAATTCCAGAAATGTTCAGTAGAAGACCCAGGAGAAAACTCCAAGCAGGAAGGAAGGAAAAAAAAAAAAAAAAAAAAAACGACAGAGAAGGGGGAGTGAAGTTTATTTACCAAATTAAGTGATTTCAATGATTAAGGTGAGACACCAGATCTAAACACAATTCATTCCAGACAGATACCATTGTGTTCCTATCAGTGCCTCCAGGGCTGAAGTGGACATCATGGTAAAACGCAAAGCACACTTGAAATTAAATTACTTAGCCCCCCTGGACCGCACTATCCTGGGGGTGTGGGCATAGCATAACTCATGTAAACATTTATCATGGTAGCAGGGGGAGTGGAAAGGACCCAGTTTTGTGTGAATGGCTCTCATCTCACCGACTTACATGAATTCTATTTTACTTTATGAATTTTGGGGTTTCTAGTAAATTTTGGAATTTGTCTGATTTCTGTGTTTCATCAAACATATTGTTTATCGGCTGTATCTCTGGTACTCATGTCAGCAGAGAAACACAAGAGCAGGGTTACCAAACAGAAGTTTCCTGAGCAAGCAAGCTTTTTGTGTTCTTTACTAGTACTCTTTAAACATGTAAGGCATGTTGGTCATGTTGCCCATGATGTATGTGACAGAAAACTGAAGTCTTCTTTGAGTCTGCTCAGATTCTGAAAAAGATTGGAATGACAGGTTCTTTAGTTTTCTTGAGGTACAATTCATGTGTTATACTATCACCCATTTGAAATATAAAGACCAGGGCTTTCTGGTATATTCATACCTTTATGTTTTGACCATCACCAAGAGCTCAGTTTATAGTTTTTTCTTGACCTCTAAACAAACCCTGTGTCCTTCAGTGCTCACTCCCAACCCTTGTGATCCATTCTCAGTCCTCCCCTCCACATAATCACTCATCTACTTCCTGGCTTCATAAAAATGTCATGTTTTGGACATTTTGTTAAATATAATTGTGAAATAATTTGCCATTGCTACTGGATCCTTCACTTAGCAGGTTTCCAAGTTCCAGCTGGGTTGGAGCACTTAGCACTATCTGAATCATTCTCTCCATTGTGTGAGTCTACCATGTGGGTCTATCATCTGTGGTGTGAATGTACAACTCTTCATGCATTCATTCACTCATGAGCACTTGAGTCATTCTACATTTTTGTTTTTTATTAATAGCGCTGCTTTGCACATTTGTTAACATTGCTTGGGTGAGTCTATCTTTTCATTTGTCATCGTTGTGCATCTAGGAACAGAACAGTGAGATACTATGGTGCTTCTATGACTAATCTTTTGAGGAACTACAGAATTATGTTTCTGAGCATCTAAGCGGAGTCTAAGACTTCCAACTTCTCTGTATCCTGTCAGTTGCCATCTGTTGTTTTTATAATAAGGGTCCTAGAGTGTACGAAGTGGTATCTCATTGTGAGTTAGATTTGCATGCTCCTGATGAATAAGATATCTGCATATCTTCTTTGGAGGAATATCTTCTATTTTTTGCCATTTTAAAATTGGGATATTATCATTTTTATTTTGTAGTTACATGTAAATTCCCTATCAGAATTGTTATTGCTATGTAATTTAATTCTGTGGTAATAGCATATAGCATGTACTGTATTTTAGATTTACTGAGACCTGTTTAAAGTCTTTGATACCTCCTGTTTCAGAAGACATCCATGTGACTTGTAGTGGAATGTGTTTTCTGCTATTGTTGCATTGTGTGTTACATGGGGACTATAGGATTAGTTGGTTTAGAGTAGTGTTCATATCTTCTGATTCTTTGTTGATCTCTGTTTCTTTGATACATTACTGAAGTGGGTAGTAAGTCTCCAGTTATTGTAGTTGTCTTGTGCCGTTTTCTGCTTTATGGACTTTGAGACTCTGTTTTGGGTACAGGGATTTATGACTATAAGCTGTATATTAAATTATGCCACGCTTCTGGTAGACTGAAGCTTTTATCAATAAAAATACCCCTGTTTATCTCTAGTATATTTTTGTTTAGAAATCTACTTATGTAGCATTAGTGTGGCCCTCCCAGCTTTCTTATGTCTACTGTTTGAATTATATCTTTCTACCATTATATTTTCATTCTGCTTCTGTGTATCTGAAATGTGTACCCTATAGAGAGCATATCAATAGATCACGGGTTTTTCTATCTGAAATCTCTATTTAATCCGTACAGTTTTAATGTTATTATATATAAGCATATACCATTTAACTTCTTGTTGTACTTTATTTACTTCTTTCCATTATTGCTTTCTTCTGAATTCTATAAATAATTTTAGTGCTGTATTTAATTTCAGTAATTATTTTGTTCGTGTTTTTTGGTGATTGCTGTAGTGTTTCCAAAATATATGTATTCAAGCTTATAAGGATCGACTTCATGTTTACACTAAATTCAGTGGAATCTGAAAATATTATTTCTATACAGCTATTTACTCTCATCCTGTTCTTTATTTCTAAATGCCGTACAGTGTGTGCCACGTGTCCAATATTACATGATCACAAATGACTTCATAGGACTTTGTATCTGTCAAAAAAACTGAGATCAGAAAGGCAATAAAACATCATTTTTATATTAATTTTACTTGGTAAAGTAGTTAACTTTACTTGGTATTTGTAGTTCTCTTGATTTAGTCTATGAATGTGAGTTACCATCTGGCATCATTTCCTTACTTAGTACAACATTGCTGACATTCTCCTCTCTATGCTTTTATTGTCGAATATATTATGTTCCTGTTGATGATAGGCCAAACAGAACAATTCTATACTTACCATCGAGTTAAACTGCTTTGGAAATTAGTTAAGGAAAATAATAGAAATATGAATTTATATTGTTCCATAATTGCATAATTATCTTATTGGCATGCTTTTGCTCTCATGAGGACTTGAAGAAAGCTGTTGGAGGTTCTATTCTTTAATCTCAAGAAACTTCTTTTAATATTTTTTTATACAGCTCTGGCATCATAACCTTTGTTTGCATTTATTTGCAAAAATCTTTAGTTCCCTTTTATTTTTGTTTGTTTATTTGTTTGCTTTGATATAGGGTTCTTTACGGATAACTGCATATAGGGAAGCTGAGGAAACTGGATCATGAGCTCCAGGCTAGCCTGGGCTACATAATGAGAACCAGATGACTTAACTTGTGGGTGTGGGTCTATCCATTGGAGTCTGGTCAACCTATACAACATCACATCCTTAATGAAAACAGATTCTCTCTCCCAGCATCAATATTTCTCTTCCAGTAACATGCATAGCACCCTTTACTACTATGGAAACTAGCCAGTAGAAATGAAGCTTCAAGGTCAGTGCCAGCTTGATTTCTTCTTATTGTTCTAGGACTCACATCTGTAGTCCCTTCAGCATTAGGTTCTTACTGTCAAGTTATGTCGGGTAACCAAGAGCACTGGCAATAGTCAATATTATTTGAGGCTCTATGGGATCCCCCAAGTCAATAGTTCCAAAAGAACAAATCCATTCCTGGCACTGAGCTTTTTATTTGCTAGCCTGTGGTATCTGATAGTGGCATTGTACCCTCATTATATCGTAACTACATTGAAGCTCTTTGTATATTGTATATGTATATATTTTAAGTAAGTTATCCCTCCCATTCTCTCTGCCCTCTCTTCCCATTCTTTATGCATTAAACCCTCCACATGCTTTTCATATCCCAGAATTTCTGTAAAGTTACTGATTCTTATACCTGCTCAAACTTACTGCTAAATCTCTCTAGCAATTTCAAAATTTCAATGACAATACTTTTCAGTTCTATGATTCCCATTTTATTACAATTTCTTATATTTCATCGTTTTGAAGACACATTGCCATTATTCTTTCCTTTAGCATAGTGTTCTTTAATTATTATAGCATGTTTACTTACTTTACAATCCTGGAAATGGAAACGATGGCATACAAATGCTTGGCTGAGTGACAGTCCCTGCCCACTATGATATATTACGATAAAGCTCATTTTTTCTATCTGAAAATTTTTTTTTCACATCTTTTCCCACATCTCTCTGTTTTATTCTTCTTTATTCATATTGATGATAGTAAGTATTAACTGTCAATTTGAAAGACCCTAGAATCATCTGGGAGACAAGATTCTGGCCATTTCTAATGAGGGAATGAACTTAACTGGTTGATAAAGGTGGGAAGACAACACCTAAAAATGAGAAGTACCATTCTCTGGATTTAGGGTTCTGGGCTGAATTAAAAGAAAACTGAAGTATGGATTTATTAATCTCCTCTTCTCACTATGGACCAGTTGCTTCAAGCTCCTGTTACTTTGGTTTCCTTGACATGATGGATTGAACCCTGGACAATATTCTACCATATATATATATATATATATATATATATATATATATATATATATAATATAATCTACTCTTTCTGTTGATTTTCTATTTGTCTCCATTACTGTTGCTTATTTCCTTTTCTGTGACTTGACTGCACTACTTTCATGACTTTGTTTCTACTACTAAGTCCATCCTCTGACACCCTCTTAGTCAGCCCAATCTAGGGCATTTTGTTCCTTCTTTAGAAGACCAAAATCTGATTAATTCTCTGTGACTCTTCCTGATTTCTCTGTTAACCTGCCATCTGCCTGCTTGAAAAATAAAAAGCTGGTAACCTCTACCAATTGTCAATTTATTGCTTTACTGTTTTGAACAGTTCTCCCAAGAACATAAATCTCTTCTTCCTCCAGCTCATTTCAGGTCAGGCAGTGTGGCAGGAATGGCTGAGGACAGTTTTCCTTAGCTGCCAGTTCCCCAAGTTCTCTCTTTGAACTTCTAGCTCATTAGTTCTTGCTTCTTGATCTCCCAGAGCCATCATCCTTCTCTTTTTTTATTGCTTGCTTTATCTCAGTGGTGCCCTTAGGCATGAAGCATTCCATGTTCCTTTCAAAATAAAGTCAGTTCCTTCAGAGAACTATTCTTGGAGTCTACAGTAGTCCAAAGGATATTCTTATAGCCTCGCTTGTCTTTTAAGCATAGCTTTGTACTACTAGTTAGGATCTGGGGGAAGGGATATTGACTCACTTCTCAATGAGTGACACTCCAGCTTTCATTAGTAGAGCAGTGAAGAGAAAGGCATTCTCATCTTCTTAGTCTGCCTGTCCTGATGTACAGCCTCCATCTTTTAAGCAAGCTAAATATAAGGCACTTGAAGCTATCATATTCTCAGCCTGCCATACATAAAATTGGGCTTCCTCCTATGAAAAGGCATTTGTTACAGCAAGAGAAATCCAGGCCTGTGTGCAACAGAAGTTCTGAATTGGGAAGTTGGGGGTAAGATAAAACAGTCACCACAGGAGAAAAGCTATTCTAGAGAGACATTTGTGTCCCCACTTTTCACTATGAGCCCATTGCATGACCAGGACTCTTTAGTATATCTCTTGCCCTCTGTTCAAACTTAAATCCTGTATCAGGAGGTCACTGAATATGTTTATGTGATGCTCTTCACAATTTTGCTGTATTGAATAAATCTCTTCCAGCTCTTCAGTATCACTTGCTGCCAGGAGCCAACCAGACCCCATGTTGAGACTTATCACTATCTTAAAACCTTGCATGGCCTGTGATCTGAATCAGGAATGTTTTCCAGAGCTGATTAGCATATCTCTCCTTTGGAAACTTTGTTTGAAGTACATTCCTTGGGAGTTAACCTGTGACCCGACCTTTGTTTAGGGATATTTTATGGCCCAAGCGACTTCCCCCTGACATTCCTAATTGATTATTGTTTCCTGTTTTACTAAGGTGTATATAAGACTTGGAGAAGAAATTAAAGCACGGTTTGATCAGAAACTGTCTTGCCATCATCATTTCTCTGTACCTTTTGTTCCCTTCATTCTAGGTTTCTGGGGGGTCTCAAGCTCTAGCTGCTGTCCCGCTGGTCGGGACAACTTGCCTCCTTAATTGATATATTGAACAGCAATGGCTGAACCTAGCGTTAAGGCTGGCAGGGGTCAAGTTATGTGGTTAAAACTCTGGTAACAAGGAAAGTCAGCATGAATATTACTTAGGAGGTACTATAACCATCAACTTAAGTCTTGGGGAGAGGGAGCCTTGTGTCCTTAACCACTCCACCAAATACAATTGGCATCCTTCTTAGCTGGGATCTGGGCTTGGATCAAATGTCACAGCTGTGTTATTACAGAATCCAGTAGACTTTCCCTTTTTTCAATCCCTGTCATACTGGGATTAAAACCAGGGTCTGACTCATTCTAGGTGCCCACTCTAACCTCGAGCTGTATCTTTAAACTTACTAGGTTTTTAAAATGAAATGTTTCTTCATTGACTGTATTATGTTGGAATTTTTCCCCAGAGGTTTACGATTGCGTAGAACTTTTCACCATTAGAGCTGTTTCCCTATTGAAAGCCCCTGCATTACTCCTTAGGCTTTGAGTCTATGGGGCATTTCTAAAATTCTCTTCTGAAATGGGTTTAACCATTCTGAAAGCAATTCTGTCATCATTTCTATTTACAATGAAAGGGCCCTTCATTTATAACAAACGAATTCACACACACACACAAAATCCCAATGTTCAGATCAGCCCCTCACCCGCTTTTCTGCTGCTGGTGTGTGTGAGTCTCTCTGGCATTAATACTGGCACCTAAGCCACTAACTGGACACTGAAATCAGAATGATTGAAGCAATAATAACAGGAATTGCTTAATACCTATTTTGAATTATCTTTCTTCTCTAACTGCATAATATAAGACAACAACATTACACAGCCCTAGAGGTATTTCTGAGTTCTAATGAAATGTTTCATTATTACTATAATATAGAATACCACATGAACAGTCCTAGCTTCTACCACTAATGTCACTATTAATGCATATGTGCCTGGAAATACAAGGTCACAGAACAAGTGGCAGGATGTGGAGAGTAGTCCCAGACCCATGGTTACCAATACTCTTGTGTTTAATTGGCTCATTGTTTCACACTGCTCTAGTTGTTAACCAGCATCAGAAAAATTCATCTAATACATCGTTTTTCAATGTGTGCTCCAGGATCCCTTAGGGTCCTCATTACTCTTTCCCAAAGGACTCGTGAAACTATTTCATGGAAGATATTTTCATAATTTGAGAATATTATTGGTCTTTTTTGCAATTTAATTCCCTTACTGAGGGAATTTTACAAGGGTTTCTAGAAGGTACATCATTCTTCTGGGGAGTGCTGGGTGAGTTTATACAGATGCTTCTTGGCTTGTATCAGTATACATGCCATGGACCCATAAATGAATTTAATATACTTAGCTGAGTGTGCTAGCTTAGAGCACAGTGCACTGTACAGCACTGGCTGCCTACTCTGTAATTGTATACCTACAGCTCAGAGCCCTGCAAACATTCCAAGAGACTATCATACTACATACTGCTGAGTGAGAAAGGATCAAAGCTCAGAGTCAAACTACACTCAGAGTGTAGTTTCTATTGAATGTTTATGGTTTTCCCATCATTATAATTTTTTAAAAAGAAAGAAAGAAAGTACACCCACTCTGTGGGAGGCCATTGGAGTAATCTTTTATCTTATCTCAATAGTGCAATCACATTAAACATTGGTGGATAGGTAAAATAAAGGCTCTTTGGGAATCCTCAGTTTTTAAAAATGTAACATCATTAGACTAAAAGGTTTAGCTTGGGAACCACTAATCTAATTGATGCTTTTGTAATTTGTTTTAAACTGTGTAGAACTGTAATTGTACCATTTCTATGTATTTGGTCTTTTAAGATTCGGCACGTAAGTGGGATTCTAGGGCATTTTCTTTGTATGTGTGGCTCTTGCTTCTTATTGTATAGTTCTCCAAATTGTTCCATGTTATTTCAAATAGAGCTATCATTTTGTGTTTTAAAAGTAAATAATTTTTCATTGCATATCTATACCGTAATATGCAATAAAAAACAAACCCAGAAGTCATTAAGTCTACATAAAATAAAGTTTTGAAATTTTGTTGTTTAAAGAAGAGATCCCTTTTAATTTTATATTACCAAAATGTTATTATAAAGTATGTAACTCATCATATTTTCTTACTTTACCTTGCCTATTTTTAAATTTACAGCAATTATTCCAGTAGCCTAATAGCTTTATTTTTTACTTGTATCAAAAAGTTTGGGGTACTTTTTCAGGTATTTATTTCTAATGTGTTGTGCTTTTGATTACTTTTTCACAAAAGGATTGACTGCAACTGGAATGCTGCTAACCCAATATAATTCTTGAGTTAATAAAAGTGTTCTTAATGAGCATCGTTTTCCTGAATTCATTTTTTTTTTTACTTTATAAAAATTACAGTCCATGAGTTTGGGACTGTAGAGGAATCAGTTTCTACAATGGTATTATTTCACATTAATTTCATGAAAAGTAAGAAAAACAGTTGGTCCGTACTGTTAGTGGAGCTGTTGTATTTGTTTGGAATACAGTAGCTTCATCACATTAATCAACACTGAATCCTTAGGAAATAACTGGATGTCATATACCACAGTACTCTGGTGAAGACTGAGGATCCAGGACACGTAAGTAGATGTCAGTGTCTTAAAGATGGCAGTGGTTTCACTTTGCCCAGATCATCATAGCTCTTCTCAAACTGGGTGACAGAAACAACTGATGTTTCTCCTCTAGCAGTCAGGCTAGCATGCACTAGAAATGTAGGGCAAGGGGCATGTGTGGGGCAAATGGTTTCATCTACTTCTATTCCTTCTATAGTCAAAACTACCTGTATACTAAGGTTGGAATTATCAGTTCATATATTATACAGTGGTATTCTTGAGAAGCAACCACACATATGCACCTTTGAACAAATGTGCTGTGATTTATGTAGACACTGAGATTTAAAGTTAAATAGAGGTTGTCTGATGACTCAGTGGGTTGAAATTTACTTCATAAGCCTGGTGACTTTATTTGCTTCCCCGAATTCATGTAAATGGAGCAGGAGCTGGTGATGTGCATCTCTAGTTCTAGCACTCCTAGAGCAGGTTGTGAGGCAGACACAGGAGAGAGACCTGGAAGCATGTGGGCCAGCTAGCTAGAGTACTCTGCAAAGGAGAAAGGACAAGAAAAAGTTTGCCCCCAAACAAGGAAGAGAACAGACTCTTGAAAGTTGTCCTCTGACCCCCCACTCATGTGTATGTGTTCACTGAAACTCACACACATGCAGATACACAACAACAACAACAATAAATGAAAATCAAACTAAATGGGACATTCAGTGGCTTAATAATCTCTTTGCATGTAGGATAAACCATGTCTTATTTATTTATCATCATGAGAGAGAAAGCACTGAGCCATGGATACGAGAATCACCACATAGTGAACGCTTTCATGAAGCAGTGACCGTTGAAATGATCTTGGAAATAGGATAGACTCCATAAGATTGACAAGAAGATTGAGACAGATAAATAGAAATCTAGATATGGAGGAAGGTGTGAGAGAGGATGGGATAAATACATGCAAATATGAAGATGGTGTGATAGTGCATTAGTGTTTTGCACCCCAATGCAGTGAACAAGTGTCTTTCAGCAGAGATGGGGGCAGAGAAGCCCCTCTAATCTCACCACTTAGGTTTTAAAACCTACAATGCGCGTACTCACAGGTATTTTGTACTTAGCAATATGTTTAAAGCTTTTCTGTCATTCTTTTTCCCCAGAGCATTTCAGAAGAGCAAAATGTCATAAAAGGCAAGCTAAGGCTTTCTCTGCCATTAGAAGAAAGTAGTTAAAGAGCCCCACAGCCCCTCTTTCCCTTTCCCTCTGGAGGAGTCAAACCTGTTGGCAGCTGAGAAAAGCCACATGGAAGGATATTTGACGCCAGGCTGGCATGAATCCCAGAGCCATGAATATGTCTGCCGAAAGGGGTTTGACTCCCAGCTATGAACCCACGCTGCATTAGAACGGAATATTCTCACCAGTGTGAGCGTTTGCATTGAGTTCGCCATTTTTTCTCACTGCCAAATAGCTTTTCTAGTTACTAAAAAAAGTAAGGCACTATTCCCTTGAGAAATAAAAAGAAAGCATCCATTTGCCTTTTGAGACTTAAAGTGATGTGATTCTACAATTACCATAGGCTTGGGTGGAACTAACTCACGGATGAAAAGCAATCCTATTTACTCACTATGCGTTCATGCATGGATGGCCTGTCATCTTGAAGGGAGAAACCAGCAGTCTAAGATGAGAATATCTATAAATGCATGGATTTAACATGCTTGTAAGGTTGAATCCATGGTTGTGAGTCAGAACTAATTACTCCAAAGAGTACCATCTTTACCTGTGAAGAAAATAAGAAAAAATATTACAGAGGGATTGGACGTTTTTGTTAATATCTTCAAAGGAAAATACTGGAGCAGACAATATGTCTCTGAAACCACATTGTATATACTTATACTAAAAAGTTGCTTAGTCACTAGAAAGCCAATCTTAACTGCAAGTACTATATTTGTATTCATTTAACTTAGGTCACTGAGTACTAAGTACTAGAGTGCTAAGATTTCAACCCAGGTCTGTTGTTCAAATAAATATTGAGAAGCAAAATTAACAGAAAGGTATGTATATATACATATACATATATATATATATGTTCATATGTGTATGCATTTATAGACTATTTTCAGACTGTTTTCTTTGCCCTGGTGGATGCTGGTACAGTAAGGTGTATTTGTATTTAGAACGTTTAAAACTTTGAGTTCATGTGCTTCCACTAGTCAGCTGCACAGCAGCAATCATGACCCTCAGTCTTATGACTGGTAACATGTGGACTCTTTTACTTTTACAAAATGTAGGTAACATAAGGATCAGTGTCTTGCACCTGATAATTCTTATAAAAGGAAGTATGGATTATATTTTGACATCATGAAGAAGCTCTGAAGAGAGACACGGAATAAAATCTGAGTCCACTTTTGATACGAACAAAGTTTAAGCTGTTATATTTCCCATTCGGTTCCTCACCTTGGAAAACTTATAGAAAAGTCTGGCTCTTCTCTCCCTTGTGGCTAGGAAGTGGTTCAAGCAATGGGGATCCTGATCTAGCCCTATTCCCAAGCCACTGTGAAAGAAATCCAATGAGAGACAGAGAGAGGTGAGCCGATCTTCATTGGATCACGTTACAATGCTAAATGGCATTTATAATATGTCACCAGCTTTTCTCAAAAAGAACAGATATCTGTTCCTGCCTGAAAAGTAAGGAAAATATTAGTGGGAAACTAGAGGGAATGGGGAGAAGATAGATAACCATAGAGTGCTTCCATTAAGCATAATGATCACACACTCAACACTCCTGGTTACTCAGAGCTTCAGTTGCCCCTAAATGCAACGTGCAAACTATCCTTCCCGAGGTTAGGACCTCTACTTACTCAGAGTTAGAAAAGGTGCCACCAAAGATATAGGCTCAGAGCTTTATTGTTACTTAACTAGAGATAAAATGGGAGCCAGTATTTTTCTGTAGCAAGGAAAATCGGAATTGTACTGAATTTCTGCTCTCCATTCTTTGACAAGTTACAGTTCTCAGGGACTCAGAATCCTCCATTAGGAGACAAACATGATATCTAAGGATAACTAGATGCCCCAAATGAAGGATTAAGCCCAGTGTATAGGATACTTGAGGTCATGAAATCCCTGATGCTTTCTGTGAAACAAGGAACGTGTTCAGTGGATGCTCTTTCATGTGCAGAGCCTCATCAATGCTATTCACAGGTGACCCTTAGAGTATCACAGGGAGATGTACAACTTTTGAGGGCAGAAAAAGTTTTTCATTCAAAATATCCCTTTGGCGTGTTTAAGGTAGAAGGAAGGGGAGCCTTTAGAATGAGAATGAAGTGGGGAAGACTAAAATAAGAAATGAGTAATACCTTCACTGTTTAACATCATGAAGTACTTTGCTAAGTGGCTTAAATGGGAAATATTTTTAGAAATTGAAAGGGATGACAGGCAGAGCTGAGATGGGAAAAGTGATTGAGGGAAATTCACGGTGGTTGTGGGACAAAGTATTAACTCTTGGACTTGTAGCAAGGTGTTTGTACATATTCAGAGCATATTTTTCCCTTTGAATGTCAGTATAGGACATTGCAAGTTCATGTCTGAGTTTCTGACTGTTCTTCTATCCTGGTCTCTTTAGGAATTTCAGATTTCAAATTATATTGTTCTCCCTGCTGGATAACACTGAATATTTAGGGCACCAAGAAATCAAAACTCTAAAGTTGTCAGTCCTGAGGTACCTTCTGAAAACATGACCTGTATGCATGAGTGGAAGAGAAGCCTGTGCTGTGGAATGAGTGTGATGGGGGAACATGAATGTGATGCACAGACCTGCTCCTTTCAGAGAAAAGGAAATGATTACAAACAGGAAGTGATGGGGCTACGGATGTTTGTGGAGGTTTAAGGGAGACTCTCCAGGTGCTTTGTTTCTTGCAGATGGGAATAAAAAAGCCAAAATATTAAGTGATGGGTACTCAAAAAGGCGAATAAACAATGACTGTCAAGAATCCAAACTCTGGCAATACCCAGTTTAGCTGAAGATACACAGTTAGAGAACTCTGATACTTCCTGCTTAGAAACTAAGAAATGGGTTTGCAAACCACTGTGCTACTCGGAAATGGAGTGAATGTGGGTAAAATTACTTCTCTGGGCCATTCCTTTTCATTAAAAGGAGAATAACTAATGATACTTTTCTTTTGTAGAGTCATTTTAAGAACTGGTTATAATCTCTTAGGAACTGGGCATCAATCTTGGGTGAATAAACAGTAGTGGAATTCATGTTGGTGATGAAGACAGGGAGACAGCATCATTAAACAAGAGAGAAGAGAGAATATCTGGGTTTTGTTTTGTTTTGTGTTTTATCCTTTCCTTTTAGAAATAATGTTATGAACAAAGCTCATACTAATCCAGGGAGTCGTGAATGCAGGTCTAGAACTCTGATGGTCATAAGGGATTGCAATCAGCTCGATGCCATCCTGATTTGAGGTGGAGATACACCAAGGCACGGGAAGTGGCTCCGGAAGACGCAATCCAGCCACTGAAATCTAGTAGACTTCTATTCAAGCTTTTGTTAATTTGGTTTCTGGAGAAAGATCTGATCGGTTTTACATGTTCGCCACCGACGATGTAAATTCTGAATTATTTTCTGTCAATTAAACTCCATAAGATAAGCATGGGCTAAGAGTGTTTAATGAGGTCTGAAGCACTGGGCATTCAGATGAGCTCAGTATGATTGATTGTCTTGCTCTAGCAATTTGTTACAATGGGCTCTAGCAAAAGCAGCGTGCTTAAGAAATAGGAAAAGTCATGAAGAGAGGGGATATGCATCATTGCATCCATGCAAGATTGAGAGCTTGAGAGACTGAGAGACTGACAGCCTCTGGGTGGAGGGATCCTGCACAGGCCTAGTGGTCAGAAAGTGAGTGAACCTTGCTGGTGGTAGGATATCAGGCTGGTGTAAGATGGTAGGAATACTTGTAAATAACAATAACCAAGGAGTTAAAGATTGCATAGGGTACTGAATGCTGGCTATATGTTCCTTAGAATTATAAAAAAAAATGAGAAACTACAGGAAAGTTTCACTTCAGGAAAAAGACTGTCTAGAAATACAATATTAAGGTATATGACTCTAAAGATACTTTCAGTCTGAAGCTTCAAGGACTTGGTTGAGTGAGCTGTTTACTTTACATGGTGTTTGCATTTTCATTTTCCTAACATCTCAAGAAGATTAATTTTTGGCACATGGTTGCCAAGCACAGGGATGGGCACATTGGTCACTCAGACCATTTCAAGCATTCTACTAAGTACAGGGCTTGGTTGCTTTTTCTTAAATAGCAAAGCTTAATCTCAGTAAAAACAGCTATAATGTCCTTGTCCTTCCTTAATTGAATGATTTGCTGCTAGGTATAATGAATGGCTCAGGTACACTTTTCGAGTATTTCATGCCTATGAGAGGGTTAACTGGTACCTTTATATCCTATTTAATGAAGAACATTGTTACATGATTCATGACCACTAACTTTGATATACTTGTAAGAACTTGAGAGCTAGAAAACTATATTAAGGAACAGAGAATTCTGAATTA
This sequence comes from Eospalax fontanierii, assembly GCA_035773235.1. Taxonomy (NCBI): domain Eukaryota; kingdom Metazoa; phylum Chordata; class Mammalia; order Rodentia; family Spalacidae; genus Eospalax; species Eospalax fontanierii. The sequence continues at coordinate 18,209,746 of CM069552.1, forward strand.
TTTAAATGTCCCCAGTTATTATTCAATAACAACATTTACCTTTCAACAATGTATTTTAAAAGAGCCTTTATTGTCATCAAGTCTAGAATGAATTCCAGTAATCAGTCACAAATACGGAAAGACAATTCTGTCGGGTGGGAACTTCCAGAGTACCAGGAAGTATTTTATAAGAACAATTGTTTGGAGCCCACTTTAATGGGTGACTGGAACATTCTGGCAGTCACATGCATCCCCCAAAAGGGCAGCTCTTGAGTTCCGACTGGAAACCTACCTGTGCTTTTGGACAATCTCTGCTTTCAGCATTTTGGTGATTCACCAGCCTTGGGAAAATGAGGCAGCTCAGAAACAAACTCATTAGGCCTCTTGTGCACCTAATAAGAGATGTGATAACTACAGACTTCAATCTAGAGTTCCCTGTAGAGTAATTCTCATTTCTCTAGCCTGTCATCAGATAACATTAATGTTGCAGTGAAAAACAATTTTCTTTCCAAATCGTCTTTCAGGTAGCTGAAAGTAAGAATTAGGCCACTTATTTGTCTGATTTTCCTAACCGGAGATAATAAGCCTGTAAGGGAAATGAAATTTCATAATTATACATATCAAATGTGTAGCATGTTCTCTGGAAAGGTAAATTATATGTTGTTATGCAAACATACAATAGGCAGAATTTCTCAATTACTATGTAATGAATATGCCGAGTACAGAGAAGAAGTGATTATAATATCCTAATATATGATATTCTGCTGACATTAATTGAACTATGCTTAAAATCTTCAACTCTCCCCACCCCTACATTTATTATGTGACAAGTTTTAATAATCACACCTATTCCCAAGGAAATCTAGAAATCTTAAATTGGATATTGTCATGTAATGTATTATAATGAATCCTTAAAAATATTTCACTGATCATAAGATCTGATTCAAGATCACCAAAAATTTATATGTAATTAATCAGTAATATTCAAATTGTAACTTTTATTACTGAGAGAAATTTATTCATTCAATGATATGAAGCCATCACTGCTAAGCTGATTCTCAGAAGTTTGAGCACAGGTCAGTTGCTGAATCTGGAGTGTGCATCACAAACAGAAACAGTCAAAGGTAAAATTAAAATTTAAACTTATGAATGACGATACATATCTAAGCAATCTAAATTTTTCTGAGCCTTTCAACAAGTATGAATCAAAGCACATTATGTGTTTAGTCTTGGAAATTCAGCTCAGATTCTAGTTGGACTTTTTGGTTGATTATCGTTTTCTAAACTGTTTAAAGACATCATCATTCAGGGTTGTGAGCCTTAGAATGAGTATTAAAGTCAATGCACGAGTAGATTCAAGTCCATCCATGAGAAGAAGAAATGCGTATTTTGATTTATTTCGTTAGGCTTGCTTTCTGAAGCCATTACAGATTATAGCAGTCTTCCCGTATTAGTACAATGACATCATCATGCAGAAAGGGGCTAATGTCTGTGCTTAATAGAGGATCTGTGCAGTGATAGAGACCAAACTTAGGATCTGTAGATCAATATGGTTCTGACCTCTTCTGAGTGCTGCCCATATTTGGCAGAGGCTGAACCAAGTCTCAGCCAAGGAAAACATATTTGCAAGAACATCCTGAGAATTAAATGATAAATGCCCTTTATAGATTTTTAATGTTTTGCAATCATGATCTTGTGAGTAGCTATTTCTTGTGGTTTTGGTTCACTACAGATTATAATTTTTTCCCAGTAAGGAAGATGACTGTAAAATGAAAAATAATAATGATTTTTCCTTTTTCCGTTTGTTGCTTTTTTGCACCACCCTCAAAGTCATCATACAAACATAACTCATGGTATTATCACTGTCTATAATTTTTAAAACTGCTGATACTGGGGTAGGATATAAAGTCTAAGCAAGCAGATACCGGTGTTGAGGATGGGTGTTAAGCCTTAAAAAGTAAATCAGCCTTTTGGAAAGTCTCAGTGTGTCTCCTAAAGTTTGTAGATTGTTGGTATCTATTAAATTCCTAACAGGAAGAAAACAGGATCACTGATATGGAAGTAAGTAAAAATGCATAAAATTTAGACCAATGTTAACAATAATATAAAACATTATGATAAAACCAGTTAAGATAGCATTTAAACTTTTTTCTTATGATACGCCAGATTGAAATACTTATCAGTCATGTTTTACCTTGACAACGTTAGAAGATAGTGACTCTTGTTGACTTGTAGAAATTGGAAAACTGAAGCTATGGACAGCAACAGATCATATCCAAAAAGAGCATCCTCCTGCTGGTCAGTATCAAGATTCTGCTATAAGCATCAGCCTCTAAGACATCTGCTTGCAACTTCCCATGTCTAAATGGCAGCTGCCTGGGAGTCTGCATAGAAGTGTCAGTCTACAGAAATGTCACCTGGCATCTTATCAAATATGTCTTCATCTTACATGATGCCCTTGGAACAAGTCAGGCAACATAGTACCCTGGTTGGATAAGGAAGGACGCAATAGAAGAAAAAAAAGAATGAAAAAGTTCTTATTCATATTAATCTGACTCTCAAAGACCCTAGTTTGTAGTACAGATGTATGATATTCAAACTAGAAATATTTAATATTCTATAGAAATCATGAAAAAATTTTCAAGAATTCATTTTCACTTCCTTCTAAGGGCCATTTGTTCTCAGTTTCTGTTAGTTAATTCACTAGAGTTGTTAGTATAAACAAAGGCAATTGATGTTACTGGCTGGGTTTAGCACTATTTCATTAGTAAGAATATTAAATTATTTTAGGAAAAGTAGAATCTAAATAAAGGGAAAGTGGTAATTAGGCTATGTTAAATATAACCTCTAAGGATTTTAAGTATGTAAGAGCTCATCCATGAAAAATTAGGTGTCAAGAGGTCACACTATATATTGGCTTATTTTGTAAGATATCAAATAACCTCTCATGAATAAATATGACCTATAATGATAACTCTATAATTTAATGCTAAGATACTGAGAATATTTTTGATTGAAATTTTCCTACTTATAGACTGACAATTTTCTGTGACCAAACCCTAAATATAGAGTTAATTCAGTGAGTATTCTATATTGACTTTATCAATCACAGCTTGATTTTCATATTTTAATGCTAGTCAAATAAATACTGAGATTTACATGTTAACTAAATTTAACCTTTTACTTTATGACTGTCAGATTGAATCATCTGATAGAGTGAAGGCTTTTACACGTCAGGCATTTTTCCAAGTGTTCAGATTATAAGGCAAAATAGGAAAAATATTCATATTTTCAATATGTAATATCTTACAACTTAATATTTTAAGAAGCAGAAAGCATGAAATATAAACCCTGTCTCACTGACATAAGGAGCCCAAAAAGGAAATGAGCTTATTACAGTAGAACTTGGTGAGGGGTGGAGGATATTAGGAGAAAGCACAGACGTTTTGATTCAGAGTCCCTGACAGCCTGAATGTTAGTTTTGTTTGGATTTCTGTCATTCCAAGTTTTGCTCAATCTCTTTTCCACAGGCTTTTTTTTTTTTTTCCTCAGATTGGTCTACTTTGACATTTTACATACTTGTAATACTATTTGCAGAAAATTCTTAGTAGCGAGAGGAAATTTTGAATACATTTCCAAGTAAAGACTATATGCCAAGCATTGCTTGGCCCCAGGGATGAACAGATAAAACTATTGGCACTCTTTCTTCCTTTTACTATATTTGAACTTGTTGGGGAAATACCATAAATCAGCAAACCATTCACAGGAAGTAAGGCATCAGTGCCAGTGTTTACAGAGTGATGTAAGAACCTAGGAGAGTGAACTGAAATCATCAAGATAAGCTCAAGAATCTTACAGAGAAAGACACCAATTTATGATTGAGAATTTCATAGGCATTTGCACAAAAATAAGGGATGATCAGGACTTCTAAGGTAAAGAAAGACCGAGTGAGAAAAATGAGGGATGAAGAGTTAAGCAGCACAGAGTTCTTGAAAACTCTTAGTATTTCTGAGCTATTAAACTGCCTGATCCTTGGACCCAGAAGTGTAAAGAGCCTGGTTTATGTGATACCAAAGAGCTACATCTAATTCATGTGGGGCGTGCTACAAAGATCCACATGAAGAATCTTCATCATTTTTCAAAACTCAGCCTTGCATTTATAGTTGACAAGTAAGTAGGCACAAACTAGAATTTTGAAGTTTTTTCCCCCTTAGGGAAAAATGCTTGTGTAAATTGCAAAGCATACACATGTGAGACATATTTAAAGTTCCAGAGTGATTTCCATAGGCTCTGTCTCCTCAGGTCTCGTATATTCCAGTTGCTCTCTGTGATATTGGGAAGTATAGTCAGCCCTCTCTCTCTATGACTTCCACTTGCATGAGTTTATTCATAAAAAAAAGGATTGAAAATATTTTTTAAATTATTCAGTATTGAATATATACAGATGTTTTCTTTGTCAGTATTCCTTAAATGATGCAGTTTATCAACTATTTACACAGCATTTACAATGCACTATATATTATAAGTAATCCAGGGATGATTGAAAGCTTAAGAGAGGATGTGCTCAGGTTTTATGTAAGTACTCTGCATTTTATATAAGCATACTGGAATTCATATTTAGCATATAGGAAGAAATTAGATTTGTTGAGGGACATGATAGAGGTCAGGTTTTCTCTAGAATCAATGACCTCGCCAGCCACGTGTATTTGACTGTGTTTACAGTGCCATACATGAGTTCCCTCCCACTGAAATGGCTCTAAGTACAATCAAATAGCTGTTGATACTATCCCTAGACAAATGAAATTTCTTACTGTATGCTAAATATAGACCCTGATATTTATAGACAAGTGTACCATTCGTCACTCATCAAAGAAGCTTCTTTCTGCAACAGATAGAGATTATTAGAGGGTTCCACAGCAGGTCACACACAGAGAACAAATGTCTGAAAGATCTCCAGCCTTAAGTGACACATCTACAGTGGACCCTCTAAGACTCATGTAACATAGTGGAACAGGGAGTAGAGAGAAAACTAATGCATCTCTCAACTCTCACCAGTGAATCTTCCTCATACACAGAGTATGATGCACACGGAAGGCCAGAACTGACCAAAATGTAGAGAATAAGAGACTGCAGGGTGTGTGTCTCTGGATAAGACTCCTTCTATTAAACCTCACCCACTCACAACTCAGGGACCATTGCAGAAGAAGGGGCAGAAAGATTGTAAGAATCAGGGTGAGTGCATGATCATAAGGAGACAGTCTTACAGGCCTCTGAGAACTTGCTCATGTGAGCTTACAGCAATGGTGTCAGCATACACAAGACCCATGTAAACTGAGTTAGACAAAAACTCAGTATATAACTGGGGAAATGGGCAACAGGTCCCAACCTTAGCCAACGAGCTATTGGTAGGTGATTACTGATAGATGAGGAAGAATTGATCTTCTTTAAGGGAGTGACTCAGATAGGCTGACTAGACTCCTGTGGATGAATTTGCACTGAGGGACATCTGAATACACAAAGTTGACTTGATAGGCCTTAACATATATGACAGAATGCATAAAATCTGGTGGAGGAGGGTTAGGGGAGTGTGGATGAGGGAGGGGATAAAAGGATGATTAAGATGTTTTGTACAAAATGCAAAAAATTTAATTTAAAAAAGAATACCTGGACATAGGGTTCCTAGAACCATTGCCCAATGGTTAACAAGAAATAAACGAATATGTCTTTCCTCCACATTCCTTGCTCACAGATCCTAAAACACCTGTAATTCCAGTATGACTACATCATGGGCACATCTCAAAGCTCTTGAGCTATAAAAGTGAGAGAAATATCTTACTTGGTGAACATCTGTTTGGATCAACCATATGAGTTTGTCTTAAGGAGGTGATTTTAGAAAGCTTGAGATTAACACTTCCAAACTGAGGGAAGAGGGTTGAGTGTTGTGCTGAGCCCAGGGATTTACTGAGTCATGGCTATAAATTAAAACTCCATAAAACTCACAGAACTCTGGAGCCCTTTGTGCTGACAATAAGCAACCTGTTCATATGACCCTGAAGGTGGTACATATATTAAGAACTAAAAGATAGAACTCCCAGGGATGGAAACCTCTGCATTCCAGAACCTTCCAGACCTTCTCCTATGTCTCCCCATCTGGCTGTTCATTTGTATCCTTTAAAACTGTCCTTTTATAATTCGTGGTTGAGCATTAATTAGTTCTGTGAATTGGTCTAGTAGATGTGTCAGATCCTGGTGGTGGAGTACATCAGTTTATAGCTTGTTGGTCCATTAGAAAGGTAAGTCATAACAGAGTTTATGATGGCATCTGAAATGAGGAGAAGAGTGATCATGTGGGACTCAGCCTTACACTTACGGATCTGATACCACCTTCAAAAAGATAGTCTTGGGACTGATTTAATCAATGGATGAGTCATTCATTTTGTGCCTGCCTCTGCATAATTTTTTCCAATATGGGGAACGCTATGGGTCCACATTATGGGGTCACAGACATAGTATGTGATGTGGGATTCATGCAAGTCGGGAAGATCCTGGTTTTTCCCTATATCTCTGACTCCAAGCCTCCAGTGACTTATATCCTAATGCAAATGGATGTCTCCTGAACTGATCCATTGATTCAGCTCTCTCCCTTTAGTACTTCATGCTGATTTCTAGGTCTAAAGCGCTCTCTCTGTTCATCACATTTCCCAATTCAATGTCTTTGGAGTCACAGACATCATAAAAATGTACAGACCTCATGAACCTTTGTTGTTGATTTTCTCATTGGATATTCCACTCCTGCACAACCTACCATGATTTTTTTTTAATTTGGGGGAATCTCATGTTCTGGTGGTGTTCAGTTCAAAGTGAGAAATGAATACATCTAAAAATATAATGTTCCAAAGACAAGTAGTGATGCCCACCCATTTCAACCAGATGTATATTTCTGTACATTCAACTTTCTGCAAGAAACACAGGTATGTATTCAGGGTATATTGATCTATTATAGTAATTTTTGCTATTTGGATTAACATAGAGGATTAAAAATTTTCACTAAAAAGCTCTGGAACAGGGCTGGAGAGATGGACTCAGTGGTTAAGAGCACTTGCTTTTCTTCCAGAAGACCTGGGTTTGATTTTTAGTACCTACATACTTGCTAACAACCATCCATAATTACAGTTCCAGGGGATCCAGTGCCCTCTTCTGACCTCTGTGGGCATTGTACTACAAGGGTGCATTTACATACATGGAGGCAATACACTCATACACATAAAATAAAATAAAAAATGGTTCTGGAACAACTGAGAACAATACTACATCCTGAGTACTTTCTTTTTCTTAGTAGATCCTCTACCTGCATCTTGCCCTTGAAAACTCAATTTTTCCCTGTTCAGTTCATTAGCTCAATACATATTTCCATACAACAGTCTGATACAAATTCAAAAGCCACTCCAATTTGAGCAAAAAAGAAACTGTGGGAAGTTATCTTTGTAAGAAGTGATGTCTGTTAGCAAGATATCCAATAGAACCAGATATAACCTGCATTATTTGTTTTGTCTCCATCTTTCTTGCTATCTAGATAATATTGGTGGTAAATTTCTCAAAGTAATGTGAACACACTGAAATCTAAAATAATTCACGTCACACATGTTTTACTGGGGTGATGTGCCTTTGATTTAATTTGGAACATTTTTGGAAGAAAGCTTTATTTATATTTGTCATAATCTTTGAAGACCTTGGAAATAAACTCTTTCCTCATTTGCCATTTTCTGTGACCAGAAAAAATAAATTCCTCAAACACCTCCATGAATGAAGAACCAACTTCATTCACAGTTGTTCTGTGTTATTCTCTCCAGATACTCCAGCTCTTGGTCTGAAATTAGGTTTTGCCTTTAAGATGAAAAACAAAATTTGTGGTTTTGCAGCATATGTAACATGTTCTTGGATTCTCCTTTTCAGTTGGTTGTGTCTTGTCAATCAAGCTTCCTCCCTTATGCTTTCTGCATCTCCCCCAAAGATAGGATATGGTCTTTAAAAACAGTGTCTGGAAGGGATGGAAGCACAACAGGGCAGATTTTTTTTTCCTAGACCAACTAACTAGCGATCACTGTGAATAAATTTCCTGATTTCACCTCAGAGATCAAGTAGGTCTTGAGTTCAGTCACTTCGGCATTATCCATATTTGGGATGGGCTGTGGCAAGGAAGGCACTTCAAGATGCTGACGAGTAACTATCCCAGTAGCATTCCCTCTTTGGACTTGCATGGCAGCCGTTCACACATTGTTACCTTGGCTCACATCCCCCTTAGTTACTAGGCACTTGGGTGATGAGTTCTTGTATATGCAAGAAGGAAATAATTCAAATAAGAAAAATATAATTTGCCTAAAGCTACCCAGAAAGTTAACTGTAGGCATGAGATTTAAACTGAGGTGTTACATTGGCACTAATTTGCTACAATTAACTATGTATTTGCCTATCTCATTTTGCAAATTTATTTCTAGTGATGCTTTTCCTCACAGCCACGCACAAGAATTTCTCGTGAAATACCTTATCATTGTGCTAAGGTTACTTACATTTATGCTATCCAAACATATTTATTTTCCTTTTGAATACCTCATAAAGAGCTTTTGAAAATTAACTGACTTATCTTTTTAAAATTATAGCCATTATTTTTTTATTAGCATGCATTAATTTTATAAACTAATGAGTTTTATTATGACATTTTCATTAAATGTGCACTGATTATAGTCACTCTATCCATTATACGCCCTTGTTCCCTCTCTCCTTGTCAATACCTTTCTCCTCTCAAATAGTCCCATTGTACATTCCTCCCTTTTCATCTTTAATTCTAGATTCCGAATATGAGATATTTGTCTCTTTTTTCCAAATAATTTGGCTTATTTAATGAGGTGTGATAACCTGTGATTCTGATTCATTTATTTGTGTTGGGTTTTTGTTCTTTACAGCTGAATAGTACTCTTTGTCGTGTATAAACCACATTTCGTTACTCGTGGATTCATTGAGGAGCTCCAAGGCTGATTCCAGAACTTAGCTCTGGTGAACAGTGGTACCACGTGCAAGAGTGTGCAGGTGTCTCTGTTGGATGTATTCTTCTCATCTAGACTGACAGAATAGCATCTGGTTTGCTTTGATTGCAATCCTCTGGACCATCTCCAGTCCTTTCACATCATACTGACTCTCATCCTTACCTTCAAAGAACTTTTTCACAGATTTCCCATTGTTATTGGGGGGAAAACAAGACGCTTATCAAAAAGTGCTGACCAAGCCATGACATGCTTGGTTCTGTCTTTTCCTCAAGCTCAAGCTCACATAAGGTCATCATTCCTTCTCTTTATTTTGTCTATTATTCACTTCATGCTCTCCAGGTTTCTGATGCTCAGATTCTGAAATCAGTCAGTGAGCATATAAATCATAGATTCTCTTGTTTTTTTTTGTGATCTTTGCCAACTTTTTCTATCAATTTTATTATTATAAATTAAGGACTAATTGTAGTAACTAAACAATGAGTTTGTTGTTTTGAAAGAAGTTAAATAATTCTTGCCCTGTCTCTTATTTTTGAGCCACACCTCTCACCTTGGCCATCTGCAGTTTTGCTGGTGACCCTAGTAAGGGTCTCTGAAAAACAGATTCTGTGTTCATCAGAGATGTGCTTACTGTGCTTGACCCTTTTGCTGTGTTAGCTCTTACAGAAGTCCTGCAGCTGCACACCATTTCTGCTCCCGTTAAGGGTTCTCTGTTTAGAAAGTTTAAAAGACAACATGGGTTAAATACACCCATTTCTTGCCAATCTCTTACTGCATGGCTCTCCGACAATTTCTACCAGCACAATTCCACTTAGCAAAGCTTGATCAATTTGAATACTGACATAGGATGTTCCCCAGTGATTTATTCTCTTTAGTCTTTCTCTTTCCCTCTGTCCCATTCTCTTTCTTTCTCTGTCAATCGGTTTAACAGTTGAATTTTGAAAACACTCTTGTTTGTTGAGATTATTAGCTTTAATTTTCCTCAATAATTCTATATGGTTTATCTCCTCTGTTGAAAAAGCTATTGTTCCCACTTTAAATCACAACTTTCTTTTTTATTCAAAAAAAAAGAAATCCAAGAGGTGAATTGCAAGACATCTTTTAAATAATGAAAGATTACATTTGAATCAGTAGGTTAAATTAGTAAGATATCAATTTCATGAAAATGCATGCAGAGATGCAAAGCAATCATAATCAAAATTTTCTTTGAAGTTATCAAGAAACATTTCTTAAACTTTATATGGCAAAGTAAAGGAACTCAGAGAACTGAAGCAACCTGAAAAAGAATATAGAAGTAGACAAATCAGCCAACTGGTTTCAACATATACTGCAAGCTTATAGGAATCAAAATAGTATAGCATTGGCCAAATAATCAACAGGCAAAACTATAAGAATACCAAGAAATTGAGATACACAAATACATTTAATTGAATTTTGAGTATAAATATAGTGTTTCCTACAAAAGAACACATATCACTTGATTATATTTAAATAATAGCCTGCAACTAGCAAATTGAATCTATGGTGAGAAAAAATAGACATAGTTGTTCTTTTTAGAGTTACTGAAATGATGACTGAAAGGTCATGAAAGGCAAATTGGAGTGATATTAAGGTTTGTGCTACACCAGTGGATGGACATTACAATTCAGTGAAGGTGTAAGAATTTGTACATTTCATTTAATCTAAATATTACAACATTAAAGCGTTTAAACTGAAAAATTAGCATATTTTAAAGACCTGATAAAATCATCTACAAGTGGAATGCAAAAAAAAAAAAAATAAGAAGAAAATATTGCTAAACACGTTGGCCAATTCATTGGGTCAGGGCCAAGAGGATAATAGCTCTCCTCCTCAGGAAACATTATTGATTTCTCTCTCTTTCTGATTTTTCTTCCAGTTAGAAATTTCATATAGGAGAATGGGATGTGGGAAAAATTTAAGAAGATCCAAGGAAAAACAGCATAAAGATTAAAGGGATAGAAAATAGTTGCAGTGATGACAGATAAAAGGAGTTTTGGTTATTTTGTGTAATTTTCAAAATAGAAGTTGAGAGATTGCTTAACAGTCATATTTGCCATTTGTAAAGGAAATATATTGTGTTGATAGAGACCCAGGGAACTAGTGGGAACCTTGAGTTTATATAGCTCAGCCTCCTTTTTTACAAGGACAACACTGATGGCCTGGGAAGAACATGATGTAATTGATATTTTTTGAATGGTTAAGCTTGAGTATCAGATTCAGAATCACCAGAACCTTGTGAAAGTTTTAGAACATGTTAACTATTAATACAAAAATATTAGAAAAAATATTGTTCTCATGGTACTTCATCATATTCTTATGTTTGTAAAGTCATCCATCACTACTGCCTTATTAAATACTGGTTTTGAGGTTCTGTTGCAAGGTCCTGACTGGGATAAGTGGACTGTTCATACCCTATATCCTGTTACATCCTATTGTTCTGGGTTTATTCAGTATAGTTCTTCCTCCTCCCTGGCTTCCCCTGGACATGCAGGCTGGGTTTAGCTGTGGTTAATTTTAATACAAACATGTTGCCTTAGACTGTCAAATATGGTGAATATTGTAGAACATCAGCGTGAAGTCTGGGCTTCTAAAGGGAAAGCTTGATGAGGGAAGCCTCTCTAACTGATACACTGAAGCAAATTATTGTTCCAAGAGAATAAAATGCAATCGAACTCCTTCACATTTAAACTCGCTAGCTATTCAAGTTATACAATACACTAAATTTCCTGTAATTTTTGCCTATTCTTCATTGGTTTTCTGGCTATTTACAACTAAATGCTTTCAAAACAGTATCATCCAGAATGAATATTTGTTTTGAAGAATTAACAAATTAATTACTAAAATAGAAGGCTAATATTTATTGCAGAATGCTGGGCAATTTGCATGCATGATTGTGTCTAATGTTAAGAACTTCCTGAGGTAAGTGATACTCTTACCATCTTTGCTAAATAAGAGAATAGCAGGACGCCAATGCTTATTATGATTGCTCCTTAAATTCACACATCCACGATGCACAGCATTGGAATCTGACCTAATGTGTCAAATTCCAGGGCCCTGTGAACATTTTCTGTACACAAAACAGTTGTGATGGGGTGAAGTAGTTATTTACAGACCTGATGCCATTGACAAAGAGGAGGCAAAACCCAAGAAAGTGAAATGTTTTTCCTTCCATGTCAGACTTTCATTACCTTCCATGGAGATCAAACAAGTTTTGCAAGCTTTAAGATATGTGTAGAGAATCTGGCAGAGACGCTTGTTCGCAAGTGTTATAGTAAGCCTCATGTCAGCCTGCCCTAGGCTTACTTCCACCTTCACACACTGGGGAGTTCTGCTCTAAACACAGTCATTTGGAGAGCAAAATGCCTGGTCTTCCCATCATTCTTTGCTAACAGATGGTACCCTATTGGAAACTCAGTAGGAAATCAAAAAATTGGACACCCAAGGAGACATCTTATGGCTAGATGATTCACAGCCAAGAGAAAGCAAGGAAATCGCTTTGCTTTCTGCACTTCTGCCATCAGAGAGACTCTTCTAGTCTGTAAGATTGAGATTTCAGTAATGGGTTAGGGTCCAGCCTACATGCGTCAAGAGCTGAATGGACATATCAAATAATTTTCACTCAAAATGACCATTAACCATTATGTGAATTGAAAAGTGTTCTTTAAAAATTGACTACGGTACTCATGTTTTAACTTCAGCACTGCTGAGGCTGAGGCTGGAGGACTGTTGTGAATTCTAGGCTTGTCTTGGGCTCCAGAGTGAGACCTTGTCTGAAATAAAGCAAAATAACAAAACGAAAGAGAAAAAAAGAAAAAAAAAACATGTAGTCAAATAATCATTAAAAATTTGCTTCCAAGGGTTTCATATTTCCATATTTCTCTGTTTTTTTTTGCTGCTAGCAAAATTCTCAAAGTTTTTTTTTATTGATTTTTGCATACTAATTTTGTAGCTGGTCACCTGAATGATTTTTCATCTTGATGATGGTAAGAGAACAACACACATTTGGTAGAAAGCTTGGTTTGGATTTTGATACTTTCCTGAACTAAATCATATGTAGGGGAGTTCTTGCTTGGTGTTCTGGCCAGCTGAGTCTGACATGTGATCACGAGGGTAACATAAGAGTATAAGCCCAATACTCTGTTAAATAGTGATGGTTGGCAAGTCAGGTATATTCTGTGACTGGAGTGTGAGATGTCACTTTCATGCTGATGTGGCAAAACCTGGGTCTCCAGCTGGTGGAGGATTTTTGGAGAGGTTCTGGAAAACAGAAGATGAAGTTGGTCACTGGGGGCTGATCCTTACAACTATCTCATTCCTGGCCCTTTCTCCCACTTTGTCCTCCCTCTATCTACTCTCCTGACTGTCAGGATAAGAACTACTCTGCTTGACCACACTCTTCTTTTCATTATGTACTGAACTTTCTTAAACTATGAGATAAAATAATTCTTCCCATTAAGTTGTTTCTGTCAAATATTTGGTTACAAACATATAGAAGTAAGTACAACAGTATGTCAACTATATTGTAGCTTATGATATTATGATGAATTTATTGGGGTATAACTGTGTCATCAGCCCATCATCTTTGTAATGATTCCATGTATGTGGAATATTTTAATAATAATATCAGGTTAGTTTGCATACCCATTACATCAAAGTTTATTGTTTCTTTGTGTTGAGAACATTTGGTTTCATCTCTTTTAGTTCTTCTGAAGTACTCTCAAGATAGTTACTATGTTGTGCAGTAGAAAATCAGAACAGTATATTCCTTTTACAAAAACTTTGTTGAATACCAGAACAGAGTCCTCTGTTTACTAAAAGTTTGTTGCTTCCCAATGTCCCTCTTCCCCAATGCTTCCTCTACACTCTAGTCTCCAGAAACTACCACTATACTCTGATTTTATATATTTTTAGAATCTATGTACAAGCATCACAATCAGAAATGTGTTACTGATGATAATTATAATGCCTACCTTTTAAGCTATGGTAAACATATAAAAATGATATTAAATTTCAATTTACCATTTCCCTTGACCCACATTAAAAACCTTACATATTAAGTATTATCAGTAATATTAGATCACTGTAATTAATACTATTTTTTTGTTATTCTTGTTAGTGATAGTCAAGTGTCTCTGAGGTTTTCTGGACATAGAAGCAGTAAGCCAAAAGAGAGAATGAGAACATTCGAACTCCACTGCATGAAAGATGCTGCTGTTGCTCATGCTAACAGAGGAATGTGCCACATATATTTTTTTTTTCTAAATTACTAATTCTTCCAGGCTCTATCTAAGAACAGTTTGGGGTTTTAAAAGATAAATTATTTTAAACTAAACAAATACAGGCAAGCCTTGAAAGCTGTTGAATAGCACCCTAGAAGGATTGCCTGAACAGGTATAAAGATGTTGATGATCAGTTTGTCACAGCACAGGATTCTTCAAAACATATATTTTGCAAATGTTCCTTTGTGCATATATGTGTAGATGCATGACAATATTTGTACACATGCAAAAATATGAATGGCTTAATGCAAGTGCAGTCAACTTTCAATGTCACCACCTGGCCCCTCACAGCTACGGAGAGTCCAGAGGACAAGAAGGAGGGTATCTCTGGTCAAGCTGGAGAATCAACACTCAGCCACACATTTGGTATGGCTTGATGTTTCTTAAAATTTAAAGGGTAATTTATTGAATTTTCCTCTAAGATCACTTTTTGCTTTAAGGATGATTACTTGTATAAATTATTTTTGATGAAGGAAGGCCGAAATATAGATAAGAACAACAAATGCAGACTTCTTTTCATACCAATTTCTTAACTCAAAGTAAAATGATTTAAGATTTCAGGACTTCAATGTTAATGAATCTTTATTCTTTTTTTTCTCATATAACAAAAAGATGAGCATTTGAGCCTGATTAAAGTTGAGGAAAGTCTCATTTACATAGTTACAATGGATAACTTTATAAAAATGTACCCCTAAATTTTTCTTGTGTCTGTGAAATGTGTACATTGTATCTACAGGATGGTAGTATAAGAAAGAAATGGAGTTTGAATTTGTTTGAAAGAGAGGCTTTTCATTTTTCAGTATCTTTCTATTGCTGACTTAGTGTCTGTAGATGCATAATGTGAATGGTATTTAGTCGTGTGACACTTCATGTCCTGGTCTGCTGGTTGTGTATGATGACACCTATTTAATAAGGTTGTTGGGAGCATAAAATGAGATAATGATGGAAGACAGAACCTTTAGGAAGAACAGATTCTGAATATATCACTTAGAATTCCCAGGAAATTATGAAAGGCGGGTCAGTTGCAGAAATAACTGACCCTACTAGTTGTGTTAGCTTACAGGAATTTTTATAGGTGCACAGATCTTTTCATATATGAACACATATATTTTAAACAAACCGTATATGACATACTTCAGTTCAGACACTGAGTCAGGACAGGTTTGAATTTGAATCTAGACCATTAGTTTTAGCGCAAGTCTCAAAAACTGTAACTTTTATTCCCGTGTGTAAAGCAGTGAGTTAACATGACTGAACACGCTGCCATTAACTCACTCCAGAACATAATTCATCGATGAATGATACCTGGTGACACTCATTGTTGAACAAGGCAGGTAAAAAGAGAAACTGCTTCTCTGGCCTTTGTTCTTCCAATGTCAACTCTCCAGGACACTGAGTTCCAGGACAGCATCCGAGTAAGATCAAAAGAGCAGGTTCGCTTGAATCTTGCCCTACTAACCCAGAATCAGTGCCTGCAACAAGTGAATCCAAAATTATAACATTAATGCCTCAAAACTGAATTACTGTACCTGATATCAATTTTAAAATATAGGCAGTAAAGTATGTATCCGATCATAACCAAAAGGACAAGGAGTGATTAAACTAGTTACCTAGATAAAATGTTTCCTGTTTAGAATCTGGTCTTGGCCAATATGTGCCAGATAATACCCAAATAAGTGAGGATTCAGTGTTGATGTTCTGCTGAGTTTTAGCTCTTATATCTTGAATATCAGTTAACAAAAGTCCAACCTATCTCCAGAACTTTATCTCAGTTCCACAAACAGAGTGAGAAACACAAAGTTAAGCACTAAAGGGCACAGATAACATGTAAGCCTATAACTCTCTGATTCAAACGTTTGCATTTTTGCCCTGTGCTTGAAAATCCAGGTCTCCTGACTTCCCTGCCACTATAGAGAAATGGAAGTGATCATGAACTTTAAAAGCATATAGGTAAGGGCTTGGGTTTCTTCTTTCTCACCTACTGGATGTGTGATCTTGAATTAGTTATTTAACCTGATGGATTCTATCTGTAATACTGGGATAATGACTCCAATATCACAGGCTTTCACCAGGATTAAATTCAAGCATGGGTGTCAAGTCCTTTCTACATAATCAGTATCAATAAACGGTGGCTTTTATCCTTTCTAAGCCTTAGTTCAAATATGGTACAGTGAGCAATTATATTTTCTTCTGTATTCCCCATCGTTGACATTCTAAAAGCCATTGGGGTAAAAAAAGAAAAATATATAGCAAGATTATTTATTACAAAAACTTTATCATCATGATTTGCCTTAAAGTAGGGGTTACGTTTTAGGCCACTTTGAGAATGGCTTGAATGGGTTTAATGGCATTCCGATATTGATTACTTATTCTTATGTGTTATCATTTTTGACAAATGTGATTTTTTGGCCAGACTGAATAATTTATCTTTAAAATTTGACAAACTTTCCCTTGAGATGAATCCATTCCATTTACACAAGCCCACTGGAAAAACTAATCATTTGCTGCCATTTTTCTTAATGAAAAATCAAAATGCAACCTGTCGAAGTTATTGAGAAAATGTGATTTTATGAACAAAGGATTTTTAATTCCCTTACTCCGTGAAGGTCATTTTTATAATGACAATTGTTCTGAAAATCTTTATTTCCTGTTATGTTTGGACTTTTTAAATCAAATTGAACACCTCTGATCACATTAGTATGTATTAAGGGCCTGTTGGTAAGCCATAAAAGCTTTAGGTAATTTACTTATATAAAGTCATCATGTCATTAGGCACACACATTTCAGATATGGATATCATTCACTTGCCACAACTTTCCTCTTTAAAATTTTAGTATAAACCAGTTTTTATTGCAAATATTTTGAGTAGCATAGTATGTCATACTTCAAGTGATTTTTCATGTATTTCATTTTATATACATTAACTCTCTGAGTCTATTTGAACTGCATATAAAATACTATAAAAATGACAGATTGCAAAAGCAGAAATGTACTTTTCACATTCCTACAGACCAGGAACCCAAGATCAAGACTCTGGGCCATTCCATTCAGTGCCAGGCTCACTTCCTTACTGGTTCACAGGAGATGTCTCTTGTTGCATATTCAACTTGGTACAGGGACAGTGTTGCTCTCTAGGGCATCTTTTACAAGATCTCAGGTACCGTTGATGTGGACTCCTCTGTAGTGACCTAATTACTTTCCAAAGCCTCTTTAGTGCCACCCCATTAGGTTTTGAGTGTATAAATTTAAAAGGGACATGGCCAATCATATCAGAGAATTTACCATTCACACCTCCCTCCCCCCCCAAAAAAATTCTATAGGAAACATCAGGCATACATTATTTTTATTTAATCTACAAGGATAGATTTTGATGGCTGCAAAATGTCACAATTAATTAATAAAGACCAGAACATAATCTATTGTTCAACTGTTTGAGGTATACTGTGTTCAAGAACATTTCTATGTAAATACTCATTACAAATCATCCTTTTAATTTCATTCCTTTACTTTTGGATTTGGACTCATGTGTTAAGTAACACCAATGCAGAATAGACAGAGACGTGAAACTATCCTTGAGTCTCACACCAAGAAATCCTGAAATAAGCACTTGTTAATCATATTTAATTATAGGGTTATTGTCATTAAGAATCTGCTTTTCTTATCCTACTATGCTCTAGAATTACCATGTTCTTCAGGTTCATGAATTAATAGTCCAATGATGGGTAGTGAAAATAAAGCAAAAGCTTGCTTCATTGTAGGGATAGGTAGTCTTCAAGAAAACTGCAGACAGAAATTACTGTGGGCAATATCAGCATGATTCAGTCCACATTGAAAGCTTAAACTTAAATTTAGTCTTATTGGGATAATCTTTAACTGCATTCCTTCTGCAGGCAAATTTTAAAATTATATAATATGATTTCCAAAACTCATGGAAGTCTAAGAATATGAAAACTTCTTTTTTCATTTATTCTCATGGCAAAAACAGATGCAGTCAATGCTGGTACCATTTGAATGGATATTAGAAGCTGTTCCCTCTGCTTGGTTGTCCTTGTACTCAAGCATTGTGGGTGGCCTGAGTTCTGAGACTCCTGGAACAGTTAGTTACAAAACTTGACAGGGATAGCAGCTTCTTCTCTCCCTCCCTCTCTTTCTCCTGCCCTTCCTCTCTCCCTCCCTCCTTCTTTCCTTCCATCCCTCTTTTCATCTTGTTTTTCTTTTGTCTGAAGAGAAGGAGGTTACTTGTTTCAAGGGAATAAAAGAAGAGTTCTATTTAAGTTCCCATTCAGTATCTCAGAGGTCCTTGGCTGGTGTATTCCTACAAAGTAGATTTTAGGGGTCCACCAAGAGTGGGACAGAAACTACCGTATGTTGCTTTCTTACCAAATTACACACTTCTCCTACCTGTGTTGTCCCTAATGCATTAGAAGTGGAGTGTGAACTGATGTTCACCAACCTGAAAAATACATGACATCTCTTTTGAGACTATATCCATCTTCTTAAAGGAAAATTCATATATCAATTCTATATAGTTTGAGAACACAAGAAACAGGCATGAACTTGGACTTAGGGAATTACATGGATCATTTGTCAGTTGTCTTCTAACTTTCAGTTCTCCATGATTTTAGCTTCCCATCACCATCCTGAAAAGTAATAGAGCAGATAAATGCTTTCATACTATACATAGAAATGCTGTTATCTGGAGATAATAAGTTACATGACTAAGGATATAAATATTGGAAATGAAAATTGATTGTAACTTTATAAAAGGATTTCTATTTTATTGATATGTATATGTATGTATCTACATGTGTGCATTTGTGTGTTTGTGTGTGTGTGTGTGTGTATAGAGGAGCATGTGTACATGAGTGTTCATAGAGGATCCCTTGGGCAGTTGTCAGCTACCCAGTGTGGGTTCTTGGACTCAAACTTACATCCTATACAACGCAGCAAGCACCCTTAACCTCTGAGCTATCTCTCCAGTCCCTGGATTGTGACTTTTCATGTGTCTATAAAATACTATGTTTTAGTCAAAGCACAGATAAAGATTCTTAAAAAAAGATTTTAACTTGTCAGATGCAAGTTTGGAATCCATTTCAGAATGGAGTCACGCAATTATTTGGAATTTTATCATCTGACAGCTCTAACTTCCCTGGGAATGCATCTTCGGATGAGCAGAAACCTCTGTATGTCGCCGTGCCCACACTCAGCACTCCCCACCCACTGATTGGGTAAGTGTAATATGAGGTAAAACTCCTTTGTTCCTTTGCTTTAATGCATGACAACTGTGAAAAATTTTCCTTCTACAGATCCCCTATAAAATCGTCTTATACCCTTTCTGTGAGGCACAGAATTTTAATTAGTCCAGCCCTGCCTGCTTCTGTAACTTTCCAATAAATTACGTGGCTAGGAAAAAAAAAAAATATATATATATATATAATTATATCACATGTACCTCAAATTTTATAAATATTGGTACACTTGATTAAATCCAAATAACGAGGAGATAATCATTTTGGATTGCATTCAACCTGGGAAGATTCGGAAACGGTTCTCTGTTTTTGTTTGGCTATTTTTTTTCTCACCTGAGAAATTTTTGGGTCACCAAGGAAAACGCACTTGGAGCTAATTCAGCTTTTAGGCAGTTAAACAATCTGAGAAATGCCAAACTGCTGAACCTCAACTCAACTTAAAAGCCATGCCCTGAACACTGAGTAGGCTAATGGCCTGCTTCCTTCATTTCTCCACCAGATTGCCCCCGTTAACTTTTCATTCCTTTATAAAGCAACATTTCTTCTAGGTGAGCAGCCTGCAAGAGCAGGCAGGGAAAGAGGCCTCATCTATTAAGGTGACACAGTTAATCGCCTTTGACAATATTCATTTGTGGTTGAGGTGAAGCATTTCCAGACAAGAAATGACACTTGGATATTATAGTACGATTAACACCTTGATCCACAAAGGCTGGGGCTTTGGCTAAGGATTCTGTAATCCATATCAAAATGGATTATTTGACACCAGGATTGGGTAACATATGATCAAAGAGTAAAACAGAATTCCAGGACACTTATAGATGCAAATAATGTTGTACATAGCCTACTTAGAGTATTACTGTAAATGTATGATAAATCAAAATGTAACAATTTGAAAGGTGTTGGGTTAATTTTAATACTAAGTGACACAGCCACTGTTAGTATGGTCTTGCTGTTACATTCATGTTCATGAAAAGATACCTCAATAGATAACTCTCTACTCAGAAGTAAATGCTTGCTGCTATATGCATTTTGTTTTTGAAACAGCATCTCACTGTGTACTCTAGCTGTGTTCAAACTTGAAATCTTCCTACCTTGGGCTCTGCAGCACTGGGATTTGCAAGGGTGTATCACCATGAATGGATTACAAAACAGTGTGATGGAGTATGAAGCAAAGACTCAGACTGACTGAGGAGTCAATGTAAGGCTTCCTAGAGAATATGGGCTCTGGGATGGATGCTGAAGAACAAATCACAGCTATGGAAGCAAAGAACTATTTGTGGAGCATTTTAGCCCGAGGATATGCAAGGAAGCTAACAGAAATGGAAGCAATAGAGTGTTTGGAAAAAGTCAAGTGAACAACAATGAGATATGATCTTAGGATATAAAATAGAGTTGGTACTGAGAAAACTTGCTGTATCACATTTAGATATTTAGATTTTATACTGTAAAGGTGGGATTACGAAGTGTGAAAAAGTAAGTAGCATAACTGCCAATGATATGTCCAAGGCAGATTGCCAAGCTTTGAACTAACTAAAATAGTTATAAGGAAGCTAGGGATAAATAAAATTTCTCTTTACATTAACAACTGAAGAAAACCTGAATTCCACTAAAAAGAAAGAGTTGTGATTTTGTTACACGGTGAAACCTGTAAGAGTATGACTACAATTAGAATTTCAAAAATCTTGGTCTAGGATTATTCCCAAGCAATTTCCAAACTGTATTTAATTGTAATCGATTCACATAAGCTCAATACAATACTTTAATGTGAAATCATGTTTAGTGAATCTAGTTGAACACTGTCTAAGTGTTGACTTTAAAAGAACCAAGCGGTGTGCGCTCAATGTACTATTTAGCCTTCAGAAAGCTAAATATCAAACAAGAACCCAAATTGAGTAGCATGATGAAAGAGTTCCATTATCTCTGATAGCTAAACTGACATTAGTGAGTAATGAGTAGCCTTCTGTTTCAGTTCTCTAAAAGAATGGAAGGAAATCTAGATCACCAACACTGTACGCCTGCACAGAGGATACAAGAATGATGTAAAAATGTGAAACCAAATGCATCCCGGTATTCCACAACACTGGGGTATGGCTATAGGAAACAACCTACTATGTGCATCATGAAGATTCAGAAGAAAGGAACTCAAAGACTCCAAACATAAGAAATGAACGAGGAGTAGGGAATGTTAATTTCCTTTATTTGATCAGTGCACTCTGTGTGTATTTGTTTAAATATTACTCTGTTCCCCATTAATGCATATTAATATTATGTGACAATCAAAACTAAGTTAAATTCAGCAAAAAGGATGACAGAATAATAACTCAAAGCTCTATATTACTTTTTCCTAGTCTGGTGCATGGCCTACCGAGATTACAGAAGATTTTAGGTTGTCAGTGAAAGCATTCTCATGCTGCCTCTCAACTACAAGTCCACTCGTCTTTGCTGCAGTTATCTCCGATATGGTTGGTAGTTATTTCTCTCTTGCCTTGTGTGCATGCTGGCTCTGTCCACAGACCGCAGTACAGGGTACAAGAAGGCATAGTGAATCAAAGGACAGCCCTTCCCGCACTTTTTGTCTGTTCCCCTCTGTGACTGCCGGCCATCTGCAGAGCACCCTGGAAGTTTCTTCAATGTGCTGACAATCAGATTCTTTTGATCAACTCCAGTTCGCTGCCACCTCCACTGGTTGCTTGATGTGGGTAAACTCTGTCCTAAATCATGCTGACAAACCTTTTAATATTCCAGAGAACCAAATCTAAGATCATAGTCTCCAGACTGGGGCCAAGGCCCTTCCACTTGGTTAGCTTTCCCCTTGAATACTCTCCTTCAACCTTAAATGTAGGCACTTCTCCCTACAGTTCTTGTGTCTTTATTTCTTAGAATACTTTTCAGCATCAACTACTTTTTATAATTTTAGCCACTTTAACTAATTAATGTGTGTATAGTTTAAGTTGTTGCTATTTGTTTGTTTTTGTTGATGCGTTTTACTTATGTAATCCAGGCTGGTCTTGAGTTTATGATCCTCCTGCCTTGGCTTCCTAAATAGAATTACAGGAATATGCCACTAGGACCACTTAAAATTTCTTTCTATTAATATATTTTTCCTGTTCAAATCCCAGTGTGGCTTTTGTTTACTTACTCAACTTTGGGGGACATATAAAATATTTCAATTGGAATTTATTTATTATCTAACACTGTTACATTCATGGTTAAAACTAAAGAATGTCTTAACTGTTTAGTAAAAACTATCTAAAATTTTTCCTAATAATCTTTAGGTTTCCAAGTCATTTCTTTGATAAGTTACATGGACACCATTTATTTATGCACATAATTTCCTTTTGTCCTCATAAGCATTCTAGAAAGTTTTTATTTTTCATGTTTCTATATAATGTTCATAAGAACACAATGCTGAGAATAAGAGGCATGCCCCCCTCAATGGAGGAAGGGTTAAAGTGCAGTTTTCCAAATGGAGTAATAGGGAAAATGAGTTTTAAGTAATACTGAACGACCTTAAAATAGAACCATGTGAGTTTTAAAAATGAATAACAATATATATTACAGAGACATGTACATGTAAAATAAGTTAATGTATATGAACAAACAGGTATCCACTTAATTATGTTTATGTTGTTTTAAAAAGACTAGCAAGGCCAAGCACCGGATTTGGGGAGCTGAAATTTTATTAACATATGTGATTTTAAATAGTGAGATTGTGGAGAACATTTTTCCCCAGTAATTTTGCAGTAAATTTGGAAGTACATTGTTCATACACCTATATCAGTCATCTTTTCTGCATAAATTCTCCTGTAATATCATCCTTAGCAGATGATGCTTTCACTGGAAGCAGTGATGTAACATATGAAATTATTCCTTGTGATCTGTATTGTCAAAATGTTCAAAATCTCCTGTGGTCCTAGGACACTGAACCCTTCCTGTCTAATCAGAATGTTCAAAATAGCATGCAGTTCATCTCTGCGCTCTTCATGACAAATGTACTCTGGATTTTCAGTGTTCACTGAAATGACTGTACTGCTCATGATACCAACTACCAATTGCTTTATAGAATCTGCTGATTTATAGTCTCCTTAAAAAAAAGAAGGTCCTGTTATTTCTTCTACCAGTGACATCTTAGCTAAATTTACAAAGTTACAGATTCCAGGCAGGAAAAGTAGAGGGGCAAAGAATAGTATTGTGCTGTAATTACCCTCTATTTGGTCCATTTTCAAAAGAAAGAGCTCTTCCTTGGAGGTTAAGCACATGGTAATATTATCGGACAGCTGTGGTTATGCATTTATTTAGTTGCATGTGCTCATATCTTGGGCAGGAAGATACTGTGTCCCATACATGTCCACCTGGGTGCTATAAGCAGAAAGAAACGAGGTGACCAACCTGGGAATATAGTTCCAGGCTTTGTATCAAAAGGATGAGATGTCCTCTAGTTCCTTCAGGAAGAATGTGCTTGGCTTGTTTGAATAATTCTATGGGGTGATTAAGGCTTGATCCTTTGAAAGTAGTTTGCTTTAGAGACTTTATGCCTAGGATCAGAGTAGGGAAGAGAACTTGTAAGTTAGATTACATGGGGCTACTCCACAAGAAGGCCAGAGAGTGAGGCAGCATTAAGATTAACACTTAATTATAGGTCTTAAATTACATATGGTCAAGGGTGAAACTGCAGTTGAACTCTCCAGAAGTTGAGCTCCAGTGGTCATGCTTTAAAGGCTAAATTTAAATACTTTTCTCAATAGAGCAGCTTGTTTTCTCTGTGTGCTGTGTCCCCGTGTTTGCTTTATCTTGTTTTAAAATGGATTCATTGACTTCCTAAAGTAACTTTGATGCATGCTAGGAAAGTCACATTTTGTTTACCCCTGTTAGCTTCTATAAATTTGCCCCAACTCCATACCACACAATTAATGTTTCTTCTTGACTTAAAACACAGGCATGTGATTCATTACCAAAAAGGAAAAGGAGCAGCCATTTTCTTGTCATCTAACATTTTAATAACTGAGTTGAAATGATTGTAGTGTAGCACTCAGAAGATCATAAACACAGGCATTACAATTAATCCACAGCTGGACCGAGAAACAAACAACTACTCAGGGAACTGATGTGCAAATGTAGAATGAGCACATTCTAATAAACGGCTAGCCAGTATCGTGGCTTTAACTACCAAGGCACTGTAGGAAAACCATATTGTCAGTGATAAACAGAAACATGTCATAAAGTTTGTAACTAATGAAAGCAAGTGAGGTTGATAAATATAAATTGAATGAATGACCAACAAAGTACTTTAAAAGGACATTATATAGGGATTTGTTAAGAGAAATAAGTCTTTATTCATTCATGGGCTATCGTATTGGCTTTGAGGTAGAAGGGTCATATCCTATCGCTCTGCCATGGTGGGGCTGACCTCTAACTGGCTAGATCTCTCTGACACTCTGTTGCTCTCACACAAATGAATAGCAGGACACTGAGCATATGACATGTAACTTGTGCATATTCTGGTTTTTCATATTGTACCGGCAATGGTCCAGTTGTTGGAAAAGTAGGAAAACTGCGCCTTCTACATGTGCTTCAGAAGTTATTGAAACTGATTATGCAAAACCAGAGGGAAAGCCTGCATAGCGGTCATCAGAAAATTTTAATTGGGATTAAATATACTTGAATCCAAATTTTGGGATTCCAAATGAGCATAGAGTATCAAGGACAATAAATCCGCCTTTTATACAACTACTGCGTGTATCTAGGTACACACTGAGAAATACTCCCCTGTACTTTCATCCTAAATAAGTTTGTTTCCCAGTTGCCTCTTCCGTATAACTAGGATACTAAGAAATGAACACTAGTTATACCGATAACATTTATACTATCTAAATGGTCAAAAGTGGGGCTGGAGAGATGGCTCAATAGTTAAGAGCACTGACTGCTCTTGCAGAGGACCTGGGCTTGGTTTCCAACACCCACATGGCAGCTAACAACCTTCCATCACTCCATTCCAGTGGACATGGGTTCAGAACTTCCCTGGCGTCATTGGATATTGAACACACATGGTACACTTCCATACATGCAGGCAAAACAGAAATACACATAAAATAAAAATAAATAAATAATATCAGAAGCCATACTTGCATCATTGTTTGATAGTTCTTTTAGGGACCGATGACCACAGTGTGAAGTGAAATTTTCTCATGGAGACATAGATGTTTACTAGGAAAAGGTGCAGAATGGTTTCTGCATGGAAACAGCAGGATTCCACAAACCCTTCCAACAGACCTGTCACCGGATTTCTGTCTGTCCCTTGCTAGGGTTGTGCTCCCAGCAACTGTTCTTCCCTAGCAGCCTCTAGGGACAGGCTGGCCTCATTCGTTAAGAACATCTGCTCTGATTTCAAAATCCCTAGGGGGGTACAAGACAAAAAACATTACTGAGTTTATTTTGACTTTATAAAACTAATGTATAGAGAACTCCAGTCAAATCTGAAAATCGGGGCCCTCTAAAAATTAGGGTGAAAAGAGATTCTGAAAAATATATATCTGAAAGACGGTTTCACAGTAAAGCAGCCTGGAGTCTGATTCTGTGTATAATGTTTCTAGCCCTGGAGAAGGCTAGACGAAAGTGGGGACTAGAGAGGAGAGGAGAGGAGGGCTCCTGTGTCTACCTGCACCCCATTACCTAGTGTCCTTGCCTGCAATTTGAGAGAGAGCAAGCGCTGGAGACTGAAATTACGACTTCCTACATGCTAGGCCAACACTACCATTGAGTCACACCCCAGGATTTCTTTTCCTTATTTATTTTTCCTGAAAATTTTCATATAGAATCTCAGATTAAACCTTCAAAAGTCTTGTAGGAAGCCAAGTAAGCCAAGGGTTTTCATCCAACTTCAGCAGGAGTACCTAAGTGAACTAACTCCCTTCTTCCTGAAGTTCCTCAAATTTCTCCAAGTTTGTAGGTCCATCAGAAAATGGCATTCCTGATTAACTCTAAGGCCAGTGTATCTGTAACAGAGTCACATAGACAAGGAATAAGACTGCTCTTTTCAAGGTTGGCTTTATTATCTCCTTAGCATTGCATCCTACCTGAAAACACAGCATTGCACATAACATTGTACCAAATACCTTGATCACAGAACCACTCTTAGGACTGTCCTGTTATAAGAGAGGCTTCTTTTAATTTGTGGTGTTGGAGATGTAAGCTATAGCCTCTTGCATGCTAGTACTTAGTCTCCTATTGAGCTACTCTACCAGCTCAAGAAGAGTAAATGCTCATTGAATAGAAGGAAGCTTACAATAAAATAAGAATATTTGACAGCAGTATTGATTTTAAGAGATCACTGAGTATGGAAAGACATTTTTTAAATTTTAACTAAAGGTATTCTTCACCAAATTTCTTTTAAAACTCTATGGAAGAAGAGAATGGCTTTCTTATATCTGGAAAGCCAAACATAAAATAATCAGCATTTTTTTTCAGCCCCTTGAATTTGGAAACTCAAGGTACAGTTAGCAACCTACATCACTCGCTCCAGCTCCTGCCTGTCTTTTTTATGCTTGTTCTTCTTTTCTTTTTGTAATTTTTATTGAATTTTTAGCAAATTTCATGCAATCTATTTTGATACTAATTAAGACTCCATCCCTGTTTGCATCCATCATACCCTTAAAGAAAACCAACTTTCCCTTTCCCAGCAACTATTTGTTGCCAATAGTTCCTCTGTTAGTTCTGGAATTGGGGATTCTTTCCTACCTATCCACTTCTATGCTGGAGTTTTGTCTGGTTTAAGTATACATGGGTCTGTGTGTGCTGTTGCCATTGCTATGAGTTCCTTTGAATAACTGCCCAGCTGCCTGGAAAACCTCTGGTCATTTGCCACCTCTGGCTATTACATTCTTTTTGCCCCTCCTTTTCTGTGATGTCTTCTTTAAGGTTATAAACATTCATACGGGCAGTGGTGCTCGCCTCATCCTCACAGGGATACTCAATACTCAGGTATTGTTATCCTGTGTATACAGAAAAAACTGGGTTCAGAAAGTAGCCTGACAGACGTTATCTACTATGGTTTGGTTGGGCTTAGTTACCCAAATTTTCAGATGTTAAAAGCATGATGCACGATGTGCCAGCATTTAAAGAGAATGGGTTTGTCAAGAGGTGGGAGGTAACAGAGTCATAGTTGCCCTCATGAAGAAATTAATGCTAGTCTCTTAGAATCACTGGGTTCTCAAGAACGGATCGTACCCACAAAGGTTGTTATGAAAGAACTAGTTTGACCTATCTCCAGTCTCTTGTTTCACTTATTGCACTCTCTTTCTTTCTCTGCCCCCCACCTTTGCCTTTCCTCCTTTATTCCCAGTGGACAGTGGGCAAAACAAAATGAAGCTTATCCACAAGTAAGCCTATCAGTTCCAAAATTTTACAGTCTTGAAGTGATGGAAGCACTAACCATCCCTCCTTCCTTTCTTCTTTCTTTCCTTGCATGGTGTCCAACCGGGACCACGATATTCAAATTACTATTCTACAAACCGAAGAGAATGATGTTTCTTTGATTTCCTCTTGCCTCCTGCTCTCTTGATTCATTCCATTTTGGGCGTTCTGGCTGTCTTACTTTTCCTGAGACATGTCTGTCATCTGTAGTTCAGTTTTCTAAGTGTGGAGCAATTTTCATATCAAATCTATTATATGCTCAGACTAACCCTATTACACTGATTTATTTCAATATACAAGGACAGTATATCAATACACCAAGGATTCTTAACTTTTCTGGGGACAATTCAAACAGTAGCAAAATAGAAAAGCTATGCCTACAGACTTTGTAATACAAAATTGGGGTCAGACATGGTTATTTGAAAAACTTAACTCTTGAACATCAGTGCCCCAAGGCCCCTTTTAGCCTTCAGCACAAATAAGCTTTGAGTCCTACAGCAGGTGTTAAATTTATAATCACGGTTTACAAATATCTTTAGCCTGTAGCAAATTACTG
This sequence comes from Eospalax fontanierii, assembly GCA_035773235.1. Lineage (NCBI taxonomy): Eukaryota > Metazoa > Chordata > Mammalia > Rodentia > Spalacidae > Eospalax > Eospalax fontanierii. The sequence continues at coordinate 18,238,277 of CM069552.1, forward strand.
CAACTATTTCCTCTTCTCTCCCAAGGCAATGTGTGATGAGTACTTAAACACATTCAGAGACATACCTATATATTATCGGTAAAATAGCCCATAGACTCTTTATCCCTAAGCACAGCTGGCATGCTGTGCTTGACTCAGGGGGACTAAAATTTTACAACACCAGACCCTCTAAATTATTTGATAAATCTGGCAAGTGGGAGTCCCAACAAATGGACATTATTGTGTCATAAATGGTCCATTAGACTGATTCCTGTAAGCAGTGAGCTTTACAAGGCATAAATTGAGGGATGAACTGAACTTTCCTCGTGAAGTAGTTTAAAACCTACCAGTCCAGCATGAATCAGCCTGAACACTGTTCTTACAAATGATAAGTCTAAGTGCACATCAAGGAAGAGAAGCAGGTTCTCCACTTAGTGGTGCCGTTTCTCTGAAGTTGCTGGAGGGGGCCTGAGAAAGGACAGACTGGGCAACTTTCCAAATACCAAGTCTCACCACACTTTGTTTCGCAATTACATACGCATAAATGCCACGGTTTCTGTGGAGCAAGCACCTCTGGGTTTTAATTGGGCGTTTTCCTGTTCCCCAGTGCCTGCCGCTTCTCTCTCATCTCTGCACCACACTGTGACTGGCATTTAGAGGACACGCATTCCCAGGCTTCTCTGAGCTTTGCCTTCTTCTCCTACAGTCAGTTTGTGTCTCATCTCCTTGCCAGGCACTTACTTTCACAGAAACTTGTGAAATGGCTCCTTGATGGAACTTATTGGCACCCAAAATAAATCCCCTTTTACTCAGGCATGGTAAACATAAAACTGCAAGGAAAACAAAAACTGACTGAACAAAATCAATAGATCCTTATATATGATTTTTATTAGGGACCTTGTCAGTATGAAATAACAACTTTCTTTTTCTCTGGTGCTGAACACACTATTTTATGAGCAAAACAAAATGGCCTTTATTATCAACTTTCAGGTGCCAGGGGAGCACAGGCTTGCACAAGACATAGAAGAAATGCACTATATTCCCCTGTGTCCAGGAAGCTGAGTGAGCCTCCCTGGCTTCCAGGCTGTCACTGGCTCTCTGCCTTCAGCTCAGGGCTAAGATTAGTAGGAAATGTGTCCATTCATGATGGATAGTGCCTTCCCACTAGGTATGCTATTAGAAATCACCCCAAATGAGCAAACACTTGCTAGGGAATTGTATCTCACCACCTTGCTAATGTCTTTATCATTACCTCACATTTTCCCGTATTGTTTGCAATCTGCCTCCAGTGGGTAAAGCTTGACATTTATTATTAACCCACTGACTGATGTCTAGTCAGAGCAGACGCACTATATATTTTTATTGAATAGATGAATCATTTAACCTATATGGAAAGCAAAAGAACTGCATAATTGTTCAAATGTTTGTGTATGACCCCAGTTGATATGCTGGAATCTAACCTCTCAAGGCAATGGATTTTTCAGAGGCAGTTACCTCAGGAAGGCCCTGCACGACTGGGATTAATGTGACTGCTGACAGCTACTTTCTTCCATCATTTGAGTACACAGAGAGAATGGGGACAGCTATGAGTCAGAAAATGGGCCCTCACTAGACACCAAATCTACTGACCCATTAACTTTGGACTTCCCAGGTTTTACAGCTGTGAGAAATGAATGCTGTTTCTTTACCAACTAGTTTTTGGTATTGTTATAGCAGCCTGAACACATTAAGACTAACTTCAAAGCTACATAACTACTCCATTTGGGGGATTGATGACTGAAATCCAGGATTTGAACCGAGACAGTGTTGAATTTAGGAATGCAGCCTTCCTTTTACTTTTCAGCGATAGCCTTAATGTTGGTTTAAGTAAACTGACGTGGGGTATCATCGCCACAGCAAACTGAGAAATTCCACTTCTAATATTTCTATAAATTACTCTTTTGGATGATGGGTTATATTTTTCTAGAAAACAAATTACTCTGCTTAAGAATGAAGCTCAGTGATGCTCCCAGATTGTGTGTGGATGGAGAAAGTGGTGAGGACGGCTGAGGGAGGAAATAGTGAAAAGAGATAACAAGTAAGAGACACAAAGGCGAAAGGGAAAAGAGAGAGAGAATGTGAAGGAAAACCATATTTTGTTTGTGAGGATTTATCTGTCTCCCGAGAAATCTGAACCTCTTCCTTCTCTACACGGTTGATTGGTATAGATTGTTGTGAGTCTATTAGCAGTGATTTGCAGCAGACCAATTTAGAGGTCACTTAGGCATGAAAACACTGAGCAAGAAATTGTATACCTAATGAAACAGTATCAGTAATAGCATATTTAAATGAACAGTATCAGTAATAGTGTATTCTAAATGTTTCATTAAGTCTGAATTGTTAGAATCAGAGCACTGCAGCTTAATAGATTTTTACCTTCTTTAACAAGTGCTTCCATATTGGTCATATTGTGGAGCTTTTTCTGATGTCAGAAAGCTCCCCCAAACTCCAATCAGTCTACAATCATATGTTTCTTTTAAAGTATTTTGGTGTTATTGCTTTTTATTTTCTACTTATATTTAATACAGAAGCAAGTTCCTAAAACCTGCCAACGTATGCTCCTGCAGCAAGAGTACACATCATAAAAATTTAGACATTAACATATTTAAATTAAAGTACATTTAAAATAGACAATTCAGTCTAGTGTTATATTTCTGAAACAACATGTTATGGGAAAAGTAATGCTGTCTACCAATAATAGGTTTCCTTTCATTTTAAGATCATCAAGTAGCAATTTTAGGCCCTTAGAGAAAATAATGAATTCTTTTATATTCTTGAAAAAATGTTCCACCAATTTATTGACTATGTTCAAGCTGTCTTTCTAGGCTGTTCTTGTGTCTATGAAAAGAAAGAATAGGAAGCATTCAAGAAAAGTTTTCAATAAAGTCAATCAGTGCAGAAAATCACTGTAGCCTATCTAGACAGATCATTCCATATTCCTAAAAATAATTTTATTATGGCTCCAGACCAGTTCACACAGAGCCCAAGGGCCTGCCTTATGCTCCTTGGCACAATTGCTGATAAAAACGCCACCTGCCTCTGGCCAGCAAATATCAATTGCTTTGTTTTCATGACACTTGATTACATTAATGCTCACAGGATTACTTAAGGAAAAGTCCATATTTCACAGATGGAGCAGCAGCTTCTAAAAGTAAAGGCTGTAGAAATGGTAGAATCAGAACCCAGGTTTCTGACTTCACACTGTTTTCTTCTTTACGTCATGGTGCGAAGGGCACATGCCATGCATCATTCTGCTTTTCTTCGGCTGTAGAGCAAAATTTTGGGTAAGTTCAAGGAAGCCTGTCTTCAATATTCTTTGAATTAACAAGTGTTTTGTATAGAAAGACCTCTATTGTCCTGAATATCATGAACACTTTTGTGAATGACGGGTTGATTTTTTAAGGTACATTATGGTAATCAACAGAAACCTTCTGCTTGCCAGAAGCTTTTAACACAAAATATATTTCCTTGAACAAGTGTTAAAATACAACATTTTCTTTGTATAAGAATGTTTAGAGCCAGAACTCTGAGGCCAAATTTAGGGAAACGATTCTTTGTTCCACTGATTTGTCTCCTTAAGTATTATCCTTGTTCTTCTTAAAGATCATCTTCCAGGATTTCAGCTGTGCACTGTAACCCTTGGCTCTCTGTAGAGCTCTAGAAAATGTCTGTTTGAAGGAGCTCTCTCATGTTCTCTATGAGCCTCTCTCATGTACAATGTTCCACACTGACCTTATCACCTTTTCAAATCGACTTTTATTTTGTTTTCCTATTTGGGACCCAGATTAAAACATTCAAAGCAGCTGTCATTATTAATTCAGATTTTGAAGTGGCAGATTAGAAACATGGTGTAGCACAAGTGAATGTGTTTTGAAGATTCTTCAAGGAGTATAAAAATTAGCCTTGGACTGTGGGTGCAGATCAGTAGCATAGAACCTGCCTAGCATTTGTGAGGTCCAGAGTTCTATCTTGTGCACCACAAAAACAAACAGTCAAACAAACAAACAGAAAGTTAGCCTTGACCTGGGTATAACAGAATAGGTTTGCATTGGATATTTTAGTTCTCCATTGCTCCCTCCTCCAATGTGGTATTTTAGAACTGATTCACATTTCTTCAAGCTAAGACCTTGAGATAAGAATGCATGCTTACAGTTATTTCAAACTGATGATCATGATCTCATTTTTCCTATAAAACTGAAGTTTCAGGTTATTGGATAGTTTTCGTAAAATGGCACAGCTAACTAGAGGTAAAATCTAAACATTTTGGAAATCTCCATATTGATTCACCGTGCACTAGTAAAACTGGTAGAATTTCCTAAAAATGTACAGAGTATCTAGTGAGAAAAACTTTCATTTATATTCAAATACAAAATATAACCAGTCATGCTGGTCCATACCTTCAGTACCAACACTTAGAAGATGAGGCAGGCAGATCTCTTTCTTCTCACGGACAAGTTTATCTAGTGTTGCTGTGGCATTCCTTCTTGATATTGGAACCAAAATTTTCAGGCTTCCACTGTAGATTGAAGACTATCAGGTTTCCAGGAATGCTCCAAGCCTTCAGTTGCAGATGGGGACCACTGAGCCATCCAGCCTCATGGACAGAGAAACTACCAGATTTTCAGCCATTGTTGGACTGCCTGGGCCCTATCCTGTAAGTCAATCTAATAAATCCCCTTTTAGTATACATATAATGTGTGTGTGTGTATTAATACAATACTGATAGAATGAATATATATTCATTAGCACAATATATATTAAATAGCACTAGGCATTTAATAAACGAGCCACAGAGTAATAATTTCAATTGTGCAGTTATGAAATCTAATATCAAAAAAATTTTTGGAACCCTAAGACTGAGTGATCTGCAATGTTTCCAGCATGTCTACAACTGCCTCAAGAGAGTATGTGGTTTCCTTCTTACTTGTACCAGTGCCTAACAAGCTCTGTGGATCTGACGAGCAGCCCAACTAGCATACTGGATGCCCTCCATTTCTGCATTTGCTCATGGGTCAGAAGCAGTATGACTTGCAGACGTGTGAAGCAGAACAGAGCTCTCACTCTCATATTTCTGCTGTTCAGTTTTAGTGCCTGTGCAAAATACTTTCTTGAAAGCTGGAGGTTTTCAAGTCCACCTTGGGTACATTTGACTTCAGCATACTGTTGACAGTGTAAGTGGTTGTGTGGATGGTAATTATCATCTCCTCTAAACATGGCTTTCGCGTTGCCATGTTCATTGGTAAAAAGTTCTGCAAGCTCATGCCAGGCTCGTGGTCTCCAATGAATTTTTCCAGGCTAATTTCCATTTGTATGCGAGCTGACTGTTCCTTATGTCTGGAAGGCCCTCTCCTGTGGATTGATGCATGGACCTTCCACTCCCTTCCTGTGTGTCTGCTACCCTCATCCACCTTAGCGATCTGCTTCTGTACAAAGCATGGCTTGAAAAACAAACAGGGAGGAGGCCTAGCCTCGCTTTAAAAATGTCTAGATTGGAATGGCCCACATCAATTCCATCCGTTTCTACTTCATAATCAGAAATCTCATCTAAACATATGAGGAGTTAGAAAATGTAGTGTCTAGTTCCATAATCCTTTACCAATGACGCCATTCCATGGGAGGGGACCATGAAATCTGGTCAACAATGAACCTCACCTACACAGCGCAATGCTGCTTCTGATTTTGCTCTGTAATGCTGCACTATTTTCCCATGTTATTATGATTTAATATAAATATGTTTATCCTAGGTAATCTTCTACCCTTTTAGTCTATCATAATTTACTTAAATATCTCCTATTTCTTTAAATTTGTATCTCCTTTACATTTTGATTCTTTAAAATTTTATAACTTATCACTAACATGTTGAGAAATAATATTCCTTCAAATCCAATTTCCCTTAGAAACTGAGGCTAATAAATACTAATTTTAGAGGTTCCATTATTATTATTATTATTATTATTATTATTATTATTTCCCATTTTCAGGTGGATTCCAGAGATCAAATTCAGGCCACCAGTTTTGCACAGCAAGTGCCTTTCCCACTGAGCCATGTCCTCAGGCAACAGTTTTGAACATTCCTGATATGAAATAATTTCTGGAAATATGCTTATTTCATCAGAGAATGGTTGGACCAAATATATCTCACCTTGTTAGCACTTAGTATTACCACTGTAAAAAAAATGTCAGTTTGATTTACGGAACATAATTATTTTTATACACGTGTGTATGGGAGTATATGTATGTGAGAGATAGTGTGTGGGGATGTACATGCATTTATGTTTGTGAACATGTGGAAACCAGAAAACAACCTCAGGGGTTATCCTCAGGAATGCAGTCCACCTCCTTTTGAAAAGAAGTCTCTTACTGGCCTGGAGCTCACCATTTAGGCTAGACTGGCTATTCAAAGAGTATCAGGGATCATCGTGTTTCTGCCTCCTCGGGCCTGGGATTAAGACTTGCACCATACACAACAATTTTACCTGAGTTCTGGAGATAGAAATTAGGTTTACATGCTGTGAGGCCAGAAATATATGGACTGACTTATCTTCCCACCTCCCCCCCCCGCCCGAACATAGTTATTGATCATTAGTTTCAAGGAACATACACAAGTTAAGACAGCAGCACATCCCTCTCTAGCCTACCTCCTTATTTCCTTCTAGATATTGTTTGAGAATCAATAAGCAGTCAACCAAACAAGGCAGACAATTCTCTAAAGGGAAATAAAATAGGTTGAATGTGCTTATCTGTGGGCATATTTGATTTTCTTTTTTGAATTTAACATTTATGTTAAATGAGGTCAAGTAGGCCTTTGGCTTAAATATTGAATAAGCTTTATGCTTCAAAACCTTACCATTAAGGTAGAGGACAGCGTTGTGTCAGAAAAGTATTTCACATGACAAGGAATAACTTTTTCTTCTTTTTCATGAAAATACCAGTTCTTATGCAATGAAACCCCTAAAGCAAAAATTAGTCATACCTCAAACCTGATCAAAGTTTACTCCAGTATAACTTGTCTTCTAGGAGCCATGGATACATTCTTGAAAGTTCCTCTGCATTTTTATGTTTTTTTTTTTTTTTTTTTTTTTTTTTAATTAACAGGCTCATTGTTAGAGTGCATTCTGGAATTTTCGAATTGAATTTCTGTTTAGTCTCTTCACAACCTCTTGCTCCCTCCATCCCCCCCACCCCCACACCCTTCTATCCCCGATAGCTTTGTTTCATATTCCTGTCCTGTTCTCCCCACCTTCCTCAAAGTTCCTCTGTCTATACATACATACATGCATACATACATACATACATACATACACGCAGACATTATAAACCGGGATCTACATGTGAGAGACACCACGGGGTTCTTGTGATTCTGAGTCTGCATTGCTTTGTTTAATTATAATCTTGTCCCGCTCTGCTCACTTTTATTACAGAGGAAACAAAGAAACACTTTCTGTTCCATTGCGTGCTCCCTTCATTCCCAATGGTAGCAATGCATTTCACATTAACTTCTCATATGAGCCTTAATTCTCGGTCTCAGCTGGCAAGGAACATAAAATGGAGAACCTTAAAAGGGACTTTATAATTTTTTAAATCATTTTTTTATACTTTTTTTTCTTCTAACACGTCAGATTCATTTTCACTACTGGATCATCACATTTGAGGTTTTCCCATCCTTGAAAACTCTCAGCCTCCACTGACCCTCAAGATTTGCACAGCTGTCTCTTTTTTCATCAATAAGAACTAAGCGTCAAGGTAGTCTAACTCTGGGCTGCCTCTTTCTGCACGTCACCCTGTCTCGTGGTTTTCACAAGGTTTATTATCGGATGGCAGTACTTAAATACTCAGTACTTACCTTCATGGTTTTCCATTACTGGGGGTTTTATTTTGTTACCTGTTAAAACTCCAGTTCCTAGAATGGAGTCTGACAATAAGTAGTGTTAAGAGTATCAAAAGGCCCCGTAAGATTAACTGGTAAAGAAACCAAATCTCTAGTCTGCCTGCCTGAAGATTCACCTTTCCAGTTTCATTGGTCAATCACCTGGTCAAAGGACCACCCCTAGAAAGGTGGGTTCCTCTAAATCGGGCTAAATAGATGGGTGGTCGGCTACGGGATGTTAGTATGTTAATGGGATGGTGAACCCTTCTTATTCAGAATTCCCACCGCCTAGTGCTGTGCTTGTGGCCCCTGCTCCAGTCAGGAGGTCTCTGTAAGTCCTGCCTGCTTTTCTGAATTCATCAAAGCATATCCCAAATGCTTTGGGTTGCCCCAGCATCTTATATTTCTTTGCTTTTTCTCTAAGGCTTCCTTCTTCCCACCATGTAGTTGGTGGTCCACCATGTGCCTGACTCCCATGATGGCTCTAAACCTTCAGGACTTTATGGTGTTTTTTCTTCCCTCTGTCCTCCTCAAGGCAGCTGCTCAGATTCCCAGCTTCCCTGCACTGAAGAATTGTCCTAAAGTTCCCTTTTGAATTCATTCTTAAATTCTATTATGATTGAGATAAAGAACCGTCTAGAAGACTCTGTTTCTCCTCTGTATCAGTAGATGCTAAACTATTAGATGAAGTAATAGATGACTAAAGTCCACGGAATAGATAAGTTAGAGATACAGACTGTTAAAATACATTCCACCTTGTCTGTCAATGCAAATGACAAATCCATTTCTGCTCTTCAGGAAATAAGTTGTGAGAAGTATTGGCAGGGATTTTGAGTGCACATTTCACAACATTTCTGCATGAAACAGTTCACATTTCTTCTTTCTGCTGCTTCTGGTCACTGTTCCGTACTCTGAAAGTCAGCTTGTGGGAGCTCTAAATTTGGGATTATTGATTTTCTGACTGGCAAACTTGACCTAATGAGTGGCAGCTCTTAGAAAGAGGGGCACAGACACACCCTTCTTTTGTTATTTTCCTCAGCAGGCTATTCTGAGGTGGAGATACTCTACACACTCCTGAAACCCGGCCTGCTGTGGGGAACTTAATAAGGTCCCCTTGGTATTTGCTTTTATCTCTTCCCAGACTGACTGATTTCTCCCCTCCTAAGGCCTCCCTGAAGTTATCACCTAAACTCTATTTCACCTGAAGCTTTGCCTCAGGCTCTGTTTTCTAGAAAAAACTGGGCTAAGTTTTTAGTCCTTGACTTTTCAAAACATTTGAAATAACATTATTTTTTCCTCTAATGCATTTTACAAGATACTTTAATAGATCAGAGAGGCTTAATTTCCTACGGAATCAGAAGGAAATAAAATATGTCATTATTATTGAAGTTCAGTTACCGGATCCTCAACAATGCTCCCAGTACCCAGGAAGAAGATGTTTAAAAGGTAATAAACTGGTAAGATCTCTAAAGCTGGAAGAAGAAGGATGTGTGACTGCCTTGCCTGTAACACTGAAACATGACCTTTTCCAAGAATGTCCTCAATGTATTTAGTATATTAATAATATCCTCCTTGAAGTCAAGGAGACTCAGCCTTCCCCTCTCTCAAACTTATGAGTAAGAAGCCACTAACCTTTCCCAGGCCTCACTGTTATCTACATTTTAATAAAGAGGGTTGCACTTCCGAACTCGACTGTTGTACAGAAAAAATTTAGGCATTTTAGCATGGTTTCTATCTTTGTAAGGAAGAAGCTTGCTTTGTTCACCAAGAAAGTTTGTCCTAAAATCCTTCCTCTTTGGGAATCTGAAGCTTTGTCTCTGTTCTCACTTGATTTGGAATACAAGTAGACACATAAATTTATTCTAGAGAAGCCCTATTAAGTCTGTTTAAGAAGGTAGGTTGGCACAGAGGTCCCTTTGGCCATTGCTCACTCTCACACTCACAAGTGGCTCATGTCACTCTGTGCCCCTTTCTTCATGCTAGGCTCTGTGTGTCCTTTCTGAATGTATCCAGGGGCAATCACAAGGGCTGGGAAGCCTGAGTCAACTGCTGGCAACAGGAAGCATATAGCAGAGACCTCCATAGGATTGTTAATCATGATAGTATCGCACCAGTGGGTTTTCTCACTGTAGTTTAATTTGAGGATCTCCCTCTAGTACCAACTGGCCTAGAACTCACTATGTGGACCAAGCTGACCTCTTTCTCACAGAGATCCATCCACCTGCTAGTATTAAAGGAGTGCACTACCAACACCTAGCTCCAGACATTATTTTTAAAACTTAAAAGTTTGCTCCAGTAGAGAGAAATCCTAGGTAGCTCCTGCTTGTTTGCTGGGTACAGTTTCACTCTCTTTAATGGAACTGTTTCTTCCTTTCTTCAAAATGGCAGCTAAGGCAGAGAATGGAATATAATGATGTTATAGCACAAAATAGTCATTTTCTTTGGAACATTTCTTAGCAGTTAAATATACTCTCAAATACTCTTTCTGTTTCTCTGCATTGCAATGCTGTGAGAAGTGTATCCATCCCTGTGGGGTGGGGAAGAGTGGAAAGTGACAAAAATCAACCTTTCACCTTCTTTATTCTGGTTTACATAGGCCTGTCCAAAGCAGGTTTTAAAAATGATTTCTCCAATTGTTCCAGCCTTTATCACTAGTATTCTTCATAGGGCTGTGGACACGAAATGTCAGCGGTAATAAAAGTTTTACTTTGCCTGGCTTCATCCTTCTGTATACATCTCCCTAGAATGAAGAGAGGGCGTCCTGGCCAAATGCCATCTCAATTTCATCTCACTTTATTATTTCCCAAAGAGCAAACTAGATAACATTTTAACTCCCAGTAAAGAAACTAATTTATGCAGATCTTAAACTGAATGCAAATGGCTCAAGGCCAAGAAATGAGAAAAAGTTTTAAAGATAATTTTGAAATCCAGGTTTGAACTTCTTCTTTATCTACACTTTTTCTTTTCATTTGTTCCAGATTTGTATTGTTTTCAGCCATTCATTGGAAATACTTTCCTGATTCTTCTGGTCTTTTGTTTTCTCTTTCATTTTGGTTTTACACTATTGCTAGTTTCAAGCTGACTGGTATTTTTTTTTCCTATAACATCTCAACTAACATTCTTGTGTATGGTTAATACCATTTTTGTATCTTTTTCTATTGAATGATTCCCCCTACCCACTCTGACTGTAAGTTACCTTCCCCTGTTCCTTGGCATGGAAGAAATATTTTGATTGGAGGCTGGACCTCATGTGTCCTATGCTACTGTTTTGGCACCTGACTTTGGCAACGAAATTATTTTGGATAAATTTCCTGACTTTGAGACCTGCTTTAAAGTGTTTGGAATATGTATCTGGAATAGATGTCACCCTAGGGATAATTAACTCATAGTTTTAAGGTGTGATTCCTCAGAAGTCTCTACCAAATGATGTGTTTGATCACTGAAGTTTACATCCCCTGGCTGGTTAGGCTTTGAACAACTCCTTGTCTGTTGTGAGCTTTGGAAATTTTTTGTTGTATCAGTCTTTGGAATGTTTGCTTAAGCTTTGTGGAAGTTTACATCACATCTATACCTAAGTACTTAATAAAAACTTCTTGAAGAGTCCCTACTGTCAGTTTCCAAGGCAGAGCTTCTGTACAGATCTTCTCTTTCAAAACCACCTTCCACTTACAGCTCCCTAAGTCACCCTGAACTCCATGTGCTTTCAGGAGTCTGCCAGTCTCTGCTCGCATTCTCCTCAGAAAAGGCAAACTCCATAGTGAGTCCAGGCAAGAATTAAGATAATTTCAGGGCTCATCTAAATTCCCCCGACCCTCTTCCCCACCAATTGCATATATACTGATGTTTCAGTTAGTTTTGTGTCGCCATGACCAAAAAGCCATGAAGGAAACAATTTATGGACTTATTTTGGCTCAATTCAGAGCATTGGGAACATGGTGTAAAGACTGTTCATAACACTGTAGACCAGGAAGAAGAAACTGAGGCAGTGGCCCACTTACTTTCTCTAGCCAGTCCACACCTACTGAAATTTCCAGAATACTTCAGAATACTCCAGAATAACTCCATAAACTGGGAGCAGAATATTCTAAACATAAGCTTTTAAGGACTTTCATCGTCAAATTATAATAACTACTCACTGAGGAACATCTAAGAACACATGTTACATGTGTTATAAAGTTGCCCAGGTGTTTACAGTGGGAGACTAAGCGCAGGACTTACTATTTGTTCATATTTTAAATCAGCTAAATCTCTCTATGATCAAGATATTTTAATAGCTTATCACTGTATCAAAAGTAATGTCTGTTGGGGTTGGACAGATGACTCAGCAGTAAAGAGCCTTTGCGTTTCCCTTAGGACCCAAGTGCAGTTCACACCACGTATTGGGTGATTTACGATGCCTGTATCTCTAACTCCACAGTATCTGACTCTCCTCTGTCCTTGTTGGGCATCTGAACACAGGTGGCAAACACACACACACACACACACACACACACACACACACAAGAATTAAGGAAAACTTTTTTTTAATTTTAAAAAAGAAGTCATGGTGGTGGTGTTCAGCTGTAAAGGGGAAGTCTGTTATACTACCTCTCTTTCTCATCTGTAGTTGGTTGCCTAAGACCTGCACAAGACAGAGCCAGTCAGCATTCTAGTATGGATGAGAGAGGGATGGATGTACAAACCCCAACCATTGGCTCAGGAGTTATTGACAGGTGATGACTGCTAGGGGAGGGACATTTTTCTTCAGGAGTGTGGTTCCTGCTAGTTTTACAGTGTGTTAGTACATAGCTGCACAACCATGTGTATGTGGACAGCACTAATTGAATTCAATGAGTTATTTTAAAATATTTATTTACTTATTTATTTTTATGTATATAAAAGTTTTGTCTATATGTATGTAAATGCATCCATGCATTAAAATGGGTTACAAGTCTACATATTTAATTTTCTGTCCTTACCACTAGACTGTGTCCTGTGAAAGGCCAGAAAAGGGCATCAGAACCCCTGGATCTGAAGCTGCAGACAGGTGTTAACTTCCATGTGGGTGCTGGGAGTCAATTCTTGGTCCTCTACAAGAGCAACCAGTACTCTTAACTGCTCACCAATCTCTATAGCCCTTATTTAAGAAAATACTTTTTAAAATGAGGAAGTGAGTTTGTAAGGAAAACCTGGGGGCGGGGCTGTTCCAGGAGGAGTTTGAGAGAAAACATGGAGTATGTAAATGTGATCAAAATTGCATGCAGGTATGAAACGCTCCAAGAATAAATGAAAAATATTATGCCAGTAAAGTCGAAGCAACAACAACATATATGAATATACACATATAAACCTTATCTTGGTATGCACAGTCTGTTCGTAGTTACCCTCCCAACTGCCATCTTGCAAATTCTTCTTACTCTGGTCAGTCATGACTAGAACACAGGTCTTGGTAGTCTCCAAGCACAATAAATCAGCTGGAGGCTCTGGGAGTTTGCACTCTCTGACTCCTCCACCTGGCAAGCTTTCTTCCAGATACCTTCTCAGCTTATTTTCTTAATTCCCTGAAGCCCTTGTGGTAAATGAGCAGATGTGGTTGCAGAGAGCCACCATATCTTCTTTATCTCAAGTGCTTCCTGTGTCCTCCCTGTTCATTCCCTTGTCCTACTGATATTTTCTTTTTAACACACATTACTGCCTGACAGTGGGTTATAAGTCTACATATTTAATTTTCTGTCTTTACCACTAGACTGTGTCCTGTGAGAGGAAACCAGTAGTCGATCTATTTATTATCTTCCCCATGCATGGTTATCATGCAATAAATATTCCTGGAAGGTATAAAGTTTCTTCAAACAAAGCACATGACATTATTGTCCCACCAATATTCTGTGTATCTAAAAGTGTAATATGTGGATTAAATAGGAATTCTTCCCAGTATGTATTTCTTAAAATTGCAAATTTTGTCATCCTTGTATACCTCCAATTAATTTTTAATGTGAAATCATCTGTTTTAATTTTGTGATTTTTATAATATAACAAAAATGATTTCTTAACACTACTCTCCATCTGGCTTTTTTTCTTTTCCTGCTCTCTTTGTTTCTGCATTCCCATGAGTAGACTACTTAGGAAAGCTGGTACATGTGTGTACCAGTGTATTTGTCAGGATAGGTTAGGATTATAGCATAGCAACAAGCAACTTTCATATCCCAGTGGTTTAATATATGAGATTGATTTCTTCCTGAGGCTACATATTTATCACAGATCAGTAGATGGGGGAGGGGTTCTTCATTGCACTCTGGGAACTGGTCTGATTCTATCAGTCAGGGGCTAAGTGTGAAACAGATGGTGTATTTAAATCAGTATAATTCAAGCAATGTTTCACAAAGTGGCAATTCACTCACTAAGGTGTCAGAAGAGTGTTGGGGACCACAAGAGATACTGAAGCACTGACAGAGATGCTGCCATCTTTCACCTGCCTGGAGAAGGAGGCTTCTTTGATAGCAGAACTGGAAATAGATGCTAAGAAATGAAACACAAGCTTTGCAATGACTTAGAGTAAAAATAGCATATATCAACTATGCTCACCTTTTTTACTGATCACATGGACCCACTTACCAAAGAATGGCCTGGGACTACATATTCCTAACAACTGCTATGGTCTTATTTTATTTAAATGTAATTTACATTGGTATTTCCAGCATACAAGTAGTGAGGTGACTTCCCTGACAAGACTGTTAGGCTTCTTGCATAAATAATGCTTATCAACTTTGTGAACTTTTATCAGTTTTCAAAGTGAAGTGCCTTCAGCTGTCAGGTTATTATAATCTCTATTTTTGATCAGTATAATTTTTAAATTTTTGATTGGTGTCATAACTGAGCATAGCAGATAGGATTTGGGGTAACATTAATAATTAAATATTTTAAACGAAAGGATTTCATGAAGTAACTTTCTTTTTATGTGATGAAAGTGACAGCTTGTTGACAGACGACTGTAACATGCCATCCAATCTGGTGAAATGATATTTTTTGAAGGACAGAACATATCAAATCATTACATGTCAAATTATAGGCCTTCAATATTTGAGATTTTATTCATTAATATATTACTTTGTGAAATATGAGCTATATATTCTTTTGTAAAAAGAAATAAATATAATAATAAATGTTTCCATTAGAGTAAGTTAACTTTAGCTACCATAACAATCATAAAATGTGTCCTCCTTTTGGATTTTCTTCTTTTATTTCCTCTGCTGTTCTCTCTTAAAGTAAGAGACTTTACTTCTTTTTCACAGTACATAAACTTCACAGGTAACTGGTGAGATCAGCCTTCTGTCAACTGAAGTATGAGACCCATAGGGAATAGCTTCAATGACTAGTTATTGCAAAAGCAAAAAAATGAAGCATGGAAATTGCACACCAATTCCTATCATGTAACTTCAGAGCTACACATTATTTCTATTCAGATTCCACTTGTCAGTGCAAGTCATGTGGTCAAATTTACTCAAGGAGGGATGAGAAGAAATGAAATACTGCTATTTGGCTTGAAAAAGACCCACAAATTTTGGTGAATTATGAGAAAAAGCATTATATCAAACCGTAAATGCATTTGAAATTTTTCTTACAAAATTCTTTGACAATTCAAACATTTGCAAACTGCATTTAGTTGTGAAATATTTAAAAGAAGGACAAAGGGTTTGAAGATGATTTAGTCCATAAAGTCCTTGCCTTCCAAGCATGAGGACCTGAGTTTGATTCCCAGAACCCACAGGAACAGGCGGATGTAATGGCTTATAATCCCAGCAATGGGGAGGCACAGAAAGGTGAATCCCTTGGGATTGCTGGTCATCCAGTCCAGGCTATTCAGTGAAATCTAGACCAAAGAGTGGCCCTGCATCATAAAATATAGGAGATGGCTCCTAGAAACAAACCCTGATGTGGGCACTCACATGTGCATGTACACCCAAATGTACATACACACATAGACATGCAAATGTATATTTATGCACTTGTAAAAATGTTGTTCATCTAACAAATTCTGCATTAAAATATTACAGAGCACATTCAATCCTTTGTAAAATTTAACTTGATTGTAATGACAATGCTTACACAAATAAAGAGATATGAGACTTCTTCAGACAAGGAGTAGTAATTTAGTTTAAGTGACTTGATTTATAATGTTCACTGGGTTCATATCAATCTACTTAGGGACTTCTAGGTTGTTTCCTCATTAGTCTATGTATATATGTATTTGTGTATATATATGTGCATTTTGCTATTCCTTTGCTCTCTTGATTACTTATTTCATAGTAAGTTTAGAATGAAATGTTTTGAATCTTCCATCATTATTTTCAAGAACCGTGTTAGTCAGTACATGTGTTTCGCTTTCCATGAAGACTACTATCAATATTCTTAAATAACATGGTGAGAATTTTCGTTGAGAGCCGATTGAACCTATAGATTAAAATTTGAGAATAACTTATATTTCAATTATATCGAATCTTCCAATCCATGAACCATAAATATTGTCTCATCTATATAAATTGTCATCATGCATGATTTGGGGACTGTTTATGGTATTCTACATATAGTTCTTGCTACAATTGCATTTCGGGAAGTTACTATTAATGATATTGTCTGTAAATTGACTTTCAGTTTTGATTTGTTCATTTGTTGCATGGGAAAACAATGGCTTTTATAGTGAACTCTTATAGTACATTATTAATCCCAGTAGTTTATATATGAATGTTTGGGGCTTTACCAGAAGGCTATCATGTGCTTTGCAAAGGGATTATATTTTTCCTTTTATTACTTTGTGTCTTTTTATGGTCTTACTAAAAGACATAGATCTTTAAAAATACTGCAAGTTGGAGCACTACCTGACACTACTAGGAACCTGTGGCCAGAGCAGGGGAGAGCCCAATGTTATTATTTTGCTAAATAGATGTAGTATTAAACTCACTCCTAATTGTAGGACATAATGCAAGGTGGGCCTTAGCCAGGTCACCTGCTATAAGGATTAAAGGAGTGACTCCTGTGGGTGTGGCGCTCCGCTCCAGCCATGGGTGACACCAGCTTCTGCCCTGAGTCTAGAGAGAACCTGCACTGAGATGATCCATCCAGAGACAGATTGCTATGCTGCAGTTGGGAACCATCTCATAGGGCGACTGGTTAACCAAAATTATAAAACCCTTTGCACTTCCTTGAATAAATGAGTTTGCTGAGGCTCACCCTCCGCATGCTTCCACCCAGCTCCCAGGGTCTGTGCCTCTCACCCCTTCATGGGCAGAGACCCTGCATCCCACTTGGGTGGGCACTGAGCAGAGGGACCCCATAAATGTATGTTTGTTACACCCGTAAATAAATGCAACTCTCAATTTTCACCAGAGGAACTTCTTTATGCTGCAGATAGAGATTAACACAGAAACCCACAACTTGCCAGCACACAGAGAACAAAAGACTGCAGTAGTTTATCTCTGAATAAGACAGCTCTATTAAATGTCTGCCTCCAAAGGCTTAGGGATTGCTGTGCAAGAGGGGGCAGAAAGATTGTAAGAGCTAGGGATGATGTATGACCACAAGGAAACAGTTTCTCAGACAGCTGAGTATTACTGCTATGAGCTCACAACACTGGTGATAGTGTGCACAAATCCAAGCCAGACAATATCCCAGCACAGAAGCAGGTAAGTGGGTAAGAAGCCTCAACCATACCTGAAACTATTGGCAACTGATAGCTACCGGAATGGAGTCAGTCTTCTTTAAGGGTGTGATGGTGTGATGCTAGATAGGTTAACCAGGCACAGATGGATGTTAACATTGAAGAGCATTTAGAAATAGGAAGTGTGAATGCATTGTAGAGGGGGTCTAAATATGATCAAAATGCCTTTTATGAAATTTGCCCAAAATTTAATACAAAAGACTAATGTTCAAGAGAAGAGGAAAATAAGGGAGCTTTGTCTTGCTCTTATCATTGGAAGAAAATATCTAATCCAGTACCGTTGGGTTGATATTAACTGTAAGAATTTGTACATGAAGTTTTCCAGATATTCTTTATGAAGAAGAGGAAAATTCCTCCTATTACATTTTCTAGGATTTTAACCATGGATTGTCGTTGGGTTTTGCGCATCAGTTGTCTTATTAACAGACTCCATAAATGGAATGGACCCAATAAGATGTGACATCATATGCAAATGCGAGTCTTGGGAATTCCCAAGTATCTCCACAACTGCACAATGACTCACTAATCCACATTCAATAATTTCCTATGAAGAGTCAACAGACTCAGCAAAATGTTATCCTGTAAATATAATATTATTATGAAAGTATATAATTCAGGAATAGCCTCTGTCCTGTACATGATTGATTAAATCACTTGTCACTCCATTGTCCCCTGGCTGTCTAATCACCTTTCCCTCCACAGAGGTCATAGGGCACAACTGAAAGGTCCTATATTCTAATAACACTATTGTTTCATCCTGTCTCCATTCTCAGGCTATTTCTCTGCTCCCATACCAGTCAGTTAATCATTAGCATAAATTTGGACATAATCCAAGAGGCTCATTTTGAATAACAAAAGACTATTATCATTTGGGAAATTTCAAGGACTTCTGTGTCAGAAAGCTGATGGAAGACAAAAATACATTTTTAAAAAATTATTATACCACATGAAGTGGGTGCCTGACTGGAGATGTGTCTCTGAAAGGCATTCGTTGGAAGAGCTTCTGGTTCTCTCTGCCTCCTGGGAAGCATTTCTATTCCAGAATACTCTTCCACTTGATAAAGTGTTTCATATTTATGTGTTTCTCTCTCTCTCTCTCTCTCTGTCTCTCTCTCTCTCTCTCTCTCTGTCTCTCTCTGTTTCTCTCTCTCATCTCTATCTCTTCATGTGTTCATGGAAACATATATGTTTTGCATTACCCTAGATTCAGAAACACCCAGTCAAGCAAGCATAGGCTGAAACTTTCTTCTTTCCAAGTTCCTCATAGGTAAATTGAATAATGTGCACATGGTTAATGGAATAGCTTCTCTTGTGCTTCTTAATCTCTGCCTTAGCTAAACTACATTGTTAATTGATTTCCTTGAAATTTTTCTTGTGATTCTTGACTTCTAAAATTTTTAAATGTTGTTGATAAAAAAAGATTTACTCACTTTAAATTGTCAAATATGGAAAATCAATTAAGCACTACATTTAGTTTAAGTATCTCTAAATTATTTGGGGACCTATATGTTTCTAGAGGTGTATGTGTTTGGATTCCCCCGGATACCTTAAATATGTTTTTTTAATGTCAATAAGATTGAAGTGCAATTATTAAATCAGATAGGATTTTATGAAATACATATTTCAAAGCTCCCCAAATACTTCCTAAGCAAAATAGGACATAGATACTAAAAATCTGTGTTATTAGATTGGCCTCAATAAAATATTTTCATATTAGGTATGTGCTTCAACATACATGCAGTGTTCTAACTAACTCTTTTAATTCTTTTGTGAGTTTTGAAAAACAGCCCATTTTTCTGGAATATTCAACTGATTCTTGGAATGGATTATAAGCCTTGCTCATTTTCTCTATAGTAACACATCTTATAACAAAGCATATATATATATATATATATTTATCATATACACACTTATATATACATATATATGTATATGTCTTTTCAATACTGAACTTTCTTCATACTAATAATTTATTCCTGTTCATACTATCATCTGAGGTTAATGAAATGTCATAGAAATTTGCTTATTGTTTATTATTTTTTAAAAAAACAAATTTCCAACAAAGGTTTGCATCAATATTTTCAGACTTAAATGTACTTGGCTGACGAGGGGTAGACAATAGGAAATTTGTATTGGTGAAAGACTAGAGGCAATGCTATTTTTTGGACATGGCATTGCTATCGAACTTATGAACTCATAGCATCTGTGGTCACCTGCACAAGATAAAGCTAGCTAAAATTCTGACACAGATTGGGGGAGTAGTTTCTAGCCTCATCCATTACTGAGGATTTATGGGCAGCTGACAGTTGTTGGGAAAGGGAGAATTAGTCTTTTTTTAGGGTTGGTCACTGAAAAGCTTCCCATGATCCAACCTATAGCCCCACACCCATGCACATATAAGAAACATTAAATGCACTCAGTGGGTTATTGACAAACAAACAAACACAAGAAAGAGATATGAAGCATGGTTGGAAAGAAGACATGTTAGAGATACTTATATCATGTTGGTGGAGGAATCTAGGTGATGTATCTGATTATACTTCATTCTGTACATGCAGGAAATTCTCAGCTATAACGAAAAAAATATTTTTAAAAGAAAATTGATTTAAGGTATTTTCTACCAATTATTTTTTTAATTTGTTATTTTTGCAAACAATTTTATGGTATATTATTTAAAGGCTATCCAGAAATAGAATAAAAGAGTTGAATAATTGTGAGCATAGCTCATTTAATGTTGTTCAGAACTTACTGTACAAATCTCAAATTCTCTACATCCATCTTCTCAAAGTATTGATTAGCCGTATTGTTGATAACAAAACGTATTTTTAAATCAAATGCCAGCTATGTGATTTCTTTGTTTGGTAATACTCAAATTGTTTGCTGTTTTGATTTGTTGATATTTGATTCACTTGCTCAATCAGAAAATCCATGTTACCTCCCAGAAGCTGGAGTTCCCCAGATTTTAAAGTATTTATGCTGACATAGAAATTACTGACAGTTTTTGCCAAGGAGGGTTGCTGTATGAAAATTTGTTAAAGACTCATTGAACTTGACTTGCATTTATCTCAATCGATCGATTTCACTTACACCAGCAATTTTCACATTTATTACAATACACACTGAAAAGAAAAATAGCTAAGAGTATAAATTAGCTCATATTTGCTCTAACTGTAAACGTGAAAGGGAGTACATTAGAGCTAATCATCCTTCTATTACCTTGTCATTGCTGTATTTTTACTGATACATGATGTGAGATGAAAAACACAAGAAATTTTGGGAGTGTAATGCTGATGCAGTGGAAGAAAGATCAGCTTGTTTCTGAACCTGCTTGATATCCATCATTTGTGCTGTGTAAATCTGTACTCAACCATGAATTTGGGGCTTTTAAAAATATTGCATTCATTATTTTTATTTTATATGTATGAGTGTAATGCCTGCATATATGTGGGTACACACGTGTCGTGCAATATCCTCAGAGGTCAGAAGAAGAGGGCATTGTATCCCCCAGAACTGGAGTTACAGTCCATTGTTAGCCACCATGTGGGTGTTGGAAATTGAACCTGGGTCCTCTGCAAGAGCCGCCCATGCTCTTAACTGCTGAGCCATCTCTCTGGCCCCTGAATTTTGGGCTTTTTAAGAGAAATGAGAAAATTTGGGTTTTGTGAACTCCTGAGAAATTGAATACATAAAGCATTAATATGTTGAAGATAGCATTAACTGTATAGAAACCAGAAACTTACCATCCTGACTGCAGAGATGCTTTAGATATTAAAATGATTATACAATCATATTTAAGTTAACATGAAAAAAATCAACCTTTAGGAAAAAATATTGACATAATTTAATATAATTGAAAATATTTGTATTAGCATTCATTCTTATGAAGACTTGGTATTTTGGGCTTCATAAGAGCTCTATAGAGCTAAGATAGAAAACAATGCAAGGGGTCAGGCTTAATTTACCATCTCATCTGGATAAGCCATCTTTTGCCTTTTGATTTTAAATACTTGTTAATCTAAAAAACAACAATTATTTTGTGAACTTTTGAAGCACATGTATCACATTAACTACCTTGGGCCACAGTTAACTAGGAAGTGCTGGCTTTTCCAAGAAAGTGTCTCTCTATTGAACAAAATCTTGTGTCTGTTTGTTTTTTAAGTTTACAACCTACTCCTTAGCCCATTTCCTTCCAATAATTTGTATCATTTGGGAAGAGATTCCTATACTAGAGTTCATGGTTAAATTTCCATTTATCTTATTTTTAAAACTTTATTTAGTCAGAATTTCATAGGAAGGG
Organism: Eospalax fontanierii; assembly: GCA_035773235.1. NCBI lineage: Eukaryota > Metazoa > Chordata > Mammalia > Rodentia > Spalacidae > Eospalax > Eospalax fontanierii. The sequence goes on from CM069552.1 coordinate 18,260,150, forward strand.
TTTTGATCATACTCCACCCTCCTGTCCTGCCTCCATCCTCACCTTTCCGCCCATGCCCAACCTCATGACTTCTCTTAGCATATGAAAATTCCCATCCATTTTGTGCTCATTACAATGTCAGTGGTCTCTAATTCTTATGTAAACATGGGCCAAAGTAAGGACCCACTCCCTTTCCTTTACACACGGTTTTGCATCAGCATATATGCAGGTTTCTTGAAATGGAGTTTTCACATTTGTTTGCCGTTTCTCTTATATACTGCTTAGGCTAGTCAAGTAGGGATTTCTTTTAATCAGCTGTCAGGTTAATGCCCCAGAGGATTTTACTGCGGGTAAAAGAAGCGAGGTCCTCATAGGAGGCAGCAGTTAACTCAAGAGCCTCTAATCCAAGATTCCCCGAGTGGCCGCTGGGATGTTTCACAGCTTCACACAGCAGCTTTACACCAGTGCCCTCGAGCATTTTTTCTGTAATTTGTAGTCTTCTCAGGTTTCTGCTGCTCTTAGGACTGCAGCCAGGTCTTCACAATGGCTGGGCAAACATGGGTGTGCTGTGTAGTGGCTGCCTGTGGGCAAGAGAGGTACACTGTTATGGCACAGATGGATGGTTGCAACCCCCTTGTCACCTGGCCCCCTCACCCAAGCTCTGCAGCCAAGGAGAGACCAATGATCAGAAGCCCCAGTACCCATGTAGATGGGCAGCCAGGCTGGTGCCTGTAAGCTCCAGCAATCCGCTGGCAACGAGCACAGTCCAGGCGGTATGCAAATGACAAGAGCAGTTTTATTCTCGAGAATCAACCAGCATGCTAGGGTCTACCATTCAGGGAAATGGTGACCACGAGGCAGTGACTCACACCCTTTTTAAACACAGTTAGGGGATTTCCTAAAGAGTACTGGGAAACTCAGGCTAAGATTGGATAATGTTTAGAGCAGATGTATTAGGCAGTTAAAGATTGGTTCTTAGTCTATCTGACTCAACAGGTTTGACCCTAAGAGGGGACGTTTGCCTAAGATAGGTTTCCTGTGGTTAAACTGTAATCTCTAACTGGTCAAGGCCAGGGGTGGCTGTTCTCCGAGAAAGGAAACTTTTCATGAGAGACGAAACTTAACAAGAAGTAAAACCTAAGGCTAAGTTAAAATGAAGGATATCACACAATGGAGTTTGTTAGGTTTCCACAGTGCCCATCTTGGCTTCCTGGTTATTTTTCCTCTTACTTGCCAAGTCCTGAGTTAGGAATTTTTATATCCACATGGAAGCACCAAGATTCTTCATAAAATGACGAGGCTCGGAGTCATGTTTTAGGTCTGTGTACTGAGACCTACTGTCACCGCCACCAGTTCTCAGGTCTCCACAGTTGCGCTGTGGCCATGCTGAATGCCACGTAATTTTCTTTCTTACTTACTTGAGTTCAGAGTTTTTAGATGAATATAGAAGCACCTATGGTCAGAGAAACATTCATCTTGAAAGAAAATGTTCCTCACACGGTCCAGCACACAGTCTCTTTGGAGCCAGTGCATCCCAGATCCTGAGGCTGGCTGCCCAAGGCACATGTCATTCTAAAATTTTCAAGACTTTAACCTGTATAGATGGTGGCTCATGTATAAATAATCCTTTTAAAATAGTTAATTTTAATGCACTGAAATATTACACTCAGGTTGCAGAGCTCATATATGCTTGAGTAAACTCAATTTTTAAGCTCTAATTTACCAAATTGGGAGTATGCAGATCAGAATGGAGACATCTCCTAATGCTAGGCATGAATGTAATGAATCTAGACATGGTAACAATTTGTCTTGGGATTTGAAAAGTAATGTCATCTGGGATCGAAACCACCCTTATAATGACATGTTTTCCCCAAACCTACAGAGCTGTTTACTATCCTTTTCCTCTTTACATACAGAACTCCCAACACTATCCAGAAGAACTCACACTCTAGTTTTTCATGTACTTTTCAGGCAAAGGTTATGGACAGTCACTTATTTTTACTTAAAAAAAGAAAAAAATATATATATATATGTGTGTGTGTGTGTGTGTGTGTGTGTGTGTACGTATGTGTTATACAAGGTATTTATTAAAACAACTTGAATTAAACATTTAAATTAAATTGTTTTTCTTTGGTTATGAAACAAAAATGAATCAAATGAACAAATTATATATTCCATATTAATGCATAGGGTATTACTAAGGGAAAATCAAGTCGCAAATGAAGGCTGAAGGTTCCCAGGTCCTGGGTTCAGGACGGGGTGTTGTATATACTGTCATTTTATCAGAGATTTCTGGGAATGTCTGATACAATGATTCTAGTCTTTCGAAGTACAAAAAGGAATTTGTGCAAGAGATTAGGGAATTAGCTATTCAGTGTTCAGAACAACACATGCAGTAGATCTAGGATGGGATGGTGTCTTGTCTGACCACTGTGGCCCTAGAAGTCAGAGGGCTTGGTAAGAGATGGCCAAGAAAAAAAGAAGAACAGCAACAACAGGGATCGTGGCTGAGCTTTTCATTCTGAGCAAGATGGGTAGATGCTGCAGGATTCTGAACAGAATACCTGCATGATCTGGTAACAGTTTCAGTGATGAACTGGAAATGGCAAATTCTTGTGGTCATGTCTTAGTTTCATTTTTCTTGGTGTGATTAAATATCTTGACCAAAAGCAATTTAGGGGATAAAACACTTATTTTAATTCACATTTCCGGGTTGCAGACAGTCACTGCAGGGAAGTCAAGGTGGAGAAAAAAAGGAACTCAAGAATGACCACTGCTCCTCTCACATTCCCCAGTCTTACACAGTTCAAGACCTGAGGCCAGAAAATGCAGCCTAGCTTTAGGCTGGATCCTCCCATATCAATTAACATAACCAAAACAATCCCCAACTAACATACACATGGGCAAACTGACTGAGATTTTCTCAATGAGAAAATGCCAACATCTTAAAAGTCTAAAGTCTCATAACGGTGATCCCCTATTTAAAAAAAACAAGCTGAATATTTCCAAGATATAATGGCACAAAGTGAACATTCTTATTCCAAAATGGAAGTATATGAGTTTAAAAAAGAATACTCACACCTAAGCAAAACCAAATTCATGAGGGAATAAATCAAACCTCCTAGCTCCAAAGTTTTTACAGCATCCACAGCTCTACTACCTGTACACACAGAGCGTCTCTCTTAGACTTAGGCCATTCCACTCCACACTTAAGGATTCTGTATCCTACCACAGAAATACTTTTTCATCCATGTTCATTGTTGCTCTGTTACAAGTAAGAAAATGGTAACCACCTAAATGTCCATCAACTGCTGAATGGACCATGGTACATTTAAACAATGGAATATTATTTGACTATTAAGAATAAAATCATGAATCTGTCAAGTACATGGGTAGAGTTGGAAATGTTCATTGGAAGTGAAGTAACCTAGACATTGAAAGACAAGGGTAGTTAGTATGTTCTCTCTTGTATGTGAATACTAGCTTTGAATCTTTGAATCTTGATGTAATTCAATGAACAAATTCTTTGAGATTAGGAAAATATTAAGGGGCAATGGGAGTTGTTCATGCAAGGGAAATAGAATCCACCAATAAAAATTGAGAAAGGGGGCTAGCAGATAGTTTAATTGGGTAGAGATTGTGGAGTAGGGCAGAAGAGGGTGCAAGAAGAGTAATAACTATCTCTGTAAGACAGTTTGAAAGAGTCATATGGAGATCTACTATAAATCTTCCAATATATACATATACAATATAAAAAAATAGTTAAAGGTAGTCACCCTATATCAGGAGTTTAGTGGCCATAATAGACACCATAGGCTAGTAAATGTAAGGAATGGACTCCCTCTTTTGTATTTGTTGAGCCAAAAAATCTCACAGATCCTCCAGTAATACTGACTACCGTCATTATACTTTGTTACCTCTAGAACTTTGTGGTAAGATCCTATTTGTGAAGATACTGCATACTGAGTTGCAGAACAAACAAGGAGAATTCAAGCTGGTATTGACCTTGAAGCTACATCTCTGCTGGCTAGCTTTCCTAGTAGTAGAAGATGCTATGAATGTTACTGGCAGAGAAATATAATCATCAACCTTACCCAGCTGTGAACCCTGTGAATTCCAGTAACAACTGGCTTGGCAAAATATCCTATTGGTGCAGTAGTGCCACAAATATTATAGGAGGAATCAACAACCTTCTAATTGGATTTAAGGCCTGCTTCACACGACAGAGCCCATACCTGACACTGTGTGATCCTGAACTACACGGGCTCAGACCACAGAGGAGAACCTTCTAGCTGGATAATACTTCTCTCTTACATAGTACTTTCTGGTATTTTTGAATACTATCACTATGGTCAAAGATCCAAGTGCCTTGTCAGAGTTGGAATATCTAACAGACAATTTCATAGTCACTTGTGTTCTTCATGTAGTGCCTGAAGATTTCAGGAATGAGTTTTCCAACCGAGACACTTCAGAGCAGTTAATGCTTTAATGGCAGATCCCCAGAAACCACAGTGAGTCACTTCTGCCATATTTTTACTTTCCAATAGTCGCAAGTCTGTCCAAATTCAAAGGGAAAGGAAGTAGTGCACCTGTTGCTGGAAAACATGTCAAAGAATTTGAAGTTAGGTTGTAAGATTATTAATTTAATAATATGTAGGCTTCCTACCATGAGGATCAAGAACTCAAAGGGAAGTTTCTCCTGTCTCACACTGTTTTTCTTGTTTATATAGCCTTCAGCTAAATACGTAGACACATGTAGAGATATTGTGTGTCATACTGTAGGTTTTCGGTAGGCTTTTGAACAATACATTTCTCTCTAGTTTTTCATACCAGCTAAGCAATATTTATCATTTTAATCTTTTTACATTCATCTTTATTGAAATTCTCAGGAAACAGGAAGACTAAAACAAGATTCTTGGTTGTAATATCACACAAATGAATCCTTACCCATTTCCTGATAGAGTTCTTGTTCTACTTGAAAACCTCCTATGCCGGGCCTCCACTGTCCTCATTTCTCTCAGCATTCTTATGGTTCACAATTTTACCAGAACTGCCCATTAAGCTCTGCTTACAGTTTTCAGGGGCTTTCCTAGATCAAAGTTCCAAATGCTTGCACATTCCTCCTGCAAACCAGTTCCAAAGGCCTAAGAACCACATGGTCAGGTTCATCACAGCAAAAGCTCCACTTCTCCTTTAAGTACTCTTCCTTTTGTTGTTATAAAATATTCTGATAAAAACAATTCAAAGGGTTTGACTTAGTGGTTACATTCCGTCATGGCTGAGACATCGTAGAGGCAGGCTCTTAACGCAGCTGATCAGATTGCACTACAGTCAAGAAGCGGAGAATGATAGATGGATGCCCATCCTCAGGAAGCTTCCTCCTTCTTATGTGGTTTAGGTCCTAAGCTGAGGAAAGGCTACTTCCCATCTTCAAGTTAGATCTTCCTACATCAATTAACCTAACCAGAATAATCTCTTGTAAATATGCCTGGAAGTTTGTCTTCCAGATGATTCTAGATCCTGTGAAGTTGTCAATCAATGTTAGCTACTGCAAGATCACCCACAGATGGCAAATCGCTGCAAAATTCTTTTCCTAGGCTTAATGGACTATTCAGTTCCTGTTTTCTATATTAAATTTGTTTATTACTTTTATGGTTATTGTTGGTCTGTAAGTGCACCCACGGTGTGCAGTGCCTGTGGAGGTCAGAAGACAGCTTCTGATTACTCTAGAACTGGAGTTACTGATAGCTATTATCACCAATGTGGATGCTGGGAATCGAACCCAGGTCCTTTTCAAGAGCAACCGGAGTTCCTACTGCTGAACCATCTCTCCAGCCCTCAGTTCGTGCTTCCTATTACCAGTCAATCCAGAACAAAGTCTTTGGCCTGTTGCAAGACAACCAGGGCACAAATCCTAAAATATCTTTTCCAATAGACATTTAATGATATATCTCCTACATTCACAAGGTGTACATTTTCTTCTGTTGCTTGACAATTCAAATTGTTGGACCATTATGTATTTGTGGTGATTTGGGGCTTTGGCTGGAGGTCTTTGACAAATGAGTTTATGTAAAAGTTCTTGGGATTTTTGTTTCTTTAAATCGTGTTCATTCTTCTTCCTTCTTTCCTTTCCTTTCTTCTTTCTTTGATTCTTTTCCTTCTGACAGGTTCCCATCATGCAGCACAGACTGATTTCAAATCTTCTTTCCTTGGCCCCCTGAGTGCTAGGATTATAGATATCTGTGAAAGGCCTGACCTTGAAGTTCTTGATGGTATAAATGCTTAGTAAGAAAGCTGCTGTTCCTGTGATAGTAGTAGTCATAGAATTAATACTATATCTTCTTTTTTTCTCTCCTTTCTGTCTATAAGAATATATTACTCTGTGTAATAAACCACAGCCTATATTTTTTAGAAATAGATTTCTTGGAATATGAAGCTTGAAAAACATATTTCAAGCAAAAGGGAACTTATTAGAAGAAAAAAGTGAAAGTGAGTGTGAAAAAGTATCTGGTCTGAGTAAGCTTGGAATATATGATAAAGAAACTGGGATTTTGTTTGTTTGTTTTCTGCAGGAAAATCCTCCACCATAAAAATATTTATCTGATATACTCATATCTCATACCATTCATCTTTCAATGAATTACAAACAACTACCTAACAATATAATAGTCTCATGATTTTCTAGAAAAAATCTCATTCAATAAGCATTTACAGTAATTATGTTTGGGGAATTTAAAGTCAGTTCAATGTCAGTGGCATTTAGTCCTTCTACATGATCAGTAGCATTGTTAATATAATCAATGAGCTAGCTAATGCACTCAAAGTTTTCAAGCATCAATGTATCTTTAAAACTCTACAAAAAGGCATCATTAACTTACATTGAGAATAGTATAATTTTTATTGGGACACTGCAACTAATATGCTAGTTTGCATAGCAACATGATTTCAAAACCTAAGTTAAACAACATGAAACAGGCTAAGATTAAGTAGGAATGACTTTCCTGGGAATGTCTCCTGTCTTACCTTACCTTATCGTATTCAGAGTGAATCTTATGTTTTGAGATCATTTAACACCGTCAGTTCAATCTGCCTTCTTACTGTGTAATCAGTTTATTGAAATTAAGCTGGATTTTAGAAAAATAATGTAAACAATCTTACTAATATAAACAGTCTTGGTTTCATCTTGTAATCACCTTCTATGAGCTAAGATGAATACATAGCTTTAATCTTAAACTGTGCTCTTTCGTAACCCTTCTTTGTTCTTGGCCCAGAACAAATGTGTATGTGTGTATGTTGCAAAAATATCATTGCTAGAAAAGGCAGCATTGGAAGCAAGGAATTCTCCACAGCATATATTGCAAACAACATGGGGGCTTAAGTTGCTAACATCTGTTTGTGGTTTTATATGCGGTTCTGGATCAGAAAAGGGAAATTCTTCCCCAATAAGGCAAAGTTCCTCATTCTTTTCCTATGTCATGCTGCATGTTACCGTTTAAATATGAGAGTATGTCTTATATCGGAGAAACAGTTCCTTAAGAAATGAGAAGGAATGGTTCTGAGAGGAGACTGAGCTTACTCTTAGTTTAAATAACTCTGAGAGTTAGACTTTCTTGAATCAGGCCTATTTTGGCATCTGTCACAAAATTATATAACTTCGTGCATGGACATGTGTTGACATTAAGCTAGAAGAACTTTAAAGAAGGGAAAAATATTTTAAATAACTATTTCCTTTTAAAATAGGATGTTGGGCTGGAGAGATGGCTCAGTGGTTAAGAGCACTGGTTGTTCTTGCAGAGGACCCAGTTCAAATTCCAGCACCCACATGACAGGTAACAACTGTTGATAACTCCAGATCCAGGGAATCTGACTCCCTCTTCTTCCTCCTCGGACACTGAACAACACGAGTTCACTTACACACATGCAGGAATAACACATACAAGCACACAGACACTCAAAGACACACACGCATATAAACATACAATTTTAAATTTAAAATATTAAAATGAGGTGCATTAGAATAATAGGACAAGGATATCATAGGACTTAAAATTTAGATGCATATGGTTTTAAAACCCTCTCTCTTGTCTGATTCATGTCCTTAGCTATATCAAAATTCTGTAAGCTTAATTGTGGGAAAAAAAAGGCTTAGGTATCGACTCAAATTTACCTGAATCTTTTGTCCTATCATTCTTAATTCCTCTTGTTTTAGATTCAACATTTTAGTTAAAATGTCTGCATCTTACATTTCTTAAACAAAACATCATAATTTTAATTTTTAACAAATATGACCGCTGATCATGCAGATTGGGAAAAGCAATGCTGCATCTTCAGGACTTGATCCTGTTCAAAGGATTGGTTATGTTTCTAAAAAATGTATAAGTAAGTGAGAGTCCAACATTTAGATATGTTCATCAGTATAAAGCCATGTCCCTCCCTCATTTCAGAACCAATTCTTTCTTTAACAGAGTTACTAAAATGTAAGAGATTCTAAATAAGTCAGTTGAATTTTGAAATTCCCAAGGTGCAGACTCACATATCTACTTATACAACTATGAAGTCCTTTCAATGAGACAGCAAGTTCCTTGGCTACAGTGAGAATCTGAATAGGACTATAAATCCACGACTTATAGTAGGCCATCATTCATTGATTTTTTTTTGAAGAAAGCATGATTATTAGACCACTTTTGAATTATATATTCCAGCTACATTATATTTGAATGGTTTTCTTGATTTGGTATATTTGGAGCGTTTCTTGACCTCTCTGATATTCATTTACTTATTGGTTATTTTTCTCTAAAATCCTAATAAAAATTCCTCTCTACTGACTTGTAACAGTAAACAAGTTGTAAGATATTTCATTACCTACCACAGTGGATCTGTAGGTCAATGATTGTGTGGAAAAAAAATATTTCACCTCTAGGATGTAAATTTCAGTCCTTAAGAGTCTTCCACTTAAATGAGAGTTTGGAAGTGAGATGTTCAGGTTCCCATTTCCCCAGAAGCTCTTCTTCTATTAAAAAATAAATAAATAAAAAACAAAAACAAAAACAAAAAAAACCCAAAAACAAACAAAAACAGTTTTTTAAGAGTTCATCAAAACTTCTTTACAAAGACCCCGAGCAAGATGGCAAGATTTCTCTCTTGTCTCACTGGACAATCACAGGTTATATACTGCCATTCAGTACTACAAGGCATTGTAAAATATGAATTTGCTTTCTGGTTATTTTTTCCCCAGACTAATATTATTCTTGTGAAACATCTGCTTAGCTCTTAATCTCCTGGACTAACAGGTCATTACTCATTTGTTTATGGATCAAATGATTCATATCAGTGTAAATACCTTCTATAATATTGTTGTTTCAATTGAGTGACTTCAACAAAGCGATAATGAGGAGGATGTGTAACTTCTGTGAATCTTTTTTATTGTTTGTGGACATGGCAATGGTTTCAGTTTATTAAGGTTTCTGGCAGGAATCCAGAACATGAAGCCTTCCAGCTCCAGATAAACTTACATTCCTAAGACTCTTGGTAGACATGTTTAAATAAAACCCCTGAAGCTAAAACATTCTGTTTTCCACTAGCAGTTCCTAAAATCTTTTGAGTTCTAATCTGCTTTTGGAAATTGTAGGCAAGCCACAGCATTTGGCCACTATCCTGCTGGAACCAAAGGTGACATGCTCTGGCCAACACTCTCGGTTTTAAGAAAAACTCCATAATTATAACAATTAGTTTTTATATTTCAGGATTTCAGTCTCTATAAAATACCATACAATTTTGTACTGAAATTTATTTGGACAGTCTCTCATATTCTTTCATTTCTTTAGCAACTGATTTTTTTCCCCTTTTGAAGATCAACATTAACGAGTTGATATTTTAAAGCATAGCAATGGAGGACAAATAAAATAATTCTGTGTATTCTGATGTTTTCTATGGAGAAATTTGCAATCTGAGTCTACTAATCCAATGTTCTCTGAGAAGCACTCAGTTATTGCTAAGGAATTCAAAGAATGATGCTAAAAATCAAGTCTTTTCCTTATTTAGAAATTCACAGATCATCCTGATATTTGAATATTTCATAGTTTAACATTTTACAAAGAAAAACATAAATGAAACATTATTTTTGTAATAGTATTAGGCAAAGCTACTTATTTTCCTACTGATAAAGCCAAAAATCTATCAATGGCCCACCACTAACATGGCTTCATATGTATAAGACTGGATAAGTCCCTAGAGAGACTGAAGGATTACCATGGCTCTTCCCTCAAATAGTGTATACGTTCTAGTCACAGTATAAAAAAAATTAAACATGCATATGATATCATTGTTTTGTAACAGTGATATGGAATTCTTGAAAGAGGAAGGAAACCTTTACCTTCATAAGAAGGAATTTTTCAATTGAAACCATTGAAATGTATCCAGAGTGTCCCTATGTGATAGAATGAATAACTGGTTAATGAAATTAGACAGTGGTGTCTAGACAGACACCACTCCTTTGGAGTTTGCAGTCTAGACAGAGAACAAGATTGAGGGATCTGGAAAGAAGGCAGATCTGAAAGGGGGAAACTGAATACGATACAATCATCAGGAATTGAGCTCTTTAGGAACAGTTGCAGTTTGGGTACTTAACAAATCCCTGATACCTACTGCGTGGTTTCATGTAGAAAGCACTAGTTGTATAGTTGTTAGACAAATAAGTGATTGAATGAGAACATTTGAAAAGTGTCTATTCAACGAAGGTTCCCCACATGTCATAGCACTACATTAAAATCATCTACTCTTTCCACATGTGCCTTAAAGTTGCTCAAGTGTTGTAAGCTTTGTCTAGAAAAGTTGACAAGTAGTGCTTCATGTTGAAAACCTGTTAGGAAAAGCAGTCTGAGAGGACTATTTCCAGGGACATGAGGATGAAGGCTCATGTTTTCATGATTTTAATCCATCATGGCCTAGGAGAAGGCAGCTCTTTGGAGCTTTGACAGATGTTAGACTCTCTTTACTTTGTGTATAAAACACTCAACACCTCTGCTCCCTTTAGAAGAGAAGCTGATTAGATCCTATTCTGGAAACCTCCAAAGCCCAGAGAGTAATATTAGTAGATTCCAAATCTTTGGTGCAAGAACAAAAACAAAATGAAGGCGAAGCTGAGCCCTGGAGGAGTTTGGCAAGTTAATGAATGATGGCCTCCTTCCATCTTCTGATATTCAATTGAGCCACAGCAGATGGGCAGAGGCTCCATGGGAAACATGAATTATGCACGTCAGACTGTTGTTACATTTCTCACAATCACATTTTCATCACTTCACCTGTTGTATGTCTTGGGCTGATTAGTTATGCACCTCATCTCATTTTGGCAGTCCTGGTTCAGAGATAATCTTTAATTGGTTTTTCCCTCCCAAATGTGAGTCTGTTAAAGATTTTTATCTTTCGTTTCCATCCTCAGACAAAGTTTGTGCTTTGAATTATTTTGGAGAGGATGACAATGTAGGTTGTAATATTAATATCAATTGATAAGTTGGAATAAAATAACTTGAGAGAGGCACATTTTAAGTGATTGGCAGGCAGCAGGTTTATAGGGGTTAGTATGTATCTTGTGCCCAAAGCATGAAGAATTTTATGTCATTGTTTAACAACATTGTAAGTAAAAGTTTCTCTATCAGTGTTATATCAGTCATCAGATTAAAGTATGGCTAAAAGGCATTTCCACTTGCTTTTTATTTGACATCTACACAATTAAACTCATTATTTTATGTTCTATTTTGCTGTTGAAAGAGCTTAATTTGGGTTTAGGTCTGAGTTTTTTTATGTTTATTTACTGTGTAGGTATAGACAAGTGACTTCACCTTTCTAAACCTCAATTTCTCAATAATATGTCTACCTTTAAAGGGCTGATGGAAAGATACAGAAAAACAATATAGGCAAAATCCCTTATACTGCTTGGGGAGAAAAAAAAGCCAGGTCTGTTCAATAATGTTTTGTTGTGTCAGAAAGGATGCAGGAGAAAGAGAATTGGACCAAGAGTCAGTGCTTATCTAGGCTTTTTCTTTTAATAACAGGGAAAACTACCACAACTACAGACTACTTTGTTCTGGCATGTAATCAGGACATATTTGCAGTGATCTTTTAGAAGCCATGGTGAGCATTTCACGTGCTTAACCATTGAACTCTCCACACAGCACACTGATCTGACTGTTTGACTAAGACTCTCTAGTATAGTGTGGATCTGTGAAATTCTATGATAAAATGGAGATGCATACTCTAGAGACGTGTTTCTGGAATGCAAAACACTTTGACATTCATCAGAGTCTCTAAAAAGAAACAGAAATGCCTAAGAATATAGTTTGGAGAAATAAAATGCTGGCAATTTGTTATATAAGTGATTGAACTATTAAAACACCTCCCATTTAATCAAATATTTGGTCTACCACCGAGGTTAGCAAGAGTCAAAGATTTCCAATACCCTTGGTAAAGGAAACCTTGGGAAGGGAGAATCCCAAATTTCAAGGGCTACAGCCACACATTAAAGGTAGTCTGAGTGTCTTAACTAATTCTGTTGCTGTATGTTGACTTGGAAGACAATTTAGCAGTGAAGAACACAGTGCTTTTGTGGAGGACCTGAGTTTGGTTTCCAGCATCTACACTGGGTGGCTCACAATCACCTGTAACTCCGGCTCCAGGGGATCCCATACCTACTCTGGACTCCCTAGACACCTGCATTTATGTGCGTATATATTGGGTATACCACCCAATGTCCATACATAATTTAAAATTATAAAAATAAATCTTAAAAATTATGAGTTTTTAAATGGCTGGCCTGAGGCAAAGGAAGAAAGAAGATTTGGATTTCCTATTCTCCACATGTCTTGCCATCTCCTCTTCCATGAACCCAGCCAGAAGCTAGTTATCCTGACAACTTACAGAGAACAGCTCTCCTGTCACCCCAAGTGTAGGACACAGTGTCAGTAGTAGATCTAAAGCAATTATGATGTTGGCTAGATCAGGTCAATTGACCCCCATGGGGGCTTGAAATGATCAATCATTCCAACTCTAAGTTAGATGGAAGAGTTACCCTCAAACCTCTTGAATTGTGCAAAGACCATTTTTTGCATACTTACACCTTATTGGTTGGGTAAATTCCTTTAGAAGATATCACATATCCTCCTTTTTTTCTAGAACATTGTGATTCTGTGATTGCTTCTGTATTCATACATGATTCAAATGCTTTCAAAACCAATATGATGGCTTCCATTTTATTTTTGTTTATGTTTTTATGTTTTTTACATGTGAACACTACAAAGCAGTGCACCTTAATAGGTTTGAGAGATTAGCAAGAGGACAAAAGTAGTCTAAGATCTGATCCATTATTTCTGAAGCTCTTTTATTGGTTTGTTTTGTTTGTTTGTTTGATTTGAGACTGAGTCTTACTATGTAGCCCTGACTGACCTGAAACTTACTATGTAGTCTGGGCTAGCCTTGAACTCATAGAGAGATCTACCTGCCTCTGCCTCCCAAGGGCTCGTATCGAAGTCATATGCCACCAAGTCTGACCTGAAACTCTTTCCATCTAGACTCCACTACCCTATTCGTTGCTTAGGGATGTATAGTATTATCTGAAGTTCCCATTTAAGTCCTACAAAGAAAAGTCTACATTAATTTAACCCAATGGTTTCTAACAGTGTTCACAGATAGGTTACTAAGTTTTAAAGAGTATCATTTAATTAAATTTAATTCTACCCTTTCATGGTGCGTGCATTTAAAACATAAATATAGACAACTTGCATAAGATAATTCTGTTACAATTTTTATTTTATTTGAAAATGTTGGGAAATGCACTTTATTTTCCAACTGCTTGCTGTTTTTAGAGAAAGTTAGAGATTAGTAAATCATATGGTGCACATCTCACATATCTTATTCAAATCTAAGTAGCATTATGTCCTACCTCAAGCCCTTAAATAGTAATACTTCATTATTCTGATGGCTTCCATGTAGTAAGTCTGTTCCTCTAAACCCTAACTTCAGTAACTCTATTATCGTTCTTTGAATGAGACTGCCCGTCATATGCCCAAGTATTCAGACATTTTGTCCCTCCATTGGTGGCATTGTTCTGTGGGGTCTTAGAAGGTATGGCCTTGTTGGAGGAAGCGTGTCATTGGGGGGGTGGGCTTGCCAGATTTCCAGTCTCTCTCTGCTTCTTGTGTCTGCTTGAAGATGTGATCATCCCTTTTTCTCCCCTGGCCACATTTTTCCACCGTGTCTCCCCGCCATGATGGGCACTGATTCTTCTGGAACCACAAGCTCAAATAAATGTTTCCTTTTGTAAGTTCCCTTGGTCATGGTGGTTTATCACAGCACCAGAAAAGTAACGAATATATTCATCTGGTAGTAAATTGCCATTTAGCTGTTCTATATCCTAGACTGCAGAAAAGTAGCCATCTTTCCCATAGTTAAACAATGTTTGCCAAGACCAGAAAAATTTCTCATAAGGGCAAGGACAAAGTACATGTAAAAATAATTTTCCCAAAATCTGGTTTTGTCTGTGCCTTTAGTTGGCAGGTCCTGAGCCCACCTTCATGAACTAAATATTAATAGGACTCTGAACCCAGACTTTCATCAGTTCTACTGTAGACTTAGAATCATCCAAAATCAGAGGAGTGTTTGGCAAAGTTGGGGAAATACAGGAGTCTTTAAGTCTGCAGTTCTGAGCAATCCCTAGATCAAGATGAGCTAAAATGAGCCATTCTCTGAGCTTTTGGTGACATTTCAGTTTGGGACAGATGTCAGTTTTACATCTCCCTGAAAAAGTCATTCAACACTCTGTGGACCTGTAATCTCAGATACTTGGAAAGCTAAAGTAAGAAGATCACAAACTCGGGGACTGTCTGAGTTTATAAGCAACCTGGACAGCTTATTCAGACTTTGTCTCAAAAGAAATTATGAACAAAAGGGCTGAGGGTAAAGGACAGAGGTAGAGAATTAATCTAATATTAGTAAAACTCAAGGTTCAATACTTAGCATCAAAACCAGACAAACAAAACTTTGCTTCTAATATATGACTTTCAAATGACACATACTATGTCAGGTGGGTTCCTACTGAGAGAATAAAGCAGAACCTTCATTCTTCTTATTTGAAAACTTTTAATTGCTTTAGATAATCTGCTGTTGCTGTATAGTTGTCATCAGTCAAACTGTTAGAAGAAAATATGGGCTGGGAAAATCCAGAAGACTTTGTGTCTGCTATTCCGTATAGCTCTGTTGAGAAGAAGCCTGGAACCTGGGAAATCAGGACTCTCTGCATAACCTCCTGTCATCATCCATGTATTCTAGGGGTTTTTGCTCATCAGTTATTTTTAGGTTCTGCTAAATAAAACTGGTAAAATTATCCTATTCTGGAACTAAACATTGTGGCCTCATCTCTAGAACTATCCTCAAAAGCTCAGGGGAAAGCCACAACTTTTAAATTCTGGGAAGCAGAAATAAAATACCAATATTCCCAAAGTAGTAGCAATGACGAGTATAAGACTGATTTGAGTGGTTAGAATATCACAGCTAGAAACACAAACATTTTCATGTCGTACTTGCCTGAAATGCTGCTTATACAGTTTATTCAGGAAATTTGGAATACACAGGACAGTTAATCAATATTTTATACACATGGGTGACCATGGTTTAATTAATAAAGTATCCAGGTATCTCTGGGTATACATGTGTGTAGTCAATTATCCATATGCACAGGTTTTATATCCTTGTTTTCAACTAACCACAGACTGAAATACTAAAATTAAAAAAAAATACCACCACCACCAAAAAAACAAAACTTGTGTCTCTATGGATATTTTTCTTGTCATTATTCTCAGAATAGTACTGTATAACAACTATTTACATAGTGTTTACATTGTATTCTGTATTATAAGTAATCCAAAGATAATTTAAAGAATTCAGGATGGTGTGTGAAGGTTATATACAAATATTAGCAAGTTGCCTTGAATTTTGATGTTCCTGCTGGCCCTAGAACTAATTCCCTGCATGTACCAAGGGATGACTGCAGATGTACGGATGCCTATATTTAAGTGTTTTTGTGTGGGGAGGAGTGAAAAATGGAACACTCCTAAGAATTTAGTTAAGAATTAGTTGCTACCGTTGTCTCCCCTATTAGACAAAACCCAGGAGACTTTTATTCAGTTATTGAAATGAAGTATGAACTCTCCTCTAAAGGAAAGGAAACTGAGGCTAAGAAAAGTTAGCTGAGGTGGTTCTTTCTTAAGTGAATTCATTTGGACAGAGCAAGTGGGAAGTATAGAGAGTATCAAGCCCTGAAGCACAGAGCAAGGCGGCTAGTGGGGGCAGTTTGAGGCTCAGCAATCATCATGGCAGAGAGCAGATGTCAAGAGAGAGAAATACATAACTGTGGTGACTACCTATAGGTCATACGCATGTTTATTTCTTGGTTATCCTATGGGTAAAACTTCCTCAGAACACAGTTTTAATAAACTATTTATTGTAAATGGTTCCTCTGTGAAGGGTGTGTGGACATAGGGAACATCTTTAGAGAAAGGAATTGAAGCAGCTTAATCCATTCAAGAAAACTCTCAAGATATCTCGTAATCCTTGCTGTAATGGAAGCTGAGTCTGGAAGCACAAACCTGTAATCCCACCTACAGGGGAAGCTGAGGCAGGATGATTACAGTATCAAGGCCTCCCTTGTGTGAGTCAAAATCCAACCTAGAACCCAAGAGAAACTTTGTCTCAATTTTTTGAAAGTACAAAGGGGCTTGGGATATAGGTCAGTGGTAGAGTCTTTGCCTATCCAAGGCCTGAGTTAGATTCCCAATATTGTAAAAATAAGAACTCCAATACAGGAAGCTCTTGTCTTAGTTACTTTTCCTATCATTGTGATAAAATATGGTAACAAAAGCATCTCAGAAGGAAAGGTTTCTTTTGGCTCACACTTTGAAGCTCCAGTCTATCACACTGAAAAATTCAAGGTGGCAGGAACTTGAAGCAGCTGGCCACATTGTGTCCACTGTCAGCATAACAGACATGGATCGCTCTGCTCAGTCCCTTCTCTCTTTTATTCAGTCCAAGACCCTGACTGTGGAATGGTGCCTCTCATAGTAAGGGTGGGTCTTCCTAACTGAATTAACCTGGTCATATCCTTCACAGATATGTTCAGAGGTTTGCACCCTAGGTGATTTTTGATATTAAGTTGACAATATAGCCATACCTGTGCTAGTCACTTTTCATGGTGATAACAAAATACTAGAAAACTTAATCAAGCACATTTAGAGAGGAGGGTTTATTTTGGCTCTTGGTTTCTGAAGTTTTATCTATTTCTTTTAATATTAATAATTAAATATTCTTAATATTTTTAAAGTATTTCATTATTTTTTAAGTGTGGAGGTATTGCTTACCTGCATACTAGTGCGCCCGTGGTGTGTGGTGCCTGTGGAGATCAGAAGAGGGCGCCAGATTGTTTGGAACTGGAGTTACAGATAGACAATTGTTAGCTGCCACGTGAGTGCTAGGAATTGAAACCGGGTCCTCTACAAGGGCAGAGTGTTTATTCACTAAACCATCACTCCACCCCCAGGTTTCTGAAGTTTTAATTCACACTTAGATAACATCCTTTTAGCAGCGAGGCAGCGCATCAGAGCAGAGGGGCATGGTGGAACGGAAACTGCAAGCCTCATAGCAGCCAGAAACAAAAAGAGAGTAATAGGGCCAGGGAGAAAATATACCCTCCCGGGGGCAGACTCCCAGTGCCTTAGTTCCTCCCCACTGGGACTGCTGAGACTGTATCATTCCTCTCAATACTGCTGAGAATCCTAAAACATTGAAAATCAGCCCTATGTGACCTCCGAGGACACAGTCCCTAGCTTTAACTAATTACACACCTTTGATTTTCATACTCTGACTGTCCATTAACACTGCAGGCCCTGCCTTAAGGAATGCCCTCACTCCCAGACCAACGAAGGCAGAAGATTGGTTAGTCTAGTCTAGAATGTGAAATTTGGGTCATAACTGCCATAACCTCATTAAAAGGAAAACAAAGTTTTCTCATTAGTATTTCAATACTCACCCATCTTTATTCTTAATTAAATTTATGACTTCAGAGTATTGATAGCTTTATAATTGCATGCCATTCTCTGCCAAATAAAGGCAAAATCTGTTGGTTCCTTCAGGACTTCATTGTTATTGCTCTTTATTGCCTTAGTGTACTTGGAATACTGATTTGATATTAAAGGTTACTGTATTTCTGTTGGTTTTCACAAGGACAGAATTCCTCCCCAGACCTCTTTGGAAGTCATAACGGACATGGGGTGTTTTCTAAATGTAGTAATTTGGTATCCAGAAGTCAGAAGTGTTAATGTGGTAACATACTCCTGTAAATGAACACTAAAAATTGAATTTCTTTCTTGACTTTCTAATCATCTTATATCTCCAGTTTTCTTTGAATAAAGAGGTTAGTTTACATGGGCATAATCATTTGTGTACTCTTTATGTGATGTGATATGGGCAGCTTGAAGGACATTATTATGCTGTGTATTTTCTTAAATAGAACCTTTTACTGATGCAATTAACCATTTGAAAATTAATTTAATATAGGCCTCCCTGTTTCTATTTAATTCTAGGAAACACTGAATGATGAATTTTGAGTGCATGTGCAAAGCCTGAATGGAATAGGTAGATATTAACTGGATGAATATATTGATGGAGAAGAGACGGATGATGGCATGTACAGATGGATGAAATTTATACGCAACCCTAACCCAGTGTGGTTATAGGACACATTATAATTTTGGCATCCCTTGACATTCTCCACGGACCTTCATTTTTATAAAATATGAATTTAAAAGGACTTGATGTTGTTTTTTTTTTTTTCTTTTCTTTTTCTCTGGCTAGAAACAGACCTTTGTAAGTGCTGCTGTAGGAGGGTATTGCAAGATAGGAGAGAGGTTGGAGGACATAGACCTAATGTCCAGTACTCAAATAAATTCAAACTTAGAAGTTGTTGAGAGAAATCTTACATTCCAGGTAATTTAAAACTATTTTTAAATGAGGAAAACGAGACAGAGATGTCTTTAGTTGACTTACTAAATGTCGAGTGGCACATTCTTACCAGAGCTGACTAATAGACTTCTGAGGATAGCCTGACGTAAGAATAGCTGATCTCTTTGGTCCTTTCTTGTGGATTCACATTCCCTGGATCAATTTCTGGTCAACCTGAATTGCTGATGAAACTGATTACTCCACTTCCTGCCAGCGCCTCTTACTAGAATTCTGCTCTTGGGTTTCTTCTAGTCTAAATAAGTTTGATCTTCAGTGCTTTGAGGCAGTGTGAGTGGTGGTGATGGAAGGCAGGAACCAGGGAATATCCTTATGTGAAATGTAACACTTGGAGAAAATGATAGCACATTCAAGAAGACTTTCTTGGACAGCATCTGGCAGTCCCTCCTGCCGTGGGAATCACATAAAGGGGACTGTGTGTTCCTTTAAAGGCTGACCTATGTATCTCACACAATTAGAATTTAGAGTTTATAAGGAAGACCTCATTTTTTCTCATATTCTTTAGAAATTGTGAATCCTATTCCTGAGTTGAAGGTTACCCACATAAAAAGAAATGCTGACATGTGGAAATTGTCCAGAGCAGACCCCTTACCAGGTCTATAAGGAGATGCTTTGGCCCTAAATGAGAAGAAGAAAGAATGATGTTGAAATGGGATTTCCCATGACTAAGGCCATTCTAACTGATGACAAAATCATTTTATCAGAAGATGCCACTGGTTGCAATATTCATTAAAAGGAAGAGCTCTGATAGCTTTATTTCTACCCATGTTCAACAAATAACGATTCAATGAATCAGAAGTGGCCATATTAAATTTGATGCAGTCTCACTAAATGACCAATAATAGAGAAAGCACTTCGACTTTTTCATGGGTAGGTTATTCCAAAATGGAACAATTAACAAATATATGCTATAAGACCCACATTCATTTCTTTTAACATTTTGCAGAAAAGGCAAATATAAATTGAAAACACATTCAAAATGCACTGTATTTTAGAAATAATTGGACTTTATTGTAGGAATTAATTTAATTGATAATTCCAAACAGGTGGCTTATGGCTCAATAAGAACCACAATTAGTTACTTTACTAGAAAGTATTTTCTAATTTTCCTCTGGAAAAGTTCAGCAAACTGAATGTTTAAACTTCACTTATGTCTGGTAAAGTATGAGAAAATGTTCTTTTTGGCTACTTGACAGGGTAAATAAAATAAGGAACTATTGGGGAAAGAGAATATATTGCTCCCTGAAGGTGCAAGTGTTTCTTCGAGCTGAAAATTACACATTTATGAGAAAAGCCAAGTGCTTCCCAGTGGAGAGTTGGGTGTCTCAAATCAGCTGAAGTTAAATTAAATACATATATTGAATAGATAACTAAATTCCACAAATGGAACTCAAAGAAATGCATTATCCCCTGCCAAAAATTTCATGTAGGTTCAAATAATTAGGATTAAATATCACTTTATGAATTAATTCAATGTAAAATTAAATCAATGAAAAAGCCAATCATAATCTTTTAATTTAAGTTGTTCATTTCCTCCTTTTTGGAATTCTGAGCTTTCCGGCAAGTTCTAAGAGACTATGACTTAAATTTATATCAGGGGATTTTCCAGTGTCTTCAGCCATGGTTGATATACTGTAGATCTCCTTTCACTAATTTTCCCTGTGCTAATCGCAATTGATAGAGATTTACTTCATGTCTTACTTTGTACAAATGTAATTTACATTTAGTATTTAAGATATCTAAACATGTATAAAATCCAAATAGTTACACAATGATCATAAGCACTAATGCAAAATAAACTCTTGAACTTGTTTGTGTCTTTTGAGACATGGACTTTTGTAGTCCAGGCTGGCCTCAAACTGAATACACAGCCAAAGATGGCCTTGAATTCCTGATCTTCTGTTCTAGTTTTGTTTCTCTGTTACTTGGATGAAGCACAGTGACCAAAATCCACATGGGGGAGAAAAAGGTTTATTTGACTTCCAGGTCATAGCCCATCATGGAGGGAAGCCAGGGCAGGCACTCAAGGCTGGAAGCTGGAGGCAGGAGCGGAACCAGAAACACTGAGGAACACTGCGTGCTGGCTTGCTTCCTCCTACTTACTTAACTACATTCTGTGCACACCTTAGGCCCATCTCCCTAAAGACAGCACCTCCCACAGTGCTCTGGGCCCTTCTGCATGAATTAACGATCAAGAAAATGCTCCTGTAGAGAAACCCACAAACCAAGCCGATGGAGTAATTTCCTTTATTGAGGTTTCCTCTCCTCAGATGACTCTAGTTTGTGTCAAGTGACAAAAACTAACCAGCACATTCTCCTGTCTCCACCTTCTGAGTCCTGGGATTACAAAGATGTGGTTTTTTGTTATATAGGGATGGAATCCAGGGCTTTGTTCATGCTAGGCAAGCACTCTACAAACTGAACTCCATCTAAATGATTTCTACAAGGGACTGTCTCATTTTCATTCTTATACTAGCAATGATACTGTGATTTTTATTTTATTCAGAGATTTGATTGCCTTGAAGCTGTATAACTCATTTCCTATGCAATCTTAACTGTTCTAGACCTTCAAATATAGTTGTTGTTTTTTTTCCTGCTGATGTTTCCCACAGTGACAGCTGTACATTTTACTCTTCTTTGGAGGTGTTTCATTAAAACTATTATACCTGAGTTCTTGATGATTCTGCATGTTTGTTATTTACAAAACCAAGCTCAGTGCTGTGCTACAACCGTAGTTGCTTGAGTCCTAGTGTGCTGTTTCTAGAACTGTTCTGATTTGTGAGGAAGGCATGACTTCTCTCATGGAAAGGAACAGGGTGCTGACTACAACACATGTGTGTAACTCTACATCTATCATCAATCTGTCTTTTCTCATTGGTTCAATGGTGATCCAAAGTTAAGAAATGGTGGTTGAACTCAACATTTTCTTCCTATTCTCATCCTCCTATCTTTCATCTCTAGTAAAATGATTCCATTTTGGAAATCGGAATCATTTTTCCAATTTCTTCTCATTATCAGTACTATGAAGTCTATATTCTGTCAAAAAGTACATCACATGTGTTCCTGCTATTCCTTGTTGATAAAGGGAAGCAACCATCTCTTGCTCTAACCTTGCACACTAACAAATATGTAATAAGCCACATTATCCTCATCAGGAGCAGCCTACTAGCCTTTTTTCTGCTCCTTTTCCTACAGGCTAATACATTTTCGAACTAACTCTCCTTGTATCAGAGAGCTTTTTCTAAAATGTACCACTTATCTTGTCATATCTCCACTTATAATTTATGGTAAGATGGATAATGGTTTGTCAAAGATGCCCATGTCCTAATCCCCTGAAGCTAATGAATACATTCCCTTACATGTTTAAAGGAGCTTTGCAATTGTGATTAAGTTAAGGATCTTGAATTGGGGAAATTATCTTGTATTATTCAGGCAGGTGGAATGTAATCACAAGGACCCTTCTAACAGTTAGGAGAATCTAATCATGGAAGAGAGCACAGAAACAGGGGTGGGAGTTCTGTGAAGACATGTCCACGAGCTGATAAGAAAAGCAGGCGGACACGGGACGTTGCCAAAACTGAACAGGTTTCTTCTCCGAGGCTCAGGAAGGAACCAGCCAAGCTGACATTTATCACCAGAGCAGTGAGAGTGGTTTTGGACTTTCCACCTCTAAAATATAAGATGATAAACTCATGCTCTCTTAAGCCACTAGGCTTCCAGTAGCTATTACAGCAGCAGTAGGAAATGGATGCAACAATGTCTCCAGGGCTTTTTCATAGTTTTAGGGTATATCAGAATTATTTTAAATTATTTATTTTATGTATATGAGTGTTATGTCTGCACATATATAAGGGCACTCATGTTGTGCAATGCCTATGGAGGTCAGAAGAAGGCTCCAGATTCCCCAGGAGCTGGAGTTACAGATAGCTGTCAGATGCCCTTTGGGTGCTGGACATTGAACCCAGGTCCTCTGCAAGAGCAGCCAGTGCTCTTAACCACCGAGCCATCTCTCCAGGACCCCAAATCATAATCTTTTAATGCACAGAAATCCCTCTATGGCATTTCCCTGCAGTCTGTGTTCTTGCTTGCAGCCACTCGTGACACCTTCTTCCCCCTCAGCAGTAAAGTATATTCGAACTTGCTGAAGTTTCAAGCTGGTGGGCCCTTTCCAACTCCTTGCTTTTTCTGATAACAGAAATAACCTTGCTAAACCTTTCTCTTTAATTTTCTTCCCATTATTTTTCCTTTTCAGTAAAGTCTACTTGACCATTCCTTCAGGAGATCTTTTTCTGATACCCTACTGTGGTATGAAAACATGTGAAAAAATATAAACAAGTGAACAAAGAATTCAATACGTGGGGCTGGAGAGATGGCTCAGCAGTTAACAGCACTGAATGTTCTTACAGAGAATCTGGATTCATTTCCCGGCACCAAGATGGCAGCTAACAACCATCCCTAACTCCAGTTCCAAGAGATCTGATGCTCTCTTCTGGCCTCCTTGGGCATTGCAGGACACAGTTGCATTTACACACAAGCAGGCAATTAAACTCGTACATGTAAAATAAAATAAAAAGTAATAAATGAAATATTTAAAACAGAAATTCAGTAAACATAACACTTTAAAAAATTTTTATTACATTGCATTTTTTATGTTTATGTATGTGTGTGTGTGTGTGTGTGTGTGTTTACATGTGTGTGTCTTGAGCATCAATACACAGATGCTATGGCATAGGAGTGGAGGTCAGAGGACAACTCTCATGAGCTGGTTATCTGCTTTCTTCCTGTGGGTCAGAGGGACTGAACTTAGGCCTCCATGAGAAGTTCCTTTACCTACCAAGCCATCTCATCAACTCGTGTCCAACTTTTTTACTCAGCCATTGGGTTTACATAGAACTGTTAGTTATCACTGTCCCTTTCTGTGGGATGGGAGATTTACTCCCAGTCTCTAGAAATAATTTTCACACTTAAATACCTCTCTTTAAAGGGACATTTTTATATTTTGAAAGATTATTTTGAAGGATTCATAAAGAAGCAATTTACAAGCTTTCAGTTGAGAAAAATCTTCTTAGTTCTTTTGGCAGGTGAGCATTATTACTATAACCAAAGTTAAATTTCTAGTATGTGATAGCTGCTGACATACATGACCTATACATGATTCAGTCAGCACTTCGTTCTTACTATTTATAATATGCAGGGCAACCTTTCCCACTGAGAAGAATGTCTGGGTTATGTATTCAGTCTGTTGTTCATTGTGGTGACTTTTTTGAGGATATGCCATGGGACCCTACATTTGGACAATATTAAGGGAAACAAAATTTCAAAGAAAACAACAAAAACAGAAATCCCATTTACAAATTAAGAGTACATCTCAATGATAAGCCTGGTTGCCATTAAAAGGAATTCTTGAATATTTAATAGGACCTAATTAAAATTAATAGAGAAAACGCTATGACAAAATTTAATAAGTACATTTTTCTCTTCTTTTATGGGAGTAAAATGCCCAATTCTTAAAATAGACTGTTTAATGACTTCATTTGTTTCTTTTACTAGCTTTTTTTGTCAAATGAGATGATGGATTTTTCATTCATAAGCAACTGTGCTATTTTAAAGAACTTTGATGTATTAAAGGTTATGTTGTATTTTTTTTTTAAAATTGGTCTCATTTTCTCTGCTTTGAACAGTCACAGGAAATGCCATTTATAAGTATAATTTTGTATATTAATTGACTAAGATAGTTGAGCTCAAATTGGCCACTATAGCAGCCAGCAGAAGAATCTAGTTAGATTTAAACCACTTTCTCTATCCTCATGTTTAGGCTGGGGCTTCTAGTTCATCTTGACTCTGTATCTCTGTACGATAACTATTTTTTAGTGATTTAGTCAGATTGTCCAGTTATTTTTCATTATAAAACAGCTGAGTGATGTGTGCTCCCTGAATACTCCTACATACCCCAATATCCTCTCTCATATCTTGATTTTAATGCTACATAAGCCCCAGCTTCTCATAACAAAGATGTGTCTGACTGTACCTGTGCAGAGTAATAATTCAAGAGGCAAAAAACTGTAGGTGATCAGTATGCAAATGTTGGTATGCAACATTTGGAATCGTTTGTACTTGATAGATTATCTAAGAAGACAGACTGCAAATCACTTTGGTACCTAAAGTCCAATGTCAGATATGTAATTCATCATCCTAACCTATGTGGAACAGCATGAATGTTAGAATATCTGTATCTATAGATGTGTGTATATTATCTCTAGGAACATGGGACATTATTCAAATTTCCTTTATAGAAAATAGTTATGTATTGGCTACTAATAGATTCTTGAAGAGATGGAGACATTGCCTTCAATTGTGTATCCACTGGTGAAATCACCAAGCTCCAATGGACAATTTCAAAGTCATCCTCACACAAGCAGCCCAAGTTAAAGTCAGTAGGTCACAAAGCAAAATGAAAGACATGTATGCATTGTGTGTGTGTGTGAAATTGCAACAGTGCAAACTTAGCTTACAAAAAAGATTTCTATCTTTTTAGACTAGTCATACAGGTTGTCTGCAGTTTAAATTTTTCAAGTTTAAATGAGAGTGGCAGTTCCACTGTCCTTCAAATGGAGATGCTTCTGTCTCACATAGAAGAATATCTTGCAAGATGGTCCTTAAGTTCAAAACCACTGTTAGTCATAAGAAGTCTATTTTACTGACTAGTAGTTTTCTGTATTCAGAGTGAACAGCATTTGGTAAGGTATATGGATGTTTTTTGGGAAAAAAAAACTGTGTATTGGGAATGAGAAAGAGAAAACAGGAAGAGGCAAAGTGTGCAAGTTATTTAATAAGAAAAGACCAAGTGTTGAGGCGATACCTCAGTTAGTATCTGAGTGCTTGCTATATGAACATAAAGTCCTGAATTTTATCTGCAGACCACATTATAGAAAACCAGTTGTTGTGACAATGCTCCTGTAAGCCCAGTTCTGGGGAGGCAAAGGCAGGCAGATGGTTGGCTCTTGCAGGCCAGCTAATATGCTATCCCTGGGTCCCAATGAGAGTCATTCTCTCAAAAACAAAGTAGACAGTGCTTGAGGAACACCTGAGGTTGATGATGTCCAGCTTCCACAGGCATAAACACTCAAGTGCTCAAGTACTCCACATGAACATGAATACTCTCTCTGTCTGTCTGTCTGTCTGTCTGTCTGTCTCTCTCTCTCTCTCACACACACACACACACACAAATTAACAAGAGAAGCCTGAAAATCTATGCTAAGGACAACTCACTTTAACTTGTATGACTATTATCTCAAAAATCATTGTATTATTTCAAAGGCATTCCTCAAAACTGACTAGTTGAAATCCTGATATATTACATAATCTTCATTTGATTCAGTGGTATATAGAAATGATATGTTATATATCACTTTAATTATGTTGAGGTATGTTCCCTCCAGTCCCACTCTGTCTAGGACTTTTAACATAAATGAATGTTGGATTTTGTCAAAGGCCTTTTCTGCATCCATTGGGATGACCATATGATTTTTGTCTTTGTATACATTTATGTGATTTATGACATGTATTGACTTATGTATGTTGAACTATTCCTGCACCTCTGGAATAAGGCTAACTTGATCATGGTGGGTGATCTTTTTATGTGCATGTGTATGTGGTTTGCGAGTATTTTGTTAGAAATCTTTGCATTCATGTTCATTAATGATATGGGCCTATAGTTTTTCTGTTGTATGTTTACAACAGTCTCTGTCTTTTTGAATAATTTGGCAAGTATTGGTTGTAGATCTTTTGAGGACATTTTTATTACTGTTTCAATTTCTTTATTTGTTGTGGGTCAGTTTAAGGTATTGGTCTCTTTTGGTTTAACTTTGGTGTTGTCTATGAGTTTAGAAATTTATCTATTTCTTTTATATTTTCATATTTAATGGAGTATAAGTTTTAAAATTATTCCCTTATAAGGTTCTGGATTTTTTTTCTAGTATCTGTTATCATGCTTCCTCTCTCAATTCTGATTTTGTTAATTTTGATGTGCTCTTTCGTTCTTTTGATTAACTGGGTTACGGTTCTGTCTATATGGTATAACTTTTCAAAGAACCAGCTTTTATAGTCATTGATTCTTTGTATTGTTTTCTTTGTTTCTATTTCATGAATTGCTACTCCAATTTTTTTTTTGTTATTTCTTCTCATTTACTAGATTTGGGCTTGTTTGGTCTTGCCTTTCCAGAGTCTTGAGCTGTACTGTTAAATGTAGGCATTAAGAGCTGTAAATTCCCCTCTTAGGACTGCTCTTCAAGTGTCCCAGAGATTTTGTTGTGTTCTATTATCATTTTCGTTTAGTTCCAGGAATACATTTATTTCTTTCCTAATTTCTGATGACTCATCTGATGACGTATTTATCATCCAGGAGTGTGCTGTTTACTCTCCTTGAATTAATGTAGTCACTAGAGCTTCTTTTGCTCTTGATTATAACCTTTATTACATTGTGGTCTGATAGAATGTATGGGATTATTTCATCGTTTTTTTTTTTTTTTTGTATTTGTTGAGATTTGTTTTGTGTCCCAACATGTGGTCAGTTTTAAAGAAACCTGCATGGGCTGCTGAGTAGAAAGTGTATTCTTTGGTGCTTGGGTGAAATACTCTGTAAATGTCTGTTATATCCATTAGATATAATATATCATTTAATTCAGATGTCTCTCTGTTTATTCTCTGTCCAGTTGACCTGTTTATTGGAGATAGTGTGGTACTGCAGTGGTAATAAGTGGTTTGTCTGTGGCTGAGGGATTTTAATGAGATAAGGTATAACAAAACTTATCAGAAATCAATACTTGTAATTTTTACGCAGAAAACTACCCACTGATGTTGCCCTCTAAAAACTTACAAGAACAGATATTTACTTTTATGTGGTCTCCTTCTGTGTTCAGATTTCCTTACCGTTCCATGAATCCCTGTTGTCTCCCAAGTTTGTTTTCCTTCATGCTATAGTGCAATCTCCAGAAGTTCAATCACAGATGTTTTGTAAATGGTCTGTTGTTCTTAATCTTTCAGAAGCAAAGTTGTTTTGGTTTTACTCTTAACGCTAAGTGATGTTTTATAGGTGCCTAGACTTTCCCACAGGTACTTTCCTTTGACAGCTGGAAAATGTTAATAATTGATTAATTAGTTTATTCATTTTTATTTCTTTCTTCCATGGTTGGTTAAAAAATCCATTCTGGGTCTTCAAACTATTTGTGTTCTGCAGTACTGAAGACCTCGTTTGTCTCATTCCGGCGTCCACAGCAGTGTGGTTTATTGGGGATAAGTTTTCCTCCTCCTATGTTGGAGTTGTAATTCTTTGAGGATTTTGTTCTTTGGAACATTCTTTTCCAGATTATCTATGGCTGCCTAACAAACTACCTCGAAATCCAGTGGTTTGAAGTCATGAACATTTGGTGATGTTGTAAGGTCTTGAACTTCATGCCTTATGCCAGACTCATACAGTGACATTTTTGTTTCCTGTGGTCGGTGATTCAGCAGGTTAGTGCCTTGACACAGCTGGTTTGAAGATTGAGTTCTGCCCTCCCCCATATAATTTCAAAGTCCCTTTAGGTTGGTAGGTTTGCAATGTCTTCAGGAAAGATAAATAAATAAATAAATAAATAAATAAATTAATTAATTAATTAAACAAATAAGCTAATTAATAAATGTTTTCCAATAGACCTAGGAAAATGCTCATGGGAAATTTTAAACACCTATAAAGGATCACTTAAGATTAAGAGCAGAATCAAAACAACTTTGCTTCTGAAAGACTGAGAACAACAGAACACAAACAAAACATCTGTGATTGAACTTCTGGAGGATGTGTTGCAGCACCAGGGAAAGTAAACATGGGAGACAACAGGGATTCTCAGCTTTCTTATGATGTACTATAGAGATATCATTGCTACTTCATCTCTATCTCTATCTATCTGTCTATCATCTATCTATCATCTATCTATCTAACCATCTATCTAATTATTTGTCTATATGTGTGTGTGTGTGCGTGTGTGTGTGTGTGTGTGTGTGTCTGCGTGTGCACGCATGCGAGCCTGCCCTGGCATCACCCCTGTTAAGATCAGAGAATAACTTTCCAGACATGGTTCTATCCTTCTGCAGTGTAGGTTCCAGGGGTCAAACTCAGGATATTAGGCTTGGCAGCAAGTGGTTTTACTGGGCTATCTCACTGACCCTCAGTGCCTTTACTTGTTGAGCAATCTTGCTGACCTAGAAATCTTCATTTCTTAATGTGCTGTGTTGTTTTTAAATTTTGGTTGGTTTCTTTATTATTTCTATATTATTTTTTCATGTCTTAAGGCTTTATTTTTTGGACAAGATCTTACTTTGTAGTTTTGACTGGCATGGACCTCCCAATGTAGACCAGGTCGACCTTGAACTCACAGACATCCAGAGTGCTGAGTTTAAAGGTGTGTGATATCAGGTCCAGCCTTGAAGGCATGGTTTAAATCTAATTTGTTCTTTATACTGGTTTGTTTATATCAATTTGTCACAAACTAGAGTCATCTGGGACAAGGAAACCTTAATTAAGGAATTTTCTCCATCAAATTGGCTTATTGCCAGTCCTGTGAAGCATTTTCATAATGCTAATTGATGGAGGCAGCCCCAGCTCACTGTTGGATGGTGCCGACAGGTGGGCCTGGGTTGAATAAGAAAGGTAACCAAGCAAGCCAGGAGAAACAAGTCAGTAGCAGCATTCCTCCATGATCCCTGCTTCAGCTCCTACATCCAGGTTCCTGCCTTGAGCTCCAGTCCTGACTTCCTTACAGTGATGGACTGACCTGGATGTTGTAAGATAAAAGAAACTCTTTCTTCTCTAAGTTGGTTTTGGTCAGTGTTTTCTATCACGGTTACAGAAAGCAAGCAAGAACAATCTCACACCTCAAGCCATAGGGCAATGACATCCAATCTTCATGTCTGTCTCTCACACCCCAGTTACACACACACACTCACACACACACAATGCTACAGATAAACTTTTCAGCATTAGTTGTCCGTGATTTCTGTGTCTATCATACTGTAGTCTCCTTGATGCTTTGTTAACTTAGCCACTGATTTTAAACACTTTTCAATATGCAAAGTGTTAAAGACCCCTTTACTCATCCTTTGCTATAGCAAGGAATTCTATACTCAGTCTTTAATGTATTGAAAAAGAAAGAAAACTATTCTTACAATATAGAAATTGTTTTGTTTATGATTCAGCAGAATATAGAAAAGTGAAAAATCCTTAGATTTAGGAAGACTTAAGTCTTGGATTTGCATAGGCAACATAAAAGAGAATCTCCACTCAACATATAACTGTTTGGAAGATGTTCTTTAAAATTTAAAATAGTGGTGATTCTGAAGCAAGTTATTCCTGGGGGAACTCCTTCACTTGATAATATATGAAATGAATATTTTTATAGAAAATGTTTTTGCTGAGTTAGTTGCTCTCTGCATTAATATTACAGTCAGAAAAATGGAGAACAATAAAATTAGTTCCCACTGTCTAAAGTTCCATATTTCAATACGACAAAATGATGTCTGTTATTTATCCTTTTTCAGCATACATAGTCTTCAGTTGACAGCCCTAACTTGTCTTCTGAACATCTACAACCAAATAAACTATCATGAGCTAATAATTTAGCACAATATATACCACTTTATGGATAATCACGCTCATTTGCAAAACCAAGCCTTTTTTCTTATCTGATTTTTTTTTTCAGAGTCCACCAAGGCAAAATCTGAGGATGAAGTCTGCCACTCTGGAGGTGAGGGTGCCATACTGCCTGAAAATTCTGCTTTTCCTGACTCTAAGAAAACTAGCATTGGAAATACTAAGACAAAACATGCTAATATATCATTCCTTTTGAAATGTAAATACATCAGTATTCATTTACTTTTTAGAAATGAAAGAAAACAAGCAAAGAAAATTAGGCTTTTCAGTCCAAATCCTTTAAAATAAGCTGGTATGGAACCTTGGGTAGATTTCACTGCTACAGTTCTTGCCTTGCATATGCAAGGCTTGGGTTTAATTCTGAGTACTGAAAATAAAAACAAATAAACAAAAACTTAGCAACAACAAAATTCTAGGAAACAGCAGACAGACTTATTACAATCTTTGTACTCTTATATCCAAAATTCACCCAAAATATTTTTTCTGTATTAATGTGCAATAATGGTACATATTTATATGACACACAGTGATATCCCAGCACACACACAAACATTTACTAATAATTTCAAGGTAATTAGCATAATTCTTGCCTTCCTCTTAGCTACTCTCAGGCCTTTTTTACCTTTGTCCCACTGTCTCAGTTCCTTTCTGTCCTGTCTTCCCTGATGTATCCTGGAGATGTTGAGGGCAGGAGGAAGACATATAAGAGCTTTTGGGGCTGGAGAGATGACTCAGCAGTTAAGAATGATGGATGCTCTTTCAAGCATCCAGGTTCAAGCCCCAGGACCCACATGATGGCTAACAACTGTCCATAACACCAGTGAAATCCAGCACCTTCTTCTGACCTCCAAGGGCATTGCTCAACACAGGTGCAAGTTCCCTCACTTTAGAAAGACCACCTCATCCTCATCCAACGGTAATCAGTTGTCAATATTTCTTAAGCAAATGATGGGATCTGCTGCCCATTTGCTAAGTTCCATACTGGGTTTTGTTTGCTTAAGTTTTGCATGGGTCTTGCTGTAGGTTCACATGAGCAGGATCTCAGGAGCTCATAGGACTCTATTTCCATATGGTCATGCACCTCCTAACTGGCTCTTACAATTTTTCTGTCCTTTCTTCTACAGTGGTTCCTGAGCAGTGGGTGAATGAGACTTAAATATGAGACCTGTCCAGATACCCACACTCTACAGATTCCTAATCTCTATGATTTAGTCATTTGTGACCTTTTGTGTTATTGGCCCTTTGTTGCATGAGGGAACTTCATTAATGAGAGTTGAGAGACTCGTTGGTGACTTCTTTACCCCTTACTGTATATTACATGAGCCTTGAGTATACAGGATACATTTTAAACAGGCAAAGGCAATTCACAGATAATGTCTGTGTGTGACCAGCTGTGGTACTCTGTGGTAGTCTTGGTTTGTTGCAAAAGAAGCTTCTTTAATGAGTGGTGATTAGTATACTTGACTGTAAATATAAAGATACATATTTTGCACTTAGTAAGAAGTTACATTAGCCTACAGATGTGACAGCCTTGGGGATTTCTCTAAGATCTATGACCTCTTCAGCCATGTGTGTTTGGTTATGTACCACACATGAGATTCCTCCCATTGAGTGGGCTCTAAGACCAAGTAGGTAGCCATTGATTGGCCCAGGCACCATATTTATGTCAATTGTTCTGCTGGATACAGTGTATCTCATCATGGCTTTCCTTTGCATTTTTCCATTGGCTCAGGACTTTAAATATATTTTGGATTATTTAGGATGTCTATAATATCTTCGGTTAAATGACCATTCATAAATGCCTACTTTATACACTTGTTTAAACATATCTATAATCACATGATTGCATCCCATGTCTCATTTTCATAAGTAAAAACTTTCAGTGTCCCTAAAGCCATACCGATAAGAAGTGGCAAAGAAATGGGACTGGAGAGATGGCTCAGCAGTTAAGAGCTATCTTTCTGCTCTTTCACAGGACCTGAGTCTGGTTCCCAACATCAACATCGAGCGGGTCACAATCACCTGTAACTGCAGCTACAGGGAACCAACCCCCTCTTATGGCCCCTCCGGGTACCCATAGACTTGTAGCATATATGCACACTAATAAAAATATAAATAAATCCTTAACGATAGGAAATGGAAAAGAAAAGATTGAAAGCTTGAGTTTGACATCACCCTCCTGCTGTTTGGAGCCTACCACACATTGCCGAGTTTTCCACTCTCCTAGTTACTGTACCAATTTGCTGCTCTTGCAATGTTAGGCCAGAAGGTTGTCTGACGCAGACAAGCTGCATTTTACAATGTGCTTTGAGATATCGCTTCTCAAGTACTTCACAGTTAACATAATTAAAAGATGGAAGTTGAGAGAGAACAAGGCGTTTGCATATTGTGCACACTTTAAACTCTCCTTGTATCCATAAACCAGAATGAAGTTCACTCCCAGGTTTACTTTCTAACTGAAGGTGGCAACTTAGAGTAAAAATATATTTTGAAGAAAGTTAAGCAACTAAGTATTTTTAGTCTTAGTTGACAGTTTAAAAAATCTATTTAAAACTATGAGGAAAGTAGAATAAAGTGAGAGGTAAGAAAGCTGAAAGAGGAAGAACCAAGCGACACTAGGTCTTGCTTTCATCTGTCACCTCTCCCCACAGTGATGGGTTCAAGTCAGGTAATTGTGTATGTTACTGACAGGCTAGTAGATACTCTCCACCTGGAAATAATTAATTATCTTCTTCTTGCTAGAAGCCCAGGGTGATATTTGAGATACAGGGTCATGATTCTCTGTATCAGTTTTGTATTTGATTATACTAGCTCTGACAGGCTTTTCACTCAGGACATTGCACAATTTAGGCTATAATAAAATTATATTTCAGCTATTCAAAAAAAAATTACTTGAGATTAAGCTTTGAGATTAATCTTTGATGCCATGGGTTTTATGGTTTGTTTGTTTGTTTTTTTTTTCTAGGATTATGACTCTTATTCTTTAAATACAAATATTTATCATTTTATTTATTTATTTATATCAAGTTGGAATTATTGTCTGATGTTTGACAAGTTTTATTTGAGGATGATTAAAGTCTTTCCAATTATATGTAATTAAAATAATACAAAGGAAAAGTCCTTATTTTAAACCTGAGGGAATATAAAATCCATTATTTTTAAACTTAATACCACATAAAGGAATGTGTTAACAAATGTTACCAGCTTACATCTGGAATAACCCGCCTGTCATTCCATTTGCAAGGAAATAGTTAATACAAGTCGGTGTTCTGGGAGTATGAAATGGCCATGCAACAAGTCTCCAGGGTTCTGTGGTCAAACAGTATGTTTGATAGTGCAATCCAGGGGAA
The DNA here is from genome assembly GCA_035773235.1 of Eospalax fontanierii. NCBI lineage: Eukaryota > Metazoa > Chordata > Mammalia > Rodentia > Spalacidae > Eospalax > Eospalax fontanierii. The sequence goes on from CM069552.1 coordinate 18,294,221, forward strand.
AATATAGAAGTCAATATCTTCTGTTCAGTGGGAGATCGTTTTTCGGGTCACTACTACTTGGAAGTCATTTTTGTTTCATTTCAAGTCTGTATCAGCCACTTCAACTGTAGAAAGTCTTCAGGACAGGGTGAGCTCAAGCACAGGTTGAAGGGAAATTGCCGCAGGTGTTTTCCAGACTAGACATTGGAAAGTCAGTTCAACATGGGGATGTTTGCAATAGGCTGCTTCAGAGTAAAAAATAGTAAAATAGAAAGCATTCTATTTAAATTTATAAACATTGGATGGTCATATCTGAAGAAACTGAAATGTCTTTACCATGACTATGTCATTGGCTTTTCCAGGTTTTTAAAAAAAATAGTATGAGGCAGAGAACACAAAAGAAAACAGAAAGGAATCAGACAGCAGTCCTAAAGTCCACTGTTTAAAAGCAACATCTTAGGATCATTCCTTACACAGCCTCTGTTCAATAAGGTTTTCCTCTTGGTAGCTGATGGCCTAATGGAACAATGACGGGCAAATATATTTTCATATACTATTGTCATATATGTAGTGGCATATATGTGATACATATTCATATAATATAGACAGATATAATTACATAGATAATAATAAATTTTCTCTCAGTATTTTATCCTATAAAAAAGTTGAAGTAATTGGAACTCAAGTAAACAAGACATTTTAATCTGAGGAATAAAAAGACCATGAGAGTTAACTAGGGCTGTTTAAGGGACCGATGATTAGATTTTTGTTACAGGTACCTGAGTGACGTACTTTATTGTTGATTTGATATACAGAAAGGGAAAAATGTTCATCGTGGTTCAGCAATGATAAGTGACCACTCACTTAGGTAATACTCAGGAAAGACTCCATCTTAATTGCATTTCAAGGTCTGGCTTCTACTCTGTTCCCCAAATAAAACCTGATACGGGATTTGTCAGACCACTGAGTATTCATCAGTCTTGTAAGGGATGCTCTTTCAAACTAATTGATCTCAAGGATCTCAGCTCTTTATCAACCTGAATTGTTGCTAATCTTGCTTAACAAACATGTCTTTCCAGTAATAAATACCATTTATGTACTTTATACATAGTGAATAATTTCCTAAATTACTGGAGTACCTAGGAAGACTAATATTAACTGACCTTTGTGCTTCACTTGAAATTATAGTAGCATCACCTTAGCTGCAACTTGAATAAAGTTAAATTTGTAAAGTGTTAAACAGCATGTATTGATAATCTTAGGTTAAAAGGAGGTATTTCTTTGACTTGGGGTAAGGTCTTCCCTCACTTTTAAAATTCATGTTTTGTTTGATCTCTAAATAACCTCCAAGTTGGGCAGAGGAAGATTATTTGTTTGCTTGTGTTTGTCTGAATCAGAGTCTCACTAGGTAGTTGGCAGACCTAGAACTTACTGTGTGGACCAGGCTGCCTTTGAATTAGTGGCAATGCTCTGGCCTCTGCCAAATGCTAAGATTACAGGTGCACCACCACACCTGGCTCAGCAGAAGATAAAGCTGTCTCTTTGGCATTTCTCAGTTAACTCATTTCATCATAAATAACATAATTATGAATCTCGATGATCTAAGGAAACAATTTTCATATTCACTGAAATCATACAGGTTGTAAAACAGAAGAAGATGCCGTGGAAGGACCAAGCCTGCCTTTGGAGAGATGTTAAATTTGACACCACAAAATGATGAGGAAATTGTCCTGAGATTATAAGAATAGAGTGAATACTGAGTGAAGAAACACATTTGCTTACCAAAATTGTGAGAAGAGAAAATCAGAAATATTAGGCATATGTGCATATATCAATGAGAATATATGAGAAAATATGAGACAATCAAAGGTTTGGGAAGACTGGGAGGGGTGACATGTAATAGGAAAGGGTCAGTCCATGAAGGGTCTAGGTTGAGAGTTTTTAAATTTATCTTGTACTTCCTGTGTTATGTGCCAGTATTGGAGACAAGGTCTTGAATATTCTTGCTATTAGCTTATGACCATGATAGAAGCAACTGACCAGGAAATAGAGAACAAAGTTCACTGGCTGCTGTAAGAAAGTTAAAGAAATTTGAGAGACACGTATCAATCAGTATCCACTGAGCCATGGAGGAAGGAGTTGTAGTAAGTTAGTAAGAACTGACGTTTGGAAGGGATTTCAGGTCTTAGGCTTCACTTGTTGTTTCCAGCTACCAACAGAGAAATGAAACAGAGACTAAGTGGTGGAGTTTATAGTTGGGCAGGACCTTACGTGTTGACTATTTTTCATGTTGACATTGACATAAAGAAAATGAATTGAAATCCCGTGTCCCGGCTATGAGGGTGAAGGTAGGGAGGAGGGTCTACATATGAACAAAAGATATGATGTTGCAGATAATTAAATAAAATACACATTGAAAATAAACAAATCATAAAATGAATTGATATGAGATGAAAACTTTCAGGAAAGCAGCAAGGATCATAAAAAGTTAAGGTCTTTGATGTGAAAGTTTAATACTGCCAAGATATCAATATTACCTCAAGTGGTCTACAGATATAAATGTACTCTCTAACAAAATTCTGAGTGGGTATTTTTCAGAAATAGAAAAATACACCCTAAAAATCATATGAAACACCAAATAGCCAAAACAATCTTAAAACAGAGATGATGTCCGCTTAGTGAAAAACTATAGCAAGCAAAGCTGTCGTCAACACCAAATGGAAAAGCAAGGATTTTAAAAGTAAACTATGGATAACTGGTCCCATAATTTTCAACAAGAGAGCTCATACCACTCAAGGGGGAAAGGCAGTATTCCAGTAGATAGTGTTGGAGAGGCTGGGATGTCTTCATGGAACCAAAAACTGAAGTTGGGCCCTCATCTTGCAAAACTGCACAAAAACACACTCAAAATGGACTAAAGAGTTAAAGGAGATACTTGAAACAATAAAACTTCTAGAAGACACACAGCTCTGTGTGTGTGTGTGTGAGAGAGTGTGTGTGTGTTTATGAGTGTGCGTATGTGCAGTAAAGGTCAAGTAAGGAGAAAATGCTGTGTTTAAGCTAATATCTGTGAAAATTAGAGTGTCACTTGATAATTTTCCATATTCCCATTTTTAGATGCTCCTCGGTGTTCTTGCTCAGATTAACTAATCATTATATGTCACCTAGTAAATTCATATGAGCATATGAAAATATTATTGAAAATTTGAGCCAACTAACAGAAATGGGATTAGTTGGCTTTCTTTCTATAGAACTGTGGCCTTTATTTTGTGTGAAGAATGTTGAAGGGCCATAGATCTCTTGGGGAATCATCATCAACTGGTGGAGAGATTTAATGGAAACATCACTGGCATATTCAAATATGTGCCCGCTCAATTTCATTTCACCATATCAGGATTTCCCCAGATCTGTGTGTCAAAATGTCCTTAAAGTTATGGGATGAACTTCAAAAAGAGAGAGATCTTCATGCTTCTGAAACATGGACTAGCAGTCACAAAACAGTTTTCTAGGCACTTTCTGTCATTCTCTGTGAACTTATTAGGTCTCTTTTATTTTAATCTGTATATTTTGCATAGCAATAATGCACACCTAACTAACTAGTTTATTATAATGATCATTTGTATTTGGTTTGGATATAGCATATGTACTATTTTAAAATGATAATAATTCATTGTCATTAGTATGGCAGTTATGCAAATGAAGATTATGGAATAGTATTAGTTTTAATAGTGTAAAAGCAAAGAACAAAAATGTATACACAAGGACTGGAGAGAAGGCTCAGCAGTTAAGAGCACTAAGTGCTATTGCAGAAGAGCTGGGTTCAAATCCGAGCATCCAAATAGTAGCTAACAACTGTCCATAGCTCTGGTCCAGGAGATTTGACACCCTTTTCTGATCTCCATAGGTACTGCACTACATGGATGCACTTACATACATCCAGGCAATACATTCATACACATAAAATAAAAATAAATAAATAAATAATATATATATACATATATGAATAGTGCCTGTGTATTATACACACAAATAATATATAGTAATTTCACAAATAAGTTTAATATTGTTCATCATAATTATTTTAGTGGTAGCACATGATTATAATGTAATAATATGCTGTAATAATAATGCTGATAATAAATGGAAGTTACTGCCCAGGTTATGCAATAATCAGAAGTAAGTTCTTAAATCCCCTCTGTGGGCATTATCAACACTATGAAGAATCAGTATACATCCACAAGGGTCTCTCACCTGTCTTCAATCCTGTCATACTTTATGAGTTTGCAGCAGTCTGCCCACATGAAGATTCTGAACTTGGTGGTGATGTTTCTAAAAGCTGTTAGTGAAATCTTTCCCTATTCCTCTTTATGTTTAGTGAACAGACAGCATTTATTGACCAATAAAGCTGAGAGGACAACACCACACTCAGGTTTATAGCACTGTAAGAGCCTGTTGTATTTGCATAATGCTTTAGTCATTTATAAAGCTTTTCGAAACACACAAAGTTGTTTGAATCTCACAGCCCTGTACACCTATCTTCAGTTTATGGATGAGTGCATAAAGCTCACCTGGATGTGAAAGAACTTGTCCAAAATAAGCAAAGAGTAGAAAATTTGATTTAGAGTTTAATCCCTTTGGCTCCAATGTTCTTCATCATACAAAGCAGAATATCATCAGGGGCATGGTAGAAGATTTAGAGAATTATGAAAGATAAAAAGAGCAGAAGAAATGTTTGAGACACTTAGTTTCACAAGTGTAAATTGAAATTGTTTATGTCCATTCTAAAATCACTACAGCACAAGGTTTTCTGCCCAGTCTAAACAGAGTTATCATACACAAGTATTCTCGTGGATTGATTCATTTCCTGGTCTGTTCACTCTATGACCCTGGACAGGTGTCCTTCTACCTAGTTAACTACCATTGCCCCGTTACTCTTTCACAACACTCAGCTCAAGTGCCTTCTTATATAATTCTTGTGCTTCTGTGAGATTGCCAGGCAGCAGGAACACCAATAATCACATTCTTCTGTATTTACCCACCTGTATGTGTATTTTTTTGTATCTAGTACTGTATGTGTTCTCAATCTAGGCTTTCATGTTTCCTCTTGCCTCTGTTGCCACTGTGAGACAGTCATGCTGAGACAAGCTCACTAGCCACAGAAGAAGGACAAAGGACCAAATGGAACAGTTTCTAAATCAGCCTGCCTCCATCTGACACTTTAGAGGTGTGATTTGAGGCTTAACAAATCTTATGTTCTTATTCACAAAAACATGGGGAACACTGTGAGACTCACCAGGACCATTACTCTGGAAATTAGACCTGCATCTAGAGAGAGGATTGATTCAAGAGAAATGACTACACTGGTAAGATGTGCCAGCTTTGTGGCATTTACTTAATTTATTTTGTGTACCCTTTGTCTGTGAGATGGCTTTGAAAAGTAATACCTCATTATCAAGGAAAGTAAGCAACCTGGCAGCCTTAGGATGGGCAGGTCTGGGTGTATCATCCCTTTTGATTCCATTCCCAGAGAACTGTTACTGTTAGACCTCTCTGCTGCTTCCTTGGATGACTGCATCTGTAGTGGGGCCCTTAATTGGCTTGATTCCCTAACACAGGAGCATTTGTAGAAAACAGAGATAAATGTTTAACATCATCGATGCCTAACATGGTACATGTCATTTTGAGAAAAGAAAAAAATGTTGAAAAAAACCTGAAAAAAAATATGTGAAATTAGATATCCAAAGGGACAACTTGACGTTCTAACAAATTCCTGGAATCTGGGAAGACTGTGTGCACACAGAAAAGATATGAGAAGGCCTTGACTTCACTCTCATAACTCCTTTTGAGACTCTGAATCATATGCAAGAAATGAGACCACTTTCCTGAATCTGAGTTCAGCCTCTGTGTTAAAAAATAACATAATGATATTGATGAGAAAGAGGAGGATGAGTGCTTGTGTGTGTGTGTGTGTGTGTGTGTGTGTGTGTGTGTTTGCTATGTAACAGTGCACATGTGGAGATGAGAGGACAACTTTTGGGCCTGGTTTTCTCTTTCCACCAGGAGTTTTCAGTGTCAAATTGAGGTCATTAGTGTTGTGTAAGTGGTGCTTTACATGCTTAGGGATCTTGCTGGCTTATTGTTCTCTAATTATGACTGCTAGAGATAGAAGCTAACTTCTAGTTCTAAGATGTGAAAGTTGTCTGTCACATGGTATTATTGGAGCCACAATGAAGCAATATAGACCATAAGCACCAGGCCTGTGAAATATTTACACAGTTCACTACTGTACATCTAATGTCTGCTACACACATAGTCCTCCATAAATATTTACTTACATGATTTTTCCATGAAAACTGCCCTCTAATGTTAACTTTAGCCTCATCAATCATAGATTAAATATACTGAAATTATTTATTATGATTATTGTCAAATTTTAAATGCCTAATTATTTACATGCTGTCTATGAAATTGTTTCTTAGCTGCAGTCATGTTATATAAGATGAAAAAGAGCCATACAAAATATTAAAGATTTATTAATGACTTCTAAGGCCAAATATTGGAAGTAGCTTAAGAGTCACTTTGACAAGGGATTTTTCCAATGCTTAAAAAAAAATGCCATAAAAACAGGGTATACCTTGTTAACCTCCTAAGCAATGCTATTCAGAAATACTGCATTTCTCTCAGTTCTCCACATACTCAATGTGTACTTACTTGGGAGAAAAAAGACATTGTTTCTGTAGTTACATTTCGATAGTAATAGTTAATTCCCAAAGGTTATGATCTTTTTAATGAAAAAAATAAAATTTCATTTGTAACTAACAAGTCTTTTTTTGTTCAACTGTAGTTCTTTAGTGTTCTGAACATTGTGAAATATGGGGCGAGAGGATACAAACATATCTTCAGACTTAATGTTTAAGCTTAAAATTCCTTAGGCTTTGGCAATTCACAGACAATGCCTGTGTGTTACTAAGTGTGGTACTCTTTAATGGTCTTCGTCTGGTGCAAAAGAAGCTTCTTTGAGTGGTGACTGGGATATTTGTTTGTAAACATAAAGATCAATATTTTGCACATAGTAAGAAGTTACATTAGTCTAGGAATGTGACAGTCTTAGAGTTTCCTCTAAGATCAGCAACCTCTCCAGCCACGTGTATTTGACTATGTTTAAAGTGACACACATGAGTTTCCTCCCATTGTGAGCAGTTTAGCCTCAATGATGTCGGTTTAGAGCTGACGTCAATGCCAGATATGGGCCCCATCCTATGATGTGTACCTTAAATCCAATTAGAAAGTGGTTGGCTACTCCCATAATATTCATGCCACCATTCACTTGTAGACAGACCTTGTCAGATCAGTTGTTAGTGTAGCTTGAAGAATTCACAGCTGGGTAAAGGTGATGATTAATTTACTCTTCAGGTAACTTTCTAGCACCTTCCAGCACTATGAAAGCTAGTCAGTAGTTGTAAGGCTTTGAAGTCAACACCAGCTTGATTCCTCCTTGTTTATCATACAACTCATGCATGGTGCATTTTCAGAAAGAGAGTCTTGCCGTCAAGTTCTGGTGGGTAACCAAAAGAAGGGCAATGGTCAGCATTGTTTGAGGTTTTATGAGAGTTCTGATCAGCAGCTTCAAAAGAGGAAGTCTATTCCTAGTATTACGACTTTAGTGTGCTAGCCCTTGGTGTCCGGTAGGAGCAATGTCCCCCTGTTATGATGTAACTCCTCTTATCTCTTTTTACAATGTATATGTATACACTTTTCGATGCTTCCATAGTGCTAGGTTTCCATGTAGCATTTTCTAAAGGCCTGTGATGTTAGTTATCTTCATGCCCTCCCATTGCCCACTTCACTGAACAGTCTCTGCTCTATTGTTTCCCTTTCTCCTTTATATCACTGCTCTCCTCCCTCCCCATCCTCCTTTCTATGCCTTGTCCTTCCATTATCCACTTCATTTAACTCTTCCTACTCTACTCTTCACCTTTTCCTTTTAAATCACGTTTCCCCTCTTCCCCATGACCAGTTATTAGATTATTGACTGCTACAGGTTTCACAATGGAAACAGTCATATTTAAGGGTTCAAAGCTAGCGTTCAGCTATGCCTAAGATCATAGAAAGTTTGTCTTTCTGCATCTGGGTTACCTCACTCAGGACAAGATAATGGAAAAGCACTAGAGCTCATGTTAATGAAACTCTGTGTGGTATTGGAATAATAGAAAAACCCACTCAAACAAACAAACAAACAAACAAAACCCACACAAAAGAAGAATGTCATGTCCAGGGTTACCTTTCAGAGAGGACATGCTAGAAGTTCTACAGAGAATGATCCTGTAACTTGGTAAAAGAGATAAGGAATCTAGCCAGCAGGTGATTTATTACATTAGAATAAGACAGAAAAGAAGATAATGCGGCTCATTTGAAACCCCATTCTCAAGGTCTTTTCAATCATCTTGCATGTAAATGATATTTGATACCTCAAACTTATAATTGATATTTTACTTAGAATCTTCTTTCCTCTTACCTTAAGTAGCCTCAATCTCCCCATAGGAGAATTGCCCATTTTAGGAGAAAGATAGTTCAATAAAAGGGCTCAAAGGCAAACCTGGACTAATGTGCACATAAAACGCAAAACACCTCCAAAGGATGGTTCTCTGCCTTGTAATTGTTTCTTCTCCTTTGGAGTTGTGTCCCTAAAGAGAGGTTATGCACTGACTGCAAGTGTCAGTACCACAGAGGAACAGGCACTGGGGAGGAGAAGAAAGAATGAAAAATGCTCTCTATGTAGCAAAGCCCCTTTATACAGCTTTGGAAGAGCATGTTTCTTGGCCTTTACAAAGCAAGTCGAAAACACAAATAGAAAAGAGGGGTTTTAAAATATTTGAAGCATTAAAGAGTTTATATTTTCATATTTATATAAAACAAATATATTTAAAAATGAGATATTAAATACTGACCAGTTCATCTTTTTAGTTTTTACTGAGGTTTCTATTCTAGAGCTGTTATCTTATAAGAAGGTCAAGACTTCACAAAGGTGCTGACCAGCTGAGATCTGATTTAAGACTCCCAGAACTGTCATTTCAGGAAAGACAAAATATCCCAGTTATGCATGCTTTTAATGATTGACACTATGCTGTTCTGTTGAGAATCAATTCATAATTTACCAATGAAAATATTAATAAAATTGTTCAAACATACATAAAGAGAGAAGGCATTTTTTTTTTCACTTTGTGATGAAGAATTCAGTGAGTGGAGTAGGAACATCCTTGTTCTTGACTTGAAAGTGTGTTTTATTCAAAACACAAGAATCTTGTCTTGTAAATTCTGACAATTTTTTTTTTCACAGAACAGATCATAAAATTACTCTAAGATAAGAATTTCCTGAATAATAAATATCTTTGTCAAGATTGAGTATATGTATTGAATGCAAATATAGTGGAACTGGGTGAAGATTCAGAGTTCAAGTGCTCACTGAGGCTCTGGAGAAGCAAATCTCAGGATCAGTACATCATGCACATATTTCATACCTGGGGGCTGAAACATGATAAATGACCACAGAACCTGAGGCTGCATGGATGGGCATGATTAATCAAAACCACAGTCTTCAATCATTCAATGCCAAGAGAAAGTGGAAGAAAAAATTTCATACCCATGCAAAATATTGCAAGGATAACACCATGATTTCTATAATGTATACTTTATTAGTTGGTAATAAAGTAATATTATCAGTGAAGCCACTTAGAAGAACAATAACAAAAACATGAAACACAAAAACAAACACAAACAAACCACTCCCTTCACAAAACAATACAAAACCCTAACAATTATTCAAAGGCCATTCAAACAGCTTGAAAAGCAGGCTAAGAAACAGCTTATAGACAAGTGAGGGACTGATGAAATTGAAAATATTAGTGACAGAGAGGTAGAGGTTAGAACATTTGATTATTCTTAAAAACAGGGGTGGGCTGGAGAGATGGCTCAGCAGTTAATAGCAGTGGTCTCTCTTGCAGAACACCCAGGTTCGAGTCCCAGCACACACAGAGTGGCTAACTACTGTTCATAATTCCATGCCAGTTCCAGGGGATCCAACTCCCTCTTCTGACCTCTCTGGACATTGCATGACACAGGTGCACTTTCCTTTACGTAGTAATACTCTCATAAACATAAAATTTTTAAAAAATCAGAAGTGTAGTTTTCACCTTTAAAATTACACAAGTAATCTTTCTCCAATCCAAACAATAAGATTGTGCACAAACATCAGCAGCAATGAATCCCAAACAAGACTACAATAATTGAGGTATACTTAGAAAAAAATCAGAACTTGTTGGAATAACAAAGTCATTTACAAAGTGCAAAGCTGTTCTTCAGAAATATACTCCTGATTATCAGCAGTGTAAAGCTCTGTATATGAATGTCCATTTAAATGTTGCAGTGATTTTCACATCCTGATGAAATATTATAAGGTTAGAAGACTGATAACTTCCAGTCTGGAGAGGAAGAACTCTAGGAACATGTCATGGAAGTAAAGGCATTTTATATACTTTCTATCGGATGTCAGTCTAAACTTTCAGATTGTAGGATGGAATGGAAGAGCACCATAAGCCTTATAGTTGGGCTTAAACAACAGCAACAAAAAAGAAATGAACTAATAATTTGAATGTGATTCTCAAATACAATGTTAATATGCTCTGAGTGTTATCTTAAATATCTCAAAGTTTATATACTGAATATGTAGAGGAATATTTTTACTACAAATTGGAGCACTGTTGATGTTATTGTTAGTAGTTTAATCTCTTGCCAAGGCTATGTCATTATAGTATGAAAAACATATTAGAAAGGGAAGTAATGTTGATAAATCTTGTAATAGAAGTCATTCGTTTTAAATCAAGGAAGCTATGCCCTAGCAATAAGGACTGTGGCTTCAGAAAGAGAAACTAATATCAGCCTAGACTCAGGTATGGAGGTTTCATTGTAGATGTGTCACCTAGGATTGAACATTTCACAGACAATCTCTGTGAAATTGTGTAATTCTGAAATAGTGGCCATCTGTTGCAAGAGAAGCGTCTTTGATAAGTCACTGGCATACTTGTCTCTAAATATGATTGATCTATATCTGGCACATAGTAAGAAATTACATTTGTGTAGGGTTGTGACAGCCTTGGGATTTTCTCTAAGATCTATGACCTCATCAGACACATCTATTTACAACTATGTGTACAGTACTACACGTGAGTTCCCTCTCATGGACTGGGTTTTGAATCCAATTAGGTAGTTGTTGACTTCCCTCAAGATAAAAGTGTCAGTACTGCCCCCAAATGTCCATTTTATAGGCTCTTTTTTTTTTTTATAAGCCCTTAGTGCCATTCTTATATTTTTGGTTTGTTCATCTTCATTTCTTCTGTCAGCAAGGCACATCTTTTGGGTCCAAACAACCTTGCAGTTTTGTTTCAAGTGGTAACCGTTAGGCTCTGTCTTCCAACTCACTAGGGAGAAAGTAGAATCATAAAGGGAGAGGAAAAAGGACCTTTTGTTTCATGTTTTATTATTATTGTGATTCAATAGAGTACTCATCAGTTCAAACTTCTTAAAAGAAAAGTTATGTTCAGAATTTACGAAAACTATCTGGTCAGGAAATTATGCGTACTGATAATGATGTTTAGAGTTGGAGATTTCTGAATAAATATTGTCAAGGAATACAATTTATTTATTTATTTATTTTTTGTTTTCTTTTGTTGTTTAAGACAGGGTCTCCCTGTAGCTCCAGGTGATCTGGAACGCTCTATGTAGCTCAGGCTGAATTTGATCTCACCGAGATTCACCTGCATCTGCCTCTTGAGTGCTGGTATTAAAGGCATGCTCCACTATGCCTGTGGAATACAAATTTTTAGTCACATCTCCTGAAAAATCAATTCTTTACAACCTCAATTGGACTTTTTTAGAAATTAGTATTTTATCTTGGGGTTCTCCAGAGAAACAGAAGAAGTAGTAGATAAGTATGTCTTGTGTCCATCACAGATTCCAATAAACACAGATGGAAAATATTTTAAAATATCTGTATCTGTACTGAAAAATAGAGAAATTTATTATCCGTATACCTTAAACAATATAGTTTAACAACATTGTATTAGGTACTAGAAGTTATCAAAGCATTTTATATTATAGGAGAGGATGTGTGCATGTTATATGAAAATACTACACCATCACGTGGAGTACTGAAACATCTGCAGGTGTTAACACTTGTGGGGATCTGAACCCATTTACTTTTGATACCATAACAAACCTAGAAAAGAGCAGGTTTTGTGTTGGGGGGAAGGAAGAATAGTGGGATAAAGAGAGATTATGGGCAATGAGTTTACATGCTTATGTAGGAAATAAGTTCCATCATTATCTGTTGTACATAAACTGGAGACCAAGGAAAGTTGGTGGTTCACAGTGTAGCTTATCGTGAGTCAGAGAACCTGAGAAATAGGATTTGATGTTATAAATCTCCAAGGACTACGGAAGATGAGATGAGATGTTATAGCTCAAATAGGAAGTCATGAAGTAAACTAGCAAATTTCTACTTTTTTTCCCCTTTTGCTTGACTCAGATCCACTCTCCTTATAAAGGAGGATCTGCTGAGCTCACTAGATGGACCAAGAACCAATCGCATTGTGAATCATTCCCACAAACACACAGAACCAGTGTTCATTCTTGACATTCCAAAGTCTGTCAAGTTGATATGCGTAATTCACTGCTACAGGTGGTGAATTTATTTATTTTTTATTAGTAGCATCATTAAGTAGTAAGCTCCTGTATGTAACAAAATTACAAGGATAGTACTGGTAGAATTATGGAGTTCTTTTAAGATGTAATTACAGAGCATTCATATGTTTAGGTCAGTATGTGAAGTTGTCCATATAACCTGTTTTGCTCACAATTAACTAATCTTATGAAGTCTTTATTATTGAGATTCAGACACATGACTATAAATTTCTTTCAAAAGTCTGTTCAGAGAACTTCTATCATCTGTATGCCACTGGTTGAGCATTTGCATCATGAGTTTTCTAAATATTTGAAACGGTTATCATGAGAAATAGCATGAAAATTTCATTTTTAATTTTCCCGTGGGATGGTTTAAGGTCCCAGAAAAGGTAAAGGACACAAAGAAGAAAAATGCAGGTCTGTTTGGTTAGTTGGGAAGAATGGGAAGAATCCGTGCTTTAGGAATCAATGCCCCACTCTACTTGATCAAATCAATAAACAGAAATATATCCATGCAACATGATGTTGCTTACATGCAACATCTAAGCTTACATGATTTTCATGCTGAAAGATTACATTTGTCTTTACCTGCAGGAGTATGATTATACAGGGGCTGGAGATGGCTCAGCAGTTAAGGGCACTGACTACTCTTGCAGAAGACCTGGATTTGATTCCCAGCACTCACATGGTAGCTAACAACCATCTGTAACTCCAGTTTCAGGGGATCTAACAATCTATTCTGACCTCTGTGAGTATTGCATGACATGGGTGCATTTACAAGGATACAGGTAAAATGCACATACACATAAAATTAGAATAATAATATTTTAAAGAATAGGATGATTCAGATAAAGTTTAGAATTAATGAAACTAGAGAGGCTTATGGCAGTGGCTACTGTTGCATAACTCTTTTGTAAGATTGTCAGTAGAATTCAGAAAAGATTTCATACAAAAAATATAGAACTGGCAGAGGTTTCTATAAGTTTACCTTTCTGTGAGATTTTGAGAGGAGAATGGGAAAGTTTAATTCTAAACACAAGAGTATTCAAACCGACAAATTTTTAATTTAAATCTTTAAATTCAGAGCTAAAACAGTTACTATAATCCACATGTGATATTTATATAGATGCAGATGTAGATACCTGTAGATTATGATATATTCATTGATTTTTCATAAAAACATAACCATACACAAGTTTTGTTTTAATTAATTAAAATAATATTATTTGTTTATCCTAATGAAAGTTATCATCTTAAAACAATTCAAGAGTGTACTTTTCACTTTTTTTTTTAGAGAAAATGTTCTCAAACCAGATGGTCGATCTTAATTAATTCTTATCACAAAGACATCTTTGTCATAAAGTATTTTTCACAGATGAACAGTATTATATAAACCCCTTTGTTTACTAAATTACAAAAGAATAACTTTTCATGAGGAAATAGTTACTGTAATTTAATCCTTTTATTTCTTCAACTTCTTTGGCACTTAAAAGCAATTATAACATTTAGGCAATTGAGTCTTCACTGGAGCAAGAGACACCATTTGTTTAAAACGGTTATGCTTTCAAAAAATGATTGTTTTCAAGACTGTATGTGCTTCATAGTTTAGTTTCAAAATAAAGATTGCAAAAGCCACTACGGCCTGTGGGCTGTCCATCTGCATAGGAAGAACTTGCACTAATTATCAGTGCATCCAGGTTTCAAGTTTTTGTTTCATTTTTCTAATTGCTCCCCCTATTGCTCAACTAGGATACAGAGAAAAGTGATAGACATTTGATTAGATAGTTCTTATATGTGAACAAAAATCTGCCTTCAGAGACAGATGATCACTGGAAGATTCCACTAGATATTATTTATGAAAAGTCTTATAATTATTATCTACATGATTTTGGAACACTAAGGAAATTAATACCAAACTGTAGTGTGGCTCTACATACTACTTCTGTATCTGTCTCTGTGTTTTTCTGCCTCTTTTAGTCTCTCTTCTCTTCTCTTCTCTTCTCTTCTCTTCTCTTCTCTTCTCTTCTCTTCTCTTCTCTTCTCTCCTCTCTCTTCTCTTTTCTTTCTCTCGGAAATCTCAAAACGATTTGGCCACTTCGGAATCTCAAAACAAATATCAAGTTTTAATCACAGAGTTGCTATAAAACAGAAAAATCCAAGTTTTATATTATTGCATACTAAGTCAAATATTCAGAATAATCCTTAAAACAAGGCTGAATTACATCTTATGTTGATGAACTAGGACTGTGAGGATTTGAACAGAGGTTACCTCACTCTCTGTCCATGGGTACCTTGGTTATCTGTATTGTACCCTTTACCTTGTCTCCTTTCATCCCTGAAAAATGCCATATGCTTACTTCTATTATTCTTGAATTATTAGAAATTATTTGCAATGTTTCAAGTAAAATGAATGTTTTTCTAATCTAAATGCATCATTGCAAATTCAAATTCTTTCATTCAGATTCACCAAATAGCCTTGATCTATGTATGACTGTGTGCATGTGTGTGTGTGTGTGTTTTCTTCAAATCACATTCTCTTTACATGAAGGCATGGTTCATCCTGCTGCTTAGACTGGTTCAACATACCGAATCTCCTTCTTTTGCATTAAGCCTCTGCTGGTTGCTATTTATATTATCTACGTATGTATTTAAATTATTCCATTTGTGAGACCCAGATGCTGATGCCACATTTAAGTTATGGTCTAGCTCCAAGATTAAAATAAAACAATGCAAAATTATCTTCTAACCAAGAGACGTGATTTTCTGATCCAACTCTCTAAAAGGACTCCCTAAGTTAATAACCAGCATTTAAGAAAGTAGAGGAAATTTGAGAAGAAAAAAAGAGATGGTAGATAAAAGAACTAAGATTTTAAACACTGATGTATCTCTATTGAGCAATATGTATATTTTTATGACAGGCAGGACCATGCTCCGTTTAATTCTATAACTCTGTATTTTAATTTGAAATTAGAGATGTTAGTGCCTCCAGTGGTTCTTTCTTAGTTTAGGATTGTCTTAGTTATCCTGTTTTTTTTTGTGTGTGTGTGTGTTTGTTTCCATATAAAATCTGAGATTTTGTTTTCAATTTTTGTGAAGAATTGTTTTGAAATTTCAATTGGTATTGCATCGAATTTATAGATTGCTTTTGATAGGATGGCCATTTTCATAATATTGATCCTACTGATTCATGAGCTGGACCCAGATTTAAGTCCACACATTTACAGCCACCTGTTTGATTTTTGACAGAAGATCCTAAAATGAACACTGGAAAAATAATTAGTATGTTCACAAATGGTGCTGGTTAAACTGAATATGTGAAGGAGAATGAAACTAGATCTTTATCTCTCACCATGCACAAACTTTAACTCCAAATGCATCAAGGACATCATTATATCCTGAAACCCTAAATCTGATACAGGAGAAAGTAGAGAATACACTGGAACATGTAGGAAAGAACTTTCTGAACAAGACTCCAGAAGAAAAGACAATAAGCCCAACAATTGACAAATGACACCTCAGAAAACAAAAGCTTCTGTACAGCAAAGGACACCACTATTCAAATGAAGATACAGCCTACAGAATGGGAAAAATCTTTACTAGCTATGCTTGACTCTTGACAGACAGTTAGGATCTAGAACACACAAAGAATTCAAAATTTCTAAACATCAAAAAAAAATAACCTCACCAAACAGCTTAATTAAAAATTAGGACAAGAAACTGAACAGGGAGTTCTCAAAAGATGAAATGCGAATGAAATATTATTTTTAATGGCAATAACTTTAGTCATCAGGAAATGCAAATTAAAACTGATTTGAGATTTCATTTTACAGCAGTCAGAATGGCTAAGATCTAAAAATCAAATAATAACTGAATACTGTGAGGATGGATGAAAGGAGAACACTCTGCTGGGAGTGCAAACTGGTGCAGTCACTGTGGAATCACTGTGGAGATTCTTCACAAAGCTGCATACAGATCTACTACATGAGCCAATCATACAGTTCTTGGGAATATATCCAAAGCAGTGTATATATACTACAACAGAAATATGTATTTGTTCGTATCCATTACTTCTCTAATCACAATAACCAGGAAATGGAAAAAAAAAACCTGTAAGTCTACCAATTGAAGAATGGATAATAAAAGTATATTTGAAAAGTCAAATATTATTTAGCTGCTAAGAAAATGTGTAGGTGAATAGATGGAAGTAGAACTAATCATCCTCAGTGAGGTAACCTGGACTCACAAAGACAAAAGTTGCATGTTCTCTTTCTTTAGTGTATGCTAGACCCTTATTCAGGACTGGTCACTGCTCCTAGTCTTTATTACCCATTAGAACTTGATGGGAAGACCCTATTGCTGAAGACACTAGAAATATGAGTTGTAGAACCAATAAGTAAAAATTCAACTAATATATGCTTTACATGCATATATATATGTATACATATATGTGTATGCATGTATATTTTCTAACATCTATCTATCTATCTATCTATCTATCTATCTATCTATCATCTATCATCTATCTTTCTATCATCTATCTATCTATCTATCACCCCAACTAGACACCATAGGCTAGCAAAGGAAAAGCCTAATGTCAGGAAATGCCTTTGAAATGGTTGACCAGGTGACCATTAGACCCTTATTCAATACTGGTGACACAAATTTGACTTGATGGGATTTATATATTTATGTGCGTGTATGTGTGTGTGTGTGTGCGTGTGTGTGTGTAATAGAGTATCTAAGCCAGTGTGAGTAGTAAAGAGTCAGATTGAGGGGGTGTAAATATCAAAATATATTTTTTGAAATTCACAAAAGTTCAATAAAAATACTTTTAAAAACTGGCTGGAGAAATGGCTTCGTGGTCAAGAGCACTGGCTGCTGTTGCAGAGAACCCAGCTTTGAGTCCCAACACCTACATGGTGGCTAACAACCATCTGTAACTCCATTTCCAGGGGATCTGATGCCCTCTTATGACCTCTGAAGGCATTACACAACATGGGTGCACTTGGATACATGCAGGTAAAACACTCATACATAGCAAACAAAAATAAATGCATTCAAATAAAATTTTTAAAGTTTAAAAAATGGTTCATTTATTTCTTCAACAAATACTGAATGAATAACGTCTATCAATTATTATGTTAGAAAAGGGTTACAATGGAGAATGGTATCAGATCAATTGTACTTCTTTATCAACAAGCAGATAATGTTATATGTATTTATCATGTGTAGTGTGATGTTGTGCAATATATTTGTATTGTAGAATGACTAATCTAGCTAATTGCTATTAGCATGACATCATATAGGTTTTGAGAATTTTGTACTGAGAACATCCTTTTAGTGCAGCTAATGGTACAGATGTTACAGCAGTACTTGAAAAGTTCTCCAGGATATTAGGGCAATGCAAAGCGATGTTAGACCTAGAAAGCACTTTAGTAAGTTTTTTTGAGAGCAAAACAATTTTTACTGTCAAAAGCAGAAGCCAATTGTAAAGTATCATTATCTTATAAATTAAGAATCTTTGAAATATTTTAAATAATTTATTCAAGTCAACCAATTAAGTCCAAGAAAAGAAGAAAGAAACTTCTTATGTTGTTTGGTAATGACTCTGATGAAAGGCATGTATAATGGCATTTTGATCAAACAATATGAAGATTTATTCTCTAGATATATCAGAATAAGAAATACATTTTCTTGTTGTTTTTAACCACACAAGCAGCATCAAACAGTGCCTCAGGGAGGGAGAATCTGTGTGACCATCAAGCATGGCCCACTTCCTTTGAACTTGAATTTCTCCTTGACTCTCAGACTCCCAGATGTTACAGCTCAGTGGTGAGTGGATGACAGCTTGGGCCCTGAACGTCAGTGTAGGAGTCGGTCAATTTATGTTGCAAATATATCACTCTATGTAAAAGCACCACAGTTCCACTTCCAAACAACAAATTTGCAACATTTTACTTCTCTTTAAGATAAATTATTATCCAGATTTTTCATATCATCCCCAATTGTAATTAGGAGATACAAAACCTCCCATGACTGAATCAAGTGAATCACTGCAGATTGCAGAAGAATAGCTAGCTGTTCTATGAAACGGTCCAACAGGATTCTTGTGCTGTTTGATCATTTGATGAGCTAGAACATCTTTTGCAGTTTTTCTCTGGAAATAGGACAACTGGTGCAATCACCTACAAAAGCCGGTGTCTTCAGATCAATCAGGCTGAATTGTGACTTCTATAAAAATAAGAAAAGAAGTGGAGAGAGGAAAGATGAAAGAGAAAAGTGTAAATTGAAAGAGGGCTATCAGCCTGATAGGGAAAATTAGCGTGGGAAGAAGAAAGAAAGAGGTGATGACAAGTTCCCTTGCAATGTCCTCGGAGGTTGTGCTTTGATTTATGGACATACTTGTCAGGATGGAATACCTTTAATCACCCAAAACAACAACTAAATGAAATTGTTCTGTTATTTCTATGAAGCATCTCACTTTCAAGGAATGCACAGAATCTTGTCTTTAATCTGCAGTGTTGGCCAAACACCAAGTGAAGGTCACAGTAGGGTCCCTGGGGCCAACAGTGTCCTGAATTCCTTAACGTTTCTTCCTTTCTCAGTTTAAAGCGCTGCCTATTGGAAAGTCAATATTGTAAGACTACACTTAAAGTATTTTTAATCCAAGAGTCATACTCTAGGGTTGCAAGGATGGCTCAGTGAGTAAGGGTATTTGCCTCTAAGTCTAATGACCTAAATCCATCCTTGAAGCCCACATGTGAAAGGAGAGAACAAACTCCCGTACATTGTTCCTTGACATGCACTTGTCCACACACACACACACACACACACACACACACACACACACACACAAATAAATAAATAGATAAATAAATGATTTTTATTGATTTTTTTGTGCATTTCATACAATGGAACACAATAGAAGTCCCAAATATGAGTACATACAATTTCAGCCACCTGACATTTGACAGAGGTGCCTAGAACACATGATGGAAGAAAGTCAGCATCTTCCACAAATAATGCTGGCAGAACTGGATCTCTACCTATAGAAGAAAGAAATTGAACCCTTTTCTTTTGCCCTGTACAAAATTCAATTCCAAATGGATGTAACACCTCGATATAAAACTAGAAACTCTGAAACTAAAATAAATTTTAAAAAGAGTAATAATCAGTACATATTAGCCATTCAAGGAATATAAACTAGTTGTAAGTTTTTATAAGTGATCTTTCATTTAACTAACAGGCACCGTCTGCACTTCTTAACTCACTGATGTTACAATAGGCTGTGTGAACTTGGCACTATGATTCTTCACAGCCAACAGCTGAAGAAAACTACTTCAGAAAGTTTCTGCGTGTGAAACTGGGCGAAAATTGATGCAATGAAGATCAGGCACTATATTTTTTTGGTATCAAACATTGACTTCTTTTTACTGTTTTTTTTTACTTGAATTAAATAATAGTTCAAATACTAAATTAAAAATAATACAAGTCCATTAACCAAAAACTGCCATTTTCAAGTATTGCTTTTTTTCACTGTTGTGGACAAGCACCTGGCAGAAGAGGTTGAAGAGACTAAAAGTCTATTGTGGCTCATGGTTTCAGAGCATGTAGTCCCTCAGCACAACAAATGCATAGCCACCAGAGTGCCTCACGCCATAACAGCTGAAGTTTGCTTCTGCCCACGTCATGGTAGCTGACAGAACCAGAGAGCTGGACCGAAAAGAATGCTAGGCTATAATCATAAAGGTCCTCCTAAAGTAGCCTACATCCACTAGCTAAGCTTCATGTGACAAAGTCTCCACATTTTCCCAAAACTGCACTGAAAAGTTGGGGACTGAATACTCTCAACATAAGCCTGTGAGCTGATATTTACATTAAACTATTACAGCATGTTCCAAGCAGACCTTTATATGCTTAACACATGGCATGACTTGTTCATTCTGATAGAAACCACATAGGGTGAAAAGCCATACTAAGCAACTAATAACCTTTGTTTTTGCAACAAAATATTTGTATACAAAGTAACAGAAAGTCCTGTATGGATTTCAGTTTCTTTATCATTCACAATAAGAAAAATAGTTACTAATCACACTGTGTTTAGTAACTAATAGACTTTATTTACCCTTTATATATGTGTGTATATATATATATGTAGATATACATTAACATTTCTAATATTGGGTATTTAAGGAGATATAACTTTATAAATTTCTTGCTCAGAAACTTTGATGATTTTTCTTTCAATTTGTGTACGCAAAAGATAATTTTTTGTGTCTTAACTCATCACCTAATTCCTATGTTTCTTTTTTTAAGGATTAAGATAATATATATTTATTATTTTCTTATTTTATGTGTATGGGTGTATTGTCTGCTTGCATGTAAGGGTGCCCAGGTTGTGCATTGACCAAGGAGGTCAGAAAAGGAGTCAGATCCCCTGGAACTGGAGTTACAGATAATTGTTATCCCCACGTGGGTGCTGGAAATCAAAGCTGGGTCCTCTGTATGAGCAGCCAGTTCTCTTGACTGCTGAGACGTCTTTCCTAATTTTCTTTGTTGAAGAAGATACGTAGTTTGAGAAGCCCACACTGCTTTGGTAAGTAGTCTTTTACATTTGCTGTTATTGTTCTTTGTTTATTTTTTCTGGGGTGGAGGATAAAGTTTTACATATTTCATTCATTTGTATAGTGGATCTACATTATTTGATGGTCTGTTATTGCTTTATTATGGGTAATTTTAATCAGATGAGAATGTTGGTGCTGCTTGTGAATCAACACCCTTCTCTGTGTTCTGAGGAGCTTTGTTTATTCATTTTATTGTTTATTATTTGTTTATTAAGCACGGTGCTTAATAAAGCTTTGGTTATAACTAAATTAATTCTGGGAAGCAGTGTAATAGAACTAGAGAGATTTCTAGGCAGGAAACAGTGGCAACTAGTATCCTCTCTTGTGAGCAAGGAGAATGCAGGAGAAAATATCAGAAACAAAAGCACAGAGATTCTGCATTGTGAGACTGTCGCTACAGCAAATATCTGAGATGATCAATTTTAAAAAAGAAAAGTTTATTTGGACTCACAGTTTAGGAGACTCCATCTCATGATCAACTCCATTCATTGTTGTGGGTCTGTGGCTGGTGGTACATTGTGGAGGAAATTTTTGACAGAGCACAACAATTTCTCTCATAGCACAGTTACAAAAGAGAAAGGAGAAAGAACTGGAATCCCACAATTCTCTTGAAAGCTTGCTCCCATTGACCTAAGACTTTTTTGCTCACCACTATATCTGACTAGCAACATTATATTAGACCACGCCTAACCAAGGGACCTCTAGAGGACAGTCAACATCAAGACTATGTCAAAGACGATGGTTCAGAGAGAAAGCATCTTTAAAACATCTGGCACTAAAAGTACACATTACGTACAAAGAGACAGAAATAAGAATGGCCTCAGCTTTCTCATGAGAAGGGGAAAAACACATTTTGTAAAGTGCCTAAAAATAATTTTCTATTCAGGAAAAATATTTGCCAGAAATGGAGGTAAAATAATGACTTTTCAACTAAATAAAAGCTAAACGAATTTGTGACCTATTTGTATTGTGAGAATCACTAAAGCAAATCTCTTTTAGGTAAGAATGTTAGATTGACACTTGCATATGCAGAAAGGAATGAGAAATTGGCAAGGTGGTGATGGCGGGGCTCATGATGTGGGTCTTTTATTTCAAAGATCATCTGATTGGCAAGAAACATGAACAGGAGACTAGGCAAGTTCTAAAAGGACTGTAAACAAGCACATGCGGTGATGCAAGGGCACAGGCGGGCTCTGGAGGTGTGTTCACATAGACCTTGTCTGCAATAAGTAAAGTTGCATAGTATTTGAATATGGACTCTGAGAAATCAATGATTATGTTATAAACATTCATCTGTTCTGAAAAAGTAACGCAGAAGCGTTTCTACATCCTTGATGAATATAAATTGACCCGTGTGTGTTTGTACTAGAAGTAGATATGGATATTAAGCCTCAAAGAATAGAAATAAAAAATAGAATGAGAAAATGCAAATATAATTAAGTAATCCGGTTAAGAAGTAGAAGGTACAAGTGGTTATGGATCCATTTGCAAGCTCTCTACAGGAATCCACTGGAATAGAAAGATACAGATAAACTCAAAGTTTTGAAAAAGTAAACCATACACACACAAGTCAGATGAACACTGAGATGGCTCCTTTAATATAGGAAGTAAACACCAAAGAAAGATAGATTGTTGGAAATAAAAGATTACCCTTCATAATGATAAAGATATCAATTCATCACTGAGTCATAAAATGAAATGTGTATGCACATAATAATCTCAGAATACACAGTGTACATGCTGGTAGAAAAGGAAACATACAACTCTACATTTGTAATGGGACAATCAACATCAAATATTGATGGCAGAGTAGACAGACAAGCAAAAATGTTGTGGAAGATGTGAAATAATTGATGTTTATAACCCATGATGTCGTTAAGTGGCTAACAGAAAATGTGATCTTTACAAATGCCAACCAAGAAAAGAAAAATCATACTATTCATATTACTTTCAAATGCTTCCATGTAATAGCAAAGTGGAACGTATTCTGAGTCACAAAATGTTCTCCAGCAAAGAAGGCTACAGAATGATCTGGAGGAAAAATGATCATTTTGTTTAGGCTTCAAGTGATTTTCAAAGGTATTGTCTTGTCCCATAGGAAGCTCTTAGCACAATATTGTAAAATCATAATTACAGTATTTGTATTATACTGTGTACACACATAAAACAGGTCTGTTTAACACACTAAACAAGATGTCTTAGCTGCAGTGATACGAAATTACCTGTTAGATGAGCATATTGTCTTCCTTGTTCCTTAAATATTCTTTGAAAATTTGTGATGCTGTAACTAAGGTGGACATGGTGGTGTGTGCCTGAACTCCCGGCATTTGGGAAGTAAAGTCAGAAAGACAAAGTTTGAAGGCAACTTGTGCTACATGAGAACCTTTCTCAAAAGAAAAAAGAACAATTTCTTTTCTGAGAAATGTATTTTGAATTAGCCTTTTAAACATTTGATCTATGCTAATGTAAATTGAAACTGGGTAATTTATGCTTTTTAAATGTATCCCTAATACATTTTTTATTGTTTTATTTTATGGGTATGAATGTACTGTGTGCATGTATGTAAGTGCACCCATGTCTTGAAGTGCCAACATTGAGTAAGAAGTGGGTGTCAGATTCCCTGGAACTGGAGTTATGGACTGTTGTCAGTTGCTTCGTGGGTGCTGGGAATTGAACCTGGGTCCTCTACAAGAGTAGCCACTGCTCTTAACTGCTGAGACATCTATTCAGCCCTGTGAGTAAAAAATTTTAAAGAGTTTCACTGGTCTTCACTGGTCAATGTTATTAACCTTTTGAAGATTATCACTATTTCTGAACTGGAAGAGCAGCTCAGTAGTACAGTGGGGTTTTCTAATCCTCAAACAAAACACACAAGAAGAATATTATCATTCTTTTCATATAGAAAACAAATGAGGAGAAAGTACTTCTTTGCTTATTTATGAGGCCATTATAACAACAGTACCAAAAGCGAAGACATTATAAAATCAATAAACCAAAGATAGTCCAGCTCATAAACACAGAGGCAAAATTTAACAAAATGAACCAGCTAAGTTTCTAATTATATAAGATGGATAGTTTACCAGTAGCATGTAAGTTTTATTCAAAAAATGCTACTTTAGCCAGGCAGATGGCACAGACATGTAATTGCAGCTCCCCACGGGGCTGGGGCAGGCAGGAAAATCACAGCCTGGTCTATAGAACAAGTTCAGGTCTAGCCTGGGCAGCTTACTGAGATTGTGTCCCACAATTCAAGGAAACTAGAAGGAAGATCACTACTGTAACATAGTAGTAGAGCTTTTGCCAGCATATGTGGAGGTCTTGGGTTCAATTCCCAGAGTGGAAAAAAAAAGGATAGAAAAATAAAGGAAGGAAGGAGGAAGAAGAAAGTAAAAACGTATAAGCTTAGCATAACATTTAAAATCATTTAATATACTTAACAAAATGAAGAACCATGTAATTATCTCAATAAATGCTGGAAAATGATTTTTAAAAAATTCTTAGTCTCAGTGAGCCAGGAAGAGAAGAAACAGAATTCTTAGCTTGATAGTGACTCTATTTTATTTTTTCATTCTTATAGTTGATGCTGTCCTTAATGCAAAACTATTTGTTTTTGACCTCAGAAAGGGAACAAGGTCAAGATAGCACCCGTTTAACACTGCTATTCATTGTTACACTAGAAGTCCTAGCCAGGGCCAAAGGGTAAGATAAGGAAATAAAAGTCATAGAAACAGGATATGGAGAGCTGGCTCAGTGGTTAAGAGTGCATTCTCCTCTTGCACTTGTTGCAAAAAGGAACTTCTTCGATGAGTGGTAAGAGTTACACTCATCTATAAATATAAGGAAATGCATTTAGAATATAGTAAGAAATTATTTTGTTCTATGGAAGTGACATAAGTGGATTCCTTATTATGGTCTACGACCTCTCTAGCAGTCTGTACTAGGTTATGTTTACAGTACCACCTATAACCTCCCTCCCATTGAGTGAGACTTAAGTAGACTTAATTAGATAGCTGTTGTCTATCTCCAAGATAAAAGTGCCACTACTGCACCAATACAGATAATTTTCTCTACTAGTTATGGCTGGAGTTCACAGTTGGGAAGGGCCATTGATTAGTTTTCTCCCCTGACAACTTCCACTGTACCTCAGATACTTTGAGTGCTAGTATTTGGGGAGGGTGCATCTAGGTCAGTTTCAGCTCAATTGCTCCAAGCCTTGTGTTAGAGATGATTTTATTGCACAGTGATATTTCATTCTCTTACACATGGGGATCCAGTTTCCTCAGTGTCATTTGTTGACTGTGCTGTCTTTCCTTTAATGTGTAATTTTTGGCATCTTTGTCAAATGTCAGGTGGCTGTAATTTAATTCACTAATATTTGGATCTTCTAGTTTGTTCTATTAATCTAAATGTCTGCTTTTAAGCCAGTACCTTGCTGTTTTATTACTATAACTCTATAATATAGTTTGAAATCCGGTTTGGTAATCTTTCCAACATTGCTCATTTGTTCAGGGTTGCTTTTACTATCTGGGCTCTTTTGTGGTTCCATATGAGCTTTTACAATTATTTTTTCTATTTCTGTGAAAACTATCATGGGGATTTTGATTGAGATTTAATTGAATCTGTAAATTGATTCTGGTAGGATGCTCATTTTCACAATATTTATTCTACCAATCCATGGGAAGGGGATTTCCAGTTCTTAGTTATTGTGAAAACAGTATCATTAACATGGCGGAGCAAGTATCTCTGTAGTTTGATACTGAATCCTTTGTGTAATGTCAAAGAGTAGTATGGTTGGGTCATATAGTAGATTTATTTTTAGTTTTTTAAGAGTTTATTGCATTGAGGCTGGAGAAATATCTCACTGGTTAAGAACACTGGATGCTCTTGTAGAGGACCAGGGTTCCGCTCTCGGCACCCACATGGTGGCTAAAAACTGTCTATAACTCCAGTTCCAGAGGGACAATGCCCTCTCCTGACGTTCTCAGGCATTGCACAACACGGATGCACTTACTTCCAGGAAGGTAATGCATTCATACACATAAAATAGAATAATAAATAAAATATTTAAAAAGGAGATTACTACATTGATTTCAATTGTCGTTGCACGAGTCTGCAATCCCAGCAACAGTAAATGAGGATTTCTTTTCCTCACATCATGGCCCCTATTTGTTGTCAGTTATCATCACCAGTTTTAGACGTTTTCAATGTGAGTAAGATGAAATCTTACAGTAGACTTAATTTACATTTCCCTAATTACTAAGGCTGTTGAATACTGTTTAAGATATTTCTTAAGCAATTTGATCACTTCTGTTGAGCACTCTGTTCGGATCTAGAGTGCTCTCCACCCCCGCCTTTTTCCATTGTCTGTCTCCTTGTCTGTTTCTCAATCTCTCCATTCAAATATTTAAAATTTTGATTGTATACATCTTTAATTTCTTTGGTCAGGTTTAACATCCCCCTTCTTCTTTTGAAGCTATTTTGAATAATAGTGTTTTTGTGTGTGTCTCTGTGTCTTCTTGGTGTATTGTTTCTTTGTTCAGAATGAAACAACCTTCTTTATGTCTTTTTTTTTTTCCGGATATTAGGATAGCAATGCCTGTTTGTTTCTTGGTCCCATTTGCTTTGTTGCTTTGAATATATTTTTACATACTTTCTCTCCAATGTTGTGCCTCTCCTTGAAGCTAGGATGAGTTTCTTATGGACAAGAAAAGGATCTTCTTCTTCTTCTTCTTCTTCTTCTTCTTCTTCTTCTTCTTCTTCTTCTTCTTCTTCTTCTTCTTCTTCCTTGTCTTCTTCTTCTCTTTTCTTCCTCTTGCATTCAACTCTCCTGTACCTTTTGACTGGGAGTGGAGATCATTAATATTTAAATTTATTATTGAAAATGTGTGTTGGTGGGTTACTGTCTGGTCTTCTTAGTCCTATTTTATGTTTCCATAACTACAGCTTCATTTGTTTTCTTTCCATAGCCTCCTTGCTGTGGCTGTTTCTTTTTTCAGTCCTTTGTATTACTTTCAGTTATGTCTGCAGGGCTTGTTCGGTGGACATGAATTCTTTCCATGTTTTTTACGTGGGTACACTTGTGTGTGTATGTGTGTGTGTGTGTGTTCATTCTCACATGTGTGTGTAGGTTCCTGTGTAGAGCATAAGAGAGCATGGGATTCTTTGAAACTGGTGTTTCAAGCATTTCTGAACCACCTTCCGTGGGTGCTGGCATCTGAAATACAGTCATTGTGATTGAGCACTGAATGCTCTTAATCATTAAGCAATCTCTGCAGCCCCAAATTGAATTTTTCTGTCATCTGTTTTATTCGTTATTGTATGATGGATATTTGATGGATATATAAATAGATAGATATATAAATAGAATTTATTGTGCTAACACATGTAGGTAACTAGAACTTAAGATTAATCCTTATTCGAAAGTAATCCTTCTCTGTGAACACTCCGTCTCTGTGAACAATCTATACTGTTAAAGTTCTCCTTTATTTTCAACTTAAAGAGACTATTCCTCAGTGCTAACCTGAACCATTAGACCACAGTTAAGTTGCAACAAAAATAATTAAGTTGTAAACAAAGTCCTGTGTCGCTTGCGCATTACTGACTTTGATGACTGCACTGTGGTCATTCTATGAGGTTGCCTCTATTCCTAGGAGATACAGCTTCAAGTATTTTCAATGAAAGGCCAAGACAAATGTAACTTTCTTTTCAGAAAATTTGAGGAAGAAGCTGCGTGTGGTGGCTTATACCTTTAATTCCAGCACTCAAGTGACAGATAGGCAGATCACTGTGAGATCAAGCCCAGCCTGGTCGATATAGCCAGTGCCAGGCTTTCTGGAACTACAAAAAAAAAAAAAAAGAGGTTTGAGGAACCTATTAAGCGCACCACACATACACATTTGTAAATCAAATATTGAGGCACTGTAGTATATAATATTGCTTTAGCATTACAACTGGACATTAAATGATGTTATGAATCAAAAATATTAGGAATCCTGAATGACTTCATTTTTTTTTCTTATCTAATGTTCTTTAGGCAAGTTCTGACCACTAAATTCTTCTTCAGTGCCAGCAAAGTTCAAGAATTGGTAGATAAGGCTTGAACACTAATGGAATTTCCCCTCTTCAAAATTATTTCTGCTGCTGTAGTTCAGCATAGTGAGTTCGTGATGAAGAAAAGTTAGAAAAATATAGACTTGTCATAAACTAAATTCAAAGTTCAATGTCAGTCTTAATCACATGAAAAATGTACATTTATGGGACACATTATTTTAATTTATAAGGAAGTAGAATATGCATATTCTGAATGATTATAATAACACAAATCTGATGTGGCAAATTAGTAAATTGGCGTGTCTCCTGTGCCTCCATAAAAATTATTACTTATGTTCAATGGATAAAAGTGCTTGTTGCATGTTTAAGGACCTGAGTTCAAATCCCCATAACCCATATAAAAGCTAGAAGCTGTAGAACAAGTGTCTTCAATCCCAGTACTCCTATACAAAGATAAGAAATAGAGGCGCACAAGAATTCCTGGAAACTCCCAGGCCAGCTGCCTTGAGTATTCAGCAGAAAAAAATAACCAAGAGACCTTGCTTCAAACACTGTGGATTTGATTATTATAAAGTATGTCCCCAATGTTGTCCTCTGACTTCCATATATGTGTTGTGGCATGAGTGCATCTGCATTCACACACACACACACACACACACACACACACACACACACACATCCACACATGCACATACACATTTCACACACACAGATATAAGAAACTGGTTAGTATTCCTTCTATGAAATAACTGATTCAGAAGGCTGTCGTGCTGCTGCTGAAGTGTGCTTAGCACTCAGGCATCCCCCACTTTCATTTTAAATTAAGAAACATATGTTTCTATTTTCTTGATTTTTCTAAATTTTTAACATCCCCTCTTCTTCATGTTTTATCTTTCAACTTACCAAAAGGGAAAAGGACGAGTGTTCTCTCAAAGCTCATTTCCCTAGGAACTCAACCAGAATGGAACGGTGCCCTTTGCAAGCTGAGAAATTTCTATTTGCTTTTAATAAGAAAGATCTTCTGATTAAAAAAAGTGAAGATCTAATCCAATTAGTCTTAGAAAAGATATCAATGAACAAAAGAAACTAAGAAAAAAGCAATCAAATACATATTGAAAACAATTATGCTTTGAATGACTTAAAAACGTATGCTTTAAGTTCCAATTAGTATCTACAAATTTAAATGCACAGATTACAGAGTGTATATTTATAAATGTGAACCAACCAATACATTATGGCGCTAACCTAATACTGAAAATCTTTAAGAGACCAAATATTCAAACAATGGAGAATGGTTGAACAGGCAATAGTACACATTATTTTAATGGCAACATTTTCTAATAATTTCAAAGCAACTTAAAAATACATGATGTAAAAATTTTACCACACTCCATAAAAAAGTTTTACTATAACAAAACTACGCATACAAACATAAACACAAAGAGAGAAAACTGAAGATCATTGTCTAGAGGTAGAACTGGAGATTTAATTTTTGATACTCCAGAGGACACTGAATCAATTGAAATGAAGGAGACACTCCTGAACATACAAATACACACTGTATTTGTTGAGATTCTCCAGAGAACCAGGCAATAGAAAAATACTTACTGTAAGAATTTGATTCATGTGGTTATGGAGATGGTCCAGTCCTGAGAGTTACAGTCAGCAGTTTGGAGACTATAGAGAACGAATAGTGCTATTTCTAGTCTTTGTCCAAAGGTCCAAGAATGAAAAGAGCTAATGCTGTGGTTACTGTTTCAGTGCTGACAAGCTTAAGTTATAAGAACCATGTTTCAGTTCAAGTTTAAAGAAGGAAAAAAAAAATTCCTAAAGGTAAAGTAGTCAAGAAGGGAGAATTTCTCATATATATGGGAAGGTCAGACTTGTGTTATATCTGGGCATTGAATATATTGGAGGATTCTAGTTCCCATTAAGAAAGACAATTTATTGTTTTAAGTCTATCAGTTTAAGTGTTCCAATTATTCAGGAATACCCAGAATAAGGCTTGACCAAATATCTGGGCTCTCAGACACATTGTGACAACTTGTAAGTTGTCACATAAAACCCGCCATGACAAAATTTGCATTTGCAAAGTAAATAAGTCTATATTAACAGATGAGAACTACGAACCTAAAGATATAGATCAGCTTGTTGAACCATAGGAAATAGGAAATTTTTGTAGATACCATTCCTGGAAATAAAAGTGAATCAAATGACCAAGAAATGGTAGCTTCTATCTCTTTTGAACACTGTAATCCCGGGTATGGGATCCTATTACGCTCTTTAATATTTATATGATGTCTTTTTCTTGTGGCTTGTATGGATATGGTGGCTATCTTTACATTTCTGTAGTAACAGCTTTCTTTCTGGTTTATTCAACTTTAAGCTACTAGAACAAATTATCAAAGATTAAGAAATGTATAAATGAGATTGAGTTTCCATTTATAGGGCTGATAGGCATAATGAGGTGTATCTTTGAGAATTATCTGATTCATAAGGAGATATTTATTTGACAGAAGTTGATGTGGCTCTTGTACAACTGTGTAAACATAGAAGTTAACTTAAGGAAACTCAGAGGAATAAATTTTTTTTTCAGTCCAGAGCAAGGCAAACTTACACCGCTCATAGTAGCAGAATAACTTTTGTTTTGAAGGAAGTATTAATCTCTATAAATTAAATTTTTATTTGACCAATTTTGGTATTTTAGACTTCCTCATCAATTAGCAAATTACATTAAAATTGGCATATGCTCATTTTATATTATATAAAATATTTATATTTTCATTATGCCTTGACCTTCTTTGTTAAATTCATTATTCTTATAATTACTTCTTCAAAACTATGTGTTAACTAGTGGATTATAAGTTTAGTGAAAGTAAGGACCATATTTGTCTTATTTATTGCTATGCCCTTAAGGTTTACTATCAGGAATTTATTAAGGGCTCAGAAAATAGCCTCATAGTTTTCTGAATTAGTAAATTCAAATGAATCGAAGATATTTCTGAGCAATCAAATGAGTCCTTGGGGAGAGACTTTCAATGGCACTAAGAAAGCACTGAATGGCCTCATTAAATCAGAACATGAAAAGTTTATATGAAAAATTTATAATAAAAAAGTCACTACTTAAAGACAGTCTTTGAATATTACTGCTGAAAAATCACAGTGCTTTTGAAGATGTTGCTATAGTACTGAAAGATATGGTCTGTGTTATTAGGAGCAGAAACATCTGCATAGTTATGAAAATGGAATTTTGCAACCCCTATACCTAGAGATTTTAACACACACACACACACACACACACACACACACACACACAAACACACACACAGAAATCTTCCCCCATCACACACTTCTCATTCACTTTCCTCTTTGAAAAATTTTCCCCTTAAAATTTCTGATCCAGTAAAGTATTTTGCAAGAAATTAAGGAAGTTAAGTTCATGTCATATTTAAGTTTCATAAACACATTATTTAGTCAGACTTGAATCTATTCCAGTTTTTTTAGATTTTGCTTATTGTTGTGTCAGTGATCTTACAAAAGTGGTGAAAATTTATGATACATATTTACTGATAGACTTGTGACATTAATAGTCACATCTAAATCCTGACGCATCTGTTCTCAGGAAAATTTTTTGTTTTTGTTTTTAATTATGTGCATGTGTGTGTGTGTATGTGCGTGTGTGTGCACATGAGCTCATGTGCCTACAGAGTCAGGTAGAGGGTGTTGGATCCCTTGAGGATGGAATTGCAGCCCGAGGTTGTGAGTCACCTGACATGGGCTAGGAACCTAACTCAGATCCTCTGAAGAGCACTTTGAGCTCTGAACTGCTGAGCCATTTCTCCAACCCCTTAAGGAACATGTTTTTTAAGTTATTACTGGGGCTAGAGAGATGG
Source organism: Eospalax fontanierii (assembly GCA_035773235.1). Taxonomy (NCBI): domain Eukaryota; kingdom Metazoa; phylum Chordata; class Mammalia; order Rodentia; family Spalacidae; genus Eospalax; species Eospalax fontanierii. The sequence continues at coordinate 18,326,502 of CM069552.1, forward strand.
CTCATCAGTTAAAAGCACTGGATGCTCTTACAGGGGATCCCGGTTCAATTCTCAGCACCCACATGGCTTAAAACCATCTGTAATCTCAGTTCCAGGGGAATCCAATACCTTCTTCTGTCTTCCATCATGAAGGCACTGTATGACATGGGTGCACTTACATACATGCATAAACTCACACACACTGAATAGAATTTTTTTAAAAAAAGCTGTTATTTCTTTGCTCTGTAATACTGACAGTGAATGCCTCTGCAATTTCTATGCTATGCACATAGGGAGATAAAGACAAAAGGAAATTATCAGATCAGAATAAAGCAGAACAAGAACAACAATTCCTTTTGCTAGTGTATCTCTTCCATTAAGGACATGAACAAGTGCAGAAGAGACGTCCAGTGGTTAAGAGCACTCACTGCTCTTCCAGAGGACCCAGGTTTAGTTCCCAGCACCCATATGACGATCCTTCAACTGGATTCCCAGGATACAGATATGCACTGGTGCATTTACATGCAGGCAAGACTCTTGTACACATAAAATAAAAATAAATCAAATCTTTATTTGAAAAAATATAGAAGATAACAAACCAAAACCAGTAAGTCCTTTGAAAATGAATGTTTAACTCTTGGTGACTATTAAAGGACATCCTTTCACAAATCACAATAGTGTTTGCCAAACAAATCAAACCAGGCAGCTCCTTGAAGAGGAGGCTGTAAGTAAGGCTTACATACCTAGAGACCACTTCTAGACAGAAAAAGGCAAGTGGCCTACAGGAAAAGGAATGAGAATCAGAAACAAAATGATCAAACTGGAGCCTGGTGTGGTGGACATTGTGCTGCTGTTAGGTGAAGACTCATGTTTCTGTGAGAAGGCCAATTTTCTATTTTAGGTTGTTTCAGAATAGAATTAGCTTAAGATGATTGTAGCTCAGGGTAAAGCACTTGGGTGCGTTCTTCAGCACTCCCAAAATTAAAAAAAAAAAAAAACTACATATATTTGTTTGAATTCAACAAACCATTAACCAGAGGGATATTGCAGTTCCTTAAGTGCAGGCCTGAGTTAGCAAGTACTGAGACTTTCTCGGGCCATTTTAATTTCGGTTCACTATTGAGATTTTATAAAACCCAATGCTCACAGATCTTTAAGCCAATAGTAAGGTATTAAAATATCTCAAGTTTTCCTAGTAATCTCATCTCATTACTAAGAATTCCTGATTTCTGCAGACAGGACATCCACTGTAAGTCTGCTCTGCTTTGTATCAGTGTTTGAAGTAACCATGAGAATTTTAGCTGCTGCTTTTAGCATAACTCCTGAGTACTTCCTGTTTTTTTTTTTTTCACCTAATTCCGAAACATTTTTGATGAGTTAATTATCATTTCCAAGTGATGAATCTCTGGCTCCAATAAATGATATTGGGTAAACTGAATCACTGTGATTATCATCTAGATTTCTCTAATTAGTAATTAATGTGTTTAAAATTCTAATAAGATGGAAATGGCCAAAGAGAGTGGAGATAGCCCCATCGGCTGCCATGGGTTTTATTCATTTATGAATACATCATTCTCAAGTTCAACAAAGAAGGCGGATTGCCAAAGCGTACTTTTTTCAATGTAAAATTCAGAAGTGCTCTAGGTGTTGCTGTGGCTGAACAGGATGCACTCACCACCACTTGTTGCGTGTGCAAAAGCAGAATGAACAACCAAGAGATTAAAAGAGTGAGGTGAAGCGGAGAACTCTTCTTCCTTATATAAGGAAGTGGGGCAGTGGGGCAACTCCACAGCAGTGTTTCTTTCTGAACACAGGAGGCCTGGGGATTTGTTTTTGTTTTGTTTTGTTTTGAGATTCACGCATATTCATATCTGGGAAAATCTCCTGAGCATGATCCCTTTAATTTCATGCCTTTCATGCTGAAAATGGCAGAGAAGAACCCTTCCTGGGCAGAGAATTTAGCCTTATAATGGGTTAATGAAGGGAAAAAACCTCTCCAGGTGACCTAGAAGACTGACTAGGTGATTTTCGGCTAGTTCTTTGGTTTTCTTTCAACAAGCAATTTCAAGGAATTTTGAGTCATTTAAAGGAGAGGCAGCTGTTTGCCACATGGGTACAGGAACTTGTTCCTGAAATTTTTAGAGCTCACATCTAATAATACACATGAAAGTAGTTATTGGTGCATTAGAATCTGATTTTGAATTCTAACTCAGTCACTTAAATGACTACCCACGTTCATAAAACTATTGACTCTGTAAAATGCATATGGGAGGTGGAGGCAGCTGGAGCTGGATTACAGAAAGTTTGAGGACAGCCTGGGATACACACACACACACACCCACAAGAAAGTTTTGCTGCCTCATGAACACTTATTTAACTAAGATCTTGAAAACTAATAAAGGAAGCTTTCTTTTTAGGAGACTAAATTTTTCTTAACGTTCTGGTTTGTGAAGAGGATAGAGTTACAGTGATTTCTTTTTAATATTTCCTATAGGATAAAATATAGGAAAGCTGTTTACACACATAATTTTATTTACTTTTGCAGATGTTCTATGCTATCAGGGTTATTAGTTACCACCATTTTAAATTCAGTGTGTGAGGAAATCAAAGTTCTAAGTGATATGACAGCTAAGGGGTGGAGCTTAGAGTTCATTCTAACTATGAAAGCCAGACACCTAGTTTGGATAATTACCCAATACCTCTACCATTGATTTTTATTGTTTTCCCTTTTTAAATAAAAAAAAATGAAAAAAAGGTTGCTGTTATTACTTATCAAGTTAATCAACAATTTGCTCACTTATTTGGAGAAACTGATTATTCAGGGTGGCTGTTTGGCCCCAATTCTTATGTTAGCTAAATAACCCATAACAAGTGTATATAGCAGAAACACTGTGACGGACTTCCAGGAGATTTTGCACCCCACTCATGTTGTTTCCACTTTTCATGTTGTTTCCACACTTCTTCTAGTAGCAGTTCAAGGCCACACACCCAGACGGTCCTTCTATTTCCATTCCTTGGAATGGATGGAATTCCCTAACTTATTACAAAAGACTATTTGAACCATTGTTTCTTTCAGGTATTTTCATTGGATATTTTGCCTATTTTTCCAAAGAGATTATAACCGCTTTCTTTCTGAAAAGGAAACCGAGAGACCATTCTGTTGTTGTAGCACAAGGAACTGCTAGCACAGCCTCGCAAGCTGCATTTAAAGAGCGGTATGAGTGACTGTTTGACAGGCCAGAACTCTGCCATTACAGGCCGAGTACTTAATCAGCCGCCCAGGCATTATGTGGAAGCTTGTTAGGAATTAAAGATGTGAGCAAGCATTTGAGACACAGAGGCAGTAGATTCAGGAGCTCAAGGTCCAGCTTGGCTACATAGCAACTTCAAGGACAACTTGAGCTACATGAAACTCTGTCTCACTAGAAGACAAGAAATATGGAAGAGAAGGAAGAAGAGGGAGGAGGAAGAAGAGAGACCAGAGGAGGAGGAGGAAAGAGGTTCAGGAAGTGAGAGAAATCAATTAAGAATCTCTGTTACTTTTACAGCCTTTCAGATAATGTCTGCAAATTATAATGTAAGAGTGACTCTTTTAGCAATTCCTAGCTGCTTTAAATGTTTATCATGCCTTAGCATACCTTTTAAAATTGATTGATTGATTGATTAATCTACAGGAGATAGTTTGATTTATATGGTATGAAATTTAAAAACAGCAGATACTTGGGTTTTTTTTTTCCCTAAAAATATCAATGGAAGATGAGGCTTAAGAGATGGCTTAGCAGTTAAGAGCACTGGCTATTTTTGCAGAAGACCTGGGTCCTATTCCCAGCACCCACAGGGTGGCTAACAACTGCTCATAACTCCAGTTCCAGGGTATTTGATACCCTCTTCTGACCTCAGCTGTCATTGCGTTACATGGGTGCACAGCCTCTACGTGGACAAAACACTCATATGCATAAAATAATAAAATAAAAGGGTAAAATAATTTTTAAAAAATAAAGTAAAATTAAATTAAAGTGGTCAGTGGAAGAAAGGGCTACACAGAATATTATTCCTAGCCCAGTTATTTTATTTGTCTTTTCGTGATTATAAGGTATAGGTAATCACATTATTTATCTGAATTGAAGTGGAAGGATTTCATGACTGAAGCATTTCCATTCCAAAGATATCCTCAAAATAAGCAGTTTCTGCAAAAAGTCCAAGGGTGTGTCTTTCCTTTAAGAACAGGATAATTGGGATATGGAACACATACTTTGAGAGTGAAAATCTGACAACTTTATCATGGCTCAGATGAAGCTGAGAGCAGTGGATTAAAAAGGAAATAGGTAGAATTTACAGATTCATAGACTCTAGAAATATTCAAGGTGAAGAGAACTAAACATATATTAGCTTTATTAAGAGTCACAGAAATAAATCGAAAGAAACCCAGAGTGAAAAGTACCTTGCCTGAAGACAAGACACACATCTCACTGGTAGTTGATTTATCACAGTTTTCCTGTTCACTTCTTATTTTTCTCAAATCTTAAAACTTTGGTTCTTGCTGTTAATGAGGCTGGCCACAGGGATGTACTGTGTGCTGCTTTCAAAATCTCTTACAAGCATTAACAACTTGGCTGATGGGATGTTTGTCCTAACTGAGGAATAATCCCTGAGGATAGAAGATTGAGGTCAATAGACATCTACAACTGAGATACATAGAACACCTGATGGAAATCCCAGCTCTGACTGGCATAAAAGCCTACTGGTTTCATCTAAAGTGGAGGTACCAACGTGCACCTCTACATGAAGTTAATGAGTTTGAGAGAGGAATCAGATATAAAAGCACAAAGGAGATGTTCCTTCAGCAAACAGGCCCTGAGCAAAATAATTTTGAAAAGCCCCTTGATTTTACAGAGTTTTATGTGCCAAGAGTTTCATTTTTGCTGATCCTCACACTGTTCTTTGGATAAACTGTGCATTCTGTGACCTACAGTTCCTCTGAAAAATCAGGCAGATTGGTATAATAAATGAAGAAGATTTCTGTTCACTTTCAGTTAGAAAAAAAGAAAACACCCATATTCACAACACTTAAATTAGTTCAAATTTTATAATATAATCTATTCAAAATGTTGATTCACTTTTGTCTGTTTCATGCACAACATCTTACTTATCTTTTTGTAAATTTTTATTGAATTTTTGTGTATTTCATATAGAACATCTCTATAGCCCCTTTCCCCATTTGCACCCACCCATATCTCCCCACCCTCTGAATTTCATGCATTCTGTCATTTATGCATTTATGTTAAGGACTATGCAATCAAGTTAGTGTCCCCAGACATCCCTCAATGCAAGTTCATCTGGGATCTAGTCAGCCTATTTAGAGTCCCTCCCTTTAAGAAGATCAGATCTTCCTCAGCCAGCAGTAATCAGCTGCCAATAATTCTTCAGCTGAGATTGGGGCTGCTGCCGATTTACACAGTTCTGTGCTATGTGTTTGTCTGTTTGAGTTTGCATGGGTCTTGTGCATGCTGACACCATTGCTGTAAGCTCATATTATCAAGGTTCTAAGAGCCTGCAAGACTCTATTTCCATGTGATCATGAACCTCCTACCTTGACTCCTAGACTTTGTCACCTGCACTCAGGGACTTCTGTAATAGTCCCTGAGTCCTGAGTGGGTGAAGTTTAATAAATGAGTCCTGTCCAAGGACCCACACTCTGTGAGTTATTTTCTACACTTTGGCCATTTGTGGCCTTTTAAGTTCATTGTCCTCTGTGGCATGAGGGAGCTTCACTAATGAGATTTGAAAGATGCATTAGTATTCTGTCTAGCCCTTGTTCCACTACGTTCCCTGAGACTTAGGTTTTAAGGTTCCACTATAGATAAGTCACTCAGGCATATCACAGACCACTTGTGGAGCTCTGTACTAGTCTGCGGTAAAAGAAGCTCCTTTGATGAATGGTTTGGCATACTTGTCTGTAATATAAGGATTCATATTAACACATAGTATGAAATTACATTTGTCTAGTGATGTGACAGCATTGGGGTTTTCTTTACGATCTATGACCTCTTCAGCTATGTGCATTTGGCGGTGTTTTCAGTAACACACATGAGTTTTCTTCTACTGAGTGGACTTGAAGTCCAATTAGGTAGCTGTTGATTACCCCCAAGATAAAAGTGCCACTACTGCCCCAATATAGTTTGCTGTGCCAGTCATTGTGGTTATTAGGTCTTAGGGTTAGATTTGGACCATCAATTGATGTTCTCCTTTAGGAGCTTGCATAATGTTCTATAAAACTATGAGAGCTAGTCTTCAGGGAGGAGGGTTCCAAATCAGTTCCAGCTCTATCACTCCCAATCCTGTGTCTGAAGTATTTCTTGTCTTCAGAAACAGTGTCTTACCATCAAGTTCTGGGGGGCAATGAAGGGCTGTGGCAGTAGCCTGTGTAATTTTGGGAGTCTCTTGGACTATTCTGACCAAAAACTCGAAGGGAAGTTTCTCCTGTCTAGAATTGCTTCTTGTTATATAGCATTCAGCTATGCATATGGACTCTTGTAGTGATATTGTATGTGTAATTTTTCAGTAGGCTTTTGAACTAATACAATTCCTTCTATTTTCTTAACACCAGCTAGGAATTATTTCTCTCTCTTTCTGTGTCCCTCCCTCCCTCCCTCCCTCTATCTAATCTTCCCTCCTCCCTCCCCAATTAAACTACCCACACATTCCCCATTATATACTTGATAAGATGTGCATGAAATACACAAAATTTCAATAAAAATATTTTTAAAACAACTTTGATTCATGATTTTTACTTTTTTTCCCATACCAGGAATGGAGAATAAGAAGAACATGCTTCATTCTTACTCCTGAGCTGAGTAGAGCACATGGCATGCAACAGCCTGTAAAATGTTTCAAGGTTCTTCTTAAGGTCTGTGCTTTTCAAACTTGGCTTTACAGCCTGGTAGGTTGAACAGTGACAGAGACTTTCTCAGAAAAAAAAAAAAAAAAAAAGAGTAAACCTTCAGATCCCAGAAACAGTCAAGATTGTGTCTGTAGAACATTTTCTAAGCCTTGGAAAGAAATACATTTACTGTAGCAAAGGCCTAGTCAGTAGTCAGAGATTGAACAAAAAGACATGCTGATGAAGACATACGACGTGGCATGTTTTCTCCTCAAATCCGGGAAACAGTTTTGACACTTCCCTTTTCTTGCTATAATATAATGCACTTTCAGTACCATAGTGGCATCCTTTCAGGATGAAGTCATTTATCATAAGACTAAGTATATGAGCTGCCTTGCTTCACGCTCATCCTTAGCCTGCAAGTTTTGCTGCATGGTAAAACAAATTGCGATAATTGAGATTTGTGTCTAAAGTTCTGATCATAATCCCTGTCTAATTCTGGCTTCAGGATACTGACATATATTCCATAATTTTCACGTCTTCACCAAAGTTACTTCTGTGGTTTGGAAAGCAGCCTTTGTTGAATCTTTCAAGGAAGTTTAAGATTAGCTGAAAGTTTTTCATTGTGTCTATTAATACTATTTTTCATTTTTGAGTCTCTGTATTGTGATACTCTACAAAAATACTCTGTTCATTTTACTTAATTCTCACTAATGTCCTGCCATGTTGATAAATCTATCCTAATTTCAAAGGTTGAGAGTCTGAGAAAAAAAAATAATCATAATCCAGACCAAACCTTTATGTGAGGCAGAAGTTGGAAAGCAAACTCCTCAGTTTCTCTGTATCCCATTGGGAAAGTAAGAAATGAGTGGCAAAGCAGAAGCACTTCATGTTGAGGGAGATTTCTGCCCCAACAAAGATGGAATCAGTGTGTTTCCCTTCCTTCTCTGGCTAAGTATGATGGGAAGTTCTGCATATTACACTTACAATAAACACAAGACTCTGGATTTTGAAGATAAGGAAACATGCCGATTAAAACGTTTAGGAGTTAGGCTTGCCATGGATTGCATTCCATGGTTGTTTTTCAGCGTCATGAATTCTATACTTGGAGCTGAAGAAGCCAGTAATTCAGAGATGCCCATGAACAGATGTCAAAGCGAGCAAATGACAACCCCCTTCTCTTCACAGTCAAAGGACTAGAATGGGACAACTTACTAAATCAAAAAATTTAAGCTTTAATTTTTCTATTTAACCAAATGCCTCAGAAAAGGCAAAGAGCCCCAACTCTACTTACACTAGAGTCAAGGCTATGATGACTTGTCAATTTGACAGAATCTAGAATCACCTGAGAAGAGAGTCTCAGTGGTAGTTCCTAGATTAGGTTAGCCTGTGGGCACATCTGTGGGGGGATTCGTTTGATTATGTTAATTGGGATGGGAAGACATTCTCTCCTCCCTGGTGATATCACTCCCTGAGTTCCATAAGCAGGGGATTCTGAACTGTGAGTGGAGAAAGTGAGTGGAGCACTAGCATGCCTGCACTAATCAGCTGCTCGCTGCTCTTGACTGTGAATATAAAATGGAAGGTTCTGCCAAGCTCCTTCTCTATGACTTTGCTACCATGATGAATTTAACCTGGAATGTGAATTAAAAAATATCGTTTTCTCCTAAGTGACTTTTGACTGGGTATTTTGTCACAGAAATAGGAAATGTAACTAATGTGATCAAGTCTCGTAGCACAGTGCTTATAATACTGGAGAACTTCACATCGTTCATTGCAGTGATGAGATCTTCCTCTGCAGTGAGACCTGTTGAAGAACCTTAAATTTCATCTTCACATGTTACAACAAAGCTGCCTGTTTCCTCCCCTGTGTTGAAATGGACTAATGATTAGTTAGGAATCACTACTGGTTCAGAATTAATAAGTCCACTCCTTCCACTATGTTGTAAATCAAAGCACACCTCTGTCTTGCCCACAAGAAGCTATCATGGAAAACTAGTGATGAGTCACAGCTTTCATTCCTTGTGCAGTAACAAGCAGATCATACTCCTGGCTACCATCAGAAGCCAGACGGAAACTTGGATGTTTGTCTATACCTGGCAGGAATGAAGGACAACTGCTTTCTTTCCGTGCCAGAGTGTCAGAAGAAAGGACGTAAAACAGAAATTTAACTAAGCGCTAGTATCTCATACCTTAACACAGTGTCCAGATTTCAATAAAGATAGAGAAACTGCTTGTATCTTTAGGATCCTGAAATACCTCAAATTGAACTAAAGCAAACAAACCATTGATAGATTCTAATAATGAAATAATAAACACATTGGAATTACCTGGCAAGGACTTTAAAGCAGTCATAACAAAAATGCTTTAACAGATAATAGTAAGCATGCTTGCAACTAATAGAAAATAGAAACCCATAGCCATACACAGAAATTTTGAATAAATAGATAGAACATATAAAAGTGAGTAAAAGTAGAAAACTATAACTAAAACCATCTAGTACCTTAAATAAAACATCCAATGGATGTATTCAACCTCAAAATGGAAGAGGCCAGAGGGGCAAATGAGTGAATTTGATTTTAGAACAATAGAAATTCCTCAGTATGTAAAATAGACATTAAAAAGAAAGGAGAGGTTGGAGAGATGGCTCAGCAGTTGAGAGCACTGGCTGTTCTTGCAGTGGACCAGATCCCATTACCAGCACCCACATGGTGGTTCTAGTTCCATGGAATCTGCTGACCTCTTCTGGTGTCTGTGGGCATTGCATGACACATGTGCATTTATACATGGAGGCAATATCTCATATACATAAAATAAAAATTATAAATAAATTATCTTTTAAAAAAGAAACAAATGAACAATATCATGAGTGCAGTCAGTCTGAGTCCATCCTGGGCTACTTAGCAAGATCCTGTCCCTAAGTAACTACGTAAAAATTTGTGGAATAAAAATATAATAAATTGAATATATGTAATATTTAATAATTATAGAATAATCATATTCTTGTTATTAGGAATTCAGAAGAATAAAAGGAGTAAATTAAAACTACTTAAAGAAATAATGGCAGAAAACATCCCAGTTTAGGGGAACCAATAACCCTATGGTTATAGAATCAAAGAGACTCACTGCAATTATAAATCGAAAGACATCAACTCCCAAACACATTACAATCAAACTGATGAAAGGTAGAATAATGAGAACATCTTAAAAGTAAAGAGAGAAATAGCACCTCATAGACTAAAATTACACGAATTGATCTAAAATATTATAAATTGTAGTAATTCCCTTTTGAGGAAGAAATAACAATATATTTCAAATAAAATTATCACCCTGGAATTCTATAAACAGAGACACTATCCTTCTGGAATGAAGCAGAAATAAAAACATTCTCAGATGATGGGAAATTTAGAGACTATGCCACGAGTGGACAAAGACTGAAAAGTATAGAAAGTCATTTAAACAGAAATGAGATGGTCTTTTTGAAAAACTTGAAACATCAGAAACAAAGAAAAAGGAACAGGAAGAGCAAACTTGCTAGATATTCAATGGTGCTTTCTTTCTTCCTCAAATTTCCTAGAATAGGTTTGACATTTGGCATAGCTCCACGGAATGAAATAGTTAAAAGAGACCCAATTATAGAAGAGATTTACAGAGTAAAAAAAAAATTGGAAAACAGAACTCATGTAAACATTAATCCAGAGAGAGACAGAGAGAAAGAGAGATAGAGAGATGAGAGAGAGAGAGAGAGAGAGAGAGAGAGAGAGAGAGAGAGAGAGAGATTGGCTACGTTAGTATCTGACAAATTTGAATTCAGAGCAAAGAAAATTCCCAGGCTGAGAAACATAATGTATAATTATTGATAAAGTGTTCAGTTACCAGGCTGGCCTAGTTTTCTTTAGTGTGGATGAACCATAGAACCGAGTTATGAAATATGTTACACTGAAACTGGTCAATCTGAAAAGAAATATGGAGGAAATATACCATTCTAGTGGAAGATTGCAACACTTCTCTCTAAATAATTGATGAGCAGGAAGAAAATCAGTAAGCATGAAATTCAATACCGTTTATCTAATGTAGCTGATCAATATTTAGAGCTCTCTATCCTACAGGTATGAAATATAGCAATAAGTCATTAAGAGTAATTGAAAAAGGCAATTATTGGCTCAGTGGTTAAGAGCACTGAATGCTCTTGCAGAAGATCTAGATTCAAATCCCAGCACCCACATGGTGGTTAGCAAGTGTCTGTAATTCCAGTTCCAGAGGATCTAATGCTCTCTTTTGACCTCTGCAGGCATTGTACAACACGGGCACACCTACATATATATACAGGCAATATACTCCTACACAAGAACTAATAAAATAGAATAGTTTTTAAAGAGGCAATTATAGTAGAGATCTATAATTGATCAGTGGACAGGGAATAACAGCCAATGGAGTGTTCAGTCTTAAATGGGAAATCTGTGTCACACCCCCTCCCTCCAAGGCTCAGGAGTCATTAGGGAACAGAGGATAGAAAGATTGTAAGAGCCGGGGGTTGTTAGTAACTATGACAACACAGTGTCTTCCCGACAGCAGGACGGTTATCAGTATGAACTCACAGTACTTGTATCAGCATGCACAAGATCTGCTCATGTCAGACATAGTCCCAGCATGGAGGCAGGAGGCAGCCATGGTGTCCCACCCCTCACCAAGGAGCTAGTAGCATCTGATAGTTTCTTGGAAGGGAGTTTCTTTAAGTGTGTGATCCCTGTTGAGTGGACTATGCTTCAGGATGATGTGTAATGCAAATTGGACTTGATTGGGTGGGTGGTTGGGGACATGAAGGTAGAGATGGGAGTGGATCTGTGAGGAGCTGGGGGAGGAGAGAATATAATCAAAATACATTGTATGAAAATCTCAATTAATTTTAAAAATGTGGGCTGGAGAGATGACTCCATGATTAAGAGCAGTGACTGTCCTTGCAAAAGACCCAGCACCCACATGGCAGCTGACAACTGTAACTCCAGTTCCTGGGGATCTTACACCCTCTTCTGACCTCTGTGGGTACTGCACAACATAGGTGCACTTACATACATGGAGGCAATGCACATAAAATAAAATAAAGTAGAATAAAATAAATAAATTTTTTTTTAGAAAACTGAGTAAAGTGAAGTGTATAGTACCCACCTGTTTCTATATAAGAAATGCCAACATTGACTGTATGATAAGCGATCAAACTTGGGTAACTGAAAAAAAAATCACAAAATTAAAATGACTTAAAATCAAATAGCATAGGATTAATAGCATCCATAAAAAGTGAAATTGGAAATAATTTATAGAACTATAACAGGAAACATTGCAAACATTTGGAAAACAAACAACACTCCTCTGAATAGTCCTTGGTTCAGAGAGGAAGTCTCAATGGAGTTAAAATACTATTAAATATAACAAAAATGACATACACTGTGACAGTATTTATGGAATACAACTAAAACAGTGCTGTTCAGAATGTTTATTATAGTAAATTAGTCCAAGCCAAAGAATAAAAGGCTTAATGAATAATCAGAATTCCCACATGAAGCATATAGAATCCAGAAAGCAAAATAGTACCAGCTCTACACAATCTTTTTTAGGAAGTAAGAGACACAGAAATCCTTTTCAAACTATTCTAGTAAACTAAGATTAATCTGATTTTCTGATTTGAGTAACAGTTCCAAAAATACATTTTAAAAAAGACCATGATGAAAATGAGGAGGAAGATGAAGAAATCTGAGACAGAATGTGTACAAGTGAAAACTGGAATTATATTTATACAGAAAAACAGAGTCAACAGTGTGTATGTGGGGTGTATGTACATGTGTGTGATGGAAATTAACTCCAGTGATTATGAAATTAGTCTTATGTTAATCCCCCTGCAAACTGGAGGACTAGAAAATCCATTAATACAATTCAACCTGAGTTTGCAGGTCAGAAACCAGAAATATCAATGCCTAAGAATAAAAGTGAGATATTATATTTCATCTCAAAAAGAGAGAAATCTTTCTTCCTCTGCTTTTTATTTTAATCTATTCAACCCTCAACAGATTAGACCATGCCCATCCAAAATGAAGAGACTGTTTATTTTACTTAGTCCAACAATTCATCCTCACAGACACACTTGTAAATGTTTGTCTATCTAAGCATCATTTAGCTCTAAAAGTTGACATAAAACTTCACCAACACAAATACAAATCAATCTACTTTATGAATATAGATGTAAAACATTGACCCTAATATTAACAAGCTAAATTTGCAATAGATACAAATAAGTATATATCTTTGTCAATGGTATTTAAAAACCAAAAGAACCTAGCATGGCATATCCATAATCCCTGAACTAGAGAGGTCAAAGCTGAAGAACTGTGAAATTGAGGTCAGCCTTGGACATGCAGTAAGATGCTGTTTCAAAAATAGAAATGAAAAAAAAAAAAAGAAAATCAAACAATATTGTCTACTACATTACAGGGTATCAAGAAAATATCGCATGAATTAATCAGACAAAAGACTGTTATTGGGACCAAGAACCTGTGGGAATAGGTCATAGTCCTTAACGGAGAGCCTACTACTATTTTTCTGCTCTATGAACACAGTCAAACCAACTCCTAATGATTTATTGTTATACCCATAGATAGCACATCTCTCAGCCCTCAGAAAAGCTTCTTTTTGCACAAGATGGCAGCTATCATGCAGGTCCACAACAGTGAACCTGCAAAGAATAAGAGACTTTGGCCTGCTCAAGCCCTAAATAGAACATCTATATCACACTCTTGCCCCCAAGTCCCAGGGGTCTCCAAAGGAAGATGAAAGGGAAGGAAAGGTGGTAAGTGCTTGAGGCAGTGGATGGCTACAATTAAAACAATGGGGCAGTTGCACTTAGGAACTCACAGTGCTTATGACAGCATACACAAGACCTATGCTAGCTCAAACCAGAGGGTATAAGCATGAAGTCTCACTCCTAGCTGAGGAGGTACTAGCAGTTGATAGCTACTGGGAAAAGGAGAGTCAGTTTTCTTTAAGGGTGTGATGCCTGGTGGGTTTATACTACATTCTAGGGCATGAACACATACCCAAGAGTATTTACTCAAACTGGACTTGATGAGCTTAAGGAAAATTTTAAAAACACATGAAGTTTTGTGTGTAGGGATTTGGGGGTGTATTTAGGAAGAGATGGAGAGAGGGAGTTGAATATAATCAAAACACATATGAAATTCTCAAAAATGATACAAATATTATTTTAAAAAATCTGTTCATACCAGAAAAAAAAATCCCAGCATAGATATGAGGAAGTGGGTAAGAAGCTCCACCTCCACTTAAGGGAATAACAGATGGCTGCTGAGAGAGGCGGAGATGGTCTCTTTCAGACATGGGACTCTTGGTAGGTTAACCAGGCTCCAGCGGATGGACCCACACTGAAAGGTATTTGGGGACACAAATTAGACACTACATGGTGTAGATATAGATAGATATAGATAAAGATATAGATATAGATAGGTATATGTGCATCAAATTGAACAGGGACAATAAAGGGAGATGGAGATAGGGGAAATACTCTAAATCTATCACTTTTTTGTGTGAAAAATCACAAAAGTTCAATTAAAAAGTCTGTTTTTTAAAAGTCTGAGTTAAAATTTGAAAAATTCACCCCCCATTATTTCAATGTGAAATACAGAGAAAATGGGACTAAAGATGACCCTCTTTAAATTGATGCGGGGCACACTTGATAGTAACTGCCCATTAAGTCTTTCTTCCTAAGACCAGAAACAATTGAAAAATGTTGCCTTTTACCACTCTTCCCAAAATAGTCCTGAAAATTCTGGGTAATACAATAAGGAATAAAAGAAAATAAAAGGAATAAAGGTTAGAAAGAAAGACGTAAAAAGACATATTTGAAAATGTCAACTCTGATTATGTAGAATGCTTAAAGAATCTACTAGTGATGCCTTCTCTAACTACTTACAACCTTGGAACAATTGCTGCCAAAATCATACAAGGATTTGTATAGATATAGACAAACCTTACAGTTTGTATGGAAATGTAGAAGAGTTATTGAAATCAAATTTTGAAACAGAACATATGGTAGGATGGATGGGTCTATGCAATTTTACAACTTTGTTACAGTAACCAAGATGGTAGAATTGCTAAGGAGTTAAACAGAATTACACAAGTATATCCAACTTATGTTTTTAGAATGGTGAAAAAGTAGTCAAATGAACTAAACATAGTCAAATCAAACACTGATTTTGGAGCAACAGGCCCTCCAAAAGGAATAATAAACTACAGCTTAATCTCAGGCCATAAACAAGATTGAATTAAAAATAATTTAAAAGTAAAATTTTTGAGGGAAGCCATAATCATTTTAGGGAATTGCAAGAGAAAATATTTGGGATATATGGGTGGATTCTTAGACCTAGCCCCAAAATCATGATCCAAAAAGGGAAAAATTGGTAAAATGGATTATATAAAACTTCAGATTTTTGCTCTGCAAAAGACTCTCCTAAACAGATGGAAATCACAGACCAAGAGAAAGTCTTGATAAGCCACATACCTAACAGGAGTTGAATCTAGAAAATAGAAGAAGACACAGTCTCAAGAGACAAAGAGAAATGTCCTGTTAGAGAACAGAAGGATTTCATGAAGAGATGGATACAAATGACAGAGAAGCACATGGAAACACTTTTAATTGGTAGTTGAAGAAATGCTTGTTAATGCCACAATGATCTAGATCCCTGTAATCGTATCAGAATGCTTGAAACAAGCTCCCAAGAAGAACGAGGGTAGAGAAGATATAGAGAAAAATGGGTCACTAGCTGTGGGAATATCAGCTAGCAAGGCGTTTTGGAAAATGTTGGCAGTTTGTTAAATTCTAAGCCCAGAGCCATCATGTGGTCCAGAATATTTATATCAGAATAACAAAAAGTTGAGTCTTCATGACACTTGTACACGAATGTGTATTAACTTTATTTTTAATAATCCCCCAACTTGTAACAACCCAAATACTCCTCATTGGATCAATAAACTGCCACAAACAGGCCCTTGAGATGTGGATGTGACTCACCAACAAATCAGAGCAAATGATTGAAACCCGCCAGGGACAAGTCTCTGTGCAACCCGGAAGGACACACCCTGGGCTAGTGTTCTACCACTGAGCCTCCATTCCTGACAATTCTTTTTTTCTTTGTCGTTTTTTGAGGATTTCCTACATGTAGATAATGTGTTTTGATCAAATCCACCACATTACTCCCCCTCCAGTTCTTTTCCTCTAATCCCAACCATATTCTCCCCCAACTTCATGTGTTCTCTCTTTTTTAAAAAACCTGCTGAGTCCATTTAATGTTGCCTGTATGTGCACAAATGTAAGAAACTTCCCTGGAACATGACGTCCTCACAAGGACCAGTCAGTAAGCAGAGTCTCTCCTCCCCGTCCCCAGCAGCCATCAATTGGGGACAGGGTTTCAGCTAAAGATGGAACTTCACGATTATTTCCACAATTCTTGCTGGTGTCTCAACTGGCTTCATGCTGTTCATGTCTTGTGCATGAAGTTATAGCCACTGCAAGCTCATGTTAATGAAGAAAATATAATCTTAAAATGCTGCTTTCTACAAGATTCTTGAAATGACAAAAATGGTAAAAAGAAATAAGAAATATATCAGTGGTTTCCAGTGGTTAAGAGGGTGGGATTGGCAAGAAGTGACAACCTCAAGCGTCCTTGTGTTCCTTGATTTGCCTTGATTGGCTTCAGTGTCATTATTGTTCGACAGATTTACAACCTATCATCATTATGTAGTATTTGGTACAACTGAACAAGAGTGTACAATGACATTAAAAAAGAAGTTTAAAAAGAACCAGACTGGAGCAAGAAATGTACTAAATTGTCACATATTGATATTGGTTTATTAATTTTGAAGCATGCCAAATTTATGTGAACATAAATGTATATATGATGACACTTTTAAAAGATTGCATGCAAAACTCATAAATCAGTTCATTTGACATAAATGTACCAACATACCTGACTTAAAGAAATTCTGCAATTTCAGCATACCACAATTGTTAGCTGAAAGGGAACCACATTCCTGTCTTCATTCTAAGAGCAGAACTCACCCTGAAAGGAAAGAACTCTACCTCATTTTAAATTCCTTGCTTCCCCTGTGGTTTTTCAACATGTCTTAGACAGTGTTTATTACGCATGCGTTGAGTGTGGGCTCAGTTCTCTCTGTGAGCCACCTCTCTTTTCTTCCCTCGATCTCACTCCCTCCTGGTTGAGATAACAAAACTTGCCACTCTTCATTCACAGCCATGACTGATTCAGAGTTCTGTTTTGCATTTCAGTTCCGTCTCAACCCATATGGCAAAATCAAAACTCCAAACAAAACTGATCAATTTCATCTTGTACTCGCCATTCCCTGTGGCTTGTTAAAGCTCAGTATGCTTCTGTGCTACTGAATTCTTCCCTGTTCCATGGTCATCTGTATATGCATCTTCAGACTTGGTTAGGCCTCACAATTGACTGGGAAATACAGATGAAAAGAACTCAGTATGTTCTTTTATATCAGTGAGTCTGGAGAATCAGTATATAAACCAACCTGAAAACACTGTACAAAAACAAAGTCATGCTGTACCTCCATGTAAGTGTTCTCTCCATGAAAGATAACTCTTGGAGTTAGTTCTGATTGAACGTTTATAAATTGTCCCTTTACTAACTGAACAATTCCTAGCAGTCAATATTTATCAAATACTTACAGCAAAGTATATTAAATTTTCCAAGTAATCCTTTGAACCAAGCACTAATATTATCATCACCTAAATTTTCAGCTTAGATTCATACTTTATCAAAGTGCTGTCCATGGAGTAGTTAATTATTTCCCTCCACAAATACAGTGCAAGTTGGCATCTATAAAAATTCAGGCAAAAACATGTAGGTAGAGTCAATTTTATGTTTGAATTGATTCTTGATGAATGAGTGGGATCTGAACAGAAAGAACATGATGGAAAGAACATTTTGTTATAAGAGATCATTTTGTCTAAAAACCCGAAGGAACCTGTAATTGAATGATTTATTTAGACAGCAACATGGCAAATGTCTGCCCAAACAGAAGTATGAAAAGGCATTTTCCACTGGGGATTCAGTCTCCTTATTGCATTTCCCAGAAAGTTTTTTGAAAATGAAAACATTACCAGTTTCCTTGATGTTCAGATAAACAATAAAAAAAGACAATAATAATAATAATAATGAGACCCTGTCAGAGTAAGCAAAGTCAGACAAACCCAAGAGGACTGGAGATACCACTGCAAAGATCAGTCTGAAAGACCCAGTTCTGCCCTAATTCCTCTCAGACACACCTCTCAGTCCATCCCCAATCCCTCCATCCAACAAGGGCCAGATGTGTAACTGGCTCTGTAGATGGTTTTCCTGATATGTTTTCTGCCCTTAGGGGAGCTCTGAGTTTAAGATATCTTTTGATTTAAAAAAAGAAAACATTTATGATGAAAGAGAATGTAATTTAGATCTATGTTGGAATGGGAATGGCCTTTCTAAATAAAATATTCTGGACTTGATTCTCTAGGTGACCCTGGGTGACAGGAGTTGAAATGTGCACCGATATGACATTACAGCAGGACTGTGCAAGAGGCATTAAAGAAGCATCAGAGAGAGGCACCAGGTAGGTCTTCTCAGACTAATTGTTTGAGGGCAAACAGGAGCTTCAAGTTCATTAATATGCTTTGCTTTCTATTAGACTTTATGTCCTGTGGCTCATTAATTCCCTGTTGATATAGCCTGAGGCTGTGTTTCTTCCTCACTGGGTTCATGGGGTACGGATTTTCCTTTCTCTTAAAGCTATATTCAGGTTCAGTCTCACTGGCCTGTGCAACATTTGCCAATTCCGTTGTAAGTACCTCTGACCCATGAGTACAATTTCAGCTTCAAACATTAACTTTAAGGTCAAGAAAAAAAATTAAATATGATTAGACCTAGCTTAATTATTCACAACATCTATTTCAGAGACTTTCCATAAACAAGACCTAGTTTTCTTTTTCTTTTATTTTTTAAAGACCTTGTTTCTTTGTTACATTTTTAATATTATTTACCCAGAGGATTGAAGTGTGATGATGTTAAGATTTGCTTTTATTGGTCAATATGTTTGTTTGATGGGAAGAGATGGACTAGGAAAAGCAAAAACATAGACAGTTTCTTCTTATTGTTATTATTCACTAAACTGAGATTACTGGTGCAGTGTTTAAGTCTCCTGTTATGTATAAACATGTAAAGTAAAAATAAAAAACTAAAATAAGTAGATAGAACCAAACAAATGAAAACCTAGATTTAAAATTAAAATAAGGCTGAGAGTCACACCCACTGTGGCATCCTGAGAACCTGCAGTCTGTTCTATGATGGGCTTTGCAATGGACTTTCAACACTTTTTCTTTTTCTTTTTGATTATTGTTACTATTTGCTTATTTGCTGGTCTCTTGAGACAGGGTCTCATTGTTATAGCTCTCCCTAGTCTAGAACTCACTATATAGACCAAGTTGGTCTCAAACTCACAGACATCCTTCTGCCTCTGCTTCTCAAGTGCTGAGATTAAAGACATGTGACACCTTATCCTGATTTTAAATTTATTTTTATGTGTGTTTGGGGGCTGTGGGGGATGGCATGCCATTCCATACCTGTGGCGGTAAGAGGATGATTTTTAGGAACTGATTTCCTCATTCCACTTTGTGAGACCCCAGGATCAAATTTGGGTCCTTAAGTCTTGGAAGAAATTTCCTTTACTCAACTGAGCCATCTTGCGGACAACTGTCCTAGATTTTCTGTCAATTTACATAATGTGAGAATGGGTTTTAAGGCATATGTTCTGGACCCTGATGATATTGATTTCCAGAGGATCTTAAAGGCATGATAATACCCATCTTGGGCCAAATTTCTCTCTGATATTTTCAGTATAGCACTAAAGCAAATTACATGTGAAAGAAATCACTGAGGAATTGCATGAACTAACTTATGGCGCAGTCATAATAAATAAATTACTAATAATGGGAGACCTTACTAAACTCATTTAATTAGACCTGAACATAATTATAATTTTTAATTTTTTAGTTGCAGTTTCATTTTTGTCAAGGAAATACCTAACTGCTTTGTATTTGAAAGTTAAATATAAGACATTTTGGGGAAAAAGAGACACTGAAGAGGTTATGATCCTTGAGCCTAGTGGTTACCAAACATGGGGAGCTGGGAATGTGACTGGTGATGGGTGGAGCAAAGGCAAACATTAAAGGCAGACATGCTTCGAAAGCCTCGCAAGTAACTCTCCCAGCTTACAGAACATCATTCTGGGTCCCATCCAAGTACAGGTTAAAAATGAGAGTCTCGCTTTTTACCTTCCCTGCTGAGCGTTTTCAGCAGCTTTGATGGAGAACCTCACCAAGTTATTTCCCACAGATGTGTTGGTAATTAGGATCTATTATAAACATTTACGCTGAAGAATGTTCCTCAATGCCTTCCATTTGTGACCTGGAACCTGCATACCATGCAGCCAGGAAAGGCAGGAGAAAATATGGGCTGCCAATGTATGGGGACTAACATATATGTTTTTTCCTCTTCTCTGATGTGCTATTCTTAGAGAATTAATGTGTATCTAGGGACTTTATTTCCTGTCAGTTTTTAAAAAATTATTTCACTTAAATGTATTGTTTAACCTTAAAATATCAACAAATTTGAACCTCTTTAAATGACATCCATGCCTTACTGTCTTCTTAAACTAAGCTACCTAAATGTGTATTTATCTTTTAAATGACCCAGATCTTATTGTATCAATAATTAGACCATGATGAAATGTGTCTCATCAGAAAGTATTAATGATGCAGAAGCAGATTTTGTATGTGCTGGTCACAGTGGTCACATAGGTCTCTTTCTTGTGAGCTGTTCTTGACTTTGTTTCATGATAGTAATAATTAGGTCTTCCACATGACAGAATGCTTTTCATGTCTTTGTCTACAGAAGTCAATGTTGATTCATTTGATGTCAACCACAGTCTATCTCTTTTATAGTGGACATCACTGTTTAAAAGACATACCATTGTGTATCTCAAGCTGGTCTCAAACTCGAATGTAGCAGAGGACGACCATGAACATCTAATCTTTCTTCCTCTACCTCTGAAGTGCTGGGATTTAAGGAATATGGTATGACCCTAGGTATCAAATCTAAAACTTGGAGCATGCTGGTCAAGTTCTCTACTTTTTGAGCTAGATCTCTACCACAGTGTTTTCATAAATCATTTTTGCTATAACAGTAATGGTATTGGGGCATTCACCCCCGTCACACACACAGCATGGATCCAGTACCTAATATATCACAGGAATTCTTTGAGAAACTTAGCATCAACAGCTTCATTTTCCTTTGTAACTGCTTATGAGGTAGCTATTATTAACACAGGTGAGAATAACAATTCAAAAATTTCCGGTGAGTTAACAATGCTATGTTCACAGAGAAACACACAGAGAAAACTAAAAGAAACAACAAAAGTCTTTGGAAGGAAATCTATGAGAGCATCTGTCACATGCATAAATGAACTAAAACGAATATTTCTAAACAAAAGAACTCAGATCCCACACAGGAAATTCCCTAGACATAAGAAATTTGCATTTAAAGCAAAATAATTGGAAATGGCTTTAAAAAATATAATACTTCTCTTTAATTCTGAGCTGTTTATGCTAACTAGTATTTAAATTCAATGGAAGAGACAGAAGACAGCAAGGATGTGTTGTGGAAAAAAGATGGAGGGGACCAAACGTACTGGCCAGGGGCTCACAATGCTGTTAAACAGATTCAGAGATCAAGGTGGGGAATCAGCTTGGGTACGAACAAAGCTGACCTTTGGTAAATGGATTGTAGGAGACATGGGCAATTTAAAAGGCACCATCAGTCGGTAGTTGGTTTTATTACTCATAGGATCTGCAATTGTGAGTGGTCTGAGAAGATTAGCCAGTCAAAGAGAGGAACCAAAGAGTAGGAGAATTTCACAAAAGAGGGCAGAGGTCAGAAGCATTACAGCATTCCCGGGAATATTTTAGAGACTTTCCTTTGTGGAAATGTAGGAAGATCACAATGTGCCTCAAAAACATCAAGTTTGTGGAAAATTCTGGCCCTTCTAAGTTTGTGGTTCTCCCAGTTCACTCTTAAAGAATAGCTTTTTAACATAATATGGGCTACGTGTTAGTCCTTTGGTTTCTACTCTCTATAGTCATCATTTACTGTTTTTTCCTTTTTCATCCTTTGGAATTAATATTTGGCACCTCTGAGTTTCCACTCTGACTTCTCTTCACAATGTCTCCAGATGATTCCTCATTTTAACAGGCTTTTGACCAGCCTCATGGGGTATTACTTCACAATGGAAAGTGTTCTTTTAGGCCAGGTATAGTAGCATGTGCTTCTAATCCCAGTTAGGGGGAAGCAGAGTCAGAAAGAAGGAAAGTTCCAAACTAATCTGAGATACAGAACCATACTTTGTCTAAAAATAAATTCACATAAAATAAAAGGTCTTCCAATTGCGTCTATGAACAACTATTACTCTTAAAAGTAGTAAAATACTCTGTCCTGTGCAAAGGAAAGTTTTAAAGGGAGAGACATGGCTAGCTGTCTAGGAAACCAGAAATGTCAGGAGTACATACAGGCAACTTGAAATCCCCAAATAATTACTTGGTTCATTGGGCTTTTAAGTATCAGAGCCTAAAGGAAGGATCTTCTGTTGTTTTAAGTTTTTAATGCGTCAATTAAGCTATCCTTCCATTTCACAGTTGGTAACACTTAGAAAACCTGTGACTGGAAATCACATCCTTACCTTATTCTGTAAATAAAAACTAAAATGCCTAGGGAAAGAGGAACAGGGAACTTCTGGAAATAGAAACATTTGTGTTGACAAAAGTGTATATCCCCTCCAACAACAGAAGTTTCGCAGTTCTCATTTTATCTATTTCTGTGGAACAATTTTGGATGTGTGCTGCTGTTTTACAAGTTGTCGTAGCACTGGATGCACAACTAAACTCCAGGAAACCACGATTAAATTAAGAAAAACATACTGGTCCATCAATGCTAGCAGATACTGCAGCTTAATCAGGGTGAAACAAAAATACATGCAAGGACCTCAGAATCAAAATGGCCATCTCAATCACATTCTTTTAATCTCTTCGCCTCACTCCAATACACCCATTCAAAAGTAAGTATGTAAATTCCCAAATCAGCATATGTCATGAAAATTTTCAAGCGACACATACGTATCACATGTCATTTTAGTTTATGGCCTATTGATGCCAAAACAAGTATTGTTAGTATTAAAGCAAAGTTTATTGCAATAGAAACTTTCTCTAAAAAACCATTAGTGTATATAGAAACTTAATATTGATTCAACTAATAGACAAACACTTATCTCCCCAGCAACTATCAACTGCCAATAGGTCCTCAGCAAGGGTGGGACTCTGTGCCTACCTCCCCCATCTATGTTGGGATTTTGTCTGACTTGAACTTAAGAAGGTCTCGTGTATGCTGTCACAATTTCTGTGAGTTCATATGTGTATCTACCCTGCTGTCTAAGAAATACTGTTTCTTATAGTCACCTAATACCTCTGACTCTTACATAATCTTTGCACCTTCTCTTTCACAATTATTCTTGGGAATGTGATAGAAATGTCCCATTTAGGGCTGAGCTCTGCAGGAGTTCCTTATTTTTTGCATGTTGACCAGATGTGGGTGTCCGTGTTAATTACCTTCTACTATAAGAAGAATCTTCTCTGATGAGGGTGGAAATGCAATGTATAGACACAGCAATAAGTCATTGGGATGAATTTAAATACTACGTCCATTTAGTAGAATGCTAGTAGGTGATCACTTATTTTCATCCAGGTTCCAAGAAGTCTTTATATGGGTCTTAGGTTATAATTTTAATACATGCTGCTTATTACTTTATAGGCTTATCAATATTGTATATAAACATGTACATCTCCCCCAAATATTGAGAATTCTATTCAAGAATAGCCAACTACATAAAATATATAGTTTTTGACATGACATTTCATTTTTCACTATCTCTTAGTAGCATTATTTTTGAAACCTTCTATTTTATTGGAGCACTTTCAATCCCTAGAGGGAATTAGCAATATTACTGCCAGAGTTATTAGCCCCCTAAATTACTATTTTGTCTCAAGTGTGACCTATAGTAATCTATTTCCTTCACGCTAAGTTCCAAATTCCAACCTAATTACTAAAATCATCCACGTTCTGCCTTTTGCTCCTGTGTTTCCTGATTAAGTAATACAATTAGATGACCTTCTAATACAACCTGGAATACAAGGGCATCTTTCACCAAACTTCTGTGATTTTGTTCATGGTTCTTTTATGGCTTGAGACAGTATTTTTTTAACTACCTCTCAATAGTAGCTTCCTCTGTTTTCCTCAAGATTGTAGTCTCTCTCTCTCTCTCTCTCTCTCTCTCTCTCTTCTCTCTCTTGTCTCTCCATGCACACATCCCTGTGGTACCCAACCTGAAGATTTCAGTGAGATCTACCCCTTCCTTTGAGCTTCTAGTAGCTGCATGTTGAACTAGGGCCTGCTTTATTTTTCTGGCTAAGAGACAATAATTTACCTGTACACCATTCAGTTTTCTATCGTGTAAACGTAAAGAGCGACATCTTATTTGCTTCTCTATCATATCTCCATGCTATCTAAAATACTAATTATAGGGGCTGAAAAAAAGGCACAAAAGCAGTGGCAGCTGTTGGAGAAAATGGCCCATAGACATGGCCACAGGCCAATACAATGGAGGTGACTCCTCCTTCAGCAATTCCTCTGTTGAGATTCCTTCCATCCAAATGGGTCAGGTTAACTACTGGAGCTATCCAGCACAGACATTCTTAATTCTTTTATTCCATTTCACCCAACGCTTTGCTGAAGATGAGGAATCATAACGTGACATAAGAGAATGGTTTATTTCCCAACAATACACTTGCCTCAAATTGAACACTGAACCACTGAGTATTACCCCCTGTCCTCCCGGTCTCCGACTTCTCATAGACCCTATTCTTTCTCCAATGTATTCTCTGTTTTCCCTGAGACTGTGGAGAGATACTAGCTCCTGTACCTTTTTCCTCTCCTCCCACCCTCCTCATCGTTCTTCTTTCTTTCTCTCCTTCCCTCTCTCTCCTCACTATTACTTCCAGAAAAAAAAAAATAGGAAATGAGGAATGAGGCTCAGAGAAGCTATGTCACTTGTGGAAGTTCATCCCATTTAGCAAGTAGTTCTGACTCACTCTGTATTCTGTATTCTTAACTTTTTTAAGAATATGTATTATGCTGCCTTCAGAGTTCTTCATATTGAATCATCCTGGACAACTAGGCACATCTCTGTGAAACTCTGCTTCACATCATACATGGTCTTCTAATAGCCAACTGGTGTATAGCACTTTGTTTTTGGTTTCATCCTGTTGCTGTCATAAATTCCATAACCCAAATCAACGTATGGAAAAAGGGATTTATTTCTCACAGTCCATCTGTGAGAGAAGTCAGGATAAGAATTTAAGGTAGGAACCTAGACACTGTTCCTCTGAACATTATGTCCCTCCAGGGGACTCACTCACTACCAAAGAAATACCGTAGAAATGATGTCAGAAAGCTGCATGTTGGCCTTCTCAAAAGCTCATGTCTACCTAGCTTTCTTATTTAGCACAGAACCACCTGCCTATAAATGGTGCAGCCCACAGTAGGACTCTCGTTCATCAATTATGATGATGACTGTTTCCTACAGATGTGCCTTCAGTGGTGGCTTTCTTCTTCAATGACTCTATTCTGTGTCATGTTGATAAACCTAACTAGGACTTTTTTAAGTGTTGATTATTCTTCAAAGGTCCCTGTGCCTTCTACTACATTTAATTCCCACATAGTTCTAACATATTTTTATTATTTTAATTATATTATTTTAATTCTAAAACTTAGCACACATGTAATGAGTATCTAGGAACTTGTTCTAGGTCATTCTTCTAGAGGACTTCATTTGTCAACTTGACACACATGAGGAAAGGAAACTTCACTTGGGGAACTTCCTCTGTTGGACTGGCCTGTGAACATCTCTGTGAGTCATTTTCTTGATTGTTGAGTGATGTGGGAGTGCCCAGTTCACTGTGAATGGTGCCACCCCTGGGCAGGTGGTCTAGGTTATATAAGAAAGCAGACTGAGGAGCATAGGCCAGAGGAGCAAGCCAGTAAGCAGTAGTCCTCTGTGGTCCAAGCTTCAGTTCTTGCCCCCAGTTCTTACCCTGAGTTCCTGTCCTGCATGATGAATTGCAAACTGAAAGGTGAAATAAAGCCTCTCTTCTCTCAGTTGCTTTGGGTCAGTGTTTTATCACAGCAATAGAAAGTAACTAGAGCGTTTGCTTAACAAGTAGGCAAGAGAGCTAGGATTCAGTCTCAATACTTTTATTTCCCAACTCCATACTTTGAATCATAGC
This sequence comes from Eospalax fontanierii, assembly GCA_035773235.1. Lineage (NCBI taxonomy): Eukaryota > Metazoa > Chordata > Mammalia > Rodentia > Spalacidae > Eospalax > Eospalax fontanierii. The sequence continues at coordinate 18,352,871 of CM069552.1, forward strand.
GAAGCTACCAGGCTAAGGCAAACATTCTAGGTTTTTTTTTTTTTTTTTTTTTTTGACTAGTTCATTTAGAACAGGCTTCTTAAACATTCATTGACTTATTTGGCATGTATCTTAATGACCATTGTAAGCACACATTATCCGTCCTCAAATGTATGGCCTAATAAACATAGTGAATATAAACAATTACTCTAGCTAAAATTTAAAATGTGGACATATCTCCTTAGATACTGTGAGGACTCTGCTGCGTGTGGACTTTGTGGGTACTTAGTGATCACAATAATTAGTGCTAGGTTGTAGAAGCTAATGAAATATCTTGTAAAAAACTGGCAACTTGGTATGGACACTGTCCAGGATAATCTATAACCCGGGCTGTGTGATGTAATATCTAAAATAATGAAGCCAATTGCAAGGTAACGATTTCAAAAAGCTTTAAACTGAACAAAGCAAGTATTCCAGGAGAGGAGACAGCTCAGTGGATGAAAGCACTTGGCTCATAGCCTGACGATCCGAGTTCCATCTCTGCAGCCCTTGTAAAAAGCTGGAGGCAGTAGTGTACATCTGTCCTCCCAGCATTCTACAAGTGGAGAAGAGAATCTCCTGCAAGTCTGGAAGCTCAAGAGTCAGCTCGACTAGATTGCTTAGTACTGAGACAGAGGGAAACAAAAGAAACCGTGCCTCAGAAACAAGGTGGGAGGTACACCTGACTCTGGAAAGTTGACCTCTGACCATAAGGGGACTGGCAAGCACGCACTCTCACACAAGAGCCCGTTCTCTCTCTTGCTCTGTCTCTCTGTCTCTGTCTCTCCTCTCCCCAGTTTTTTTTTTTTACATTTTGACACATTTATAACATCAGAAATGTTAAATTCAAATACATACAATATTTTTGTAAAATATGACCTATGATGGTCCCCTGTCGGTGAAAAAAATTGATATCCTTTATGCTATTTAGAAACGCAGATTTGTCATAATGGCCAGCCCAAAGGAAAGCTGTAAATTCTCTCCTCAGATGCCAAAGGGCTTTATTAATTGATCTGAATGCATATGTAAAATATATACTACAGGTATAAAAATAATCTACATGCTATAACTTCATACACATGCATGTTACAATTTTGAAATATTTGAATAGATGCTATAAATAGTATCATATTCTTTTCATCTGAATGATTCACTGGGTAATTCTAAGAATGAAGTTATTCTCTTACATATTTAGAGGGCAGTTGTCAGAACTAGGTAAACTGACAGGGATGTAATAATAGTATGCATTGCTGTTCCATATTTATCAGTCATATCAATATTTTGCATTTCATTCCTATTCCAATACCCAACCCAAATTGCACTTTTTACTTAATGTTCACAGCTCTATATCTCTAATGTAGAGGAACATTTTGGCCCTTGGTGATTATTGACTTTGAGAATTTTGAAGCGTACTAGATAGGTAGATGGAAGAATGCCCTGAATTTATGGTTACCAGGTTTTGCTTCATGATCAAATTTACACATGCATTTCTGGAAGAATCTCATAGAAATGATACAGTAATTTTCTCAGCATGTCATTTCATAAGATGTCCTATGCCTATTAATCACAATACTGGTGATAGTCACTTTGTGTACTTGGTTCTGTGGTCTGAATAGGTCTTTCCAAAATTCAGGTAGTAACGATTCTCCTGCAATGCAGTAGTGAAACAGAGCTTTCAGGAAATTAAGCAGTTAAGATTCCATCCTCAAGAACGGGACTAATGTCCTTAAAAGAAAATTGGCCATGCACAATTGCTCCCCTCTGCCATATGCAGATGCGGAAAAAGACATCTATGGAGCAGGAAGCTCATTCTCACCAGACACTGACTCTCCTGGGCCCTTCATTCTGAACTGAACACTAAATGCACTACCTATAACCGTGAGAAATAAGTTTATTTTATTTATAAACTGCCTAGTCTGAAGCAATCTGATAGAGCAACAATGGCCTTGTAGTGTCAGACACATTCCGGCTGCACAGCTGGAATGTGGTTAGTAACTTAACTGTGGGAAGATATGTTAAACCTTTTCAAAGATTCTTCCTCATCAAAGTGCCACAAAATTATTTTAGCTCCATTTATGATTTCTCATTCCCTCTGTATTTATTGGTTTTTCAGTGTAAAGAGGAACTTCCTCTTTCTCTTCCTTTTTTTTTGTAATTACTTATCTATATCATTATTGATTCATGGATATTCTACTTTTCATTAAACACATTATAATTACTTTTTTGATGCCCAAATTGTCTCATTTTGGTAAATGAAGTTGATTTCAAGTCAGTTAATCACATAGTTATATTTGTTTATACAATTCTTGATTTGAAAACATGAAAAAAGCATCAAGTTTATTCTTTCTCAATTTTTTGGACAGGGTCTCCCTAGCCCTAGTCCACCTGGAACTCACTATATAGGCCAAGCGGGCCTAGATCTCACAGAGATCTGCCTACCTCTGCTTCCAGAGTGCTAGGATTAAAGGTGTGTGTCACCACTTCTGGCTTTCTTTCTCAGTTATTTTTATGGGACTCATTCCTTGACAGTTTCAGAAATGTATGTAATGCATTCTAATCACTGTTAACCCTGTAACTTTTCATCCCTTTCTACTCTAAGAGATTGATAAAGTCTTTAGGCAGTCGCATTTTAAAAGGACAATAGAATAAATTTAGGGATGTTGAACTATTTAGTCTTTCACTGTAGTGCATATTCCTGCAGATTTTAATTGACTCAGGAAACATATGTAATTTTTATTCTATTGGCTTCTGCAATTGTCTTTTTTGTTCATTTTATTTTGCTGTGGATAGACGCATGTTTCAGTCCATCCATAAATCACTAAAATTCTGTTTTCCAAAAATAGTTTTCTTCATATCGTACCGTCAATCATTCTCTCTCCATTCTGGTGATATAAAATAATGATTTAAAGTTAAATAAATTTCCTTTAGGTTCAACCACTTTATGACTGCCTCGTGTATACTGTCTAGGAAATTACAGCATGCAGAGTTGATGCCCTCAAGGTCCCTCAGCTGGTGCATGGTCATATCTGGGCAGAAATTTAGCATTCCTAATTTTGAGTTTTAAGCAATTCCTATGGCAACTGTCTCTCTCATTTTACATCATGTCTTCCTCTGGGTATAAATGATACAAAATCCTCTTTAACAAAAATGTTTCAGGCTAAAAACCTGAGGGCAGAACATCAACAGATCTCTTATAATACGTTAATATAACTTAATTTCCAGAATATCATTGCAAAAGAAGGGAAGCAAGCAATCCAGAGAGGACCTTCCTTCCTGATGTTTTGATCAGTGTTTAACTCAGGCATTTTAATTACTATAACCTGGTGTGTAGGAGAAAGGCCTTGATAACCAAGACATAGCTTATCGTCAGCAATCTCAGCCTGGTGAGACTTGTGATAAATACTATTCTACAGACCATGATGATGAGGAAAAATAGTGATGATGATGATGACTCTAGATGCGTGCTTACAGAAATATTCACAAGACAATTCTTCTCACTGTGCAATTTTAAAGAAACAGATCCCCCCCCCCCTTGGGAATTGAAAATAGAGAGTGACTGTGCAGACTGACAGGACCTTGTCTCTACTTTGAAGTCATTTAGGATGAAGACCTTCATTCTACCCTTTATTCCTAATATTGGCTACTGATAGCTTACAAATGAGTCTCATTTAATTTAACTTTTTAAGCCCTTCCTCTGTATAGCCCAGGTTGGTTTCAAACTCTGGATCCTCCTCCGTAAACCTTCCAAGTGCTAAAATTACAGGTGTGTTCCACCGTACCCAGTTACAACTGATTTGTTTTACTCTATAATGGAATGAAAATACCTTTGGTAGCTATTTTGTTTTTCATTTTTAGCATGGCATTTAATAAATTATTGAGTATTCAATTTATTTTTATTTTTAATTGAATTTTTGTGAGCTTCATACGATATAGTTTGATGGTATTTAGATCTCCTCTCCTATCCCCCTTCTCCACTGCCCCCACCCAATTTAATGTACTCTGATATATAAAATATGGCCTGTAGAGTTTGATTTGTGTCCTCAAATGTCCTTAGTGTAGACTCATTCCCTGGGCCCACCAAGAGTCCCATCCTTGTAAGATGCTGTCTATTAATTGATAAAATGTCCTTAGGTTGAGCTGGGAATTTTTTTACCCACTTCCCTATATCTGTACTGAGACTTTGTCTGTTTTGAGATGTCATCATTGCTGTGAGATCATATGAGCAACTAGGCAGCTGTCTGGAAAACTCTGTTTCCTTGTGGTCATCCACCCCTGCTGGCTTTTACTATCTTTCCACCTACTCTTCTGAAATGATCCCCAAGCCTAGTGAGGCAGAGGTTTGAAATTGGTGTCCTATTCAGGGATAAGTACTCTGCAGCCTGCGGTTCTCTGCACACTAGTAAACTGTCAACACATTGTTTTTAAAAATGGACTTTACTATTGGCAGTTGATTACTGCTGGGTGAGGAAAAGCTGATCTTAAAGGGAGGGACTCTCGATGGCTGAGTAGACCTCAGTGGATAAACTTGCCTTGAGGGAAGTCTGGATACACTAACTTAACTAGATAGGCCTTTACACAAATGATAGAAAGCATAAATTCCTGTGGGGAACTATGGGAGGGTGCCAATGAAGAAGGAGGTATAAAAATGATTAAGTTTTCTGTATGAAATACACAAAAATTCAATTAAAAATTTACAGAAATAATGGACTTTGAATTGGATGTTAGTGCCCAATTGCAGGCCAATGTCAATGTTTTGAGTATGTTTATATTTAAGGTAGACTGGGCTAAAGTATAATACTTCCTAGGCGTGGTGTGTTAAATGTGTTTAGTTTAGATTATTTCAGTTTACGATGGGTTTATAAGGATGGAAACTCATTGCCAGTCATGGAACATCTGTATTTCAAAGGCTTTAAAAACTGCTTTCCAATTCTATTTTTACAAATTCCTACAGCTTCTGTCCTAGAGAGTTGAGCCCAACAGAGACCAGAGTCTAAATACCCATCTTATGATCTATTTCCTGGAGAATTTAAACTAAGACATAAAGGAAGGGAACATTTTGTTCTCTGTGCCACTGAGCGATAAGAAGCAAAGACTGAACAGGTTTCACATGCAGTTACTGGAGTTGGAGTGAAGCATTGAATATATGGCTAGAGGAGATTATTCTCTGTGATCAACTTAGAATTTTCCCTCTGGACACTGTAAGATCATACAGATTTCTTCTGCGCTGTATGATGAGAAAAGGAAGACCAAGCAAAAAGCCTTGGTAAAGAAAATAAACTGTAATTTATCTAAGTTCGGGTTTTGGAGAGTTACCATTAGAATTTTTTCATACTTAGTTGTGTCGATCCATTTTATTGTGGAAAAACTACCTGTAAAATATATTATTCCAGTGAGTGGAAAAAGTGGGGTCACCATTTCTTTTGTACTACTTTCAATTATTTTCCTACACTCAAAGAACAAAGTAAAACGTTCTTTCTGGCTATGGCAATAGAAAGAGCACCCACAGAGTGCATCTTCCTATCGTGAGGGGTGAGAAGGTTCTGTAAGTGAAATCAAGCAAGTCTTGGACAGCTCAAGGTTATAATCTTAAAGAAAGGAATTGTTCCTTTCTGTTAGGAAACTGAACCATATCAGTGCATGACATACTGATTTTGAAAATGTAAAAATGAAACATTTAGAGGGAGGATGTTAGTCTATTTTCTTGGGAGCCAGGAAGCTGTTAAATGTTGAGGCAAACCTTATGTGTCTATGTTTAAAGGGACTGTGGAAGAACAGAAAGAATAAATTCAGAGTTCTTGAGAGTTTAAGTGAAAGAGTTCTTGGTGACTAGAGGTAGAGAGGATACAGAATGAGGAGTCCTGGATTAGTTTTGAAAAGAATGAGTTTGATTTAGGTGTTTGGTTGATAAGGAAATGGGGTCTCTGAACACTGTTTATAAGGTGGAACGCAGAGTGGATATGTGGGAGAAGCGAATGGATTAAACAATATAATGAGTTTGAACTCTGTAGCAGAAAGCAGTGAGAAAGGTTTGCAATCAGACTGGGAGAAGCACGTCTTGGTCACAGTTGCTGATTAGTTTTGGTCTTATGTAAGGGACTCAACTTCTCAGTGTCCTGAGGTTATTTCCATACCTCCTAAAGATGTTCAAACTGAAAGTCATATGCGCGTGAAACATGAAACACAATAAGGTTAGAGAAAAGTAGTGAATCTATCATTATATTCTGATAGTAGGTCACTGAGGAGAAAGTGAAGGATAATTTGAATTGTCATAGCAGGAGTCAAGGGAGAGGACAACAATGTAGTATTACAGCAGGTGGATAGTTTTAGATAAAGCACACCCATAAATACAGATTGTTACCCTTTTTCTATACACTAAACTGCTTCATAGATGATTTCAGTAGTATCATAAATTTATCTTCCTGTTATGGATAAATATGTACAAATGTAAGAAAAAAATCATTGACCCCTGTATGTACTTTACCTTGTGTGATAAATATTATGGCAAAGAACGTACTCAGAACTTCTACCTTCATAAGCAGATTCAAGTCCTAGTGAGTCTCTACCTTCTCCTCGATGCCATGATGAGGAACACAGGTACTGCACTGTGGAGCGAGCCCTGATGCCTCATGCCTATCCCTTCAACCTGGATCACAGCTGGGAAATTAAAAATGGACTAATACATTTCTTGTCAGATACTTAAATGAACACCTTCTGTATTATAGGCACAGTGCAAGGTACTTCAGAAACATCTAAAATGAATTAATCAAAAGTTCTAGAGTAGTTAAACATATCGCTATACAGAATGAAAATGTGAGGTAGGCAATGATTATATTGCAAGAGGAGGAAATATTGTGGGAATTATACGTGATATGAAATTGTTGTTGATAGAAACAAATAACTCGTTGAGTATTTTATCTGCGATTTCGTGGATGAGAAATATTTAGACCTGACCTGAAAGACTTCCCATATATTATTCTTTTTACTTCTTGCTGTATAATACTTGCATTTTTGTGATATAAGATGTTACTCTGCAAGTATCCCTAGACGCAGTGGCAGAAGAAATCTAAATCCTAGTCTCTTTCTTTGTTTTTCCACTTACGTCTACCCAGTATGTAGAATGATTTTCTTCATGTAAATTTTACCTTTTGTAAAGCATACCTGTATGTTTCCTGACCCCGCCCCCCGATTTTCTCATTTTGAAGAGAATCAATCACTTGTCACTCTGGAGTTCTATTTTCCTCAATAAAAATGGGGCAGTTGGTCCTCATTAGTGTACTTCTAAGGATCAAATGTCAGGACTATTATAGACTTTTACAAATGGTAGAATGTCATATGGCTGTGAGCACTTGTAATCAGAACTGCAATGTCCCAGGGAAATCCAGTAACTCATTTCACAAAGTGCTGGATGGCTGACTTTTAAAGCTTCAAATTCTTAATATACTATTCAACACCTTGAAAACATAAAGTCGAGAAAGGGGAAAAAAAGGAAGGAAAGGACCTCAGCTTTTTGGAAGGGACCTGAATGCCCATTAAAATGCATCTAGCAGAGGACATAAAACCAATGAATAGGAGCAATTTACTTTTACTGCTGGAGCAGGAGTCATGCAACTATTTTTACTAACTACGGCTGTTCCTAAGTCTATCGGAGTACCTAAAATATTTATGATAGCTGAGCCTGTGTGAGACACTGTCTATCACAAGCGGAAAAACTAACCTGTGTCGGAAAGTGTTTGTTGACATTTTCTTGTCTGATAAGTAGTACGGTGAAAATGGAGAGGGGCTGAACAAAATCTTCATATAGCACATCAAGAAAAGAAAAATGAGGAAGCCATGGCCTGGTGCCAGAGGCAAGAGCTGTGCCAAGTTGGCACTCTGCCTACCTAGACTTGGGGATTACCCTGTAGTATATTAAAGTATCAGCTTTTTAATTTACCATATTATTTTCCAGATGTTTTTGGTAGAAAGGGACTTCTCAGCAAACACTTGAGTGCTTGTCAGAGAATTACACATTTAATATTACTCTACTCATTGTTTTAATTAATGACAGGAAGAAGTTGCTCAAAGACAATTCTTAGCAACACAAAAATGAATGTTAACATTTTATGAAGGGTGGAAATTATCTTTAGCTCTGGTGAATTTGAAAAGCGAGGAGGTTATCATCAGAGGAATATTGCTAGAAAAGGTCGAGGTGGCTGTCACTCCATTTAATGTTACTCACCAATTCTGCCAGAAAGAAATCAGAAGGAAAACTGACACTCAGGCAACATTATTAATATTAGCAAAAACCTGTGAAATCAGTGTTATAAAAGATCAGTGAATAATAATATTTCTGTTAGAATTTAGAAGTTTAACTAAAATCAGTGCTGAATGTGAGACACATACATCCTATCATCTAGTCTGTGAAGAACTGCATATCAAGACCAGCACCATCATTCACTGAGTGTTGCCTGTGTGTCAGGCATCAGGTTCAGCACATGTATAAATAGTAGGTCTTAGGGCAGGTACTTGTTACTGTTCAAAAGAGAGAGATTCATAGAACTTAAATCATCTCAAACATTAAGTAAACAAGTGGCTGAGCTATCACAGAGCCTTAGTTTTGGGGCTAAGTAATAATAATTATTATTTTTCTAAATCTTTCGCCAGGAAATAAAAAATCTTGGTTCCCCTGGCATTCAAATGAATTTGTTGTTGTGTGGATATTAATTGATTGTGTTCTATTTTGCTATTCTGAAATCTCTTTTTTAGTGTGTATTTATTAGTGCCAATGTGGTGGTTTGAATGAGAATGTGCCCCATAGGCTACAAGTGTTTGGACATTTTGTCCCTAGTGGATGGCACAGTTTTGGGAGGTCTTAGAAGGTGTGGCCGTGCTGGAGGAAGCATGTCCCTGAGGGCAGGCTTAGGGAGTTCTTAAGCCTTACTGGATGGATCTCCAGTAACTTTCTGCTTCCTGTGCCTACTTGAAAATGTGAGCACTTAACTTTGTCCTCTACTCTAGCCACCTCTGCCGCCTTCTGGCCATGATGGATTCTTGCTGAAACAGTAAGCTAAATAAACTCTTCCTTTTATAAGTTCCCTTGGTCAGTGTTTCTATCACACCAACAGAAAGCAAACTAATACAGCCTGCCATTTGTCAGTGCTATCAAACACCAGGCTAGACGATTGGTTTCACTCTACTGTATTTACTGAATTTATGTTTATAGATATTTACCCAGTTCTTTCCTTACTGGAGCATTTAACATTTCTGACTAAGTAGAAAGTGTCTTACTCCCCCACACCTATCGTAATAACACAGCCATACTTCCGTACTCCAGAGATTCAACCAGGCTGAAAGCAATGAAGCGTATATTATGTAACTTCAGACACTCCCAAACTCTTTACAGGCGCTTGATCTTGTAAGATGTGTATTTCCCACCAAAATTTCTCAAATCTTGCCACCACGGTGGTCAGTTTCTAAGTTTGTTTGTTTGTTTGTTTGTTTTCCTTAACTTGCCACATCTTTAGAGACCCTCTCAACAAACTTACCTTTCTTGAATCTTGAAGGTTGATAACCTTGGTATGACTTTACTAATGCTGTGGCCCATGAGACTGTATGGTGGTAACAGGATACATGTTAGAATATAATGTCTTTTTGTATATAAAATTATGACAAAAGCAAGACCTCTAATGACATTTTCTTGCATTCCGTTTCCCTTGGTAATTTCTGAAATAAGACAGAAAAATAATCGAGTCATAAACAGTGCTCAAATCACTGGATGCTTGTTTGTTAGTGGGATTTATTGTTCACAGTTGTAAAAATCAGCTGTCGTTCATGTAGAAATGCATTAGAAAATAAACGAATAGTGGCTGTATCTCAACACCAAGGTCAAACAATTTTGGTCTTTTCAAGTTGATTCCAATAGTGACTGCCAGCCTGGTCTTTCCTTCAGGTAGCATCATGGACTAAATAGTTAATGGTAACCAAGGTCAGTGTGAATCAATGTTATCAGTGCACCTCCTATCTCTGCTCTCTTCTCATAGGGCATTACAGCCTCTGCCTGCTAAAGCCAGGCTTGTATTACCAGCTCTCCTTCCTCGGCATGCTTGATCTCCACATCCGGGTCCCAAGGCTAGGCTTTCATACACTTTTCTTATCTTAATGACTTTGCCCTTTAGCATGAACTTTTATTCTTTTAAAAATAATTATTTCAGCATTTGGGAAGAACAGTACAGAGTATACTTTATGGTTTAAGGGATTTATAAGCAATAAAAGTTTGCTTTTAAAACTCAATGTTGAAAGGGAAATTTCCCCACTTTTCTCTTAAGAAATCACACCGATTCTTCCCAAAGTCAAGATACAGAAAATACTCAGGTGCGATTATTCAAATTTAAAACATTTAAAAAATATATCACTCTATCTGTTAGGTATCTATGAGAAGAAAAGCAAAAGGCAGGACTAGAAGTCAGGATCCTGCAGACAGAGAGATCATGGCCAAACAGAACAAGAATGGCAAAATATAGATAGGAAAAAGAGAGGTAAGACCTGAAATAATTATATAGAAAGGCTTTCTGGGCATATCCAAATAAGAGCACATTGAACTATTCCAGGTAAAATATGATTGAAATTTTATTTCTACAAATAAAAGCAATTTTGTCTTCTTTAAATTTTCCATAGAATCTCTCTCCTAGCATGCATGTCATTTCCTATCTTTTAAATTCATTATTCTACTGACTTCCTCAGTGGTAAAGACAAAGCTAATGACAGATGCTTCTGCTACTAAGGTAATGCTCATATGCTAATTACCATTTATCGAGTGAGTATTTCATTCACACTTGATCTCAGAACAGAAGAGTGGATGGGTAACCAACTCAAAAATTTGACTTTTAATTCAATTTGTTTGCAGGTATCTGTGCATGTGTTTGACAAACTCTCTCTTTTCTGTTTTCTCTCTCTCTCTCTCTTCTCTCTCTCTCTCCCTTTCTGTGTATGTAGTATGTGTGTATGTGTGTGTGTGTGTGTGTGTGTGTGTGTAGGTACACATGTGCACATATGAATGAATATACTTGCAAGAGGGTGAACCGCAGGTTTGTTCCTCAGGACCATCAATCTCATTTATGAAGTGGGGTTGCTCACTGACCTAGAGGTCACCAAGTCCTCTAGCCTGGTGCCTGCCAGTAAGCTGCAAGGAGCCTCCCCAGTGCCTCCCCATGCTCACTGTTTTTCTACATCGGTTTTGGGGATCAAGCTCAGACCCTCATGCTTGCATAACAAGCACTTTACCAAGTATGCTCTCTTCCTAGTCCCTCTTAATTCTATTTTAATAGTCCTAAAATCATTTGTTTTCAAATTTCAACATAACACTTCTCCCAGTGTTTCCGGATCAGGAGGGGTGATTTTCATCACTTCCACTGAGGAAGCAAGCTTCCCAATTCAAAAACACATTCCCAGGATAGCAGTTCACGTTTAATTACAAATATACAGAGATACTCAATATAACAGACTCTTCTCTCTGTAAATGAGAAGGTGTTCCAAAAGAGACTGAACTATTTCTTTAAATAAAGAAACAAACAAAAAGCCCACCTCTCCTTTCACTTCTGAGGACAGAGCCTGAAGCATTTTAAAGAGTACTATTTGCTAAGGAGTAAGAGCCGTGGGGCCATGTCCTGTCGAGACCTGTACCATCTATCTGTGTTTCCATTGTCCTCTTCTCCAGAACCTGTTATGGCCATATGCCAAGCAAGTATCAAACATTGGAAAACCTACTGATAGAAAAAAATAAATAAATAAGGCATTACAAAAACAGGTAACAAGCAGCCCATTAATTATCAGTTGACGCAAAAACGAATGTCTCCAAACTTAGCAACTTATTACTTTGTAGTTTTTATGTCAGGAAACCAGGAATGACTTAATGGATTTTTTTCAGCTCAAGTCCTCTCAGAAGCTTTTAGCAGAACTTGATCAAGGCTTCTTCATCATCACAGAGCTTAAGTGAAGACTATGTGCCCATTCATGTTGCTCTCAGCACCCTTAATTCTTTTCTTTTCTTTCTTTCTCTTTTTTTTTTTTGAATGGATGCCTTCATTGAGAACCTTGTTCTGCCATACAGTTAGATTTCTAAGAGCAAGGGATCCAAGACAGAGAACAAAGGAGAATTGGAGCTTTCTGAAGACAGAAGCTGATGCCTTTATAAAAACCTGCGCCCAGAGCCCGATATCAGTTCTTGCATATGCTTTTCCTCATGGAAAGAGCAGGACTGTAAATTTCTGGGAGGCATATGCCAGGGTTGAGGACAGTAGTACAGGAATAATGGAGGTTCACTTTGCCAGCTCGAAAGCACATTCTACTCTCTGCTCCCCAAAGATACACCTCCCATATATGTGTCTCCTCCCAATAACCCCCTACATTGTTATCTTACAAAGTAGCTACCAGAATTCTAGAGTTATATCCTCTAAATCAACTCCAGATGAAGAAAAGTCTCCTGGGGTAGAACTCCTAGAGTGCATCCTCCCAAATGCACTTAATTCATCTGTGTAAACAAAATGAAGCAGTGTATCCCTATACCCAAGGTACCCTGAGAGACAGGACAACTCCTACAGTCTTCCAAACATGTCTCAAGGCCACTTCACATGAATCCTTCCTTTGTCATCAAAGGTATCAAGTATGTATTTGCAACTGAGGGGTTTTCTCACCTTGATTTTTTCAATAGAATTTTAACATAGCCATGTCTCTTTTCAATTTGTACTGTCTATCCACTTTCAACAAACTGGCTTTTTATGAAATTATAGTTCTTTTACAGACCTTGCTGATCATCAATGAATCTTTTAACATCTACTTCATTAGGAAAAAAAAAAAAACTCCTCCATAAATATCTCTTTCCTGAACCGTTCCCTTTAGTGTTAAAATTGAAGAGGACAGTGTCCTTACACCTCCCAGAAGGTCTATTTTCCTCAGATGATGCATGCATAACCACTAATCCTTCAGAAGATTTTTTTGGTCTGGCCTAATAGCACTCTGAGACAGCATCTTTGATCTTTAAATGGTTTTAGAGTCATGCTTTAAGATTTATCTTCAGGTCGTATTTTAGTCTCCTTAAAGGCTGGAGGATTTTAGAAGTATCAAGATCCCTTCCATTTAATTGTTCCCCTTTAACCTTGTTCATCTCTTTCCTCTTACATTTCCTGGCAAACAGTAAGACCAAGCTAGATGACATATGAAGCCTTGAGTTTGGAGATTTCTTCAGATACCTTGCCTTATTTGTAAGATACAATATCCACATTCCAAACATTGTTAAATATTGGAGTAACATCTCCAATATAAATCGCTTACCTTCATCTCAAATTCTGACTCCAAACTTTAAAGCCACTTCCATATTTAGGGTTTATTTCTATAACAATATTCAACTTCCAGGGACCAGAATTTGTAACCGTTAGCTATTGGTGCATAACAAATTGTTAACAAAAATGATTTTACCATTTTGTATTTGTAGTAACTCAGTGAAGAACAATATTTATTGTATCACAGTATTTGTTAATGAGGAATCACTGACCATATTAGGTCTGTGATTCTGGCTGGATATTGCTCATGAGTTTGCAGTTAAGTTTTTTGGCCCTATCACAGCTAGAGAATTGATTTCTAAGCTCACTTGCATTGTTGGCAGGCCTTAATTCCTTCCTGACTCTTGTCTTAAGGTCTTTATTCCATACCATATGGCCTCTCCTAGGGTACACAACACTGCAAATTAAGCAAAGGAAACAGAAAGAGAGAGACAGAGAGGGAGAGAGAGAGAGAGAGAGAGAGAGAGAGAGAGAGAGAGAGAGAGAGAGAAACAAAATTCCTGGAAGCAACCATTTCATTTATAATGAATGTTATTGAGCTCAGTACACAAATGATACAAATGTTTCCATACTAAAAGCAGTAATAATTATGGATATCTTGGAAACCAGCTCTCACAGTTAGTAGCCATAGGCAGAACTCAGGAAATGTGGGGGCAGATATCGATAGAAGATACATAAATGAAAGGGTGAAAATTAACAGAAATCAGTTAATTTTTATCTCTTCCCAGCTGGCTTCGAGGGTACGACTGGTGGTATGCACATGAGTCTGTTCTGCAGACTTCAGGCAATGTGACTTTTGTCCTTTCCTCTTACTATCAGTCATTTCCTCATTGCGATGCTGGAATTTAGTAAACTGGAAGGATGAGAGGCCATTTGACTTTCTTATTAGAGTCAAAGTCAATAATAGATTTAACTTGCTATAAAATGCCCTACTCTTTCCTAACGTATTAGCCTTATATACATTAGGACAGATCTGATCATCAAACTTTTTAAAAATAAAAAGGTAGATGTCTGGAAATATGAGAAAGAGGGCTGAAATGAGCTCTTGGGACATTTCTCTAAATATACTAATTAAGGGAATTCTCCAGAAGTAAGCTAATTCTATTTTCCCATTTCTGTGCTATGGCATACATCTTGCGACTTGAAACTAAACTATCCCTGTACAAGGTAATTGTATATGTTAATGTGTGAACTAATCCAAAAATTAAAAGATGGGTTTTAAAAGTGTCCGGAATAACCTACATGATTACTTCCTGATCCAGATTGTGCTAATTCATACATGGAACATTGTCTCTCTAATGTACATACATGATACAGTTATTACACATTCACAGATGCTACACTTCACATATTTTATTCACGATTTTTATTTTGTGTGTATGAGTGTATTGCCTGCATGTACATAAGTGTACCTGTCTTATGCAGTGACCAAGGAGGTCAGAAGAAGGCATAAGATCCTCTGGAAATGGAGTTATGGATAGTTGTTAGCCAACATGTGGGTACTGGGAATCGAACTCAGGTCCTCTGCAAGAGCAGCCAGTGCTCTTAATTGTTGAGTCATCTCTCCAGCTCTGATTCTACATTTTTGGAACAACTCTCACAGCAACTCACTTTTTATCAAAATTTGCATTTATGTCTGTAATACATTTGATCATATCTGCTGTTCCCACCGTTATTTCCTAGCTTTCTCTCTCCTTCTTTGTCTTATTTTGGCTTTGTTTGGCACATAATGGAAGTCTAGTTTTCCAGGTCATTGTAGTGCTAGGATTTCTGACAACATTTAGGTACTGAGTAAGAAGGCCTAAGAACTTGTTAAATCCTCAGTCTAATTTTAACTATTTTAAAAATTAACAAAATTATCGTATGAAAAGATGCAGTGTGTAGAAACTCTGTTTTTCATCAAGAGAACATCAAGATTGTGTGAGGGAGGGTTAAAAAATTATTTGATATCTAGCTTGGTTTAATGTCATGAAATTTAGCAGAATAGCCTCTCTTCTTAAGTGATTTTCTTATGTTAGAATTATTAAGGACCATTCATACTTTGAAAGTTATTTATTAGAGATGGTGACATTTTTGTTAAATTTGCATTTTCTTCATTTCTTAAAGAGAAGGACCCTTCATGATAGCATTGATGACTTGATAGCTGAACATGTGTACAGTGAGGTTCAGGAAGTCTCACTCATCCCCCAAGTCTTTCATTGGGCTGAGGGGGACAATGGGAACATTCTAATTATCTGGCATATAAGCATTTGCATTTTATGCCACTGTGGAAATCCAACATAATTAATAGAAAAAAATTATTCTACTTTAGAAAGAACATATTTTCTTCAACTCAGCATGTTTTTTTCTGACTAAGAATTCTTACTGCACAAAAATATTTTCTAATCATAGTCCTATTTTTTCAGTGCAAAACCATCCAAGTTCAGCGATAATCCTGACTGGACAGCAGGGTCTGTTGTTATTATACACTTAACTGCTGTGAATGGCAATCCGAACCTTTCCTCTCACAGTGCTGAGGAATTGTTTTCAGTCTTGGTAAAATATAGCTCATTTTAACAAACCCGGTCTCTTGCATTTATCACTTGTCATGGTTCTCATTTTTCTGCAGGTGTTGCTGTTGTTATTGCACAATAAGTGTGGAGATTCTCTTTGTCACTTGCTTGATTAAAATAATGGAAAACATACAGCGAGAAGACGATTCCAATGCAATTTGCTCATTAGCATAGCTTCCTTTTGTGAATATTGTTCTTCCAATCCCTTCACAAAGGATATTAGTCTGCGTGTTCTCAGAGGTGATTTACAAAACTCATTAAAGATATGGAAATTATTTTGGAAACTATTTAAATTGAATTTAGAAGTGATGGTAAGTCCTATGTATGATTTCAAATAGTACACATATTCCGTCAAGTAAAGCTCTTCAATAAATATAGAAATATGAAATTGCGTTTTTCAAGACAGACAATATTTCAATAGTTTTTCATGTCAGTTCTTTAAATTTGCATTCAGAAAACATAACCATCCTACTTATAAAAAGGAAACATGGAGAAGCCTACCAGGATTTACCTACTGGACCAGTTCTAGCATTCATTGGTTTCAAACCAGTAAATATTTCAAAGCAAAGCTGACGTAGTCAATCTTTCATCTGCATCTATGGATAGCTATTACTTTAAAATATAAAGAGCTAGTCAGGAGTGGTGGTAAATGCATTTAATCCTGGGCCTCAGGGGGTAGAGACAGAAGAATCTCTGTGAGACTGAGGTCAGCTGGTCTACATAGCTAGTTCCAGGCCAGTTGGGGCGTCAGAGAGACTCTATCTCAAAAAGAACCAAATAAATAAATACAATATAAAGAATTCCTGTGGTGAGTCAAAGTCTTGCTTACATTTCTGCCTTTTCTCTGACTCTGTTCACTGTTACGTTTGGTATAGAAATAGTCACCTTACATTGTATTAGTTTGTTTTCCATTGTTATAATTAAGTACCTGATGTCACCTGTCTTTTTTTTATTGATTTACTTTAAAAAATCATTTTCTCGGTTCCAATGTATTCTGATCACATTCTGAACTCCTGCCCATGCTCCAATCCTACCTTATTACTTTCCCTGACTTTATCTCCTCTATTGTCATTTGTTTTTTTCTTTTAGTGAAACTTTTCACCTGGCTTGTTTCATCCAGTGATTATTTGTTAGCGTTATTGTAGATTTTATTTTTAAAAATTTTAAATTTTATGTGTGTCAGTGCTTTGCCTGTTAGCATGTAAGTGCACCCATGTCATGCAAAGCCCGTGGTAGCCAGAAGAAGGCATCAGATACCCTGGCATTGGAGTTAAGTGTGTTATGTTTGTTGGCCACCTTGTGGATCCTGGGAATTGAACCCAAGTCTTATGTAAAAGCAGCCAGTGTTCTTAACCACTGAGCCTTCTCTCCAGTCCCTTGTTGTTATGTTTTTTAAGACTGTCAAGTCTAATCTCTGTTTCCAAAATGCTCATGATGTGGGTCTAACTCTTGGAGTCTGGCCAACCTACCAGGCATCCCATCAGTAAGGAAAACTGACTCTAATTGACTACAGTTCCTCAGAAAGGGTTCCTCAGAAAGGACTCACTCTCCAATTCATGCTGTGTTCCTATCTTACTTGTGCTTGCATAAATCTCTTGAGTGATCTCTCAAGCACTCTGGGTTCCTATGTGCAACTGCTCTGTGATGTCTAGACAACATGATTTCCTTGTATTCATCTACCACTTTTGGCTCCTACAGTCTTTCTACCCTTTCATAAATAATAATCCCTAAGCTTTGGAAGAGAGGGTATGATATACGTGTCACATTTAGGTCTAAACACTCTGAAGTTTCTTATTCTCTGCACTATGGCCAATTGTGGATCTCCATGTTAGTTATCATTTTCTGTAAGAAATACCTTGTCTGGTGAGAGGTGAGATATACACTAATCTACCAGTACCACAATAAGTCAATATGAGTCACTTTCATAGTATGTCTCTTTGGCATGGTAATAATAATTCTCTCCTATGGCCTGTGCTCAGACAGGCCCTGATATTTGGCCCTGATAACCGTGTCATATTTGGGCTCCGTCTTGTGATGTAAACCTTAGATACAATCAGATGGATGATTGGTTAGTACCCAACATTTGTACAACTATTTGCACCAGTGGGCATAATTTGCTTAACCAGTTGTTTTCGAAATTTGCAAAGTTCACAGCTGGGTAAGGTTGGTGATTCTTTTTCTCTGTCAGTAACATGCATAGCACCTTTTAGTCTTGTAAAAGTTAGCCAGTAGAGATGAAGCTTGAAGGTCAGTACTATCTTAATTTCTGATATGTTCTACAACTCAGGAATATCATATCTTCAGTAATAGGGTCTTAGCAAAAAACATTTTGTTTAATTCACCATTCCAGAGATTCAAAGTCTAAGATTAGATGGCCCTACTGATTGAGCATCTGATGAGGACTTCCTGGTGAGTGGACTGTGGCTGTGCATGTGAGCAGAGATGATATAATCGAACAGGAAGCCAGACTGGAAGGGATTCCCTAAATCCTCCAAGGTCTGAGTTCTATTGATCTAAGGCCCTCTTACTAAGCCTCACCTCTTAAACATCCCCTGTCTCAACATGGCAGCACTGAGGTCCAGGCCTTCAGTACATGAACCTTTGAGAACCAACTGCATATAAACCCCAGCACTCACTATACTAAATTTCTAAATGCTTTGATTACTATGGCTTTATCTCACTTACTCCATTGCTAATCATCTTAGTCTTAACTCAGAGTTTTTAGAGAATAAGTAAAAATTGAGTAGCTTTTGCCTGCTAGTTTTTTTTCTACAAATCAAACATTTTTTTTTCCTTTTTATTTTTATTGTCGATCTTATTTATTACATTGGCATCTTTGAAAACCACTGTGTTCAATGCTGCATTCTTTACAACTCTGAGTGTATAGTACACATTAAAACAGATAGAAATGAGCATGCTATGTAGAAAGATAATTTGTGTGGAAAAAAAGAACCAAGGCTGGAGAGGTGGCCCAGCAGTTAAGAGCACATACTGCGTTTCTAGAGAACCTAAGTTCAGTTTCCAGAACCCATGTCAAGTTGATCAAAACCACCTGTATCTCTACCTCCAGGAAATCTGAAGCCTCTGGTTTCCTTGAGCACCTGCACACACATGCACATAACCACACCCCCTCCCCCCACAAGTATATAATTAAAAATAAGACAACAAATAATTGAAAGAAAACAGCTATTAAAATACAAAGCAATTTCAGTTTTCTCTTTTTAGATCCTTAGATGAGATCACAGATTTGTTGGGGTGAAATCAATTAATTGTCTCTTTTCAAGTTCATTCTTTGACTTTGTCTCTTGTTACTCCTTGAGCAGGCTGTCTGTCTTTTCAGATCAGAAACCCTGGATTAGCTAGATCTGGGCTCATTTTATGTGTGGGGAAAATAGGTTTTTATTTTGCCTCATGCTATTTGGCAGGATACAGTTTTATGCAACTGAAGCCTATACTGTGTGTATAAACTTACTGAACTAACATGTGAAAACAACTAATGAAATCCGATTTAAACATCATCTACATATGTGTATACACATATGTAACTAACCAATTTACTGAAATAGGAAAGTTAATATTACATAAGAAAATGTGAACAGATAGATCATGGACCGCATCTTTGAGAAGATTTAAATTATGTATACTTCCAATTTTTCCAAGACATTGATAAGAGGAAACAAAAAATATTTCCAGTCGGATAGGATGACACATCACTGTCATCATTACACAACTAATGTTCTGGGGAAATCTCTGCATCAAGATATGGACTTTCTTTGGGTGTAATAGTCATTAAAGCTTAGTCTATGAAAATTCCATACATGCTAGCTTATAGATCATTGTTCTGAATATGCTTTATACATATGTTGTGAAGATCGTGATTGATGTGCTTATTGATCAATATTGTTTATGATACTAACTTTTCTCATTGATTTCATAGGCTCTCATTTGATCATAAGTTGAAAAAAGTATATATTTTTAAGAACTGGTGCAATATTATGTTAGTTGAGTAGACAATTACCATTGCCTTAAACTGGTTTACAAGCCGTTTGACTCAAGTTTTCTTTCATGTATTTAAGTTAAATCATTTCCTCTTCTTCTTCTTGAATATGCACAAATATTAAAATTCCAGAAAATGTCTCTATAGACTGTTCACAGAGTTCCTCCAGGGGAGAGTAAGTACCTTAGTGACATTTATACTTCCAGCACCAAGCATAGCCCCACTTGCTCTGGAATACATAAATATGCTAACATGATCAGAGAGTACTTTAAGAATTATTTCCTTATAAATTTGTTTTAAGAGATTAAGCTCTAAATTGATATCTTCTTTTTGATGGTTCAGGCTTTTCCAAAGAAATCCACATAGATTTTCCTTCACCTCTCAAATGATCATCCTTAGTCAGAATTGATTATCTTTCCCAGCTCTGCTGTCTTGCACACTCTGGACAAAGCAACTGAATCAACACAATTTTATCTTTTAAAAAGCCTTGTATCTGAAAGACACACCAGTGGTGAACTCTGAAAGGCTCTGGGGAAGAACATGTATGTTCCGTTTTTGTCCAAGCAATGGGGTATTATACGCTAGAGCAAAGATGACAGAGAACTGAATGGTAGATTCATTGCTTTTTTTTTTATCTTTTATTTAACCCTGAAAAGGGAAAAGACTGGTGAAGAAATATCTGTGTAAATGGTTACTGAACATGCTGGAGTACCCCTGAGGGACTAGTGTAGGAACCCTGCCATGGATACTTAAGTCTTTCATATAAAATGCTGTAGTATTTGCATGTAAATCTATGGACATCCTCCTATATACTATAAGTCTTCTAAATCACTTGTAATAACTCATATAATGTAAACATTATGTAAAAAAGTCACTTTGCTATATTATTTAAGCAGATTATTATTATTGCTATATTATTGACAAAACAAAAAGGCTACATGTTCAGTAAAGATGTGTTTGTTTTGCATGTGTAATTGGTTCATCACACACTCATTTTTATTGCTTTCTTTAAAAAAAAAACAAAAACTAAAAATTTCAGCCGCATGTCATCTCAGACATTTGCAATATCACTTTGGAAAATGCTGAGCACACAGAGACATTAGTTGAAGATGTGATATTATGTCCCTCTTCATCGTCTAGTTTATAATTATAATTACAATTATTTGAGGTCCTATACATTGTAAGTGCTTCCCTTAAGTCAACTTCAATTAAAACATTTTTGTGGATAAGACATATCAATTAAAATGTTATCATGACACGGCATTAAAAAATTGAACTGCATAAAACGTCATAAAAGACTTAACATTACAAAACATTTTAAAGGCAGTAGTGGTGATAATGATGACATTAATAGTGATAGTGATGACCGTGTATTCCAGCATTCATATCGGGTATGTACTAATTTAAGTACTTTGTATCAATAATTTTATGTAATGTTACAATAAATCTACAATACAGTTCTAAGTTCTGAAACAAAAGTCTCTCTATGACCTTTTCTTGATATTTTTTCTCACTGTATATAAACTCACAATTAGGCAAATCACATCTGTGGTGGGGATGGATCTGGTGATGCTTCAAGTTTCCCTTTCCTGATTGCAGAGTGTTTATCTGACCTTGTCAATCGTTTGTTCTACATTTTGCTGATGAGTTGATCTCAGAGGAAAGAAAGGAATAACAAACACAAATTTGTCACACTGTTTACAGAATTACCCTCGTGGTAGTGAACCAAGAAAGCTGAATATCAGAACTTGAAGTTTCTGCAAGGACACTGAACATTTTCTTAAAGCTTGAAATACAGAAAGTGGTAATTAAGTCTTTAAATGTTTGTTTAAGCAAATATTTCATGCTGGTTTTTTTTTCAGTACTTTTAGCTTCAAACTTCTCTTTAATTATGGCATTAGTATGATTTACTTAAGTTTAATAATAAATATTTTAAGTAATAGTTTTCACCTATTTTATAATTTCTACTTGGAAGCAACCTCTTTTTAATGGATAAATTGACAGAAAATAATGGAACCTACTCAATGAATAGAGGGTACTAAATATCAAAATTCAAGCCTGTTACATCAGTAGGATATGAAAAAATTTACAGGCTAAAATAAATATAATACAATAAATGGGTCACACTGATAGACGATCAGTTCAAAAGTACATGCTGACTTCTGACAGCTAACAATCCCTAGAATAATACTAGCATTTGTTGAATGATTTATATCAGATGCTCTAGTAGTTTGTTATATGTACATTTTTTGTATTTAGCCTTTCATAAACAAGTCACTTTATGCCTGCTTTTGCTGATTCTAACTGTACTATGTTCCTTGGTGTTAACTGTATATGTTTAAATTTATCTA
This sequence comes from Eospalax fontanierii, assembly GCA_035773235.1. Classification (NCBI taxonomy): domain Eukaryota; kingdom Metazoa; phylum Chordata; class Mammalia; order Rodentia; family Spalacidae; genus Eospalax; species Eospalax fontanierii. Next base: position 18,375,102 of record CM069552.1, read on the forward strand.
TGAGATTGCTATAAACTTGTGAATGTTGCAAGTTCCTTCAGGCTTGTTATTAGACAAACCAAAAGGACTTGAATGGTGACCAGAGTAAGCAAATACACATTTACTTTGCATTGTAGGATATATGACTATTTTATATGTTGAATCAAGGAAGATGCTACTTGAAGTGGAATGTTTGTTAATTTTATGTTTTTTCTCAAAGACAATTAGCTTAACATCCCACATTCCTAAGGTAATGACATTGTGATTAAAATTCATTATATGAATTTGGTATTGTGCAATAAATGCAGAATAGTATACTAAAGGATGTAAATGGGTAATCTTCCTTTCCGCCTGACACATGTCCTCTAACAAAATTTAAAACCTGACTTTATATATTATAAAGCAATTTTGTTGTATTGGTGTTACCTTTCACTTTTTAGACCAGAGTCTCCTTATATTGTCCTGGCTGGTCTCAAACGTTGGATTTTCCAGCTGCCCACTCCCTGCCGGTAGCAAATGCTGAGATGACAGTACTGCTGTACCAGATCCAGCCTTCAGGTGCAATTTTACTCTCCAACATTGCTTTTGCCTGTCTTTCAGAAATCATTCAAGAGATAAGCATCTTTCTTCTCGCTCAAGGAAGGGAGAAGGTACTGAAGATGGAAAATTAAATTGATATCATCCTTATTGGAGATCTGTGAAACTGGTTTAGAAAGTGGGGGATCCTGACACCAACTCATGATTGTACTCAGAAGGGTAAAGATAACAGAAAGTAAGAAACAGATGTCCAGGTACATAGTTCCATTGGATGAGGGCAGACAGCCACCCTTCTAAACTTTGAGCTATCTCCTTGTGTTTATTGATTTGACTGTTAATACACTGAGATAGAAGATGTTGCTTGAGAACTGCCTTAAACATCTAGGTGTTATGCTGGATTCAATAGGAAGCTGTCACAGGATGCTGGGCCTCCTGCTCAGAGAAAAAGCACATCAAGGTGAAGGAGCATCATTTATCAATATATAAGTGAGGAAGCGAAGATGGGAAGCTTCAAGGGAAGGTATTTATCATGAGATATTGTTCTATTAACTGGCTTTATTTTGGTTACCTTGAGTGATGGATGTGTAATACATGTAATCATTTTGTCAAAAAGCTATGCGCCCGGCAAAGTGTCAGCTGTTCACTGTACCATTATTAAACAGCTGAATTCTGATGGAGTTCCAAACAAGACACTTTCAAGCTCCTGTTAATCACAAGTAGGCAATCCAAAGGCAAAGGCAAAGGCAGAAGGAGAGAGAACAGTACTTGACAGACTTTTAAAAGTGTCAAGAGAAGAGCCAAATCACATTAAATACAACTTATTGTCAAATAAAAGGCAAAAATTTTCACAAAGCCCAGATAATTGGAAAATCATCACTCTTTGCTTTGCGACTTTTGCCTACAGTTGACTTTTATGAACTACTTCCTTGAGGAAGATAAATAATCTTGGGAAATTATTGATGGCTTATGAATTAAAATTTCATTGAAAAAACTGAATAATAGATTTCACATAATTTTAACAAGCTATTTTGACTTTGGGACTTGTTCAAACTGAATTAATCCTTATTTTTTTTGGCATTTAGAGGAAAAAAATGCTCTTTCTTTTGACACTGGGGTAAATGAAAGAAACAGATGGTTGATTCTTTTTCTTAGTGTATTTGTTTTAGATGTTTATTTTTTCTGCTGTTAATAATAGTAAGCTGTGATCTGGTTGAGTAATGAAAGACGTGATGGTTATGAGACTCCTTCCATCTTGTATAACTAAGTAAAAGCAAGTGAGTGACAGACAGAGTAAGATCTGTAGCTAATGAGGGAAGCTACTTTCCTAGAAGAATATATTCCGCCTATGACTTTAACTTAGTAACTTCACATCCTTTGGTTTTCAGTCCTTTTGTGGTAAGAAGAAGGTCTAGGACAGGGTCAGAAAAGTGAGATATTTGCCTTGGGTCAAAAATTGAAAGGCACCAAGTAATTCAGCCTTCAAAATAAATAAAATCGTAATGTAATGTGTTAGAAAATTAAAGCTATTGTGAAAAAAATGAAAATCAACACAAAAAACAAACCTTTTTTTTTTTGAGACAGGATCTCACCTGTTAGCCTTGGCTCTGACCTACTCATAAGTAGACTACGAGGACCTTGAACTCACAGAGAACTGTGTCTCCGAGTGCTCCGATTAAAGTCATGTGTCATCATGTCTATCCCAAGATCAAAACAATTTTAAAGACAAGATCAATATTTTTGAATTTTCTTTTTGCTGCAGGTGGTGTCTGTAAATAATTGTGTCCTGAAGTTTATAGCTTAATGGATTTTCACAGACTAAATATAGTCATATAAATTAGGATTTAGGTAAAACACATGAGAGAGAGAGAGAGAAGAAAGTTCAGTGTTTCCTGGGTTGTTTGACATTCCCTGAAACATTATTTTTCATTTGTAACAGGTTAAACAGGTTACCAAAGTCCTGCTTTGTATACTATATGCCAAATTTTACAGTTGTTGCAATTCCTATAATTAAAGTCTTGATAAGGTTTCATCTAGCTTCTTTCATTCAGCCTTATGTTAATGAAATTCATCCTCTTTTGTGATTGTTAAAGGTTGCTCTTACTGCTCTATGAAGTTCTCCTGAATAAATAGAACATTCATTTTATTAGGAATAACTTTTTGAAGCTACTGATCAAAAAGAAAAAAAAAACTGAGGAACATAGATTTTAATATGACATCAAGGAAAATAATTAATCAAACCAAGCCAAAACATGGTTATGAGAAATTCCTTTTTTTTTCTCATATACATTTTGGTGACTTACCTTGTCCTTTAGGAGCATCCTTCCCCACATTTCTATTGTGTTGTGGCAATGGTAGGCATCATTTCTCTCTCCTATCGCCACAGCAAAGATAGATCATAACTCAAAAGAGCCTCTGAACCTAAACTCTTACCACGATATGAATGCCATAAAGGGGTCGTGTTCATGCACCTATCAATATCCTATGGATTCTCTCCTACTACACAATCAGGTGCTCATTTAACGCTTATTTGTATGACCTATTTAGTGTCCTTTCAAATAGTTGCTCAAAAAGATTTATCTAGAAAAAATATGTTTATGTTGCTTATGTCCAAAATATCTTGAGAAAGAGAGAGAAAAGTGATAGCTAAGCTATATAAACATAAAATCACTAGATGTGAAACTGTTGTTGTAGATTGAAAGGACTTTATAAAATAACTTCTGTGGGGCTACTATAGGGATGGGTAAAGACATCAATGGTTTTGAACACCTGTGACTCTATTAACTATAATACCATCCTGTTGGGCAAGATGTGCCTATTGGTGCAGTAGTAACACAGACTTTTACAGGAATAACCGACAACTATCTGATTGGATGTGAAGCTACACATACTAGCATTGTAAATCCAGTCCAAAACCCATAACGGAACATGTCTTGAGCCCTATGTGGAAGCCAAAGACTGCTGCTTAGCTGAGTGGACATAGCACAAAAGTACCTTAAATAGAGAGGCTCTCTTTGTAGTGAATGGAGAGAAATGCAAATCCATGGGTGCTCAAGATATTGAGAATAAAAGGTGGTTCTGGGTCAAATCATAAACAAGACATCTATACTACTCCCTTAAGGTTCAGAGAACATTGCAGAAGAGAAGGTGTACAGAATGTAATAGGAGATAGGGAGATAGGCTGAAACATGTAATCTAAACATATCATAACCATGGTAACCACAAAATCATAGCAGCTCTTCCTACTGGCACTGGGTCGCATAAATCTAAGCCCTCCTAGCAGTCATATATAAAGTGGAAAGATGCTCGCAGAATCCTATCACTTACTGATCTATTGGCAACTAACAGATTCTGGTAGAACAGGAGACAGTATCCAGGTATTGCTCCACCAGTGACTCAACCAGGTTCTCATGGTTAGTTCCAAGTTATGGGTCTCATAAATGACCCTAGCAAAATTTGTGGGGACATTAAACAAACCCAAATTAATAAACATACGAAAGAGATTTGAAAGAAAAAAGGGAGGCTGGGAGGAATGCAAATCAGTGTGTGGTGAGAAAAGCAACTACATTATACACGCTTACAAAACTCCCAAAGAACAAAATTTATTAATGATAATATTTTCCCTAGCGTATGTGACAATATAAAGTAAAATAATATACTAATCTAATGTGGATTTACACTTTGAATGGAATTGTAATCATCATGGTTGACATTGTTTATCCAGAGGCTTTGGAGAGTAATGACTGGGACTTTTGTAAGTTTCTACTCAGATGTTTCCTAACATATATTTGACACTATGTTTCCCTAACAGTCAGCAGGATGCAAGCCAGTGTGTATGTGTGGTCGCCTGGAACTCTGCCTTCCACAGGGACCACAGTACCTCTAATGGAGCTGAGCTTTGGTATGACTTTCCCTGGTTGGGAGCCAGCCTGAAACATGATTGGGCATGACTTTCTGAAAGCAGAAAGCATGAAATGTTTGTTGGTAGCAGCACAGAAAGCAATCTATGTCATAGTTAGTTTCCTGTTCTTGAAGGCTCAGAAATACTCCAAAGACTTGAAAGAAATACCCAGTACCTCACTGTAGATTGTTGGAAAAGGAACTGTCAGTCCAAAGAGATGCAAAGTCACTTGTCTTTTCTGTAAACTTGAGGAAAAAGAAAAACACTATTGTATTATTTTGAAAGGTAAATCTCATTGTATTTTTTCTGCCCTTGTATTTTTAAGCTCTTAGACCATTCCTATACAGCCATGATAGTAGAAATCTTCCCAGTGACATAATATCTTCTGAAAAGTTGTCAACCATCAGAACAGGAAGTAAAATCATGAAAATTGTCACTATGAATCTGGCCCACTTTATCTCTGTTCTTTTTCTGTCTAGAAGAAAAAGCAACTGGGTATAAACTAAAGTGTTAGCATGGCATTCTGAAATAAACAGCTCTACATTCAAAGGTAGATATTTTGTAGTCAGTTTTAGAATATATTTTAAATGTAGATGTGGAAAAAAATTGCATTTTTCTTCTTCACTTAGGACAGGTTGAATAATCTAGAAGCACCTGTCTGTCTTCTTAAATAATTTCAAAGTTAGTCTTTGCTTGTATGGAAAGACTGACAGCTAAGCTCTGACACCTTCACTGAATCTTAGTTTAAATGAATAAAGAATAAATGTATCTTACAGGTTAATTTCAATTTTGTATCTACAAAATGGCTTGGTTTATCTGATGCTCAAAGCTTATTTATTTATCAGGCAAATAATTATTATTGGCCAAACTGCCCAAATAGGTGCCCGTCATTACTTAACTATGGATAAACACAGTATGTCCAGTGAGGTTCAGTTCAATTTCAGTCAGAAATTTAAAATTGAGTTCAGATATCAGTGGAAGAGCTGCGTGACCTTCTTGAAGTCAGTCATTCTCACTAGACCTCCGTTACCTTGTTTGACACTTGGGAAAAAGCAATACATCTTTCCTGGAGTGGTGCTGAAAACAGATTGAGGTGCTCTATTGAAAAGGACTGGAGAATGGATGCTTTTTGACCTGTGTCAGTGTCACGCAGTCTTGAATCGTTTGCATTTACTTCCCCCTCAGTCTAGAACATTCTTTATTCCTCTCTGCTTTTTAACATATCTCACAAATTTTATAATTATAATTGCTTCTTAAAAACCCCAGGTTTCCAGAGTAAGTGTAGTTCTCATATCAGGCAACTTGCAAACCTCTTCTTCTAGGTATGTATTGATTGATGAGTCATATGCACATTTCACTTAATTCTTAAACTATAACTGTGAATATAGACATCCTGTCTGTTTCCCCACTTGCTGTTCTCCAGAGCCTAGAATTCAACATTTAGTGTGTGGTAGAGGGATAGTTTCTCCCTTCAAATTTAATATTCTCCCAAAGGCCAATTGCCTTCTATGTGCCTACTTTTTATTAACATGAAGATGGGTCTGGTGTAAGTAGCAAAGGATCTGGGGCCCCTTAATAGCCATCTGTATGAGGTATCAACCCAAGCTGTAAACAGCTCTCTAAATTTATCTTATGAGTTTGCAAAGTTTGGACCCACCTTTTCCCTGATTCCGTTTAAGTGACTTTTTTTTTCTCACTGTTCACTTGCTTATTTTTAGTGTTTTGAATAATTTATTTATTATTTTAAATTTATTTTATGTGTATAAGTGTTGCTTGCATGTATGTAAGTGAACCCATTGCACAATGCCTGCAAATGTCAGGAGAGGGCGTCAGATCCCCTGGAACTGGAGTTACAAATGGCCATTAGCTGCCACATGGGTGCTGGACATCAAACCCAGGTCTTCTGCAAGAACAGCCAGTGTTCTTAACCACTGAACCAGCTCTCCTGCTTACTGCATGTTTATTGCATACAAATCAGTGGTTACTAATTCGTTGCTGTTACTTGGGATAACAACCATGTTTGCCCTGCACAGTTTAGACTTTTCTTATTCTACATCATCGACAGTCTCATTAACATATGCAAGAATACTTTTTTCATATGTTTATGGAAGATAGAAAAATCAGTATCTAACAAGTGCTTGCATAATTATAGTATTTCTTCTTAAAGACCTTTAGAGTAGAATAATTCTTTAAAGATCAAAGTGGATGTTTCTAACATTCAATGGTATTCATAGCTGTCAAGTTGCTGTGGAGTGACTTCTCTCAGGTTATTTACTTGATATGAATGAGTTAGTGAACAACCTCATGCTCCTCTAATGGCAAAGCTGACCTATAGAAAATAGCAACATTAGTTAAAGTTAGTTATTTTTATATTTCCTACTTTTCTGGAGCAACCAAAAGGACTACTATTTGAGAAGCAGTGTCCTGTTTCCAAGTTCATGATCACAAATTTGCACTAAGAACTCTGTATCCGGTAATCGCATCTCAGTAAAGATTCAGAAATGAATAGCATTGCTGAATTTAGCCAACAAAATAGGCAAAGTCTTGGTTTTTATCATGTTTACTATTTGTTTTTATTCCCAGATGGTCTCATTATGTGACTGATTAGACTGGAACTTGAAACCAGGCAGACCTCGAACTCAGAGAGGTCTTCTGCTTCCTGAATGCTGGGATTAAAGACATGTGCCATTATACCTGGCCTAAGTCTACTTTCTTTTCTTTTCTTTTTTATTGAGTTTTAAGCATTCCATACAACAGTTCCTCTCCCCCCATCCATCACCTCCCGAGCCCTCACCGGACCTCATGTGTTCCATCATACATGTTAAATCCTATCGTCAAGCATCAGTACTCAGACGTCCTCTAGTGCAAATTCATCCACTGGAGTTTGGTCAGGCATACTCTCCGTCTCCCAGTAGTAATCAGTTTCCAATAGTTTTCAGCCTGGTTTCCCCCCTCCCCCAGTTTCTATCCCTGCACACTGTGCCTTTGTCTAAATTGAGTTGATGTGGGGTCCTTCCTCAGTGTCATCATTGCCACAATTTCACATGTGCAAGCTTCCAGTACCCTGAAAAACTCTGCTTCCCTAAGCTCATGAACCAGCCCTGGCTTTTACAGTCTCTCATCTGCAATGATCCCTGAGCCATAGGTATGGATGATGTTCAATATAGGAGTCCTACCCAGGGAGACACACTCTGAAGTCTCTCATTCTGTAAAACTTGGCCAGTTGTGGCCTTCTGTGTGCAAATCATTATGTTTTTTGAGGAAGTTTCGCTGGTAAGGGCTGACGGATGTTTTAGTTTTCTCGCTACCCCTGGTTCTACTGTGTTCCACAAGCCTTAGGTGTAGAAATTCAACTATGGTTATGTCACCTAGGACTTGCATCTCTCAGTAGTATATTCTCCATGTCTGACCAATTGTGGAATTTTCTGTAACCTGCATATGTTGTAAAAAGAAGATTCTTTGATGAGTAGTATACTGTATGTTTGTCTCTAAATATAAGGACCCATATTTAACATATGGTAAGAAATTTCATTTCTCTAGAGATATGACAGAGACAAGGTTCTCCTTAGGATCCATGTCCCCTATGCATTTGGCTGAGTCTACAATGATACCCATGTGTTCATTCCCATTGAGAGGATGAAAGTGTTACCACCGCACCAGTAGAGGTAGTGTGCTGTGTCGGTTGCTATGGTTATTGAATTTAGGGTTGGGTTGGACCATTTTTGGTTTTCCCCCTTAGCGGTTTGCATGTTTCATCCAGCATTGTGGGAGTTCAACTTCAGGTAGAAGACTTCCAGGTCAGTTCCTGCTCCATTGCTCCAAGGCCTGTATTCCAAGTACATCCTGCTTTCCTCAATAGGGAATTATCTTCTAGTTCTGGGGGATAACGAAGAACTTTACCAATAGCCTGTATGATTTTGTGAGTCTCTTGGACCTCTTTCAGCAGCCACTCAAAGGGAAGGAAGGTACCTTCTGTCTGGCACTGGGTTCCTTGCCAAACAGCCCCTTAGTGTATAGAAGTGACTCCTCATAGTCACTCTAACTGAATTTAATGCCTTCTGTCACTTATGTTAAGTCTTATCTGATGAAGCATTTTACCCAGATGTCCCTTGGTACAAGTTCATCCACTGGAGTCTAGTCAGCCTGTCTAGATTCTCTCTCTTAAAGAGGTCTTTTCTCCCTCACCCTACAGTAATCAGTTGCCAATAGTTCTTAGGTTAAGGTTGGGGCTTACTGTCCATTTTACTCATTCTATGTTGGGTTTACTTTCTTTTGAAGGAGCTTACTGAGACATTTGTCATTTTATGTACGAGTACGATACTATTTTTAAAGAAAAACCAAATATTTGTAAGAGTGCATAGAGAGTACCAAGCTTGGTCTGAGACAGAAGGAAAGATTTCTGGTAATGGAAATTTAAGATGAGGTATGGATGCTCATAAGAGCTGTGGGCTTTTCTTATTCCCTTTTCCTCTCTCATAAATAATGGATATTCTGAGTAGGAAGGAGTTTCACCAATACAAGATGACTAGAATAGCTGAACGCCGATAACGTGAAAGGAAAGAGAATTAAAGAATAAACAAGTTTAGGCTAAATTACATAGTATTCACTAACTCTTAATTTCCTCATCCGTAAAATGAAGATAATTGTGATCACTTATGTATCTGATGAGATTGCCAAAACCCAATTAACTAATCCATAAAAGGCACATGTTAACCATGAATCCATATATAAAATGCTGGACACATTATATTAGACATCCATACATATAAAGGTTACATAATGTGAGAAAAAAGTGTAATGCAACTTTGCAAATACAAAACACATCTATCAAAAGTCCTTGCTCTGAGGGAACTTCACCTTTTCCTCAGGATGGACCTAGAAAAGAGGAAACAGCATTTGTTCCATGACTCTCAAGCTGATACTATAACAAGACTTTGAACAGGATTTATTTCAGACCCAGTTTGATCTATTGAGTGCACACCAACACGAATGCCAGTGTTCATTACATTTGGGGAGACAGATGGTCTGGACTGAGACAACCAATTAATGTAAAATGTGTTCTTTGTTGGCACTTACCACAAAAGAAGATCTTATTTTTTAATACCTTGTTCTTGAAATTTATTCTATTTTCAGATTAATGTTACTTTATGTAGAAAGTACAAATACTTAAGTCATCCATGGGCAATATTTTAATTAAATTTTAATATCTATTATACAGAAAGCTAACTCATAGGATTTATTATTTTTAGTAGGAAGGAATGCAAGATATTTGCTTGAAATACTATCACATTCCATTTATTACATCTTTCATCTGGCAGAAAAATATAAGGAAATTGATTTTTTTCCATGTTTGCACAATGAGGTCATTTCTCACCTCCCTAAAAGTCTTCTATTAAGTTGTGTAGATGCCCAGGATTGCTTTAAAATTCTCTGAGTTGTTTATAAAGAAGAGAAAGCACAAATGTATTTTTATTTATGATACATGTCCTTTTAGGTTCTGGTTGTTCAATCAAACCAAGGAAAACACTTTTACAGATGGAAATTTTAAAGAATTTTTGTTCAAAGATCCCATTATTTAAAAGTTATTGGTACTCAAGGTCAAACTGTGGTCCTTTGTCTTGACCCAGGCCAAAGGCAATGCAAAGATTAGTATATCTGCCTGGAAGGACAAGCACAGATATGTCGTAGGTCAGAGAAATACCTTGGTTTCATGAATTTCACATTAGACCTCAAAGGCTAGGATGTTTAAAGATTCAGTATTATCTTCTGAGCCAAAATGAGAACCATAATTTATTGAGATATGTAAAGCAAATATTATGTTTATGGATTTTTAAGAATCTTTTAAAACATTTTTTCTGCTCAGCTTATAACATGAATATATTAGTGCAGAAGTATTCGGTAGTATTTATCAATAAACATTTATGATACATGCTTATATACCTTTAATACCATTTGGATGTCTTTGATATGAGTGCTACTCAGTCAATCAAATATGTTCATTCACCATGAGACATTAGTTTTGTAAAATAAGGAGAACAAAGGAGAGGACAAGAAAAAAGAAAAAAAGAAAAAGATACCACATCTCCCTACATTCACATAAATTGCTAACAATGACCATAATTATAATTAACTTTGTCAGTGGACTTGCAGCTTGTGAGCTGCAGAGACTCTTACCAAGCTACCTTCTAAAGGAAGACCAAGTCAGTTTGATTTTACCTCTAGAGACGGGACTCTTAGGCACAGTCATCTAAACCCTGAGTGTCAAGTTGCTTCATGACCCATTATAGGTAGTATTTCTGATAATACTTGTCCTTGGTGATGTGCAGCCCTGGAATATAGAATCTCAAAAGTATAATAGTATTGAAGATGTAAGTACTAAGAAATATTGAATTATTACAACAATAAAGATATAAATGAAAGTGATGAATTTAATTACCAATTCCAAATGCTGAAAATAATTTCACCTATGTTTGTTGCACAAATTCCTTAACAAAAATTAATTATTTTAGAGAAAAAGCAATTTGTAGAAAATATAAGTACGTCTATATCTGAGCTATAGAAAAAGCTATTGCTATAGAGATCTTTTTTTGGCTCTTAATTGCTGAATTTCAAAAATTATAAGTATATGTATGCATAAAAACTTAATCTAAAAGAGCAGGGTACATTTGCACCATGTAGGCCCCAAATATGCAGGCTGCAGCTAAAATATGAAATATGAAATGATTATTAAAATGAGGAACTCATCCTGACTCCAAATCCTGTCACTGTTAAGCTGTTTGAGGTGGAGACGATACTTAACCTCTCTGATCTTAAAAGTCTATTGTCCATTATATGGGATTAATAAAACTCTGCTAAGAGCATTTCAAATGATTCATGAAATGTGTCTAGCTTGTGGCATATGGGAGGCAGTCACTAAGTGAAAGCTATTATTGGAATATGTCTTCTAATCTCTAATCATGATCATCAATCACCATAATAAAAATATTAGGCAAAGGTGTGCTTCTTCATACCCCTGAGTTAGTATTGAATACAATGAACTCTTCTAGCTCCTCTGCTTCCGTTCTGTTTGTTCTCTTATTTTGTATAAGAAATGCAGAAGAAACTGTTTTGCATGGCGAAGAGATCCTTTATTATGCACTTGTTATTTCTTATGTCATGAATCAGCAAATTCTGTCCATTTTTTCTGACTTTTAAGGATTCTATTCCTATCTCAGTAATGGTAGTGGCTCTACCATAGCAGCATGGAGCAGTTGGGAAGTATTGACATGATCTCTTCTTCACATTAATTAGGATGAGTTTCACAAGGACATGCTAAAAATGTGTTAACAATAAAACAAAATATCTTCACAACAGGAGTGAACTAAAACTCCTCTTCTGACTTCTGTAGGTGAGCAAGAATGACCAGAAATTGGTGTGTAGAAGGCCATCTTTTCAGTCATCAGAAGATTTTTCTCTGTGTGTTGTTATGGTTTAGATTTCAAATGTCCCCATAGGTTATATTTTGAATGCTTATTCTCCAGCTGGTGGTGCTGATCTGCGGTGCTGTGGGGTCTTTAAGACATAGGGTCTAGGTTGTACAGGTAGGTTACCAGAGGCTGATTCTTGCCAGTTAATCTTGCCCCTGGTTCCTGACTTGCCCTCTACATATATCGTGACAGAAACAGCTTCCACCTCATGCTCCTGACCCCATGACCTGACCTGCTCTGCCATAGTGGACTGAAACCCTCGGAAACTGAGTTACAGTAGGCTTTTCTTTTGTAAGTTGTCTGTGTCAGGTAATTTAATCCTGATGACAAAAGCTTAAGTGATCCAAGTACCAAATGTAATGAATAATAGGGGTCACCCAGTACATTGTTTAAAGAGTATACAACAAAGGACACAGTTGGAAGAAATTGAAAACTGTCCATTCCATGAAGATGTTTGGTTGGAAGCTCTGATCAATAATCATTTGCAGTTCTAACAGTAAACTGGAACTGTAATGAGGACTATATCTTAGCCAAATCTCTGTGATGCCTTGACATCATTATTTCACTTCCTGTTTTGTCATGATATTTTTTTACTTGGAATTATTTGAAAAGAAAATATTTCAGTCTTTTCCTAACAACTAACTAAATATTTATGGAATGAGGAAATAAATAATTTACTTAGCCCTCTATACTGAAATTCTAATTCCATATTCAGTGAAGGTTTATATGTGAGCATGAATATGGGTGATTTCCCTTTTCCGTGAAAAGATGGACATGCAACGCGGATGCAAATATTTGTCAGCAATGCAGGAGTAAATGTGGACTTGAAAACTTTCAGAGGAAAGAGTTCTATCACTCTTATTAATGGCAGGTTTCCGATTATTAACCAGCTAGAGGTAGAGTATGGTCTGCAAAGGTGGGATTTTGAACAATTTGTTCTTATATTTTATTTGTTAGAGGGTTATACACAGACAAAGACAGTCAATGTGTTTCAAGACCATGCATTTGAGGAGCCAACTATACAACCTGAGGATATGATATGATAATATTCAGTTAGTGCCTACAAGAGACACAAGCAATAGGTGGGCTTGTACCAAAGGCAGTATCTCTATGCACACTTTTCTAACAGATAAATTTGTATACAACTGAGTATCACTCAACAAGAAGGTAGCCAGTTGATAACACCACACCTGCACTAGCCTACAGCCTCTTCTCTTGATTTTTGCTGCACTAGCGATTCCCCTTATTTTTCCTCTCTTGTAAGGTAAAAATAAAATCATCTGCCAGGTTTGACTAAAATATTATCATCCATAAATTTTTGTCACTGAGACATTGTAATCTTTGTGTTATTTTTTTCCCTAGGGAGAGGGACACAGGACACAGTTGGTCCTGGAATCTCAAAACTGAGATTCAGGAGAGTGGATGAAGGTATAACACACATGAAGCTACACAGTCATACACATAAAATCAAAATTTAAATCAAAAGAAGATGAGAAGGAGTCCATAAATAAGACAAACATGGTAACTAACAAGGGTAACTACTGTCATGTATATTAGCTCAGGCCTTTAATCCCAGCACTTGAGAGGAAGAGGCAGGTGGATCTCTGTGAGTTTGAGGCCAGTCTCGTCTACATAGTGAGTTCCAGGACAGCTGGGACTACAGAGAGACCCTGTTTCAAAAAGGCCAAATAAAAACAGTAATAACTTACAGGGGTAGCTAACAGAAGTCCTGGTGATGTTAGAATCTGTCATCCATAGCCAACACTGTCAGTCTACTTACTGAATATCCAGCATGGAGATTTATTGATGAATTTTTGACATCTTACTGCATACTGAAATGAGAGTTTAGTGGCTGTAGTAGAAATAAAGGCTCTGGGATTGAGCTAAATAGGTCAGAGATTTATATATTAATATGGGGTCTACAGACCATTAATCAACAATACAACCTAGGAACTGGCTAGAAATGAACAAACCTCATTAGCTCCCACAAGTTTCCAGAATAAGAAGCTTTTTCAACAAAATCTTGTGTTGCACTTGCATTTAAGAGAACCAGTTAAGAGAATCCTACTTGAATGACTCATTTTAAGATTCTTGCAAGACCTCAGGTAGTCCAAGAGACTTTGAAAATAGTATAGACTATCACCACAGCCCTTGACTGCCTTTCAGAACATGAGAGTAAGACCCTATTGATGAAGATAGAACATACTTTGTACATGGAACTTGAAACAATTGATCTAGAACTTACCTGGAAGCTTCCTCCCCAAAGACTATCTCTTGCAATATCAGAAAGAAATACATAAGCTGCCAAAGGAGAAAATCAGTCAATGATCCTACCCAACTGTAATGCCTAAGACTAATTCCCTGAGAGGCTATCTAATTAATCCTAAGTGGGGTATGTACAAGCACCACTAAAGAGACTCACTACAGTATATGTATATGTATAAATGTATGTATTTATATGTAACCATAGTAACAAAAGAAGAGGAAAAGAAGTTGTGAGGGAGCATGGGAGCACTGGAAGAGATGGAGGGGACTGAGAGGGATGTGAATAATACAAATACAACATTTGCATGAATTATCAAGAAATTTTAGAAATGTTAAAAATGACAATGATGGTTGCATCACAAGTAAAAATGAATTCAGCTGCCAAAAGTGAGTGATCCCAGTTTCAAATACATCTGCATCTGAATGATAAATTATATGGTAACCCTACTAGTTAGCAACATATATACATATGTGTGTGTATCTTAAAAAATGAGAAAGAATACTTTCATTTTATATAGAGATAGATAGATAGATGACAGATAGATAGATAGATAGATAGATAGATAGATGATGGATAGATAGATAACTCCTTTACCCCTTTGCCCACAGAGAAATGTTGGTCACAATGGGTAACAGAAAGCAGACAAATGTCAGAGAGTTAAGGGCTTCTGTCATGAAGGGTTGACTGTTTTCACTTTTGCGCATCTCATCTAAAATAGTTTTCTAGGGACAAGTGACAGCCCATCCCAGCAGAGCATTCAAGCCTTTGATTTCTACAAGACAGATGTCTGCTTCTGATTTTGAAATGACATTTCTTTCTGGATTCTTCTACATTAGACTGCTAAGGGTTTAAAGAACAGTGGGTCAAGTTTTATTCAGAGTTCAATTCAAGATGGTATGTTTGCCTACACTCTGAATTCTCTGCAGGGAAAAATAAAGTTATGCTAACTGCCTGGCTAAGAAATCGAGTACCTGAGAATAGCAATCTGGGCTTCCTCAAAACCTGCCTCTTTTCTTTTACCTTTTTATTTTTTGAGAACTTCGTACATGGGCACTGTACTTATATCATGTCTACCACTCCCTGTCCCCTCTCCAATGTCCCCACATTCTCATACATCTCAATTTTATGACTCCTCTTCAATTGTTATTACATATCCTACTACTGAGGATATATAGTGATGCTCCTGGGACAGGATAACCTGTCAGGAAAAGTTCCTGGAGGAACTCATTCTCCCTCTCTCAGTAGTCTTTGGTTTTCTCTTTAACTACAGGTTGGACCGTGTGAAATTTCCCCCCACCCACACTGTATGGCAACTGGTGTTATCATCAAGCAGGTCTTGCTTAGGCAACCATATTGGTGAGATTCATGGGTACAGGGTCCCTGTCACGTCTGGTCTGGAAGACACTATCTTGCAGCAGGTGTCCTAGTCCTTGGGCTCTTACAATTGCTCCACTCTTTCTCCCATGATGTTCACTGAACCTCCTGTGTAGGGATTCATTTTAGTTGTATCAATTTTGGCTGAGCACCCCACAGTCACGTATTCTGTGCATTTTGACCACTTGTGGATCTCTGTAATGGTCTCCATCTGTTGCAAAAGGAAGCTCTTTTTTATGAGATGTGAAAGCTACATGCATCTGTGTATATAAGGATATGTTTTACAGTAATGTTGGAAATTACAACGGTTTCACAAAATGGCAGAAGTTGGTTCTCCTTTGGGATCAACGGCCTCGCCAACCACAGGTATTTCCAACTTTTTCTCACTGTACACAATCTCAGCAGCTCCTCCGAAGACACGCTGTTCCACAGGCTTTTCCTCCTCACAAAAAACACCTCTGCTTGCCTGAAAGCAAGCACTGGTATCTTCCCCTGCCATCGCATGGCTCTTTTTTGTCGTCACAAACCCTTTAGTATCTTTTCCTACAAACTCTTTTATTAGTCTCTCCCAGGAAATATTTCCAATGAAAAGCGACCTAAGAAGCAAAACATCAATTAACTGAAAGAGAGCTCTAATATCATCTGTGATGTCACCCATCAAAACAGAACGTTGCATAAATCAAAACAAATATTTCCTACTAAATAGTCTTTCTTTGTAGTATTAACTATGTATTCCACAGCAACGTCTAAATATTAACTAGAGAGAAAAATACCTTACCAAATGATAGGCATATTTTTATAATAAATAAAACCTATTTCCCCTTGACAATGGCAGAAACATAATAAAGCTTTAGCAGAGAAAACCGTGCAATGATAATCAATAAAACTCATGTTGCTACTCGTGTACTTGCCCAGAAACATTGTTAGCAATGATTTTCAGTACAACACAGCATGTTCTGTCTGTTGGTACCACCCTCTTCCACAGTCAAGTCAGCAAAGAGAATTAAATAAAAGAAAGGAAAATAGTCATATTGCCATTCTGCTGTATTCTTTGAAATTAATTGTGAACTCATGTTTATTTTGGACTAACAATCTGAATTCCAAAGGGTATTTGAAACTATTTATAATACAATTGTTTACGTGCCACTGTAAATGGTATGTAAGAACACAGAAAAAGAAATAAGAAAAAGCATCATTAATAACAGGTGATAATTGTCCCGAAAGGCGAAGCTGATGCATGCACTCAGTATATCACACTCAGCTTCCTGGTAGGCAAGGCAAAGCAAGGACAGAGTTACAGGTGGGGTGAGAGGAAGGGAGAAGGCTGGAGGAGATAAACTATGAAGATACTGTTACATGACACAAGACAGTTTTGCAACCGTGCAGCTTGTACAGGAGCCCTGATTTTCAAACAGGTGGCAGTCCTGACTGCCTGATCGATGTCTCCATGTAGCCTCTGCCTGCTCCTTAATATCGTTACACATAAGTAAAATTTATGTTAGAGCATATGTATTGCTAGAAATATTTCTCTGCTGTCCATATTTTACTTAACGGTTCGTTACTCACATTTGCTCTTAAATACAGTAGTTTTAACAGCTGTCTCTGGTTTCTATCAAAGTACCCTAAAAATCCTATAATAATATTTTCCACCTCATTTCCTCCTTTCTTTCCACTGCATTGTGATAAAGCACTGTGTCCGATAAGGGAAAGTGACAGCCTTGTCAAACTCCAAAGAAAGCATTTACATCCTGTTACCCACAAGATTGCAGCAGCTAGCAGAAACTGAAGGAATTTACTTTTCTAAATAACGCACTTTCACTGATTATGGTGTCTTATCCTACAATCTGTCACTTATTAACCACCTCTTCTGTAGCTCTGAGGGTTTTTTTTTTTAAATAAAAAAATTGCTCCTTATTTTCTGAAGAAATAAGAAACATTATTGAGACAGAGACAGAATGAGCACATGAACACTGCATACCAACACCATCTTTATTTTAGATGAAAGACTGATTAATACTCATTACTACTGATAAGATGATAACCCCATCTGAAGACATCAGTGTTTTCAGTGCCAGAAGGTGAAGGTGCTTTACAGATTCTTCGGAAGATTGAAATGCCAATGGTTCTTCTTTACTTAACTCTAATAGCTGCTCCAGAGAAATGTCTTTACGTCTTATTCAAAAGTCACTTAATATTTACACCTATGGGAGGGAAAAAAAAAACCCTCACTCAAAAGTTTTCTATGATACTCTAAAGGATGGAATATCCTTTAATGTTTTTGAGCTACTTATTTCTCAGGCTCACTCATCTAGATGCTGTGAGTGATGAATTAAACCATTTTTCTTATGAGCTGTTGTTCTGGTCAGCCTTGAAGGGAAGGCTGTATCCAGGAACCTCTGATAGAAAGTATGGTGAGGACTCTTTTCCTGTATTAATCACATGAATGCTAGAACACTTGCTCTCAGGAAGACTCATTTGCACAGCAGGAAATAGAGGTTACATATATACAGTCTGTAATAATGGAGACATTCTCACTGGCAGCTCCATTTTCATTATTGAGGTCTAGTTACCTATAAAAGGGAAGAGCAAAGAGCACCATGTCTGGAATGGGATGAATCTGTGTTTGGGTTCTTGCGGTTTTTAAAAAATTACTTCTACTTTGTAAGAGTCACCTACGTATTCTAAATTTATTTTGTCTTCTATGAAATAGCAAAGGTTACCTAACATTTATTCCCTGCCAAATCTGGAAAGAATCTGTGTTTCTGAATGCTGGAGGCTGTAAATGCCTTGTAGACTTCATAGAAATGTTTTTTTTAAGCTATAAAGTATATAGTTTCCCTATAAAAGGAAACTAAAGAATATTTTTGTCTGACCTGAACTGATGCAAAGGTCTTTGTCCTCAGCATTATTAATGACCTTTTCATTCATGGTGAAAGAGTAGCAGTCATTTCATCTGGCTCTGTCAGGGACTCTGGCCTGTTGTAACCCCTTCCTAACGACATGTCATTCAACAGCTAGCTTAGTCATTCTAAATCTCACTTTCCTCATTTGTGAAATTGTTTTTATAAGAGTATCACCAGCCTGCAGTAGTTATGAAGATTAAAGTTCCAAGATACTATTTTTGAAATATGAATTCACTTAATGACAGACTGGCATACTAAGCCATGACAAACTTTAGCAATAGTAAACGTGTACATCACCCCATTGTTTGCTCCTGAAATCCTTTAAGGGTGGCATAATAGAAATTCTCCCCTTATCCCTAGGTCACCTATCAATTTATTCTTAAATTGATGATTGCGATTTTACTCCCCATGTCTGTCCATCACTAGGTCCTGCCCTCCCTTCATAGGACATTCCTTTTTTTCTGGGTACAGTCAGACTTTCGTGTTCGTCCCTTTGATGGGGCTGAAAATCACATCAGTGCACATAGGCAGTCTACATAATCAGATGATAGAAGGGAGAAACGTGGTCCTCTCTGTCAAAAGTAGCACTGTGGGGAAAAAAAGCAAATCGAAGTGGGATAGGAAAATGCTTCTTAGGCTGTCATAGTTGATTTTTGTTGTTTGTTTGTTTGGTCAGTTGGTTTTGGTTTGGGGGTTTTCTGTTTGTTGGTTGGTTGGTTTTAGACAGGGTCTCCTTCTGGCCCAAGCTGGCCTGGAACTCGGTATGTAAACCATGCTGGCCTTGAGCTCATAGAGATCTGCCTACCTCTACCTCTGGAGTGCTGGGGTTGAAGGTGTGTGACATCAGGCCTAGCAGATTTTCATAGTTTGTAAGAACTGATTTTCAGTGTGTCATTAAATGGCTTCAGAATGTGGCTTTTACCAACAGAGTTCTGTGTTGTTACCTGCAGTATTTGGAGCACAGAGGCTGACACTGCCTTTCTGTTACTCACTGGAAGTCTAAGAGTTCAGAAGAATGATTGGCCTTAAAGATGATCAAAAGATGAGAAAACCTATTCAGGACCCAGTCGGTATGTTCTAATGTTGGCCTGTACTTGGTGGCTGGGTTGTTTCTACTGCCTTGATGCAGCTTTCTCACTGAAACAAGGAACAGTGTGCCCCATTCATTCCACATTAACCAGGTCTACTGAATCTTAAACCTGTAGTTGATTTTTTTTTTCCTTTTTTTCTTTTTGACAGGGTCTCCCTGTTGCCTCAGCTGGCCTCACTAGGTAAACCAGTATGGCCTGGATCTCACAGATATGTGCCTGCCTCTGCCTTCTAACTGATGGGCACGTATCCCAAAATGGGCGTTTTATGATAATAAAACTTTAAGACAGTTATCTTAAATTTAAAGGGGACTAAATCATTGTCATTTTTCTTTTCAGTCTCACATATCTTAACATGTCAACAAAGATGCTTAGAAAGATAATTTAG